>LR999976.1:0-5000000 GCA_905220455.2 Deilephila porcellus
CCTAACCTAACCTAACCTAACCTAACCTAACCTAACCTAACCTAACCTAACCTAACCTAACCTAACCTAACCTAACCTAACCTAACCTAACCTAACCTAACCTAACCTAACCTAACCTAACCTAACCTAACCTAACCTAACCTAACCTAACCTAACCTAACCTAACCTAACCTAACCTAACCTAACCTAACCTAACCTAACCTAACCTAACCTAACCTAACCTAACCTAACCTAACCTAACCTAACCTAACCTAACCTAACCTAACCTAACCTAACCTAACCTAACCTAACCTAACCTAACCTAACCTAACCTAACCTAACCTAACCTAACCTAACCTAACCTAACCTAACCTAACCTAACCTAACCTAACCTAACCTAACCTAACCTAACCTAACCTAACCTAACCTAACCTAACCTAACCTAACCTAACCTAACCTAACCTAACCTAACCTAACCTAACCTAACCTAACCTAACCTAACCTAACCTAACCTAACCTAACCTAACCTAACCTAACCTAACCTAACCTAACCTAACCTAACCTAACCTAACCTAACCTAACCTAACCTAACCTAACCTAACCTAACCTAACCTAACCTAACCTAACCTAACCTAACCTAACCTAACCTAACCTAACCTAACCTAACCTAACCTAACCTAACCTAACCTAACCTAACCTAACCTAACCTAACCTAACCTAACCTAACCTAACCTAACCTAACCTAACCTAACCTAACCTAACCTAACCTAACCTAACCTAACCTAACCTAACCTAACCTAACCTAACCTAACCTAACCTAACCTAACCTAACCTAACCTAACCTAACCTAACCTAACCTAACCTAACCTAACCTAACCTAACCTAACCTAACCTAACCTAACCTAACCTAACCTAACCTAACCTAACCTAACCTAACCTAACCTAACCTAACCTAACCTAACCTAACCTAACCTAACCTAACCTAACCTAACCTAACCTAACCTAACCTAACCTAACCTAACCTAACCTAACCTAACCTAACCTAACCTAACCTAACCTAACCTAACCTAACCTAACCTAACCTAACCTAACCTAACCTAACCTAACCTAACCTAACCTAACCTAACCTAACCTAAGCTAACCTAACCTAACCTAACCTAACCTAACCTAACCTAACCTAACCTAACCTAACCTAACCTAACCTAACCTAACCTAACCTAACCTAACCTAACCTAACCTAACCTAACCTAACCTAACCTAACCTAACCTAACCTAACCTAACCTAACCTAACCTAACCTAACCTAACCTAACCTAACCTAACCTAACCTAACCTAACCTAACCTAACCTAACCTAACCTAACCTAACCTAACCTAACCTAACCTAACCTAACCTAACCTAACCTAACCTAACCTAACCTAACCTAACCTAACCTAACCTAACCTAACCTAACCTAACCTAACCTAACCTAACCTAACCTAACCTAACCTAACCTAACCTAACCTAACCTAACCTAACCTAACCTAACCTAACCTAACCTAACCTAACCTAACCTAACCTAACCTAACCTAACCTAACCTAACCTAACCTAACCTAACCTAACCTAACCTAACCTAACCTAACCTAACCTAACCTAACCTAACCTAACCTAACCTAACCTAACCTAACCTAACCTAACCTAACCTAACCTAACCTAACCTAACCTAACCTAACCTAACCTAACCTAACCTAACCTAACCTAACCTAACCTAACCTAACCTAACCTAACCTAACCTAACCTAACCTAACCTAACCTAACCTAACCTAACCTAACCTAACCTAACCTAACCTAACCTAACCTAACCTAACCTAACCTAACCTAACCTAACCTAACCTAACCTAACCTAACCTAACCTAACCTAACCTAACCTAACCTAACCTAACCTAACCTAACCTAACCTAACCTAACCTAACCTAACCTAACCTAACCTAACCTAACCTAACCTAACCTAACCTAACCTAACCTAACCTAACCTAACCTAACCTAACCTAACCTAACCTAACCTAACCTAACCTAACCTAACCTAACCTAACCTAACCTAACCTAACCTAACCTAACCTAACCTAACCTAACCTAACCTAACCTAACCTAACCTAACCTAACCTAACCTAACCTAACCTAACCTAACCTAACCTAACCTAACCTAACCTAACCTAACCTAACCTAACCTAACCTAACCTAACCTAACCTAACCTAACCTAACCTAACCTAACCTAACCTAACCTAACCTAACCTAACCTAACCTAACCTAACCTAACCTAACCTAACCTAACCTAACCTAACCTAACCTAACCTAACCTAACCTAACCTAACCTAACCTAACCTAACCTAACCTAACCTAACCTAACCTAACCTAACCTAACCTAACCTAACCTAACCTAACCTAACCTAACCTAACCTAACCTAACCTAACCTAACCTAACCTAACCTAACCTAACCTAACCTAACCTAACCTAACCTAACCTAACCTAACCTAACCTAACCTAACCTAACCTAACCTAACCTAACCTAACCTAACCTAACCTAACCTAACCTAACCTAACCTAACCTAACCTAACCTAACCTAACCTAACCTAACCTAACCTAACCTAACCTAACCTAACCTAACCTAACCTAACCTAACCTAACCTAACCTAACCTAACCTAACCTAACCTAACCTAACCTAACCTAACCTAACCTAACCTAACCTAACCTAACCTAACCTAACCTAACCTAACCTAACCTAACCTAACCTAACCTAACCTAACCTAACCTAACCTAACCTAACCTAACCTAACCTAACCTAACCTAACCTAACCTAACCTAACCTAACCTAACCTAACCTAACCTAACCTAACCTAACCTAACCTAACCTAACCTAACCTAACCTAACCTAACCTAACCTAACCTAACCTAACCTAACCTAACCTAACCTAACCTAACCTAACCTAACCTAACCTAACCTAACCTAACCTAACCTAACCTAACCTAACCTAACCTAACCTAACCTAACCTAACCTAACCTAACCTAACCTAACCTAACCTAACCTAACCTAACCTAACCTAACCTAACCTAACCTAACCTAACCTAACCTAACCTAACCTAACCTAACCTAACCTAACCTAACCTAACCTAACCTAACCTAACCTAACCTAACCTAACCTAACCTAACCTAACCTAACCTAACCTAACCTAACCTAACCTAGCCTAACCTAACCTAACCTAACCTAACCTAACCTAACCTAACCTAACCTAACCTAACCTAACCTAACCTAACCTAACCTAACCTAACCTAACCTAACCTAACCTAACCTAACCTAACCTAACCTAACCTAACCTAACCTAACCTAACCTAACCTAACCTAACCTAACCTAACCTAACCTAACCTAACCTAACCTAACCTAACCTAACCTAACCTAACCTAACCTAACCTAGCCTAACCTAACCTAACCTAACCTAACCTAACCTAACCTAACCTAACCTAACCTAACCTAACCTAACCTAACCTAACCTAACCTAACCTAACCTAACCTAACCTAACCTAACCTAACCTAACCTAACCTAACCTAACCTAACCTAACCTAACCTAACCTAACCTAACCTAACCTAACCTAACCTAACCTAACCTAACCTAACCTAACCTAACCTAACCTAACCTAACCTAACCTAACCTAACCTAACCTAACCTAACCTAACCTAACCTAACCTAACCTAACCTAACCTAACCTAACCTAACCTAACCTAACCTAACCTAACCTAACCTAACCTAACCTAACCTAACCTAACCTAACCTAACCTAACCTAACCTAACCTAACCTAACCTAACCTAACCTAACCTAACCTAACCTAACCTAACCTAACCTAACCTAACCTAACCTAACCTAACCTAACCTAACCTAACCTAACCTAACCTAACCTAACCTAACCTAACCTAACCTAACCTAACCTAACCTAACCTAACCTAACCTAACCTAACCTAACCTAACCTAACCTAACCTAACCTAACCTAACCTAACCTAACCTAACCTAACCTAACCTAACCTAACCTAACCTAACCTAACCTAACCTAACCTAACCTAACCTAACCTAACCTAACCTAACCTAACCTAACCTAACCTAACCTAACCTAACCTAACCTAACCTAACCTAACCTAACCTAACCTAACCTAACCTAACCTAACCTAACCTAACCTAACCTAACCTAACCTAACCTAACCTAACCTAACCTAACCTAACCTAACCTAACCTAACCTAACCTAACCTAACCTAACCTAACCTAACCTAACCTAACCTATCCTAACCTAACCTAACCTAACCTAACCTAACCTAACCTAACCTAACCTAACCTAACCTAACCTAACCTAACCTAACCTAACCTAACCTAACCTAACCTAACCTAACCTAACCTAACCTAACCTAACCTAACCTAACCTAACCTAACCTAACCTAACCTAACCTAACCTAACCTAACCTAACCTAACCTAACCTAACCTAACCTAACCTAACCTAACCTAACCTAACCTAACCTAACCTAACCTAACCTAACCTAACCTAACCTAACCTAACCTAACCTAACCTAACCTAACCTAACCTAACCTAACCTAACCTAACCTAACCTAACCTAACCTAACCTAACCTAACCTAACCTAACCTAACCTAACCTAACCTAACCTAACCTAACCTAACCTAACCTAACCTAACCTAACCTAACCTAACCTAACCTAACCTAACCTAACCTAACCTAACCTAACCTAACCTAACCTAACCTAACCTAACCTAACCTAACCTAACCTAACCTAACCTAACCTAACCTAACCTAACCTAACCTAACCTAACCTAACCTAACCTAACCTAACCTAACCTAACCTAACCTAACCTAACCTAACCTAACCTAACCTAACCTAACCTAACCTAACCTAACCTAACCTAACCTAACCTAACCTAACCTAACCTAACCTAACCTAACCTAACCTAACCTAACCTAACCTAACCTAACCTAACCTAACCTAACCTAACCTAACCTAACCTAACCTAACCTAACCTAACCTAACCTAACCTAACCTAACCTAACCTAACCTAACCTAACCTAACCTAACCTAACCTAACCTAACCTAACCTAACCTAACCTAACCTAACCTAACCTAACCTAACCTAACCTAACCTAACCTAACCTAACCTAACCTAACCTAACCTAACCTAACCTAACCTAACCTAACCTAACCTAACCTAACCTAACCTAACCTAACCTAACCTAACCTAACCTAACCTAACCTAACCTAACCTAACCTAACCTAACCTAACCTAACCTAACCTAACCTAACCTAACCTAACCTAACCTAACCTAACCTAACCTAACCTAACCTAACCTAACCTAACCTAACCTAACCTAACCTAACCTAACCTAACCTAACCTAACCTAACCTAACCTAACCTAACCTAACCTAACCTAACCTAACCTAACCTAACCTAACCTAACCTAACCTAACCTAACCTAACCTAACCTAACCTAACCTAACCTAACCTAACCTAACCTAACCTAACCTAACCTAACCTAACCTAACCTAACCTAACCTAACCTAACCTAACCTAACCTAACCTAACCTAACCTAACCTAACCTAACCTAACCTAACCTAACCTAACCTAACCTAACCTAACCTAACCTAACCTAACCTAACCTAACCTAACCTAACCTAACCTAACCTAACCTAACCTAACCTAACCTAACCTAACCTAACCTAACCTAACCTAACCTAACCTAACCTAACCTAACCTAACCTAACCTAACCTAACCTAACCTAACCTAACCTAACCTAACCTAACCTAACCTAACCTAACCTAACCTAACCTAACCTAACCTAACCTAACCTAACCTAACCTAACCTAACCTAACCTAACCTAACCTAACCTAACCTAACCTAACCTAACCTAACCTAACCTAACCTAACCTAACCTAACCTAACCTAACCTAACCTAACCTAACCTAACCTAACCTAACCTAACCTAACCTAACCTAACCTAACCTAACCTAACCTAACCTAACCTAACCTAACCTAACCTAACCTAACCTAACCTAACCTAACCTAACCTAACCTAACCTAACCTAACCTAACCTAACCTAACCTAACCTAACCTAACCTAACCTAACCTAACCTAACCTAACCTAACCTAACCTAACCTAACCTAACCTAACCTAACCTAACCTAACCTAACCTAACCTAACCTAACCTAACCTAACCTAACCTAACCTAACCTAACCTAACCTAACCTAACCTAACCTAACCTAACCTAACCTAACCTAACCTAACCTAACCTAACCTAACCTAACCTAACCTAACCTAACCTAACCTAACCTAACCTAACCTAACCTAACCTAACCTAACCTAACCTAACCTAACCTAACCTAACCTAACCTAACCTAACCTAACCTAACCTAACCTAACCTAACCTAACCTAACCTAACCTAACCTAACCTAACCTAACCTAACCTAACCTAACCTAACCTAACCTAACCTAACCTAACCTAACCTAACCTAACCTAACCTAACCTAACCTAACCTAACCTAACCTAACCTAACCTAACCTAACCTAACCTAACCTAACCTAACCTAACCTAACCTAACCTAACCTAACCTAACCTAACCTAACCTAACCTAACCTAACCTAACCTAACCTAACCTAACCTAACCTAACCTAACCTAACCTAACCTAACCTAACCTAACCTAACCTAACCTAACCTAACCTAACCTAACCTAACCTAACCTAACCTAACCTAACCTAACCTAACCTAACCTAACCTAACCTAACCTAACCTAACCTAACCTAACCTAACCTAACCTAACCTAACCTAACCTAACCTAGCCTAACCTAACCTAACCTAACCTAACCTAACCTAACCTAACCTAACCTAACCTAACCTAACCTAACCTAACCTAACCTAACCTAACCTAACCTAACCTAACCTAACCTAACCTAACCTAACCTAACCTAACCTAACCTAACCTAACCTAACCTAACCTAACCTAACCTAACCTAACCTAACCTAACCTAACCTAACCTAACCTAACCTAACCTAACCTAACCTAACCTAACCTAACCTAACCTAACCTAACCTAACCTAACCTAACCTAACCTAACCTAACCTAACCTAACCTAACCTAACCTAACCTAACCTAACCTAACCTAACCTAACCTAACCTAACCTAACCTAACCTAACCTAACCTAACCTAACCTAACCTAACCTAACCTAACCTAACCTAACCTAACCTAACCTAACCTAACCTAACCTAACCTAACCTAACCTAACCTAACCTAACCTAACCTAACCTAACCTAACCTAACCTAACCTAACCTAACCTAACCTAACCTAACCTAACCTAACCTAACCTAACCTAACCTAACCTAACCTAACCTAACCTAACCTAACCTAACCTAACCTAACCTAACCTAACCTAACCTAACCTAACCTAACCTAACCTAACCTAACCTAACCTAACCTAACCTAACCTAACCTAACCTAACCTAACCTAACCTAACCTAACCTAACCTAACCTAACCTAACCTAACCTAACCTAACCTAACCTAACCTAACCTAACCTAACCTAACCTAACCTAACCTAACCTAACCTAACCTAACCTAACCTAACCTAACCTAACCTAACCTAACCTAACCTAACCTAACCTAACCTAACCTAACCTAACCTAACCTAACCTAACCTAACCTAACCTAACCTAACCTAACCTAACCTAACCTAACCTAACCTAACCTAACCTAACCTAACCTAACCTAACCTAACCTAACCTAACCTAACCTAACCTAACCTAACCTAACCTAACCTAACCTAACCTAACCTAACCTAACCTAACCTAACCTAACCTAACCTAACCTAACCTAACCTAACCTAACCTAACCTAACCTAACCTAACCTAACCTAACCTAACCTAACCTAACCTAACCTAACCTAACCTAACCTAACCTAACCTAACCTAACCTAACCTAACCTAACCTAACCTAACCTAACCTAACCTAACCTAACCTAACCTAACCTAACCTAACCTAACCTAACCTAACCTAACCTAACCTAACCTAACCTAACCTAACCTAACCTAACCTAACCTAACCTAACCTAACCTAACCTAACCTAACCTAACCTAACCTAACCTAACCTAACCTAACCTAACCTAACCTAACCTAACCTAACCTAACCTAACCTAACCTAACCTAACCTAACCTAACCTAACCTAACCTAACCTAACCTAACCTAACCTAACCTAACCTAACCTAACCTAACCTAACCTAACCTAACCTAACCTAACCTAACCTAACCTAACCTAACCTAACCTAACCTAACCTAACCTAACCTAACCTAACCTAACCTAACCTAACCTAACCTAACCTAACCTAACCTAACCTAACCTAACCTAACCTAACCTAACCTAACCTAACCTAACCTAACCTAACCTAACCTAACCTAACCTAACCTAACCTAACCTAACCTAACCTAACCTAACCTAACCTAACCTAACCTAACCTAACCTAACCTAACCTAACCTAACCTAACCTAACCTAACCTAACCTAACCTAACCTAACCTAACCTAACCTAACCTAACCTAACCTAACCTAACCTAACCTAACCTAACCTAACCTAACCTAACCTAACCTAACCTAACCTAACCTAACCTAACCTAACCTAACCTAACCTAACCTAACCTAACCTAACCTAACCTAACCTAACCTAACCTAACCTAACCTAACCTAACCTAACCTAACCTAACCTAACCTAACCTAACCTAACCTAACCTAACCTAACCTAACCTAACCTAACCTAACCTAACCTAACCTAACCTAACCTAACCTAACCTAACCTAACCTAACCTAACCTAACCTAACCTAACCTAACCTAACCTAACCTAACCTAACCTAACCTAACCTAACCTAACCTAACCTAACCTAACCTAACCTAACCTAACCTAACCTAACCTAACCTAACCTAACCTAACCTAACCTAACCTAACCTAACCTAACCTAACCTAACCTAACCTAACCTAACCTAACCTAACCTAACCTAACCTAACCTAACCTAACCTAACCTAACCTAACCTAACCTAACCTAACCTAACCTAACCTAACCTAACCTAACCTAACCTAACCTAACCTAACCTAACCTAACCTAACCTAACCTAACCTAACCTAACCTAACCTAACCTAACCTAACCTAACCTAACCTAACCTAACCTAACCTAACCTAACCTAACCTAACCTAACCTAACCTAACCTAACCTAACCTAACCTAACCTAACCTAACCTAACCTAACCTAACCTAACCTAACCTAACCTAACCTAACCTAACCTAACCTAACCTAACCTAACCTAACCTAACCTAACCTAACCTAACCTAACCTAACCTAACCTAACCTAACCTAACCTAACCTAACCTAACCTAACCTAACCTAACCTAACCTAACCTAACCTAACCTAACCTAACCTAACCTAACCTAACCTAACCTAACCTAACCTAACCTAACCTAACCTAACCTAAGCTAACCTAACCTAACCTAACCTAACCTAACCTAACCTAACCTAACCTAACCTAACCTAACCTAACCTAACCTAACCTAACCTAACCTAACCTAACCTAACCTAACCTAACCTAACCTAACCTAACCTAACCTAACCTAACCTAACCTAACCTAACCTAACCTAACCTAACCTAACCTAACCTAACCTAACCTAACCTAACCTAACCTAACCTAACCTAACCTAACCTAACCTAACCTAACCTAACCTAACCTAACCTAACCTAACCTAACCTAACCTAACCTAACCTAACCTAACCTAACCTAACCTAACCTAACCTAACCTAACCTAACCTAACCTAACCTAACCTAACCTAACCTAACCTAACCTAACCTAACCTAACCTAACCTAACCTAACCTAACCTAACCTAACCTAACCTAACCTAACCTAACCTAACCTAACCTAACCTAACCTAACCTAACCTAACCTAACCTAACCTAACCTAACCTAACCTAACCTAACCTAACCTAACCTAACCTAACCTAACCTAACCTAACCTAACCTAACCTAACCTAACCTAACCTAACCTAACCTAACCTAACCTAACCTAACCTAACCTAACCTAACCTAACCTAACCTAACCTAACCTAACCTAACCTAACCTAACCTAACCTAACCTAACCTAACCTAACCTAACCTAACCTAACCTAACCTAACCTAACCTAACCTAACCTAACCTAACCTAACCTAACCTAACCTAACCTAACCTAACCTAAGCTAACCTAACCTAACCTAACCTAACCTAACCTAACCTAACCTAACCTAACCTAACCTAACCTAACCTAACCTAACCTAACCTAACCTAACCTAACCTAACCTAACCTAACCTAACCTAACCTAACCTAACCTAACCTAACCTAACCTAACCTAACCTAACCTAACCTAACCTAACCTAACCTAACCTAACCTAACCTAACCTAACCTAACCTAACCTAACCTAACCTAACCTAACCTAACCTAACCTAACCTAACCTAACCTAACCTAACCTAACCTAACCTAACCTAACCTAACCTAACCTAACCTAACCTAACCTAACCTAACCTAACCTAACCTAACCTAACCTAACCTAACCTAACCTAACCTAACCTAACCTAACCTAACCTAACCTAACCTAACCTAACCTAACCTAACCTAACCTAACCTAACCTAACCTAACCTAACCTAACCTAACCTAACCTAACCTAACCTAACCTAACCTAACCTAACCTAACCTAACCTAACCTAACCTAACCTAACCTAACCTAACCTAACCTAACCTAACCTAACCTAACCTAACCTAACCTAACCTAACCTAACCTAACCTAACCTAACCTAACCTAACCTAACCTAACCTAACCTAACCTAACCTAACCTAACCTAACCTAACCTAACCTAACCTAACCTAACCTAACCTAACCTAACCTAACCTAACCTAACCTAACCTAACCTAACCTAACCTAACCTAACCTAACCTAACCTAACCTAACCTAACCTAACCTAACCTAACCTAACCTAACCTAACCTAACCTAACCTAACCTAACCTAACCTAACCTAACCTAACCTAACCTAACCTAACCTAACCTAACCTAACCTAACCTAACCTAACCTAACCTAACCTAACCTAACCTAACCTAACCTAACCTAACCTAACCTAACCTAACCTAACCTAACCTAACCTAACCTAACCTAACCTAACCTAACCTAACCTAACCTAACCTAACCTAACCTAACCTAACCTAACCTAACCTAACCTAACCTAACCTAACCTAACCTAACCTAACCTAACCTAACCTAACCTAACCTAACCTAACCTAACCTAACCTAACCTAACCTAACCTAACCTAACCTAACCTAACCTAACCTAACCTAACCTAACCTAACCTAACCTAACCTAACCTAACCTAACCTAACCTAACCTAACCTAACCTAACCTAACCTAACCTAACCTAACCTAACCTAACCTAACCTAACCTAACCTAACCTAACCTAACCTAACCTAACCTAACCTAACCTAACCTAACCTAACCTAACCTAACCTAACCTAACCTAACCTAACCTAACCTAACCTAACCTAACCTAACCTAACCTAACCTAACCTAACCTAACCTAACCTAACCTAACCTAACCTAACCTAACCTAACCTAACCTAACCTAACCTAACCTAACCTAACCTAACCTAACCTAACCTAACCTAACCTAACCTAACCTAACCTAACCTAACCTAACCTAACCTAACCTAACCTAACCTAACCTAACCTAACCTAACCTAACCTAACCTAACCTAACCTAACCTAACCTAACCTAACCTAACCTAACCTAACCTAACCTAACCTAACCTAACCTAACCTAACCTAACCTAACCTAACCTAACCTAACCTAACCTAACCTAACCTAACCTAACCTAACCTAACCTAACCTAACCTAACCTAACCTAACCTAACCTAACCTAACCTAACCTAACCTAACCTAACCTAACCTAACCTAACCTAACCTAACCTAACCTAACCTAACCTAACCTAACCTAACCTAACCTAACCTAACCTAACCTAACCTAACCTAACCTAACCTAACCTAACCTAACCTAACCTAACCTAACCTAACCTAACCTAACCTAACCTAACCTAACCTAACCTAACCTAACCTAACCTAACCTAACCTAACCTAACCTAACCTAACCTAACCTAACCTAACCTAACCTAACCTAACCTAACCTAACCTAACCTAACCTAACCTAACCTAACCTAACCTAACCTAACCTAACCTAACCTAACCTAACCTAACCTAACCTAACCTAACCTAACCTAACCTAACCTAACCTAACCTAACCTAACCTAACCTAACCTAACCTAACCTAACCTAACCTAACCTAACCTAACCTAACCTAACCTAACCTAACCTAACCTAACCTAACCTAACCTAACCTAACCTAACCTAACCTAACCTAACCTAACCTAACCTAACCTAACCTAACCTAACCTAACCTAACCTAACCTAACCTAACCTAACCTAACCTAACCTAACCTAACCTAACCTAACCTAACCTAACCTAACCTAACCTAACCTAACCTAACCTAACCTAACCTAACCTAACCTAACCTAACCTAACCTAACCTAACCTAACCTAACCTAACCTAACCTAACCTAACCTAACCTAACCTAACCTAACCTAACCTAACCTAACCTAACCTAACCTAACCTAACCTAACCTAACCTAACCTAACCTAACCTAACCTAACCTAACCTAACCTAACCTAACCTAACCTAACCTAACCTAACCTAACCTAACCTAACCTAACCTAACCTAACCTAACCTAACCTAACCTAACCTAACCTAACCTAACCTAACCTAACCTAACCTAACCTAACCTAACCTAACCTAACCTAACCTAACCTAACCTAACCTAACCTAACCTAACCTAACCTAACCTAACCTAACCTAACCTAACCTAACCTAACCTAACCTAACCTAACCTAACCTAACCTAACCTAACCTAACCTAACCTAACCTAACCTAACCTAACCTAACCTAACCTAACCTAACCTAACCTAACCTAACCTAACCTAACCTAACCTAACCTAACCTAACCTAACCTAACCTAACCTAACCTAACCTAACCTAACCTAACCTAACCTAACCTAACCTAACCTAACCTAACCTAACCTAACCTAACCTAACCTAACCTAACCTAACCTAACCTAACCTAACCTAACCTAACCTAACCTAACCTAACCTAACCTAACCTAACCTAACCTAACCTAACCTAACCTAACCTAACCTAACCTAACCTAACCTAACCTAACCTAACCTAACCTAACCTAACCTAACCTAACCTAACCTAACCTAACCTAACCTAACCTAACCTAACCTAACCTAACCTAACCTAACCTGACCTAACCTAACCTAACCTAACCTAACCTAACCTAACCTAACCTAACCTAACCTAACCTAACCTAACCTAACCTAACCTAACCTAACCTAACCTAACCTAACCTAACCTAACCTAACCTAACCTAACCTAACCTAACCTAACCTAACCTAACCTAACCTAACCTAACCTAACCTAACCTAACCTAACCTAACCTAACCTAACCTAACCTAACCTAACCTAACCTAACCTAACCTAACCTAACCTAACCTAACCTAACCTAACCTAACCTAACCTAACCTAACCTAACCTAACCTAACCTAACCTAACCTAACCTAACCTAACCTAACCTAACCTAACCTAACCTAACCTAACCTAACCTAACCTAACCTAACCTAACCTAACCTAACCTAACCTAACCTAACCTAACCTAACCTAACCTAACCTAACCTAACCTAACCTAACCTAACCTAACCTAACCTAACCTAACCTAACCTAACCTAACCTAACCTAACCTAACCTAACCTAACCTAACCTAACCTAACCTAACCTAACCTAACCTAACCTAACCTAACCTAACCTAACCTAACCTAACCTAACCTAACCTAACCTAACCTAACCTAACCTAACCTGACCTAACCTAACCTAACCTAACCTAACCTAACCTAACCTAACCTAACCTAACCTAACCTAACCTAACCTAACCTAACCTAACCTAACCTAACCTAACCTAACCTAACCTAACCTAACCTAACCTAACCTAACCTAACCTAACCTAACCTAACCTAACCTAACCTAACCTAACCTAACCTAACCTAACCTAACCTAACCTAACCTAACCTAACCTAACCTAACCTAACCTAACCTAACCTAACCTAACCTAACCTAACCTAACCTAACCTAACCTAACCTAACCTAACCTAACCTAACCTAACCTAACCTAACCTAACCTAACCTAACCTAACCTAACCTAACCTAACCTAACCTAACCTAACCTAACCTAACCTAACCTAACCTAACCTAACCTAACCTAACCTAACCTAACCTAACCTAACCTAACCTAACCTAACCTAACCTAACCTAACCTAACCTAACCTAACCTAACCTAACCTAACCTAACCTAACCTAACCTAACCTAACCTAACCTAACCTAACCTAACCTAACCTAACCTAACCTAACCTAACCTAACCTAACCTAACCTAACCTAACCTAACCTAACCTAACCTAACCTAACCTAACCTAACCTAACCTAACCTAACCTAACCTAACCTAACCTAACCTAACCTAACCTAACCTAACCTAACCTAACCTAACCTAACCTAACCTAACCTAACCTAACCTAACCTAACCTAACCTAACCTAACCTAACCTAACCTAACCTAACCTAACCTAACCTAACCTAACCTAACCTAACCTAACCTAACCTAACCTAACCTAACCTAACCTAACCTAACCTAACCTAACCTAACCTAACCTAACCTAACCTAACCTAACCTAACCTAACCTAACCTAACCTAACCTAAGCTAACCTAACCTAACCTAACCTAACCTAACCTAACCTAACCTAACCTAACCTAACCTAACCTAACCTAACCTAACCTAACCTAACCTAACCTAACCTAACCTAACCTAACCTAACCTAACCTAACCTAACCTAACCTAACCTAACCTAACCTAACCTAACCTAACCTAACCTAACCTAACCTAACCTAACCTAACCTAACCTAACCTAACCTAACCTAACCTAACCTAATCTAACCTAACCTAACCTAACCTAACCTAACCTAACCTAACCTAACCTAACCTAACCTAACCTAACCTAACCTAACCTAACCTAACCTAACCTAACCTAACCTAACCTAACCTAACCTAACCTAACCTAACCTAACCTAACCTAACCTAACCTAACCTAACCTAACCTAACCTAACCTAACCTAACCTAACCTAACCTAACCTAACCTAACCTAACCTAACCTAACCTAACCTAACCTAACCTAACCTAACCTAACCTAACCTAACCTAACCTAACCTAACCTAACCTAACCTAACCTAACCTGACCTAACCTAACCTAACCTAACCTAACCTAACCTAACCTAACCTAACCTAACCTAACCTAACCTAACCTAACCTAACCTAACCTAACCTAACCTAACCTAACCTAACCTAACCTAACCTAACCTAACCTAACCTAACCTAACCTAACCTAACCTAACCTAACCTAACCTAACCTAACCTAACCTAACCTAACCTAACCTAACCTAACCTAACCTAACCTAACCTAACCTAACCTAACCTAACCTAACCTAACCTAACCTAACCTAACCTAACCTAACCTAACCTAACCTAACCTAACCTAACCTAACCTAACCTAACCTAACCTAACCTAACCTAACCTAACCTAACCTAACCTAACCTAACCTAACCTAACCTAACCTAACCTAACCTAACCTAACCTAACCTAACCTAACCTAACCTAACCTAACCTAACCTAACCTAACCTAACCTAACCTAACCTAACCTAACCTAACCTAACCTAACCTAACCTAACCTAACCTAACCTAACCTAACCTAACCTAACCTAACCTAACCTAACCTAACCTAACCTAACCTAACCTAACCTAACCTAACCTAACCTAACCTAACCTAACCTAACCTAACCTAACCTAACCTAACCTAACCTAACCTAACCTAACCTAACCTAACCTAACCTAACCTAACCTAACCTAACCTAACCTAACCTAACCTAACCTAACCTAACCTAACCTAACCTAACCTAACCTAACCTAACCTAACCTAACCTAACCTAACCTAACCTAACCTAACCTAACCTAACCTAACCTAACCTAACCTAACCTAACCTAACCTAACCTAACCTAACCTAACCTAACCTAACCTAACCTAACCTAACCTAACCTAACCTAACCTAACCTAACCTAACCTAACCTATCCTAACCTAACCTAACCTAACCTAACCTAACCTAACCTAACCTAACCTAACCTAACCTAACCTAACCTAACCTAACCTAACCTAACCTAACCTAACCTAACCTAACCTAACCTAACCTAACCTAACCTAACCTAACCTAACCTAACCTAACCTAACCTAACCTAACCTAACCTAACCTAACCTAACCTAACCTAACCTAACCTAACCTAACCTAACCTAACCTAACCTAACCTAACCTAACCTAACCTAACCTAACCTAACCTAACCTAACCTAACCTAACCTAACCTAACCTAACCTAACCTAACCTAACCTAACCTAACCTAACCTAACCTAACCTAACCTAACCTAACCTAACCTAACCTAACCTAACCTAACCTAACCTAACCTAACCTAACCTAACCTAACCTAACCTAACCTAACCTAACCTAACCTAACCTAACCTAACCTAACCTAACCTAACCTAACCTAACCTAACCTAACCTAACCTAACCTAACCTAACCTAACCTAACCTAACCTAACCTAACCTAACCTAACCTAACCTAACCTAACCTAACCTAACCTAACCTAACCTAACCTAACCTAACCTAACCTAACCTAACCTAACCTAACCTAACCTAACCTAACCTAACCTAACCTAACCTAACCTAACCTGACCTAACCTAACCTAACCTAACCTAACCTAACCTAACCTAACCTAACCTAACCTAACCTAACCTAACCTAACCTAACCTAACCTAACCTAACCTAAGCTAACCTAACCTAACCTAACCTAACCTAACCTAACCTAACCTAACCTAACCTAACCTAACCTAACCTAACCTAACCTAACCTAACCTAACCTAACCTAACCTAACCTAACCTAACCTAACCTAACCTAACCTAACCTAACCTAACCTAACCTAACCTAACCTAACCTAACCTAACCTAACCTAACCTAACCTAACCTAACCTAACCTAACCTAACCTAACCTAACCTAACCTAACCTAACCTAACCTAACCTAACCTAACCTAACCTAACCTAACCTAACCTAACCTAACCTAACCTAACCTAACCTAACCTAACCTAACCTAACCTAACCTAACCTAACCTAACCTAACCTAACCTAACCTAACCTAACCTAACCTAACCTAACCTAACCTAACCTAACCTAACCTAACCTAACCTAACCTAACCTAACCTAACCTAACCTAACCTAACCTAACCTAACCTAACCTAACCTAACCTAACCTAACCTAACCTAACCTAACCTAACCTAACCTAACCTAACCTAACCTAACCTAACCTAACCTAACCTAACCTAACCTAACCTAACCTAACCTAACCTAACCTAACCTAACCTAACCTAACCTAACCTAACCTAACCTAACCTAACCTAACCTAACCTAACCTAACCTAACCTAACCTAACCTAACCTAACCTAACCTAACCTAACCTAACCTAACCTAACCTAACCTAACCTAACCTAACCTAACCTAACCTAACCTAACCTAACCTAACCTAACCTAACCTAACCTAACCTAACCTAACCTAACCTAACCTAACCTAACCTAACCTAACCTAACCTAACCTAACCTAACCTAAGCTAACCTAACCTAACCTAACCTAACCTAACCTAACCTAACCTAACCTAACCTAACCTAACCTAACCTAACCTAACCTAACCTAACCTAACCTAACCTAACCTAACCTAACCTAACCTAACCTAACCTAACCTAACCTAACCTAACCTAACCTAACCTAACCTAACCTAACCTAACCTAACCTAACCTAACCTAACCTAACCTAACCTAACCTAACCTAACCTAACCTAACCTAACCTAACCTAACCTAACCTAACCTAACCTAACCTAACCTAACCTAACCTAACCTAACCTAACCTAACCTAACCTAACCTAACCTAACCTAACCTAACCTAACCTAACCTAACCTAACCTAACCTAACCTAACCTAACCTAACCTAACCTAACCTAACCTAACCTAACCTAACCTAACCTAACCTAACCTAACCTAACCTAACCTAACCTAACCTAACCTAACCTAACCTAACCTAACCTAACCTAACCTAACCTAACCTAACCTAACCTAACCTAACCTAACCTAACCTAACCTAACCTAACCTAACCTAACCTAACCTAACCTAACCTAACCTAACCTAACCTAACCTAACCTAACCTAACCTAACCTAACCTAACCTAACCTAACCTAACCTAACCTAACCTAACCTAACCTAACCTAACCTAACCTAACCTAACCTAACCTAACCTAACCTAACCTAACCTAACCTAACCTAACCTAACCTAACCTAACCTAACCTAACCTAACCTAACCTAACCTAACCTAACCTAACCTAACCTAACCTAACCTAACCTAACCTAACCTAACCTAACCTAACCTAACCTAACCTAACCTAACCTAACCTAACCTAACCTAACCTAACCTAACCTAACCTAACCTAACCTAACCTAACCTAACCTAACCTAACCTAACCTAACCTAACCTAACCTAACCTAACCTAACCTAACCTAACCTAACCTAACCTAACCTAACCTAACCTAACCTAACCTAACCTAACCTAACCTAACCTAACCTAACCTAACCTAACCTAACCTAACCTAACCTAACCTATCCTAACCTAACCTAACCTAACCTAACCTAACCTAACCTAACCTAACCTAACCTAACCTAACCTAACCTAACCTAACCTAACCTAACCTAACCTAACCTAACCTAACCTAACCTAACCTAACCTAACCTAACCTAACCTAACCTAACCTAACCTAACCTAACCTAACCTAACCTAACCTAACCTAACCTAACCTAACCTAACCTAACCTAACCTAACCTAACCTAACCTAACCTAACCTAACCTAACCTAACCTAACCTAACCTAACCTAACCTAACCTAACCTAACCTAACCTAACCTAACCTAACCTAACCTAACCTAACCTAACCTAACCTAACCTAACCTAACCTAACCTAACCTAACCTAACCTAACCTAACCTAACCTAACCTAACCTAACCTAACCTAACCTAACCTAACCTAACCTAACCTAACCTAACCTAACCTAACCTAACCTAACCTAACCTAACCTAACCTAACCTAACCTAACCTAACCTAACCTAACCTAACCTAACCTAACCTAACCTAACCTAACCTAACCTAACCTAACCTAACCTAACCTAACCTAACCTAACCTAACCTAACCTAACCTAACCTAACCTAACCTAACCTAACCTAACCTAACCTAACCTAACCTAACCTAACCTAACCTAACCTAACCTAACCTAACCTAACCTAACCTAACCTAACCTAACCTAACCTAACCTAACCTAACCTAACCTAACCTAACCTAACCTAACCTAACCTAACCTAACCTAACCTAACCTAACCTAACCTAACCTAACCTAACCTAACCTAACCTAACCTAACCTAACCTAACCTAACCTAACCTAACCTAGCCTAACCTAACCTAACCTAACCTAACCTAACCTAACCTAACCTAACCTAACCTAACCTAACCTAACCTAACCTAACCTAACCTAACCTAACCTAACCTAACCTAACCTAACCTAACCTAACCTAACCTAACCTAACCTAACCTAACCTAACCTAACCTAACCTAACCTAAGCTAACCTAACCTAACCTAACCTAACCTAACCTAACCTAACCTAACCTAACCTAACCTAACCTAACCTAACCTAACCTAACCTAACCTAACCTAACCTAACCTAACCTAACCTAACCTAACCTAACCTAACCTAACCTAACCTAACCTAACCTAACCTAACCTAACCTAACCTAACCTAACCTAACCTAACCTAACCTAACCTAACCTAACCTAACCTAACCTAACCTAACCTAACCTAACCTAACCTAACCTAACCTAACCTAACCTAACCTAACCTAACCTAACCTAACCTAACCTAACCTTTTTTTTTTTTTTTTTTTTTTTGGTATCGGGTTGGAAAATCCTCATGGACATCCTCCGCCCGGGGGAGGCGCGGAGGGGACTGTCAGACTCTTACTGACTAAAAACCAACCCGTGTTCCTCATGTACCCGTGTGTCGGAGGGTCGGGTATCGCCGAAGCATTCGTCGCAACCCCCCGACGGGTATTGGCCCGCCATAGTCGGGCGGGCCCCGTCACCCACTGCGGCCGTCACCCCGGCCGCAGGACTCCACTACGAGGCGCGCGCGGAACACGACGCCGCCGCCTCAAGGCCTGCTGCTGGTCGGACGACAAGACGCCCCGAGTCTGTCGTCCACAGGCCGCGCCCTACGGTGGCCGGAAATCTGCCACCCTACGACGCCCAGTGCGTCTGCTGCGGGAGGGGAGAGAGGAGGCAGCCTCTCTCTCCCTTTCCGCCACCTCCTTTGCGAGCATAACGACCTCGCAGAAGGTGGCGACAGCTGTCCATCCTGACTTGCTCCCGACCATGGTTGACACCACAGCCGGGAGCGAGAGATTTCCCGCAGCACCAACGGCCGCGACCAAGTCACGGCGCTGCTCGGCCCAAGCTGGGCACTCCGCCAAAGTATGCAACGCCGTATCGTCGCGGCAATCACCACAATGGTGGCACTGGGACGTCGGCTCCCGGCCTAGTCGACACAGGTACTTCCCGAAACACCCATGTCCGGTAAGCACCTGCGTCAGCCGGAAGCTTAGGGCGCCGTGGCTCCTGTTGAGCCACTCCTCGAGAATGGGCCTTACCGCCGCTACAGCGGCGTGCCCCGCCGTGGGTTGCGCTAGGCGCGTCTGCCACTCCGCCACTAAGACCTGGCGGAGCTCGGCCCTGCGTGCCTCTATCTGTCGAGGCACCAGGCGCTCGCCCCTCTCGACCGCCTCCACACGCCACCAATAGAGCGACGTGAGGAGCCTTGCGTCGAGGTCCCAGGGCGAGGATCCGGCTAGGAGGCTCGCTGCCTCAAAGGAGATCGTACGGTATCCTCTTATGATCCTGACGGCCATCGCGCGCTGCGGCCTTCGCAGCGCCGCGACGTTGCGGGCCGTCAGGGAGTCCGCCCAAACTGGTGCAGCGTATAATGCCATCGACCGTACGACCCCCATGTAGAGCCTCCGGCAGGAGGAGTTGGGCCCCCCCAGGTTGGGCAGCAAGCGCGAGAGCGCAGAAGCGGCGCCCATCAACCGGGGGGCGAGCCGTGTAAAGTGCGGCCCGAAGTTCCACCGACTGTCGAGGACGAGTCCAAGGTACTTCATCGTCGACTCGACAGCGATGGAGACCCCTCCTACAATGATGCTGGACCCCGGAGGCGGCTTCGTCCTCGGCCCATGAAAACACAGGGCCTCCGACTTGTGCAATGCCACCTCTAAGCCCAGCCGCCGGATCCTACCCACGACGTGCGCGACACCAGCAGTCGCGCGTATGGCCGCCTGCCGGTACGACTTTCCACGCGCTGTGACAAGCGTATCGTCGGCGTAACAAATGACGCCGACGCCGTGGATAAGCGCACCGCGCAGAGCCCAGTCGTACCCCACGTTCCACAGGAGCGGCCCCAACACCGATCCCTGCGGAACGCCGCACGACGTCTCTCGCCGACACCACTCTTCTCGACCCGGGTACACCACCGATCTATCCGACAAATAGGCCCCGACAATGCGTTGGAGGTAGCGCGGCACCCCGTGGTACCGGAGTGCCTCTCTGATGACACTCCAGGGCAAGGTGTTGAAAGCGTTGGCGATGTCGAGCGACACCGCCAAGACCACCTCGCCCCGGGCGACTGCCTCCTCCGCGAGGACCCTCACGCGCATGATGGCATCCACCGTGGAGCGCCCCTGGCGGAAACCAAATTGGTTGTCCGCCAAATCCGGGCCCACCCTGGTCATGTGCTGGACGAGGCGGCTAGCGATGATTCGCTCGAAAATCTTGCACACCTCGTCCAGCAACACGATGGGCCGGTATGCAGATGGTGAGTCTGCGGGGCGCCCCTCCTTCTTGAGCAGGACCAGCTTACCGGTCTTCCACCGGCTTGGAAACTGGCCCCGCTCCAAACATGCGCTCAAGAGCCCCGCTAGTCGGGGCCAGAGAGCCTCCATGGCCAGGACCCATGCACGGCCTGGAATGCCGTCGGGCCCTGGGGCGGTGTTCCTGATGCGAGCCACCGCCACTCTCAAATCTACCCGGGTCACTTCGGGCACGTCGTCGTCAATGTCGTCTTCCGCGTCGGGCACATTGCGAGGCGGAACCATAGCCGGTGGTGTGTGCTCCGGTCTCGTCGGAAACAACGCACACACCACCTCCTCCAGCAGCTGTGGCTGGAGACTCCGGGACAGTGGGGGAGCCCGTGGGCGCAACTTGCCCCGCACCATAAGGTAGGGGCGTCCCCACGGCTCTCGGTCCAGAGTCTCCAGCAGCTCCTCGTTGGCCTGGGCCTTTGCCCGGACGATGGCCAGCTGGAGGGCGCTCTTCGCCTCTCTATAGCGATTGTATAGTTCCGCCTCTTCCTGTTCGGCCGCCGCTGTAAAGGGGCGGCGGCGTCTTCTCCTTCGGCACCTAGCGTACCGGCGTCGCACCTGCACACAAGCGATGCGCAGCTGCGCAATCGACTGCGACCACCAGTACACTTGGCGCCTGGATGGTAACGGCCGGACTCGGGGCATGCCAGCGTCGCAAATGTGCGACATGCTCTCCCGGAACCACTCCGCCTCCTCGTCGATGTTGGTTGGCCTGACTGGAGAGTCCAGCCAGGCCTTGACGATCGAGGCATCCAGGAGAGCCTCCCTGTCCAGCCGCTTCAGTGCCCAACGCGGGCCGTCTCCAACGCCCACCGGGGCCGCTTGGACCGGCCCAACCGAGGTCTGGGCGGAGACGCTAAATCGAATATACCTATGATCAGACAGCGTCTCCACCTCCTCCAGGACGTGCCAGTCCTGGACTGTGCGCGCGAGAGCGGGGCTAGCGAACGACAGGTCCACAATAGACCCACCCCGCATCCGCACGCACGTCTGAACGGAACCCCGGTTCAGGAGAAGCAGGCCCTGCTCGACCGCCCACTCCTCCACTAACTCGCCCCGCGCGTCCGTAGCCGGGGAACCCCAAGCCGTAGATTGGGCGTTGAAGTCCCCCAGGACGATCACGGGACGAGGACGGCTACGACTGACGACCGTGCCCAACTCCAAAATAAGATCCTCCATGTCGGCGAGAGAAAGGCTGGGGGCGAAATACACCCCCGCGACCATAACATTACCCCAAACTGCCGCGACATAGCCCCGCCCTCGGGTGACGGCCTCGAAGGGAAGGGTGTCGGCGGCAGACCTCATGAGCAGTGCCACCGAGCGGTTCATGTCGCACACCCAGTCATCCCTGGGTGGCACGAAATACGGCTCGGCGACAACTGCCACATCGATCGACCACTGCGCCATGCTCTGGAGCAAGAGATCCTGAGCCCTGGCGCAGTGGTTTATGTTGGCTTGGAGGAGACGACGTAGGGCCATTATTGAATTTCCATGGCCGTTGTCTCCTCCCCAGCCCTCGGCGAATGTGCTGCCGCAACCGGCGGGTGAACCGGCTGCGAGGAGCTGGTTGCCTTCTTCGACTTATTAGTGACAGTAGCCGGTGGATGAGCCGGCTGTCTCCTGGCATTTTTCTTCATGGGCCTGGCGCAGGCCTTTGACCCGGTCCGATGGTCGGCTGGCTTGCCAGATGCCGCACAGATGACGCAGTGCGGCGTGGCAGTGCAAGTGCCAGCCTTGTGACCGGGCTGACCGCAGCGGAAACACAATTGGCTGCGGTCTACCCCAGCGGTGCACCGTGCCCCCGCATGTCCCTCTTCAAGACAGCGGTAGCACCGGTAGGGCTTGGGCGCCAGGAGCGTGACCTGCGCCGAGACCCATCCAACCAGCAGCCGTTTATCCGCGATCTTTTTGGCCGCCGCTACGGGGCAGCTGACAAAAATTGTCCCGAGACCGGAGACACCCCTGCGTATCGTGCCCGCCTTTACTTGGTCCAGCGGGCATCCTCCGGCCGTCGAGATGGCAGCGGCGACCTCTTCCTCAGTGACGGAGTCGTCCAGGCCCGAAATGCGCAGATCTGCGCACTTGGTTGGCCTGGACACTCTTACATCCTCTGGGCCTAGAGACGCCCTTAGTTTCTCGGCGAGGGCGTCTGCCTTGGGACCACTAGTTGCTCCCGACACCTCCAGTAGGCGACCGCCGGTGGCAGTACTTTTGCACCGGATCCCCGTTATGCCGAGATCGCTAAGAGAAATCTTGGCTTTCGCCTTTGCGAGGATCCGGGCATATGTGAGGCCCCTCTCCTCCGCCCCCGGCTGCAGTGTGAGGACCACTGCTGTGGAGCGGGGCGTACTGAGCCTCGCTGTCTGGCGCTTGGCCGCCGCTTGTTCCCTCTGGTACTGCTTCTTGGCCCGTTGGCGCGCCTTTTTGGTATGTTTGGCGGCGCCCGCCACCGTCCACTCCGCCTCAGGTCTAGTGGCGGGTTCGCGCATTACTGGCCTGGTTTGTGCAGGCGCCGCAGCCGTGGCACTGCCTGCACTGCCTGCCTTTTTGGCCAGTTTCGTCTCCTTTTTTGTCTGCCTATTTGATTTTGGCCCCGCAGTTTCCTTTTGCGGGGCGGCAGTTGGGATACTCCTCTTTTTTGTGGCAGCAGCCGCTTGTGCCGGTTGGGCGGCACTGGGTGCTGCGGTTTGAGCCGCATACGTCAGCGCCGGTGTGCTTCGTTGGTCAGCAGCTAGAGGGGGCCGCAAAATCCTCCCCTCAAGCACTGAGAAGCGCGCGTTGAAACTCGCCATCTCCTGACGGATCAGGCGAGTTATTTCCGTCTCCTGCGACGGCAGCTGCGATTGCGGTTGCGGCGTTGCGAGGGGAAGGCCCACCTCACGCCTGAGGTGCTCGCGGCGGAAATTGGCCATCTCCGCCTTTAACTCCTCGTGCTCCTTGCGGAGCTCCGCCATTTGCGCTGCGAGCCTTGCGTTCTGGGCCCGCAGCAGCGCCGTCTCTTCGGTAGTGGTGCGGGTCAGAAGCACCTGCGCACTTTCGAGGATGGAGGTCGTGGCCTCTTTCAGCGCCTTCTGGCTGCAGCCGCTAAGGCCCTTTGAGACCTTGCTCACACGTTTAATGGCTGCAACCGCGTCGGCCACCCTCTGGTTTAGGTCAGAGGCAGGTAAGTCCTCTGCCTCGACCTCCATATCAGAGACGACAGAAGACGACTCCGACAGGCGAGTGACCCTCCCTTCCGTCACTCTTTTCGTCAGAGCCGCAATCTGCCGCTCGTCCTCCTTTAGTTTTTCGGCGGCTGCTGCGGCCTTCATTGCAGCCGCAGCCTCACGCCTGGATAGGCCGATACCGGCATATTTGCCAGTAGTGGCGGGCCTACCTCTGCCGCCCTTTTTGGCACCGACCTTGGGGGCCGGCACCGCTGTGTCACTCAGGGCCGAATCCGACCCTGAGTCTGCACTCTCTCTCTGGCGTTTGCGTAAACGATTTGAGTTTACGCTCACCGCGCTCGCCACACTCATAACGCTGGACGCACTGTCGGAATCCGACAACACGCCCATTCTCTCAACGAGTACCAGAGGTACTTTTGCTCCCACTCCGTCATCATTGGTGTTTGGTTGTTTAAAAATTTCCATATTTAGACCCACGAGTATGGGGGAAAAGAAGGTCCACCCAGGCAGTGCCCCCTGTACCTGGGTAAGCCTAGCGTAACCCGTCAGAGGGTCGGCCGGTACTCTGACGGGGGTCGCACTAGAGACTGAACTTCCCATCAGCCATGCATCCCCTCGCGGTGCGCCGCCGCTTGGGATTCGGGGTACTTTTTATAGAGGCATCCTCCCTCGCGGTCCGGGCGTTTAAGCCAGGACCCTCGGTCCGGTGAGAATGCGAGACATGACCACAAACTTCACAACCGGATTACGATATGCGACGGTGACCGTGAGAGGGACGCTCCCACAGCCCGCCCGGCGGCGGGGTAAGCGCACACCGGGCCCGTCGAAACCTCCGGGACAGAACCGGAGGGTGGCCCAGAGATGGGCCCCACCTAGAGTAAACGACAGATGGAGGCGGCCGCCACAAAAGACAGCGACCGCCAAACCCCCTGCCCTCCCCGTCGGATATTTGCCGTCGGCCATTGAAGTTGCAAAATCGCAACTTCGATGACCCACGTTGCCCAGGGTGCACCACGTGGAGGTTTCCGACATAGCACCCCAACCTAACCTAACCTAACCTAACCTAACCTAACCTAACCTAACCTAACCTAACCGAGTCGCAAGCCACCCGCAGCCACGAGCGCACCGTTTTTCCCCCGCTCCGCAAGTTTTAATTCGTTAAAATCGGAAAGTGGTGGAAAAAGTTACCGAAAGTTCGCGAAAGTTTGCACAGCTTACCACCCCAGTGCAAGTGTTGCCGTGTGCAAAAATCGCGAGCTAAAACCCAAAAACCGCGCTTTTACGGGACTTTTAAAATTTTCACAAAATTATAAAAAGTGAAAGTTGAGTGCGCTGCCAAAAGTAGATCGACGACGTAGTGTTTTTCCAGTGCAGTAGTGAAGATCTCAGTGGAGACCAGTGTCTGATCCAAGTTTTGGATTTTTCTCGTGTGTAGTTCTGGTGATATTACCAAAAACAGGTTTTCGTCACGCGGCAGAGAAGCCGAAGGAGACTTCCTTGACGGAAGGGCTACACACCATCAGACAGAGGAGAACTTCCCTTACCTGGTCATCCATTCAGAAACAATTTTGAACGTGAGTTGTGACAGCTATTTACATCTTGGTGGTTGGAAAATTTTGGTCACTTTTCAGAACCTTGTAGGAGCCGAAAACGATCTGTGACCCCTTAACATTTTTGTTAGACCTGAAGGGGCTGTTCATCAGGTATACTGGTGAGTAAAAATTTTTTGAATCCACCAGTATTTCGGTTTTTTGCAGGGTGAAAACCAACCAAGAGTAACTTTCAAGGCTACGTTGCAACTGCGTAATTGTTTGTACTGTGCCGGAATTGTAACACTGTGTGTGACTCCGTGTTCCACTGTGCGTAGTAGCGAGTGCTGCGTAGTGGAGGTTTCCATGCTTGGTTGACAATAACAAGTGAGTCACCGCACGGCTTGCAGTCGGTGGATTCGAGTAAACAACACCTACTCTCGAATAGACGGTTCTGGAAGTCTCTCTACAACTACCAGAGCCGACTCCACCTGACCCCTCGGTGACGTCACATTGTCGACGAGCGAGGACCCCGAAGGCCGAGCAGCTCCGAAGCCCAGTCTCCTTCCCGACCGATCTCCTTCCCCTTCCCCGACCCCGACCAAAACTCCCCCCCCCCCCCCAAAATTTTTACCCCCCCCACCCCCCCGCCTTCACCCCCTCGGAGGTGAAGATTCCCCCCCACTTCCCCGCAAATTTTTTGCTTCACCCCCTCCCGTCCTAACTTCCTTAGTATTGGGCTTGGAGACCCGTTTTAGGGTTTAAATTGTAGGTCTCTTCAAGGCCTACAATCCCTGCCCGGCAGAAGTCTCGAGTTGCATTCGGTTACCTTTTTGGAAATTTTTGGTTTTTTAAAAATTTGTTTAAAATTATATATTAAATTCAAAATTCTGCCCATTTAGTAGGGCTTTTAACCGGTGCGACCCCGCACACGTCGCCCCGCGCAGATACTTGGAACACAACTTTTTAAATTAATTTATTTAATATTTTAAATTTTGACGTAGGTTAAGTTAGTTTTAAGATAGAATTAAGACCTTTCCCCTGTGGGGAATTTTAAATTTTAAATTTTTTGATACAGCTTGCAGGCCACATACACCTGCAAGCTTAAAGTTTTATAAACTGACGCGTCCCTCTGAAAGATCCGACAACAATTATATTATTAGAACCACCGCGACTCGTTACTGCTTGGAAATCTGCGTAAGTACATTTGAGGGCTATTTACACCCTCAAGTGTTGACTCGTCCTGTCAAATAGTAACCCTTGGCGATACCCTCAGCGCCCAAAATGTTCGGATTCAGAACTCCCGCAAAGGAGGCGGAATCCCGAGCAGTCCGCCGCAGCGCAACGCCCGACGAGACCAGCCCAAAGGATGCGACCGGCACCAAAGTCGCGCAGGCCAGGCGCAGCATCGAGTCGCAGATTGAAAAATCTGCGGAGCCGGTGCTGGCAGGGCCATCGCGGCAGAGGGCTACGGTAACGCAACCGGAGGGCAAGGGTACGGGCCAGGCGAAGAAAGCGGCGGATGTTACCAGCGTGGCTGAGCGACCTCAGCAAGTTGCGGCACCCACCACCTTCGCCAATCGCACCGCAGAGGCAAAGGCTTGCCTCATGCGGATCAAGTTGTCGATTGGCAACAGCCGCAATCTCAAAACTGAGATCAAAAACGAGGTCACGAACGCCACCGAAAGACTGTTCAAGCTGGTAAAGGAAGCTGAGGAAGGGAGAAAGTATAAGAAAGGGGAACGCACTGAGAAGATAACACCTAAGGAGAAGGACGACAATACAGTGAGGAAGGATGATGATTGTAGGAGAATAGGAGAGCAGGAGCTCATCAAAAAGATTGATGAGCACAGCGAGATGCTCAGGAGAAACAAGGAAGAGATGGCGGCGTTAACGGAAGCGATCCGAAAACAGAAAGAGGACTGGGACCAAAGACAAAGCTACGCCAGCGTTCTTACGGGAACCCCGAGGCCGAGGCCGAACCAGGCAGCAATGCACTCGGTGGTCATAGCCTCGGAGGACAAGAACGAGACGGGCGAGCAGGTCCTAGAACGGATCCGCAAAACCGTCAACGCTAGGGACGAAGGGATACAGATTGACAGAATGAGGAAGGCTAAGGACAGGAAAGTGATTCTAGGCTGTAGTTCGAAAGTTGAGCTGGACAGGGTAAAGGAAAAGATAAAGAAAGGGGAAGGACGTTTCAGGATGGAGGATATAAAGAATAAGGATCCTCTAGTGATCCTAAAAAACGTCCTCAGTCACAACACCGACGAAGAGATCTTGAAAGCACTCAGATCCCAAAACCGAAACCTGATTGGGGATGTGAAGGGGGACTGCGCGCGCATGTCCGTGAAGTTCCGGAAGGGCGCGCGGAACGCACTCACATCGCACGTAGTGCTACAAGTCTCTCCAGAGTTGTGGAAGAGACTTACCCAACAGGGGTCGGTTCACATCGACGTCCAACGCGTGAGAGTCGAGGACCAATCCCCTCTAGTGCAGTGCTCGCGCTGCCTCGGTTATGGCCACGGGAGGCGGTTCTGCAGTGACCAGACTGACGTGTGCAGTCATTGTGGGGGTGCGCACCTCGGTAGGGACTGTGCCAAACGCTTGGCACAGGCGCCCCCCACGTGTTGCAACTGCGTCAGGTCGGGTCTCGATAGAGCCGACCATAATGCTTTTAGCGGCGAATGTCCGGTGAGGAGGAAGTGGGACGCCCTGGCGCGGACGGCGGTAGCGTATTGCTGAGGTTGTCCCCAGGGTAAGTGAGCAAAACGATCCCCCAGCAGGAGCACGGCCACTGCTCGTGGCCCAGGCTAATCTCCAGCGAAAGCAGTTGGCTACGCAGGAGATTATGCTGGAGGCCGCGAGCAGAAAAATGGCGTTCGCTCTACTCCAGGAGCCATATGTGGGCGCTCAAGGTAGGGTGAGGGACTACGGCGGCGCGAGGGTTTTCCAGTGTGTAGGCGTGGACAATACTACGGTTAAGGCCGCTATTGTAGTATTTGACGATAACACCAAAGTCAAGCCATGTCCAAAGTTCACCACGACCAACATCTCAGTGGTGACCATATATACTGGAGGCCGGGAAATCGCCGTGGTCTCCGTCTACTTTGAGCCGGATAAACCCATAGGGCTATACTTGGAACAACTGGGGAGGATCGTTAGCGAACTGGGTCCCACCAATGTCCTCATCGGCGGTGACTTCAACGCTAAAAGCATGTGGTGGGGCAGCGCGGGTACTGACGGCAGGGGAGAGGACCTAGCAGAATGCATAGGAGAATGGGGCCTCCAGGTGCTCAATGAAGGCGACGTGCCCACGTTCGATACAATTAGGGGTGGTAAGCGCCTTACAAGCTATGTGGACATAACATTATGCACAGAGGACCTTCTCGGCCAGGTGAACGACTGGCGGGTCAGTGAAGGCCTTGTGAGCTCCGACCACAACACCATATTATTTAATATCAATTTTGGCAAACTTGATCAGATACAAATTAGTAGAACTACTCGGATTTTTAACACTAAAAAAGCTAATTGGGCCGAATTTAGTGATAAATTCGCCCAATTAAAATTAGATTCAAAATTTAACACTAGCAATATTGTAAATTTAAAAAACAAAAAAGAAATAGACGGAATAGTAGAAGATTACACGCAAGTAATTCTGGAAGCCTGTAAACAGAGCATACCAAAATTCAAAATTAATAGAAAGCCTACTATTCCATGGTGGTCTGATGAGCTAGCCTCACTGAGAAAGGCCATGGTCACCAGGAGGAGAAGGATCCGCTGGGCAGCAGCAGTCCGCAGGGATTTCGTCGTCGGAGAGTACCTGAAAGCAAAGGAAGAGTATGAGACAGCAGCTAAAAGGGCCCAAATTAACAGCTGGAAAGCATTCTGCGAACGACAAGCTAAAGAAACCGTTTGGGACGGCATTTATAGAGTGATAGGGCGAGTGTCGAAAAGAGAGGAAGATCTCCCCCTTAAGAAAGACGGAGTTACCCTTAGTCCAGAAGAATCGGCGAAGGTTTTGGCGGAAGTCTTCTACCCGGAGGACCGGGTGGAGGACGATAACGCAGAACACCAGCGGATTAGGGCAGAAGCTCATAGCATAAATGACGGATTAGCGGATAGTGATTATCACGATCCGCCATTTACCATGGATGAAACCTTGGCGGCTGTGAACAGCTTCAACCCTAAAAAAGCCCCCGGAGCAGATGGTCTAACAGCCGACATCTGCAAACAAGCTATCTTTAAGGATCCGGAGTTGTTCCTCGCACTGGCTAACAAATGCCTCACAAATGGCCACTTCCCGACCATCTGGAAGGAGGCCACGGTCGTAGTCCTCCGTAAACCCGGAAAGGAGGACTACACACACGTTAAATCGTACAGACCGATAGGCTTGTTGCCGGTGCTGGGAAAGATTCTGGAGAAGATGGTAGTGGGAAGAGTGAAGTGGCATCTGCTACCTAGGATGAGTACACGACAGTTTGGCTTTATGCCCCAAAGAGGCACGGAAGACTCCCTCTATACCCTACTCCAGTACATCAGGGGTAAAGTGAGTGACAAGAAAATTGTCACACTGATCTCACTGGATATAGAGGGAGCCTTCGACAGTGCTTGGTGGCCTGCCATTAAAGTCAGACTGGCGGAGGAAGGTTGTCCGAAAAACATAAGACGGTTAGTAGACAGCTACTTCGAGAGCCGTAGAGTCAAAGTTCGCTACGCCGGAGTAGAACACATGAGAACGACCACCAAGGGATGTGTACAAGGATCTATTGGTGGTCCTATCATGTGGAACTTGCTCCTCGACCCACTGCTAAAGGAGCTCGACAAGCGGGGCTTTTACTGCCAAGCCTTTGCCGATGACGTTGTGTTAGTGTTTCACGGAGATGAGACACTAAAAATACAGAAACAGGCCAATGAGGCGCTAGCGTATGTGCGGGATTGGGGAGTTCGGAATAAGCTGAATTTCGCTCCTCAGAAGACGAAGGCTATGGTCGTAACACGACGACTAAAGTACGACTCCCCAATCCTGCGCATGGGCGGAGTGGACATTGGCCTGTCACACGAAATAAAAATACTGGGCCTGACTGTGGATGATAAATTAACATTCAACACGCACGTCTCGGAAGTTTGTAGGAAGGCTATAGGCTTCTACAAACGACTGGCTACTGCAGCAAAGGTGCAGTGGGGACTGGGACCTGAAGTGGTGAAAACCCTGTATACGGCAGTCGTTGAACCCACGATATTATATGCGGCCAGTGCTTGGGCGCCAGCGAGTAATAAGATTGGCATACAGAAGAAGCTCGCTAGGGTTCAGCGGGGTTTTGCACAGAAGATGGTAAAGGGCTACAGGACCGTTTCACTAAACTCGGCCCTGCTGCTTGCCGGGATCCTTCCGCTAGACATTCGTGTCCGAGAAGCGGCGCTTCTTTATGAAGTGAAAAAGGGACATACTCAGCAAGTGGTGGGTGACCGGGAGGTGGAATGTCCTGTGCCCTTTGCCACTTCAAAACACCCGGCTCACCGTAGAGCGTTGCAGTTCGAATGCGTGGTGAACGATGCAGAGCTGAACCTCAAGGCTGCGAATACCGTCAAGGTATTCACCGACGGCAGCAAACTTGGTGGCCAAGTCGGAGCATCGGTGTCCTTATGGGACGGCGATGCCGAGACGAAAGCCACCAAAATGAAGCTGGAATCGTTCTGCACCGTTTACCAGGCAGAGCTGCTCGCTCTGCGGAAAGCTGTGCAAATGGCCTTACAGGGCAATCGTAAAAACTACAGCATCTTCTGTGATTCGAGGGCCGCGCTCGAGTCCGTCGCGAGCGGAAACTCCCTCCACCCCATTGCATTTGGCATCAACGATTTGTTGAGTAAGTCCGTAGAGTGCGATAAAACCATTGGCCTCTTTTGGGTCAAGGCGCACGTGGGAGTGGTTGGGAATGAGCGCGCAGACGAACTCGCTAAAGCAGCGGCCCAAACGCTGAAAAAGAAGCCCGACTATGACCTATGCCCCGTATCATTCGTCAAGCGACAGATCCGACAGGCGTCGATTGACGAGTGGAACGAGCGCTATCGGGCGGGAGAAACAGCTTCAGTGACCAAGCTGTTTTTCCCTGACGCCAGACAAGCATACAGCGTAATCCGGAAGATGCCAACGGACCCGGTTCTCACGCAAGTTTTCACGGGTCATGGGGGATTCTCTGAGTACTTGAATCGCTTCAAGTGCAAGGAGAGCCCCTCATGCATCTGTGACCCAGCGGCCATTGAAGATGTTTTGCATGTGTTGACCGAATGCCCAGTATATCTGTATCAACGTCTGAAAGTAGAAAACGAAATCGAAATGAAAATTTGTAAAGATAACCTAAGCAGTATACTGGAGACCGGTGAAATAAGATCAAAATTTTTAAGATACTGTAGAGATATAGCATGTAAAGTGTTGAATAGGAACAAATAGATGGGGCAACTACTTAATATAATATAAGATTATATAAACCTAGTTGCCAAGGAATGTGGTTTTGACGAAGAAGACATGCTATGTCTAAAAATGTGTAAATTTTGCAATGTTTTTAAATTGTTTTAACAAGTATGTAAGCCTTGTGTTTTTAAAGTTATCTGATTTTTTGTACATACTTGTATTTTTACTGTAAAATTAGTCGTATCTTGTAGTTGTCGGATGACTGTAACCGTTTCAGATAGGTAGATTAACATTAGACGAAGCACTTTATGTGCGATATTTTTACTTGTGTAACTTTTATATTTTTCTAGTCGTTTTTAATAAATGTATGTTAATCATTAAATTTTTGTAGAAACAACCTCTGAACGGTATCGGAGGGACAAGTATTTTAAATAAAAAAAAAAAAAAAAAAAAAACCTAACCTAACCTAACCTTTTTTTTTTTTTTTTTTTTTTTTTTTTTTTGGTATCGGGTTGGAAAATCCTCATGGACATCCTCCGCCCGGGGGAGGCGCGGAGGGGACTGTCAGACTCTTACTGACTAAAAACCAACCCGTGTTCCTCATGTACCCGTGTGTCGGAGGGTCGGGTATCGCCGAAGCATTCGTCGCAACCCCCCGACGGGTATTGGCCCGCCATAGTCGGGCGGGCCCCGTCACCCACTGCGGCCGTCACCCCGGCCGCAGGACTCCACTACGAGGCGCGCGCGGAACACGACGCCGCCGCCTCAAGGCCTGCTGCTGGTCGGACGGCAAGACGCCCCGAGTCTGCCGTCCACAGGCCGCGCCCTACGGTGGCCGAAAATCTGCCACCCTACGACGCCCAGTGCGTCTGCTGCGGGAGGGGAGAGAGGAGGCAGCCTCTCTCTCCCTTTCCGCCACCTCCTTTGCGAGCATGACGGCCTCGCAGAAGGTGGCGACAGCTCTCCACCCTGACTTGCTCCCGACCATGGTTGAAACAATGGCCGGAAGCGAGAGGTTTCCCGCAGCACCTACGGCCGCGACCAAGTCACGGCGCTGCTCGGCCCAAGCTGGGCACTCCGCCAAAGTATGCAACGCCGTATCGTCGCGGCGATCTTCACAATGGTGGCACTGGGACGTCAGCTCCCGGCCTAGTCGACACAGGTACTTCCCGAAACACCCATGTCCGGTAAGCACCTGCGTCAGCCGGAAGCTTAGGGCGCCGTGGCTCCTGTTGAGCCACTCCTCAAGTATGGGCCTTACCGCCGCTACAGCGGCGTGCCCCGCCGTGGGTAGCGCTAGGCGCGTCTGCCACTCCGCCAATAAGACCTGGCGGAGCTCTGCCCTGCGTGCCTCTATCTGTCGAGGCACCAGGCGCTCGCCCCTCTCGACCGCCTCCACACGCCACCAATAGAGCGACGTGAGGAGCTTTGCGTCGAGGTCCCAGGGCGAGGATCCGGCTAGGAGGCTCGCTGCCTCAAAGGAGATCGTACAGTATCCCCTTATGACCCTGACGGCCATCGCGCGCTGCGGCCTTCGCAGCGCGGCGACGTTACGGGCCGTCAGGGAGTCCGCCCACACTGGCGCGGCGTATAACGCCATCGACCGTACGACCCCCATGTAGAGCCTCCGGCAGGAGGAGTTGGGCCCCCCCAGGTTGGGCATCAAGCGCGAGAGCGCTGAAGCGGCGCCCATCAACCGGGGGGCGAGCCGTGTAAAATGCGGCCCGAAGTTCCACCGTCTGTCGAGGACGAGTCCAAGGTACTTCATCGTCGACTCGACAGCGATGGAGACCCCTCCCACTATGATGCTGGACCCCGGAGGCGGCTTCGTCCTCGGCCCGTGAAAACAGAGGGCCTCGGACTTGTGCAATGCCACCTCTAAGCCCAGCCGCCGGATCCTACCCACGACGTGCGCGACACCAGCAGTCGCGCGTATGGCCGCCTGCCGGTACGACTTTCCACGCGCTGTAACAAGCGTATCGTCGGCGTAACAAATGACGCCGACGCCGTGGATAAGCGCACCGCGCAGAGCCCAGTCGTACCCCACGTTCCACAGGAGCGGCCCCAACACCGATCCCTGCGGAACGCCGCACGACGTCTCTCGCCGACACCATTCCTCTCGACCCGGGTACACCACCGATCTCTCAGACAAATAGGCCCCGACAATGCGTTGGAGGTAGCGCGGCACCCCGTGGTACCGGAGTGCCTCCCTGATGATACTCCAGGGCAAGGTGTTAAAGGCGTTGGCGATGTCGAGCGACACCGCCAAGACCACCTCACCCCGGGCGACTGCCTCCTCCGCGAGGACCCTCACGCGCATGATTGCGTCCACCGTGGAGCGCCCCTGGCGGAAACCAAATTGGTTGTCCGCCAAATCCGGACCCACCCTGGTCATGTGCTGGACGAGGCGACTAGCGATAATCCGCTCGAAGATCTTACACACCTCGTCCAGCAACACGATTGGCCTGTATGCAGATGGTGAGTCTGCAGGGCGCCCCTCCTTCTTGAGCAGGACCAGCTTTCCGGTCTTCCACCGGCTTGGAAACTGGCCCCGCTCCAAACATGCGCTCAAGAGCCCCGCTAGTCGGGGCCAGAGAGCCTCCATGGCCAGGACCCATGCACGGCCTGGAATGCCGTCGGGCCCTGGGGCGGTGTTCCTGATGCGGGCCACCGCCACTCTCAAATCTACCCGGGTCACTTCGGGCACGTCGTCGTCAATGTCGTCTTCCGCGTCGGGCACATTGCGAGGCGGAACCATAGCCGGTGGTGTGTGCTCCGGTCTCGTCGGAAACAACGCACACACCACCTCCTCCAGCAGCTGGGGCTGGAGACTCCGGGACAGTGGGGGAGCCCGCTGGCGTAGTTTGCCCCGCACCATAAGGTAGGGGCGTCCCCACGGCTCTCGGTCCAGAGTCTCCAGCAGCTCCTCGTTGGCCTGGGCCTTTGCCCGGACAATGGCCAGCTGGAGGGCGCTCTTCGCTTCTCTGTAGCGGTTATATAGTTCCGCCTCTTCCTGTTCGGCCGCCGCTGTAAAAGGGCGGCGGCGTCTTCTTCGGCACCTAGCGTACCGGCGTCGCACCTGCACACAAGCGATGCGCAGCTGCGCGATCGACTGCGACCACCAGTACACTTGGCGCCTAGATGGTAACGGCCGGACTCGGGGCATGCCAGCGTCGCAGATGTGCGACATGCTCTCCCGGAACCACTCCGCCTCCTCGTCGATGTTAGATGGCCTGTCTGGAGAGTCCAGCCAGGCCTTGACGATGGAGGCATCCAGGAGAGCCTCCCTGTCCAGCCGCTTCAGTGCCCAACGCGGGCCGTCTCCAACGCCCACCGGGGCCGCTTGGACCGGCCCAACCGAGGTCTGGGCGGAGACGCTAAATCGAATATATCGATGATCAGACAGCGTCTCCACCCCCTCCAGGACGTGCCAGTCCTGGACGGTGCGCGCGAGAGCGGGGCTGGCGAACGACAGGTCCACTATCGACCCACCCCGCATCCGCACGCACGTCTGCACGGAACCCCGGTTCAGGAGAAGCAGGCCCTGCTCGACCGCCCACTCCTCCACTAACTCGCCCCGCGCGTCCGTAGCCGGGGAACCCCAGGCCCTAGAGTGGGCATTGAAGTCCCCTAGGACGATCACGGGACGAGGACGGCTACGACTGACGACTGTGCCCAACTCCAAAATAATATCCTCCATGTCGGCGAGAGAAAGGCTGGGGGCGAAATACACCCCCGCGACCATAATGTTGCCCCAAACTGCCGCGACATAGCCCCGCCCTCGGGTGACGGCCTCGAAGGGAAGGGTGTCGGCGGCAGACCTCATTAGCAGTGCCACCGAGCGGTTCGTGTCGCACACCCAGTCATCCCTGGGTGGCACGAAGTACGGCTCGGCGACAACTGCCACATCGATCGACCACTGCGCCATGCTCTGGAGCAAGAGATCCTGAGCCCTGGCGCAGTGGTTTATGTTGGCTTGGAGGAGACGACGTAGGGCCATTATTGTATGTCCATGGCCGTTGTCTCCTCCCCAGCCCTCGGCGGATGTTCTACCGCAACCGGCGGGTGAACCGGCTGCGAGGAGCTGGTTGCCTTCTTAGTTATGTCCTTGATACTAGCCGGTGGATGAGCCGGCTGTCTCCTGGTATTCTTCTTCTTGGGCCTGACGCAGGCCTTTGACCCGGTCCTATGTTCGGCTGGCTTGCCAGATGCCGCACAGATGACGCAGTGCGGCGTGGCGGTGCAAGTGCCAGCCTTGTGACCGGGCTGACCGCAGCGGAAACACAATTGGCTGCGGTCTACCCCAGCGGTGCAGCGTGCCCCCGCATGTCCCTCTTCAAGACAGCGGTAGCACCGATAGGGCTTGGGCGCCAGGAGCGTGACCTGCGCCGAGACCCATCCCACCAGAAGCCGTTTGTCTTTGATCTTCTTGGCCGCCGCTACGGGACAACTGACAAAAATTGTCCCGAGACCGGAGACACCCCGGCGTATCGTGCCCGCCTTGATTTGGTCAGGCGGGCAACCTCCAGCCTCAGAGATGGCAGCGGCGACCTCCTCCTGACTGACGGAGTCGTCCAGGCCCGAAATGCGCAGATCTGCGCACTTGGTTGGCCTGGACACTTTTACGTCGTCCGGGCCTAGAGACGCCCTTAGTTTCTCGGCGAGGGCGTCTGCCTTGGGACCACTAGTTGCTCCCGACACCTCTAACAGGCGACCTCCGGTAGCAGTTGTTTTGCACCGGAGGCCCGTTATGCCGAGATCGCCAAGAGAGATCTCGGCTTTTGCCTTTGCCAAGATCTTGGCATATGTCAGGCCCCGCTCCTCCGCCCCCGGCTGCAGGGTAAGAGCCACTGCTGTAGAGCGGGGGGTACTGAGCCTCGCAGTCTGGCGCTTGGTCGCCGCTTGCTCCTTCTGGGCCTGCTTTTTGGCCTGCTGGCGCGCCTTTTTGGTTTTCTTGGCTGCACCCGCAACCGTCCACTCCGCCTCAGGTCTATTGGCGGGCTCGCGCGATACTGGCTTATTAGGTTGTTTAGGCGCGACAGCCTTGGCACCTGCCTTCTTGACCAATTTAGCCTCCTCCTTTTTTGACTGCCTATTTGAGGCGGCAGTTGGCACAGTCCTCTTCTGTGTAGTGGCAGCCGCTTGTGCCGGTTGGGCGGCACGGGGCGCTGCAGTTTGGGCCGCATATGTCGGCGCCGGTGTGCTGCGTTGGTCTGCAGCTAGAGGGGGACGAAGGATCCTCCCCTCAAGCACCGAGAAGCGCGCGTTGAAGCTCGCCATCTCCTGCCGGATCAGGCGAGTCACCTCCGTCTCCTGTGCCGGCAGCTGCGGTTGCGGTTGCGGCGTTGTCTGCGGAAGGCCCACCTCCCGCCTGAGGTGCTCGCGGCGGAAGTTGGCCATCTCCGCCTTTAACTCCTCGTGCTCCTTGCGGAGCTCCGCCATTTGCGCTGCGAGCCTTGCGTTCTGGGCCCGCAGCAGCGCCGTCTCTTCGGTAGTGGTGCGGGTCAGAAGCACCTGCGCACTTTCGAGGATGGAGGTCGTGGCTTCTTTCAGCGCCTTCTGGCTGCAGCCGCTAAGGCCTTTGGAGACCTTGCTCACACGTTTAATGGCTGCAACCGCGTCAGCCACCCTTTGGTTTAAGTCAGAGGCAGGTAAATCCTCTGCCTCGACCTCCATGTCTGAGACGGCAGACGACGACTCCGACAGGTGGGTGACTCTCCCTTCCGTCACCCTTTTCGTCAGAGCCGCAATCTGCCGCTCGTCCTCCTCCAATTTTTCGGCGGCCAATGCGGCCTTCATCGCTGCCGCAGCCTCGCGCCTGGATAGGCCGATACCGGCATATTTGCCGGTAGTGGCGGGCCTTCCTCTTCCGCCTTTTTTGGCACCGACCTTGGGGGCCGGCACCGCTGTGTCGCTCAGGGCCGAGTCCGACCCTGAGTCTGCGAACTCCCTCGGGCGTTTGCGTAAGCGTTTTGGGTTTACGCTACTCCCGCTCGCCACACTCATGACGCTAGACGCGCTGTCGGAGTCCGATAGCACGCCCATTCTCTCGACTAGTACACAAGGTACTTTTCCACTGACTACATCATTTTGGGTATTGGTTTTTGTAAAAAGATTATCCATTTTGAATCCCACGAGTATGGGGGAAAAGAAGGTCCACCCAGGCAGTGCCCCCTGTACCTGGGTAAGCCTAGCGTAACCCGTCAGAGTTTCGGCCGGTACTCTGACGGGGGTCGCACTAGAGACTGAACTTCCCATCAGCCATGCATCCCCTCGCGGTGCGCCGCCGCTTGGGATTCGGGGTACTTTTTATAGAGGCATCCTCCCTCGCGGTCCGGGCGTTTAAGCCGGGACCCTCGGTCCGGTGGGAATGCGAGACATGACCACAAACTTCACAACCGGATTACGATATGCGACGGTGACCGTGAGAGGGACACTCCCACAGCCCGCCCGGCGGCGGGGTAAGCGCACACCGAGCCCGCCGAGACCTCCGGGACAGAACCGGAGGGTGGCCCAGAGATGGGCCCCACCTAAAATGAACGACAGATGGAGGCGGCCGCCACAAAAGACAGCGACCGCCAAACCCCCTGCCCTCCCCGTCGGATATTTGCCGTCGGCCATTGAAGTTGCAAACCGCAACTACGATGACCCACGTTGCCCAGGGTGCACCACGTGGAGGTTCCCGACATAGCACCCCTAACCTTTTTTTTTTTTTTTTTTTTTGGTGTCGGGTTGGAAAATCCTCATGGACATCCTCCGCCCGGGGGAGGCGCGGAGGGGACTGTCAGACTCTTACTGACTAAAAACCAACCCGTGTTCCTCATGTACCCGTGTGTCGGAGGGTCGGGTATCGCCGAAGCATTCGTCGCAACCCCCCGACGGGTATTGGCCCGCCATAGTCAGGCGGGCCCCGTCACCCACTGCGGCCGTCACCCCGGCCGCAGGACTCCACTACGAGGCGCGCGCGGAACACGACGCCGCCGCCTCAAGGCCTGCTGCTGGTCGGACGACGAGACGCCCCGAGTCTGTCGTCCACAGGCCGCGCCCTACGGTGGCCGGAAGTCGGCCACCCTACGACGCCCAGTGCGTCTGCTGCGGGAGGGGAGAGAGGAGGCAGCCTCTCTCTCCCTTTCCGCCACCTCCTTTGCGAGCATAACGGCCTCGCAGAAGGTGGCGACAGCTCTCCACCCTGACTTGCTTCCGACCATGGTTGAAACAATGGCCGGAAGCGAGAGGTTTCCCGCAGCACCTACGGCCGCGACCAAGTCACGGCGCTGCTCAGCCCAAGCTGGGCACTCCGCCAACGTGTGCAACGCCGTATCGTCGCGGCGATCACCACAATGGTGGCACTGGGACGTCGGCTCCCGGCCTAGTCGACACAGGTACTTCCCGAAACACCCATGTCCGGTAAGCACCTGCGTCAGCCGGAAGCTTAGGGCGCCGTGGCTCCTATTGAGCCACTCCTCAAGTATGGGCCTTACCGCCGCTACAGCGGCGTGCCCCGCCGTGGGTAGCGCTAAGCGCATCTTCCACTCCGCCACTAGGACCTGGCGGAGCTGTGCCCTGCGTGCCTCTACCTCTCGAGGCACGGGGCGCTCGCCCCTCTCGACCGCCTCCACACGCCACCAATAGAGCGACGTGAGGAGCCTTGCGTCGAGGTCCCAGGGCGAGGATCCGGCTAGGAGGCTCGCTGCCTCAAAGGAGATCGTACGGTATCCCCTTATGACCCTGACGGCCATCGCGCGTTGCGGCCTTCGCAGCGCGGCGACGTTACGGGCCGTCAGGGAGTCCGCCCACACTGGCGCGGCGTATAGCGCCATCGACCGTACGACCCCCATGTAGAGCCTCCGGCAGGAGGAGTTGGGCCCCCCCAGGTTGGGCAGCAGGCGCGAGAGCGCCGAAGCGGCGCCCATCAACCGGGGGGCGAGCCGTGTAAAGTGCGGCCCGAAATTCCACCGACTGTCGAGGACGAGTCCAAGGTACTTCATCGTCGACTCGACAGCGATGGAGACTCCTCCTACGATTATGCTGGACCCCGGAGGCGGCTTCGTCCTCGGCCCATGAAAACATAGGGCCTCAGACTTGTGCAATGCCACCTCTAAGCCCAGCCGCCGGATCCTACCCACGACGTGCGCGACACCAGCAGTCGCGCGTATGGCCGCCTGCCGGTACGACTTTCCACGCGCTGTGACTAGCGTATCGTCGGCGTAACAAATGACGCCGACGCCGTGGATAAGCGCACCGCGCAGAGCCCAGTCGTACCCCACGTTCCACAGGAGCGGCCCCAACACCGATCCCTGCGGAACGCCGCACGACGTCTCTCGCCGACACCACTCCTCTCGACCCGGGTACACCACCGATCTATCCGACAAATAGGCCCCGACAATGCGTTGGAGGTAGCGCGGCACCCCGTGGTACCGGAGTGCCTCCCTGATGATACTCCAGGGCAAGGTGTTGAAAGCGTTGGCGATGTCGAGCGACACCGCCAAGACCACCTCGCCCCGGGCGACTGCCTCCTCCGCGAGGACCCTCACGCGCATGATTGCGTCCACTGTGGAGCGCCCCTGGCGGAAACCAAATTGGTTATCCGCCAAATCTGGGCCCACCCTGGTCATGTGCTGGACGAGGCGACTGGCGATAATTCTCTCAAAGATTTTACACACCTCGTCCAGCAACACGATGGGCCTGTACGCAGATGGTGAGTCTGCGGGGCGCCCCTCCTTCTTGAGCAGGACCAGCTTTCCGGTCTTCCACCGGCTTGGAAACTGGCCCCGCTCCAAACATGCGCTCAAGAGCCCCGCTAGTCGGGGCCAGAGAGCCTCCATGGCCAGGACCCATGCACGGCCTGGAATGCCGTCGGGCCCTGGGGCGGTGTTCCTGATGCGGGCCACCGCCACTCTCAAATCTACCCGGGTCACTTCGGGCACGTCGTCGTCAATGTCGTCTTCCGCGTCGGGCACATTGCGAGGCGGAACCATAGCCGGTGGTGTGTGCTCCGGTCTCGTCGGAAACAACGCACACACCACCTCCTCCAGCAGCTGCGGCTGAAGACTCCGGGACAGTGGGGGAGCCCGTTGGCGCAACTTGCCCCGCACCATAAGGTAGGGGCGCCCCCACGGCTCTCGGTCCAGAGTCTCCAGCAGCTCCTCGTTGGCCTGGGCCTTTGCCCGGACTATGGCCAGCTGGAGGGCGCTCTTCGCCTCTCTATAGCGATCGTATAGTTCCGCCTCTTCCTGTTCGGCCGCCGCTGTAAAGGGGCGGCGGCGCCTTCTTCGGCACCTAGCGTACCGGCGTCGCACCTGCACACAAGCGATGCGCAACTGCGCGATCGACTGCGACCACCAGTACACTTGGCGCCTCGATGGTAACGGCCGGACTCGGGGCATGCCAGCGTCGCAGATGTGCGACATGCTCTCCCGGAACCACTCCGCCTCCTCGTCGATGTTGGTAGGCCTGTCTGGAGAGTCCAGCCAGGCCTTGACGATGGAGGCATCCAGGAGAGCCTCCCTGTCCAGCCGCTTCAGTGCCCAACGCGGGCCGTCTCCAACGCCCACCGGGGCCGCTTGGACCGGCCCAACCGAGGTCTGGGCGGAGACGCTGAATCGAATATATCGATGATCAGACAGCGTCTCCACCCCCTCCAGGACGTGCCAGTCCTGGACAGTGCGCGCGAGAGCGGGGCTAGCGAAGGATAGGTCCACAATAGACCCACCCCGCATCCGCACGCACGTCTGAACGGAACCCCGGTTCAGGAGAAGCAGGCCCTGCTCGACCGCCCACTCCTCCACTAACTCGCCCCGCGCGTCCGTAGCCGGGGAACCCCAAGCCCTAGATTGGGCGTTGAAGTCCCCTAGGACGATCACGGGACGAGGACGGCTACGACTGACGACCGTGCCCAACTCCAATATGATATCCTCCATGTCGGCGAGAGAAAGGCTGGGGGCGAAATACACCCCCGCGACCATAACATTTCCCCAAACTGCCGCGACATAGCCCCGCCCTCGGGTGACGGCCTCGAAGGGAAGGGTGTCGGCGGCAGACCTCAAGAGCAGTGCCACCGAGCGGTTCGTGTCGCACACCCAGTCATCCCTGGGTGGCACAAAGTACGGCTCGGCGACAACTGCCACATCGATCGACCACTGCGCCATGCTCTGGAGCAAGAGATCCTGAGCCCTGGCGCAGTGGTTTATGTTGGCTTGGAGGAGACGACGTAGGGCCATTATTGAGTGTCCATGGCCGTTGTCTCCTCCCCAGCCCTCGGCGGATGTTCTGCCGCAACCGGCGGGTGAACCGGCTGCGAGGCGCTGGTTGCCTTCTTTGTTGTATCCTTGATACTAGCCGGTGGATGAACCGGCTGTCTTCTGGCGTTGTTCTTCTTAGACTTGGGCCTGGCGCAGGCCTTTGACCCGGTCCTATGGTCGGCTGGCTTGCCAGATGCCGCACAGATGACGCAGTGCGGCGTGGCAGTGCAAGTGCCAGCCTTGTGACCGGGCTGACCGCAGCGGAAACACAATTGGCTGCGGTCTACCCCAGCGGTGCACCGTGCCCCCGCATGTCCTTCTTCAAGACAGCGGTAACACCGATAGGGCTTAGGCGCTAGAAGCGTGACCTGCGCCGAGACCCATCCAACCAGCAGCCGTTTGTCCTTAACCTTTTTGGCCGCCGCTACGGGACAGCTGACAAAAACTGTCCCGAGGCCGGAGACAGCCCGGCGTATCGTGCCCGCCTTGACCTGATCTGGCGGGCATCCTCCGGCATTGGAGACTGCAGCGGCGACCTCCTCTTGAGTGACGGAGTCGTCCAGGCCCGAAATGCGCAGATCTGCGCACTTGGTTGGCCTGGACACTCTAACGTCATCGGAGCCAAGAGACGCCCTAAGTTTATCGGCAAGGGCGTCTGCTTTGGGACCACTGGTGGTTCCCGATATCTCCAGAAGTCGTCCGCCGGTGGCAGTTGGTTTGCACCGGATGCCCGTTATGCCAAGATCACTCAGCGAAATCTCGGCTTTCGCCTTTGCCAGGATCTTGGCATATGTCAGACCCCGCTCCTCCGCCCCTGGCTGCAGGGTAAGAGCTACTGCTGTAGAGCGGGGGGTGCTGAGCCTCGCTGTTTTGCGTTTGGTCGCCGCTTGCTCCTTCTGGGCCTGTTTTTTGGCCTGCTGGCGCGCCTTCTTGGATTTCTTGGCAGCGCCAGCCACCGTCCACTCCGCCTCAGGTCTAGTGGCGGGCTCACGCGTTACTGGCCTCACAGTTTGTGCTGGCGGAGCAGCCGCAGCACCTGCCTTTTTGGCCAGTTTCGCCTCTTTTTTCAACTGCCTGTTCGATTTAGGCCCCGCAGTTTCCTTTTGCGGGGCGGCAGTTGGAACACTCCTCTTATTTGTGGCAGCAGCCACTTGTGCCTGTTGGGCGGCACGGGGCGCTGCGGTTTGGGTCGCGTATGTCGGCGCCGGTGTGCTGCGTTGGTCTGCAGCTAGAGGGGGACGCAGGATCCTCCCCTCAAGGACCGAGAAGCGCGCGTTGAAGCTCGCCATTTCCTGACGGATCAGGCGAGTCACCTCCGTCTCCTGCGCCGGCAGCTGCGGTTGCGGTTGCGGCGTTGTCTGCGGAAGGCCCATCTCCCGTCTGAGGTGCTCGCGGCGGAAGTTGGCCATCTCCGCCTTGAGCTCCTCGTGCTCCTTGCGGAGCTCCGCCATTTGCGCTGCGAGCTTTGCATTCTGGGCCCGCAGCAGCGCCGTCTCTTCAGTTGTGGTGCGGGTCAGGAGCACCTGAGCACTCTCCAGGATGGAGGTCGTTGCCTCTTTGAGTGCCTTTTGACTGCAGCCGCTAAGGCCCTTCGAAACCTTGCTGACCCTTTTGATTGCCGCAACCGCGTCAGCCACCCTTTGGTTTAAGTCAGAGGCAGGTAAATCCTCTGCCTCGACCTCCATGTCTGAGACGGCAGACGACGACTCCGACAGGCGGGTGACTCTCCCTTCCGTCACCCTTTTCGTCAGAGCCGCAATCTGCCGCTCGTCCTCCTCTAGTTTTGCGGCGGCCGCTGCGGCCTTCATTGCAGCCGCAGCCTCGCGCCTGGATAGGCCGATACCGGCATATTTGCCGGTGGTAGCGGGCCTACCTCTTCCGCCTTTTTTGGCACCGACCTTGGGGGCCGGCACCGCCGTGTCGCTCAGGGCCGAGTCCGATCCTGAGTCTGCGACCTCCCTCGGGCGTTTGCGTAAACGTTTGGAGTTTGCGCTACTACCACTCGCCACACTCATAATACTGGTCGCACTGTCGGAATCCGACAGCACGCCCATTCTCTCAACTAGTACCAGAGGTACTTTTTCACCCACTACTTCATTTTTATTTGTTGGTTTAAAAAGGTTATCCATTTTGAATCCCACGAGTATGGGGGAAAAGAAGGTCCACCCAGGCAGTGCCCCCTGTACCTGGGTAAGCCTAGCGTAACCCGTCAGAGGGTCGGCTGGTACTCTGACGGGGGTCGCACTAGAGACTGAACTTCCCATCAGCCATGCATCCCCTCGCGGTGCGCCGCCGCTTGGGATTCGGGGTACTTTTTATAGAGGCATCCTCCCTCGCGGTCCGGGCGTTTAAGCCAGGACCCTCGGTCCGGTGAGAATGCGAGACATGACCACAAACTTCACAACCGGATTACGATATGCGACGGTGACCGTGAGAGGGACACTCCCACAGCCCGCCCGGCGGCGGGGTAAGCGCACACCGAGCCCGCCGAGACCTCCGGGACAGAACCGGAGGGTGGCCCAGAGATGGGCCCCACCTAAAATGAACGACAGATGGAGGCGGCCGCCACAAAAGACAACGACCGCCAAACCCCCTGCCCTCCCCGTCGGATATTTGCCGTCGGCCATTGAAGTTGCAAATCGCAACTACGATGACCCACGTTGCCCAGGGTGCACCACGTGGAGGTTCCCGACATAGCACCCCAACCTAACCTTTTTTTTTTTTTTTTTTTTTTTTTTTTTTTTTTTTTTTTCTCGCGGGGAAAATCCCTTTACGGACCATCCCACCCCCGAAGGGGCGAGGGTGTGTCGGACTCACCGGCGCCTTCCGAGCCCAGCGAAGATGTTGTGCCGCCCGTGGATGTGGACGGGCGGCCGCTGGGTCGGGTCCCTACCGTAAATCTACGCGCCGAAATACCGACTAAAAACCCCGCGTCGGCCACCATCGGTGCACTTCAGAGACGGCCCCGGGATACCGTTGATACAGAGCGCGCCGGGACCGCCTCCATGCGCACTGCCGCTTAAACGGCGCGGCAACAGACGCGTGTTGCGTCACGTCTCGGGGGCCGCCAAGGTAGGGACGGCGGCCCCATGTGGCCTCTGCGGCGCCGGGTTAGTTGTTGTCCCGGCGCCTCCTACGTCTCCTGTGGCGACGGGCGGGATCGGTCTGCTCCCGATCCCGCTCCGCGCTCTCCTTCCGCGACATGACACGTTCGCAGAAGGAGAGCACGGCTCGCCACGAACTCCGGCTGCCGACCATGGCGGCGACCACGGCCGGCAGCGAAAGGTCGCTTCCCACGACCGCGATGAGAGCGCTGCGCTCTTCGTCCCAGGCTGGGCACTCTTCCAGCGTGTGCTGGGCTGTGTCCTCACGGCAGTTGCCACAATGGTGGCACACGGCGGTCTCCTCGGCTCCGGCTATGCGACACAGGTACGCACCGAAGCAGCCGTGCCCGGTGAGCACCTGCGTCAGCCGGTATGTCGGCGCACCGTGGCGCCTGTCCAGCCACTGCTCGAGGACAGGTCGCACTGCCGCGACGGTCCTCGCACCAGCACTAGGGCTCTCCAGCCTGGAACGCCACTCCTCCACGGCAGTCCTGCGGAGGGAGGCCAACATGGCCTCGACCTCTCTGGGGACCAGCCTCTGCCCACGCCCGGACGCCTCCTCTCGTCGGAAGAAAGCCGACGAGAGGGTTTTCGCGTCCAGCACCCAGGGCAGAGTTCCCGCCAATACGCAGGCCGCCTCGTGCGAGACCGTGCGGTAGCCCCTGATAATTCGCTGCGCCACCATGCGCTGCGGACGGTGCAGCAGGCGGACGCAGCGAGCGCTCAAGGACCCGGCCCAAACGGGACTCCCGTAGAGGGCCATGGACCGCACGACTCCAGCGTATAGGTTTCGACAAGGGATGCCAGGACCATCAGTATTGGGCAGCAGGCGCCCAAGTGCGCCCGCCACCCTCACCAGCTTCGGCGACAATGTCTCGAAATGCGTGCGGAAATCCCATCGGCTGTCAAGAATGAGCCCGAGGTACTTCATGCTCGAGCCGACAGGAATCCGCACGCCCTCCACCGTGATATGGGCCCCAGGCGGAGGCCCACACCGAGGACCGTGGAAACACACGGCCTCGGTCTTGTTGAGGGCCACCGTGAGGCCCAGTCGCCGAATCCTGCCCGCCACCAGTCCGGTACCGAACGAACCCCCAACCTAACCTAACCTAACCTAACCTAACCCGGTGCAGGTGCCACCGTCGGTGTGGAAGCGTTTCACAGAGGCTGGAGCGGTCCACATCGACGTACAAAGAGTGAGGGTCGAAGATCAGTCCCCTCTGATTCAGTGTTCGCGCTGTCTGGGCTATGGGCACGGTAAACGGTTCTGCCGGGAGCAGGTGGACGTGTGCAGTCACTGCGGGGGTGCCCACCACAGGTCAGAGTGTGCTGACTGGTTGGCCAGGGTGCCCCCGTCGTGCTGCAACTGCACGAAAGCCAAGCTGGGCGGAGCCGGGCACAATGCCTTTAGCCCAGAGTGCCCTGTGAGGCGAAAGTGGGATATCCTGGCGAGATCCGCAGTAGCGTATTGCTAAGGTGGATCCCAGGAACCCAGGTCAGACCTCTACCCCAGCAGACGCGAAGCCGGCATCCGTGGCGCAAGCCAACCTCCAGAGGAAACAACTAGCTACGCTAGAGTTTCTTCTGGAGGCGGAACAGCGGAAGGTCGACTTCGCGTTACTCCAGGAGCCGTACGTGGGAGGTCAAGGTAGAATGAGAGACCACCGGGGGGTTAGAATCTTCCAGGGAGATAACGGGAGCGGGGCCGTGGTCAAGTCGGCCATTGCAGTGTTCAATGACGACTTGACTGTGACCCAGTGCCCGTCCCTGACCACCGCTAACATCGCGGTGGTGAAGATCCAAACCGGGACCCGAGAATTAGTGGTCATCTCGTTCTACTTTGAACCCGATAAACCCATAGGGCCATACCTGGAGCAACTGGGGGACATAGTCGGAAAACTGGGATCCCGCAATATCCTCATAGGGGGCGACACCAACGCCAAAAGCGTTTGGTGGGGCAGCGGGGACACTGACAGCAGAGGGGAAGAGGTGGCAGGGATGCTAGAAGAGCATGGATTTCAGGTGCTCAACGACGGCTTCCGGCCAACCTTCGAGACCGTGAGAGGAGGTAGGACTCTCACGAGTCATATAGACATAACGGCATGCACCGCGGATATCCTGAACCTGGTGGAAGACTGGAAGGTTGACGACTCAATGGCGAACTCGGACCACAATGCAATCACCTTTAAAATAAATAAAATTAAATCTAAAATTGTAAAAGAAAAAATAAAATCTACACGAAAATACAATACAAAAAAAAGCAAATTGGGACTACTTTAATGAAAAACTTGAACAATTTATAACAGAAAAAGAAATAAACATAAATAAAATAAATAATATAAATGATAAAATCGATTTGGACCAAATTATAGAAAATTACATAGAAACAATTATAAAAACCTGTAAGGAAACCATACCTGAAATAAAATTAAAAATAAATTCAACTTACCTTGGTGGACGAAGGAACTCGCCAAAATGAAGCAGGAGGTCACCACCAGGAAACGGAGAATCCGATGTGCAGCGCCCGTACGAAGATCAAAAGTCGTCGATGAGTACCTGAAATCAAAAGAGAAATATGAATCCGAAGCAAAAGCAGCACAGATAAACAGCTGGAAAGAATTTTGCAAACTCCAGAATAAAGAAAACATATGGCAAGGAGTTTACAGATGCATCGGCAAGGTATCAAAGAGATACGAAGACCTGCCACTGACTCTTGCTGGACAGACCCTTAGTGCTAGAGAATCCGCCGAGCTCCTGGCAGTAACATTTTACCCGGAGGACAAGGAAGTTGAAGACAACTCAGAACATCAGAGTATAAGAGAAACAGCCGCACGAGTAAATGACGAAGTCAATGCTGAGACCCATGACCCACCATTTATAATCGAAGAACTACACGCGGCTGCAGACAGCTTCAACCATAAGAAAGCCCCTGGAGCAGATGGCCTAACGGCTGATATCTGTAAGCGAGCTATCGACAAGCATCCGGAATTATACTTATCACTGGCAAACAAATGTCTGGAACTTGGCCACTTCCCCAGGATTTGGAAGGAGGCGACGGTTGTCATCCTGAGGAAGCCGGCCAAGGAGGACTACACCAAGGTGAAGTCCTACAGACCAATTGGGCTTTTGCCAGTGATGGGTAAAATTCTGGAGAAGATGGTGGTGGGTCGAGTGAGGTGGCATCTTCACCCGAGGACAAGCCCCCGACAGTTTGGCTTTATGCCCCAGAGGAGCACCGAGGACTCCCTCTATGTCCTAATGAATTACATACGCGGAAAAATAAAAGATAAAAAGATCGTTTTGATAATATCATTGGACATAGAGGGAGCCTTCGATAGCGCCTGGTGGCCGGCTATTAGAGTCAGACTGTCGGAGGAAGGTTGCCCAATTAACATCAGACGGGTGATTGATAGCTACCTCGAGAGCAGGAAGGTAAAACTCCGCTACGCGGGCGAGGAGTGTGAAAGGTGGACCTCCATAGGATGCGTTCAAGGCTCCATTGGAGGTCCAACCTTTTGGAACCTGCTCCTCGACCCACTGCTGATAGAGCTCGACAGAAGGGGCAGTTACTGCCAGGCGTTCGCGGATGATGTGGTGCTCGCATTTGAAGGTGATGAAATGGCCAAGATACAACGCCAGGCCAATGAAACCCTCGCCTATGTGAGGGAGTGGGGAATCAGAAATAAGCTCAAATTCGCGCCCCAAAAAACCAAAGCTATGGTCCTGACGCGGAGGCTTAAGTACGATTCCCCAATCCTTCACATGGGTGGGGTCGACATTGGCCTGGAAAAAGAAATTAAGATTCTCGGGGTTACGATCGACAGCGGGCTAACGTTCCGGACACATGTCGCCGAGGTATGCCGGAAGGCCTTGGCCTTCTACAACAAGCTCTCCCGGGCGGCGAAGCTCCAGTGGGGCTTGGGGCCAGAAGTAATAAGATTGCTATACACGGCTGTTGTCGAGCCGACAATCTTATATGCGGCAAGCGTCTGGGCCCCAGCCGCAAACAAGCTAGGTGTTAGGAAGCAGCTCGCTGTGGTGCAACGGGGCTTTGCGCAAAAGCTTGCGAAGGCGTACAGGACGGTCTCACTAAACTCGGCCCTACTGCTCGCGGGGATACTCCCTCTTGACATCCGTGTCAGGGAAAATGCTTCCCTGTACGAGGTCATGAGGGGTTATTCCCAGCGGGTAGTGGGAGACCGGGAGGTGGAACGTCCTGTGGCCTTCGGAAGACTTAACCACCCAGCGCAAAGGGGTGCGGTACGTTACCGATGCCTGGGGGACGGTGCAGAAGTTGACCAGCTGGCAGAAATAGGCCTTAGCATTTTTACCGACGGAAGCAAGATCCGGGGTAAGGTCGGAGCGGCGGTCTCCATTTGGGAGAACGCCGCGGAGAAAAAATGTATTAAGCTCAAGCTGGAGGACTTCTGCACTGTCTACCAGGCAGAATTGTTGGCTCTGCACAGGGCCGTGGAGGAAGCGGTGAAGGGTGGGAGACCGCGGTGCAGCATCCTGAGCGACTCGAGGGCAGTGCTGGAGACTGTCGCCAGCGGTGTTTCCCTGCATCCCCTGGCGTTCGAGGTAAATAACACCTTGTACTCGGCATCCGAACGCGGCCAGAAAATTGAATTATTTTGGTTAAAAGCCCACGCAGGATTGCAGGGAAACGAGCGGGCAGACGAGCTCGCGAAGGATGCGGCACTGAGGCTCAAGACGCGGCCCCATTACGATAGGTGTCCCGTTTCGTTCGTCAAAAGACAAATCCGCAAGGAGTCGATTGACGAATGGAACGGGCGCTACGTGATGGGAGAAACCGCGTCAACCACTAAACTCTTCTTCCCCGACGCTGTGGAGGCCCATCAATTGGTACGTAAAATCGCGATCGACCCGATCACGACACAGGTGTTCACGGGGCATGGCGGGTTCTCCGAGTACTTGCATCGGTTCAAGTGCAAGGAGAGCCCGGCATGCATCTGTGACCCGGTCGTGAGCGAGTCGATCGTGCACGCACTCGTGGAGTGCCCCGTGCACGCTCTGTGCAGATATAATATCGAACATGAACTCGACATAAAAATTACTGTCAATAATTTTAGCATATTATTAAAAGATAAATATAGAAGGTATAGATTCATAGAATATTGTAAGGAAATAGCCATAAAAGTAATAAAACGTAATAAGTAGATAATAAGTTAGACTAAGTATATAATATAAGATTATATGACTTTAGTAACGTAAGATAAGATGTAATTAGAATTAAATACCTAGAATTAAGATAGAATAAGTATAATGTAAGATAGAATAAGGACAATTTAAAAGAAAGTTACTATAAATAAATTACCCCGTAGTTAGTACACACTAGGCCATAAGTAGGACCTCCCTACGAAGGAGATAGGCCATAAGAAGGATCTCCCAACGAAGGAGATAGGGATAGATAGGAGTAAGTATGACACTAGAGAGGTTTTATAAATGACTCTGACCTATGTTAGGGGAACGAGGGGGGGCTAAACGCCCCCAAAACAAAAAAAAAAAAAAAAAAAAAAAACCTAACCTAACCTAACCTAACCTAACCTAACCTAACCTAACCTAACCTAACCTAACCTAACCTAACCTAACCTAACCTAACCTAAACCTAAACCTAAACAAAAACAAAAACAAAAACAAAAACAAAAACAAAAACAAAAACAAAAACAAAAACAAAAACAAAAACAAAAACAAAAACAAAAACAAAAACAAAAACAAAAACAAAAACAAAAACAAAAACAAAAACAAAAACAAAAACAAAAACAAAAACAAAAACAAAAACAAAAACAAAAACAAAAACAAAAACAAAAACAAAAACAAAAACAAAAACAAAAACAAAAACAAAAACAAAAACAAAAACAAAAACAAAAACAAAAACAAAAACAAAAACAAAAACAAAAACAAAAACAAAAACAAAAACAAAAACAAAAACAAAAACAAAAACAAAAACAAAAACAAAAACAAAAACAAAAACAAAAACAAAAACAAAAACAAAAACAAAAACAAAAACAAAAACAAAAACAAAAACAAAAACAAAAACAAAAACAAAAACAAAAACAAAAACAAAAACAAAAACAAAAACAAAAACAAAAACAAAAACAAAAACAAAAACAAAAACAAAAACAAAAACAAAAACAAAAACAAAAACAAAAACAAAAACAAAAACAAAAACAAAAACAAAAACAAAAACAAAAACAAAAACAAAAACAAAAACAAAAACAAAAACAAAAACAAAAACAAAAACAAAAACAAAAACAAAAACAAAAACAAAAACAAAAACAAAAACAAAAACAAAAACAAAAACAAAAACAAAAACAAAAACAAAAACAAAAACAAAAACAAAAACAAAAACAAAAACAAAAACAAAAACAAAAACAAAAACAAAAACAAAAACAAAAACAAAAACAAAAACAAAAACAAAAACAAACACAAAAACAAAAACCAAAAACCAAAAAAAAACCATAAAAACAAAAAAAAACCATAAAAACAAAAACAATCAGTTGGACTTTTGATAACTGCGTATTTTGGAATTTAACAAGCCGAAGATAATCAAATCGGAGCAGTTTGAAATTTTCAGAGTGTCTGTAGAATACTTTAAGGTTGATAAGTTACCGACGATATCCTTCGTTCGTTTCTTTTATCCAAAGATATGCAGTGTTTTCCGAATATCCATAAATAACCGTATTTTTACCTTTTTTTCAGTCAACAATATTACTTAGAAATACTATTTGTTATCATAAGACTTTAATACCATATTATAGAGCATGTTTTGAAGTTACTAAAATTCTGATTTTGTTTTCCCCATGATTGATATTCATGGAGTAATCCAATGTCAAAGTGTGATAGGCCATTTTTACTTTGATTTACCATAAGTCAGCTCCAAATCATGTCACGGAGGTTTCTGGTATATCAAATTAAAGGCAATTAAATTATCTACGGGAATTTTATAATGATGTCACAAAAAAAACACTACCCATGTAAATGCAGGGTTTTGAAATACAGAAAAATTTTCTCGTTGGTTTTCTTACGATTGCTTATCAACTAAGCGAGCAATCAAGAAATAGAGCACAGATCTGCAAAATAGACATTTCAAGATTCAAAGTTTTAGTTTCTGAATTTCTTAACAATCAATTTTCTCCAAGATACAGACTCAAAAAACACCAAAAAAAAAAATGTATCAAAAAAAAATGGGTGCGTGTACTTATGTACGCGCGTGAGAAGTTATACTTCTTTAGCATCATTAAAAAATAGTTTTTAATTGCATGCAAATAATTAATTACAATTAAATAATAGAAGGATTAGAAAAGGATAATCAACAAAGTTCAGTTTAAATTTGAAAAATTAAATAAATAAATATTTATTTTCTTACATTAAGTCTAACATAAATTGTCTTATTATTCGAATTGTAGTTTTAATTAAATGATGTCCACTTCCATAGTATCTTCTGGTAATGTCTGAATCGGAACTTCAGTTATCAGTGGCTTATGATAACTAAAATATGATACGATAAATTCAAAAATTGAATTTAAGGTTGGTTGGTTGGTAAAATTCAAATATTTTTATTGATTTCTTAATTTAATAATCACTTTCCATTTTTATCAAAAAAATTCATTAAATTTATTTAGTTATTTTTATAAATATTTATTATTTATTCAATTTAATAGCAAATATTAAAAATTAATATTATAATTTGATCAATTTTAATTTTTATCACAAACTTTTTATTAAATGTTTTATTAAATTTATTTCTTTATTTTGTAAATATTAAATAACCAATAATAAAGTTTTAACATTAATAATTTAATAATATTTAGTGTTAATTTTATTAAATAAAAGTATTTTAATTTATATCAATAAATAATACATACGGATAGTTAACCTCAATTATATTGGAGCACTTGAAAAAGTATATAAGCACAATTTTTTTCACTAATATTCACAAATAGTTAGTAATATCAATCAAAATATTCAATTTAAATCACTACTGAATATAATTTATTAGCACAATATATATAATTCGCACTTGTATGAAACTAAAACACGTGTTGTGAATGTATAAACTAGAAACATGTTGATAAATATTATAAATATGAAAACAGTGATCAGAGGTGACGAGCGTACCAACATGCGCGACTAATATCGAGGTTCAATTTCTATTTTGTTGGTAGCTTCGGTTAAGCAGACAACTTCATACTGTTAATTTTGTGTCACAGATGCGCGCGCATCTTAAAATTTCACTCTCATCATTTTTTCATAACGCGCCTAAAGAAGTATAACTTCAAAAATATCCTTTAATTTTTGTGCGTAGTATATATTAATTACGTGTCACGTTGTTTGTCCGTGATGGACTCCTAAACTACCTATTTTAATAAAATTTGGACACTGTGTGCAGTTTGCTCCAACTTAAAAGATAGGATAGTTTATAAATATATCAATTTATAATCACAACATTTCTTTATTATAAGATGTTAAGGCTTGCAGATCAATCCAACGTAAATGATCCGTCTCTCCAATGTTTTTCATTGACGGGCGGGAGAAGAAAAAGAACAAAATTCAAAAAATGTAACATTGAATAAATCATGTCTAGATATGGCATCTTTCGCTTAATTTTGTTAAATGCCAAAGCAAACGATGTCCATTTCTACAAATAGTGCCCATGGTGTTTTGAGATGGTTGCAACAGTTTATACATATATAAGTTTCTCTGGTATACTCAATCGAAGCTTCTTGCCGGAGTATGCAAAAGTGTACCTGATTATCATTTTCGTTTTCATTAAAGACATTGCTTTTTGAAGTGATACTTTTTAGATGCGCTGTGGGACAAATTTAAATTTAACATTAGTACTATTTACAGAAACCAACATTAAAATAAAAAATTGGTACTTTGATGCCGTATCCACACATTATAATTAAATGATTTGCTGTTTAGTATTTTTAAATTTTATTCTGTTAGCTATGTCACCTGTAATTAAACGGTAGAGTGTGGCAGCATGAAGGTTTTATTTGTTTTTATAATGATACTTTTCATACATCTATACGTACATCTACACTGATAAATAAAGCTGAAGGGTTTGTTTGTTTGAACGCGCTAATCTCAGGATCCACTGGTTCGAGTTTTCTTTTGGTGTTTAATAACATTACGCTATGACCAATAGGAGCGAAGCAGGGAAGTGCGTGGTACTAGCCTGTTGGTAATGAAACAGACGCAGCTGTCAACATTTTCACGGTGGTCGCGAGTTCAAATCCCAGGACACAACTCTCACTTTTTGGGCTCATGTGTGCATTGATAGTCACCAAGCACTATAACAATGAAGTAAAATATCGTGAGGAAAGGTTTCTGATTGTGAGCAGGTGCTTACCATCACTTTTTGTAAGAATTTCTATGGTATGTAAATTCAGTCAACTCGCACTAGGCCAGTGTGTTGGACTATATGGCCTAACCCCTCTTAATCTTACTCTCTATTGTAGAGAAGTTCCGTGCCGGTACCTAAATAGTAGGTCAGAGAAATAATTGATACTGAAAAATAAACTTGGTGTTTTCAAAATAAAGTGTGGTCATTGTTTACGAAACTGTTGTTTATAACGCTGATATCTTCTTCTCTACTATAAAAACATATGTGTGTATAGCTTGGCAAAAAAGTGTAAAAACGGAACTAATCCTTTATTTCACCTGGCCACATTGTTACATCTTTGATATTTGTGAATTTTCATTGGATTCCGCGCTGAAGATTTCGTTTTTAGTCAAATACTTGCAGTGAGAACCTTTATTTGAAGCGACTAGTGATACAAAATGAATAAAACTATTAACAGTTCCGCAAGGGAAATTATTTATAAAGTTTACCCACGCTGTCTTGAAGAATATTAAGCAAAAACAAGTTTATCGGACCTCGATGATGTTTACCAAAGAACCGCCGATATGACTGGTAAGTGGAAGTTTATTTTGTTATATTTCAGTCAATTTTATATTATTCTAGGGATATAGAGTGGTTTTTAATTCTTGTCCTACGTATTCTTTCATAATTAGCAATATTATTATCAAGCCTTTAGGTTATGTTTACATTCAAGTGATAGAATCAGTTTAGAGATTGACTACCACAACTTGATACTTACTTGCTATTGACCAATAATGAAGAATGTTAACTAATTTTGATTATTAGCACTCCATATTCTCCGGCAAAAATAAAAAATACTAGTGAAAGAATTACTTCGATATGTCAATTAGTTTCCGATTTAGAAGTAAAACAAGTTGTAACCGTACGACCCGGGCTGCCGGTTACGATGTGACGTCATACCACAACACGCTCACTGGCTCACTCAGTCCGCTCGTGGTCGCGCGCCCGTGCCGTTGAATTTATACCCACAGAGTACTATAATATTACGTTTATACCTAAAGACTTTTAACAATGTCCAATCTAAATACTAGGAAATCATGTGTTGTGCCTAAATGCACAAACACAAATACCAATTCGCCAGAAAAGTTGTTTTTTATAGTTCCAAAGGACGTTAAAATGCGAAAAAAATGGATAAAGGCTATGAAGAGGTTAGATTCATTTGGAGATAAAAGTACAGTTTATTGTTGCTGTCTCTTGCCGATTTGAAATAAGTTTCAAATAAAAATAAATGGCCTTACGTATTTTATTAGTAGAAAAAAAACAAATAACTAAAAAAGGTTTAGTACATCTGTTCAAACATCTATATTTGCAATAAAAATGAGATTAAAATGGCCTTACGTAAGTAAAAAAATACAAATAAAAAAGGTTTAGTACATCTGTAACGTTCAACCCACTACATCTACATAAGTACCTATCCTACTTCCTACTAATATTATAAATACGAAAGTTTGTGAGTGTGTGTGTTTGTTATCTTTCACAAAAACAACTACTGAAAGGATCTGGACGAAGTCTGGAATAACACATAGGCTACTTTTAATACTGGGAAAATGTACAGCTTCTGAGGGAAACTGGGGCGAAGCTGCTGGCGGAAGCTAGTTTGCAATAAATCAATATACATACGTGCCTACCAATAGCTACAAAACTATAATACATACATATTTGTTGTCTTTAACTTACAAATTTAATGGTAGGTAGGTAGTTCTACTATTTGAGTTGCATTCTTCCATTACGACATTAGTTGAGTATTTTGTTTTGATAAAACAATTTAGAACAGATAAACTATTAAGCATAAGTAGTAGCACGGAAATTTCACTTACCGTTGCATTTTTATTCCTCGCATTTCGGCGGCAACGAAATCACTATTTGTTGATAAGTAATCTATATCTCTATATCAGCCCATATACGTCCCACTGCAGGGCACGGGCCTACTCTACAATCGAGGGAATCGATTGAGAGTGGTTAGGCCATATAGTCCACCACGCTGGCCTAGTGCGTGTTGGCGGACTTACATACCGTAGAAATTCTTTAAAATCGCTACGGTATGCAGGTTTCCTCACGATGTTTTCCTTCACCGTTAAAGTGCGTGGTGATTGACTATCAATACACACATAACTCCGAAAAGTCAGAGGTGTGCCCTGGGATTTGAACCCGCGACCACCGTGAACATGTAGGCAGCCGCGTCTGGTCCGTTACCAACAGGCCATTTGATAAGTAATGCGCAACCATTAATCCATCTATTTTAGGTAGATTATCCGATTGCCCTTTTTCGAATCCTTCATCCATTTTATTAATCGAATAATATTTACTATTATTAAACTATTAACGTAATACGCGAACGAAAACCAACAACAAAACACTGCGCAAGCTATTACAACTAATATAAACGCTGGCGATTTGATACGAAGCGAGTCGTGGCCCGTGCGGCGCGTTGCGAAATGACGTCACAGGCGATCACGTGACTGTAGCGGGACTCGATATTTTTCAAAACTTTGAATACCTATAAAATCAAAACTACTAGGTATTATTGACTACAACAAAAACTAGTGTGTTTGTATACATAAAGGCTTTACTGAGACAACATTTCAAGCGATTTGGCATACCTAGTAACATTGTCCATTAGTTATGTCTTTGAACACTATTTCTGATTTAAAAAGTGGAGGTTTTTATAATAATAATAAAAATAGATTTGTTCCCAAACGTAAGTTAAAGTTACACAAATACCCACCGTGGTTTAATCGTATACTAATCAGGATGTTGTCTGAAAAAGAAAAACTTAGCGTTTTGCTAAATAATGTAATCCGCGAGACGAGATGGAATATAATATTATTAAAGAACGTTGCAATAGATACTATCGTAAATGTTACAACCTTGTCCTTATAGCCAGCGTTTGGCGTTTTTATAACTTTACTTCACTTCGTCAACGTAGATATTGTCATGATGTTTTATTTTTACATAAAATAATCCACTCACAGTTGGAAGACAGTTCATTATTATCAATAATTATTATTATTGCTGTGCCCGTGAAGACTCCTAGATATCCTATCACTAACATATTTCGTCCTGCACGGTCTAAAACCAACCTTGGTAGGTAGTTGGTCTGCACTCACCAGTCTCTAGAATGTGTAATGCATATAATTCTCTTTGCAAGTCTGACGATAACTTTAACATATTTTCTGACTCATACAAAACGTTTAGGCAAAGATTGATTAAACTTTGATCACAAAGATTTACATTAGAATTTTTTATTTATATTTATATAGAATTGGTTATCATATGATTGTTGATTTTATAAGTAAGATTTGTAAGAAGCTTAATTATGTTGTTTAGTTTGATTTATTTTTTATTGTAACATTTGTAGGGAAGGTTTAATCATGTTATTTAGTTTTGATTTATTTCGTATTCTGTTAATTCGTCCTAATATGTAACAGTAGTCGTTGATTTGTTTTTTACTCTAGATATTTACTAAATATATTTTTCTTGGTTTCGTTTACGTGTGTGTAATAACATAAGTGTTGTGTACTCCTTTAAGTGGTTTATGCATCAGAATGTAACTAAAGTAAAGAATGTCTTAGTTGTGATAATGTACGTATAAATACCGTTGGAGAACCTCAATTTAATAAAATAAAAAAATAAAAATAATCATCAATACACCCAACAGTCACATACATAGTCCTGACCCCACACTAAGATCGAATCATGTGTTCTGTTGTGGGCGTCAGAAACTACGACATATTTTTCGTCTCACAAAAACCCAGACCCGGAACAAATGCCTGTGGATTACACAAACATTTTTCACGGTGCTCGGGATCGAATCCGTGACCTCGCGTTTCACAGCCGGCGCGGCGTATAACCAATTGCGCCACAGAGGCTGATAATTCTTTTTAATCAATGATGTGTTAATTTCTACATCATTTTCAGGTTAATCCGTCAATACTGTTAGAAAAATTGCTCGGGAAGAGCAACTAAATAAGGGTGTATTCTTCACTGGAAATATAAACAAGGTCGTCCGAAAAAGAAACTTTGATTTATGTGCCATCAGGCAAAAAGTTCAGTTCCTCTACACAGTGAGAAAACAGGTACTACTTTAATGTAATTTAGCTTGAAGTTGTAATCTTTCTTGTATATTATAGTTTATAATAATATTTTTTTATATGCATTTGGTTTTTATAATAAAGAGGAATAATAACTTAGTATTCAATCGCTATGTTGTTGGATACATATGAATATTTTCTATAACTAAGTATTTACTTTATTTTAAGGTCCTAAAATTGCGAAATTTTCTTTCGGTGGTTTAAGGGACGAACTGAATTTCAATGGAAGTCGTAAACATATTCTGAGAAAAGTTCTGAATCGATCTGTTCGGATATCGAATATTTAGAAGAGAGTTGCTCAGACGGAAAGACACACTGAGAAATGTTTTATCTGAAAATTACAATTTTGTTAATAAAGTTCTAAATAAACTAAGAAAATGAATAAACGTTTACTTTTTTATAAGATAAACACACCTTTATCATAACTCGTATGTCTAAACTGTAAACATTACACCCAAATAATTAAAGTAATATTTTATACAATCATTTTATATAAACCTACCAACATTCGATAGTCGATTTTCGATCGAGTTCGATCTTTATACGTTTTTACAGTGACTATTCAAGTTTACATTTTAGTTCATTATCCGCTATTAAATAATGTAATTCTATAGAATTATATTTAATTGAATGTTTTTATTTTATTTTAAACTAAGCATCAAAATAAAACCGAACTATACAGGGATGCCATATAAACAGCTCAGTGGCGCTTCCATTGATTTTTAAATTTTTTTTGCCAACCTGTATATAATATTATGTTTCTTATGAACAGTAAAACAGCGGACAAGATGAGAAAGGAATTAAAGAGGGCGGTTTCCGTACCATTACTTATTTAAATATACAAAAACAGGAAATAAGATGATTCTGGTATGAAGATGATTCAAAAAATCTCTGCACCTGAGCGAAGCCGAGTCGGGCCGCTAGTAATAGATAAAAATAGATTTTTTTGCAGAATTCGATTATTTATATAAATATACCGATTTTTGACGAATCGATTAATATAGGATAAAGAAAAATTGCTACTTTTATTTAATCGATTTTGTTCCAATATTCTCACATCCCTACGACATGGATATTCGACATTATCTTCGTCTTGTCCATGTTCATTTTAAAGCCCACTCTTTGAGAAACTCTGCGGAGGTCGTCGAGCATAAGGCGTAGGTCCTCGTGATTTTTCCAAGACTGCTATATCGTCGCCAAATCGAAGGTGAGAGATATACTCGCCATTGAAGTTGATGCCAAGTCCTTTTTAATTTAAGAGATTGAAGGCATCTCCCAACGAAGCAGTGAACAGTTTCGTAGATATTATATCTCCCTGTCTCACGCCTCTATGTAAGGGAATAGCCTTCGTGCTCTGATTTTGTACTCGGACCAACTGGTGGTAGGTCTCTCATATGTGAGAGGCCGCCTGGGTAGGTACCACCACAATGTCTATTTCTCCCGCCAAACAGCAGTGTAAATGCACTGTTGTGTTCCGGTTTGAAGGACATTGCAGCCAGAGTAACTACTGGACATATCGAGACTTAACATCTTATGTCTCAGGATGGCGAGCGCAGTGGAATGCCAAGCATTGCCTTGTAACTCATGGTGTTGTTTGGTTTTGCTACTGTCCATGAGCGGTCGTATCGCTTACCATCAGGCGAATGGCAGGCTCGTCTCGTCATACATTGCAATAAAAAAAAAAAAAACAGCAAAAACAGCTTGTAGATATGACTCAAGAGTGAGATGGTCTTGTAATTCTTCAATAAGGTGTTATCACGCTTTGTGAAGAACAGTACCACCTCACTCCTGCTCCATGCCTCTGGCGTTGTGCCCTCTAGCAGAACGGAATTAAAGAGCCTTCGAATGACTTCCAGTATCGGTGTTTCGCCCGCTTTCAGAAGCTTTGCTGTAATTCCGTCCTTTCTCAGCGCCTTGTTATTTTTAAGCTGTTAATGGGCCATTCGTTTATTGATTAAAAAACCTATTTTCATGCAATAACACACTCAAAAATACGGCGTTTCATATCACCGATGCAGTTCCTTGCAACGTGCACACTCAACGGCAATGCGATAAGTATAAAAAATAGATGTTAAGATAAAATATCCGCTTTAATGCTGTTGCACTATGTCTACATATAATAGGAGCCGCTGACTAATATACGTCCTGACACCTTCGCCACGAATGGGCAAGTCACGAATAACATTGACTCGATCGGCATCACCGAGCAATCCCGCCGCTTGCGAGTTGCGTCTCGAGGCAGCTACCGGCGTCGTGCTACCGCGCGGGGGGCGCGGGCGGTGCGGGCGGGGCGGGGGGCGCGGGCGGCGGCGCGGCGCTCACGGCCCGCACGGCGCGCGGCGGCCTGGCGAGCGCGCCACAGTTGCGACTCACGAGTGAGTGGTCAGACGAGGCGGGGGAGGGGGCGCGTGGCGCGCGGCGGCGGCGCACGCGGCGGCGGCGCGAGCGCGGCGGCTCGTGCGGCGCTTCGCCGGCGCCGGCGACGTCATCCAGGAGACACAGCGCACGCCGCTTCATTTCTTGCAGCCGGTGCAGTGACTCCGGTTCTGCAACCGATTCGAGGGAGTGTGCGCGTCCGTTGTGCGCGGCGGCGTCGGGAGTGCGGGCGGCAGGCGTGGCGTCAAGCTCGTCGCCTCCGCTCCAGTCGATCGGTTCCACATCGTTCTCATTGACGGGCCGACCTCCCGAGAGAGGGATGACGCTGCAAGAGTCAGTGTAAAACATTATTATGGATGCCGCTTGAAGGAGAGATGTCACTGTCCAAGGAGTTGGGTTTATCTAAAAACGCGACGGTTTATCGTCGCTTGCATATTACAATAATAAACAAAAAAAAATTAATAAATCTTAAAAAATATTTTTACAATGTGTGTATGGTTGCAGGGAGTCGCTAACTGCAGGCCGCTTCCAACAGGTTGATGTGGAGATCCTTGGAGGAGGCCTATGTTTAGCAGTGGACTTCCTGGGACTGAATAGAGAGATAGACTAAATGCTAATAACTTAATTGACCTATTTGAAACCATATTATTTATTTAATTATCATATACTGTTGCATTTAGCTTCTCATATAATGTTGCATTTAGCACCATATCATAAAACTATCCAATCATATATTACAATTAACAAAGTAAAAAAATATATATTATAAGAGAATCTCAGTAAGCTGCAGTGTCTCACACAACTGAAGACTTGAAAACTACCAGTATACAAGGAGAATCTGTTTCACATACACACAGAAACTAAAACTAAACTACGCTGGTATGCTAACACACTTAGTACATGAATAATTTAAGTGACCATGAAACATTCTGGGTAACGAACTCAACTCACACTGTGAGTTGAAGACACACAAAGGTCTTTGCTATCTCCAAGTGAGGAAGCAAAGATGAAACCCCAACAGTTTTATTCAACTGCTCCCTTACTCTTGGTTATTGCACCTACACAGAGTACTCCATAATTCTCTTTAGAGAAACAGCAGACACTGAGATATGTTACAAGTCTCTTTGCCCCTGAGTAGAGGTTGTCTATCAGTATACTTAGTGATTTTGTAATATTCATGAAAAAATGCGAAAAAAACATGCTTCTTCCTATAGGCATATACAGACCACCATAGGTGAATGCATACGTTCATACATAAATCTATTTAAGTCAATCTACAAACCTATGAGCCAAGTCATAGTATAGGTAGTATAGATGGCATGGCAATTAAATTAAAGGCAATGTACGCACTCAACGAGGTCGTCAGGCGCCAATAAGGCTATTGGCTCGTCGGGCGGCAACAGGTATCCGCGCGACACGAGCGCGAGCGCGGGCGGCAGCGCGAAGAGTCGCTGCAGCCGCCGCCCCAGCCAACGCACGCGCCGCGCCGCGCACACCCATACGTAGCAGCGCGCGCGCTCATCGCTGAAGAACCGCTGCAGGCACACGCGCACACGGTAGCGCCGTGGCTCCAAACCCTGCTGTTCATCCGACGCTTCCGACGCGTCCGACACACATCCACCCCCGCGCATTTTTCTACTCCAATATCGCCCAAATATTTACGCTCTACACCCCTCACCCAACAATTATTTGTCCTAAACCTTTAGAAATCTAGTACCTTAGCTGAAACGAATGCATAATTAAACAAACTACACGGAAGACGTTGAAATAAGAAAAAAATTATAAACTACTGAAGAATTAATTCGAGTCAATTCAACTCAATTCAATTTCAATCACGGCGGGTAATCTTCATAGAAAAAATTTCGACCTTACGACATGGCTTGTCTATGGCTGAGGCTATCATACATGACAGTTACCTCGGTGCCCCCACCTCTTACTTCTACCCGGCGTCACCTTGGACCGCACAGATTACTTAGAATTTAGATCACTATGGGCCGACGGTGACCTAAGTAATCTGTGGGCCGACGCCATTACGTTGTTACGTCAATGTGATCTAAGTAATCTGTGGCCATATTTATTTACATTGTCAAAGTTTCAAATGGAACAGTTAATTTGTTAAGATTTCCTAATAGGGAGACAGGACTCCAAAAGTGATTACAGTGCATTAACTATGATAGATTGCGTAGTTTAAAGTTAGAAGAACTTCGTAAATGCCACGTATGCCAGAAACACTTTGAAAAGAGATTTATTGCACCTACTCCTCGGAGGCCTCGTCTCCGTTTTGGTGCCTACCCGACTTTATTTTCTCAAAGTGAAATAACAGTGGTATTCCTCGAACTGATCCTCTTGGCCACTTAGGTAAGTGTATATTTAATGCCTTTATTATAACCAATTCATTTACAAAAACCCATAATTTAAAAATAATTTCATTGGATATCCCCGTAACTCCATAACTCCCACAGCTATTAAATAAGTGTGTTAAAAGCTCTCCGGGCTATGTTATACCAATATTATTTTTAAAAAGCATTTTGATTCATTTGCTTGTTTACCGATTTTATTCTTGTTTTTATAAACTATAATATCGTAGAAACTTATATAACTCAATTTATTTCAGGAAATCTACTAGAACATAATTATTGTGAGAAATGTAAGCATCATACATATTGTAAGATTGAAGCTGCTAAGAAAAATATTGGCCCGGATATTGGTAAGTAAATAATAATTGGTATGCCTTTTATTTTAATATTTTACCATGTTAAAGAATTTTGGTTGTGTATAGAATTTCACAATTGAACAATGAATAGCTTGTACTTTGATTTTAAGTATTAAGTACAGAAAATTTAAATGATTTGAGTTTAGCAGATAAGGCCCCCCTTTTCATATTTTTGTAAGTCTTTCTTGAGATAAATATTTTTAAGAAACTGTTTGAATATTTTAACACTCTGTTTAATGTAATTATCAAATATGAATCATATTTTTTTTTGTTGTAGCAAAATTTGCTGATGGAACGCCAGTGAGCCCAACACTTCGCAATACGGCTGAAAAGTATCGGTCCTTGACAACCTCTTTGATTCTTGCAATGGGACAAACATAAGTGATAAAAATAAAAAGGCTTTAAGGTAAGCTTTAACAGGAACTTTGGACATCACAAAGCGATTAACACTCTTCAAAATATAAAGTTTGTTGAAAATAAAACAAGCAAAGAAAAAAGTGCCCATATAAAAAAATTGGGTTACAACAATAGAAAGTTTTAAAAGGTTGTGGATTCTTTTTAAAAGTAAAGGAATTAAAGTAATGCGGCCTAGATACTTTAATTCAAACCAAATCGAAAATTGCTTTGGTGAAGTGCGAGCCTATAATTCACGAAATATAAATCCTAATTGTGCTACGTTTAAAAACACCTTTAAGTCATTGTTAATAACTAGATTCATAAAATTCCATACTGAGAGTTATAATAATTGTGAAGAGGATTTAGGTGAGCAGTTGATAATATTAAAGACTCTTTTTAAATACAATAAAAATAATCTTGAATCTTCACCTGAATCCTCCAATGTAGGTTTTGTAAATCTAGAAAGTGTTCCTACAACAGTAGAAAAGAATGTCTTCATGTTCACTTACGTGCATACACTGCTGGGTGGGTCGTAAGTAAAATATTAATAAAAATGAATTGCAGGCAATGCAAGGTGAATTTAATTGCAAAAGATACAGGTTCAATTTCTACAAACATTCATAATTATATATCGATGAGAGAATACTAAAGTGTACGAGAAAGAAAATTGGCCTACCCATCAGAGCAGGCCGTGAGATGTTTTGGTGATAATATAATTTGGGAAGTAAATGAATACTTGGAAAATCAACCTGAAAAAAAATGTATACTTAAAGAAATTTAAAAAAATATTTTATTCAAGTATTCATTTGACTTCCTTGATTGCAATGTACACAGGAATGTCGTTCTGGGTTATTTTCTAGATATTTCTTTGAGATTAACAATGAATAAATTGGTGCAATATCATAAATAAGATATTAAAGGGCACAGATATTATTAGATTAAGAAATAAAAGTTTGCAACCAATGCAAAAAAAGCCGTCAATATGTATTATAAGAAAAATAAAGTAAAGATGTAATAAACAAATGTATTTTTATTTTACTACCCAAATTTCCTAAATACAAATTAAATTATTAATAAAAACCAAGGTAAAAGTGACGAGATGACTTAAAAGACATATATCCCGAGCCAGAAATTGAGCACTGTAGGCAAAAATAGGAAGAGCCAATGCCGGAGCTACAGGAGAAAATTAAAAAAAAAAAAATCTGTCATGTATGATAGTGACGCTAAGGTAAAATTCTATGTATGGGACATATCCATCTGAGTGACCTAAGTAATCTGTGATTTCAATGTTTAAAAAATTCTAGGGCCCTATCGCTAAGGAGTAGCACAGATGTCAAATGTTGAAAAACAGATAATGCAAAAAAAAGCGTTTAAAAGTATTTTGACAAAACAAAAAAAAAGACTGGTTATTTATTGAGAATTAAAAAAGTATAACATTGATGAAATTAAGAGAAATATATTTAAATACATTAAACATTTAATTAAAAAGATAAAACGAAACCTCGGACTCCCATTTACACTAAATACCATAACAATAATAATAAGAGATTAATATTATTTAATTCTACAAAATGGTGTATTCTACCCATTTTCAAATAGTCTTTTAAGTTGTTCCTAGGATTAAGACAAACTATTTAAAAATATATCAAATTTTTATTCGCTCGGCAAGTCCAATAAAAATCCATTTAAAATTTAAATTTTAAATTTATGCGCGCAAATATGTGAAAACGCTAGGCGCCATGTTCCTTTAAAATGATACGTCACTCAACCAGTAAACAACCTGTGTTTGTATCAATGATTATAGAATATAGAGGATAACGCATAAGGTTACGTGACACGGGTCACTTTGATATTTAAACATGGCGGCGGCTCCGCCCCTAAAAATAGTGATACGCTAGTATCAAATTTTCTATCGACATCGATGCATCAACAGTGGCATAAATACGACTGAAAAACTTTGATTTTACGTAAATATCAGTGTAACATTTTTAATTGTAGCTTTACATGTCAATTGGGTATAAACAGGGGATTTTAGGATTTGACGGTAAAGTCATTAAAAATTAAATCCGATAAAAATAGGTCGATGTTTTGATATTTTTTTCATAGTATGATTTATTTCATGGGTAAGTTTTACCTGATGATTGGATTGGATTTGTGTCAAATAATACACACGTGAGATAAAATACAACTTTATTTATATCTAGAATTTGCTTGCACCATTGCAGTTGCAGCATTCTTTGCTAAAATCAAAAATACCTATCAGGACATTTAATACATATTAAATAAAATAAAATAACATAGGTAGATTTTTATTGCTATTATTTGACGAGGAAAATCATTATGTCTCACTTAAAATTCAATCAATGAATATGAAAGTGTTGGTTAAGATAAACAATTATAGTAATTAATAATAAAATATAAAACTATTTCTGTTCATTAAAAGGTTCTTCAGGACATTAGACAATATACTACCAATTGTCAAAATTATCTTGCATGTCATTTTTGTTGATTAACAGTTCTATTATTAATAGGATTATTAGGTAAAATATCATAATTATTACAATTTCACTTATATTGTTGGGAAGCTGTTATCTTTTAGTCTTGGTAAATTAATTTGTTTTATGCATGCATGATGCAGTCTTTTTCAAAATGTAAAGAACAAATAAATGTATTTATTGGAGGGTTCCAATAGTGTCTTCCGATTTTTTGTATCCATTTTGTCCTGGTTTGTATGTTTATAGGTAATCTTAAAATATTTTTAATTTCACTTTGTTTATCGTTCTGAATATATATATCCTATTATTTCTTTTTTTGAAAAATAAACATCAAAATATTTAAAAATGATAATATCGATATGAATAATTTCGTATCACATCCCTAAACTTGTGTGTAAACAAACAATACGGTTGTTATTCGTACTACTTGTATAAATAACGCTTAGAAGAGTCTAAAACTTAATCAACAAGATCCTTAAACAATTATAAATGATAAAAACAAACCCAAAATGTAAATTTAGACACATATTTGTTATTATTTCGTAAAAACAGTTACTAACCTATGAAAAGAAATGTTGGGGTCCTTTTTGCTTGAACTCGACTCGCATCCTTTCACATAACACCGAGGAATTTTAAAAACTTTACAATTAATCTAATAAGCAAACTTAACAAACTTAAGACACGAGATTAACAATAAAAAAATCGAAATTATTTGATTGTGCAGATTTGTTTACTCATAATGACAGATAACGCCACAGTTTGACAGGAAAGAAAAATGGCGTCATTTTGGGCCAAGGGCGGTCCCAGTGTGGTTAGTGAACAAAATATTGCCATATTCGGAACAATGGAGTTATTATTTGTCTCTTTCATTAAGGGACAAGTTAGCTTTGTGTAAATGAGACAGATACATAAATGTACAATTCCGCGTCGATACTCCTAACATAACTATAACTTATTATATAGTACTACATTTGTGCGTCATCCTCTTATATTCTTTAATCATTGGTTTGTATGAGCTCTTGGACACCGGAGGGGGTATTCTACTTACGGAATGACGTAGAATCGTTATCCACATCTCTCATCATCGTTTCACATCTTTTTAGGACAGATAAAAAAATTGAAATTTTCAAAACGAATTATAAAATGTATTCCTTGGAAATAAAAACTGAAATTAACATATATTTATTGCTTAATGCTCTACTATATACATTTATAGTTTTTAGATATTTTCTTTCTTATAATAAAATACCCCATTCTCTAATCATTGGTCAGGCGCGGCGTCAGCGTCACTCGTCAGTCGTCAGCCACATCAGAATATTTGTTTTTTTTCTGTGATAGTGAACAACTGGCAGAATTAAATTAATTGGCAACACTATGACAGCGGCTTCAAATTTCATTATTCAAAGAAGCTTCTGAAACGATACTGACCTAAGTAATCTGTGAACGATACCTACTTCGCTAGTAATTTCAACGGTGTTAGAGTTAAAACGTTATATTATTGACAAGCTATTCATAAGCGAAATCAGATTGCCACGAAGGACAAACGATCTGAATTTTGAATGAAAAGAACCTGTAGTATTATTAAAGTAGTCGAGGATTAAGTTGTGTCTGTGTTGGGTATTGAGTAGAGAGCGCCTCGCAGTAAGCGTGTGATGATCTCGTAAGAAGTGCGGGGCTGCGTGGTGCGATGTCGAACGTGGAGAACGTGTGTCCGCAGGCGCTGCGCGGCGTGGCGCGCGAGGTGCGGCGGCTGGCGCTGCACCCGCCGCCCGGCGTCAAGCTGCAGCTGCGCGACGACGACCTCACCGACGTGGTTGCGCTCATCGAAGGGCCCGGTACGCGCGACCGTCACATACTCACCACACTATATTGCCAGACATCCCATAATACCTTCATTGCATTCTGACCCAGACCTAAAGAGACACTGCTATGCATAAAGCCAATACATCACTGCAATCTGTATCAGCCCATGTACGTCCCTCTGCTGCGCACGAGTCCCCTGTACAATCACAATTGTTAACACAAAAACTAAATTGTTAACTTTTACTATACTCCTATAAAAATTGTTAATTGACTTCAATGCTAACAATTTTTAATAATAAATACAAAGATGATTAATGCTCAACATTAACCAGGTAAGCTGAGCAACTGAGCATATACTCCACAATAGCTGTTTGTTACTGCCATCAAAAATAGAGGCAAAACAGATTGCTACATTGTGAAAGTATAAAGCTATCAGGCGTGTTAAGTTCAGCATGAGATGTGTCATGCCTCATGTGGTCATAAACCATTACACATGTTAACTTGTTAAGGGTGTATGTGGTTGTTTTACTAAAATAAAATAACAAAATTACTATATTATATTGGTGCTAACATTTTGTATGTGATGTGGTAAGTATAATCTTGTTATATATTCTGTTACACAGTGTCATTGAAAACCAGTGTGAAGTAACAACTTTGCTGTTGCATTTTTCGAGCAAAATACTTTATCGCACAACAAATAATACATAACAAGTGTCGCATTTTGGAGTAGGCTTGTGTATAAATCAAGTTTTATGCACACTGGTATAGTGGTGTTGACATGCATGAGATTATTATCCCTCTCTAGTGCAGCATTTCCTGGCCCTGAATTGATAGCATAGGATAACAGTTCTTCTTATATGTGAGGCTGGATTTCCAGCTATAATTAGCATTAAAACAAAATTATATAAATTGGACATATCAAGCTCATTGTAATTAAAAGGCAATACAAATGAAATTGTTGCTATCGCTGTCTGTATATTTCTGTCTGTAAGTAAATGTTGATTAACTTTAACCAATACTTTTTTTCTTTACGGCCAAAAGGTGAGTGTCGAGAATTTGGCAGGTTTTACTAGGTGGGATGGAACCACTGCTCTAGTATATACTATATACTGTATTGGCATTGTACTGCACTTTTCATTGGTTGCATTATAGTAATTTTTTATGGTAATTTGTGCATTGGTCAAATTTATGATAGAGGTTAATTTATCACCTTAAAAACCATAGTTGATTTTTTTTAACAAAACTATTTAGTTCGTGGTCACTGTTGGGCTGAACCAAAAAGATTGCAAAACTTGAATATTTATTAAATATTGTCTTTTGTATACAAACACATATTTCTGAATGGCGCGTGTTGCATTTGCTAGCAGAGGCTATGAAGTAACTAGTTTGATCCATTGGGGTTGTCTTCTAGACGCCATATGAATTACAGTTTTGTAAGTTTGTGACCAATTTAATATACTTACATGTAATGAGTATAGTGATCGATGAGTAGATTGTTTGGACGTGGGATGTGCTACTAAAATTAACGTTTGTGTGTTTTTCAGCGGAAACACCGTACGCGGGCGGAACATTTCGGGTCCGCCTAGTGTTGGGGCGCGAATTCCCGACGGCGCCCCCTCGGGCCTTCTTTCTGACGCGCCTGTTCCACCCCAACGTGGCGCCCGACACGGGCGAGGTGTGCGTCAACACGCTGAAGCGCGACTGGCGCCCCGAGCTGGGGCTCGAGCACGCGCTGCTGGCGCTGCGCTGCCTGCTCATCGCGCCCAACCACGACTCCGCGCTCAACGCCGAGGCCGCGGCGCTGCTGCGCGACCACTACGACCAATACTTCGCGCGCGCCAAGCTGCTCACCGACATCCACGCCAGAGGCCGCCCCGAGGTGCGTGGCCGATCCTTTGGAGACACCTTTACGCCTGCTCGTTGTCCATCGCTAACGGTTCGTTTTGTTCGGCAGCAAGGCGGCTCGGCTCGGGACGCGGAGGGCGGCGCGGAGGATGGCCCGTGCGCCAAGCGCGAGCGGCGCGCGCCGCCCGCCAAGGACAAGCGGCGCATCCTCAAGCGGTTATGAGCGCGCGCGCGGGCCCCCGCCCGCCCCCCGCGCGCGCGCTCGCCCCCCCGCCCGCGCCGCGCCACACGCCGCACTTACCTGGAGCGTCCATCTCCGCAAATGTATTTCCACTTGAAAATTGGACGGTCATTCGATTCATTGAGTCCGAGAAGCGGTATCTCTCCGCGTTTCGAATGAGTCACGGTACAAGCGAAGCGTTCTGCATTACCATTTGATGTCTGTGAGGAATTCCGACACTCCCGCGCCGATCCGCATGCGACGGGAGCGTCCGGATGACAAAACCGGGCAAATTGAAACGGTCATTGATGAGTGCGGTGCGACCGCTAAGTGCCAATTCGGTATTGTGTCGGTGACGTGTCGGTGACCTGCCGGTAATGAGTCCGACATCAAGTCCCCGTCGTGTCGGTGAATACGCAAGATATGATTTAGTATCCGCCTTGTGTTTCTGAACTGAGCCGCAGTCGGCGTTGCGCACATAGATGTTACACTTTAATTATAATTGTATGAATAAACATTTCCATTATTACGCTGGTTTTTTGTTTGCTACGTTTCTTTTATTTTGATTGATTACAAAGAATCGAATGTATGAGAGACTCGCTAACCGTCACAATCGAAATACGCCCGGTGCTTAAGGGTTAAAGATTAGATGGATATCCGGTGTCTGGCCGAAAGTAGGTACCTACCGGGAATAAAAAAAATATTGAATAAATAATTTTTACTCCAATAAATTGCAATAAAAAAATAAATACGAGTTCGGGCCGGGTCTGACTTTACCAGACTACAGATTTTTTGACCCCCATCAACACTAGAAAAAAATTATTTCTCGTACTTTAGAGATAATTGAGAAACGGCATTTTTTTTTATTTTTATAGACAGATTTAAATCTTATTATACTTTTATTTAATTTTCAAATACATACTGGTGAAATATACACTAGCAATTTTGGCCAAGTGCTTGGTTTTTTACTGGTAGGTCCCTCATATGTGAGAGGCCGCATGGGTAGCTTAGAATATCTTCTACACATGCAATAAATTTGTAACCGATTGATGTCTGTACATGGAAGATAAATGAGAAAAGCTAATATCGGGGGGTCTGTATTAACGTAATAGAAACCAAAACAATGATTTTTAGAAATTTTGTCTGTGCGGTTGTGCGCGATGGACTCAGAAACGGCTTAACGGATTTCGATGAAATTTGGTATGGAGGTAGCTGACACCCTGGATTAACACTTAGGCTACTCTTTATGCAGAAAAATGTAGTATTCCCGTGGGATGTGGAAGTAATTCCGATATATTTGTTACTCTTTTATACTCAAAGGAGTGGGATGGGACTGGATTACATGCCTTGAGCGAGAATGAGACGGGATGGACGGAATATTTATTTTATTTTATTTTATTTATTTAAGGATCTCCAACGAAGGATACACGGCATAATATAATAGACACAATGGTGTAGCATTATTATGGGGTATAGCATTATTAAGTATAACAGGACGGGATGGGAAACTCCAAATAAAGTTAATCACGTAGACGAAGTTTGCGGGCAGAAGCTACTTTCTAATATAATATAGAGATCGCGGTCACACATTTGAGTCTTCAAAAATGTAGATAATAAAAAAGTTTTTTTTTTGTTCCCAATGTTGGTAGTACTTCCATATTAGTGAAAATTTAACAAATTTTTTAACAGCGAATTGCTATAAATTGCGTTTATTACCGAAAATAAGTACAATTAGTTGTTATTGAAGTACCAGCGCTCCCTCTACCTATATTATAAATATTCTAAGCTGGGGAGGTACCACCGCAATGTCTATTTCTCCCGCCAAACAGCAGGGTAAATGCACTCTTATGTGCCGGTTTGAAAGACATTGTCGCCAGAGTAAATATTGGACATAATGAGATTTAACATTTAATTCTCAGGATAGAAAGCGCAGTGGAATGTCAAGTATCGGTTTATAATTCATGGTGTTGTTTGGTTTTGCTACTGTCCATGAGCGGTCGTATCGCTTACCATCAGACATGGTATGCTCGTCTCGCCATTCATTGCAATAAAAAAGGTGTGTTAGCTGTAAGTGTTTTTTGTTAGGCTGGCTTAATCCAGGGTGGATTAACACTTAGGCTACTTTTTATCCCGAAAAATATAGTGTTCCCTTGGGATGAGGACGGAATTACGATATATTTGTTACTTTTTCATAATCAAAGGGATGGAATGGGACTGGATTACATGCAATGAGTGAGAATGAGACGGGACGGGTGGGATATAACGGGACGGGACGGGTTGAGAATTTCAATAATCTATACATGTATGTTTTTTGAAATAAAGTTAATCACGCAGGCGAAGTTAGCGGGCAGAAGCTAGTATCTATATATAGTACTTTCAGGTATAGTTACTTTCTTCTGCCAGATCTTATAGAAATGATCTAAGTCATCTCTCCACCTCCTGCGTGATCTACCGCGTGGTCTTTTTTTGTTTTGTGGAGTCCATTCGTTAGCAGTCCTGGCCCACAATTCGTTTGGCATACGACATACATGACCGGCCCAGTCCCAGTTAGTACCAAGACAATTATTTTTTTTAGGTTTGGTGGGGTACCTCACATCTCAGAGCCAGGGTGAGGCAAGCGCCCCACCCTGCCCCACCGCGGCTATGCCCATGATTGTGGGGAGGTATTAAATCTGATTTATTTTCTCCACATGTTTTTGCAGGTATTGGAGAATCTGGTGAGTTGCTAAATAATCTGGCTGCAACAAAAGTCTACAAGTCATTTATATACTCGCAGCAAGATTTTCTGACGTGCTCGTTCAACTACTGTTAAAACAATTACTCTTCAATCTAGTATAAAAATAGTTTCAAGAACGCGCAATCTTGTGTCTTACAAGTTTTCGCGTCCTGCCAAGAAGGATCCTTTTGTCATGGCGCCACAGTTCCGAGAAGTCACTCTCCAAACATCCGAGAGTATTGGGATACTAGCCGTCGAAATATCGAGCAAAGTGCAGTTTAGGATTCATTTGGAGGACAAGGCCAGCAAAAAGTTGGGGATCCTCAACAGAGCCAAGCGGTACTTCACGTCGGGTCGGTTATTGCTCTATAAAGCGCAGATCCGGCCCCCAGGCGGAGTACTGCTCTGGGCAGGAGCACCAAAATACCAGCTCTACCCATTTGACTCTTTACAGCGCCGAGCTCTTCGAATCTTCGATAATCGCGATCTCACGGAGAACGTGGAGCCGTTAGGACTGCGGAGAGACTTCGGGTCTCTCTGCCTGTTCTGTCGACTCTTCCACGGGAGTTCTCGGAGGAATTGTTTAAGATGGTACCACCGTCGCCATTCTACCATCGCCCAACCCGTCACCGCAGTAGAGTTCATTCCTACCATCTGGAAATTATACGTTCCCGTACGGTACGTTTCCAAAGCTCTTTTTTAAAACGCACGTATAAGCTCTGGAATGAACTCCCTGCTTCGGTGTTCCCAGAGCGCTATGACCTATCCTTCTTTGAACGAGGCTTGGACCTGCGAAGAGAATAAAAAAAATATCATTAGTAGGTACTATAGTCTGTCTTCGTTTTCCTAATACCTTGTATTACATTTCGGTACCATTCAAATCGCTTTAAACCAAAGATAGTCTGCAATCAACTCGCGGTTATCCAATTTTGCTTTCATTGCACTGCGGCGGACCCTCTATGACTCTCGTGTGTTGTGAATTTTGGTGAGGAATAATCAGATTGCCGATAAAGAAGGATGCTTTGACAATATAAATGCATTTATTGAAATATATTTATTGAGCATTATTGAGCAAGAGTAGCGGCGGCGCGTGGTGCGAGTCAGGGCTTGTCGTTGAGCGGCACGGCCTCGGGCGCAGCGGCGCGCGGCGCGGGCGCGCTCAACACGAAGCGGTGCAACAGCGCCGCCAGCGCCGCGCCCGCCAGCGGGCCCACCCAGTACACCTGCACGCAATCACACCACCCACGTTCACAGTCACACCTGCACTACGGCGGATTCCTCGATCAACAATACAACTAGATGTCCGGTCAGTCTCAAAAACGGCCGAGCGAATAGCGCCTCACTTCAAAATATGCCAACTATCTTTTTGAGGTCGGTGCCAGCTTTAATATTTGGGACCAGCTGCGCCTCGCAGTTTTACCCGCGTAGTTCGTAGCGTGATGTTAAATAGCTTATAGTCTTCCAGCTGGCACCGACCTTAAAAAATTGTTGGCATATTTAATTCCCTTTTAGATTACAATTTTGAAGCCGGTTTATTTATTTTAAATTATTTTTTATTTCCAGTTTCAATGTTATCCAGATGCACCCTATAAACATTTATATAGGTACTACCTACATCGTCTACAAGCCATGGTTTATTATGAAATCTTTCATTATCGAATTTACATACATACATAAACTCACGCCTTTATCCCAGAAGGGGTATGCAGAGGCGCCACCAGGACACCCACATTTCGCCTTATATGTTCCGTCCCACGATGTGATAGGAGGCGAGCCTATCGCCATATCGGGTACAATTTCCTGACTCCGGGCTGATTATTAATAGAAAAATCCAATATTACTTTACCCGACCCGGGATTCGAACCCGAGACCTCAGCTTTGTAATCGTACTGTAGTACAACTACGCCACCGAGGCAGTCATTATGGAATTTAATAAACCTCATAGGGACATATAACTAAAGCTAGATGTTTTCTTAGATGATTTTTTTAAGAAATAAATATGTATAATGAAAGTGGCATCACAATATGTTTTTGAAAATTTAATGTATGACCATATAAATAAATACAACTTTCGAAAGGTTAGCGATATTCACAACAAAAATACTAGGAATTAGAACAATCTAGCTACTCATAAGACCAGACTCCACAGGATCAGCAAATCGTTTAAGGGTTACTATACACACTTTTATAACAAAGTTCCCATTCAAATTAAAGCCTTAAGTATGTATTAAAAACTCAAAGCAAGCAAAAATTATGCAAATGAAGCTTATTATAACATTTCAGAATATCTAGATGAGAATAAAGCTTGGGAATAGTATAAAATTTATTAAATATGTAGTATCTTGGAGCGGAGATGTTAGTGTTGTCTGCATAATTTCATTTATATTAAGTAACTTAAACCATTTTGTTTTGCTTTATAAGCGATTGGGTATGTCATGCTCGCTTAAAAGTCTGTGCTTGCGGTGGCGTCGTGTGCCGGGTCGGTCACTTCCCTGTAAAATAGTTGAGGAGGCCGATGGCTGGCATATGCGTCATAATCGTGAACGGGTGTTGCTTGTGTGGACTGGTCTGTCCGATTTGCTTACATTGTAATTGATGAATAGATTACTTTACGCTTTTACAATTATTTACTGCGTTGGCGAAACAGAGCATACTGATTCTTCGTTATGGGCTACTTCGCTTCTCTCAGCCATATCAAATATAACGGAAACATATTCATATTAAAAATATATCTATACTTGCAAATTATAACAAATTATTAATGAACTGCTCTGATTTACACCAACTTATAATTTTTAAAACTTACTTTTAAAAAAGGAACACTAGAGCCTCTTGCCCGTTCTTTTCTAGTGAAAACCGCTCTCCGAACTGGGTGGTAGTTCAAAAAATGTCTGAATCTAAATAATATTGAACATCTTAATGGATTGAATAAATTATTTTGATTTCATTTCATTTCCGGGACTAATTATTTAACAGTTTTGAACAGGGCTATAATACTCACCCAGTGGTTCTCCCAGTAGTTTTGGAACAAGGCAGGTGCGAAACTGCGAGCCGGGTTCAAACTGGCACCAGTAGCGAAACCCTGAAATTCGGAAACACAAGAAAGATAAGCCGGCGAGGGGAGCGGGAGCGCAACGTTTGCGAGGTGTGGGCGTGCAACGTGCACGAGCACTCACCCCGGCGTACACGAGGCCGGCCACCAGCAGCCCCAGCTTGACGGGCACGGAGTGGTCGGGACGCGCGGCGTCGTGCGCGGCCCACGCGGCGCAGCAGCCCAGCGCCAGCAGCCCCGTGAGCGCCGCCTCCACCGCCGCCGCGGCCGGCGCGCTCACGTGGGGCCCGGGCGCCGTGCAGCCGCTGTGCCCCGCCAGCGCGTGCGCCGGCGTCACGCCCGCCAGCGCGCCGAACCCGAGCACCGCGCCCACCATCTGCGCCACCACGTACGCCAGCGCCAGCACCGGCTCTATGCGCCCGTGCACCAGCGCCGCCAGCGTTATGGCGGGGTTCATATGCGCACCGGACACGGGCCCGAATATCATCGCGTTGCCGGTGACTATGAAGCCGAACGCCAGCGCGGGGTGCGTCAGCTGCACGGAGTCCAACCCCTTCACCGGCATCATGGACGCGACGCCGAGCCACACGAGCAGTGCCGTGGCGACCGTCTCGGCCACCAGGGCGCGCCACGAGCGACGGATCCACGCCGCGATGCCGGCTCGCTCGGTATCTGAAACCGGCCGCCGCACACGTTACCCTTCAGCTACACTCGACACCCGTATTTCCGGACATAATGTTCTGCTTTCATGACAGGCTTGTGTTATTTAGATCTGAATGAAACTTGATGGTATTTTTTGTTCGTTTCTTATGAAGGACTTCTTATTGTTTAAAATTCTTATTCCCAGGGAAGTGGCAGACTTTACTGACACCATATTGACACGGTTATAGGTCGTGTTAGCAAAATAACTTAATTTGTTAACCCAATAAGTCATACAAATGCGTAAGTAAGTATAGTATACACATATCCTCTTGAGGCTACGCAGGCCGTGGAACAAAGTACGTCATAAGATTAGACAGCAAGCAGCGGGATAACTACGCATTATGCAAACGAGCAACATGACGCGTTGCGGCGCGGTGTACGGATGATAAAGGGTCGCGAATTAAGCCCTATTTATACGGGGAGAGTTTCTCGCCTCGAAGATACGATCATCGTAAGGTTATAAAAAAAGTTACATCGTGTAAACGTTTGTCAGAACACAATAATCTATGGAGGTTATGTCATGCGATACTCGCATACGATTCTCGCGGCGAGAAACTCTCCCCGTGTAAATGGCGTTTAAGTCGCGGCGCGGCCCGCGTAGCGGGTCGATTAGCATACTAGATATTGTCGCATGCACGCGGAGTGGTTGATCGGCGCCTGGCGGCCGGCGCGGCGCACCGCGCATGGTGGCGCAGGCGCCGCCGGCTTTGCTCACCGAGCCTCTTATCGTTGCGGACACTTACTTTGTTTTGATACGCGGCGCGATGTGGTGGTGGGTGCAAATGTCAAATGTGAAACGTAAACGGAACACGAGGAACCGCTGCGACCTCGCCCACGGTCTGTTCATTTAAATGCGTCGATTTGTAATTCTAAATACATGTGTTAGAATATATTATTATTTTGATTCACACCTTCGATCGCACTGCCAATAACACTAGTTACTTGGAAATAAATCAATAATTAATACCATGGGGAATATCGCAGGGCGAGATGGTGTCTTCTCAAGCTATCGTACGGAACTCGTTTATCGTAAAATACCTTAATATGATACTTAGTTAAGTTTAATTTAAAAAGTTAGTTCAGAATGAGTGCGCAGATGGCGGTGCTGTGTCGCGAAACTTAACCTGAAGCTGGTGAGACTTCAGTGACTCGCGCGTGTACCCACTAGCATAGAGTACTCACCACTAGATACGCACGAGGCAGAAGAGGTCGGCGCGGTGGTGCGAGCGAGCGCGGCCCGCCGCGCGGTTACTTCGTGCTGGTTAAGAGGCTCTTTTTATAAATGCGCTAGTTATCATTAGGATTGAGCTCCTGGCAGAATAAAACAAAATTCGCACTGACGTTAGAGAGCGCGCGGGCGAAGCGACTATGTGGTATTTTTAAAATCTTTAGCATTATTAACGCTATACATAATACAACACAAATATTACATCGAGATGAGCAAGAAGCACTCGTGAGCCGCGTCGGTGGTGGGCTAGCCAACTATCTCAAGGGCTGAGCACTGACCGTCTAGGGGCATGATGTCCAGCAACGAGGGCGGCAGAGAGTGCGGTGCGTGTGTCGGAGGCACAAAGGTGCGGTGCGGCGGCAGCGAGCGTCGCAGGCGGACTGGCGGCGCGCGCGGATCGCGGCAGCACGCGGCGCGCGACGAGCTTGCCGAGCTTTCCGGAGGCGGCAGCGCCGGCTCCACGCTCTCGCATTGCAGTGGCGCAGGCGCCTGCAACTTGCACCACGAGTCCACGACGCGGACGCACAGTGCACCTCGCACCGCGCCCGCCATCACGAGTCAAGCATAACATTGAAATATACCTTCGTATGATCCGTTCCATCTTTTAATGCTATTACTGGTCGTGCAGGTTTTAGGTGTTCGTCTAAATAGAGGCAATATGACGATAGCGACATTTATCGATTATATTTCAACGTTTTTGTTCAACTCGATGAGTTTGTCTCGACCGAGGCGTTACCTGCGGCTCTTAGGTAAACAAAACAAAAGAAATACACTTGCACATACCTATACGAAAAAGTGTAAGTACACTTGTAGTAGGTAACAAGTGATTGAGTATAGTTACCAGCAGCTGTGCTAGCAGTTAGCTCCGTGCATTCCGCTGTATGTAATATAAGTATGTAAATGTTAACTACATAAAAAACAAAACTTGTAAAAAAAAAGTCTCGCAACTCAGTTCTTCTACCGTAAAATGTTGTATGATCCATGTAATTATATCAAGTCGGTTAATCTATTCAGTCTCTACTTAAGGGACCTTATGTGTTATGTAATTACGTATTAGCTAACCAAACAACATCTTATCACATCTTTTAACGTCCATATCAATATTAATAAATAATAGTTTAAAAAACTAAAATATACGCTTTAGTTAAAGACCCAACAAAAAATGTTAAAATAATTGATAATGAGTTTAAGATTAGGAAATGGACTGAAACACATTAATTTTATTATAAGCTTTTCTTAACTTGCATTGTATGTTTGTTCGTGTGGAATCTTGCTACTCAATTTTGAAGCAGATTTACAACCGATTGAGCTGAAGTTTTGTATACACGTTTAGTTTGGAAAACAATACACCATAAGCTGTGTGACGTCATTCTAAATCCAATATGGCGGAAAATCCTAGATGGCAGAATAGTAATTTTTTATGCACTTCTGCAATATGGGTATCAAATGAAAAGGCTTGCCGATAATAATTAGAAAAATATTCTGATATCGCTCTTAATCCAATATGGCGGACTTTTGAAGTTTTTTAGTTCGAAATTAATCGGCAAACGACCTTGCAACAATGATGCGTTAAATGAGATGAATGGACTCAGAAACCTAACCAGTGATAACTAAAAAATAAAAAATAAAGAGCAAAAAAACTTTTTTTAATAAATCTTTTATTTAAATGCTCTAAAAAGAAGAAACAAGCCCACTGAGTACTATTCGCTGGATATACTCAGAATTGGGTCGCGTCGCGTAGTTTCCAGTGGTAATGGAAGCCCACTGCGTTTGTTTCGCCGGGTCTTCTCAGCCAGGGCCGCGTTAGATCCGGTGGTAACATTAAACCGCTACGCACCGCTATAATAATACTTATGGTCCACTTAGACATCGATTAACGTAAATAATGTATTTCCTAAGGAAAAAAATACCATATAATACTAATAATTAATATAATACTTAATATAATAATAATATAAATATTACAACGAATATATTGTAAATAGAAAATAAGTACTATGTGTATTGACTTGTCATAAGAGCTATTTAATTGCCTACGTGACCAATAAACGAATTTCATTTCATTTCAAACTATAATTTTCCTTTAAAATTTTGACAATCAACTTAAAATTTTCCTTTAAAATTTTAACTATCAACTCGGGGCAAATAGTTATCGGCGAGCGTAGGTCACCGGTCGCCACAATAATAATTATGTTATGTAGCGCGGCGCTGCGTGACGCAACCTACCCACCGTCCAGTGTGCGTCCTGCGAAGTGAGTCGTCTCGCAAGCGTGGCGCCGCACGCCACTCAACACGACACGCCACGCGCCACACTGCCACACGCCACTCGCGCGGCGCGCCCGACTCGAAGCAGTGCAGCGGTGTGTTTGATTATTTGATAGTCTAAATATACCTATTACAGTCGATCCTTGTAAAATACTAATGCATGCATTTGTCAGACAAGTATCATTATGTTATCTTATCATTTATCCGATATTTTATAAATACTTTTAATCACTTATAACATTTAAGATAGATATATACTTACCTATTTATGTAGCTAAGTGTTTTTTTGCTAAAAAATGAGGAACAATTTTTGTTTTATTTATAACTTTTAGCCCCTCTCAATCGTACTCTCGATTGTAAAGGAAGGTCGTGCCCTGAAGGGGGATGAATATGGGTTGAGACCAGTGTCGTAACTAGCCTTTTCTGTACCCGGAGCGTGCTTCTATAAATGCGCCCTTAAAAAAATCTGATCTTAGGAACCCAATTTTGATAACAGGTGTACCTAACACCTAAAAGTCCAGAGACAGTTATATTCTTGACCTCACAGTAAAATACCAAGTCTTGGGTCGTGACTATCAAAAATCACAAGTTTTTTTTCGTACAACGCCTATACTTAAATGCAGAAAAGTAGCAAGAAGGATATTTATTTAGATAGCCTCCGTGGTTCAGTTGGTTAGACGCCTTCTGTGAAACGGGAGGCCGCGGGTTCGATCCCCGCACCGAAACAAGTATTTGTGTGATCCACAGGTATTTGTTTCGGGTCTGGGTGTTTGTGAGACCGATAAGTCTCTCGTACTTTCTGATACCCACGGCACAAGGTTCGATCTTAGTGTGGGGCCAGGACTATGTATGTGATTGTTGGGTGTATTTATTATTTATTTATTTCTGCTGCCCGCTACTCGCGCCTAAACGGCGTTCTTCCGACACAACGCCTAGATAGCACCAATTGATACCTAATGTTGGTATTTATGGTCTCGTCGTCTATTAACATGAACGTTATTGACTTGTTAGAATATATTACATTAGCTGTGTATAAGGGCCCCTCACACAAAAGCTATTATACCGGGTATATCAAGACTGCGACCGAAAACGAAGCCGGGTGGTAGTTTTAGTGGTTACAGACACAATGCAAATTAAAATTTCGCAACATAAGCGCCATATATTTTTTTTGCAATTTTTTAAAAATCATTGTGTTTGGGTAGTAAATTCCTAGTTATTACGAAAACAGTAATTTAAAACCTAACGTACCATTGCTTCTTAAAAAATACAGAGGTGTACATAATTATTTTAGGAAAACTATGTATTTATCACTTATAATACCACAAGAGCTTCAAAATTATCGGGTATTTCCCGATAGGTTCGTTGCAAACAAATGAAGGAGTCAAGTTTTTCAGGTTAAAAAATCACGAGCGCGAAGCGCGAGTGATTTTTCCTGAAAAACTTGACGACTTTATTTGTTTGCAGGGAACCTTGAGGGAAATGCCAGATAATTTTGAAGCTCGTGTGGTATTCGGGGGATTATTTTTCCGTCCCAAATGTCGGCCAATAGAATTGCACCATGAGACGAAATGTACAGTTAACAAATAAGATTTTTTATATATAGCAACTACCAGAGAAAATTTTCAAAAAATTATCAGTATAATACCATGTAGGTTGTACCACGTGACGTCGAATGGTGCAATTCTATTGGTCGATATTTGGGTCGGAAAAATAATCACCCAAATACGACGATAAGTAAAAAATTACCAAAAAAAAGTTGACGATTTTTTTTGCGAATTTTTTTGTTGCATTGTTTTTGAAGTCACTTATACTACCACCTGGCTTCGTTTTCGGTCGCGGTCTTGATATACCCTGTATGTATGCTACCTTGTATGAAGCTAAATTCGCTCCAGGACTGGTCATTTCCGCGCCCCCTCAGAGTCTCGCCTTGTGCCTGGGCACCGCTCCCCCGCCCTATTTCCGCTGCTGGTTGAGACCACCGAGTTAAAAGTCAATGGTTGAGGCAGATATTTACAAAAGTTTTATTTACAACTAGCTTCTGCCCGCAAACTTCGTCTGCGTGATAAACTATATTTGAAATTAACTTTATTTAAAATTTCCCATCCCATCCCGTTATATCCCGCCCGTCCCATCTTATTCTCACTCTAGGTATGTAATCAAGTCCTATTTCTGAGAATAAAAAAGTAACAAATATATCGAAATTCCTTCCTCATCATCCCACGGAATACTAAATTTTCCGAGATAAACAGGAGCCTAAGTGTTAATCCAGGTTGTCAGCTACCTCCATACCAAATTTCATCGAAATCCGTTTGAGCCGTTTCTGAGTTCATGTGAACAACCGCACAGACAAAATTAAAAAAAAATTTTTTTCTGGGTTATATTACGTTAATACAGATCCCCATATTAGTTTACTCATTTATCTTCCATGTACAGACATCGATCGGCTACAAATGTATTATACCGCTTGTATAAAGCGCAGGTGACAGGTCCGGCCGGGTATGGAATACTGTTCGCACCTGGGATCGATCCGCCCAGTACTTGCTCGATACCTTGGATGGATTGCAGCGGCGGGCCATCCGCGTTGTGAATGATGCAGACATTATGGGCAACTTAGAGTCGCTACAGTCATGGAGGGATGTCGCCTCTACTCTGTGTTCTACCGTCTGTATCGTGGCGAATGCTCCGAGTAATTGTTCAATTTGATCCCCTCCTCCCATTTCCTTAATAGAACTACGCGTGCTGGCTTGCGGAGCCGTATCTTGACTGTTCAATCCATCTCGGAGCGAACCAAAAGGTTCTCTAATTCATTTTTCTGCCGCACAGTCAAGCTGTGGAATGGTTTGCAATCACACGTGTTCCGTCCTTCCTATAATCCTGGGTCGTTCCGCCGTAGCGTGAAGAGGCATCTCAGCGGGCCGGCATGATTATATCGAATGGTATGAGACTACCGTCTGATACCATTCGATACTCTATCTGGATGGCATTAGCACTTACCAAACAAAGCCGTGCCAGAATAAAAAAAAATATAGATAGGTATAAAGATTTTAATGTTTTACCCTTAATCCTGTAAGAATACAATAATTAATTGTATATCATAGATTTATGATATAAAAATGGTTCATGGATAACTTGTTTTATGGTTCTTAAAGCTATGAATGTCATTTATTTAGATCAGACCGGATTAAAAGTTTAATGCAAAACAATACCTTGAACTGCGCGAGTAAATGATATTATAACAGTAAATACATAAAAATACAACATTCTCTTATTATTTGAACGTAATTTTCTAACCATATTATTGTACCTTTCTTCTACCATCCAGGGCTTATGTTTTTTTATTAATAGTATATTTGCAGTCAGACTTTTACTGTAATATAAATTACAAGTTCAATAAAATGTTAATTATTTTGATTAATCCTTACTAATATTATAAACGCGAAACTCGAAAGTATCTAAGATGTATGTTACTTTTTGACACAAAAACGGCTAAAACGATTTTGATGAAATTTAGTATAGGGCTAGCTGACACCCTAGATTAAAACATAGGCTACTTTTTACCCTGAAAAAATGTAGTGTTCCTGTGGGATGAGTAAGGACTTCAAATGTACATATTTGCTACTCTTTCAAATTCGAATGGATGGCACGGGACAGGAGAGGATAGGATTGCATGCGTTTCGTAATAGGACAGAATGAGACGGGAGCGAACGAGATATGACGGGACGGGATAGGAAAATAAATATAGTGTACGGCGGTCACATTGAGTTTAAATATAAAACAGTTAGTACGTGAAATAATATGTTGTTGATGTATACTGGACTCAATAACTATCTGCACCCGGGTGAAGCCGGGCCAGTCTACTAGTAACATTGTAGTTAATATGTAAACTTATATATTTTAATAATCGCATACGAAAACCTTCCAAATATTGAGTAATGTGAGTGTGATTACGATCGCTCTAAATATTTTGATAAGGGGGAAATTGGTCGGACCAACTGTGAAATAAGATTATATTCGTTTTATAGTAGATTTTGTCCGAAAGCTTGTCTGCGTGATTTATTTTATTACATACATACATACATAAACTCACGCCTTTATCCCGGAAGGGGTAGGCAGAGGCGCCACCAGGACACCCACATTTCGCCTTATATGTTCCGTCCCATGATGTGATAGGAGGCGAGCCTATCGCCATATCAGGCACAAATTCAGGAATTTGTGCCCGAGTCAGGAGTCAGGAGTCAGGACTCCGGGCTGATAATAAATAGAAAAACCCAATATCACTTTGCCCGACCCGGGATTCGAATCCGAGACCTCAGCTTTGTAGTCGTACCGTAGTACAACTACGCCACCGAGGCAGTCGGTGCAGCAATTTATTTAATTTGTAAGAAATAATATTATGTTGTACACACTTAAAGAAAGGTAGATACTTCCCCATACCTTATTTCACCCCCATTTCATCCCTCAAAATAGTAAACCACGAATCACGACATAATTTATTTGTGGCTATCCCGTTGGCCAAGTTATAGGTATGGCCTATTATAAAACATAAAAATCCTAACTCCTTATAGGTAGATAATTCGTCATTATTTATCTCCGTTAAGTGGATATGATTATTTCGGGTTAGTGGAGTCCCTGCCTCTTAAAACGACGGCACTCCCGCACAAAATTAAACCTCTCCCGTCCTCCCCCGAATGTAAAATATTAAAACCATGAACCATGTACAATATCTATTTATGAGTACTTTTTGAGTGGAACCCTACGTATTTTTTAACCGACTTCAAAAAAAGGAGGAGGTTCTCAATTCGACTGTATGTTGCTTTTTTTTTTAAATGTTTGTTACCTCATTTCTCTGTACTGGGTAACCGATTTCGATAATTCTTTCTTTAATTGAATGCTGGTGCTTGTCGTTTGGTCCCATAAAAATATGGTGACGATCTGATGGATATCTTCGAACCTGGAAAGGGGAACTTACAGTGAAAGGGAAAGCAAAGTTACAGTGGTGGATGAAAGGTGTAGGGGCGAGGGGGGCGGTTGATAAAATGAACAAACATGTAAATAGTCAATATCTTCGGCGGCTATACCAATAAATCATGAAGATCTGATGTAATAGTGACAAAGAATCATATTATTATTATAGTCTATCTAAACTAACAGGTTCCATTTGACGTTTCATACTTTTAACGTAAATAACTTTGTGCAGACGTAACCCACACAATTTCAATAACACTTTCCGTAAATCCATTGAATTATGAAGCTATTCTTATTTTATCACTAGATATACAAACCATAATCACTAAATTCAAACTAGAATTCTTTAAATAAAGCAAAATAACCATTTTAAACAACATATTTTTTTTCTAGACGTCATTACAAAGTCACCTCGTTAGGTCTTTTACCGGTAGAGTCGAGACTATTCAAATGCATTTGTATACGCATAATCGGTAAAAATATTTAAATAATCGAGCAGATATAAAACAGTTGTTTTTTAAGTTTTAAAAATACTGAACTCTCAGCTAATAATAGGTATGCTGTCAACGAACATACATCAATAAATAGTGAAATAATAATATTAATATGAATTAATTTATCATTAATTAATAGATTTGGATATTACAATGGAAATGAATGCAGTATTGTAGGATACGCCACACATAGTGAGGAGGTTCCTCACTTTGGAGTATATGTATTATATTGTATGTATGTATCATGTGTTCATAAGCATGTGCGTGATGTGGACTGGACTCGAAAAAGTGTCTGCACCCGGGTGAAGCCGGGGCGGGCCGCTAGTAATAGATAAATCACTCCTTTTGTTCCTAAATAGTAAAGTGACATGCAATTGTTGATGTCTCATTAGAATAAAAATATTCATGAAAAAATAAACGTAATGATGTAAACTGAAAATATAAACTGTAATCGATTTAGAAATACAAACAAATATCGATATCTCTAAATAATCGGATATTGTAAGAACCGATTTATTTGACAGCATCCCTATTTCCCAATGTCAAATGGAACTTCTTAGTTTAGATAGACCTTACAGTTTAATAGTATGCCATATACCATTTCGTAATGAAACCGATATCGGCGATTTGGGGAATTGACGATTGTTGTGTGTTGGTGAACAATTTGTACATGACGATGATAACTTTTGTGAAAACATGGAAGAACGAGCCGTCATATCGGATGAATTGTTCCTAAGAAGCATGGAGGATTAAATATCCAACAAAAGAATGTGTTTCAGAAAGTCTCAACGGCAATCAAAATCAATTTGCAAAGACGAGAAAGTCAGCTGTTACTTTGTCACGGGTGGTGCAGGTAGTGGTAAATCATTTCTGCTAAAATTAATCGCGGAGCATATCAAACGTTGTTACGCACCAACAATAGATATACCTAACGAAGCCTAAATTTGTGGAAGTCCAGTCGCTAACTCGTCAAAATTTTTGGCAAAACTCTACACAGTATTTTCTTGCTGCCGATTGAGAAAAAAAGTACTATGATGTACAAAAAATTACGGTCTATTGTCACTTATGAGAACCTAAGAATAATTTATTTAATAATAATAAATAAATACACCCAACAGTCACATACATAGTCCTGACCCCACACTAAGATCGAGTCTTGTGTCGTGGGTATCAAGAACTACAAGAGACGTTTCGGTCTCACAAACACCCACACCCGAAACAAATACTTGTGGTTCTCACAAACATTTGTCTCGGTCCGGGGATCGAACCCGCGGCCTCTCGTTTCACAGGCGGCATCTAACCAAGTGCGCCACGGAGGCTGTCATAGAATTTAAGCTACCAGAAGCTGTGTACCTAATATTTGACGATAGCGCGTTTACTAGGTTTACCCATATTCAGGCTATGGAACTTTTAAGTCACTAAAAATATAAAAAATAACCAAAATTTTAACAAAAAAAACGAATTCAAAAACACTGACAAAAATCCTACTTACTACTACTTAAAATAAATATCTAAAAAAGGACAAAAAAAAATCTGACATAAAAAACAAACTAAAAATGCACTAAAAAGTAAAAAAATAATTGCGTATTCTAACGCCAATAATTTACAATCTATTCAATGTACATATAGGTACGATCTATGTGTTTTCTCGCAAGATTGTATTTATATATTATGTATCCAGTTAAACTTTACATCTAACTCAACACATACCTATGAGTAACAAATAATTATAAAAAACATTTATTTACAGTTCACCAAAGCTAAAATTTGGAATATATGTATGCACTACTTAAAAGACAATCAAATTATTAGAATAATGTACAATAATTGTTACTTTTGGGGTCGGTGTCAGCCAAAGAAACACGACATTATACCTGACAATATTAAATGACAACAACTTGATATCTATTTTATACGAATTATTATATCGTTTATGTAGTTACTAAATCATAAAACTAGACTGACACCGACTCCAAAAATAACAATAATTGTACATTATTCTAATAATTTGATTGTCTTTTAAGTAGTGCATACATATATTTCAAATTTTAGCTTTGGTGAACTGTAAATAAATATTTTTATAATTATTTGTTACTCATAGGTATGTGTTGAGTTAGATGTAAAGTTTAACTCGAAACATAATATATAAATACAATCTTGCGAGAAAACACATAGATCGTACTTATATGTACATTGAATAGATTGTAAATTATTGGCGTTAAAATACGCAATTATTTTTTTTACTTTTTAGTGCATTTTTAGTTTGTTTTTTATAAGTCAGATTTTTTTTGTCTTTTCTTAGATTTTTATTTTTAGTAGGATGTTTGTCAGTTTTTTTGAAGTCGGTTATTTTATACATGAAAGTTCATCTAAAATTCTCCAGTCCATTCAAAGGTTGTCTGGAAGATATCGGGGACAGCGATAAGATAGCCAGTTATAACGTTAACATCACAGTAAATAAAGTTTATTAAGTGTTTTGTTGTGTATTTTTCTCGGTTTTGATGTAGAATAAAGTGTAATAAAAGTAAATATTATTTTTATTATTTACAGCATAATAAACCGGAGAAACCTAATGAACTTAACCACCCGCGTGTTAATACCTACCATCTTTAAAAAATAACCATTTTTGGGGTTTTTATTTTTTACGCGGAACCGTAATATGTTTTCCAAAATAAAGTATATGTCAATCCAGGGTCAAAAGTATATGTCAGCTAACTCCATACCACAGTTTATCGAAATCGGTTAAAGCATGTCTGAGATAGGTGTGCACAGACGCACAGGCAAACAGACAAAAATTCTAACAATCATTTTAATGGGTTCTATTACTTTAATAAAGTCACCTAATTTTAGTTTTTCTCATACCTATATCTTCCATGTACAGACAGGGATTACTTACATTATTATTACATTATACATGTATAGGTATTCCGTAAAAAGTAATTAATTTATCGGAGATATGCATCATTTGTAGATTTGAGACCTTTATATAGCAGATAGAATAAATTAGACCGGTCTTTGTTTAACGAACATAATCTAACACACATTCATAAATAACTTTATTACCTAAGTACTAGTATTTATATTTATTGCTATATCATATTATGTTGGCATGCGCTGTACTTTTTACAAAACGAATTTTAGCGACAGTTAATTAAAATATAAGGAATGATAAGGAACGTATAATTATCCAGCGCAGTGCAGTAATATTGTTTCGCGTCGGCGACAACGGTGCGCGGTGCGGGGCGGGCGCGGCGGGGTGGCGGTTGGGCGACAATAATTACGTAACGCGCGGTATCGGTTGCGCGACCTTCACCTAACCAAATATTTTTATACTGGAAGCAGATACATTAATGGTCTTCAAGTATCTACGTTTTTCAATCGAATGTATAATCACAGAATTGTATTCTGTGGTATAATGGTGATAATTAATTTCTATTCACGAAATTCTTTGTCACAAGTTAGTCAATCAATAGCGTGTTTCTTATATACAGTATTATATACATTCTTGTATACAGTAGAAACTTGCCAAACGGTCACATTTCGAATTCGTGCCCGCTTTTTGAAGAAGCGTTGGGTCTGTTGTTTATAATTTTGTGCAACACGTTAAGCTACTAGTGACCCGAATCATCTTGGCCAGGATACAATTACTATTTCCCATTTATTAATAGCAAAGAAGTCCGTTGGTGAATAAAAACTTCACCCCAGGTTTTTTAATGTTTAAAAATGTGACCATCATTTTTTACATTATTTTCACGTCCTAAACAATTTAATATAGGTACTTACCTAAATACTGCAGTTAGCTGAAACAACAGGTGTACTTTTTGAACTAAAAATGAAACAATTTCAATTTCCAATAAGTTTTGATGTTAGGTCCGTTGTGTACTAGTTATCTCACTGATTCATCCCAATGCAACGGCGTGAACTGTGTAGTGTGTAGTAATCTAGGCTTTAACCACTCTTAGTTGTATACGGTCACGGAAATTCGATCGTGTACACGCTCCACAAAGTAATTATCAATATCATAGTATTTTAAGTAAAAAAGTGTGTGGTGGCCCGTTGGTCACAGACCGGATGCAGCTGTCGCCGCGGGTTGCAATACCAGGGCACACCTCTGGCTTTCGGAGTGATATATGTGTATTGAACATTACACAGCACTTTTTTTTCTTTATTAATTTGGGGACTTTGAGCCAGTATTGACTATGTTAGTCACATAGTTTACACAATTTTATAACAATAACTATGATATTTACTATCATTTTTTAAAAGTTTATATGCAGATCTATATAACAATCCAGCAGCTTTAGAAGTACTTGCCGCTAAAATAGATTGAAATAAACCTACATCTAAACAATTCATATTTAAGCAGTTATACAATTCCCGTCGCATATCTGCACTCCGAACACACTCCATTAGGAAATGAAAAACATAATCTACGAAATTACACAAAGCACAATTCGGGCTATCTACTTTCTTCATTAAAATCTGAACTTATTTGAAGGAATATGTCCAGAACGCAACCTATGAGCTACTACTATATGTTCACGGCTTAAACTGGCGGCTGCAAACCATGGGACACGAGGAGGTTCACTCGCTAGCGTTCGGTACCAGATACCCTTCTCCCGAGATATCACATCAAAATACTCCTTCCACTCCAATAACAAATCACTTCTATATTTCGATAATAATTGTGAATGGGAACATAAAAAGCCGCACCACATACTATTTGAGTCTGAGAGAAAATATTTTCACCCAACCTTATACTTATTATGTAGCATATGCAACGAATTAAACTTAAGAACTATATTATCGATTTTTTTCTTAGGCTCTGTGACACCGTCAATTACTGTTTCAATAAAATCCTTATTATAGTTTGACATCCACGTATTGAATGTAAACATATGCAAGGGATCAGAATTATTTATCTTTTCGCCTTAAGTGGTATCGTATTATACATTAAAGAGTAGAGGTTTCTTTTTTCTATAAAAGTAACTTGAGTTGGACAGACTTAGTAATTTTTTTTAACATTTTAATAGATACATTGTTTGTCCATGATTGCGCCTTCAAACAATATTTTGTAGCTAAGTACTTACGACGCAAATGTAGTGGCTGTAAACATAGCTCATACTCCATAACATGTACAGGAGTACTTCTGATGTAACCTCCTATAACTCGCAAAGCTGCATTTTGTGATCGATCTAACTGTAATAAATGGGTTTGGCAGCATTATTATATATAAAACTACAATTATAGTCTAGTCTACTTTTAATTAAAGAAATATAAATTCTTCGTAGATGTAGGGGATGTACGCCCCACGAAGGTCCTGCTAAAACCTTAAGTTTTCCTGTCCATCGGACTAAAATATGGTCTATACCACAATCATCCTGGGATATATTTAAATACCTCCGTTTTAAAAATGTAAACAAATATTTACAGATTTTTGCGCCAACTTGCAGATCATCTAACATTAATGCGAGTTGATCAACGAGAACAATATTGTACGCATTATCTGTATCTAAAAAACAAGCAAGTGTAGACACATTATTGGCAAAACCGCATTGTATTTGTGAAATAAACGGACTATACAATCTATACTCGACTGCTCTCTTCGAAATCCTGAAGTTGATGATCCTAATATTTTATGCTTTTTTACAAACCACTCGAAGCGTTTCGAACACAGCACTTGAACGGTAAAAGAAAACGGCGCGAGGAAAACTGCATGCATTGAGAATTTTTGTCTATGGTATGTGAAGTCCGCCAATACGCGCTAAGCCATTGCCCATAGTACACGGGCAGGAAGTCAAACTATCGATTGTAAAAAAGGCTCGTGCTCCGCATTGGGACGATTATGGGTTAGATTATTATGTTATTATTTAAACATCTTTTGACGCCTCTTGGATGTTACCACAGAATACTAACAGAAGTCAAGCTCCATACAAAGCGCGCTAAATCAACGCACACATAGACAGCGTTCACCGACACGAAATCTCAGCCTGGCTCATACCAGTGCGAACGCGAGTTTCACGCTACCGCGTGAAGGCCACGTTGCGTCGAGCCGCGCGAGTGGTTGGTCGATCGTAAGGAATGTAGTGTTTTAATTGTATCATGTATGTTTCGTATTATTTATATTTAATTTATATTAATTAAATATAAATTTCTTTAAAAAAGCACATAATATGATACAAAAAATAAAAAAATCTTCGATTAATGACATACACATTCTCAACGACTATATAAATAAAATGAAAATTTATTTATTTTATTATTGCTTTTTATATATTTTATTTATTATTCATGTCTTACTCTCAACAATCAATCAAACGATACTAGTGCTATTACTACGATACTTGTTTTCGCATAAGCCAGAGTTAACAACCCTAGCGCGACCGCCGAGCGTAGTGTGAGTGTAGCAATAAAAGTGAAGTACATACACAAGCTTGACTTCTGTTAGTTTAGTATTCTGTGATGTTACGAAAAACCAAATTCGAACTGAAATTGTTTTAGTGAAATTCATATACCAGGGGTCCCAATCATTTTTAAGTCCGCGGTGCACATTTATGTTCACTATTTTGTCTCGGCGCCTAATCTATTTAGCTGGTCAAAATAGATGGGTACAATAACATTATCTAAATAAATAGGCACATAACATCAAATTGAGAGACTTGCTTCACGGCGTCCTCCTTCACATTCTACGGCACATCAGGGCGCCGCGGCGGATACTATGGGAACCCCTGCTTTGGACCATAAATGAAGTATCTGTATTGGAATTCATAAACAGCTACTTAATTTTTTAACCATCTTGCAAATAAAAACACAATGTATATAAACTATTTTTATTTATTTCATATTATTATCTTAATGAAATTAACACCATTTATATGAATTATTGAAAAATAACAATAAAAAAAAAATACCTTAAGGAAATCTCATAATGAACTGGTGAGTAAAACAATGTAGGTACATATTTACAACATATTAGTGAGGTGTTGAGCAGCTTGCTCCAGGTTCCCCCGGCTGGTGTGGCGGCTCGCGGACACGCACGGTGCCACAGTCTGTGCTCTACTAGTATTGTAGGTGCGTCGCGGCTCGCGGACACGCACGGTGCCACAGTCTGTGCTCTACTAGTATTGTAGGTGCGTCGCGGCTCGCGGACACGCACGGTGCCACAGTCTGTGCTCTACTAGTATTGTAGGTGCGTCGCGGCTCGCGGACACGCACGGTGCCACAGTCTGTGCTCTACTAGTATTGTAGGTGCGTCGCGGCTCGCGGACACGCACGGTGCCACAGTCTGTGCTCTACTAGTATTGTAGGTGCGTCGCGGCTCGCGGACACGCACGGTGCCACAGTCTGTGCTCTACTAGTATTGTAGGTGCGTCGCGGCTCGCGGACACGCACGGTGCCACAGTCTGTGCTCTACTAGTATTGTAGGTGCGTCGCGGCTCGCGGACACGCACGGTGCCACAGTCTGTGCTCTACTAGTATTGTAGGTGCGTCGCGGCTCGCGGACACGCACGGTGCCACAGTCTGTGCTCTACTAGTATTGTAGGTGCGTCGCGGCTCGCGGACACGCACGGTGCCACAGTCTGTGCTCTACTAGTATTGTAGGTGCGTCGCGGCTCGCGGACACGCACGGTGCCACAGTCTGTGCTCTACTAGTATTGTAGGTGCGTCGCGGCTCGCGGACACGCACGGTGCCACAGTCTGTGCTCTACTAGTATTGTAGGTGCGTCGCGGCTCGCGGACACGCACGGTGCCACAGTCTGTGCTCTACTAGTATTGTAGGTGCGTCGCGGCTCGCGGACACGCACGGTGCCACAGTCTGTGCTCTACTAGTATTGTAGGTGCGTCGCGGCTCGCGGACACGCACGGTGCCACAGTCTGTGCTCTACTAGTATTGTAGGTGCGTCGCGGCTCGCGGACACGCACGGTGCCACAGTCTGTGCTCTACTAGTATTGTAGGTGTGTCGCGGCTCGCGGACACGCACGGTGCCACAGTCTGTGCTCTACTAGTATTGTAGGTGCGTTGCAGCGCGGTCGCTCAAATTGCACTCAAAGGCAATTACCGATTGCTCGTAACATTTGAACATTTACAATCCGGATGGCAGCTTGTGCAATTCATCTAAGGCATCTAGCAAGGAAAATAATTAAATGTTATTGAGATATTTAAAGGTTTTTAAAATTCCAAACGAACTTAGCATTGAAAAAAGTATTGAGTTCGATTCAGTAGCTTATTCGGAATACTGTACTATCAGCTTGTGCATTATTTATGATACATGTTATACCTACGTGAAAAAGTAGGTAGGTGTAATGAAATAATACAACCCTTTAAAATACTACTGATTATACAGCAAAATTAGTATTAAGGGTTTTAAAAACTAAGAGGCACTTTTCGGTTTCACTGTACCCACAGTGGAGTTAATACTATTATGCATATACTGGTTCGCACTGGCGCGGCCATTGTATCTGCCTGTCGCGGGTCTAAGTATAAAAGTGATCGTCGACGGGAGTGGTCATTTATCTGATTGTGATAATCCGCTTGTTCCGTTACTTCTTATACAGTACAGGACGCATTGGTAAACATGTATTAAGGCCATTACATGTCGGTACATATTTAGGTAGCCGAGTCAAGCTGCCTAACTCATATAATGTTAAAAGCATACAATAAAAAAACCATTCGATATTGTAAACGTACAATCTATGTATCTATGTTTAAGAGCCCGTCCCCACTTGTCGGATGTCCGTCCTTGGTGATCGGATCCTAAAGCGGAAGCGAGTTTTTACTCTCTACCCCACAGGTATCAAACTTAGTCCGACCAACGCCCCCTTTAATAATAAAAAAGAAACATGGAGTACTCTACATTTTTCATTAATATACATTAGGTACCGTATTTTATATTGACAAGATAAAGTTAATGCACTGCCAATACCTACTTAATAGCATGAGACAGACAGAGTACCTTAAAATTACATATTATTATTGGGCGGAATTCTGACTTTTCGGAGTTATGTGTGTATTGATAGTCAATCACCACGCACTTTAACCGTGAAGGAAAACATCGTGAGGAAACCTGCATACCGTAGCGATTTTAAAGAACATCTACGGTATGTAAGTCCGCCAACCCGCACTAGGCCAGCGTGGTGGACTATATGGCCTAACCACTCTCAATCGATTCTCTCGATTTTAGAGTAGGCCTGTGCCCAGCAGCGGGACGTATATGGGCTGATATAGATTGGGCGGAACGGTCTTAAGATTGATAGTCTTTGGGTGAACAGCGTTATGAAAAGCTATGCAAAGCTTGAAAGTAAATTAAAACGTTTTGAAATAGAATATTCAGATGAACGACGTGCTCGTCTCGTCAGTTTCGTTAATAAAAAACCACAAGTAGCAGAGGCTCATATCTCAGTGATGAGTGGTGGGGAGAGACTTCCATATTGAGCGTTCATAATCGAATATACTTAAACGCAATGAACCCGGAATGTGCCACGCACTGAAAGCTTCTGGCATTCAAAAGGAGGCGTTATTGTTTCATTCCAGAACCACCGGTTGAATAAGAACACATTAAAAAAGTCCAAACGGAATCGTACAATGCTTCCGGCAATATATGATAAAACAGATTTAAACAATAGAACATTCTGTAGGGGACGCGCTTGACTAGTGGGGACAGGAAGTGAAGTACGCGGCAACACGGTGAAGCGTTAAGGATGGCGCGTGATACCAAGACGGTGATGGCGCTAGGGCTGGGCGGCGCAGGCGAGGCGCGGCGCCTTGCGCGCGGGCGCGGGGGGCGCGGCGTGTGCGGGGTGCGCGGGCGGGGGGCGCCACGCCGCGCGGTACAGCGCCGTGCACAGCGCGCCGCCGCACAGCGGGCCCGCCCAGTACACCTGCACACACACACACACACATACACACATACAGCACTCACTGCCAGCCCGGCTCACTACTCGGCGCCTCACCTCCGTCCTACAGCCCGCTGTATGATGCGCAGTAATGCTTCTCTTGCGACTCGTTTCAACAGTTTCAATTATTATTATTCATCATTATTGAGTCACCACTAGCCACGAGGTGGCGTGTTACGATTAACACCTTGGCAGCGAATACACATTATTATACCGGGTATATCAAGGCTGCGACCGAAAACGAAGCCCGGTGGTAGTTTTAGTGGTTACAGACACGATGCAAATAAAAATGTCACCAAAACAGACACAGATATTTTTTTTAAATTTTTTAAAAATCATCTTGTTTGGGTGGTTAATACCTAGTTTTTGCGATAATAATAATTTGAACCCTTACATACCATTGAATGTTTAAATAAAAAGAGGTCTACATCATTATTGTAGGAAAACTATGTATTTATCACCCAAATACGACGATAAATAAAATAAAAAAAATGGTATCGAAATTTTTACTTGCTTTGTGTCTGAAGTCACTAATACTACCACCTGGCTTCGTTTTCGGTCGCAGTCTTGATATAACCTGTATTATAGTTGCACTTCACGCGGTTCACAACTATGAGTCTGATAAGAATCGTACCGATGTTTATTTATTTGTATAACAAGTACTTATGCACGTGTCGATAATATTCGTGATTTGGGAGGTGGCACCGCAAGACCCCGGAGCCTTGTAACTTGTAAGCTAGGTGCCGGCTAAAGTGTTACACTACTGGCGCGCTAGGCACGCTAATTTCAGTATCACACAAACATTTGTGTCGATGCGGCGATCGAACCCACAGACTCGTTTCACGGGCGGCGGCTAACCAACTGCACTACGGAGGCTTTCATGGAGGATATGTTTACGAAATACAGAGGTAGCTGAGTGTGGTGAGTGAGCAGTGGGGTAGTGGGTGGGTAGTGAGCACTAACCCAGTGGTGGTCCCAGACGCCGCTCCACAGCGCAGGCGCGAAGCTGCGCACCGGGTTCATACTGGCGCCCGTCAGCGAGCCCTGCAATGTGATCACTTTCATTATTTACTATTGAAAAATTTATTAAGTACATATATTGCTTTTCAAAACGTACGGCCCGCCAGCTGCTGTGCCTCCAGTTTTTAAATCTCGTAACATTTTAAAGATATCTATTTTAATTAAAATTTAGTTTAAAAGATCTAAGCGAAGAGACAGCGGAAGCGACCTCATTTTATACAATGTGAAGATTTTGCAAAAAGTAATGTTTTCTACATTAAAAAAAAAACAGAAATAAAATTCAAGGTTCACGATTAACACCCCATAGACGTCACGACTAGACTGATTAGTAACCAGGAAGGGAATAAAGTCAGGTTTAATAATAAGGACTGACCGCAACAAGTGACATGGCCGCCACAGAGGTGCCGATGCGCAGTGGCCAAGAGTCGCGCAGGTGCAGGTTGCGCTCGTCCCACGACGCGCAGTTCGCCAGCGCCAGGCAGCCGCCCAGCACCGCCTCCAGCGCCGCCGCCTGCACACACGCACCGTCAGCCGCACGCATACACGCACGCACACGCGCACGCGCACTACCCACCTTGTACACGGCCAGGCCGGGCGCCGGGCGCGTGACGCACAGCGCGGCCACCGGCGCCGGCTGCAGCGCGTGCAGCGCCGCGCCGCCCAGCGTGGCGCCCGCCAGCTGCGCCGCCATCATCGCAGCGCCGCGCGCCGCCGAGATGCGCCCCCACACTATCGACGCCAGCGTCACCGTCGGGTTCATCTGCGCGCCCGAGATGTGGTCGAAGCACTGCGGACACACACCGTGCGATTGAGCCCGCGTCCGACGCCCCGCGCTCCGCCGCCCGGCGCATCAGCGAGACGGAGGAGCGCCATCGCACACTCGCAGTTGGTCACCTGCACGAGCATCGCGACCACGAAGCCCGACGCGAGCGCGGAGTGCATGGGTCCCGCCGCGGGCGCCGCGCACGCCGGCAGGCACGACAGCAGCACGAGTAGCGCCGCGCCCGCCGCCTCAGCGCCGCACACGCGCCACGTGTCCGCTGCGCCGCCCCCGCCGCTGCACTGCGCGCATCCGCAGCACCGCACTGCAACCCCCGCGCGCATGCAACAGCGCTTGTATTTTAATACGCTTTTATTAGCTTCAGACGTATGTATGTTAGTATACCTACTGTAACGGAATCTTTGATCATGATTTTGACCCCCTTCAAAACGTCGAAATTAACTTGAAATTTGGCATTCTTATTAAGAACCTATATCAGCCCATATACGTCCCACTGCAGGGCACGGGCCTACTCTACAATCGAGGGAATCGAGTGTATTAAGAACTGATGACAATTCAATATTTTAAACTAAAAAATGAAAAATAAATAATAGTTTAAAAAAAACTAAAAAAATACACTTTTATAGAAAATCCAACTAAAAAATAGAAAATAAATTATAATAAATTTGAATTAAAAATAGTGTAAGAAAAAATGATTTTATTGTAAAAAAAAGCGTGGGGTGCATGGTATCAATAGTTCTAAAATTTTATGAACCGATATGACTAGAAGAGTTAATTTGATAATATCCTGAAAAGCACCCCACGCCTTTTATACAATAAAATCATTTTTTCTTACACTATGTTTAATTCAATTTTATTAAAATTTATTTTCTATTATTTAGTTGGATTTTCTATAAAAGCGTATTTTTTTTAGTTTTTTTTAAATTATTTTTTCAAATATAAACTCGTTTAACGTGTGTCGGCTACCCCCTCATCTTGAATTGTAAAATATGCTTGTTAGTATTGTAGGTTTGGGTCTTTAGGCTGCCTGACTACTGAAGCGGAACGAGGCTGCGGAGCGGAGCAACAGAGAAATATTAACCAATAGGAGGAGCTGAGCGGAGATTTTATACCGGGTATATCAAGACTGCAACCGAAAACGAAGCCAGGTGGTAGTTTTAGTGGTTTCAAACACGATGCAAATAAAAATTTAGCCAATTCAGTGACAGATATTTTTTTAGAATTTTTTAAATATCATCGTGTTTAGGTGGTAAATACCTAGATTTTGCGAAAATACTAATTTAAACCCTTACTGTACCATTGCGTGTTTAAAAACAAAGAGGTGTACATCTTTATTTTAGGAAAATTACGTATTTCTCACCCATATACGACGAAAAGTAAAAAGTTACAAAGAAAAGTTGTCGATTTTTTTTGCGAAATTTTTACATGCATTGTGTCTGAAGTCACTAATACTACCACCTGGCTTCGTTTTCGGTCGCGGTCTTGATATACCCTGTATAATCCTATTGATTTCCTCCTCCGCAGTCTCGCTCCGCTTCAGTGGACAGGCAGCCTAAAGCTTAATATGGAAAAGCAGTCAAGGAAACTTAATCCACTCTGGGGACTCGATGTTCTACTTCACTCACTGATTAATAAGATCTATAGATATGTAAGTATATTTTTCTCACCTTGATATGACGAAAAAAACATGCCGGTTTTTTGTCATAGATCTTGTCGACGTTCGAATTTATCAATCTTTGGATATCTTTATAAATACAAAGAATGGCTGATTTATAGACGTGATAAAGAGTGAATAGGCAGTCTTGAGTTTAAGATGCTATGTTATATGGAAAAAAATAATCGTTATAATCGATCGTTTTGATTGGTATCGTAAAATTATAGGTTTTTAATGCATTTCTAAATTAAAATTATGACTTCTTCTTTCTATCGACAATACTTAAGATATTTCCCCTCTATGAGGCATCGCCGTGGGACAGCCTGTATACAGGGTATATCAAGACCGCGACCGAAAACGAAGCCACGTATGAGTGACTTCAGGCACAATGCAACTAAAAATTTCGTCAACTTTTTTTTTTGGTAATTTTACTTATCGTCGTATTTGGGTGATTAATACATAGTTTTTCAAAATAACTATGTACACATTTTTATTTTTTTTAGACGCAAGGGTATGTTAGGGTTTAAATTACTATTTTCGCAATAACTAGGTATTTACTACCCAAAAACAAAGATTTTTAAAAATTTGCCAAAACAACTGTCGTTTATATTGCGTAATTTTTATTTGCATTGTCGCCGGAAACCACTAAAACTACCACCCGGCTTCGTTTTCGGTCGCAGTCTTGATATACCCGTTATAATTTGTCCATTCCAATAATATTGTCATCCATTAACGTCGTCGTCGTAAGTCGTATTTTTAAGGTAAAAGACACTATTATCACGAATTTTTACAAAGGCCTATCCTTCACCACTATAATTATATTATTTAATGTCCCATACACATATTACGTATATGTATGACTAAATTTTCTAAACGCACCCAATGGGGTAGAGCTTCAATAGACGGAATTATAAAAGACCCAATACGAGTATAAGGCTTTTATTCAATCGTTGTTAATATAATAAACCCAAACCTCAACACTGGCCAGTTAAAACTTATGTAAATGAGAAAATTATGGTATGATAAAAGACCCAAAATACCGGGTACTAAAAAAAATCTCCGTCATCTTTATGCGTTCCTAGTACCTACTTGAAATATGAAAACCCGTTAAATTTTTGGCTTGATAATTTTATAATGTAACCAATATGGAAAGCTCATCTACTTATCTATATATATAAAAGAGGAACCTGATTGACTGACTGACTGACTGACTGACTGACTGACTTATCAACGCACAGCCGAAACTACTGGACCTAGGAACTTCAAATTTTACACAGGGATTCCTATTGTGACGGAGGGTAGCACTAAGAAGGGATTTTGGGAAATTCTACCCCTAAGGGGGTGAAAAGGGTTAAAACTGTTGTTGTATGGAAAATCTAATCCATTGAAGTTACAATTCTCAAACTTGGTAGTTTTATAACTCATTTAATAACAAAAATAATTGCATACTTTATTAGTCTAAAAAATAATATTAAACGGGTTAAAATAAGGGTTGAAATGTTTAGAAACTGGGTGATTTCCTTCCTGCCCGATCAACGCACAGCCGAATCTACTGGAGCTAGGAACGTGAAATTTTACATAGGAGTTCCTATTGTGACGTAGGGTAGCACTAAGGAAGGATTTTTGGAAATTCAACCCCTAAGGGGGTGAAAAGGGTAAAATACTGGTGTATGGAAAACCGAAACCCTTGAAGTTGCAGATATCAAACTTGACTTTTTAGTTACTCATCTAGAAACAAGAACAACTGCATACTTTTTTTTCTTATAATTATTATAAAGGGGTGAAAATAAGGTTTGAAGTATTGTAAAACCGAACTGCTGGATCAACGCACAGCCGAAACTACTGAAGCTAAGAACTTGAAATTTTACACAGGGGTTCTGATTGTGACGTAAGGTAGCACTAAGGATGGATTTTTGGATATTCATCCCCTAAAGGGGTGTAAAGGGTTAAAAACTGATATAGGGAAATGTTAAACCGTTAAAGATAGAATTGTCAAACTTGGCACTTAAGTTATTCATTCCAAGACAAAAATAATTGCATATATTATCTAAAATTAACCCTAAAGGGACGAAAATAAGGGTTGAAGTTTTGTAGAACCGAACTGCCGGGCCAACGCACAGCCGAAACTACTTAAGCTAGGAACTTGAAATTTTACACAGGGATGTCTTTTATAACGTAGGGTAGCACTAAGGAATGATTTTTGGAAATTCAACCCCTAAGGGGGTGAAAAGGGTAAAATAAATTTGTATGGAAAACCGCAACCGTTGAAGTTGCAGGTTTCAAACTTGACATTATAATTACACATCTAAAATAAAAAATAAGTGCGTACTCTGTTTACTTAAATTTAACCCTAAAGGAGTAAAAATAAGGGTTGAAAAATGTGTATAGAAAATAAAACTACTGAAGTTATTCTTATGAATATTTAACTTTTGTCCCTTTCGAACAACTTTTCAATTCAGTTTGAGCGAGAAAACAAACATTCGATACCTAAAATAGGTTTTAAAACTGTTTATGAATAAGGCCGTTTATGTATTGATCCGATTGGTCTCTGAATCGACAACTGACGGACCCATTGATCCGATAATCTAAACTCAGAGTCAGAATTGGAAATAAAAATGCTGCACGTTGATTTTTGTTAAAAGTTTACGTAAAGGTTATAATGGCATAGATTTAGCGATATAACGTCTACATTATCTTAAACACGCAGACGAAGTTGCGGGCAAATGCTAGTTATGAATAAAATATACACCTGCCAACTTCATGCGGTCCTGGTAGTTTAGGTAAACTTCATCATGTCGCTTTCTCGATGTCCGTGTGTGCGCGCATGCGGCATGGTAAAAAATTTATTGTCATAATTTTCCAAACGTCCCAAAAGAAGTTGTTCAAAACCAAATGATTAAGAAACTACTTAATTATTTAATACTAATTAATTATTTAATACGCAACATTACGAGATGTCACAGAAATTTGAGAGACAGTTAAAGGCTAACTTCATCATATCGAATGACGACGTCGGTAGCGCACGCATCGTAAAAAAATTACCTTCAGTCCAAATATCCCAAAAGAAGTATACCTTCAAAAAGTTACAATTATGCTATCGTAGCCATTATTAAAATTTTTAGAACTTTTCTATAAAAGGAAAAATTCTGTGATTCATCATTGTTCCGTAACTTAACAAGTTTTCCCCGTATTCGCAAATTTTTTTATTGCTGTTCCGCTCCTATTGGTTATAACGTGATATAGCCTCAAGCCTATAGCTTTCCTCGATAAATGACCTATTCAATACCAAAACAATTTTTTAATCCGCATCTATAGTTCCTGTGATTAGCGCGTTCAAACAAACAAACTCTTCAGCTTTATACATATATTAGTATCTATTAACATGAATATACAAAAGTTTAAATATACTACGCACAAAAATTAAAGGATATTTTTTTGATCAATTTTTTTTGGTGTTTTTTGAGAGTCTGTATCTTGGAGAAAATTGATTGTTAAGAAATTCGGAAACTAAAAATTGGAAGCTTGAAATGTCTATTTTGCAGATCTGTGCTCTATTTCTTGATTGCTTGCTTGGTTGATAAGCAATCGTAGGAAAACCAACGAGAAAAAAAAATCCAAATTTTTTCTGGATTTCAAAACCGTGCATTTACACGGGTAGTATTATTTTGGTGACATCATTATAAAATTCCCGTAGATAATTTAATTGCCTTTAACTTGATATACCAGAAACCTCCGTGACATGATTTGGAGCTGACTTATGGTAAATCAAAGTAAAAATGGCCTATCACACTTTGACATTGGATTACTCCATGAATATCACTCATGGGGAAAACAAAATCAGAATTTTAGTAACTTCAAAACATGTTCTATAAGATAGTATTAAAGTCTTATGATAATAAACAGTATTTCTAAGTAAAATTGTTGATTGAAAAAAAGGTAAAAAAACGGTTATTTATGGATATTCGGAAAACACTGCATATCTTTGGATAAAAGAAACAAACCAAGGATATCGTCGGTAACTTTCCAACCTTAAAGTATTCTAAAGACACTCTGAAAATTTCAAACTGCTCCGATTTGATTATCTTAGTGTTCGGAAGGTTTGAACTTACTGTATTCAGCAAAAATCGTCGTAATGAGCATTAGTAAATGGTTTGCGTGCTACATGAAAAAAATATTAATACACATACATACATACATAAACTCACGCCTTTATTCCAGAAGGGGTAGGCAGAGGCGCCACCAGGACACCCACATTTCGCCTTGTATGTTCCGTCCCATGATGCGATAGGGGGCGAGCCTATCGCCATATCGGGCACAAATTCCTGACTCCGGCTGATAATGAATAGAAAAACCCAATATCACTTAGCCCGACCCGGGATTCGAACCCGAGACCTCAGCTTTGTAGTCGTACCGTAGTACAATTACGCCACCGAGGCAGTCGAAATATTAATGAACAACAATAATATCAGTCGGTGGGATCCATTATCGCGTTTCTAACATATTATACTCGTATAAAATAAAATTTCCGACTATGACGATATAGATAGGCACCTTTTTTATTAAAGATCTTAATCTAAAAGGTCACTAGCAGTGATATTTCCGCATTACTTAATACGTACTTATATTCGTCACGATGCACATGTACCGATTCACTTATGGCCGGTCTCTATATCCTATCTATCTTCAACTAGAGCTTAACATAGCGACCATTACTGTTAGTAATATTGTAGATTATCGAATAAGTGCCAGTATTACTTATAGATGTTAAACAAACAATAGTTGTAATTTGTTGTTTGTGTTTTTGTTACTTCCTTCCGGTCGTCTCTTGACATACGTTCCAAACTGTCTGTGTACTGTATATATTTGCTTAATATATAATCCTAGTTAATCTTGTTTGCTCGTTTATATATTTGTCTAAACTCATCATTTACTATGGCGATACAATTATACACTTCAATAAACAAAGATAGACATGCATATTCATCTTACCTAGCTAACTACAAATAAATACACCATATCTATATCTCTCTATCTTTGTTTAGTGAAACATAAAATGCATCTAAATATGTAACTAAATCTCTTATTAAAGATAGATAGATTATAGAAACTGGGCGTTAACCATCAGAAATCTTTCAAAAGATAAACACAAAATACTACGAATTCTTTCCTTGTCCTCCACTAGCAATATGAAATGTACATAAACAAACATGAGATAAGACGACAGGATGTTTCACCGAGACTCTTCTTGTGTTGTTTTGTTTAAGTTTAAACGAATTCACGATTAGACTCCACTATTTCAATAGTATTCAGTATAATACATAAATAAAATAAATTAAATTTGGTACGAAAAAGAAATTGAATTAGCTCCTCTTATCAAATTTGCCTGGAACTGATCTACAGTTGATACTAAACAAATTCGAATTAGTAGCTTAGTTGCACTTTACTTCTGTGATAGCACTCGGCTAGGATAAAGTTGTGCCGAAGTCGGATGAGGTTAGGATCACGATAGTTATTGAGCCTAGAGATCGTGCGTATTTCAATGAGTGCATTAAGTTCTGTTCAGTTCTTATTCTTATGGCCAAAATACAAGTCAATCCGACGTTTTGAAGTGCTCGAAAATGGACTTCAAAGATTCCGTTACATACATACACACATACAGCGAAGCTAATAAAAGCGTGATAAAAAATATGGAGATGAGACAGAGTACGAACGTTGTGAGGAAGGTCCACACTTACTGTTGTTGACGTCCGTCGTGGATCCCGTCTCTATGGACATGACTCACGTGCGCGACTGCAGATGTTTTCACAAATTCACACCGATCCACTCGAAGCGGACCGTTTGTACACAGACACTACGAACAATATGAACAATGGCGCGCGCGCGCAGGTTATAGAGTAAACTCGCGTCAGCGACTTGTTATCGTGGGAATTAAGAGGCGACGGTGTTTGTTCGGGGGCTGCGCGGCGAGGCCTCATGAATTCGTCATAAACTTTAATGTCTATTAAATGTACCAATTCTATGACTAAGTCGAGTTTGAACGATCGTCCACTTCTAATGGCGACGGGTATCTACTAATTTTCGCACCCTTCTGCATTTGGATATGTCACACCGTGACATCATCGTTTTCGTCGCCGCCTATCGGATTTGTAAGATTAATTCACACTCGTATCTTTACAAAATCTTAATGTAACATTTAGATATAACATGATGGATGAGCGCAGTCGCGAGCCGCGCTCACGTGCACGCGTAACCGCTCCCGCGGAATATTTACACGCAATAAATCTTTTCGAGGCGAGATTCGGAGGAGTTCGGTAAAGAAAACATCGAATGTGGCTCTACACGTTTTACTGGATTACAAGAGACAGCGGGCGGCGCTAGAGGCGCGCGAGGTGCGCGTGGTGCGGCGCGTGGTGCGGCGCGTGCAGCGCGAGCTCGAGGTCGCGGCGGCGCGCGGCGACGCGGGCGTGCAGGTAGCGCGCCACGCCCTCGCCGGCCCAGGCCTGCGCGTAGAAGGCGCCGCGCCGCTCCTCCTCGGGGTTGCCGCCGCCGCCGTTCATGGTCTGCGGACAGAGCGGCGCCGCGTGAGCGTCGTGACGGTCGCGAGAGTCGCGCTGCGGCGCGGCCGGGCGCGACGCACTCACCTTCAGATCTCTCGACTGGCTGACGAGCCACTTCTGGATGAACTGCTGCGGGTCCTTGCTGAAGCTCAAGAAAAACTCACGATTCGTCTTGAGCTGGTTTATAGTGTCCACCTGAAAATAGAATCGCAAGAAACTAATTAAATCGGATCACCGGTTCGATCGAATCGGAATTAATCTGAGGAATCGTTTTGAAGTACGTCTCGTCGACTTACCGTCTCGTGTATCTTAGCGTCGAGGCCCTGTATCTCCTGCTGGTTGGCGGTGCTCAAAAGGAAATTGTTCATTTGCGTCTTTAGAGTGTCGTCGACCTGCAAGGAAAGGTGCGTGTGGTGAGTGTGGAGAGTGTGGAGAGTGTGACGAGTGTGGCGCAGGGAGTGCGGGTGGCGCTCACCTCGACGTCGATGTCGTAGCAGGCGGTCTGCTTGGCGTCGTGCGGCGGCTCGACGGCGATGACGTGGTTGATGACGATGGGGTCGGGCGCGTGCAGCAGCGCGCCCAGGCGGCCCGGCACCTCGGCCAGCTTGACGCGCGGCGCGCCGAAGATCTGCTCGAGGTAGCGGTCGCAGGCGATGTACTCGCGCTCGTGCGGGTCCTGCAGGCGGTGCGTCTTCACGTACTGCCACAGCGCGTTGACGATGACGGGCCGCGTCTGCGTGTGCACGCCCAGCAGGCGCGCCAGGCGCTGGTCCAGCTTGAACTGCAGCGGCTGGTAGTCCAGCAGCAGCAGGATGGTGCACTGCACGTTCTTGTAGCCCGGCCGCTTCACCTGCGACACCGCACACCACCGCACGCGTTACTTACTACACGCGACACCTGTCGACGCCCACGCATCATGTGTAACATCTATGAACATACTTGAAATCCATCAGTCTCTTGAGTGGTGAGCGTTCTGTGCCACTCCACCAGATGTGTGTCGGGCCCGTACAGATCTTTGTCTAATTCTATCACCAATGACTTGAAAAACGATGAGAATTTCCGCTTTACCTGAAAATGTGCGCACACGGTATAAGCGATTACGCAGGTTTTCATGTTAGTAAACTAATAGTGGCGAAAGACACATACTTTGTTTGGATCATTCTTTGAATCGTCAAGCAAGCGGCCTTCGACTCGAAGCTCCCACGAAGGAACGGCTTTGTCGCCTTGTCCTGTCAATCATGAGGAGCAATAATATAGACTTATGAAGAAATCGAATTGTTTCCCCTTCCGACGTTATCCTTATTAACTCACCAGGGTAAAAAGTGTTTGATATAAAAATGCGCAGCTTTCGTTTCTGTTTCATGGGTCGCTTTAGAGCCTCTTGTATGTCAAGTCTTTTTCGCATGATAGTGGCGTCTAACTTGCGTTCGAAGGCGAGCAGGTCCATGTAGGCTTGCGACTCCGGCACCAGGTCCCGCACCTTCTGCGGTAGGATCTTGTCGGCGAGGCGCCGCTTGCGCTTGCCGGCGGGCGGCGCGTACGGCTCGCCCGAGTACAGCGGCTTGTGTGGTGCCGCGCCCCGAGCCTCCGCCGTGCGCTTCGGCTGCGGCGCGTGCGGCGTCGGCGGCGGTGCAGCCGCGCGCGCGCCCACCCCCGCGCCGACGCCAGGGCCGTACGCGCCCGCGCCCGCGCGCCCCACGCCCGCCCCGCCCGCGCCAACCGCGCCTCCCGCGCCCGCCGGCGGCGGCGTGAACCCGCTGCGAGCCTGCCGCAACGAGCAATATCTAATCTATGTACTGCTACTTTCATATATGTACATCATTACATACATCCCTTTCGCTAATAGTAACTGATGAGGCCCATTTAAAATATATCATGTGTCAGGACAAAAATTTTTATAATTCTAACTTTTCATACTTGCATACAACCATAACATTCATCCCTCTTTGACTTTCTTAGAATTCGTCTTTTATGGCCCTTGGGAACGGCCTTTATTCAATAGTCAAGTTCCTGAGACTGAGAGACTGAAGAAAAATACACATCCAGCAGTCACACACTATACTAGCCCTCCAAATATCTAGGGAACCGGGGCATGAAGTGGGAAGAGGTGTGCAGTGACAGCTTTCAATCAAAGACCAAGTGAGATAGAGAATTTACGCTTAGTGTTGCAAGACTAAAACAATTACTCAATTTCAGGGAACATCTCGAAGTAATACCTTTTAAAAAAATCGTTTATTGTTTCCTATGATTAGTGTTTGTGATTAGACAAGATTTTGGTTAAGATAACTCGGTGAAAGTGTTTTTCTAGATATCAGATTTTCGTCGAAGATACCTCAACTCTCGATTAATATGATGTCATTATACAATCTTTAAGTAAAGAAAAAACAAAACAATAATAATAATCAATACTTTATTGTCCTGTAAATTATAGCCCTCCAACTATCTAGAGGGCCTTACATTCCAAGTCTGCACCGTGCAGGGGAACTGTCAATAGCCCGGTGAATGTTTTGTTTCCACAAGCAGACGTATAAATCAACGCAGTGGAAACAGATAGAGAGCATCTCTTTATGTTATAAATATCGCTATGTCCATCCTTCGTGTTCGTGTGATGTCACTTCAAACATTTTGTTAACAAACATGACGTTTGACACATCGTCGTAAATGAATTATTTTATATTTGCATGTTTTAAGTATTTAAAGGTATAATAATATCAAGTGAAGTGTATAATATCGATATGTATTTATACAGGGTATATCAAGACTGCGACCGAAAACGAAGCCAGGTGGTAGTATTAGTGACTTCAAAAACAATGCAACTAAAATTTTCGCAAAAAAAGTCGTCAATTTTTTTTTGGTTAATTTTTTACTTATTGTCGTATTTGGGTGATAAATAGATAGTTTTCCTAAAATAATGATGTACACCTTTTTAATTTTTAAGACGCAATGGTACGTTAGGGTTTAAATTACTATTTTCGCTATAACTAGGTATATACTAGCCAAACGCAATGATTTTTAAAAAAATGCAAAAAAAAAATTGTCGCTTATTTTGCAAAATTTTTATTTGCATTTTGTCTGTAACCACTAAAATTACCACCCGGCTTCGTTTTCGGTCGCAGTCTTGATATATCCGGTATGTATAAGCAACAATATCAAAGATTAAATGATTATAAAAGCATCAGCCTGCAAAATAATACAGAACTTCCTTTTTATTCGAATTTACGAGTATTTTGATTCATTTACTTAGCGAAAGCTTTCTATTGGTATTTTTGTTTGTATCGGCCCAATTCCAACCCGTGGTATTCGTGATGTATTGAATATAAAATATTCTGCAATAAATATCATATATTTACGTATTATTATCGTTGCCAACAGTAAGCAGCTAATTTTCCCATATGCGCCGCGACTAATAAATATGAATTGAACAGTTTTTTGTATAAACAATACATGTATATGTTACTGTAAAAGCTCGAACTATGGTTAATCTTAAGATTTACGTGTAAGTCTTAGGATTTACCGACATGAGTTGGTAAATGTAAGTATTTCTGAAAATACGACGATTTTTTCGGGCTTTTACCATTCGAATTCGGTATATGCTAGGTTTTACCACTGTCAGCTGGTAGATGTTGGTTTTAGGAATAAAACAATGAGTAATTCTTAATTATTTACTTTAATAAACTATTAGACAAAACAGGTACATAGTATTATAAAGGTATCATATGATAGTAATAAGTACAAACTCATACCAACTTATTTAAATTATTTTGAAAAAACATTAACCTAACCTAACCTAATTATCTTTCTTGTTTGACAAATAAATACAATTAGAAATCAAATTATCGTGCAAGTTCAAACGTGTCAAACAAGCGACTGAAGCGAGCGGATCGGCGGATGTTTTGTTTTTCAACATTTACCGTGCCATTAATGTAAATCCTAAGATTTACCAACGGAATGGTGGTAAGAGTTCGAATCGCAAACCTTTTCGGACATTTACCATTAGGAATTGGTAGATCTTAGGTTTTACTGGAATATCTTAGGATTTACTGCAGTTCGAGCTTTTACAGTAACATATATACAAATAAGACATGATTGTTAAATTATATATTTTTACAGCTTCCAACAGAATCCTCTTTACTGTAAAAAGAGCTCTACACTGGTTAATAAAAATATTATAAAAGTAGCTCTCTCTACTGTAAAAATGTAATAAAACATAATATTATAATCAGGATTAGATCGGAATATTCAATTCAAAATATATATCTTATATTTATTGGACAATAAAGTATCGAGTATTATTATTTCCTTGTTTTTTTTTTACTAAATACACAATACAATATCATTAAATATTAATAGGGAGGTGTTGAGGTATCTTCGTCGAAAATCTCATATTTAGGAAGACACTTTTACCAAGTTATCAGTTTCAAGTACGTGGGCGGAACCGCCACCAAAATCTACATAGTAAACAATAAACGCTTTATTACAAATATTACTTCGAGATCTCCCCTATAATTGGGTAATGGTTTTAGTCGTACAACACCAAGCGTTGTATTACATGTTATTCGTAAATTCTCTATCTCTCTTGGTCTTTGCATGATAGCTGTCACTGCACACCTCCCTCCACTTCATGCCCCGGCTCTCTAGATAGTTGGAGACCTATAGAATTAAATATTCCGAGTTATTCCTGATGGTAAATATTTTTTATTACATATTTGGTAGAGGTAGAAGTCTGCTTTTATTTTTGTTAACCGGTGTAAAGCTCTTTTTGCTTTAGAGGATTTTCATTCATTGCGACCATATGTAGTTATCCGTTTCGTGCAGTGTCTCCTTATGTTGGATACTGTATATATATTTTATAGAACAATCATGTCTTATTCGTAAGTATTGTTTATACAAAAAACTGTTCCAATAGTATTTTATAGACGCGGCGCTAATGGGAAAATATAATAATTACTGCTGGCAACGATAATAATACGTAATCATATGATATTTATTGCAGGATATTTTTATATTTAATTTATAACGAATACTATGGGTTTAAATTGGAGCGAGACAAACAAAAATACCAATAGAATTCTTTCTACAAGCAAAATGAATCAAAATACATGCGAATGAAAAGAAAGTTCTGTATTATTTAGCTCCTTGACGCTTCTGCCTTCTACAGCTAATTAAGATCTTTAATATTGTTGTATATACAAATAGATATCGACATTATACACTTCACTTGATCTTATTATACTTTTAAATACTTTAAACATGCGAAAATATAATAATTCGTTTATGACGATGTGTCAAACGTAAGATTTGTTTACAAAATGTTTGCAATGACATCGCACTGACATCACACGAACAAGAAGGACAGATATAGCGATATTTTAAACATAAAAAGATGATCTCTATCTTTTTTCCACTGCGTTGATTTATATATATAGTATGCTTGTGGAAACAAAACATTCACCGGGCTATTCACAGTTCCCCTGCAAGCTGCATACCTGGAATACAAGGCTCTCTAGATAGTTGGAGAGCTATAGTTCGGACTCCACACCAACTACTAAAATGCAAGTATTGTATCGTGATTAGTGGGTATCAAAATCTACGGGAGAATTTTTAGTCTCACTACACCCAGACCCAATATAAATATTTATAGGCAACAGAACATGTTTCTGAGTGTGTCGATCGAACCCGCGGCCTGTTGTTTCACAACCGGCAGATAACCAAATGTGATGAAAGAAGAAGAAGTGCTAAATTACATATTAAGTATATGATGAACTCTTGTGCAGATTTCAAACTTCTCGATCTACCGGCTTATGGTGAATGTAAAAAACACCTGGTGTGGTTTTTATGTAGACAACCCCAGTTTAAGATTATAATACTGTTTCAATGCAGTTTATGCGATATGTAGAAATAGCTATATTAAAGGGAACTACTGTGATGGAAATTTTAAACAATGCTGAAGATTTGCATTGGGCAAGTATGAAAATGAAGAAAAGTTCATTTTCCTGTTAACTGTATGGAACACAATGAAAACTTGAAAGCATTTGTTATTAACAAAATTTCTATAATTGCAATTATCTGTGTGTACATTTGTCTTAATGTGATATTGGGTTTTTCTATTCATTATCAGCCCTATGCATATGCATTATATGCATGAGAAGGTAACACCTCCACCATGCAAATGGTCAGATTAACATACCTACTTTTGTTATCAGGGAGACATTGAAGTTTTGGAAATATTAATATCTGACACACTTGAGTAATTCCATGAATTGTTTTTTTTTTTGTATTTATGTGTAGAAGTTTTCCTCACTACGGAATGGAAAAACTTCATAAAGCCTTTTCTTTTTCTTATCATCTAAACTACAAAATATCATCATCCCGATGACACTCAAGTAACTCCCCACTTAGCCTTATGGCTCTCCTATCTATAAGGCTAAATTTAAATATGTAGTAATATGTACCACCTGTTTCGTCCCTTCATGTCAAGGCGAGTGACAAAACTATTAACTACAGAGGTAATAACCTCTGGTAAAGAAATGCAGCAAAGCCAGATCTAAACTACCACAGATTAAATTAAATTGGGAACTTTAATGTAAGTTGTTATTAAGTGAATCGTGTGAAAGGAGCTGGCAAGAAAGTGAAAATAGCATAGGAATCTATTTCCACAGATCTGCAGGTTATATTAAGGCTCAGTGCCAGCTATTGAGACAAGGGTAGGGAAGATAATGGTATTTAATATATTATATCATTGCGTTAATTTAACATGATATGTACCTCAAGCAGATTTTAGTTTGCAAACAATTATAGGGCCCAATATGTGTATGCAAGATCTTACATTGCATCGTACACAAACATTTCGTAGTTGTTGTTAGTAGATATATTTATCCTGACAATGCTTACAGGAAAGTTAGGTCCAGGATACGGTCTCGGCGGCATGGGTGAGCCGGGAGGTTGCTGTGGACCTGGGTAGCGTTGCTGCGGCTGGAGGGCGCCAGGCGGCGGCGCCGGCGCGGGCCCGCCTGCTGGGAAACGCTGTGCCATTTTCTCCTTGATATAAAATATTTAAATACGTGCACTGTGTCAACTACATCAAACAAATAACTATATTTCCTGATAATCAAATAAAACCAAACGCGGTGACGCTACGATTATTTTCCCGTTATGACATTATTAAATATTATGTGAGTTGACAATTGTTAAACTTTTTATTCGTAACTGACGTCAATTTATCGGTCATACGGCTTTGTCATAATATTAATAGTGATTCGTATATTTCGTCTGTACAAACGACTAATTTTCTTTTGATAAAATATAATTATTTTATTGCGTGACATCTATTGTACTGTGTACACTGCACATAATAGAATGAACATGTACTAAAATTACAATTAAAGTTATATTAATAATTCATTAAAATAATTGTTTATTTTACAATAGTGAATATGTTTATGGGGCAATATTTTTTAAATATTAATGTGATTATAATTTATTTGTCGACTGGGCTGTATGCAACATAATGCCTTTGCATATCTTGAAAAAAGTGCCATGTTAAAGAGGCGGTTATTTTGAGACTAGTTTAAAGCTAGTCTAGAGCATTTTTCGCCTGTTGTTTTTTTAACTTAATCAAGTAACTATTACTTGTTGATAGTCGTGTTCTTTTGTGTAGGTATTAGATTAATTTGAATAGTGATGTACATATTATCATTATCATCAAATAAAAAGACAGTATTTTTTTAATATTTGAACATCAAACACGTGAGTTGGAGCAGTTTCACTACGCTGCGCCGCGCCGAGATGATAACAAGTAGGTAAGCCTGTAAGGTTTTTAAGAACGGTGGTTTTTGAATTGGTAGTACAATTAAATATCGACTTCTATACCTAAACTTAATATTTTATTTAGAAGCCAATACCACACCAATACGTTCCTACTTCCTACAAGTTTCCTGTTGGCAAAAAGTGCGTGGTGGTGGTAACGGACCAGACACGGCTGCCGACACGTTCACGGTGGTCGCGCGTTCCCATCTGACTTTTCTGAAGTCATGTGAGTGTTTATATTCAATATCACGCACTACAATGGTGAAGGGAAACATCGTGAGGAAACTTGAATACCACGGCGATTTGACAATGTGCATGGTATGCAAAGTCTGCCAAGCCGGACTAGGCCAGCGTGGTGTACTATAGCTATGACCTAATCCCTCCTCATCGTCCTCTCGATTGTAGAGGAGGCCCGTGCTCTGCAATGGGACGTATATGGGTTGATGCCATTGACTTATAATCTACCGATAGATGAGACGCGTCATAGAAATAAAGTGCCCCCGTATTTTAAAAGTTTGACGGCGTAACATCAAAATAAATTACTTTTAAACGTATGCGATAAGGCGTACTGCACTGTCACAGTTACGAAGCAAACTGATTCATGTGCGGTGCATGCACCGCAAGTAGGTGGGACACATTTTGTGTACTGAATGTCTTATCTAGTGTGACATTGATATCAATGGTTGATGCAGACAGGCAGGTACAGACAAAAATCTTAATTTAAATCTGTAGTATCTAAACCGCTCGGTACAATGCATTTGTACTTCAGGGGACGGGTGAGTTTCCTATGAGGCCTCTGTTCAGCAGTGGACTTCCTGATTCTGAAAAGAAGAAGAAGAAGTTCCTACATAATATTAGACTATTAAATTTACGTTTAAGATAAATAATAAATATTTTTTTAATGTTCTGTGTTCAACTCGGATAATCTAATTAGACCGGAAAAAGTATTTTCGTATATAATATGTATGTTGTACTAGCATTTGCCCGCAACTTCGTCTGCGTGTTTAAGATAATGTAGACCTTAAAAGGAAAACAAATTACCTGGCGAATACCGCTATAACTATTACATTGTAACCTCTATGATATTGTAAACATTTTACAAAAATCAACGTGCAACATTCCCCTTAGTCCTTCTCGTTTTCTATTCAGCTAATAATTATCCTTTTTTCACCCCCCTAAAGCTCCTATCAAACAAAGCATACGATTACTTTGTTGGAATTTAAGAACAATTAGATTAATAACTAAATGGTTAAATATGGCGGTAACAAAATTTAATTTCGATTATAAATAAATAAATAAATACACCCAACAGTCACATACATAGTCCTGACCCCACACTAAGATCGAGTCTTGTGTCGTGGGTATCAGAAACTACGAGAGACTTTTCGGTCTCACAAACACCCAGACCCGAAACAAATATTTATGGTTCACACAAACATTTGTCTCGGTGCGGGGATCGAACCTGCGGCCTCTCGTTTCACAGGCGGCGTCCAACCAACTGCGCCACGGAGGCTGTCTGATTATGACCTCAGACTATCAATACTAAGGGTCCCATAGATATCGATTTTGAGACGAGTTGAGCCAATAACAAAAGAGTTCAAAATGGCAGCCAAAATGTTAATATTCATCAATATAAAATTAATATCAATTCAGAATCTATACATAATGATTAATATAATTAATTTGTTTGTATAAAGGTGTTGAGTTTGTTTGTTTGTGCCCCCTAATCTCAGGAAGTACTGGTTTGAATTAGATAATTATTTTTGTGTTGGATAGTCCATTTACCGAGGAATGCTATAGAGTATAGGCTATATAACATCACGCTATGACCAATATGAGCGGAGCAGTAGTGAACATTTTTCATAAACGGGGATAATATATTCCTTCTGAGAGCCTCAGTTGCGTGCGCTGTGTAAACGGTTGAAATAATGCAATAATCATGTATGACGGGATTGTTCCACATTTTAATTCTAAAAAAAAATCCGCGATAAATGAAAATGAAATTGAAAATAATTTATTGAATCCATTAAGGCAAGGTGGATTGACTTCACCAACATTGTTACATTTATATATTAACGAGCTCATTGAGACGCTCAGTGGCAACCATATCGGCTGCCATGTAGATGATGTCTGCGTCAATAATTTAAGCTATGCTGACGATATGGTGCCGCTGAGCGCTTCAGTCTGTGGATTAAGAAGTTTAATATGTATGCATTTGTGAGGAATACCTCCGTGACCATGGCTTAAAATATAATGTTAGCAAAAGTCAGTACATGGTGTTTGAGACCGGTGTAAAGGTGCCGTCTAATTTACCACCTATCAAACTCAATGGCGTCCCCATTGAAAGGGTGAAAAAAAATTAAATACCTGGGTCACATACTAACTGTCGATCTCAAGGACAATGAGGACATTGAAAGGGAGCGAAGGTCACTGTCTTTGCGAGGAAATATGATAGCCCGTAGGTTTGCTCGATGTTCGGGGGAGGTGAAGACTATTCTCTTCAAAACATATTGTACATCCCTCTACACTTGTACTTTATGCGCTGACTATACGACGAAAAGTTACGGTGGCCTTCGCGTCCTTTATAATAATGCATTTAGAGCGGTGATGGGGCTGCCTCGTTTCTGCAGTGCCTCGGGCATGTTCGCGGAAACACGCACAACATGCTTCCACGCAATGGTGCGTAAACGATGCGCATCCTTAGTGCGTAGAGTGCGGGCAAGTTCTAACTCAGTCCTAGCTATGATTGCCAGCAGGTTGGACTGCCCCTACATACGGCATTGCTGCGATAGACATATTGCAGTAACGCCGCCTATTAGGATTTATTAATTTCTCTTTTGTTTTTCTCAATTAATTAATTGTATTTTTTAATAATTGTATTTTGTGACAATTGTATACTTAATTTGTTTTGATATTTGTATATTCTGCTTCAGTAATTTTTGAAATATTGTATTTTTTATTTTTATGCGTCTTTTTACCTGAAATAAATGAGCTTTATTATTAAAATGTTCAAAATTATTTAGATTCAGTCATTTTTTCAACTACCACCCAGTTCGGAGAGCGGTTTTCATAAAGAAGATCGGGCAAGAAACTCTAGTGTTGTTTTTTTCAAAACCAGTTTACAATAGTATAGTGATTAATATAAAAATTATAAGTTGGTATAAATCAGAGCAGTTCATTATTAAGTTGTTATAATTTGCAAGTAAGATTTATTTTTATACGAATATGTTTACGTTATATTTGATATGACTGAGAGAAGCGAAATTGAAATTGCGAAAAATCTGTTTTGTCGATTTTTTTTGCTAAATTTTTACTTGCATTGTCTCTGAAGTCACTTACACTTCCACCTGGCTTCGTTTTCGGTCGCAGTCTTGATATACCCTGTATAAAACAGTTAGCATCTGGTGCGGACAGGAGACAAAAACTATCGCACCCGGGTGGAGCCGGGCTGGGCCGCTATATCAGATAAAAGGTTCACTCAGATATCGGTTTTGAGCCTAATCGGATTAATTACTAAAGAGTTCAAAATAGCGGCCAAAATGTTCTTCTCCTATTATAAATTTAGAATATTGGAAGAAAGGCCAAAGGGACCCTGAGACATTGATTTTGGGACCCATCGGATCAATAACAATAAAAAATCAAAATGGCGCCCACTATTTCCAATACTGAAAAACAAAAAAGTTATAAATATTTCCTATTTCATCGAATATAAATACGAGTAGTAAGTCGAGTATGAAGTTGTATACCATCTTAATGATTTCAACCAATTTATTGCTTCTCCTAATCGTGTTAACGAAATACGTTTCAGAAAAAATCAACCCCTATTCTTCCCTTCAGAGCCAAAAACAAACTACTCATATCAATATTTTTCTTAAGTTTAATTAGCTAAATTATGACCTTTTTACATCAATCAGCTTCAGTGGTTTTGATTTTCATCATATTTGCGCAATCCAAATATAAATCGTATGCAGAATTTTGGAACCGCTCAAGTTTATCAAGTTGAACGTGGATTAGGTCAAGTTAGTACCTACACGTCCGCATAATCTAGTACAGGAAGAAGTAGAGACTATAATGTGCAAGCATAATTTTGGTAGCGGTGGGTAGGAAGTTTTGAAGTCTCTTCAAAGTTGCGGCTGACGCAAACATCTTACGGTAGCTGCTAGCCGTGGGCTGTTTTTTACTGTTTCACTGAAAGGTATGATACACACATACATAAATAAACTCACGCCTTTATCCCAGATGGGGTAGGCAGAGGCGCCACCAAAACACCCACATTTCGCCCTGCATGCTCCGTCCCACGATGTGATAGGGGGCCAGCCTATCGCCATATCGGGCACAAATTCCTGACTCCGGGCTGATAATGAATAGAAAAATCCAATATCACTTTGCCTGACCCGGGACTCGAACCCGAGACCTCAGCTTTATAACTATACCTTAATACAGCTACGCCACCGAGGCAGTCGTTGAAAGGTATGATAGAACCATTAAAACCACTGTTGGAAGTACTGGCCAGTTGATTATAGCGATTGAACGTGAGCTACCTATAATTATTATCACTTGAGTTTTTGTTGGGTTAGACTAAGAGATAGACTAAGCTATGACGGTACAGGAACAAAAAAAAATATAGTCCTATCCCCGATAGTTCTCAAGATACAGCATTTCTAGGAAAAATGCAATAAATTCTACCTTAAGTAACACTTTGTTGACATATGTGCTGATGTGACAAATAGTTTGTCTATATCTATATCAGCCAGATACGTCCCACTGCAGGGCACGGGCCTACTCTACAATCGAGGGAATCGATTGAGAGTGGTTAGGCCATTTAGTCCCCCACGCTGGCCTAGTGCGGGTTGGCGGACTTACATACCGTAGAAATTCATTTTAAAATCGCTACGGTATGCAGGTTTCCTCACGATGTTCTCCTTCACCGTTAAAGTGCGTGGTGATTGACAATCAATACACACATAACTCCGAAAAGTCAGAGGTGTGCCCTGGGATTTGAACCCGCGACCACCGTGATCATGTAGGCAGCCGCGTCTGGTCCATTACCAACAGGCCACCACGCACTTTTTTAAATAGTTGGTATTATTTATTATTTGGAATGACGTTTTGCAATGATTAATATCTAAGCTTTAGAACTACATACTAAACTGTATCAAAACAAGTATACTTTTCAAGAAAATTAATCAAATTCCTCACGGAAGGAAATTTAAATTAATTATTGATCAACTTTGACACCTCACTCTGTAAAAAAAATGTACTATACCACCCGTGGCAACTTTTATCAAAGTTGGCGCATTTTATCAAGATTATAAAATGCTACTGCACTTGTTATTTTTTCGAGGATTTCCTTTCTATTAAGCTTTTAATTAAAAATGACCCAAATTTTCAACAACCCTTCATTTTACATTTTATGATTATGTTGCCTAAATGTTTAATTTTAACTCATATTATTACATATTATAGGGGCATTTCACGTCAAGCGGACAACCAAAAAAAAATGAGGTCGTGAATTTTGTTTATACTCTGGTCAGTTCTACTTCTAGGGGACATGAATGAGTACACACAATTTTTTTATCGTATGATGCTTAATTGCTGAGTTATGAGCTTTTAAAAAATCACTAAAATAGAAATCACGAATTTTTGGATATATATTATCTTTATCAATTAATTTGTAAAAAAAAACTAAAAAGTATTGTTTCTTATAGTCAAAAAGTTGAAGTTTTTAATTTTTTTATAGAATTCTAAATTTGAATTTTTTTGAATATAGTAAACCGGAAGTGAACATTTCAAATCGATTTTTGAGTAACTTCGACACTTTTTTTTTTTAATATTTTTACCTTGAATTAAAGCTTTAAATGTACTTATTCTTCACAAAGAAAATTAAAACGTGATATCCAATAGTTTAAGAATTAGAGCATATAGAGTACATACACATAGCTATGACAACTTTCTAAGCAATCGGGTTTATGCTCTAACATGCTAAAATACTACGCTATTAGTATTTTATTCCTTCGTTCTAACATGGATAAATATAAAAATAAACGATTTCTTTAATTCTTCACAAAAAAATTGCCAAATGTTTAAGGTTTCCACCAAGACCATCACATGGCCTTTTCCATGAGCGGTGGCATGGAAGTGTAACTGCGTTTCTTTCTTAAAATCTTGCTTGAAGTAAATTAGGATCACAAATTAACCATCCCTAAAGGAGAAATTCTCGTTCAATGTGATTTTGCCGAAAATTATAGTTTTGTCGTACAAGATTCTGCCCAATTATTTCATTGGAATAATGATCAAGCCACGCTTTTGACATCTGTTTATTATTATAAAGATGGAAATGACATTAAACATGGAAGCATCATAATGATTTCAGACGATTTAAAGCATGAAGATTTTAAGAAAGAAGCGCATTTACACCTCCATGCCACCGCTCATAGAAAAGAGCCATGTGATGGTCTTGGGGGAAACCTTAAACGTTTGGCAACCCGTGAAAGTTTACAGTGTACGAATAACGCTATCACTACAGTTATAAGATTATATGAATGGCCCAATTCATCATTTACTGAGACTACTATTTATTGCTGCTTGAAGGAAAGTATTCAACAAAAGCGAGATTTCCTACGAGTCCGTTTTGCTTCCGCTATCACCGTTCCAGGAACTAAACAACTGTATTCTTTTATTCCAACCAACGAGGGCTTATGTGTAAAGAGAATTAGTGCTAGTGCGAATAGTAAAACTGTGAAAATTACAAAATAAATCTCTCGATTTTATTTATACTATTTCAATCTCAATTAGTAAAACCGCTCGAACTCTTAAACTATTGGCGATCATGTTTTAATATTTTTGTGAAGAATTAAAGAAATCGTTTATTTTTATATTTTTCCATGTTAGAATGAAGGAATAAAACACAAATAGCGTAGTATTTTAGCATGTTAGCGCATAAACCCGATTGCTTAGAAAGTTGTCATAGCTATGTGCATGTACTCTATATACTCTAATTCTTAAACTATTGGACATCACGTTTTAATTTTTTTTGTAAAGAATAAGTACATTTAAAGCTTTAATTCAAAGTAAAAATATTTAAAAAAAAAAGTGTCGAAGTTACTCAAAAATCGATTTGAAATGTTCACTTCCGGTTTACTATACTCAAAAAATTTCAAATTTAGAATTCTATAAAAAAATTAAAAACTTCAACTTTTTGACTATAAGAAACAATACTATTTAGTTTTTTTTACAAATTAATTGATAAAGATAATATATATCCAAAAATTCGTGATTTCATTGTTAGTAATTTTTTAAAAGCTCATAACTCAGCAATTAAGCATCATACGATAAAAAAATTGTGTGTACTCATTCACGTCCCCTAGAAGTAGAACTGACCAGAGTATAAACAATATTCACGACCTCATTTTTTTTTTGTTGTCCGCTTGACGTGAAATGCCCCTATACACAATAGAAGGTGAAAGACAACAAGAGTACACAAAAAAAAAGTCAAAGAAAATGCTCGAATTGTTTGCCTTTGGCACTGATACACGCTCTACATCTTATTATGAAAGATCTCTTAAATGATCTAGCACATTCATTTCTACCAATTTTATCTGCTGCTTCGTTTCTTCTGCTTGTTAATTCATTCAAATTTCTTATATCCACCTGTCTGGGTACTTATTGTTCAGACGGAAGTGTCTGGTCCCTGGTCTTCGGTCTTCTATGATTGGCTGAGCAACCATTAGGGGTACAGACAAAATTTTTGTAACACGATGTTGCAAACTGGCCCATTTGGGCGTCTGGGTGCGATCCACTGGCCAGCACGTTCCCCAGATTTAATTGATTGATTAATTGGATTACGTTTACTGGGGTTACTTATAATCAAAAATTAAACATTCATAAGAATTTTGAATGAATTAAGAAGCAAAATAACGAGGCAACAGATGAAATCAGTAGAAATGAGTGTGCTAGATCAATAAAGAGATCTTTCATAAGAAGATGTAGAACATGTTTCAGTGCCGAAGGCAAAAAATTCTGGCATTTATTTTTATTTTTTGTGCACTCTTGTTGCCTTTCACCTTCTATTGTGTATAATGTGTAATTTAATATTTTTATTTAATGTGTAGTGTGTAAGTTAAATTTAAACATCTGAGCAAAATAATGGTTAAATTTAATATGAAGGGTTGTTAAAAACTTGGGTCATTTTCAATTAAAAGCTTAATAGAAATGAAATCCTCAAAAAAAAAATAACAAGTGCAGTAGCATTTTATAATCTTAATAAAATGCGCCATCTTTGATAAAAGTTGCCACGGGTAGTATAGTACATTTTTTTACAGTGTGATGTGTCAAAGTTGACTAATAATTAATTTAAAATTCCTTCCGTGAGGAATTTGATAAATTTTCTTGAATAGTAGACTTGTTTTGTAATAGTTTAGTATGTAGTTCCAAAGCTTAGCTATTGATTTTTGCAAAACGTGAATGCAAACTATTTGGCACATTATCACAAAGTGTTGCTCAAGGTAGAATTTTTTGAATGTTTACTAGAAATGCTGTATCTGGAGAACTATCGGGGATAGGACTTAATTTTTTTTCCTTAGCGGTATAAGTAAGTCTATCTGTGGTTACCGGTTATCGTCTAGTTCTGGGACACCTCGTGTATGTATAAATATTATAGATATTATCAATTATATGGGTCTCCCTATCCTTAATTTATATTGAAATTTAATTATTGCTCCGTTTTATATGCAATCGGTATTTCTTAGTTGGTTCTGTATTTTGAAGATGGTAAGTGCGAGGTTATTTCTTTGTAATGAACCGCACGCAATGTACCGTAAAGGTGTTCGGGGAATTTCAGGGTATACCTCTGAGTTTTGTCGTCTTTCGCCGATGAACTATCTCAACACAATGTAACTTTTTGCTTGAAGTGGAAAGCAGAGGCGGTATAAGTTTAGATTATATTTTCGGCGATAATCTATACATATAATAAATTTGTAACCGATCGATGTACGTATGTACATGGAAGATAAATCTAATGTAAAAACTAATATGGTGGGTTTGTATCAACGTAGAAGAACCCAAAACAATTATTTTTAGAATTTTTGTCTGTTTGTCTGTGCGGTTGTGCACGATGAACTCAGAAATGGTTAAACGGATTTCAATGAAATTTGGTAGAGATAGCCGACACTCTGGAATTACACTTCGGTTACTTTTTATCCCGAAAAATTTAGTGTTCCCATGGGATGAGGAATTCCGATATATTTGTTACTTTTATAGTATACTCAAAAGGATAGGATGGGACTGGATTACATGCCTTGAGTGAGAATGGGATGGGAAGGGACGGGATGGGATGGGAAATTCCAAATAAAGGTTTGATAGGGTCTGGCACCGTGGTCTTCTATCCAAGCTTCCGGCATACGGTCTGCCCGACAACTTGTGTGCGTGGATTTCTGGCTTTCTGCATGGGCGTAGAATGCGTGTCGTCGTTGACGGACACGATTCGGCGCTCATGTCGGTAAATGCCGGAGTTCCGCAAGGCTCGGTGCTGTCGCCCACCCTGTTTATTCTGCATATCAATGATATCATGTTGTCGCTTGGCAACATTCATTGCTATGCAGATTACAGCACGGTTCATGGGCGATACTGCCATGGGCCCCCAGGTTGCCGGGTTGACACTGTGAGTGGGCTCGAGGATCTTATCATTGAGCTCAATCGGTTATTGGATCTCATTTCTACATGGGGTTCCATGAATATGGTTGAGTTCAATGTCAGGAAAACCCAGGTGTGTGTGTTCACGTGCAAAATATCCCCGTTCTCTCCCCTCCCCAATCTTCAGGGTATTCCCCTCTCAATATGGAATGACCTGAGTATCCTTGGTGTGGATATCCGTTGTGATCTTAATCCAAGGAATCACATCGAGGGCGTAATATTTGCCACGTTTAGCGGGGTTGGAGTCCTGAACAAGGTGCGTCGGTTTTTCGCGCCCGGTCAACTCTACCGCTTGTATAAAGCGCAGGTCCGGCCAGGTATGGAATACTGTTCGCACCTCTGGGATGGAACCGCCCAGTACGTGCTCGATGCCTTGGATGGATTGCAGCGGCGGGCCATCCGCAATGTGAATGATGCAGACATTATGGGCAACTTAGAGTCGCTACAGTTACGGAGTGATGTTGCCTCTCTAAGCGTGTTCTACCGTTTGTATCATGGCGAATGCTCTGAGAAATTGTTCAATTTGACCCCCTCCTCTCCTTTTCCTAACAGAACCGCGCGTGCTGGCTTGCAGAGCCATAGCTTGACTGTTCAATTCATCTCGGCGCGAACCTAAAGGTTCTCAAATTCATTTTTCTGCCACACAGTCAAGCTGTGGAATGGTTTGCCATCACGCGTGTTCCCTCCTTCCTATAATCCTGGGTCGTTCCGCCGTAGCGCGAAGAGGCATCTCAGCGGGCCGGCATGATTGTATCGAATGGTATGATACTACCGTCTGATACCATTCGATACTCTTATCTGGACGGCATTAGCACTTACCATCAGGTGCAATGCAGTCACTATGCAGTACCAGAATAAAAAGAGAAAAGTTAATTTCAAATAAAGTTTACCATGCAGACGAAGTTTGCGGGCAGAAGCTAGTTGATAATATTTAGTTCACCTACTTAATAATGTACTTTATTTTTTAATACAGGGTATATCAAGACCGCGACCGAAAACGAAGCCAGGTGTTAGTATTAGTGACTTCAGACACAATGCAAGTAAAAATTTCGCAAAGAAATCGACAACCTTTTTTTTGTATTTTTTTACTTATCGTCGTGTTTGGGTGATAAATACATATTTTTCTATTCATTATCAGCCCGGAGTCAGGAATTTGTGCCCGATATGGCGATAGGCTCGCCCCCTATCACATCGTGGGACGGAAAATTCAAGGCGACGTGTTGTCCTGGGTGTCCTGGTTGGTACCAGGGGAACCTCTGCCTACCCCTTCTGGGAAAAAGGCGTGAGTTTATGTATGTATGTATTGGATTACGAGTGTAAATGCTTGTTGTTTATATTGTAAAAACATATTTTTTTAAATGCTATAGATAGATTTTTTTAAATTACATTTTTAGTTTAAATTTCGCCACACGCTAATAAATTTTAGATGATCTGTAACGTCAAGTCCAATTTCGCCCGTCTCCTTTGCGAGCAAACTTTTTCAAGTAGAGCTACAATTTAAGCGGCCCTTACACTTTAACAGCCATGTCAGCAAATGGTATTTAATAAAAAAGAAATATTAAATTGTCTAACTTGCATAAAATATCGAAAAGTTTTAAAATTATGATAATCAGCAAAATAAAGTTTCAACAATTCGCGTCATTAGTAAAGCGATTTTAAAATTTTCCCCAATAAAAGATTCCCGATCTGAATCGGATACCCGGGAATCGATCTTTCGAAGATTGTATCATTATACAAAAAACTATCAAACACTTAAATTCTACATAATTAATACATACATAATTGGTATGAAACTTATTAAATAATCATCAGCATCTGAGCTTGTTGAAAGAGAGTTATTTTGAAAGCCATAACGGCCTCGACGATTTTCAGTTATTGTATGAAAAGCCTAAGAAAAGAGAGGTTTTAACGCTTCGATCAAATATGTAACGGGACCAACGTTGCAACAAACAAGTATTTCAAAGCCAAATTGCTTAAATTCGGCCGAAAACTTGTCTCGTTGTCCAATCACCTATTGGATCTGCTTTTTCCAGTCAAGCAATGGTTATCTAAGAAAAGGTTTGAACACAAAAACTAGGTATTTTCCACACCTCTGAGTTTTCGGAGTCATGTATCTATGCACTATTACGGTGAAGAAAAAGATCGTGAGGAAACCTGCATACCATAGCGATTTGTAAGAATTTCTATGGTATGCAAAGTCCGCCAACCCGCACTAGGTCAGTGTGGTGGACTATTATGGCCTAACCACTCTTAATCGTACCCGTAGGTCCGTGCCCTGCAGTGCGACGTATATGGGCTGATACAATACAATACAATACAGAGAATTGTTTTAGCCATGGGATGTTTAATAAATTATTTCTTTGTGTACCTACAACATCAAGAGAAACATTTCAACTTACAAGTGTTGGTGTGACATAGAAATATTTGTTCCTGGTCTCGTGTTTCTGAGACTGAAAAGTCTCGTAGAGTTTGATACCCACGAAACAACTTGCATGGTGGGGTCAGGACTGTGTGTGTGTTGGGTGTATTCATTATTTATTATTATTATTTAAACCTGCCTTACTGACTGCCTCAGTGGCGTAGTTGTACTACGGTACGATTACAAAGCTGGGGTCTCGGTCTCGAATCCCAGGTCGGGCAAAGTGATATTGGATTTTTCTATTCATTATCAGCCCGGAGTCAGGAATTTGTGCCTGCTCGCCCCCTATCACATCGTGGGACGGAACATACAAGGCGAAAAGTGGATGTCCTGGTAGCACCTCTGTCTACCCCTTCTGCGAAAAAGGCGTGAGTTTATGTACTTATGTATTTAAACCTGCATACCATTGTGATCCAAACTAAAAATTGGGTTATATATGAAGTCCGACTATACGCAATAGGCCATCCTGGCTGATTATGGCCTAAGCTTTCTTAATGTTGGGGACGCCTGTACCTCTTAGTAGGAATTATTGGTACAGGCTGGGTTATTCGCGGTGACACGAAAGATGACCGGTTTTATTTTGACGCTGAAATAACTTCGTTTACTCGATTCCGCAGTAGTTAAACCATTTACGCTTATAATAATGCCAATGCTTTTCTGGCCAAATTCGATTATAAATCATTAATACATATATAATTTTAGTCTTACTCTAGAAAAAAATGATTAGCATACTATATTGTTTACTTTGTGATTCTTTTGAATCAATCATGCTGCGTCGATATTATGTGAAATAATGTTAAATAACTGAACCGTTCGAGATCAGTTAAATGAATGTAGAGTAGATGTGTTTGTGGATCGATAAGATGCGTCCCGCGTCGGTGTCGGCGGAGAGCAGAGGGTGAGCGGGTCGGTGGTGGTGCTGGTGGCGTCCGTGGAGTCGCTGGTGGCGCAGGAGGTGTCGCGGGCGTGGGGCGTGCGGTCGGCGGCGCCGCCTCTGCCGCACCCAGCGAGCGCGCTTCGCCGCGCCGCCCGGCCCAGTCCGCGTCCAGCGCCCTCGTCGTGCGCACGTGTGCTCTCGCGGTGCGCCCATGCTTCGCCCGCGCTCATCCTGCGTATTCAACTTTCGCGCCGCACGCATCACCTAGTCGGAGTTGCGGTTCGCATCTTACCGGGCAGCATTAGAGTCGTATAGCAATTTTCTAATACTGTCAGGTAAAGATGTCGTCCGCGCTCCACGTTCTACGTCTGCAGCTCGAAGACATTCGCCCGCGGAAGAATAGCTGGATTCCGCGACGGCGCCGAGCCTGGCCTCGGGTCAGAGGAGCGCGCTCGCTGCAGGTAACGCGGGCGGCCCCGCAGCCGCTGGTGACGTGGTGCAGGAGCTGGTGCGCCGGCGGCTCGGGGCGGCCGCGGCGCGTAGTTACGTCACGTGTGTCCGACCGGTATTCGGTAGTTTCGTAACGTGGCAGCGGCGGCGGCGTCGCTCATACTGTGTGATTTGGCAGTTTGGTTCTGATGCAACGTGTGGGTGATAACGTCGAGGACATTCGGTGGCGGTCGCCGACGCGACGCGGGCGTCCCCCGCGCCCGCCTGTGGATGCTGAGTTGAGGAAACAGGTTGTGGTGGAGCACATGATCGGTTCCACTTGCAAGGTTCGGTAGAGTTAATGTGTAGGGCCGAGCGACCGGCGCCGGCGCCACGTTCGCGGCGGGTTCACCGCGTGGTGTCGGCGCGGCGCGGCGGCGCGGGTGCGCGTGCGGCAATGCGCTTCCTCGTCGCCGCTCACGTAACCCACTTAACTAATTAAAATTCCTCGGTGTGGCAACGAGCACGCGTTTTCGACTCATTAAGTTGGCGCGGCGCCCCCTTCGCCCCGCAGCACCCGCTCCGCGCCTGTGCCGTGCTCACCACTCGCCACCCGCGCCGCTCCTCTCTCACTGACGGACCTACACTTTTTACTTCTTATTTTGTTTCTTATGTCGGATAGAAAACGTCCTGTAATAGCAGTGCGGAGAGCATCATAGTTTTAGGAAGTTTTTGTTTGGCGAAAGTTGTATAGGAATAATATTTGATAGTTAGGATTCTCTGGTAAAGGTCCCCTTTGAGGTCGACGTTGCGGCCTCCGTCGTCGCCAGCGTCATATGGACGGCGTTTAATTCACCAGCCGGGTGATTACCGACCGAGAAGTTGTGCATTATTCATTAGAGGATGGAAAGTTTCGGATATTCGAATGTAAAAATGCGGGTCAAGGCCCGAAAGTCGTAAACTCTTCTCACGGCTCGTTTTCTCGCAGCTGCTTGAAATGCAACCTCCTTTCTGTTTTAATTATGATTATGGTTTCCGCTTCTGTAACTGTCGGCCTCGTTGTGTGCGAGCGCGTTGTGTCCACTGGGTCGGTCTGCGCGATTAGCGTTGATGAGGTGGTGAGTGAGCAGGCGGTTTGTTTATCTGAGTCGGTGCAAACGGTGCGGGAGCGGCGAGTGGTCGCGAGGTTGGTAAACAAACCGCGTGTGCGCGCCGCGTGGCCGCGGACACTGGAGCGGCGCAGCGCCGGTAGCGCCTGTAGCGCCTGTAGTGCCGCAGTGCCGCAGCGCCCGGTGAAAGCTGCCGCGAATTAATCGTTCAGGTGGATTCCGCTTTCGAATTGAATTTTTATCAGCGGCGCGAGTGTCGCCGCGTTCGAGACCGGTTCTTAATTTCCTATAGGTGCGCGCGTTGTGCATCTATTTCGGGAGTCGTTGACCGCGGGTTTGGCACTGATGGCAGGCCGGTTTTATTCTGTCAGTGTGGAAGCGCGGTCGTTCCGGGAGCGAGGCGCTTTCGACGTCTTTTTCGAGTAAAAGTCGAGCCGTATTTCAAGCGATGACGCGCGGCGACCACGAGCTGCGCTAAAGCGCTGCACGCTGTGGCCGGGCATAACCTGCTCTGGATCGCGATATTATTAAGCCGGTGAGGAGTGAACCTCGATTCACCCCCATAATATTGATGGTCGGTGGTATCCGGGCACGCTTATCGGCCGGTGCACGGCGCATTGTTGCGGGTTGCTCTGTGAACACTGGCGTCGTGTAACCGACCGCTTGCGATGTGCCGGTGTGGTGCGGATGGCGCTGGCCCTCGGTTCAGAGCACGACGTGGTGTAACACCGCCGTCAACCTTGGCTTGCGCTAATACCTTTGTAGAACTGGACTGGATAGGTTGGACTTTATTGGTAGCAATGCGCGCTGTGCACAGGTCTGTTTTGTTGCCGACACGCAGCGGCAACTGTTGCTGACCTGAGTCCCGTGCCGCGGGGCCGCTCCTCCAGGCCGTGGCGGCAAAATTACACTCCCTACGAGTTTCGGCAAATTTAATTTACTTATCGTTTGCAGCCAACCCGCAGAAGGCCAGCGTGGTGGACTATGTGGGCTAACCCCTCTCAATCGTACTCTTGATTGTGGACGAGGCTTGCGCCCTGTAGTGGGACGTATATAGGTTGATACAGATACACAGATCGTTTGCTAAGATTCCAGAGTTCGCTACAGATTTGCATGGGGTTCTTAAACAATTAAAGTTGTCACAGTGTGGTTGTAGTCAGTATGTTCTACATACATACATACATACATAAACTCACGCCTTTATCCCAGAAGAGGTAGGAAGAGGCGCCACTAGGACACCCACATTTCGCCTTGTATGTTCCGTCCCATGATGTGATAGGGGGCGAGCCTATCGCCATATCGGGCACAAATTCCTGACTTCGGGCTGATAATGAATAGAAAAACCCAATACCACTTTGGCCGACCCGGGATTCGAACCCGAGACCTCATCTTTGTAGTCGTACCGTAGTACAACTACGCCACCGAGGCAGTATGTTCTGATGGAATAATTAAGTCCGGCGTCAGAGGTTATGGCATCGCTGTGAGAGTTACAGTATTATTGTTATACCTGTACTTATGGGAGCTTGGTTGAATATGTCCAAATATACTACATTACCTATACGACTTCGTCGGAATGCTCACATTCTTTCTCTTCTTTACAACATTTTATTTAATCTTCTTTCCCATTCTTATCTTAAAGAACGATTTATTTTTCTTCATGAATCACATTCGAGATCCTTGAGGTCGTCTGAGAATCTTAATCTACGAATGCCTGTGCACACCACGACATTTATGGACAAGTCCTTTACTGTCAAAGCAGTTCGATTGTGGAACGCGCTTCCTACTGTGGTGAGACAGGCGCAAAGACTGTCATCGTTCAAGAGGCTTACTAAAGAATACCTTTCTCTTTAAACTGTTTTTATTAATTTTTCCTACATTTGAATTCTCTTTACATTTTGTATATAAATTTATATATGTATGTATGTCTATTTATTATGTAATTATTTTATTTGTTATGTAAGTATGTAATGTCTGTGTATTTATATTTATATGTTTATTTAGTTTTATTTGGCTTCCATTCTTTATTTATTTAACTTTTATTCCACTGCCCTCTCTTTCTCTTTCTTTTAAACCCATCCCATGGTTGTCTGTAAGACATTGTTTTATGCGATAAAACCGCCATTTGTACTGTTTTTTTTGTTTTTCTGTTTCTGGTTGTTATTTTACTGTGTACAATAAAGATTTAAATAAATAAATAAATAAAATACATTGCATAGGAATATTGTGGTTTCGCGTGAGAATCAAAATAATTCCCAAAAGTATAGTAAGAAAGTATTATGTAGTTTTGTTTTCTGGACATCTCCTTTTAAGAAAATATGCCTTTAATTTATCAAACCAGCCACTTTATAAACGGGTATCTAAATTCCTTATTAATTCTGAAATTAATATGATCTATAGCTAGATTTTCAGCGTGGTGGATTATATGACCTAACCTCTCTTAATCGTACTCTCGATTGTAGAGGAGGCCCGTGCTCTGTAGTGGGTCGTCTATGGGCCGATACGATACTAGATTCCTACTTTACATCGTGGGTAAAGTTGCGTTGCGAGTATAATGTCGCCGCAGCGGCGTACACAGTGCACTGTCAGTCTGTTATTAATGCTATTGAGTACAGATAATCTAAAATCTATTGGCTTGTAGCGGAATTTCGGACAGCAAACAAAATTATAAAAATAATTATTTAACGCACTGTTTGAGATATGTTATCTTAATATAAACAACAAGCATTTATACTCGTAATCTAATAGTATTAACATATCCAAAATGTAAAGAGAGAAACACTATTATTAATATTCATTATTTTGACAACAGATCTTTCAGCGACAGAAGATCGTAACCGACCTGTAAATATTAATGGCACTTATTTCATTGACAGAGTTGTCTTTAATTCGACAAATGTTTATTGATGCGCGATGTAAGTATATAAACATATTATGTACGTCCTTTAAACAGGAAGGAGATGTTCGTGCTCCTTCCCAAGACTAAGGGCCAATTGCACGAACTAACTTTGCCCATAACTTTGACTTTGAAAACGTCAATTTTATACATTAGCAATGTCAAATATCATTCAATTCAAGTATCATCTAAGTCTCTTAAGAATTTCGTAGAATAACTTTTTTCTTCTCGGAGGGTGTATGCTAAATAAATACCTATAGATATTTATTATCAGTATTTGATAAAATATATTATTTATTTGTTGGCGCGTTACTAAACTAAAAGGCTCGCTGATAACTACAAAATCATCATTTGCAGTGTGTGTATATTGTTATATATTCCTCGTATTATTTAAACTTCTTTTGTGTTTCCTCAGATTTTTCGTTTTGTCAAGGTTGTGGATAAGAACAAATTTAACGCAGTAGAAGGTTTACGACTGCTATTTCAGCCACAGAAACTCCACTCTTGGACGTATTCTATAGGCCTCCCCCGAAAATTTCCACAGCGATCTATTGAATCGGCCAGCAGCCAGCGACTTCTGCAATCTTTATTGCGTCGTCTTTCCGTCAGCGTCCAAACCGATTTTAGTGTACTTTTTTAAATTAAAGTGTAAGTGTAAGTTTATATCTTTAGATGTAATTTGGATTTCGACTATGTCAAAATAAATTGAAATAATTTACTTGTTTTAACTTGATGATACGTTATTAAGTACTAATTAAAAAACTTTCACATTCCACTTCTAAAGTCCACGACTCCTTTAGAACGTATAGTTCTCAGCTCAGCAATTGTTATTGCGAGAACTCAGCTCTGAGCTCACTCGATCGCACTAGCCTACGAGTATTGCAGGTTAAAGGATTTCACATAACATAGAAATTCTACAGTAGGCACTACATGCTTACGATGTGTTCTTCACCTGAAAAAGTCTATATGTTTGTAAATTACAAATATAATGTTTTCAAAATAAAATGTGCAGAAACAAGAAAACACCAATCATTGTAAAATGTTATAACCGGTAGATGGTAACAATATAATTTAGATGAAGGTGTCGGTGTCGCGATCGCATCTCGTGGGAACATTAGCGCAAGTAGTGTGACCACGTGGTCACAGTGTATATTATCATTTCTCTTCTGGTGTTAATTGTTGGCAAACCTGACTGTTCATGTCCACGAAGTCTGCAAGGGACTCGGATGACTTCCCAAGAGGCATATTTTTATTGCATCGGGCCCACAATTAATAACTACCAATATAATATTATATTGAAATAAAACTTTTTTTCGGATTTCATCACGATTTTCGTATTACATAGATTTTGTATAACATATCAACCGCTTGATTAGGAGTCATGTAAGCTACCACATTATTCTCGTCGGTGTGTTTGTCAAGAATGCGCATGTCAGGCCACCGCCTCACCCCCTCGCCGCACGCTCGGTGCCCCCGCCAATCCGCGTCCGCCGCATGCCACGTCAGCGCTTTGCCACCTGCCTGCAAAAGACATCAACGGTCACTTGACACAGCCTCGTGCAATTATAACGATGCGGATAGCCCGCTGGACAGTTGATATCTGGCAAAGCTCAATGGAAATGTGGCATTTTATTAAAACGAATCATACAGAGGCAGAGTAATGTTAGCCGTAGCGATGGCGAGTTGGTAACATGCTTATTGAGTTTGAAGCGAAATAATTTACTCAGCTTGTTGATACAGTGGAGCATTGTAAAATGGTTTTGGGTGTGTGTGCGCGTTTCGTTTGAACAGTTGCGAGCCGAAGGCCGGCGCGCCGCCTGTAGCAGGCTGTAAGCAAGTGGTGGCGGCGGCTGGCTCGTGGCGTCGCCGAGCGTGTGGCGGCGCGTGCTGGGCGGCGTCGGCGCGGGCGAGCGAGATTATTAGTGTATTATTTTTAGTGATCATTGTGCGCGCTCGGTGGCATCGGTGGCGTTCCGGTGGCACTCCGGTGGCGCGCTATAAATACCGAGCAAGTCGCCGCTGCTCTCTGTGAGCGTCGCCCTCGCTCACGGGCTCCGACCTTGTTAAGGGTCGATGTCGTTTTGTCGCCGAGATGACGAGTTGAAAAGTCGTCATCTCTTGATCATTCCATTGAGTCCCAGCAACCTTCGTTTCCCCGTACCGAGATGCGTATTCTGCCAGCTGAGGTGCTTGTTTGTAAGCCTGCGGAGCGCTGTGTGCGACGACTAGAGCTTTCTAGTCACATCTTTAAAAAGCTATAAAATGTTGGTCACATATTGCCATATATTCAAATTTCATCTTTCTTAAATTTATAGTGTATTGTTCGCTGTTTTGCCGCAATAAAAGTACCGCATATATATTTATACGGGATATCCAATACTAAAAGATTATTTAATCAAACCAGCAGTTCCAGAGATTCCCGTTCAAATAAACAAACTCTTTAGCTTTATATTTTAAAAGTAGTATGTATGGCTTATTAGAATTTTGTGCGTTGGGGGCGGTTTGGGCAGTGGGTTGGAGTGTGCGACGGCGTGTGTTGGCACCGCGGAGCTCGTACAGAATTCAAAGGCGACGGCGAGCACACGTTTTACTACATACAGTAAAATTATAACGGTCGCGCTTGGATGCTGGAGGACTCGCCACGGAGGCGTGGGCTCTGTCGCGGGGGAGGTGCGCGACGGCACAGGCGTCGCCACACACCACCCGCACCCTTAATGTACCGATAGCTAATACACAGCATTATATTTCGCAAAATGTTCTTGGTGCTCCTTTATAATTTATAATGATGTGAGGTCGAAATAGTCGACAAGTTATTAGATTATACTGATTATATTTGTGTTGGCAAGCTTTTGTTTGTCTACAATGCAATTTCAATATAGCATGTATATTACTACACAGTACGCATCTTTAAACTACACCGGAACACTAAGTTTATTCAAGCATCCGATACAATTAAAAAAATTATGAGTCATTTTTACATTTCTCTAAATAAGATTTTAAATACTTATTAATACGAGTAGTTTTGTTTCTATCATTATCAATTAGCGTTACCTGTCAGTTATGAACCGGACGGACGAATGAAACGGTCGCGGGTTTGAGTCCCAGTGCAAACCTCTGACTTTTCGGAGTCATATGTGTATTAATAGTTGATAACCAAGCGCTTTAACGGGGAAGGAAACCAGCACACCATAGAGATCTTTGTATATACTTATATACAACCAATAAGTTCTTCATGTGATTTTCAAGCATATTTATGTTAGATAAGGTCTTTGATATGGAGTGTCGGCGCGTGTTGTCAAATCGTGGCGAATCCTTGCCAGTGAGTTGTGCCATCACGCGGCGCACATTATGATCGAGACGCACGCTGAGGCGCCACTCCGCTTGCAGTAGCAGCTATCAATGCCGCGGCTATGTGTTCGAAGAGGCACGTGTGTGTGGCGTATGTGCCGGTCGCGGCGAGGTGTGGCGCGGTGGCGCGGCGCACATGACAACAGCGCTCTCGCGCGTCCATTTGGTGGATGGTGGGTCGGCGACCCCGGGCCGGCCGTGGGCGCCCGCGATAAACTTTATATATTCATACGCGCATGTAGCGCTCGGCCGCCGGTCGCCGGCCGTCGCGCATGTGTGTGTACACAACGCGCCCATAAGCCGCCGCTCGGGCTATCGGGCTTCGGACGGTTATGTCCGATACCGTTACTTTTCTTGCTTTCAGATCTCGTTCGGTTCTTAATTCTCGTTTTTAAAACGGCAGCGGCGAGTGCGCGCCGCTCTCTCCGCGTCGCGCCGCACATGTGCTCGCGCTGCACGGTCTACACTAATGGTCGCACATCACTCTGATGACGTGTTGAAGTATTGTGCCTGGCAGCGAGTGGTGCATGCAGCGCTGCCGCCCCGATACTTACCCAGTGCCTAACGATGTCGTGCGTCTCCTTACTTTACACAAACTCTTAATAATCATTAAAATGCCTAAAGGTAGTATAACTTACGTAACTTATGAAAACTTTTATATTCACTCCATGTTAAAATGAGGCGCATTCAGGCGCCTGATGTCTAGTATTTTGTAGTAAATCTACCCTCTATTTGTACCCGGTATATCCAGACTGCAACCGAACACGGAGCCAGGTGGTAATGTTAGTGACTTCAGATGCAATCTATCTATCTGTCTGTCTATTCAGCCACAAAAAGTCCACGGCTGAACATAGGCCTCCCCCAAGTTTGCAAAGCAACTAAAAATTTCGCAAAAAGAAGGCGTTGATTTTTTTGTAATTTTATTACTTGTCGTCGTTATTATTTAGTAAATACATCGTTTTTTCGTAAAATAATAATGTACACCCTTTTATTTTGAAAGATGCAATAGTACGCAAAGGTTTAAAATATCAATTTAGCAAACTATGTATTAACCGCATAAACACGACGATGTTTAAAAAAAAACGACCCTCTTCTGCGAAATTTTCAGTTTAGATTAACTTATTAGGGTTTTTACTAAACTCTTGAAGATTCTTAAAATATATTGCATACGACGGAGACTTGTGTACTATATGCATGTCACATGGTTCTAGTGAGGAAAGCTCGCAAGACTTGCCCTGCTTGCAAGCAATGCCACCTGCCTCGAAGATAATGATTGATTGATGATTTGACGACTGATGATTGGGAACAACCTGCAGGCACCTCATTGCATGTGGCTCGCATCCTTGTGGCGGTATTGTCGACGTCGCAGCGGCGTGCGGCGCGCGGGGCGGGCGCTGTCAAGGACGGCCGTGCGTCGCCGACTCAACAGCCGCTCCCACATACTAAATGTATTCGTAATTGGATCTTTGAAAATGTAGTAAGCGATTGCGATGCACCGCACGTCCCGAGCGCAATGATTCAGACGCGGCTCGCGGCCCCCTTCCCGCCTCCACCTGTGTATCAGGCCACGCCACTACAGCGCCGTGTAGTGCGCGACACACGGCCAATCAATCCTTGTGGCAAATTTACTGTCTGTATACATGCCTTCGTGGTAGCAGTCTAGAGATCCAACAATACAGGCATATTCCATATGCGGTGCAACTTAGCCCACAAGAGTATTCAGCATACGCGGCTGGGCGTTATGAAACACGAGCATGTTTGTTTCTGTGTACCGTGCGCACGCTCTTGAACAACAGCAAAAACTTTGTAATGACAGTCGAGAGTGAGTGCCGCCTCCAGCTCGCTGCTGAGTTCAGCGAGTTGTGACTCTACGTAGGGAGTGTTCCTAAGCTGTCTTGCTATACTTTTTATTTATACGGTGATATCAATAAAGTAATTCCCGTATAGTCGATACCTCAATGATTATATATGGTCAATGATTATATATGAATTATATATCAATGATTATACTATCAAGATATCTGAACTAAAAACCCCACGTGCTTCGATTCGAGATAATTTAATGTGTGCGTACATATAATTGCGTAGTGGTTTGTTGGTAACGGATCAGGCACGGCCGGCAACATGTTCCCATGTTTCCCCTCATCCCTTCTAATCACATAATTTATACAAAAAGCGTCAATGTTGAATTTCACGCGTCCTCCTTCAAAAGTGACGAACATCACTGATAAATCAACCCCTACATCACCATTTTAGAATGAAGACATACGATATTTCATCCTGCATTATTTAAGAGAACCACTAAGTTATCGTTGGGTAGTCAACGATCTCAACCCGAACCGAGAGGCTTGTAACTTCATTTTTTTGCAAACGTTTTTTTTTTGTAAGAACCTACTTACCGGGTACATCCAGAGTGCAATCGAAAACGAAGCCTGGCGGTAGTTATAGTGATTACAGACACAATGCTACTAAAAATGTCGTAAAAAAGCAAGTTTTATTTGCAATGTTTTAAATAAGTATCTTCGTGTTTGGGTGGTTTATACCTACATAGTTTTTTATATAATAATAATTTTAGCCCCTGCGTACCATTACGACTTTAAAAATAAAACGGTGTACGTTATTATATCAGGAAAACTATGTAATTATAACTCAAATACGACGCTAACTAAAAAAAATGACAATCTTATTTGCGAAATTTTTATTTGCGATGTGTCTTAAGGCACCAGTACCCTGGCTCCGGCTTCGTTTTCGGTCGCAGTCTGGATGTATCCTGTATATTATCCGACAGCTGCGCAATGATGTCCCTCAACTCCCTATTTGTCCCTATTTGCTGCTGTTGACGTCCATATGCTACTGAAGTGGTATAGGTCGTCGCGCCATCTTTATCGAAGTCTGTATCGACGCTCTTGGCACCCGTGGGCGTCCATTGTGTGACAATTTTCGCCCACCGTTTCGGAAAGAAATAACTTATGCTGTTGAATAGTTGTCCAGCCAACGTGGAATTATGGGAAGGAGGACACATTTCCTTAATCCCGGGTCTTACAGTCGAAGCGTGATGAAGCAGTACCATAGGCTGGTGTTATTGTGTCGAATGAGGAGATGTGTCTGTTAGCAATCGGTACTCTTTTTGGTCGACATTGTTTTTACCAAAGTTGTAGTAAAGTCACTTTTTCAAGCCACTATGTATCTGCGTATATATCTATATCTCACAGTGGAGGCTTCGTCCATTGTGAGCTATAGGTTTCCTCCTTAGGGTATGATTTGGTTATCGATGCCGATCTTTTTGTCATTGATGCAACGAGAAAATCCCCCGTATAGAGGTCCAAGTTTGTTACACGTCATTTAATAATTAACAAGCTGTTCAGCGGCGAGTTTAGGTACAAATAAAGCCAATAACGATGTGGAGAGTGCAACCACATCTCTTGCAGTGAGGATGCGGCGGCGGAGCATCACCGCGGCGGCGACACGGCGACGACATTCGCCACTCGCTATTAATATCCGCGCCGCGCCGCGTGCGTGCGGCGCAGGTGCAGGCTGCCTGCTCCACTCGCAAGCTAGTTGATGCTCATCGGCGATAGCTATAAACTCCGTGCTAAGCTGCTTTGGCGGCTCTGTGGGACGCTACATCGCCGCGACAATCATCAAACTGAATTTGTCGAATTCTTCATACTTTTCATTTGTATTTTACAAAGGGTTCTAAGAAGCGACCCTACAGTTATACGCAGGGCTTTCAAACTTTTGAAATCATTGGGTTAACCTGTTGTTGGTATCGTAATAGATATGGTTTCGATATGATATGCCGCAGAGGTCGTTCATGAGCATGGGCCGACGCCGCATACAGTTCCTTATCACTTTTCTACATTGTCCATGGAGGTATATAAATAAGCTAGTCATCATTGATTGATTGCGTCAGTACGCAAGCTTGCTTTCCGCGTTGTTACATAAAAATATTGTAATTTAGTACGTAAGAGTAGTACCTTCAAGACATGCGCACGATGTAGCTGCCGGCCAACGACGGCTATTCTGCATGTTCTGTGCCGGACTTGCAAGCTTGTGGTGCTTATTATTGACTTTTATTGACAACTTCACGAATGAAACTAAACGTAAAATTCACAGAAGTAATATTTAGTGAGGTATTGGAGTTATATTACGTCACTGTCTTACGTCACACAGAGTACCTGCATCTGCAGTATTGTTTCGAGACTTTTAGCATATTGTAGCTACACTGTTGCATTAAAGCCGGTGCAAGAACTCATGACTGAGCGTGGAGCTGTTGTGTGGAGCACACAGACTGGCGCAGATGTTGTGCTCAATTCGCACCCACCTGACGCCATTGTAAATTAACGTGGCTGTGCAACGTACAACACCCCAGGGCCTAAACAAGACGGTTAATAATAAATGAGTGCCCACTGAAATATTATATATTTATTTTATTTTATTTATTTATATAATATTGTTATAATAATAATTAGCTAATCATATCCATGGATGTGTCTAAACTTTTAGTGGTGACAAGAGTCCTCGAGGTAACACAGGTGACAGCGGTCGAGGGCGCTGAGTGATGACGCGGCGTAGGTGCGGGGGCGGCGGCGAGGAGGGGGGGTCCAGTGAACGTTGCTCACTCAGCTCGCGTGAAGTGGTGGCGCGGCTCGGCGCGCAATGCTCGAGTGCCGACACGACGAAGTTTTTCCATACGCGCGGACTGGTTACGGCCGCGGCACGACACAGTGCGCGCACAGTTGGAAAACGATAGCGCGCCCGCGCAGTGCCCGCCATTAACATTCAAATTTATGTCGCCATTAACGTGCCATAAACACAACTATGTACATTGGAATCAGTGTCCACTTGGCGCGTTTGTTACCATATCGAATGATACACTAGAGGGCCCCGCTGGCTCCGGCGGCGTCCCTCGCTGCTGTGGCGTGCCGCGCTGTGCTGCAGCGGGCTGGCGCGCGAGCTCGAGAGGGCCTCCGCGACCCACAGCGCAGACACGCAGGGGGAGTTGTTTCAGTATATTTGACTATGTTTCTGACACATTAAAATTATGCTTATTTCATCAAATGCAATGGGAAACGACTGTCAGCCATAATATGATTCTTCCTATCCTAAAGGAAATCTTTCCCATTATTTGCCACATCCTGAACCATTCCGTTTCCACAGGGATATTTTCTACTGCCTGGAAAGAAGCTCACATAATCCCCATTCCTAAAAATCCGAAGCTTCTGTACAATATTTTGTTTAATCATCTGACACCTTCTTATCTTAAAGATCGATTTATCTTTCTCCATGACTCACATTCAAGATTTTAGAGGTCGTTCGAGAGCCTGAAACTGAGAATGCCCGTGCACTTCACAATATTCATGGACAAATCATTTACAGTCCAAGCTGTCCGACCGTGGAACTCACTTCCAGTTGAGTTAAGGGCACAAACACTGCCGTCATTTAAGAAAAAATATCAAACGCCATTTCCACCCTCAACAAGAATATCTTTTGTCCATTCGCATCTTTTGGTAAATGTTAGAATTATACGTTTATGTAAGCATATGTACATATGTATTGTATGTATGTGTATATTTATATGTTTGTATGTGTTGTAAATCATATCTATTTATATATGTATTAGTATATATTTTACATCTATATTATTCATTTCAGAATATCATTATTTTTTATCTAACTTGGACTGCCCTCTCATTTTCACATTTTTAAATCCACCAAAGGTTGCCTGGAAGTAATTACCTAGTGCGAAAAGGCCGCCTCTTGTATAATTATTATTAAGTCATTTCTTTACTGTAATTGTTTCTCTATGAAGTGCATAAAGGATGAAATAAATAAATAATAATAATAGTTCCAAATAACATCTTGTTTAAAGATTTTGAGAAAAACATGTTATGGCTATGTTTAAGTTAAGAATGTATACCTGTTAGTTGTTAATATACAGTGACACGCTTGGATGCAGAGGCGAGGGTAATGTTCAATGTAATGAATGTCACGGCTGTATCTTATAAGTCGGTACACACTGTGGATCTTCAATTTGTCTGTTCATTCTGATGTATCAGTTTCATTCTATCCACTTGTCTCTGTGTTTCGGTGTATTGTAGTTGGTTTCGGCTAATCAGAACCTGTATTACCTGCAAATATTGAATATTTATATTCAGTGCTATCTGATCACTTAAAAAATATATGTTTTGATACTTATTGTATCAGTAAACACTTAAATACAGTAGCCCGGACATATCTTTAGATATCTTCATAAAATCCAACGAATATTACTTACAATTTACAGTTACACACACACATACACAGTGCTATACTCTGCAACATTATGAAGAAAATAAATTGTTGCTGATCTGTAACATAATATATGATTGTGTCGTTTCTATTTTTAATTAGTTTATATAACTTTGTATTAGTTAAGTACAGCATATTATATTTGATCAATAAATACTTTAACAATGAATGTTATTTTATTTGCAAATCCCACTTTTTTTACGTAAAAAATAAATAATATTTCTCATATGGTATTCCGAAAACGAGGCCAGGTATTACTGACTTCAGCCACAATACAACTAAAAATGTCGCAAAATGCTACATTTTTTTTCTTATCGTCGTATTTCAGTGGTAAATACATATAATAAATAGGTTTCCTAAAATAATAATGTATACTTTTTTTTAAAGTCGTAATTGTACAAAGGGTTTTAAATTATTATACAGGGTATATCAAGACTGCGACCGAAAACGAAGCCAGGTGGTAGTATTAGTGACTTCAGACACAATGCAACTAAAAATTCGCAAAAAAAATCGTCAACTTTTTTTGGCATTTTTTTTAATTATCTTCCTATTTGGGTGATATAATTACATAGTTTTCCTAAAATAATGATGTACACCTTTTTATTTTTTAAGACGCAATGATACGTAAGGGTTTAAATTATTATTTTCGCAATAACTAGGTATTTACTACCCAAAAACAACGATTTTAAAAAATTGCAAAAAAAATCTGTCGCTTATTTTGCGAAATTTTTATTTGCATTGTGTCTGTAACCACTAAAACTACCACCCGGCTTCGTTTTCGATCGCAGTCTTGATATACCCGGTATGTATAGATAGATAGAAGATGTAGAAGAAGAAGATAAAGATCTTTGAATTTCTCAGCTTTTCTGTACTATAAGATGTATCTTTGAGTAATTGAGTATATAAATTTATAACCCATATATCTTCCTCTTGAATCACTTTATCTATTGAAAACTGCATTAAAATCAGTTGAAGAGTTTAAAAGATCTAAGCGAAGAGACAGCTGCAGCGACTTCATTTTGTACTATGTAAAGTAGAAGAAGTAGGTGCAAGGATCTATTCGTAGCAGCCAGCAGTCTGGTCCACGCGGAGTCATCAGCGAAAATAAAATGAGTGTAGATAGCCAACCATCGCGGTTGCATATTAACTCTTAATAAAAATTGAAACAAGTTCAAAGGTGTACACTGTTCTATCGCTACGCATACAGCGTTGCGTCGGATTTAGTACACATGAACCAACATTTACCATGTTAATCCTGTAACTGGCTCCAGGAGCGTGTATTGTGCGCTGTACTGGGATCTGCTTCTCTATAAGCTCCTCAGAATACGCTCTACTACCATGTGAATGAAGCACAAGTATAAAAATGAAGTATTGTAACTAACTATTTATTACCACTAGATAAGAAGACGTACTCGCTTGTGAGCATAATCTTCGTCACGGAGACTCTGGCTTGTATGAGGTGTTGCGATTAGGAGAGACGCGAAGTAGCGAGGCGGTGCGCAGGCTGTGTCGCGCCGCGCGCGGTGGCTAACATTAGACATCAACGCGCGGCGGCGGCGCTCGGCAGCGGCCGGCACCTGTCCGCCGCGCCGCCGCCGCTCTCATGGCGAATGCTAATGCAACAGGTTCCGATGTAATGGACTAAGGTCGTATGTGCCTGCGGTTCCGCTCGTGGCGCGGTGCGTGGCGCTCGTGGCGCGGTGTAGCGCGGTATGAGCAGCCATGAACAACGTCCCGCGCGGCGCCCACACCTGCGCCGGCCAGACGTGTTGCACCGGCATTCAACACAACTGTTCTCAATTGCTATACATGGGATAAGCAATCATATATATCTGAGATCAAATACTTGCAGCTCACGCAAGGGAATCATCATGGTTGGTGGTTGTGTAATATTATATAATATATTACAAGTATACGCTTGACTGCCACGGTGGCGTAGTTGTACTACGGTACGACTACAGAGCTGAGGTCTCGAGTTCGAATCCCGGGTCGGGCAAAGTGATATTGGGTTTTTTTATTCATTATCCGCCCGGAGTCAGGAATTTGTGCCCGATATGACGATAGGCTCCCGAGCGTATTCCCACCTCAAAGGCCGGCAACGCATCTCAATGCCCTATGGTGTTGCAGATGTCCATGGGCAGCGGTGTTCACTTACCATCAGGTGAACCGCATACTCGTTTGCCCCCTATAATATAAAAAAAAAAAAAAAAAAGGCTCGCCCCCTATCACATCATGGGACGGAACATACAAGGCGAAATGTAGGTGTCCTGGTGGCACCTCTGCCTACCCCTTCTGGGATAAAGGCTCGAGTTTATGTATGTATATAAGTATAGGCTTGTACAGCGCAGGTGTAAGCAGGGTAGCCCTCGTACAACCCTCAGTTCTCCATGTTTGTTTCCGTGTCTAGTAGTGATAAGGGATGGGTCTGTCGGCGTGGCTGGACAAGCTCCAGCCCGGGCGCGTGACGTGTCGGCGTGGCTTGTGGTTATGACTGGAGCGTGGTTGGCTGCGCTGCGTGAAAAGAAACGAGCGCAAGTGGTACCGTAAGCAATTTTGCGCTAATTTGGATCAGGTTTGCGGGCGCGTCGCGACCTGCAGCGACCAACACGCACGTACTCCAAGCGTTGCGCGATAATGCACTTATACTTATATATACATAAACATCTTCGTTTGTTTTTGTTATACGCTCCTAATATATATTATTCAATATATTGGGACGAAACTCTGGAAAGGCGTGCGCAAGCTCGCGACTGTTTCTGTGAAATCATCTTGTTCTACAACAGGCGGCGATAGTTCAATAGCGTGAGAAGTTTGTGTGGCAAAAAGTATTCTAAAAATACTAAAGCCCCTCTTCAACATTTATACAATATATTTAAGGTTTTCATGTTATAAATAATTGTATATGCTGGTGGTAGGCCATTCGTGTCCGCCCGGACAGCAACAACCGGACTCGATGGCGTAGAACCCGTCGCAGTGACGCACGCAAGTGGGTAGCGTTTTAAATTTAGCGTATCTATGCATGTATTATTCAAACCGGATGACTTCCATCAGGCCTGCATCATTATATCGGTTAGCGAAAGAAGCTCATCAGACGTATCGTAGTCAGTCTGTCACGCTTGCATAAAAATAAATGTATCACGGTTACTTTTTGCGAGTGTTTCAATTAGTCGTCTGTCCAGCCGACATTGCTGTTGTTCAGTGAGGTACTTCTCTTAGCCTTTGTCAGCCTCTGTGGCGTAGTAAGTCAACTTGAGAACTGCAAAAACAAAGGGTTGCGGTATTGATTCCCGCATGGAGACAAATGTTTGATTCACAAATATTAGTTGATTCACAAATATCGAATCATTGACGATCAGGTTCTCTCCGACCGGCTTGATCCTTTGGCTTTGCGTAGAGATGTAGCTTCGCTCTGCATTCTCTATCGCATTTACCACGGGGAGTGTTCTCAAGAATTGTTCGGACTTATCCCTGCTGCTGAGTTCCGCCACCGTACAACACGACAAACCTCCAAATACCACCCACATCACCTTGGAGGTTGGAAATCTACTACAGTACGTTTTTCCCGGCACTTTCTCCACGTACTACAAATCTGTGGAACCAGTTGCCAGCGGTATCATTCCCGGACAGATACGACCTGGCGACCTTCAAAAAACGAGCGTATTCCCACCTCAAAGGCCGGCAACGCATCTCAATGCCCTATGGTGTTGCAGATGTCCATGGGCAGCGGTGTTCACTTACCATCAGGTGAACCGCATGCTCGTTTGGCCCCTATACCTAATATAAAAAAAAATTGTGACTCTCATTGCTGTGAAACAAATCTATAACTAAAATAGGTTTTTAAACTGTCTATGAATAAGGCATATAGTCTTTTCATTCGTCATGAGTTTCATGAGACGGAAATTAACGCCCGGGCGACAATAAACTTGCCCTTTTTTGGGACAGAAATAATCCCAGTAAAATGTGAGTCGCATTATTAGCACCGTTGTATACCACTCCGGCGATATAGGCGCGAACCTGCTTACGATAATTACATTGTGTAATTGTATACGAGTAACAACTAAAATGTCCAATGTAAGTCGAAGGCTTAAAAAGAGCGTTATCCTACTTTAAAGGCCGGCAACGCATTTCAAAATGGTAGAGGTTTCTTTAGAAGAGTACAATAATAATACATACATACATAAACTCACGCCTTTATCCCCGAAGGGGTAGGCAGAGGCGCCACCAGGACACCCACATTTCGCCTTGTATGTTCCGTCCCATGATGTGATAGGGGGCGAGCCTATCGCCATATCGGGCACAAATTCATAATAATAGGTCTAATAAAATATAATACCAGCCCATGTACATCCCACTACTGGGCACGGGTCTCCTTAATAATCTAGAGACTAATTGAGAGGGGTAAGGCCATAGTCCACCACGCTGGCCTAATGCGGATGGCAGACAAGAACGACAGTCTCCGTTGCGCAGTTGGTTAGTCGCCGGCTGTGAAACGAGAGGCCGTGGGTTCGATCCCCACAACGAGACAAATGTTTGTGTGAACCACAAGTATTTGTTTCGGGTCTGGGTGTTTGTGGGATTGAAAAGTCTCTCGTAGATTCTGACACCCACGACACAAGACTCTATCTTCGATGGGGTCAGGAATATGTATGGTAACTGTTGGGTGTATGTTTTCCTTCACCGTTGATGATCGTGGTGATTAAATACACACATGACTCCGAAAACTCAGGTGCCCTGAGATTCCAATTCGCAACCACTGTGGCGGTAGCCGTGTCCGGTTCGTTACCAAAAGCCCACCGCGCACTTTTCATTCACGTTTAGAAGAGTAAGAGTACTAAAACACTGTTGTATATGTTACTGTAAAAGCTCGAACTGCAGTAAATCCTAAGATATTCCAGTAAAACCTAAGATCTACCAATTCCTAATGGTAAATGTCCGAAAAGGTTTGCGATTCGAACTCTTACCACCATTCCGTTGGTAAATCTTAGGATTTACATTAATGGCACGGTTAATGTTGAAAAACAAAACATCCGCCGATCCGCTCGCCTCAGTCGCTTGTTTGACACGTTTGAACTTGCACGATAATTTGATTTCTAATTGTATTTTTTTGGCAAACAAGAAAGATAATTAGGTTAGGTTAGGTTAATGTGTTTTTTCATAATAATGTAAATAAGTTGGTATGAGTTTGTACTTATTACTATCATATGATACCTTTATAATACTATGTACCTGTTTTGTCTAATAGTTCATTAAAGTAAATAATTAAGAATTACTCATTGTTTTATTCCTAAAAACCAACATCTACCAGCTGAATTCGAATGGTAAAAGCCCGAAAAAATCGTCGTATTTTCAGAAATACTTACATTTACCAACTCATGTCGGTAAATCCTAAGACTTACACGTAAATCTTAAGATTAACCGTAGTTCGAGCTTTTACAGTAACATATATAAACAACAGAATTTTCCTTGGTTCTCTGCGGTCGTCATCGACTCGGTATTTTTGTAGGTAATCGATCACCCGTCTACTTATATGTTTTTGCCTATACTATGACGTCAAAAGGTAGACTGCTTATTTGGTTTGTTGCAGAAGCTACAAGGTTCTGTCGGCGAGGTGTACGCGATGGAACGGAACCTTATTAGTGGCATGTCAGCAGGTGAGCAGCGCGACCGGTTCGCGCGCACCGGCCGCGCCGACGCCGCGCCGCCACCACTGCGCCCGCCGCACGCACCGCACAACGCTTCTGAGTTTAAGGTAATACTTACCTGCTGTTCACTCTGCAGCGGGTCGCCATTCATAATCTTTTAAGAAATCAATTGTACTGAATATTTTGATTGTCTTTGTAATTTAGAGACTATGGGAATGCATAAGTTGTCTTCAATGGACAATGTATAATGATGGTTTTAGGATGGCGTTGGTTTGTAGTAGTGCATTAGAGAGTAGTGCAGTAGTGTGATGCGGCCGCGTCGACGTCCGCTGCAGTGTCGGCGGAATCGGCGAAATCGGCGAAATCGGCGGCGTGCGCGATAACATACCTCGCGATAATCGCGCGTAATTTATGACACAATTGTCACACTCGCCGAGTTCCAATAAGTGATATGTTCGACATACTGACACACATGCCGGCGCTGCGCCCCGCCTGTCGCCGGCATACACTACCCACCTAGTCGTTGGAATACATGTTTTTCAACTTGAGTGTCTCCACATGATCATGTGAAGCAGACTTTTGGGAGTCAGGTTGGATATTACTGTGTGTTGTATCCTCAAAACTACTGCAACAGCTATTAATTATTATTAATTATTAATTCTCGAATGGAATTGAATTAGATATTACTATGAATCTGATCGCGTACATAAGGGTAGAGCTATACGTTGGCTGCGATTTGTTTGTGCGTGCCGATGATGCTGCAACGTAGCCTACACACTGCGTAACAGCGGTGACTACTTGTGTGAGTAGTGTTGCGAATCGCAGTCGGTGCTACAGCGTAAATGTCTCTCATGTCACTCCACACCGATGAAACAAGCCATGAAATAAATAAGCTTTTGGTAATGAGCTGGAATTGAACTGAAATTTCAGAATATCTTGATGATAATAAGGCTTGGGAATAGTATAGTATAAAATTAATTAAATATATAGTATCTTGGAGCGGAGGTATTAGTGTGCTCTGTATAATTTAATTTATATTAAGTAACTTAAACTATTTTGCTTTGCTTTGTGAGCGATTTGGATAAGTCATGCTCGCTTAAAAGTCTGTGCTTGCGGTGGCGTCGTGTGCCGGGTCGGTCACTTCCCTGTAGCATGGTTGAGGAGGCCGATGGCTGGCACATGCGTTATACTCGTGAACGGGTGCTGCTTGTGTGGACTGGTCTGTCCGATTTGCTTACTTTGTAATTGATAAATGGATTACTTAACGTTTTTATAATTATTTATTGCGTTGGCAAAACAGAGTATACTGATTCTTCGTTATGGGTTACTTCGTTTCGTTTCTCTCAGCCATATTAAATATAAAGTAAACTTATTCGTATTAAAATATATCCTACTTGCAAATCATAACAAGTTATTAATGAACTGCTCTGATTTAAACCAACTTGTAATTTTTGTAATTTTTGTAATAATCACTACATTGTAAACTGGTTTTGAAAAGAGCAACACTAGAGTTTCTTGCCCGTTCTTCTCTAGTGAAAACCGCTTTCCGAACCGGGTGGTAGTTCAAAAAATGACTGAATCTAAACAATGTTGAACATTTTAATGGATTCAATAAATTATTTTCATTTCATTTCATTTCATTTCAATGGCTTCTTTAAACTGTTACGACAACCATATGTATAGGTAAGTGCAGTGCTATCCGAATTAATGATCGCTGGGCGACACAATTATGCCGACCTGTTCAGAAACGGTACTTCACAGGGTGATCGTGAATTAAAATAATCAGTTTTCTATTAACGTGGTCGCTATGCTGCTATAGACACTCCAGATAATTTGTTAGTATCAACCTAATTTTTGGTGAGACTTTGATATACGAAGGCATTTCGATTTATGTGTCGCAATAGCTCTCTCGTGCCACGTATGCTTTATGAAAAATGATTTTATATTTAAAATCGTTTTCAGGATATAATTGTAGCAAAGGCATGTAAAGCTAATATTGTATTGTAATTATTTAGTGAGTGTAGCGATACTGACATGCTCCTGTGGGACATGCGAGTGCGCGGCACGCTACGTGGCACGGCAGGGCCGTTGCGTCATCCTCGTGGAAAAAGTTGCCAAAATTTACATGTACTTGTATAGGTAATGGGCTCAGCCGGTCAGTGGCGAGGAGTGGCCGCGTTGGGGTGGCTCGCGGCGCGCGGCGCGCGGCGCGGGGCGCGCGGGCGGCGGGGTGTCATTTCACTAATTAACTCGTTGGGCGCGCCGCCACTCCATTACCGACTGTTTATTGTGACAATTATTCCACCTGAGCACGTCCCCCCGCACCGCCGCACCCCCGCGTAAGCCCCCATCATTCACCAAACTTCGCCGCACCCTGACACCACTGAAATTTCATGCGAGCGCGGCGGTGCGGTGCGGGGCGGGGCGGGGCGGGGCGCGGACACAGTGCCTCACTGCTGGCGCAATACCACACGTCATTATGTTATTATTCACAACACTACTAGTTAACTAATGACTGTTCACTTGAAATTACTTCTAATTTTGCCATTGCCATTTTTATAACAGAATGTTGTTTTACTTATTAATTAATTAATGATTAGTGGGAGTGGAGTTAAATATGTCATTTTATGCTTTTTAATGTTATTTTTGTAAAGTGCGAATTTACTTTCGTACAAAAGTACCTTAACGGAGTATGACAGCGGCCAATACTACATTATTGTAATGTGTGATACGAATATCTTCCCAAACAGCGAAATAGAGTAACTGAACGAGAGATAAACATTTCTTGCCGGTGAAGCTCTGTTTGTGTTGCCCTGCACTTAGCATCAAGTGCCGCTTGGGTGGGTTTCTGGTGTACAGCAAACATGGCAGAAGGGCAGGACGCCGTGCGGCCAGGTGGATAGAGGGTTGGAGGGAAGCGGCGGATAAGAGCCGGATGCTGAAGGTCGAGTGGTGTGCTCTAACATGCTGGCTGCTGGCAAGGGACAACATTAATGTATGTGGTGAAGGTGGCGTTGTGCAGACAGCCGTTTCGTTTTTATAATGTGTCTGAATGCAATATATGCGAGGTGTCCTGTTGTATGACGTGCGTCGAGTCCGGCCGAGCGTTGAACCGGCGAACGTTTGCGCTCACAATTATCGACAATCCGAGCGCATTAGCGGGCCGCGCGCACGAACGCACGAGCACCCGCGCCGGCAGCGCCCGCGCCGCTAGAAACCACACCACGCATCAACATAAACTGCCATTGAAGTTATTCCATTGCATTGCTTGGCTATTTGCAGGGACAGCGATTACTGTACACAGTGGCAGGAAATCTGTTACTGTGACTGTTACTGTGAATATCCGGTTTCGGGGAGCCCGTCATTTTTGTGTCGAAAGAAGAGCGAAAAAATAACATATGACTATCTAAATTCTGCTTTATGTATGCACTATGAATGGATAGAAAAGTGAAAGTGAATTGAATTGATTATGTGGTGATGCACTCAGAACACAGACTGGCGCAGAATGTTTGACTAACATTTCTATAATATTTCGTGATGTCGCTGAAGGTGATGTTGTTTGTTGTGTGTCCGTCTTTTTCGGCGTTAATGTACGCACATAATATGTCTAAACTACTGATTCGTGTACTTTGTCCATATCATCAGCGTGTTGCTACTATTACTGGCACAATTTATACTTTTTTCTGAATGTTGTATAATATGGAATACTAAATCGATTTGGATAGTGTAGTACTGATGACACGTGCGGGGCGCGGGTGTACGTTCGAGGTGGACTTCGCGCAGTCGACGAGCCACACAATATAGGTACTAATTAAAGAAACACTCGAAACTGGGCCGAATAACTTATCATATATTTTGATATGTAATTATTTAAATAATATACATTGGTATGTGCGGGTACATGCTCACGAACACCAGCCAATGCTTCGTTGTTTATAAGTTTCTGAAATTTCCCGTACTTGATTTTATTGGAACTGTTTTTAAGTGTTATAAAATCATTGGATTTCATCGGACATTATACCTACTAATCCACTTAACTCTACACACATACTCGTATATTAAGGTCCGAAATGATCATGATGCGAGAGAAATGCTCTTAGAGATTTACCCATGTAGAATGGACAGCACACGACACCGCAGACCGACATGGGTAGCGCAGTGAGCATTTGCAGCTATGATAGGTAATCCTTTTGAGCTGTGAGCCATGACGACTTCTAGCGGTCGCTTCTCACGACGACCAGGGGTATCGATCATTACGCATCTTCACCACAACCGCACTTTAATCTCAGGGCGGAGGCAGTTGATTGCATCCGTAATCAAGAGCGTATTGTTTGTAAGTCTTTAGTTTGATGGAACCTTCGTCCTTCAAGTGCAGAATTAACATATAAATAATTTTATTTACATGTGGTAAAAATTATTATTGACCTTTGGTAATGCCTGAATGTCTTCATCTGCTTGGATGAGACCACCGAATACAAGTCTTCAAATCTGCCATTGTCATATAGACAAGTGGATCGTGTTCCAGGATCAGTCTATGCAGATCAGGTTTCGTATGGATCTGCGTATTTGTTATGACTAACGACGTTATAAAGAGATGATTTCGATCCTCGATCGGTAGGCTGGACCGTACAGTAAGATGTAATGACTCAGTGGTCTCAGTACTTATAAATCAAAATAGTGGTAGATAGTATAATGGTGCAGTGCTGTAGTGGTGCGCCGTCGTGTTGCTAAAGTGAGCGGGCACCATCATTATAGTTATATAATTAATTGGCATGTAGGCACCACGCTGCCGGCCGCCGCCACGTGGATTCGCCGAGCTGTGTGTATATATGTGTGTGTGTGTGTGTGTGTGTGTCTGCGCGTGTGTGTGTATGTGTGTGTGCGTGGCGCGGGTCGCGCGGGCCATCTGCTGGCAGAGGTCACCGCGTTGTTATCGGCGCTTACTCGCCGCGTTTCACTAATGTAGTCACGTCGCTGATTTGTGGCGAACACTGAGCACCCAGCAGTGCCACGCTGCCGGGCCCCTGCAGCAGGGCAGCGCCGTTCGCGTCTGCCAGCCACGGCTTCACGCAAATAGTATTGTGTCTGACGGGCGAGTGCGGCTGCTCAACAATAAACAGTTTGTTGCTCTAATTAGTGGCGAGTGGCGACATACGCGACCCATTTCTGTGCGCCGATGTCTTGTACATGTACATAGTGTACATTGTACACACTCGAATGTTCAGAATGCTGAGCTATAGCGCGGTGATGTGGTGCGCCTTTTTGCATGTGTGCGTGCGTGTGTGAGCGCGCGGGTGATAAGAGGTCGCGCGATAACCCGGACGCCGAAGACTTGGAAACAAAGCCCAATATAATCGATTGGGAATCGTAATGTTTGCGCTGTAAGGGTGAGAATTGTCCGCGGTGACGAGGCGCGCCCGCGCACCGCGTCGCACTTCCCCGCAGCCCAGCGGTATTTTTAACTCGCCCCTTGCTGATAGGAGCGGTGTCGCGGTGTCGCCGGACACATATTCTACGCGGCGTTAATGAGTGTCCGCAGCCACGCCGCGTGTACTCTCCATGTGGCGACGAGCGCGCCACGTGGCCGCCACCGCAGCGCCACCGCGCCGACTCCCCCTCCCCGCCGCACCGCCGAGCTCGCCACACCGTGGACTTCAATTATAACAGAGCTCGTTATCGTATTGCAAATACATATTCCTATAAATATTGTTGGAGAAAAACAACATAATATTTTATGAATGAACGTGGTCGCCGCCGCAAGCGATGCACTCGGCTGATGCGTGCGTCTTGTCGCCTAACTGTACTCGCTAATTCCCATTTAATATCGATAGATTTTGCGCGGTGCGGGGCAAGCCAGCTGCGATCAACCGCTACTCTGCCGCCAGCCACCACTGTTCCTACATAACGATACATCCAACTGTCATTAAATGGTAGAGTCAAACTGATTGACCAGAACGCGACGCTTTGGATAGTGCAGCTACTAGTTGCATTGGCAGAAGTTGATGAAGCGTTTGTAGCATGGCAACTATACCATCGTGCTTTACCAAGCATCCCACCGCCTGGGCTGCAAGTTGTGCTAACAAACAATACGCCTCCGGTAATTAATAACTCGCTCATTTGTGTTCTCCTGTAAAGGGTATCTTAAAAATGCACACATTACAACGTTTACGCCTTTATGGCAAGACTTAACTAGCGGCTGTTAGGAGGTTTGCAGTGTATGAGAGTTTTGAGACGTGTCCGAGGTATTGGAGCGCCATCGCTATTTAACATCATTGCACACAAGTGATGTAAAGTATAAATGTAGGTAAATGCCTCGACGAGTGCTGGCCGCGCGGCGCTCGTACTGAACAATGGCACTATCAACAGAAGCCTAAATAATTCAGCGATAAAAATTATCATTCACAGCGGATGACGTCAAACACAGGTTATGAATAATGCGCGCGAGCTCCCTCGCCACTCAACACACTACATATTACACATCACACGCCTACTGAAACCTCTGCTCGTAGCATATTATAGTTTGGGATTGTGTCGCTCCAATAAGTTGGTTGTGGTAAACAATGTACTTTAGTCCCGGAACTATAAACTGGATATTGTTCGTAATATATATTATGCGTTACCAACATGTGTGTAATAATATTGCTGCAGAAGAAGCAAACTATCAGCCACAGTGTGTATTTAATCACACATTTATCGAGTTCGTTATCCTTGGCCTTACTTTACAAAGCTTCTCAACATTATGTAATAATCGTAGGTACAGTCACCAACAAAAGTAGCTGAACACATTTAAAACGCCAAAAGTCATACACACATTAAGCAACAGAAGTCGGTGACGAGTGTCGGCCACAAAATTTCATGAACACCTTAAGATTACAAAAGTGGATGAACAGCGAATCAACAAAAGTTTATGAACAGCAAAAGCAACAAAAGTTGATGAACAGCAAAAGCAACAAAAATTGATGAACAGCAAAAGCAACAAAATTGCTGAACACTAATAAAAAGTAAGATTGCCGTAGATGTGTTCACCTACTTTTGTCGCGTTGTTATGTATTTATTTTTAAATTTTATTTCACAGTTTCTTTTTTGCTTTTTCTCTGCATTGACATATTGTTTTCTATTTTTGAGAAATTATTATGTTTGCAGAGTTTGTCGTGTTCGTCTGTTATTGGCAAGTGTACTTTTATTGAACAATAAATTGTTAAACATCTAATAATACGTACCTAATGTTATTGATATCGTGCTGTTGGTGTTCCAAATATAGTAAATACATGAAATAAAACGCATAAATATTTATTTGGGGTCTTGTTCCGTGTATAATAAAAATATTAATGTATAACAATATTGGCAAAAAATGGTGTATGTATAAGTGTTAATTCTATTTTGTTTGTACCGACTTCGTGTGTACGGCTTGGGTAATAATTTAAAAAAGTAAATTTATAAATATTTTTTTAATTGACCTACTTCATCCCACTACTGGGCGAAGGTCTCCCCCCTGTTCCTCCACAATTCGCATTCTAACGAGATTTCGGGCCACATGGGCTCGAAAGCATCCAGGTCGTCTCGCCAGCGTTTTTAGGTCTGCCGCGGCGTTGTCGACCATCAGGTATCCATTGGGTAACGATATTTGCCCAACGCTCTGGATGCATTCGAGTCTCATGGCCTGCCTAGATCTTGCCGGCCTTGGAAGGAAACTAACTGGCCCAGATAGATGTACTCATTGACATAGTGTATGACCTCTCCATCCACTTGGATGTGGACTTTTGTTTTATTTGTTATGATTTTAGTCTTTGACCGATTCATCATTAAACCCACCCCGAGGCTTGCCATATTTAACGTTTCAAGCATGCATTGGAGGTCTTGCGCCGATGATGCAAATAGTACATCATCGGTATCAATAGTACATATTGTCATCGGCGAAGCGCAAGTTGGTAAGTTTCTTACCGCCGATATCGATACCCTTACTCCTCTTTGTATATGGTATGATGGATCAGTACGTTCAAGTTTAATGGTGGCTGTACTGTGATCATAAATATGCTGGAGTAAATCTATGTAGATTTTATTTATTCCCTGTCTATGAAGTGCTTGGAATATGGCTGAGTGATATACGCTGCCGAAGGCCTTTGTATAGTCTACAAAGGCAAGGTATTATAGTTTTTGATATTACAGGTGTTTTTTCTATAATTTGATTCAGAGTCTGAAAGTGGTCCGCGGTGGAAAAGTTTGGGCGAAAACCGGCTTGTTCTGGGGGTTGGAGTAAATCAAGTGTGTTCTCTATTCGATTCTGTCTTGTTTTTATGAACGCTTTATACAAGTGTGATGTTAGGCTTATGGGTCTGTAATTAGCGATATTAGTTTTGTCTCCTTTTTTATCCAAAAGAATGATGTTGGACTGGCACATTTCATGGAAGTTTCCCAGTTGCAAGGATAAATTTGCTATGTAAGGAAGCAGCGTAGGTGATCCGATTCGTAAAGCCTCAGTTGTCATGCCATCTTATCCAGGACTCGTATTGAATTTCATACTGCGGAGAGCTTTATAAGCTAGTTATGTAGGGAATAGTATCCGGATTCGGGCTGGAATAATCTGATTGAAATTCTTTTGTAGCGTCAGAATAAAGTTTTTGGTAAAATTTCGTGCATATTTCAATAAGCTTAGTGCGGTTACTATGTTTAATTCCTTCTTCATCTTTTAACTACATATTTATCCAACACCTTCCTGTAGATATCCCCTGTTTAGCTACCCTAAGCGGTGTATGTTTCTTTAAGGCCATTTCTATTAGATATCAATTATGCTTGCATAAATCATCCCTTATGCTACGTTTAACTTGTTTATTGATTTCGCGATATTCAACGGTATTTATTTTTGTGTCTAATCTTTTCTGAAAAAGCTGAATTGTTTTGGGTTTTAATTTAAGTTTATTGATTTTTTTATCTTTTATCTTATTGTTAGTTTTAAGTATTCCGTGTACTATATTTCCATATTGTTTCTCAACGGTATCGGAAACTTCCTATTCTAGAAGAGAAAAATAGTTAAAGATTTCAATGTAGTATTTATCCGCGTTATTAAGAAGATAAATTTTGGATAGATTTTTCATCGGTTATTTAAATTTAATGGAGAACACATTACTTCCTAGGGCCAGAATGCATATGTATGTCGGAGTCGATACACTTCGTCCACAACAACAGCCCCGTGCATAAAGCTAGAAGATGTCAAACATGGTTCTGCAATAATGAAAATGCGATTATTGGGATGCCGTTCCCACCGAAGAGTCCAGACTTGAATCCCATAGAAAATCTATGGGTTCTCATTGTCTAAGCCTAAGAGCCCGACACGCCACGCACAAAGGAAGGCAATATAAGGCACGTGGAACGTATGCGGGATTCCTTCAGAGGAGGTGATGTGTGTGCAAATATGGCAAATTCAATGCAAAGCCGACTACAGGCCGTCATCGAAGCAAATGGAGGCCACACATGATTTTATACATTACAATATTTTTACCATTTTTATTTATATTGTTGATTTTTTTTTTATTTAATAATTTTTTTTTTTGATATTTATAAATTTACTTTTTTAAATTATTACCCATGCCGTACACACGAATTCGGTACAAACAAAATAGAATTAACAATTATACAAACACAATTTTTTGCCAATATTGTTATACATTATTATTTTTATTATACACGGAACAAGACCCCAAATAAATATTTATGCGTTTTATTTCATGTATTTACTATATTTGGAACACCAACAGCACGATATCAATAACATTAGGTACGTATTATTAGATGTTTAACAATTTATTGTTCAATAAAAGTACACTTGCCAATAACAGACGAACACGACAAACTCTGCAAACATAATAATTTCTCAAAAATAGAAAACAATATGTCAATGCAGAGAAAAAGCAAAAAAATAAACTGTTAAATAAAATTTAAAAATAAATCATAACAACGCGACAAAAGTAGGTGAACACATCTACGGCAATCTTACTTTTTATAAGTGTTCAGCAATTTTGTTGCTTTTGCTGTTCATCAACTTTTGTTGCTTTTGCTGTTCATCAACTTTTGTTGCTTTTGCTGTTCATCAACTTTTGTTGCTTTTGCTGTTCATCAACTTTTGTAACCTTAAGGTGTTCATGAAATTTTGTGGCCGTCACTCGTCACCGACTTCTGTTGCTTAATGTGTGTATGACTTTTGGCGTTTTAAATGTGTTCAGCTACTTTTGTTGGTGACTGTACTTATTGCTGCAATACAATATCTGTCCTGAGTTTGGTGCTTATTTCAGAGTTCATTTGATGGCTCAGTTAAATAATTACAAATCAGTTTGCAGGTTCACACCTCGCCGCTCAGCCAGCAATACTGCCTAAGTTAAATAATAGTTGATTACATTTTCTTTTCTCTATTAATTAGATTTGGAATATATTCATGCCCGATATGGCGATAGGCTCGCTCCCTATCAAATTGTGGGACGGAACACGCAGGCCGAAACGTGGGTGGCCTGGTAACACTTCTGCCTACCTGTTCTGGTAAAAAGACGTGAGTTTATGTATAGGTGTAGATTTGGAATAAAATCCGCACTATTCACTGTGTTATGTGATGATATTTCTGTGTATTTCTCCAGTACACATTGTTTGTGTTGCGCGGTGCAAGTTAAGCGAAGATTTGTGGCAAAGTTAGGGATGTGTTGGTCGATTTGTATTTGGTGTCAGGATCAAGGATATTAGAGGATATGTCGCTGTCCGGCGGCGTGGTGGTGTAGTGGTGTGGTGAGGCTGGCGGCGCCCTCGCGCTGGTCGTGGTGCCACACACACGTTGCAGCCAGCCATACACGCAGCCTTTGACTACATATGATTTTCCTTGTTAAGTTTTACACACAGCGAAAATACGTTCGGCGTACTGTTGGTAGCGCTAGTGGCACCTCTGCATACCTTTTCAGCGATACAGGCTTGCAGAGCTGTGAGCTTACGTAAGTAACGATAGAGCTCTCAGTTTAGAATTGCAGAAATATCATCCTAGTTAATAATGTATTGGCGGGTAGTAAGAGAGTCGGCGCGGCCCCCGCGGCCTGGCTCGCGCCACGTCACCGGCGGATCTAGTGTGTGCACTGCCGCCCGCCGCCTGCATCAACATCGTTTTAGTTTTACGGCATTAGAAAGTTAGCTGTTTTGTTATCGTTTTATGCATGCCTTTATCGTGTCGAGCGTCACTAATATCGCATATTTTAGTTACGAGCTAAAGTGAATGTGGACTATTTTAAACATTGAGTCGCGTCCACTAACCAGATAAAAAATGAATATTCCAGATGCATGAAGTATGTAGTAATGAATAATAATAAAATACACCAAATACTCACACACATAATCCAGCCCACTAGGTATCGAGCACTGCGTCGTGGCTATCAGAAACTGCAAGAGGTTTACGGACTGACAAATAGTGGAACACAAAAATATTTTTAGGAATCGAACCGCAACCTCTCGTTTGAGAGTCAGCTCTCAAAGAATTGCGGCCCAGAAGCTGCCTAATGATTAACAAGGGCTAATTATGCATACTCAGCCCTTGGACAGTGCAGCTCCGACGATCGAGAGGCGGCAGTAGCTAACCATGCGTTGTCTCGATAGTGAAGCAAAACTACTTGCGTATGATGAGAAAAGTTACAGATCTCCCCACGTGATGCTTGCCAATAGCCCGTTTAAAAAAAATTAGATATAATAAAATCAGGATTTCAACTAATGGCCGAGACGGTGTGGTGAAACCGCAGAAGAGTGCCGGTAGATATGTATGGATCCTAGTGGAGTAGTGTAGTGTAGTGTTCCACGTCGCGCGTCGCCGTAATGCCTGGCGCTTGCGTAAACATTTACATAGAATGAGCGAGGCAGCTGGAGGTCGGGAGGGCGCGGGTCCCGGTCACGGCGACTCAACATATTCATACTTAACATAATATTCTCTTCACATTAACTAAAGCCATGAATAGAAATACGCACTCGTTATGAAACGTTTTGTATGAATTCGGGTGGTCTGTACTAAAAGATACGCAGACTCATTTTTGCCGCATCATTGAGTTGTGGAAGAGTTTACCGACCGACATAACCCTGGGTTATTCCATCACAGTGTGCAGTAGCAGTTCATTAAGCAGCCCTAATTGTGTCGTAGGTATGTCTGTTGCTAATGGACACTCTTTGCACGGTATCGCACTGTCCATCGTGTAGAGCAGACAATGTGGGTCCGAGGCTCCAGTGGCAAATGTTGTCTATCAGATACCTACTATATAAGTGATATAAAACCTAAGATTATTAAACGATTACACACTGTGACAGAACGTTATCGGGCAGCGAGGACGCAATATATCTGTTTTCAATAATTTAACGTTGATAAGTAGAGCGAAATATATAGTTGCCAACTCCGATGTGTTCACATAGCAGGCGCCTCACTGTGCCCACGTCGTGATTGTTTTGTTTGTTGGAGGAAGGATATTGGTATCCGCGCGGGTAGCAGCCACCGTAAGATTTGCTCGTAAACCCGTTATAGAGTGTCATGCAAGTGTTTCGCGCACCGGTTTCAATCAATGCTAGGTGGTTTCAACAAGCAAGCGCAAAAATGTCGACAGCGATATCTTACAGTGGTGGATACTCCATCTGCATTGCACTGTACTCGCCACCAAGAGCTGTGAGTTCGTCGAGTCAAGATTAGAAATAAGCTTGGTGTGACCAGCGCCTAAGCACGCCACGCGCCCACCTCATCCGGCGATGCAATAAAATGCGAGACAAACAACATCTAAATTGGTCATGTGGATGTAGTTCCTATCGACATTGTGAACGAATAGAGATGGTTCGGTAATGTGATGTTGGTGAGGTGTTGCGTCGGGTCCTGCTGGATACGCTACATCCATGGAATAGAATTTTTTTTTTCACACTGTAGGTCTGGCAAACGACCAAACACCTGATGGCAAGTGATCACTGCCGCCCATGAACATCCACAATGCTTGGATCACAAATGCGTTGACGGACGATCAAGTGGGGAGGGGAGAGGGAAGGAAAATGGATGGGAAGAGGAAAGGGGCATCCGAAAATCTCACTCGCCGGACGAAACGCGATAGCAAAGCTGTCGCTTCACGTCGATCTTCTGTGAGACAGTGGTACCGCTTCGGACAGGCCTGCTCATTTTGGCTGAGTCATGAGTGACAACAGCGTGGCTTTATCTCTTTAAAAAACTGTTTTCTCTTACGTTCTGCCTTACTCCCTTCTAACATAAATTTCAATCAAATGCATTTCTCACGAGCTGGTATTTGCAGGGACCTGAGACTATCATGTGTATGATGTCTGTTATTGGTAAGCTTGTACAGCCAGATCAGTGCTTCTTTTAATTTTTTTCTGTCTTTTGTATGTTGTGTCCCTCTATCCCATATTAATTACGCAAAATGTCTGTTTTGGCATGTTCCTCTTTTCGTCCTTGCCTCTCAGTGCTTACATGCCGCTCGTTGAGTCACTCATCTAGTTAATACTATGAATACATGTCAAAACCTAAATATTACAATCTGACCAGCTCGAGAGAGAATATCTAAATGTAAAGTTCATAGAGTCCTCAATAGTCCATCGCGTGTAATTACTTAATTTGATGATACTATGAAGGCCGCCCCCCCGAAGTATTTTACTCCAAAGTGACGGCTTTGTATAAAATATGTTTCATTACAGTAACATTTAGGAAAAGAATAGTGTAATAGGGAATTAAATGCGATGGGCCCATAAAGCATCATTATAATAAAGATTAAAGGGCGCAGCGCGTGAACGCGTTTTGTTCACGTGTAAATATGAGGCGGCTCGGCGAGGGAGCCGTGCTGGCGCTGGGTAGGGCTGGTGTGCGCGGCTCGTTTGTTAGCGCTCGGCGGTGGTGGCGCCGCGCCTTCGCCGCCCCACCTGGCGCGCTGACGGCCGCGTATCGATCCAGCGCCACGTCACGGACTGCCAAAAACTTCACACTTCAAGCACGGCTCTCCACAGGTCAAGCGGCCCTCCTTCTAATCCATTAGAGACAAACCAATGTTGGATACTCGAGCCAAACACTATTACTAATGCTTGTAGTCGATGTAACCATTAAGTAGCATTCAATGTTTGTTACCAGTTACATATTTATCTCGAGCGTGGTTTAGCACTGTAAGCTTGAAAGTCACATTTGTATGATTTCTAATGAAGGAATATTAATATTACTAGATGCTATTAGAAACGACATGGTACAAATAGTGAGAATTAATGATTTTGCATTATTTCTTGTCGCGTTTAACCTATTAAAGCTCATTTTAACATTTACAAAATACGAACTATAAACCTAATTTTCGAGTACGCGAAAGTTGATTATAGCCTGCCACACCATAAATGTAAATTGCAAATTGCACATTGAGCTATTAGCTCCGTATATTGCCGTCTTCGTGAGACAGTTTCATTAAAGCTGATAAGACAGTGTAGAGGCATAAACCGGAAGCTACTACTCCTAGCCCGGCGCAGTGGTGGCAAGTGGCGTAGTGCTGATGGCGGTAAGTGTTTGGTGAGCACTCGGCCGGGCGACGCCGAGCCACGCCGGGGGCGCTACGAGCCGCTGACAAATTGACGCGCGGCACCGAGTCACACCCATCAACACTACTCGCAACGCATAATGACCCAAGCGAATGTCATTCATATGTCAAACACATACAACTACAACTGATCGTTTGTTATAAACGTGTTGTTTAATCTTCATTTGAGAACAATATTATGCGAAAGATAATATGGAAACGTTTAGCAAACTGGTTCGACAAATTTTGTTGGAGGCTGATCTCTCAGATATGATCGAAACAAATTCATTGTGCCAGCCTTTAGATTCTCGAAGCATTTCCATGTTTTGTGTAGTCTCTAGTAGCTTGTTGCTTGCCGTCAAGTTATTATGTAGCTGTGGCAGCATCGAAAGCTCAATACATAGAACACTACCATTTCAAAAAATGTTATATAGTTTCGTTCAAGATTGGCGATTCTAAAAATATGTGTAGCCGTAAGTTTAAGTTGGTATGGTGGAGTTACGCCAGTAGTATAAAGTGGTGGCGCGATGAGCTCGGAATATCCGTGGCAGTTATCCGAGGCATTATCTACGCGAAGCCAAACATAGGTCAGTGGCTATCAGTTCTGTGAAGTTCAGTTATTGGGGGATTTTACGAAACAGTTATTAGTTGGTGTGTGAGAGGAAGTATCGAGCAGCTGAGTGTTGCGTGGTGTGGCGGCGGGCGCGGCGGTCGCGGCGGGCGCGGTGTGGGTGCGCCACAGGTCCCGCGCCGCGCGCCACAGGTGGGGTCGGTGGTGCGGGTGGCGCCGCGCCCGCGTGTTCGCCACTGGGACTCGCCGACGGGCGCTGCCTGCGCTGCGGGACCGTGCTGTCTCTTCCTCGCGCGCTATGGCCAGCACCGCGCTGAACGTTCACCACTTGCTCCCTCCATACATACAGGACCGCGGTGCACCGATGGCAATACCACACAATATCCGTTCGAAAATGTAAACAAGTACATTGCAAACAAGTCATATAAGTAATAATGTCGCTGACTTTTTTGCAAATTCTTGGTACAGACATTACAAAGATCTTCAGGCGTGGACTAAGCCAGCTTAATACTTCCACTGAACCTGCATCGGTGTGCCCGATAAAAGCCTGGACTCAGAGTAAGAACTATTCGCGTCATATAAGTATTTTCTCCCCCGTTTTCTTCTCTCGTGTTGTTCGGTCACATAATGTTGCCGTGTGTCGATATCCCTACGAGCGTGCATGTTGGTGGGAGCAATAAACTCGTTTGTGGAGGTGACTGGACGCGTACGATTCGGTTCGTGTTGTCCGGACATCTAATTAAACGGCATCTCTTATAATCGATGGTGGTGCGGGTTTACGAGCAGGTACTGCGGCTCGCGGGGGCCGCTTGTGTACACGAGGGGACACACCTCGCTATTTTGTTTTAATAGAGATCGATTGATCCGTTTGATAATCTGAATTCAACTCCAATTTGGTTAATTTTTGGTTTTTATCTTGGGAAATTTAGGATATAATAGTGGTGCAGTGTAAGCTCGGTCGGCTTAGTATGAGGAAATCAACAGAAAAGATAGCCAGACTGTAAATATTTTCTGCCCCGTTATAATTGGACCCAAAACCAATATAGTGGATCACACAAACATTTGCCTCGATGAGGGGATCGAACTCGTGGTCTCTCATTTTACAACCAGCGTCTTAACCAACTGCGCCAAGGTGGCTGTTCACAATACAATTGAACAGCGACATGCGTTTGTTGCTGTTGAGTGTTGCTATCAGACAGACACTCTACGGTCTACGCCTATGTGTGAGTGAATCGCGCGTGCGTCTCCGAGTTCCGCCCACAAACAATGACTAATGATGTTATGAGTAATGTTAAATGTAAAGCCACATAACTTGTCACTATCATTGTCGAAAGAAAGCAACGCCTTTTTCTCTATGACAACTTAGTCAGCGGGAGCGCTAAAGGCGCTTACTTCTCAATAAAATAAAATAGACTAGAAAATGGTATCTAATTTGTGCCTTTAAATATCTATACGTGTTGTATGGGTTGCCTGTTATCTAGTCATATCATTAAGCTTTATAAATGTGAGGTTGGCAGGTAGGTATGTACTCCAATGTCTCGAAATACATTATAATTCCCAATTACTGGCAATATTTTGTTGATCTGTCGATAAGAGCCAATATGGCTTAGGTTGCTTTTACGTATTAGATAGTATTGTTGCTGAAGCGGTTTGCCCGACGGTGTCGCTTCGCGGCCTTCACTTTACAAAAGTGCAAGTGCGATTGTTCCGCCGACGACGCCGCGCCGCCGGGAATGTGCTGACTCCTCACCACACACGGCACTATGACACAGCTCACATTGCTACTAGCTCCGACGACAACGCGCACACATCCACACAGCACATAGCGCACTATTTATGAAGACATTAGTTAATTATGAGTGCTTAGTGAGCGGTAATTACAATTATATGTGAACCATTTGTGGGGCGACGGCGAGCGCTGCCACGTGGCGCGCACTAACGAGCTGACGTCACACACACACACACACAAGCACAGGCGAGGGTCGCGCGAGTGCAGCGCGGCTCAGCGGCGCGACCGAGGGCCCAATTACTCTGACCACGTGCTCAACAGACGGGCCTCTTCGCCGCCAGATATTCGGGCGCGCTCGCATCAGCTTATTATTCCACCACAAGTAACGCACGAGATGCCACTTGAGTACTCACACTCAATACAAATGTCAACAATGTGAATTACATTTTCTTTTTCATGATAACTATAACTTGATATTATATTATGAGAATTTTAATAATGCCGCAAGAGGGTGGTTGTATGTCTATTGTTAGTGGGTATGATGGCAAATCGGACCATGTGTCTCATGTACGATATACGAGTAACGGACATCATCCACCAAAATTGTATGGTTGATTAATTATTAGCAATGACTGGTGATTTTGTGCACTCGTATCGAGTATGGTAGTGCGGTCGGCAGTTGACACAGGTGCTCGCCGCAAGTGAGAGTCAATGATAGAAACCACTAAGCTATTACGGTTCTCTCACGCAGCCTGTCTGTGTGAAGGTGTTAAATGTCCCGCGGATTGCATTTCAACACTCCCGCCCGCCGCCGCCGCCGCCCGCCAACACTGCCTGCAATTATTACTCGTATATTAATTGTTGCACTTCGCTACATTCTCTGCCTTATAAAAGTATACTTTACATGAGTTTATCTCATTGTAACCTCGCGTTGAACGGTGTTCTGCATCTTATTTTAAATATAGGTACATTACGCAATGCATCATGTGATAATGTCATTAAATAAACTGGTAGGTTTTCTTGAAACAAAAGCAAATGTTATTTTTGAGATTAAGCTTGCGGTCTGTGACAAGTGTATAATATATGTGATATTATTAAGTTTGTTATAACGAGTCTGAACCTTATACTTCTAAGTTGTGTCCCCGTATTGAAGAGCGGGTCAGCAGGTCACCCGGCCATCTGGTTGGTCTCCAAGGTAGTTAGAGGTGGCGCGAGTCTTTGTATGTTTGTAGCCACTGGTCGGTCGGGGCTAGATGCTCTGTTTGTTTGGACGACAGACGTGATCAGCGCTAGCAGACACATTTTTACTATGAGATAGCAGAACATTTTTACAGCCAGCAACTTAATGGTATTCAAGGAGTCTTTAGTAGTCGAGTCCACGTATTTCCGTGTATTTTGGTGCACACGGTTTGCATGCCTTTCATTGATAGGGTCATATAACTGGGGGTGTTGTTATGGTGTATGTCTGTGAGTAAGGTATTCCGTGTAATTAGGAGCGTGTGTGTGCATGGCGCGGTGTTGCTCGTGGCGGCGAGTGTGCGGAGCGCTGCTGCTGTCCGGTTTCAACGGCGCGGCGCGGCGCGGCGCGAGCGTGTTATATAAACCAACATACTGGAACGTATAAAATTTAAATACTGCCCCGCACCGAGGCGCCTCCCTCCCGCGCCCCGCACCGCTCCCTATCGAAAATGCGACGTCACGGTGTATTCAACAGTTTGTCGTCCGTGACAGACTTGCTTAGCTGCGAAATGCTTCATCATTAGCAACTCAATGAGACTTGGCGGGTCGGTGCGGTCTCTCCGCGACACTACAGCGAGCTCGACACCGGGGCAGCGCTCCGCCGGTAGTGCCTCGCCTCAGACGAGTAACACCGGTTTGATTCCACACTGCGCTGTGCATATTGATTTCTACACATTACTTAGCATTATTAATACGCCGAAAATACCGGAGAGAAAGCTACGTGAGATAATTCCTACCGTCATCATCTATACAATAGCTTTCGAATTAAATAGTTGGATTAACACCAAAGCATTAGGTTTTAATAAAAGTTTCCACGGTCTCGGAGTGTGTGGTGGTGGCGAGGAAGTGTGGCGGAGAGTGCGGCGCGGCCGTGAGGAGTCGCTCGCCTAGCAACTAGCGCCGAGGCTTGTGAATAATACACCAGCGTGGAGTTAATGCGCTGTTCAAAGTACGGTTTTTGTAGGATATTATAAACTAGCATTGAACCTGAATCGGCGAGCGCGTCGCATTAGTGATTCAAGTGGCGCCGCGCTAGTGCACTACACTCCGGCCCACAGCGTGGACCACGACGTCGCGTCGCCGCTCCCGCTCCACACCCTGCGCTCAGCTCGCCAGCCGCCACTACCCGCTACTCACTGCCCTCGGTCTTCGCCATGAACAACGAGCAGCGAGCTATGTCATTGCGGACGTTTATTGAGTCACAAACATAATAAATAGTTTGAGATGTTCCGCGGCACTCGCCACTGCGAGCGACGCGCGCCAATTCATTCAACTTTAACTGCAAAAACTATTCGTAGTTTTATTTCAATTGTTGTTCGTTTTTTCGCTGCGTTACACAAGGTTGTGTACAGACGTGTCATAACTGCCAATATCGTAATCAAAATACTACGGCTTAGGTATAGTAGATATGCGTGGAGCAGGTTATGTCGGTACTACACAAGAGGTATGCGCGAGACGAGGCGCGGCGCTAGCGCAAGCCGCGTCGCAGCACAAACACTTCGCCGCATTAAATAATATAATCCTTGTCGAACAGCGAGCAGCCAGCAGAACAATGGATTACACGCGGCCGCCGCGGCTCCCGCGACCCGCGCCGCTCGCTTCTTACATAATACGTGGGTTAATGGCGGACTTATAGTAATTAATTCAAACAAAAACTAACCAAGTGTCATAACGAAGCAACCTTACGTGTAATAATAAGCACATATGTGTGCGCGCTGGTGGTGTGTGTGTGCATGTATGTATGTGCGTGTGCGTGTGTGTGTGTTTGCGAGCGCGGAAGCGACCCGCGCGCGCCGCCACGCGCAATTAACTCATTTGGAGAGTCAGCACTCATACTCTGCTAATATAATTACATTCAAATAGAAAAGCGATGAGGGTATGCCGTCTAGCCTCGCAAGCACATTTGTGTTGGTCAGAATCACATTGAGCCGACATCACTTTACTAGACCATTATTTAGCTTTCCTCGATAAATCTAACACCAAAAGACATTTTCAATTCAAACCAATAGTTCCTGAGATTAGTACATTTGAACAAACTCTTCAGCTTTATATATTAGTACAAAGTATTGTTTACACGATTGATTTTTTTTTTAATTCGGATCTGTAGGTCTATAATTAGCGTGCACAAACAAACAAACACAGTCTTTAGTTTCATATATTAGTATAGATAAGAATCCAAAAACTATTACGTTCTTGATATCCTTTTGGGATAATTGGTCAGAGATTCAGCTCGGCCGTTATTGAGTGTGCTGGAAGGAAGATTAACAGTTACCCTACTGTAGAAGAATAACAAATATGTTGTGCAAGAGCGGCAATCACTTCCATCAGAGTCTACCCGGCCTCTCACCCGACAAGCTCACCCCACTCCTGTGTAACAACACCTCCTGCAAACAATTAATATTGAGCATCGAAACACGTTGAGGCTCTTTGGAATGCGAGTTTGTCTTCAATCCGCAACGAAGTATATCGCAGAAGCGGCAGACAAATGGGCTAAGATACGACACTCTACACTTCGATACAAAGGCGTACCTAGCGTAGGCTAGGTAAACTGTTTACAATCAAGTGAATCGCATGTTATTTTTCCTCTGTCTTCAAAAGCAAGTTCTGGGGGCTCTTGCGTGTGTGTGTGAGCGGGGTGTTTGAGCAAACGGTGCTGACCGCGATCTACTTCCAGCGGGCGCTGTTTGGTCAAGTGCACGCCGCGCCACCATGCACCCCACTCTCCCCGCCACGCACCACGCGCCACCACCTTTACACCCAGTTATATCGTCTTGACACCGTCGACACCGGCGACTTGTGTGCTCTAAAGCAAAATTCCGACTTCAATATCTTGCCATATGTGTTTTTCTTACTTTATACCGGCCCTTATCAACACGGTTCGCGTAATAGTACACGTCTTTTTTACACATTAATTTATCAAACAGTGTTGATACGAGAAATACTACCTCAATAAAATAATATAACCACAATGCACTTGATTGTACCTAAGTGCAATTCAATCTCAACAAATAGTATGTAGATTTTTCTAACTAAGGTTGAGTTTCCTCTTAAACAATAGAATTAAAAAAACTAGATCATCCCAGGCAAAATACTTTATCGCCACTTGACACATTTACGCCGGCTTTGTCGAAACCGGACATAGGACCTGCACACACTCAACTCGAAATATAACACACTGCCATGCGTGATGTGACGAGTTTCATCCATACTTTTACTCATCTTGCAGAATTATTTTCTTCTATTTTATGACTGACCGACTGCCTGACGTTAACTCTTTCGGGAAAATGTATTATTACAATAATTATCTGATATTACTTCTATCAGATAAGGCTGTGTTTATAACCTAATTAAATCATTGAGGTAGTTGCTATTATCTTCTTGCATAATTGATTACATTCAATATTATAAGAAATACACGAAAAAAATTTAAAGAGATAGAAGTCTGCCATAGTTACCCAATTTCAATGGTTCCTTGATGTAGAGTCCGCATCAGTCCACTGATGGGTAGGGAGCTACGGGTATGTATGTATATGTAAAGGCCGCGTTTTAAGGCGTTATTAGATTAAATTAAGTCATATGGTTTCAAAGAAATAATATTACATTACATTTAGTCCTTTAAATTTTCATTAGTAGATAAATTTTAGTGAGAACTATTATTTTTGATGTTACAAGGCATAACGTTGCACTGCAGTTTAACAACTACCTATTATCATTCTTTATAGATATAGTCTATCTAAACTAAGAAGTTCCATTTGACATTGGGAAATAGGGATGCTGTCAAATAAATCGGTTCTTACAATATCCGATTATTTAGAGATATCGATAATATTTGTTTGTATTTCTTAATCGATTACAGTTTATATTTTCAGTTTACATCATTTCGTTTATTTTTTCATTAACATTTTTATTCTAATGAGACATCAACAATTGCATGTCACTTTACTATTTAGGAACAAAAGGAGTGATTTATCTATTACTAGCGGCCCGTCCCGGCTTCACCCGGGTGCAGACACTTTTTCGAGTCCAATCCACATCACGCACATGCTTATGAACACATGATACATACATACAATACAATACATATACTCCAAAGTGAGGAACCTCCTCACTATGTGTGGCGTATCCTACAATACTGACTTCATTTCCATTGTAATATCCAAATCTATTAATTAATGATAAATTAATTCATATTAATATTATTATTTCACTATTTATTAAAGTATGTTCGTTGACAGCATACCTATTATTAGCTGAAAGTTCAGTATTTTTAAAACTTAAAAAACAACTGTTTTATATCTGCTCGATTATTTAAATATTTTTACCGATTATGCGTATACAAATGCATTTGAATAGTCTCGACTCTACCGGTAAAAGACCTAACGAGGTGACTTTGTAATGACGTCTAGAAAAAAAATATGTTGTTTAAAATGGTTATTTTGCTTTATTTAATGAATTCTAGTTTAAATTTAGTGATTATGGTTTGTATATCTAGTGATAAAATAAGAATACCTTCATAATTCCATGGATTTACGGAAAGTGTTATTGAAATTGTGTGGGTTACGTCTGCACAAAGTTATTTACGTTAAAAGTATGAAACGTCAAATGGAACCTGTTAGTTTAGATAGACTATAATAACCGGAACCAATGGTTTAATTCGTTTACTTAGAGACATCGTGATTATTACCTTCAAGGCAACTGCATTAAATAAAATATACACTGCACCGACAAACACAACTCTCTCTATTATAGTTGAAGTATAAGGAAATTAAAAACCAGTAATTATGTAATTGAAAATCGTTTAACAGTGTAATGAATTGGAGCACCACGTGTCGTGCGGATATTGGTGGGCCCGGCTGTTATCGTATGTGTACAGGTGCGGGATTGAACATGCTGCTGTTCACAGATAGTGCATTGTGGGCCGGACGGCCCGGCGCGGTGTGATAGCGGCGGTGGCGCTGCTCGCGTGTAGGTCGCCGCTGATTGCCGCCACACACTGTTATCTATCAATGAAACGTGATCAGTTCCTACTGCGGGTTATCTGCGTGTTAAATCACGATACGTGTCAGCAGCGAGGCGGGTGGAGGCGGGCGGGGTCCCGCAGGCGCGCACAATTGTCGCTACTGGACACTTACGTTACGATGATGTGTTAAAATTGTCTATTATTAAAATTAAAGCTACATACTCGTATGTTCTTGTTTGTTGGCATGCAAGTTGTCTTATTATGACGAAGTTTAAAAAGTATGTATATGGATATAGCTTGACAAAGTAGCTCAATGTCTTGGTGCATAACCCACGCCTCTCGTTTCACAATGATTATAAAAAATGTTTTAACGCTTGAGTGAAAATAATTATGGATCATTGGTTAACTTTGGTGGCGCCATTGGATCAAAAGCCGGCTATGAAAGGCCAGCTGAGAGGCCGTGGCTCCGATAGCAACACCCAGACATCCAAGACAAGACTATTTATCGCAAATTTTGGTGTTGTGGGACGAAAACCTCTCTAGTAGTTTGTCATACCAAAGTAGGTAATCATAATTGTCATAAAGATCCCAGTATTTTGCGGTTCGGCGCTTATCTTGGGCAGCCACTAGTACCTGCTGCATTGAGCGTATTAAACGCTGCGCGGTCGTAATGTCAATCGCGTCGCCCTACAAGTCGCCTTGTACGCAGATAGTGTAATCTGACATTACTAGGGGATTTTGCTTATCTCTACTAGGTTCGCATAATGTTTAATTAATAGTAATATTAATTTTATTATGGCACTTTTTATTTTTAGCACTCCACTGTTGATAACGGGCCTCCTCTACGATGGTAGGTATTTGGCTCTCCATCTATCGCGCTGGCTTCACGCGGCTGGTGCGAGTACAAATTCTCAGTTACCCTACGAAGTTTTGATTCGCACGACTCTCAAATTGGCTGTTCGGTATGCTTCAAACTAGGCTATTGTTCATTTACATTCCCAAACTCACATCTATATCCTTGAAGGGATAGTCTGAAGTACTTAGTATTACTACCATCTTCATTTCACCAACTTTGTTTTTGGTCCACAAAATAACAAGGGTGACACTTTCGCCATGGCGGGTACAAATCGTGACATGGTCTTCAAAATAAATAACTTATTCAGAATGATTTTCTAAACACGGGTATCAAACCCAAGATCATAGTTAACACGGCATAGCGACATGCTACCAATAATTCAATGAGTTTATAAGTTACTTAATTGTGACATTTAAAAGTTGTAGTGTGTAGGTAGGTACTGTTAACTTCTGATGCAACGATATTTTAAAGTTTATTTTTGTCTTGGTTTGGTAAATTTAATTAATTTTATCATTGATATTTATTGTAGGTACCTATACTGTTTATTGTAGATATAGACTAGTAATGCGTGGCGAAAAACCCGATGAACAATAATTTAAAATGACACTTAGATGCTTTTGTAATGTCCTTTTTGTAAATTACGCCAATTACTCATGCATTGACATTGACAGTGACGTGGCGGTCAGCCGGATGAGACATGAGGGGTCACGAGAACGTTTTCCGTAATAGGACAATGCATGTATGAACTGAAAATATTGACTCCAGATGTACGGTCCAAGAGCAAAGTCCTAATTCATTCCAGATGTTATGGCATAAGGAAAATATAGTAATTAAGATCATAATCTTCTGGACTTTTTCACAACTGGTGCGACTTTACCTACGTGGCTTGAGTGCACTGTAGGAGGCACAGTAAAAGGAAACAATCCAATTGCCGTGTATGAAATCGACGATATGTGTTTACCATATGATCAGTAATATGGAGGCATTTGATGCACTTTATCAGATTAGTTACTAAGTACATACATAGAACTTTTTTTGTTTCATGAAATGCACGCTGCTAGTTGGTTTATTGCCTAAACATGTCAGTTCAGTAATTCGGTCACGGGACGCGGCTTCAATAAAAATGATTGCAATAAAAGTGTAGTTCGTTCTGTACACGAGCATGAGGTTTTTCATGCGGCGGGTCACATTAGACGAGATAATTACAGCGCACATGTCAGGAACTGTATTTATAGACGCACTACACGTGGCCCGAGTCCTCGCACACAAGTCACAACACTTACTCCTCGACCAACACTTCCTAAACGTAAACCAAGCTAAGCTGGAACTAAATTGTGTAAAACATGGCGGGTACACCACTTCACTGAATTCAAATACGAATCTTTTAAGAGGTAGAGCTTATTTTTCGTCGCACTGGTCAAGTGCAGCTGTAAATCGCGTTGTCCCAGGTTCGTTTCCAAAATCATACTTTTGTGAGTTTTTGGTTCGCCTTGCCGAGAATCGGCTCTTATCGATTCAGATCAAATATCAGGATTTGGGACGGAAATAAGTTTGAAGAACTTTAGGTGGCATTGCTCGCATCTCTGCTTATCACTTTAAGGATACAGGCGGGAGCTTATATCTGTGATAAACAACATGGGGGCTCTATAAACTCTTATTGAAACATATTTTCGCTTGATAACAATTGGTATCACTCAATGAAGTTGAGCTCAGCCTCAATTATGTATGAGAAGTGATAAGGTGTGAAACCAATATTATGTAGAGTTCGTCCGTACCACAGGAATTACGTTGCATCATACAAACAGGTAGTTAACATTAACATTTTAACATTAGAATGATTCATGAGTCCATTAGAACAACTCTTTAATATTTCCATTGCAGAAAGGAATTGATATACTTAATTTTTTAAAGATTATATAAAATATCGAGTGAATTATGCACTTCAAACCAATGCGAATTAGCCGGCCAGAGAAACAGTATTAAATGTTTCCTTCACAAACACGTCTGGTGATAAAAGGGGATTTGAATATGGGATTAAAACGCACTCTACATTATATGTTGCATTTTCTATTATGAATTCCCATTATTATTTTGTTGGTTTTATCGTTCAGCATGAAGGATTTTAAACATGTTACTTTTAAACTCGCAGTTGTCCGTTTTAAGGACGACGGTTTTATCTGCATCGTAATTTTTGTATAATAAATGTAATGAAAACACAAGATACACATTCATCGATCATATCAGGACATATCCGTCTCGGTGGCGGAGCGCCGCGGGTCGCTGTCTCGTGAGCGGCGGCGGCGTGGTGCGCCACTTTCTGATCTCCACGCGGTTCTCGGAAGCCTTCACCGCGCCGGCATTCCAATTAAAAACCAAATGAACCACCATAAACACTTGAACGAGTACATTGATAGGAAATATTATAATGTGGATATACACGAGCGTGGAGCGGCGCAGTAAGCAGGTGATCCCGGCGCGATAACGATCTAACACAGACGAGCGGGCGGCCGCGGACCAGTGGAACCTGACAAGCACTCACACAGCTAGCGTACATGTCCCTTGAGTAGTGTGACTTGCCGACTGCAGGATACATTATCCCAATAATCCACGATTTTTTTTAAACAGCTATGTTATAAGGAAAATTCCGTAATGGCACAGCATATTTAATTAAGTGCTTCATTCCAGAAACAGTTTTATTAGTCCTATCAAATTTCTATATTGAGTCCAATGACAACAGATAATTATGTTTTGCCAATCAATACTTTCCTCTACATTGCACTAACGATCAGACGCAGTACCAGCCACTATGAAAAAAACGTTTAGCAAACTTTTATGTTCCAAGGAAAGGCTTCAATAATGTCTCTATATCCTATCTAACTTCAACAAGAGCTTAAAATAGCTACGATTACTATGTCTATACAATTCTACGCTTCAATAAATAAACATTGATTTATACATTTATCTCACCTAACTATCTAATATCTATAAATATATGCAATATGCATCATATCTATATCTGTCTATCTTTGTTAGCTGAAACATAAAATGCATCTAAATATCTAATGAAATCTTTTTTTATAGATAGATTATAGAAACCAGCCGTTAGACAATTTGAACTACCGAGGTAGTGAGGGGCTTTTCAAGCGATGTTGAAGTATCGGTCGTAGGTGGAATTTCCTGTGGCCAGGTTTCCCGCGTGGGTGGTGACCGGTGGTTGCAGGTACAAGTACTGGTCGCGACGACATGACAGCTCAATCACTTAATTAATAAGAAAATAAAGGTTCATGTCCGGAACTGTACCGCTGTGCTCATTCAAAAAAAAATCTTTCATTTAACGGTGAAGACTTTTCACAGGCGATTAACTGTGAAGTGTACCCAATACGCATGTTGGAATAAGCCTTATACCGGTTAATAGAGTATTTGACTCCATTTTTTCATATCAAAAAGTATCAATATCAGAAATATAGCAAACACTGAATTTTGTAAATCCGTTCAGTATTAAACAAGTTAAATCTTGCAGTGGGAGTAATAGAAAACAGATGAAAAAAAAATAGTGACGTCACCAGTCTTAATATGCATTACAGTGTTCGCGTGTGAAAGAGACGGTAAGATGTCACCACAATGATCCCACTCTCTTTTAAAATACATACATACATACATAAACTCACGCCTTTATCCCAGATGGGGTAGGCAGAGGCGCCACCAGGACACCCACATTTCGCCTTGTATGTTCCGTCCCATGATGTGATAGGGGGCGAGCCTATCGCCATATTGGGCACAAATTCCTGACTCCGGGCTGATAATGAATAGAAAAACACTCACATCACTTTGCCCGACCCGGGATTCGAACCCGAGACCTCAGCTTAGTAGTCATACCGTAGTACAACAACGCCACCGAGGCAGTCTTTTAAAATATTTTGTTTTAAAGGAATTTAATATTTTTGTACGCGAAATGATAAAAAAAATCGATCATATTCAAATACCCTATTCCAAAGAAAGTGTGCCCAGTACATGGGTTGGCATTATTATAATATTTCTGTAACACTTAACTCCATTATCATAAATTGTTGAGAAGAGAAAGTTCACGGAAATATTTTGGGACTAATTACTGGAAATTCGACTTCGATTTGCATCATTTACATAAAAGCTGGGTCATGTTTCATCATAAAACGATACCAGGAAGCAAAATCTCGGACAGCCTGTCGATATTTAACAAAATATTTTGTTTTTGTGCTCGCAATAGAACGTAGGTATAGCTAAATGGTTAAAAATGTGCCAATCAACCAGCGCAACATATTGCATAGAGTTTTTGTGTTACTTCTGTATGGCCCGGGTTTTAATCTGCGATCTTCGGCAACTAGCACTAGTAGTATATACATATGTATGTGCATAATGGAAAGCGTTATAATTGTTACTGAAACATAGAAATGTGTAGAATCACAGGTATATGTTGGGCATTTCCTTGACATGCGTACATGTGGCAGACCGAGGCTTATTGCTCGCCGGTACATTGCATCTTGTAGGTAATTTGTATCCGTCGCGGCGACAGCCCTGCGGCGACAGCGGGGCGACACAGCGCGCCAGCACTCACTACTCAATGTACACCTATATGGGCTGAAACATGCTCTCCAACAGGCGACTTCAATCACAACACTGCTCTCAAATGTGTCCCCTTTATCTTCTGTAATCTGTTGTTGAAAGTGCCACTTATATTCCGGCTGTGTAGAGCACAGAGCGTAGAGAATGCTGTGGATGCAATAGCTGTGTGAACGGGTTGTATCTGGTTAGGGCTAATTGCGCGTGATGCGTTTTATTGTGGAGTAGGTACTGGCAGGGGCGAGTTGCGACAGATTGGAGGAGAGTCGCAGCGACCCCGGCCACCGATAGGACGTTCTTGAGATATCGCGTTTCCAGAACGCGCTCGGTTCAGGGGGCAGCGCTTATCATCTCTAACATGCGCGCAGGCTAATTAGAACTCTGCGTGATGAGTGCAGGGAGCATTCTGGCTTGTCGTGGCGAGGACAGCGAGAGGTCGCGGAGTTATCGGGAGCATTCGTTATTTTCCGATTACAATGATTAAGTATAAATATTGGATGGTCTATTTCTGTGGCGCGGTGACAGATAACGAGGACGATATGTTTTTAAGGGAGCTTCGATAAGCTTCGTTATCGCGAGTTGTTTGTGGAGACGTCCGCGAGCGCCACGCCATCTACCCACCGTCGCGGCCACAGAGACCAAAAACTTCCATACTTATTACGAAGCCATTACATTTTCGAATGGTTCTCGTGGCCTTTGAAAACTGAAGTATATTCGATGTTATATGTAGGATGTAAACCCCCATGCAGAATATACACGAGCATAATTAAAGCTGTCGTATATTATTTAGTCGGTTAATTTGATTGACAATATGATAGATTAGTTAAGTGGCCTGTGCACAATCGTGATGCTCCAAGTATTGTAGGTGTAGGACGGCGATCATCTCAGCAACAGGTGGGCTCGCTTGTATGCCGATGATATCCTATAAAAAGTTTCAATTATAGAAAGGAAAACAAATATATAGTATTATTAAAACATTAAAGATCTCAGGCAGTTAATAGCACTAGGACATTATAGGTACTGAGATAAACAAAAATAGCTCTTAAGTTTGAAGTAGGTGTAGAAATATGGCAGCGAGTGGCTCACGTGGCTCAAATAAGACGGCTTAATTGTTAGTAATAAATTCCAGTAGCCGGTAGAATGTTACGGTGATAGTAATAATGCGATGGAATCAAATGAAGAGCACTGGTTTGGTGAGTAGATCGCGCTGAGATAATGTTGGCCGGCAGCACGGCGGGTCGCGCTGAGACAGGCGGCGGTTACAAGAACTTGTGTGTGTATTTTCATCTTTATTAGGTTTTTTTCTAACGATCGTCGCGTAAACTTTGCCGTGTCAACAAACTGATAAATTATACGAGCATTTTAGCGAGCGTCGCCCCCCGCGCCGCCCCCGCACCGCCGCCGCGCCCCGCGCATCACTCTGCCACAAACGACAAGATCATTGCAAACATGCGCGGAATGTTTGTTTTACTGCCATTCATCATTATATGATGAATTAATTGATACTTTATAAAGGCGGCTACTTCGCTGTTTTAACATAATATTAATTGTGATCGTTTGACAGCGCACCGGCACCTTCAAAGCGATGACCATGCACAAAACGTACAATCTTGTTTAAATAATTGGATTAAATAACATTATTTTAGTATTAGTGGAAACAACCAGTTCCTACATGATATTTTTAATTCATTGCTATACTTAGAAGTTGTATACCTATATTTAGTCTGAGGAAGTTAGGTTGTCTGTTGAGCGCCGTGGATTATTCTATCACTGGGAGTGTTTCCACCATCCGAGGACCTGTCAATAGAGACTAAACTGTTATTTTAAACTTCAATTGACACGAATAAGCATTTTGTTTACTCCGAGAACGAAAGCTCGCCCAATTTCTGGGATTCTCTCATTTGGATTAGTGGTCGAAAATAGTCACCGAGAGTGTTTTGTAAATTTGTAAGGGATCCTCGCCAGCAGCGATATTCATAGGAGTATCGGACTGGAAGGCTTGACTACCAGACCAAAATAACCTCTTTCAGTCGTCTCAGGATAGAGAGCATATACGAAGCTTTCTTCTCGTCAAAAAATAGAAAAAAAGTAGCGCGTTGTGTGACAAGTTATGAATAATTACAAGAGTTATCTCCTCGCCGGGCGACATTCCCATATGACGTAGACGCTGCTGTCACACAGCTTGGTGCTGTCCCGGCGCCGTGGCGGGGACGTGGCGGCGACGTGGCGGCGACGTGGCGGCGACGTGGCGGCGACGCGGCGCTCGCAGCGTGTCCGCGACATGCAGCGCTTAATTTGCCCTGTTTATTTATAGTGCGATGGTCAATGTGTCATGTCGATATTCCTGGTGCGATTGTGTCGGATGCCGGCGGGATGACGGCGCAGGCGACGTACTATCGCCGCGACCAGCGTCCGACCGCCACTACACCACACACAACACGCACTGTGTTGTTTGTTGTTCTCATGCACTGCTATAATTAGTCAGCAGTCGCGGCGGACGCCAGACGGGACTGATATCATTCGCACATTGTGTGCTGTTTGCTCGTTACGCTCGCTTCGTAATAGCGGAATGTGGCTCCTACTGTTTACGGAACTGAACAATGATATTATATCATCCCGTTTACATTCAACTGTTTAGCAAGGGCTAAGGATTAAGAGAAGTTTTGTTCTTATTCCACCATACTGTGGAAGAGTGAATGTGCGGCTTTCACTTTTGAATATCTCTCAGATATAAAGGTTTCTTACGACGCTTTCATTCATGGCTGATGTGACTTATAACTAACAACAAATACAAATGCAACTTCGAAAAGACAGTTTAGATTCGTGTCAGGATCTAACCTCTATCTTCTGCTTTGTCGCTGCCGTATCGATTTATTATCAATTGGGTGGTGTCCCGTGGCTGTTGAGTGTTATCGCTGACCGGTCCGGTTGCCACGCGGCCAGGCGCGCACTCGCCGCCGCCGCCCGGGCCTCCGCACCACCACGTCGCAACCTTGCATAGTTAAACAGTTTGTTGCCATTCAACTTTAGCTTTTTAATAACTTTTTAGATTAGAAACTATGTGTAAAAATACTTTGATGTAAGACAAAGACTTTCGACTAGTCAAGATTTATAATAATTTCAATCAATGTTTTATAAGTTGATAGTGGTTGGTATATAGAATTAAAAATGTCGCTCGCGGAGTTGGAGACACGAGCACTATGTATGTGCATAGTTATGTGAGTGATGTGTAGTCGGGGCTCGGAGCGATCATCGCGGCGCGGGCGCGGCGGCGGTGCGAGATGCGACGCACCGAGAATTTTAATAATATTTGTATTACAAAGAGGAAAGAGGAATTTTGTATTTTTGCGCTTGCGAGATGCGTTACGTACCTCTTTTGTTTATGTTTTGAATAGATAAATATTAATTCCTGAGAGTCTAGTCGTAAAAAATATGTTTGGATGTATTTGCGCCAGTTATGCTGATAGCAAAGATGGCAAAGATTAGACTAAAATCAGCTCTACATAAAAATGTTAAATCGTGAGTGATTATTATGGAGAACGGAGAACGTGACTCAAGCGATCAGTGTCCCAATAAACTACGAAAAACCTAATCAAGTTCACTTCTTTTTGTTGTACTGTAAGTACGAAAACTCTGGGAACAACGGAATGTGACGTCTTCTATGTGTTTTTAAAACTGTACGCAATTTTCAATGGTGTCTATAATTAAACCTAAATAATATTTACAATAGAAATCTATTAGTACAATACATGATCTATTATTGTCCCATGAGGGGTGGCAAGTGCGAGCCTGTAACTAGGTAGTTGAAATTATAGTGTTTGGTCGGAGGAGAGCAAGCGGGCGGGTCAGGGCCGTCCGCGCGAGCCTCGGCGGTCGACCAGCGCGGCGGCGGCGGCTCCACTCGAGCTGCGTGCTGCGACACGCGGACACATCCCCGCCTCCCCCACGCCGCACCTCCACACACCTCCACACACCTCGTCTCACGTCCTACAAACTCGTTATCAATGAATTAATACATCTACAAATAGTCTCTCACATAGGTACATATCTAGAATGTGATTATCCCGTTTCACCAATGTGTTTAGTGGTCACGCCTCGACGTTATACATCGTTGGTGCTGAGTTGGCCGTACGGGAAAGTCTCAGTTTGGTGTCCATTGCTACCGTAAGGTGTGATAGAGCCGCGCGACCTTGGGCGTTATTAGCGAAGCCTCGGCGATGGAACAGGTCTCGGTCGCGTGTGGAGCCGCGCCGCGAGTATTCAGTGTGGATAACCGTTGAAACAAGATTACTAAGTTTAGGCGACCGTTAGGCGGCGCGAAGCACCTGCATACAAGTTGTCTCGTAGCCGTCCCGTGGGAATGACTCGCTGTGCGTTTAATACGCCCGCCATTTGGAGAATGTAATATGTTAAGAGTTTAATTTCACAAGTGACACGGTATATTAATGAGCTCTAATTGCATTAATGTGTAATAGCTGAACAATGCTCGTGAGTGTGGCCAGGGGGGCGGAGCGGGCGCCGCACCTGTCCGGCCGAGCCGCGTCACGCTGCTGCGAGGTGTCCCGGGATCAATACAACCATATTCAAACACGTTATTGTAGTGTGTGGTGTCGCTCTACTCGTTGCTTATAAAACCGCGCGGACTGCGCATAATTAAACACTACAGTTTACGTTTTTATAGACTGGTCTGATTTAATGATAATGCTCGCTGCGGCGGAAGGTTCGAGAACGTTTGCATCACGTCGCGATTGCGGGCGCACGGAGATTGAATGAGTGTCAGTAAGTCGACGGTCAATAGTTCACACTCGCTGATACGGACGTTGTATTAATGAGGGACATCGTTTCAGCTCAACGTGTTATTGCTATGCACGATTACACATGGGCTCCATTACCTTGTTGATTGAGACTGCTCTTTGGGGGCGTCTCATAAGTTATGTCTTGTAAGTTATATCATAGAAAATATCACTGAACAAAAAGACGAGCGGTATTCTTGTGCTACGGTCCCATTCTGCATGCCCGGTAACCACGGGGCCCCAAAATGCCAATTTACATATAAGACATCGCTTACCTGTCGTAGGAATTACTACAAATGATTATAAGGCAGCTTATCCAGTGAAAATACCTACGTGGCGAATTATAATCTTATCAATATGCTTCCGTATGATGATGTCTCACACCCTTTATTATTTTGATACTGCCAGCACTACCTAACAGATACAAATATGGAATACTACATCAGTAAAAACAACAGCTATTAATCGATGTTTATCGATATTTATCCTAATAAAATAATAACGGTTTAGAATTTGAGTCTTGAATGGAATTTGAAATGGCGGATTGCGTTGTTACTAGGCCAGTGCGGCGATTATAGTCAACACGCGCTTGGTCCAATTATGTTGTGCTATATACATTCTTAAATATCATATGCAATATATGCAAACAAAAAATTAACGCAGGTGTTTATTATTAGATCGACGTGTAGAGTGTTATACGTTGTTTTGTTTATGCTGTAAGAAAAAAGTACGCGTAAATTCATTATTCGAGTGGACTGTCTATGAATACCCAGAATCCTTAGAGATCGTATAGATCCATGCCTTAGAGCCCATTCGGGGAAGGATTTAAAGGACACAAATGTGATCACTGCCGCATGAACATCCCAACGTTGGACCCATAATCATGGATGTGTTGCCGGCCCAACTTATTGGGAGGAGAGCGGAAGGGAAAAAGATGAGAAGAGGAAAGGGGTATTGGGCATCCGGCAACCTCACTCGCCGAACGAAACAACGAAGCTGTCTATTTCCTGTGGGACAGTGGTACCGCCCCGGCGAGCCTGCGCATTCTGGCTGAGTCATGACTGACAACAGCATGGCTCTACCACTTCTTGAAGTCGGTCGTAGTCTTATCGACACTCGGTTGTCTTTGTCAAGCAATAGATGAGTTGAATGATTGGATTTTAGAGCGGTAGAGTCGTGGAGCTTCGCTGTAGGTCGTTAATTTCGTCGTGAACTATGCTAGGCGTTTAGGGTGGTAGACAATACTAGTAGCAGGCAGGCACAGGGATCCTATATTGCCTTATTCATAGTATGTGAACATAAAGCTGATAATAAGTGTAGGACTGTTAAATTTCGAAACCAGCTGGTGTTAACGATGAACTTAGAACCTGACAACATCATAGGTATTTATGGCGGGTATTACATCGACGTGCAGTAGTTGGAGTTTGAGCGAATACGATGATCCCGTCACGGTCGTGTGTGTCGGATTGTTTAACCTTACATCAACGATGCCCTTGCCGATGATGTGGAGGTGTTCATGGTCGGCTGTCATGACTTGTTTACTAGACCTTCGACATCAAAGACAATGCGTTGGTCACGAGGTGGCGCTGTGATCGCCTGGTCATGCGGCTCGTTAGTGTGGACTTTACTGGCAAACAAGAGATAACGCGCTTGGAGACGCTCATTATGCGTTATCGACTAAATCTAGTCCAATGATTGCTCCACATTTTATTGGTTGAGACGTAGTTACACCACCGAGTACCGCCAGAATATGATTACGCTTGTGATTCTTAATTTCTTTTACATTAGCTCAATGCTTTTTCGTATGGTTACACATATTCGAATTATTCCCTATATAGGAATGGGATCTAGTTTATAACTTGAATGTTAAGCGCTCATCGCAACTCATATAGATCATCTGTGTTCGTTTGGCGTCCAAATGCGTTGTTGTCATGCTGTTGTTAAAATTTTAGAAACAGTTTTTCACTCTTAATATTTTATTATATTAGTGTATGTCTAATACTAGTCCAGTCATCTGGTAATTTACCTGGAAAGTTTTCCGGGAGTTTTGAAATGGGTGACTTTATAGATTTTGAGGTGCTCTTTTCGAATTTCTACTTTGCGACGTCGTATCTTTGCCGCTCGCGCTGCTAGATTGAAAAAATGGCGTCCAAAAGCAGAATTTTGACAATATCTCCTTTCTGAGTCAGTGTACGAAGAATACCTATATCTCAATGAATATCTGTATATTTACAAAATGAAACTAGACTAAAATTTCTACATATATGTCTTTACAATTTTTTAATTTATTATTTAAAGGAGGATAATTAATTGATCGGGTAACACTGAGTGAAAAATCGCTGCGAGCTAAGCGAGATATTATTATTTCTAGTTACAAGGAATAAACCCTACTACAATCGATAGAGCAGTGAAGTTGTTACTATTTTAATAGCGCAGTTGTACTACGGTATGATCACAACCTCAATGTTGAAGTACAACTCAACTCTCGGGCTCGAATCCCGGGTGGAGCAAAGTGATATTGGATTTGTCAGTTCATTATCAGCCGGGAGTCAGGAATTTGTGCCAGATATGGCGATAGGCTCGCCTCCTATCACATCGTGGGCCGGAACACAAAAGGCGATATGTGAGTGTCCTGGTACCACCTCTGCCTTCCTCTTCTAGGAAAAAGGCGGAAGTTTATTTAAGTGGCAAAACGCTCCTTAGACAGACATGCTGCTAACATAGCGTTGACTGCACTGCATTTAATGTGCACTTTTGTCAGCATAGCGGCAAAAAGAGTATGGTAATGAATATTTCATTCGTATATCATATTATGCAACTCGTATAGTAATTGTCATACTAAAGTTTGGTCCATTTTGTCTTAAATTATGTTTGTGAAGCTTCACATACAACATCGCATTTACGATTTATTTATTTATTTATTCGTTACTGCACACCCAAATAAAACAAAAGGCATACAATATTTTACAAATATAAATAAAGAGTACAGTTGGCGGTCTTATCGCCCTAGGCGATTTCTTACAGACAACCTTTGGATGGATATAAGAAAAGGATAAGAATAGAGGGCAGTATAGAATTTAAAGAAAAAACAAGCTCTTATAAGGGAATAGATAAACAAATTATTTGTTGCAGTTCTACGAATTGTGTAGGTATAGAGCAAGTAATCAATGGTAGTGCGGTTCAGCTGTACACATGTGCGGCGACAGCGACCACCAGGTGGGCTGCCAGCTGGTCGGCCTTTAACAGCTCAAATACCACATTTTATAGGCCGTATATAGAAAGTGACCATGGCTTATGTACTTATAACAAAATATTCCTATACTATTTGGGTAGGTTAGCTATAATATAAATTGATTGGTTCGTAAGCCATAAAATTACGCCAAAAATTAAAATTGGTGGTTTTTCCAACAGTTTCCGGAATAATGTTGGTTTAAGTACATACATTAAACATAGGTATGTAATAAGTATGTATGATATATTTTTTTTCTGCCTGTGGTTTTCGTTTAGGGGAGTGTTTCGTTTCTCTGCTGAGTGTTGTGATTGTACATGTGGGGTAAACAAACCCGCAGAGGGCTAGGGTTTGATATATTTTGTATTGGGTAGTATGTTATGCGGTAAGTGATGGGTGAGAAGGGAATAATAAGGTCCAATGTGCGCCAGTAGTCCATGCAAACCAGTACATTATTTACAGCAATAGAACAGAGATCTGACACAGTACCGCTCAATTAACAAGTATTTTTTTAGCTATGAATGGCGAGACGAGCATGACATTCGTAAGCAATACGACCGCTCATGGACAGTAGCAACAAAACAATACCATGAAATACAAAGCAATGCTTGGCATTCCACTGCGCTCGTCATCCTGAGACATAAGATGTTAAGTCTCATTATGTATGTATGTTTCTAAATTAAGTCTACATCGACTAGCTTCCGTTAAACATCTTCTATTAAAAGCTTTTTGAAAAGTGTTGACATTGCTATGATGTTGACACGTTCGCGAGTCGCGACACAGTCATGGCTGAAGCCACAAGTGGCGACCTGTTGCTAAGTGGCTCGCGTTACATAACGCCTATAACAGGCAAGTCCATTATTCGGGTGAGGCGTGGTGCGGCCCGCGGGTGCTTCCGCCGCCGCCGGCGACGCCAACACCTCACTCGCGCATATTTGTTACCATTATAATGTGACAGGCGGCCACGTGAAAGCCCCATTAGTTTCACAGCGCGAGCGTTATTACACCTCATCAGTCTACTCCAAAATACGAGTATGCTGTTGTTAGATGATAATACAATTTTCACAATAACGTATTTGACTTTGTAATCGTACTACATACATATTTACAACGACTACTATGCACACTCTATTCTTCAACAAACCTATAAAGTTATAGGTAATAAGTATAACTCAGTTGCTTTATAAGTCGCTACCACCATACCGATTCTGGGATGTACAACTTCTCGTTTTAAATGTCAATGTTGAATTTTATTGAATTTATTATCAGTTTATGGCCAGACATTTTGTCGCGACACGACCAACAGACTAACGACATTATAAAATTTCGTTCCATTTACATTATATATTACATAAAGCTCAGAAAAGTTGAGAAAATCTCGTAACACGGAAAGTGAGAAGTCTAGTGAAGTTTGAGGGAGTTTTGAAGCAATGTGGAGTGATTGCAATACGACAGACGGCCGCGAGTGGCGCTGGCGGCGACGAACAACAGGCGCGTCCAACACGTGTTGATTGACAAACGCTGGCTGTTGGGCAACGAGTCGAGTCGACACTCGTCGCGCCGTGTTCGGCGGCCGCCGCGTTGTTGCAAACGGTGTCGCTAGTGTCGCAACGTGGCGGCGAGCAGCGACGAGCGAGCGCCAAGCTCCCAGCACCAACACGCATCCACACCAAGATAATAAACTGTCGGCGGATAACGCGCGATAACTGCGGCCTGCGCCCCTTGAACTGTGACACGGCGAATGATAACGCGCCCGCCCCTGCGCCCCGCCACACCCCCGCGCGGCCCGCGCTATCGCACCGGACTCAAGATCCGATAGATATTTACACACAATTAGCGAACGCTTAAAAACTGCTCAAAATATTACCGACTCATACCGACGTGTACGCTCGGCGCTCACACCGCCACACACACTGCACGCGCGTGCTGGTGATCACGAAATTTTGTGAAAAATACCGTAATTATCATACTTAATATTGTATTCGAGTTATTTTGTACTAGTACATACATGCATATTTCCCACAACAATTCATACACTCGTTTATGAAATTAGTTTGCACGTTGTTGGCGGTTCAAACTATTTTAAATACATATCTGGAAATAAAATAGAGTTGGAACAATAAATCTTCATGACAAACAATTCGAAAAATATCTTATATGATATATTTATAATCATTCCTTAATATCGAAAATAGTTTGTAGTAATTTTTACTTTGTTAATATAGCTTATGTACTCACAGCGCCATCTTTGTAACTGGTTACAAAACACTTACTACGTCTCTACATTAATACCGATTCACTGTTTGTGACAGGGTTTACCAAAAAGTTTTAGAGTGATCCGGTAGATGGCGCTATGCGGAGTACTTTAGTCCAGTCTCGGGTTTAATATTAAAGTTAGAGGGGGTGGACCACACTCTACTACGGTGGCCTAGTGTGTGTTGGAGGACTTCGCACACTACATACATTTTCACAATGTTCTGCTTAACCTTTAAAGATTCGTTAAAGACACATGACTTCCACAAGTCCAGGCGCGCCTTGGGCTTCGAACGCGATATGATCATCGCCGCAGCTGATGTGAACTGACCCGCCACCTCGCATATTATAACAAAAAAAAAATTGATGGTCTGATTCTCCTCTTGTGAGGTTTTCTATTTAGAAACCCTCAAATGTGCTGTCTGCGATTATAATTTACGCCTAGAAGGGTGAAGAGCGTAAGACGTGGAATGTACGTTTCTCAAATCCCTGTATAGATTAAGAAGTGTAGTGGATAATTGATCGGACTAACAATACAGAGAGGACCATGATTCAAAGGTAACAATGTGTTATGGTGGAAGTTACTTCGTTTAACAAGGCCGTACTAAGAAAACGTTTTAGGCTAATATGTTTAGTTAGATAAAGACGTGATTTATTCGAGTGTAAGTTGATTTACTTCCTCATGCGCGTGAGGGATGTGGCGCCGCCGCTCGCGACACTGCATGTAGGCCGTAAGAGCCAACACTCCTACAAATTGACATTGATGTTCTTTTCTCCTAACTCAGTTAGCCAGCTCAACGAATTTAACTAACAAACACATGTTTCACGCACTTTTGTATGTGTGTTTGTATGTGTATGTTTGTATGTGTGTACTCTCAATTTAGAAAGGTTAAACGTTAATATTATACTGACAACTTGTATGAAAGGCGCGGAAAAAACGTTTGTTGATCGCGTAAACTGGGAAATCGATTAATGTTTTACATACATAAACTCACGCCTTTTTTCCTAGAAGGGGTAGGCAGAGGTACTACCAGGGTTCCCCGTTTCGCCTTGTGTGTTCCGTCCTACGATGTTAGGGCGATATGGCGAGCCTGTCGCCATATAGGTCACAAATTCCTGACTCCGGGCTAATAATGAATAAAAACATCCAATATTTATCACTTTGCCTGACCTGGAATTCGAACCCGAGACCTCGGCGTTGTAATCGTACCGTAGTACAACTGCGCCACCGAGGCAGTCAGATTAAATGTTTTTGTTATTATAATTAAGTGATGGAATTCTGTGATTACATTTGGAGAGATGTTGAGAAACATCGAGACTGGAGCAGGGGTTGAGAGCAGTGGGGGAGGGGGAGAGGGGTTGACCCGCGCCCAGTAATTAATTTATCGAGTGTCGAAAATCGATTTGTCATAAGATATTTTGTTCGTATGCTTTGTATAATTGTAGGTACTTTTATTTCGCTGACAAAAACACACGTTTTTGTTATAAATGTTCGTAGTATGTTAGTATGTTGAGTTTTGATCTTAGATTTGTAAAATCAATATATTACGAAGATGTGAAAAGTATCTACAAAAGTACCTCATTAATCTATTTATAGTTGGTTATGGATCGGGCGTAAACTGCTGAGACGGTAGACGCGGATTCAGATCCCAGGGTATACACTTCTGAATTTCGTCGTCTTGTGTGTATTTTGAGTCTATTTCAAAACAAGTGAATGGTGAAGAAAAACACGATGCGGTATCTGCATGCTATAAACATATTAAACAGAATTTATATTGTGGTCACTTCTCTCACTTCCTCTGAATGTTAGAGAAGTGTTCTGCAGTAAGATGTATACAAGCTACTTGATTAATGTAATTTTAGAGAATCGAGATTGCTAAACTTAATAGATGGTACTCTCTTCCTCTCTACAGCCATAGGAAGTCCGCTGCTCAACATAGACTATGGTATTTCTCCTCAATCATTAATTATTTCACAAATGGAAAATGTTTCTGTGAATCACTACAATTTAGATTATGAAAATAATATTTGAGTTGTATTTAACAATAGTATGCAGGTGTAGTCACGCCGACGCGACGCGACGTCTCGGCAAGGCCGGGCCGGGCGACCCTTGGTTACACTAATTAAATACTTTGCTTTATTTTATTGAGGTGCTTCAATTTCGTGTAATATTTAATTTATTCAATTTGAACGAAATAAAGACTTTATTCAGAAATACTATATTTTTCATGAACAACGTAAAAGAGACGTAAAAATGTTATGAATATATTGTCTATTACGTACAAATTAGATATAAAAAACGCATGTAGGATTGTTCCATCTAAATTTTTTGTCGTAAATTTTCCATCAGTACGTTTTATGTTGAGTTCGTTGTGCAGAAATTTGAATATATCCCATTTTATGTATGAGATCGCTCTAGGCGTATGTTTCATAAAATTGTAGGCTTCATTTATCTTGCTATTTTAGTGGACATGAAAATATGAGATGTGATAATCTTCTATATCATTTGTAGGAGAGGGGCGCATTGTGATCTATTCTCGGAAATGAATGACCTCGATTAGCGCGGGCTCAGGTGAGCCAGCGAAACGGCTCATGTTGAAAGGAACCAGGATCGATTTAACACCCTTCTTAGAGACTGTGGCCACCACGAGCCTAGTTCAACTTGGGATTAGAATTATTAATGTCTCTTATGGTCAGCTCTAAAGATTTTAGAAACATATCAACATTTTAGAAAGTAGACAAATTTGACGGCTTAGAATTATCATAATATATACTATTCCCGCTTTTATTTCCTTGGGGTTTGTAACTCCACCAAGTTCTCGCCAGAGATTATAGACCGGCAGCAGCTACAACCATGAAAACATATTTCTCCTTCTTATAGACAATGATTAAAATTATTATAATAAAATTATCTTTGCGACACAAACATTGCATGTCTCATGTATGTCTCTACATGGCATCTGAGAGCTAATCTAAATGAACTCCTTGTAAAGCTTAAAATAATCTCCCCAGCAAGTACAAGACTCTGAAATACGCCACATAATACACGTATATTGAAATTTCTCAAGACTGTTGACTGAAGGACGTTAATAATTATTAAAGTGAATCTGTATAGGAACAACACTTTGAAAGGAAAAGTTAAAGTGGAAAACAAACATTACAGTTGGCCGATAATTGAAGTATAATAACCGTTTTGTAGAGAGCTGGCGAGCAACTAGATCGACAAAGCGAGTAATGGGACAATGTGGTGAAGCAGGGGGCGACGGCGAGCGGTGCTGGGAGGTCGCTGGTCAGTGTTTACTAGGGAATGTGAGGCGGGGTGTTGTACATACTACAAACATCGTGTTGTTGTCGTAGCAGTAATTCATGAATTACGAGTGTGCTGTGGTAATACTTGGTGACCATACATTGGTATGAAAAAAGAAAAGAAAATATTCATATAAAAGAAAGTTGTTTCGGAATCACGTTCCGTTAATTTAGTTATCGATATCCTGGTTTCTGCCTCCTGTGCTCAATTCCATGGAGATGCTAGTTGTGGTAAGACAACTAAGTTTTTTTTTGCGGATGTGACCAGAAGAACCTGGTATTACCTACGACGTCGCATACAAACATGGACAATACTAAAGAGACGGTAGTCGTATTTTGAAAACTGTCGAGTCTCTGGCAACGTTACTCACTACACAACTAACAATGAAAAAGTAGAACTACTTCACTCATATTATGAAATTGTGTACTTCCCCTGGTCGAGTAAGCGCAATCGCATAGTGGTTAATTTGTTTGTGGACGAAGAACCGATAAACCTTCGAACTGCACACGTCATACTAAGCGGTCACTCCCACTGCGCAACGTAAGTTTATCGTAGCTTGTAGTTATGTGGTTCATTGCGATGTGACCAAAGTCGCAATACAAAAAGTAATCAGCATTGGGTATATATATATGTACGAGATACTTGGTGAGTACGAGTGTACACGTCCGGCAGTGTGTACTGTCTAGACTCTAGTCAGTAGTTGTCCGCCGCACGAGCTCAGTACGCTCGGGGACGCTTCCGACGGACACTGCGTGTTTTCATTAAACATGTTTGTTGTACTTACTTACTAGCCGATGCCTGCGACTTAATCTGCGTGATTTATTATGCAGTACACCCTTGCAATTATTTTTTTCCTACTAGCACGTATCGCGTAGCAATCGTACATGTAATAGCTTTTGTCGAGGACACCATCACCTTAATATAATATGGATAATACACATTTATCTCTTCTTCATCCATCTCTTTCTTTTCCGTTGCGGGCATGGTTGGACTTAATTCGCTATCTGCTACGAAATAAAGTCGACAATCCAGCAGTGTTGGCGTATATCCACCTGTATGTTCCTCAGCAACATACGCGAGGAGTTGGACGTTGAGCGCAACAATTGTTATCAGCTCCACCATATTGGCGCCTATGTTATATGAATAGCACTCCAATTGGCAGGACTATTCGTTTACTAAATATATTATATTTACACAACAGATCCAAGATGTCGGCATTTTCTATGACGGGTTGGGTGAACTTCACAAGTCTCCTATATTATTTTTGTCGCGCTTTGATGGTAAGTAGTATTCATGTAGAGTTAACTTATGCTTATTGTATTTTAAGATTCTTTTTCTTTTGACTGTTTAATTATAAGAATATTTATCTTGTTTGTTTTATTATCTTCAATAAATATTCATATGATAAATATGTTTGATTTAACAACTCAAACGCATTGGTTAAACTTTCCCCGGATGAGCCTGCCCAATGCCCATTCATGGATGATTTTATCGTGATTTGGTTTAATTTTTCAGCTTTCGTGGTCACGGGGCTGACGGTTGACCACGTAATTTTTTTAATAACTAAATTTCAGCTGTTTGCCGAAAAACGTAATATTCAGTGTTTAATATTACTTGCATTATGAATGAACACCGCGCCGCTTAAATATAAAAGAATTGTAAAAGTCCATAAAATATAAATAGTCATTCTGTAAAATAATAGAAAAACAATCTCATAATAGCTTCATTGTATTCCATTTGTAATTTAAAAAATAAGTGGCGGACAGAATTAGATCGTTATTGGAGATTAGTTATCAATTCCAGACATCGATTCCAGACACAAATTATACACTTCAGACCATGGTAAGTGCTCGCTTACAATATATAAATAAGCATAGTTTTTTTATGACGTAAAGTTTACGACGAAATAAAACCGTTTGTTAATTATTTTGAACCACACCAGTGTAAAACGCCCTGTCTGTATTCGTTATTTTATAATTATTTATATCATGACACGTCTTTATTAACGCATAAACGACTTTTCCGAATATCTTCGACAACTTGTTACTTGTAAAAGCAACGCTGTTGTGTCCCGGTTTGAAGGACATTGTAGCCAGAGAAACTAATGGATATAATGAGACTTAACAGCTGTGGAATGCCAAGCATTGCTTTGATTGACGTTGTTATTCTAGAAAATGTAAAATTATACTGCCTCGGTGGCGTAGTTGTATTACGGTACGGTTACAAAGCTGAGGTTTCGGGTTCGAGTCACGGGTCGGGCAAAGTGATATTGGATTTTTCTATTCATTATCAGCCCGGAGTCAGGAATTTGTGCCCGATATGGCGATAGGCTCGCCCCCTATCACATCATGGGACGGAACATACAAGGCGAAATGTGGGTGTCCTAGTGGCGCCTCTGCCTACCCCTTCGGGGATAAAGGCGTGAGTTTATGTATGTATGTATGTATGTAAAATTATAAAAGCTGAATTTTATATATTATGTTGATAAGGCAACTGTCAAAAGGTTCTTTGGTAGCCAGATACTTGATGATTCTTTCATCACTCCACACATCGAACTTCATAAACGCTGATAGTGTGATACCTATGTCAGAGGCAAGCGCAGACAAACTTTCAGATTTTATAAAATGACGAAAGTCTGGCGGCCACGGACTCTAGGTCAAAATTTTAGTAATCTATATATATAGTTTGTTATGTCATTGCCATTATCATAAAGTTGTTAAACGTGTGTTTGATTTTCATTTCAGTAAATCGGCTTCGTACTAATAGTAAAATAATATTACTTGTAATACATTGTATACGTGCTGCATTTTCGTGAATATAACTCAGAGCTGTATAATTTTACAAGTGCTACAAACACTTTAATCGCAAACTTAATTCCCAAACTCACGTGAAAAATATATTTCTCTCAAGTAACTCGGCAAGTTGGAGCCATAACTGGCGAAAATAACATCGTAATTTTGATGAGAGTGTAGTGTTTGCTCGCCGGTAAACTTTCAAAAATTGTACAATAGTCCGTAGCTATGTAGTGCGCAGTGTGTACAATAAATAGTGAAGTTTTAACGACGTCAACATGGGTGCACCAAACTTCCGTCCGCGAGTGTACCGGGGCGACGCGACGGGACGCACCGGCTACAGATTGCGGTAATAATATTGTTAGTCGGAGTGCACACTGTACACTACACCGAGGCAGAGTGACTCGGCCGGCGCGGTGGTGGCGAGTGCCCGCGTCCTACACTGTGCTGCCCCCGCGATACTGAGGCTTCTCTTTGCATTTGTTATTAGGTTTTGTCCACAACCATTTACATTTGGAAGGTCTGGTAATACAATCTGCTTGAATATATATTTGATTACATTGCGCATTCTTGGCTTTTATTTGACAAAAGTGCAAAATAATTTAATTTATTTAAATTGAGGAACAATAAATGCAAGGCCATATTCATTGGCTTTTGTTTTCTATAACTGGTAAGGAAAACCGTATTTTTTTTTAAATATTTCTCTTAACTTATATAGAAATATTTTGAGTCTACACACTTTTTTACTCTTATTGTCATAATGTAATTTGCAGTTAAGCTTTTCTAGTTGCATTTGCTATGGCAGTTAATAACATTTCTTAAAATAAAACCAACAAGAAATTCTGAGTGTAATGAAATTGTGATGCTGGTTAAATTTTAAAATCTTTAGTAAAGTTGAGCGCAGCGAAAAAATATGAGCTAGAATAAGTGGTTATCCTCTTCTTTTTGCTGTTTATCGGTTCTTGGATAATAAGACCTTTTTCAATTGCAATGTTGCCCTATTACGTATATTTGTTGAGACCAGACAAGCTGTTGGGTATATTGGTTGGGCGGGTTGCTGTCGTTTTTCACCGGGATGTTAAGTATATCGGCAAGCAGTGGATAAGATTCACGTGAAACCAGATAGAATGGCATGATCGAGAGGGGGCCTATACCCAGCAGTGGGTTGATACAGACTGAAAGGAATAAGAAGATGATGATAAAGTGAGTACAATGCAGCTGATAAGTGCATTTGATATCTCTATTAGGTGACTATACCTAACCAACAGCGAGAGATAACGGGCGCTTATTGTACTTTTACTCTCTTATAAAGGTGGGTACTGACCGGTGCTACGCGGTGTAATATAACATTCGCAGCGAGCATTTATGTTACGCCGTGTGTTAAAATCGTTAGTAAAAATACAATGTCCGTGCTCGATTCCACGTACTGACTGCATGAATGTTCGCTTTGTAACATGTTACATTACGTTCCGTAATACCGGTCAGTACCAACCTTAATGTTCAAAGTTAATCTTCGCTAACATCACCGAACCTCCAAGCCCCAGTATATTTTTTGTATATACTTATATGTTTCTGTTGGTGTATATTGTGGCTTGTGACTTTGTGAGTGTACTGGGGCGTGTGCGGGCGGCGTCGCGTCGCAGAGTTAACTAACTTCGTGTTTGGAATGAGGATTCGGTGAACCCCCCCCCCCCCCCCCCCCGCGCTCCGCACCGCCGCGCTGCCTTCGCCTCTCACCTGATTATTATGTATAGGCTTTAGTTTGACTCCTCTCAAACTAGAATTAATCCTAGCAACCTAATATTTGTCTAGACTGATGTAGACGTTATTTGAAATAAATTATATTTTAAAAGTTTGCATTGATGATGACAAGTAACAAAACTTAATGGAATGCAAGTAGTATTTATATGGGTAAATAGTAGAAAACGACCATAATTTTTAACAAACATACATCGTACAATATGGGCTAGGCAAATAATATATTTTTTATATTAATTATTTCTATTCATTATCAGCCCGGAGTCAGGAATTTGTGCCCGATATGGCGATAGGCTCGCCCCCTATCACATCATGGGACGGAACATACAAGGCGACATGTGGGTGTCCTGGTGGCGCCTCTGCCTACCCCTTCTGGGATAAAGGCGTGAGTTTATGTATGTATGTAACTTTTAGTAGTTTCTTATTGTAAATTTCAAGAAGAAATCTACATTGAAGGGCTATTAAATTAACCATTAATTGTTTCTGAGTATAGCAATTCTAAATTGTAAAGTAGTTACCTACCTACTCTCGTGGTGCGTATTATTCCCTCCCCGTCTATCTGACAAAGCTTTCTGGCTGCTAAATAGTATAATACACATTTAAAATTGCATTTGCCGCGTAAATCCATGGCTCAGACGTAGATTAAAAGTGGCAGTAAACGTTCATTTGGACGAGCCACCACTCATGCAGAGATGAGTCTTATTATATTTGTGGGGTGCCGCTGAATGGGGATTTACTGATAGAACCACAATATTTTTCAAACTATTTTATAAGTTTAGTTAGGACTGAGGGTGTGGTTATTCGTATTTTTTAGAAACGTTTTTTCCCCTCTGATATCGTATTATTACTTTTAAATCTGATTCTTGATTCTTGATTCTTATAATTAATAACTAATATTTCTTAATGAGTATAATTTAATTACAGGATATAATTTACTCAAAGTTTACCGTGTCGATTTAATGTAAGTCGCTCAATCCGCAGTGAGATTAGCTTGAGATAAGCTTGCAGTGGGATAAATGCTTGCTGTACTTCTTTGGTATGGATTTAATGAACTGAGTGTTTGTCACACCTGGACATTTGTGAATAAAGTAAACGTGTTAATATAACAGGAAAGGTGGATCAGTTCTACTCACCCTCGCCCAATTCTTATGTCAATGAATAACAAAATCATTATACACAGAATATCTGAGTATGAACGAGGAGTGGCTATTGGCTAGCTCAAGTAAAAGTATTGCTAATTTACTATCGCTTGGGGTAGCTCACAAAGGCTGTCGTTGGTCCTCGGCTAACGACGCCGCCACGGACTATATCTTAAGTTAGTTTGACGACTGTTCTTTGAGATGGTCGCGCGGCAAATTCCTGCTGATATTTTTTTATTGTAAGAGTCGAGTTGATCTCTATTCTTTTACTTTGGAGAGTACATTTTTATTTTACACTGATAATATTATGACATTTATTTGTAACAATAATGACTTGGTTGCAGTGCTCAGTATGCAGTAATAGATAAAAATATATTAGAATGAATGCCAGCGGACACAGTGAGTGGACAGGCGGCGCGGCTGGCGGCGGACCAACTGCGCTATTCCTCTCCTTAACTCAGCGATAACTTGCTTTAATTGCGTATTTAGCAGTATTTATGTTGGTAGTGGAAATAGCGCGCTTTTATTAAGTAACTGAACATTTTACACAGAACTTTTATATGAAATAACAAGAAAATTATTCATGTTTATTGTTTAATGTTATATGGCAACTGCAATACTACTCACTTAGATACTATAACTTAACGTGCTATAGCAAGGTTCTACAATTTCAATTAAAAGACTTCAAATTAACTCTTCAAATTCAATGTTTAATGCATGACCCAGCAGATCTCGACCTTTAATAATTGCTTAGCATATTTATTGTGAAAGAAAAATCCAAATAACGCTTTTATTACATTTGTTTAGTTGGAATTATTTGAATTAAATTCAATCTCGGCCCTTTTATACAGAGCAATTTGTAAGTGAATATTGTTCGTTTATTAGTATTGCTGTTTAATAAGTGCGGTGTGCGGGGGTGCGGTGGGGGGCAGCGCGGGGCGGGGACGATGGGTACTTTTGTTTGCAGTATCTTTTAAATAGAAATGTTAATCAATGCGAAGTTAATCCGCCTTTTGCATTATGTTAACTACGCGCGATAAACGCTACACCGCGGTCACACTCATGAGCGGAGCGGCTTTATAGCAGTTTTGTTTATGAAAATAAATAGACCAAACTTTAGTATGACAATTATTATACGAGTTTCGAATTTACTATACGAATGAAATATTAATTACTATACTCTCTTTGCCGCTATGCTGACAATTGCAATTTGCACGTTAGGTGCAATGCAGTCAATGCTATGTTAGCTACATTTCTGTCTAACATTTTTGTCACATACATAAACTTCCGCCTTTTTCCCAGAAGAGGAAGGCAGAGGTGGTACCAGGACACTCACATTTCGCCTTGTATGTTCCGTCCCATGATGTGATAGACACTTTTAAAGACTTTTCCAGAGAAATATATAATAGAATTTGAGTTTCTTTTTATGTGTTTGGGTAGATTTGATTCTTCTGTTTTACATAGGCATACAAGTTCACATTACATACACATATATATATTTATACATAAGTTCACATTTATAAAAAAAGATTATTATAATATAGCCCAGGTTAATTGTTAGAAGTTGTACAAAAAAACTAAGCACGTGTATATTTCAGCATAATATGCGTATAATATATGGTTGCGTAATGAGAGCGGTTTTGTAGGTAGGTACACTATGACCATCATTACCCAGCCGTAATTCCCGCTATATTATACAGGCTTACACAGGTGAACCCGCAAGTTAAACAAACTCTTTACAAATGCATAGTATTTCGTGTCCTCTCCCTTACGCTATCCAGGTATAACTTGAATAAACTCAACAGCAATATTACTCGGATCTTTTATACGAGGGTCCGAGGTAACAACCATTTACTTAATTTCATTCCAGTTAAGTCTTCGGTGGGAGGTAGATGACCACATCTACGACGTAGACCGTGCTACGAACTGCAATGTCGTAGACTAACGCTACGATTTCGTACGTGTGTTCGATCAAATGTATTTTTACGAGCTTACTAAAATATATTTGCTTTTTACAATTTTAATTGACGATATTTTTTAGATAATATACTTTTATTGATCCGTTATATAAATAAATTCGCTTAAATCTATACACATGTCTTATGTCTTTCACTATAAACGAATTTTATTTCATTTCATATGTCTAAAAACGTGTAAAAATTTATTCTTTACAGACTGAAAGTATTAAAAGTAAAACAATTCTAATGCTAGATTAATTTCAAGGGAATAATAATACACAAGAATATGTAGTACAGGGTCATCTACAACTGAAAATTACAGCGTAAAAGTATTAAGATGTGCACTTTAATAAACTTGACATACATTGTAATTAACCTTCATAAACAACAAGTTTTTCATTTTCACTTTGTCTGGTTTTATTTTTCTTGGCACTAATTATATTAGTAGTTTAACACAGTACACTCAAGGTTCATAATTAAATTTATTACCGAGTAGCATAGTGAGTAAGTGCAATATAAGAATATTACGTGTTTTGAACATTACAGCTTGCAACGTCTCCGCGGTACGTAATGGACGTACCTCGAGAGCCGTGTGGGACTGTTGGCAGCACTGCCCCCGCTCCGCGCACTGCTGCCAACCTCCAGTATGAATGTTTATGTAGGTACTATTTGGCGATGTTAATTAACTTAATGCATAGTTTCTTGGCAGTACTCCGCTCCTCCAAGTATACTATAATATATTTGTTGAGAATAATTTGTTTGAGTGTGTGCTCGACTCGAGTGTCCTTCTCGGAAACCTGGTCGATAGACAGAACAAAACTATTTTGTTTCATTTCAATTCAAAGTATGGAAACCTTGTTATTTTTCTTACCTTTTTTATTGACTGAATATATTCAAACAATAATATAATAAAGACAGTGTTTAATAAATAATTAAATACATAATGGTTTCTTAGATTTACGCGAATGTTACACATTGAAAAATAAAACTATTTTATACGGATTTTATCGCGACCCCGTGACCACGAAAGCTGAAAAGCAATCGAAACGTCGGGAAGTTAAAAAATGTAAAAATTAAACCAAATCGCGATAAAATCCGTATAAAATAGTTTTATTTTTCAATAATTAAATACACCCAACAGTCACATACATAGTTCTGACCCCACACTAAGATCGAGTCTTGTGTCGTGGGTATGAGAAACTACGAGAGACTTTTCGGTCTCACAAACACCCAGACCCGAAACAAATACTTGTGGATCACACAAATATTTGTTTCGGCGGGGGGATCGAACCCGCGGCATCTCGTTTCACAGCCGGCGTCTTACCAACTGCGCCACAGAGGCCGTTTAAACTACAAATTGAATTAGTAATTAACTGTTATTTTTTTATTTATAGCTAAAGGACATGCTTACTAATTTATATCATGTCCCACAAAACGGCACAAAGAGTATGCCTGCAGGATCAATACCTGGTGTTTATCTAAATTTATAATTAGGGACCAGATTATATGCATCTTAAAAAGCTCTAAATGTGCATGGAATATGGGTAAAATATGCATGAAACCCAATGAAAACTGGTAAAATATGAAACATTAAAATTTCAGGGAAATAAAATAAGAGTACTATATTTTTTTTTATAATTAAATCTGCATAAAATGAGAAAATTATTCAATAACATACAAGGTATAAATAATGTCGTATATAAGTTATAGCTTCATTCAATTCAGTTAAGAAAATGGAAAAATCTGACAGACGGACACACCACCCTTATCAAACACAAGGGTTCCCTTCGGAGCTGTTGTGTAGGTACCGTAAGTACTTAATGTTTTCTAATATGAACTTATTCTTCGAGTAAGAAAATACGAAGACTCAGTATTTTAGTACGAATATTGGTTCCTCATCAATGGAAAACTGCGCTATTGAAGACGCTAACATATTATGAGTTGAGTGTTCTATGTACTAGAAAAGCGTCAAGAAACATCCTTTTCTTTTAAATCTTCAAAAACAAATCAAATGGTTAGTACATGTGGTGAATTGTGTGGTGCGCGGCTATCTGCATGACCACAATGCAGGTAATTCGTACTCATACGTAACCCAAAAAAAATAATCCTAAGTTTTTTTATTCCATAGCTCCAGCAAAATAGCAAACAGGTCACTATTTTTTTTTATTAATTAATTTATTAATTAATTAAAATACAAAGTTAGAAACAAAATTAAATATTATTTCCACGAAACCGGGCTTCGGTTTGACCGTGGAGGTGGTGAGTCTCATATACACATGTACAATAATACATTTGCATTACACATTAAACAAAAATAAAAAAGAAAACAAAATAACACTTATGAAGTTAGAATTTTAAACAAAAATAAACCAATGGTAAGTGATCACTGCTGCCCATAAATATCCACAAGCTAAGCTCATGGATATGTTGCCAAATCGGAAAGAGAACAGGAAGGAAAAAAGGAAAGGGGTGCTGAGCATCCGGCAGTCTTACTTACCGAACGAAACGCGACGGCAAAGCTTTTTTTTTTTTTTTTAGAGTATCGAATGGTATCAGACGGTAGTCTCATACCATTCGACACAATCATGCCGGCCCGCTGAGATGCCTCTTCACGCTACGGCGGAACGACCCAGGATTATAGGAAGGAGGGAACACGTGCGGTGGCAAACCGTTCCACAGCTTGACTGTACGGCAAAAAAAAGAATTAGAGAACCTTTTGGTTCGCGCCGAAATGGATTGAACAGTCAAGCTATGGCTCCGCAAGCCAGCAAGCGTGGGTCTGTTAAGGAAAGGAGAGGAAGGGATTAAAAGCTGTCGCTTCACGTCGATTTCTTGTGAGACAGTAATACTGCCCCGGACGAGCTTGCCCATTGATGCTAGGTCATGATAACAGCGTCACTCTACCACTTCCAAAGTGTAATTTTTATGTATTCCAGAAGTTTTGCGTCGATTGTTTTCTATTTGTTTGACCTACAGCATTCTCCCACGTGGAGTAATTACGCGTCCCGTTGCAATACCCTTGGATAGCGTTTGTTGCGGCGAGCGGCGATGTCGGCGGCGAGGCCATCCTCTGTAGCGCAGACAGCGTGCCAACACAGTGCCAATAACAGATGACGGGCGATGGAAAAACTGGCTAAGCCTGCCTCCACACCGACCGCTGACGCTCTTGCAAATCGAAATGACATTTATGAACTATTACTAAAGGTCACGAAGATGGAGTGCCGCTTTTTCTGAATTGATCCTTCAGATTTTAAATGCCAGCCTTTATTAAAAAACAATGGAAAAAGTCACATTGCAAATAATGAGAAAATAAGTCTTTTTTTTACGCAAAATATCATCCTTTACGTGATTTCATAAAGTCTAGCCAGGTAATACATTTTTTGACATTTTGCATCTCAATGTCTGACCTTTATACTTAGTAGATGGCGACTTATTATAAGTAGGCATAATTTATTTTAAAAACGTATACTTCATTCAATGAATATTACTCAATCTTTAGAAATAAGACTACCACCGCTTCAAAATGAATGATTACCAGTGAAAAGCTTCAAAGTGAATAATTAAAATAATACACATATAAATGTCTCAAAATTTGCCGACTAACGATCGGTAATAAGATAAATAATAGTAATAAAGATTAATGTACAAATATAAATAATACTAGTCTAGTATTTTTGCTAGTGTGGTCGCGGCGATGAGATACTCGCCCGGGGGAAATAAACGGCGCGGGATAATTGGAGCTGCCAAATAGAAATATTCATGTTTCAGCAGAAACGATCGCAACCGAACTATTAAACTAGACATCAAGGATCGGCGCTGTATTCTTAAGGTTCCGTACCAAAATTAAGATCACTGCGATGTCTATCATTGTCTGTCGTTTTGTGAGAGGTCCGGCAAAATTCTCACTAGTTCTTAAATGATCGCCGCTGCTCATGAACATCTCCAACACATTGACTGTGGGTGTGTGCCCGCCTTCTCAAAATTGCAGAGAAAATGGAAGCAAAAGGACAAGAAAAGGAAAAGCTTCAGCAGCAATTTTATCGACGTCAGCCTGGTTTCTTTGCCCAACTCTAAGTACTTATAAAAACTTTCACTTTATTGTTTTAGATCACAGGGGGTAAACATTATAGTAATGTGGGAAAAGACACAAACAGTGTCCCTATCTGACGCGACGTGTAGAGAAATCATTCAGTGCTTGTGTGGCAAAGTGCTATGGTTTTTAGAAGTATTTAATAAATACAAATAGCGATCCATTTATTTAAAGCAATTGCATGCAATAAATATTGCTTTATTTCATAGAATATAAATAATTGCGTCGATTTCGCCTCATATTTCCGCCGGCACGTGGAATATTCGTCGAATGGAAATGTCGCCGGCATTTGCATGAGATGCACGCGTCGCTTTACATATATAAACATTGTCCAAGTATATTGTTTTATCCGTTTATATTAATACTCTTTGCATAAATGTCCATGCTTTATATTTTATTTATTTATTAAATTTTCGAGAGAAATGTATAAGCTGTATAAATATGCATTAATTTAATTGATACTTTACAGTTTCAGTTAATAAACAGTTTTTACAGAAACACGGTCAGAATTAAAATGGGAAAATAAAAAGTTGTAAGTCAGGTTTTGATATTTATATTCAAACATACTCTGATGACTACCTTTCAGGAAGTTTGATTTGCCGTACGTGTAAAACCATAGATTTAGCATAGAACAGTAAAATATTGTGTGATGAAACTAATCATATTTTTATTAGATTCTTTTATTTCTTGATAGGTACCTGATGATCGACGACGACGCGGCAGATCTAAAAAACGCTAGTAAGAGAAACTGGATGCTTTCGTAGCCATGTGGCCTGAAATTTCTTTAGAGCGCAAATTATCTAGCGAAAGGAGAAGACCTTTGCCCAGCTGTGGGATGAAATAGATTAAATTTAAAAAGTCTTATTTGCAGGCAATGACTTATATTCTACCGATAGACGAGACACGTCAAAGAAATAAAGTGCCCCCGTATTTTAAAAGTACACTGCAATATTACATCACTTACCTGGTATTTTATTAAAATATTGTAACTTCAGACGATTTGCTTTCGGTTTGACGGCGAAACATTCATTTATTACTTTTAAACGTATGCGATGAGGCGTACTGCACTGTCACTGTCACGAAGCAAACTGATTAATGTTTGGTGCACGCACCGCAAGTAGGTGGGACACATTTTTTGTACTGAATGTCTTATCTAGTGTAACATTGATATCGATGTTTGCAGGCAGCTTTGGCCAAATTAAAAAATTGCATTACTTATTTATAAACGGAATATGCATAAAATTAGGTGAAAATTACCTAATAACTATACAAAACACGTTCTAATACTGTTTTTTCTTATCCATCGGTGATTAAAACAATAAATAGAGGCACATTACATCAAATTGTGTATGTTGCATACTGGGCCAAAGTTATCTTAATTGACTGCAGAAGACATGACCATTTTTTAAATTAAGTTATTAATCATAGATTGTATTATAATAATATTCCAACTACGTATTTTTAATTAATTCTTATGCATCGAGACTTTAAAAACAAAATATAGAATCAATTATATCAAAATTATTAGACCTAAGTAATCTTAAAAATTGCATGTATTTTAATTATTTATGTATAATTAATTATTTAGTTTCAAGATAGTATTTTTTAAATAAAATACTTTTTTCTTATTTTTTAAAACATTTAATCTAATAGGTAGTTCTTGTGTGCCTTCGAGTCGTGTCAATGGCGAGTCTCGCATGCGGCGCGCGCCGGTGTGGCGCCGGAGTGGCGCCGAACGTGTGGCGCGTGATCCGACGCAACGCTGCGTCTTTTTTAATTTTGGGTGATTCGTGGACAATCGGATGTAAATAGTGTGTAGTGTGATGACTAATTAAAGTGTGGTCAGTGGTGTCAATGATGTGCAAGTGCTGGATAGTGCAGTTGGAGTGGCATAGCGGCAGTGGTGTGTGGTACAAGTGAAGTGCAGTGCAAGTGGTGTAGTAGCTAACACACACCTGTGGTGTGCGGATACGGGACCGGTGTTCTGGTGAGTTTTATTCACGTATATTACCTTTCTTTGGATCATTATATTCGTTGGTCTTCGGCGCGCCAAGTACCAACAAACCTGTGTTCCTTTTTCGAATAATTTAACTTTTCATGACTTACTAAAACTTAATAATATAAAAAAAGACGAATCAGGAACGTTCGAGTAACAGCAACTAGTATTTTTCAAACATAGCTGTTAAGATTATAATAATATGTATTATATTGCTGGCGATACTTACTTATTTTGATGTCGAGGATTATAATAGTTAACTACGTTCATTAAGTTCGATCGTAACCACGCGTTATTATGTACTTACCTTTCGTAGATTGTAGTTTAAAAACAATAGGAAATGTCAAGTGAAGCAAATAGTATTAAAAGTAAATATTGATTGACGGTCCTTTGACCCGGTCCATTCACCTTAAATATAATATTATTAGAATTACCATATGAATTGTAGAGGGAATATCGCAAATATCTATAAAGTGCAAATGCATCACAATCGAACGGTTACATCCACAGATGAATGTCTTTATTGGCGGGTCGTCCAGCCAACACACGTTGCACAAAACTTCATGCATTGAATTTGAATTTGAATACAAACCAATATATTGTTTCGTTGCGACTTATTGCTGTGTAACACGGGTTACGGTTTTCTGGCAATAAGCTAGCATAATAATATTATGATTGACTTAGCTATGAACACATCAGGCAATAAGTTTTCTGAAAACTCACCTTGATCGATCAACGTTCTGGCAATGCCATAGCACGGAAATTATTATGTTGTGAGTCATGTTTTAAACGTAATAATTTTAATGTAAGTTACTTACTATTGTATATTTAAATTACGATTCTAATAATTTAAACTCAATTTAGATACTTACCTAATGTTATAATTGACGTCATTGTATACTCATAGCTTGTGTTACGCAGTGCTCCGAATAATTGAATTGTCTCCTCTCGCTGATTGCTTTCCAATTGTGCAGTAATCGCAAATGAGCGGCTTACTAAGGCGATAGCCAAAACAATTGATTCACCAAACAATTTAATATAAGATGGATTTCGGTCTAGACTAAAAGTACTCTAAGATGCTATTTGGATAAAGCTAAATGCATCAATTACGCTTCAATGATATTTGTATACGTTTGCTGTTTTTGATAGATTTCAGATAAAGTTTATTTTGTATTCAATAAATTTTAAGCATAGACAAGATCTTGCGCCCGTTGTCGTCGGAACGATTAGGTATACCTTTCCAACAATAACATTTCGTAGAAAATTGTTTCCAAATTCATTTTTTTAATTAAGTTATTTTTTATTTTACATTTAACTCAAGCCTTTTCCCAGAAGGGGTAGGCAGAGGTGCTACCTGGACACCCACGTTTCGCCTTGCATCTTACGTCACATTATGTGATAGGGGGCGAGCCTATCGCCATATCAGACACAAATTCCTGACTCATCACTTTGCCCGACCCGGGATTTGAACTCGAGACCTTGGCGTTGTAATCGTACCGTAGTACAACTGCGCCACCGAGGCAGTTTTATTTTACATATACTAATAATTTAATCTCACATATAGAGTATATTATAATTTCTTAAATAATGTTACGCTTGTACGAAGGTATGGTCTGAGGTGTCATCACACAGACGCACGGAGGATAGTATACCTCAGTCCGTCGACATTTTTTCCATCTTAAGACGGTTACATTTTTTTCCAGTTAGGAAGGGCGAGCCTGTCAACAAGGGCATTAATTTCAATCCCGGTATTATGAATTTTCAAAGATATTTATAATTTTCTAGTGTTCTATGGTGTTTGTAGGTTAAAAGCTATGTTTGTCCTCACGAGAGGATGATTCCCGGCGAGTGTCGACGCCGTACCTCGAGTAAGCAACATGTTAATTGTCGTGTTCTGAGAAATTGCATCGCAATAATGAGTTTTGTAGTGTCGTGTGTCGTGTAGTGAGTCGCTAATACGCCGCTGCGTGTTTTAATCAGTCGCCGGAGCCGGGGGACGCGACGAACTAATACGAGGCTCTTACTACAACTCCGGAACCTGTAGGGGAGGTATTATTAACAAGGGAACTCTCTTAAAATAGCCCGTCTTCTTAATTTAATTTATTACTGATGTCTCTCGCTTAAAAGGTCAAAATAAGTTAGTAAATTATTTCTATACGGAGAACCTTTGTGCATATATTTTCACGGTAGATAATATGCTTCACAAAATTATTAATATTATAAACTTTCGAAATATAATTGTTACACGAATCTGATTAAGACCTGTTATAAGCACAATTATTAAACAAACTTTATATCCAACCCCTGCAAATTATGACTGATATCTTCGGGTTTATAATTATCAGCCAATTAACCTAGAAATTCGAAATGTTCGGCGATCACACCGGAGCCAATCGGTAGCCACCGCCGGCCAATTATTAAGTTTCAGTCGCAGCTCACAAAACCAGATGTCGGAACTGGTTACGTTAAAACCTATCAATTTCACTGATTTCAATGAAATACGAAATTCTTGAAATCAGATGTGTTTCGTGGAAGGTTTGTTTTTGTTATTAATTGATTGACGCGGTGGTATACCTACCGTAATTACTGAACATAACTTTGTTTTATTATTGGGATGAATGGTGAGACGAGCATGCCATTCGCCTGATGGTACGCGATACGACCGATCATGGACAGTAGCAAATCCAAGCAACACCATGAATTACAAGCCAATGCTTGGCATCCCACTGCGATCGCCATCCTGAGACATAAGATATTAACTATTAAGTCTCATTATGTTCAGTAGTTACTCTGGCTACAGTTTCTTTCAAACCGGAACACAACAGTGTGGGAGAAATAGATATTTCGGTGATACCTACCCAGGCAGCCCCTCATTTGTGAGAGACTTACTAACAATAACTAAATACAACATCGTGGCAATTCTTTTTTACACACAATTTCATTTCACGAAAGATATGATACGTAGTATGAGAATAACGTGGTGTCTCAGATTAAATAATGATCATTTACGGCAGCTAGCAATGAGATGAATTTAGGCACATATTTTTGAGTAAAGCGGAAAAGGTACGTCTTAACGGGATTTACGATCTGGTATGGAAAACTGATATGAAGTAGATGCGTAGTTGTCATGAATTGTTTGGTTAGACAAGTTGAATCGTTTTATTTCGTCCTTGAAATTCAAACGCATGATCTACATTCGCCAGATGAAGTAAGTTCTGCCGGGGGTGTAATCACTTCCCATTAGACGTAGGTATGCGGCAAACTGACATGTAAGATGCTCCAACTGGAGTCGGCGGTGCGGGTCGCTCGCTTTATGAAGATAGGCAGGCGGTAAGCAAATAAAGAAGACGCGTATGAATGGGGCCGTATTTCACAAAGCGCGCGTGACGATGTCGCCGCGCGGCGGATTACCGCGAGGTGCGACGCGAGGCGCGAGGCTGCGCGTTTCGTGACATCAGCGCGATATGACACGTCGCGCCACACGCCTCCCGCGCTTGTGTCACGGGCAGTTATCGCACCTCGACGACAAGCGAAGTCCCGCGTGGTTATAACTCATAATATTTAAACCATCTGCAGGGCTTATAAAAAAAGGTGTATTTATATGTATAAAACACTTTATTTTACTTAACTCACATAAACAACGATTGGGCTTGCTCAAAGGATAATAATCTAATTTGCTTCTATTTATTTTAATTTGTTAATACGATACCATTTTACACTCCACAGTGAGGCAATAATTAAGAACACTGACTTGCAGCTTAATTACGTAAACAAAATACACAAGTAATCAAGCCGTGTTTCTACGTTTGAGGAGTGTTCGGCTTCTGAGCTATAAGCCTATTAAGAGCGTTTACATACATCCTGTGTTCATGTGTTGATATTGTTCGTTGAAGGTGAGCGGCGGAGGTCTCGGTGGGTGAGTGACAAAGGCAGCATGCTGTCGGCGGCGCGGCGTCTGGTCGCAGCGGATATTAATCCAACATTTTGCGACACAAGGTGCTGTCGCCGGCCGCGGCTGCCACGAGCACGCGCTCAGTCGCGTCTTATGCATGCCGCCGGGTGGGGCTGCATTTATAGCGGATTTCAATCCCTTTCGTAGATGGGGTTAGAACTTAGCACATTTAACTAAGGCACGAAGAGGCTATTGAACATGCCAGCATTTTTTTCGTATACGTGCACACTGCTCACCTCTCGGTATGAACCTGTGTCAATTCTGCTGTCAATATATATCTCCAATACTTGGATCATAGATGCCTTGTCAGCTTCTCAAAATGGGAGGGGGAGCAAAGGAAAATGATGGGAGGGGAAAGGAATATTGGACCACCGGTAATCTAAGTCACCGAACGAGCCACAATGGCAAAGTCACCGCGTCACGCCCATTTTCTATAAGACGGTGAGAGTAACTACCAATCCGGTCGAGCCAGTCAAAGTTTTTATTAATATTCAATAAGCGCGCAGTGGGACCCCGCGTCGCTCACGTGTGTCGGAGATTGGATTGTTTTCAGTACAACATTAATAATTACGGCTCAGCAGCGTGACAATAATGCACTCGTCACGATCTAGTTGGCATCTTAGCGATGCAGTGGTGAGTGATGATGTGTCCTGGACAGATGCCGGAAGGTACGATGTAGCATCAACTAATTAGGTTCAGCAGAAAACATTTTTTTTTATTTTTTTCAATTTAAAATATATATTTATATCATTAAATCACCTAAATATATCATTTGGTTACCTGTTTGCTCGTTTGCAGGACTTAAGCAATAAAAAAATCGTAAATATTATTATTATTATCAAGATTTTATTATTTTTTCTAAATGGAAGCCATAACATGAAATGATCTTAACTTGGAACCAAACCGAGGTTCACACATCAGACTGTGCAAATGCAACAAGGATAATTATTTATATATGTAAACATTACTTCAATAAGCAATTGTTATCTTTTATGAAATTATCGATAAGTATAATATGTTCTTTATGAAAGTAACCTCGGCATGATTGTCGATTCCTTGAAAATGAAACAATTTTCTCGTCTTTGTACGTATACGTATCTATTTTTATTTTTTACACAAAGCTGTCGCTGTGGCAGCCCCGGTAACCAGCCGATACTCCGCCGACTCTCGTTTAGAAAGCCTCTAATGCCATAAAAGTACTACAATATATAAACAGAAACGGAGGCTTTATTGTTACCCTCAGTGACTCAGCAAGACGGCTTAAGACATAGAAAAATCTCCAATAATAGTTTATTACAATTTGTCTCGCGCGAATTATTTCATACAAAAGTTCTGACACTTGGATTTAGAGCAGATTCTTCGTCATTTGTTTCACCTCACCTGTTATCGGCGCAGTATGTCTGAGCCCTCCATTTATATCCATTCCCAGTAATATTTTCATTCACCCCGACCTTTTCCAAATCAGTAGTGACACCCCGTTACTCTCGCGCATCCCTCGTTCAATTCCTTCTTCACGCGTTTCATTTGTTATTATGACATTACTTGATTGTAGCTTACAATATAGTAAGTTATAGATCTAGTTACTATGTGTTAAGGCTGAAAATTCATTTCACATGAACATTCGTTTTTAGAGAGAGGGGGAAAGTTTTTTTCGCATTGAATTCAACACGTTACAATAGACATGTAATAATAACATTCGTCTGGAACATACGTTATGTATCTAAAGTTGTGTAATCAGACATCAGCCGCGTTCTCTTGTAGATTGAGTCGAGATTACGTTTCGGATCGACAGCGGGATGAAGCCCGACATGTGTTTTCAAAGAAACGCCATGCAAACAACAACCACACGAAACACGTTACGTGGTATAAATAATGAATCATATTATATCTTGCTCAAAAACCTTACGGAGCAATGATCGGTACGCTCCCGATCACAAAATAAATAAATTAACTTCTTCATTATTGTAATTTCAGATTATTATATTGCAGTACTATTCGGCACTAGGATAACTTCGGTCTTTTGTTTGTCTGGTTATATTTAGATTGGATTAATGCTAAGGTTGTATAGAAAAAATCGCCGAGACCGAATATATTAATTTTCCAAGTTTTCTATTCAGTGTACAATCGAGTATGGTAAATAAAATACACAGATAACTATTTCCATTGCGGAATATTTCGTATAGAATATTTATCTGAAAAATATTTTACGCGTCTGAATGGAATCCAATGTTTTAGACAAACAAATGGAATTAAAGTAAACATGATGTGGAAAGCACCGCGCCACGTTCGTGACAAATCGCCTGTGAATATAGCCCGCCAGATATTGCTTACATATCTATACCATGAACTTCTGAACGAAATATACATATATAGGTATACATGTATATTATAGGTACCATGTAGGTCATGGTACCTATAATATGTTGAACTCTTTTAATGTTAAGAACTAAAATCGAATGCGAAGTACTTGGTCTTGTTTGGAGCTAGTTGTCCACTGCAGGGAGGGCCACGTTATCGTTGTCGTGAAACACAATAATCGTACATCTTTTGCAACATTTGATTCCTGTCTCAAGAAAACCGCAGTGAATTGGTATAAATAAAATAAGTTGTGAAATACTTCATTTCCAACATCTAAGTGTTAGATCACATGAGGTACCAGACAGAGCAGTGAAAAAAAATATATGAAAATACTTGTGTATTTGATTGTCCTCCGAGCTTTCAACCCGCGAAACGGCAAGCGATATGATTATAAATTCCTTTGTTGGCATTGGCACAAGTTGCTATGCGCGGGGCGCGGCCCGGCGGGAACGGGGGAAGGGGGTTATTTCTTTTCAGGCGAATATCAGAGTGACGCGACAGGCGGTACGCAACGCTTAGGAATCCAGTGAAATGTTCAATTGAATGGCTGACGAGTCCGGACTGTCTCGAGATCGCGTTTAGGCTTTTTGTACCGAAATAGGACACGCACCACATTGAACCAGTCTGCAGAAAAGTATGAGCGATAGATTAGTTAAGAGAAGAATTATCCGCAGATCAAATATAAATCGGCAGTCCCGATCCCGCTTCTTTTGTAATATAGGATTACATGTATGAGGCAAAAGACATTGTCATCGAAAGGATAGGTGTGTATAAATCACAGGTATAAATACATACTTGACAATTCTCCAGTTAAATTTAATACGTATCTGAAATCAAGCCACATAATAGAACAAGACTTAATCCTTGCGATTACAGAAGCCCATGGTGAGTAGTTCAATTAAATAACATCCATTTAATGCACAGCGATTTAATAAATCATCAGACAATCTGAGCTACTAATGGATGATAAGGGAAAATATATAATAGAAATTATTTACCATAAAGTCCATGTAATAATTTGTAAGGGCGATAAGTGCAAAGCGTTTTCCATTACGGGCTCTATTGTGAGGGAACAATCGACGGGCTCTTTCACCCTAAACGTTTCATGGTGTATTTTATTTTTCCACATTATTGCTCGGGGTTTGTGGAATTTATTAGTTATTTACTGCCGGTAATAAAGGAAAAAGTTGTTGAACTGTATGTTTATCTTTTTTATGGGAAATGAATGGCATTTGTTATGTGTAACGTGAACAATTCCTATTGTTCAAAAATGTTACATTTTAGCGTCATTTACACGGGGAGAATCGTATGCGATTATCGCATGACATAACCGTCATGGCTTATCGTGTTCTGACAAAATATGTTAATATGATGTAACTTTTATATGCCTACGATAATCGTATCTTCGAGGCGAGAAACTCTCCCCATGTAAATGGGGCTTTATTCATTTACACTGCTAGTCTAGTTTTATAATAATCACTTGTTTTACGAATGTGTTTTATGTGGCAGAACCATTTTATTGGCTTAGATTACGAGTGTTTTATTTAGTTTATGCGACTCGGTTGTGTTGATAGCTCATTGTTATACACCTGTTTGTTTTCAGAACATATTGGTAACTTTTGGAAGTATTCAAGATGTACAAACACTTTACAGGAATTTCAATAGCGTAATGGTTTTTTAGATTTACGCAAATGTTACCGATTGAAATAAAACTAGTATCTCAGTCCGCCCGGTGACCACGAAAGCTGTAAAGCAATCGAAACGTCAGGAAGTTAAAAATATAAAAATTAAAATAAATCGCGATAAAATCCGTAAAAAATAATTTTATCTAAATTTCGTATTATTCTTAATATAAAAAAAGCCTGGTGAAATGTAGTAAAGAAATCTGCACAGAATTGTGTGGTCGAAGTATGTTTTTTGTGTCGTGTGAAATTATCGCGCGGCGGGATCAGCCGAGACTAGTTCCGGATCAATTAAAACTGCCCGGGGGTTGCGTCGCTGCAACAAAAATACAATTTCATTAAATCCTCATTTTTACCAACTCGAAATCCGATGTGAAGGTGGATTTTTTGCAATTTTAAAACATCGAAATCTTTTCAGTAATTACGAAACATGGAAAATGTTGCCCGTACATTCATTTTTTTAAAAGTTAGAACCAGTATTGGTTTCATGTTTGGCAATTACTCGTAGTTTTTAAAAACATAATCAAATAAGCATATTATGTACCCCTACTTCTGTCATCTATGCACCATCTCAAGGTAGACTGGAAGAGAATACCTTTAGCATTAAGTCCGCCTATGTACAATATGTTTGTATGTGAAGTTAAATAAATAAATAAATAAACATACAAGGCGAAATGTGGGTGTCCTTGTGGCGCCTCTGCCTACCCCTTCTAGGATAAAAGCGTGAGTTTATGTATGTATGTATGTTCATAGGGCATTGGGAGAGTTACGAGTAATATACCGTTAAAATGAGGACGTAAAACTAAGCTTATTGGTAAGTACAATTAATAAAATCTATTTAGTAGCAAATTTTAATTGTCAAATGAAAATAATTTAATCATCCTTTCGCTGCCGGCCCTCTTGTGTATGTCGCGCCAACATCTGACCAGAAGACGTCCCACGTTACGTTTGTACGGTTATCTGTTCTGCGACTTAGGTGGCCAGCCCCAATATATATTGGTAGATTTAAAAAGGTCGAAAAACCTTTTATCAATTGCATCCAAAGATTCAAATAATAAGAATAAGAATGGTTTACTTATTTTTTCACAAGGTTTCATACACGTTGATGAATTACTTCCTACTTATAACTAAACTGTCACTATAAGATTTACAGGCAGGAAGGGGTACCGGCGCAATAATAGCCAAGTGAAGTACATTGTTTTCCAAGACAGCGTACTGTAGTGATAGCATCAATTTGTTCCACAATAGTTGTGTTGATGGATTCGTTCGCCACGTGGCGTCTTTGTGCCGGCCGGGGTCTGCAGGTGTCGGCCACGTTGATTGCTCCCGCCATTGTCCCACCCAGATGAAATTAACACGCTTTTCCGCTACAATATATATATATATTAACTGCCCATCGCACCTTTCCCGCCTGTAATTATTTTCTTATTTCAAACCCTAAGATTGAAAAACAATCAGATAATTGTTTATCATTTAAAGTTTGCATATCATTTTTCTTTTACGGAATGAATTTGCTTGAAAAATAAATAAGCTTTTTAAAATCTTTACTAGCCAGGCTAACCCTGGACTTAATTTTAGTGTGATCCGTTGATATGTTTAAATTTTACTCATGAAAGTATTCATACATAGGTAGTATTTTGCATTTGTAATATTAATATGCACTTGAAATCTCCAAAAGCATTTTTATTTGTGTAGAAATAATAAATAAAAAAAGAGTGTGTGTATTTATGTTCACGCGTTAGAAGTTATACTTCTTTGTCGTATGGAAACAAATAACTAAAATGCAGTAGTGATTAACGATAAATATTAAAATTAGTCAAATAATTAAGATGAGTCTTAATAAAAGTCACTTATTTTACAATGACAGCCTCCGTGGCGCAGTTGGTTAGATGCCGGCTGTGAAACGAGAGGCCGCGGGCTCGATCCTCGCACCAAGATAAATGTTTGTGCGGCCCACAAATATTTCTTTCGGGTCTGGGTGTTTGTGAGATCGAAAAGTCTCTCGTAGTTCTGATACCTGCGACACAAGACTTAATTGATCTTAATGTGGGGTCAGGATTATGTATGTGACTGTTGGGTGTATTTATTATTATTATAATGGCCTATCATTCACCACCGTAATATATTAAAACCATTAACAAGCATGCATATTTACGAATAAATGTTTTTTTTAATCTCCAATGTTATTTATTCCAATTCTGACTCTGAATTTAGATTATCGAAGCAAAGGGTCCCTCAAATATCGATTTTGAGACCAATCGGATCAATAAATGAATATAGTTACGAGTTGTCACGGAAATTTGACAGATAGTTAACAGCTGACATCGGCATGTCAATGTTATTGTGCGCGCGCATCTTCAACTAGAAGTAGCTTTACGATGTAGAATTCAGGTGTCGGTGTGCGCGCGCATCGTAAAAATTCACTCTCATCATTTTTCTCCATCGCGCCAAGAGAAGTATAACTTCAATAAATACACCCAACAATCACACAGAAAAAAGACAGTTCGTGTTGCTGAGGGAGTTTCTTGCGCCGTTTCTTCTTCACAGCTACAACACGTTCCGAAGCGGTGGTTGCAGAAATTAACGATTCAAAAGATCTTGTAAAAGACTATTTGAATAAAGAATATTTTCATTTGATTTGATTTAACACACATAATTCTGACCCCACTGAAATATTTGTGCGCCGCACAGACATTTCTCTTGGTGCGGGGATCGAACCCGTGGCCTCTCGTTTCACAGCCAGCGTCTAACCAACTGCGCTACGGAGGCTGTCAAATTCTTCGAAACTACCTCTCCGCTCAGCAGCTCGCTTAAAATACCAATTTTTATAACTAGACAGCTTCTCCGAACTCCATACTTATTCGAATTATATTTAAGTACCTTAATTTAATATTCATGAAATTAAATTCTATTCACACATTACACACACACTAGGAATCTTCCGACCATAGCACCGCATGATCTGCAAAATAAGATTAACAGTGGCACGTACAGAATAGACAACGTGTACGGAAACTTGGTGAGTCTCTTATAGGCACTACCTTATCTTCAACCCGTAAAGTATTTAATTAAAAACAAAACAAATAGCAGGTGTTAGTCACATTGCCCCAAATGTACACCAGCCATACAACATCGTAAAGAATATAACATCGAAAGGCACGTTGGAGACATTGGCACCGCCAACCGGTAATTAAAAACTCGCGTGACGATGCACATTTGAAGCTTACTTTGTGCTCTGCGGAAGGACGCGGCAATTGTTAAACCGCCGGATATTCGAGATTGATGTGGGTTAAATTGACATTCAACGAGCCGGCGCCGGCTCCATCGGCTCTACAGTCTACGCGATACATTCCAATTTGTAAAGGATGAAAGCGAGTGAAGTAACTACTCAAAACTACTATGAAGAGGCGGACGAGCATGATATTATAACTTATCTAAAGATACGTCGTCCTTACGATGAGTATGGAATAGGTACCATTAGTTGTCCAGCACAACTTCGCCTGAATAATTCAGTTATTTTTCTACAAATCTGCTATACATACTATTGTTTCAGATTGAAGTCTTATTACCTATTTTCTACTGTATTATAATATGCCTATGTTAATCTGGGATAATGTACCTTTCAAATGATGAAATTATTTATGAAATAGGTGGAATAGTTCTATAGATAATACCCTACATACATACTCAAATACCTTTTTGTTATATTAGCATGGGATTATACGAGTACATAATGAAAAGGCATAAAATGAAATGAGATTATTTAAGGCTGAAATATGTGATGTACGTAACAAATTATCATGTAATTATCGGTAATTTGTATAATCCGACCTCGGGCGGATTACTGGCATTATGAATAATGCGCTCATTATTCTCTCCGATCAAAACACATACATTACCGCGCTAAAACCAAAATAAAATGTTCTAAACATTGCTAATGCGAACACTGTGTTTTATAGAGTTACTGAAGAGTTTATTTAGTGATATAATTGTATAGTGAGTGATAGTCATGAAAATAATAAATTCCTGAACTGGAGGTCATAGATTCAGACCCAGGGCACGCTTATTAACCTTTTAAATGGTAAGTCAACCACACTAACTTTTCAATATTATAATTATATGCAATAATCAATCGTAAGATGCACACCTGAGACCACTACGCATGATTTTGAACAGTATAAGCCATTCGAAAATTCATAGGGTTATGAAATGAAATGAAATTCGTTTATTGCTCATGTATGCAATTAAATAGCTCTTATAACAAGTCAATACACATAGTATTTAATCACTATTTACGAAAAAAAAATTGTAATATTATTTACATTCAATTTATTTGTTTGTTTTCGTAGTGGACCTAAGGTACACTAAAAATACCTATTGCCCATAAGTTTAATTCGAGGCAGGTAGCCGAACGTGAAATGTCTTATTTACAATTAATAGTTTAACCACAAGACTACATTATTGATCGTAATGAATCACCACAAGGTGACGTCACCGAAGCCTGATAGATCGCAACATGTGACTGAGTGAGGAAGACGACATCAATCATTGCTTTGTTGCCATCAGCGCCCTACTTCCCCGTAGTTTTACATATGTAGGTACACTTTCAAACTAAGATATGCTCAGGGGAGAATAGGAGCTAAGGACGTTTCACATAATGTGACTATTTTAAATAAATACATCCACCCATCAGTCACATACATAGTCCCGACCCCACCCTAACGAAAGAAGTTTCGAAAGACTGATCTCACAAACACCCAGAGTCGAAACAAATACCAGTGTACCAAATGTCGGTGCGGGGATCGAACCCACGGCCTCATGTTTCGCAGCCGGCGTAGAACCAACTATGCCACGTCTATTGATAATATGTGGCTCGAGAAAACTTTCCATTTGTGTCTTAAGAAACCTACTGCGTTTTAGTTATTTACAAATAAAAGTAATTCTATAGGATTATTATTCTATGATTCTCTACGAATGTAGTCTATCTACATTAGTTCCAGCGGTTTGCTGAAGTAAATCTTCAAAATCCTTTTATGTTCGATAAGGTCACAGTCCATTAGCTTTTGGGGCGAACTTCTGACCAAATTTGCAACACTGTTATATTTAATTTTAAGTATTTACATTTACGGCCTCATAATCAATTCAAAACCTATTTTAGCTATCGAATGTCCCTTTCGAACGGCTTCTGAATTCAGTTTGAGCGGAGAATTCAAAACATTCGATATCTGCATTATAAACTGACTATGAATAAGATCGTTAATGGTTATTAACACACCCGTTTGAATAAATACATGAACTATTAAGACACATTACTCTCCAAGACAGCTCGTCGTTTGTAAATCATTAGGGTTAACCATTCAGTAGTGTAAAAAATAAAATAATGTAAGGTATGGGCCTGCAAAATAATGCAGCACTGCACATTCCACTTCTCATCATACTAGTTCTAAACAGTGACTAGTTACAATGTTGTAATTTACAAATGTGTAAAAGGAGATGTTGCAAATTGCGCTGCATATACGTGTAAATTATCACACACGTAAGTGTATAATGGCATTGGTCCCTGGAGACTCAGTGAGTAGGCTGACGTAGTGACTTACTGCCGACCATGCTATCCAAAAATCTCGAGGGCCACGTTAGTCCCTTAGCCTTGACAGTTATTGAAGGGCAACAGTCGTTAAGATAACTTTAAACTTTAGGGGTAATGCTAGTTTTGACTTTAAAACTGTTATTACTCTCGAAATGTCTTTGTCTATTATACAATGTTAGCTTGGTTCATTATTTCGTCAAGCAGTTCACTAGTGGTCAGTGGGCATAGATTACTCCAATTGTTTTTTTGATTTTGACAAACCATAAAATACGAACTTTTGTGTCCAGGATATAATAATCCACATGAGACTTCATTTCATAACACCCAAATTCAAAACAAATATATTATGTAGGTTTGCGATGAGGACATCCAACTCGCGGGCGCTCGTTTCACAGCGGGTTTCCTAATTAATTGCGTCATTAAGGCTTTTAGCGAATTAGAGTTCATAGAGGTCGATGTTATGTCCGCCAAGCTGCACTAGGTCGATGTAGAGGACTTTGGCCCAACCCCTCCATACCGAAATCACAGTTTGAGAAGAGTCTGGTGCTCAATAATGGACCGATACACTGGAGTAGAGGTCAATCTCTATGTAACTCCAGCCAGCCACGTTCCAAACTTCGTTGCGACGCGCGGCGTGCAATTGTCTCATTTTATTCCCAAGTTTATAGGTCAATTAGTAACTTAAATATTTATGCCACTAAATATTTTTTTTCCGTTAGTTCCTTCTCAGAATATGTGGTGATCGTTGCAGAACACAGATTAACTATAATTTATAATTGTTAAGTTAAATTCCTCAATTAGCCAAACCTTAAACCTGCAATACGCATACCATAGAGATATTAACAACATTTGTATGGTATGTGAAGTCCTGGCCTAACCCGTGTCAGTTGAAGTGTCGGGTGTATGGGAATTCCGTGCTCAGTAGTGGCCAAATGTAAGCTGAAACACCATTACAGATAATAGTAGAAAGGAACGAGTTGTTGGTCGCAGTTCAAACACCCGTTATTTTGAGTGCAGCTCTCTGGTTGCAACATTATTTACCCATTAGCGATAGATATTTTTTATAGTTGTTTGAAACTAGTTGCGATCGCCGGCTCGCGCCTGCGAGGGTGCGGGGTCACTGACCGCCCGGGGTGGAAGAGCCTCAAATGACTTATGTTTGTGTATGTGTTTGTACACACGGCTGTACTCACTAGCTAATATTGCGTTATAAAAGTTGTTCTTGTATGGGTTTCGAATAGGAAGGCGCATGTATTTAGTAACAATTTAATCCTGAAGTATATTCTTGGATATTTTAGTTTGCATAGTACTGACAATAAGCGATTCATGTTACCTGAAGGCAACTTACCAGGACCACAATATAATCGGTAACATCTGGATATCGTTGAAACGTTGCTGGCTCCTTATTTGTGGACCTTTAGTAGGTGGATAAAATAATGGAATAGACAATAGCAACGCTCGATCAAATGTTTCTGTAATGCCCGTTATACACTCAGTATATCACTGTCCACTGGTTGAGATAGGCCTCCCCTGATTAGCTCCAACCATCCCGGTATTAAAGTCTAAAAATATTGAATTTTAATAATTGAGATCTCTTACTACATCTTAATAATATTTAAGTTCGTTGTTCCGCGGGGCAGTGTGTCACACCCCACGGGACAGCGGCAGACCATAACTCATCCGCAGCTTTTATTGTGCGTCCGTGGAAATGGGTCAGCGAGTGACAACGCGTTACGGCGTCTTGTCGCGTGGCCAAGCGCGAGCCGGCCCATGAAGCTCGCCGCACGCGCCGCCCGTGTATCCCAGTCTAATCGGTGAGGCATAGGCTGTTCGCTATACGCTGTGACAAATACTTAGAGCTATAAACATGTGTACATAAAAAACTTTGGACGACGTCTTAATATAAGAATTTGTAAACAGAAACAAACCTTGTAAGATTTGTTCCAATGTTGATGAGAAACGAACAAAATAAGTATTTGTTTCTTTTCTTTTATTTATGATATTGAGTGTTAACTGCCGTCCGGTACCAGAGTCGGCCTTCCTGCTCAATTTTCTTTAATTTGTCTGATGGTAGGACTCTGTCTTACTCATCAGTACTCTCACGGGTAGGCACTGCTAGTACTAGGAAGGGTAAACTCGTATGAACTGCGTTTCGGGTTCAGCCTGTGTATTAAATACGGTCCCAAAAGGTATCTAAACTCGTCTCTCTCTCTCGTCTTTCGCTCGTCGGTGGATACTGCATTGTGATATTGCACTCAACGCAACGCAAGTGCATCCCCTTTATTGTATTAATTTCTTATAACAATTTAAACCATATCTCTTTTTACTTTTACTATTCCAACATTGTATAAAATAAAAGTTACAGTCCATTAAAATTTAGAATAAAATGAATTATTCAAGACAATATCAAATAACATCTAATAGATTTTATAAATATATGAGAGTGACGGTTAAAACTGTAAATATTAACGATTTTATTATTCTTTACTTAACTGGTTTCCAATTATGAATGGATTTCGGCTCTATTATTTCATGCATTCGTCTAGACTCTATGGACTGTGAATGTGAGTTCCAAGGTTTGAGTCCTAGGTTGTGTAAAAATAAATCTCATGAGTTCCATTTATTAGAATTTGTGCCTGGCATGATTACCGGCAGCCTAATAATTTCTTGGAATGGAAATGACAGCGCGAACTTTGAGTGATACTGGTGTGTTTCTGCCTTCCTTCTCAGGCATACAGGCATGAACTTATGTATTGAGTTCAACCAACTTACCCAAGAGCTGACATAGCGACAGGCGATGAGGCGGCATTTCACGACCCTGACCTCCGGGGCGCCGTGAAAGCCTTTAATAGCCCGCATCCGCCGACCCTGCCATTTGGCCTGCCATTTGTCCCCCTAATGTTAATTCGCATTGTTCACACCGGCTGAAAACATGCTAAAGATCACGCCATACATATGCATGTAGGTTCTCCATAGATTATATCATACAGCGGGCGTCAATAATTACCGCTGACCTTTCCATAGTCGGCGCGTGACTTGAAATCGAAATGTTAATGGAGCGTTCAATTGTCGGGTAATTAATAAACTTTCTCTAATTATGGGGATATGTTTTTTTAGTTTCATACACAAGGTGGATTAATGCTATTAGCTATTGCAGGTGGCTTATATAGTGGAATTCCTCTGGCTAAGCTAATTCATGTTTATTTTTTAATATTATTGCATAGGCCCGGCTAACGAGTAAACGAGTACCCTGAAAAAGCATGGGAAGAGAAAAAGGGTATTGTATTGTATTGTATCAGCCCATATACGTCCCACTGCTGGGCGCGGGAATATTGGGGTATAGGGCATCCAGCAAACTCACTCAACGAACAAAACGCGACAGTAAAGCTGTCGCTTCACGTCGATTTCCTGTGAGACAGCTGTACCGACCCGGACGAGCCTGCCTATTCATGCTGAGTCATGACTGACAACCGAGTGGCTCAAAAACCAATGCTGAAAGGTTCGAACAAAAGAACCGCAATAAGCCACACACTGGCGTGGTGTAGCTTTATTAAATCCCGTTATAATGTTATGTGTGTTTCAGTTGATGTGTGGGTATTGCCTCATTTCGCTATTAAATGCAGATTTACCATTAAATGTAGACTTCCGTGTATCAAAATATTAAACCAGGCTTTTAATTTTTGGTTTAATCACTCGATATATTTACCGTTTTAATTACGATCTGAATTTTCAATTACTCGTTTGTTATAGTGACAGGTTTTAAATAAGAGGGCATACTCATTTTAATGGCGCAACGATGACTTTTTAGTTTTTCACGTACCACAGGGAAAACATATTTTTTGCTTGTAAAAAAAAGGCTTCTTATGCCCATTCCTTACCATTATCGCACAGTTGTAAAAGTAGTCAGAGCCATTAAATAAATAGAAAAATATAGATACATAACAATTATGTAGGCTGAGGTCTTTAACTAACTGTTCTCTAAGGACATTATGTTGGCTATATTACATTAAGTTGTGTGCTGTTTACCACAATCTGAACGAATAATTGCGTACAATTATCGTTTAAGTCTTTCTCGGTATTCTCTGAGGGCAAACAGTTCTCGTGATAGCGCCGCCCTCTGTGGATTTTCCAGTAATTGTTATTTGAAGTAGTCTATGTTGTTTTAATTGAAGTATTTTAATTATTACGGTTACAAAATTATAGTTAACAAAAGTCAAATACTCAAACTTTGTGTTAGATTAAGTGAAATGTTATTATACACTGAAATAAGGTCTTTAAAATTTTAATTCTGATATCTTGGCCTCCATAATTCAGTTGGTTGAAAGGTGTCTGTGAGACGAGAAACTGCAGGCTCCATCTCCGCACTGACAGAAATGTTTGTATGACCCACATATACAGGGTATATCAAGATCGCGACCGAAAACGAAGCCAGGTGGTAGTATTAGTGACTTCAGACACAATACAAGTAAAAATTTCGCAAATAAAAACGACAACTTTTTTTTTGTCATTTTTTACTTATCGTCATATTTGGGTGATTTATACATAGTTTTCCTAAAATAAAGATGTACACCTCTTTAATTTTATACACGCAATGGTACGTAAGGGTTTAAATTAGTATTTTCGCAAAAACTAGGTATTTACCACCCAAATACGACGATTTTCAAAAAATTCTATAAAAATATCTGTCGCTGTTTTGGCGAAAATTTTATTTGCATCGTGTTTGTAACCACTAAAACTACCACCTGGCTTCGTTTTCGGTCGCAGTCTTGAGATACCCGGTATTTGTCTCACGTTTTGGAGTTGTAAGGCCGCAAAGATTCTTGTAGTTTCTGATACCCATAACCCAAGACTTGGTGTCTTACGGTGAGGTCAGGACTATGAGTGTGTAATTGCTGGATGTAAATAATTATTTCATTTTTATTGCAGATTTATATTTTTTATACTTTAACACCCTGTTTGTCGACAATGACTCCACGAATAGAGCGAAACATTTTGTCCACATCATAATACGGCTGGACAAAAATCTGTGAAATCGCCCACCCTTAGTACAATACAAAAGGCGCAGGAGATGGAAAATGTTATAAGTTTCCCGTTTGTGGACAGTGCGGAGGCAAACATTCCGACGACTCGTTGGTATTCATTCCGCAACAACATACTTCACTCGGTATGACGCGCCCTCAATCTGGGCCGTTTGAGCCTGTCTGTCAGACGCTCAAAGAACACCTTACCAATGATACTACTCTTCTATCCGATAGAATAATAAGGGTTAAGGGTACTACTAGCATTTGCCTACCGTTTTGGTCATGGTCTATTAGCATTGGAACCAGAAATCAATTTCTCTCATTTGCCTGTAACATCATTTGGACGCATATTTTAGAAATATTTGTTATTTTTGCTACCGACCGCATGCCTGATAACTATCGACTTTAAGTAAAATCAAATCTGTTGTTAAACTAAAACACTAATGTATGATGTTTTTCTTCATGGTTATAGTGCGTGGTGATTGACTATCAATACATACATGACTCCGAGAAGTCAGAGATGTGCCCTGGGATTTGAGTCCGCGACCACCGTGAATGTGTTGGCAGCCGCGTCTGGTCCATTTACCAACAGACACCACGCATTTTTAGATACATTGTTAGAACAAATATATTCAAGTTACTTGTATTATTATGTTTACTATTTAGTTCATGGCTGCACAAAATTCACACGAGCGTGCTAGACACACTGGTAAACAAGAGTTCGTTAATCCAGCGTCGCCTCACCGCCGATTACGCGCCGAAATTGCTGTTTATTGCCCAATTTTTCGCGCACGTCGTGTTTTTTTCATCAACTTTTAGTTGCCTCTATGTAAATTATTGGCTTACAAGTGATTATTATTTTGCTTTTTCTGCTGATACAAACACGTGACTGCAATGCGCCTAGATGGTAATTGCTGTGCGTCCACATATAATATTGAGTAGCGATAGAGTTCAATAGGACAAGCGGGGAAAATAAATAGCATAGCATCTAGCATTTACTTGATGAAGTGTTAACAGCCGCCTTTCAACACTTACAAAACTTGAAATATGACAGGAAAGTAGCCGGTTTTTCAAAACTTGCTATCTGAGGACTTCCGAATATTTCAATGATCGAACCAAATGATACAGCTTCCTGTAGATTTTGGGAAAAAAGGAGTCTGGTCTCAGAAATTCAGCAAATATTGCAATGCCAACTTACAAAGAATTAATAAACGTAAGCATTAAGTATTAAAATATATTCCAACTTTCCAATGAAACAACGTTCCGCCCAAAAGCCGAAGCAAATAAAATTGACAGCGAAATGAAACAATTCGCTGAACAAACGTTCCAGTTTGCTCGGGTTTATTCATTCGCGTCGTCAAACAAGTCATTGTGACGAAATTAAAAACAAATATCTAGACACTAACCCGCGTTGTAGCGTCTTCGCGGATCGACCGCTCTGTGCGGGCACCCGACCTCCTTCACAAAGCTGAAACAATACGGCTAACCTTTACTACAATGCCATATTGCAAGAAGGGTAAAATTGAAGGACAATATTTTGTATACTTTATAAATTATATTGTAAACTGCTTCAGGTCAACATGATACGCAAAGACTTAAATCCCTCCGAATTTTTGAGGAATGCGAATAATGTGGGGTATATTTATTAGTCTTCTGTGTGGAAAATGTATAAGCGTTGGTATTTTTGGATTAAAATTAATAGCCCTTTCGCTAATATGTGTGAGTTGAGTCCGTCTCTCCTGGCATTACAATTGTTGCTTCATTATTTATTGGTACTCTTGAAATAATCAGCAATTTTTGTAGTAGCTAAGACTTTTGTGATTGTGATTGTTGATATCTCGAGATCATAATACTACGCGGTGGTGTGGTATTTATATTCCTTGAATTCGCGAGTTTTATAAAAAATGTTACGTATTATGGCAATGTATTTGAAATGTGTAACAATTATGCTATTGCGTTTCGTTTGGTTATTAAGATATTTATATGGAAGTCTAATGATCCACACCGCATTTAGTTTTTGTGGAGCAATGTTATCACTTGTCAACGCATGTTAGACAACATTAACTAACATATAAATTTTGTTATCAGATGTTGCAGAATAACATTTGAAACGTTGCTCAGCAAAAAGTAACTGTGGTATGGATCCACCATAACAAACTGTACGTTCACGAGTTTTGTCAACCGCTTTAAATAATGGTTTAATTCTAAAACACTGCCGCATTAACTGTTTATTTCAGAATTCCCATGACAGCTCTTTCACAGTGGTGCAAACTGAACATCTCATATTGTAAGTTGGTAGAAAATAAGCATCTATATAAAATCCAGTATCCAGTTTAAAAGCTGTCATGTTTTGCCTGTTACCTAATTCATTGTTGTTAGTGAAATATTGCAAGGTAAATGAGAATTCCAGCCGGCATTACTCACAGGTGTAAAGCCTGACAGGAGCCTCCACTTTCACAAGTTCCGTGAAAGTGGAGAACCCACAACCATCGATAAAGCAAAATGTTTACCAAAACAATGTACTATTTGTGTTGTAACAAAATGGCAGTAACAGACATATAGTGACGTGTGTGAAAGTTAAATGAGTTTTACTGGGTGGTAGTTCTCTTGTAAGTGCGTGGTGGCCTGTCGCTAACGGAGCAGACGAGGCCAACATGTTCACGGTGGTCGCGAATTCAAATTCAGGGCCTCTGACTTTTCGGAGTTATGTGTGTATTGATAGTTAATCACCATGCACTCTAATAGTGAAGGAAAATATCGTTCGAAAACCTGCATACCGTAGTCAGTCTTCGTGGCGCACTTGGTTTACGCCGGCTGTGAGACGTGAGGCCGTGGGTTCGATCCCCGCACCGAGACAAATAATTGTGTGATCCACAGGTATTTCGGGTCTGGGAATTTGTGAGACCGAAAAGTCACTCGTAGTTCCTAATACCCAAAACACAAGACTGGATCTTAGTGTGGAGTCAGGACTATGTATGTGACTGTTCGGTGTATTTGTTTATAGTGATTTGTAAGAATTTCTATGGTATGTAAAGTCCGCCAACCCGCAGTAGGCCAGCGTGGTGGACTATGAGGCCTGATACCTTGCAATCATACTCTCCATTGTGGAAGCGGCCGGTGCCCAGCAGTGGAGTTTATATGGACTGATACAGAGACAGAGTTCCCTTGTATGAGAGGCCGTCTGGGTGAGTATGTATCAAAGTGCAAATAATGTAGCGGTCCGGTTTGAAGGCCGTCGTAACGAGTGAATTTACCGAGCATTAGGAAACTTAACACCTAATCTAGTACCATGTAGTTTAGTAACTATACCGATTCACTTTGCAGAATTAAATGAATAAAGCTAATATTTTCACCGCCAAAGTCAACATATAACAAAAAGGACTTTATAATAATAAAACTAATAAATAAATACGTGTAGTGCATACTAGTTTGTTTTTATCAAGAACTCGAGAACTAAGCTAATGTGGATCATTTATATAATCTACTCACGTTTTTTACTAAAGAAAAAAAAACATTAAAGCCCCATTTACACGGGGAGAGTTTATCGCCTCGAAGATACGATTATCGTAAGGATATAAAAATGTTGCATCGTGTAAACATTGTCAGAACACGATAATCTTATGGCGTTTATGTCATACTATATTGGCATACGATTCTGGCCGCGAGAAACTCTCCCCGTGTAAATGGTGCTTTATTGCTACCTACTTTTATTGTTTAGCAAGGAATTGGTAAAATATGTACCGGATTGTAGAGGGAAGCGGAAAAATGTCACGTGAGCCATCGGCGACGGTTTGGCTGTGTTCTGCCCGACAGGGATAGCGATACCATCGCCGAGTACCTCATGTTTTTAAAGGGCTTAGAAAAATACGACGATGTTTCTACGTACCCGGAACACATCATATTTTTTTTGAGCTTCTGTCTCCAACGGTATTTCAATTGTTTTATATTCTACTTCAACCAATCAACATTTATGATTCTTAAAAATAAATGATTGTCTCTACTGTATTTAGATTGTGTTACATATTTTGCATATAATATGCGGATGATATTTCGGATATTTTGTATTAAGTTATTAAAAGTTTTATTAAATAGATGCTGCTGATTTTCAAGGATTGTGTAGTAGTGAAGTCGCGATCAGAACGTAGTAAACTATAAAAATAGTAAATACTATTTAAATTTAAATATAAATGCATAATAGATATGTATCTCTCTGGCTAGACGTCTTAAAAATCCACCCCTTTTCTGAGTGGTCCCCAAGGGGCCATAAAAGGCAATCGCGGGATCTTAAGCCACCTTTTAGTTCCGTGTGCTGCGAGTTGATTGACAAGGGTTGCTTCACCCCTTTGGACATTTATATGTTTCTGTACACGTGGAGATAGAGGATATTCAAATAATGTACTGACTTGTTATATCCCTATTCATTCGAAAGGCATTCCCCATACACAAAAGGTAAAACCCATCATAGTCATTTACGAAAGTGTATCGCGTGCGTTCAGCCTGTGTGTTGTCCCTCCGGCATACTTGTGTTTAATGAAATTGATAAAAATAATGTATTACCAGCGTTATTCCAGTGCATTTACCGCCAAGTGTACTGTAGTTACATTGTTGCGCTATATTGAAAGGTATGGAACAGTTGCGGCAAAATAAATAAATTCGCCTATAAGAGATTATAGAGAGATGAGTATACAACAATTTTTTTGGTCTCACAAACCTTGAGACTCGAAACAAATACTTGTGATCACACTAACATTGTTGGTGTGGGAGTCGAAGCCTCCGTCTCTAGTCTCACATACAGTATCCTGAGGCGCCGCTGCGGCACTCAATATCCGGGGCAACCCGCTCGCCGTCGCTATCCGCATTATGAAGTGTGTACCCTTATTTATTAACAAAACACACAGCGCTAATAAACTGGGTGTATTGAAGCCACTCGCCGTATTTGCCAATATGAGCAGATAGCTTTGCTTGACTACGGATTTATGAAATTAGCAAAGGTCAGTGTGTCGGGTATGCGGGCGCTGTCCTGTTGTGATGCTCGGCAGATGGCCTTTATGTGCGCGGCGCCAGTCAACTTGTTTATACGTGAAGGGATTGCCCGGCTATGATGCGATTATATTGAAGGTTTCATTTTTGTTATAAGGATCTAAATTGTCACGTATTTTGCTAAATGGATTAGCAGGATGCTTTTATTAGGAAATTTTGTAGGTATTTCAGGTGAAATGGATTCGAATCTTATGTCATATTATTATACCAAGGTATCGGAGCTCTTTTGTTGACCTTATTGTTATACTTTACACTGGTCTACGTATCATAAAATTGCAATACTTTTGAAAGACGCTAGCATAACTAACGCTCTTAAATTGAAATGAGTTTCATAAATAATTAAGCCAAGTCTCACAACAATATTGTCAAGGGGCAGAGTTTACCCGTTTAATCCCGTAGATCGATATTTAAGGCGAAATATTCAATATAAATTTACTTTGAATATCTAACAAACAGTCTTTGCAACGCATCGTGGCTGAAACAAATAGTAGGTTAAAATATATTCGACGTTCCCTCGCAAACAAAATTGGTAGGCGGAAGAACTGATAAGGCAATGGGGAAAACGGGCTCAACGAAAAATACGTTTTACCCATCGTTTCCGGATATATTATATTGATAAAATTATTTGAAAAATAAATGCTGCAATAAATAATACACTGCCAATCAATACACTGTCGTATAACGAACAATATTTTTGATGACTAATATTAATCCTGTAAATAACAAAGTCCTCTTTATGTATGTTTATTCCATGTCGCCAAATGAGGCGTGAAATATATTATTATCGACTGTAGACAAGATAACTACAAAACGTTTGAAACTTATATCTCATCAGCAATTTGTCAGAAAAATATCCCTTGATTTTTAGCAGTCTTATGAAACAAATGTTATACATCCTCTACCAGAGCGAACACAGGGCTTACGTTTATTAGTATATAACCTTACCGACTGCCTCGGTGGCGCAGTTGTACTACATTATGATTGCAAAGCTAAGGTCTCGGGTTCGAGTCCAAGGTCGGGCAAAGTGATATTGGATTACTCTTATCATTATCAGCCCGGAGTCAGGATTTCGTGCTCGATATGGCGATAGGCTCGCCCCCTATCACATCGTGGGACGAAAAATACAAGGCGAAACGTGGGTGTCCTGGTAGCACCTTGGAAAAAGCCAAAAGGCGTGAGTTTATGTATGTATGATAGGTACCTTTCACTTATTATATACACGTAATCTTCATGCCACACTAGGGTGATAATCACACGTATAAAGCGTACCGTCAGTAGTACAGGTTATTCGCCCGCGTCGCCGGCGTTTGCTCAGTGTGTGTAAACAAGCGAATCTAAGTTTAGTTCACGTGTAACTTATGGATGAGGGTCCAATAATTCTTTGACTAGCGCCTTATACTTTCGCTAAATGTTTGAATTCAGCTTAAGAAGTACCAACGACACGAATTTACTGAATCTTTTATATCTTAGGATTAATAATATGTACATATGTATGCCAATTTGTCAATCCAACAATTCCTGTTCATTCAAAGGTTGTCAGGAAGAAATCGCTCAATACGATATGGTCACCCATTGTACCATTTTAATTTTTAATTGTTATCTGCTTCCTATTTGACTTGATGTACTATAAAGAGTATAAATAAATAAATACATAATTGTCAAGCCTGTGTCATATACTGAGGCAGACACTATGGACGTCCATCTTACTCGATCTTGACAATAAGTTTCCCTTCTTCCACTTTCATCTATTCTATCATGCATTCGTCGGCTTTGGTTATGCACGCGAATTTGTGATTTAAAGCTAAGGTGTAAGTTACCTCATAATTGACTACATCTGCTGGTATGTGTGGTTGTATTGTAGACTGGAAAGGCCGGGACATGGCTGACTAATAGTGGTGAATCTACACGTTAATAAGTAATTTTTATATACTTAGCAAAAAGACCTCCGAAGATTGAAGAGTACATATTTTTAGGCCATATTAAAAGGGTGGTGGAGTCGGTCGAGGACGTCCCAGGCGGTCTTATAAAAATCAAATAGAAGACCTATCAAAGAAAGGAAAGATACTGAGTCCTCGAAACCGACGAGCGTGTATGTAGAGATTAATGACAGTACATGAAGCGAAAGAGGTATGTATGGAGCGTAGCACTTGGCGCTCAAGAGACTCCGCCTACCCCAATGGGACAAAGGATTGAGTTTATGTATGTACATATGTATCTATATTTTTAGGCGTAGTAAATCTAAGATAATTAATTGTGTTTTTTCGTTCTTTGTCATAACAACCATACATTGGGTTGGCGTAACTTATTTTGAGTCTGGCCACCAGCCAAATACTTTTTGGTTAAAAGTTTTGATGGACTTCTCAAATGAAATATGCGCTGGAGCGTACAGTTATACGTGGTCTAGAACACCTAGTACTATTTTGGGATAAGAACTTATGAATTTTTATAACGCAGTTAATATTGATACGATGTGTGGACTTATATATCGCGGTCTCGACTAAGATAATTAAACAAGCAGTTAATTTTCGTATACACGTGTATTGCATATTATGTAAGGTAAAGAGTGTTTTTATATTAAAATATTAGTTTGTCTGTTCGTTTGTGTACCTCAGAGCTTTCTATATTAATCGAAGGTAGAATGTTTTTTTTATTTTTTTTTTCATTTTAATGAATGACGAAACGAGCTTGCCATTCGCCTGATGGTAAGCGATACGACCGCTCATGGACAGTAGCAAAACCAAAAAACACCATGAGTTTCAAGGCAATGCTTGGCAATCCACTGCGCTCGCCATCCTGAGACATAAGATGTTAAGTCTCAATATGTCCAGTAGTTACTCTGGCTACAATGTCCTTCAAACCGGAACACAACAGTGCATTTACACTGCTGTTTGGCGGGAGAAATAGACATTTCGGTGGTACCTACCCAGGCGGCCTCTCACATATGAGAGACCTACCACCAGTGAGACCACCATGAGTACCACCATGTACGAACTGCGTTAGGCCAGTGCTAGAATATCAGGTCGGCAATCCGTGATGTATTGTTTGTATTATATCAAGCTTATTTACGCCTACAAACGGGATTATAGTTGTCTCTTACTTACGACGACGTCTGTTTATCAATAGAACATAAACAGTTGATGATTCTGTTATTGATTTTATCTAATAAGAAAGAGAGAATAATGCCACTATAGTTAACATAACTATTGCTATATACATATAACTCATTTTCAATTCGGTCGTTTTAATGCTAAGCGCGCGTTATAATAACACATAGAAATTCAAAAGCAGTAGTGCAAGTGTATTTACGAGTGGCGCGGCGGAATTTTTCATTAAACTCGTGAAGCGTCGTTTGCATACGGTAATACAATTAGACGCGCCACTATATTTCGCACATGCCCATGAATTTTTCATGCAAATCGTCGCAGCAAAAAGACAACGCTTGTACCAACGGGACATGCTAGTCGTTGCTGTACACGTCGGGGATTTTTTAATTTCAATTAAGTAGCGTATAATAAATGCAGGTTTCCTGCAAGGAATGTACACTTCAGCGATACAGTTAACATTTTAGTAGTAGTATAAGAAAAGTCTGGAATGAAAATGTTGGGTAAGACTAATGCTCCCGAAGCTCAACAAAGTACTCGTATTTACTTATTACTATCATAATGGGTAAATAAAAAATTTTATTTGTTTATACTTTTAATGTAATCTACAGTTTATATGTATAAATCTGACACTGAAAAAGAAATTGTTAAAGAGCGGATTTATTTTTATTTGACGATTTTTTATTATGTGTATAGTTAACAATACACCTGATTGGAAGCGGTCCACGTTCATCCTGAGTATTTGAGTTTAACTCACTGAAACTCTACTTTCTAATAACATTTTTAATAGTTACAACTTATTGGGTGAAGTTGTACTACCGCTACTGTCGTCTTCACTGTGAAGTTTTGTTAGCGGCTTGAGTGCGTGATGCTATTCTGCTTAGTATTGTTGCATGAGAGTGCACCCCCGCTCTCCCTAAGCAGCCCCCTCGCCACGTCCCGGACCAGAGCCTCGCTACCCTGCCGTCGCAGTTACTACGTGCCGCGCGTCCCAACACGATCTGGTCGAGCTAATTTAATAACAGTAATATCAACATGCTAATTGTAATGTGAAGCAGCTGTTGCTATTTCACTTGTCTTATTTTATGCATTTACGTTGGCTCTTTATCCGAACGGTCTCAAGAGAACTACACCATACCTGAATGTTGGGTTTACCTTTAACATTGCATTTATCTTTAATTTTTGTATTAATTGGGGACAGATATCTATATTTAAAAAATATTTAGAGAATTAGTAAAAATTAGCCAGTAACTTTTGTTAATATTATTATATACAGAACCTTCAGCGCACAGTTCAGTTTCACACTATGATATTCGGATTACCAAATGAATATTGAACGTGATATTTTTAGGAAAAGTTTTTAGTATATTTTCTAATTCGAGAAACTTTGTGCATACGACTGGGATGATCACAGATGTCTAGAATAGTTTAATAAAAAATAAAGCAACGCCAACTAGTTAGATAGAATTTTATGTGGACTCACAGTGCGTATCTGTTATACATATACTACATCGATACTGTGGCAGACATGACTGTTTTCTAGATATTTACTTGTAGTTTTTTTTCATCCGAGGTAATAAATAAATATTAGTTTACTTACGGCTCAGAGCTGAACATAGATATATTCTTCGATTGACATGGTCTAATTCATAAGTCAACCACTAAGACCAAGTGAAGTTTAGTGGTGTCTACATTCTTTGAAAGTTTTGCTCAGACCTCGTAGATATGCAGGGTTTCCTCTCGATTACCTTTAAAGAGAATGTGGTGTAGGCCTTGAATAAAATGTTTCGACTTCTAATATTTAGTCAGGGCGGCTCGATGGGACCCCTGTGCGCTCGCTTTAACACTATTTCACAATACATATGAATGAGTTCTCGTTGATTTTCCCCTCAACTTAACATACCAGGTGCATTTAATAAACTGTGAAAACTAAGCGCTACATGCACTAACAGGGACAATTTGAATTTAAAACTTTCCCTTTAATTTCTCTTAGACACGGAACATCATTACAAATTATAATGAGGGGCTTGTACTTCAGTTGGTAGAAAATGTCAAGCTTTGCGATTGAAAGTTTAAACCCAGGCGTAAAACGAATCAATTTTAAAATGATACAACAAGGTTTGTAATACGTATTTTTTTGCAAATGTTGTAATTAAATCTACGTAACAATAAACTGACGTTTTAATAAAGGACGCAGGTAGTCACTGGATGCAGATCGCTTTCAACAGGCGACTGAGATATATTTGAAGAAGCTTCATGTTTATCAGAAGGCATATTGAAAGGTGACTCAAAATGACGATGATGACTCCCTCTCTCTCTCTCTTTCTCTCTCTTCAGCCACAGGAAGTCCACTGCTGAACATAAGCCTCCCCATGGATCACCACATGTACCTATTGAAAGCGGCCTGCATCCAGCGACTAACATCATGATGATGACTGACAAAAAATATTATTTCACAGTCAACAACATCTTACATCGTATCGATCGTAATTCGAACTGAGCATTATTATTTAAAATTACCTACAGTAAAAATGAAGTCTACACGTGGCGTAACACAATTTGCACTATCATTTTTTTCAATAAACTATACAAAATGGAATTGGTAACAAAATTGCTTTCTCACATTGCGACCTCCACGCCGCACTAAAAATTTTACATTTTTAGTTTAACTGAGCGACGCAAATTGCATGTTTTTTGTTCAACATATCCTTACGACTATTACAAATCCGAAAGTGGGTTTGATTATTATTTGGTATGGTAAAGGATACAAGGTCCTTTTCATCAAGAGAACAACTTCTGTCTGTATAAAAATATGACCTACCGACATAAATAAATTGGAATTGAATTCCAGCGCTACATAATAAATAATACACCAAACAGTCACATACATACATAGTCCTGACCCCACACTAAGATCGAGTCTTGTGTCGTGAGTATCAGGAACTACGAGAGACTTTTCGATCTCACAAACACCCAGACCCGAAACAAATACCTGTGGATCACACAAATATTTGTTTCGGTGGAGGGATCGAACCCACGGCCTCACGTTTCACAGCTGGCGTCTAACCAACTGCGCCGCGGTGGCTGTCTATACATAAGTAGAGATTTGTAGTATCTGTAATACTATTTTTCAGTCTGAAAACACCCAGACTCTAGGCAACTGGTGTGGAGATCAAGCCTGCGGCTTCTAGTCTGAAAGCCAGCGTCTTTACCTACTGCGCCACAAAAGGATCTTGTACCAAGTATTTGGTTTCACATTGACACCTTATATTTACAGACATGAAACGAGTTGCTTTAGGGAATTCTCTGACTCATTCATCTGATACGGAAATTGACAACTACGATTCTCTACGATTCAACTACGGTTTTAGTTTTTGTGAAGTAATTCTAAATTCAACGTGCTTATATTAATTGGCGCGATTGTCGCACGAGATGTCGATTGACAAGAGTCTGGTTAATAGATTTAATGGAAGCGGCAATGTAATCAACGGAACGTCGTGTTCGAAACTGGGACGGCAACTCAAAAGACTTCGTGCAAATTGATTTCTCTTCAATTATGAACCGAATGAAATGAATGAACCGGCTCGTGTAAATGACTCACTTGTAGCATGGGCACGGCTTTTGTCTAGTTATATTATGATTTTTACTGCCTCGGTACGATTACAAAGCTGAGGTCTCGGGTTCAAATCTCGGGTCGTGCCAAGTGATATTGGATTTTTCTATTCATTATCAGCCTGGAGTCAGGAATTTGTGTCTGATATGGCGTTAGGCTCGCCCCCTATCACATCGTGGGACAGAACATACAAGGCGAAATATGGGTGTCATGGTAGCACCTCTGCCTACCCCTTCTGGGGAATAGGCGTAAGTTTATGTATGTATATACTTATTTGTTACTATTTTTCGGTATCACAATTTCCTATAGCATTTTTAAGTGGTAGATCCATGGCTTGGCTCGACCAAATTCGTACCATTATGACTGTAACATTTTTGGTCACATTCGTTTTCATTGGATTTTATTGGGTAGAAAGGTTTACATCAAGATACAGCCAAACTATAGTTAGTTACCTTAACTATACTAGGACTATTCGTGGAGCAGCATGGTACCGAAAATTGACATGAAACGAAGGTTTTACTTTCGTGCTTCGTTGGGTGGGTTTGCCAGAGACCCAATGTTCCTTTCTTCCTTTTCGCGTTTCAAGCAGCAATCACTGGCCACCAGGAGAATCGATTGCTCGTTTGGTGATCTTTTATAACAGAATTGATTTTCAAATTTTATTTGGAGCATTTTCTTTCTCTATATCTTCTCTTCAGCCACAGGAAGTCCGTTGCTGTTCAAAGGCTTTCCCCCAGGATCTCCACATCGACCTGTTGGAAGCGGCCTGCATCGAGCGACATCCTGCAACTTTAACCGGCGGTTACGTGGCCGCAACTCCAGAACCTTTCCCATTGGCCATCAGTTCTTATTTTTGTCAGCCTGGGATTTTGGTGACTATTCAAGATGTTAATTTTGATCATCAATCGAATATAATAAAGTTATTTGTGCCACTGACGAGTGATGTATCGGTTCTGTGCCTACAGAAATATTTGTATATTCTGAGATTTATTATACACAATGGGACATCAAAGAAAAATCCCACTGACGCGCGCTTTTCGAATTTGTTATTACAATCTATTTTAGTTTAATAAAGCAACAACACGTTCGGCAATCATATTACCAAAGTAGTAAATAGCGTCTGCTACTTTTTGGTATTTTTCTTTTAATATTCAGTTTGAAATTAAAATATGCATTGATGTTGTGCTTTTTAAAAGATCACTTATTATTTAGGAATTATAATTTTTATTTTCAACCATTCAAAACAGTATAAAATTGCCTCCTTTGTTTTAAAGGTTACCACTAGCTCGAATCGATTTTAATACGTGAATTAAAACATAATATTATATTAAATATTGAAAATGATAAATAAACGATAAATCTATTAAATACTGTCTAAACAAGAACAAAGAAGTGTTACATCCTGAAACAAACGGGAAATCCATGTTATACGCTAGTTAAGGAGTTAAAGCGGTCGACGCGCATCGTTCCCGCTTGGCGGCTAGCGCCCTCGGCCGGGTAAATAAAATTGATGCCGAGCAGTCGACACAGTAAACAAGTACAGCTGAGCTCTGCACACAGCTCACTTGCAACTAGCGTACACTTGGTTTTGTTCTAGCTCCGGAGTGCTGAATGAGCAAGCGGGTTACCAAAACGATCAATACACAAACTATTGGGGAACCCAATGTAGTGTATTCGATGGTGATAGGACATTCACATTCATCGTATTAATAGTGATAATGTGTATACTGTAGGAGAACATTAATTCAATAAATAAACTAATATCCATACAGATGAGGATACAATAAACAAAGGTGTTATACCTATCACAATGCAAGTGCGTGATATTCTGGGTTTAGGCTGTACACTTGTCCAGTTTTTTAATTGTTTCTAGATTCAAGATTGCAGTACTGTAAGTGCCAATGTAGAAACTTTAAGCCCTCTTACGCACTAGTGGTTATCTGGGGTGGCGGCTAACCAGTCAGCCGCTTTTCGATTATAGTATGGAATTTAACCTCAGCGGATGAACTAAGAGTTAGAACAAAATGTTGGAGAATTAAAAACAACAACTGTTTTGAACTTTTCGAACATTTCGACACGCTATGCTCGCAACTTTCATTACATGTAAATATTAGTAATATATAATCTAAATTCATTCTGAAAATTTCAGGTACCGTTTGGAATATATTAAATTATTTGACTTCATATTTGTGTCATCGGGTTTCATATTTGGTTCAATCGGTTTGATCTTTTGAATCCGCAACAAGTGGTATAGTTGAAAATTGATATATCTTCAGACATAGTCTATATTCTAAGGCTGCAATCACCAGGCTTTCTATAGCTATCGAAGGTCTATATAAAGCCGATATCCTCTCTCATTTATTCAGAACAAACCGGCCCACACCTCACGCCCACTCGCGCCACACAATCTTGCTCTCGCACGTTCAATTTAATTCATACACCGACGCATATCCGATTGCACTGTATTGACACCTTTAAAAATAACTCGCGGAATGTTTGTGCAGTTCAAACAGTACTCTGACAGTTCAATTTTCACTGAAAGGTAATTTTTGCGTGCATTTATCACAGATTTAAATGTTCTTCATTTTATGCTGCGTTGTTTCCTTCCATACATCGTAGAATTTATTTTCAGCTACATTTGTGTTTTTATTTTACTTTCAACCCGTTTAGGGGTAGACCTTTTAGTCTATTAGGTTGGCGATTACACCAACCATATTTAGAGATAGACTACACACACTTTAGTAATTCTTGTCGAAAATTTAAGTTATTTTCATCACCAAAAATACGTAACGCATTCATTATTTCTCAGGTATCATGGTCCGCCATCATTGTTTGTTAACAGGCTTCTCCTATGGTATAAATACTAATAGTAGTATAGCATTTACATATACATACTTGGTCTGTTAGTATTTGAGTTAAGAGGCGTAGCATTGTAGGCATCGCTTTATAAACTTCACGGAAACTGTGCTGTTACAGGTGTAGTCACAGTCGGTGCCATAGATTATCGCGCGGGTTGAAGTAGACGTGTCACTTATAGACATCTCATTACGTAATGTTACATTAGTATTATTTTAACAAGTACACCAGACTGATGGTTTCTGTAATAAAAAGTTCCTATCTGTCCGGTTAATGACGACTACCCACATTTTATGAATGTGATGTACTCCTTTTAAGTAAACAATTTAGATTTTTTTTTCATTAATTTATAAAAACAAAACCTATCGCGAAATATAAATTAACTAGAATACCGATAAGAGCAGCCAGATATATAAAAATAGTACAGATCGTAATACTAACGAGAAATGGCACGAAAGCATTTTCTATTCTAACATAACAGTAATCATTGTATCCAGTTCGAACCAGATTTAGACGGTTGAAACCAGTCGAAGGCGGTATTATTCGGTTATTTCTTGGAAAATGGAGCTACGGGCCTTTGTTCAGGTGAAATAATAGTGGGGAAAGGTTCGAGTGCATTTTAATACGGCAATCGAGCGAGGCAAATGTGCTCCCGACTAGTGCGCTACAGGATATCCGCGCTCTTTAAATTTTATACCAATGTTCCCGTTTATAAAGCCGTACAATTTGATTGTAGATATGTATTTTCAGATGCTATAATTTTTATTTTCGTACTATATTATGTTAGACATTTGTTCATACTTACTACCTACTTATGAAAACCTTTACTTGACAAATAAATCTTTATTTGACGCCTTATTAATCTACCGGCAGAATTTTATTTTCAAAGGCCTTCCTTCCTTCATATTTTGAGAGGACTGAAACGCAGCTATGGTCCAAGTGTAGGTAGTAAATATTCAGAGGCGACATTTATCACTTCTCGTCAGGTGAGATCGTGTTTGTTTGCCGAACTTACGTAAAAAACTGGATTTTCACTAGCCAGCGTCCAGCATAAGCATATTGTGTCATGGAGATATACAAACATTTAAGTTAAGGTCAATAAAAACAGCCTGGTTTCGGGATTGCCGTTATTTCTCGTACTCTTTTCAGGATTTAAAAAAAAATACGGGCCACTATCAACAACAAAGTTAAATCTAAAACAATAATATTTTCGGTATTCCACAAAATATGTAACCTAAGCCCAAGTGCCGAATTTCCATGGCTAAACACATCGACGTAAGTGGCGAGGTGGCGTCCGCGCCATCAATCACGCGGACGTTTTGATCGACGAGGCAAACATCACCCCAACGCATTTTATTAACTCGTCCATACCGGTACACGACGATTGCGGCTGAACCTTTATTAAGAGACTACAAAATGTTCAGTCTACTAGTTTTACTGGTGGTAGGTCTCTCATAAGTGAGAGGCCGCCTGGGTAGGTACCACCGCAATGTCTATTTCTCCCGCCAAACAGCAGTGTAAATGCGCTGTTGTGTTCCGGTTTGAAGGACATTGTAGCCAGAGTAACTACTGGACATATTGAGACTTAACATCTTATGTCTCAGGATGGCGAGCGCAGTGGAATTCCAAGCATTGCCTTGTAATTCATGGTGTTGTTTGGTTTCGCTACTTACCATGAGCGGTCGTATCGCTTACCATCAGGCGAATGGCATGCTAGTCTCGCCATTCATTACAATAAAAAAAAAAAGTCTAATAGCTTTCTCGTAGATTTTCCAATTTGCCTAGAATTCCTCGAGAGAAATGATTTGTTGTAATGGGTTTTAAGCGGATTTAGCCTTTATTTAATTAAATCCATGACATTATTAAACTAAATATTATCTTTTAGGAAGTATAGAGATTTGTGGGTAAATAGATGTATTTATTCAATCCAAATTCCTGGAATCCCACATTTTTTGGGATCGGTACAACATGACTTTTTGGGTACATTACATAATTCATCGTCTGTTGTATATAACGGACATCATTTAAATCGTAGCAACACAAAATGCACTCATTTTTCACAATCAAAAAGCAAAATAGTTTCGTTTGAATCGCATTTAGGGACCGAATGGCAATAAAATTTCTTGTAAAGTTTTCAAAGGCCACTTTTCATTCCCTCCCTCTTTTCCCCTCTCCCTAGCCTGTACGCTGGATATTTACACATGTAAATCGTGAGGTCGACGCTCGTTCACAATGACCCGAGACGCTGTACATCAGTGTCGCAACTTTGTTTACACGGCCTCACAGTTTTCTATTGAAATCTGCTTAGCGACCCTATGTGGGAACAATTATACAGGGCCCAGAATCTAGATAAATACACACTGTTTCCATTCGCTTTGCAGAACATGTTTATTTTATATGCGACATCTAAATACCTCTTTTATGTTATCAAACATCGGTATTTTATCCCAAATGAGCTATTTAAAAGACAAAATCTAGACAGTCTACCGTATTTCAGCATTTATAGATATTAATAAACGTACCTCGTTGGCAAAGTTGAAATGATGTTCCACCTTTTATTGGGTATCATTTTAAAAGTGCTTAAAAACTAGGCGCTATTTTAAATCTCATCTCTTACGTAATCACCCTCTAACGTCTTTTGTTGTTAGGAATCCTTCCATCAACATAATATATTCTATTACTTTAACCTTCACTCATCAGAGGGAAACAAATGACCCTTATGACACAAAAATGAATATGCAAACAGCTCAAAACTTATTTTATTAACCCGTAAACAAAGAGAAATAAAAAGCGCGTAAAAATTTATCGCTCCCCACGCCCCCTATGCAAATCTGTGGGCGAATCTCGCCGGCTAATCCCGTGTAATCCCTTGAGGGAGGCAGGGAGAGAGAAGGGGAGGGGATGGGAGGGATGGTACGGGACATCGAATGGCCATAATTATTCACAGTGACATACGCGACGGCCTGACGTGACGACAAGCGATTAATAAAGAAGGTAAGGTCTCGGGAAGTTAAATACGCACATTGACAGTTTCGGGCGTGAACAATCTGTTTCGAAAATGTATTCTACAATCAATCACTTTGTGTCAGAGAGACTTTTTAAATTGAAAATACCGCCAGTATTTTTATTATACTGCGTCAGACTTTAACTAAGTTGGCAAGTAACAACCAGTATTTCAATTTAGCCATCAACTACGCATGAACTTAATTTAGGGCATTATCACTACACAGACTTCATTGCACTTGTGGAACAAAGCCTAGCCCACAGCATGGCAACATTATTTCCGCAACTTTAGTAACCTACAATATCCACGGCAAAAAGTCACCTAAAATATGATTGTATTTTTTCGAACAGCCATAACACTTCATCAAGATTCAAGTCAACTTCCCTCTATAAAGATGTTGCACGCGCATACAGTTACAGTTTCACTCCACTACTATTGTACACAGCAGTTAACTACGATCGAGTCGAGACGATCGTAAACACTGCCACGGTTGCACGCAGCGCTGGGGTTAAAAAACTTATAACTCGGTGTGCTGTATCCGTATTATTAATCTATGTCTATGTCGTCTGGACGCGGGCCTTACTCAGGTGTCTAGGTGTCTACCCTCGTCTAGTGCGGCTAGTCGAAGCGAGCCTTACTAATGGTTTGTGTATTTAACTTTACGATCACAAATGCGAAATAAGAGATAGCTATGGTGTAGTTGGTAAAGTGTTGGATTTGTAATTAAAAGCCGAGACTTTAATACGAGATTAGTATTTCTTAAATTTATAAATACATAATGTATCTTTAATAACTGTGTCGCCTCTTTATGTACGTTTATTTGGTTAAATATAAAATATGTAATACAGCGGTTTTGTACACAACTGTTATGCGAACAATTAAGAAGAGGGTCGCGGCGGGCATGTTCTGTGGGGACTGACATTTCAATTTATAATCTGTTTCGTGTGTTACTAAACTAAATATGCGCAGTAATTTAAATGTTTATTAAATATTTCATCATGGATTTTAATCGTATGATATATTGTTCTTGATAATATATTCTTATGAAACTGTGGCTTGCTTTAATGTTAAAGGAAAAAACAACATCTTGAGAAAACCTGAATACCTGAGCTCTTTATAACAACTTGGTATGTATTTGAGGTATACCAACCGCATTAGGCCAGCGTGGTAGGCCAAAAGTCCTAATCCGGAAAGTGTTGATGCCAGGCAGGCAGCTGATCGCAAAGTGATAAATGAAAAAATATGACTTTGTAACACCGTGTAAGTTCGTAATAATAACGAACAGAAGAGGAAGAGTTAGGTTTTTTTTTGCATTTTGTTTAATAGTGGTGATCGTATTGCAGCTTATTCACATAAAAATAAATATAAATAAAAATACGTTTTGAAACTTATAGTAGTGGTCAGTACCTACAGATGGAAAGCCCTTTATTCACTGAAAGCAAAACTATTGCTAGAATTAGTGGTGAGTTATAGCGTGGGACGCTCGGCCCGCCGGGGGCGCCACCGTCGACAATAAAACTAAAAAACTGCCACTTTCTACCTATGTTGCGGAGACGGCTTCCACCGTCTTAATGCACGTAATGACTTTCACACGCGCCGTGACGCGCATGCTAAATGAGGGGTTATTATTGAAAGAAAGAAACAAAAAGGATGTATAATAAAAGTGCAAAATGAATTAAAATTAGGAATGAAAAACAAAACAACAAGTATGTAGGTACGCCGTGTGGGGGAGGTACCAAGTTTCTTTTATTTTGGCTGTGTAATGTTAAAAGAAAACCAAAAAATGTGAACGATTAGGTAAACAAACGCTTAAATCCCCGAAGGGAAAGGCGGAGATGCCACCAGTGCTATCCAAAGTTTGCAGATATTTTTACAACAACTATAGGATTTTCCATTTTAAAATGAAGAATTTTATTTTTGAATATGTTTTCCTTGCTTTTTTAAGCAATTATTATTATCGTTGTATTTGTAAATAGATTATGTAGCAGACAAGTAGGTACTTATGGTAATATTCATATACGAAATACTACAGACTAAATTCGCCGTAAAACTTATCTCAAATTTAGGGCAAACGTGTATTACAGGCGCATGTGCTCGCTTACAAATTATTCTGGGAAAACTTACTCTCGCGAGGCATTGGGATTTCAAGAGGTCTATGAATGTGTTCTTTGTATTCAAAATAATTTAAGTTTAGTCAATATTACTATGAACAACTGTATCATATGATATTACTTTGCGTATTGCGACTATCAACGATTACATTAATTTCTTCTTATTTAAGTAATATTATATCATCCCATATACGTCCCACTGCAGGGCACGGGCCTACTCTACAATCGAGAGAATCGATTGAGAGTGGTTAGGCCATATAGATACCATTTCTACGGTATTTACATAAGTAATAAGTATTCATCAAAATCTGTAACCCTAGAACTCTGGTTAACTATTACTACATTACTGGTTTTGGGTTTGTGAATATGTCTCAAAATTCAAAATATAAGTAAATCATTAAAACCTAGATTGAAAAAGCATTTTATCATGGTATTTTAAGCACTTATTATAATTATCTAAATATAAATCTTTACTTTTAAACATATTAGTGGAATGTCAAGCTGAAATATTATATTCCAAGGGCTTCAGCACAATTCGTTAAGAAATAATTTCGTATTTCAACTAACATAGAGACTGCATAATCTAAACACAGGACAATTTAAAATACCCTTTAGAATATGCACGTTTACAATAAGTCATGAAGGATTCAGTTATATCTTGGTGCTTCGTGCTTATAAAAACATCGTGCACTAACCACCAGCTTGTGGGTAGATGCAGATATACTAATACCTTTCAAAGGTCAGGTTTATCTCGGAATTTATGTTAGTTCTTTATGAATAACTAATTTCATTACAGGTGCAGTCCTGCTGCGCAAAGTTATGAAACACTAAAGTCCACACGCGGTTTTCTCTCGTGGTTTAGGATTTCTGAACTTTTATGTTACATTTCTGTAATTTCTATACAAACCTACAGCATTAAACTAACACCCGGTAAAAAAGATATAACTAGCTTAATCTAGGCAACGTTGACGCCATCTATTTAAAACATTGAAATAATCAAATTTAATATCTCAATGGATTCCATTACCGGTATAAAATGTAATTAATTCCATTGCAAATCTTTTACTGCTAGCAAACATCCAAACACCTTTTCAAACTCGCATTACGTTAGTAGGATTAACTACGACTTACGAAGATGAATATTTAAAGTATTTAGAAAAGAAAGGGCGCAAGTGGCCCAAGGATGCCTGGCGCTACCTTGGCCTCAAAAACACATTATTGTCCATTCTGTTGCTCCCAGCGTGCAGGTACGCCAATGCGCTGTAATTCAATGTAAACATGTAATCTAGATACGTCAGTCATGTTGGTAGATATTTGAAGCTCTGGTGATGGTAGGTAAACATCGTGCGGATTGTAATAGACGGACTTGGCTTAGAATTTGGTCTGGCTTTGCATTTATTATCTTTGGTTCTTTCATGCTTTATCTTATGATGTTGCCAAATGTTGGAAAAGATTATACATCCACAGCTCATTTAAATACTCTCTTTTACTGGACTGCCTTGTCGTGCGCACTATTTAGTTCACTACGTGTTATACAAAGGATTTTCATTTTAAATCACTTCAATTTCATCAAATTGAAAATAATTCTAGTCAATAGTTTTATTTTATTGCGTTACTATTTTGTTGAAAACTCAATTAAGATACACAAATTTAACAAAAAATTATGCTGTAATGATTGAGGTAGTTTAATTGTAATAGCAATTTTTTTTACCTTCAAATATAACAATAAAATCTTAAACCAAACGAACGCTTAATATGTCAGACTGCTGAACAAAATAATCGAATATACGAAATTAATGTTGGAGTTATGTGAATAGTCGATTTCACGGTAGCTATAACTGTGATGAAGTTGAGGAAGCGTTTTAATCTCGGCCTCAAATTGAGATCGTGAGTGAGATTCATCAAACCAAATCGGAACTATTCTCGGGGCTGTAGACATGGAGTAACAATGTCGAAAATCTGTATAGATTTTCACAATTCGCTCTGAAGAAAAATCAACCTGAAATAAGCTATCCTTCTACATGACCTAACCCCACACTTACAGGTTCTCAGCGCAACACGACTTTTCAGCCATAGCCTAAAATGCATCGTAAAAAGAAGTATAGCCCATTTCTCACCACTCAAAACGCCTTAAATAAAACTGCTGAAAGTAAGGAATATCGGAGACATTATTTATTAAAATTTTCATACTCTTCTCGTATATCTGTCAGAGTGTATTTCTCACGCGGTCAGCCAAATGCATTTCGAGCTATTTCATCTCAACCACGTATTATAGTTTGGCCGGAACCCAAACTTTATTGCAATGTGCTAAATAAGTATTTCTAAAATATGGAATTTTTATAGAGCAAGATCTCAAAGCCGCCAACCCCACGTCATTTGAGCAAAGCGGAAATGTAGAGAATGATATGCACTTAAAAGATATGCGTACTTCAGAAATACAAGTGGAGACCGTCTTCACATATAACTTTTATGACTGGGGGAATTTTTGGCCTTTCAAATTGGGCTAACTACATACATATTACTTATATTACTACAATAAACAAGATGTTTAAAAGTTTACCCTACTTTAACGTTAGCAAGTAGAGTTGACAAGATAAAACACTTTTTGTGGCTAAAGGATTTTGGGTATTAGTCTAGTTTTAAAATACACAAAAACATAATACTAAATATAAAATCAAGGCTTGCTTTAATTTATAAAAAATCTCTATTATGTTTGTTTCTATTCCTAAATTCGATTCTTTGCAAAACTAGCTTTTTTGAAAGGGTATAATTTGCGATAGTCAACGATACTTACTAATACATTGAATTAAATATGTGCAAATCAGAGGCAGTTTTAAAAGGACTTCAAACCGACATATTTTGACTTACACTCCTATTATAAAATATGAGATATTTTATCGATAGAACGCAAAAGGAAGAAATGAATTCATTTCAAAGATCGAGGTTGCTATAAAAATAGCTTCTCCCTCAATGTAAACAGGAGCTTACGTACGAATACAATCTGGAAGTTCGATATGAGATATCAACCAGACGATATGGATGATAGACATAAATAAGTAGAATATATGCGGTTTATTTATGCATCATCTCATCTTCGGCTACAGAAACTCCACTGCTAAATATAGGTTATCCCCAAGAATCACTGAGCTCCCTCAACTCACTGAAATCCCACAAGAAGGGATGTGGCCAGACGTGTCAATCGAACCTTGCTCCTCCCGGTTCACTAGCCAAACGTGCTATCAATACATTTGGTTATTGGTGGTAAAGTACTTACTGCGGTTTATATCAAATTCGATAATTCTCTTCAAATGTCGAGTGAAGTTGTAAATAGACCCCTCAGTTGGAGTACTGCCACAGCGACTACCGTTCGAGACCGATGGGGAATTAAATCAATTAAAACTTTTTGTTATAATACGAACAACCCTTAATTCCGACGAATATACTCGGCGCTCGTGGTAGAGCTGTGAAGCATGCGCGATTTGGGTTAACACGATACTTCTTTACCATATAGGAGGTTTCTGGCGAATAAAATATAAGCTTTAGTAAGTTATCACTTCTGTTTCTGAACACAGCTTCAGGCAGATCGAATATGTATTAACGACATGAAGGTTGTGAAACTATTGCATACAAACATTTCATGCAAGCCACTAATAGTTTTTCTAACTTAGGTTATATGGATTGCTCGACCTGAGAATTGCACATAAGATCATAATTATGATTTTAGCTTTACTTTACCAACTAATCGATTACCTCTGTATGTTCATAATAAACTGAGTTAAATAACAAGGAAATAATTCCATAAATCATACATGAATGAATGTCGATATCAAAGCGTCTGCCAATACGTTCCATATCTCACGTCTGTTTGTGTAAACATGGGAAATGTACGGATAATTAGTTTTGGAAGTAATTTGCGTCGACGTGTTCATAACAAATAATATTTCAATCAAAAGTGCGGCACGGGCGGTATCTCTGCGATGTGAATATATTCGGTTTGTAGGTGACCTCGATCGAGCTCGTCCCTCGAGTCATCAAATACGTGATCCTATACATTATATTTTCTTTCTTTTAAATGGGAAAATATTAGGAGTGATGTAGATTGGAGATTTTGGTTTGCCAGTGGCAACACAGGAGAATAGCGATGGCTTTAGTTCATACACCCTAGACTAAATAGACATACATATTTAAAAACTATTTTAGTTATCAAATGTTTTATCCCTTTCGAACGACTTTAGAATTTATTTTAACGAAAAAGACAAAACATTCGATAGCTAAAGCAGGTTTTAAGATATGGGTAGAATAAATCATAATAGTTATCCTATTTTTTATTGGGTGTTCTTTTGTGTTGAAGATTTTAAAACTAAAGTTTACCAACCCTTGAGATGGTCTTATGTAAATATTGTTCGGTTACTATTGACATATTCAATCTTGTCTTTCGCAAACAGAAGTATTTCTTTATGAATACAGCATAAAATACTTTGATTTTGTAAAATAATTTTTAAAGCAATAAACATAATATTGTTATTAAGTTTCATGATATTATGTATAATATACTGCTTGCTTTGACGTCTTGATATTTGCAAAATTGATATCATTACAATGCGGTTTGCAAATTTATTTGTGCGCGACAGGTACAAAGGGTAATTTTATTTTATGTGGAAAACAAACAGTTTCTTATGCCTATATACAATACCATTTAGTAATCATCGAACCATTTATAAGTTTTCGCATTTAAGTTCCAAAGAAGTTTGTTAGTTCACAACTTAAATTTTTAAATTAGACAAATGAGTAGAATATTACTATACTTAACAAACACTGAGCAGTCAAGGAACGGATTTAAACCAGTGGTCCAGCCACGATACGCTTAAAAGTGGATGAGCTTGAATTATAATGCTTCTTAATCAATCGCAGTCATATGTGTCATATTTCTTTCAAAGTGTGCTACGTTCGCTTTTGAGGTATACACGTGGAACCTATACTCTAAAAAAATTAAATTCTTAGAAGAAACCCATGTTCAGCAGTGGAGTTTCTGTGATTGGAGAGAAAGATAATAAAATTGCATTTAAAAATATTTATAAACAACATTTAATATATATCTAAAAGAAAGGTTGTTGAACATATTTTACTCACTTATCTTCCTGCTATAGAACGTATGACGATCAAGAATGTGGACCCTCCACCCAGCGTTATTGGCGGCATCCACGTGTGTCGGAACATCCACAGTCTACATTTCACACAACTTCTATCCTTTTAATTTGTAAATCCTCTGGAAACGTGATCAGTTATGGCGGGGTGTGCATGTTATGTATGTTTTGTATTTGTTTGTTATTACTTTTATATTTAAATGACTAAAATCGAGCAACGTGTGCGATATGCTATGTGTACGATGATAGTGATGGAGTTCGTTGAGCCTTTCAGTGTCTGCGCATTCCAGCCGCACCTCCACAAAAAAAAAAAACATGCGTACCCACTAAAAAGAATGTAATTATTAACATATATTTATGATAATGTTTTGTCAGCCTACCGACTGGGTATTCGTGTATCACCAGGGCTCCCCGTTGAAAATCAGCGCTGCAGTTTGCTTTTCCCATACTGCAGCATAAAGCTGAATAGAAGGCCCATTGTCGGCGCAATAGTTTAGTCACATAATATTGTTGCATAATAGTATTTTTGTCATGTTTTTATTTTATGTATATTTTGTTATTTTATTACCTACCTATGTACGTTTGCGCCTTCATAAATGTATTTCTTTCTTTCTTTCTTTCTTTCAAAGAGAGAGTCTATACTGCGCCACTTCAGGGTAAATGGAAAGGCACTTTCGTTTTTATTTGAAATTGGTTATTAGCTTGTTGTATATGGCATTTAATATATAATACCATATAACCGATTGAAATTATAATAATAACAGATAGTAATTTATCGAAATGTCCATTAAAATAAAACAAAGTTAAACTCCGCCGTATTCTGCGTATTACATTTGCATAGTTAAATCCGTATCATAAATAAACGATAAAATCGCTACTATAATCTTTCAATCATTATTATTTCCTGACAAATAAAATTTGACAATCATTATCTTTGGACTGAAATAGCTTTAATAGTTTTATCTTCACCTAGCAGCAGTTATGGTAATGTAAATCAACTTTTTCTGAACAATCTTACTTCGAAACCAAACTGCTTCAGGCACTTCAGAAAATATACAAACTACAAATACTTATAAGACAATCTTTTGAAGTACAGATAGGGTAAAATTCACTATAAAGGGTATAATAGAGCGGAATGTGCGTTCAATGGAACATTGAGAGAGATAATTGAAGAACTCGCCCCAATCTATCCAGCCACTCGCAGCGCTAATTAAATGTATTGTGTGATGTGCGTACTCCATGCCTTGCAAATGAGCCGTCCATTGAAATACACGCACGTCTATTAGGGGTATTATAAATTATGAAATAATTTTTTTTTGTTCCAGAACATCCGTACCCTAAACAAGAATTTCGGAGTCTCCAACTCACGACCACTTATTAAACAGCTGGCTTATAACCAACTACTATAAGAAGGCTTATAACAATGCTCCAGAATGCACGCGCCTCTATGATCAAATGATGTCCGTTTTTAGCCTACCAAGTTGTCACTGTGAAGTTGTAATCAGTATGTCAGCATAGGTCTTTTGGTAAGTGGCGAACTCGTTCGTAACACCTTGAAAAGTGCTGAGCTTGAGCTATTGACAATTATATAATCGATGGATATAATCTTTTCGAAATGCTCGAGATACCGAAACGAACGTTCATCAGCTTTCCTCTCGTTCATGACTAGAACGGATGATATCTACATTTGTTATTTACGCATAATTCGCAAGCAGGGTTTAAAAAAAGTAGACGTTTTGTGTTAAAAAGTTGGAGAGCAACCTTTTTTATATTCACCTAGCACAACTGTACTTACTCCTTCCTTAGTTTTCATTGACTTACTCCTTTAATTTTGAGAGAACAATAACGCACCTGTGATCATGAGTGGCAATAATCACCCACCATCACGGAAGCCAAAGGCTCGTTTCTCTACGTCATAAAAATTTGTATAAATCTGTACTTAGCAACTCAATTTCAGCCATAAATATAGCAGTGAACTTTTAGTACCCCGGCTCACCGATCCAACTATACATCTATATGTATGGATTAGAGATTAAGCCGCACCATTTATCATAGTCCTTAATATCCATGTATAAATCAACGTCCACGCTCGGAAAGCTTTCTATTGTGCGATGTATTTTTGGATGTGCATGGGTAGTCGCTCCACGCTTTGTGTTACCGTCTGTGTCTTTGCTAGGTGTCTACTCACTTAAGTACTTATTTACTTGACTGTGCATTTTTTATGTTTTTGGTTCCGATAGACTTTTTAATTAAACCGCCCATATATGAAGATGACCTATTCCAAAGGTTCCACCCGTAATGTTTCTTGAATTTTGTCATATTTAAATCGGATGCGGGTTTATTTGTATTTTCTATTCACTGAAATATTCTATACAAGTGTACAAGCAATGCATAATTAATCTTCGGCTTTGTCGTAGTCAGTTAATTACATTTTATACGTGTTATAAAATTTAGGCTTAGCAATATAAATAGTTAAAACCTTTTTAACTTGTTTTGTGTTCTCATTTTTATAAAAGAAATATATTATGTAGCGTATCTTGTAATGTACTTTGTAAATTAAATATTCTCGTGGTAAGGAAGGCAATTATTCAGGAAGGAATTTTTAAATTAGGTCTCCTTTCGGCTGGGTTTCAGCTGACCTCGTTTTTTGTCTGGGACTTCATTGTTTTACGTCCCTGTTATATAGTTCAAATGCCTATTTGATGTATAACGACCTATTTTTTTAGAAGACATCCTTGAAACCACGTACTCTTGAGTCAAGATTTATTAAAATAAAGATTTTTAAATTATATTTTTACACTGATACAGTTAAGCGACTGCACTGCAATGTTGACAGGATAGATTATCCACCTTTGAGGGAGGTACGTATGGATTATCAATCGACATATTTTCCTCGCTCAACCCGAAAATGACAATTGCGTGGATCACAACACCAAGTTTTTCACTAACGTGACGTCAAACTTGGTTTCAGAATACAGATGATGCCAGCAAATCCTCTTTTAAAATAATGAAATTATTACTGAAGATTGGTGCGGGTATTGCGCCCGTCTGTCTGTAGTCCTACGCTCCGTACATTTGTGTGCAAATACGTCCGATACTCATTGATATGCAAAGGTCCGGCCGTGTGGGCGAGCTGGGTTGTAATCTGTATTATTCGCTGCGTGTAAATCTAAGACGCTGTGAACTTCTACTTTGACGGATTTCTGATGTATGGAGTGGATTTCGTGACCCTTTTTTGTGAATTGCTGATTTCACATTTGACTGTTACTTTGAAGTTTTTTCGGTAATTTTGTACAGCTCTTATTGAAGGGCAACTGTTTATTTTGAGTGGATTTGCGTATTTTGTAAACATGTTTTGAGTGACGGTTTGGGTTCGCAGTTGAAAGGCGTCTGTTGTATTAAAATTGGAAGTTCTTTGTATATTCCGTTGTGACATTATTACTTTACGATTTCGCTCATGGTTTCAAAAATTTCAATACTTTTAGAGGAAGACCTTAGATTTGTTTTTTGGCGGCTAGGTAAAACTATCCTTTACTTTAATGTTTATATTCTACACCTCTCTTCGTAAAGGTCAGCACCGCCGCTACGACTTGTGGGTGTTTATGGATGGCGGTAATCACAGGCACTCGGGTGAGCTGTTGTCAGGCATCAGAAAGTTTATGGACATTGGACTTGTAAAAAGAAAGCTTAATTTCAAATACCCATAAATGAAAAATAGTGGTTAACCAGGTGGGCAGATGTTTTGTAGCACCATCAGATTTTAGAGCTTTTTTCGGTTTCAAAATATGAAAGGGACGATTCTATCGCCACGCTAGATGTGAATTCCTATCCCAAGCAATATATATGTGATTGTTCAATTAAAAAACCCATATTAAGTGGGTTTCCCGTTCTAAGACTCGATAAATATTTCTACAATTAACCAATACTTCAAAATTAGCCTAAGTGTGAAGCGTTTGACTAAGTTAGTGCGTTGCAAGTACTTTCCTTTTGATTAAATTATAAACTGAACAAAACTGTTGTTAACTGCAAAGTTGGAAACAATCTAAAAGTTATATCACTTGGTGAGTACTTTCATGGAGCCACTAACTTAAGTCTACATTCCACAAGTTTTAGCTAAATTGAGTGCAGCCATTCAACCGTCTGGCATTGGATGACCGACTCACTAAGATCCCACGTCCGTCAGATCTACGTCATTTTGCTTCGGTGTGTTCGCCTGAAGATCCTATAGTTATTTTTTAGGCCGGTCAAAAAGTATCGACAAAGCACCCGATGAAACGTGCAGTGCTGTCTAGATAGAGTATTTACCGATGCAAGATGGTTATATTTCGCTGGTCGACATCACTATACCTGTCTAATTCTAATGGAATATATGTTTATAGTAACCCAAAATGCTAATGAAAAGTTGGAATTTTGAGAATTATTTATCAAATATGAATTTTGAAATGTACCTTATCCATTTTATAATTTGTGAATTAAAAAAATTTCGCAAAATAAGCGACAGATTTCTTTTTGTAATGTTTTAAAAATCATGGTGTTTGGGTACTAAATACCTAGTTATTGCTAAAATAGTAATTTAAACCCTATCGTACCATTGCGTTTAAAAAAACAAAAAGGTGTACATCATTATTTTAGGAAAACTATGTATGTATCACCCAAATACGACGATAAGTAAAAAATTACCAAAAAAAATTTTTTTGGTTACATTGTGTCTGAAGTCTACTACCACCTGGGTTCGTTTTCGGTTGCGGTCTTGATATACCCTGTATATACAAACAATATTTAAGGAGCACTGTCAGAAAATCAATAAGACAATAATGTGGCTTCAAATACATTCTTATATAATTACCTTCACAGAAAGGGAAGTGTAGGAAATAGTACTAGATAATAATAAGTTTTCCTTCATAAAATTTTACTGCAACTGATGAGGCGGTATTTACATCGTACACATACCGTGTTCTTTGTGGTAGACACGTGCAACGAAGCACCACGTGTGTTTTATTAGGCTAGCAGTCTTATAAGTACGTCTGGAAGAACCTACCTTTGTCTGGATTTTACTACAATACTTATTTTTGCACATTGGAATTTATGTAATTTTATACGAATAGGGGGACGAGCAGATGGATCTACTGATGGTACCTATCGCCCGCGTACAGCCACAACACCAGAGGAATTGTCTATATATTGCTGGCCGTTAGGAAAACGTCGCATGATTCTCTCCGCGCAGCGTGGCATGTGAAACTAGTTACAAATTTATCTACCTTAAATTCCTTACTAAGCTATTCCACATGGCCTTACTGACCAAACAAAACAAATAACATAATATAATATCTCCCAATCTCTAACATTTTCGATTATCCCGAAATCGGTTTCACAAAACATATTTTCCACTTTTATTTGTCTTGACACAGAAGCGAAACTCATCAAACACAACTCGCGAGCGATAAATACTTTATAATAGAAATACAATAAATAAAATATTTAGCACATAAAACGGGACGATAAAAAGTTCGGCTCGGTCCAGCCGGCGGCCTCATAAACCCGGGGGAAGAGGAGAGATGGGGTGAAGGAGGGCGGGAGTGGGGATCGCAAAGTTTCTATAAAACACATCCGGGACAGTTTTACGAGGTGCCCACCGCCCATGTATGTAGCCTACTGCGTGTCACTCACAATGATATGAACCGTTTGTTAATCTAACACTTTTATGAAGTCAGTTTTCATCATGTGTTAATATTATGTTGCATAATTCGTAACAAAACGAAATTTCAAAGAAAAATATATATTACTACAATCACTTTTTTATTACTTATACTAATAATACTTCACTGTCATCGATATCAATGTTACACAAGATAAGACATTCAAGTACACAAAATGTGTCCCACCTACTTGCGGTGCATGCACCGCACATGAACGAGTTTGCTTCGTGACAGTGACAGTGCAGTAGGCCTGATCGCATACTAGTCCATTGAAAAGTTACATTTGGGGTTGCGTTTTTTAGAGGACGCAATTTTATTTTTTTGATGTGTAGAGGGGGTCAGTGTAAAGCTAAAACCAAGTTTGTGGGGTCGCCACCCTTGTCCCACGGCCGCCAACTTGAAAATAGGTGTTGAAATGGTTTTTACGTTATATCTCTTAAACTATTTATTTGATAAAAAAAAATATTATTATTTGTTGCAAATTAAATTCTCTACAACTTTGGTCCAGTAACTTTTTGTCGTAGAACTATAAATAAAAAAGTTATAAGCGAAAATCATCAGAATTCGAAAAAAAAAACAAATAGTTTTCGATGTAACTTTTTTTATCATTTTACGAAAAAATGATATCTGACCATTTTTGTAGATCGTTTTTTGAGGAACAACTTTTATTTGCATCATTTTTTCATTAAGTCAATAGCTAAGGTTTTACAGCGCTCCGAAGGGAGTACTATTTTTCAGTACTCTTTAACTATACCTATATTATACGTGTGTACTAATAATATGTCATCATTTTTTTTCCACGGTGATTTTCTAAAAACCATTTCAACCCCTATTTTCAAGATGGCGGCCGTGGGACAAGGGTTGCGACCCCACAAACTTGTTTTTAGCTTTACACTGACCCCCCCTACACATTAAAAAAATAAAATTGCGTCCTCTAAAAAACGCAAGGTAAGGCCTAAAAAATGTAACATTTCAATGGACTATACGTTTAAAAGTAATAAATGAATATGTCGCCGTCAAACCAAAAGCAAATCGTCTGAAGTTTCAATATTTTAATAAAATAACAGGTAAGTGATGTAATATTGCAGTGTGCTTTTAAAATACGGGGGCACTTTATTTCTATGACGCGTCTCGTCTATCGATAGAATATTAGTCATTGTTCACTGTGTTTTAATTTTATTCAATATGTTGTACCGTGTAAAATATACGAGAATTAACTGTAAACAATTCAATATAATATTGTAGGTTCCCGATCAGATTTATTAATTAACAAAATGAACTTTTTTTATTTTATTTCAATGCTGGAATTTTGATTAACTATGCAATTATGTTGTCAGCTTTACACTTGTGAACGGAACTTAATGATATATGTAGTTAGATTAACACAATTGGTGACTATAATTAATAGGCTTATACATATATATATGGATGGTTTTTGCCAATAGGTACTCGCCACGCTTGGCATGCGGGTTGGCGAGGCAGATCCTTAGGCCTTTTAGATGTGGACTTCCTGTGCCTGAAGAGAGATAAAGAGGGATACATTTTCAACTCACTGTTTTCTAAAACTTAATTAAATACAGTATGATTGTTTATATTTTATAGTTGTATGATTATTTCGGAGCGAAATTGATTTTTCCAAGTAGAACTGGATCATCAACTGGATATCTTTTATCCAAAGTTGCCCTAAATATTTGGTCAATAATACGCGTCCATGTTCGAGGGTAGTTTATAGAATCACGATACCTTAAAGTGTCATAATGTCTCTTCCAGCTATTAATATTTTGTCTCATACACCATGTCTTTGAGGACATACTTCACTTTATTTACAGAACGAATGACGTATACAGCTAATCATCTGAAGCGCTACGCCTCAATCCGATTACGATAAACAAAGTCCGTTCAATCGAAGAGGTTTCACAAAATTGGAAATTAAAATTATCCTCGATTACTCGTCATTGCGAGTTTATTAAACGTCTCGATTAGCTTCGCTATACAAGTGAAGTTCGGGTTGAAAATAGCTCAGTATTTTTAGCCCAGTGATTCCTCATTGATGTATGTTCGCGATGAGAGCTCGATAGCGGATTTTTGTTATTTATTACCAGTTTCCTGAGTAATGCGATTTTAAAATAGTGCTGTTTTTTACGCGTTTTAAAGGCTATTTCGCTACCAGTAAATGTAGGATTGAGCACTGCGGTAAGTTCACGGCGAGATTAATGAATAGTACAAAAAGTTAACTTTATAAACATGACATATTATAGATTATTAATTAGTTATACCTGTTATGTTTTATTATATAGTGTTTGTTTATTCTATGTGTAGTTTATGTAGCTGTGTGTAGAGAGAGTAGTACAGTTAAATGCCGCCTCAAACGCCATTTACACAAGGAGAGTTTCTCACGGCGAGAATTATATGCGATTATCGCATAACATAATCGCCGTAGATTATCGTGTTCTGACAAATGTTTACATGACGCAACTTTTTTGTATCCTAACGATAATCGTATCCTAGAGGCGAGAAACTCTCTCCATGTAAATGGGGCTTTAGTTTTAAAAGCAGTTATGGCATTATATTTAAGGTGTTATATAAATAAATAAATTTATAGTTAGCCTACTAAAATAGGGACACTAAAGTCCGATATTTTATGTCTGACGTATTCTAAATGGAGCTAAGGATGTCGTAATCTTAGATAAATTCTTTGATAAATTGGCCTATTTCAGTTATTTACAATCTTCATCTTTTTCCAGTCGACATAATTGTGATGGCCTGATTTATTAACACTATCGCATATAACTACTTTGACTGTCGACGGGGAATAGAAAAAGTTTCAAACTTCAAAGTGAACTACGTAAGTGATCAATATAATATCATTATCTTAATAGTATTCACCGTCATGGTCATATACCATCGTGTTGGATACTCAATCTGGTCTGGTTTGTACTTACCATCAGTATTGTGATCAATTTCTTTTGCCAGTATAAAAATGTTCTCAAGTGAAAATCTAGTATTTTAGCGAATAATTTTGTTGAGATTGGTAGGTCCCTGGCATGCAAAGTACCTACTACTCCCTTGTCTGCTTCTGCCGCCAAACAGCCGTGTGTAAATGTGACAATGTTTATTGAAGATTAAGCGACTTCATACTTAATGATATACGGAGTGCTTAAGAATAAGTTCTGAGTGGCGTTGCACTGGTTCACAGGGGTAAGCCTACCATCAGGCGATTGGTTTACTCCTCCTGACATTCTAGTTAATAATAAAACAAACATCCTTTATCAAAATAAATAACGTCGCCACAATGGTACTATTTAATCTGGCGGCAGCCTTATCAGTGAAAAGCTATTTTCCCATAAGCAGAATTTAATATTCCATTATAATATTAGCTTTCAGCATTTCGTGGAAATATAATATATGTTCAACACACACGTACACGACCTAGCGTTTACTAGTAACAGGTACACAAATGAAACAACACGCGTGACGAACATAACTTTATTACAACTGTTGACATAATGACAATGCAGTGAATATTTACACGATATGTACAATTGATACAAACCTAACTATACGTAGTGGTATACAAACTTTGATCCTTACGTTCGCTAAGCGATAATAACACCTTTACACTTTAGTAAATTCATCGTTACAACCCTAGACCGAGTCGACTCGCGTTAATTTGTACAAAATTTAACTTAACAATAACACCACAACACCATCGCCACAGGTAGCAGCAGCTAGTCAATACACACGCACGCAAAACACACCACTGCACCGGCGCGACGCGAAGCCGGGCGGCCGCTCGAGAGGCAGGGCTCGTGCCTTTCCAGCTGCCGATGCGACGCTTCACTGTCCCGCGCTTAGTCTATGGACACGATGAGCGTGTCCTCCTCCAGCGCGGCGCACGAGGGCTCGCGGCGGCGGCGCGAGGCCCGCACTCAGAGCCGCGAGTGCGTGAGGCCGTTTGGAGCTATCAGCGGCGCCAGTGTGGGCGGCCGCGCCTCCAGCGGCAGCACCTCGCTGGCGGCCACCGAGCGCGACGTTAGCGCTGTCGATGCTTCCGACCGCGAACCTCCCACCGCCACGGAGAGGCCTCCGCGCGACTCGATGGCCCGGGCCTGCGCTCGTGCCGCGCCGCCGCCGCGCTTCCGAGGTATCACGCTGTTCTCCACGTGCAGAGTAGCGTTGACGTCCTTGCCGGCCGCGCAGGTGCATGCCTTCAGGAAACTCTTCTTGAAGTTGTCGGAGAGGAACGCGTACAAGATCGGGTTCATGGCAGAGTTGCTGTAGCTGAAGCAGGCGGCCACTAGAAACACAGTAATAGTGATGCGGCTCGCGCACTCTGTGGGCGGCGAGTATATCAGTGCCACCTGGAACGCCCAGTATGGCAGCCAGCAAAGCACGTACACTGCTATAACGGTCAGCACCAATTTTGTCACTTTTCTGTGTGATCGTTTCTTTTCTTTAGACTTGTTCTTTGGTCCCACAGTCTTCAGTTTGCGTATGACTAGACAGTAAAAGACGAAAATCAGTGTGAGAGGAGCAGCGAAGCCAAGAGCGAAGGAGTAGAGAGTGAAAGTAGTCTGGCCTTTATTGAAGTCGCGTTTGGGCCACACGATGTTGCAAGATGGACCGTTGTCTGTAGGTATCAATGTGGTGTACATGAATATCGGCGTCATCACTAACGCCGAAGCGGTCCAGGCGGCAGCTGATACGATCCGAGACACGAATGGCGTTCTTAGGCGAGGTGCAGCTATAGGATGACACACCGCAATGTATCTGTCAGCGCTCATAATGCACAGAAATATGCTGCTCGTGAACTGGTTAATGCCTGTGGATATCATGTAAGCCTTGCACATAAAGCGCCCGAAAGGCCAGGAGCGCATCGACATGGTGACAATGAGGAACGGAATACCGATAAGGAAGCATTCGTCTGCAATGGCCAAGTTTACGATGTACATGTTGGTGACGGTCTGCATCTTGGAGTAGCGCAGCACCACGTAGATGACGAGTGTATTGCCGAGCAGGCCGATGACGCACACCAGCGCATACAGCACCTGGGTGACCACGTACACGATAGGCAGGTTGATGTTCGGGCAGTTTTCCAGGGTGCCGTTGTAGGTTCCGTTGTCATCATAGCTGAAGTTGGCGTGGCCGTACATCTCGACGTCTTCTAGCTCCATGGCGACGACACAGAGGAACTCGCACTAGAAGACGAAATCACCTGCCAACAAAAACCAAGTATTACGAAACGCGTAGAATCGATTTGGAGTAGGTGTTGCGACTGGGGAATATTTTCCTGATATCTGTGTGACGGCGGGAGGGCGGCGTGCGCGCGCTCCAGTTACACCACGTGTTCATGCTATTGTAGTTTATCTTAGTTTATTAAATTACATTGAGAACATTGCACAGTTTTCAATTAAAAACTGATAATAAATGTAGGTTCCCTTATTTGTGAATAATGTGACGTGCTCGGTTTATGGGCGGTCAGCGTTTTAATATCTCCGTTTTGCGAACGTGAGTTATCTGATTGGCATAAATTTCATTTCCTCATATAAATATTTTTATGAGCTAAAAATTTTATCGCAGTGATTTTGTTTTAGATCCCGCGTAATGTGAGTGACCGTTATCGTGCCTTTATCATATTACATAGCCTCAATAGCTTTTCTGATTTTATTAAAAGAATTCCCGTAGGAGTTTAGAAATGCCGATATTTCCCAATCAATTATGGCAAATCACTTAGTTCAGAATTGAACAAAATTATTTCATCCGTCCGACTTTTCAATATCAATACGTGGCCAGACGAGTTTACTCTCCAAAAAAAAATCCCAATTGATTCGCTTTGTGTGGAAGGCGAGCGCTGTTACTCAACTTGGAATGATGGATCGTACTTCGATGTTATTATTCTGGGCGGCCTTCGCAGTTATGTGCTCGGGTCGGGAATCGAATGAGTTATGGTCTATATTGAACGGTTGACCTTGTCCCCGTGCTACACACATCATCGTAAGATTAGTTACACTTACATTTTGCGTATGTAAATTATTGCGTGGCTAGTCCTCTCCAATCACGGGAACATCTGGAACAAAATGAAATCTAACATTAGGATATATTTATAACATATTTGGGTTGGATTATTTCTGCACATAGTGGTCCAACTTCACTATAAATATTTTAAAATTCTGAAAGTTAGTAGGTTGAAGTGGCAATGGGCTGGCCACATATTATGTCGTAGAACAGATAACCGCTGGAGTAAGCGTGTTCTGGAGTGGAGACCGCGTCTTGGAAAACGTAGCGTGGGACGTCCTCTGGCCAGATGGCGGGATGACTTGCACAAGAGGGCCGGCAGCGACTGGATGCGTAAAGCAGCAAACCGGGCTCTGTGGCGTACCTTGGGAGAGGCCTATGTCCAGCAGTAGACTGCAACAGGCTGATGATGATTTCTTGCAGGTGCTGTGCCGGAATAGATGGTTTACTTCGTAAGGTCGTGATGGACATAGGTGCTGTATTATTATCAAGCTAGATAAACTTTTTGCTATAGAGTTAAACTAATTCAGTAATCATATTTAGAATAAAATATCGATCCCTACTCTACTTATACAAAATAAACACAACACAGTTCCTCAATATGTCATACTTGACTTCGCGAACCAAATCAGTAAACTTCAGGCAGTGGGTCGTCGTCCTCATTCGCAAATGAACGACAAACAGTTTCGTCGTGTATGCGGAGACTTGTAGGTAGGTACGCAGGAGACACGCGAGCGCCGCGTGACAAGTGCCTATTTTGTATAGATTGCTTCTGTTTATATCTGATTCTATTTATTGTTCACATCAAAACAAGTGATAGAATGATTTATTTGTCTATTTTTTCTCATGTCGAAAACTATGCATGATATGGTAGTTATAATATTGTATTTAATGATTTCGTGATACTATGTGAAAATATTCTGGAGTAATAAGTTTTCCTACGGCTGATACGGTGTTTGTGCTGTCTATGAGGAAAAATAAAAATAAAGTTTTGTTCGATATACTTTGGGATGTCAATCCAGTGACGCAACGATAATTATGGTGCGATGCGTTATACGCGTACTTACATCAGTCATCAGAGCGTATTTTATATCTTATGTACGATGGTCGCTATCTAGGCAAATGCAAATATTCTACACACAATAAATACTCATAAACACACTGCCACACCATTTAGGCGTTCATAAAAATTGTTTTGAGGTCTCCAAAATATGTTTACGTAACACAGAAATTCATACTCTACGTACCACACCCATAATCTATGGGAGAATAAAAGGCGAGAAACATACATTTGTATATTATATACATTTGTATTGAAGGCTTTATATGGAGTCGTCTAGACGCGCGGTGCTACACGAGAATCTTATAAAAATAATCATATCGCGGAGTGCGACACGGCTGGGCGTGGACTCACAAATTCCTGTCTAAATATACTTGCTATGTTTAGAGTACTATTCTTGTTTACCCTGTTACGACTCATATTCTCACTGTGAGTGTGAATAATTCGCAGATTATAGGTTTTGGGAGAGTAATCTTTATTCTTTGCTCCGTTGAAAGTATTGAACGACATTATGCTTAACAATATTCAAATAACATTTGGTACATAAGGTTTTTTCTTTATCCAATATGGGTAGGCAGATTATGGATCTCTACTTTAATATAACACTGGCATATTACTTTTGTTTCAGCATGTTCATCAAGCTTTTCGTACATTTTCTTTGGTTTATTAAAAGTCTAACATTTTCTGATAAAACTTTTTGACTTTTGATTCCATAAATATATATAGATGATTGCCATTTATTGACATTATGTTTTAGCGTCAGCCTAAGTGACGACTGTAAGGTATTGAGTTCAATTCCCAAGTCAAGCAATTAAATATACTTGATCCAGTTTCGGTACGTTCGGAGTTGTTAGATTTCTAGATGGCAATGCAACACAATTAGCAAGTTTGCTTATTTGTTCAAGAATTTAAGAGTACGAACATGTTATAAATCTGTTAGTATCCGAGTCAGAAATACAATATTTGAATAGCGTGACCAAAATCGCGAGTATTATACATTATAATACGTATATTTTAGCAGATAATCCCGACCATCCAACGCCGCATATTTAATAAAATGTCAACCGTTTTATTTCCCATTGTCTGTAATGAGAAAATTGCGTGACGCGCTCACATTATTACATTTGTCAATAATGAGGCGCCCCCATTTTATATTCGCGGGTTCGATCCCCGCACCGAGACAAATGTTTATGAGGCCCAAAAATATTTGTCTCGGGTCTGGGTGATTGGGAAAAATACTTTAATTGTGGCAACACCGAGCACATTGCAATATCACCGATTATATACGACTTTGCTGGCATTTTTCGGTTTGAAAGTTCGCTCATGTTACCTTGGAATATTAATAGATATACCAAGCACCTAAGATGCCAAAATTGCTGAAATTTTAACAAATTCACCATCTATTTTTTATCATATTTCTTCTCAAATGGTAATTCCAATATCGTGGCATGGCTTACCAACTTTTCATACAATCACGACAAAGTGGTTAAAACGTATTTGATGGCATTAGCAGTGCAATCCAATACAGTATCTATGGGCGGGAGACGATCAACAGTCGACGCTGTGGTGCCGCCGTGCTTGAAACCGGGTTTATTCAAACTTAGCTAAAAAGATTTCTTACTTGTTTGCACCATCATACTCGTATACGGTTGCTATCCAGACTTATACAAATATTCTACAGACTCCATTTTATAATTAATACGATCTAGACATGTCTATAAATCTATACTACGCCTCAAACACACGATAAACAAGCACAGCGTCTCCAGATATTCGTAGCTCGCAGCTTTTGATTAAGCTGAATTAGTAGCTGCTTTAATTGCGCTCTTCCATTTGGCTGATTTGTTTATTTATACGCGGCTAGTGGTGTTTCTCAAGTCTTAAGTATTTCGTACATGCGAACTGGGAGTTACTAGTAATATTTGAGTTTGTATTAAACGCAATATAGAGATTAGAATTAATAATAATATATCCTATAATCTGTATCTATATCTGTGTCAGCCCATATACGTCCCACTGCAGGGTACCGCCCTCCTTTACAATAGATATTACGATTGTGAAGGGTTATGACTATGGTTAATGACCTATATAATCCACCGCACAGGCCTAGTGCGAATTAGCGGGCTTTAAACAACATAGAAATTCTTACAAATCGCTATGCTATGCTATGGCATCCTATGTATAGTTGTAGAAAATTGCTGAATACAGATCTAACAAATCGCTACAGAAAACATTGGGTAAATGTTTACAGAACACAAAAAGAATAGAAACATACAGAAATCATTATGTTCTGAAGATATCCGCAATACACGCCTATGCCTGGTACGAAAATCAGTGGTAATCTTTCTTGGTATACAAGAATTAGTAAAATTATTTATGTTAAGTAAATTTTATATTACTTTAGAGACTTGATCTCAGCTTTGTTTAGTTAAGTATTACCTATTGCTGTACAAATTTATTGGAAATAAATAAAATGCGCTGGAATTTATGTGGCTGATATAAGAGAGAAAGATTACATCAGCCTATGTATCCTCACTATTGAGCACGACCCTCATCTAGGATCATGAAGGCCTTAGTTCTGCACGCTAGCCTGCAGATCTAGAATTTCCTTAAATATGATACTTATGTACCTTCGAAAAGGCGGACAGGTTCGACCTTGTTTCGATTTGGCAATTTATTTAAAACGAGACTCTTCTGTACCAACAAGATATTACCAAACGAAATAAGCGAAGTAAGAATGTAATTATATTTTTTCTTTTGAAAGGAGACGGTAATAATGTTACTTATAACTTATTCAAAATTGAGTGTCAGTAAGAAGGAGGCGTTTGTAATGGAACTTGTGAAGTCGAAAATTAATTCGCAAATAACAAAATTTCCTTCAAAGGTAAAAAGGAAATTGTATGAAGTATTTTGCGGAAGTAAAAACATATTTTTTCCTTATTCCTCATATTGGGATAAAAAATAATTGTATGTTAATTAAAATTAAGGGAACATATTCATTGCAACAACTTTTTTAAATACTGAAACGATATCATGTTTGCAACCAACAACAGTGCAGATAAAGTATCCGACGGCAAAAGATTATTATTTCTCATCGATTGATACCTATAATGATTTAAGTCTGCTTAAAGTCGGCTGTATCCAGTAATCGGCTGTAGGCAGTTGTAATAGTAGTAGTAAGTAGTCGACTGTAATAACGCGATGTACAAGTGAGCGATGACGAGTTGTCCACTATTATATAGGGTATTGACCACCGAACGGTGCCCCTAGCCGGAACATTTTGAAGTATCGTATAGTAATTCTCGTATAGTAAAGTAAACGTTTCCCGCTGTGAAATTTTAGTTCCAAATACGCTCACAATGGCGCTGTTTAAGTTCCCATACAAAATTTTACTATTACTATTCTATTACGATACTGCAAAATGTTCCGGCTAGGGGCACGGATGGTGGTCTTGACTATCCGTGCTCCTTCAAATAGATCCGTCTATATAGAATTTCTCAGTGGAAAGAAAGTCATGAGAAATACTATTCTAACAGTAAATGGGCATCTTCCAGTTAATAATTACTAATAACTCTGAAACAGTCACTCCAAAATTCAAAGTATTTCTGGTCGTAAACTTCGCGAGAACAAAATTAATATAATAACATCCACGCAATATTATCATCGCGAGATAAAATCAAAACCAAAGCTTATTTATTTGAAGTTTTATATAAAGGAGAATTTCAAAAACAACATTTGCGTTTCAATAGCACAATCACCTGACGTTGCCAATTCCTAAAGGCAATTTTATCTCCATAGAAGCGCCTCTCCCGGCGCTACACTTTATACTTCGTTTTATAAAAGTTCTCGAATGGGATTATAAATACCTCTTCAGATATACCTCCATCCCTTGCTTGTGAGTTTTTTATGAATTATAAGGTTATTTTTTCAGGTTGTTTTCTAGGTCGGGCGCTCTATTTAGAGTGAATTTTTCGGTTCGAAAAATATCATATGGATTCCTGGGACTGGAATTTGGCGATAGGCTAACCCCCTAATATTTGCGACAGATATAAACTCGACGAACTGTGGATGGCACTATTATCACTACCTGTCCACTACTTCGGAAAATGTTGTGAATTTTAGTTCATACAAAAGTCGGTCTATGTGTGGTTTTATTGTGGATTTGATTTGTATTTCGCACTAGCTCGTTTATAAGTAGGATTAAGCTATAATTCACAATGTGAAGTTGACCCAATGCAGCATACTCGTATTATGTGACATAATCGTCATTAATACAGTCACATTTTCTTACAATGTTTTTCATCTTCGTTTAAAATGATTTTAATTTATTTTTTATACTGGCATGACCAATTGACTACAATACACCAAATGAGAAATGCATTGCAATTCATCTTGAGTATCTAAGGGTGAGAGAACATCTTCCACTGTTCGATACAAATAAGAAAGCTTGGTTGAAACCTAAGTTCATATGTAGAATCCGTAACGCGATATACTTGTGTGTGCCAAAGAGGCTCTAACGACTAGAGGAACTTGCAAATCAGATAGAATATACAAGGAATCCTAACAAACGAACCTGCAGTTTGCATGGAATAGTGTTGTTTAAGATTACGCGCGCCAACTGTTTATTGAGGTGTCTGCACCGCTCGGCAAATCATCGGTTATTTCCCGATTCAACCTGCAGTTCGCAAAGTTTTCGCACAGTGCAGTGAACGAAACGCAATAAGCCGACGCGATTCACCAAACTCGAGTTCTGGCTCGTTTATTTTACGGTTCACTTTGTGTGGGGATATTTGTTCGTATGTGATTTTATCAAATATGGTTGCAATGTGCCCTGGCGTTCTGTGTGATTGAGAGGGTTTCAGACCTTACTGTACCACGGTTATTCATTGCTGATCGGTGGACTTGATATACATAAAGAATTATCGAAATAGCTTTCAGATATGCAGGTAGGCACAAAGATACCAGGAAATAATAATTCATTGTATTTACTTTAGATAAGAGTATTTTTAAGCAAATTAAATTTCAGGTAATAAACCTTTGTGAATAAAGGTAAAGTACCAGCTTAAAAGTAAATTGTTCAATATAAGACGGGAGTAATAACAAGTTGATTACTCGATTGAGGAAACCCGCACAAAACGTTTCCAACGCTTTCATCACAGAAATTGATCAAATATTCTCGAAACATTTTCTTTATGAAAATCGCGATGTACATAATTACCTCGGCTTCCAAATTTGGAGCTGCGCGAGTCCTCTTTTGAGCCAGTTTGCAACGGATCTGCCGACACAGAAAAAGCTTAAATTCCAGAACATGGTTCCTTGTGCCTTCTAAGCTAGCTTCGTTAGATGAAATGCAAGCGTTTTCATCAAGATAAGTTTTTTGTAGTACTGTACAGTGCTGTATCAGTTCATATAGCATTCTCACTGCAGGGCACGGACCTCCTCTATAATCGAAAGTACAATTGAGAGGTGTTAGGCCATATTATAGCCCACCACGTTAGTCTAATGCGTGTTGGCGTTATTGTAGTAGTACTAAAAATATGATATATAATATTTAACGGCGAAGGAAAACATCGTGAGGAAACCTGCATACCGTAGCGATTTTAAAGAATTTCTACAGTATGTAAGTCCGCCAACCCGCACTAGGCCAGCGTGGTGGACTATATGGCCTAACTACTCTCAATCGATTCTCTCGATTGTAGAGTAGGCCCGTACCCAGCAGTTGAACGTATATGGGCTGATACAGACAGACTAAAAATATGCAAATATGTAACCAGCTGTAGGTATTTTTTAATATTTTTTATTTATCATATTGATATGTTTAATCACAATTATTGTAATTGTCTACATAATTGCATTCCAAGTAAAGTAAATTCTGTTTAAGAAGCTATGGCTCGATCCTGCCTATCGCAAAAAGCTAAAGTGTGTACCTACATTTCATTGAATTGACACGTCAAGTCAGGTGTAAGCGGCGTCTCGTTCTATTACCAAATTGGTTTCGGCTTCACCAGCGGCAGACACTTCTTTTATAACCTCATATCGTGCAAACGGGTAAGTGATGTGAAATAACTCATAGCCAAATTCATGACATATCTCGCTATATTGGTACCATTTGAGCAATTTCAATAAGAAATTCGTATTTTATTTATGCAAAAGATAGTTTATTACTTTTAAAAATAATTTACGTTATTCGCGTGGATACTAAAGTATTTTATTTACGAAAAAATAATCAAATAATGAAATATCTATTAACTCTTTCAAATAGAGTGTGGTAGACTACAACATATATACTGTTTCAACCCCTTGTATTCTGCTAGTATTTAATATTTTACCCTTTTACGCATTGCACGATGAGCCTCTTGAGAAAAAAATTCTCGAACGCAATATACGCAACAAATATTTTTTTATGATTCTCTTAGACAGTATTTTCATATTAATATAAGTTAGTATTCTTTATCCACCGACAAAGGGCTGGTTATAAATCATTTTTACGAGCAAACCTACAGCTTCAAGTTAAATAATTTAAGAAGGTCGCTGATTACGAGATAACGCGACTAAAAACCGACATAAAGAGTAAATCACCCTGATTACGGACACAAAATTGTTAAAAAGATACCTCTGTTTAGAAAAAAATGCGTTCTGTAAGGCAATGGTGAGAGGGTTATTTAAGTGGCATAATTAAAATTTACGGTTCAGAGTTATTGTGTTTTACCTATGTATATTTCATTTATTAGCTACCTACGCATGCACCCGCTGATTTACCCGAGAGATCTGTCTGATAGCCATACTTGATGGGCAAAACTGCTAATGTAATGTAGACTATGCCAAATTGACGCCAGCCTGTCGTGTCTAAACATAGGGAATATTATAATTAAATCAGAACTAAAGGTAATTCCCGGACGATATGTGGTGACATAACCCATTAGATCTGAGCAACCTCCGTTGGGTAAATATATCGAACTATGGCTGACTATTGGCTTGCCTCATGTGTATCGTTGTTATGGGTGTAGGCACGGACGTTTTAACGCACTGAATAATAAAGCTAGTTGTACTCAATACGCAGCCGGGTTTACAGCAGAACCTAAATCTACATGACTGTCGCTTACCCAAATTAAAGAAGGCGAAATTGGCGGCGTGTGGTGAAAATTTCGGATGTGGCAGTAAAACGTGTAATGGCCGCCACACACGTAACCATATAACTGTGCAAGTCTGAGTTTCCACCAGAATACTGGAACATGTGTGGGCAAATAACTGCGCAAATTTCGTTGAAATTTTCGATTCGAGACTGGTGCAAACTCGCGTTTGCGCAAACGCACTTGAACATGTGTGGCAGCCATAACGTTGACGTCACGCCGTATTTGGCACAACAGTCGAGGACATTCATGATCTAGAAACGTGTTCGGGGGCGTGTACTTACTTCGTTAATTACGTGTACTGATACGGCGCACCTCGTTTCAATTCGCAGAAGTTTGTTTTATTGTTACAGCGACGTGTAGTTGTTTTTTGTTGTTTCTCGGGATTGATGTGGTCACGAGGTAAGCTTAGTTATAGTAAGCGTGATTTGCAATAACTGATGGCTTAGTTAGTTAAAGACTAGGCAGCCAAATCAAAGAACGCGGGTTTAAACTCAATGCACACATTACTGATTATACGAAGTTATGTGTATATTCATATTTAATTCTCCTTTCTTTCAATGGTAAACTTCGTGAGCACATTTTTATACTTGAAATTAATTAAATACTTACATTCAAGAGTACGAACCTGCATTAGTCCATCATTGCGTAGTAAATTGCATACATCATAAGGGTTAAAGTTGAAAATCGATTGAAATTTTAAAGACGAATCCAATTGAAACATTCACAAAAAAAGCACGTATCCCATAAAAGTGTTAAGAAAAAAAGGTAAAAGAAAACTTTTTACAAAACACGAGTCTCCACAATAAAGCCCGTTTTATCTATATTTCTTGTACAAACCTAACGCTTGTTATTTGAATACCACTTACCTCGTAGAAAATGAATAACCGTCAGTGTATTGATTTATCTGCTCCCGTTCGTAGGCTGCGCGCAATCTATCAAGAGCGCCACTTTCCCCAAGTTACCTCTAATAAATATAATGGAATACAATTTGCCTTACCTTGCACAGTCTAGACTCTAGACGGACCAATATCTTTTTTATGTCACTGGATTTTCACGTTATATTAATAATTGGACTTGTATTCATTATTCATTCTTTCATAATTAGTACGTAGCCTACATTCATACTTATGTATTATTAATACAATTATTTCTCTTTGGTGTTACAAGTACCTAATGTTTATTAATATTTTTATGATGACCTACTGGATAAAAGTATATTTAGTAAACTAGGAATTATGTTATATTTCTGTGTATTCACAAGCAAACGATTAAATTACACACCCTCAAGAGCATCATAAATATGTTAATGAATTTTGGGAATAAATAAATATAAACATAATTCGTAGTATGTACATAAGGTCATACCTTTATTTATTCATTAGCTGAAGCCTGCATTCCTGAAGCTGTAGGCAGTGGTAATAATAATAAAATCCACAGTTCACCAAGTTTATTTCTCTCTCATCATGTAAAACGAGACCAGTATTTTAAACTCATGTCGGGCAGAAATTCACCAATTAGTTTGAGATTTTAATAAAAGTCACACATTGATTATACGATCTGAAAATCGAACACAGATTCTTATGGTTTTCAGTCCGTATATGCTCCTAGACCGGAGGATTCATACACACATTCAATAAGCCAATAAGTCCTTACATATGTTGATTTAGCATATATTAAACAAAACGAGTTCGCAAACGTGATCTATTTGCGTTTCATACAAATAAAAGATAACATTGTTCGCGAGTTTGTGTTCTAATGCCTTTATTGCGCAGGAGAGAATGTTTCACTTACAATTTGCTCCCGTTTACGCAAAAAACATTGGCTAAATGCAACTACGTACCAGCTTATCTCATTACTAAGCATGTGACTTAAGCATATTTTTTTTTCATTTCGGTGAGTGGCAAAATGAGCCTACCGTTCGCCAGATGGTAAGCGAAACGACCGCTTATTGACAGTAGTGAAACCAAATAACACCATTAATTACAAAGCAATGCTTGGCATTCCACTGTGCTCGCCATCTGAGACATGTTAAGTCTCATTATGTCCAGTAATTACTCTGGCTGCAATGCCCTTCAAACCGAAACACAACAGTGCATTTACACTGCTGTTTGGCGGGAGAAATAGACATTGCGGTGCTACCTACCCAGGCGGCCTCTCACATATGAGATACCTACCACCAGTAAAAACGTTCCAAAACTTTAATATCGTGAGCGTATTGTACTCCTATATGCGTTAAGAGACGTTTCGAAGTTTTACGTAAGTGTTTACAGGATGAGAATGATTACCCAAATATATCTCTTTTATGTCAATATTATTTGTTTTCGGAGCGTAATGTTTGTGTATTTAAATAATATATGACTTTATTTATTTCAGAATGTATCATGAGCGTCTTTAGTAATAGTATTTATTACTAACATATACTTTACGTTGTAGTATCATTGTTGACTTTTGAAGTGACTTCTTTAGGTGCGTTTGGTGGAAAAAAAAACACTTTCGTCTGTCATGACATATAAACAAATTAAAACTGGTAAATACAATATTTAATATTACTCTTTATTTATATTACGTACAAATGCAGAATTTATTTACCATGCATATTCGCTCTATTTTATTTATTCACGATGTTTTCCGGAAAAATACGACCTGACGACTTTAAAAAAAGAACGTTTTCTCACGTTAAAAGCCGGCAACGTTTCTCAATGCCTTATGGTGTTGCAGATGTTCATGGGCGACGGTGATCAGGTCCACGAATGCTCGTTTACATGGTCATTGAATACAAATTTAAATTTGACAGCCTCCGTGGAGCAGTTGGTTAGACGCCGCCTGTGAAATGAGAGGCCGCGGGTTCGATCCCCGCACCGAGACAAATGTTTGTGAGAACCACAAGTATTTGTTTCGGGTCTGGGTGTTTGTGAGACCGAAAAGTCTCTCGTAGTTCCTGATACCCACGACACAAGACTCGATCTTAGTGTGGGGGCAGGACTATGTATGTGACTGTTGGGTGTATTTATTTATTTACTTATACACACCACTCCAAACAGTCAAAGGCGCGTCTTAGGCTCCTAACTTGCGACCGGTGCTAGTTCACGTTTAGCTCATTGCCAACATAACACGACTCAATTCTTTTTTACCCCTTAAAAAATATCCTAAACTATTCTGTATTCAATCATTATTCACGGAAAACCAATGTATTTTAAACCCAATATTCATTACAAGTATTTAATTATTCATTAAACTGCCAGTACTGATATTTGTCATTTTACACAATGGTCGTAACATTAAATCGCGACCTCGCAACTATTTCATTACTTATCGCTGAATCTAACCTTACAACCTGCAGTGCATCCATAATTCAATGGGGCTATTTGAGGTGTCTGCTATAGTCTTGCAACTTTGTACACGACAGTCCAGGGGAATGAAACGGCAGAGGAGAGCGGGGTGTGGTTGAATGTAATATGCCATTTAAACGTTCAAACAATTGAGACGATATTGCTCGCTTTTTTTTCAATTGAATATTATCGGTTACAGTTTATAGTGCCTCTTTGGTAGTCCCCATGGACCTATTGGTTAAGAGCTCGAATATGAATTGGCAGGGCAAAATGTTTATGATATCCCGATATATTATTTTTGTTCAAGTCAAAAAGTTTATCGTAATATATGATACCTAAGGTACTGCACAACACACTTAATATTACAACTGGGTGTGCTACCAGTATGTGTTTAGTATTAATTTATGTATCTCATCCCCAACCTCCCTTCGTTTTACAGGATGGTCGTGCACGATTTTGTCAGTCCGTAGCCAAGACTGTCTACAAATCCACATTCCATGTGTTATATCACTCGCAGTCACCGTGCTCCACTTTCATCAAATCTTTCGCAATCACGACACCACTTGGAATTTTTTATATATGTTTTATGGTTCCTAAAAGATATGGCGATTCGTCGTGACAGAGCTTGCATGCATAAAATGTGATCTATAAAGCTGACTTTTGGAGGAAACTTTTTATTCTGTTTTGATTATCTTGGATGGCGGTTTTATTTTTCTTTTAGTATTTTAAACTAAGATCACCTCACGTGTATTAAGTTTAAATTTATTTTTGGCATGCCGCTAGTATCGGCATTTGCCAAATCTCAGTACAATTTTTATGCATGATGTTCTTTTTCAGCAACATATTTTTTTTTTAAATGAATCACAATGATATTAACTGTAAACCTCTCGGTAATTAAATTTCCTCAAGGAAAGAATATGGGTCACCCGATTATTTTCGTCACAGCCATGATACAGTAACAAAGGGAATACATACGTAGGAATCTTATTGGCTTATACATAGTCCGGTGTGGTACTGAGAACAAGCCCCGGTAAGCCGACATTGCGAATGCGAATGACGAGAATTTATCATGGCTTGTAGGTTCGCGGTATTTGTGGCTTGCAGTGGTATTAACATCGATATTTGTAGTTATTTTTTCGGACAAAGACATAGTCCGGTGTAGTTCAGAGAAAAAGCCTATGTAAGCCGAAATTGGGAATGCGAATGATGAGAATTTCTCATGGCTTGTAAGCTTGGTGGTCCACGTTAGTTGTGGCTGACAGTGGTACTAATATAGAAAAATAATACTATACAAGTCATACTCTTGGAGTAGTGAAATAAATTAATGTAAGACGTTTTTTTATAACAAGCTAATGCAAAATTATGACATCTTTATTTGGCAACATTTTTTGTAATAGGTTAGCAGGCAGGGTTGTTCTGTAGTGTTCGTTTGTTTTCCGTATAGGTTAACAATCACAATATATTTTAATAAGAAGAGGGTTTGTTTGACTGACATGAGCTTGGAATTACCACACGCGCGTTTCTGAAAGAACTGCGACATTGAGAACATGAACGAGAATGCGTTCTATTAGTAGAAATGTATAATAATTCCTTTAGAATAAATGTTAGACGAATAGTTATCAATTCTAGGCATACAATGGTAAGAATCTACATATTTATATTAAACAGATATAATTTTGCTTCTATCCCGGACATCCAACTTTATTAGGTTATTTCACTACGCGGCCAGTTAACTGTGTGTATTCATGCTAAATACTTAAATTTACTATTAATTGTCACTCATCATGACAGAGAAGATAGTTAAAAAAAAAAAACTAGCGCTTCTAAGTGCCCTTAATTGAATTTGAAAGGTATATAGCTTGAAATAAAACTAATTTTCACGGCAGACAAAGACTACGAAAACTGTAAAGTAATCGAAACATCGGGAAGTTAACAAACGTTAAAATTAAACTGAATACGCGAAAAAATTCCGTAAAATATTATCTATATTTTAGTGAAGTTCAGTAACTTACACTAGGCCAGCGTGATGGACTTAGGCTTGATCTTTAATCAAAGACCCGTGAACTGCAAACGTATTTTGATTGATATCACTTCAAAAATTTTGATATGTATTTTAACGTGGTGTGGCGTTTCCAAACGCAACTCATTCAAAATTGTCTATTATATAAATTTGTCCATTAGTTATGACACTTGATGTTTTTCGGGCTGTCTGACAAGAATAATTAATTCGAGAAATATTACATATAACACGTGTTTTTTTTAACCATCAAGCTGTGCCCCATGGATCCCGCAATCCATCTATCCCAAAGTGTTTTTAACAAGTCCCTCGCTGCAAACAAAGATAAACCAAAAACAAACTAAAAGCATTTATTTTTATAATATCAGTGGGGTTGTGTAAATTTTAATTCATTTACTGGCTTAAATCAAAGCGTAACAAGTTTCTATTGTAAAATAAAAACAATGGAGTGTCCAAGGCACTAAATGTTTCTGAAATCCAACACAGCTCGACTTAGCACTTAGCAACTTAGGAACTACTTCGCAGAAGTGAAAATACGTGACGAAGTTCTCTCGTCGGAGACTAGACGAAAACGTCATTGTTTTATCTCTTGGCAAAGTCGACGAACTATCAAAAAAATATATCCAGACGTTACACTAGATTTTATCTAGCTATGCTTAATCTGTCTTGTTTCAAATCGAGCCATTTTTCTTTGGATATTCTGCCAGGGCAAACAATGTGAATAATTGAATGCGAACTTTATCTCTATAACTTCAGAGCGCAATTTACAACGCTGTCAAGTACGCTTTGTGATGTAAGGACAATGGATTCAAGACTTTGAAACTTTATGTTAGAGTAGAATTCAGTTTGAAGTGGGAGTCGTGTAAAGTTTCAATAAGCCGCACAGTGCATCACATGCAATTCGCCACGGTGACACTTGTCTCATTTGACGGCACTTATTGAAAAATAACCTTTCAGCATTTTTTCTTTCCACTTTAGAGAACGCTTTTGATATATTTTCGCTTACATTTTGTGAGAAAGGATATTTGTTAGTATGACTAATAAGCTTACAGACTCAAAATGTAAAATCATTTTGCTATTTGCTAGAGCCAAGAAAAGAAAACGACTTCAAGTTTTGAGTTTAAAGTTAAATTGGTTCAATCTACGTAAAATAGTTCCATGAAATAAATGTTGTGTAATTTAACGGTCCTTTTTCTATATCAAAGAATTTACTTTTTTGTGGAATTTTCATCATTCATGCTGGTAATATCACGTCGTGATTTGATTTCTGCCTACATTATTTATTAAATTGGAGAACATTAATACCAATATTAAGGTGGATTTTTTATATATATGTCCCTCGATTAGTGTAGTTTTGAACACGCATTCAAACACTAAACAAAAACCTTTATTTTGATGTTAAACTAATATTTCACATATATAACTGCTGCAAGTACCATTTTATACTGCATAATATTATATCCCTTTTATATCATCCCAGTGGTCATTTCGCACAGAATAAACCGTTGTAAAACCGAAACACGTATGATTCCGCATCAAAATATCCATGATATACGAGACAGCACAATCGAGAGTGCTAACAAGACGAGCTGCGATGTTCCGGTGGCGGATACAAACCTGTCGTGCGCTCCTTGCGTTCCCGGAATGACATTCGACGCACGTCGAGCGAATCTGTGTATCGGATTCACTGATATTGCGGATATTTCATTAGGTTTTTAAGTTAAACGTGTTTTTAAAATACGAGATAAATTTAATTTAAATGTGCAATTATTTATAAGCCTATTACGTAGCCATTGTTTTATCTACTTTCATAAGTATTTGGATGGCTTCTCGTTATTTCCATGGTCAGCAACGCCACTAGTTAGGACTCCGATAATACGCTCTCCCACCAGTCTTCCTGGCATGTATGAGCTAATATTTCTTCAGCAAAGTTCAATGACATAATTTGAGAGAGCGTAAGGCCTGCAATGAACGAGGCTTGATGAATGTATGAAATATTAGAAGAAGAGAGAAAACTCAAATTATCATAACACCTGCGACATATCATATATTCCCGTTTCAAACCGCAAAGAACTAGTTTTAGACCCCAACGTGAAGATAATACGCGACGAAGAGTTGAAGCGAGTTGGTCCATAAATCACCCGTATGCATCACACATTCCCGGGGCGAGTGGCAGCGGACGGTAATCGCGTGTTGATGTCGCATAACTACCTACATTTGAATAAGGTCGGTGACGATTCGTCTTTTTGCATGCTCTGTTATGGAAATGTGACTGAAAGTTGCAAGTTGATGTATCTACTAAAATAATGTTAATAATTTAGCGAAAATTGGCCTAGTGCAGTGGTTATTAGTTTGAAAAATAATCGACCTACTAACTGTAGATTTCGTGCTTCATTTCTATCAACTTTAATTGCAAGGTATACATATTCGTTAAAATTAATTTCTCAATTAAAAACAAACAAGCCGTTTTGTTCCTAATTTTATTTAGTTTGTGTGAGTTTTTCTGTTATAACTTATATAACTTGCTTTAGATTGGAATTACTGCCTGGTATGGCAATGGGCTCATCTCTTATTACATCTTCAGAGATTGGTGGGTGTCACTAGAGGCATCTTTTACAAGTCTCGTCTGCCTATTCCTCCGAGGATACAGGAGTGAGTTTACACATACTTGTACAAATACGACGGAAAACTGTAAATCGTAGTTGTGCCTGCAAAAACCACATTAGTATTTCAGTGAGAATTAGTGCAGTGCCGTGGTCGGTACACTGTGGTTTGGGAATTGCATGCGGTTGTTTAGCAGCATTGCAGCCCGGTACAAATGGCCACTGGAACACAGCGCATGTGATTTCTAATTCAAAACAACATAAATTGCACACACGAAACGACACATATTTATTAATGAGTGAAAATGTTTTCATTGGATATTATGACTCCGGAATTTTTAAGCTTTGGAAAGATTCGAGTACTTAAATGAACTTTTGGAGGCATTTAAAGGCAATTATTATCATGTACATTATAGTCACATTTTCGTAACAAGAAATAAGTAAGATATTAAAATAAGGTTTAAAATGATTCAACAGTAACACCAATGTTTTAGACAGCTTTCCTTGATAAATCACATGAAAGTGCATGCGATATGGATGCAAGATCCGAGAGCAGCTGTGACAGAGTCGCGAGCTGATCGCGTCGAGTCTTCAGACATATCGACAAACCATATTCACTGCCACAGTACACGAAGAGCAGTATGACAACTTTACATATTATGATGTTTTACTACTACAATGATGAACAGCATGTGCAGTACTATGCATGCAGAGTATTCATTGGCCTCAGATGGTTATCTTTTACACGTCGATACAGGACCAGCGTGATTAAAATAGGATATACAAAGGCTAATTCTGAATCACGATACACTTGCGAGAGTCAATTATATTACAGTCCGGATGGATTCGAATATCCAATAACCGGATTTAGGATCTTCCGCTATCTCAGTCACCAAACGAAGCGCAACAGTAAAATTGTTACCCGAAGCCGATTTTCGACAGTTATTCCCCGATCAAGCCTGTTTAGTTTGTACTAAACCTTTGACGATCTCCGGCAAAGCTCTACCACTTCTATAAGATCCTTCACGGATATTTTAAAATTTCAAATTTGATAACATTTGCAATAAGGAGCCCATTACATTCCTGTTCAATCTTTAAACAGATATAGCATCAGTCGAGACATCATTTATACTTCTGTTAAGTTCCGATACAAAGACCAGTGCACTTATAGTTGCACTACTGTCCGTATTGTTTTCACAGACAGCTCTATGCAATTCTCGTCGGCAGGACGTGCCCGGCAAGCGACTGCACTTGACGCGGCGTTTTCAGATGTATCGCAATAGTTCATGTACAGCCGTTTTATCTTGACTTTTGCACGGCATTTGAACGGGTATTGAAGATATTTCAAAGATAATTTGCTGCGTCATTTGGTAATGTAAGATCGCTCAATGCTTAGTACCTGGGATTACTTAGTTTCGTAGATATATTAATGAAGTGGTAAACGATAAATGATGGCATTATTTTGCATAGAAGCTGAACAGGATAGGCAAGTTACTGTGGCACGAGGCTATGCTTAATTGTTTGAATATTACAAAATACTCGTTTTCATTACACCAAGTACCTATTTAAGGCTTCAAAAAGATATCTTCTTATCCATATACATCTATGGGGTGTATGTAAAATTCCTGTGAAATATGAACACTGTCACTTATAGCGCAAATAGATATACTGCTATTGGTATACAAGGCCCTCTGCCAGTCTCTGCTACTGTACTGCATACGAGTGTGGGGTGGCGCGGCAAAAACCGCCATGATCATTCTAGAAAGAGCTCAACGGGCAGTTCTTAAAGTCATGCTTTGCAAACCGTTTCGATATGACACTGACAATCTCTACAGCCAATCCAAGGTATTGCGCGCGCGCCAACTATTCATAGTCAGAGCAGCGACCATGATACACAGCGCTACCTTGAAATCTCCCGAATTCGAAACCCTTACGACGCAAAGAATTTTTAAAATACCAGTCCCTAGAGTACGCACTACATTCGCTAAACGCCATCCCAAATTCCTTCTGCCATTCATCTACAACAAGATCTGCCACAAACTAAAACTCAAAAACCTGTCTACTCACAAGGCAAAGTGCACAATCGAATCCTGGCTCCAAAACCTTAATTACCTCGAAACCGAAGATATAATGAACATTGTTGCTTAAATCTCCACACTCCAACACACACGCTCACACACTTAACACACACACACACACACACACACACACACACACACACACGCTTACACACACACACCCAACAAACTGACTCATGTCTCATATACACGCACACTACCACTCTCAACATACAGAATAATATTATATTATACAAGTAAACCATAAGTGAATTAGTTTTAGTTATTGTTCCTCCTTTATCATGTAATAAGATCTAAAAAAAAAAAAAAAAAAAAAACTACTTTATTTTACTTTGCCGTCTGCCTATTACCAAGTGTTGGTAAACATAAAAACTAGGATATTGTTAATTGTTAGACACTGTCGCTGCAACACAAGCCTAGCTTAGCGCAGGACAGTTAACAACGAATATTGTTTATAGTTATAAATTGCCTCTAGTCTTAAGAAAAAATGTTTTGTTATTTTCTTATGCTAAATAAATAAAAAAAAGAAAATGTGTAGCAAAATTATGTAACAAGCTAGAAAAATTCCAAGGGGTAAGGGAGCACATACAATGTCCCTTACCCCTAATCCATTATGCTCTGTTGACAAATGAGACTCCTCTGTAGAGTGGGGTATTGTTGCTTGACCGTGCTCGTGTAGTTCGGGATAGTTTCATAACAAATTCCCCCGCCGTTCGAAAATAATGGACTGTTTTATTAAATATTTGATCGTGGTAATATTTATGCTGTCCTTGAACTGATGGGCGGGATTTTGTTGTTAAAACGATATAATAAGTCAACAAATTTTATTAAATTACACATGTTATTAATTTAGAATACTGTATACATACATGAACTCACGCGTTTATCCCCGAAGGGGTAGGCAGAGGCGCCACTAGGACACCCACATTTCGCCTTGTATGTTCCGTCCCACGATGTGATAGGGGGCGAGCCTATCACCATATCGGGCACAAATTCCTGATTCCTGACTTCCTGAATTTAGAATAACTTTTATTAAAATTGGTTACGGCATCCAGAGTATTAATACTGGTTTTCCACCATCATATAAGATAATGATATTACTCCGGTTGGATTGATAGTCCTGTACTGTAGTTTTAAAGTGTAGTTTTCTACCACTGTTAAATCAAGACATTAGTAACAACAGTATTTTTTTTTTTTTTTAAAAGATTGTAATTTCTACTGAATGAATTGCGTACAAATAACCATAGTTGAAACTATTTATACAAATGCATGGCTTTATCCAATAACGCTTTGTTTGTAAAGACTGTGTTTAATTGCGTTTGTTTCAGTTTCAAAGACTTTACTAAAAGCCTGCATTTAAACGCTTTGTAGTCCCATTTAGAGGTAAAGGCTAAAACTGCAAATTAAATGTATGATATTACTTCCAATAAGTATCATATACACAAACTAATTAAAATGCTCAGAACAAAGGAAATATAAATATTGCGAAGTGAAAACGGTTTTAATATTAGTTTTATAATTAAACCGCGAGAGGTATGCAGTTTTCGCAAAAATCTCTAAAATATATCTAAAATATACATACAAGGTCTATGATAAGATTGAATAAAGTTAAATGTCAAATACAATTATTATACTATTACATATCATTAAAAACCCAGAGGCCTTTTTCTAGGATCTCTTTTAGCATTATATTCCACTCCCTTTTATTATTACTCATTATTAATATAAATTTCCAAATATAATAAAAGTTTTTTCAGCAAAATAGTAGTAACTTATTATATCCGGATAAAATGGTTGGCAAATTTTAAAATTGTTTCAACGGAAAAGTTTAAACTGTGGAGTTCATTTTGTATGCGCTAATTGCATAATCCCAACCTGTTAATAGCTTTCTGGATTTCATTCATTTGCAGAAATTGCTTAAATTTGCAGGATTTTATTTGGTCTACATACATTAAACTTTGATTCTCGTTATTTTAAGGGACAAATATATCACAGCGTCAATTCTACTCATGGGTGCTATTATAGCGAGCTTTTTAAAAGACAAGGACCATTTGAAAACACCTCACAAATACTGGATAGTTAAAGATGGACAATATGAAAATAAAATAATAATAAAACCTAAATACCTGTATTATAATGTGGACAAAAATCAATTGTTTTATCACGCTAACGACAATTCTATCCACTATTTTTTTATGTTTTATTACTTTTTTCTTTCATTAAAACTGGCCAAGCCCCAAGGATTAAGCTTTAAATTGCAGTAATAATACTTAATCCACGTTACACTTGCAGTCGATATTACTCATTAATACGCGTCACGATATAAAAAGTGCATTAACACTAATGACTTCTGCGAACGTACTCAAGGCAAGCAACGTACTCAAGCAAAATCGACTTCATCGACTTTGATTTTATCCTTCCATCAGATTACGACTTATGGTTAATATTTTAAGGCTGCCTCAGTGGCGTAGTTGTACTACGGTACGATTACATAGCTTGGGTCTCGGGTTCGAATCCCGGGTCGGGCAGTGATATTTGATTTTTCTATTCGTTATCAGCCTGGAGTCAGAAATTTGTGCCCAATATGGCGATAGGGTCGCCCCCTATCACATCGTGGGACGGAACATACAATGCGAAATGTGGGTGTCTTCTGGGAAAAAGACGTCATTTTATGTATGTTTTACGTAATATATAGTTTAGGTTACTGCACCAAGATATTATCTCGTAATATATACGTACTTTATCTAATACATTACTACGTACATATTCCATTACGCTAGTTTTACCAAGTCAACATGTATCTAATGTAACACGTAATGTACGACATAATACAAATATTCCCGCCTCGTGATCCTAACATGTTGTTTAAATTCATTCGAATGTACCCATCGATGTCACAATATTTTAAGGAAATGTGGAGGAATATTATTCTCTGCTCAACGATTTCCTGTTTTCTTACAAAGGCTTCTTTGTTATGTTATAGAATGATATAGCGAGCGGTCGATATTCAGACCTTATTCACGTAGGGGATAAGTGTAAGAAGCCTGTTTCAGCGTGGGTAATGGAAGTCTGAAAGTTTTCAATTCTAGGACATTTTTAGTTTATTTCACTGACTGCATCGGTTATGTAGTTTTTCTACGGTACCATTACAAAACAGAGTCCCGGGTCCGGCAAGGTGATCAATATTGGATTATTCATGATCAGCCCGTAGTCAAAAATTTGTGCCCGATAGGCGATAGGCTCGCCACCTATCACATCATGGGACGGAACATACAAGGTGAAATGTGGGTGTCCTGGTAGCATCTCTACCTACCTCTTCTGGGAAAAAGGCGTGAGTTTATGTATGTAATAAAACATTTATATACAATGTACATATATTTTATTTCGCTCAGAATAGTGACCACCTGATGATAAGCGCAAAGCAATGTAACCTTAAAATTATAGGATATGATTAAAAAACCGTCTCAACAATATTTAAACATATAAAAATAAACACATTAAAGTAATTAAGAGTAATTAGATTTATTGTGCCCCTAGTAACATTTAAAAGCCGGAAAATCCTTAAAAGAACCATTTAATTTGATAATGTAATTAGCTTCTACTTGTGTAATTAATTTGGCTCAGTACATAAAAGCCTTAACGATGCATTTCGTGGTTTTATTCCTTTTAAATCGGCTGACAATGCGGCCTTTAATTTGCTAATGGAAGTATCTGAAGCTGATGACTACGCAGATGGGTATTAATTATAATTGAATCTACGAGCTCCTGTTAATTGCAATTGCCAAAATTATATGTATTTTATATAAAATGGCAAAGTTACTACTGGACATAATGAGACGTAATATCTTATGTCGCAGGATGGCGAGGGCAGTGGAATGCCAAGCATTGCTTTGTAATTCATGGTGTTGTTTGGTTATGCTACTGTTCATGAGCGGTCGTATCGCTTACCATCAGGCAAATGGCATGCTCGTCTCGCCGTGCACAGCAATAAAAAAATATATGTTATCAGCATTGCTGATCTGAACTAGTTAAGTCATATTAGCCACAGTAATACCAGTCTCCGTTTCGTAGTTGCCAAACATCAGTGTCATTCAGAGAAACACAAGTTTAATCCCGACGGAGAGACAAACCTTTAATATATTATGAGCATAACAAAATCAGTCAAATGGTTGTACATAATAAAGAACAAATTGATTGCTGAAAACATTGTATTAAGGTAGATCTTCTTCCTAAAAATGTTAGGAAAGGGTATATAGGCATTTAACAAATCATATTTTACTGTCCACATCACCTTGTATGTTGTTGAAAATTATTCTACAAATTTAACAAAGAAACAGATGCCGGTTTATGAAACTCAACAAGTCTTCTCTTAGTAAATAGTTTGCAACAACCGACCGCTTCAATCTGTGTAATTAATTGCGGGCTCACGTGTGTTCCCTGCTTATTACTTTATTGGGCCCTTTGACTTAATATACTCGACGTTTGAGGGGTTCAATTATTATAGCTGGTCAAAACTATATGTTATATGGACTTCAGGCCATTTTAATATTATTGATTTGTTAATTAAGGGTTGGGTAAACCGAACAAGGCATATATCTCATCACGATCTTTTGTCGTCCAAAGGCGCTGCTGTGCAAAGTAATAAAATAGTTTTCCTCTCCGCAATTTTTATTATATACATTGGAGGTTTTTAACATTACATTAGATTATGGGTATAAATACTCGTAGCTTACGTTATGAAAATTATGCCAAACAATGCGTTTTGTGGGATGACGTATTTGGGTGATCTGTAAAGATAGTTAATGCAATTATATACCACCAAGTTTAACCAAAATTACGCCTGTTGGGTGTATATAAGCAGATATGAAGATATCTTTAACGATAAGGTATATGTTTAAAAATAAAGACTTAACTTCAATAACACGGTGAAAGTAGAAATTTAATCGTATTTAATATTTACGAAAGCTTGGACAGTTAACCAACTTATTTCAGTAGATACGTTAATTGTACAGCTCGTCGTCCTTCATTACCACGTCGCACCGCTAACGATTATACTCATTAGTTTCCTTTACATTGCTGGCTGTGAATGTATGGATACGTCTCTCAGTCCTTTATAGCGAGCAATGCAACTGAATCGGTGAAAACGTGTCACGGTCAATAGAAGCGGTGGTTTACCACACCGGAACGCGCTGACACTTTCAGTGTTATAATTATAAAAGCTTTCAGGATTTTATTCAGACGTGTTAATTCGAGTTAGTGTTTTAAAACAGCTCCTTTATAACAACACGTCGTAGATTGTAAATTATACGTGGAATATTTATACTGGAAAGTTGAGAGTTACGGTTTAGAATTTGTAACGTTGTAGAATGTCACCCGGAATAAATTAAGTCTATGGCTCAATTATATATATTGTCTATGCCAATCAACACCTCCATTGCGCTGATTGGTCAATTCAATTCTGACAGCTAGAACGTGCGAACTGTCATCGCGCGCATAAATACGCGTGTAACCTCGCTCGCGTCCTCTTTCCTTTTTATTAACTGCGTGCTACCACGCGTGTTGGTGTACCCGCTGGGGTGAGTGTTAAAAGTGCTAACCGCTTAACCGCTTGCTTCGCAGCTTATTCTGCCACCGGCTTGTGAACTACCACGAGTCGCTGGCACGGAATGTAAACCTAGTTTGCATTCCGAATTCTTGGACGCTGATTCCAGGTTCACCAGCTTCACCTTCACCTGCACCTACATCTTCATCTGCTTCTTCTACCCTGCTTACGGCACGGAGTGCTGACTTCGTGCACAGGCTTCGCTCCGCACGCCTCCTGCCCGTGCTGCGACCGCACCTGCGCCGAGCCGCTGACCTGCGCACCACTTCCGGCCACGTGGCAGCCAACCTTGCCGGCGAGCTGTCGTCGGAAACCGCCACGTGCAGAAGACCCGGATCAGTGTCCACAGAAGGCCAGTGACTCTTGTTGCATAACACCAGCAACAGTACCGAGTGTAAGACGGTGATGCGAAATATTAAAGCCTGTACCGCGTAATCACCCTGAGTTCTTATTTTCTACCTACTGCTATCTGCGGGCGGTCCCTAAAACCCGCCGCAAATTTATTAGCATAACATGACTGTAATTAAAGTTATATAATATACAAGTATGATGTTAGTATTTCTTCAACGTTTACTCGACTCTGGAATTTTTCCAATTCCAGAGTATATCAAGGATTGATTACCAATAAGCAAAATTTTTATTCAAAATTACTAAAGTGTTACCACAATATAAAGACGGATAAGACATGTCCATGTTTATTATTGATCATAGTGATGAGTGGGAAGTTACGTTGATTTTGCAATATATAATTATGAGTATGTACGACAGACAGTGGTATGAAGGAGTTCGGATATCGTTGTGATGTCGAAGGCGCCGGGTGTGTGCACTGACCCGCTGGATACATATTAATCCTTGTACGGTTCCCCTACAAATCCAGCAGAATTTCCAATATTTATGTTTCTACGAGGTAATACAGTCCTAAAATACAGTATCGGGTATTGGCATAACATGATCTCGGTCAGCCAGCTCAATCAACGGCGGAATTAGCCGACGTACGCCGAATGATCCCGAGGATTACGTCTCCAACTGCCTCGGAGCTACACTCCTACCAACTCCCTGTAGCATTGGGACATCAATTGTGCATTAAGCTTGACGCATCGCCTGTGATTGCGATCGAACATTCTACGAGCAATTTATTGTCCGATTTGATTGGTTTACTGATAAAAGAAGATACTTTGTGGATGCAATGTGGGGAGTGCTGTCTATTTTACGCCATTAAAGTAGTGACATTGATATCTTCTCGTTTAGTGTAATTATAAGAGGAAGCTGCTCAAAATGTTGTATTCCTATTTTTGTTTAGATTTTTTTCTTAATAATTTTACTAGCACACGGCATGTTAAATTTTAATGTATTCTCTTTTTTGTAAGCCTACTTTTTTAAATTTTGTTAAATTTACACTTTTTTAATATTGTTACCTTGATTTAACGCTTGTATTGTGTTAGTCTAGTCTTCATTATTTAGAACGCTATTGTCTCCTATAATTGAAGGAGTACACTTGAATAAGACTGTCAGCTTTTACTTTAGGTATTTATTAATCTAAATGTGTACATTCCGCGTTGGAGATCTATGGAATAAATAAAAAAAATCTTCACTGATTTCGTAAATTCTGGAGATTTTATATTTTTTTTATGTTTCAATATTTTAAGTAACTACAACCGTACAATATTACAGATTGTCTGCAGAAACTAAATATGACTATGATAACTAATATATTTAGCAATTAATTTGTATTTTCATCATCCCGCAATGTAAAGCATACAAATCTCGAGATATGTAAACGCAAACATCCTTGGCAACGCAGACTTTACATTGTGATATTAAAATTGAATGTATTCGTAATAATTAATAAGTCTACACTTTAAAATAAAACTAATTTAAAATAGTTTTATTTCATATGTAACATTCGCGTAAATCTAAGAATGGCAGATCACATATAAGTAATCTAGTCATTTTATAAATTAAGGTTCAAATAAATGGATGGAAAAAACACTAATTCAGACAAATATTCCCATTAAAGTCTACGTACGCTAAATCTAAGTCGATGAATTTCTCATTTGGTTAATTAATTTTACTCAGCAGTTCCTCTAAACCGACCCTTTCTATAAAGTAGATCAACAAAAATATTTGAGGAAAACTTTCAACTAAGTGGTGTAATGAAAATTCATTGGGTTTCTTCAACAATTAATCAAGATTAAGTGACTTGATGAAATTATCCCAATCAATTAAGCAAGAACGATTCTTTATTCCTTCAGCTGAAAAACAATTTGGAAATTGAGGAGAAAAATTCATTGCATATACTAATGTTGATGTAGATGACGTCTGATGACAAGTACAATGCTTTTCTAATTGAGTATCTGAGGATGAGAGGTGGTTATTTCTCGCCTGTTGACACAGTTATGTCGGCCTGTTCCAAGCCCGATTGTACACAGGTTGAACCCGAAATACGTCAGGCTTGCGTGTCGTGTTTGACGGGTTAACCCCTATCGTCTATAGTGGTCGGTATAGGGGTGGATATTAATCCTACTAACTTGAGTCGCCTAGTGAAAGTCATCAAAATAACTATTACTTTACATCCCTTTTCTAATACCATTCCAGTTGAGCCCATCCAATTGTAATGTGGCTTTAACGCAAGCAAGACTCCACCGCTTAATGTATTTAATACGTTCATACAAAATTAATATTTACCAAATAAACTCGTAAAATTGTTTCGCGTAGGTCACCACGCTTCTTGAACATATCATCAACAAATATCAAATTCGGATATTGAAATCATGTTTTGATAAATAAACTGGGAATTCGTAGGAACTTGTACTATTAGGTCATCGATTTTATCTTTATTATTTACGTCCTTGCCTGGCAGAGACAAATGCCTCTGTACCTACACTACAAATAGGTCATCATGAAATATTAGTATTGTATAGATATTATGAATAATACATACAATGTTTTACTCTTCAGGATTAGGTAGGAGTTTTATTTTATTACACTTTTGGCCAGCGGATATTATAATTCTGGCTAGCGGAACAGGGTCTCACGTAATAGAATGATCACTACCACCCAATAATGGAGGGATTGGACTTTCGTAGAGCAGGAAGAGGAGATTATTTTAATAAAAGATTTTAGTATCTGGGACAATCTCAGTGTTCGTCTAAACAAATGTAACGCAGTTTTTTCGTTTAAAATACGTCGGAGTCTAAAGTCGAGTCTAAAGACACATGGCGCTGACAGAAAAATGCTAAAGTACAACTAGCGTTTAGTAGTAGTCAAGAAATTCGTTTTTTCTAGGTGACGTTGGTATCTTAAGCGATATGTTAAAGTTAAATTTGAGTGCAGCATAGCTCTAGCACCTGTAAAAGCCACTGCGCAATAAAAACTACTGAGAATTTTAGAAAGCTTCCCAAAACTCTGATATTTTAACAGTTACAAAAGCAAACTCTGGCGGCTCGATGTACCCAGCGGAATAGAAAATCAGTTTTATAGGAAAGGGTTAACCGCGCACTCATTCCAAAAAGCTTTTACGCGAGCTTTTTAAACTTTTTGCAGCGTAAAATGTAATTAAAGTGGGATAACCGCGCTGCAGCGATTGAACAAATGGTTACGCTCGCGTCGATAGCGGTCCTACAATGTCGCGTTTTAAATGCGGGTACTTGATGGCACATGCGTTTCCAAAATTATAATGAATGAAATTTTTCATTTAATAGTTTAAACGAATTTCGTATAAAAATCTCTGTTATTTAAGGCTTTTTTATATTGGCACCACAACGTGACGACAATTCGCCTGATTGCATGTGCAGTGTGATCCAGATAGAATATACATAGATGCGTGTTGGCTATCTTATACACCAGTATGTCGGTTTGATTGTATTAGAAAATACACAGGTGAACTCGAAACCGCAACTTACGTGGGTTACTGTGAAGGATTTTTAAACGCTGTTTACGGTGTTCGATACCCGAGTGCATACACATGTGCTACCACCAGCCTTATAACATCACTTGGGGTCAGGGATATGTATATTAATATTATGACAGCCATCGTGGCGCAGTTGGTTAGTCGCCGGGTGTGAAACGTGAGGCCGCGGGTTCGATCCCCGCACCGCGACAAATGTTTGTGTGAACCACAGGTATTTTTTTCGGGTCTGTGTGTTTGGGGGACCGAAAAGTCTCTCGTAGTTTCTGATACCCACGACACAAGACTCGATCTTAGTGTGGGGTCAGGACTATGTATGTGACTGTTGGGTGTATTTATTTATTATATTATTATTCCCGTGCATGGAAACTGTACAATTATAGTTGTTTGCACTGCGGTACGTACACGCGCACTACGTAATTGCATTAGCGTCTAGTATTCGGCTATGAATTTATTATGTCGGCTCTCTGTGTATTGGCAATAATCACAATTTGCATGCGCCGGGTAATGCAGGTGTCCACCGCGGCTTAAACGCAATATTAGCTCTTATGCATAAACTAATGATGTTCGTGTGTAATCATATCATTTATAAGCACCGGTTATGTGCGAATAACTATGCAAACCATGTTGATGGTACGGAATTAACAAATTTATTTATTGATAATCTGCATAATTTGTTCTAACCAATGATTGCTAAACGGAATATATAATACTGGCTTCTGCCCGCAAACTTCGTCTGCGTGGTTACCTTTATTTCCCGTCCCGTCCCGTCCCGTTATATCCCGCCCACCCCTTCTCATTCTCACTAATGGAATGTAATCCAGTCCCACCCCATCCTTTTGAGTACAAAAAAGTAGCAAATATATAGGAAAACCTTCTTCATCCCACAAGAAAACTAAACTTTTCGGGATAAAAAGTAGCCTATGTTACTTCTTATACCTCCAAGAATATGTCTACAAAGTTTCATGATGATCGGTTGAGTAGTTTTTGCGTGAAAGCGTAACAAACAAACTTACATTTACATTTATAATATTAGTAGGGTTAAGGGATTATTACTTTGTAACATTTTGTTAGTGGTAGGATTTGTGGTGGTATTTACGTACACTTCGGACACTTTTCACAATAGTAGAAAAGCCGTCATCGTCTACAAACTGTTTATTTAATACCTTATTTTTTGACCGGGCAATTTTTTATGACATCTTGATAAAATATAAAAATGAATTAAATTGAATAGCGAGGATTAAGGCCAATGCCAATTGTATTTATAATCCCTGAATGAGATACTACAATAAATATAAATACTACATACTCCACAATATTCTCACTTCTTTTTTGTGAAATAATTTCCAATAGAAACAAGAGCAGCGTAGTGTTAGTAACTCGAGTATTGTACTAACAGGTGTACGCAATACTTGAAATTAATTAAGTCGGCTGCCACTTCAATTAGAGTATTAGTATATTACCGCACTGTTCCCTCGCGGCAACAAGCTAAATTAACACGATTTTAATTCTAAAAGCTTAGAAGGATTAACGGGTATTGATTACCAATTAGGCTGAAATAATTAAAATTATTCATGTTAAGTAGATTTTATTTTATTTTAGATATTTTTGATCTCAGCTTTGTTTAGTCAAGTATTACTGTAGTGTATGCGCGTACGAGGTTGGCGGGCATTCGGCTGCCGACCGTGGCCGAGTGAACAGCTTAACCGTTGAGTGCGGATATACCTACACCTCATGAAGTATAAAGTGTGTTTCATTGATTCCTAAACTACTACAAGTGGCGACGAGGATAAAAGTAACCAAAATTATGCAAAGAAATATAAAAACAACAAATTATAATGGAAATAAATGCGCGACAGATGGTTCCATGCGCATGGCTGGCAGGTTATCATAATAATTAGTAAGTATTACTTATATAGTAAATTATAATTATGAAAACGTATACCACGAGTATTAATGGAAGAAGTTTCCATATGTTTAAGGTAAGACTAACATAGGTATGTTAGATATTTAATAGCTTGCCAATGAAATAGGTACATACCAAGGTTGCTAAAAAATAATAGGAGGGTGATCGTTTTTATGAGACCCTGCCTACGTGACTGCTATGATATAGGTGCATGATGTACCACAGCTAAATAAATGACAATTGATAGTCATGCCTTTATCCAGAAGATATAACACGAGTATGTTATAAAAGGGCCACGCAAGATTAATGATTGTAGAAAAAGTGATTGTGTCGGTGTTCAGACTGATAGGTCACTAATATTACAATAATAATATAGTTGTGCTATATTGATATGCATCAAGAATACCTATTGCAAGGACTTAGTTGTCTATAATTGTATTAATTACTTTTATAAAGTATAAACTTATATTTGTCATGTAGGTATGTGATTTTAAGTCAATATACTTTAGTTCTAATAAGACGAGTTATGAGTATATGAATATAGTATTTTTAAATTACTGGGAAATATTCATAAATAACATTAAGTAATATTACGCCTAAAAGTGTTAAAATACAACAATATTCATCATCATCCTGGTTCCCGCCTTTTTTCCGTGAAAGGTTTTAATTGTCGAGCAAAGGCCCATAAACTATACAGCCAACAGCCACGGCTAGGAGGAACGCTGCTCGGTAAGAAGTACCATATCATGCGGTAAAAATAAAGTTTGTGAACATAATGTTCTTTTATTATTGTATGATTTTTGTTTCTATTGGTGATTCTTACAGTATTGGGCTATAATACCAGTCGTATTTAATTGCAAATTATAATTATTCATTATTGATAAAAAAAATAAAAAAATTGTTCTGATCGAAGTAATAAAAAAAAAATTGCACAGTTCATGAAATTAAATATTTTGCCCTGGATATGTCTACGAATTTTTGTGCTATCAAGTCCACAGCATTCGAATATTTTAACGAAACTACTGGATTGGCGCAGTTTTAATGAATCTAGCGTATGGGACATTTTCAATAATTTACACATCAAGAACGTCTTCAGAAGCTAATTTTTTTTCTAGTGTTTGTCATTTGGTTGAAATTCGATTAGAAATTAGGAAGCAGTTTTGACAAAGCATTGATTATGAATGGGGAATGCTTTGTAATAAAAAATAAAATAAAAACTGAGTATGGAAAATTTAAAACCTGAATGTTTCATGGCCTTAGAATAGGGTATGGCGATAGATATAAGCTGCTCCAATTAATAATTATGGGCAAGGTGGAAGGCAAGAGACGCGCTGGACGAAGGAAAAAATCGAGGCTGCGAAACATCCGGGAGTGGACTGGTATCAGCACCATTCAACAACTATTCCACCTGGCTAAGGACAAGGAAAAATACAAGAAGCTGACGTCCAACCTTCAGCACTGAAGAGGCACTCGAGGAAGAAGAAGAAGAAGAAGAAGAAGAAGAAGAAGTAGAAGTAGAAGAAAGAAGAATAGATAGGGTATTTGACTATAAGTGAGAAAAATCTAAAACAACAAATAGTACAGTATTAACAAATCAGAATATTATGTCAATTTTGATTTACGAATTCAAAAAATACGATTTTTAATTAAATATTTCATTTTTTGCAATATTCCATTTTCTTTTATCTGTCATACAAATTTATTATGGAATGGTAGCCGCCATGATGGCTAGCGATGTGACATAAAACCGCAAGTAAATAGTTATACAAGTATGTTAACAAACAAGTTCGAACACTATTCTTCCTGTACATTATTTTAAATAAAATATTACTAGAGAGTAATTCATGTTTATTGCAAAAATTCACTCTTTACTAACAACAGTGTTGTTGTTTACATGGATTATGTGCTCGCAGAGTGACGTAATCAAACGAAACATTGCGTCAAGTTTTCTTACATTTACGCGCGGAAGTTTAAAATGCTAATGGATTTTTATAGAAATTACCGATCAATAAAATAAAAAAAAACTATAGTTTTTACCTCAGATTTAAGATACTTTTCATAAATGAGTGGCGGACTCTATTGGGTCTTTAGATTATGATCATAACCCTTACAAAACTTATGATAAATTCCGAAAGTAAAGAGCAGGGAGAAAAATCCTACTAGATTCCAAAAGAGATGAAATAAAGATTTCAGGGTAGATGAGAACTTCACAAGACAGGTTATTACTGCTAGTCTTTCGAAAGAGATTTTTCGAAAAGTATAAAGAATGAAACTATACCTGAAAAAGAAAGAGAAGAAAAGCTCATAAAAGGGATTTTTCAGAAGTTTAACTTATGTTTGAAATTATTTCTGTTGTTACATTTCTATGTACTTACATAAATTGAAAGTGAATGTTTTGATACAAATTGGTAATCAAGAACGTAATTATTATTAATTAATTCTCATTTTTCCTGTTTTTTTGTAAAATATGAAATAGATTTAAAACATCAACCAGAACCAATCTAACTATTCATAGTTTCGTGAATAAAACTATTCATAGGCTTAAAAGTATCCTAAACCGATTTAACAACAGAGGCAACTAAACCAATGTTGACCAGTGTTTGAAAATGTATTCTATTATATTCTCAATGTTTCTCATATGGTATTTTTGTACCTCTGAGTTCTGACAAATAGTACCTACCTATCGAATGTCTGTAGAGCGATACAATCCAAAATTAAAAGGGCAACGTATTCAGAAATGAATAATAAATGGCCATGCAAATTAAATAAGGATCTCTTTAAAGTACCTCTAAGTATACAACCTACATACTAGAGACATTTAGATCCACGAAATGAATACACTAGTCAGTACAACTAGTAAAAGGCTATGCAAATGTAATACTATTACTGAGTATCAGTACAAGCCATGCAAATAAATGACTGCCTCAGTGGCGCAGTTGTCCTAAAGTACGATTACAGCGCTGAGGTCTCAGGTTCGAATCCCGGGTCGGGCAAAGAGGTATTTGAATTTTCTATTCATTATCAGCCCGGAGTCAGGTACCCCATATAGTGTTAGGCTAGGACCTTATCACAATATGGGCGGAAAAAGGCACGAATTTATGTATATATGTAAATAAACGAGTCTGTATGGAAATGACTCATGCATTATCGAGACTTCTCAATGTTACTTATTTTAATAACAAACTACACCTTCATGTAGTCGGACTAGCTAGCACTACAAAAGTTTTACTAGAATTAAATCGACAAGTGGGAAAAGATCTAGAGGGATTAAGATATTATATTCTACCGATAGATGAGACCCGTCATATAAACTGTTTATCCCGAATTTACCAACGACAATAACGATATCCAATTCAATCATTTGATGGTGGTCAAAGAATAACAGAGCATCGCAGATTGATGAGAAGGTTCATAAAAAAAATTCAATGGACGAAATGTTGTTTATGTGTGTAAGAAACTGAGTTTCTTGTTCAATTTATTATGCCTCATAATTAATCATTTTTAAATATGTCCACCCTTAGCAACTTTTGTGCACTGCTGGACGTAGGCCTCCCCAAGTGAGCGCCAACCATCCCGGTATTGAGCGGCCGTCATCCATCCGCCGCTTTCTTCAAGTCGTCGGTCCATCGTGCTGCAGGACGTCCTACACTACGTTTACCTAAGCGCGGTCTCCACTCCAATACATGTCTGCTCCACCGACCATCTGTCCGGCGGCAGACGTAGCCCACCCACTTCCACTTCAGCGTGCTAATTCTACGAGCAATATCTGTGACTTTAGTTCCCTGGCGACTACTATTTAAGCTAGTTTATGCCTAATTGATCAACTGATATGAAGGTTTCATTAATAATCTATGTCTAATATAAGCCGTCTCTCTTGCTCGAAGGGCAATTTTCTGGACGAAAATGAGACAAGCAATTGTTGGACACTCCTGGTGCTTTAATGAGCTTTAAAAAAACAAGACATTTGCTATCTAATTGTACTGCAAATTATATCACTTACTTCGTGTGCTTTAATAATATTTTCATTTCAGACACTGTCGGTTTGACGGAAAAGCCTTTTAAGTGTATCCAAACGAGTGTACTGCTATGGCGATGTGGACTGAATCGTTTACGGTACCTGGACCGCACCTATGTATAACACATTAAGGAAGAAGGATGTTTTACCAAATGTAACATTGATATATCAATGTCGGCATCGGCCTAGACGGCAGATATATTGCTTTAAAAAATAGACAATTATTTTGCCCCGTAACAAAGTCGGGTTTATGAAATATACCTTTTCCGCCTCATAAAGTTAGAGGAAGGAGAAAAATAAAAAAATAAAAAAATTCAAGCCGATAAAATCAAAATAATATATGTACATAGTAGAGCAAACAATACCAAATCAAATAACTAAAAAAATAATTCTGGTTGGAAAATCCAATAGTAAATTATATGTATTTAACTTCCATGAGTAAAATAGTTTACCTGAGTTACGAAACTTAGTTCATACTCCATTTCATGGTACATATTCCAAATAGTCCTGGTCGGCATCTAACCAATTGGACCCAAAACGAGCCCACTGAGTCTTATTCGCTGGATATACTCAGAGTTGGGTCGCGCCGCGTAATTCCAGTGGTAATGTAAGCCCACTGAGTTTGTTTCGCCGGGTCTTCTCAGCAGGGCCGCGTTAGATCCGGTGGTAATATTAAATGGATGCGCGTCGTTTTATTAATACTTATGGTCCACTCAGAGATATATTATCGTAAATAATGTATTTCCATGATTATTTTAACCATAAAATATGAAACAATAAGAACTGAAACTGAAAACCAAATATGAAAAATAATCTAAGTAAACAATTAATGTTACTTAAAACGTTATACAAATAGAGAAAAGTATAAAAAAAAAAACTTTTTTTTGAAGGAAAATAAGATTATAGCCAAGTTTAATACGCACAGTAATTAAATACAAACAATAAATAAATTAAGTAAACACAATAAAAGACAATTAAAGTAAAGGCTGATAATATTACTATCCGGAATAATGAAACTCGTAAAGAATATCGCCGAAATATTATAGATTTAAACATAGTAAATAGTTCAGGGTCTATAATTATCAAAGCTAATATTCGTAATAATTCAGTAGACGAAATATAATAAATTTATTAAAAATCTTAAAATAAAGAAGGGATGTAGTGTATGCGCGTACGAGGTTGGCGGGCATTCGGCTGCCGACCGTGGCCGAGTGAACAGCTTAACCGTTGAGTGCGGATATACCTACACCTCATGAAGTATAAAGTGTGTTTCATTGATTCCTAAACTACTACAATTACCTATTGATGTAGGTACTAATTCATAGAAATAAATGCTAAAAATGCTTATTATTCTTATTATATTTAATTGGTGAAATTAAAGTTTGTAATAAAGCAGATAGGTTTCTATAATTATGTTATCAGGGCTATTTTAATGCATTCCATCTGATCCAGAAAATGGAGCATGATTATGCAACTATTTGACAGTCTGTTAGATTGGTTAGACGCCAGATGTGAAACTAGAAGCTGTAGGTTCGATCCCCGCACCAAGACAAATGTTTGTGATACCCACAAATATTTGTCTCAGGTCTGGGTGTTTGTGAGACCGGAAAGTCTCTCGTAGTTTTTGATACCCGCGACACAAGACTTTATTAGTCTTAATGTGGGGTCTGAACTATGTATGTGACTGTTGGGTGTATTTATTTATTTATTTTATCAGCCAGAATCAAAAGATCGGCAGGTAGATCACCTGATGATTAGCCTCGTGTTTATCTATTAAAGCAAGCAACACCAATCAGAACTTATAAAAACGAATCCTTGCATGGCACTACGTTGCGTTCGGCACCCTGAGAAATTATGTGTTAAGTCTTTTAATTAATTCACTGGCGACATCATCCTCTAAACCGGAAGAGATACAGCGATGAATCCAGAATTCTACGAGGGACCTATCTTTTAGTGAAAATATCGTGCAGTAAGTTAGCAGCTTACCAAATATGGACAGAAGTTTTTTCATAAAAATAATTGATTATATAGTTTTCTTTACAGAGATTTATAAATCACGAACTTCATAATTTATCATTGTTTCTGAAATGTTCGCGAAGAAATTTATTTGCCGCAAACAATTCGTATGGAGCGCTTAACTTCGAGGGCTAGATGGTTGGGAATAGTATTTTAGGATGGTGGCACTACTGCCTAGTCGATTTGATACGCTTGAATGTATCGCCTCGATAAGGTTGGTACTACTGTCTCATAGAAAAGTTGGTGTAAAAGCAATTTGTTTCAGTGGAGTAGCAAGGTTCTCGTGGACTCAACATAATAAATCAGCCCATACATAGTAAGTCTCACGGCAAGGCACGTCCTTTACTAATTTAAGTAAACGATAATTAACCAAGAACACACATAGCTTAAAAAGTCAAAGTTATGTGCCTCGGGTTCGAATTAAATAACAGCGAGGTTTATTTACCATCAGGGAATATGACAGCTAATTTTCCAGTCCCTTGCTTTAGAAGTACCTCTAAATAGCTTCCCCCCCTCTCTTCCCTTCCCCGCCCCACCCGCTCGCTGACCGCTATCGGGAAATTGAAATATTTATTGGAACCCATTGGACCCCAGCCATGCACACTTTCACGTAAACTTTGTTCTCAATGAGTTTTTCCGCTGGCATGCGCGTTTTTACGAGTTTTCAGTTAATCTTTATGTTTATTAAAATTGTTTGCGCGAATGGAAACTGCGGTGGAACTGAGCTCGTTACTTGGTTTCTGGATTCGGCGCTGTAGATAATATAATCATATTTCGCGTGTGTAACATTTTTTATTTTAGTTATCCAATTTCGGAAAGTTTTTCTTTCAGTTACAACTCATACTGCTTGTCTCCAAAAATAAATGAGATTGTTACATATTCTGGCTTCTTGGTTGACACCCGAGCGTTGTGGGATTCACACTAATTAGTTTAACAATGATTAATGATGTTAAATATATTAACAAATTAGTTAATACATTCTCGCGGTTCTTATAAATGATAGCCGAGTTTATCTTCTACATAGTGGATACTAAACGATACGTCAGAGAATATAATAACATTATTCTCAAGGCAGGGCCATAATGGAGGGCTAACTAAGTCCTCTAGCCTGCAATATAGCGTGTCCGGTGCTCGCGTCCCTTTGTAAACGTCTCAGATTAAACTATTAATTGTTCATTTCGCTTGCGGACGGCCTCGCCACTAAGTACATTTAGCTTCGTGTTAGAATATTTAAAAAGGAAATAGTATTGGTTTATGAGATGACATAATTACATACATAAACTCACGCCTTTATCCCAGAAGGGGTAGGCAGAGGCGCCACCAGGACACCCACATTTCGCCTTGTATGTTCCGTCCCATGATGTGATAGGGGGCGAGCCTATCGCCATATCGGGCACAAATTCCTGACTCCGGGCTGATAATGAATAGAAAAACACAATATTACTTTGCCCGACCTGGGATTCGAACCCGAGACCTCAGCTTTGTAGTCGTACCGTAGTACAACTACGCCAACGAGGCAGTCTATGAGATGACAATTTGGAAGATTATAGGAAAATATTCTACTGAGCATTAGTTACACACTCAAGCGGTAAAGAACAATAATAGAAATTAACAATAAATATGGACCCATTGCAACAGCTACCTTTGATTTACATTAAAATTACTGTTTACTTAGGGAAAATTAAGTACCATAGTCCAAAATTCAGGAACGGACTGTAGCCTAAATATCGAGGTCATGCAAAAAAGCGGTCTCTTGATGTCGCGAGGAACATTATGGCCGTCAATAATCTTACCAATAAGGAAAAAGCATGGGTCGAAGTAGAGAAGACTATTAGCGAGGCAAACTTACCCCTGGCCTTTAATTCTACTCAACGTTTCTATGTTTTTCCTACCATTGATAGATCGAATGACTAAGCCTAAAAATACCCAATCAGTTCCCGTTTACGCTATACTAAAAAACAAAGATTTATTTGCATCTGAGCTTGACATTCGTACCACCGCACTTCCAGTTTCCGTGTGACCTTTCCTGGAGCGTCCGCCGAAACGTGCCTCAAAAGCCACGGCCGTCAAAATATTTTGACAGCGCGGGTGATTAACTACTGAAGACTGACTTGACGTAATTTATTTCCATAATTTGATTTACCGTCCGCTGAATACTAAATCGGCTATCCATAAATCAGTGGGGTGTTTTTTTCATAAGTCCGGGCGTCTCGCTATCCCTGTTTTCTAAGACGAGCTTTATGTAAATGTATATGTGGTGAAATTGCTTTGTGGAGCGCCTCCTGTACTCGGGACGCGATTAAGGCCGGCGGGCTTGCTCATTTCGGAAATTTATTTACATGTGACAGATTATGTTGACGTTGGCCCTTAGATACATCGAATAGTTTGGATTACAAGAGGAAGTAGGGCACTTTGAATCTATTATATTATTATTTGCTTAAATAATATATGTTACATTTTGTGTTGTTTCCCCATTTGTGTTATTGCCTCGGTGGCGTAGTTGTTTTACGGTACGACTACAAAGCTGAGGTCTCGGGTTCGAATCCCGGGTCGGGCAAAGCGATATTGGATTTTTCTATTCATTATCAGCCCGGAGTCAGGAATTTGTGCCCGATATGGCGATAGGCTCGCCCCCTATCACATCATGGGACGGAACATGCAAGGCGAAATGTGGGTGTCCTAGTGGCGCCTCTGCCTACCCCTTCGGAGATAAAGGCGTGAGTTTATGTATATGTATGTATGTATGTATGTATGTACAATGTATCCCTTATTTCGCATGGATTTTATTAATTACTCGACTGTGAATTCAAGGCATATGAGTATACCTTTCTAATACGCAGTAATTAAACGAGCTCGCTGGCTAATTTTCGGCCTGGTTATATCGTCTGTATCTAGGTTAACAGGTGTATGGATATGGGATGCTTAAGCAGCAATTAGTACAAGTCAATATTTTGCGTTATAGATATCTCAAATTTTCAAATTTATGTTATTTCACAACATCTATACAGCGAACAAATATTTGCCTGTAAAAGTAACACCCGATACACAAGTCTAACGACTCTAAATTCCACAATAATGAAACTGAAATTTTTAAACAAAAACCCCAATTTAAGGAATTAAACAATGGAATTGTTAAGGCGTGTAACGTGTTTAATTATACGGCCAAGTAATTTATCGCTCGGTCAGAGAACCACTGTTACAACCATTACCCATTTATATTTTACATTCACAAAATGTTGCCAGACTTTTTTTATTACCAAAAAATCCAAAGCTGGCGATGGTTATTGTTACAGGTATATAATACTCCACGCAATACTAAGCGCAAAGATACTACCTACTTTCTATGTATAATAATATTGTTTCAAAAAGGTAATTCGGTTCACTATGCTAGCCAAATGTATAGATTTCACAATATAATATACTAGCGGCTCGACCCGGCTTTGCCCGAGTGCAGATAGTTTTTGAGCCCAGTCCACACCAACAACATATAATATTTTTCGCAGCGCACGCGATGTAAAGCATATTTTATGTAAATTTTTGTCACCTTGGGTTACATTATTGGAGTTTTAGTAAGGATCCCTAATTTTTTTGAAGATTTGGTGTAGCCTAAGTCGACCGGATATAGTGTAGCTTCCCAACAGTGAAAGTATTTTTCAAACCGGTTCAGTAGTTTCGCAGCCTATTCAATGCAAACAAACAAACAATCTAATCTTTCCTCTTAAATATTCGAAAATCATTCGTAGATCTCTAAAGAACCCAGGTTTGCCATTGCTGGGCGGCTTAATGTTGGGCTGTAACATAGCTGATTCAACAGAACTGCTCCGGCTTAAACGGAGGGGGGATGGGGGAAGGATGATTTGTTTCCCGCCTTAGGAGATAGGCGGTTTTTTTATTACTCATCTAAGTAATAATCAACTATGAATACACAGAAAACTTCAACTAATTGCGAGGTGTGTTTATTTAAATCTGTCCATGTCTCGGTAGTTTGGTACGCACTCAACTATGTAAAGCTCATTAATTATTATAAAAACTGCGTAAATTTCTACAAGTCGTTTCACAAAAGAGGCAGAATTCAATCTTTTGCAGACATCGTAAATAAAGTTTTCACTTGAAAATAATTACATCACAACAATTTAAGTTGTCTGGGGACTTGAAGTTCCAGAATAAACATTTCTTGCGAACAATTTATTTTGATTAATTAAACAGATAACTAAAAGCTAAGTAATGATTGATTCGCGAAACAATTTGTGTTATTAAACAAGGTGAAATTACGATTTTGTACATTTACATTTAATTATTCAATTTATTTTATACCTTGACATGGGATGGTCACTAAAGTACATCTGCTGGTACGCACAGCACTGGTATCAATAGGCGAGAGGCTAGTTAACATAATTCTATGAGAATCTATACTAGAAGTACTTAGGATTCGAGCAGTCCGACATATTTGTGTCGACATTTGACAGGCGAACTTCTACAACCTATATTTTCTCCCTTTCGTTTTACCAAATGAATAATAGGCTCGTTGAAACCGAAACACATAAAATAAGGTTAAATTAGTTTCAAAATAATAGATCATTCATAACAGTGGAGGCAATAGCGTCAGAGTAATAATCGTTTAATGGCTCGTCCCTGTGATTTGTTTACCTTATCTTCAATAAATACAAATATTAGCGAATTTATGAAGGCAGATGGTCCGTGTTCAGAACTCACGTTTACTAAAACAATGAGATATGCTCCGCGGATTGTATAAACGTAATAATTTATTGCCAATACAAATCTACTATGAATTATTCTCTTCAAACTGTTTAAGAAACAATATAATCACCTACAAATTTTATTTTACATTACAATTTACATCGACATAGTTAAAAAGGGAAATTAAAAATGCTTCATTTGTCATCCGCTACGTTGCCAGAGGTGGCTATTAAAATGAAATAAGCTCTTTACATTTCAGAAATAATTTTAATAATATAAAGAAGTAGAATCATTATAAAATTTGGATTTAATTATGTTTCCCCGGCATTACATTGTGGGTGACATAAAGAAAGATAGAATAGGAAATAAAGACATTATAATAGAAAACCAGAGTTAATTTATAGCTAATTTCACAGTAGTACAGAAGGCATCCAGGACTTATTGAACCTCGGCCAGGCTGGAGACATTCTTTTATACATCTTTTTAATATGCAGATATTTTAACGAATTTATTTTTTTACCATCATATTGTATAGTAATTATAAATAATTACATGAAAAAGTCAGATGATGATGATGATGAAAAAGTCAGAGGTATACAGTATATCTGAAGATTCGAACTGGCGATCATTCTTCAATTGATCAACGCGAGAACATTGACACTCGCAACTACACGTCGGATTTCAGTTAGAAACCTACTTTGCCCCCCTTAGATCAAACCGCACCATTCTAGCTACAATCTGCAAGGATGCATCACTCTACCAAACAAAATACCGCTGTACTTAACTTTTATTCTTGCATCTAATATATATTTTTAACTTGACCCATAATTCGTTTTGGCAAGTTCTATGGCGAGATACCAAGCGACAAAGTTCCCAGCGAAGTTTGGAAGGAATTTAGGCCACTCTGTCCCTCATGTTTTTGCTAACTACCACACTTACTGGCGGACCAGCGTAACCAAACGACACAAGTTTAAATCAACAGACATTCGCTTTTACGGGAATATGGCGAGTAAACAAAAGTACGGACCTGTTGGAATGTTTGTCGCCGCTGGACGCCGGGTACTTGCGAGTATAGATGTGCTAACATTGAGTCGATTTTATAATTTAATGTTTACTTTGATAGTTAGAGAGAGCTGGTTCTTATTAGTAGTTTTTGGTACGGCTTGTCGATTTTGTAAGAGAAAAACACGTCGTATAACCCTATAATAAATGTTAAGTGTCTAATGTCCGGATCAATCTGGATACTAGATACTATTTCAGAAAACTTATTTCGAACTGACTTCTATAGCAATAAAAGCCAGAACAATAATTATTTTCGCGTTTTTTTATTTTGCTTGTTAGAACTTATATTTGTGTTTTTTAGGGTTTTATTGTTCCAGGATTATATAAAAAAAATCGTACACGTTTTATTTTAACACGCGTTAAAAAATAAAAAAAGATACAGAGAAATGTCTTAGAAACCTCAAGGTTGTTAATGATGGTTGATGTAACGGACGAAGCCAGACCGTAAATGAAAATACATATTCATTTACCTTTTAAAATTACTGTGAGAATTTAACGCGTGGTGGTGGCAAAGTGATGCGCTAACCTTAATCCTAAAATACAGTACTGAGGTGTTTAGTTTCATCATTATAATTAATGGGCGGGCGGGCAGTGATCGATTCGTCGGCGGCGGGCGCGCGGGCGCGCATCACACCGCCGCCTGCGCGCGTAAACAAAGTCCTGATTTACACGCTGTTTACGCCAACTTCGCGTTACATCGCGTTTTATTGTTTGCTATTTACAAACGATCTGTTGAAAACACTCGATGGATATATGTATGAACGGTTTGAAATATTTTGAATGTTGTAATTTTTTAAAGTTGTACTCGTGTAAACAATGCGACCGGTGTTGTGGCTGAGTAACAGCTCGCTAGATTTACAACGTGCGAATCTTATTCAGCGCTGATTGATATCATATTTTTAAATATACGAGTAGAATTTAATGTACTGCGTTAATTTATTGCAAACAAAAATGTATTTTTGTGAAATAAATTAATTTTCAGATAGGTTATTGTTGAAGAAACGACTAGTGGAAGTTTATAGGGATTCAAACATAAAAAATTAACTTATAAATTTGGGTGTAGGTTTTTATTTTTAATTTGCTAAAAGCAAATGCTTTTAGAAAAATGACTGAATGTGTAAGTGAATTTGATCAACTTATAGACAAACAACGTATTAAGATACATTGTTAAACTCATGTGGAGCTCAGTGTTTGTTTTAAAATAAGTTTTTTTACCCAATACAGGTTACAATCGGGAACGTATTACAACTTTTTTATATAAATGTAACCCAAATCTTACGTCTAATTGTTGTAGTTTAATGCTGTCATGAATTAACCAATTAGTATAAAACCTGCAATGCGACATAAACAAACACTTTTATACATTATTTACGCCAGCGTCGACCACATCAAACCGATCACAAATTAAATTGAGGACTAATTAGCATCAAAACGAACGGAAATTGCTGATTTCATAATGAACACTGAAATAATAAAATTAGATCGACATTAAATTAGCAAACTGCAATAGAAAAAATATTATTAAATCCACGTCGATGAGAATCAATGTGTTATTAATGACGTACTTATCGTTGGTGCATGTTTTTAATTGATTTTGCATATTAATTAGGATATTTATATCTGTCTGGTTTTCGACCACCGTACACAACTGTGGAATATTCGACATAATCATGGTGACATCTCATTATGACTGATATTCTAACTGGTATAACAGTGTCAAAAACATCGTGAGGAAACCTGCATATCATAGCGATTTATAATAATTTATATGGTACATAAAGTCCGTCAACCCGCACTAGGTCAGTGTGGTGGACTACATGGCTTTACCATTCTCAATCTTACTCTTGATTGTAGAGGAGGCCGTGCCCTGCAGTGGGACGTATATGGATTGTTACAGTACCTACATGTCTGTCCATCTAGTGGGTGAACAAGCAAAGCTGCAATTGTCTATGTGGCCACTGAAACTACTATTGAGTCCAAATTACGTGACAGAACATTCGGCCTAGCCATTTACAATCAAACGTATTGGTAGTTGACAATCAAACTGGAATGAAGCAAACAAACCAGATTGGCTTCGTATTTGCACTAGTTGATTGGCTAAAACCAAAAAAACGTGTGATGAAAGTTTACATTTTACGGAAAAGTAAATATTATAATGTACATAAGTACACACGCAATAACGAGTATACACGCGCATACAGAGTACTGAAAACTGGCGATTAACTTTAAATATACATATACTATTCGTATTTTATTCGTATTCTTTAGTACGATCATTACGAGTCAATAAAAATATTTTTTTAATATAAATCGCGTTACTTTAGGATTCCATTGAGATAAATCGAAGAGATAACGATTGTAGGATTACATTGGCCAAACAAAGCCTAATGATTTCTTAGATTAACCCGAATGTTACACATTGAAATCGTGGTCACGGGGCGGACTCCGCCGGTGAGTCCGCCCCGTGACTACGAAAACTGTACAGTAATCGAAACGTCGGGAAGTTAAAAAATGTAAAAATTAAACCAAATCGCGATAAAATCCGTAAAATATAGTTTTATTTCAAACAAAGCCTAATAGTTATTACTCTCTTTAGGAAACTCGGCGTCTCGATGTTGGTAGAAAGATTTTAAAAGATAGGTACGAGTAAATGAAGTCTGCACCAGATCATCATGGTAGAGCAGAGTTTAATCAGGCAAATTAAAAAACGAACACTCTACTGGTGGTAGGTCTCTCATATGTGAGAGGCCTCCTGGGTAGGTACCACCGTGATGTCTATTTCTCCCGCCAAACAGCAGTGTGAATGCACTGCTGATTTCCGGTTGGAAGGACATTGTAGCCACAGTAACTACTGGACATAATGAGACCTAACATGTTATGTCAAGGAATGCCAAGTATTGCTTTGTAATTCAAGGTGTTGTTTGGTTTTGCTACTGTCCATGAGCGGTCGTATCGCTTACCATCAGGCGAATGGCCTGCTCGTCTCGCCATTCATCGCAAAAAAAGAAAAAAAATTAATTACTTTTTAGCTGCCAAATCTTTTTTTGCCTACGTAAATATTTCGCCAGTAAGCTTCATTAAAAAGTAAATTTAAATATAGCTCAGACATGTCAGGATGAAGTTTCAGACAGCAATTACGCCAAATAATTTTAATAGGCGTTAAAATAACTACATTAATTCTAGCCGCCTTTGACATTTGAGGATAAACGTGCGCATACATGAAAACCCAAATAATTAAATGACAAAACATAAAATTTTAAAGTGCTAAACGCGCTCGACGAGTAACGCGTGAAAACTGCGAAATTCAACTTTAAGCCGTGTTATTACATTAATTTGTCTGCGAAGCTAAACTTGTGCTTGTAATTAACAATCAGAGTTGCTAACTAATAGAAATTTTCGAGTAACGCTCCAGGGGCATTGAAAAGCAGTAATCGCCTATTAGCATTCACGCGTCAGTTAATTTAATTAATAGATCGACTCTGAGCCGACGGTTTTCGTACATGCTAAAACATTAATTAAATTTGTGCCTCATTGGTTTTGAAATGTTCTGCGGTGACGCATGACGCCTTAAGTCTTATTCGCGGGCTGGTTCGGACAGGCTTAAAAAATATAAGAGCAATTTATTTTGCGTTACATAAAAAAGAAATTGCGCGGATCTGACGTAAGTAATTTCATCCAAGATACGATATAATCAGCAATTTTTTTAGTAGGCTACTTTAATTACTTAACTTTACAAGATTATTTATAGTATATGAAATCTGGCAACCTGTAATAAACCAATGTGATTGACTATGTTCAGTGAACCTCTCGATTGTCACATTATCTTATCTATACATTTGCAAGCTAAAGTCACTTGTCTGCCTATGCCAATGTGTTTAGCCGATAGTATTGCGATTATCCTCAATGTAACCACTACATTAGTTATGCGCGGGCGACACAAAGCCGCCCGTTTTACAACTTAATGCTCTCGTATTTACCATGCATATGTTGAATTTCCTTGCTTGCCCGCAAGACGCGGTAAAACACGCATAATTAAACGAAAGCTGAATAGGAACGTTGACGTATTATTCATAGAAGCGACATGAAGGAAATATTTGAAAGTGCTGAATAGAACTAAGCGGTACAGGACGACATATGTAAAGCTTAAATACGGCTCCACGTTGAGAACTGGTCCCACCGCATGGCGGATGACGCTAAATATAACCACGACCTACTTGACTTCTAACAAAAATGGGATGTTCGAATTATACATACCACTAAATTCTAACCTCATAGACATTCTGGAACCTTTAAACTGCGGGCAGCCTGCTGATCGCAACTTATTCATATAATCTTGATAGTTGAGTGTTACAGCACGTTCTCACTCATGCATAAGGCCAAATAATTTTCAAGAAACTTGAAATTCCAGGAGGAATAAGGGATTGTGTTGACTAATGTTACGAAGTAACAAAAACTTGCGCTCAAATAATTGCGATATCTCTTCTAGTATAATAACCTCACTAGCGCAGTGAACATGCTCCACATTTTGGGAAACAAACTAGCGTGAAATCACTCATACATAAATAATGCTGGCGTGAATATTCATGGAGTCGGCTGATGTAGTGCGTGGTGCCAACCCCGAGCATTCTTTCCGGGTTCTTGTTTGGTTTGTTAAGATTTCGATATTTTATTAAACTATGAAGTTTAGTTTTATTTTATTAGGTACGTCTGGATTCTGGCATTTAACTGTACTTTTTTACTTTTCAGTGGTTGGGTCTGGAAACGAGTACATAGCTGATTACTATCGCGATTGAATATCTACTACACATAGATAGTATATGTGCTGCCAGATGTTTAGGAGGTATAGAAGTGACAAAGACAAGAGGAGGCAAAAGACCCTTCGGCAACTACATAAAGGTTTTTTTTATTTAACTTTGTCTTCAGTTAGACTTTAGAGGAAGTCCACGAAACATAAGCTTTTCCCAATAATTCCCACAACTACCTGTTGGAAACAGCCTGCAGCCTGCAGCCGGCGACTTCCTGCAACATTTATTAGGTCATTTATCCACTGGACGGCCGACGCTACGCTTGCCTGATGTATTGAGTTGGTTTAAAGGAAATTTGTTAGCCGCGGGTGTATAAGCTAGAAGTAGTGCCAATTTAGTGAAGTGAATTGCAATTTGAATGTGACTTCTAACAACTTCGTCCGCAAATGCATTTCAATAAATAGTTAGACACTTAAGATACCAAGAAGGGACACTTTCTGGCCACTGGTATTTCTGGCCACTTTATGGTCACAGAAAAGTATGTTATTTAAATGATAACTTTTCTCTTTTCAATACTATTAAAAGATTTACACAAGAAATGTAGTTTATTTACAATTATTAGTATACAATATTTTAATATTATGTGATGTTAATCGTGGCCGCTTCCAATATTATCGATAATGGTTGGAGACAGACAAATAGTTTACTTAGATTCAAATTTAAAAAATGAGATGAGCCAAATTAGACACCCAGACGAATATTTACCGCAAAGCAACAGGTTATTTTAGCACACCAATAAATTCAAAACTGATATGTTAGTATTTACGTCAATCCATCGAAGCTACTCCACCCACAAATCTCGTCTATTCAATCATAGAGCCGCTACCCATCACTCTGTAGTGGTATTAGGACAGACAGTAATCCTAACATTGCATGGGCCATTTGAAAAGAGGTTATATCTGATCTGCGGTTGGGTGCAATTAGTGTCGCGACGTCGTGACGCCCCGAGAGCGATTTGTGTACAAATTGAGTGCTTTGACTGTAATTCATGTGTGAATTAACTGAAGCGGTTATAAGCACTTCATAAATCTCATTGCGGTTTATTAGTGACGGTTATGATTAGATTGGAAGGACATTTTGTACAAGAGCAGGTGACGCGATTAAAAGATGATTTACAAGAGGTTGCGGATTTAAAATCGGGATAAATATTTATATGACTTGCAAATATATTTTTTTTTAGATCTTGGCGTTGCGAGACCTAAGCCTCTTATAGTTTCTGATACTCACAACGTAAGATAAGATGTTAATGTAGTAACAAGGCTGTGCGTGTGACTGTGGTTTAGGTATTTTAAGATGAGATGAAAAAAACGAAGTTTAATGTAAAGAGTATAATATGATGAAGTTTTCTTTCTTAATGTCCAGTATATCATGACTGTCACTTAGCTGAGAGATACATAATAAGTATGTTTTAGGCACAAAAATACTAGTTGCGTAAACAAACGTTTCTCAGTAACTACAGTTGATACTTTCATTAACTAAACGCCGTTTCATTGCGTCCCCGAGCCTGTGTTGATAAAGCACACGAGCGTAATCACAAATATTAAAAACCAAATGCAAGGCTCGAATTTATACTGAGTTTTAATAAATAATATAGTGTTTTTATCGTTGTGTGTGGCGACAATTTTTGCCTTAGGCGCTATATAGAGCGACCAAGGGCCAAAACGCGTTGTGTCAAAAATTATTTGAAATTAAAATTTGAAACTGTCGTGAAAATTAGAGTCTTCAACTTAGCACTATGAACATTATTATGCGGAATGGATATTGGATAAAAATCTGTTATCCATTGTGCCAAAGTGGTTCCATCCCGGTCAGTACCAGGATAGGGCGAGGAAGAACCAGCGAACGTTTCATAAGAACCGGGATTGGTTATTATAATAGTAGTTTGGTGGTACTTCAAAAAATGAGTGAATCTAAATAATGTTGAACATTTTAATGGATTTAATAAATTATTTCTATTTCATTTTTTTTAGCGTCAATTGATTTCTAGTAAGTGTAGAGCTTTGCTATTTAGTATACAGTATAAATTTGATGATTTCACTAAGGCACTTTAAGGTACTAGGACTACTAGGTACGTCCCAAAACGAAGTAACAGGTTCGCAGTTGCGTTTCGTCTATTCAGCGCTTTTGTCGGAGACCCGACAGTCCCTTTCCCACTTTTTCCTTACCTACATTCATTTCACTAACACTTAAAAGTCGACAACACGCTTAAAAAGAGAATGCCCATTCTTGGTTTCGGTAAAAAATATACATACCGATTTTGCTCAAAATTCTTAATAGTGTTTTTTTTATGGTTTGTCCTCAAACGTTTTCCTGTTTTATCCCGGGCGACAGATTTTTATAAAATAATGTAATTATCATCACATTTTACGATACTTTAGCCATTACTAGGACTCCGGGCCCGGTCGCAATTATGTTTATTTTTATTGAAAACATATATTTAAGAGATCGCCGTGAGCGATAAGACCGCCGTTTGTACTCATATTTAGATTTAAGTTCCTTATTTGTGTTATTACTATGTTTTGTGTACAATAAAGATTTTTTTTTGTATTGTATCAGCCCATATACGTCCCACTGCTGAGCACGGGCCTACTCTACAATCGAGAGAATCGATTGAGAGTGGTTAGGCCATATAGTCCACCACGCTGGCTTAGTGCGGGTTGGCGGACTTACATACCGTAGAAATTCTTTAAAATCGCTACGGTGTGCAGGTTTCCTCCCGATGTTTTCCTTCACCGTTAAAGTGCATGGTGATTGACTATCAATACACACATAACTCCGAAAAGTCAGAGGTGTGCCCTGGGATTTGAACCCGCGACCACCGTGAACATGTAGGCAGCCGCGTCTGGTCCGTTACCAACAGCCCCCCACGCACTTTTAAAAAATTACAAATAAATAAATATTTTTCCCTACATAAAAAAGTAGGTTTCATCGCGGGACGAAAATATTCGTACCGATAGATTTATAGTAAAATGGGCATTCTCCCTTCACCATGATGGTAAGTATTTACCATTAGACGACTTACTAGTCGGTTGAGTTACGCAAAGATATTCACCGTAACCTAAAGCCTATCTAAAGCTGTGACTCATGCCCGTAAATTTCTCGTAGCGATGTCTAAACGGCTCGCCGATCGAACCACTAAAAACCTCCCGGAATCAATTTAGATAGCGTAAACGTAGCACGTACACTCGCGTAAATCCTCTTAATAGAACACGTATAACACTCACCATGGACATTTATTGTCGATGCCATTAAAATGATGTGTGCATGTTAAACAAGCGGAGTTTTATCACTAACTAGGTTTAGCTCGCGACTTCTTTCGAGGTTTCTCAAATTCGGTCGATACAACGCATTAATGTAAAGCAAAAATTAGAAATAAAACAAATTTTACATTTTTTTAATAAAATCCGTAAAAAATAGTTTTATTTAAATGTTTAATACTCGCGTAAATGTAAGAAACCATTGAACAAAAAGATATTTTTCTATACCTCAGGAAAAAAAAATCTCGATGAAAGGTACCCTTTATTCTTTTTTGTACCCCGGACTTTATTCATTCAAAATTTTAGGACAATCTGTTTAATAGTTAATGTATATACCGTAACAAACAAACACACATTCCCATTACTTAGGATTCCATTACAACGATATTAATGTAAAACCCTGTGTTTTACTATTGATTTGGAGACGTTGATGGATTGCGAAGGAACATCTGGCGACCGCGTGGTCGGCCCATCGCACTGATTGATTGGCTTCTGCCTGTTTCGAGGTTGATCGCCGATTGTTATTGTATTTCTGCTGTGGCAATTGTTTTATGTGTTTTGATATAAATAGTCAGATTTATAATTAAACTGTGTCTTTATTGTGTTTATTGACAGCCTCCGTGGCGCAGTTGGTTAGACGCCGCCTGTGAAACGAGAGGCCGCGTGTTCGATCCCCGCACTGAGACAAATGTTTGTGCTTACACAGATATTTGTGTCGGGTCTTGGTGTTTGTGAGACCGAAAAGTCTCTCGTAGTTCCTGATACCCACGACACAAGACTTTTGATCTTAGTGTGGGGTCAGGAATATGTATGTGACTGTTAGACGGGGGAAAGCCACTTAGAATATATTATTACGCCCTACGCTCTACATGGTCCTGATATGACGAACGTATCACGGTCAGTGCGCTGGTCTGTCTATGTAAGCTTAAACTGAAATATACACCGTTTTTTTTCATATATTCATATCACAAAATTACTTTTAGATTAATGATGTTTGACCTCAAGGAAGGAAGTGACGAGAAATTAAGCGCAATATTTTTTGTATCATCTGTAGAATAAAGAAAACTAGAAGCACAAACCCATTATTTTAAGCACAGCACGTGTAAACAAAAACCTGACCCGGTATTAAACATCAATTATTTCATAATTTTCAAATTTCATGTTCAAAACCTTAATTTTCCCACTTTCATTGTAATTACCTTTGCGAAATATGATTTTAATTGTTTAAAAGCTGTTAACTACCAGTAAAACGGATGATAAGCAAGTTTTTACGGTTAATTAAGGAATGTTCGCGGTGGTCACCACGCGATGGTCCCTTGGTCGTTATATAATTTTGTCACACCGGGACGGCTATAAAAGCCGCGCGATACATTTTATGTGACAATTATCACACCTTTGGGTTGAAATGAAAACACTAAAATATGATAAATATACCGCAGAGTTGTATACGCAAGCTCGATGACATAACATATACAAGTATAACTTCATAGTGTCATACGTATCAGAAACTATGTATGAGACTTTTATTCCCTACACCCAGAAGAAATTGTTTGTTATTTGGTAATATTTTGCATTAATTGCAGTATCACTAGTGAAACCCATACTTTGAGTTTATTCCCAACATAACATATTGCAAAGCGAGGCGCATATTAAAGTTCTGGATTACTAATTGAGGTTAGGTCGTTCTACAATAGGGTGGAGACAGGAGAACCAATTAAGTAACAATAATTGTATCTAATTATATGGGCTAACCCCTCTTAATTATACTCTAGCTTTAGAGGAGCCCCGTGGCCTGTAGTGGGGGACGTATATGGGCTGATACAGATAGAGAATTGTGTCCAATGGCGACAGATATTGTATGTCGCCAATTGATTTATCTACTCGGAATTGCTCTCACCATCAGGTGGCATGCAGCACTTTACAGACTGTAAATGCGAAAGGTATGTAAAAGGCTTTTTAAAAGTCTATTTTTGGGGTTCAATTCATGCTCGCCATAGCGCTGGGCTTGCGAAATATCCGCGAATTTTCTTCCCAATTTTTGGTTTAATAATGGAGAGTGTTCCTAGAAATTGGCTGGGTTAATATCGGCTGCGGAATTTCATTATCATACCACTGAAACTGAATGACAATCTAGAATTAACACAATAGTCACATACATAACCTGACCCCACACTAAGATCGAGTCTTGTGTCGTCGGCACCAGAAACTACGAGAGACTTTTCAGTCTCACAATCACCCAGACCCGAAATAAACACCTGTGGATCACACATATATTTGTCTCGGCGCGGGGATCGAACCCGCGGCCTCACCTTTCACAGCCGGCGTCTAACGTAGCATAGTGTTGTCATAAGATGACATGTACGTATCTGTATATCGGCGGATAATACCTCTTGACTTTACATAATATTATATTCAGTCTCGGGTATAAAGGAAGGTGGACAGTTTTTAGCTTCCGAATTTTCTTGTTTGTTTTCTTTCTGTTTATTTTTGTTGTGGGTTGAAGAGCTTTCCCAAAAGATTTGCCGAGCTTCAGTGTCTTAATTCTTTTCGTGCCACATTTCCTCGTTTCGTACTCTTATTTTTTAAAATTGTGTTCTGAATTCGTTATCATTTGTATATTACACGTGGTGTTTATTCAAGAATGGCGTTATTTACCATCAAGAAAACCTTAAATTTGTCTAGATGTATGTAAAAAAAAATTGCATATATTTTTTCCTACAGTTCCTCAATGACTGAGCTAAAAAGCCAATACAACTTTTCAACCTTTTAAACGATAATTTTTCGTAAGTGGCGCCTAATTCGCTTAAAGACATTGATCGCTCACAAAATGAACGAACAAATTCGGCAACGCGTTAACGTAATTACGCAATTAACTCGGTGCTATTTCGGGCTGACTTTTCCACAAATGTAAATCTCATTTTCACGTATACATTAAGAGGTGTCGTGTTCAGGTGTTTGGGGATTTGACGCGTCAGGTACTCAGGTACTCAGGTATTAGATCTGACTTTCAAACTAGGTCAAACTAGTAATTATAATCTACTTGTATCTGAAAATGGATCCTCAATTACCAAACAATTTAACGTTGAGGGAAATCACCGTGGAATCTGCGTTATATAGACATGTTTGTGTATGAGGTATGTAATGTCTGCTAATTAATAGACCAGGGTGGTGGACTTTGTGATAAACTATCTCAATCAAACTCTTCATTTTAGACGCGTCCCGTGCCTGCAGTGAGACTTAAGTATATGGGCTGGAGGATTATTATAATTGTTCGCCAACTCGCTACAGACCGGGGTAGTGGACTAAATCCTGTCAATTGACCCCTCGATTGTGGAAAACTGTTAAGCGATTAGTGATGTCTGATACAGTACTGTTGCAGTTGAATTCCGCTTGTTTCTCAAGCGCTGGAGGTCAAACATACGTGTTTCTGACGTCGTTCGCTATTTACGAACAATGCAAACCAACAGCGCCAGCTGATACATATCTACACATAATGCGAGCGTAGCGCGAACAACGGAATCTGCCGCCGACACTTTGTAAACACCTTTATTGTCGCATACAACATTAGTGTCAGGGTATGGGCCTAGGTTTGAACTCTAGGTAAGGTCATTTAATTCATAATTCATTTATTATCTCACGCCTGTAATCCACGAAGGAGTTGGTAAAGGTGACCTTAATGCCATCCAAAATTCGCTAGAGTTTATTTCTAAAATCGGGATTGGCTAAACAATGATTATAGCTTATTAAATTATAATCTACCTATCCAAATAGACATAGCATTTAAACATAATCGTAGAGACATGATAAGATTAACTGATATAATAAGGGTATACAGTAAGTAACGCGTCAGTAGTTCATTTTCAAAAAAATACCGAATTATACGAGAATTCAACTTTAGACACTGGGTAAATTTTACTAGACAGATTTTAATAAGATTCATTATTTTGTCATTAGCTTTGTATAAAATACTAGTTTTGAATTTTAATACATCACTTCATTAAACAATTTAAAAGCATTTAACTGACTCCCATACCGATTATACAATAGTATGTAAGCTGATGCAATTTCCGATAAATTCCTTCAGCTGGTACAATCAAGTGGTAATTGCAAAGAGCTCGCAATCAGTGCGAGCTGCAACACATTATCTGATGCGACGACGCGTACAGATTACGTACAAGTATAGTGCATGGTGTGGGTAATGCAATTTATTGCTCTTGTTCTCATGCCCTCCGTGCTTATCTTTAATCTCTCTCTCTCTCTCGCTCTTCAGCCTCAGGAAGTCGAATGCTGAACATTGGCCTCCTACATGGATCTCCACATCGACCTGTTGGAAGCGGCCTGCATCCAGCGACTTCCCGCAGGAAGTACATTCCTACTGCCATCTTGTTATTTTCTCTGCCGTCTCATTTTAAAGACATCGGGACTATGATTTAAGTATTGTAAACTTATAAGATCGCAACCTTAACCAGGTTGTCCGTCCACCTTATCAGTAATAAATCGACTAATTTGTAATTTGGGTAGAAATAAATTTTCACTTGATGGTACTTAAGTCATGATCGTCCCTCATAAGTTTACAATACTTGAATCATAGTCCCGATGTCTTTAAAATGAGACGGCAGCGAAGAGAACAAGATGGCGGTAGGAAATATTGCGCGTTCGATAATTTCACTCATCCGAACGAAACACAATAACAACGTTGCTTTTCAACTTGTATATTTGTCAGGGTGGCTGTTCTATTTTACTTTTTAAATACTGCTCAAAATATCCTTCACAAATATTTTCGTTTACAAGATATAATCCACAGTTACAGCTTATCGCTGTCTTTGAATATTTCATGCCTTTAAAAGTATTAGCCAACCAATATCCTGTAAATGTATATATAATATTTGCCGGTTATTCTATAGTTATACAACAATTTATCTCAAAGGAGTAGCAGCTCCAAGGAACAGGAAATCGGGAAGTTAAGGTGCTTAAGTTAAAAGCAAAGGTGAGAGCTGTTAGAGCTACCCGGAGTATTATTTATAACTAAAGCAATATTCCTGTTTATACTATAGGAAACTGGTGAAGCAAGTTTGTATGAAATACCTACTCTCAATACCTAGATGCTATAACAATAACATAAGCAGGTTACTATTTTTTTACATTGACACAACAAAGTGACTACAATATTACATACAAACATAAACTCACGCCTTTTTCCTAGAAGGGGTAGGCGGATGTGCTTCCAGGTACAATCTATTTTATTACCTTTTTTTAAATAGATGGTAAATATGAATTGACGTGACTAACTAGGTAAAAATTTAAATTAACATCTAATATCTGAAATATGAATAATCAAACTACTGCAGATCGCCATATTCTTCGCATAGAAATAATTTAACTGTCGAAGAGTTACAAACTACTTTTTATCCCGCATTATTTCCTGTGGGATAGACAGAGAAATACATACTATGATGATTTTCGGGTAAATGCAAATTAGTAATAATATTATGCTACGGTGCGTAATGCGTACACATCTCGACGAAATACGCGGGAGTGCGTACCGTGAAACTCGAGAGCAAACATGGAATACTTATCATTCTACTTTATAATTCCACTGACTGAGACTAAAACATTTCTACGCAAATGTAGTCGCAAACAAATTGCACAGAGTTGCTTGAATTTTAAAATGTACAAAGAAATTCTGTTTATTGTACCAATCTTTTTTAAGATTTTTATAGTCCGTTGTAGTCAGTCTAGAGTCTAGACTAAACCTGATAGTAATTGCGAGTGGTCCAGAGTATCGACGAATGCTAGTTTGTCGCCTTTTGACTTGTGTTGGTCTTAATAGTGATCACTGAGAACTGTCAAGTCGTAACTTGACTTGTATTTTGTATGTGGTTTATTCGGTTTGGAATATTTCGTATGAATTTTCCATGATAAAATGTTTTAAACAACAATTTGTTTTCTATGGCACCTCAGCAAACTTCTTACAGACATAGTCGTAAGCTTAAATTGTTTGATTTCAATCTGTAAGGTTATATCTTTCGTCTTATGCTCACTATACTGTCTGATGCAAATACCCTACTACCAAATATTTTGACTTCACTTCACGCCTTTTTCCCAGATGGAGTAGGCAGATGTGCAATCAGGACACCCACATTTCGCCTTATATTTTGCGTCTCACGATGTAATAGGGGGCGAATCTATCGCCATATCGGGCACAAATTTCTGACTCCGGGCTGATAATGAATAGAAAAATCCAATATCACTTTGCCCAACCAGGAATTCGAACCCGTGACCCAAGCGTTATATTCGTACCGTAGTAGGTACAACTACCGAGGCAGCTTTTGATGGAACTATAAATGTTACCTCAGCACAATAGAGTAAATCAAGGAATTCCATACAAAATCTAGCGTAAAATTGATTCATCACGACATTGTATTACCAGTTAATGCCAGCATGTTTAAATAATAAAGCACCTTCATATACACAGCGAGGCGCCGCTTCATGATGTTCATGATTTATCATTCGTGGTAAACAATATGGCTTGTGGTTCAATAGTACAACAGAATAAATAAATGATATCACGCTCGTTTCTCTAGGTTCGGTGGAGGTGCCACTAGTACTGTAGCAGTTCGTCAAGGTTATCTCTGTCCTAAAATGTAATGGGAGTAAGCCTGTCACCATGCCAAGTACAAATTGAAGTGCTGGACAACTAGAATAACATTGGTGTAATGATAGCTTGCATGATCTGTGAACAGTGAGACCTTATGCTAGAATACCAGACTCGAGTAAACTATTGAGTGCGATTTTTTAGGTTTGTCCATATGAGATTGTGCAAAGCAAACGACTGAGACTGGAATAAGCGACAGACTGACTACTGGCTAGCATTTAAGAACGAGGTTCAGCAGAATTTAGGTGACATTTCTGCGTACGCCTTTGTATGAATAGTATGAATAGATATATGTACGTATATGAAATTTATACGAGTATACATTAGAATAACTGCCTCGGTGGCGTAGTTGTACTACGGTAAGACTACAAAGCTGAGGTCTCGGGTTCGAATCACGGGTAGGGCAAAGTGATATTGGGTTTTTCTATTCATTATCAGCCTGGAGTCCGGAATTTGTGACCGATATGGCGATAAGCTCGCCCCCTATCACATCATGGGACAGAACATACAAGGCGAAATGTGGGTGTCCTGGTGCGCCTCTGCCTACCCCTTCTGGGATAAAGGCGTGAGTTTATGTATGTACGTTAGAATAAATTTGGTATCGGGAAAGCACGTGTCGGTTCGAAATACCGCGCCAAGCTGATTGGGAATGGGAACGCGTAAATATTTTGTTATTCACATAAAAATATGATTCATAAACGTCCATCTCGATGGACTCGCCATCTCATGATTCAGATGTATGGTTTCCGCGAACTAATTACCACAATTTTCTCGAAATTATATGGTATAATGCTTCAGTAAAGGCCGCGAGTAAATTTTGCAGAAGGTGAAATTGTCAGTCACAAATTCTTGTCTCTCTGGTCTCTATTGTGATACTTCATAGGTCTACAGACATTCTCCCGCATTAAAGCACACTGTACATAATGGTTTCTTAGATTAACATGAATGTAACGCATTGAAATAAAACTATTTTTTCGGATTTTATCGGATTTGGTTTAATTTTACATATTTAACTTCCCGACGTTTCGATTGCTTTCCAGCTTTCGTGGCCACGTTCGGTCTAGTATTTCACACTATACATATTTTTAAATACATATCCAACAAAATAACGACAAAACAACACTTTATTGTAATTAACGCTGCCGATGGACTTCTAAAATATTATGTTGATACGTTTTTTTTTATTGCAATGAATAGCGAGACGTACATACCATTCGCCTGATGGTAAGCGATACGACCGTACGTGGACAGTAGCAAAACCAAACAACACCATGAATTACAAGGCAATGCTTGGCATTCCACTGCGCTCGCCATCCTGAGACATAAGATGTTAAGTCTCAATATGTGCAGTAGTTACTCTGGCTAGAATGTCCTTCAAACCGGAACACAATAGTGCATTTACACTGCTGTTTGGCGGGAGAAATAGACATTGCGGTGGTACCTACCCAGGCGGCCTCTCACATAAGAGAGACTTACGACCAGTGATTACCTACGTAATTGTATAATATCGTAGCCACACGTTCGTTTCCAGTGAGAGGTATTACGCCAGCAGTCGGACTAGCCAACCCAGTTCTATATTATAGTAGTCTTACATTACCTAAACTGTAGCTCTACAATTTTAAATCCACAAATGAGTAGGTACCTCGATCACAGACTAAATAAATTAATTGTGAAATAAGAGTAACGTCACGATTTGGTAAAATAGAAGTTAAATATTTAAATTCTATTTTATTTCAGAATTATATGACATTGTTAATACTGTGTATATAAACAAAATCTAAAGTAGACCATGACACAATTTAAAGTATTGGCTATTACGATGTGACATCCAATAGTATTGAAAATAGCAGTAGTACAATATGAAGATAGTTTGGCACAAACCAGCGTAGGCTAATCTCGCCACTTGTGACACTGCCAAATAGGCCTATTGGGTTTAAAATGGCGGACTTCCAAGTTTCGAAAAAAAAAAAGATAATAATTCACATCGCTATCGGAACTACATATTGTATTTTTTATGCGCAATAGTTTCTAGTAAGGCATTAATTCTCGATAAAGCGGTGATAAAACAATATGGGTTTAATGCATGTCGTATTTCTAGCACAGACTAAAGTAACATTTATAATGAACCAGTGATATTAAAGTAAACTACACCAAAGCAAATAGTTTTTCTATTGTTGTGTACGAAGGTCACTATCCAAAAGAATATTAATATCTACGTTTTTCTTAGCCAACAAGTCACAAACTGAATTAAACTAGCTGGAGGCGAATACATGACGAGCAAATTACGAAATAATCTACTACGAAAGTATTATTAGTACAAAGCACTTCAACCAACTTATTTTACACGAGATTTTACATCCGAGCCCTTTAAATAGGCCTCGTATAAATCCAGTGCCTATTTGAATAAGGCAAAACGTACTCGCTGTGAAATTTGGAACATAAATCTCCCCAGGTTGCCGACGAAAGGTGAAAATTACTTTCATTGATGAAATCCGAGTTTGTTATTATGGGGAGCGAAATCTTTTTATACCCAACTTATTTTCGTGTCTTAAATCTGAAGGTTGGGTGTTTTCGAAGCGAGGATAATATAGATGTTTTTAAGTCGTTAGCGAAGCAATATTGTCAAGTGGTTTTGAATGATCATAATTTATTTCGCCGATGGGTTTGCTCATTTCAGCGCAGTATATTTATATGTATAATAACGAATCAGGTAAAAAACATATTTTATATAAGTAAATAAAAACGCGCCCCATTAGATTATTCTGTCGCTGGTCCGTAGCGTTAAATATTAATTTATACAAATAGTATTAATTGTTTCATTTATTCATTGTTCTATTGTAGTGGGTAGAGCCCCGTATTGTCCATAGATTTTAGAATAAGAGCCAAATAATGGAATTAATTATTGAGTCGAGTAACTCAAATTGTGTTTTTTTATATTCAATATATTTATATGTATTTTAATGTAGCTTTGCTTTGATTAAATATAGTTCAGTACGCATATCATTTAAATGTCGAAACATACAACTTAAGCTCTTGTCTTTAATATTATTGTATAAAAAATTATAAATCATGAGGTTTGGCCAGGGAATCGACAAAACCTTTTCGGTACAGTCCACGTCACTCTACCAATTTATAATAAATAATATAGAAGAGCTGTTTGGCGCCAGGAGTAAAACTGTACATGGCGAGCTGACCTCTTAAAATGTATTGTAAACCGTTCCATTTCTTCCACGGCATTTGAATAACAATGAGGTATTTATTTGTGCTCGGTTGCCAAGTACACTGTTATTGAGCCGTTTTTATTTACTCGACGCAAGCGAGTTAGCTCACTACAATGCTTTATTCAATTCCACGATTTATTTAAAGTTTAGTTAGACTTTAAATGTTCGTAATATTGTAAATCATATATTGATAATATGCAGTCGATTTGTGTGTACATATTTTCGTTCATATGTATGTTTTAGGTGAAGACCAATACCATACAATATTCTTTATTGCACACACAAATTTATAAAATATAGTAGAACACACAGCCACAATAGATTGGTTAACGAATTATTGTTATTTTCAAGTCATCCATGTGATTTCTGAAGCCGCTTAACGACTGCTATTGTTAAATTGTGGCTACCAGATACAATAATGGACCTTTTTTGAAACATTACATGTTTTAAGATTACCATAAAAACAATTTGTTACTCACCAAAGTTGATGCTCTATAAGTCCAGAGGGCCGCCGTTTTCCAACGATATTATTCTGAAACAAGAAATGAAAGCTGAGTATACTTTTTAAAGCCAACACAAACCCCTGCCATTTTAATTTAAATTCTCTTCTATTTGACCTTACAATGCTTGACAAAATAACTGAAAAAAGTTTATCACAATAAGAACTGAGAAAGACTATTCACTTTAAATTTAAAATCTCCAGATTTCCCGAGACAATCCTTCTATAAAAAATATGACAGACAGTTGACCTGCCTTATGAAATTACGGAATAAAGGCAAAAAGACGGAGATGTCCCAAATATTGTGAAGGAGCTACTTATTTACATCTTTATAATAAAATAAGTTACGATGGAACCAGCGGGGTGTATACATTTTGATAACTCTCAACGACCCACTTACTCCACTAACATTATGAGCATCGTATTGTGAAGCCATTTCTATAGCCATACAGAATAACCAGCGATCCGTATTTTACTTGCGTGTACTCCCAAATTATACCTTTTGTGGAATCTCATTATTGTAATAATATTTGAAATAGTTGACTTATTATGCTATTTTATATTTATAAAATTATATGCGGTATTGTGGCTTAGTAGAATGTATGTTTACGATTTCTGGGGTTATAAGTACCTAGTTTATAGTGATGTAAATACCGGTAGAACTTTTGAATTAAAGACAATCCTTCACCGCTTAACGAGTGCTGCAATTATAATAAACAACAGCTTTCCATAGTGACCATTTAATCATACTTTGCAAAAACGGATGGTAGAATATTCGAATCCGCCCGGAAACCATTCTACAGAATAGTAAAAAACCCATACTGACCCGAGCGTTTCGCTCTTAGGTTTAAGAAGATCTTTATTTCTCATGAAGAATTGCATACAAAATTCACTTACTGAGAAACAATATTTAATAATTGGAGCGCACAAAGCGACATACATAGAAATAAAAAATGAAATAATAACAAAAATGTGGGTAACTTAAGCAATAACAAAGTCAATCCTAGCCAAACTGACCACGAATGCATTAATTGATTTTTACTCGATGTGGTATGGATGATATAATATTATGCTTTGAATGTATATAATCTTCCGTCACGTCAGCAGACTTAATACCATATTACCAACTGCGCTAAGAACCCTAAGTCATTATCCAATAATCCTTTAAACTTTAAAGCAACACAAAGTAGCGCGCTGTTTTATGTATTATGTACGCAGGATTTACATTCAAGACGCACGGCGCTTATGGTTTGTTGCGATAACACTGCGTGCGCGGTGCGATGTTTGGAGAATAAACACGCGCCGAGCAGGAAGTGTAACTAATCAACAATAACCAACCGCTTAATACTGTTGCATGGTGATGGGCTCGTTAATGGTCCGTAGAAATTTTCGTACATAATCATAATCCCTCCATCTCATTGTGGTAAGCAGAGACTAAGTGTTTCCACTTTGCTCGATCTTGACATAATATATTTTTCTGTTTCATTATTCATTACATTTTGCCCATAGCTTCCGCGGTCACGTTAATGTAGGTTTTGTCAAAAAGTAAAAAGAGTTATATAACTAAGTTACGTATTATTGTCTCAATGCAGAGCAAAGGCCTCTCTACACTCTCTCCATTCGTTCCTGTTCAGAGTTAGATCCGATATGAGTTCAGCTGTTTATCGTGTTTAATTTAAGATGTATTTAAAACATGGTATTATATATTGTTTCGCGGAAAAATCAAATCTAGGCAGAAGCAGGCTGTTTTATCACAAATCAAAAACAATATTAATTATCTTTATAATAAAAACAAATGTGTTGTCATAAAGCCGCAATGTATAGTACAATATTTCATGGCAGCGAGTGTCGTTTACCGCAAGTGGCTGTTGGTTTTTAATTAGCTTTACATTGCGTTGTAAAAAAATCATATAAATTAACATTTTGATAAAAGCATAATTAATGTCAATTTATATATAAATCTGCTGGAAATATGGTTGTTTTACTATTTTTATGATATTGGCCTTATCTGTATTTGTTATTTGCTTGTTTTGATTTGGCTGCTGTAAGAATTATGAGTGTTGTTTTTATGCAACACTCAACGTTTATCTCAGTGTGAAGTTGCAGTTGGATTTATTATATTATTCATTTAATCCAGAGCAGTCCAACTTCTTTTCTCATCACCCTATAATCCGGAAGGCGATCAAAGACTTTCCATTAAGAATCATGAATTAAACAGGCCTATGTAAGCATGATAGTACAAACACTCTGCGGAATATCTTCAGTCTGGGGGTTTCGTTTGCTCAAACAATTAATTTAACGCAGCGACCGTGACTGTACCGTTCAATTGTATATTTAAGTAAGGGAAATGAAGAATGGTTTTCGTCTGAACACTTTTCTTCTGGACTGTTCTTTGGCCGCGAGCTTGGGTCAACATAAAAAAGTTATCTGTTGTAATTAGTTTAAGAAATGAATTTTAATTCAAAATCTAAAGTAAAGTCTTTTGATTTAAATTATTTAATCTCCGCTTAGCGACAAATGTAAATCAAAAATATGAAATTATTTTAAATTATGAATGTGAATTTTTATCAGCACGGTCCAATGGACGAGCTATTACGAGAAAGGACATTATGAGTCTATAAACACTTATAAAATAAAGCATCAAAATATTATCAGTAGGAAATCTCACAAAGTGTATAATATACGATAGTATGTTTTGTATTACACAAAGTTACTCAGATACAACTTATGAAATTATATAGAAACGTACGCTTATGACTTCGTATTCTTATTGTTTACTATTAATATTATTCGTAATGGAAAACGGCTTATAATGTTCTCGTGTATTGGTTTGGGAAATTGTTTTCTTTGTCGCTTTTGTGTTGAATAAAACCCGACGAAGTTAGAAAGCTACCAATCTATATCGGTCATTATTTAACCTTAGTTCAACACTACTTTATTAGGTACGATATTCGTATAATATCAAATACTGATTATAGCGTACACGATGGCAAAAACCCGACGTGATCCACGAAAGTGTGTCGCGTTTTGGTTTCAGCGTATAGGCTCAAAGAACATTACCATATCGGTCTATTCAGAATACGCTTCACTCACCATCAAGTGCAAAGTGCTGATTTCGTTTTGTAGACGATTAAAATAAATAAATAATAAATAAATACACCCAACAGTCACATACATAGTCCTGACCCCACACTAAGATCGAATCTTGTGTCGTGGGTATCAGAAATATTTGTTTCGGTGCGGGAATCGAACCCGCGGCCTCTCGTTTCACAGGCGGCATCTAAACAACTGCGCCACGGAGGCTGTCAATATGGCCTTTTTTTAAAATAATATTATCTTAATGTACGGTGGCTGTTTTTGGTATTAATAAATAATTGTGGCAAATAGTACTAGCTCTCCTAAATATTCCATATTGCGTTCTCGTTAAAGTAACCACGGGCTATTGACTCGTGTTCCGCTCTCCTTGTCGTTGTGCTTTAGTTATTCCTCGTCAAGTGCTGCGGCCTCGGGCATTACTCCATGCCCTTTGTTCATGTCGACTTACTGTTTTGGAAATAGGAATAAGGAAAATAGAATGTATACGTTTCGGGGAACATAAAATATTTAAGATGAATATTGTGTCTTCGAATGTTTCATATACCAATAAAACATATTTGATACTAGGGGCCGGCCCGGTTCCGCCCTTCTCCCCGGTGCAGATACTTTTTAAGTCCAGTGTATATCAACAACATAAAATTTTTCCGTACCGTTTTATTTATATTCTATACTCAATGCCGTCCACTGTACTGCTTTATCCGTCCCGTCCCTTTATATCCCGCCCTGTCCCTTCTCAATCTCACTCATGGCATGTAATTCTGTCCCATCCCATCTCTTTTGAGTTTAAAAAATAACAACTATATTTAAATTCCTTGCTCATCCCAAGGGAACACTACATTTTTCGGGATAAATAATCTATCTCTCACAATTCAAAACATTTCCGATTATTCTCGAAGTCAAACCCAAGACACTTTTTTATGAGTGATAGCATAACTCATTACCAAAGTGTAATTATTACATCAAAATATATTCTTGAAACATTTAATTTGAGGAGAATCCTTCCATTAGTGCTTGACAATAAAACGGGAACAATAACACTATTCAGCGTGAATTAGCCGGTCCGTCGCAAATTGGCGGCGAGTTGGCGCTAGGCACGGCAATAGAGGCGGGAACTGCAGGGCTGAGAGGAAATCAGAATGTTGAGTTATTGTTCTAAATAATAATATATTGTTAGCATTTTGATTCGATTTCGATTTTAGTGGCAACTTTATTATACGAATTAAAAAAAAGGATGTAATACTTCAAACCCGGTAACCGGATATTCGGATAAAGTTGAGATTATTCTCAAAGTGAGAGATAATTTCCCCTCGTCTTTGAAGGCTTTTGATCAGATTGAGTCAAATTTGATTTCAAATCTCTTTGCCAGTAAATCCACGATCAATTAATGTTTCCATGCTTTCCTTTTTTCCATTTGAATTCCAATTCCAGACACCCAAGCTATATTTTCATTTTTGGGATGGGATTTTATGCATAATATTTAATAAGGAAAAAACGATATTACGTCGTTGTTATTTATATTCATAACAAAATAATAATGTAAGCTTATCACTCAACAGTAAACATAAAATAAATGAAAGTACCTATAAACATAAAGCAAAATATAAATAGATCGAGTAATACGAACAATTAAGATAACCAATAAATACATCTATTTGATGTACCCAATTTATTTAATCAATATTAATGGACCGAGCCGCTGGGGGTAGATGCTGTGGTGAGAGGGGGGGGGGTACTTTGGAAGGTTACAGTTCAGAGTAGTATATCTTTACACTTGAGATGAAGTTTCCTATGTAAACTGGTTATGAGGACAGCTAACGAGACAATACGGAGGTGTAATTATTGAAATGGCATTGTTGCCAGAGTAACTACTGGACATATTGAGACTTAACATCTTATGTCTCAGGATGGCGAGCGCAGTGGAATTCCAAGCATTGCCTTGTAATTCATGGTGTTGTTTGGTTTTGCTACTGTCCATGAGCGGTCGTATCGCTTACCATCAGGCGAATGGCATGCTCGTCTCGCCATTCATTGCAATAAAAAAAAGGTACTTACTCTTGGAGACAAACCTTTACAGCTGTATACAAAACTATTGGCTCAATAAAATATTTTTTACCTACAGATAAATGAATAAAATAAGTACACACAAATATACTATCGCATTATACTAATTGTCCAAATACTCGGCAAAGGCTTTCCCTTATTCATGGCAACTTCTAACTTACATCAGTTGCTTCACATCGGCTTAGGCTATTGCCAATTAATATGTAATGACGAAGTTGTACCTGGCAACCCTGCACAATTGGCGCGGGGCGCAGTGAGGCGATGTTGAAAGCACAACATTAGTGCTTAATGCGCTAGCTCACATGCACTGGCATCGCCATCCTGCCAGCCCTCGGTATACGCGGTCGCGATAAACGAGCCGCGTAATGCGCGCCAAACCATTTGAAATTACATTGCCTTTGTAAGTGGAAATTGCGAATGTTTGTAGCTTTTGTTAAAATGTTGTGTTGCGTAGACAATTATAGCACAACATTGTCTTAAATAAGCGACGATACACATAAGATAGGGCAAAAGCTAATCTAGTATCGTTGGCTTAAAAAATATCAGGAAGTAAATATTCGTTCTGAAACCCATTTTGATTCGCCTGACCGCCCCCTGCAAATCTCCAGTGCCCACAAAGGGGCGTTATACCCACATTGAGAAACACTAAACTATCAATAACTTTGTCCAAAGTTCGATAAATTCAGTTTCACTTTCAAACAAGTAGTAACTCTATTAATCTATGGCTTGTAGTCGGGGCCACGTTCGATTGTTCGCTCGTTGAGAACACTTTCGGGACAATCAAATTATACGCGGCCAATTTGGCGCCAGAGTTATTACTCTCAAACTAAGTTTAGTCATAAAATAGTTTTTGGTCCTTACAATATATTACTGGGGAAGCTAGACCGGGCTAAACGATATAAATCATTATTAAAAGTCATTTATTTGGGGTTAATTAGTCTCTTAAGGTTACTTCAAATTAATAGATGAGTTATAAATGGCAGATCCTTGTTGAAGCTAGTTTTTTAAAGGCATGTGTCTCGGTGGCTTCTATTTTAAAAGGTTTTGACTCCACTAGCTTACAGTCTTCGCTGTTATATCCCTTGGCCACACTGGCCCACGGCCAGATTATCTTGCTGACCTAGGTCTGTATCAGTCACCTTCATTCTCCAACAAACTCCTTAATTTTTATTTGATTTCGGGTCATAATCCCCACTGTTTGTGAATGTTGTTTATGTGTAAATTTTTGTGAGGCCCACAAATATTTGTCTCGGGTCTGGAGTTTTGTAAAACCGAAAAGGCCCTCGTAGTTCCTGATACCCACGACACAAGATTCGATCTTAGTGTGGGGTCAGGACTATGTATGTGACTGTTGGGTGTATTTATTTTTTACTGTACCTCATTGAGTGATATGAGCCTCTCTATGAGACTCATAGTAAGAAATCACGCTTCACGGCCGTGATATCAAAGTAATCACTCGCGAACCTATAGCATAAACAACGAAATTTAATAAAAATAAAAATTGACCGAATCAATGACATAAACCCAACCATATTTTCCAACTGAATCAGAGCAGAACCAGTCAACATAGCGATTGAATAGCAATTACATTAGGCAGAGATATGAATCGTGGTTGTATTACGTATACTTCCTGATCGCGGCACTCGGCGTCCCGGCCGGGTCAGATTAGCCCTCTCCTTACCGGATTATTGGGGGATAATAACGAGCTTTATCGGCCCGCCGGAGGGTTGAATCACATTAACATAATCAACAACAAATGGAGACTCTATTTACAGTATCATAAAGCTCAAAATGCCATGTAAGTTTGTTGTGTGGATTTTTTTGCTGATCAAGTTATGCGCATGTGTTGAAGTAGTGTGTAGAGATATGGAATTGATAAGATTTAATGTTAGTCGGTTTTGTAGTATTGTCTTTTTGGCCACAAACATTTCCATTCGAATTGAGGGTTGTAAAAATGTTAGTGCAGAGACGAAACGAGGTCAAATAAATTACTTGTTATATTGATATTTTATTAGATGATTGGAAAAGGAAATTGTGTGTTCTCATCATTTGTCTTGTAAAAATATAATTAATTATAGATTTTTTTTAGTAAATCATGATGTGCTTTTGAGTAAATAACAAGAATATTGATCAGTATATTATGAAGGCAGAAATTATTCGATTTAAGTCGGTCAGCAATTTTTACGCGTCATTAAGCTCGTTTGGTTCTCTCATTGTTACTTCTTTCTTATTTGAACAAACCATGGATTTTTTTTATTAAAGCTGTTCACTGATTTTCGTTAGTATTACCTATTTTCGATCATTTTATTTTACTGACGTTTTGATTCGATCTTTTTACACGTAATACAATGGGCAAACACGTTAGCCTTCAATGTGACTAAACTAAAAACATTTTTAATGTAGTAGACAAACGCAAACAAAGTAGGATATTAAAGAGTTCTTAGGAGAAAATTTCCAATCACACAATACTTATGTCTCAAACAAATATTTCTGAGGTATATAATCGTACGCATATGAAATAGACATCTTAACCTAATTTTCATTAAAAAAATCGAGCTAACCGCCACTGTACCAGAACTACTGCAAATTAACATAATTTTCCCTGTATAGCAATGTTTCTTCAAATGAAGTCCACTCAACAGGTCGCCTGCGTTGCGCCACGACAGTCAGCTGACAGCGCCGCGCTGCGCTCATAAAGATAAAACTATAACGCGCTGTAACTCCGCTCTTACACTAAACACACAGATAACTACAGCTCAAGCTACGGTTCTGTTTATGGTTTGTTTACTCTTATAGGTTGTGATAGGTTCTCGGAGGTTTATTGATAAGTAATGGTTGGGAATTGATGTTTTTGTTCATAAGATATTTTACGTGCAGGAAAGGAATACGCCGGTACGTTAATGTTTGACAGACAAAAACATGAAGTCGATTCAATTATGATATGATAATGAGACTAGAGGCAGCTGGATAACTCTAGTTTTGGAGGCCATGATTTACTTTAGGTCGCTAAACCAGCGGAGTTAGTCTGAGTTCAATACATTAGCAAAATGTAGAAAAATATATCACAGCTCAGCCTCAAGAATCAAAATTAGTCAGCGCACGAAATTGCAATTCGGGTATCCCACAATGTTTAAAGCCATTCAAAGACAAGATATTAAAAAAAAATCGACATCATTAATAAATAATAAATAAAAATCGGAACATTTTACCCCAACACACTCTATTAACTTAGCCGTCCCATATCCCTGGCCTCGACCACAGTATAAAACATTCCATTTCACAACGCCATAAATTTCACGGTCTATCGGCTCACTTCGTTTATTTATCAAATATAAAGTTTCGCGACCCGCGAACAGTTAGTTTAGTTAACCAACTAGTTAACCGATCCGGCCTATTCTATTCAATAAAATATTCCATATAACAATTTGGCCAACTTTCCGAGCGGGATTTACACGTCTCAGTGACTCCGTACGCGCATAATTGCTTGTGAAAAGTTATGGATGCGTGGAATAATTATCATGAACATACCCCCTATAGATTGTTATTAGAATACGAACAAATTCCAATACAAGGGCATACATTTGACTTTTCGTAGCCACATTTGTCAAAAATACAAACTATAAATTGAAGCTGGCCGTTTTTAGAATGTTGTATTTATACATAGTATATTGTATTGACAGTTTAGTGGCTTTTTTTTAGTGTGGTTGTGTTTTCTGTTGGTTGTTCGATGCCTAATATATTTGACGTAATATAGTTATATTGTACATATGATGTGATCATTGAGTTTCACTGCAAAATACCATTGCGATGTTTTCCGCTTCAATATTGTGTTTACCACACCCTTTTTTTTAAAGGAAAAGCGGAACATCGTGAGGAAATCTGTATACTATAGAGATTTTACAAAAAAATACCCAACTAATTGTGCTCGAGGTCAGTGTGGTGGAATGTGAACTATTCCTTCCCAATAGAATTGTCGGTTTGAGAAAAGTCTCGAGCTCATATTTTGTGTATATCATTATAGGCTGGTACAACATAGATTTATGTTTAGTAAAAATTAATGAATCATAGCCACTTATCTTCGAGTAAATGGATAAAACCTATACTGTCGCGCGCTTATTAAATTCTGGAGTATTTTCAATACTTAACTTAGGTACCTATAGCTATCGTATAGTTTAATTCCATGTCTTCACCAATCTTCATATCATGTAAACTGTTATTTGATTAAATAATGTATGCATCGTGCAACAAGCAAGCTGATTTGCCGAACAATATCAGTAACGAGCGTGTATGTTCTATCATAATCAGATCAGTCTAGACGAGGCCCCGATTCAACGTAAAATGTACCGTCTGAAAGATTACTTAAAAAAGTAACGGCAAATCGCCAACTTTTAATTAATTCAAGAGTTTTCGGACTTGTTATATAATTAATGATCGTTAAAAACAATCTTAATTGATTCAAATTTTCGAAATGAATATACTTTGCATAAATACTTTTGAAATGTTTTAATCGCCTGATGGGTGGAAATATGGAGTTTGATAATATGATTGTTTTCAGTAATATACTTTGTAACACGCCTTATGTACATACATGTGAAGGAGTAGGCAGGAGTAGTAGGTAGGAGTAGTATGGTGTTATATCTCCATTTCAGACCGATTTCGGCGATCTTGAGCTGAAAAAAACACTTTTGTTGGATTAACGTAGTAATCAATCAGATTTTTTTTTATTTTGTTCGTAATAACTAAATACCTTTATAGTCTAACAACACAAACTAACTAAAGTATAGATAATGCGTAACTCCCTCTTGACGGCAAGCGTGCCTACAAATGAAACGTACTCTTATATCGATACCAATAAAGGATAATTATTATAATATTGATACTACGAAAATCATTCCAATAGAATCCAAATCAAGAAAACAAGCCAATCAGCAACACAGCGGTAATAAAAACTCGCTTCCTCCCTTCCCCTTATTTGATTGGAATAATTGAGGCATAAACCTCAGAATGTATAAACAGATATAAATGGATACAAATAAGCTATATTTCTTATCGCCCTTCATCAACCCACTAAATGAATCGTAAACGTACAATTAGTCTTTTATTCTGGCTCATTAAATCATTAACTGGCCAATGCTATTAGGTATAGGCTATGCTTAGACTGTCGAGCCTAATCACTCGTGTCAACCAGGATGAACAGGGTCACGCAAAAAAATTACACTGAACACCAAAAGTCGGAATGTTTTAGGGACATTAGCTTGTTTTTAACACGCAACGAAACTATCAAGAAAGAAAATAAACTAGAAGCACAAAATAATTATCTTGTACCCTTCATGCCAAAATGTAATATGTTATTTATGTATATTTTTCTTTCTTAGGAGTTTGTGTGATGCGCAACCAAATATTAGCTTCGAATGGGCAGACTAAGAACGTAAATTGATTTATTATTTTTAATAATTTGAAATAAAACTATATTTTACGGATTTTATCGCGATTTGGTTTAATTTTTACATTTTTTAACTTCCCGACGTTTCCACCGCCCCGTGACCACGAAAGCTATAAAATAATCGAAACGTCGGGAAGTTAAAAAATGTAAAAATTAAACCAAATCGCGATAAAATCCGTAAAATATATTTTTATTTCAATGTATAATATTCGCGTAAATCTAAGAAACCATTATTTTAATAATTTGCTAGTCTTAACGTATATTAGTTTGAGGTCAGGACTATGTATGTGACTATTGGGTGTATTTAAAAAGACCGCTGGAGGATAATAATACCGAGAAAATATACAATTACAGTATCCATCCAACTAGGTAGTAAAGCTCGTAAGAAAATTCCATTTCAACCCTATTATGATTAGCCAAATCAGCAGCTGGTGTTTCTGAATCTTTTTTCTATTATTGAATTGTTTTGTTTCTATTCTGATAGGTCAAAGATGAGTACATCCGACAATACACCTATTAGGGATAACAATGCAATCCACATAGTGTCGAGTGGCAACAGACGAACTACCGTCCAACACGAATGCTTCAGATATACCCCAGTATTTTGTTGAAAAGGGGTATGTAGTGACAGATTTCCGAGAATATGCACAAAAGGCTTTAGTTTCAACAATTAAATCCTTGCCTTGCGTGATATAGAGCACGAGAAACCGCCCATATTGAAAATTCGTTTGAAGTATACCAAAGAGTATGATTATTATTCGCCGACATTTTATGGTAAGCTTCTCTAATCCTACCGCCTGTCTTTATACTACAGCAGGTGTGGTTAGCTTTGATAAGTAACTAGTATGTTGAAAATAAGTATTGTATACGATTTCGTATTTATATTTTTATAAATTTTTACATATTGTCATTGATTTTATTGGTTAATGGTTTCTTAGATTTACGCGAATGTTACACATTGAAATAAAACTATTTTATACGGATTTTATGGCGATTTGGTTTAATTTTTACATTTTTTAACTTCCCGACGTTTCGATTGCTTTTCAGCTTTCATGGTCACGGGGCGGACTCTCGACCCCGTGAAAAGCAATCGAAACGTCGGGAAGTAAAAAAATGTAAAAATTAAACCAAATTGCGATAAAATCCGTATAAAATAGTTTTATTTCAATGATTTTGTTGGTGTTCTTTATTTTCACTGGGAAAGAGACTACAGTACACTATCATACTTTTCTGTTTTCATAATGCTCACGCAAACGTGTAATATTTTGGATTCATCCTGTGTTTACCCAGGTTCGACCAGCCTGGAATAAATGTGTCTATCGACAATCGCATGTGGCCCTTCTGTTTGCCTTGCACTGTTCTTACCATCAGGAGCACTTCAGTTACTTCGTACGTTTATTAAATAAAATAAAATATTAGTTTTCATTACAGAACAAATCCTTATAACAAACGGAACACAACAAAATAATTGACTCATTAAATTCTCTTAGAATTAGTGTGGAACGATGAAATTGGAGTAACGATTAGTAGATTATTAGTACGAGGTTTCTTGAAAGAGGCGCGTAATTAATCCTGTCAATAGAATTACGCGCGCAAAGCCGATGTGTTCGGGCTTCTCATACCGGCTTGTAAGGAATAACGTAGTGTTACTCCTTAATGTTTGTGGCTTTATTACATTATCTTGTGATCAAATTTAAATACTTCTCGCACGTCTATTGTGGTGGGAACAAACATCAATGCATTTAGGTAAATCTTGAGATTTTTAGTGTAGATGGATCGCATCAAAATATTAGGTATATCTTGTATATAAAATAAAATGATATCCTAATGGTATTTAAACACCAAAATATCATTAAACAGTCTTTGTATAATGCATACTACGTATATAGTGAGTTAAAAATATCGATATTTAGAGCTCTGTGTGTAGAGTTAACATAGAAATATAACTTGTCTGTTCAAACTATACTTTAAAAATGTTATAAGATGATAAATGGGTAATAAAAAGGTAATCATAAAAAAAAATAAAAATAATAAACACTTTCAGTGGTAGTTGGTTCTGCTAAGTAGGTAAACGCAATAAGTTTAACTTCTGTGGCTATAACTATTCATAAGACATAAAAAATAATGAAAGAAGGGATTCAGAATTCTAAGAATTCTTGTTAATTGAAGGTTTCTGACTTAAATAGATCTTATTCAACATTGTTGTGTAAATGTTAACTTGAAAGCGACAGCTGTTTGTTGTGTAATAGTTAATAGAATGTTTAAATATGAATTGTTTGAATGTAATTGAGATTTGTATGACGCAATCAGATGTCTATTTTGAAGCCTAAGCAATTAGCTAATCATAAACGCACAAACTAACCCGTCAGACCCATTCAGATGTGATGCGTATTCTCACCGCGACCTGTCTCAGGCGTCATTTGTAAACTTAATTTTATTAAAATCTATTTTTATTGGGTACAGGCAACAAGTAAGGCATATTCTTTCCATACATTAGCAGTTTTCTACGAAACTAATGACTTTCAGGCAGTTATCTAGTCAATCTGAGTGTGAATGGAATTAGTTAGAACACAGACAGCGATCGACAAAACATGATTTTTATCAATTCTAGAATGAATTGGATTATTATTTTAGCATTGGCCCTCTAGGTAACAAATATAAACTCTTTTGAGAAAAGGACTTTTATTAAAACTCTGGCCTAATGTGGATTGGCAGACATCACATACGTAGGAGACCTACTAATAAATTCAAACAGTCCAGCCAATTTCAGTTTCTGAAACTTGCCTCTTATTATAACGTCATAAGACGAAAATAGCCTCGTAAAACTATGGGTAGATCTGGTCGACATCTGCCTACCCCTTTCCGGACACAGGCGTGAAGTTATGGTATAAAATAAATAAAGTCACAACTTTTATTCTCAGTTACGTAGGGCTGAACATTTTTTTTCCTTTTAAATTATTATATTTTGTAAGCAAATTAATTTGGAGCCAGGACAAATGATCAGTAAGCTGTTTATAATAATGATGTACACATGTTTCGTACTATCCGCGTTCCGATCGTCCGACGACGGAATTTAATACGGAAATAATAACTACCAAATTATAATTAATAAATTATCCTGTGATACGAGTTTTTATAAAAGAAACTAGATTTTTTTTAAAAAGGAGCGGTCATTCAGAATTCGTTTAGTTTCCCTGTCATTTCTCTAGGGATAAATATCAAATTATTGGAACATACATAAATACTCATGCCTTCATCCCATGGGGGTAGGTTGAGATTATCGAATAGACCATGCTTTACAGAAGATTAACGATTCGTTATGAAGATTACTCATCTCACAGGTAACCTAAGTAATACCTTTGCGGTTTCGTTTTTTTTTGGTGAGTAGGATTGCCGGTAAAACAGGCTGGTGGCGGCATATGCGTATTAGTTGCAGTCGAAAAGCGTTCATTGTGACCAACGCAATTGTATTGCGTTTCTCTTGAATCAACCTAATTCTAATGCATAATGCATAATAATCATGATGGAAATCTAGGATCACTGCAGGATCAACAAGTGTATCCTAATTCATGACTGATGATTTACATACATACATAAACTCGCGCCTCTCTCCCATTGGGGTAGGCAGAGACTACTGAGTGCCAAGCGCTACGCTCCATACATACCGCTTTCGCTTCATCTACTGTCATTAATCTCTACATACACGCTCGTCGGTTTCAAGGACTCAGTATTTTTCCTTTCTTTAATAGGATTGATGATTTGTGGTTGATAATATAAAACTAAGATCAAAAATTCATTACGTAAACAGTATCTCACGGATATCCAAGATGTAATTTGCATCCGTGGTTCTACAAGGCCGTCCTCCGCTTACTACGATTTACTCAGAAAACAAAGAGGGGACGGGGGTCTCAGTTACTCTCACTTTAAGCGTGGGCGAAGTTCACAAAATGCCAACTAAAACGTACTCACTCCCGTAGTCTCATACTACACGTAAATGTCAGACATCCAAATTATGAATGGAGAAATTATGAATGAATTATTTGGTTGTATATTACGCTGGGGGGGGGGTCGGGCTGATTGTAACATTACTGGAATTGTTTGCTTTATGTTCATAAATGTGAAAGGGAGTTTCATTTCTTTATTTGTCTTGAATATGAGTAGATTGCCTAAAGGCCTTTTTGTACGAATGAACACATTTAGTAAAGACGAAAGATTATTTGGTGGTATGGTATAGGACTTTGTTAGAGACTCGGCTCACCTGTTACTGGGATGGTAATGTCCTTTCCGGGCAGCTAAAAGTTGTGTCAATAGAAAGAACGGTAGAGATAAATCGTTTTTCCCCGGATCAAAAAAGAGGAATCATAATATCTTATTTACAGGCGTGACAAAAAGAAATAAAGTGGGTAGTAGCGGTAGAAGTAGTATCAATAAATATGATCTATACATACAATAAATTAGTGACTGATCGATGTCTATACTATATACTATTATTAGGGACTGTATAAACGTAATAGAACCCAAAATAATGGTCGCTAGAATTATTGTCTGTTTATCTGTTTGTCTGTACACGGCAGAACCAATTTCGCTTAAATTTGGTATGGAGATAGCTGACACCCTGGATAGAGTACTACATAGGTTACTTTTGCCCGAAATATATAGTGCTCCCATGGGATGAGCAAGAAATTTAAATATATTTGTTACTCTTTCAAACTCTAAGGGATGAGATAAGCCAGGAGAGGATACATCAAATATTTGACAGTGTAAAATCTGTTCGAAGCCAAAAGTAATTTACATTTCGACCCTTAAGTTACGCACGCGTCTTGTAAACAAGTCCAACTTTAATTAAGCTATGTTCAATTAACTAATATTACACTAGATATTACCCTAACAAGGAATATTAGCGTTTATGAGCTGTTTTTTTAAGAAGGTCGCAATAGAACCCGGGAAACGATATTCCCTCTGGACCTCATCGCATTCCAAATTGAGCCTAGTAAGTGCGAATCCGAGAAACTATATTCTATCTGGATCCCAGAGCTTTGTTGGCGGTAAAATATCACAAGAATCGAATGTATCACGACCATCATACATAAACGTGTGACACACATAAGAGTATCGCATGCGAAATTCAGCCAATGTACCTATATCCAGATTCAAGATAGCTGTCAATATTATCTCAATTATTTGTCACCAATTATAGATCCTTTACCTGGTATTCCCTGCACGTACGGTTCCTGCGATATTTGCTCGGCTCAATTGCGCGTCCGTGTCTACACTGAAACTTGCACCATATTGCCGCCGAGCAAACAGAACGACGGTTAATTGTCGCTCTGCCGTATTGAACGATTCTACTTCTCCGTGCTTTATTACTGTCTCATTAAAGACTTCTTTGTTTTATTAAGTGTGGTATTGTACTTTCGCCACAAAAATCTGTTGCTAATGTGTATACTTCTTTACTTCTGGCATCGCGTTTAGCTCTTCTTTGTCATATCTTGGAATGGAAACAGGTTTGCTTAACTAGCTCGTGGCAGTTTCGCCGATGTTCACCTCTTTGGATACGAAGGCGTGGACTTAAGCATGTATGTACTACTGTACTATATGTGTCAAGTAAAGAAAGAAAGAAAGAAAAAAAAAGGAAGAAAAGTTTTATTCTTTGTAACAAGCTTACATTAATGACGTTTTACTCTCAGTGAACAGACAAACAAAATCAATAAGTACAAAGTGAACAAAAAATAGGAAAAAAAAAAGAGTAACAATAATAAAATATCTAATAAAAAATTAAAATCATAGAAATATATAATTCCTTAAATAAAAGAAAAATGTAAAAAGAAGAAAAGAAAAAAGAAATTAAAATCAAAGTAAAATAAAATGTGCAATCATGCCTCGACCATTTCTTTGGACATATTCAATTGGGTGATCATGAGCGGCAGTAATCACATACAATCTCCAATTCACTCATTGGACTAATAAGTCACCATCCAAGAAGCCAACAACCCACATTGGGTCAGTTGTGAACTAACGTCCGAAACCATTCCGTATAAAGTGAAAGAGACCCAATATTCAGTAATGGAGCCATTGTAGGCACACAGTATAAATAAATAATACCATACTATGATAATCACAAAATATTTTGGGGTCTTTATAATATTAACAGTGCGTAGGCCGTGTTTGAATAGTAACAAGAGTATGAGAGAAACACAACCTTTAACATTTGTAGGGCCACATCGCCTGGAGGGAAACTTACGAGTCCTTTATGAATGAGAGAGGGACGCCCTTTCACCTTTGTACTCTCCCACGCCCTCCCAAAAAGGGAGAATGATCACGTCATGTATTTTTTTTGTAAATTGGGCATAATGTTAGATATCTATAAGCCGGAATACCCCAATATGTTCCTTTGGGAAAATCGAGTGGGAGGCATCGATTATAGCGTGGGTATTAACTAAATCTTTTTATGAATTTACCTTAATTTATATTTGTATTACAAGTTAGTTGTTTTTCGAGATATTCATGAATTTTGCTTTTACGAGAGTTTGTTAAAGAAATACATGAATTAAATACAAAAATGAATGAGCGTAATTTCTATGTTTATATTCCCAGTACCTAACAATGATTTCTTTGTTTCTTCATAAAGTTTATATATAAATTATATATAAAGCTCTAATATAATGATACGAACACAATTAAACTAAATATGTACATATAAACTAATATGTGTATTTTGATATCTATTATCAAAATACACATATCAGTATAAAAATGAATATACTGCGAAGACAGACTGGGAAATTTCCAGACTCTTCGAAAATTCTTTAAAGAGCAACTGGTCCTTAAAAGAATTTCTTAGAGATGACCTTCCGCTCTCTCTTAAACGCAAACTTTTCGACATGTGCATTTGCTCATCCTAATCTATGACATCCACACGTGGTCGTTAACCGCGTTCCAGAAGTTCAAACTCAAGGTTTGCCAGCGAGCAATGGAGCGCAGTATTCTTGGTGTTAGCCTGATCGATTGCATCCGAAACACTGAAATGCGCTCTAAAACTCGCATTGTGGATGTAGGGCGCCTTCATAAATGAAATTGGGCAGGACACATGACTCGAATGCATCTAAACCGTTGGGCTAGGCTGGCTACAAGTTGGATTCCCGCAAATGGCCGGAGAAAACGTGGAAGACCAAAGATGCGGTGGAAAGACGAGTTGGATGCATTCCAGACAAAACGGCAAGAGCTCACCGAGGACAGAGTCAAGTGGAAAAATAAAGGTAAGGCCTTTGCCTAGGAGAGGAAAGTTATAGAGGCTCCAAAAGAAATGTTTAAAAATAAATGGTAGAGCTGCAAACATGACTGTTATAGTAAAAGTCCATTGTATCTTTATTAAATATATTTTTAATTGGCAAGTAATGCTGTCAACGTTTCGGACCATGTAGTAGCTCGAGAAAATAATTAATTGAAAAGAAACTCTTAACAACACAAAGTATCATATTTTTCATTAATGTTTTTATAAAAACATCTAAAATACTAAAAATACCCATTATCCCTCGCCACATAAATTATAAAGGTATTAATTATAGATTTTTTTTTAATAATGTTACTATTATGACTGCCTACACGAAAGTCGATATAATATGTATACCTAGAACATTACAAGTTAATGCTGTAATCACTATGACGAGTTTTCTACCATTTCGTAAAGCAGTAACTATTTCGACGGACACGAAAATTACACAATCATCTATGTTTTTATTTTTATCTTAAATTTCGCCATTATACTCTCTAATAGCCAAAGTTAAGAAATTGTCCATTCATACAAAGTTTACAACAAATAGTTCAAAAAGCAGTAAGAAGCGAAAAAGCAATAATTGTCAACATCTTTAGCACCGGAATCCCGGTTTAAATCATGAAATCAAAGAGCGCGGTGAAGTGTACCGGAACGTGTCGGCACCGTATCTTTCCGGTACGTAAACCCGGGAGGCGCGGGGAACGAGGGGACTCCGGGACCTCCGACCCAGTTAACTTTTAAACTGTAAGTCTTCAATGCCAGTACTTTTGTTTAGCCGGCATTTGTTTTGGTAATATTTTGCCGATTTTACGGTTAGACTTGGGAGTAAAATTAATATAAATCAGCTCGTTTAGTTCCACTACAGGGCACTTATGTCTATATTTGAGAGGGCTGAGGCCATAGTCCAGCACACTGGCCTATTGCAGCGGTAAAGAACAAATCTGCGATATAAGAGAAAACGATAGATTGACATAGATCGGTCATAACCTTGTTATACGCAGCAATGACGGATTCTAACTATTCACAAGAGCTTTTAAGTCGAATTGTAAAATGTATTTAAATTTCTAAGCGTACGACTCTAGAGACCAATTTTAAAGACCTTACTTTCATTTTATATAAACATAACGCCTTTCTGAAGTCAAATTCCATTAGAAAACTACTGAATAAACATTGTCTCATTATAAAATAAAATCTAGCTCTTAATTTTCTTTACTTTATTCAGTTTTATTTAGATCGGGCTATTAAATAGTAATTCACTACCTCATATTTTTATATAGCGAACCGATTCTTTTCTAATGAACTTTGTACACCCAGGAGTCTAAAAGTTATTTAAAATACTTGTAACTCCACGAGACTGCTTACTGAAACGAAATAGCATTATAAAACACGCCTACAACTTATCTCTATAATCGTAAGAAATGACGAAAAGCGACACCTTCTTGACAAAGCAATTTAGCTCTACAATTATACCCATTTTCCTCACAACCTCACAAATCTCCGCCCAAATTATACGCAAATCACATTACACCGTATCTTAACTGTTTATAATGAAAACGTTATATCTTACTCTCTCACTCTCTACCTGCCCCTCTCTAACCGTGTGTACGAATGCTTATTCATGTTTAATTAAAAATTCTTTGAGCCAGTAATGAGATGCGAAAAAGAAGGAAAATAAACAGGAATAACGTTGTTTGTGCTAGTGAAAACGCGATGACCGGCTCTTCTGTTTAATTTACGGCAATAATTGGAATGTTGGAATAATAAGAGGCGAAAAAATACAGCGGAACTGCGAATGGAAAACCGATTGCAGTTTTATCGTTTTGGTGATGTTGCGTGTGCTCACTATTTATACGAGATGTTTTAAATTATTTTTAAGTGGTGATGTATTTTCAATGTTGGTTATATTATAGTCCGATTAGGCTTAAAATTAATTAGTATATTGACAGCAAGGTACTGGGTTCTAATAACAAATCATGTAACAGACTCTCGCCAAAAATATAGATTTTTAAAATGACAGTTAAGATACATACATAAACTCACGCCTTTATCCCCAAAGGGGTAGGCAGAGGCGCCACTAGGACACCCACATTTCGCCTTGCATGTTCCGTCCCATGATGTGGTAGGAGGCGAGCCTATCGCCATATCGGGCACAAATTCCTGACTGCGGGCTGATAATGAATATAAAAATCCAATATCACTTTGCCCGACCCGGGATTCGAACCCGAGACCTCAGCTTTGTAACCGTACCGTAATACAACTACGCCACCGAGGCAGTCAAGATATTTGCTGAGTTATCCCGTCTAATTACCGTGCACGCATCAACATCAAAGCATTTTTGCTCACGTTTACGCGCAATTTGCCGCGAAAACGCCGGTCACGGTACAAATAGCTTACACAACTTTCACAAACAACTCATATTTTTACAAAAAAAAAAAAACAATTTGCAGATCATCATTACAAAATATACGATAATTTTTAGCTGAGATGACTTGTTTTGCTACATTTTCATGTTTATTGTTTAAAACAAACGATATTTTTCACGATATTTTTGTACAAAAAGCTCAAGGAATCGTTTTATCATATTTCATACTCTCCTCGCACCAACTCATTTCAGGAGTGCCGGATTACGAAGCTATAGCTTTGTGATTTCCAACTATAATACATATACATATTATATATTAATACATATACATATTATTATACATATTATATAACATAATTTATCTGCCGCACAAATTGTGATTTGTTGAACAGTTTGGAAAGGCACGTGTTGCCCACACCATTTTTATTAAGAGTCCTTTTTCCGTAACATGAAAAGTCAATTAAGCAGGGTGACTTAATTTTGTCGATTAACAGGAATTTTAATATTTCTATCACCAATTGGTCAGTATTACGTTTACATTCATACATAATATGCACCTAACATCTGAAGTGTTTTATGTATACATCGTGGAATATCTATATATCTCTAAACAGTGTAAAATTTCATTGCTAATGGAATATTAGCACACTAAAGCCATAGCTACTAAAAATATTGCACATTACTTTGTGATTACAAAAAAATGGCAGTAAAAAGCATAGTAAGTTTAGCAGCAGCTGGAATGCTACAACTTGTGTATTGCGTATTTTCGTTTAGCGATCCTATAACGATAGTCGTTCCCCTCTTATGTTGCCCTAGTACTGAGCCCCCGAGGTCATTGACTTTTACGCTCGCATTCATTGTGCCGGAAGAAAATTGTTTTCTTTCTTCGTCCTGCTAGGAATGAATCACTTTTCCATCGATAATTAATGGAAAACAGGGAAAACAAGCGTGATTATTTTTTCTAAATAATACATTTACGATCAAAAGCTAATGAAAATGCTTTATTAAACATAGAAATACGGCACACAATAAACTTCAAATTCAAATTAAATCGACAGATCGAGTTGGCACGAGCAGCCCCTTCTCCCCTCCCCACACCCCTTAGCTTGTAAAACGAAATATAAAAACACGTAATGACGACTGTTGGAAAGTTTTAATTGGCTTAACCTTGCCTCTCTCCGCGTGATGTCCCGTTCTCCCCTCTTTGCCCCGCACCCCCCCCCCCCCTCGCCGCGTGTCCCTGACAACTGAAGCATCTTAAGCTCCTTTTAAACATTGACAATGTTTGAGAAATGATTTAGACCCACAATGAAGACGAAATTATTTATAAAATTATTTCTGAATTTTTTTCTTGTTAACATAACAATTAGTCAAATGTTTTCCTGCTGAATTAAAATATAATGATTTATATACTAGATAAGTTGTTTAAAATAGCGGCTTTGCTGAATCAAATTGTGTGCAGTAAAGTGTTGAAATCTTTTCGTAAATATTGTATGAGTTTGCACTTATTTACCGAAACAATTTACCGACATAATTTACCAAAGTTCGTAAAACATAACTCCAATAAAAATGTTTTGAATATGAGCACGCACAATAATCATAATATCAAATCATCTTCATGCAAATAAAATACGACGCGACGGCAGGTATAAAAACATTCATATTACAAAAACATTTTTGCTCGCAAGCAATTTTACGTACATGTCACATCTTTTGTGTATCAAATCTACATCCATAGTTCTAAAAGCAGCTGTGACAGGCCGACAAAGAAATCTCGTTACGAGTGACGTTTCTATTTTTTGGACGAATTCTGAAAACTAGTCCGGGTCTCAAAATTCCGGCCGGTCCTTGACGAATCCAATTAAATTTGGAAATCGCACCTTGGTGTCAATTTCGGTGAAAACGAAATATGAGAACTACTCTCGCCTAGGGCTGGGCCGACTGTTATTATATAAAATAGTCTGTGTTTGTAGACAACTGGATAGAACTGTTTTGATCCCTGATGTAGACACCTATTTTAAAATTAGAAACTTAAATATCTATGTGATCTACAAGAATTTGTTACAAGCTTCCGTGTTGGAGAGAATGAAAAAGTCTCACGTAGTGATAACCACGATATAAGAATTGAATCTTAGCGAAGGTCAGAATTAAGTGTGTGACTGGAGAATGTATTTATTTATGTAATAAATAACTTGCTTTACTATACAGGAAAATATCGCCATTAAATTTGCGTGACAACATGAATTTCCTCTACGCGAGTTTTAGAGGTGTGTTGGGCTCGGTATCATATCAAATAAGGTCGATAAGGGATGCTTTTGAAACTTTAGCAAAAACAATATTGACATTCACAAAGCACCCTTATCGGAAACAAATATCGGACAGCCCACAAAACTTTTTGTGTATAAAGCTTTACTCCCCGTTCGGTCACTCAGCTAAGTGGCCCTCATGATTTCTGAAGGGCTAGTAAATTCTCTCAACGATATAGGATTAGCGCGTAGAAGCTGTGAAACGCGAGGTGTTGTGTTCGGTTCTTAGGTCGGAAACTTTGATTGAATATGAGTGTTGTGTTTCTTGAATGATCACATGACCTGCCCTGCCAGGTGATAGTCTTGCTTGTTATTTCCAAGAGATCTAGGGGGTGGCCTATGTTCTGAAGTGGATTTTATGTGACTAAAGAGAGAGAGAAACTGAATTTTGCCTACCCTCGCAAAGACACAGGAGTGAGCGGACTTTTAATTAAATTTATAACACAAAGGTAACCACGAGAGTGTCACTGAATCACCTGGCATTGTATACAATCGGTTTCCGTTCAGATAAATCACTGTGACGAAACCTATTGAGAGCTCCTTAGCTCAGCGGAGCAGGGAAATCTAATAAATTAGCATTACGACTACGAGGTGTTCCCCCGGGAATGTTTTCACTATCATTCGGGATTTGTGAAACAAATGGACGGGACTATTGTTGGATAATTGGGTTTGAAAGTGCAAACAAAAGGTTTGTGTTCAACTGGCGTGTTTTGTTTATACGGTTTGTGGTGATATTAAATTACTAAAGCCCGATATTAAAATCTTTTTAACCCCACTCCACACAAGCAATAATTTATTTTTCTTTCCGCCCTGGCCGTGGCGTCCTGTACACAATTTTTTATTTTCAAAAATTATAATTATAAATAAAAAGAAATTTAAGTTTATACAAATCCTAGAGAAAGCTGTTCCTGCAATTTTATTTCACTTTGAACTCTTATTTTTGATTCTTTAAGTACTCGTACTATACCCATATTCTCAAGATATGTTGGGAACCTTGCTGCGGTTATTATGGCGGCGGGATACGGCGGATGGCTGTTGCTGCCCATGCATCACCATCTACACTTGCTGCACAAAGATTTGCTAGTCTTACGTGGAAGCTGGTACTTCGTATGTCTTGATTAGTCGTGATGTGGCGGAGCGCCGTGGCGTGCGATTTCATGTTTGTTCAAGTGCAATAGTGCCGTCATGTTCAAATAAACTGTTATACTGAAAAGTTTCAACAAACTCTGAATATTAGTTTAAGCGTGCAAATAAACAAATATCCATTCAACTCCTCACGAAAAATTCACATAATATTAAAATACGAATTTTTATTAGGTGTAAAAGGTTGTGTATTACTATAGGACTATGCCAACTTCACCTGCTTGCCAGACCCTGCTGCTTTAACAACCAATCGATGACCGTATATTTACATCAATATTTTTAAATAATACTCGTAACAATGAAATATACATTTGATATCGGAAAAGGGATGTCTATTTTTGGTATGAAATTTATTTATATGATAATCTAATGGTTGTGGGTCTCTTAATGTCCCAGGGACCTTTAAATTTAAGAGATAGGGCGACCGAGCAATATTTATGTAGTTAAGGATCGGCTAAGCTACTTGAAAGGTCCACTTAAGTTTAAGTGACGCAATCGAAATAGCTACAAGTGCCACAACCCTTCTATTAGGGCACCCACAAGTTCAAAAATATTTCTTAATATGACCACCTCGGGGGCGCAGTGGTACTACACTACGATTACAATGCTGAGGTCTCGGGTTCGAATCCCGGGTCGAGCAAAATGATAGTGGATTTTTCTATACATTGTCAGTCCGAAGATAAGAATTTGTTCCCGGTATGGCGATAGGTCATGGGACGGAACACACAGTGCGAAACGTGGGTGTCCTGATACAACCTCTGCCTACCCCTTCTAGGAAAAGGTGGGTGTTTATGTGTCTTACAATTTTATTTTACTTTCAATTTCAGTAGGAACACGCTAAAAAGTAAAGTACTTAAGAGCAAAAATAATATCTTTATCGCTGAAAGAAATCTTTCAAACGACTAAAGGGTTGATATAATAAAAGAAGAAAGAGGACTGTCAAAAGATAAAATATTCAAGTCCTATTCAAATATAAACGAATAATAAATAAATTCATTACGACCTCCTTTTATATTCTATTGTTTGATTATTTTGCTCAGATTTTTGGAAATGTTTCATAAAAAGGCACGTTATATCTTGGTATTGATATCGATTTTGCTGGTTCGTAGCTCGGCGCGGCGTGAGGCCATCTCGTTGCCATGGGGACGCGGCTCCGCTCTATTTGCCGCCACCTTGATAACAATTAGAGATGTCACTCTCAGAGGTTGTATCGATACCCGGATTTATGAATACGAAGAAATTTTGTTCGTCAAATATTTATTGGTATCTTTCAATATTTGTAGTAAAAAGGAAGAAAGGCACATATTTATTCACGTGATTTTTTTTAACAATTTTAATTGTTTGTGCTTTAAGTAATTGTACTAACTGACGATTTTTTTAATTTATGTTTTTTGTTTACTTATTAAATTTTATTTCTAGTTCCTGTGACAGAAGCCTAGAGCTATATATAGGTTGAAACGATTTTCTCATTCATCATCATTCCTGGTGGTAGGGTGTCACTGCTGGGTATAGGCTTCTACCATATTTTTATGCCACATTTCTTTATCTTTCGTTTTTGTTCTGGTACGTTTTGATTTTTAAATAAAATAAATAGGAATATAACAATAAGCAACTCTATAAGTAGTTATTCGAGCCAATTTAAATCAATAAAGAGAATGAAAAGCACAATGAATTCAAGAAACCATGAAAACTTTATTTTATTGCAACATTTCAAGCAGCTACTGAAGTCGCTTTAAATACGTCCAAAATAAAAATCGATGATTGATTTTTTTTGCAAATAACATCGATACTCTATTTCAATACCTTACAAAAACGATACATCCCTAGAAACGGCAGAGTGCGGTTGCAGCCCGCTCCTCACCTTTAACTTAATTACCACACCTTCATACATTCTTTCTAGACAATGACAAAGCTATCTACCTGACACATTAAAGCTGCTCTACGCAACGTTCGGCTCGCTACATCTTATCATCATTGAAGATAAAAGTGTGAGCGCCCCAAAATATTTATTTTTTTATTTTGTTTCCTCGTCCGTTTTCAAAGACCGTTGCAACTCCTACCATTGAAGACTTATATAAACAGCAACGATTATTTATAGACTGTTAAACTTAGCATGATAATTTTGACAGCTCCCAGTAGGGATGAGGGTAGTGTATAATCGTTAATGAATCTGTTCGATTATTATTTTTTGGAACTTGTAATCGATAATCGCATGATTAAGGTATGGATTTTATAAAATAATTTCTTTAAACTTCTTTATTTATTATACTCTTTATTTATTATTAACCGGACCAGAAATATTATTGTTACAATCGTGGAGTCAATAGATACTATTTTTTATATCCATTTTCTAGAATAACATCTAAAAATATGACTGGGTAACTTTTATTCAATGCACATATTTAATCATGTAATCAGTACTGTTAATGGAACATATTTCGGCAATTAAGAAACAAATTATTTTTATTTTTTATTGCTTGTTTTCATTTCCAATCCGATTATTGATAGTCTGTGGTTATTCGTTATGCGTGGCACATCTCTAAGGGGGCGGTAACCATCCATGAAGTACAGTATTTATCTGTATGACATCGTAACAAAAAGAATGCAAAACTTTATAGGCGCGAGCTGTCAAAATTATCAAGCTAAGTTTTACAGTCCATAACATCTGGGTTACTTGGTCGTTTGTGGGACTTACGCTTACAAAAAGGGTCGATTGATTGGAATGAATATCAATATTTGTATGCACGTAATCAACTTAATATCTTTATAATTAATATCTTTTCAATAACTTTATATCTACACTGCCCTCTCTTTTTCCTTCTCTTAAATCTATCCTATGGTGGTCTGTAAGACATTGCCTAGAGCGATAAGACCGCCACTTGTACTTTTATTATTTTTGTAGTTTCTGTATATTGTGTTTCGTTGTTGTGTACAATAAAGACTTAATAAATAAATAAAATAAATAAATAATCGCTCATTACCTAAGACGTCCCTGTACTACTGGCAATTCGACTGAGGGGACTGTGGCCATGGTCCATGTTGACTCGTATCCGCTTGGTGAATTTTACATACCAAAGATTATTATGCTTGTGAAGAATTCTGTAAGATTCAGAGATTTGCCCTGGGATTCCAAACCGTGATCATCTCAGCAGATCTTATACAGGTTATTATCAACAAGCAACGACATAATTATAACAGGCATAGATACGCTGTTTCGATACCTTACCTGGGCGATACATCCCTAGCTGCGGCAGAGTGCAGTTGCAGGCCGCTCTTCGCTTTTAACTTAATTACCATATCGCACGTTCCTTCTAGACGACGTCGAGGCTGAACAGTGACCACGCAACTGACATTACGATCATTCGGCCAGGAATCAATTCCACTTTAAAATCATTTTTGAAGAGATATTCTGCCGGAGCTGTTACCATTTTCCATACCTTTTTAGTGCCAGCAACGTAGCAATCTATGGCCCCCTGGTATTTTAAGTGGTTTCATAAAACATAGTGAGTTGCTTGCGTGTTAATAGGATCATTGTCAGTAAAGAAAAACAATAGTTCTTCATTATCCCCTCTTTAGGAGGGTGGTGGGGGAGGTGTGGAGGGTCACTATACATGCTCAAACACCAAAAACGCATTTGTTGACAATAGGTTTCCCCTCAAAGGTGATAACTGTCCATCATTTGCCGCGCCTGTACTACAAAAACATTATAGGTTTGATTTCCCCACGGTCCTTACACTACCTCTAATAGCTGTTTATCAACATTAAAACCAACAAAAACCTTGTTATCACGCGTTAATTAAATAAGAACCCATGACGAGCTATTAGTCTAGTGGCAATACAGTAGCCGTGAGCTCCTGGTCTTTATTTCCAGGTCAGGCAATTCGTGTTGTCCGGATTGAAGAAGTGTCATACAGTGCAGGACTGAAATCTGTGCCCAGCGTGACGCCATGCTCGACCATTGTGTCTTGCGACTAACGAGAGAGAGGTCGAATGTTCGAAGATAAGATAAGATAAGATAAAGATAAATTTATTTTGCAAATACGGGTATTACAATGTGGTGAAAACATATAATATTATTTCGATCAGCCATACTTAACCAACTACTTGGTATGCAAAATTATAATATTTTTAAGACAGAAATATTGGTGAAATTACAGTCATTACAGTTTAAGTTCAATATTATAGTATTTTATTTATTCATTATGTCATTAGTGTATTATATTAAATATGTCGATGTCATGTAAGTTTAAAAGAAAAATAATTTAGTATCAGTTATTTACATATTAATTTTGTCGTTCCGTTAAATACTCTGTCAAGTTATAGTATACTTTGTCTTGTAACACATGGAGTTCACTTGTGTCTTTTTGGATGTAGGTATTTTGTGCAAATGTAGTTTTTTATTAACATTAACATTAAAGGACAACCATTGTGGAACATATACATTTAATAGTTTTCTACAATATTTTTAAAGACATGTGAAGCGCACTACGCCATCCTAGTGCTGGACTCTGGAATAAGATCTAACTCTCTCGTCATCGTAGAAAATGCTTATGCATTTTCCATGTTGTGTTAAATGAAAAAAAAAAAAAACAGAAAAAAACAAAGTAATAATTCATAACCTATTTTAGCAAGTTCTCAGTAAGAAGTTAATGGCTTACGCGGTAAGCCAGAGTTTTTAATCTTGCACACCATTCTTATTTAACTTTTAAAATTGAATCCGAGAATATAGTTTTATATTAAAATAACAACCTTTTATTTTTTCTTAGTTTATGGCAGCGAGTAGAAATGAAGCAGAAAACCTGTCAACAACTTTATAAAGCTAATTAGAAACTGCGGGTGACTTGAAACCAATTACTACTATGAGCAAATCAATTATTGACAATTTTACATATTTTTTTTTACATTTTTAATCTTTATTTTTCTTAGAAGTGATAAAGCCACACTGTTTTCAGACATGACTCAGCATGAATGTGCAGGCTCGTCCGGGTCGGTACCACTGTCTCACAGGAAATCGACGTGAAGCGAAAGCTTCGTTGTCGCGTTTCGTTCGATGAGTGAGATAGCCGGATGCTACTGGGCATTTCTCCCCTTTTCTGTTCCCATTCTTTGTCCTTCCCGCTCTCCTCCCAATGATGGGCTGGCAGCACATCCAAGATTGTGGATTGAGGATTCAGCGTTGTGTATGTTTAGGGGCGGCACTGATCACTATCATCAGGTGGCCTGCTAGCTTGTTTGCCGGACCTATGCAATAAAAAAAGGAGTACTATCATATCATTTTCAAGTAATTTTTCTGCAATTTTTGCCTCAGCCAATCTCTTAACACTATTTCATTTAATTACAGAACAAAACAAGAAGACCGAAGAGAGACCGAAAAGTCTCTCGTAGTTTCTGATACCCACGACACAAGACTCGATCTTAGTGTGGGGTCAGGACTATGTATGTGACTGTTGGGTGTATTTTAATTTAATTAATTTAATTTAATCGTGTGAATGCAATCACGATCAATGCTTCTATATTGAATGTCCACAGTGCTTGTATCTTGAAAGTATGTGTTCAAAGTCGTCGTTAACTAAGAATTCCTTTAGTTTACTGCCAAACCACATCTCCTAGGAATGTTAATTTAAAATCCTTAGCCTCGTCGACGGCGTATTTAAAAAGTATATAATTATAAGGCGGCGCTGCGGTCGCAACGCACCCATTGTTCTAGTTATAATTTAAAAAATTCTCACGTCCGTCTTACAGCAACATTCAGGAAAATACTTGTACCAAATTACTTTTTAATAACGCTGAAATGTTGCCTGCACTTTAAAATGCAATACTGCTTTGTGTAGCTATGAAAGAGTTAACGATTGTTTTGGAAATAAAATTACGTGTCGTCGCGGATGTCGAATGTAATAAGATTAAAAATGTTCGTATTTTTAGAGTCAGTTTTTAAAAGACTTAACCTTCGTCGTATGTTCCGTCCCATGATGTGATAGGGGGCGAGCCTATCGACATATTGGGCACAAATTCCTGACTCCGGGCTGATAATGAATAGAAAAATCTAATCTCACTTTGCCCGACCTAGGATTCGAACCCGAGACTCTCAGCTTTGTGATTACAAAGAGGTATTACGGTAAGATTTTACCGTAGTACAACTACGCCACCGAGGCAGTCATGTTAAATGCTTAAATATGCACACGTCAAAATATCTAAAAACTTAAAATATAATGGACCTATCATAATACAGATATATTTACAATAATTTATACTAATGGAGATTAATTCAAAACCAAAGCAATCCCAATATATTTTTGGCAAATAAACATGGCAAATGTACAATAATGGGTTTGAGTGAGACGGACATGTTGACAATACGCTGAGCGGATCTCGATGCGGTTAAACGCATCGCCGAGGGAAAATACACGCCATTCCGATGTAAATGGCGCCATTTAACTCGTCACAACAAATGAAATTGTTAAACTTTTGTTGAATCTACAAATTACTGAGTTTAAAACGGAGTTCGGAATGTATGGTGAGGTTGGTAATGGCTGTTCGGAGATAGTCAATTTGACAATTAATTGTCTTTTTTTTTAATAATAAAGGCTCTGAATTACTATAATATATTTTGTAACGTTGGTAACTATATTATCTGAAAATAAATAATATACCTATTTAACAGAGATTTCGGGACAACAAAACTATTTTTATGTATTATAATTCCATATTTTTTATTTAGTTAACTTTCAATTCAAAATATTATACATCAAGAATACAGAACTCATTTAGCTGCACGCACTCCAGCGATGTAATACGTAAAAAGTATGAAATGATTGGTAGATCTGAGAAAAACCGCCCACGTGCTCAGCGTTATCCAGGCGTAAGGCAACTTATTGAATTACTTTTACGAGTAATTCGATTTGATGTCTTTTCGCGATGACATCGGATAATAGAATCCTCTTATGTATTAGTTGTAGATTTTTATTTGGATGTAACACGTACAACTCAGAGAACTAGTTTCATCTTATCAGTGTCAGTAAATAGTTATAATTTTAGTTTTGTCATTTGCCAAAGAGATTTTTTCGTATTTACATCGGTGTTGATTTAAATTTTTGGAGAATTTCCAGTGTAAAATGCACCAACCGCAAGAGGTCGGCGTGGTAGACCTAACGACATATTCGTGAAAGGATTGGTGTTAGACAGGTACCTGGTTGAAAAATATGGTTAAAGATCTTTATTTACTCAAAAGAAATTTACATTTTATTTATGAGATAAGTACAGTAATAACTAAAAAATAATAAGCTAAATTATGAATTTTATTAGTGGGTCATGAGTCATCATCAAAAATGTATTTGAATCGCTACCGTGTAACTAAAGGATAAAGTCTGTTAGAAAAATTAAAAGAGATTCAAATGGATTTCTACGTGCATTCATATGATTTAGTCTACAATAAGTCAGGATATACCTACATAGATGATCATAAGTATAACTAGAACAAACAGATAACATAACACAATTTCCAACAAGCGCTCAAACCTGGAAACAACTGGAAATAAATTAACAAGCACTCTCTAATGTGCTTGGAAACAGAGTTGGAAGCGAGTGCTGATACGGGAATAACTATGAAGTGGGTGGTCGACTCATGCAGACATACTTGCACTAATGGAAACAACTAGCGAAAGCTCAAAGCAAATATGCGAGGTGCATTGATTGAAACTCAAGGGCCGAGCAATCTATTAGTTTTGTTTTTGATACTGGTTTTAGAACGCTGGAGGTCACATGAAGTGGTAGAGATGAGGATGTTCAAGCTACGGCAGTATAATCAGCTGAGCTAAGATGGTATAAGTGTCGGTTTGGTTGTTGCGTATCCTGCGGTGAGTGAGATTACTATAGACTCTTTAGTTAGTGGTAGTTTATTTGAATAATTCTAAAAGCACCAATGTATTCATGCCAGCCATGCCGACTTAATTGATTCAACCGTTACTCAGTCACTTTGACGAGTAAATAAAACTAGAAGAAAAGGTTTATTATATACACTACTTGTTATAATTATAATTATTTTCTACAAAAGTATATTGATATTCAATTTAAAATTAGTCCTTAATTTTGTAATAGAACCACAACCCAAATGTTAATTAAATGTTTCGCTGAGACAGAATTATAGTGCTTAGTCTCCCGAATCAAATCGTAGCTGTGTAGTAAAGCCTTGGGGAATTGAAAAATATAAATTATGAGACAAAATTTAATATCATACATCGAGGTTGTAATTAAATTGTCAATTTCTATGAGCGTTGTTAAACCTTCGTCAACCCTTCAGACATCTTTTGGTTTAGTTTTGTAGATTCTGGTTCCTCGTGGGGGACAACCTGGAGTTCAGTTATCTACACGATATTATGTTCATTCATGAAAATCTTTGATTGCAAATGTGGTGACGTTTTAATTCATTTAGACTACCGTGGAAATGAGCTCAACCGGAGGGCCGTTAATGTCTCATAGAATAGAAAATTAAAGTGAAGTATTAGTTCGTGCCGTGTTGTTCAAATCATTGAAAACCTTTTATTTCTCATCGTCCACTTCCTTCCGCGATGCAAAATACATCAAGACACATACATATTTGATATAACTATTTTTTTTTTGGAAGACATTGATGACTTGACTTGCTCTAAAAAATTAATACACAGTACTGGGTTACTGTGAACGGTGAAAACTCAGTAGACCTTGACAAAGAACACCTTCGCATGGAACTAAATAATATAACTCCGCAGTAATTAGACCACGTTGTAAGTACAAGTAGTGACAATAATTGATGTGTGCGGTAGAGAGGCGGGGCAGGGGAGGGGGTAGAGGGGGGGGGGGTAGGGGGTAGTGATCTCTCACATTCATAGCGCGGTAGTGGAGCACGGCTTTAATTTATTCAGAACAAGCCGGCAATTTTTTACCGAGCTAGGAGATTCATTCTGGTACGGACGATTTTATAAAGATTACACCGAGGCTGTTGAAGGTTACATATTTTTCATGGCATGATGACTAACTACAATCTATAAAGAAGGTTATCTCCGGTGGTTGACACAAATGTACGACTTTCAGTAACGGTTCAGAGGCGTACCACGGACGCAACAGCCAATATATCCATGTTTTAATTATTAAAACAAAATTCCACTATCGGTCTTTATTTACGATAAAATCAATAATTGAAAACATAAACTGGATTTAACTATGAATTTTTAATAAGTGTATTTTTTCTGGGCTACATATAAAAAACGATCTATAAAATCGAAGGTATCACAGAAATTAATTATGTTATTTACTTGATATCACTTTCAGTTCACTTTAAAATCAAGTAACGTCTTTCGCGTCCCTCTTGTGCATATAATTACATTTTTCAGTTACAAAACGTGCACCTTCGCATCCCGTGTGCTGCAAGGTAGATATACATATTTGTCTCAGTCTTTATGATGCACTAACCTAATAAAACTACTATACAAGTAATAATGCACTTTAATTTGCCTTCTAGATGTGGGGAACACATATTCAGCCCAAAACCTAGGCCAATTATGCATACCATCGCTTAATATTTTGTAACTTAAATTCTCCTTGGAACAGTTTTCTGTGAAAAAATAATTATACGCAATTCGAATTTTATTACGAATTTGGACAGTTTATGAATAATTGGTGGAAAGCACTCAGACCTCAGATTTAATCTCAACACGGGATTCGTAAAAAGTCATAAATCGAGTCATTTGAATATTTTTTTTATATTTCACACCATCATACTATTACTGACCCTAACGCAAAAGCTTATGTTTTTATAACTGCCTACCCACAAGTTTATCACACTAACTTGATTTCCAGAAGCTGTTTGTTCCCGTCAGTAGCTATTAGCTACTGGTACATGAGAATAATTGCCAGCAGTAAGCAAGCTAACTGAATTTGGTCCAATTTGCACGTGTATTTGTGCACATAATGTTTACGAGTGCCGCACTGCACTTTACTGCATTGGACAGTGCACGAGTAAACATTGTTATGATTCAGTTTGTTTGAATTTTAGTATTATTGCACTCGTATTTTGTATTAATGTAGTTGTCAATTAGTGTAAAGGTGTTTATGGAAAGGATCCTTATTATATATTGTTCTTCCTTACTCCTTTGAACTGAGGTGTATCCCTAGTTTAATGACATATTTAGGTGCATCCCTAAACAGAGGGTCCTTGTAACTAATTAACAACAAAAGAAGAATATTCACTAATAATAAAGTAATAGAATAAATCTACACACTACTTTTACTGGTGGTAGGTCTCCCATATGTTGTAGTAATCTCATACGCTGTAAATGCGCTGTTGTGTTCCGGTTTGCAGGACATTGTAGCCAGAGTAATTACTGAACATAATGAGACTTAACATCTTATGTCTCAAAATGGCAAGCGCAGTGGAATGCCAAGCATTGCTTTGTAATTCATGGTGTGGTTTGGTTTTGCTGCTGTCCATGAGCGGTCGTATCGCTTACTACCAGACGAATGGCATGCTCGTCTCGCCATTCACTGCAATAAAAAATCACTCGACTTCTAAGAGCCAAGATCAACGGCAAGACTCATTGAAATGGCATCGAACCGCACAACCTAACTTGCGATAGAGGTAATGGTTTTTTAGATTTACGCGAATGTTACACGATGAAATAAAACTATTTTTACGGATTTTATCCCGATTTGGTTTAATTTTTACATTTTTTAACTTCAAGATCGGATCGCAAAAACTAGTTAACTTTTTTAATTAACTTTTTAATTTAATATTTCAGAATTAAGGGTAGTTTAATTGTAACAGTCACTGAGCGGATGACTAATACCTCAGTCCGCCCCGTGACCATGAGAGCTGAAAAGCAATCGAAACGTCGGGAAGTTAAAAAATGTAAAAATTTAACCAAATCGCGATAAAATCCGTAAAAATAGTTTTATTTCAATTGCCGTAGAGGGACATGAACTTGTCGTTTTCAACAAAATAAATGAGCAAGAAATTAAATAGGAGCAATCAAAAACATTCTTCGAACCAGGCTATACTCTATATTTTAAAATTATTTAATGAAATTACGAAAAGAACGACCTAAACAGTTTTCGAAGAATCACGAAGCTTATTTTTCTCTCCTTATCCTACTAGCTTCATGTTGCCTAAACTTATAACGAAATCCAACAAACCGGCACTATCCAGTCCAAATTAGTCGACAAGTGGTCCTGTTATACGGAAAATTACTCTACAAGTATTCTCCAATCGACACTCGAGACAAGAGGGCGAAGCCTTAGAATTATTCCACTCGGCCAGTAGCACTCCACAACGCATTAACACGTTGCTTTAGATTATTGTGACTGAGAGATGTTCAGAATTATATAATGGTGATTGATTTGTGAACGGTAAATGATGAATAAATAAATACACCCAACAGATACATACATAGTCCTGACCCCACACTAAGATCGAGTATTGTGTCGTGGGTATCAGGAACTATGAGAGACTCTTACCATCAGGAACACAATAATCACTTTGCCTTGCCAGGATAAAAGAAAGAACAGACATACTCGTAAAGTCTACATGTTCACAAATTTGTAGTATTTAAAAAGGAATGACTATACGATCTGAACGTTTTCATACGAGACGATCAAAGAGATTTTATTAATGAAACGACATTTTTGATTATTACTGATTATAATTTTCGAAAATGTTCGTGTTCAAACATGACATCTATTTTTAAACCCTTGGTCTGCGTCTTTTTATCGGATAAAATCTAATCCTTTGATCAACTTCTGCTGTCCCAATTTTATCTCTCAAGTTGCAAACTGATTTTTACAAGAAATTGTCGATCCACATCAAAGGGAAATTTTACTCATTTTCATAGACATCTTCACGCTTCACGTAAATATTAGGGAAAAATATTACTGAGACATATTACTTATTCCCCTATGGTTTCTGATTTCCCCTTAAAGAGACTTTTGAATTTATTCTAGGAAAGCAAATATAATGTGTATTTTTATGCCTGAAAATTACAAAAAACTAAGCAATCACTAAAGCATTTACCTTACGTACAATAATAAATAATAATAAACTCTTTATTTAAAAACACCATACAGTAAACAAAATAAAATTACTAAAACCATAAAAATTAAAGTGCTCAAAACCTATTTTGTGTACCTACTTTGTTTGGGGTATAAAGTTTTTTTTATATTTATTATTATAATTTGAAAGAAAGTACAAAAATGTTTACAAATAGTCGCGCAAAACCAAATACTTGGTTTGTCCGCGAGTACATAGTGGTATTTCACATAATATATTGCGTGTTTTACATTACATTCCATACAAACATGATTATATTTCAATTTCAAATGGAAAACCATTTATCAGCACAGCGGACAAAAGACGCCAATAACTTATCTAAGAAAATATTTATGAAAAATATGCGAAGCTCTTTTTCAGTAGCCATTTATATTGCAATATATTTCTATTGAAGACCGCTTTATTCTATTAGCCTCAAATATTGACAACAAAGGGCGTGGAATAAGTATTTCGGTGCTTGTAACATTTCATATCAAAGGTAATTTAATAAACTTTTGTACTAAATAAAATATTTAAGAATTTTTATTCTTCATTCTAATATTTTTTGCAAGTGGAGATAGATTTCATTAGTAAAATCTTTTGAAACGCTCTTGGATGTAATCGAATGTTGTCGAAATTAGACAATTAAGTTGATCCTTTTCGACGTGGCATTTTTAAAAACATCTTGCAAATATAATCATATCTTCAATTTAATTTAATTTTTATATTTTAATTCACAATACTATTTTATTTTTCATAGCCAATAAATAAATCAATGATTTAAATAATAAAATATTCATACTTGCGATTTATTAAAAACATCAATTTGATATAATCAATTTTCTCATCGGCCTATATTGAACCGCGCGGTCCTGGCTTCGACTCCGAAGGCCAGCCAATCCACTTTGCGTCCGTTTTACGATTCATTCGGAGGATTTATAGCGATAGTCTTGCCCCTATCATGTCCCGAAAATATTCGCCAAATGTAGAAAACCTACTTGTTTGTAAATATGCGCGGTAACTGAAATGTATACAAGGGGTAGGCAGAGATGTATAGACAACTCTATAGTGATATAGAGGATCATGTACCATGTATGGTACTTTAGAATACTAGCCACAGTTGGCCCAGCTTTATACGTATATTTGGTGTCGAACCTAACGCTAGGTTTTACAAAATTCCAGACTCGGAGTACTCACATGCTATTTTCAAATGATAATATCATAGGGCGTCGACACTTCGCACAATCTTGGTGACACTATGTTGTAAAAGTCAAAGCAATGTCCTTTATACCAAGAACAGCCATGCTACCACATTGATTGATTCCCCTTAGAAATAGATAAATAGACATACTTACCCAAACTGCTCCTTGCATAGGACAGAACCACTAACTAGGTCTTACATACATATAACTGAAAATTATGATATTGCAAGAATTATTTTACAACGTTATTTTATTTAGACAGCGAACCCATAAATAATTGTCTATATTTATAAGTATATTACTTTATAATTAAACCTTTGTAAGCACGTTTCACATGATGTAATAATTTCCGCGTTACAATTACGACGGTGCTCGATTACGCAGCGATGGTTTAATTATATGCCACGGAGTTTTCGCATTAATTATAACCCAATATAATTATAAATATTACACGAGTAGGCGTTTATATAACTACGACGCGGAAAGAAAAACCAGGGAAAATGTACTAAACAAAGGGCGATCATTATTATCTGTCGCCAATTCATGCTCTATCTGAACAATCAAATGCAGTGCAGCCAATAAAAACATCACAAAAAATGATATAAAATGTATCCTGTTGCAGCATCTATAAACAAAATAATATCAATTAGAATCTTATTAATTATATTTATCATTTCTCTTAGGTATGATGTATTTTTTTTATTTATGTATTTGATATTAAATTATTATAATCAGCAAGAGACTAGTACTAAAGTTTGTTGGAGAACATTTAATTCTCCACACATTCAGATACGAGGTGTTTACCACAGATATTAGAATCTTCAAGACATGTTTCAATCTAACAATTCACAGATATACGACGTCTCGAATTAAACCCGTAACCTCTAGTTTAACAGCCATTTTCTCAACCACTGCAACTAAGATGTCGTCTTTTATAATATTATCTTGATTTCTGATTTTGTAACACATGTTTTTTTTTTATAAAACACAATTACGCGGAAATCATAACTTGAACAGTTTACTTCAAGAAAATTATCTCCAAGATTTTTCCTTCCTGCAAATCAAATGTGTTTAATTGGATAACTACTTATCCCGATCATTGTGATACTTCCCAGTTTAATATTAATCATATTGGTTATTAATGACATTACAATTACTCATTCTTATACTGAATTAGTAATTTAACTGCCTTGGTGGCGCAGTTGTATTACAGTACTATTACAACGTTGAGGTCTGAGGTTCAAACGCCCGGCCGGGCAATGTGGTAGTGTCTTTTTCTATTCATTATAATCAGCCCGGAGTTAGGAGTTTGTGTCCGATATGACGAAAGGCTCGCCCTTTAACACATCGTGGGATAACACATAACATTGAAAATGAAATAGATATAGATATAAATGTAAGTAATTTTAAAAGAGCAATAAGTGCTACCATAACACCCACGTTTCGCATTGTATGTTCCGTACTACGATGTGATAGGGGGCGAGCCTTTCGCCATATCGGGCACAAATTCCTGACTGGGCTGATAATGAAAAAAAAAACTAATATCACTTTGCCCTACCCGAGATTCGAAGCCGTGACCTTAGCTTTGCAATCATACCGTATTACAACTGCGCCACTGAGGCAGTAATTATAATACAAAGTAACAACTAATTTGTGTATTTAGGCTAACTCCTTATTTGCAAGCAAGCAAATAAGTAACAAAGTAGCCGTTCCCTTTTTAACTGATTATTTTAATAATATTATACAGAAAGTTGAAGTTAAATGTTTAATACACTTTCATAAAGAAGTTGAGAAAAGTGGTACTCAGGCGATGTTTAATTCCAATTGTTCTTGAAGTTATTTTCTAACGCCCTTGTGTTCGTTTCTCAACGCTACTTAACTTTTATTTCATATTATATTGACGTCATATTAACATATGTAGTTTCGATTTACACAAGAAAAATTTCAAAATTTTTATGTTCGAAAAATTTCACGACTTTCCCGAAGCTGAAGTGAAAGCATGGTCACAGATTCGTCACACATTTGGTGTAGAAATAATCTCGGTTACATGTGATCTTAGCCTACGTAGAAGACGCGATGTATGAGTGAGATTATATATCACTATTCGACATAATTTTGTTCCAAGTGCGAGGTAGTTTTCTCTGAAACTCGTCCCATTTAAATTACAAGTGTTTGTGTTAAAGAATGTTTTTTCTGTACGCTTAAGGCTATATAAGGGATACACTGTCTAGCGCGGTAGAAGACGATGCTACCCCATAGTGGATTATAAATTAAGCTATGATCTATTAAATATTAAATGAATGATTTATTAATTATAATTTATGTAACTTTGAATGTGAAAGAAATGTCAGCTTCTTTATTATTCCGAGAACTCACATTCTTATCAGCTTCCCTCTCTTAACAACGATAGCCGTGTGGATATAGAAACATTATGTATGTTGATGGTCTTAACATTCTGAGAAAAGTCTCACTTAATAAACAAAGACAATCTTACGTCGATAAAATATATCAAATCTTTTTATACTTAAAGTTACCGATGTGGGAATAAGGAAAGGTTAGTAATTTATCATATTTCATTGTTTTATCAGGTGTTTAGTGTGTTTTTAAGTTTTAGAATAATTTTATTGCATAGCTTGGTTAAAAACATTACATACATACATAAACTCACGTCTTTATCCTAGAAGGCGTAGGCAGAGGCGCCACCAGGACACCCACATAAAAATTTGTAACGTCTTTACAAACACTTGAACATTTTTGATAGAAATTCACGAGATTACTCTATTTCTTTGCATTTAAATGATGGTATATTTAATGCACTTGTGGCGACTTGTGCCACACTACATAACCGCCACATCAACCGCTTCGCTTATGCGCCTTGGGACAGCCGGCTTAGCTGTGACCTTGATGCGCCTGCGCAACGGGACGGTGAACCGCCGACGACCGCCGCGTGTGTTTACATATAGCTAGTATTAACTTTCTTCTATCCTAGTGCTTTAATTTCATTCTGTCTTCTTTCATAATATCTTCTATCATACTGTAAAACATCATCTGTCATTAAATCGTCTTCCAAATTCATAATAACATTCTTCATTTTTGCGTTCACCCGTTATTCCACACTGTGCTTATTCTTCACTTTTGCTGTGCCCGAGTTAAGTAGAGGGCTCGAGTGCAACAGATAACTGCTGCTACAGCTACACCTCAATTCATTGAATGACATTGGGTCAATTCTAGAAAAAAACTGCATATAGTTTAATAAAACCTAATCAAGGTGTATAATCGATCGAGTTGCCGGGTCATTAGGTGGCCATTTTCTGTGAAAATTTGGTGCGAAATAAGATTGTGGGCATCCATTATGCTTATTATTTTAAAACATTTGGATATTAGGGATGACTTGTTGAATATACGTATTTAAATATAAAACTAAGATTTTTTTTATTCTGTATTCGGGTCGGTGGTTTTGGTTGCCTTTATTCTAATGAATGATTTTAATTATTTTTCAATAGCCAAAACATCAGTAGGTTACGCACACGGGGCCGCGGTGTACGCACTTTGGGGTCGTACTTTTCCAAAAGGAATGCGTCGTCACTTCCCGGCCGAACATCAGACCACTACTGGAGGCAACGGCGAATTTCTTCGTTCTGGGCGACTTCGTTGCACTCAGCGATATTAAACATAACGTGAACATATTTGTATAATTATAAATATATATTACTTGTAAATTCATAATTAATGAACTGCTCTGATTTAAACCAACTTGTAACTTTTGTAATAAACACTATGTTATAAACTGGTTTTGAAAAGAGCAACAATACAGTTTCTTGCCTGTTCTTTTCTAGTGAAAACCGCTTTCCGAACGTGTGGTACTTAGAATAAAAAAATGACTGAATCTAATGATGCAAATTCAATAAATTATTTTCATTTTCATTTAACGAAGTCTTATCCATGTTGGCCTAGACGAGGAGCTCGATTAATTCAAAAAAATGTGTCTTTTTCGATGCCCTGTAATTTATGTTTTCGAGTATATTTTGTAATTCTTAGTTTATCATTTAATTGCACATTTATTCCACTTTCTATTAATATGCATCTTACACGGGGCAGATAAACAAACAAATTATAACATTGTATAGTTTAACTCGTAGTCAACAAAAAAAAAACATAACACTTGATAGTGAGAAACGTTTGATTGAAATACGAGCCGATCCCGAGCCGCGACTCGCGTGTTGTTTACGTTATCGGGCGGCACTCAAGAGCCCAATGTGTGCGGGCCCCTATTCAGATTAGCACTTATGGCTCGAGTAGCATGGACAAAGGAGCGGATATTTAAAAATCTAATTGTTATAGATAATATTTTATGTGAAATATGTCTTAGTTTTTTTTTCCCTATTCCATATATAATTTTTTATCAAATCAAAGTATTTTGAAACAAAAATATGTATGTTTTGATAAAGAAAAAAATATATATTGAATAGGAAAGAAAGAAAAATCGCTTTTTTCGAGTTTACCGTCCAATAAAACAAAACTGGTTGTAATGACTGGTGAATAACATGATTCAGAAGTTAGTGAATCTTGTTATAACACCGAAAATAAACAACAATATATGACTTTCATACAAGTATCTCGAGAAATATCGCTTTACGTAATTTAATAATTTTACGTAAAAATATCAATGACATTTCATCGATTTCGCAAATCGCGAAAATTTTCACCTGTCAAGTCCGGACAACATAGGGGATAAGGGATACACTGTCTAGCGCGGTAGAAGACGATGCTACCCCATAGTGGATTATAAATTAAGCTATGATCTATTAAATATTAAATGAATGATTTATTAATTATAATTTATGTAACTTTGAATGTGAAAGAAATGTCAGCTTCTTTATTATTCCGAGAACTCACATTCTTATCAGCTTCCCTCTCTTAACAACGATAGCCGTGTGGATATAGAAACATTATGTATGTTGATGGTCTTAACATTCTGAGAAAAGTCTCACTTAATAAACAAAGACAATCTTACGTCGATAAAATATATCAAATCTTTTTATACTTAAAGTTACCGATGTGGGAATAACGTTATTACCATGCAACACAGTTACTTTGAATTAAAACGATAATTCATGAATTATCACTGAATATTGGTCAGATAGATGTCAGGTCAAATAAAGAATAATATTTTTTATACAAACTTAGAGAGAAAACAATGTATTCTATAGAAATCTTTCGAACATACAAATATCCGCTGGATATTCAACGTAATTTACTATTCGTTTGTTGTACGAACTGTCACTAAACATGTATGTGTTTTCAATTAGCGTTGTCACGTGAATACATGTTCCCTGTATTTGTTTTATATCTGTGACTCGATGTCACCTACGCTAAATATAGAAAAATAAATACAACAGTCACATACATAGTCTTGACCCCACCCAGAATCACCCAGACCCGAGACAAAAACTTGTGAGTCACTCAAACGAGACAGGTACAAGCCTTGTGTCTCGAGTACCAGAAACTATGAGAGACTTTTCGGCCTCTTAAACAATCTGGCGCGAGACAAATGGTTATGGATCGCACAAACATTGGAGTCGGTGCGGGGATCGTACCCGCGCCTTCTCGCTTCACAATCACGGTCACGGTGCAGACACAGAGGCGACTAAGATGCAAAAAACAAACTTTTATATAAAATATATCTCACACACTATTTCAAATGACGCTACTACTTCAAACTACACTGTGGCTAATTAATCTACGGTAACCGTTGTCTCCCGCCCTTGAAAAACGCGTGCAATTACAAGTTAGCTCCGACGTGGAATACTTGCCAACTCGACTAACTAACTAAACATTTACTGAGTTTTTGCGTGAGCGCACGAGCGGTATTTCTTATTATAGGGGAGGGATATGCTCGGAATTTTTATACGCTAGCGAATCAGTATGAAGCAGAAGCGTAGATATACCGCGAAGATGCCATTTGACGGGGCTAACAATTCGAGTATTCAATAAAACAATTCGAGTGGGGGAAACATGCAAGCCTAATGTCTGACGTCTACCCACAAGACGGACACACTTGCGTAGGCCAGTATAAAAGACTTTCATCAATGTATACCTACAATGTTCGCTATACGAGCAAATACAAAAATCCTACCGAAAACCTGAACACTAACTTAGAAAACATCGAAGCAAAGTAATAGTTTTACTGTCACATTTTCTTCGGGCTACAGAATTTTGGATAACCTTTTCGTCACTTTTCTTTCAAATTCTTATATTCTCTAATATTTAACCACACAGCTACGATGCCCCAAGTTCTTGGGTCTTCATGGATAGTAGCCATCTCACATTAGAGTGCTTAATATCTATTCTTAAAAAAACGCCCCCTATAGTTTGTAAACAAAATATATGTACATATAAAATCGGCCTTGGTGGCGTAGTTGTACTACGGTGCGACTACAAAGCTGAGGTCTCGGGTTCGAATCCCGGGTCGGGCAAAGTGATTTTGGGTTTTTCTATTCATTATCTGCCCGGAGTCAGGAATTTGTGCCCGATATGGCGATAGGCTCGCCCCCTATCACATCATGGGACGGAACATACAAGGTGAAATGTGGGTGTCCTGGTGGCGCCTCTGCCTATCCATTCTGGGATAAAGGCGTGAGTTTATGTATGTATAAAATCAGTAATAATAGACTTAAAAAACTAAACAATCTATCAAATAAATTGAGTTAGACTTATTTAACTTTATAATTGAAGATAGTTAATATACATACATACATGTATATTAATATACATTACTCATATACATATACATATACATTCACGATCTTGTCGTATGTAAAAAAATTAGGAATAGGTACTTTTGGTGATGTTAACATGTACTTAACTGTATAATCGATAGGGAATTGTAAGCAGTTGTTTTGCGAACGACGACTTAGTTTGTTATTATAATCACATTTGTTTAAATGTAAGCAATAGCTTAAGGAATACATTGTGATCTTCAATTCATTCATGTCATTCAAATAATTCAAGGCAAACAACGGTAATTTTACGAGGTTACGCGTTTGTGCGTTGTTTTTTACGCCGTTATGAGAAAAACATCGTATTGTTTTCTGAATATCTTTGTCAACCCGGGCTGGGCCTCTATGGGGGACTAGAAATATTCATTCTAGGGTTGATGCCCGGTCCACTCTACCGCTTGTATAAAGCGCAGGTTCGGCCGCGTATGGAATACTGTTCGCACCTCTGGGATGGATCCGCCCAGTACTTGCTCGATGCCTTGGAAGTTGGATGGATTGCAGCGGCGGGCCATCCGCATTGTGAATGATGCAGACATTACGGGCAACTTAGAGTCGCTACAGTTATGGAGGGATGTCGCCTCTCTAAGCGTCTTCTACCGTCTGTATCATGGCGAATGCTCTGAGAAATTGTTAAATAAAATATTTATTAATTAACTAATAACAACAAAAAAATTGTGTACACACACACAATTTTTTTTGTTGTTGTTTGTGTGTGTGTGTGCGCGCGATAAGTTACGTAAAATATTTTTAGTAACCTCACACAACAGTATAACAACATACGAAAAGATACTGCCACCAAGGGTTCCCTAAATTTATTTCCATCTGTTGGTGTGATAAAGAAAGATCCTTTCATCATGCTATAGCAGTACAACAGAATTACAAATAGTAATATCAAGAAAATTAAAACTTAAACGATAATAACCCAGCAAAAAACACTGTTTTCGCTAAATCTGTTTACCCAAATAAGTATCGAGGCGAGAATATTTTGCGAGCTCTTAAAGCCCTCTACAAAGAAACAGCAATGAAACCGGCAATAAAAACAAAAGTATTTAAAAACTCCTTCGGCTTATTCACGCAGTTCCGCAGATCATAGATATATTCAACTTGGCCAAAGTTAGTTCCGCGCCTGGTAGCGCTGTCTGTTCGTATTGGTATCTTTTCAGATCATCTGCTTTGAGGTGTTGCGTAGAAAGAATCATTGCGGCTCTTTATTGTTAGAAACTGTGGAAGCAGAGAGATAAGATCTTTTACTAATGTATATCAAACTAGATTGCTCTGCAGTTGCCATCAGCTGGATTGTTGTTACATAGTTCTCTCAGTATAAATGAGTAAAAAACAGGGAATTTAATTATTCCAATTCATTAATAGATATCAGCAGCTGCCAAGGTCTGTACTATCTTGTGAATAAACTCTGGTATTCCCACTCGATCTGCTAAGTTATATATCCGGCGACGAGATTTGTTTAAAACCTTACATTTATTTAGTCTTTTAAGAAAAAGAGATGACCTCTCTCTCTATCTTTCCGCCTGAATTTAACCCTCTACGTCCAATTACGTAACCCGCACTCACATATAGCCCTTATAAAAATAGAATAGTGTTGCTAATGGAGGTATTAAGCACCCACGTGCTCTAAAAGCGTTATCAAGTGGATAACAGCTCTCGAAGCCTGAGCGGCCGCTCGCACCGCTCTCCAATTATTTGTTGTAAACCTGTATCAGTTTAAATGTCAGGAAAACTTTTAATGATAACGCTTATCTACTTCAATTTTAATGTTATGGATTTAATCATGTGTGGTGATGGTGATAGCAATATTGCATTAAAATTACCAAGTCAAAAGAGGTTTGACCTGTGCGTATGTATGTATGTTTGCGAATATTCCACGAACTAATTATATCGTATTTAAATGCGGTGTTTTTTAATCAATAGAACAGAATAATGAAAATGTTACTAAGTGTAATATGATAATTAAATCTAACATTTACATTGAGTTAATAAGAAGAAAAAATAGAAAATATCCACAATAAACTTCAAAAATGTGAAAAGATATTTTTGCAAAACTGTTTGTTTTATTTTTAGTAAACTAATTTTGTATATTACCAGTCTAATATGATTCCACTTGACGAAGTACTCTAACCTTGAAAAGTTGTTTATAAGACAAAAAACGTAAGGTAGAGGTCACATAGAATACTCCACGCAGACGCCTAAGATGTAAAATTTAGTGAATATCTGAATAACTCACCTTCAAGGTTGCCTCGACGCGTCGCGACCTGAAACAAACAACAGCTTTAGATAAATTAGAAAATTACGGTACGTACATCTTACGAGACGGGATAAACCGCAGCCCCGTATAAATACGCAATCGCTCTGATAGCTCTATCGACATTCCGAAGTAGATTTAAACAGTGAGGTTGGTATACACTATTATACTGCATATTTAGGCTTTATATTTTACTTTACACTCAGTGTTATGTTTCAGTTTGTGTCTGGTAAACATATTAAAACAAATCTAAAAATTACATAACGTTATACGTATATTTGTGTAAAATTGAACCTTTGATATTATAATAGATCAATGGCAAGTTATGAATAAAGTTTGGATCTATATTTTGCCACCCATTTTTTTTTTTATTTTTTTTATTGTAGCATCTTAGCGTATTAATTAAAGGGTATATTCAAGTATTATTTACTAAACGTCGAATTACGACACGAGGACACTAGGAAGACTAGAAAATGCCTTACCAAGGGTTTCCTGCAAGTCACACTATTTCTAGTAATTTAATCTGTGCGGGTTCTAGATTATTCGGAACACGAAGCCTAGAATTCCCTAATCATGTAATCAAATCAACGTTAGTATTGATTAGTAAAATAGATTAGGCACAGAACTGGACTGGTTTCAGTCTCTGACGGGTCTTGTCGTGAGACAGGATTTAGATTCAATTGTTTACTAGTAATTTTGGCAGACATTGGGAATATAAAGCACGTTGTCATTGTACACAATAAGACTCGCGGGGATTAATTATCTTGTAAACACAAAAATCCATAATAGTTTATGATATTTTTTTATTTGTTGCTGATTTTAAATACAACTGATTGTGTGGATGGACAAGAAAAGTAAAATTAAAAAAATAAACATTATTTAATAACAAGTATACATACTTAAAAATATATATACAATTATACATATATATATACGTACAATATACAATAGTATACATAAATATACATACATACACAATATACATATATAACTAACTTAATCTGTCAATTCAGTTTCTGTTCTCCGAAAACAGTTCCCGAACTCTTAGCTTAAATGCTACATTAACTGAACCGTTTGTACTGTACTTTATCAGCCCATATAGGTCCCATTGCAGGGCACGAGCCTCCTTTACAATCGAGAATACGATTGAGAGGGGTAAGGCCATATAGGCCACGCTGGCCTAGTGCGGGTTGGCGAACTTTACATATCATAGAAATTATTACAAATCGATATGGTATGCAGGTTTCCTCACGATGTTTTCCTTCACCGTGATAGAACCTTTTACTAAACACGTATTAATTAGTTAATTTGTTTTTTATGCTTTGCTACTCCTATATAGTACTCATGTTGTGACTGTCTATTATAAGAGATACAATGAAAATGTACCTATATTCATTTATATTTATACCAATTTATTATATTCTCCGTTTGATGGCCCTTAATAAATAAAATAAAAAATAAATAAAAAAAATAAAATTTCAACCTTGTGTGATGAGTTCATTATGAAAACATAGTTTACGGTAAGACAAGTAATTACCCGCGGCTCTGCCCCACTGCAGCTGAGCCCTACAGCCCAGCTCGAGAGGGCACTTGCTTCTAATTAAACTTAGTATGATGCACGCAATATTCCTGACTCGTGAGATTCAAAGGCGTAGATATTTAGTACTATTTACTTTCATAGTGACAATATAAAAAACAATAAACTATCGCTTCTAGTTGTTAAAAGTATTTTAAATTAATAAATCAACTCAAAATACGATATCAATAATATCCAACATCTCAGTGAAAATTGTTTGTAGTAGAAGAGTCTTAACCAAGTTACACATAGGAAACAATTCTGCCGTAACCCACATTCACGAATGTTTTAATCTCAATTGAATATAGGGCGACTTCAAACAAACAATCCATCGCATTCGTAACTTATGGCTCGTGTGAGATCGCTCGCACGTTTGAATGCAAATGACGGATTAGCGCTGTTAGATGAGATCAGCGGGATCGGCCCCGGCGACAGCGCTGTAATAGCTAACTCTACATTAAATGGAGCAATACCGAGGTTGAGTTGCTAAGTACCTGATAATTGCTGAAGTATTTTATACTAACACGACTTCCGAATGTAAATTAATATAACTTAATATAACACCAAATACAACTATCCAAAATGTTCCTTTACGAAAGAAACGCAAGAGAAAAACTGGTATTTGACATCAGCATTCTAAAAACGTTGCTACCACCCTCTACAGTCCGCAGAAATAAAGATAATTAAAAAATATTGCTACCGCCATGGTTAAGCCAATCCATTGGAATTGTAACTTTACTGAGCTTCAAAAAAGCTAATAGAGCTTTCCACATTAGTGTTCACATTATGGTATCCGATAAATCAAACACTAAATATTATTTTCTGTTACAGGCAGTACCTTCTTCATGTGTAGGTAAGTTATTTCTACCACAAACATGTACATTGGTTATGATACAGTATTACTTGCAGCCCTTTTTAACCTGCCTCGGTGGCGTAGTTGTACTATGGTACGATTACAAAGCTGAGGTCTCGGGTTCGAATCCCGGGTCGGGCAAAGTGATATTGGATTTTTCTATTCATTATCAGCCCGGAGTCAGGAATTTGTGCCCGATATGGCGACAGGCTCGCCCCCCAATCTATTCATGGGACAAAACATACAAGGCGAAATGTGGGTGTCCTGGTGGCGCTTCTGCCTACCCCTTCTGGGATAAAGGCGTGCGTTTATGTATGTATGTATGTCTTTTTAATGTTGTTTACAGCCGTCATGAATCGTAATCCTGTTAGGAATATGTGGGATGTACTTGGCATACTTAACATGGTACTCGAAGCATAAAAAAACAATGGAGACTTCAGCTTAATATGTTTTGTTGGCCTAAGAACGAGTACAAGAACTCTTGTTAATATGTACATCAATATGATATTTCTATTTCTTTTAGTTGCTTCGTCTATTTTTTTTTTTGTAACGAAAATAATCACGGGCAATGCTATTTCTTTAAGAAAATAATATTATAACATATCGATGTAAGGGTTCAATAATTATTCTTCTTTTTTTATAAGTTTTTATTTAACTTGCAATATATGTTTGTTCGGGTGAAATCTTGCTACACAATTTTTAAAATTCTGGTTGCAAAGTGACAGTACAATATCGTTCGGAATATCGATTTCTGATTGGTTTAAACCCTTATCTCTCGCTGTTTTAATATCACATCGGTCTAATAAACCATTTCAAAACGCCAGCAACTATCTTGACGTCAGGGGTTCTCATGTAATTATTTACAAAAACAATAACTATTTTCTTGTCCACTAGAAATAAAATAACAACTGAGCATAACAACAGAGCAGTATCCTCGCCACGTGTTACGTGTATTGGCTCACTATTTGCCAGTTTTTCCGCCCGAGCAAACATTAGTACGTTCCCGAAATACTCGTATATTTTTCCTGCTAAGTCCATTTATTTTCCGATATTTTTTGTCTAATACGCACTTGAGGGCACGAAAAGGCTACTGCGAAAAGTCATGTGTGTCAGTGTGTACGTTAGGCCCGAATTTATGGTTTATCTTCTTGGTCCGTTGTCAGTTATGCTCACCTTTTACAATTTCTAAAATAAAATAAATTAATTTATTAGAATATGTTACTGACATGTTAATTTATTCCTTCTTTGTATCTCTTCTTATGAAAACGGGACTTAAAAATATTTGTCTAGAAATGTATTTAATATGCTCACAGAGATGTGCAAATCTCGGTAATTATAATATCAAATGAGGTTTCCATTTACGAGAAGTTATTTATTTTTAATTAAGTAAGTTCTTTGATATAAACGCTGTATAAAATTAATTTCGTATTTTACAATCTACAGGCATTTCATTTACAAGAAATCAAAGAAAGTTACAAATAAGTGTTAGAGCCATACCTGGGAATTAAATGAAACTAATTTACTTAATATTTCTTTAATTATAAATATATGATATTCTTCAAATTGGTAGAGCTACGCAGTAGTTACTTTGGAGAATGGTGCGAATGAACTGTGCCGCTCTCTCGTGGAAAACCGACGTGAAGGGACGGTTATGCTGTAGTGTTTCGTTCGATAAGTGGGATTGTTGAAAGCGTAATACTATTTTTTTATCTCGTCGTTTTCTTTCCAAGTTTTGTAAAGGTTAAGTAATATTTTTTTTTTTATATTATGGTCAGTTTCCTGATATACAAAATATTATTTTGTGGTTTGGGGTGTTGAGACAATAATTTATCTGAATTACAACTCAAGAATTGTATCATATCAGAATTCAGTTTATATTTTAAAAGTTACTCCTAATAAAATATGTTTATTCTCAGAACGGAATTCAAAATGTGTAAATTTAAACCAGGCCTAAAAAGTCAATTTGCAGTGGAGATGGATAGCCCGAAACATCATTTATGTTAATGGAAAATTAAGCAATTAATTACACTGTAGTTGGCTTGCTGGGTGTTTTCATTTTTTCACCCTTGTTAAGGTTTATTTTTACTTAATTGGTAACTGGATAAGAGTCTGCTGGTGATGTATTATTATCCGTATAAGCATAATAAAGTCGACTGTAAAAATATTAGAAACGCTTTGTGATATCTTAAAACCATTTCGATCAATACGTCAAACATATAAGGAAAGGGTCACATACGATTCTTTTTTTGCTAACAAGTTATAGCGATCTATAGATTCCTACTTCATTGCCGACACAGGCTTGAGCCAATATTACAAAATATTGTTCCTCTAAGTCCCATTTGCACTGGGAGAGTTTCTCGCTTCGTAGATACGATTATCGTAAGGATATAAAACAGTTGCATCGTGTAAACATTTGTCAGAACACGATAATCTATGGCGTTATGTCATGCGATAATCGCATACGATTCTCACCGCGAGAAACTCTCCCCGTGTGAATGACGTTTAAGTCATTATTTTGGAGCTTCTTACGCCGTTTGTTGTTAGCAGCTATAAATCGTTCCCAATCGATAGTATTCATGACGTATCAAAAGATCTTGAAAAGAATATTTGAATGAAATGAAAATGAAAATACTTTGTTGAATCCATTAAAATGTTGAACATTATTTAGATTCAGTCATTTTTTGAACTACCTCCCGATTCGGAAAGCTGTTTTTACTAGAGAAGAACGGGGAAGAAACTCTAGTGTTGCTCTTTTCAAAACCAGCGTACAATGTTGTGATTATTACAAAAACTACAAGTTGGTTTAAATCATAGCAGTTCATTATAAGAAATAAATTATAATAAAGAACACTTTGATTTAATCATTCCAATTTAAAGTTTCTCAAGCTAGTGAAAATGAAATGAACAGTGCCTTACCCTGTTGTAAATTTAAAAAAAGATAACCTTGTAGTGCGGGCCCTCAAGCCCTGGCGGCGTGCCAGCCATCCCCGCTCTCCCCTGCTTACACTTTCAAGAGGTCTTGCCAAATTTACTTAATTATGTATAGGCGTGATGAAATTACGACGGAGAAAGAGCCATGATATTATTTTAACTAAGGCGTTAAACATCTTTACGCACTTGACATGAGTTTTCTTGTCTGGAAAATTATTTTTATTAAAGAAAATAAACGAATACAAAATTCTTTACACTGAGATAAATGAGAATACAAAGAAATGTGTAAGAATCACGATATTTATAGCTGCAAGAATCAAGAAATTAAGAATTTACGCCCGACATGTTTTTAGGGTCGCCCTTGTCACACCATATTCAGGTCGGGAGATCACTTAGGTAGTCGGACTTTTTGTTTGTTATATACGAGCCACTTAAAGGAAATATCGTGAGGAAACCTGCATTCCTTAGCGATTTGCAAAAAATTATATGGTATGTAAAGTCCGCCAACCCTCACTAGGCCAGCGTGGCGGACGATATGGCCCAATTATTACACTGTTGGTTGGTGAGAGAAATAGACATTGCGGTGGTACCAACCCTGTCACATAATATGACACTTATCTATATGTAACATAACTACAATATAACAATCTAGTAGTCAGCGAGTGTGCATGGTTATTGGATAACATATGCTCTCAGTACGTGAGAGAAGCGACAATTGCCAACCTACAGATATTGTATTTACATCAGAAAACACTCGCATTTGCATACACATGTTGAATACGTGTAATACTGCATACATCTGAATCAAGAGGGTACAAGTGCATACAGAATTACTAGTACTGTTGAATAGCTTGGGAAAGATGACAAAATATAAATGTACAATTGATTAAATTATATATTTCGAGGAAACAAAAATACAGTTTTTATTTGTTTTAAGTTCCGTGTTTTTTAAAAAGGCTGTTCTTAGGTAGGTGGCTGGTTGTGAAAATAAAAAAATACAAAATACACAAAGATTGCCAACTTATTTTCTTGCCTCACCATTAAGATGTGGAATTATTTGCCAGCCCACATATGCTTTCTACAATCCTGGGTTCACTAACCGCAGCGAAAAAACAATTAATTACGCCGACAATATTATGTCGAAAGGCAAGAGATAAGTGTGTGACCAGTCGACACTCTCGGATGCCATTGCTATAGGAGCAGTATAGTCACATTTTCGTGCCGTATTAAAAAAAGAGTACCTTCAGCATAATTGCCAGCATCCATTTAAAATACTTAAAATTCTCAACGTAAGTTAATAAAAGACTGTCGTAGCGAGATAAATTTATTAAGCTAGAATTAATTATTTTTGTTGGTAAAAAATCAGTTGAGGCGGCCTCTCTCCGTTTTCGCTTCGTAAAGTGAAATTAAATTTGTTTCAAAGGCGTTTTGTCTGCGAGAGCCAAATGTCTAAAATTAATTTAATTTTCTTGTAGTGTGTAGAGCTAGAATATTTTCGTAAGGGCAAAAGTATGTAGTAAGTCGTCACCAAGTGTATGGGATATATTATTAAATTCAAGACCTACTAAGAATAAGCGTAATGCTACATTATACTCCCATAGATCTCATATATTTTATGGGTAGGTAAATGTTTACATGAAAATGGCTACAATTTAACCTAACTTATACCTTAATAAATAAATAAATAATTATTTATTTACCTATTTATTATCTAACACCTGACACGAACTCCAGTACCGGCCAACTCATACGAGATTTTCTACACCGAGACATAACTACATCGTGGATTTCCCCACCTAGGAATAGAACCTAGTACTTAGCCCGCAGCCAGATCGGATAAATCTGATTGATCCGTTTATTTACGTTCTACAATCCATTAAAATGTTTACTAACATTGAACATTCCAGTTCACAAAGCGGGCCCGTTCTTTAGTCCACAAATAGCCGGAGTACATCGATGATATACACGTTCGTTTGCACTGCCTGTGTCTCGGCCCTCTCAACACCACCCATTATTTATAGCCGTGAACTAATGGTCTGGGAGTGCTGTCCCATGGACCTAAATGTGCGAGAAATAATAGAAAGAATGCTGGCACGATCCTAATTATAAGGTATTGCATCCAAAATTCGTTCTGATCGATGTTAAAAGTTAGATGAAAAAAAAACTTAATCACCTTCGCTCATGAATACCCGAAACATATCATCTTAAGTGTAGATTTTACCGGCTTTTAAGGATTAAGGGAAATAAGGAAGAATTATTTACCAACTAGTTACTACTGCTTAGAAAAATGTATTTTTGGTTATTTGGTTCTAGATTCCGATGCATAATTTTGACATTCCAGTTGTTAAATGTTGCTAATAATTAGTGCACGCGAATGAAATCCGACGATTGAAGACTGTTCAGTAACCTAGCTAAACGAAATCAGTCTGACACGTGTTGATTGCCAAGCGTGCGCGATATTCTAGAACATTCCATCGTTCACAACGGGTTTGTAAATAAATAATGCATTACCCTCGTAGAAACAAAAGGAAACATTGGGAAACACAAATGTATCTTGACGATATGAGACGGCCAATGATGTAATGTTTGGACTTTTATCCAATTTTCCTGTGTTTGTCGAGTCATTCGAACGTTATTATATCAGGTATAAAGGTTATGTACATTACCGTGATTGTTCATCTAGTCTCATGACACAGCTAAATAAAACCAAATTCGTGATAAAATCCGTAAAACTAAGTTTTATTTCAATGTGTAACATTCGCGTAAATCTAAGAAACCGTCGGGTATAATTATTAGCATTTTAATTTATTTCAATTCCTGAGAGACCTCAACAATATTGTACTGAATGACAAAATTAACAAAGATTGACCAGTTAAATAAATTGACTGGCTACCAAACTAATCCGTTTATCCACCAACACACAATTATCCAGTGAGATGGACTCTAAAAATAGTTACTAAAAAAATACGATAATTACTCTCAGATATATTCTACTAAATTAAAATAATACATCTATAATTTTTTAGCCCTTTCGTAAATTATTAACATCACATAAAATATCCATGTATTTTGGTAACAACGTGCGGGAAATTTATTAACGTCGCCGTAAGTTACAGCGAACACAACGCGCATCGCATTTCTCGCCGTCTAGTTAATAAACAAACCAATTACAGAAACTGGACGGCGGTCTGCTAACGATGGATTGTGGCAAATCGACCGCATCAATCTCGCCACTATTTGCTTCGATTGGCCAAACCCACACAAATAAATACTCTGATTGGCGAACGGTTGCTTCGTCTGTTTTAGATGGCAAAACTGCTGGATCTGGGTTTTCGTTTAATCGTGGTACAGACTAAAGACCGTTGAAACGCTTTCTTCTGTGGTATTTCGGGCATTCTGTGGTATTTGTGGTATTTCATCAAAAACAAAAACTGATCGTTTATTATTGTTATTTAGATGACAATTGCTCGTATAGCCTTCTGCCCGCCTTATAAAATAGAGAGACGACATACCTAATAATGGTTGCAAAAATTCGCTGAATTCAAGATTCCAACAAATCATTGTAGATATTTTCGAAAATGCCTATTTTCTGTACTGGGTTTTCTGTGGTTGAAAAAAAATTTGATCGTATATCATTTCCACTATAAATACAACACAAGCGATTGTTAGTAGTAGGACTATACCCCTGTTATTGCTAAGCTCATCCGCGGTGACTTATGACCATCAGGCAGGTAGCTTGTTGCGGCATTTGTCTGCGTACGTAATAAAACACAAACCCATCCGTTGTCGGCAACCGGTGCCAAGAGCAACACTTTGTTAACAGCTTGTTAACATCTAGTTATATTTTAAGCCTTGTTTTATATTATCAGTAGTTATTAGGACTGCCTCGGTGGCGTAGTTGTACTACGGTACGATTACAAAGCTGAGGTCTCGGATTCGGATCCCGGGTCGGGCAAAGTGATGTTGGATTTTTCTATTCTTTCTCAACCCGGAGTCAGGAATTTGTGCCGGATATGGCGATAGGCTCGCCCCTAATTACATCGTGGGACGGTACATTCAAGCTGAAATGTGGGTGGGTGTCCTGGTGGCGCCTCTGCCTACCCTTTCCGGGATAAAGACGTGAGTTTATGTATGTATGTATGTATGTTATTAGGACACACTTTCCAATAAAATATTTAGTAACTACGTTGCAATTTGCAACTTGCAATTAGCGTTGGTGACAGCGTAGCCCACATATTCATCATTTATATTTCGTCGTGCATTAATATGTTATCCTAAATGCAGAGAAAAAACTAGTGCGTATTTGTCTTACAAATCTGCCAAGAGCGGGTGGTTTGCAAAAACTCATCGCGACGTGGACATTAGTCTGTGTCGGGCCCACTCACCGCGCGCCGGCTATAAACTATCATCGACCACTATAAATCTAACATGAGAAAAAACTTTAAAAAATACACCATTATTTTATTTTAAACCGGCTTCGACCGGATGAAATCACTTCGGGCCAACCTAGATTCATTAATAACAAGTTTTAAATAAATCTGCCAAATTGTTTCTTATTTTAGGCTAATAACCCTCTTTTCTTTATCTTCAAGATTTAAATTTAATACTAAAAAACAGCCTGACTGCATCTTTAGGTCCCAGGCCTGTGCCAAATGTCATTACGATCGGTTCGATGGATTCACCAAGAAAATGTACCAAACGGAGCTTCTCGCGCATTTATAGATAACTATCCCTCGGGAACAGTACCTTTTTCTGGATGTAAGATGCCCTAGTTTGTTCTTTTCTGTACCTCTGACAACGCGTAGTTCTGTAGTTATGGCGTAAAAAATAACCTCAACTTCGCATTTATAATATAAAGTTATGATAAAACTCCTATTAATAAAATAAACAAGAAAAAATAAATATATGTACAAAATATAAGTATACTACAATATCCCTAATTATTATTATGCGTTTCATTTGTCCTCAGGAAATAAGAACACCATAATTGGGGTATTTGGTAACATTATTCGATGCAACCCAAAATAATAACAGCTGTGAACAAAATAAGCCAGACATGCACTGATAATAATAAAAGCGTGGTTCGAAATTTAAAGTGGCAGAGCCACGCAGGTAAATCACGTGTCGGGATCAGCTTGTATATTCGGTTTCGAACAGCTCTATACTCAGATTGCCTTGGACTTACCATCGGGTAGGGTATTTGCTTTGGCTTGCCAATATAAAAAGGGCATTACATCTCAAAACTAGATGGCCAGCTCTTCAATATGCTTTAATATCACAACACAGCGATGTTTTTCAGCGGTTTAAAAAACCTAAACCATGTCTGCTGAATTTCAGTGGAGACTGGCTACCCAAATAAATCGAAAGTATTTCTTATTTTCAGAACCAGTCCATTGACAGGATTTCATCCAGATTTTTTTTCTCGATACAGTTCATGCTCTTATTTACGAATATTGGGAAAACTGTTTGCCCAACATTTATATTCAAAAGACAGCGTCAAGTCACTTGGACTATGATACGATTTATATCTGGTCGTACAAAAAGCACTAGAAATCGGCGGACGTGCAAAAAGAGATTGATGAATCTGCAAAAACCGAAAGGGATGTCGGGAATAAGAAAAAATGTCGACTTATTCTGTGAGTGTTATGCGAGGGGCGCGGCAATGTCGTCACCAACCATTTATCCAGCTCGCTGAGATTATGAAATCATTCTGCTTATATTCATTATGTTAATATATTTACGTAAGTAAGTAATACAGTATAATAATATATAATACAGTTTAGTACAGAATACGTAAGTAGGTAATACAGGACATATTTATAAGAAGTGCACATGTATACTTACGATATAGTATACAAAGAAATGTAGTTACATAGAAAATATGCTGTGACTTATTCTGTTTTAATTCTGAGCTTCATATTTACTGCAAAATTTGTGACATACCGTGAAACTCTACATTCACACATACATTTAATTTACGTCTGAATTTGCGATTCGGATTTTGACTTAGAGAACAAGACCACGAGTTATACATCTATCTAATATTAACAGAAACCAATCCCTACTTTATATATCTAATCTATTCGTAAGAGCTACATACTTCGAGCACAATGAGGGCACAAAAACGAACACCTGTCAGCAGCACATGCTCCGAGCCATTAATCTAACCGCTGAGTGATTTGCGCCAACCCTGAACCCTGCGTGAAAGAGATAATGAATACTCCTCAAATTCACTTCCATGACTGTTCGACTATCACCCCTCCCGATGCTCGTTTTCTCCTCTCGGTTAGGGTTGTCAAAAAGCCGGGCATTTATTCATTGAGAATTCCAACCAAGATATTAAAGTCAATGCACCTTTAATAGTGTTAATGTGTGGTAGTTCTTGTTTAGTTGTTGTGGTCTACCAGAAGAATTGCCTGTTTATTTCTTACTCATAAGTGAATCGTTGGATTAATTATCGTTCGTCAGTACTTATTTTTCTATATTGGCACGTAAAAGTACCTAATAATGCGACGATTCGTGAGGTGTAATCGAAATAAAGTGACTATGGATGAGAAACTACTTTGGCATCTCTTCACATTCGGGTATGGTGGTGATCTATATCTATATCTATATAAGCCCATATACGTCCCACTGCAGGGCACGGGCCTACTCTACAATCGAGGGAATCGATTGAGAGTGGTTAGGCCATATAGTCCACCACGCTGGCCTAGTGCGGATTGGCGGACTTACATACCGTAGAAATTCTTTAAAATCGCTACGGTATGCAGGTTTCCTCACGATGTTTTCCTTCGCCGTTAAAGTAAACCCGCAACCACCGTGAACATGTAGGCAGCCGCGTCTGATCCGTTACCAACAGGCCACCACGCACTTCATGGTGGTGATATTGGGGTATAAATATACCCCAGTAATAAAGTGTCTGACAATCTCACTTCCCCAACAAAGCTTGGAATTCTACTCAAATGATTTGAGGCCTTTCTATTCAGTATGGTGCAGCCCTACCACCTCGCGTCCGCTAGTCGCCGCGTGGTTTATGATCATTATCAACCGCCACGCGTCGTTGTTTGTTTGCCGGCCCGGTGCGCCGTGTCACTTGGATCGTTTTCCTTGTGACGATCTTATTTACTCTCATATGAGGATGTAAAAAAATCAAAGTAAGAGATCCAGAGTGCGAAAGGTAGAATAATAATAAATAAATAATACATACACCCAACAATGACTGCCTCGGTGGCGTAGTTGTATTACGGTACGGGTACAAAGCTGAGGTCTTGGGTTCGAATCCCAAAGTGATATTGGATTTTTCTATTCATTACCAGCCCGGAGTCAGGAATTTGTGCCAGATATGGCGATAGGCTCGCCCCCTGTCACATAGTGGGACGGAATATGCAAGGCGAAATGTGGGTGTCTTAGTGGCGCCTCTGCCTACGCCTTCGGGCATAAAGGCGTGAGTTTATGTATGTATGTATGTAACAGTCACATACATTGTCCTGACCCCACACTAAGATCGAGTCTTGTGTCGTGGGTATCAGAAACTACGAGAGACTTTTCGGTCTCACATACACCCAGACCCGAAACAAATACCTGTGGATCACACAAATATTTGTTTCAATGTATGAATGTCAATAGTAATCAATAAATCAAGCACTAAGAGAGGTATTTTCCCTGCATTACGGTCATCATATTCGACTTTTGACCATAATATGACACCAGAATCTTCACTCCGTTATACGTCTAACAATTGATGTCAGTAAGTGGAAAGTACACAGAGAATTAAGAAAACAGTCACGTTCTAACAAACTTGCTACTATACTAAAACATAATATCCTCAACAATATGTGTGCCCGCACGGCGCTCGTAAACACGAAACCTAAGATTTCGACAGCTGCCTAAACTGAACTAAGTTATACAAACCTAACATGATCAGAGTAAACTCTAAACATGTACCAACTCACGCCTTTTTCCCAGAAGGGGTAGGCAAAGATGCTACCAGGACACATTTCGCCTCTTATGATCCGTCCCACGATGTAGGGGGCGAGGCTATCGCCATATCGGGCATAAATTCCTGACTCCGGACTGATAATCAATTCAAAATACAATACCACTTTGCCTGACCCGGAATTCGAACCCGAGAACAAGCTTTGTAATCGTACTGTATTATAACTACGCCACCGAGGCACATACTATATATATGTATAACCTATTATAAATTCACTAACAATTACAAACGTAGGCCTTACAGAGATACAAGTCTTTTAGGTATCTAAATCTGTATATTTTAGTCTTACAACACCCAAATATTTGCGAATCACGAGCATTTTTCTCAACAGGCGCTCAAACGCGCCACCTCTCCCTTCATTACCGTCTTAACTTCAAGTTTCATAAAAACAGTCGAGTGCAAAATGACTTTAAAAGTCCGCCATTTGCATTTCCTTGAATAAAAAGCTACAGAGATTCTCGTGCCGCGCGTGGCCGATGACGTTCCATTCAACGCAGTTAAATAGAACACATCGTGTCGAGAGCTCAGACGGTAAAGGTCATACCGCGGCCCGTGATAAATGGAATGGTTATTTTCTTTTATTACGTATGTACTGTTAATATTCATGTTCTAGAGTTTTTTAAAGAAGAGACTGTGGCTTTTAAAGACTCACATGATTCATAGTGACATATTTTTGTATAAATTATCACAGGTGTTTTTTTTTTATTGCATTGATTGACGAGACGAGCTTGCCATTCGCCTGATGGTAAGCGATACGACCGCTCATGGACAGTAGCAAAACCAAACAACACCATGAGTTATAAGGCAATGCTTGGCATTCCACTGCGCTCGCCATCCTGAGACATAAGATGTTAAGTCTCGATATGTCCAGTAGTTACTCTGGCTACAATGTTTGAAAATATATAGGCGTTAAGTTTTGTTTTAGTGACTGCGTTACGTAATAGGGTATTGCTTGACGACAAATGGTACGCTTAAATCGCAAATTCGTATGAGTCACTTGATTTCCATTAAAGTGTATTATGGTCGCCCTATGGACGGATTCGAATTTACTTCCACCTTTTTTGTCTTCAGTAATCTCTCACTGAATGAAACACTAGTTTTAAGCTGTTATTTTAGTTCTGTTTTCAGTTGGACAGCCTAACCCAGGTTGACTCGTCCTGTTTGTGCCTTGTTTTCCTTTAACGACCCACAGCAACACTCTACCACTTCTTGGCGCTTGAAGCACCCAAGATATTAATTTAGGTTTACAAGCATTCAATATTAACTTGATTCATTAAATATCCGATTGAACATTAATATCCATCCTCAGTCTAGATGAACAAGGCAGTTAAGGAGCAGGTAGCCGATGGTCGGTAACCTTGTTTTCCTTATTTTAGTGGACAATAAAGTATAATTATACTTTTAAGAGTTTAGGCAGCAAGTTTACGACTAGCCTTTCATTAAGGACTTTACTCTCATCATAAAGTTTTATGGGCACTTGGCGAGCATATCAGGCGCGCGCGCCGCGGATGTCTGACATCTCTAGACGCTGCGTGGCACTGCCGAGACTAGTGTCAGAGATCAGTTGCGAGCGATTACAGATTAAGTTGTTAGATAAGTAAGTTTACTTTTACATTTTAGTTTAATCCTTATTTAATGGTTGAATAATTTGAAAAAAGAATGCAGTGTTTAAAATATATTTATTTATACTGCGATGAATTAAAAATGTAAAGAAGTTATCAATATTTTTTTAATCTATACATTAATAAATTTGTAACCGATCGATGTCTGTACATGGAAGATACCTAAATGAGAAAAACTATTAAGGGGACCTGTATTAACGTAATAAAGCCCAAGCTATGATTTTTAGAATTTGTGTCTGTTTCTCTGTGCGGTTGTGCACGATGAACTCAGAAACGGCTTAACGGATTTTGATGAAATTTGGTGTGGAGGTAGCTGACACCCTTAACACTTAGGCTACTTTTTATTCCGAAAAATGTAGTCTTCCCGTGGGATGAGGAAGTATTTCCGATATATTTGTTACTTTTTTATAGTCAAAGTTATGGGATGGGACTGGATTACATGCCTTAAGTGAGAATAAGACGGGACGGGCGGAATATAACGGGACAGGATGGGAAATTCCAAATAAAGTTAATCACGCAAACGAAGTTTGCGGGCAGAAGCTATACCTACTAAATAAAACTATGCGAATGGTTGTGTAGCTTCTTTATACATTAAAAATTATTGGGAATACATAAAGCAGTTTTGTTACAGTAACATTTCAACGAATGTATTAATACAATGTAAACATGTATGCATTCAGATCCCTTTTATTTCACATATTTGTATCTGTTAAAAAAATATTCCGGAAATAAATTTAAATAACCTTCATACCGCCTGGAATCGGCGGTAAGTCCCACACCCGAAACAATCGATATACTACGCAATTTACCATCCCCGCATCCCCGTAAACACTCTCAGCGTAAAACCGTATGTTTAGCTGCAGTGGGTGACGGCGGTCGGCAGCCAGTCGTTAACCGCAGTCTTTATGTCGTCCGCCGATTGTACGCCTCACTGCCCATAAATATCATTCTATACAGAGCTCGCAACAGTGCTGCCAACAGCTCGCGCGCTCAATTGTTTTAACTCGTACATCATAAATGTTAACTTTATTGCCGCTCTGTACGTTAAACGCATCGAGGTGGCGTGATAAATGTTTATGCTATTTATATGTGTACGTAAACAAAGTTTGAAGACGAACGTTGTTTTATTTAGTTTTATACTAGCACTAAAGAGTACACCTCTTTAAAACAGCAGTAGAGGCTCCAATTTACTCATTCGGAGGCCCAAACCAACTTAATCTGCCCGTGGTGTACCCGGCTGACCAATGAGGCTGACGACTGTCGTATAGTGAAATAACCATCAAAGAGATGTCATCAAATAAAAGACTGATGACAACAGCATCATATTTACTTCTCATATACACCTTAAAATCATGAACTCGTCTGCCAAGCTAGGCGGGTATTAGAAAATCCTGCTCAGGACGGCGATAAACGTAAAGAATGAACCTATCGAAATAATGGGCATAAACTTTGAGCATTCAATCGTATCAAATCGTCTAGTGATTTGACAAATACAAATAAATTGCTTGTTTGACTTTGAAACAAAATCCCAGAGCGTTTTGCAAAAGTATCCCTGACTCATCACCAGCCGAAACTAAAACTAAAACTCGAAACTACGACCATACAAATATTAACTTTGAATTTAGTTACACTGCGAAATTAAAAAGTAAAGGCTATATTTTGTCCGTATTATCTTTCGTGTTGTAAACATTTGTGTACTCTACCGAATGTTCAATCCAAATATTATTATTTTTCTAGTGTAAGGCGTACTAATTGTTCTGCCTACTTACCTTTTATGGAGACAGCGTGCCAAGGCTTTCTCCAGCGTGCAGATCGGATTATAATTTTATCATTGACCGCCTACTTGGCACCAACTCTTTCAATAAAGCCTTTTAGTCCTCCACGCAGGCCTGGTGATAAAATTCTTCTGTAAAACGGGATACAATTTAAAGAAAGCTGAAGTCTCGGGTTCGAATCCCGGTCGGGAAAATTGATGTTGGATTTTACTATTAACACCTCTGTCTACCCCTTCTGGAAAAGAGGCGTGAGTTTATGTATGTATGTAAAGAAATGGTTACTTTTTATTAAGATTCCAATGAGTAAAACAGCATCTCCGGCTGGTATTAACAAAGTTAATAAACACGAATTTACACTGACATTTCGGAATGGAGTCGCCCAAAGCCGCGCGATCCGACCACAATTTATACCTAATAGACAGTTATGACATCTAAACAGGAGTTTACGGACGGTGGTGAGCGGAGGGAGGAGGGAGGTTCTTGATACATGCTAGGCTAGTGTTTTGAGTGTTACGTTTGAACAACATTAAAGCTTCTGTCTCTACAAAGTTGCATACCATGACGGGTATTAGACTGAATCAAGTTAAAATAGCGCGGAGAACTGATGGCCGATGGGGCCAAAAAGTTCTCGAATGGAGGCCACGTAGCGGAAAGCACAGCGTAGGACGTCCACCCACAAGATGGTCTGACGACCTGGTAAAGGTGGCGGGACGTCGCTGGATGCAGGCTGCCTCCAACAGGTCACTGTGGAAATCATTGGGAGAGGCCTATGTTCAGCAGTGGACGTCCTTTGGCTGATGGATGGAAGTTAAAATACCCATTCTTGTTTTGAAATACCCATAGTATTTAACGTTACAAACTGGTGAAGGTTTAGTGGGCACCATTTAAAATTTCTCCAATATTTTCTATGGATTGCACCCTTCAAGTTACTTTTTTGGGTGCCTTTTGTACGTCTGGATTTACGATCAGATGTATGTAATCAGTTTAGATATTAATGACTGTTTTATCTCAATCCTTAACGCATCAATCTCTCTATAAGTATATAGAGCGACCTTCTCAACATGTTCAAAAGCAAACATTCTATGTGTCCAGTGGGAATCAGCAAAGGCGTTGAATGTGCGCTAATTGGCGGCGCCGACGGGGCGCCGCGATGTTTAATTAGCCCGCGACTTTGCCAGGAAAAATCCATCGCTGTTTGTACTGTGAAGGGCTTTAAGGTATAGAGTTACAGCTAGTTTTTTAATTCACTCATTGTTTGTAACAATAAAAATCAAACGATGAAAAATATAATCAACAACGCCAGCCTTATCAAGTCAATTATTGAACACAGATTCCCCAATTAATAAAATTTGAATTTGAGACCATAAGCAACTTTATTAGCCAGTTCGATTGGGGAAAAAATACGGTTAAGTCGACTTAGTTAAATACCAAACTTTATTATTGCTGTCGAGATTAATAATAAACATATCTACTAGGTCAATTTTGTGCTTGGAAATTGCGACTTTAGAAGCAAACTATTTTCATTAAGTTGCTTGAGTCGTCGGTATGTCAATACTCATAACTGTGAATACAGATAGTCTAGTATTAGTCTAGTGAAGGGCTGACATGCGTGTACTGTAGCAGCCCATATCCGTCCAACTGCAGGGCACGGGCATTATCTACAACTGAGGGTACGATTTAGAGGGGTTAGGCCATATAATCCACCTCTTTACAGACTACTGCCTTATATCCTTTAGGAGTAAAATCGTTGGTCCTATCGGTCCTATCAGTGTCAGGTTATTCATATCCAACCGAATAACGACGACTGTATAATTTAAAGATCCTTCATACTGACTCGTTTAAGTTGTTCGTGATTCGGGTTCATCTTGTGTATATCCGGATAAGGCAGCATAATTGTATGGAAAGGCGAAATTCGCATCTCACATCGGCGGATACGCTATCTAGACTGCGCTTACCATCAGGTATAGATACATTGTCGTGCCAAAAATAATGGAACAATCAACATGGGTCTTGTAAAATCTATGACTTTAAGTTCTTTTCGGAATTTTTGCGATACCTATTATTGGAACCGAACGTAACGGTTCGCAGTATAGGACCCATCTACATATTTATGCGTAGTACATCTGGCTTCTCCAGTTGTAAATGTTTATGTCGGAGAATAATACTTGTTAGCTCAACATTTTGTTATTTGCTATGATATGTTGGGAATCCTGGTATTTTGTACACCTGCGTTTTTAGAAGTATTTCGTATGGGTACCATAATACCTATACGAAATACTTTGAGTATACGAATCATCTAGTCAACGTGCGTGAAGAAAGCAGCTCACTAGCGGTTTTCATATGAATTTTTATACTAATACCATTATTTCAGGCAGAAATCTTCTAATATGACTATTACTGTATATAGCCTATGTTACTTCTGGATCCAATGGCTTTCTAACAACGAAATAATACTTAAAATCGGTTCAGTAGTTGCAAAATTAACCGACTTCGAACAAATTTTTCGTCTTTATCATACTCGTACATTTTCATTTTTTTAATACTAGCAAGTGGATTACAACTCTATTATTTTTTTTTTATAAAATCCTCGTTGACTTTAAAATTGCGGATGATCCCCGGAGCTGTTGTGATGTTTGCTCACAGCTCGCCGAGTCCTCATTCAACACGTTATTAGGGATGAGATAATACTGCTTATATTATATTTAGATTAACCTTTAAATTTTTATTTAAAACGAAATGTCTAACGTACTATAAAAAGGTGGAAAATTATACAACGGGTAAAAATTTTGGAAGGCTTAGGTAATACTATGTTCCGTATGTCAGCTGTTCACATAATATTAAAAATAATGTAGTTACTATTGTTTGTTCCTTATAAAACTAATACGTTAATTTAAATAGAATATAATTTAAGTTTATCATCTAAGCATTAAAATAATATCCTTGTAAAGGTACGCCACGGCTTAGCTATTGCGTTCTGGCGTAATAACGCTTGCGTCAATAATAATTATTCTATCTTAAAACAATAATAAATAGGATTAATGTTTTATTTCCGATTCAATGCAAAGTAATGCATTGAATCGGAAATAATCGGAAATAATTGAATCGGTAATTAATTTTTACGGGTATCCTAGCAGCGTCAGCAGCTTTGTTTTTAATGTTTTATGTATAGTTATTATAATCCTGCTCCTTTTCCCATTTTTCAAAATTGCATTAATTACCATCGCATGACATTTTACCATCACCATAATCTGTCACTGAGATACAAATCTATCGTATTTTATTAAGAAAGCGAATAGGCTTTTAAAGGCCAGAATATAAAATAAAAGTGAAGTTATCTACAAGAAATTATCACCGAATTCTTAAAGCCTGGTCTTAAAAATAATGGAAGATATATATAGACAAAAGTATCTCAAGATAACAAGCACAAAGTGTAAGAGCACAAAGACACGCGCCAAAAGCACTGTCGAAACCGAATCTTCTCGGAAAATTAAGGAAGTTTGAAAGTAAAACGTTAACCCTTAGACCTTATTCCTCCAAAATAAAGATCAAATTAGTTCAGCAGTTATGACACAATGTAAACGGAAGAATTTGAACGCAGCAGTAATGTTTAAGCTAGCAAAACACCTCGATCAGTTCTAAAGACATTTTTGGAGGAAAATATCCGTTAAATTAGATTAGAATTTTGTTTGACTTTCCCATTATCGCTCAAGTTGATGTTTCGTGTAAGTTGGTTCAATTTTTGTGGATATTTTAGAAGACACTTCGTAAATATCCACTATAATTCTTCGGTGTGTTTAGGTTACTTGTTAAAAGTTTCTCAAGTATTAGGAAGGATGTAAACTTTTAATTATCAAATATTTTGTTCAGACTTTCTTTAAAGTAACTTAAGCAGAAATCGAATTGGAGCTGTATAAAATACCTACGAAAAGTTTTAAATAAGACGTTCTTTCAAAAAAAATAGTGCAGACCACAGTTCTAAGAACGTAATGACAGACGCGCTCAGACTACGTGGATCGATTTAAACATATAAAGAACATGAATTACAAAATATGAAGTAGGAATCAAGCTGTTTAAATAAAGGCTTCGCTACCGCTAACTTTAATATGCAATTTCATATAATAGTAACAAAGAAACTGCATTATTAAAACATATACTAAAAGTAAACGTGATTCCAATATTACCCAGCATCCCGCAAGAGTGCGAACATACGTAATTCAGGCGATGTGCGGGGATTTTCCTGAACCACGGCGCGGCCGACACAGAACGTACATTAGGCGCGGGCAAACGACCAATGTTTCCACCCGATAATTTGGCCGTCATCTGCTGACTACGCACAATTGCACTACTAGGTGAGTTTGGAAATAATTGATTAGCCTGTGTTCTTTGGAAGCAAGGTTAGTAGCAAATATAATTAATGTGGGAAAAGAGGTTCGAGGTTCTTCGTAAAGTATTGGAGTCAAGAATTAGTCAGTCTTATTAATTGGTTACATTGAACATTAGAAGTATTTTAAGCTATAACTATATAAAGTATAAAAATGTGTAAATTCAAATTGGGTTCATTATATTTCATTGTTCTAATGATTTTAGTGTATTGTCCATTTCTTGGATCTAAATACACGTAAGTAACATGGGTAAAACACATTAAATTTCCGATAGCAAAATAGACGTAAAATTTCTAACGCAATCTTTAATAAAAAAAACCAAATTTCTCCTGTAAATAATCAATACTATATTTTTTCTAGCCTATACTGTCCCACTGCACGACCAAGGCCTCACTTTCCTTCTTCCACTGCTCCCTATCCAAAGCTTTATTCTGCCAGTTGCCAATCAATAAAAGAGGATTTCCCGGCCCAGTCATCGAGATCAACATTTCACGTCTCACTGCCACTAGAACAAAGAAAATGTTTCAAACAGCGACGGGAAGCTATAGCTTTGTTGCTGTACTTCGTTCGGTCAATGAGAGTAGCGAATGCTAATTAACCCCTACACTTTTCAATGGAAGCATCCTCATAGGCTGCCAAGTCATAAATTCCCCCGGCATTATTGATTATCATAGGCGGTTACTTTCTACCTCATGAGCAGATTTTTCAGAAAAAAAAGTATCGGAGGAATGAGTTTTTAAGCCTATTATCACTTACTAAACGAAAAGCGTATACAAACTAGTCATTGCAAGTCGTTTTTCAGAGAGACCTTACCTCGATCGAGTCAGTTCATTTCCACAGTATTTCAAAGTTACTAAAGCGTAGAAGTCTATAATTTTTATTTTTTACCTATTGCCAATATCCTTCTCCTCAATTGTTAATTCGTTGCTTAGTATCGTCATGCCTTCATTATGAAGTCAAAAAAAAATTGTACTTTGAATAATATGTTAATCAATATTTCCAGTTTCTGGTCGACGAGGTCCGTCCAAGGAATCAACTTGGTAATTGTATTTACTATGAAAATAATCTTACAGACTTGGCTTTCCTGGGTTTGAATAAAAACACGAAGACAAAGGTGTAGCAATTCCTTACATAAAATTAAAGATATCCGTTAAATAGAAAGTTTTGTGTCCCGAACAATAGAGCTATAAGGGACAATAGTCGTATGTCTCCAACCCAGCATGAATATAATCAATGGATAGTCCGCGGAGAAGTTCAAGCGGAACCCTTTATTAGAAACGTAGGTACTAAAGCATTTACGTCTTTAGAACATTGGACGAATAAATACAACATAATGGAGGTTGTAGGCCTTGCAAACATTTCAATTACTCTATACTTGATAGCTTTATAAAATTCGGACTACCTCGTGATATTATCAATCATCATTAAAGAGCTATAGCTGTCTCGCGCCTTTCATTTCACAGCCTACTGGCAGTAGCCATATTAATTGATTGATATGTAAATTAATATGAACCAGTCAGTTACAGTTATTAACAAAATTTTAAAATTTCAATCCGTCACTATTTTATTCAGTCGTGTTCGAGACGCACTAGTGTGTTCATTTTTCATTTCACCACGTTTGTCGCAGGTGAACTAGACAGATGGACTTTATTACCAATGCCCGTAAGTCATTACCCTCGACTTTAAAGCTTTACCAGAAAAAAGTTTCTATTCGTACCGAGCTGTCTGTTTAAGCCAGTCTGATTCCGGGTGCCTACGTTTAAGACCCGCGGCTTAAGTTAACTTTATTCGAGACCGCAGACGAAGTTTAGCAGTTATGTTTCCTTATAAGTCTAGCCCTGGTTTGTCGTCCCTGTAGACGAATTTGATGTTGACTTAAATTATTTAAGTTACATATTATTCATTGAAATAAAACTTTCGCGTAACTGTAAGAAACCGTTATGTTACATATTCAATTGTTGATTCGTCTATAACCTTAATTAAAAAATAACTCATAAACAACATCAACAACTCAAAACATAAACTCACGCCTTTTCCCAGAAGGGATAGGCAGAAGTGATACCAAGCCACCCACATTTCGCCTTGTATGTTCCGTCTCACGATGTGATAGGGGCGAGCCTATCGCCATATCGGGCAAAAATTCCTGACTCCGGGCTGATAATGAATAGAAAAATCCAATATCACCTTGCCTGACCTGAAATTCGAACCCTAGACCTCAGCTTTGTAATCGTATCGTTGTACAACTACGCCACCGAGGCAAAAATAAAAAGTGTATATAAATTACATTGTTAAACAAATAGCTGTATTGGGTTCAGTGATTTTGCCAGGAATGTGGTGATTGATCAATTAAAAACAATTGAAATAGTTTTACACAGTGCTAGCCATTTTTAAACAAAATAATTTATTTCACTCTTAGTTGGTTTTTTTAAGTATTGCTTTTTTTTGGTGTGCTATAAATTAATTAACAGTATATAGTGCCATGGCCTCGTACATCATTCAATCGTGGATTAATGTTCTCGCAAATGAGTGCTATGTAAATAGGAACTTACTCCAATTATACCAGGCTCTACATAGCAAAGCTACAGGATAATAGAATAATTAAAGTTATATTTGGAAGTTAACACTAACAGTTTCATTTTATTGATAAAATTACTATTTATACATTGTTGTCTAACTTCAGAAGAAGTAGGTTATATTACAGAAATTTTAACATTCCTTGAAAAGCTTTCTGGATTTAAGGAGAAAATTTGTTTTAATAATATTAAACTTTTAAAGAAGTAAGAAAGTTTTCAATAATATTAGCATTTCTGGAAAGGCTTTTAAGTTCATTTGTGCTTTTGTCTACAACCCACGTTTACACGAAAACTATCCTTAATATTGTAGATAGACAATTTTTCTCATTTTAATTTAACTTAATTACAATTAAACAATGTAAACTGCATTCAGAGAGTTTTGATTGATCGCCTGTCTGAAACAGGAACCGAATCCCAGAAATTGGAAAAAAAACAGCCGCTCTTTTATAATATCTAGTACAAGGCTTCACCATAAGGTTTATTTTCCCCAAATGACATAGCATCTTAAATAATCGGCAGACCAAATAAATACATTTACAATTGAAGGAAAAAAAGCTTTTATGTTTTGAACAATTTAGTCCCTGACACACCGTTATTACGCCCGAATACTTAAACGCTATTTAAATATTAAGTTGCACTCAATTACGTTTAGAGTACAATTAAGCGGGACTTGCGTATTTAAGAGCTTAATATTTAAATGGCGTTAGAGTATTTTGATATTGATTTAATTTATACAAAATTGTACAAATCCAAAACCAATTTACCAACGCGACGATAGATACTAACTACCACAAAATGAGTGCGGTGGCCACACGTTAGGAAAAATATTATAAAATCGTTTTATCACTAGAAAATCGCGTGCATCAGCGATTCTGTAACCTTCAAGAAAACCAGAACCAATGAGTTTATTTGAGTAAAATTATCATAATTTGACATTCTTGAGTCGGCGCCATAAATTATACTGCATAGGGTTAAAGGACTATGATTTGCATACCACTGAATAACACAAGTGATTCCATCACAATACTCTTGATATGAAACATTTTATGCGCATGCATAAAACCTTAGTACTCCTTATTAAAATTCTTAGGCATCGCAATATTTTATTTATTTTTGTCTATTATTTTCCATAATAAAGTTTCCGAAACGTGGCTTTTCACTACGGCCCTTATAACAAGGCTAAAGTTCATTTAAATTGCTTTGGAGAGCTCTTTTATTAGTATTTCTACGACGTTCAATCAAAATTGAGAAACAAATGGGTTAGTTATTATAGCGGGCCAGTTCTCGAATGTCTAACTAGACATTTAATTACACATTTTTTAAATTGCGTAGCTCCGGCAAACGGCTTACCCAATATCTTGCCGTTTTTATGGTACCCATTAATCCATACAGCATGAGGGTCCATTGCCTACCTCTCCAAAAAAAATAGGGGGGAAGGAATCATTACAACATATGACCTAAATACAGGGAGCAACAAAAGTTCCGTACCGATCAGCACATTCCTCAAAGGGCGTAGGGTTCATTTGTATGAGTAGCGTACATAAAACGTATTACGCGCAATAACTCCCCAGAAGCGGGTAATTAAGTTTCTAAACACTGATGGATTAGCTTCGGGATTGAGTTCATAACTTTATGTATCCTGAGGCTGATAAATGACGATGCATTGTATCAGATACCGAAACTTTTCGTACTATATAGCTTTAAACCGATCGGTGTCAGGGGCCGTCTTTTCACTCAATCTCTTTACAGTCATTCGGTCTTCGGCAAACTGAGGTGAATGTTACTTCACAGTAAAGCTGTTAATCTTTTCAGTTGCGTTTCGTTCGGTGAAGGAGTTTGCTGGAGACTTGAAAAGCTGGCGGTAGAATAATCATACCCATCTGAATGGAGACCACAGTATAAGACGCAATGGTGGAAAACGTGTCACGCTTTTTGCTTAGCCCGTACATATTGCATTTCTATTAGGCCGCCATAATTGTATGAACAAGCGAAATATAAATAAATACCCTTGTGTCGCAGGTATGAGAACTACGAGAGACTTTTCGGTCTCACAAACACCCAGACCCGACAGAAATATTTGTGAGCCGCTCAAACATTTTTCTTAGTGCGGGGATCGAACCCGCGGTCTCTCGTTTCACAGCCGGTGTCTAACCAACTGCGCCATGGACGCTGTCTTAAATACTGTCTTATATATTACCATCTATTACCAATGCATACTATTATAATATTTGAATTGCACTGCACTCACCAGCGGGTGCGCTGTAAAAACTTATGTGCCATTATAAAAAATACTAAGTTATATAATAATTGGCTCTTACATTCTCCCACTTTGCAACAAGTCAAGGTAGTCGTAATTAATTCCCACATAAATGGCCATTTTTAGCACTTCACAGCTTAAATAATGAACTGATTCGGTTGGGATTTACTAAAAATAGCGAGCCGTACAAATTACGGTAGATATTTCAATCAGTAGTCGGTATCTTATCAGATGGTTTTATCAAAACATATTTTGTATCGAAGCCTGTTGGTTACAGTTGATGTTCTATCAGTAAAATAATATAATCAGTCGTTTTTACAAACATACACAAGAGTTGGAGAGATCTTTTTTTGAATTAGGTTAATCATGAATAATAAATGCTGAGTGGTATTGCTTATCCTTGCCAAACGTTTACCATCATGACCGCTAATAGATCAAAAATATCTGCCTCAGTGGTGCAGTTGTATTACGGCATGATTGCAAAGCTGAGGTCTTGGGTTCGAATCCTGGGTCCGGGCAATATTGGATTTTTCTATTCATGATCAGCCCGGAGTCAGGGATTTGTGCCCGATATTGCGATAGGCTCGCCCCCTTTCACATCGTGGGACGGAACAGACCAGGCGAAACGTGGGTGTCCTGGTAGCACCTCTGCCTACCCTTTCAGGGAAAAAGGCGTGAGTTTACGTATGTATGTAGAACAAAAATAAAATGTACCATTTCCATTACAATTTTAATTGAACAGCAAGAAAAATGATTCGTGTTATTCCACTTAATATTCAGTTTTCAAGTAATAGTATAATAACAGTATGAGGAGAGTGGGGTGAAGTGGAACACTGAGTAGTGAAAATATTGCCCTTCAACAAAGTGTAAGCCAAACATTAGCAAGGACTCCTAGAGCTAGGGCCGTCCTGGAAATGAGTCTACACTCAAGTCTAGACGGAGTTTCACTTCGTTAACATTGTTTACTTTAAGTTTTTTGTGAACTTGAACTTGGTGTGTTTGAAATCTAGTTGTTTCTTTATAGTTTTGGTGTACTTTGTTAGCTGTTGATGTAACTAGAGGGTAATATGGGTTAGATGCCCAACCGCAGATGTATGTTTGTGTGATCAACAAATATTTGTTGCTTGTCGTCTTGTTTCTGAATTTACAACACTTAGTACAATGTAGCCAGCAATATATTTATTTATGAGTGTGTTATAAATGTTAGAAATCGGAGGATGATTACTTTTCGCTCATTATTTTTCCTGTTGCTTAAGATAAGTACATAATTATTTGATTCTAAATACATTAAATATTTTTATTTCCTGATTGGTTTGATTGCGGCTTGAAAACACGCTAATGTCCCTAAGAGCCGTGCCCAGTTTTACTGTTCAGTGTCAATCCTTTGCACGCCAGTGTTGATCCTCATAATGGTTTAGTCCTAGCTGTATTGTTTAGCCTTTGATGTAAGTTAATTTACTCAAGTTTGGGATAATCTTTGGACGTTACTGTTATTGTTTTCTTAATTTATTCTAAACACATTAAAAGTTATTCACGCATGTATAAAGTTTCAGATGAAATTAATGTCAAACTTTCCATTGAATGTATGCGTAACATTAACAATAAGCTATTGTCATTCAGAATCTCATTTTAGTTTCTGATCTAGTAAAATATGTATTAGAACGCTTTCATCAGGAGTTAAAGTTACAATATAGTTGGTTTGTGGCGCGGTACATTGTGTTCGAGGCTCGTTGAGCAAAGATAACAACTAAAATAAACGCAGATTACGTTAGCGAACAAACACCCGGTTACTTTTTAATTACACATGTACTGATAACGCGCTATCACGCCCCGGGCCGATAACTGCCTCCCGCCACATATTACAATGTGAAAAAATATAATTATCCATGTTAAGTTACTTACTGTGCGCCGCGGATCCCGCGCCTCCCCAAACACCGTGACACAAACAAATGTATTTAAAAGTGTCCAGAAATCACGACAATAAACTATAAAGTATTCTTAGTATATTGGTATAAATACTACACACGAGTACGGTCGACGAGTAAAGTTTGCCGGAATGTTGAGACGAGCGCACACGTGCTATCGGTGCGAGCGCCGCGCGCTTACTGACAGTACTCGTGAGCGTTCATACACAGAATACTCAAAGATGAATGACTCGTAGCTCGTAGCGGGACCGTAGCGCGCACCGCCTACGGACTCCGTAGCCATGGCGATATTAGCATTTTTGCAGCTCGCGTGCCCGACAGTCTTGTAATTAATTAGTCAGACAAACGTGCTTAGTATGCATGTTAGGTCATACGGAACATGCGAAATGATTTATGTATGTATTATTATCATTTTTAACTTAAGTAACGTTGTAACCATACACTCAAATCTTAAGGCAGCGTTGAAAAGTTTCAACTTTTACTTCAGTAAATTTTCTAAACAAAATAATTGAAATAATTATTCTTAGCAGTTTCTTTACCGCTCGCACAACAATCTGTTTTAGTAAATACAATAATGAGTTTGTCTAAATATTTTCCACAATTCGTGGAAAATATTTTCAGTTGAGTTCATAAATACACTGTATACTTAAGAAAACTTGTTGGATAAACTTTATCAAGTGATGTTTTAATTAGAAACTTTAATGTTAAATTAGTTCGGTAAATGTAAGACTATACTCCTAATTTAGACGCAACATCTTTTTATTAATGATGGCGACAAAAATCTAAATAATAGGCCTTTAATTAAAATAGACTGCCTCGGTGGCGTAGTTGTATTACGGTACGACTACAAAACTGAGGTCTAGAGTTCGAATCCAGAGTCGGGCAAAGTGGTATTGGGTTTTTCTATTCATTATCAGCCCGGAGTCGGGAATTTGTGCCCGATATGGCGGTAGGCTTGCCCCCTATCACACCGTGGGACGGCACATACAAGGCGAAACGTGGGTGTCCTGGTGGCGCCTCTACCTTTTCATCTGGGAAAAAGGCGTGGGTTTATGTATGTACATATGTATGTAATTTTTAAGTATGATACATATTAGCCCATGTATACGTCCATTGTCGAGTACCAGAGTCCTCCACAACAGACAGTAATGTTGAAGATGCTCAGGCCATAACTATAATACAGAAAGCTCGGTTCGAGTCCTAAGTATAATTGGGGAGATAATATTTGTATATGAAAATGTAAAGTAATAAAAGACGGGACTATCAGGAAAGGTCCCAAATACACCTTAATTCGTATTCAGTTACATAAAACTGGTATTTACTAGTGTGGCTTTCTTTGAGGTTTCCATTAGAGTTGATGAAAGGAATTGGAATCCTTATCGTCCTTGCGTGAGATCAAAGATTTGTCATATTGAATTAAGCTTTTTGAATACGGAGCAGCTTTGAGGGGATATGAAGATATCCCCTATTCTCTTCACCCCTAAGATATAACCATTAAACTATTTAATATCAGTAATTAAAACAAAATTAAGTTCTTAAAATTATGGTAATCTATTTTTATCTAGAAGTTTGATTTCTAGTTAATTAGACTTGGTACTAACATCACTTTGATCCGAAACCAAATTATACTGGAAATCATAGTTTAAAGATTCGATAACAGTTTTTAAAGGCTCTACGGGCTACGAAATATTTACAGATGCTACGAACTTCAATAAAATGCTACACGCAGGCAGTTTTAGTACATAACTAAATTAGAAACGTAATCAAAAGTTGCATAATGATGATGAAACCGATGGGACTGAGAAATACTTAAGTGGACACTCAGAGATAAACGCTTTCAAGAGGCCGCTCTGAAAATCCTTGAGGGAGGCCTATGTTCAGGAGTGGAGATGATGATTAGTCGTACCTGGTATACATGTTAGTTCCAGGGTCGTCTTTCCTGCATTATCACCGCTTCGCCCGATCTTAAAACGTAATGGAAATTAAACGTAGAAAATTAATAACGTGCTTGTGCTATAAATAAAGTGGTACATAGAAGTGGTACCAGGCGATGTTTTACTTTCTTACGCCCTCGTGTTAGTTTATCGACGCCACTTAACAATTTCTATTCCTGTCATATTACATTAATGCTGACGTCATTTTACACGTAATTGCTAGTTACGCAAAAAGGATTGAAGTTTGCGGATTCCTTGTTATATAATGGTTTCTTAGATTTACGCGAATGTTACACATTGAAATAAAACTATTTTATACGGATTTTATCGCGATTTGGTTTAATTTTACATTTTTTAACTTCCCGACGTTTCGATTGCTTTTCAGCTTTCGTGGTCACGGGGCAGACTGAGGTATTAGTCATCTGCTCTGTTGTTGTTCCTTGTTATATAAAATTACTAAATACAAACTTTGGCAATGTGATGCTAGGATTGCGTCCCAGGATATCTTTTATCTTTTTAGAATGAAAGTACTGAGGAATAGAAAAAAACAACTTGTCATTTTTACCTTCATACTCCCTGTGACCATCTGCAATCTAATTTGATGACCAAAACTTATTTTAAAGCGAGCAAAGCCGCAGGAAATTTTAGTAAGGGATAAAATAGTATTGGGCAGAAAAAAATACTATTACTTTTAAAAATACTCTCTTCTTTTCCTTTTCTTATATCCATCCTAAGGGTGTCTGTAAGAAATCGCCCTAGAGCGATAAGACCGCCATCAGTACTTTTTTGTTAATCTGTAATATCTTTAATCGTTTTTTTTTTCCTTTTTTATGTGCAGTTAAGAATAAATAAATAAATAAATTATGATACAATCCAGCCAAATGAACTCAAGTATGAAGTAAAATAGGTTACACAGAACCAATTGGCCATAAATATTCATATCGCATGCCTTCAGCTCGTTTTTCTTATATTTACATAATAAACGGACTAACAAGTGATCGTTTAATAGTTATAAATAATGTATACACCCGATAGATACATGTAAGCCCGAGTCCATAGTAGAATGGATTAGTAGCATTGTCTTAGACTTTATAGGTAGTGGTAAGACATTTACAATTGCCTGATTAGACACAATGACACACAATTTAGACACAATTTTATTTGCCATCAACATATACAATAAGATATACAAAAACAAATATTTAGTAAGCAACAAATAATAATGTGAGAACTTTAAGGAAAAAAAAAAAGACAAAAAATGACAATTAATATTTTTTTGTGCATGCGAAAGCGATGTGATGCCAAATCTGGACACCGACTCAGCATGAGCATGATTAGCGTTCACTTTTCACGATGGTGGAAAATGGTCTTAGTGACTGATGTAAGTGTGTCGCGTTTCGGATCTAGGTTTTATATAAATCCGATTTTCAACAGCCAGGTAAAATTATCTAGGTAGTTACTATAAGGATTGTCATTAACATGCTATCAGGTGAATCGCAGTAAATGTAACCTAGCAAAACCAAAAAAATAATCACACATACATTAGTCACAAAGCAAGCATCGATCTCGCCACCTCTTATTTTACTGCCTTCTCCTATCCACAGTGTTTATACCCATAGTTGATTATTTAATGTACGCTTAAGACTTTTGTATCCTTGCCGACATAATTCCAGGAAAATTCGATCCAGGGAAATTCTCGAAAATGTCGAGTAAATGGAACACAGTGTATAAAGTGTGATCGCTTAACTTGTAATAATATAATTAAACGGGAAATTGAACCCAAAACCTTTTTAACATCCGCTGTCGAGAAATTGCTAAATAATAATAAATAGACCTTAAGTACCAACATGCATTGGGTTGGTGTAGGCTCTTCTGCTTGCCCCTAGAACGTGGAATCGGTGAAATGTGTTTATTAAGAGCTAGATGGGATGGTTTGAACATATTTTTAACTGCAATTAAAGCCGATTATAGTATGAGTGTATTAGAAAGATACTGCATAAGATTTTTCAAACAGGTGTATGATGTCAAGCCTTCTCGGAAATAAATACTCGGGATAACATATTTAATAATATATTCGAATCTAGTAATCTTATTGAAGATAGCACTGCTCACTGCTGAATTCTTAAAGTAGCTCCAATAAATACGAATAAATGTCCCACGTCCCAGCCAAATTCGAACTCGCAATATAATAATAGCATGCAATAATAAAATCGAAAATGCGGGTGAACATTAACGTGCGAAATGGTGCGATAACTCAGCGAATAATTATAGAAACAGACCGTTTTTCTGTCCTCCGCGTATAACTAATGTTTATTTGTATAGCTCAGTGGTCATTGCAAATAAATATTTTAGTCATGCAATGTAAATCTGCTGAATTATTTTTGATGGAAATAATGTATTCATGTTGAAAATTATTATGTGCATTCACTACCACTGTGATCATTCTACATTCTTTCAAATTATTAAACTTGGTGTCTTACCAAAATTTTAAAAGATATTTTAGAACGAATTAAGTGACAAAATAAATTCAAAATAATAAAAAGCAGTGACAATACCGTTAAACATAAATTGACAATTTTGTGTGAACGATCTGATGACGATATACCCGTTATATACTCGTTGTTTGAATTAACGACATCATGTCATTACCACCCAGTATATGGAACACACAAGACAACAACGGACATATTCAAGACATTGACAGATTTACAGCAGGCGGCAAGATGAATCGATGAGGTCACCACACACTAAACAGACCTTGATAAGATTGTGTCAACAACAGACCGTGCCCAATCATGCTACATGGTTTGTTATACGGCCCTGATTAAACTACATAACTCCATGTAATATTGTATAGTATGTACTACATGGATGAACTCGATTGAAGTGAATTACTTCCTTACAGAAAACTGACGTAAAGTTTTCTGTTGTTTCGATCGCTTAATGAGATCACAGAGGGCTCAAAATTGCTGACTATTTCTCTATGTTTTTGTCAACATCATTTAATGCAATTGTGTGGCCTTTATGCTACCTCAAATTATCTTAGCTATATGATGGATATATAGTGCAAACCATCATATGAAATTGATGTGAATAAAATCAAATCCAAGGACGTTGAAACCCGACTCATTGTAATAGGGGATTTAGCTAACTACTTCCTCCGTAATAATACCCTGTTAAAATCCTCTGTTTTTGAATTGAAAACGTCCCTAAGCGAACAATTAATAATGGGGAGCCTCGCGCAGCCTCCCGAAGCCTCCCAGAGGTCTCCGAAGCTCCCCGGAGCACCGCGTAACCCGACACTCGTCAACGGCTGTCGAAAACAATTCGACACCGTTCATTCGACACTAAATTAAATGTTATTCCGACGCGCAACTAATCCAATTCAAATTGTTTTGATGACTTATTGAAATCAACTTGAGTTTGTCTACTGTCGAGTGGATCGGTCGAGCCAGAGAGGAATCTACGTAATTACTCCGTTGCCAGTGTTCTGCAAATAATACGAGGGTCTGTCGAGATGGTATTCAAAGAGTAGCCTTGTGCCTCCCCCCCCCCCTCCTCCTAAGTTGAATAATAACTAGAATAAATAAAATGGGGAAGAGTTGTGCTGACAACCGACGTAGTTTTCGTTATCTCTGTAAAATTATATTAGTAGACTATCTTCAAGTTTATGTAATTTGTTTTACGGTGCAGGCCATCGAAAAGCATTGATCGCATCCGAATATATTTTTTAAATTACATCATACTACAGTTGCTCAAAAATCTCGTTCTTAACTGCCAAATAATTTACCCAAGCACCAATTTCATCCTGCGTTTTAAAATTTAAGGAGCGGGTGTATTATTCATTATGGTTTTCGGCGGTTCGCTTATGCACATCACAGGCTTCAGACCATCGCGTGATAGTGTATTCCTTTAAGTTATATTTCCACTTCCGTCCTTGCCGATCAGAAGCCCTTTTCCACGTTATTTTTCCTTGTAAAACGATTCTTAGTAATTCAGCCATATCCATATTCCATAGGTATTCTCCCATAAAATATAGAATAATTAAGTGTAAAATAGCAACGCTAGAGTTTCTTTCCCGTTCTTCTCTGGTGAAAACAGCCTTGTGAACCGGGCAGTGAAAAAAAAAGTGATTGAATCTAAACAGTGTATGACATTTTATGTCAGTATTTTCATTTTCATTTTTCATTAGCAAGTAATTTTCTTGAAGTACTATTACTCGTAACAATTCTAATGTTGACGCTAAAACCCGATATAACAGACGAAGTATGCGCCACTTCAGGGAGCTATGCCCACACTGTCTAAGTGGTTCCTGTAATCAATAATGTATATTTTCTATTCTAGGTATTGTTCGATATCCGATATCGGTAAATATTTTTGAAGATGTCTACAAAGATTTCGATACTTGAGCTATGACGTGATGTGTAGGCGGGAAACTAAAATGTATCGTAAAGCTTATTTTTTTATTCTGGCACCGTTAAGTGATTGTATCATATCTGATAAATATATATGATGCCTCGCTGACGAATTTGTACTACGGTATGATTGCTAAGCCGGGTTCGAATCCCGGGTCGGGCAAAGTGATATTGGATTTTTCTATTCATTATCAGTCCGGAGTCAGGAATTTGTACCCGATATGGCGATAGGCTCGCCCCCTATCACATCATGGGGCGAAACATACAAGGCGAAATGTGGGTGTCCTGGTGGCGCCTCTGCCTACCCCTTCTGGGAAAAAGGCGTGAGTTTATGTATGTATGTAATTGCGATCCCGTCGAGATAGAGGTACTAATGTTAACAGACCATCATCTGTCGCCACGCCACACAGTTAATATCGCCTATCCAACTGCTTCTACACGCTGCGGTAAATGGATTGCAGAAAGGTGGGAATATGTGGCATGGCAAATTGTTCCACAGCTATGCTTATTTATCAGGTCGCTATATTGCTCGATTAATAGATATTCATTGAATAGTGTGTAGATCAAAAAAAATATTTAACAAGAAAATAATCTAGAACAAACAGTATTACCTATGACATAATTCTTGCCTTTTACGAAGCCTACACCAAAAAAGGCGAATAACAGATTAATTAACCATTGATTGGTAAGCCGGTTCCAAGGTCAAAGCAATTATATACGATTATTATTGAAGACGTAAATACTCATAGGAACTTTACTATATTGCGTGGCAATATAGTATACATTTTTGATTTCCTGATGCTATATCTGGATCCTCCTTACCATCAAGTACAAAATAACTTTTCCAATATAAAAGAAACTAAAAAACCACCTGCATTCAACAACTTTACATACAAGTGAATGCTTTAGTTTCTCGCGGGTGTAGGGTGCATATCGCGGCGACGCACGCCTGTAACCCGTCGATCGTCTGCACCTTATCATCTGCACCCAGCGGTAATAAACAACAGCGCTGCGACTTGCACCACAGTAACTGTGTGTAACTAATAAAACAGACGGTCAATTGGCGCAGCTAAGTTGCTTTGCTTGGGTTACTAAATAAATACACACAACAGTGTCGCATATAGAATACAGTGATATACCAATTCATTTGTCGTGGTTATTAGCGACTACTAGAGAATTTTTGAGTGTCAACACCTGATTTTATGTTTCACACAAATATTTTTGGTAATAAATGCTCGCATAAATAATATTTTTATATGTACTAGGTACCAAAAGCAGAGAGTTATTTCAAACTTATTGAACGATGTATAATATGAAAGAGCCCCCATTTCCACTTCAAACATATATTTTATAAAAGCTACAATTTATAGCAAGAACTTTATCATAGAAACCTCTGCAAACACTCTAAACATTTCCACTCTAAAATTCAAAACATATCTTTTAAATAAGTATCTCTCCCTTTCAATCTCCGCGACATATTTTGCCCTTTTGTGTACAGCATGTGATTCTACATTTGACAGTAGTCAATGGACTCCGGTCTCCACATTAACATCAAATGTATACAATAGCCTGAACGCTACTCGTCTAGACTACTGCGAGAGACGTTAGCATAATCCTTACTTTTTACACAAATTGTAGTCACCGACAGATGCAGTATTGGCAGGATAAGTTGCCACGTAGTACGGCTACTTTGGCAATTCACTTCCGTTTCTCTGACAGTGCCAAAGGTCGTTTATTCTTAAAAATAAATTTAGGAAAATATCTTGAATTTAAGATATTTGTAGCTTTATACTCGTATTTGTGATGGTTTGTAATATTACTTAATGTGTTTAACGCAGATTAACCATTTCTTTGATCTTTAAGTGAAATTATCAAGATTTTGGCATTGGAATAATAGCTATATTTAAATATTATTGCTTTATTTTTAAAAACCAAAGTGATGTTGAAATAAATACAAATACTCAACAGTCACATAGCTATCGAGTCTTGCGTGGTAGGTATCAGAAACTACGAGAGACTTTTCGGTCGCACAAACCCACAGATCCGAAACAAATACCTGTGGATCACACAAATATTTTTTCAGTCGGGGATCGAACCCGCGGCCTCTCGCTTCACAGGCGGCGTCTAACCAACTGTGCCACGGAATCTTTTATAAGTGCATTATTTTTCAATAGAACTAGTAATTTGTACACTTATTAACAACTTATATGGTTTGCAAATATACATCTCACGTTAATAGATTGCAAACAATTGTCAATGTTTATGTACTGACTTCAAGCTATAATGACCGCTAAATCTTAACGAATACTCTCTAATTGCCTACACATCTATACAATTATAATAGTTGTAATACCGTGCACTTGTTAATTTATTGGCAAGTGGTCTGTATCGCAAACATCTCGATGTTTGTTCTACACTATAATGTTTCTCTTGGCACGTGTCGACGAACCGCTATTAATTGTATTTGAGTTTGACGAGATTTGGGATGTTCTGTCAATTTTATTTGTGGCATAGTCTTGCTGTCTTTAGCCATGTTAGTAATTGGCCTCTGTTTCAATATCAATATGGAGTAAATGATTTAATAAAATTAGCTTGCCCCATGTGATTTTCAATATTAAGACATATAGAAGAAGAAAGAAACAAGGTTTAAGATTTTTTAGAAATATGAATAAGCTGTGTGTTGTTATAAAACCTGCTATATGCTGGATATTCGCCATCTATTCTTTGTTGTTGAGAACACACTTCTGTTTTACGAAAGCAAAACTATTGAGCTCCGCTTTCAGTACCTCAAGGTGGTTGCAAATGAGTGTGCCGATGTCACTGGTCCTTCCACTCAGATCTTTTGCAGATGCCAAAGCCTAATTAAATCCTTACCAAAACCAGTTACCACTTACCAGGTCATGACGATGTATTTAATGAAAATATAACATAACATTTCAGCTTGTATAGATACAACTGTGTCTACAACATCTATCATCTATATTCTTCGTAGACTTAAGTAATTTGTTAATTATGATTACGATGATATTTTCAATGGGAAATATAATTATAACCCAGTGTAGATACATCTATGCCTACCTTCAGATGGTACTCTAAGTTTATTTGCGTAAGCCTCGAGTGTCGGTAGGTTAGCTGCGGCACATAACGAGGCGGCCTCCCGCCCTACTCGCAAACTTTTGTATGTCTTCAGCTTATCAGCGGCGCGCAGGGCGCCTCCAACTTTCATTTTTTATTTAAATCCCAGTGTGGGGGACTTTATTATTTCAAACTTTTATGATTACTTAAATCCTACATATTTAAATGGTTTTTAAGTTCACCTACAATTATTGTGCTATGATTTTAATTTTATGTGTGTATGTATGTATTTTTAGGTGTAATTTTCTCGTTTAATATTCATAGCTTAGTTTAGTTTTATTTCATTTGTGCTTATACAGGGTATATCAAGACCGCGACCGAAAACGTTATCCTATTTAACCAAAACGTCCTTAAATTATAAATTACTCGAGCATCGATTCCACCGCTGTCCCTCATTACCGCGCGCGTCACAACTATACAAATACTGAATAGACCCTCTCCTGACCCGAATCTCTCATTAACTGCCTAACTCACTATATCAACAAATAAGTACTAGCTACAAATAATCATTGGACTGGGAACTAACGCTTCCTTTTTATACCGGTATGCTATAGCGACTAAAATGCATACGATGGCATTAATTCACTAGAATATACAACGTTGAGAGATAGTTATAAATCGCTGAGTGATGCAGTTATTCTGGCCTGGTCAAAACGAAAAATTAACCAGTCGAACAGTTGTCATCTTCTGCCCACCTTTTTGTGAATACATCCTTGAAAATACGTGTGTATATATAAAAAGATATCACATAAGTAAATCTAAAGAAAATTCACACCGTCGCGTCGTGCTAGTTTTTATTTGTCAAAGCTGTTAATCCGCAACAAAACCTTAATTATGAAATTCATTTTTAAAAGGAATTATCCAATCTATCATCGAACCCCGGACAATCCGATTTTCAATCTTAATATACCACGGAATTAAAGGAGATTTATGCAATTTATTGATATTATGTCTCTTATTGTATGCCACACCAATGAAAGTAAATAACAACAAATATAACACAAATGTATTATGTATTACAATTGGAAGTCTTTTCGCAATCGGCAATTACTTAATCTATATATAAACTCGTATACAGGTTTACGAGAAGCACAGAGAAAAAATCGACATAGGATAAAAAAGGTAAATATTAATAATGAAAAATAAATTATAATAAGCTCCAAATACGTACTCAACTTTAATCATATTGAAAGAAATTAATCGTCATAAAAAGTTTCGCTCAAAGATAAATTGCCTACGTCACTCGTTTACCGAGTTTTGTGTTTTATTCAAACGATTCTAATACTATTCGCCATATTTAATATGTAAAAATTTCATAGGCTGACGATATAATCTTTAGCAATAATGGCACACAGTAATATAATTTAAGCACTTAATATAATATAACCTCGCGGCCGATTCCACGAAGAGGTAGCCTATAGTTAAAATACCCGTTAGTGGCATCCTCAATTCAATTTCAGTCCGAAATTGTGACATCGGACAGTCTGTCGCTGCATTTGGCAACAATTTCCCAAGAAATTCGTTGCAGATTTCTCCAACTGAATATCTCACACAAAGCGGGTCAACCTGGTATTCGAACGAACCCAAGAGCTAACTGTTCACAACACGTACGTGCGTAATTACTGCTGGGTCATACATACATACATAAGTACATATACTCACGCCTTTTTCCCAGAAGGGGTAGGCAGAGGTGCTACCAGGACACCCACATTTCGTCTTTCGTCCCACGATGTGATAGGGGTCGAACCTAACGCCATATCGGGCTCAAATTCCTGACTCCGTTCTGATATTGAATATAAATATCCAATATCACTTTGCCCGACCCTGGATTCGAACCCAAGACCTCAGCGTTGTTATCCTACCGTAGTACAACTACGGTACCGAATCAGTCTGCTACTGGATCAATTGGGCGATTATATTTTTATTTGATATAGTACCAAATTCTATATTATTATTATTTCTGTTTATCACAGTTCATTGACAAAATGTACCCTTAGTATACTCTATGAGATCATCTTAAAAACGAATTACTTATTTGAATATTTTATGACGCCTAATCCATTTATAGATTTCTTTTTAAGAAATATTGCTTACAAATATTGAGATAGACAAAACAATATTCTTGAAAACATCCATTTCTTCCAAGTAATTTAATCATAATGCTATTTTGATCCATCTCACTTCCTGAGTTAATTTATTATTTCTCAATCGAATATTATTCCTGGAAAATCTAATTTCATAAAAAAAGTTTCACGTTGCTTCGACGAATTTCACAGCTCAATCTCCTATTGTCAAATTACTTGAACAGATAAGTAATTTCATCCATCATTATGTAAAACTCTCTCGTAATAACTACCATGTATTTTTATATTTTACCGCAATAATTTACAATAAGTAATAACTACGTTGTGGAATGTGGTGGGTAACCTGGTATTAAACCCGGATGTATATATCGCTGCCAATTATCTCATAACTAAATTTGTTAATACTCCTATTAATTTAACGACTACGCTTACTTAATCATTTAATTAATTTACGTTCGAATTATAATCAAAATGTATTTTGCGGCGTCGGTTGGATATGTGGTGGTGCGTCGCAGTAATGCTCCAGAATATATTAATTCATCCATCTTAAAGATAGCACGAATGCACATTGAACCTCCGCTACACAAATATTCCATGCTACCAAAATATTTGATTCCGCGCTAACTAATATATTTTCATAATCACCATCTTTATTGGTTGGAATTTTGAAAATCTCGCTAATTTTCTCAACGCTTACTTCGATTTCCTCTTTTATATATATATATTTTTTTTTTATTGTAATGAATGGCGAGACTAGCATGCCATTCGCCTGATGGTAAGCGATACGACCGCTCATGGACAGTAGCGAAACCAAACAACACCATGAATTACAAGGCAATGCTTGGAATTCCACTGCGCTCGCCATCCTGAGACATAAGATGTTAAGTGTCAATATGTCCAGTAGTTACTCTGGCTACAATGTCCTTCAAACCGGAACACAACAGCGCATTTACACTGCTGTTTTATATATTAAAATATTTTCACCATTTTACATGTATGTATATAATATATAAGCAATTGATGTATATTGAGGCAACCATCTATGAAGGCCACAGGCTGACGCTTAGCGACCGAAACACCGCGAAGTTGTGGTTTCATACGGTTCGACAAATCTTATGTCATTATCAATTCACACCCAATACACATATGAGTTAACCATCTATTGTGTATAAGAAGATATAGTTAATTTAATGAAGATAGTCACGATATTGTAAGTAATATGTTTCAAAATAAAATGGTCCTTCGAGCCACATGTACGTAATTAAATTAAGTTAGTATCGTTTTTGTTTGTAATTAAACTTAAAAATGGCTTACCACGCTAATATACTAAATTCTACAGATTAATAAACATCTTTCCAGCTTACTTTTAAACAATTAGTATGTAGATTGCTTTATATCTACCTTTTTATCTATAGTCGAAATCATCAGGCCGTCTTAGTAAGTTGCCCGGTTGATCTGCACACACGCAAGTAAGTGTGTCAACTGTCAATCCGGTGCGGCGCAGCTGGCGCACGTTCCACGCGCCGTCGACGTAGATAAGTGTCTCCACCGCTCCCCTAGGGGGATTACTCTATGATCCGAAACGAGGTTCGAATGTTCGAATGTCGTACGTAAGACTGTACGAATGTGCCTAGGTACTACACAAAATGTTCGAAACTTCTTTCGTGCGTCGTAACCATAGATTTAGTTCAGAGTGAATGATAAGTGTCATTTCAATAGTATTGATTTTTAGAAGTGGTAAACTTTTAAGTTATTAAAGTAATTTTTACGAATTATGTCGCGGATTTCAGGGTAGTCTGTCCGGGGCGGACTGACCGCCCCGTGACCACGAAAGCTGTAAAGTAGTCGAAAGGCCGGGAAGTTAAAAAATGTAAAAATCAAACCAAATCCACGATAAATTACGTAAAAAACTGTTTTATTTCAATTTGCGTAAATGTAACAAACCATTTTAATTCACTTATTTCGGATGTCGAATGTTCGAACATTCGAATTTCGTTTCGGATCATAGAGTAACCCCCAGCTCACGTCCAGCCTCGGAAACAAATCAAACTTTGTGTACATAATCTCCTTGTTTGTGTGGAATAACTGTCAATTGAAGATCCCTGGTTTCGTATTTGAGAATTGAGGATTTTGTACCACGTACGTTAGTACGAGATCTATAAATTATATATAACACATGAAAGATTACAGCGTCTTTGATGTTGGTAGAAATCGTAGAAAGAATTTTTTGAAAATTGGAAATTGTAGGTTTTTATTCCACGTACCGTTGACCAGATCTACAACGCCTAAAGAATTAGGCGTCTTTGAAGTGGGTTGAAAAAGATAGAATTTTTTCAGTGGGCTTTCATTAAAGTATTAGTACCCATGTCAAACCAAACTAGCTGTGTTGTAGAGTGTCTAGGTTAACGGTTGTCGAAAAAGTACATACGATTTTAAATAAAGCATTTAATAATGTTTGCAGAACCAAAATCTCATTCTACAACTTTTTTTCCTACTCTACATTTATCTTTCATTTTAATTAACTTTAAGTTACGTTAATAAACAATACTATTTTGTACCAGTAACATAGTCAGCATCAGAAATAGGCACAGATGTTTCAAATCTAGCTAAGAAAATCGTACTCGTAGCACCAAACAAATTCTATTGACCTTCAAATAGTTGACACTCAAAGAATCTTCGCAACGGCGTACCAAGAACTGAATCAAATATAAACAGTAAATTATACGAATTGAATAAGGAAAGCTAGATAAATAAGATCAAAGGGATTAGTATTAGAATACGTCCGTTTGTGATGGCAGCCTGACAACTGTGTGCCCAGAAATACCCTCAGGTGTAAGGTTGTCAATAAGCTCGCAAATAAATGTATAATTATTATGAATTATAATTTATTCAGTTCTAATTCAAGTATTAATGAGATTTGCATATGTCGTTAAACCTGCAGCACCCATGGGTCCGTAAGAGTCATTAACACGAGATACCACTGTTATGGAAAATAAAAGTAAATTAAAAGTTTACCAATGGCATTGCGTTTGGAGAGTAAGAATACCCCCTCCTTGCAACTTATTCCATCTACTCGTACTTTCGAAAAATGACAACGTACATACATAGTACATTCGATAAGTATATTAATGCATCTATATCTATATCAGCCCATATACGTCCCACTGCAGGGCACGGGCCTACTCTACAATCGAGGGAATCGATTGAGAGTCATAGGCCATATAGTCCACCACGCTGGCCTAGTGCGGGTTGGCGGACTTACATACCGGACTTACATATCTTTAAAATCGCTACGGTATGCAGGTTTCCTCACGATGTTTTCCTTCACCGTTAAAGTGCGTGGTGATTGACTATCAATACACACATAACTCCGAAAAGTCAGAGGTGTGCCCTGGGATTTGAACCCGCGACCACCGTGAACATGTAGGCAGCTGCGTCTGGTCCGTTGCCAACAGGCCACCACGCTATATTAATGCATACATAATTAAATACAATTTGGGAAAATATGAATCTTTTAGATAAACAATTCATTTAGACCCAACCCTAGCAGAGTCTAAGATGGGAAAGACAACTTACCGACACCGCTTTGTGACAGTGACTTGGAGTAACAAAAAGAGCCACAATATTGGAATTACCGTAAACTATAAATCAAAGCTTTACGGTTTGGTCGAAGGTCAATGGCGGGGATTGACAAAACAAACCGCTGAGGCGATTAGCAGTCAGTTGGTAATATAAAGCGAAATTATTTATTATATCGATAAACTAGGACTTAAATAGGGTTATATCTGATTAAGGATTCACTGCTGCCCTCAGAAACATTAGTTGGCAATGATATTGGCATTACTAGTGTAGATTTTACTAAGAAAATCCATGTATGTTAAATGCGTCTGAATGAGTCAGTTAGACTAATGTAAACACATAAGCACATAAACTCGCGCCTTTTTCTCATTGGACACGTAAAAATTGTTTGATTGCGAGTATAAATGCTTGTAGTTAATATTATAAAAACATATCTCTAACAATGAGCTAGACATAATAGCCTAAAAATAAAACATTCGTGTTGACTTTAACACGCTTTTATTAGCTTCGCCTGTATACATACATATTGTGTAACGGAAAATTTGATCGATTTTCGATCTCTTCAAAAAGTAGGATTGATTTTTAATTTTGCATACTTGTCAAGTACCAATGAAAATACAATTATTTAAAAAGTATGTTACGTTATCCTAGCCTGAACTTTCAGATATATATCTTTTAATATTAGTAATTGTTTGTAATTTGCGCGCCTTCCTTAGATAAGATAGCCGTAGATAGAAGTTTTCAGTAAAATAAATGATAGTTTAAAAAACTAAAAAAGACGCTTTAGTTAAAGACCCAACGAGAAAAGTAAAATAATTGATAATGAGTTTAAGATAAGAAAATGTAATGAAATACATTCATGTTAGTGTTAAAAAGCTAGGGTGAACCCGTTATACTTGTTTCAAAACGGGTATACTTAAGTCGTTTATTGTAGTTACGTTTTCGTCACCCACAAGAAGAGAAGATAAAAAAATAAAGATCGCAGGAAGTCTCTGAATACATGGCGCTTGCAGATGACTGTGATAATAACAGTAAGTCTATCGCAGGTTTCAAAAATTACGAGACACGTTTATGTTTTACCGCAGCCAAACCCGAATCAAATACTTGATTATTGAATAACCAAACCCTTGTATCAATTGTATAAACACTTTCAATTACTCTCCCTCTCTTTTCCACTGCAAGAAATCCACTGCTGAAAAGACATAAGCTTACCCCAAGGACTTCCATACAGATATTTGAAAGCAGCCTAAACACAGACCTTGACTGTCAAATGACCACAATGTTTTAATCTTTTAGCCTAAATGTAAAAATTCTGAAACGGGATTGAATTAGCCCGAGCGAGGCCAGAAGAGGGTCGACAGTGTCTGTGCGTCACTGTTCGTATATCAATATTGAGCTAGCGAAAACATTCGCGACCTCTGTTAACCGTGGCAATATTTTTAAAAGCACCACACACTACGGTATCGGTACTACTAGTTTTATTTCTTTTTCTATCTTATTTTCATTATGATTATTTGAATGATAAATCCATATTGTAGCCTGTCTTGACTGTTGCTGTGTTGATGTCGCGTAAGCTCAGTCAATTAGATATTATGATCCTCATTTTCTGTTCCAACCTTTAATTCCTCCAAGGTTCCGAACACTCTAAACTATGAGTTGGCCAAGCACGGTTCATCTGCCATTTCCTAGTTGGCCATAGTTGGAGGTTTCAACTTCCCTATAATGCTCAGAGCAGTCCAGCGCATTCCACATCCTGCTTGTGAGGAAAGCCATCACACATTGCGTCTTTTTCATCACTTTTTTTCTCAAACCCGTTCGGTTAGCAAAATATAAGGTTACATAGACCAAAAAAGAATTGTGTTTGTTTAAATTTTAATTTTAATTTTATTTATTTATTTATTAAACTTCATACAATAAAATTGTACAGGCGGACTTAATGCCAACGGCATTTTCTACCAGACAACCTTTGGGAGATGCAGAAATGAGACAAAAAGGTTGTTTCTAAGTTAATAAAAGTAGATAATATATTAAATAAATACAAACTATCAATAATATTATACCAATTCATTATAATTTTCCAATACACTTCGTCCTATGCATTCTTAATATAAAATCTAACTACACATATTTTAGAATTAAAATTAAATAGTTCATAAACGATAAATGGAGACCAAATCGACTTGTCAATATGTAACAACATCCCGGTTGGTCCCGATCGATCCCAACAGCTGTCGGTCGGTAATCCCTGGTCGCTGGCGCTGCGCTCGTAATCCTGCCGTGAGCAGGCTCCCGTGGGAACACGTCGTGACGTCACACGCGACGTGCACACCTCAGTGATCAGAGGGACGATTGGATGAAAATTGTATTTTTAATTGTATTGCTAGTATAAAGTATTTTGTAGATAGACACAGAGGTGCAATGATACGATTTAGGTTTGTTATAGTCTAAGATCCCGATATAATACGACCTTCACCAAGATGCTTATTTAATGAAACGTATTTTATATATTATTTAATATGCCAATAAATATATTCCATATGGGTTGCCTAACAAATTTTACTCCAGAGTATTTTTAATTAATAATTTAAAAAAAAAATTAAACATACCACTCGTTTGATTATTAGATAAAGTCGATACCAATCGAAAGTATGAAGCCCATAGAATATGCAAACGTTAGGTTGCCTATTCTTTTCCGATCACAACAATCGGGTTGCCAGGTGTAAACAGGTAAATCTATACTAGCATTTTGCAACGGTCTGATTATTGAATCAAACTTTAATAAAATGAAAGATTTATTTTATATTTATGAACACGGTGGTATAGGGTTGCCTGCGAAAAATCAGTCCCGAATTCCGGTTGTCGAATTTAAAAAAGTAAAATATCGCTGCTTATAAACTTAAGCGAATGTTACACATTAAGATGAAAATAATATCACGGATTTGATCGCAGTTACATAGCATAAAAGTTTATAAATAAACCATAAACCGCAATATGATTCGCAAAATTGCTTCTATTTCATCGGATTTCGGCGTACCTCCAGACTCGAAGCAAACATTTATTGAATTACATAAGGTTTACATAAGTTTACATTAGGTTTAAGGTTTTTAAGGTTGGCTACGGATCATTGAATAATTACACGACTGGGGACTACTCATTGTAACTTTTAAAAATGGTTCCAACTCCGAGCCAAACATCACTGTTTATGAAATAAAAGTTTCACGTTCGTGAATGTTTAATTTAGATTTGAGTACGGTAGCTCTCATGGCATATTGTATCTAGAACAATGGTGTATATATGCACAGCTTATGATTATTAAAATATTGTAATTCTGTATCTATATCAACCCATATATGTCCCACTGCAGAGCACGGTCCTCCCCTACCATCGAGCGTAGGATTGAGAGGGGTGAGGCCGTATAGTCCACCACGCTGGCCTAGTGCGCGTTGGTGGACTTATTCATATATAAATTCTTACACTTCGCTATGGTATGCAGGTTTCCTCACAATGTTTTCCTTCACCGTTATAGTGCGTGGTGATTGGCTATCAATACATAAATGTCTCCGAAAAAATTAAGGTATGCTGTAGGATTCGAGCCCGCGACCTCCGTGAACATGTTGGCAGCCGCGTCTGGTCCGTTACCAACAGACCACCACGATTGAAACATATTGTAATTGATATAAAAAATACTTTCAATACATAATATGTAATTACGTATAAACTGGGACATATAAGAGTAAATACCAAAAACTGTTCTTTTAGCTGAATTTGGTGTGTATAAAATATTCACAGGAGTCCATTAGGATGCATCACATATTTACCTATTACGAGCTACATTTACACGTAACATGATAACGAATGAGGGAAATTTCACTTTGCCGGCCCCGTACTCTAAATGAACCGAAAAACTCACAAATGCGGAACTCCCTTATCTAATTATGATTAAATTGAAAGCCTCATTTCCTGCTGCTGCATTTGGGATACAGAAACGAGTATATTAATAATTGAGAAAATTGTTTATCAATATCAATCATTAAAAAGAAGTAAGACAGTTGATGTTGAAGAATATTGCTTAGTTTCTTATTAACAACACGTTCTAAAGTGGTGATAGTATTACTTAACGAATAAAAACATTTCTTAAAAAAATATTTGAAAAGAGAATATTTTATTTAATGTAAGTTACGAATCTACGTTTATCTTAAAGCTAATAAAAGCAAAGAAATCCACTGCAAAAAGCCTTAATTTATTATGAATTACAATCTTTAAAACACAAAGTTCATATTCATAATATTGTAATAGAAAACAGATAATCTTCTACCATTTCAATAAAAGTATTTTAATGCGTTTTATGCACATAGAGCACTCATCTTAAGCCCTGAATTATCTATATAATGTAACTTTTAAGACACATAGAATTATTTAAAGCTTAAAACGCAAAGACTATGACGTCGTAAAAAAATTGAATATTTTAATACTTTCGATAGCAAAAAAATTGTGAATTTAAAATTAATGGGTAATAAAATTTGTCTTTTAAAATTTCAATCGCATACATTACTTAGACGGTACTGTTCGTGCTTATAGAATTAATCGTCTGGCATTGGCACGATCAGTAAAAATATGCTCTAGTTTCACCTGCCGTATCTACTATTTGTACGATCTGTATTGTACTGTATTGTAACAGCCGATATACGTCCCACTATAGGACACATGCCTCCTATACGACGCGTACCATTTAGAGGGGTTTGGCCGTATAGTCCTGGCCACCACGCTGGCCTAGTGCGGGTTGGCGAAATTTACATACTATTGAAATTCTTACAAATCGCTATGGTATGCAGGTTTCCTCGCGATGTTTTCCTTTACCGTTATAGTGCATGGTTATTGACTATCAATACACACGACTCCGTAAAGTAACCTGGGATTTGAATCCGTGACCACCGTAAACATGGTGGCAGCCGCGCTTAGTCCGTTACCAACAGGTACCACCACGCACTTTTACTTATGATCAGTCATCTTATTTTAATATTCTATCATTACAAGACTAGACAACGCACTTAATATTGCATAAGTTATATTCTTTTGTCATATCCACCTGGTTCAGAAATAACTCGACAGCTAACGTGGCCCAGTTGATTAGACGCCGGCTGCGAAACGAGAGGCCGCGGGTTCGATCTCCGCACCGAAACAAATGTTTGTGTGATCCACAGGCATTTGTTTCGGGTCTAGGTTTTTGTAAGATCGTAAAGTCTCTCGTAGTTTCTGATACCCACGACACTAGACTCGATCGTAGTGTTGGGTCAGGACTATGTATGTGACCGTTGGGTGTATTTATTTATTTATTTTTGATATTTATATCTTAAAAAATGGCGTTATTCGAATACTTTGACCAATCTTATCCACTACATTCGATCGAATGAAATGATAAAAAATTGGATATTTTTCATTTTGCAACAAAAACATCCAAATACTACTGTCCCGCCTCACACCCGCCACTGCAACTCCTTTAAGCCAGGATCAACGGTGGCACGCATTTTAATGACACTAAGCATTGAAGCTCAGCGAGTCTCCGGGAATGTCTAACTTGTCTTTAACCCGCAACGAAATGAATCATAAAGTTAAATTAATAGAAGGTGTTGGAAATAAATTATTGTCCACTTCCCTCCATAATAAAGCGGGTGACAAAACAATGAACTAAAGAGGTAAATAACCTCGCATAAAGACATTTACAGCCAGAGAAGCTAGCTGTAAAGCACCGCATTGGTCATTATTACATTTAAATGGGACCTATTTTGTGAGCTGTTATACTTGATTCCAATAATAATCCAAGTACTAGTTGTTACTTATGACCTCTCATAGTGTCAAAGCCCTTTTTATTTGTGTGTTGTAATAAAGAGCATTCAATACAGGTGCTAAAGACGGCGCTCGTTCCCGCGATCCTATTATCTGATAAACGAGAGAAACCACCGCAAGCTTTATTCGACGGCTAATGCCAGGTTTCTTAAATGCTTTGTATTTACTAAAATATATTAAAAGATGCAAGTGGAAATAATGGAAATTGAGAATAAAATGTATCTTATCAGATTTTTAGTTTATGTTTTGCTTCATGCATAAAATGACTATAACGGTTTTAAAGGTGTGCTATGTATCATCATTATTTTATTTGGTTTAAAAAACAAATGAATTAAGCCATAAGCATAAAATATGGGGAATGCTACCTTATTTCGTTTTGATCTAATTTTCAGTGCCAGTGAATAGTTATAATTTAAACTCATTGTTTCATAGATTGCTATTCTTACGGCAATTCAAAGCATTCGACATTCTGGTTGAAATATTATTATATTTAAACACCTTTATAAAGAAGTAAAATTACATCGCGCTCGCTCAAAAATAACAGCTACTTACGAATGTTTAAGCAAACTCCCCAACCTTTTAACTTTCACCAAACAAAACATTTAAAATCTTTACATTACTCGTTAACCGTTTGGATGGAGGACGGCAAATGTTTATACTGAACTGCTAAGGGCCTGAGAGACCGAGAACCTGACGACAACTGTCCCGTAGTTACTCGACAAACTCCACCTCAAATATTTTGCTTACCTCCAAAATTATTTCAAAGCGAGGGTTCTTTCTTTCGCAAACATTTTGATGTTAGAAATTACTTTTTGAAACTCTTCTTCAAAGATTTCCTTGCTGAAAGTATTTGTAATGAAAATTCAGATGTATGTAGGTTTTTTATTTTAGCTCATAAGTGGGTTTTTATGTTTACTATATAATTTAAAAGTAAATAGTTATGCGTAACAGTTCTTACTTTTTTTTTGAATGATAACTTTACAGTCGCAGCGTTGTTCTGTCTTTTTGACATAAAAATAACAACTAGTAACCTCTCTGCCTATCCCTTTCGTGGTTACAGCCATGAGCGGACCTAATATAAAGTAAGATAGTTAAGTATGAATGTAAATAGATTATAAGCCGACTGTTGGCTTGTGCTATTTCTAGGTCGACACAAAATCTAACACTGTATAGTCTAATTGATGACGTCAGTTACTAAGTACATATTGCTCCAACACAAATAGTTTGGAATGTTATTGTATGATAGTGTCATATCCTTTATGTTATGTAGACTTTAGTTTCTACAGTTTCAAATTCTCCTTGAGATATTCGATACAGATTCACTGGTGGCAGGTCTCTCATTTTTTTATTGCGATGAATGGCGAGACGAGCATGCCATTCGCTTGATGGTAAGCGATACGACCGCTCATGGACAGTAGCAAAAACAACAGTAGTGACTCTGGCTACAATATCCTTCAAACTGGAACAACGGAATTGATTCGAATGATCGATTGGTAGTTATAATTTATATAATTTAATCTTCTATTTAATTTATTCATATTTGAAATCATTCCTCGTAGGTGCTTGCAGACCCAATAATTATAATAATGAGATTAATTGCACGACGTCATCCCAGCCACATGTGATGCATCGTATTATATATTCATGAAATTATAGATAACAATATCTACATTTAAATGAGCTATAGGCTAATTGAATGCGGACTAAATAAACAAGAAAGTAGTCGATGATTCAAGTCTAAACTTCTAAAGTATACAGCTCTATTTAGTCAGAGGTCGAAAGTTTGACCGCAAGGCAGCTCAAACTTAATTTTATTATTCGCAATTTATTGCTATACTTGTACATCATATTGATGTGAAGAAACACATAGTGAAGAATTTTACCTCGCACATTCAAAGACAGGGAAAATTCACTTACCGCATTAGACTGGCATTGTTAATTAAAGCTAAAACCCTAGATTAATACCATTCTATTTAATAGAACATATGATGAGTGCTGATAGTAATATATGCATTTAGCACAAAATATTAAAACACAATTCCAAAAGGCAACACATTCCTGAAGCGGCACCCGAAGTTGGAAATATTCATTGGAATATAGCAGGAACTATCTTAGAGACAATACAATTACCAACAAACTTGTCCGTAGACTATGTGGATCACGTCGAGTTCTTCAAAGCTAATTGCCCCATTATTCAGTATTCCAGGTCGGGCGCTAATTATGTATTTCACACACGAAAGTTAGTGCGTTCGAGCTGCGAATACTTGAAGTCTAAGTCTTAACTAGCGGGGAGCTTTATTAATGCTTGTTTCAAAAGATTCACTGAGTATACGAGTTTAAAATGTGTGAAGGTGCAAGATCTGTGTCCCAACTGTGACATGAAAAGCATTCGAAATAGTTAAGAAATTTAAAAGAATCAAGTATTCATATAACAGCTTTTATTTTACACTAACACTCAAATTTCCAACTTAATGATGATAAAAATCTATAAATCCTCATAAGTTAGGGGTAAGCAAATGCGTAGCAAACTTTTTAAATGCTGGTAGGCAAAAGTGAATACAGTGATCCTGGTAATAAATGAAGTGGAATACACAAGCGAGATGTGGTTATTTTTAATGTATGTTGAAAGGACAAAGTGAGAGAACAATTGAAAAAACTCTGAAATAAAATAGAAATACATTCACTGTTACACTAAAAAAGAAAATATCATGTACATTTGTATTTTTATTGTAAAAACTGTAACATTAACCGTGTTCGCAATTAAACATTACATTTGAGAGCAAATGCGCGGAGCCCTTTTTCTTTAACCAATGTTCAGCATTTCCATTCGCATAATACTTTTACTGTTTTTATTTAATATAGTTTGAGAAACAAAATCATTTATTTACAGAGCCCTTTTATTTTTCTTTCTAAGCAACTGAATTGAGTGCTATTAACTTTAAGAGTACCTAACCTAACATCGCTGATTTTATTCCGTTTATTGTGTTCGGTTCAGGTCCGCTGGTAATGTGGTGCCTCCCGCCTTTTCCTGTTAACTTTCCCACAATAAATCAGCAAGTTTTACGAGTCTTTTGTTTTGTTCATATAATAAAGTATCATAATTTTTGTCTTTGTTTGCTCCCCCACAAAGACGTAGGCGCTTCAGGGTTATTGTTTTGAGTTGATTTACATTAAGGGTCTTTACACACTACTCGTACAACGTAGCATACGATGAACGTGCAATGAACGCTTAAGACATTTTATATGAAATACCGTGGACAGTCATCATCCGTGACGGAAAGTAAATAAATCATACTTTGTCAAGTCATGCTTTGTTCAAGTTGTGCTTTCGTACAAAGATGTTCGAATTTTATAGTGTAGCCATGTAGAGTTAGGGGCTTGACTTTTCGTGAGATACCAATTTGTTAAAACTAAAAATGTTATGATGTTATGAGTCTTGGGCCAACAAGCTATTCTTTGAATTTACAAATTCGTATGTAATTAATTGTCCAACAAACAAATCCTTTGCAGAAAACTCAGGTGACAAATCTTGTGCCACTGAATTATAAACTGATCAATTCAAATCGTAAGATAGCAAAATTTCGACAACAACTGTTCGCACATTCGATAAGTACCCGGTATCCCTGCCTTTTATCCACTTCGATGGTCAGAATCAGCTAAATACGAATCGAATGATCATGACCGGGTCCTCGATAACCAGCGGTAAGGAGCCTTTTTACGCCAGGGCTGGCAATATTAACTAATTACGATTAAATACCCATAGTCCTAACTACATAATATAATACGTTTTTCGTGGGAATCAGAAACAAAGAGGGACTTTGGGGTGTTTACACCCACAATTTATTATTTTGGTGCGGGAATCGAGCCCTCATATTTTTGTTTCACAGCCAGTGTGTTAACCAACTGCGTTACTAAGGCTGGTATTTTAAACACATATTTGATTGGGCAATTTTTTTCGATTCTAGGTACTTGTAAATGGGACGTTTGTTTGTAAGCAACTGCAAGCAATACAAATAGGTACAGGTTAATAGCAGGCGTCCTGTTTTGAGCGGCATAATTGTGATTACAGGATGCAGTCATGTGGATATTCTATTTCGAGTGAACCGCAATCAGATGAATTGTAGTGGGTAATTTCACCGTATCAGCGCATCACCGCCCACTGCTTATGCACTTGAGTCCTCGACAACAGAGAATACAATTAAAAAAGGTTAGTTCTACCAGTGTGCTAAATTCTTACATTTCAATCCAGTTAATTTCAAGATTGTCTAACCAAAAATACACTACGATAATTTATATTATTTTTTATTTTTTCAAGAACATACATAAACTCACGCCTTTATCCCCGAAGGGGTAGGCAGAGGCGCCACTAGGACACCCACATTTCGCCTTGCATGTTTCGTCCCACGATGTGATAGGGGGCGAGCTTTTTCAAGAACATACAAGAGAAAACGATATAGACTAAGACCCACAATTCTCTCAACAGACCCTTCACCCGTGCCCAGTGGAGGGGCCTATAAATATATTTTATTATTCATGGCATTTCCAAGAACATAAAGTTGAAATGCAATAAAATATAAAATGGATAAAACACAAATATGGCAGCCCTACAGCAAGAAATGTACCAAAAAACTACGGCGCCCATGACGGCGCAAACGAGCCGCGCGAATACAGCCCTTTGAATGTTAATACACCCTGCCCCCTGGTCAATGACAACTTCACTTTGCAACACCTTGCGCTGTTTGTAAAATGACCAGAGGAAATATATCCCACCAAAAACATTTTCAGTAAAATGTTGTCAAGACGAGACCATATGACCCGCATTGACAAATATTATCAGATCTCATGTAGAACCAAGCTTTTTACTCTTCACACCCTAACTTTACAAAACCTAAATTCACAATATCTATAACTTAATATCTAATAAATTTTAATTAATTGTGTGCTTATTTTCTTTCGCTTCATCGTATAATAGAAACGTAGATTTTCAGTAATAACTATATGATTTTTTGAGTTAAATTCACAAGCAATGCGAGGTGAATGAAAGTCTAGACAATTTACTAGGAATTTTTATTTTTCTAATAGTTTGTCGCGGCCAAGGTAAAAACGTTTTGTATACAGAATGACTAAGCAACATGCTTTTTACATACATAGTAAGATTTCTATACTATTTGAAAATATTTGACCCTATAATATTTACAATTACATACACTTTAATAATTATGTTTTTCTTTATTATTATTTTTTAATTTGAACTCAATATTTATTAACTCTCAAATTTCTCTGTAGTGCAGTTGGCTTAAACCGTCTGTGAAACAAGAGGAGGCAGGTTCAATCCTACACCATTATAAATATTGACGTGGCACTCTTAATATATTATTATTATACTTTGTATCGGGTCCGGATATTTGTGATATTGAAAAGTCTCTCTTAGTTTCTAATACAGACTGCACAAGACTTAGTAGTATCTTTCTGTAGGGACAAAACTATGGGTATAATTGTTGGGTGTATTTTTTTATCACTAGAAATAAATATCTGTGTCCATAGTCCGTCCATAGTCTCTGCTTACTAGATAGGATACTTACTTAATGTAACATTCATGTCTTCAACCATATATCTTTTTTCTGTAAATATTTTATTTAAATTCTTGAAACCTACAATATTTGCAAAAGTCCCTAATCTTCAAGTGGTCTACAGCAGGATTACCGCAATTTCGACAGCGGACACAAAGTGAAACGGCGTTGCGAGATCGTTGTAAAAACTTCCCCACTTTTATACAGAACCCGCGAATAGTAGTAAACTCGGCCGAGCTGAAAACATTACGTTCTATTGAATTTCATCGCGGACACCTTTCTTTATCTCGATGGAAAATACTCGCTGGATTTATACTTTGACCCAATTTCTGTGGGGGCTTTTAGCGTGACCTGCCGCTGTAGTATTCCTCTGCGGATATTCAGTTTCGAGCAGGCCGACATAATTGTGTCATAAGATATTTGTTAGATACATGCACAATACTGCATTTACAAACAAAATATGTATTTGAGCGTTAGTGATATGTATGTTTGTTAACTTAGCTCTTTTAGTACTTTTTATATACAATAGGTCCGGAAAACGAACAGCTCATCTGATGGTAAATTATCACTGCACATGAATATCCACACCGCTTGGATCATAGATGTGTTGCCGACCCTTGAAATCTGGAGAGAGTGGGAAGGAAAAAGGATGAGAAGAGGAAATGGTTATTGAGCATCCGGCAACCTCTCACCGAACGAAACGCGACTGCAAAGCTGTTGCCTCACGTTAATCTCCTGTGAGACAGGTGTACCGCCCCGGAGGAGCCTGCCCATTCATGCTGAGTCATGACTGACAACAGCGTGGCTCTACCACTTCCAAATAACTTAGGAAATAGTTCTGAATAATTATTAATATTGTTTAAAAAAATAGTAGAATGTAAAAATAATCACAAAATAAAAATGTGTTTTTTAAATATCGTGTAATGAAGTGAAACGGGGGTTCTTTTACCCTAACGCTTGCTAGTGGTACGATGTATTTAAAAACATAGTTACAAGTTTCATATATGTCACTTAGGGTATCTTAATAAACTTGTGTCTTAAAACTTGCTACAGCACAATGTCGTGGTTGACAGCAATACATAATTCCGCTTGAATTCTAAAACTAAAACACAACATGCGAGACCAACTTGAATAAATTCAGCGGAAAGCGATCAAGTGGGCTGGAAGTTAATAATAACTGGCTTTTCGGCGCTTTAAGCGGTGCAGGGAGTCGCAACACTTCGCTAACCAACAACTACATTATATTTCACATTTGCGTGTGGTTTTCGTGGGTTAGTTTAAACTTTTAAGCGAGATATCTATGCGTGCATTTGTGAATTTATATAATATTAACAGAAAATTAACATTAATGACAGCGTCGGTGTTGCATTTTGTTCAGTTATTGAGTTTGTTAAGACTAGTAGTGAACCTAGATGAAGACTGTATGACGCGGCTTCATATATCCCATCATAATGACTAAAGTAAGTGTTCCACGTTTCGGGTTCAGTTTATACATAATATAAGTTTCTAGTTTCACATTTTTTTTATTGCAATGAATGGTGAGACGAGCATGCCATTCGCCGAAAGGTAAACGATACGACCGGCAATGAACAGTAGCAAACCAAACAACACCATGAATTACAGAGAAATTCATGCATTGGCATTCCACTGCGCTTGCCATCCTGAGACATAAGAAGTTAAGTGTCATTATTTCGACCACAGAAAGTCAAATATAACTAACTACAGTTTCTAAAATCTCCACATCCCAAAAATAAACAATTTACGACTGGATTTTGATTTCGCAGATAAAGTTATCGGCTTACGAGTGATTTTATTCCACTATATCTAATAATTCTCGACACGTAGTCTCAGGACGATTCACCCGCGTTAGTGCCACTAAAACGTATCTAAAGCCAATAAAAATAAGACGCACATTCATCTAATGCTTTATGGTAATAGATTATAATTTTATACGCCGCGATAAAGAGCTTCAGCTCGTGTCAACTTGCTTTGAGTTTTAACTGCGATTTTATTTTAATCGTGAAAGATGAAATTGCAGCCGAGGTTACGACCTGAGTGCGATGTCTTTTAATATTAAATTTATGTTCATTTGCACATGTGATATATAGTAAGCTTTACGTATTAAAAGAGATGAGGTGTATTGCTTAGCTATATTGACGATACTTTTAAGAGTAAGATTTAAATGAATAAGATTTTATAATAGGGACCTACGCCAATGTGGTAAATAAGCCCGCATAGGTACAACATTAATTATATAGCCTAGTCTCAAATCCAAATCAAAAAAGCTACTATCCCCCGGGATAGTAAGCACCGTGTACAATTATTGTGGACAGTCCGTCGTGTACCTACATTTATCCTATTTCGTTCAGTCTGGCATAATTATGTTAATTGTCAAAAAAACTAATTTGCCGTACCAGTACGTAAAACGTAATATTCAACGTCATAATTTGAAAATTAATTTAAAAATAGGGTCTGCATATCTGTGACCCTAGCACGAACGGCTATCGAAAAAGTATTCGTATCGTAAATCGTAATCGAGAAATATTGTATGAGATTTTTTTAGCGCCGTAAAAGGAACTAATTTTGCGAGAACGAATGATTTTATCTTACTTTCGTGTCGTAATCGAGAAGTAACGTCAACAAAACTCGAATTATATAAACGACGGAATATGCTTCGTGCTACGGACTACCGTCGTACTCCGGTTATCGTATCGAGTCCTCGATACGTATACGTTACGAATTCGATAGTTTTTCGTGCTAAGGCTACTGGTCGAAACAAGAATCAATACTTTGAAACACCGTTTTATCTTACAATACAATTAACCAAGTTACAAACTCACGTAGACTTCGAACCTCCGGCTGAAAATGCATCGACAATGTGCATCCGACGGCACATTCCTGAGGTTCATTCAGACGACCCACCCTCCCGTGTAGAACGTCCCTCACTCTATCGACGTAATTCACGTCGACTCGAAATGAGATCTGTGACTTTACCTGGACGTTCCGTGAAAAGAGTATTGAGGCTGAATTGTGAAACGGAATTGTAAGAAAGGTTTGATTGATACTTGAATTTCGCTTGTTAAATGAGCACTGTGGGTCATAATTGGGTATCGTGGGTTACTCAACAATTTAAATACTGATCTCGATTGTAGGTTAAGTTGATGGTGTAAGCCCCGATAACATTCGATTTATTGATACCGACACGTAAGCTCAGTGTCTAGATAAATACATAAATTATATACCTAGTTTGACTGAAACCCAATGTAATTATTCAAATAGTAAGATGAATAGACTTTGGAAATTAATTGTTGCTTACTTTCGCCCATAGCAGAGCGAGAAGATATTACGAACTAGAGAGTTACTTTGAATAAAAAGATTTAAACGCCGAGTTTAAATCGTAACAGAAACATCAAAACGTCCTGCTTGCGATGACATTCTCTCCGATAAAAAAGAACAAAGAGCCATACATGTTCCAAGCGTAGTGATGATTAATGAACATAAATAGGACCCTCGCTACAAAAACAGTTTGAAATAAAACGATAAACCCTATTTAAGTTTCACATATGACACTTTGTAAAAAAGTAATGTTTGCAATAACACTAATTTCTTATAAACATAAAAGTTTATAGTCACGCTGTGTAACGCTCTGTCTCGTAAACTAAAAATATAACGACACATTGAATATATTAAAATGGTATGGAAAATAATAAAAATCACGGGTATTTGTTCACAAACATATTTTCAGATGCATTATTAAATTAAAAGAAATCTACAATATTACAACCCATAATTATAGGTTACCAGCTATATAGAAGGTTTTATATACTAAAAGAAGCAGTAAGACTTCTATGTAAGACAAGTCACAAATATTTATTTCAGTAACTTGACCAAAACCCGGCCCACTGAGTTTGACTCGCCGGGTCTTCTCAGTCGGGTCGCGTTGGATCCGGTAGTAAGCCTACAATTACGGGACGTTTCGGAAATACTCATGGTCGTTATTTAATCAATTGGACCCAAAACAAGCCCACTGAGTACTATTCGCTGGATATACTCAGAATTGGGTCGCGTCGCGTAGTTTACAGTTATAATTGAAGCCCACTGAGTTTGTTTCGCCGGGTCTTCTCAGCCAGGGCGCGTTAGATCCGGTGGTAACATTAAACCGATACGCACCGTTTTAATAATACTGATGGTCCACTTAGACACCAATTAACGTAAATAATGCATTTCCTTAGAATTTTTTTACCATAAAAGCTTATAAATAATATAATACTTAATATAATAAAATTAATATAAATATTACAACAAATATCTTGTAAATAGAAAATAAGTACTATGTGTATTGACTTGTCATAAGAGCTATTTAATTGCCTACGTGACCATTAAACGAATTTCATTTCATTTCATGTAAGTGTAAGAAAACTTTCTAATGCGGTAGCTCTGCCTCACTGAAAATCACATGCGGTATCAGTTTTGCTTAAAAGTTATATGAAATCTGTGGAATTACTGAATATTTTACAATCATTATTATAATCTACCCGTATCGTTGTTATTTTACTCTTCTGTCTGTTCTGAATAGCCAGAAGCTTGTCCATTTTCCGTCCTGACAAAGAAATATCCTGTATAATATATAAATAATATAATAGTTGTTATAATTTAAGTTTTTGCACTCAAAGTCTGAATGTTGCAAACATATATTTGTTTTTGTTGATGTATATGACTGTTTGTAGTCCAAAATTAAAATATTATAAAAAATAAAATAAATACTTCTTCAGAAGCCTTTGTATATAATCTATCCACTAGGACTACTTCTATCTATAGTCAAGATAGAAGAATGTCGAAAGAAACGGAACATTTACCCGTCTGGAATGAAATAATCTGTGGCAACGAGTATGGCAAACTGTGAAGGAGATTTATTGTCTTCCATATTGGATTTGTTTCGCATGCGGAATATGAAATGATTTCATGGGCCTCGGGCGACGCCTTGGTTTGCTTATTGAATCGCGACATAACTCCACACTAGAACTAAGAACATGTAAATCGTATCACAAGGAAGAACGTAATTTATAACTAACAAAAATAAGTAGTGGAAAATGTTTCTAATAGCCCAGACGGCAACCAAGGTTCACAATGGTAAAAAATACGTATAAGTAACCCATGAAAGTAGGTATTATGTAGTTTTTCGTTTTCAGCCTGTACATGTATTCTATACGGAGCAAGCCGGTTTAATTGTATCGACAAACAAGAAAAAATGTCTCACTTCACTTACCACCTATCGGTAATACAAATAGCAATTTTCGTTCTACTATAAAAAATATTACCATCGCTTAGCCATCTCCAACTTAGACTTACAATATACTAAAAATATTTGACCGTCACATTTAGAAACATCAATCTAAAAACTGTCAACTGTACATTCCAATAACTGAAAGGAAATGTCGAACAACGAACGCCCTGAAACGTGTTTTGAAAGGCTCTCAAACGGCACAATAAAAGAAAGAGCTGCCAACGAGTAAAAACACAAAACTGCTGCTACAAGCAGACGACTCAATCAATGGTTCTGCCTCTGGAAACCTAAAAAGTTTTTTTACGATTTTCAGTTTCCCTCCGGACGAAGATCGTATTCGATTTGTTTTTCATTGTAAAGGTGCGGCAAACGAGCAGTGCTCACCTGATGGGAAGCGAATACATTATGATTAATAGATTTTTACGTCTGAAGAACCGGTAGGAGGAAGAAGAGTGAAGGTGTTACTAAAGCCTAGTAATCTCATTGACTGTACTTGATAATTCATCGGTTACGTCATAGGCGTAGCGGCTCATGCATTTTTCAAATAAGACTAAACATACCGCGGTAGTACTTTTTTTTTAAATTGCTTTAGACTCTATAGCTGAAGATACGATAAGAGAAGAATCCCGGGTATCAGCTACTAAACATAGTAACGAACCCGTCAGAGTGACAAAAAAAAGTACAACATTATCTTTTGGCATTACTCGATGAAAAAAATTTTGGTAGAAATTATTCTATGATATATTTGCCCAATAGATTTAACATAGAGCTGATACATCGGATCGTTAGTCTTATTACCACATTCAAAGTTATTTTACCAAGAAGTCGGATATTACATCTGTAGGCCATAATCCAATTAGGGATAAATATAATAATACATTAATCTTGGAACTAATTCACTCGACCGTAAAGTAAATACAAAGAAATAAGTCAAAGATATTGTTCTTTGTGACCGTTCATTAGTTGCCATGTCGGAGTAATAACACGGATCCCGGAGTAATAGTGCGTGGCCAGTTATATTTGCTTTATATAAAACTTGCCTGACTGCCTCGGTGGCGCAGTTATACTACGGTACGATTTCAACGACGAAGTCTCGGGTTCGAATCCTGGATCGGGCAAAGTGATATTGGATTTATCTATTCATTATCAGCCCTGAGTCAGGAACTTGTGCCCGATATGGCGATAGGCTCGCCCCCTATCCCATCATGGGACGGAACACACAAGGTGAAACAAAATTTCCTGGCAGCATCTCTGCCTACCCTTGTGGGAAAAGGCGTGAGTGTATGTATGTATTTGTATGTATCAAATATTACTGGATATTGAGAAAAATTCTCTACTGATTGCACAGATCTATGGTAAAGACTGAAGAACGCAAAGTTGAGTAACTTGCTCTTTGTATAACGTCGCGAGTTCAATCCCAACATGCATAATATTTATATAGCCTATTTATCCAATTTAGGGAATTTGTGTATATTATGAAGCTTTTATTTTTAAGAGCATCCAAAAGACAAGACTAATCCTACATTTGTTTAGTGATCCGAATAATATGAACAAAATTATATGGATTACAATAAAAACGGGATCTTCTCAAAAATATATTTTTAATTCTATTTTATTACTATCCTGTCTCAATCTAAATCTCTACGTTATTTAAACCATATGTTATCTCATTTAAAATGTTATTTTTCCACCGCAACATTTTGCAGCCACACGACGATAATTTTTGTTACTGATAGCACGACAACTCACTAAAGACGTTCCACAGAAATTGTATGAACAAGGTATGGGCCATTATTTTTAAAATCGCCTATTATCCTGCCGAAAATTGGATTGACTAGATAGCTTTGTAGAGAATAAAATCCAATTGGGCCCGACCGATTTCTCAGAGATTAACTAGATCTAGTTTTATTCGCGTTCAGCGAAATTGGAATTTCATAAAAATACCGCTTTTGGCTGTGGACAACCTTCATGAAATTTGTAATGTACGATGCCTTTTAGTATTTAGCAGCCTCAATCGACCCTTACAGCCCAACGGCAAACGAGAGGCCGCGGATTCGACTACAGCAACCAAAAGACTCTACCCACTGTGGCCCCAGCATGTTCTTTGTAGTGTGGAGAAGTAGATGAGGGTGTAGGTGGTTGGTGTAGGTGAGCGTATTCTCGAGAGGTCGGATACGCGGGTAGCCTGATATCGACACGGCTGCGTGTCGACGTGTGACGAGTGCGGTAGGCAGAGCCTATGCAGGAAGCGGCGGAAATAAAATGCTCCACACAATGCGTACACGGAGTTTAATGTACACACAAAAGTCACAAATGGAAAAGTACAGAGTCACTAAGGCTAAGGTCTTATACACTACACTAATACTAAAACAAGTCTTTACACTACACACTAAATCAGTCCACTAAATACTAAGAAGGAGAGGAAAGCGACAGTCTTATAAACAGCAAATGAAATAAAATAATATGCAAAGGCGCACGGTACGTAAGCAAAGCGAAAGGTACGGTGTGAAGCGCGCATCGAGCAGAAGCCGACTGGCATGCGATGCGACGAATGGCTGCGCCGGCGCGGGCCCGGTGACGTCACGACTACCTGAGCTCCGGCCGGCGGTCAGCTGGTGAACCGTTATATATTTTGCTTCCGTGTGTGTATGTGGAGGGTCGCCACAGTAGTTTCAAATCCGGTTATATTTATTTGTTCTTCTGAAATACTTAAACAGAACACTAAAGCGACATAAAACGTAACAAATGCTCTGTGTTAACACACTGCAGCGACGTTTATTAGCCGCTTATCTTAAATTATGCGGTGGGAGCCGCGCCAAGTCGCAAACCCTGGGTATTGGGTATTATCTATGAATGAGCAGACCGTTTGGGCATGCTAGTGCAGCGGGTATTGCTGTATAATTCCTGATAGGTCAATATTAATGGGTGACAAATACCCGTAGGATACAGCTGTGAGCTGGCAACGTGCCGACGCTCCTGCTAGTCCCAATATTCATTTGTTTAATTCACGGTTGGTGTAAGGACCTTCCGTTTAATTTTTTGGTGGACTGGAGTATCCTGCATACTCATTCATTGTTTTATTCACGGTTGGTGCAATGAATGTTCGTTTTCTTTTGAGGTGAACCTTCGCCACTTAGTCGGATCTGTGGCGTCCTCATTCGCAGGACTGTCTCCGTAGTCTTCTAGGAGATGTCAAACAAGCCATTGCAATCTCAGCTATCGCTTGTGAGGTGGTAATTAAGCTTTGAATGCTTCTAGGCCAACGTGCAAATATGTTATAAGAATCATGATATCACATAGTGCCTAAATTGTCCACAATTTTCGTACGTTCTATTATTTATCAATTTTATTTGAAAAGACAACAAGAGACAAAGAATACGTTTAATTAATTGTATTTCGTGTAGTTAAAAATATCACGAACAAATGTGTTTTTGGTACAACATTTAAGCATCTTCTAAATCTTAACGTAAAAGCGCTAAAGATTATACTGAAATGATTTCAGCAACGTATAGATATAAATAAAAGACAACAAACAGAATAAACGTTTCGTGTCTGAAACCGCGCGAGCGTTTACAAATTGTCTTGTCTAACCATCCAGATTTTGCTGAACAATACATTAAGTATTCGCGGTACTCAGACTGTCTACGATACAATCGCCCGCATTAGCATCTGATCGTCGATGAGATTTGAGCACCGCGAGCCATATCGCAACCTCGTTAATATTGCAAACCAGTTAGTACTGCTTTCTAATTCCAATCAAAGAAATGCTAATATCTATTAACTATACTTTATTTTTAAATGATAAATCTTAAACCGACGTGTCTATTGATTCGTATCTGTAAGGAAATATTACATGTTAATACCACGTCTACCTTCAGTTGGCGTGTGGTGAAATTAAGAACTAAAAAAGTCTAAGTAAAAAATGTTATATATATAGCCTCTGTGGCGCAGTTGAGTAGACTCCGGCTGTGAAACGAGAGACCGCGGGTTCGATCCCCGCACCGAGACAAATGTTTGCGAGTCCTACAAGTATTTGTCTCGAGTCTGGGTGTTTGCGAAACCGAAAATTCTCTCGTAGCTTCTGATAACACAATACTTAATTAATCTTAATGTGGGGCTATGTATGTGATTGTTGGGTGTATATATTTATTTATTAATATAGGTACTCCTTGACGCACATTCTTATATATTATACTTTCATAATGTAAACAACGGTCATACACGTAATGTAATAATAATAACATGTACAATGTATTAATAAGTGTTGAAAATGAGTTTAATTGCCTCTTAATACTGCAATATTTTTATTTTCAATCCAAAACATTAATAAATTTATATTTTGAAAAAAATTCTAAAGTAATTGAAAAGTGTACTTCATTTAATTTCAATTTGAATTGAGGCTGGCGATGTGGGTGGCATTTTCACTTAATAATATTATGTAAAAAGTTTCTGGCAGTTTAATTATTGACTTTCTATTGTCGGCTCTCTCTGGGGACATGTCTTTCCTCATTTTCTTTTTAAGAAAACCGACTGAGGCTAATGACTCCTTCACATGCGTTAATAGACCTTTAGTAGATTATATAGACATTTAGTATACACTACACGGCCATTGGCCATCTACTATATACTTCACTAATATTTAACGAATCAAAAACTAAATCATACACAAAGCCATTCAACAATACCACCGATCATAACCTCAAAGCAGACCAATAAAACCTTATAGAAGCGTTATTATTGACAGCTGTAAAGCCACGAGTACGTTCCTCTGTAGCACATTTAATTTTAATGTATCGTAACACTCCGTGTGGTCATCTTTACGAGCCCTTGCCAAATGGAATATGAATTTATGATACACCTATGCAATATAGTCTGGCGGACAGCTAATCTAAATTTAGGATTTATCGGCTAGGCTGTTATTTGTAGACTATTGACTATAAATTTGCTGCCGGTCTGTTATATGCAGTCCCGTGAAAGATTACACATAAGCTCTGTGTAAATGAAAGGGTTTGACACCGATTCCATTACCGTGCAATTCATATGAGAATTTTCAAGACGAAAATATAACAAAGGTTTAATGTAGAAGTGAGACATAAACTCAATCCCTGATGTTTTACCGCCCACTAGACCATTAAGGCGACCGTGAAAGTTAACTTTAGATGCTCCGATAAAAATATTCTTTTGACAAAGATCTTAATTTGCTTAACATTATCGACGTTAATCACAGAAAAACTGAAGGATATAGGCTTTCCTCAGTTAGTCTCTACATCTATTTATTCCAGGAGTATTAAGTTAGCATTTTACATTTCGACATAGTGACAAGAAATATATTTAATCTCATCAACCCAGCATTTATCTTCACTTTGCTTATTTTATACTCTAATAAAGCTTGCAGGAATATCTTGAATATATTGTAGATAATACTGAGTACCGACTATGAAAATTATGCTTGGAACTGAGATGCAAAATTGCATGTAATAAAATTTATCTATAACGCAACGTCCGGTTGATAGGCAATCAGCGGAGGGTGTTGGAGGGGGTGGAGGGGGCGGAGCTGAAGAGGGGGTGTCCAGTGTAATGGCATACCATATTTCCCCGCGTGATTCAGTTACGTGCCATCAAAGCCGCGTCCTGTGGATGTAAACGTGTTAGCTGCGTCCGCATCCCTCTGGGCAGGGAGCGGGAAATGTGTAGTAACCGCTTGTGATTGTACACTGATATGTGACTGTGATTATAGTAAATGTAAAAAATACGAGTATATCACAAAATCTTTAACGACGCAGCTTTGAGTTAAAGATGAATGGGCACTCACAGCTTCCTATCGTGAAATACAGTCACACATAATTACGGTAAATCTAAAAGGGCTTCGTACCTACATCAGTTCTTAGACACATGCTTGACATCAGCACATAATACTAATAACCAGTAAACGTTCAAAACATCAAAGCTTGATGTAATATTTTATGAGAAGCACTAAACACGCAAGACCAACTGATAAAAGTTTCTGAGGAGTTCTAATCTTTTAAAATAAACCCTATTTTTTTCGACCAAAAAAAAATGATCAAGAAGAAAATCCTTTTTAAAATAAATACTTCATAATCGAGTTTACTCTGTGTAAAGACAAGTTCCGTATACCGCACATAGCACAGTTGTTTCAAAACTTGGTGATTAAGTTACAAGTTTCGTGTGTTCGGTTTAGTTTGTGACTAGACTTAATCAAAACAGTAGGCGATGTCTGTGTCCCTCGGGAGCCGAGTAAACATGGACAAATATCCACATACCTGGTTGGTTAGAGGTCGGCTGTGAAACGAGAGGCCGCGGGTTCGATCCCCACACCGAAACAAATATGTGTGTGTTACTCGGGTCTGGGTGTTTGTGAGACCGAAAAAGTCTCTCGTAGTTCCTGATACCCACCACACAAGACTCGATCTTAGTGTGGGGCCAGGACTATGTATGTGACTTTTGGGTGTACTTATTTATCTAGTATCGTGTATCGTGGGTATCAGAAACTACGAGAGACTTTTTCGGTCTCACAAACACCCAGACCCGAAACAAATACCAGTGGATCACACAAATATTTGTTTCGGTGCGGGGATCGAACCCGTGGCCTCTAGTTTCACAGCTGGCGTCTAACCAACTGCACCACGGCGACTGTCAAAACTAACGAGAGACTAGACTGGCGAGAAAAATCTATCTTTTTTGCTTTCCTCTTGCGTTAGGAAGAATTATGACTAGCATCAAGGTCCACCAATCCTAATTTATCCTACTTTTTGAGTCCTACGTAGAGAAATCAAAATCTTCTACATGTATAATTATGTACATAATATCTTGTCCATCAAATATGTATACAATGCTCCTTTTAATAGTTTTAAGACTTACCGTTCTGTTTTTTTTTCACTACTGCAGCAGACCATCTGTAGTAACATTAAGAAGTGTTCGATTAGTGGGATTCGCCAGCTCAGTAACGTATCTATTTTTTTAAACTTTTTTACGTATTAAGGACAAATTAAAGCGAGTTTAAAAAAAATCAAAAGCGAAATAAATACGTTCCCAGTATTTTGTGACGAATGACGCGAATCTTACGTAACGATTGTAAATTGGCAAAGAAAAAAATGTTTTTTAATAAAAGCCCGGCAGTTTGGAGGAGGTTCGTTTAATAAGTCAAAATTGTCTCCATTACCTTGTCTCTTTTCCCTTAGGAGTCCTCCGCCCTCCGGCGCGGGGTATCATATTTTATAGGCAATTTGGTTCATTTTATGATGGTCATTAGGATCAGGTTTGAGGCCGCGGGTGGGCACGTGGGTACATTGATCTCACGTTGGAGCCATTTGACACACAATTAAGTAGTTTTCAGTACTGGAGAAAGTGAATAGCTTAAAGAAATATTTCAGTTTTATTCATAGAGCTGGAAAATAATAATACTACACACTACTACAGTTTAGTGTGGGAATCGAACCCGTGGACGGCCAATTTAAATCTGCCTTCTAGTCTATTAAATGGTACACTTTGGGTACCATCGTAAAAATATACTCTACAACATCAATTAAATAAATCAATACACCCAACAGTCACATACATAGTCCTGACCCCACACTAAGATTGAGTCTTGTGTCGTGGCTATCAGGAACTACGAGAGACTTTTCGTTCCCACAAACACGCAGACCCGAAGCAATACTTGTGGTTCACACAAATATTTATCTCGGTGCGGGGATCGAACTCGCGGCCTCTCGTTTCACAGCCAGCGTCTAATCAACTGCGCCACGGAGGCTGTCATGAATTATGCTGGATGTACGCAGGTTGCATCCGTAATGCGACACATTTCGTTTTCCACCATCGCGTATGATAGTAGCTGTCATTGATACGAATAAACTACCACCAACTTTTAGATTTCCGGTAATCTCACTCAAAGATACGCAACAGCGGGAAACTTGCTTCACGTAGATTTTTTGTGAAACAGTGGTACCCGGTCAAGCTGTAATTTAACGACCTACACAAATATCTATATAGAACTGAAAGGATGTATTGAGTTCGATGATTGTACTGTCTGTACTGAGGCATCATTTTGGGTGCGTTATTTATTTTCTATTCAGGCTTATTTAACAAAACAGCTTTATCTGGAGTTTCCGAGTCGACGAACATTGACTGGTCAGGAGTGGGTGGTTTCGCACATGTAGATAAAGCTGAAATACCTGCATATTATGTTTTTTATTAATTTATCACTGTCAACAATGAAGTCGACCTGTAACGCATTAGAATTAATCATTCACCCTAATCATCCTTTTTTCTTTTTGTACTTATTTCAATATTTTTTTGTTTTGAAATAAATCTATTTTTTACGGATTTTATTTTTTTTGTTCTTTTATGTTCCCTATAATTAATATTGTTACTATCCGGAGGCGGGAGCTGTTAACTGCGACACACTGAGTTAAACTAACTACTGCAGTTAGCAACTTTCTATTGTACCATTTCCATTATTATTCAACCTCCTTAGATATCGGAAACGGTGAGACAATTTTCTGTCTCATAATATCCAGAAGTCAGAACCAAAGATATCACATTTCGTCTTGTTTTAATATCCAAACCTAAAACTTAAATCCAACTACGCTAAATTCAATTTTGAAAAAATCTATCCATCCAATACTAGGACAGATAATCCACGATGCGTGTTTTAATAAAAACACATGATTCATCTAGGATCGTATACAATCCGACAAGGCTTGGTCACTATAGATAATAATTATATTTCTCACACAAAATCCAAACCGAACAGAAATCACCAACATCCGCAATTAGTTTCCACACGGAATGAAACTGCAGTGCGGTGTCGGAGTGCAAAGCTTTTAACCCGTCCACATCCACACCACCGTTATTACCGCGGGTCGAACCCGACAAATGGCATAGATAGCACGTGATGCGGGTACCGAGCGACGGGCTTTGTGTACCCTTGTATCACTTTTTGATGATTACATAACGGGTTAATCTATCAACAAGATGTTAATGAATGTACTGTTTATAGCCTAATTATGCGGAATCAAGGCAGGAAGTCTTCTTATGGTGCATTAGCAGTTTCCGTGGCACAGTTGGTTTGACGCCGGCCGTGAAACGAGGCCGTGGGTTCGATTCCCGCACCGAGACAATATCTGAGATCCACAGATATTTATTCGGGTCTGGTTTTTGTGAGACAGAAAAGTCTCTCATAGCCTCTGATACCCACGATACAAGACTCGGATTATAGTAAGGGGTCAGGACTAGGTATATGATTGTTGGGTGTATTTTCTTTACTAGCTATAACCTTTCAATTGACTTGTAATATTTGAACATTGACTTAACCACAGTATTCATAATGATAGGTTAATAACTGTCTGTCTATCTGTACCAGCCCATATACGTCCCGCTGCAGGGCTCGGGCCTCCAATCGAAAATACGATTGAGAGGGCTTAGGCCATATAGTCCACCACGCTGGCCTAGTGCGTGTTGGCGGACTATACGTCCCGTAGTAATTCTTTTAAAATCGCCACGGTATGCAGGTTTCCTCACGATGTTTTTCTTCATAGTTATAGTGCGTGGTGATAAATTATTTGGTGGTAAATAACTGCTCCTGTACATTTTCAGGGGCCGACAAACAGTGTCACTAGTCATCCACAGTTTGCCGAACCTAATTTCGTTTAAAAATTTCAAAACTATTGTGGAACGAATTAATTATTTAAAATGTTTCATAATTTTCCTTACTCAAATCTATTCCGCTGGGAATTACGTCACACGTTGAATATTTAGGTTGCAATTACTAATGTTTAACAGAATTAATTATTAAGGTAATTAAGTATTATCATTACAAAACATAATCTAGGGTCCACTGTGAAATATTGTATACATTTCTTACAACATGGTCCAGAATATTTCTGTATATACAACTAATTTATTAATATTATTCTCGTACACGACAAGCCACCTGGGTACAACCATTTGTCTGTTTCTGACGCCAAGCAGCAGTGTGTAATTACTCTTATGTTCTGATTTTAAGCCCATTGAAAACACAACCCGTTTGCCTTATTATTCCCATAAATAAAAATATACTTTAATCTTCTATTAGCTATCTGAGTATCTCCCTTAGATCGTTACTTAACGAATTAATGTTATAGGACTAGAGTTTTTCTAACTGCGATGAATAGCGAGACGAGCATGCCATTCGCCAGCTCGTAAGCGATATCACCGCTTATAGACAGTAGCAAAATCAAACAACACCATGCATTACAAAGCAATGCTTAGCATTCCACTGCGCTCGCCATCCTGAGACATAAGATGATAAGTCTCATTATCTCCTGTAGTTACTGTGGCTAGTGGCTACAATATCTTTCAAACCGGAACACAACAGTGCATTTACACAGCTGTTTGATGGGAGAAATAGACATTGCGGTGGTACCTACCCAGGCGGCCTCTCTCATATGAGAGACCTACCACCAGTAAAATCAGTTTACATAAATCCACTTCAATCTACTGTCTAAAAATTCTTTCATACAAACTAACAAATATCGATTGCCTCGGTGGCGTAATTGTATTACGGTACGGTTACAAAGCTGAGGTCTCGGGTTCGAATCCCGGGTCGGGCAAAGTGATATTGAATTTTTCTATTCATTATCAGCCCGGAGTCAGGAATTTGTGCCCGATATGGCGATAGGCTCGCCCCCTATCACATCATGAGACGGAACAGAGGCGAAATGTGGGTGTCCTGGTGGCGCCTCTGCCTACCCCTTCGGGGATAAACGCGTGAGTTTATGTATATGTATGTATGTAACAAATATTATACATACTAGATGGATAATACTTTACCGATATACCGGGTATATCAAGACTGCGACCGAAAACGAAGCCGGGTGGTAGTTTTAGTGGTTACCGACACAATGCAATTAAAAATTTCGCGAAAATGCAACAGATATTTTTTTAATTTTTTTTTAAATCGTTGTGTGTGAATGGTAAATACCTAGTTTTTTCGAAAAATAGTTATTAAAACCCTTACGTACCATTGCGCCTTTTAAAATAAAACCGTGTACATCATTATTTTAGGAAAACTATGTATTTATCACTTAAACACGATAAGTAAAAAATTCAAAAAAAAAAGAATTGACGATTTTTTTGTTTTATTGTGTCTGAAGTCACTGATACTACCACCTGGCTTCGTTTTCGGTTGCAGTCTTGATATACCCTGTATACAAGTTGACTTATAAAAATAATCAATAGGTAACTGTATAAACTACATTGCACAAGAGTATTACACGAGTTATTGCATTGTTACTAACTACAACAGAAAACTAAACAAAGTAATATTTTACACAGATTATTCTAAGCCAGTTTTTACTTCGCGTGGTGTGTTTGTTTTTCGTTCGTTACTTCAACGCGAAAGTTTACGAAACTTATTAAAGTTGTGTATATTTTCTCAAGTATTCAGACTTTAGCTAATAAATGCAAAAATGTGGTCGGATTTATGAACATTCGCAACGCAACTGAATTAAATTATAAAATATTTTATTACGATATAAATAATAACTTATTGCCGCGACTGTCTTCTCCTTGGAGGCACGAACTTCTGCGATAGTTGCATTCGTTCTGTTATTGTCACTGTCAAAACAAAAACATAAAATGGAAAGTTAAAAGAAATATCGTTAAAACAAGACCCGCACCTTCCCTTAAAGTTGTATTAAAGTATTTAGCCTAGGTATTTATACAAAGTGCATGACAAACGACGGACTTACGTAGTACCTGTGTAAACCAAATAAAAGCTCTGATAAATACCAAAAGATGTTTATCGCAAAAGCTTCTACACGTGCTTAACTTGCTAGACATGTCTTATCTCGTTATGCGCTTTCTTTTCACATTTAGAGACACTCGGTATCCGAGAATAAGGTATATTGCCAGATAATTATATCAAAAATGAAGATCCCCGTTTCATATTATCTGTACAATGTATTATTTGGTTCTTCTACAAAGCATATAAACAAGCTGTTTTTATCAATTTTACAAATAGAATCAACTGAAAAAAAAAACCCATAACATAAGCAAATAAGCAAATCCGCCGACAAACCACAGCGAGTGCAATCGCGTGTCCCGGCTACTCCATAATAACATCGGAATAAAAACTGTAGGACCAAGGTAAACGAGTTTCGCCAACTAAAAAACTTCTTAGCGAGTTTACAAATGAAAAAAGTTGCCATCGCGCAGTGCACTTGTTCATGATTTTTAATAAGGTGCAGAAATGCCGCGTTATTTATGGAGTACCCTGGCGAAATCTCGAGCGTTAAAAACGGACATTTTAATAAGCCGCTGACGACGTTTTTAAAAAGCTTTGCATAATTTTAAAATATATTCTATTTAGCTTTTGCCAGTTTAATGTTAATACAAAACTAGTTAAAAAGTAGGTAGTAAGTTAATGATAAATACATCCACAAACACATTGTTGACTGTACAAGATGCAAGTCTTTGTCGTTGACAACAGAAACTAAAGCAGACTTTCTCATCTTAACACTCAGACTTGAAAACAATTTTGTGGATTACGCAAACATTGTCTCGGTGCGGGGATCGAACCCGCGACCTCTCGTTTCACTGCTACTATCACTAGCAACTGCGCAATAGAAGCTGTTTTTAAATCTCAGGCAAGCGGCAAGAGCTACCGGGCATTTTAATAAACCGCGCTATAGGCGACGTTTTTACAAAGTTTTTCATAACTTTGAAACCTTATTTATAATAAGGTTTCGAAGCGTTAGCTATTAAATTAATTTTAATTCCTATTCTATTTAACTATGCAGTGCTTTTTAACATCAATACAAAATACTAGCTGAATAGTTCGCACTCTCGATTGTATAGGAAGCCCGTGCCCTGCAGTGGAACATATAATATGTGCTGATACTGATAGTGTATGAGCATGATCTTATCTAATTTTAGGTCGCCTACATTGGTCAAAACTCTAAAGCTTTATTTATTTTATTTATTTATTCTTCTTTTTACACTAAATAAATCTTAATAACTAAACGAATATTTAAAAAGTACAAATGGCGGTCGTATCGCCCGAGCCACTCTTTTACCTACTACCATGGGATCGACATAAGGGAAGGAAAAACATAGCTTAACATATGTAATACACCTCTGATTATTATTTCGCCGCCTTTCGCCACATCCGTATGTGCGCAATTATACAGCACAGCGCAAATAAACATGTGTGGCCATTAAATGTGAGTTTAACTGCAGGGTCCCGTGGGAATACTGCGTCTACGCTAAAGAGATGAGCGGAATTTGTTCTAGCAATCACATCTCGAATGTGAAAAGCTACAGTCGGTTGGATGTTTGTGGAACAATTTGCATGTAGTTTGTTATTTGTAGTAAAATATTGTACAATCTTTTAGAAATTGAATTGTAACTACTCATTTAGGATTATATTATTTCTTGTGATACATGAATAGGCTTTTCATAATTGGTAGAGCGACACCGAAGATTAGGAACGGACCGACTCAGCCGGGTTGTTTTAACAGTCTTACAGAAAACATAAATATTAATGAAGTGCAATAGACAAGTAAGGGCGCGAGCCACATGAAAATGACACTAATATCCGTAAAGTCAGCGGAAATTGATCTGTTTGAGTATTCATATTCTGTCTGAAAGCGAGTATAAAGGTTCATAAATGTCGAGTTTACGGGAAACGCGTAGAATTGGAACTCATTATTTTTTTCAAATTCATCCATCACAAATGAATCGCAGAGAATTGTGAAAGTCGACATGCCTGATGAACGGATTACATCGAGACTACTCAATCAAAATGTAAACTTTTTGTTTTATTTTTAATTTTAAAAATCCGGGTAACGATTCCGCAGTGGTAATTAATCACAACCATTAATATCATCAATGTATTTTCATTTGGTTTTTTTATAATTTGGATCGTTATATGATGAAGAATAAATTAAGCGCCACCACCTATGAATGCATCTTTGGTTCTTCAACACCGGATGTATCATCATCCTACATAACTTCAATTAAATGCGTGCTACTCGAAAGTCCGTTGCTGGGTTTCATATTCAATTATCGATAGCCGTCGCTAGAGGGCCCCACCAGCCCCTACGCCTACGCAAATTCGGCCACTTTCGGATAACCCGAAGTCCTTCAACCAATAAAAAACGGTCTGGAGGCGGGCAACGAAGTGCTAACGGACGAGTGTGGATAGAACATTCTATAACGAGCTCTCCAGCGTTGGTCCGGACATGCAAAAAATCCAAAACCGTTACTAAACTAATTTATCGCAAGTTTTTAATTATCGCAAGAATTCGAATTTCCTGTGTTGTCGACTGCCGGCAGCCTCCAGTGTTGAAAACTAAAGTTGGAATTGGCGAAGCTGGTGAACCCGGAAGCTACGGTGAGTGATAGTTGGATAAGTACCCAGTTCTGGAACCCCGTGTGGCGCGTATTAGTTGAAATTCAGTGGGATATTCTCCCCTCGGCAGCTGCAAACCAGCTGAACACCTTGTCCAGCCTCATCGCTGGTACACCGGATATTAGGAAAGCGCTTCCGAAAACGAAGATAGTAATAAAAATGATTCGTTCAGGTCGGGAAATAAACGATCTCGATGAAATAAATATTTTAAAGCGTTTTGAAGAACACTGTGACTAGGCCATATGTGCTGCACAAGTCATTAGAATCAACTCAAATAATATATTTGTACATTTTTATAAGGTACTTTCATAAAAAAATAGTTACACAAATTAATTATATTTAAACAAATAAATGTCGTTCACAAAAAATATGACATGTACAGACCATTGTACACACCTCTTGATATGAACACGACATGATGTGTTACAATGTTACCTTATAATATGAATCGCACATAATATGATACTAGAATATAATAAATAACGATGAGTACTTAGTGTCTGACCGAAGAAGAGATTCTGGCCTAAGGCGTAAGTTTAATACATACATACATACATACATAAACTCATGCGTTTATCCCCGAAGGGGTAGGCAGAGGCGCCACACCGGACACCCACATTTCACCTTGTATGTTCCGTCCCATGATGGGATAGGGGGCGAGTTTATCGCCATATCGGGCACAAAATGACTCCGGGCTGATAATGAATAGAAAAACCCAATATCACTTTGCCCGACCCGGGATTCGAACCCGAGAACCCAGCTTTGTAGTCGTACCGTAGTACAACTACGCCATCGAGGTCAGTGACAATAGAGCATATATTTTGGAAAAAACCCTTAAACTGTGGCATATCTCTAGCAGCTCCTAGCTCTTGCTCCATAAGGCAATAACACAAAGCTGCGTTATAAAATCAAATCCAAAAATAGCTTACGAGTTGCGCGATGAAAAACACAATGTTTCGCGAGCATTAACCGTGCGCCAGATTTTATATTCCGTCGTAAAGCGGCAGTAAACCCGCATTCTTATCAGCGGCACCTCCATCGATGACTGCTCGGGACGCCGAACATGGCCGTAAATGTTATTGAGAACAATATGAAATGAAATATTTCTAGGTGTCGGGGAATTAAGGTGGTGTATTGAATGATAAAGCTTAGATAGTTTTGGAAAAAGGATTTAACTTTTTGAGTCACAACCAATACATTCGATATAACTAATAATAAATTTAAAAAATAAAAATTACATATTAGACGACATTACATAAAGACGTGAAAAAATCAACAAGAAACTCGCATCGCTGACCGATCTCGACGAAATTTTCAAGTGTCCACGGTATAGGCCAAGACAAAACACATAGACCTTATGGATTAAACTCTAATACCTTTCAATTAAACAGAAAAACAAATCATAGTAGTTTAACTGTTATTAAATGCTGATATTGTTGTTATGATAAAATTATCCCAACACCCAAATATGAATAAACAGAAATACCAAGCTTATTCCATAGTCTGTCATTCATAAAAGTAGTGGCACCATGGACCGATGTCTGTATTCACCAATAACAATCGACAATCACATTTGCCTGTATTGGGGACGCTGAATGGCTTCACAAATTCGGCGCCATTGAATGTTTCATTAATGAACACGACATTATGGGTTTGTCGCTGTGGATATCCAACAATAATAAGCAAAACTTTCGGTCTAGGTCAGTACTAACTGCTGATAAAGAGAAAATAAATTAACGGTTAATATTATTGGAAATAAATACTGCTTTTTAAAGAAAACACGCGCTGAGAGAGCTTAGGCCAGAAGAAATTGCATATTGTAGCAAATATAACGGAATAGACCAGAGCTGCTGCAGCAGAGATATGTTAAAGATAGTTTGATCTCTATATTATTAATAAAAAAAAAGATATATTATATTTTTAAAAATGGTTAAAAATACTTTCCAAAAAATAAAAAATATTTCTTTTAAGTTATATGATCGCAAAACGGACTTCCTTATTATAATGTCGAGGTAATTATTTATTCCTCCCCTAAAGCCATCCTCTAAAGACATCTAAAGCTATCGGGACTAACAACCGGTCCATTTAATTTTTTTGATAAATAAACACGGCTAAGAATTCCCTCAAAATAAACATAACAAGGAACCAGGCCGCCGGCGTGCGGCCGGGTGGGTATTGTTAACAACTGTTTACATCAATTCTCTTAATTGTTCCCTTGATCAATGAATTTGCTAAGGTTTTATTTGCTGAAATACAATTTAGGTACAATTTCACGATATTTTTTTGGATTTTTCCCAATCTTTTATAAAGGAGGACGCCCATTTTACTATGAAACTTGGTATCGGTGCGAAGACTTTTGTGCCTGGATGAAACCTACTTTTTTGTGTAGGGAAAAATATACATTTTCAATAAAAATAAAAGTAATTGCGATCCAGGCCCGGAGTTCTTGGAGAAATGAACTTGAAGTCCAGGCACTCTGGTAGCCCCACTTGTAGTAATGGCTCACGTATCGTAAAATGTGATGATAATTACTTTATTTTATAAAAATCTGTCGCTTGCGATAAAACAGGAAAACGTTTAAGGGCAAACCATAAAAAATGCTATAATGAATTTTAAGCGGTATTGGTATCGGGGTCTACGATATATTTTACCGATACCATGAATAGGCATTCTCCTTTTGTTATGGATTCGATTATAAGCATGAAATTCACTTGGCTAAATACACAAATAATAATGACTGTCTTCTTATAATGCACCTGATGTTAACTGTATTACATTCCAGAGTATCCACAGACACAATTAATCTAGATTTACTTCTTGCTGAATCCAAAACACTATTCATTATAACGGTTTTCCATCAGTACAATGCTAATCTTGACGGACACTAATATCCTACAAACAGTTTATATAGATTCTAGGTACGTTTGCAAAATACTCACATTCACGCCTTTTTCGCCCTTCTAGAACGGGTAGGCAGAGGTGCTATCAGGACACGCACATTCCGCCTTGAATGTTCTGTCCCATGATGTGATAGGGGATAGGCCTATCGCCAAATCGGGCGAAAATTCCTAACTCCGGGCTGATATGGAATAGAAAAATCTGATGCCCGACCCGGAATTCAAACCCGAGACCTCAGCGTTGTAATCGTACCGTAGTACAACTGCGCCACCGAGACAGTTCGGATACATAATTGTTAATTTAAGTGAGGAAGTCGGCGTAATTTTCCTTTTCAATTCTTATTGCTAATTCGATGTAATTGCTCGTTGAATACTTCAAGCGACGCGGTGGAGTACAAGATATAATAGACATGAGGCCTTTATTGCTTTTAAGTGTTTATATTCGTTCCATTTCGAAATTGCTGAACTAATTTAATGGTTATTATTTGTTCCTTTTATGAGACAAACAAGGAAACGAATTATAAACTGTTACTGAGTGATCATAAATTATTCGTACTGTAGTCACCTTCAATATGAATAGAATTGTAATATGAATAAAAAGAGGGAGACAACAGACTTGTATTAAGTTTTTTATCGCGGTTATTAAAAACTACGTGAGTGTTTTGAATCACACAACACCCAGGGCCGGAATCAGTATTTGCAGATCCCACCAATATTTATCTCAACTTTTACACAAGCATTGATCGAATCGTCTGCCACGTCACAGTCAGCTTTATAACCTACTCTGCTAAGGAAGCTGAAAATTGTCAAAAACATCCGTATGAGCCATTTCACCCAAGACACTTTACGCCATTCAGACCTAAAGTAATGCAGGGTTGAGGGTTTATAATTATCCAGTCAATTTCAATTAAATAATACCTCGAACAGACCAAACTATAAAAAGCTCGTAAAACTACACGTCCATCAAGGAATATAGCTTGACAATTTACTAAGTAGATGAGGTGAAATGAGATGTAAAGCGGCGTCCGGACGCTAAATCAACTTCGGGCCATAAAGTCGTCTGCACTCGTAAAACCACACCGTGGCAGCCCACGAATCAATCGTAAGACCATCTGGATTATTATAACTATTGTTTAGACGTGTCCTGGTTGAATTGCGTTAGAAATATATTTCTGTGTGAGAAAGCTTGATGATAATTGTTTGCTTGATGTTGATTGAGCAAAATCGCCAAGAGATTGCCATTCGAAGTGACTTCCAATAAGTAATATAATTTAAATCACTTTATAGTATCATGAAGTTACTACTAAAGATACATGGCTCTACACTGTTTCAAAGATAGATTTCCCCTGATAAAAAACTTTCGGAAATTCATCCCATAAAAGAAAGGAAAAGTTAATTCACAATTTTTCTTAGAAATACGTACATAGTGTTGCTGGCGAAAAATCTCATCATACTCATGGGTAGTAAAATAGAAAATATATAGAGAAATAAGAATAACCCCTTCACCCATATCATAAACATGAAAGAAGCGAAGGATGGGATGCAGATGTAGTGGCTGCGGGATTATCGCACAACTTATCCTGTGACGTCACTGCATTACCCAAATGCCGTTTCAGGCCTCGCGTCCGGGACACGCGACCGCGATTTACAACCATAGTCGATTTGTCAAGAGAAACCCAACATTGTTAACTCATATGCTTGTTACAATAAACAATATTAAAAGCTTATAGATTTATCGTATTTTCTTTTGTTTATGGTGTAGATTGAAATCGGTTATTATACGTCAACATTCAATTTAAAATATTGTTTAAGTTAGCAAGTACATTACATACATTTCTGGGTCCTGATTGTGGCACTTAGGATACTAAAGAGCCAAAAGTAGAGTCAATTTTCTCACAAATCTACAGCATGAATTGATGGACGGTAGCAGTCATGTTCCATAAAACATGGCTTTTCAACTTACTTAGTTATAAAAAATACTTTGCACTCCTAAGTCTCTGATTTGATAAAGTAACACGATTCAATACGTACGCCTGCTACAGTCTTCATAATCAATATTACGAGTTGTACCACTGCTTTTCGAATGCTCTATGTGTTCATTTATTCGAAAGTCGTAAACAAAGATGAGGCTTCCGCAGCGGAAAGCGAGATTGCGTGATTTCGCCCGATCATTTCGGTTTTGCGAGGCGGATCAAATTCGATGCATGGATTTAATTTGGAAATCTATTGAAGCTGTACAGGCTTCATATGTAGATTACATTGGATCTATATAGGTTGCATAATTTATTATTATATTATCATAATTGTCAGCTTAGTCAATCCAATTGCCCAATATCTCCTATATTCGGTCATAAAATTTAGATAGGTTTAATTATGTTTGAAACTGCAGACTGCAGAGGTCACATTTAGATTTTAAGACTAATACTTTGTATTTACGTTTAAAAAATATAGATACCTACCTAAATTTTTCATGTCTATAAACAAATGTAAATATTTTAACACAAACAACTGGCAAAAAGAGAATTGTTAGTACCAAAAAACGATCACAATGATTGCAACAATCAAATTCAACAAAATCAAATCACACAGCTCGCACAAACGCATTTCCAAACAAATAGATAATACAATACATAAAACATTTACTGCCGTTTGAATAACCCATAACAAATCCATCGCTGTTTGCAACAAGCACATAGGATGCAAATATAAGGTTGTGCTTACGCTATGTCTAATAAAAGGCGGTGTCTCCCAAATCGCGTCGATCATGGTTATTGCTCACGTTATGGCCGCACGTTACATTCGCGGTGGCCACGCGGCCCGCGTTCCCAGGACAACCGAATAATTGGGAACGAATAGCCGGATTACGGAAATTGAATGAGTTTGTATTGTTAAATTTGCAATTGAAGTGTTCGGATGGAATGGATGATGTGTAAGCAATTGCCGTGGGACAATTGAATTGTTTCAATGTTATTGAATAAATTTTTGGAAGCAGTTTATAGGGTACTGTCCCCATCGAAACAGGAAATAAATTCATGTCATTAAACTACACCTTACGTACTAAGCGTTTGCTAATAAGCACTTTAAAAATGTATCAGTGCTCAAGCTAGTTTATACTGGAGAATGAATATGCCGATAGCCGGCACGCTTCAATCAAATATTTTCGTACGGTCGTTCTGTGGGTCTTTATTTTCGGAGACGAATTCAGACGTTTGATGAACCACCCGATCGTATACCAGTGCAATAATAAAGTGCAACAGCTGTCAATAGAATATCCATCAATTTATCAAACCGATGGTGACCACACAAAATTTGTCTTACTGTACTTTTCCGCAGCAATAGAATTTATTGAGCAAGCAACAAAGACGAGGTGAGTGCCTTCTGATCCGGGATTACGGTTTACGCGCGCGGCGTTAAATTTTCATTTAAACGCGTTCAAATGTTACAGGGCGGCAGTAAATGCTGGTAACTGGTTGTAAATCCCGCGTCACTCCATCGGTAATGGTCTCGTGTTAAACGCTTTTTACGTACTGATACGATGCCGGCTAAACCAGTGGTGCCGGCTAAACCGGAGATACCAACTAAACCGGAGATATCGGTTAAACCGGTAATACCGTGTTCCGGAAGTTTTTAGTGTTATGTGCATTCTCGTTTATGTAGACATGATTCTTGATAAGTTTCACTTTATGGCTGAGATGTTCGTAAAGACGTAATGCTCATCTGTTCTGAGACTCAAATATCTAGGTCGAGTTCATTTTAAAGCGAATCAAATACTGTACTTGGTGTAATAAAATCCCTACATATATTTCAGTTAAGTGCGCACGTGTGTTTGTCTTCCTTTCACAAAACAACGATGAAATAGTCCGCCAGAATTATATGCCTAAGGATTTATTTAATTTGATACGGACTACTATAAATCTACAAAAAAAAATTCGAAGTAAAATGCAAGTTAACAGTACATAGACCAAAACACCCACATTCTAAGCAATACTCTCAAATATATTGGACATAAAACGTGAGACTTTTTAAAAAAGAAAAGCAGAGGGGCTTTTTAGCTGCCTCTACAGTCTACACACATATTTTCCCTCCGCAAATATGTTCACTTGTATGTGTTTGTAAATTTCTTAGTGAATTGCACGTCTGTCCCCCAAATATTTATCCACGCTATCTTCACTACAACAAACCTTGAGATGTATAAAGTAGTGTTGTCACGTAGCAGTGTTGGTAACCCTGAGCCAATAAGGGTTGAAGTTACAAGCAACCCTCGCATTATGCATCGCTTGAACCGCAACTAACTCCGACTGCAATATGCACCTGTTTATTGCTTGCACTGGGCGGGGACACAACTATCGATAACTTAGTTTTCCGTATTACAACATAGTTGGTGGTTAAATAATTGTATTAATTTATATAGCATCTATAAGCTCTATTCGTATTTATTTAAATAGGGAATATGGGGTCTAAACCCGTAAAAGTAAATTTTACAAATGTGTCGTATTTTATGTTTAGCTTGATCATTGCTTGTTCCAATCAGCAGCTTGTATATCCGATTTCTAGAATGGCAAAAGTGTGGATACCCTAAATAGCACCTTCCTTACCGATAGGTGTACGAGTATTGTAGAAACGCATTGAGCTCACCGGATATTCCTATCGTTCATCTTATGTATTCAATGATTATTCGATGTATTCGTAACTTTTGATTTACCAATAGGTACAAAAATACAACAGACAAAATTAAGCTACTAGACCCATGTTGAAAACAAGGTCGATATTGTACCGAGTATATTCAGACTGTGACTGAAAACGAAGCCAGGTGGTAGTTTTAGTGACTTCAGACATAACGCGTCTAAAAATTTCGCAGTCTGAATACACCCGGTATACTCGTACTTAACCTATGGCCTCATATATTGCTTTCTAAAATGCAGAATAAAACCTATCTGTAATTTGTCTAACAACTTCAATTTCAATGAAGAATGTTAACTAATTTTGATTATTAGCACTCCATATTCTCTGGCAAAAATAAAAAATACTAGTGAAAGAATTACTTCGATATGTCAATTAGTTTCCGATTTAGAAGTAAAACAAGTTGTAACCGTACGACCCGGGCTGCCGGTTACGGTGTGACGTCATACCACAACACGCTCACTGGCTCACTCAGTCCGCTCGTGGTCGCGCGCCCGTGCCGTTGAATTTATACCCACAGAGTACTATAATATTACGTTTATACCTAAAGACTTTTAACAATGTCCAATCCAAATACTAGGAAATCATGTGTTGTGCCTAAATGCACAAACACAACCACCAATTCGCCAGAAAAGTTGTTTTTTATAGTTCCAAAGGACGTTAAAATGCGAAAAAAATGGATAAAGGCTATGAAGAGGTTAGATTCATTTGGAGATAAAAGTACAGTTTATTGTTGCTGTCTCTTGCCGATCTGAAATAAGTTTCAAATAAAAATAAATGGCCTTACGTATTTTATTAGTAGAAAAAAACAAATAACTAAAAAAGGTTTAGTACATCTGTTCAAACATCTATATTTGCAATAAAAATGAGATTAAAATGGCCTTACGTATTCTGTAAGTAAAAAAATACAAATAAAAAGGTTTAATACATCTGTAACGTTCAACCCACTACATCTACTTATGTACCTATCCTACTTCCTACTAATATTATAAATGCGAAAGTTTGTGAGTGTGTGTGTTTGTTATCTTTCACAAAAACAACTACTGAAAGGATCTGGACGAAGTCTGGAATAACACATAGGCTACTTTTAATACTGGGAAAATGTACAGCTTCTGAGGGAACCTGGGCCAAGCTGCTGGCGGAAGCTAGTTTGCAATAAATCAATATAGGTATGTATGTATTCATTTAAATTTACTAAGAAGAGCGTTACCTACCTATATTATACATACGTGCCTACCAATAGCTACAAAACAATAATACATACATATTTGTTGTCTTTAACTTACAAATTTAATGGTAGGTAGGTAGTTCTACTATTTGAGTTGCATTCTTCCATTACGACATTAGTTGGGTATTTTGTTTTGATAAAACAATTTAGAACAGATAAACTATTAAGCATAAGTAGAGCACGGAAATTTCACTTACCGCTGCATTTTTATTCCTCGTATTTCGGCGGCAACGAAATCACTATTTGTTGATAAGTAATGCGCAACCATTAATCCATCTATTTTAGGTAGATTATTCGATTGCCCTTTTTCGAATCCTTCATCCATTTTATTAATCGAATAATATTTACTATTATTAAACTATTAACTTAATACGCGAACGAAAACCAACAACAAAACACTGCGCAAGCTATTACAACTACTATAATCGCTGGCGATTTGATACGAAGCGAGTCGTGGCCCGTGCGGCGCGTTGCGAAATGACGTCACAAGCGATCACGTGACTGTAGCGGGACTCGATATTTTTCAAAACTTTGAATACCTATAAAATCAAAACTACTAGGTATTTTTGACTACAACAAAAACTAGTGTGTTTGTTTAAATAAAGGCTTTACTGAGACAACATTTCAAGCGATTTGGCATACCTAGTAACATTCTCCATCCTTAACTCACTTCACAGGAAGGTGGGTCATCCGTTTTATTAGTTGACCACGAACCAAATTCAAATTCATCAAGCTATATTTAGAAACTAGCGGCCCGTCCCAGCTTCGCCTGGGTGTATATATCTTATGATTCTACTCCACATCAGATATATGTTATTTTTCGTACAAACTCTTGTATACCTAAACCTTTTGAAACCTAAACTCAACGTAGCTATTCTACTGTCCCTTTTTCTTCTAACTATGACCTGTCCGCCTCAATACCGTCCCGTCCCGTCTGTCAAGTCACTGATCCGTCCCGTTATTTCTCTTCATTATTCATCCGGTCTCATCCCGTGCCTTTACATTTCGTCCTATCCCATCAAATGAAATCTGTCAACTATCCCAGTCCTATACCGTCCCTCTTACTCTATTCTATCCCATCTCTCTACTAATAGTGTGCCTTACGATTTTTTGACATTAATAAAATAATTTTTAATAAAAAAATAAAAACCGACTTCAAAGTGCCACTACAAAGTAACAAATAATATATATTTCATCGTACTAGTACCCAATGATTAATGTTCTTATTGACTTGACTAGCTAACAAATCTTAAATACGTAATATTTTGAAGGCGGGTCGCTAAGTGCCGAACATGTACGCCTTACGCTTAACATTAATTTGTGTAAGTAATTATAGCGAAAAACACGCAAGATTTACACGGAATATTAATTTGCCTTAATATATAAGGCCGTAATCGTCCACTGTTGAGCATGGGACACAACATACCCTTTCTTGTACTTAAAGGCCTTTATGTCATGCAGGTTTCCTGACTATGATTGAAATATATCACTGTTAAAGAGTTTGGTAATTGAATATCATCAACACACAAGTGACTCCGATAATTCCGGAGGTGTATACCCTGGAATTATAACCGAGACGGTGGTCAACCGTCTCGTGGATCATATCTAGATAATTATCAACAGGCTACCACACACATGTAAGACACATAGAAATACTATCAAAACTTCAATAAATTTACACGTAGGATTAGCACATTTTATTCATTTGTGTTTAATTTACTTATGTGCCTTTCTGAGCCAACATTGCAGGATCTACATGTAATATCAAATGGTGTAACATTTGCTTAAATTTATACGTGTTTGATATTTAGCGACCCGCCTTCAAAATATTACGTATTCAAGATTTGTTAGCTAGTCAAGTCAATAAGAACATTAATCATTGGGTACTAGTACGATGAAATATATATTATTTGTTACTTTGTAGTGGCACTTTGAAGTCGGTTTTTATTTTTTTATTAAAAATTATTTTATTTGTACCTTTTTAGTTTTGATAGGCATCGTAATGATGAGAAAGGTGATCATGATATAATCAAAACGATGTCTTTAAAATTTACGAATTCTTCAGACATACATGATATTATTGCTGTGAAATTATGAGAAGATTGTAAGTCATTAAAATCATGATATCCGCTATTGTTAGACACTGACCAGGTCGGATTCTCTTAGTTTACGTCGGTAATTTACGTATCTATTTCTCTCACTCTCCCTCTTCTTCACCTACTGTTTATAGTAAAACTTTTATATTGAAAATTGAAATTAATTGTATCTATTATCTAACCTACACTACTACACGCTTTTCCCCTTTTAACCCCCCCTTTGCAGTAACACACTTATACCGAACCAGGTGCAAAAATAATTATTGCTGTACCGTTCAATTTTGAGGAGTTCTGCTCTTCAGGTCCGAAGATATTCATCAGGTCTTCACCATTATTTAATGACACCAATCTAACATATCATACTTGTCGACAAAATAGTTTATTTTTAATTGTTTAAGTACTGCCAGAGATATTGAGTATTTACATTAGTATCTATTTTCTCCCCCCCCCCCCTACACCCCCTCCCCCTTTTAAGCCCCCCTTTGTAGTAATACACTTATAATGAACCAGGTGCAAAAAGAATTATAGCTGTACCGTTCTATTTTGAAGAGTTCTGTTCTTTAGGACCGAAGATATTCATCAGGTCTTCACCAATTTTTTATGGTACCAACCTAGTATATCATGCTTTTCGACAAAAAAGAAATTTTTGAAATCGGTTCCCTAATACCAGCGTAATCGAGTAACAAACATACAAAAAAAAAAAAAAAATTCAGTCGAATTGATTACCTCCTCTTTTGAAGTCGGTCAAAAACTTCAGCGATTGCGGATTAGCAAAATCGGATCAGTAATACGGGTGCTCCAGCAATTTTGGTTTCCACACAATATGTCATCCCTTATTTCACCTGCATAATGTTCTTTTCCAAAATTGTTGATCGCCATTATTTTTCGTTTGTAATAAAGAGCTGAAATATAATTTTTCATAGAACTAACTGAAGTGATTTCGATTTTTGACACAACATTCAAACCCATTTTCAACCGCTTAGGAAAAAATATAACCTATGACACTCAAGGATGTTATACCTTTCTAACGGTGACAGAATTTTTAAAATCGATTTAGTAGTTCCGAAGATTATGATAATGTGTGATTTTAAATGATACTCGCAGGTGAAGGATAGGGCATTGTACAAAATTGTGATAAAATGACTTTCGATCTTAAAAAGAAGTTTAGTTTAAACAAAATACATTTCTGAACTCACGCATAAATATTTGACAACCAATTTAAATGTCAATCCTTTTTCATTAGTGACATTAATCTACATATTCTAAATCAAAAATACGCCATTATCCGAATATTGTGGATATATGTTGTCGATTCGAAACATTTATTTAAATACGGTCTTTAATTTGAGGGAAGAGTTTACTGTATCGACAGGATGAACATTAAATGTTTGACAGTTACGAAACCTATGAACATTTTGTATGGGAAAATATTTTATTTTTATTTATTGTCACGTTCCACGGGAACGCGATAAAAAGCCTAATGTCCGTCCTATGTCCTAAATCCTATGTCCGTCTCCTGGCTCTAAGCTACCTCCTCACCAATTTTCAGCCATATCGGTAAAGGCGTTCTTGAGTTATAAATAGTGTAACTAACACGACTTTCTTTTATATATATAGATTATATAATTTAGCTGCACATTTGATTACTATTGTTTTCAATGAAGAAAGACTGCAAGATATGAAGAGTAGACATTTGAATGAAAAGCAAACGGACAGCAGGCCAACTATTGTTAGTAATCACCATTGCCTATCAACACCCACAACACCAAAGGAAGCATCGTAGGGAATAAAATCTCAGGTATCTCTATTTATAAGATTTTAAACTATTAAACAAGGACTCTTTCGTCTGTTCCGTTTTATCAACACAATATTCCGTTTTATAAACAACCGTTTTATAATATCGAATAAGTCCCTTCCCTATTCCGCGTCCAGCAGAATGTAGATGCGATTAAATATGAAATTTTAACCGTGCGTCTGATTACTTCACTCTTAGTTGGATAGTTTATATTAATGCTAAATAAGTTTTTATTAAACGCGTTCAACTTCTCTATAGCTCGCCTTTTAGCTTATTCAAAATAATTTCGGTCCTCGCGCTCTTTGCCTTTTTGAGGAAAGTTTTAACGCTTGCTATCTCGTTTGAAATATAAATGCTTTTGATTTTGTTTTGCATACAGTATGAAAATTTAACTTTGCGTAGATTTATCTCATAATATGTGGAAAATCCTTGCTTAAACTAAATTAAATGTATCATTATATAGTTGAGATTACATAAGCTAATGTAGATAAAAATCTCACCAAGTTTAGCGATAAGAACTAGAACTATTTTTTCTTTTAAATATTTAAAATGTAAAACTAATAAACAGATTTACTATACATCCATTAAAAGTAAATCGATTAACCAAGTTCAGGAGTAACATCAAAAGTGAAATATTATATCTCCGACCCAATAATCGAGAGGACAAGACCGCGCGCTGCACAGTATAACAAAAATATTTTTAATCTGCCCGCTGAGCAATGTTCGCTTAGCTTGCAATTTTATCTTAATAAGTCTATCTACAAGATCTGTTTGCATATTATTTTACTTTTCTACTTACGTGGTAACAAATTGTATTTAATCTATTTATTAAATATAACAATTTGTAACCGAAGCTAATATGGGGGTCTGTATTAACGTAATAAAACACAAAACAATGATTTTTAGAATTTTTGTTCGTTTGTTGGTCTGTGCGGTTGTGCGCGATGAACTCAGAAACAGCTAAACGGATTTCGATGAAATTTGGTATAGAGGTAGCTGACACCCTGGATGATCACTTAAGCTACTTGTTATCCCGAAATTTAAATATATTTGTTACTTTTTTATACTCAACGGGATGGGATGGGACTGGATTATATGGCTTCAGTGAGAATGAGACGGGGCGGACGGGATGTAACGGGACAGAACGAGATGAAAAAACCCAAATAAAGTTATTTTCAAATAAAGTTAATCACGCAGACGAAGTTTGCGGGCAGAAGCTAGTGTAGTATATTATATGGTAGCAAAGTTGCTACAGCAAAGAACAGCACATGATGATATATAAATCTATCTATACTATACATAGATTCTATAGTCAAGTCTAGTCGAAGGCTTTAAAGACGGCAGATAAATCTTAGTTCAGCGAGGATGCTGTGTAAGTGCACAGGTGGGAGTAATACGCCAGACATCGACGGATGTTTGCAGCTATGTCTAGACCGGCCTTTAATTGGCTATACAGAGCACCAGTGTTACTTGAGCTCGCAGAGCTAAGTGTTTAAATGTTGAGACCAGTGTTACTTGAGCTCGCAGGGCTATGTGTTTAAATATTGAGACCAGTGTTACTTGAGCTCGCAGGACTATGTTTTTAAATATTGAGGTAATAGAGAGTTTACTTGGAAAATCGTTGTTTAAGATACAATCTTTAAGTAAATTAAAAATGTGTCTTCCAACACCCAAACCTAAACAAATGTTATTTTTGAACACTTAAATATTTGTTTGGCTACGGGAATATAATACGTGGCTTCTTGTTTCACACCCGGCTTCTTAGCCAACTGTGTCACGCAACCTGTCAATCATAAACATGAGTAGAAATATTTTTGCTTTCTCACTGTATTAAAACATGTTTCGAAAGTATTGTTTTGTGTGTCCTATTTAAGCAAGTTATGAGACGGCTATTTTCCTTATTTTTTGGTTTAGTAACTTTTTTTATTGCATAGGTCTGGCAAAGGAGCAAACAACGACCGCTCATGGACAGTAGAAAAACCAAACAACGCCATCAATTACAAAGCAATGCATAACATTCCCCTTGAGACATAATATGTTAAGTCTGTCATAATTATGATGTCCAGTAGTTAATCTGGCTACAATGTCCTTCATTCAAACCGGAACACATCAGTGCATTCACACTGCTGTTTGGCGGGAGAAATAGACATTGCGGTGCTACCTACCCAGACGGCCTCTCACCAGTAAATTTTAATCTTGATATTATATTACAAGCTTGTAATGTTCCACTGTAGGACAAAGGCCTCTCCTCCCGCTTTCCATAAGTTTCTATTGATACCAGTTTACCATTTTGATACTATTCTTTTTTATTATCTTCAAGGTTATAATGAACTTAAGTGAACTATCGGTAGAATGCCTCTAGTGGAGATGATGGTCTCTAGATGGCTAGTTCACAAACTTATTATTAGCGTCTGTTTTTGGTCGAATGAAACGTGAGGTGCAGTTCTGCAATAACTTGAAGTTAAATTGACTTCAGAGTCTGAATATGTTTGTACAACAACCTTCGTACTAGACTGACCACGAGCCGTGTGGAATAAATTAAATAGTAAGGAAAGTTCATACAACTGTCATGTAGTTCTGACTTCACAATCAGACTCCCTTGTGGTATACCTAGGTATCTGAAACTACTAGGAACTTTTCACACACACATCACGCCTTTTTTCGCAGAAAGGGATATTTTAACGTAGCGAAACGTAGGTGCCTTGATAGTAACCGGGACTCCTACATTTGGCCTTGTGTATTCCGTTCCACGATGTGATAAGGGGCGAGCCTATCGCCAAAACGGGCACAAATTCCTGACTCCCGGCTGATAATAAATGGGTTAATTCAATAATATCACTTTGCCCGACCCGGGATTCGAACTAGAGATCTCAGCGTTGTAATCGTGCAACTACCATAGTACATGTACTTTGCCATACCTATTATTGGAATCAAGTATAACAGCTTACATATTAGGTCCCATTTAAATGTAATAATCACTATTCCGTGGTGCTTTACAGCTGGCTTCTCTAGCTGTAAATGTCTTTATGCGAGGTTGTTTACCTCTTTAGCTCATTGTTTTGTCACCCGCTTTATTAGGGAGGGAAGTGGACAATAATTTATTTCCAACTCCTCCTATTAATTTTACCTTTTTGATTGATTTCGTTGCGGGTTAAAGACAAGTTAGACATTCCCGGAGACGCGCTGAGCTTCAATGCTCAGTGTCATTAAAATGCGTGCCACTGTTGATCCTGGCTTACAGGAGTTGCAGTGGCGGGTGTGAGGGCGGGACGGTCTCCTACCATAGTACAACTGCGCACCTGAGGCAGTCTTCGGTTCCACAGAAACCAGACCCGAAAAATCACACAAATATTTGTCTCAACATGAGGTTGAACCTGCATCCAATAAATTCCCAGCCGACTTCTGCAAACAATGCAAACAACAGATGCACTCAAAGACACAATACGTAATGACATTGTACTTCCACCTTTCCTTTATTCTTTTACTATTTCTACCCCAGAGTGACCCTTAAAAGCGTCAGGTTAACGCGCTCCATAATTTGGGCACGTTTTGAGTGCTTTCATGTTATGAACATGTTTGAGCCCCTTCCAATCCTCCGTTTCTTATTCGCCCGCCTTCGTATTGTATATCTTTTGTTATCACCGGCTGAGAACTCAGCGATATGGAAATTACATTTGCCTTGTGTTCTTTGTCGATTTTGGGATGTTATTAAGTGGACAACAGCTAATGATTGTAATTGCATTGACATATTCCATCTTTCTCCATCTCAGTACAGAAAAAAAATGCATTCTACTTTTATTGAACTTAATAAATAAATAATTTGTAATCTTATATTTCAAATTCTATCTCATGTATCAGGATATACCCAGGGGTCTGCGTGTGAATTTGCACCAGCTCTTAATAATTTTTTTTATGTGTTGTAATCTGTGAAAACTGTTGTAGATTGTGTAATTCTAATTGTTATTAATTATACGTAATATTGTATCTGTTGTTTCCCATATAAAAAAAACAAACGATTAAAGAAAATGTAGTAGCATGGTAAATTGAAATGAATTAGTTGTATAAAGCCCCCATTTACACGGGGAGAATTTCTCGCCTCGAAGATGCGATTATCGGTAGGATATAAAAAAGTTGCATCGTGTAAACATTTCTCAGAAATCGATAATCTATGGCGGTTATGTCATGCGATAATCGCATACGATTCTCATATCATGAGAGGCTCATTTGTCTAGCATATATGGTCTGCCTCGTTGCAAAAGTTGTTAGAAATGTGTTCATCAGATCTATGGTGATGGATCTGTGGTCATTTTTAAGTTGCGGGCATTGGTAGAAATGAATGCGGATTATGGATTTAGAATATATATTTTGTTGGGCCAATAAAGTCTTGGATAATTATGTACGAATTTGTATTACTTCTCTTTCTTTGTTATTTAATACGGCCAGCTGTTTATTCGATATCTAGCAATTAAGTAAATAAATAAACCGGCAAAATTATGTTCAGTAGTGAGAGTCGTACACCACCACCCACACTCCATTTGACTGCCATAAAGCAAGGTTTCCAGTTGCCACAAAAAACTATTTCAAAATCTATTACAAGTAATTTGGCAGTACTAATGTAGGGTTCAGTAGGCGCGTCCGTGTCACTGGCACATTTCACACGGCAGGTGTCAAAGAGCCGGCGCGCCCATTTATTTTCGATTTTACGCTCGCTGCGTGCGAACCAGTGGGGCGGACGGAGGTTCGTCAAACCTGCATTAGTTTACATTACACTGTTCATTAATAGTGTTTTGGTATAACAATTTACATGTAGATATAGAAGATGCAATTGTTGGGAATAGAAAGAAAAGAAAAGACATACATGTTTAATGTTATTTAATTAGAAAAATATCCGACTTATTTTATGCATGACTTCAGATAAAGCTATATCTTACTTATATTCGCAACTATTTAAAACAAAAATGTGTGTCGGAAACGAGTTCACGTGTCAGTATCGAAAAATGTAGGTATTACGCATCCGAAATATCTGTGGACCTGAAAAATTAACGTCATTGGAACATAAGTTCAGCAAATTCAAAATATAGGTTAAACAAATTGAATTAAAATAGAAAAACGAATAAAAAATAGAATTCGCATCGATCTCAAAACGTTTTTAATGTAAAATAACATAGGCGATAGGGGAACACAAAAAAATAAAATGTGAACCGCATTCCAGCTAGGTTCACAGATATTTCCGACAAGTTATTTATAAGTTTATTAATTTGATAATAGCGGGCCGGCATGATAGAATCGAATAGTATGAGACCACCACTTGATGCTATTCGATACTCTATCTGGACGGCATTAGCACTTACCACCAGGAGCAATGCGGTCACGTTTCCGTGCCAGAATAAAAATAAAAATAATAAAGGATAATTTCAGAAAAATATGACAATAGGGTAACACTAACAGTTGGAGCTTCAATCACTGGAATGAACTTGCCGTAATACTTTAAAGTAATTTGAAGGTGCATGCCCAATGCCCATATCCTCAATTACCTAATATGTGTTTCGGAGTATTCGCCATCTAAATTTTAATATATAGAACAGTGCCACCACGGAAACTTGCTAAATAATAAGCAGTAAACTTTGAACTTACGTAAGTTTCCCACTGCCTTTGGCGTTTCGCTTCTGAGAACCAAACGTGATCTGAAGCCAATAGTTCTGGGAACTACGAAAGTTGTAGCACACAGTTTGTCGACACAGAAACTGGGCAACGCACTATTGCGGGCTACAACTTGACCTGAACACGACTTCAATAGTGGGTCTAAAATAGTTGGCCACTCCTTGCACCGCTATGTTTTCTTGTTAGATTTTTTGAATGAATGGCATCGGTTCCATAAGTGAAATCCATGCGAGTTGGTGAAGTTTTCAAGGCACCTTCAGTCAGATGCAATTTTATACAGGAGTCGATTAGCCAAACTAACTTATGTATCTCCTAAACAGAAGGTTGTGACGCCAGCATCATTCATAGTTTATCAATTTTATTTCCATCTCAACATGTTTTATGAAGCGAACTTACGACCATTGCTATCCCGGGCAACATAATATGAGTTATTCCAAACCAAAAAGCTCAAACAAAGCGAATTGCCCGCCCCGGGAATCGAGCCCATCTCACAGCACACAATGAATAAACACTGCCGCTAGACTGATGATGAAAAAACATGAACATTTGAGAACTAATATTTGCTCCAAACTTTTCTTTTTTAATAAAATGTCGAAGGATATTAGAAAAGACTTTGAACAACTTATAACTAGCTATTATATTGTTAACTTCGTAGACAAGCCTAATATACAATCCCGAAATATTATATTGATGATCAGTTTTTGCCTGAGTTTCGTCACTAACTGTTATTTCAACTTTTAGGCTAAATAATGTCGTACCAAAACTGTGGGAATAAAATGTGTAGGCGAATTAATATGCTACTACATATACAATAGTTAATTAAAAACCATATTAGTGGAAGAAGTTTGAAAGAGAGAAAAAATGAAGACGACCCAATGGCCTCCCATAAATATTCCATAAATTTTTACTGTTCAATTAAGACGCTTCCAAGAAAATTCAGGTAAAACTGAAATGTATGCCCAGTATAACGATGGGCGCTCCTCATATCTTTTGAGACGGAAAATGAAATTGATGATAACGCACTAGTGAAACTTCTGCATACGCTTATGTATAATGAATTAAAATTCATATGCATATATTATGTTCAGATGGTCACGCTTGTTATAATAAGAAGGAGGGTAATTGTTATCTATGCATAGCCTAATTTGGCGGGATATAACACTGCAACAGACGGAGCGTGAAACCTGCGCAGCCGTACATTCATTGTCAAGAGCCGGTGATGGGTTTCCGAATTATTACTATCTAGCGGCCGGGCCCGGCCTCACCCGGCTGCATATAGTTTTTGAGTCCAGTCCACATCAATAACATACTAGTTATTTCGCGTACTGTTTAATATTTAAACTCAACTCTATACTGCTTCTCCCATCCCATCCAGTTACGTCCCCTTTTATCCCGTCTTATTGATATCGCATAATATAAATGCGCATACGATATTTGATCATTATTTTGCTACAGATATATATTTATAACTTTTATATCACCTAAAATATTCATTGAAATCAAATTATCTATGGGCAACTATTTAACATTAAATACTTGAATGAGCTATGGATTAATACCATATGGATAAAACCCATTCGCAAATAATGCATTATTTTAGATACACACAATTCACACATGCTATCCCGGACTTTCTAGACCTTTTTAAGAAGAACAATCCCGTTATACACGATTATTGCGTAATTTCAACCGATTACACAGCGCACGCAACAGAAGCCTTAAAAAGGAATAAAATTGTCCCGGATTTGCAACATTCTTCACTACTGCTTCGCTCGTATTGGTCATAGCGTGATGTTATATAGCCTATAACCTTCCTCGGTAAATGGGCTATCTAACTAAAAAATAAATTTCCAACTCGAACCAGTAAATCCTGGGATTAGCGCGCACAAACAAACAAAAAAAACATTTCAAATTTTTATTTTGTTAATATTAGATTAGTTAGAAATTATAACCTCTTAATAATTTAATTCTAAATTCTCTTGAGTTTATTGAAGAATTTTTAAGTAATTCTCTTTTATATGTGTGAGATAGCTTTTCTAAGTGCGAAGTTAAATATTTTATTGAAATACAACACCATCGCTACGAGTTCATTAAATTCAAAAATAAGTTAGGTATCACGTCAACATTTTAAATCAATGTTTTCATACAAAATAAATAATAAATAAATGCACCCAACAGTCACATACATAGTCCTGACCCCACATTAAGATCGAGTCTTATGTCGTGGGTATCAGAAACTACGATAAACTTTACGGTCTTACAAAACACCCATACCCGAAATAAATACTTGTGGTTCACAAAAACATTTGTCTCGGTGCGAGGATCGAACCTGCGCCCTCTTGTTTCATAGTCGGCGTCTAACCAATTGCGCAACGGAGGCTGTCGAAAAATGAACGAGTAGAGAATGTTTACTATAGAAATCTACATTTTACACAATAAAAAACATCCTTTTGGGTTCAATATCATATAATATTTTTGTAATCTATAAATAAATGATAATAATGTTTTATTTATATATTTTACTTAATTTTACATCCAATGCCTCCGTGGCGCAGTTGGTTAGACACCGGCTGTGAAACGAGAGGCCGCGGGTTCGATCCCCGCACCGAGACAAATATTTGTATGATCCACAGGTATTTGTTTCGGGTCTGGGTGTTTGTGAGACCGAAAAGTCTCTCATAACTTCTGATACCCACGACATAAGACTCGATCTTAGTGTGGGGGCAGGACTATGTATGTGACTGTTGGGTGTGTTTATTTATTTATTTATTATTTAATGCTATACCTGTAACACAGACCTGTAATGAACAGCAAATCAGTGGGCCTGTACATATTACATTAAGCGACCTGTCTGTGCCGTAGTAGTCACTGGTGTTGACAAATGGACACGTGCTAATGTGTTGATTGTAACATTAGCGGTTGACATGGCCTATACAATGCCAGTAGGGATGGCGATACTTCCTGACAAATATTTAAGATTACAGCTGTGACTCAAGCCTTATTATTTGTCCTAGTATGAAAAATTAGAGGTTATATATACTCTTAGTTCTGAAAAAAGTGTACGCACGAGGTAAAAAGAGGGCTTAGAAATTATGCAAGCAAATTTGGGCACGCTTCCATATTTACATAATATATTACTGCCCCATTGTGGTTCAGCTGAAAGAAAACTCGTTGTGAATTTTGTAATAAGCTTATAATAGGATCGCGGCTACCGCACACGGTGGTTGAAGTCTCGACATTGCGATCAACGCCAGTTTGACGCGTTCGGGAGCTGCCTTCGTAAATCCGTTTTTGTCAACACTGGCATAGTTATATTGCTGGTGAGAAATACCTACTACTCGACGTTAGATACTCTATTTTTTCAATTGCGTTTACCAACTGGTTATAGTCGTTTTCCTACTATATAAATGGTATGTTTATATAGTCTAATCAAACGTTCCACTCCTTCCATAAAGGTTTAAATCTAGTTCAGTCCATATTTTTATGGCCTTTGCGATACTACCACCCCGCAATTCTGCCAGTGTCAAGTGTTACAAACGAAAAATTTAAAGGAAAATTGTGGACACTATTATCCAAGATGACTCAAATCTGCAACACAAAGAGACAAACACATTTTCGACATAAATAACAATATGATTGATAGAAACATAGAAGTTTAAGAAATATACGATAGAATTATTTTAAAAAAGCATGAAGAATGTAAATATTTTATTATTGTTAGTTAAAATTTTGATACCATTAACCTTGATACATTTATCCAAAATGTTTATAAATGGAGAAGAAGTGAGGGTAATGAGCGTTTTCATGCAGGTTTAAATCTATGTAACCGGGTATTGCTTAGCGATGACCCTCGCGAGCCGTCACGTCACATCGCTGTCATTACCGGCGGGTCACTATGATCGACGGGTCTTTACTGTTTGTTACACAACAACGAACCCTGAGCAAAGCTTGGCCTGATTAATTGAACTACATGCTCGGAACCACGGGTAAACGCTATAGGGTAATTGAGCTTAAATAGTACACCAATAGATTGAGTAAACCAAATATAAATAAAGAAGTGTGACATGCATACCCCGGCTTTTTGTTAAGTTGTATAACTGTAACTAATTTAATATGAATAAAAATATAAAGTAAATGCTTACTAATGTTATAAAGGAATGCAAATTTGTTATCGTTGCTTCAAACTTTCACACTCATTAATCGATCATCATGAATATTCAAAAATATACTGAACTTTTTTTACCCCCAAAAAGGTACTGTGACCGAGACACTGAGGATTAGAAAAATATTTTTAAAATTTCAAATCAATGCTTCTTGTGTCGACTAACAACCTCAATTGATAATATTATGATATGATTGCTTTGCAATATTAACATTGTAAAAAACCTTCTATTCAACTAATTAGCTTGTAATATCACTACGTTACGACATTATTTGCACAATACAAACAAGAAGCCGTACTTTTAGCATTATTTAATGTAAGTTAAATGAATTTCAGCGTACACACGAGTCCTTTGAGCAGTGCCGGCATCTTTAGATCGCGAGAGCGCCCAGATTGCTGCTAATTACTTCAAGCAACGCTAATGAGCTTTGCGCCAATATGACTGGTTTACACCCAGAAGGTATTTGAATTCATTGGTGTTGACAAATTTGTTGGTTAATAGTTGAAATGAAATGATAATGATATATGATGATGATAAATGATAAAAATAATTTATTGAATCCATTAAAATGTTCAACATTGTTTAGATTCAGTCATTTTTTGAACTACCACCCGGTTCGGAAAGTTAACTACCACTTTCGTAGAGCAGTTGTGTAAGAAGCTGAATGTGAAACGTGCCGCCGTAGGTTCGAAGTCCGCACTGAAACATATGTTTTTGTGGTTCACTATATTCGAGTTTGGGTATTTGTGAGACCGAAAAGTCTCTAGTGGTTTCCAATACCCACGACACAAGACTCGACCTTAGTCGGTTTGTGTGGTGTTAAGGCTATGTATGTGACTGTTGGGTGTATTTATGTATGACAGAGCATAATATAGCATACTTTGGTAAGAAGCTAAAAGAGGATTAAGAGGCTGCATATATCATTTCGGCATAAATATAAAACATGGTTTTAAAATGAATAAGCTTTTGTGAAAACGTTGTTTCCGATTCAACTCGAAATAACTCTTACTTCTTGTTATGAAATAAAATGGCATAATTATAATAATGGAAGCAAACATTGAAACACAGTGTAATTTTAAACGAAACAGCGACAACTGACTAATTTAAATAATTGTACTAGTATTGTGTTTTTCGAAATGAGAAATTTAATCCTTTGAAACATTATAAGATGAATTTAAAATTACATTGCTTTAAATATAAGTTTCAAGTAGTAAATATTATCTATTTTTTATTAAAGGTTTATTAAAAAGAAACGATATTAAATGTTGTCTTTATATTATTCCATCAGCTAAGTGGCTTCTTAATTTGCTGCTACTGAAAATGTTAAAGATTATCATGAAAAGTCCTTAAAACGCTATTAAATTGCGAGTGTAGGTACCTTTAAAACCGCGGCTTTTTATATTTCGCGTCTTATATCTGACATTATACTTACAAGACTCATTTATTTTATGTGCAATCTGTTCAGCTAATGACGTGCGAACGGTGAGGTCGACAGCAGCCGTTTTTAAAACAAAAAACACTCTTTATAATCCGGCCGCTCTGAGAATGCGTTCCTGACACATGCCAGTTGATCATGAGTAGTGATGGGAAATAATTATCATTTTGCTAAACTTTTGAATTATTCCCAGTAAAAGTAGCAAGTTAGAATAATTGGATACTTGACTATTTATTAAAAATAATTAATTTACAAACAATTAATTAAAAATAATAAGAAAAGGAGGCGCCACTGAGCCGCTTAAATAGTATCACATTATAGATCGGATTTTAATTTTGATTCTTATTATTATTAAATCAATTATAAGTAAATAATATAAGTTAATATTAAATGTTCTTATTTAAAATATTTTAATAAAAACGTAAACTTCAATGCCAAATTTAAATAAAATTCACAAATGTGAAAGATATTATATTGCTGCCAGGTGAAATAAAGAGTTAGATCCGTTTAATTATTACGTTATACATTATTAAAAACACAAATGTATTATTTTATATTATAACGGAAAATAACGTTATAATAATCTGCTATTTTTTGGCCACATCACTCCAGAAATGAACAGTTGACATAACCTTGTAACGGCGTGGTATGAACTTATAAATATAATATTTTTATTTTTATTAACCGTCAAATTTAGTCCAAAGTGATAAAATTTGACCTAAATTTACATATTATTTAATTTTTTATGATGTTTTATTTCGTAAGTAGGGTAAATAAATAAAATTGTTCGATAATGTATTTACATTTGCTGTCGTTGCATTTGCAACGACACTTCAAAGTTACGTCGTCCGTTCGATTACAACCTTTCAGGAACGCATTCTCTGAGCGGCCGGATTATAATAAAGTTCTATTCATTGGAATTAATTCGCTACGCCCACAGAAAAACCGCGATAGTAAAATATTAATAGCGACCGTAAAACAATTCCATTGGTTTCGAGGCACGTGGAAACGTCCCTTTTATGCCGTATTCATGAAGAAACCACAAAAAAATTAATATGAAACTTGAATGAAAGCCTTCGAGTGAGCTCCTAATTTGGCTGGAATTGGGATCTTTTACGATTCAATAGAATACCGCGAAGTGAATGGAAGATTTTAGTGTCGCCGAGCGCTATAATTATTGTAATTGAGTCGCTCCTGAGTATATTGAAGCACAAAACTTCAGGTATATAAAGAATAAAAATGTTGTTGATGGAGTTTATTCAAGAATTGATAACTCAATTCATAGACTTCATAAAGCTTTGTCCTCGACGTACACAAATAAATCAACACTTCAATATATAAAGAAGCGTTCTGTTTAAACGAAAACCAAGACAAACTTAGCAAGTATTTGGCAGCTAAAATTATCAGAGAGCTTAGAATCCCTGGGGCCGAAAAAGCGGCTGTCATCTAGTGACAACAACCAACAACCTTTATCAAGTTGCCTCACTACATTGTGGGCGGACATTCGACGCAACGCTTACCGGCTTGTGGCCTCCACTAAACAACTTCTTGTGCCCATCGGCGATCACTTCTACGTGCTAAGACTGCCCTGGCGCACTAAGGCGTGGCAACATTGTCCCAGGGGTGTCATGTGTATGTGCATTGACCCTTTCAACAAAGAAAGAAGAACAGCTAATAGTATTATCCTGTGACTCCAGCCTAAATAGATAAAGACAAACTGTTTGGATCTTGGAGCTCAGTTTCTAATGGATATCGTATCATCAGCACTACAGTGTTAAAAGTGATATTTTTTTCGGCTAATTTTTATGGCAAGAGGAGAGGGAGGGGGGTTGGAGTGGCGTCGTAAAAAAATGACAAATTCGTAAGGTTATCACAGTACAAGTAAGTTTGGGAACCACTGCTCTAAACAACACAAAATAACGACTGAAAAACGAGTATCAATGGAGATTAAATTAAGAAACCATTATATTCTACTCCTTATTTGTTGTCGTATGAAGAAAATTTCTCTAAAGTTGAAAATAAATAGATTGATCAGTCTTTGTATTGTATTTCAATGTATTTGCGTTTAGTCGTATAAACAACAGAACACGAAGATAGACGACAGGATATACGCTTTAAGACTCAACGAGGTGTATCGCGAATCTTGTTTGGAATTCAGCCAGTGTATATCTGGTTTGGAACTGTGTAGGATCGTGTTGATCGGCAAGATCGGTATCTCTTGCTTGTAGATACTTTATTTGGGCTACATTTACTATAAGCAGCGTTAAAGTTACATTGCTGTGCCAATATAAATATACATACAATAGAATTGACAAAAATTAGACTATTATACAGGGTAAATCAAGACTGCGACCGAAAACGAAGCCAGGTGATATTATAAATGACTTCAGAGACAACGAAACCAAAAATATCGTAAAAAAACGGTTTCTTTTTTTATTTCTTTACTGATCGTCGTATTTGGTTGATAAATAAATACATAGTTTTCCCAAATTAATAATGTAAACCTTTTTATTTTTAAACACGCAATGGCACGCTAGGGTTTAAATTACTATTTTCGCAAAAACTAGGTATTTACCACCCAAACACGATATTTAGAAAATTTCAAAAAAAAGTCAGGCGGATTTTTTGCGAAATGTTTAGTTGCATTGTGTCTGTTACCACTAAAACTACCACCTGGCTTCGTTTTCGGTCGCAGTCTTGATATACCCTGTATATGGACCAAACCTTTCTCTTTCGCTTCCTTAACTGTCATTAATCTCCTATTTTTTTATTTCCCGCTGAAGTAAAAGGCTGCACTATCTACAGCCGAACAATAAAATTCTATCTCCCTTCTAGTCCAGATCGTCGACATTAAAACTATCTTTTTGATTGCCTTTATGATTAGGATTTGAGTATGTCTGAACTCTAAAACCAGTCTTCATCGAGATAACGCAATACATTTGTTCAGATAAAGTTGAAACGTCCCTCTGAGGGCACATCCAGACGAATTTGTTGCAACATTAAATAAACTACGCGTAGTATCATCGTAAAATTTCTATAAAAACCTGAACTCATAATTTTCATGCATCTACATTTTGACACTTGGTTCGACACTTGATAGTTCAGATGTACCTTAGTTTTATTTTTATGCTTCATTAAATCGCTTAGTTTAAGATATTGTTAAGTTTAATAATAAAATATTATAATACTGTAGTGTCTCATTGGCTTGCATTTATAATATTATGTTAATAAAATGTGTTTTGAGAAATAATTTATTATCAAAACAAAAATATTGTATATTTTGGAATGTCCTGGCTGACTGTTGATCATTAAAATCTTTGGCATGTAATATCTCTTCATTTTAAAGGAATACACGGTCTCGCCAATGATAGATTTTCTTTATAGTATTTTTTTTTAACAGTTGTTAGAACATTAATTACATAAGTACATTTAAAACAGCCTCCATTGATACGGAGGGATGTGAAAAAATGATGTTAAATGTAAATCTAGTAATATAAAAATCCTTAGTTATTCACATCTCGATCAAAGAAATGATGGTTTTTGCTTTCGTTATTTCCGGGTAATTTCCCCACTGTCGCTCGCGCCTTAGGACTGATCTGCCGAAAATTATATATTGAAAATAATATTGTAATTTATTAAAAAAACATTAATTGCAATTATTTTTATTCAAACATCATTTTGCAAATAGATTTGTGCTAGTAAATACTTACATTGACTATACTTTTTTATCTACAATAATATTACATATATTCATATTTTCTGTTGCTTATCAAAACTCTGCCTCTATTATTGATTTACTTTAACTTGACTGATTGCAGTACAATACAGACATTTTAAAACCATGACTAAAAGTATAAAGCCAATAAATAAATTGATCCGTCGCCCGAGTACTGTCTCTTTTAACATTCATAAAGAATAACTAGATCTTATTTACAAAACATCACTCTTCCATTTCTCAACTCATAAAAACTTCTAAACCACTTAAATAAAGGACTAAAACGCCTTAAATAACGGACTTAATATTCCAAAAAAGAAGAAATTACAAACTTTCCGGGACGATCATTAACTCGTTACGAATCCGAGATTATCACGATATTACCCATTGTAGGCACGAAAATTAGGTAATAGAACCATTACGAACCAACGAAAACTTGTAAAATTACTTGACGACCTTAAGTGGAGAGGAAAGTTAAAAGTAGTAATGCCGTGTCGAATTTAGGTTGCTGAGAAATGGATCTTCTCAAATGAATGAAACATTTTCATTGAAATTCGTTATCATTTTCGGTTGAAGAATTAGATCGCAATTTTAATACTTTTATTGGATAGCAATGGATGCGCAGATTTATCCAACGGTGACCACCACACGGTCTCTAGCATCAGTTATAATAGAGATCTGTATAATCCGAGAAATTCGATAGTTCGACACCGCCCTAAAAAAATGTCGGATAACTTTAAGAGTTAACGTAGAAAATATTAAAGTCAACTTTCAATGTAATACAGCCTTTTCGAAGCAAATCTTTCCACGTGAGTTAATTAACGGCATAGTACGATATCTAGCCACAGTTATTCGTCTAGTTGTTTATTTTGAGAGAACTAAAAACTCCAGCACACGCCCGCGCCCAGAATTCACGGGTGCCTATTTTCCTTCCAGAAAATTGTTTGGAAATTGGCTTTACTTACGGTTGAGGGGGTTAGGCAGGATTTGTTTTGTTTATTACTTCATTTAAGTGATACATAAACAAGATAAAAAGACGATTCGAATTTGAAGTTGAAAATTGGTAGTTACATATTTATTTTAACCGACTTCAAAAAAGAAGGCTCTCAATTCGACAGTATGTTTATTTTATGTTTGTTACCTCATAACTTTGTACTGGGTGGGTGGATTTCGATTATACTTTATTTGATCGAAAGCTAGTGCTTGTCTTGGTCTTATAAAAAATGGTGAAGATCTGAAGAATATCTTTGAATTTGGAGAATAGAACTCCTGAAAATTGAGTAGGATTCCAATTGTTCTTTCTGTATTAGGTTCAGTATAAAAGTTAAGCTACAGTGGGGGAAAGAAGAAGTGATAGCGACGTGTTGTAAAAAAATTAATATACACGTAAATACTCAATATCTTCGGCAGCTTTTAACCGATTTTAGTGATTGATTTTTAATGGGAAAAAACTTATTGACAGGTTGATTCCACGAATAAATCATGAAGATCTGATGATCATCTTCGGACCGGGAGAAAACAAGTCCTCAAATTGAAACAGGAATCCAATTATTCTTTATTAAGTTCTAATCATAATATAAAAGTTCACTAAAACGAGGAAGTGAAAAAGGTGAGTGTGAGAAATATTAAATAAATTAAAGAAAAAACCGAATTAAAAAAAACACTAGAACCTGTGACTAAAAGTAATAGTATTGCATTGTACTTATAGACATTGATTAATTTACCTTTTGACTTGACAAGTCAACAAATTTTAATACCTATATGCGCAGCATAAAGTAGGCGGGTCGCCAAGTACCGAACCCACTGGACTAAAAAAGATAATGAATTAAAAACTTACTCTCATATTTTTTCCAAACAGCCCAAAACAAGTATAACTTCAATAAATCACAATATTGTTTTTGCTCAGTTGGCGACTCCTAGTAGCAGTATGTGGCAAGAGGCAGAGCATTGACTGATGCCCGTTGAGCCGGCGCGCGGCTGTCGTACCAAGCCTAACTGACACGACGACAAATTCTCGCCCTCTTTTCTGCCTCATTCACTATGCTTTTATTTTCTTACTTATTAACGCATGCTGTGTAGAATGCGATTAAAACAATATGTATTTGTTGAATCTGTGTTACAGATGTTTACACTTCATTTTATCGTTAGTTATTAAGTCGGACTGTTGCTGATATTTAAGGCGAGTGTGCAATCTTGTCCATTAATTTGAATCTAACCGTATTCGAACACCTGGGTATGCTATGAGTATAATGTTCCTTTATTAATTGAAACGAACGTCAATTAATAAACATACATGTTTGTGTTGCAACATTTTCATTTTATTATAGCATTTCTAAAGTTAAAGATATATTTAGTCAACATAAGGGAATGCACAGAATGAACCGAATATAATTAAATGCAATTATTTATTTAATGCTACCATTGGCTTTTAAATGTCAAGATAAACATTACTGTAATACAATAAAACTTATCTTGCACTCATTAAAACTAATCGAGCGAAACTTTTCCTAAAACCCTGATAGCCCCTTCGAAAGTTATCTTTATTGGAATTGCAAAAGTACCAACATTTGGAAAAGTTTTACTAGCCGAGGCTCCACTACACTGGCTATTAAGGCTAATCTATTTGTACAATTATTATTTTTTCATTGTTCTTAACCAAGGTTGGACTGTGTATTCGTAGCTATCAAACAATAATTGACGCCGATGATATTATCCTGTATATGGATACATGGATAGATATAGATAAAAGAGTGTGTGTACTTCACACATGAGAATCGAACATAGCATTCTCCTAATCAATTTCGATGCCCTATGATACAAGATTTGATTAAGTAACAACAATATTTCCAAACACACATTCCACAACACCTAAAACAGAAATATAATGTAGGTAGGTACTTGAGAATCACACAAATATTTATATCTATGTAGAGATTCCTGGGCTCCTCCTTTCAATGTTATAAGGATTCAGGGGTTGCATATGTTCACGGGTGGTTTAAATCATTGACCTCCAGATGAGCCAATTTTTCTTTTGTCAGACATATGCAATAAAAAAGTCACCCACGAACTTTCACCAACCGATCGTTGTCGGTGTCTTTGGATGAAATCTTACTTCTGCAGTGGTGTCTCTGTGCCTTAAGGTGATTATTTTACTTATTAAATGAATGTTTATTGTACACAGACAAAGAACATAACAATAGAAAGAAATAACTTAAAATAAAAGTACAGAAGGCGGTCTTATCGCTTATAAGCGATCTTTACCAGACAACCTTTGGATGGCTATAAAAGAAGGAGAAAGAAAGATTATATAGATTCCTCAGTAAAAGCTCCTAGTTAAGTGTATAAACTTTGACTTTTCTTTGTTAGCAAAAAGTATTAATAAAGCATAAAATAAATGAATATTTATTGTTTCCATTAGCGTTCCCTTTTACTCAAGTACAATATTTACATTTTATTAATACGCCTTTTTGATTTTTATTACTAAAACTTTTTTAATGTAATAAATATTTTGAAATATAATTCTTGGACAAAAATATAATATTGATGTCTAGGTGTAAATTGATTGAATCTGACAATATAACCTAAATTTTCAGTCGGTGCTAGAAGCCCAATACAGAAGGGGATCCACCTGCGCAGATCGGAAATTATCTAATAATATTATTGAAATAGTAGTCAGTCTTAAATTAAAATTAATTATGAACCAATCAACGAACCGGACCTATACGACCTTAAAGAAAAAGCCTTATATTTTCTTAAAAGGACCGACAATTTTCGACAGCCTCCGTGGCGCAGTTGGTTAGACATCGGCTGTGAAACGTGAGGCCGCGGGTTCGATCCCCGCACCGAAACAAATATTTGTGTGATCCACAGGTATTTGTTACGGGTCTGGGTGTTTGTGAGACCGAAAAGTCTCTCGTGGTTCCTGATACCCACGACACAAGACTAGATCTTAGTGTGAGGTCAGGACTATGTATGTGACTGTTGGGTGTATTTATTTATTTATTAATATTAAAATTAATTATGAACCAATCAACGAACCGGACCTATACGACCTTAAAGAAAAATCCTTATATTTTCGTAAAAGGACCAACAATTTCTCTGGATTTGTATGTTTGCAAGAAGTGATTTACCATCAATAATCCTGTCGGCTCATTTCCCTCCAATTACATAAAAAAAAACAATGTAAAATACGACCAATCCCTATAGTACCTAGAAATCGTTTTCTTGTCTGAAGCCGAGTTTAATAGATCCCTGAGCTTACTCTATCTATGTAACTAGTATGTAGTATATGCAGCATCTGTTTAGTATTGGTCCAAAATATAACACTTCATAAAATACATTGTTTGTGTGTACAGCAAAGTGAAATAAATATTAAAATAAAACTCGACTAAGAAATAGAAGGTAAACGAGATGTCCGAGTGTAGTCTGCTATGACGCAATACTTCCGGCTCAAGAGAATTGATCTCAAAAAGAGTCTGCACTTGCCGCCGTGATACGCGGAAATAGGATTGGTGACGTTACCTTGTTTGAAACAGTCGTGTTGTAACACATTCGCACTGTACTGATTTCAGGCAGCTGTATTTTTTATTGGAAAAGTATTAACTGTCAAAAATACACAGACTGCCTCGGTGGCGTAGTTGTACTACGGTATGTCCACAAAGCTTAGGTCTCAGGCTCGAATCCCGGTACGGGCAAAGTGATATTGGATTTTTCTATTAATTAATTATCAGCTCGGCGTCAGAAATTTGTGCCTGATATGGCGATAGGCTCGCCTCCTATCACATCGGGACAAAACTATGAACAGAACACATAAGGCGCAATGTGGGTGTCCTGATTGCACCTCTGCCTGTCCGGTCTGGGAAAAAGGCGTTATGTTTATGCATCTATGAAATTTTACCTCAAACGCACTTGTACCTTTATCTTCTGCGTCTGAAGTCCACTGCTCAACATACTAACATAGGCATCGCCCAAGGACATCCCTCCCCTCCTTTACCCTCTAAAAACATGTTATATTAAAAAAGTATATTAAAATATTTATGACACGACATTAAAACACTTCGCAGAACTTGAGACACGTGAATGAAAAACAAAACAATTATCTGAATGAATGAAATGATTAAATAACTCCTACGCGCGGCACCATTCCAATTTGTTTTTTAAGCTCATAAATCATTGTTTTGAGAAATATCTCGGTTTTACTTAACTCATTTACAATCTAAAACACTGAAGTGAGAAGTTAATATTACTAGTATAACCGCACCTAAATCTAAAATAGCGATAATTTGCTAATTAAATTTCTACTGAATTTGGTTTATGTCGTCACCGAAACTTTATAAATGGCTCTTTGTTTCTTTATATTCGAATAATTAAATGTTATTTTGATTAATTATTACTAGTATATTAATACTTAAAGTGGCAGTGGGCGGTGCTCATAATGTTTAAATTGAATGGCAATTGGGACACAAAACTTTTAGAGTGCTGACCACGTACCTGAAGGAGCTGCGTTGGACGTCTCTTGTCTCAAATCAAATCAAATCAATATGGCGAGCCATGTTGGATGCGTATTTTAACCGTAGCTATCTCAATGAGGCGATGATTATGATACTCAGCAGTAATTAAATTGATATGATGTTTTTGTAAATATCATTTAACTAAATAAACGCGGCGTTTATTAATACAGTGCGAACACCGCTAGTAAGGCTCGCCGGGGGCCCGGAAGCAGCACGGCCACGCGCCGCCATTTATACTATAATTTTCATCGAAGCCGATCGCAAATTAATTTTATCCTCAGACTTAAAGGGATCCTGCACAGTACACAGACAGTTTGTTGTAGCTAGCGAGGAAATAACTTCCTTTATTCACATAATAGGAAGAAAAGCCCCGAGATCGCGTGAAATCTAGGAATATTGAGTATTGGAAAGATAAAGCGCTATTTTAGTAATTTAGATTTTGCTTGCAAAGGGCACCTGGTATTGAATGCAATGTTTCAATGGAATATTTATTAAGCAATGATGCTGTAATAGTAATATTTCGCCAGTCGACATAGTTATATTGGTTTTTTATATGAACCTGCACTGGATATTAGGTGCATGATTTACAAAATGTATTCGCTATCTGAACACACATATTTAAGAATTACAGAAAGAATTCTACAATATTATAGGTACATATATCTCACGATATTTTTCTCACAACAAACGCTCTAAGTAGGTACTGTTGGCTACTTCTGTTTAAAAACATTGCCAGTAAAATGCCCGAGCATCTTTCCTTTATTTACAGGAGATGTTTCTTGTTGGTTGTTTCTCAAAGGTTTTTACGAAACTGGTATACAGCCACCGGTCTGTGACCATCGACGGAAAATACGAGTGCATTTTTACACTTTAATAGTGTCAATTTATTCAAAGCCCTTTTGCTATTTACAATAATAATTAATATTGTATATACTTATTGGCGTTGCCGTTAGAACTAAGGGGTTAAGAGGCGAATTTTGGTTCTGGTAAACCGATGTTGACGAGCTTACCTTGTTTTAATGAAAAACATTATTGAATTAACCACATTTAGGGCGTAGTTTTAAGTTAGTGTAAAATATACTCATAATAATCCAGCTTAAAAACTTAACAACAGCGCGATAAAACTTTCGATTTTACTATGTTTAGCAATAATTCAGCTAAGCTAGAAAAAAACCGATACTATCAAACCTAAAAATAAAAACTATTGCCACTCGAAAACTCCGAAGTGGAATTTTCTTTGCCCAACCCATTGTCTTCGAAGTTACAAAGCGGAGCAATTTGAAACAAATTGTTACAAGCATTTTATACTGAGTGGTATAAATAAAATCAAATTAAAAGTTGTCATGAATTGCTCTTAGAAACTTGGGAATCAAATACAAGTCCATAATTTAATTTGAGATCTTCAATGAGACAAGTTTGGTTCGAAAATGTCAGCGAACGTTAAACTTCGTCAAAGTACGAGCCAGCAACGTTGTTAATTGTAATGAATTAGAGTTTAGACTAATTTATTTTAATACTATTTCTGTTTAAGGTGAGGGATAGCCTAAGTAAAAATGGTAGAGCTACATTTTACTCGTACCTTAAGAATGCTATAGGATCGGGTCAACCTGGCTGGAACTAACCACTGGGCACTGTCTCACAAAAATGAAAATAAAACGACGTACAATGCCGTCTATATCCTCGTAAGGCCCAACGACCTAATTTATGGACAAAAATATTGAGACACTGAGGCCCATGACAGTTTTTAAAATCATTTAATTACGGCCCAGCGACCTAAAATTATGACATGATATTTATGATAAATAATTGAATAGATTTAATTTATTCAAACTAATATTATACATATATATTAATTAAAAAGGACAAATGTTTTAACATATTTTATGCATGAAATAGTTAACTTTGGGTTTATGAAATAACCCTTAAAATAATTTATTCAAAAGCATTACATTTAAACACTTTTTTACCAAACATAAGTTCTGGGCTTTAACTACTTGAACCTATTTTTAGTACATTGGGTCGTAATGTATATCGACCTAAATTTAGGTTGGGCCTTACGAGGATATAAAGGACATTTGTTCTATAGGTAGTGGCGCCAATATTAGATACTACATACATACATAAACTCACGCCTTTTTCCCAGAAGGGGTTGGCAGAGGCTCCACCAGGACACCCACATTTCACCTCGTATGTTCCGTACCATGATGTCATAGGGGGCGAGCCTATCGCCATATCGGGCACAAATTCCTGATTCCGGGCTGATAATGAATAGAAAAACCCTATATCACTTTGCCCGACCCGGGATTCGAACCCGAGACCCCAGTTTTGTAGTCGTACCGTAGTGCAACTACGCCACCGAGCAATAATTATATACTGGTTAGTGTTAAAAAGCTTATTTTGCCTTTATTATTACATATGGTCGCTTTATTGGGCTAATGGTAGCATCTGTAAGGCCGTGAACCTATTTTCTGTTTCCTAATACCATGTGGGGCGACAATTCTGGGTGTTTTGTGAGTTGGGAAAATGTCATTTAATTTCCGGGAGTTGAATTTATGCTCGTTGCTCCCTATCACATCTCAGGATGGAACAAAGCTTGACAAACTACAAGTTTCAACTGTTATAATGGTCACTCTACCAACGCCTTCACGCATACGGGCATAAATGTACGGCTGCATCTTACTTAGCATTGAGGTTGTAAATGCACATTATTTACAGTAACTACAGGGTGAAATGTCAAACGGTACATCATTAAGCGATCATTATTGCACCTAAACAAACACCCATTTATTTTGCGTTCGTAGGCTAAATGGATTTCGTGCGTAGGGAACCCGGCGCTTCCAGAATAATCAACATATTCGCTTGCGTACAAATATTTGATGAATCTTATATCATATTACGTGCTTATGTTTTAATTTTAATTACGTGTAAATTACGTCATCGTGTTACGTATATTAATATGTAGGACTGGCAAATATTTAAGGGAAAGGTAAGATAAATTTATTTAAAAATATATTTGGAACCTGCCTCGGTGGCGTAGTTTTACTACGGTACCATTACAAAGCTGAGGTCTCGGGTTCGAATCCCGGGTCAGGCAAAGTGATATTCGATTTTTCTATTTATTATCAGCCCGGAGTCAGGAATTGGTGCCCGATATGGCGATAGGCTCGCCCCCTATCACATCATGGGACAGAACATACAAGGCGAAATGTGGGTGTCCTGGTAGCACCTCTGCCTACCCCTTCTGGGAAAAAGGCGTGAGTTTATGTATGTATGTATGTATATTTGGAAGCCTTAAGATAGATTGCCACTGCTTCCTAAAGTGTTAAAGCTTTAAAGAAGAAATCAACCATGACATTCAGCAACACCAAATGACAATATAACATAGTTAAAGGTCAATAAGTGGACATTATTGGGCCAATCGGCAAGAGATGTATCTTTCTTACCTCTCTCACGGTCGGATACTTTATTATGATTCCACCGCGTATAATTACAATCAGATACATGATAGTCACTTTGCAGCGATATTAATAAATAAATACACCAACAGTCACATACGAGTACATAGTCCTGACCCCACACTAAGATCGAGTATTGTGTCGTGAGTATCAGGAACTACACGAGACTTTTCAGTCTCACAAACACCCAGACCCGAAACAAATAATCGGGATCGAACCCGCGGCCTCTGTTTCACAGCCGGCGTCTAACCAACTGCGCCACGGAGGCGGATATGTACGTAAGTTAATGTATTACTGTTGAAGACAATTAATTACCCTTAGAACTCAAGGAGACAACCTGCAGAAGCAAGTTCCCACCTCGCACGGTGTCAAAGGAGATCACACGGTGGAACTAACACGTATTACGCAGCTAGTCGCTGCCGTAATCATGTTGAGCTACATAGCTCGCAGCATGTGTGTATATGTACTATGGAATAGAGTTGAGTATAAGGCTCACCTATTAATAAACGCACGCCGCACTAGGCCAGCGTGGTGGACTATACGGCCTTTCTCCTCTCAATCGTTCTCTCGATTGTAAGGAGGCCCGTACCTTGCAGTGGGACGTTTAATACGAGACGTTACGATACGATCTGTAGTGCAGTTTTATCACTGATAATTATAATTTGAATGTATTTTTGTTTCTTGCATATTATATTTCATATTATGGTTATAAGGGCGTAACATGTACAAAAAATATATTTTTCGATGACCTCCCTGTGAGTTCACTGTCTATGAATAAAAGGGCATGTTTATGGCTATTTACAAAATTAATTGCGTAACCTTTGGATTTAATATTCACGACACTATCTAGATTAATTTAGTAAATGATATAACCTTTTCCTTTGTTGCCCAGCAAGTCACCTTTTTAAGTTTCTTAAATAAAATCATGTGACTTACTTTAGGCTTGGCGCAAAATCCAAAGTAAGTAGGTAGGGAATGATAAGTAGAAGTCTAATAAGCTCCAAATATTTTTTTAATGTATTTTATTTTCCGCTCAGGTGCACTAACTTAGCTCACAAAATATGTCTCAAATCTGTAAGCACCTGCAATGCGTCCTTAATATGACTCAAATATGCCGGCGACGTGAAGCCAGCTCATGCAAGCCCCGCATGCCTTGAGGCTTTGCTGCATACTTCAAAGCACTTTGAAAGTATACTAACATTACGTTCTTGCAGAAAACACCTACTTTATAACACAATTTTGCTGTTCTAAATATTTTATGAGTTAAAGAAAATTCCTGTCAAAAGGTACTAATAAGTACACATATTTTTACTGTCGAAGAAATTTAATTTCAAAGCATATCAAATTTTAAAATCTTATATTTTTTGTAGTTGTAATGAGAAAGTTTCAAGTGAATTGGAGCGTATCATTATTTAGCAAGAAATATTTTCCCTTCCTATTTATTTTCTGCATCATGCAGGTCTCAAAACCCAATGCTACAAATAAACTTGTATTTGCCCACTCTAAACTGTTACACGATAATCGTTGAAAAATATCTCCTGAAGTCCAAACGCAAATTTATCTAACACAAAGCAGCCAAGACAAATAAACAAGTGATATTTTTAAAGAAAATATTATTAACAAAAATACTAACAATAAAAACAACTAAAAAAGTCTCCCATATATATATTTATCTACCCAAATGTCTTAAATTCGCTTCTAAAACGCACATTTTCCTTCAGAATTGCCGTGGAACATAAAGGGGCCTTCAACTATATTAATGTACCAAGATAGCATCGAATATTTTCTCTAATAACTACCCAAAACTTAATAAACTGCTAATTATTTTTAACTACGTACAACTTAAGCATGATAAAAGGCCATTTCACGGCGACAGCCACATTATAACGCTATTTTTTCGCCAGTAAAAGCCATTTTTGTTGTAATAACAAGAATTCTACGCCAAACAAACTTAATTGGCTGAAATAATGGCATGTGTAAAACTTTATACTGGCAGCGTTAGTTCACTCTAAAATAGCGCCATCTATTACGCCCGTGAGTAAACAATATCAACAATAAATTGTTACTATCAGGTGTCAACGTGTGTGCATAATACCTTTAGAATTGCCTATCAATTTTACAGATAGTGGTTGCAGTCGACTATAAATTTATACAACAAAGCAGTTTATACGCATGTAGCATATAATTTAAGGTTTTCGCAAAATTCCCGCGAGTCATTTAAATTTCGTTTAAATGTAACTTTATTTGCATTTTTTTTTTAGGAGACTGTCCCGCCCTCACACCCGCCACTGCAACTCCTGTAAGCCAGGATCAACAGTGGCACGCATTTTAATGACACTGAGCATTGAAGCTCAGCGCGTCTCCGGGAATGTCTAACTTGTCTTTAACCCGCAACGAAATCAATCAAAAAGGTAAAATTAATAGGAGGAGTTGGAAATAAATTATTGTCCACTTCCCTCCCTAATAAAGCGGGTGACAAAACAATGAGCTAAAGAGGTAAACAACCTCGTATAAAGACATTTACAGCCAGAGAAGCCAGCTGTAAAGCACCACGGAATAGTGATTATTACATTTAAATGGGACCTAATATGTAAGCTGTTATACTTGATTCCAATAATAGGTATGGCAAAATCGCCGGAAAGCACGGAAATTCTTCCTAGTCTCCACAAGGTCCGTGTAGTATACAACTCCAGATGTTATTTGCATACTATCTAGCATGGTTTTACGTTCATTCTGCCAAAGACTACACTCCCAAAGTATATGATGCGCGGACTGCTCATATTCGCAATAAGGTGTTGAACATGAGCACGCAGGCGAATCAACGAGCTTAAATGAGTACAGTTTAGACTTAAAGTTACCATGGCCCGTAAGAAACTGTGATACGTAATAATCGATATCTAGCCAAGTCTTTGTCAAACGATCACGCACGCTTGGAAAATATTGGTATAGATGCCGACCCTTCAAAGATACATCCCATCTATTTTGCCATTCATCTATTATTTCGTTATATACAACTGAGAGCGGCTTAAATAGTCTGTCTACTTTTAAAAGTTCACGTGAATTTAAGAATCTTTTGTCCATATTCTCTCTAGTTGAGTAATACATCGCGGCGCGACGTTGTACCTCCAGGTCGACTGGAAGTACACCCGCTAGAACAGGCAAAGCTTCGGTACTAACAGTCCTATACGCCTTACACAAGAATATCAACGCCAAACGTTGGCTCTGGAGCAATTTCCTTCGCACAGCACCGATAGTAGCCCTATCAGCCCATACGGGGGATCCGTAAGTAATACATCCTAAGTAAGTAGCTCCATATATGGTTTTTAATGTGTTGAAAGATAGCCCCCACGTTGATTTTGATATTCTTGTCAAAGCAAAAAAGTTATTTTTCGATTTTTCCCCGACTTTCTTAATATGTTCAAGAAAGGAGAAATTCCTTTCCAAAATTAGACCAAGATAACAAACTGATTCTTTTTTCTTAACGGTGATATTATTAAATTTAATTCGCGGCGGTGATTTTAAAATTCCTTTTAGAAGTAATTGGAACGTGGAATTTATTTGCATTTGTAAGTAGTCCCTACAGACTTGAAATAATGGCTTTGCTTAAATTCAATTCAAGCCATTTTTTTTGTTCTTGCTGGGGCAAGTGTTTCTTTTATTAACAGACTTCAAAAAAAGGAGGAGGTTCTCAATTCGACTGTATGTTGCTTTTTTTATGTTTGTTACCTCATTTCTCTGTACTGGGTGAACCGATTTCGATAATTCTTTCTTTAATTGAAAGCTGGTGCTTGTCGTTTGGTCCAATAAAAATATGGTAACGATCTGATGAATATCTTCGGACCTGGAGAGGGGAACTCCTTAAAATTAAGTAGGATTCCAATGGTTCTTCTTGCATTGAATTAAGTATAAAAGCAAAATTACAGTGGTGGTGGAAAGTAAGGGAAGGGGCGAGGGGCGCGGTTGATAAAATGAACAAACATGTAAATAGTCAATATCTTCGGCGGCTATACCAATAAATCATGAAGATCTGATGTAATAGTGACAAAGAATCATATTATTACAGTTTAATAGTATGCCATATAACATTCCGTAATGAAACCGATATCGGCAATTGAGGGCATTGCCGATTGTTGTGTGTTGTTGTTATTATTCTAATAATTTGATTGTCTTTTAAGTACCTAGTGCATACATACATATATTTCAAATTTTAGCTTAGGTGAACTGTAAATAAATGTTTTTATAATTATTTGTTACTCAAAGGTATGTGTTGAGTTAGATGTAAAGTTTAACTGGATACATAATATATAAATACAATCTTGCGAGGAAAACACATAGATCGTACCTATAATATGTACCTACATTGAATAGATTGTACATTATTGACGTTAGAATACGCAAATATGTATAATAATTGCCATCCATAGCGCAATTTTGAAGAAGCTATATCTATAAATCTACACAAGATAGAAAAGTGCCTTCTTTTGAATACCATTAAAAAAGCATGCTAGATTTGTTTTATTGAATAAAATTCTTGATTTTTTGTCATTTTTTTAACTTCCGCGGAACGACGAAATTTGCACGAAATCACGGAACGACCCTTACACATTTGGCAAAGTATAGCCTACACACTGCGAATGAATGTACACACAAATCTGGAAATAAGTAAACAATATCGAGAAACAATATAAATAGAGAAATAACAGTAGTATAATAAGTATAAATGACTCACCGTAATTCAGCTCCCGAAGCTCGATGGTCGACACGAAGAAAATGATCAATTGTAGTACTTAGACACCACTTGCACTATATTGTACACGGAACAATTCAAACAACATACACATAAAATAGATAAATAAAAAAACATATCCGACGAGAAATAATAAAAAATAAGTCTAAACGCTGTAAATGATCAAATTGGCAAATTTGTTGGTTCACGTTTCCATTAAACAATAGCTTAGATGATCAAACGTTCTGTTCGTAGATTTGGTCAAAGATAACTATTTATTAAGCGAAAATTTTGACTATTTGACAAACGCGTTAAACGAAGCTGTATACTATCTAATAATTTGACAAACAATTTCATCGTTTGACCAAATTTCTGTTACCCGAAGCTCGATGGATGACACGAAGACAAACCTAATATATTTTAAACAATTGGTAAAGTCCTACATACTGCGAATGGATGTACACACAGAGGAAAATACAATATCCGACGACAAATATAATAAAACAAGTCTAAATCACTCACCAAATTTCTGCTACCCGAAGCTCAGTGGATGACACGAAGACAAACCTAATATGATTTATACAATTGGTAAGGTCCTACACATTGCAAATGGGACACTCAGAGGAAAATAAAGTCACAATATCCGACGACAAATATAATAAAGCAAGTGTAAATCACTCACCGTAATTCAGCACACGTAGCTCGATAGTAGTAGAAGAAAATGACGATCTATTGTAGCACTTCACAACACTTGTCACTTTCACCATAATATTATTATCCACAAATTAATTTAATTTAAACTAGGCAAGAAATCTTGCGCAGCTGCGGAGCATGCGTCCTGCTTTTGCAAGCGTTCACGAGAAACTGAACTAGTAGTCCAGCAAGATGGCACAAGAAAACTAACTACCCTCCTCTAAACATTTGTCAAAAAAATACATGAACGAAAATATACCTTATTGGCACGGTTACTTTTACTACAAGAAAAATAGTTACCCTAAAGTACATTAATAATTTTAAATGTTATTCAGGAATTATTGGAAAGTTAAAAGTAACCAACATTCTGGTTAGTAAATATGCATGGATGTTTTTACACACTTACGATTAAATCTTATTCCCAGAAGGGGTAGACAAAGTAGTGTTGCCAGGACACCCACATTTCACCTTAGGTGTTCCGTCGCACGGTGTGATAGAGGGCTAGCCTATTGCTATGTCTGGCACAAATTCCTAACTCCGAGCTGATTATAATTAACAGAAAATTCACCACTGTGCCCGATCCGGAATTCGAACCCGAGACCTCAAAGTTGTAACTGTACCGTAATACAATCAAATTATTAGAATAATGTACAATTATTGTTATTTTTGGAGTCGGTGTCAGCCAAATAAACTCGACATTATACCAGACAATATTAAATGACAATTTTATGAAATCTATTTTATACGAATATCCTCTTATACTATTATGTGGTTTATTAACCTTAATTCAATAAAATATAATATCTGACGTTTATGTAGTTACTAACTCATAAAACTTGGATGACACCGACTCGAAAAAATTACAATAATTGTACATTATTCTAATAATTTGATTGTCTTTTAAGTAACTTACATATATTTCAAATTTTAGCTTAGGTGAACAGTAAATAAATGTTTTTATAATTATTTGTTTTTATAATTATTGACGTTAGAATACGCAATTATTTTTTTACTTTTTAGTGCATTTTTAGTTTGTTTTTTATGTCACATTTTTTTGTCCGTTTTAGATTATTATTATTTTTAGTATGATTTTTGTCAGTTTTTTGAAGTCGGTTATTTTTTTGTTAAAATTTTGGTTTATTATAAGTAAAGAAACAATGGGCTTACCTAATAAAAAGTGGTTATTGCAGTCTACGGACCCTCTTTGAGAACCCGCCTAATAAGCTAAAATATGAATATTTCAAATTTCGGTTAGGTAGGGTAACCTAAAGCGCTTTAGTTACAAAGTACCGCGGAATTACTAATATGTATAGTGATCTGTGGCCACGAACGAATCTGTGCTTCATTTTCTATGAGATACCAATATCATTTTCACTTGTTAAGAAAAAAGCGGACCTTTTGGCTGTAGTTAAGACTGACTGCTTACAATGTTTGAAGATAGTAGATACTGTTTCCATCTCACCTGATTACTTATCGCTTACAAATTGTAGCCGTGCGTCAGTGCTCGGGTTTGGTCGTGACACTCGTGACAGTTCTGATGGGGGTCCAACTATCAAGTGACGTTGACAAGCTGGAAAATTATAGCATCATTTTTTTTTATTTGTAATGACGTCTTTGGATTCTTATTTCTTTTTTGAGATAATTTACTAAGCAGTGATTAGGGAACGTCTACGAAGTTAGCTTTTAAGTCGCGGGTTCACTTGGACAGGGAACACAACAATAATCCAAGTAAATATTTGTAATATACCTACAAATATTATCTGTAAAGAGGATATTAAACATAAAATCGTTTAGCAGGCTACTTGTTAAATGAAATGCTAAACGGCTGCATCATTTGATATAGGTACATTGATGTGTTGTTTCGGGTAACCCTTCTTTGTTTTCGTGTTATTTTAATCTTATAATCAAATTCGCCACAGTCATTTTGTCATAGGCTCAATGTATTCAACTGTAAAAACCAATTCATCATCCAAGACACATTTTACACAATAAATAAAGACTTATAATTCTATAAATGTAGTCAAAGTCGAATTTCTACGTGTTAACATGAAAGCGTGATAGATTACCTGCTTTATCAGCACTAATGTTAATTAACCATGTCATTAATTAAACTTTAGCTAGAATATAAACCAAATTAAACATCAATAGTGCACACGTGCGGCTTCTAAATCTGGTTTTAATATTCGAGTTATTAAAATAAAGGTATTTTTGAACGAATACTGATAGTACATTTTCGTGAATATCCAAGTTATTAAAAAGGGATATTGTTTTTTGAACTATTAGGTATTGATTTTTTTTTTCTGGTCCATGTCACCCTTAAACATTTCTGAAATTAATTAAATTGTTTTGCGTGGTAATATTTGTGCCCAACAGTATAGCAATACCATACACAAATTGTAAAGTTTGTAATATTGTACTAGCAATTATATCGCAACTCGCATGTCAGTATTTTCATATTCCATTTCGATCAGCTGGTGTAACAGTGTTGATCGATCAAGTACCCAGGATAACATGTTTAGTGTATTCAAAAACATACTTATATCGGAATTAGAATTAAATAATGATTAGTTATTTATTCCGACGGCAACGCGCAAAGCTGATGGGAAATGGTCACCGGACACTCTCATCAGAACAAAATTTTAAACTTGTTTCTTTTCTTTATTAACATATTATTCAATTCATTCAATATTAAGGGAACACCACGATGAGATAAACATAAAAGGTATTTTTAACTCCGGCAGCAGCCGATTAAAAGAAACCCCCGAAGAATATTTTCACGGAAAATTCTTAGGAGCGTATAACTGATTATACAGCCTCACAAACACATGCCAAGCTTAAACTCTACCAAACTAGTAAAAGTTCCGTTAATCGCTGTCATAATATTTACAAATTAGGTTATATTAAATTAGTGACAAAGACCATAGCTATAAAGGGAAGGATTAAGAAGCAAAAGATCAACAATACGGTAATACGAGTATAAACAAAGGGAGAGATTTTGTGAAAATATGGAAGTTAAAGAACGGAAAAAGAAAATGAGCAATATGACTGGAGAACAAAGATCTTTACAGTGAAAAAGTGTAATTGAGTGTAGTTGCTATGAAAGACGATGGCACAATTTCAATTTCTCCACCATATTCTTTTTTTTTATTTTGCATACTTCAATTTGATATTCGAGATTATTAATTATACAACCATTAGGCTTACTCCCATTCAATTTATAGTAAGAAGACTCAACAGGCTCCTTAATTTTATACAAAAATTAAACGGTACACCAAAACTGCTTCCTTTTTATCGTGCATCATTTTTTATCTGCGGCTATTTTTAGGTGGCGGTGTCTCCGCGAAGGCTCACAATAACCAAATCCTCGCCGCGCAGCCGTTAATTAATGCCCTGTTTGGAGCTCTATTATTAAATATATCAATGGCTCTTCTGCTGCTTAAGTGTTTTATTGTTATTTTATTACGCTTCATGGGGTTTTTGATCTGCGTGAATGGATCATTTCTTACTGAAATGGGTTTATTTTTAAATTATACGAATCTTGTTGATTTATTTGTAGCCTTACAATTTTGAAACATTTCACGCAAACTTGGATACCATCTAAGCCCTAAGGTATATGCAATCGGCCGCCCTACAATAGCTATCAAGGTGGATTGCCTAACCTGTCTAAGTCGAACTCTTGATTGTACAACAGTCCCGGGTTCAGTAATGTTAATAATGGGCTGATTAGTAGAGTAGGTGCATATTTTGACTTACAATGACCTATTTATAGTGTACACTGCAATAACAAACGACAGTACGCCAAATTTTACGTTACTTGCTAACAACATTTTACTAAAACTATCTACTCAATGTAATGAACATAAACACAACTCAATTTCGCCTTATTATTTGTATACAAACACACTGTAATATTGTTTAGTGTATAATAAAATGGTTTGATTACGCGGACTGGTCTGAGTCGTTTCATATCCTGTGAGCACGTGGCGTTCAGTAGGCAATTGAACGTTCAATATTGACATTTCACTGATATATGACTGACAGCCTCCGTGGCGCAGTTGGTTAGACGCCGCCTGTGAAACGAGAGGCCGCGGGTTCGATCCCCGCACCGAAACAAATATTTGTGTGATCCACAGGTATTTCGTGTCTGGGTGTTTGTGAGACCGAAAAGTCTCTCGTCGATCAGAAACTACGACACAAGACTCGATCTTAGTGTGGGGTCAGGACTGTGTATGTGACTGTTGGGTGTATTTATTTATATAAATAAGTTAGATATCAATACATGGTATTAATGTTATAGAGACTCAACGACTCAGTGTCGGACGCTCAACCACATGATGATGGACGACCTGGTTAAAGTCGCGGGAAGTCGCTGTATGCAGGCCAATTCCAACAGGTCGATGTAGACATCCTTGGGGGAGGCCTATATTCAGCAGTGGTCTTCCTGTGGCTGAAGAGAGGGAGACTCAAAAAATGGCAGCTGATTTTGTTAGCTTTTGTTAGCTTTCATAAAAAGGGAAATAAATTAAACATTTATATAAGTGTTTTATACATTAAGATATCTACCTAACATGTCTAGAAGTGACTAGAAATATAATGTTAAAGAGACGTACGTATGTATGTATGTACAATTTTATACCTCCTTCCAGATGTCAATGTTAAAACAATAATGTTATCGATACGAAATGGTTCATCTCCGCCGCGATTCACAAAAAATCATTGAACATTTAGTTTTATTTACACAAGATCGAACTGGGTTGTTTCCTATAGGCCCATTTATTATTTTAACAGAAAGAGTATTTTTATTACTCAAATAAACACTGGTGGAACAATTTTGTTCTTGGAAGACAAAATGTTTTTACCATACCATAACATCATGTAGTATAAAATACAGATGAATGGATACGTTAGAAATATACGTGTATTTTATATACAGAAAATCGTCCATTAAATAGAAATCTACTTTCCATTAATAAAACTAAATCAGTTAGAATAACATCCAGCCCAAAGGAATTTGTTTTGAGCATCCTAAAACCTAACAAAATCAATTTGAAATGACCGTAGAATAATTTAGTCGGTGGTATTGGAACAGCGGCCGTAACATCGCTCGGCCCTTCAATACAGTTTACTACAAGTCTACAACACGCCGGCAAGTGCCACATTACCAGCTACTTCTGTGTTTTATCGGGTTGTATGTATACTGCTTACTTCGGAGAGAAAAACTGCTTTTGTAACTCGCATTGACGTTTCCATTTTTGATTTAAATTATTTGACTTGATTGCCGAATGACTAACAGTCCCTACACCCTCCCGTGATTTTTGACTCCTTTCTCCACCTATTTTCAAAGACCGACATTTCTGCTACAATCTTCACGTCTATCTATCTATATCAGCCCATATACGTCCCACTGCAGGGCACGGGCCTACTCTACAATCGAGAAAATCGATTGGGAGTGGTTAGGTCATATAGTCCACCACGCTGGCCTAGTGCGGGTTGGCAGACTTACATACCGTAGACATTCTTTAAAATCGCTACGGTATGCAGTTTTCCTCACGATTTTTTCCTTCACCGTTAAAGTGCTCGGTGATTGACTAGCAATACACATATAACTCCGAAAAGTCAGAGGTGTGCCCTGGGATTTGAACCCGCGACCACCGTGAACATGTAGGCAGCCGCGTCTGGTCCGTTACCAACAGGCCACCACGCACTAATTTCACTCAAAATCTTCACGTACCGTTTGTATATTTGTGTTACCATAGGATTGTTAACATTCCCCATGAAGAAACTCTATTAATTGTGTAATTAAACTGTGCTATAAAAGTACATCACACCATGAAAGGAATAAGATAAATAAGATTCAGGCTTTCGGGGCGATTGTTAGTTCAGTATGAATTGCCAACAACGGTCACACTCAGACTAATTGACTCCCCATTCTCAAGCCCCTGTTCCTCATGATGTTATCTTGGCATTCCATTCATCTTTCAACTAGCTTACATTAAATCTCTTTATCACTAAGTCGTAGATGTTAAATAAACATTTTCCATGTGTCTATTACAATTGTAAGCTCTAAAAGTAGTGTGCCTGTGTAACCAGTGCGGCAGTTAGAGCACTAACATCTAGCGAGCGTCGTAAACAGTGCAGCGCAGTTAGGCTAACCCTCGCTGACATCCGTCCTGCGTCCTGCTAATGCCTGCTTCTAATCACGCCACTCTTAATGTCCTTGCTGGGTTCTTTTAGGTCACTAATAAAAAGCTAGGTTAAGGGCCAAATATAGAGCGGCACGAACGTCTTTTGAACTCCCTAAACAAACCTAACTATTATACATGCGTCAAAACATTAGCATACATGACCTCCTCCACACCCTCTTCTCTCAATAAAAGGAAAACTAATAGTTCTGGACCCTGAGTTAGAAGTACTAACACAATGGCTCACCCCTTCCGGCCTCCGCCTAGGTATCGGAAAGGGAACTTAATATTATAATTATTACCTCTGAACAATAAAGGTAAGGTTTGTCAGTGAATCTACCGTGGTGCAACTATTACGTTCACCCTCGCAGTAGATATTTAAAAGAGAGCGTAATAACTGTAAAATATAATTAAATGAATTATAATAGGAATATGGAGATGGTCGGTTGAACTATTCAAACTTTTTTAACTCGGTATACCGTTTATGTTTAAAATACATATACAACGCCATCTAGCTATTATGCTAAAATACTATTGAGACAAAATGGTATACGTTTCTGCAAATATTTTCTCAAGTTTTCAATAGATGTCGCTCCAAAGGATCATCTTTATTTTGAAAACATAAATACAATTACTTATATATCCTCAACAGATTAAAAATAATGTACATTACGTACCAATTAAAATATGTTTTATTAAATTTTAGTTCTATAATGCAGCTAACTTTTAAAACATCTGTGAAATGCAAAAAAATTATAAAAATTAAAATTTCTTCATTGAGGCCCTCTATTATCTTAAATGTTACAAATCTGTGATTTATTGAAATTGATATTCAAACTAGTGTAGTGCAATAATTTTAATCATACCAAAATAACTATAATTTTGTGAGATTTTAGAACGTACAATTTTATGAATTTATAAACGCAGAATTTTAACAAATTGATCATAGATGGCGTTAAAATTATTCACCTATATATTTGGTGATTGCACTATTTTTCCATTATATATTTTTAATTAACCTTCCCATAAGGATTAAAAAAATATCCTGCAGTTAAATTCTGTGTACAATCGAATTATTAGTATTATCAAAAAAAATATCGAACGTCACTTTTGCACTTAAACTTATTGTCTATGCTCAGACGTAAAAAAAGTAAAAGTGTTTGCCTACGGTTTTATATTTGTGTCGGATGGAAATACGAGAGAGTTACGCCGGCGAACAATTTATTTCAATTATAATGAATAAGCGCGCTGGTGACGCTGTGTGTTATCGCTTACTTTAGAGGAATATTTGAACTATAATATTCTGTAAAGGATAGTCGGTAATAAGTGCCGTGTCGCGAATAATGGTTTGTGAAATAACGACAGTGACGTCTCGCTGTACAGCCTTGGATATTATGATTACGAGAAAAAGTGTATTTTGAAAATATACCAAGTGTTTTCGTGTTGAAAACGTCTGTGAGATATTTTACTATTGTGTGGTGATCAAGTTTGTGGTAGTGGTGACGGTAGATCGGTGATATGTCGGGCGGTCGGAGCATCGACAAGGAGCGCAAGTCGCCGAGAGAAAGCGGGGAGGATTCGGAGGATGAGAGCGAAATCCTGGAGGAGAGCCCCTGCGGGCGGTGGCTGAAGCGGCGCGAGGAGGTATGTGCCCTCACTTTACACTTATTATTTCAATTACGTGATGATTTCTGGGTCGTTACGAATCGAGGCAGTCGTCAGCTGACTAGCAAGGTTACCAGCTCGTACACAAATAAGACGCAGTTGATTATCTGTTTGTATTTGCGCATGTCTGTTCTGATTTTATTGTGTTATGAGATGGATGATGTGCGGAATTTTTTCAAGAGTAATCTTATGAAAATCTATTATTGATCTGTTATTGACATAAATGTTGAAGATTTTCTATTATTGTGCACCATTGAATAATAAATATTAAAAATATATTTTAAAACAATGCTTACATCTGAAAGTCATACCTACCTAAATAACATGTCTATAAATGATTAACAAGAAACATAATTGTAATTTCCTCACAACTCTGAAATTAATCACTAGACATTGACCAATAAATAATTAGGTAAACTCCCCAAACACAAAGATAAGCGCACCATAAATAATTCATGATATATTTATTTGAATATGTCATAATGCATACAAATGCTCACTTAATTTTGAATCACTCCATAACATTATTAATTTCAATGTTAGTGTATTATTTAATATGCATAGTGTATGCAACTATAAAAATTAACTGAACTGAACTATAGATAATTTTATATCATTTTACTATTTCATCATCATACACAGTTTAGAGTTCAATCAAAAAGGCTTGCACCTTATTCTACCACTATTGTGCAATAGGCAGACATTACATATAGAAATTCTGTAGCGTTTGGACCTTTTTAGATTATTGTACTGTTTTATAAAAAGAACAGTTGAGACATCTTGTCAGTAAATTGTCATGTAATGAAAATATATTTTTTATAAACTACAGTTGTATTTAACTTTCTCCGGAGATTCTACAAATTCTCTCAAGGATCTTAGAAGTATACAGGTGTCTTCTCATAGATTTCCTTCATCATTCCAAATACCTTACATAAGAATATATCAACAAAAAATATTTTTAGTTATAGCATTCTCTGCATGTATTCCACATATAATGAATATTAGACTAATTTAGGATGTTAGGTATTAATATTATACATAAACATTACTTTTATGTTCATAGTATTTTGCTTTTACAACTTATTTAATGATTAAAGGTAGTAAACCAATTTAATAGTAATGATCAACAATTAATATTATATTCTTGGGTCTAAAAATAATAACTTGCTGTAGGTTATCCATTATAATACTATTAGCACAGACGAGTATCTAAGTAAGAAAGATTTTGATCAATAGTTTTATTATTATTGTACCACTTGAAAATTATGGCAACAATTTCCATAAACTGCAATTTGAATGATAAATAGGATGATGCTTAATTGAATTAAATATGAATACTTTAAAAGCTGTGCTCCTGACTACTCCTGAGTAATTAGGAAAACCTAAAAAAATAACTTAGTTGGATGCATGGCTGTGAAAATATATCCATGATTTTTGTATTGCAAGAATAAATCACATAAGTTATTGGTATATGGCACAATTCTTGTCATATTTTTATAATTGTCTATATTGTTATTAAATGAGAAGGAAATATGCATATCATGTTGGTAAATATAAGAAAATTATGGTGTCATGATTCAGCAATTATGAAATCTGCTATTATAAATGTACACATGCTCCTCATGTGAGAATTTTGTTAATAAAGTAATTAACAAAATTAATAGTAAATTAGTTATTAATATCACACTCAACTATTACAAAATTTTCAATTGTAGGAATTAGAATGAGATTGTATTCTTAATAAATATGAAACAATCAGAAATAATTTAAGGTGTATAATATATTTGTTAAACTGCATCTTTAGCGTAGCGTGTATGATTCAGACATTGATAAATATTTTCGTGACCTACAGATATTTTTCTTCTGGCAGCTGTGGAAGATAAATAAGTGTTATCATAACGCACCTTCCATAAAAATGTAATCCTATCTAGAATTAGTTTTAATATGTATGTATAAAAAACATACAAATTCAATTAAATTTAAATATTGCATTGAATATTATAGAAATAGGTGAATGTGAAGGCATTTGAGGAAGTAAAAATATGGTCTGAACGTGAATAATAAAAAGTAAATATCCTCAATATTCGAGGAAGTGTGCCGCTACATTCATTGCATAGCATTGTTCACTTGATACAAAGTCAAGCTGCATAATATAAGTACATAAGCTAACTTTCATATTGCAACAAAGAAAGGCTTAGCTACGGTTGCCAAGGTTTACCTAGCTTAGGTTTAGGCCAAGATATGACAGTAAATATTCCCATGCCAGGCACAAATCCGCCACAACTAAAAAGAAATTTCTTAAACCAAACACATTATAAGCACAGTGCTATCCTTAACTTTAAATTTTAATAGGACCTCAGTGTTCTCAGCCCATACATACTGCAACTAAACCAGAGAGTCAGTTAGATAATATTAGCTAGATAATATGCTAATAAAAATTGTTAGCTCAAGTCTCGCCATTTGTTGGGACTTGGTATTACCTCTTGTTCTTACATTGAGTACAGTCTCTTAAGAGTGAAAGTTAATGTTTGGATAATACAGGTCCATGAAATAATGAAAAGTTCAATGAACTCATACAGACTGACACGGCAATAAACTGTAGTCATTAATCAGTTGTCAAAATTATTTATGTAATACAAATTGAATGGAAATTTGTAGAGATTAAATACGACATGTTTCCTTTTACTTGGCACACATAATGCAGAAATTAATTAATTAATATATATAATACCATATAATTAATAAATTTTAGTTAATTTAAGATATTTAGAAATTATGGTAATTAAGTTTGTTGTAGTTAGACAACAAATGATATTATGTTATGCATTAAAATGTTGATTTTTGCAACAAAATCTGCTTTTATTGTCTTTCTAGAACAGAACCAAGAATCTTTTAACTTTTATATCTGCAGAGGTAATTGTTTTATTAAAAGTTTACAAAATGGGATAAAAGTCTAAAGTAGTATTTTCATTTCATATAATGGCACAGAAGTGTGTAATAAAGTTCAGGCAGACAGTAGATAATGATAATTTACCGCAAAATGACGACAGCTATTATAAGCATGAAAGACAATATCACGGTGACCTCTGCTCCTTTGCTGTGACCAAATATGATTTCACTTTCTCCCTTCCTTGGCTTGACAGGCAACCCCAGTGGGCAGACTTGTGAGATAATTAAACCCATTAGTTGTACAGTGTGCTGTACACAGCACTTTCCCCGCCGCGGCGCAGTCGGTCATCGACCGCCGATTCGGCTCTTGCGCAACCGCGATCACTGTCACTTTCTAGGCTCCGGGGCGGCTGTTATCAGGAGCTGAATGTAAATTTATCCTTGTATTCCCTTTTATAAATAAATACACCCAACGTTAATGATAACTTGGATTTTGATGATGTCAAAGTTAAAGTTAGTAATTGCAACTGAGTCTTAGACTAAATCAGTCCATATGCGTAAGTACCACAACTGGGTAAGTGGTTTGTTTTAACGTTTGATAGGGAGAAGGCCTTGTTAGCTGGCCAAGCTGGCCGAGTGCGGGTTTATATTTTTTATATCTCTGTGAAGTTCTGGCGGCGAACCCTCATGTATGCTACTTTTTTCACGATGTTTTCCATCACTGTTATGGATTTACTAAATATAAGTAATAAATTAAACCACTTTTTTGATAGGAATTACGTGTGGGAGGTTGATTGCATAGTCGATAAGCGTTGTGCCAAAAAATGGTAATACTAACACGGCGTATTTTTATATGGTTCGTGTTGAGAGTTAATTTGAAAGACGGATTTGGGCGTCATCCAGTCGGAATATTAAAATACCCAAGGTTTTGAAGTACGCCTTTTGTAAGTAATTGCCACTTGTACTTCAGTCAAGTCGGTTAAAAGGAAACTTAGAACGTCTAGACTCTACACTGTATTGGCTGAGACAATAGAAAGTCCTAAGAGTAATAGCAGTGTTATTTTAGTTCCTGTTGTATGCAAAATAGATGTTAAAGCCATCACCTAGCGGAATTTCCATAAACGACTCACCGTTTACAAACTGTATTTTAATGGCCCTAACATTTCCTCATTGTTAGGACTTATGCACTAGCATTATCTGAAACACGTCAACTACACGGTAAAGTATACGTGTAAGCAAATTCAGAACTTATTGATAATAATTATTATGAATGTACGTCAACTTGCAGTGATTGCAATTGATTCGAATCAATGATGGAAAGTAACCGCGTTTGGTGACAAAAAATATCAAATTCGTTGATATCAGAGTATTATGAATTGAAAACCTCGGGACGGGCCAGATGAACGCTACATAGAAATAAAGATTGTTTCGGAGTTCGAAAAGTATTGTAAGCTTCAAGTCATGTTTGTTACCATTGAATAACGGTAGTTTTACGTCGGAAATCCTTTTAGGTGGTGACGATTCTGACGTCGGACCAGCTATTGATCTAAAATTAAAACATATATCTACCAATTTGCGTTATTTAGGGGAGCCCCTAAGCCCAACATTGGGGGCTATTATACATACATAAAATGCCACATAATGGACAGTCTTGTTAATAACAAACGTGTCATAATTATGATTTCTACGCATTGGATTCCAAAATCGTGGACGTGGTGATATAATTCTTAGAAGATTGTGTTCACAAGCAGCGGGTTTGTTCCCGGTATCACTAGCGAGTTGTGTTTCAAGTAAATACTCGGAATTGATCTTTGCGAAAGAGAGAGTCATCGTCGGCTATAAATAAACACCTATCGGATTTGCCGCTACTTATTCGCTTATGTTACTTTGGAAAGGTATTAAATCTTTTATAGACCCTTACTGTAATTCGTTTTGAAGCAGTTTTTTTTTGCAAGAAAAATTCGTTATAAGAAAATTATACTGTATAAAATTCGCGCTGCAGCAGAATCAAGTCGGAACTTTGAGTTACTAATATTTTAAGGGTCTCATTCACCCTCTTCAAGTAAACCGTTGATTAGTTACTTTTTGATTAACGTTAATTGGCAAGTGTAAGTGTCGAATATCTTCCGTCGATTTTCCAAGTGAAAATAAAGTTTCAAGAAACAAGCTACTGGTTATGTGAATGACATAAGAAATTGAACGAATAATTCGTTCAATATTACGCCAAATGTCCTGCGCCATGCGTCCCGCTGAAGTGATAACATACCCTTTTTTATTAAAAAATAGAAAAGGAGGTTAAGGTTTTCACGTGATTTTTACCATCAAGTAAATACGCTAATTGGCAGATTATGTGGCCAGTAAGGTACTGATTAGTGTAGTCATAGGATTAGTGTTACTGGAGCATCGCGTCGTCAAATTGACACGTGATATTACAAGTGACTTTAACTGATGGCTAGCCTAATTGACTGGTTCCGCACATTATTCGCTCTTGAATATTTTTGCAATCATTCAATCAAATAGGGAAGTTATAATTAAAAGCGTATTAATTACGTTTCACTGTAAGGTCATCAGAATCTATTTTAAATTTCATAGACTACGAGGAAACAAAACGGAAGGCGGATAATAATGAATTGCTTTGACATTCCACGCTTCATAAATGTAACATGCTACACGATTCATAATTATTAATAAATAATAAATTCCTCGAAACTTTGTAATTACGCACAAAGTACACTATAGTGCGCATACTAATTAAATGTTTTCAGCTAAAAGCAATAGAACTAAACATATACAGGAAAATGCATTAATTAAATTAGAGTGTAATTAAAGGGATGTGAAATATTTTTTTGTGCTTTATCCTACGTGTTGAACAAAGCTGTGCTCCCGTCTGTCCCGGCGTAACCGTTCCCACCGCACTCGTAAAATTTTAATATATTCCCACTTTCCACCGTTTTTACATGCAAAAACAACGAGTAATAATTTATTCACATTCAAAACGGTTGAATCAGTGACGAATATTCTTCCCAGTGTATAATAAAAATGAATTATTTACGTACTGCGTACAGGGTTGCCAAGCTCCGGCGCTCCGCAAATTTCAGGACTTGGCTCGATTCCTACTTTTAAAATTGTTGAAATGATTTCGTTCAACAACCGTTTGTTTGTTCCCTGTTGTAAATTTAGTTGAGGTAACTTTCTGTTGACTTCGCTCTTGAGTAATGTTTGATATATAATATCAAAATGTCAAGTGCTCAAGTTTTCCTTGTGAGATTATTTGGATTTCGGTGTGTTGAGATAATTGCGTTATATTGCAAACAAATAGTAAAGCTGTGGTTTGTTTTTACGAGTATAGCTGATGAAAATAAGTTGCGATTTATTTGCCGTTTATATATATTTGATAAAAATGCTCCGGCTGCAATTTTTCTCCTGTAAGATGAGAAATGAGGCTATAAACGGTCAGTAGTGATTTCGTCTTCTATACGATTGCACGTCATAGATTGTTTTTCACGGCGGGATGATGACAACAGGGTGGTGAAATTTTTAATTTGGAACACACATTTCTTTGAAGAAATAATCTGATACTCAATATTTAAGAATCCTGCCCAGAAAAATATTAATATATACTTATATGTATATCGGGCGAAGCATTGTCAGACTGCTTACAAATACGACTATAATTGAGTGGTTTTAGTTTTAAAAAAATGTGCGATAAGAAATTATTTTAACTTATTTAAATATTATAATCCTTATAAAAATATAACAATATCTACACAACATAAATCATGTAAACCACAAAAAAAAAAGTCGCGGCCGTCAGCTAAATAGTATAAAATAAATATCATTAAATCGTACAACAATAGGATTAGGAACTCGCACACGACAACCCTACTGTACAGGAGAAAGCATTGTTGTGCCAGTGGAGATATAATAATAGATGAAGATGGAGTGGGCGGTGTACTTATAAAAGCGCTGGAAATAGAGCCAAGCTTTCTTTGTTCCAACATCCAACTGTATTGGATCGCGCGGAATTTTTATTTGCGGATAACTTGGCCCTTATTACACGTGATGTGTCAACGACGCTCCTGTATTGATGGCCGTCGACTGTTTCAACAAGTCGAGTGCTTTGTTAGAATTTTGTACCACTTTGAACAGTCCATGTTTATGGTTGTAAGGGGATGTTTACGGTATAATTTATGGCTGCTTATGCTTGTTGTGTAAACACTGTATTTGGAGAGCAATTAATTTTATCCGGACAAAGTATCTGACTGGTTGTAGATAGATATATTTTGGATTAATGTGGTGATTATTTCGTCCTGCTTGAACATTTAGTCGAGATGCGAGATCTTGTCCGTTTCATTTTAATATTTTATGTAATGCTTGTGTTTCTGGAATGCTGACAAGTAGAATAATTAGAATACAGGCTAAATAAATGGGAATGTTGCGATTAAAATATTTTGTTAGTGTTTATGAGAGATCGTATTTATAATTTTGTTCTTTGATAATGACGCTCGTCTCGTTGTATTAAACTTTTATACTTAATTAGATATTGGCAATGGTGTTGATCATATGCTATATTGAAAATGATAAAACACAATACTTTTTTATCGAACTTGCTTAGCGTTTAGCACTCATAACTTGCGAACTACTGATCAGATTTACATAATTCTTTTAGCGGACAATACATTGTGTGACCGGTGATAGTCTACATATTTTTACGATAACCTATGATATTAGTAATCGACCAAAACGAGCACGAGTCACTAGTTAATGTTGAATACCTATTAGATAAGATATTTAGTCGCTATTCCCTTCACCCTCAATTAGTTTAATAAAACTTACAAGATAGGATAAATGAAGCTATAAAAATATTTTCTATAGTCCCTCCGACGCAGTGAAATTGTTACCATATGTTAGCTTTGAAAACATAAAATATGATCGCATGTGATGGAATGGAATGACGGGCAATAAATTGTGTAGAGTTATGATGGTGATACTGGAAGAAATAAAATACGGCGCTAGATGGTTTATATTTAAGATTCAGATTAATATTTCCCATGTGTAAGTTTATACGCGTTTAGTTTCGAACAGAGGATTCGAGTGGCGAACTTGTTTTAATGAAGAAAATTTGAATAAAAATTGCGTAAAATTCTACTTTAAATAAATAAAAAAATAGATACAAAACTATACGGATATTGTATTTCGACACTGAAGCAGGAATTGTGATCATTGAAATACTAAACAATAGCATTTTTATAACCATTGCAATGGTTATTATTGTTAAATATCTAAATAACAAGCAAAATGTGGTGAATTTATTTTATTTAGTCTACACAATGATAAACAATGTGAAATTCAATAAATATTCGTCTCGACCGCGTCTATAAATCTTTTGTTAACGATGTGACGCGTGGATGCAGGCGCGCTATTCCTGACACGACCTCGCGTTGCAAAGGTCACAAGTCCAGCTTTCATCAGCCCACGACATACATTCACCCAATGTCGTACACTAAAATCACTACAAACACCAACGCATGTCTGACATCTAATACATCAAGGTAGAGGTGACTATTCTCATCCTCAAAACGCCCATATTGCTTTATTCCCAAGATTTGATAGGATGATAGCCCCGGGTAGGTACAACATTATTAGATTTTTCAAACCGGATAATACAAAATGGATTGCCCGATATCGAAATTTATGTCGCAATTCTCAGTGTATACACGTTGACACCAAGCCAATGTGTCAATGATAACCGTCACTACATGAAGAAATGTCAGGCTCGCTAATTTGCATCACAGATTAATGATTTATTTGTTTCTTTTGTTTCTGTTTGGTTGTTTATGCTAAAATGTGAAACTGTAGCATTTCCAGCGCCCGTCGGCCTTGGCGGCAGTCGACAGGGTTCAGCGCGTTTTCTCCAATAATTTACTATCCACGTGGATGTTTTATAATGTTTTGTTTTCACTTTTGTGGTTCATTTATTGCGTAGAATTGTGTAACCAATCCTGTTTCGCCTTACTTCAGTATCATTAAAATTTCTTAACTTGTCGCATTTACATTGTTCTGACGCATTCAAATATTTGTTATTCAATCCTGATTGGCGAGATATTCGAATATTTATATCATAGATATTAGAATAGTCTGTTTTATATTCACTTAAAAATCCTCAGTAACATTTATAAAGGCTTAACATTGTTCAAATTTCACCGATCCAGCGAGTTGATTTATGTTCAATAACGTTGGATAAATTGGAATTTATGCACGTTAATAATTCAGCGCACACTCGATTTATCGATATCAATCGAGACAAGTATGATGAGCGTGAAAAGCTGTAAATTACTCTTATCGAGTATTCCGAGCGTCTTTCACAAACTTGTGTCCCGGCTTATCGGGGATTGTGGCGACTCAGCGCGTATCTGCCCTGCGGTCAATAAACCTCGGCCGCTCTTATAAGGACCGCACTAAGGAGGCTCTTATTCCGCTTGGCCCCATTAATATCTTTTCGGCAGGTCAATATTTATTTGTTGAGTATGTCAACTCCTAGAAAGGATGAATCATCGGCAGGCGGCCGGGTCGCGGGTCCATTGTCCACTTTTCGCCGTTTATCGACATCTTCCCGATGTTTGGACACGCGATACCGTTGTGTGCCTTCCTCTATTATTTCTCAGCAAATGTATTTTACGACGGCAGCTTTACTTAAGTAATAAAAGCGATATTTATTCTAGGACCATCCATTGTGATGCATGTCAATTATTATTTAATCTTTAATACATTCTCGATATCGATAGGTATTTGATTTCCATTCAAGTCTCGAGTCGAATCACACAATATTAAAGACGGCACAATTTCTTTGTTCCCTACAGGAAAAGAAGAATATAAAAGTTATTGCACAGTAAATAAAATATATTATAATTTCTCATTGGATTCCAGACATACTCAAATAGAAATGTACTTTAATATTTACTCCAATTTTTGGATGTGTCCTATACGTACCTATGCAATGAGTGTTACTTTTCCTGCTCCCATCAAGATCTACCTAGCCTGCCGGTACAACTATCGCCAATTCCAATAAACACTTTCCTGCCATTCAAAGCACTTTATCTTTTGTGTATCGACAACGCGGAACAGTTTTATATTCATTCATCACAATAAATAATCGTCTAGTTTTTTGCTGCTGTTTTTTGTCCCGCCCAAACGTCGACCGTTGCCAATTGCGAATTTTATTTGCTGTGTATTAAGATTCATATTTTAGCCTCAGTGTGTTTAACTTTCATCTTTAGGTCAACGGCACAGTTATTAAACTCTATGGTGTCATTTTTTTATTTGAAAGTGAAACTCGGCCTACGCGTGGTGCTAAGAGGTGGGAGGTAGATGATTTATGTTAGCAGTTTTTTTATTCGATTTGTCATACTGATGTTGTTAGTGTAGCTAATTTTGGATGGGATTCTATGAAAAGTTCCTAATGCTATAAATATTTTGATGAACTGTTTAGATGTTTGAAATAGTTTGTGCTAAATACAGTGCCTAGTCAGTTATTTTTGTAGTTTTGTATAATTTATTGGTGTTAAAATTATTTTAATATAATATAATATCCTTATTACGTATAGTTTCTCTGCATGATGACTTCAGCTCAAATTACACAAAACGCTACCTACCATAGTACATTTTTTTTTCGAGTGTGCTCAGAAGTAGGTATAGATATTTTACAGAATTACATTTTACAAAGGCAGGTAATTCTTTTCATACACGTGCATTGCAAATACCAAAGTCATACACACTGGTTATAAAAAAAGTTGTTGGTGGCCGCGTGTCATGTAGCTAATGAATTTCGTTTTCACGCCCGCCGCCGCCCCGAGCCATTGAAGTGTTATGAATAGAACAGACATCGAGCAAGAAAATTGTGTCGTACAGACGATCTAGACAGTTTAGCATGGGGAGCACATTATTCACACATGAAAGGCAATCATTCGTAGAAAACAAAATAATTATTGTTGGAAAAATCAAATGATTCTTGATAATTGTCTTCAAATATAGGAATTTTATTGCTATTATCATAAACCTCCCCCAAGGAATTTGCAGCGACCCGTTAAAAGTGTATCCAGTAAATTTTGCGAGGGTAGTCAGGTCATTATACCTTGCGCTTGTTGTAATCATGTAATGATATTCCATCAGCAACTGGATTTATTATTCTTATAAACCAATAAAACTTGCGCACTAAAGTTGTCAGCATTGTCCGCTCTGGTATAATAGCTCTTTGCCCGCCGCGCCGTCGCTCCGCCCACACGCTTTTTTTCTCGGAAACGCGTTATGAATGAAACGCGACTGTGTGCGTACTGCGTACCCCTTTTAAGCATGCCCAAAAATATGTGTCGCGCCACTGAACTAGTTGTTTTGTCTATTGTCCTGTCATTATGAATGGGTGGTCTCCAAGTGGGTCGCCTGGCCACTTTTCCTTTTGAAATATTGTATGCTTGGGCTGTTGTTATGCAGCTAGAATATATCTATCTGATTGTTTATTATCGTTTTTAATATGTAGAAACAGAGGTAATTATTTAATCCACCATGTATTATGTAGTATTTTGGGAATATGCCAGATATTGTGACGTTATTTACATTCAATTATATTCTATTTATTTGATAACCCTTATTGAGCAGTAATAAGGGTTGTAAGTAATAAGATGCGTAAAACCTCACTACCACAGGTTTAATCCTTGTAAAGATATACCTAATTATAGTTATATGATTCTTCGTAGTTTCAGATCCCAAAATACAAGACAAGATTCTTGATGTTTGGGTTAAGTTTATTTATTTATTCTAACGCCTATAACATAAACGTTTTAAAATATGAATATCCGTATACTCTAAATCTAATGCTATCAACTAGAATACAATACCAATAATATAAGGGCGCGCCCACACTCCGACTAGATATTACAACGGATTGTATGTAAATGTTCGCAATGAAACGAGCGGGCCATGAAAACGAACGTCCGTTGATACTTTGTGTTTATGTTAATAACTATTTGTTTCTATGTTAATTGCTATCATTTTGTACGAGCTTAACTGACTAATGAATGGCTTGGATATTTAGTATTTAAATTACTAGTTAGATTTTAGTTTAATTACCGTTTATGCACTGTAGCGTAATTTCAATTTGAATTATTTTATTACCGGATTATAATAGGACCTACGATTCAAAGGCTTTACAACTTGTTTTGGCTACCACGCTATTAAAATATGAGTTCTATACATACTGTTCTACACGTAATTTTTATCGAAAACTCTTAAGTGTATTTTCTCACGATGTTTTATTTTTGGTTCGTTAAAAAAAACTACGGTCAATAAAATAAAAACGCAGCATATAGTCAGTTCGTTCTGATAACAACAATTAAGAAAAAATACACGAATCACTTTTCGATTTTTGCATAATATGTACAACCAGATAATCCTGTGATAACTTTCCTAAGTATCGGATATAATCACGCCAATGACGTTTTTGTTTTTCCGTGGATAAGGCAGTGTTTCGTGTTCGATAATTGGTAATTATTATCTGATTTAATTAGATGTCATTAATAGTACCCTTAGCCGGAGCGTGCAATTAATTATTAATTAACCATGCCGACACAATTATGCTGATCGTCGCGAGATGTCTACGTGTCTTGTCGCTCGAGATCGTGGGAGTGAACTGCGCTTTGTGAATTTTCATAGCACAGATTCGACAAATAATGTATTGATGCTTTTTTACTAATCGGAAATGGAAAAGGAATAATATCTGCAATCAATGAACATTAGCTACCACTGACCACCTAAGTATATTAATTTGATAATAATAACTATAAAAGGATAGGCTGGCCCCCATCACATCATGTGACGGAACATACTAGGCGAAATGTGGGTGTCCTGGTGGCGCCTCTGCCTACCCCTTCTGGGATAAAGGCGTGAGTTTATGTATGTATGTATGTATGTATCTATAAAAGGAGGGGTGAAAGAGAATGCAACGGATGATAAACCACCAGTCATTTCCATTCCCAAGGGAATTTCGCTGACCGAACAAAATACAGCAGCAAAATTCCTGGCCTAATATCAGGACGTATAACCTAATTCCCACAAAAACCTAAAATATTTTCGGACGGAAAAGCGCAATCGATTTCGAACGTGCGGTAAACCAACAACGCCGTTTTCTCGGAAACCCGTTCAAAGCAAACGCGTAAAAACTTGTATCGTAACGAAATACATTTGCGTGCAAAAAAATGGACCCACCCCTTATTTATTTTGAAACACAATCAATCTGGAAATAAGATGTACCTATAATATAAATGTAACCTTATTTTATGAATGAACGCCAAGTTTAATGGCTTTAATTATTTTTCGCTTCACCGAGTTTTTTTTACGGTGGGTCGATTTTTTTTGTTTGTTCCTTTGTCTTGACACTGAAACTTTTTGCGCTCTTGACGCTTGTGGAATTTGATATGTTTGATATTATGATCTGTTAAAGCGTTTCATTGTTATTGTTCGACACGAAAAGGGACTACAAATTGAGATGTTGTAAGAGGATAGTGTTTTGTGTTGTTTATAGTACATTGCATTCTTTAATCATTATAATAGTTTGACCAAATTTACAAATTGAGTTCACCGAGTGGAATAGGATAACAAAAATAATGGTTTGTTGTCGAATTTTGATATCCATAGGATTAAGAACATTTCTTCCCATATCTTACCTGAACCTGCGCTATTGGATCATATTATACGTTTTAATTATGAATTACATTAAATAAAACGAATCAATAAATTAAAACAACGATATCAAAGATAGGGCGAAGTAGTAAACGCCGGCCCACGTAACTCCATTAAAAACATAAAAATTCAGTTGCAAATAATGAATTTCTATTAAATAAAAACTCGGTTAATTCAATATCAGAGTAAAAACAAGCTAAGTACCAGGGATGAGAAAAAAGCACCGGTAACATTTCACCGTAATTAATACGTTTAGCATCGCGGGCCGCTAATGGACTCTCCCGCCGGAGCTATCCCAGCTCATTTGCTTAACGCGGATTTCCTAGATTCTATTAGTTAACTGTGACGTGATCGGAGTGAGTGTACCGTGTTTGTAAAAACTGCTGTAATATGTATGTACGGTGACTTATACGAACTCGGAGGTCGCGATTCATTATGACATATGGTTTTTATAATTTTGCAAGATCTTTATTGTATTAATTAGTTTTATTTGAATTTCGTATTTGTCTATCGATAAACGTTTCGAGTGAATATGTTTGGTGTTGTTACATTTCCTTCTTATTTTTATCTGTTTCGTAAACAGGTATTTTTATTGTGACTCACTGTCAGTCAGGAGGAATCTAAAAAGACGACAACAAAGGGCGGATATGATTCATTCTAAAATCCACAGTAGTCAATAACTTGTCTAGAAATTGGACTCGTGGATCATACTATCATTAAACTAAAATGTTTGTGATTATCTTATAGCGAGTTTATAGTCATAATCAATATGATTCTAAAATTAAATAATGAATATACCGAAAAGTCACACAAGGACTCTTCTCGATGTCATAGTAAAATGTGCATCGTTCATATCACATGCTGCAAGGTACTTTCCGTTGGCAGCACTCAGACACGAAACAAAATTTAATTATTGAAGACACAAACTGTCCCTGGGCGGGTATTGCACCCATGACCTCTCATTTCACAATTGCCTTCTCTACTACAGCGCTATAGAGTTTACCACAATATTTGAATTCAAATTTGCAATGTCAATCACACTATCTTAATTTATTTCCAATGCGAAATTAATTACGGTCATGAAAATGCACCCTTTATGACTATCAACCTTGATAAGTTGCAATGTGAGTCACCCCAATCACTGCCATCCCATATACGAGTAAAAAAAACAAATGTCAGTTGTGTACAAACACGAAACGAGCAAAGTCGCGGTCGCAATTCAAACCATTAATGCATTAGTTGAAAACAACGCAAATGAGTTTCAGCGAATAGTCAATTAACTTTCAAATGGGAGGCGGTGGAAGGGGACAAGCAATGTATGCGATCCTCCGCGTATGTCACGCGAAACGGAAAAATAATTGAACGCATCTCGTGTCAATGGGTGGGACATTCGTTTAATCACAGACCAGTGGTAGTATGAAATGGTTGTATGTTGATACAACCATCGTCAAAACTGGAGTGACGTAACAGCCTTGCTTTTCATCCATATGAGTGAGAGTTCCGGAGGCTCTTTTTCTCTACATCTTCTATGCTCAATTCTAATAAGCCTTCAATAACTCGGCGGAATGACTGATTAAAGAAGAAAACTAATATGGAGGCTGTTTATTAGGTTAATGGTAATCTCAATGGTTTGGTGGCAGCGTATATGAGTTGTTGAGCATAAGATTCTAATTTTAATTTTATAGTCCAAACTTTATATGAGTTTTACAGTTTGAGATATCCCATGGTGCGGCAATGCTCTCCCTCACTAACAAATACGGGGACGGAACTTATTGCGGGGATATGCGGGTTTTGGTGGTAAAACAGTTTCCTACTTCCTCAAGAAAAAAGACGTGAGCGTGTGTGCGTCTGATTGTGTATTTATTACATTAAAAATGAATAAACATTTAATCACTTAGCTTAATTGCACAGAAAACTTTCCCCTGTTTTCCAATGCATTATCAAGCAACCATAACATTAAAAACTTAATAACGAACCTACAGAATTGCGAAGTAACAACACTCAGCGTTCTTCGAGCTCAACAAGCGTAAACAATTTGGCTCCAACAGCGACAAAGTCCCTTGGTGAAGTTTGTTATTGCGGATCTCATATTGCCAAGTCGAAAGTCTTTCGTCCCGCGATATTGTACTTTCTTTCATATAAGTACCGTGTTTATTTTAATAACGTCCTCCGCTCGCAATGTTCCCGCTTATTATTATAGCTGTGTGAATCCCGCGGGATGAGTGGAAATTGGATTTGCTGTTCAGTGTTCACTCGAATAGCGTGTTATGTATGCGTTCTCTACTTTAATGATATTATGTCGGGGACTGTGATATTGCAATTTCAAATTGTAGATGATTTTGCTCAGCTATTCCTTGAGGATTCCACGAGAGAATCACAAGTTGGTGGTAATGGTTGATGGAGATTAGATATTGCAGTAAAAGCGGTCTCTAGTGACAAATCTTTAACCATTTAATTGGAAAGGCGAAACGTGGGTGTTCTGGTAGCATCTCTGCCTACTCTTGAAAAAAGGGTGATGTTTATGTATTTTATTCGAAGTGAAAATTAAACTTTCCGTTTTACTAGTTAACTAATCAATTACACATCTGGCCATCCTGTTAAATATACTTACCTTGATTTCATTACCCAAGTCAATCAATTTGCAACAGTCTAGTATGAAATAAAATGTATTCATAATATGTGTATTGTCCGAGTATAAAGCGGCATAATGGAGCGGCCTCCACCGCGGCCGGCAGGGGATACGCGGGATGTGCGACCAACCGCGACTTGTATACAAGCGACCTATATGTCCGGTTGTCCGTTGTATGGACTGTGGAGGGCGGTCAACGATCAATTGTAAATGTGCTGGTTTCTTTTATTGATTACTAAATGCCTGTGATGTTGTTTGTGTGTATGGAATTTTGAATAAGTGTCATACAAACTATAAAGATAATAGCTTTATGTATTGTCCGAGTACAAAGGCATAATGAGCCGACCTTCGTTGCGGCGCGGCGTAGGGGATGTTGGGGTTTGTGACAAACCGCAAAGTGGTTTATACATCCGATGAATGGAAGCCAATAGTGTTATATAATTAATTTAGTTAAATAAATACTTGCACATTATGTTCTATAATTTTAATTGACAATGGATGAGAACCTAAAGGCTAAAGCATGCTTTATACTGATGATAATACGTAATTAAATTTAAATTTAAACATTATTGAATGCTAACACAAACTATTAAATAACAAACATTCAACGAAACATTGAATAAAATCGCATCGCAAGAACGCAAACGGCAATCGCAGTACTAGCAATAATGCTAGTGATAGCGGCAATTTAGTCTATTATCACGTTGCGGCGATACGGAGAGCGCGGGGAGCGCGGGGCGGGCGGCGCAGACGGCCAGCAGACGAGAGAAAGGCAATGAGTCACCGGGTGCGTTGATCTCTGTTGATGCTGCGGCAAGGGCTTGGCGGCTTTGTGGGTCATCGGTGCCGTGGGCAGGTGCTGTGGTTTAGCTATGATTGGGGGCGCATATGTATGTTGAATATTGAAATAAAAGGTTTAATTCAGTAATTGAACTGTCTTATTTCTTGACATGAGTGGATTTAATTTAAAATACGAGTGATTTGAATGTGTGCAATAATATGTTCTTACATGCTTGATCAAAGTCAGTATATGGATCTGATACTTGGATTGAATGAAGGATTTCGAAGTGTACCAAAATAGGCTGTTAATCGTGGGCTTAACTAACTCTTAAGTCGTCCTTTGTTAGACAACAGGAAGACTATTTTAGTATAAGTTTTAACGCGTAGTATCTAAATCTACTGTCACTACAAGCGTATATTGATTGGGTCGTGATGTCCTGCTTTGATGTCGAGGTCGAGTTGTCCACGACCTTAATTATTTACAAAAACATAGATTCATAAGGATTTTATTACTTCCCTTAACTGTTTAAGATTTTTTAGACAGCCGCTCAGACAGTCTTTATACAACATGTATAATTTGAATATATCGTACCTCGCCTACATTTAATTAATGGTAAAAATACATATATTAGCACGTGGTCTACTACTATTTGTATTATACTCGTATCCATTAGGCCAGTAGGCAGCTGGGTTTGACATCATATGCATGAAGGCAAATGTCCAATGACGTACGCGGTCAATATAGAATTTTAATAATCTTTTACGACAAAATCTCGCCAAGTTTGTCTACAAAATATGTTCGCAAAAGATATTTAGCATTATGAATTAAAACTTTTAGTTACATTTTGATTAATATATCTCCGTGTTTAGGGACGAATGGCTCGTAATATAAAAACTTGAAAACTCATTAATATTTTTTGCGTTCAATACTTAGATACAGTGACTTTTCATATTTGCTTTTTCAATGATCTGAACATATCTTGTATAACTTTTATTTCTTTATTTTGATGTGAAAAATAGGTGTGTGTTGTGATATGTATTTGATTTAATTTATAGACGCACATGTCATGCAAAATATCAGGAGGAATGTCACGAGAGACTGAATCGCGCTAGTGTAATTTGCACGATTCGCGCATATACGAATTCCTGATACTGTCGTTTACCGCTGCTAGTAACGCATGCTGTACTACCGCAGACAAATACTAAGGTTCCCCGTCCGACAAACTATCATTTAAATGTCCCGGGCAGATAAAGCAACTACAATCACAGGGAATTTGCGGCTCTATCATTGTTGTAACTGGTCTCATATGCCTTCCTACATATGTAGTCTTTTCTCCAAAGCATATTTCGACGAACTTATCTATCTATTCAGCCACAGGAAGTCCACAGCTGAACATAGGCCTTACCCAAGGAACTCCACATCGACCTGTTGGAAGCGGCCTGCATTCAGTGCCTTCCTTTCTTGCTTCGAGGTACTTACTGATTCTCAACTTGCAGAATATGGAAGCAACCGTCTAGGCAAGTTGAGACAATACTTCCCCTCTCAATCACGACTCCGATTTACACAGTAAATTGCGTTATAATACCTCACGACGAATCGCTTACGTATTTCCTGTTACGTGCGCCGGCACAACGATTATAATTATTATCGGTAGAAAGTTTGTGAACAATTATTGGTGGATTTTTGTCTAGACTAAGTTTATCAGCGAGTTCAATGCACTCAAATCAACACTAGCGGCACCAAACTGTTTCTCTTGCAAATAGAAATACTATAGGATATTTAAACTGAGTTTCAGATTGATCCGCCACAGGAATACGTTCTTTTTCTATACAAATTTCACCAGCTGACTGCATCCACGATATTTATAGATTTATGGTACATGGCTATGGTTATGCTTTATGATTGAAAGCTTCCCAAATATTCCCATACAATTACCACAGTTTCGAACCCATCAAATAGACACTAGATGATGTGGTTATTCCCATACCGATTTGTAGCTTTTCATAGTAATTCACACATAGAATACTTTTTATCCATTAGACGTTCATAGTGTTGTAATAGTATAATATATTATGATGGTCACAGACCCTAAGGGAAAACAAAAAATCATTCACTAACATAACCCATATAGCAAAACGGATAATCTAATTCACATAACCTTGACAGCTCAGCATTACGCCGTAACGAAGGACTAATTAAAAGGCAATGAAACCCCGAAATACTTAATTGATTCCCAGAGGAAATAAAGACAAGCGTATAAAACACGAAAAAAACAGTAATTACGTAGATTACGTATGTCACTGTCGTTGCCAAGTGGAGATTTCAAACGGAGTTAATTTAATTCCTTTTAGTTTTAACTGTGGAGTTACTCCACACTACACTACATGGTTGTAGAAGTGTTGACAATGTGTAAAGTTGTAGGGAACTGATAATTCCTTTTGATAATAATTAGGAAAATCCGTGGAAATTATACTCTGTAACGGTGTCAATAAGTTTGCACAAGCTCAAAAATACCTTGTGAATTTGATTTGGCTAAATAGATAATCATCGTTAAATGAGGAAATAAGAATTTATCCTATTTCCGCACAAGCTTCTGCCGATTATCAAATACCAGTTGGAAGAGTTTCAATTTCAAATTTGTCTTACTGACTAAGATTATACTGTGCCGCTCGGTTTTATTATTTCTTTATTGTCAGTGCGATATAATATTGTTACATTTCGTTTTATTTTATTTCGTAATATGTCTTAAGTTAATAACGATGGCAGACGGATTAAGGTAATCATTCTTTGTTAGCAAAGCCCCCAGGTGTATTTACAGTGAAATTATATTGTCTACTTAACGTTTATAGCTCGCTGCAAGACAACTATTAAACTTATATTTATTTGTTACAGGTAATACAACTTTCTTTATGACATGAATGCAGAAACAACGCGTACGTAAAACACTGAAAATCGACACGTCATCATATGGTACAGACACATTAACATATTTTATTGGCTTTGCTAGCTCTAGGAGTACTTGACAAATAGTAATTGTAAATAGTACCATGTACACAAATGAATAACAATAAGATAGAAGTCACAGTGCAAGATTATAGAAACGTGCTTTCCTTCCTTTCCTCCGTTTTCTATCACAGTTGCGTATACGTTTAGTTGTGACGTTTTGACATGTTATGACATCGTCAATGGAACATCGCAGTAAAAATAAAACTGAAAGCTGTTTCATCAACAAAATATTATTTTACTCTGAATAAAAATTTGTAGGCACAAACCCCCCATAGTAATTCCCCAATACACCCACGTCGACTACGGCCGTCTCAATACTTAGCGTAGCGCTCAACCAGTTGTGGCAGAAATAGCAGCGTGTACGTGAAAAAGGAAGTGCAAGGCGGGCGCTTGCCCGTGTAAGGCCTCTTATACATTTAGCGAGTACATTCGATTCTCCGGTACTGAATAAAATTATAATTATAATAATTTATTTAGCAAAAGAAAATAACAAAATATTTCTTAACACTTCTTCTTCTTCTTGGAGTGCCTCTTCAGTGCTGAAGGTTGGCCGTCAGCTTCTTGTATTTCTCCCTGTCCTTAGCCAAGTCCTGTCCTGTCCAATTTCTTAACACTAGAGGCCACTTATATTTAGTAACAGTATTCACTATTAAACAGTCCTGCTCTAAGCTAGGCTTGTATTGGCGGGGCAGTGTGTCATACATAAACTCACGCCTTTATCCCAGAAGGGGTAGGCAGAGGCGCCACTAGGACACCCACATTTCGCCTTGTATATTTCGTCCCATGATGTGATAGGGGGCGAGCCTATCGCCATATCGGGCACAAATTCCTGACACCGGGCTGATAATGGATAGAAAAACCCAATACCACTTTGCCCGACCCGGGATTCGAACCCGAGATCTCAGCTTTGTAGTCGTACCGTAATACAACTACGCCACCGAGGCAGTGTGTCAAAATTCACAATATCCCAGTTTTTATATTAACCAACACTTGGTAGTAAGCAGACGGCAAAATAAAATAAAGTAATTTTGTTTAATCTAATTACAAAATAAAGGAGGAACAATAACTACTATTTTTTTATCAAACAGGCTTTGACAACGTGTTTTAATCGATAGTTTTGCCTCTGTTAAGAAACGTGTTATAGCGGGAACGTTGAAGAATAAACCACAAATAAACGGCGCAAGAAATTCCCTCAGCAACACGAACTGTCTTATTTTGAAACGCTTTTATTTTCTTTTCGATCTATTCGATCTCCGTACCGCAATGTGTACATTGCGATGGTACATACATACATACCATAGGAAATTATTTCAGGTTTAAGTGACACATCAAAGTTTCTCGTACCATTGGGCACCTATGATAAAAGTCTAGTATATTTATATGGTGTCGCGGTTATGCATGTGTCTAGTAGATGCATTTATGATATTTTAATTAATTATATTTAATATCCGCATTAGTGTAGATCACGCCTAACAGTCGAGCTAGCGAACCAAGGTCCGCATTACAGATCAAGTTGAAGCCAGTTATAAATCCGGGCTGACGCGGCCGCGCGGTACTCCGCGTGGGCCGGACCCTCTGTGCAGAGGCTGTCTCGTGGATTTACTGACTATTTTCATAACGTATTGTCGTCTCATTGGTCGAATGGTAGTATGGAAGAACTATGACTCGTCAGTTTTTGGAGTATATTCCCAGGTTGGAGAACGCAATAGCAATGCTATTGTGACTTGTTGCTTTAACAGTGGAGCCGAATCATTGTCCTTTTGAGTTCGTTTTTATTTTGACTAACTATACTAGAGGAAATTTAATTTTGTGTCTGTATATAAATTGTAAAAGACATAAGTTGCCTTGGTTTCGTATTTCTGTGTGCTAATAGAGGCTCGTGGACACACCAAGATGTGTTAAAATAAGCTTGGCGAACGGATATTGACAATAATGGCATCTCTACCTACCCTCTCGAAAATACAAGCGGGAGCTTACGTAGGTATGTTACATGTCGCATAAAATGTTTACGCAGGTGTGAATACGTCCTGGCGGAATCACAAGCGTTCGCAGTAAGGGTCGCTGTCGAGTGTCGAGTCTTCGTGGGCGGGTCGCGCTCAGATTACAAACGGGAACTCTGACACCGGGCGTCGCGTATCAATGTCGCTTCCGATAGTTAGGGCGCGTCGCATAAACACTTGTACATGTTTTGATTGTTAAGCAGTTGAGATGGGTTGCTTGTAAAAATATTATGTAAAATACGTCTAACATCGTTTGATTTTTTTTATTATTTTAAACGAGATAAGCTAAATAAAACGTCATTTATCAATACTTAACTCAGACATTATCCTTTAGGCTTGAGAATATTTAAACAGACTTAATATGCTTTATTAATGCGCAATGGAGCACATTATTACATTTAAAATGACTTACCCTGTAATATAAAAAGGAATAGTGTGGTGCAGACGCCGGTACGTGTTTTCCTTGATACCGATAAAACTTTGCCAGAGAAAAACTAGTTACAATCGATCCGTGCCCCGAGCTAGTTGATAGAACTTGCGGAATAACTGTGTCTTCTTTAGACAACATTTACTATGCTAGTGCCGTCTGCCAGCGTAGATTCGTCATCTTGGTACCTTATTAGTACAAATTAATCTAAAAAAAATGTTAGTACTGATGTTGACTATAATTTTAATATGTTACGTCACAGTGATTGTATTAAGTCTCGCAGCAGCTGGCACGTAACAATTTTATTGTATCCTAAGTTACTGTAATGATCGTGTCCCAAATAAAAACGAATATTATACTTTTATGATCACTGACCAACACAGTGGGTTCAGCAGAAGCTTTCTGTGCCTGGAGTTGCAGGATCGATAGAAAAACCTAAGAGTTGTATGGCCTTGCCATATTTGCCATTTGGCCAAGTCTCTCGAGATTCCTAGCCTACTTGAGAAAGTGTGTGAGGGCAAGTATCGACAAGTCGGAGCGATTAGATAAACAAAGCCGACACAGTCCCATTCCAGCGATGTTGTTCTTTATACTGGGTTTCAGGGCCACGGACGTTGAGAAAATAAAACAATTTATTTATACAGCGTGGAGATTGTCGCATTTGTTTTGATTACAAAAATAATAGGATTTTTTAAATACTTTCGCTAATTATATTGTACCCATTTAATTGCGAAGTTTTGTATTCAAAATTAGATATAAAACTTATCATTTTCACTGGTAATACCGATAGGTCACAATTTTGTAAATTAGCATGTAAAAACACTAAAGAGCTAGTTTACAAACTTTGTGAGCAGCTTAAGGACCTGAATATTTAGTGCCGATTGCTCAAACTCCAACCGCACTTTGTGAAAATACTGAAAATATGAGCCACGAACGAGCAAAAACTGCGCTAAAAATTATTTAAAAGTGGAAAATAAAAGTTTCCTACAAACCGCGGATTAGTTTTACGCCAGGCGTAGTTCTCAGGCTTCGTTCAGAATCTATGGCCTGTAAAGATGGCTTTTGAACTTTATAAGGGTTCAGCAGAAAGTTCATTGAAGTTTATAAAAGCAGGCTTTTAACGCTGCAATTATGGGGGCATTAGTGTATAAATGCAATTGTGATTTCTACCGTAACTATCGGTATAAGTATATTTAATGAAAATGTATTTAATGCTAGGTATGGAGATACACCCTCTATCATATGTTAGGACGGATATAAACTTAGCGAAATATAGGTGGAACTTGTTACATCTTTGCCTAACCCTGTGGACAAAGGCGTGAACTTTTATATGTAGTTTATTGTACTTGGTCACAATTTTATGAGTCTCACTGAATAATTTCCGGTGCGACACAGTTCATACTTGGTATTACTAAAAAATTATGACGACCAATGACCTTGTTAGTTTTATGATTGGAATATAAAGTAATAACACAGCATACTTAATGAAGTAATTTGGTTGTCCTTGCCGGGAAGGACTATCTATCCCACTTCAAAGATGAGGCCTTCAGACTTCAAATTATCTTGTTGGCAAACAGTATGATAGATTTAGTATTCAGTCCTGATGATATCCACACAGAGAATCTGACCTTGCCATCCTAGATGAGTAAGGTTCCTTAATTGGATCGAGGTAATCACACAATGATTGTCCTAATCGGGAACTAATCCCATGACCCATGACCTCACGGGTGCGTTGGTGAGAAAGGCAAATAATTTTGTTAAGTTTTAAAACACATTCTTGTTGACGTGTAACTAACAATGTCCTCTAACCTACAGAGCTATTTTACTCAAACAGCAATAGAAAATAACAATTTATTTTTTACGATTATAATTTATGAAGCAACAAACCAGCATTACATAATGTATTATTAAATGAGTCCTTCAGCCATGTAATATCCACTCACAATATTCCTACGCGTTTCTTTATTGTAATTTATAGCTTTACAGTATGTACAAAAGACATGAGCTATGGGTTTCATGCGGGCCTGATTTCATATAATCCGGTTAGTTTTATTGGTAAAGTTTTGGTTTCTTTGTGCGGATTTATGATACACTCCCGCGTGATGTATTGAGTCGAACGACATAACTGTTGTAATAAAACTGTTGGCGGTACACGCTCCAGCTTTATGTCTATTCGGAATGTGCGATAGTAAATCTACTAGACTTGGTATTAAAAAACGCATTACTGTCGTACTTACAGTTTGTATTGATTTTTTAGTCTGTTATGATTGCTAAGTGCGTGGTGGCCTGTTGGTAACGGACTAGACGCGACTGCCAACAAGATATAAATAATAATATTTAATTAATTGAACAAAAAACCATGATCGCGGTGTTCGCGGGTTCAAATACCAGGGCACACCTCTGACTTTTCGGAATTATATGTGTATACTGTATTGGCAATCAATAACGACGCACTATTATGGTGAAGGAAAACATAGGCAAACTGCATACCATAGCGATTTGCAAAAAAATATATGGTGTGTAAATTCCGCCAACCCGCTCTAGGCCAGCGTGGTGGACTATATGGCCTAACCCCTCTTAATCATACTCTCAATTTTAGATGAAACTCGTCCCCTGCGGTGGAATGTATATGAGTTGATACAGGATTGCTAAGAATGCAACAGACAATCTGCTTGAGTTCGATTACTACCGATCATGGACATCAGTAATTCTAAGGCCAAAATTCTGTCGTCGTTACATCGTTATCATGTTAATTTATCCGGAAGTCATAAAAAGGAAGAAAAAAAGGTTTTCACCATCAACACGTAACCGTCTCACGCATATTAATGCTTTGAACAACAAATGGATAAGAGGTAACAACCCAGTATACATTTCGTTAGGAATTATTAAAGTAATTAAAATGAGGTAGAGGAAGTTGACAAAGTTAAATAGTTGACAAATTCAAATACTTACTCAAAACAATTGCTGAAGTCTAAAACCGTTGAAGAAGGGTGAAGAGACAATGTAGGGTCGCCGCCCTTCCAGTAATACGGCGAGGGCGTATGACCGTATCACACAAATAGGCCAGGGATGTATTAAGCTTAAATCTCTTCACTGTCATACCTGATATAATAAAGTCCCTTCGGTAACTGTTATCTCGCATTAGATCCATCGTCGGTTTTCCAACACGTAGGAAACAACCCTAGTGTACCTATGCATGATCGATAGTTAAAGAAAAAAAAATTGGCCATACTCAATTTTCTTATGATATAAGTGTTCAGTTATATTAAATGGATTACATTTTTTTGATATATATGAGGTACGTCGCTTTTGATGTTTTTAAAAGTATTTCAAAGGTATTCATAGTTCGCTTACTTGCATTAGGTCAGCGCAGTTGTAGCGCAGTGTGCGTGGTGGCCTGTTGGTAACGACCAGACGCGGCTGCCTACATGTTCACGGTGGTCGCGGGTTCAAATCCCAGGGCACACCTCTGACTTTTCGGAGTTATGTGTGTATTGATAGTCAATCACCACGCACTTTAATGGTGAAGGAAAACATCGTGAGGAAACCTGCATACCGTAAAGATTTTTAAGAATTTCTACGGTATGTAAGTCCGCCAACCCGCACTAGGCCAGCGTGGTGGACTATATGGCCTAACCACTCTCAATCGATTCCCTCGATTGTAGAGTAGGCCCGTGCCCTGCAGTGGGACGTACCTATATGGGCTGATATAGATAGTTGTCCAAGCTCTTCATCAATTCTCAGTTGTGCAAGATTCCCTTACTCAGTAGTTGACGTATATGGGTTGTAAATATTTGTTTTATATTATAACGTCGTGGTGGTACAAATATTAAAATGGAAAGCGACTTAAATCATGGAATCCCGCCGTGAATATTTCAAACACGCAGTAACCATAAAGTTTAAATTGACGCATTCGCATAAAGTTTAATATTCGTATTTTGCATACATTCCAGCACATTCACGCCGGTACAAACCAAGTGTTTTTATAACTTTTCCCTACCAGCTGGATTTTTTCATCATTTATGAAACATTTCACACATTTTAAGCGTTTTTTAATGAGAGCGATAGAAAATAACATTATTTATTTAACAAACTTGGTTAAAATATAAAATTGTATTTATCCAGTATTATTTTTCAATGTTAGGTTCTTTAAGCTTTCCGTGAAGAAGCAATTTAACAGGCATATTATTTATTTATTACAATCTATCACCCGGTAAGAACCTATCCAGCCGCCTATCCGTATTTTACTTACCACCAGAACAAATGCAATAAAAACATAACCAAGAAGAGTAAAGATTTCGCGACTCTGAAACCTTTAATCCCCGTTTAAACCATAGCAATACAAACCACGAGTCACCGCAGTGAGTCACGGCGCGACTCACCCCCGAGTCTCGGATGAGCTGCAGACCTGGCGCGACCTAATTAAGTGCAGCTGATTTGTAGCGTTTTATTTACCTTAGCTGAAAGTGAGTTATTTACGAGGCACCCTGGCGCCGCTCGCTGCCGAGAAACTTCGACCGAGCGACTTTCCGCGCCACGTCACATTACATGTGAATTTACCTGCTAGGGTAATTAATGTAGGAGATAGATAGTTGCCAACAGGTTTCGAATTAAAAGCAAACATATTACGACGAAGTACCTACGATTGTTTACTGGCTAAAACTGTTTAAGCAGTATAAGTGAGTCCAAGTACTATCCTGATTGAATATCTGTCGAGGGATGTCTATCACTAATACAATGAAATAGTTTCTCGTATACCTACATATAGATTCCACGCGATGTTTTCCTTCACTGTTGATGTACATACCAATTATGAATGAATTATTAATATACACATAACTTTAAAAAGCCACACATATACCCTGTAATTGGAACCAGCGACGTCACAGCAAATCGCGTCCGGTTCATTACCAACTGGCCTGTACACTAACTACAATATATATTTTTTTGCATTTAGTAATTCCCACATCCTGTTTCCGCATCCTAGTTCGGATTTGCGGTCGCCTTTCCCCTCCCCCTCATCTCCCCCCCCCCCCTCCTCTTCCCCTCCCCTGCGAGTCGACCTTGGCGGTGTCCGAGGCACATGTCCGGCTAATTAGCCACGAGACACGAGGCGGCGAAAAAAAGTGTGAGAACGTAATGAGAGCCTCGTCCAGTTGTCGAGAAATAATTGTTTAATTGATTGCAATGTGAGTGTAGGTAGATAGATGTGCTTGCATGATTTGATTTCATCATTTGATTCATTTTTTATTTCAGATTCAGACTGACAATAACTATGCCTTACGGCTGAAAGAAACGACCTTGACCTATATCACAGGATGGATCCCCAAAAACATTTAGTTTAGATATGGGGTCTACATTTTAATTCTATTGCTAATATCGATCCGAAGGAGGCCGGAAATAACATTCGATTGCGTCAAATAGATATCGAAGAATAATTCCGCCCTGTCGTTAATTTTGTAACGGCTATTTACATAGCTCTATCACTACATACCTATTTTTAAACGGGTATATTATTTATAACAATGGTTCTGATAGGTATTTGCTATTCCTTTGTCATGTCCGTGGCTGTTAATAATTATGATTCACATGGACACCATTATACTCAGATTGTAATTCGCAATGGTATTTTAATTCGGTACTATCGTATTCAAATTTCACCGCTTTATTATTATTATATTGATTAATAAAATAAATATAGGACCCTACACTTAGATCCAGTCTTATGTCGTGGATATCAGAAACTACAAAATACTTTTCGGTGTCCCAGGCCCCCAGACCCAAAACAAATGCAAATAAACATTCAACAAACATTTGTCTCGGTGCGGGGATCGAACCCGTTTCACAGCCGGCGTCTAACCAACTGCGCTACAGTGTCTATCATTGATTTACCTTATTACTCAATATACTCATATTTCTGCCATGATTGTGTGATTTTTGTCATATATGCATAACTTTGTGTGTAAATTCGTCTTGCAGATATAAAATGTATGACTTTTTTTTTTTCCTCAAGAACTTATGTAAATGTACTCAACATAAATTGAAAGTTAATATTACTTGCCAACAGTTTTATGTGTCAATTGTAAAACTATTAGTGGTTAGCATTGGTTGTAATACTGGTAAATATACAGTATGTTTCATATCATGCGCAATAGAATTTGCAATTTGCGTATAGATTGTACCTTGTTATACTAGAAGATTAGTAAGGCTGTTAACTTTGCAGTGCTTTGATCAATTTTTCTGCATTAGTTTTCGTTTTCCCAATGAGTATTTTATTTAATATTTAGTAAATTTAGATGTCTCATTCATCTAATTAAAAATTCGGCACATAGGAAACCACGACTCTTAACACAAAACCAGGATTACAAAGGCACTGTATGTATACAGTTGTAATCCCAAAGCTTTCCGGATATGAAAGACACGAAAGTACACAAAGACAGTCGCGTGAAAAGTGCATATCGCTTCGCCGGCCGCGACCTTTGAACTCAGCCCACTGAACTAAAGGTTGCCTAGGCAGTAGTCACGCCGCGCAGCCTACATGCCTGCATTCATAAATTCTATTACATTATTCTATTATTAAACAGTGAACGTAGTATGTTTAAATATGTACATAAAATGTAATTAAGGGTGAAGTTTGTGTGTAGTTTCTAGTTCTATGTATTGATAATTCTAACATGTATTAAATTTTTACATCGATTTGCTATTATTCGTTTTAAAATATCTACACATTTATCTCATGTGAGCTAGGATCGGCAGTGGCTTAAACAGGAAGTGTTGAAAGCACGCAAAAGTTCACTTCTCTATAGCAAAGCGGGAAACAAGAAGTCATTTTATTGTATGGACAAAAATGTAAAGCTAATCATAATATTTGTTATTGTCTTTACTTTTTCCGAAAGGTTTTTCTTCGAAAGGTCTTTATTTGTTCTAAAGGTTAATTACAACGCTCATTCTAAGAATAAAATATATCATTTGTACACATAAAATTATTGTCACATAACTCCACCATAAAATATTTATCGTCGATCATTGAATACTCAATAACCGTATAAGGAGACTGGCAGGAAGAGAACCCAGTAAGTTCCGATGGGTAATTAATCACCCCCCACTCCGGGTGCTAGGATCATGTCGCTATACACTACAGGGCATGAGCAGAATTCCGACACGATCCGTCGACCCGTCCTCAGTGATTCATGCTCCTAACTAATTGACGTCTTAACGCCTTCTTTACGTGCGATGGGTACTATGGTCTTTATTGTAGTCGATTTTTGACCCACATCAGCTCTGAATTTTATGATTGTATTTATGTTGTTGTAAATAGACGATAATAGTACTGATATTTTACTGATACATGGCTGCGTAAGTTTTCTCATCAATCTTAACCCAGACATGATCAGGGGGAAAGAGAATATTAGACTCCATTCAGCGATTTTAAAAAAAATCTTTAGTGATCTTTTGCTTTCGTTCTCAAAGTTTCCTTCACTGAGTGAGTATTCAGTCCCGTTTTATTAGCACCATTATCTAATATTATAAAAATATTTCCTCATAATAAAATCAACACTTCACCGACAGACAGTGATTATATCCAATGGTGCCGGCTACACGACTCGTGAGGATCCTCCGAAACCCGTCCGTGACTCACACCGTCGCGTCTGTGAGGCACGCGCAACGCATTCGATTCGCGGTGATTCATACGAATTAACTGTACGCCATGTGTGTGTCACTGTTTGACAGTCCAAGCATGCTCGGGGTAAGGGGAGAACAGGGATTGGCATTGCTTGTAAATTGACTGGTGTGAGATCAACGCGGCAATAGGGACAAGAGGTTGCTGACTACTCGTATTGTTCAGAGAATAGGGGAGAATGGGACTTGTTTAATAAGGCATAGATGACATACGTACTTGGTTTGTGAGTGCTTACAGGGAGTCTGTAATAGTCTTCCGACAGATAAAGATTGTTAGTTTTTAATTCGAAATGCACTAGATTTTTATAATAGTTTTAGTATTTTTGAAAAATAAGTCTTTGTGTTAAACACTTGCTGAATAAAATTAAGTAGGTAGGTATTTCAAGAATAATGAAGTGGTATCAATTATTAAAACAAATCATTATCCATTGAATTTGTTTTATTCACCCATTTTGCTGTTATAATAACTGTCTATTAATGTATGTGATGATTAATTAAATTCTTATCTAAAACCACAAACAAACATTGATTATAAACACAAAACCTCTTAATCTCGACATAATGGCAAAAAACCTGTCTATAGTTTTTCTATTGATATGTATAATGCAATTGATCGCTGATTTTCCGATGCGCGAGCGAAAAAAGACGAGAGAACCCGAGCGTGGCCGAACTGGCCCGAGCGCCGGTACGCGTGCACCGCCCGACACGCAATGATTAATGAATCATGTTCAATGATTGACAGGCTTCACTGTTTGTTGATGTGGAGATTTGGCCGCTATTTATGCTCGTAGCTCGATGAAAGTACTGCCGTTACTTGTGTTGGGAAAAGTGCTGATGGACGATTTGTGTATTATTTTATTGTGATGTTTTATGTCCGAGATACAACATGTGCTTAAACGAACCGTTACAGCCTTGTTTTGCCTATTTACGGACAAAATTAATAAGCGATCCCAATCCCTATCTAAGGATCGATCCGGAAAATAGACCAATTAGAACACATCAAATGTGAGCGTGTCGACAATACCTTGAGCCCATTGGTCTATTTTCACGATCGATCTCTAGATAGACGATGAAGATCATTTATTAATCTCGGCCATTAGTTATACATTGACGGTCGCGTTTGCGATTATCTTGTTTTACGATGTTTTTATATTGAATAGTACATAGTTTTTAAATAATACTATATTATTTTTATAGATGTACTGGATTTAGGCATTCGCTCGCTACGCTCACAGAATATCGCCTAATGTATGGATCGATTATATTTAACTCAATGTAATTACTGCTGTAGTAAGACTTTTACAGTTTAATGACAAATATAGGGCAGGCATACAAACTAGGGCAAATATATAGTGGGTTGTTCTGAAATTTTTTGGAGGATCAGGATGTCCTATACTCAAAAGTGAACTTCCTACGGCTTATGTTCAAATGTATGTACCTTGTATACACTGTTTAACTACCTTGTGTACACTACATCCTGACTAGTTACTACAATTCTTCTCATGATAAATACAGTGAAATCCAAATAAACTATCTGCCGTCAATAGACGATATATTTCCCAATTAACCCGAACCCGAAACCCAGTAAACCTTCGGTGGTCTCTATAAAGCTAACCACTGTAGTGTTACGATGGCCGCTATACAAGATACTTAAATACCACCAGCATTTATTTCCTACCACATAAAACCTCTACTTTTCCCCAGTGAACCCTTGTTGCTCCAACCTACTAAAACATGAAGTACAGCCGTCACTTGTAATAGAGAGTGCGGCGAGCCCGGAGCCATTCCAGCCCGTTCGGCCTAATCGAACGATGCGCTTTCACTTTGCATGCGTACAACTAACTATCGAGTATCTAATACCTAGTATTTAATACCCCGTATCTATCTACTACCCGCATTAAATATGCTCGGCCCAGAATCCGGGACCCTATTAAATTGCTATATCAACTAGATGTGTGGTAGGTTTGTTAGTGGAGAAGGATGCAGTTGGTTATACACCATACTATCTAGTATCTACTACGTAGTGCCTACTAACTACCCGCAATAACACGACTTAGTAGGGTGTCTTTCAGGGACCCTACTTAATTCCTTCATTATCTAGCTGTTGGCCGCTGGTTGGGGAGATACAGAGAGGGAGCGAATGAATGTGCAACTGATTATAATTACTTAATTGTTCTTTTATTTGTTAAATTAATTTTGTATGAGTTGTTTTATGATCCCGGGATAAGAAAGAATCAACTGAAAATGTGATTATAAAAACATAAAATTTCGGCGACACTCCTTACGTCACGATGCAGCGTAACTGTAATATGAGAGGTAGAAGGAATCTCTGAATAATATACGAGTATACTGTTACACAACTCACATTCGACATTTAAGTATTTCGATTCAAAAATTCTCATATGAGGTGTTCGACGCCTGGAATTTTTACCCGGCGCGGCATGGCAATAGACTACCGCTATATTACGTCTTGGGATGGAAGTAATCCTTTCGAGGTATAAGCTCCACTAGGGGCATGTTTCTCTACCCCTTTCAGGATTACGTTAACTTATATTTAGGTATATGTATTTCGATTTTAAGAATATTCCTCTCAGTACGTTGTACGAGTGTTTCATATCTAACTAGATAGACGTAAGTACGTCAAATATTTTTTGACTAGATGCCGACGAAAAATTTATTTTACTACCTTTGATGTTGGCTTGGAAATACAGAAAGCTTTGACGCAGCCACTTTACCTGTCGTCGCAAATTGATTTCATCAATGTATATTGTGCGCAGTACATTTGTATGTCCTTTGTAACATTTTTTCATCTATTTTGGCAGTTTGGTATTATCTTGTTTAGCTCTGCATCATATATTAGCTTAGCTTTTAAAAATTAAGCATAACTTTAGTGTTACCTACCTACTTGTAGAAATCGAATTTAGTAACAAAATAGTGAAAATAAAATTGGTTAAGTTAATGAAAATAAAAAACTAACACCATTGTTCGAGGCACAGCAAAAACTTATATTATTTGTATTTTTATTTATTTCTCCATTCTTGCGAAATATCGTATTATTTTTAATATAAATAGTTTTACCTCCGGATTAACGGGTGGTCTCCTTACTCATTTAAATCGTGACACGTCATAGTAACAAATTACACAAGCATAAGGAATTGTTCGACATTACACATGAATCATTGTCACGTCGGACTTGTACAAAAACATCAACAAAAAGTATTAGGTGAGTCAAAGTCGTTGACTCCGCTCACACACGTGGTAATGACACGAATCTGTTATTATTAATCAAACTAACAAGTAATCTATCTTGTTCTAAATCACTAATATTTATTTTGGTAAAGAGACCGAATCTGCGGCCTCTCTTCAGACATCATCAAGTCGGTTTTGGCCTTATCGCTCCACGGAAGTGTTGATAGAAGGAACGGTATTTAAAATGAATAGCAATATATCATGCGGTCCCTCAATATTAGCGGTCTATGCTATCGGCATAGTTATTAGTTCATGCACGCAAAAATCCTCAAAATGACGCTGTTTTAACAGTCTTGTACCTAAATTACAATAATTGTTATATTTATGTTTACAGAGACTCAAACTTGTACAGACCAGTCTTCCAAATATTTTACATACATTTTAATTCTGCGATGGTAGAACTTGCATTATCATCCCCCTGCATGAGGCTTAAAGCAATCTATAACCCTGTCGTGTCGTGAGACGTGCGCCCTGTGTCCACCCCCGTTCATTGTAGGGCGCTGATGGTGACAAATTATTCGCCCAGGGGCGCTTCTTGTTCATCCCTACTAAGGGCGTTAGGCATATAGGCATTGAACATATGTTTAATATATAGTGATTCGGAGGCAGCTTAGTTAGGTGAGTAGTAAGGTAATTGGTTCGGATCGCGGGTCGGGTAAGTTTCGCCCGACTGTCGGTTAATTTGAAGATCTAATTTGACCAAAGTAGCTATAGCTCTACGTTATGTATGAGTGTATGTACTCAATTCCACATTAAAATTACGCGCATCGTACACCGGAAAAGCAATTATAAAATATTTGTAGCGTACAGCACTACGTTATATTAAAATACCTCGATCGCGGAATTTTGAGTGGTTTTACACGTAGCGGAAACCTTTTTGAAATACCTACTGGCTTTAAAAGTAATAAACCACGATTTAAAGTGCGCTTTTAACCTTTATTTTTAATTTGTGCTAAATGCAGTGTTTAATCATTACTAAAAGTACTATGAAAATTACACTATCAATTTGGTATGAAAATTAAAAATATAGTAATGTTGACTTAAGACCACCGGAAGTAAATTCACTTTCATGACAACAATATACATAAATGTGGGAAAATACATGTTTTAATCATAATCTATTAAATCAAAGGGCTCAGGGTTAGGTGGAGATGTTTAAACCTGCAAGCCCCTATACAAATACAGCACAAAATACGAATTATAGTGCCTAACGAGAAAAAAACAATAATTACCGTCATGTAACATTAATCCCACCCTCCCCCCTCGAGGCAAGGGCGGTGAAAGTGATCGATTGTCACGGCTGGATCGGGGCGTCCCGTTCATCCCGCGGTACGTGACTCGGGACACGTTGCGCTGACTCCGGCCTCGCTGTGCCTCCGTGACTCGCCACACGAGACACTTTTTTTAAAGCGTAAATATTTTATAGTTTAAATGACGCGGCTTTTTGTCATTGTCGCGGCGGCACGATGATGGGAAGGGGATTTATATACGAGATATTTTTGGCATTCCATTCGGTTGAATCACTTTGTCAAGGGTCGGATGATGAGAGATTGGGATTAAGTTGTGATTTATATTTAACTCTAATTTTATAAATGCTGAGTTAAAGACTTGTCTACGATTACGAGGGGTTCATCAGGCAAATTGGTGAATTTAGAACACAACACATGGATTATGCCGTTTAAAAATAATATTGCATGAGAGATGATCATTATTTATGGTCGGCTAACAATCTTTTCGGTCTATTCAAAATATTTTGTAGGAAAAGACTTAAACCTATCAGATAGGGATTAAAGGAAACAACGTTTCAAAAATGCTATTTAAAAACATTACGCAGTAAGTGACAATAAATTCGGTTGGTATCCGAGCTCATAAAACAAGAATTCAGAGTATGGCACTGGAAATATTCTGAAGTACCGTCTAGATTAAGTATAAAGATACTATCTTTATTTGCTATAAAGAATTTATACCGCGGAGCACCGTGCAGCTTGGGATCGTGGCACCGTCGGAACACAGTTGAGGTGAATACAGTAACTAAATTGTTACTACACAGTACAAATTAATAGGCAAATTTCAATGTTATTACTGGTTGGGAGAACTCTATACTTCTGTTTTACTATCTATGTTAACTAATTAGGCTTTAAAATATGCTTAAATTCGGTATAAACCAGTTACTATGGTATGATAATTATACAATTTGCATGGTTTTATGACCTGTCGCAGTTCAATGAACTTGTATTAACATTAAGGTGATACATATTTCGTATTTCGTAGATATAACCAGACATACCTAGTATTAATTCAAAGAATTTGCATCCATTTGAAAATGTGTATTTTAAAAAACTGGTGTTGTGATACCACAATTTAAAAAAACTGCACACCTACCTATTCTTGAAACTTAATTATATTTGTAATTTAGGATTCTTATTTGCATCTTTTAATTTTTATACTGTTCTATACACGACTCAACTTAATCATAGTGGTATTCATGAAGTAAATGGAAATGTGTGTTAGCAGGTGTTTTAATGTTTTAATCCTAAACTAGTATTGAGCTACTTTTATTTAAGCACTGTGAGAGGAGCGTTGCGGTGGACACAGTGGTTTAGTCGAGAAACCAATAACCGTCGACTGACGTGCCCTTCTAAACATAGACGTCTGCTACAAACCCTCAACTATGCGCACTTCATCGATCGTCTGCACTATAACTACACGCTGTAATGTTTTCATGAACAATTACCGTTTAGATAAAAACATGATTTACCGTTAGACTTGTAATATTTCATTAACCAATCACTCCCAGATTGACGATATCATTTATACAGTGTTATGTGCAAATGTGTGTTCTGCAAATTCAGAAAAAGACAAACGTAGGTTACCCAAATATCTGGCACACAAATCACAACACACCTGCCTTTATAGAAAAAAATGTCGGTAAATATATTGTTGATTGTAATTATCACAATGAATATAACAAATAAGTCTTATTCTGCTTGTTTTGTTTAAACTGCAATGAACTTGGCACCTGGTGTAGTTGTTACGTAAACTTTTCTCCGCAGTAGCGCTCACAGCAGAACAAATAAAACTCTCGTTTACCAGAATAATTACAGATTAGGCTGTTGAACCGTTTCTCTCATTTCCTTCGCACCCACAAGGCCACGTATCTATTACCTAAACCTTCCGGTGAGTTCGACCCACTTTTGTTTTCTGGTTCTTCCAAAACTTTGTTGTTCCTACGAGGGTAATAAATATCTCTATTGTCACACTGGCATTAAACTTTATGACTTATTGTTGCGTTCACTGTTTTTTGCTTCGAGAATAGTTATTGTGCGAAGTAATGACGACCTGAAATTGCTAGTTGCCTTGTAACCCTGTCTTGAACCATTACGACAGCCATCCACGAAAGTAGGAATTCTCCAGGTTTTTTAGCGAGGATGGAACAGTATAGCGAGCCGCCAAACGCTTCTCGGTCGTCAATATGAACTGCCGCTCCTAATTTGCCCGAGGGCCTACGAGAAATTGTAGTCCTCATGCAATAACATCTGCATGATGCAGACAGTCGTTCCCACGCCCCTGGCGAAAGCCGGAGCCACCAACATATTCCTTTATGTCTACCCCGAGGCACAGAAAGAAGAGCTTAATGCATTTTCCCTTTGTTTAAAACAGATTATTTGAGGATGTACAATAAGAGGGAAAGATTTATCCGCCTCTGATGTTTTAATTATGAAACGCGACAACCTAAACGTTTTCAGATATTAAGCAAGACTGTAACGATTGATGTATCGCTTGAACTTGGTAAACTTCCAGCGAGTTTTCTACTACGACCCATCCGCAGCCACTACAACACTTCAATTGTCGCTCATTTATTATTCTACGCACTAGTTGCTAAGAACCCACGTACCAACTATAAAACAGAGTTAACCTAAAAAACCCCGGGTATAGTAATCCGTTCCTGCCGCGTCGGATTACCGGCCGACGCGACGCAACGCCTCGCAGTAAGCTCATTAGAAGTCAGTAATTAACTATTGAAATACCACACTGTGGTGACATCTACATGCCAACTTGAGTATAAGATGACGTGGAACTTCTCCGTGTTATTAAATATTATTTGGATTTTTAAAGTCCTTATGTTGCAAGGAAGTTGTTAGTAACTTGATGGTATTATGTACGATATTTTTCATTAAATGATTTAGTTCAAGATTTCGTTCATTTGTATTGAAGTGTGCACTTAATTAGTAACAACAGTTTTTTTTTCTTTTTATATGAAATTTGTTTTGTTTTAATTATACTTGAAGTCATCGTTTTGATCCCAGAATCCAACAGTCATTAAATCCCGAGCCAAAACATTCTGCAAAATGCGCATTCAACTTTGCTCTGAGCCTTCCATTATACAATATACAGATACAAAATGTATCGATTTGATCGGATACTGTACCGTAGGATATCCGCCCACGGAATTTCCAACATACGTGACGGATTTTATTCCAAGATTAGCTTCGTATACGAAAATAAACGTAATCGTTTAACACGAAACCGCGAATCCTGGAATTTTCGCTTTTATCATTCACTAATCCGATTTTCAGTAATTTCATTGTATTTTCGTCGCACCACGCCGGTTGTGCAACAACGTTTTTAAAAGGAAAAATGCGATGAAGGTATATACCTACTCGTTGGGGAAATTACTGATCATATTATTGAGGTTGGGTTTGTGGTTTCAAAACCCAGGACACCCACCTAATACTTGTGCAATTCACGTAAGGATTCTTAACTAACTACCTACTGCTTTCTTTAGCGGTGATGAAAACATCACAACCTTCATACTTTCAAGCATCAGGCCGGCATGAGACTAAAATGCCTTCTGCCAAAAAGGATTTTTTTATTAATGTTAGATATTATACAGTGGAAATAATATGATCATTACTCGTAACCGCGTCCGCTTCTGTTCTAGTCAAGAATGACAGTAACATAGCTTAGTGGTCCTTATCTTTTTGTTTGGAAACGCTACATAGTGGCCAAATGCAATGAAAGTGAGCTGATTGGCACTACGATATGGAGCATTGGAATTACGCAGATTTTGTTAGAAAATATCCAAAGCTTCAAATTTATGCCGCACGTACACGGGCCGGAAAGAAGAGACTCATGGATTGTATTACCAAAGTTATCACTAAAACCCCGCTGTATACGTTTACAAACTAACCTGGCTTAGATCCTATACGTGGATAACCTCTCGGAAGAGGGTAGTCGCCTGATGTATTGTATCATTTGTATCATGAGCATTGCAGTAATTCTACTGCACTACAATAAAAAAATATTAGCACACGTAAATCTTGATGCCTGTCCTCTCAACGAAGCTGATGGGAAAGATATAGTATCTCTAATAGCATGCTTTTGCAACTGTTGACGTTGTCAGCGTCCATTGACTAAGCGTGTTGCTATTTTGGATGGAGTCACGTGCGTTCTCTGTGGCGCAATATATTTTTAAAGTTGTTTACTGTGTGTTGCAACATTCTGTTGACTGTGCATTTGCCGCCGTGGCGCATAATCGCCGTTTGACGTCACGGCCGTACGATGTACGCGCTTGCACTTTGAGAAGGCCGAGTGCTCTTGCAATTAATCACGGACTAAATTATTTGTAAACATTTTTTTTTTTTAAAGTTGCGACTGTTGTTTCACAAACAAATATTAGCTCTAAAATTCAGGAAGGGAAAGCCATATATCATTTTAGGACTCGAACCTGTAATGTTCAAACTAGAAAACCAAGTTGTTGGCTGCTGCGTCAATTATTGCCTAATGACAATGCCGCACAGCTGAGCACAGGAATCCTGTCCAATTAGGGAACGGAAATTCCAGGGCAGGCCATTGCAGTGGTTTAATATGGATAAATTTAATTAATACCTGATAAATACAATTGTTAATATTTCTCAAGAATTTTTAAAACAACTTGTATTTTTTGATAAAATTTCACAAAAGAATGCAAAATATCTTGACCTTTTGCATAATATTATATCTTTTAAGACTATGTAAATTAGGCATAAAAACACCGAAATATGTCCTCCACAAACCTCAGTTGATCTATGCAGTGGTCCAACACATACAGACCACCCAATTCACGTCGTATCATTTTGCGACACCGGAATCGATATCGTCACCGAAACACGGACTGTCCTGAAATTATTAAAATGTGGAAGGGACGCAGCCGAGCCGGATGAAAGTGGATTTCGCGCTCGCCAAAAAAATCTTATGTCGAACATTTTTTGTTTCTCGTTAGCTGAGTCGGCGTGCTTTGATTAATTTATGTTGGATTGCAGTAAAGGAGCATTTGAAGGGCATTTTATTTTACATGATTTACTTATACAAAACTAATTACAGGAATTAAAAAATTAAAAACTTACGCTAAGTATACTTTCACTTAATTGATCACGCGATTATTATCTAAATTATGTAACTATCCTTATCATTTGTGTTTGAAGCGTCGCAAAACAATTAATTTGGGTTTTTAATTATTGTACAAAATATTTTCTGTGTAAAATCTTAAAATAGTTAGACATGTATCATATATGGACTGCCTCGGTGGCGTAGTTGTACTAGGGTACGATTACAAAGCTGAGGTCTCGGGTTCGATTTCCGGGTCGGGCAAAGTGATGTTGGGTGTTTCTATTCATTTATCAGCCCGGAGTCAGGAATTTGTGCCCGATATGGCGATAAGCTTGCCCCCTATCTCATCATGGGACAGAATTTAAGGCGAAATGTGGGTGTCCTGGTGGCGCCTTTGCCTACTCCTTCTGGGGTAAAGGCGTGAGTTTATGTATGTATGTATTTATGTATTGTGGAGTCCACCTCTCCCCCCACACTCCGTCCATATGCATACGTCACAAGTTGTACTAGCGAGCGGAGTGTTACATTGTACTGTTTGACATCATCAATGTTTCATACGGCATTGTCGGAGCCTACGTGTGCTTTGTGAAAATTTTATTCAGTCTGTAAACCTATTAGTTGCAACTGTGAGCGTTTCATTGATAATTTTTTTATGCTATTCTTATTTATAGTATGAGGAATAGGCTATAAATAGTTTCCTTTATGTTATATTAAAATAGTAAGTATTAATCCGTAGTATTTGCGTATATTCTCGAAAATACTTTTTGTTACTAGTTACGGTGTATAAAAGCTCTTCCATTTTCACGTCGGACGCAATTAATATTGTGCACAATGTTTTAATTGCTTTCCAAGCTCGTTATACGCAAAATTAAAATGTTAAAATAAATACGTAAGCGGGTTATATCGCACATTGTTATACATTTATGGGTCCTCGTGCAATATATACCCTGGCATGCGAGGAAAGCATTGGATGTGTAATCTTAAAAACCTTTCCTTTTAATGAAAGCCTATACTTCAGTGAAAGAGTATTTATAATAAAGAGGGAGCTCTACCATAAATTTGCGTTTTCAAAAACATAGATATGTTCGTAATGTTATTAGCACTGTTATATAAGTGAAAATTAAACTAATTAATTAACAACTAATTGCTACAAATTTCGTTGATAACCGAAAGTATATTTCGTTATTATCAATCTAAAACGAATTTGAGTGGAATTTAATAGCTTTTAACTATTTTATTTTATTTTTCTTTTTCAAATAATTCGTGCATGTAGGACAACCTGTCAAATGTCCGCCAATAGGAGGGCAGAAGACGGTGCCCGGAACCACCATTTTTAATTACGTTTTTGGAGTACCAGCGTTCCCTGTATATTATAAATATTCTAAGTTAAGTGATATAAATTGACCGTTTAAATGAACTGATAAAGCCTGCATTACAACAGGCCTCGGTATTTTCAAAGCATCGATGAACGTAGCGGTTGCACATGCTATGCGATTTACGGTTAAGCATTGTTGGCGATGATTGTGATGGGTGGTCTCTATACGACAGCCAATATCTCTATTGTATAAAAGCGACCTTGTGTTATATTGAACGTGCAATTCCAAATAGTATCATCTTTAGGCTGGAAATACCTACGACATGTCTAGTCGTTATGTGCAAGCTGACTTTAAAAAAAGGTGATGAACTGAAGACCTGTCTAATTGTGAATGTTTTCTAGGTTGCCCACGAACCTTGACAATACCAAGCAGAACAGCACGAATCAAGGAATTCTTGATCTTTGAATGCTTTTAAATAGACCCAGGGATATAGCATAATGATTCATCTGAACAATAAAAACCAACCACTCCAGTTTGACCAAGTGTTAAGATAGGCGCTCACATTTGCCAGGCAGGCCGATAATCCCTAATGCCTCAGCGGCGTGCACAGGATTATGACACTGGGAATGCGGCGGAGTACTAGGTCACAAAAAAAAATCTTTTAAATAGATTTTTAGCATAGCCACAGCCACGCGACGGATCCCTAAGTCGGAAACCATTCCAACAGAACAAGTCTTAGATGTACTACTATTCATGTACATACATCTTCTACGGCAACGCAGACAAAACAGCGATCGATCGTCGCGGCGGAAGAAATTCTAATAAGTAAAATAATAAGCTAAAATAATAGTTATACGTTTCATAACTTTATCATGAAACTTTCGAGTTACATTCCCTTTTTGCCGGTATAATTGTTGTAACTCGGGCACACACCTACCTTTAGACACAATTTGAATCTTTTCACTGAATCACAACTGTGAGAACTTGTTATTTTTAATAAACAAACATTTTCAACACAAACCTCACAATCAAATAACATTTTAAAAAAATCAACAAACGCACTAGTAAAAGCAAATCACTACAATTATTATAGAAACTCAGTAATAAACTGTTAAATGTGCACACTTTAAATGTTAAAATAAAAAATCTTATAATTATGAAAACTATAAATAAACTGGCGCAAACAAAATAGTAAACAATGCTTATCACATGAAAAAAACAAAATCAAAAATGGCCCCCGCGAAACACAAAACATTTCTGCTATTTAAACAAATAAAACCTTACTAAACAAAAATGCATAATGTGCATACGTGATGTATTAGATTTCCGTCTATTATTTTTACTCGGGTTATAGGCAACGAACATTCCCGATTACTCCCGACAACTGCCGAACTTCCGTAGCCTGCCGCTGGAGTTGGTTTCATTTAGGCCAATGCGGCTTTCGATATTCATGGGTGTGTGCGTTTGCGAACCGTGCACGGACACCAAAATTACTACACACATACGAACAAATCTCCTGCGGGACGCGACGGCATGAGTTGGTTGATTAGGTACATTATTTTGCAGCGCTATTGCTATTTATAAAATATTAGGCGTTTTTAATTTATTATATTTTGTTTATTCATTTATTTACTATTAATTAAAGTCATCTAAAACGTACGAACATTTTATTAAAATATCTGTGAATGGCAAGTAAAGCACTGCATTTCTGCCTACAAAGAGCGCACGCCCCTGTAATGCCTATTGATACGTATGTCTCTTAGAACGTGACAAATACATCTAAAATGCAAATTTTGACGTTGCATCAAAACGCAACAGCCTTGCCGATTGGACACTTAGGGCCAGTTGCATAAACTAACTTTGACGATAACTTCAAGTTTGACAATGTCATCGCCATACATTTGAGACATTTTTGACATTGCTTTTGTATGGGATTGACATATTCAAAGTCAAAGTTATGGGCAAAGTTAGTTCGTGCAATTGAGCCTTAGCCTATTTTAAGTGTTTTACCGTGTATAGCACCAGTTATTGGACACTCAATCTACAATAGTCCATAATGTAGTACACCCGTTATCAAGTGATAAAGAAATTATCGCGACAACTGCGTGACACAATACATAATGTTTCGTGTTCGCGTAATAAAATTATACTGATAACCTGCCACTTGGTTGAGTGGATTTTTGACCCCGGGGTCGCGGGTGCCGTGCTTGTCCCGTGTTCTAACCAGATATGCATCTGTACAGTTTATGATGGGTGTTATAGTAAATCAATGCAATTTATGAAACGTCATTTTTTGGCGGTTCGCACGTTTCATGGCAATTTTTTGATTTTCTTGTTTACTGATTACAACGTAACGATACGATAACATTAAAGTAGACCAGAACATCATCAAGTGGACTTAAATGTCAATCCCACGCCTCGTAATCAGGCAGAGAAGAGTAATGAAGTACCTACCTACTTATGTAAAAGTGCCGATAAACATGTAATTTATGACATACGCAGTTATCGTTTTCCAAGCATTCTGGATAATTAGGGTAGCTTCAATGACATTGGATTTTTAACGAGTCGTTTTATTGACTCCACTGCACAACATAAATACTCTTCGCTTTAATTTTATAAATATTTTCAGGGACAGATGCGTGTACTTTACGTCAGTTTTTAATGTACTGACATTACTACAGCCGTTGGATGCGTCATATTTTTTAAGTTTTATTACTTTTTGAAATATCATTCTTTTCTGTGTTAAACACAATTATATTATATTGCGAGTCTGGCCTTTGCGAGACCGAAAAGTCACTCGTATTTTCTGATACTCACAATTCAACACCTAATTATTGATCTCAATGTGGGGCCAGAACTGTGGAAGTCTCTGTTGGGTGAAATATTAATTTCGTCCTATAAATTATTATCTTGCCAGCTTTACTACCTTGCTGGTGTAGTTGTACTAGGGTACGATGACAAAGCTGAGGTCTCGGGTTCGAATCCCGAGTTGGGTAAAGTGATATTGGATTTCTCTATTCATTATCAGCCCGGAGTCAGGAATTTGTACCCGATATGGCGATAGGCTCGCCCCCTATCACATCGTGGGACGGAACATCCAAGGTGAAATGTGGGTGTCCTGGTAGCACCTCTGCCTACCCCTTCTGAGAAAAAAGCGTGAGTTTATGTATGTATAAATTATTTACATTAAACAACAGGCAGTTGAGTTGCATTCATGCACGTGACAGTGCACGTTGGTGGCACAGACAGTATCGGCGATCGGACGCGATCGACCGCAGTGGCGTCGCGCGGACAATGGTCGCGACTCGCGGCTTTTGTACATAGCTTGCTATCAAAGCTAGATCGTGTTCAGCGGCAACACTACTGTCTCCGGTTACAGATCGTGTTGCTGTCTGTTTGTTTGTGAGTTTCTTGAATTAAACTACGAGTACTTAAGCATTTGCATATCTGGGTTTGAAGAAGGGATACAACAGAAAGGATATAGATTATAGAGCCTTCGTGAATTGCATTGGCTGAAAAGAGCGCCAAACCAATGCTGTTACGTCATGTTAGTTTTCGCGGGGATAGTTGTACCACCCACTACACAGATAGGACCTGCCATACATTCTCGAGTGCACTCAATCCTACAATATTATGTGTAATTGCTTTGAAATATCAACCAACTACCAAGTCACATTACTTTATCTAGCGAAACATAAAATATAAGATAAAATGCACGCAAGCACACTCGCCAACTTGTAAAATTATGAATAATCTTTTAACGACCCAACCAAGATGTAATCCATATTGAGTCTGAATATCACGGTGGTCGATTTACACTTTATCTTATGTCATAATAATTAACACGGTGGTCACTGTGACACACGTCAATCTTATGTAAGGACTTTAAGACGCTCGTAAAGTCTTAATCTAGATAGCAAACTACGCAATATGAAGTTGTCGAGACCCGCCACATTCTAAACACCTACCACTTGTGAAGAGCAAAATACTATGATGGAAGGTTCTTTGCATTGAAATTATAATAACATCAATACACTCATTTTAATTGCTCATGCTAATCTAAATAGTTTGTTATCGCCTTGCTGATGTATAGTGTATACCAATGCAGTCGCGAGATCTTGGATTCAATTAAAAATAGGCATGGAAACTTTTCTATAGGCAAATTATCTTAGGCATGTTTTTTAATCAATAATATTTGATTAAAAATAAGTCTTATCTTTGACAGCCTCCGTGGCACAGTTGGTTAGACGCCGCCTGTGAAACGTAAGGCCGCGGGTTCGATCCCCGCACCGAAACAAATATTTGTGTGATCCACAGGTATTTGTTTCGGGTCTGGGTGTTTGTGAGACCGAAAAGTCTCTCGTAGTTTCTGATACCCACGACACAAGACTCGATCTTAGTGTGGGGTCAGGACTATGTATGTGACTGTTGGGTGTATTTATTTTATTTTTTTATTTTTTTATCTGGTTATCAGATGGGTGACGGTCGATCTTTACCGGCTCTTAGACTTAAGTGTTTGCGATTTTTCTACGAGGCGACATGTGAACATATGGCCATTCACGATTCACTACACAGCAGGTATACTACAGTGCACACGGTCGTTCCGGGTAACTGCCATGTTTTTAAACTGCCATGTTTGTCATTTTTCAACGCGAACGCGAAGTTCAAACAAACGTATACACTGCAATATGTGTAGTGTTGTTGATCGACAAGTTAACTCGACAGAATTATTTTATACACGAAAATATGTATCGGATTATAAAAATAATTAACAATTTCTTATCTGTTTTATTTATCATGACAATTATCGAATATTGATAATACATTGAATATGATGAATAATGAATTTAATTCAAATCTATAAAATCCTTAACTATCCTTGACGTAGGACAAGATCAAATCAAACAATAACGAAAATATTAACCCAAATATTCAATTTCTTATGCATTGAAATTCCCCTAGATAACCTGTTTCCTCCGCAATTTCCTTCGCTCTTTCCTAATTAAAAGAAGACTAGGAGGACGTACAAAAAGTGTATTTGCATAGTGTTGGCATCGCGTGTCCCATACAATAAACGCATCAGTGAGTCATGTTAATTAAATAATTAATTAGCATATTGAACAGATATTTATCGGTGTGGGCAATCGGGCGGGCGCCTTCCCGCCGTCTTGATGAGCGGTCTCAATTGCAGCGACAATGTCTTAAGCGAAATATTGAAACATAATAGAATATGATCAAAAACCAGCATCGGTTTTTTTTTTTTTTATTGCAATGAATGGCGAGACGAGCATGCCATTCGCCTGATGGTAAGCGATACGACCGCTCATGGACAGTAGCAAAACCAATCAACACCATGAATTACAAGGAAATGCTTGGAATTCCACTGCGCTCGCCATCCTGAGACATAAGATGTTAAGTCTCAATATGTCCAGTAGTTACTCTGGCTACAATGTCCTTCAAACCGGAACACAACAGCGCATTTACACTGCTGTTTGGCGGGAGAAATAGACATTGCGGTGGTACCTACCCAGGCGGCCTCTCACATATGAGAGACCTACCACCAGTAAAAAACGGTTTCAAACGTAGTCCCGTTCTTATACCTAGTTTATAATGTATGTATTAAAAACCTAAGGACTTTCGGTTTGACATCCTCTCTCTTCAGCCATAGGAAGTCCACTGCTGAACAAAGGCCTCCCCAGGGATCTCCACATTGAAATGCATCCAGAAAATAGAAATTTAAAATTCCAATTGAAAACAAATATGTGTCGTTTTTTGTGAATATCAAATTTGAAGTTAGCAAATAAAAGTAGCGCTAAAATCTAATTAATTAGCGCTAAAATCTAAGGTCATTCTTATCCATAAAGAACACACCGTTACGTCATACATAAATGTTTTCATAACACGAAGTGAATGTGAATATTTCTATTTTAGCGCCACATTTTCGCCGGCAAAATGTGCTCAGATTATCATTTATGTATTTTCTTAACGCTGAAAGAATTTTCGTGCTTTACATTTTCTAGGAAATATTATATTTTTATCTGAAATGAGAGTTATTGTTTCTCTACGAAAATCCTTTAAACATACGAAGACCTTTTATTACATAAATCGAGTTGGGATTTCTTTGACGATTCTTTCGATATTTCCATAGATTTTCTATGGACGAAGATAAGAGGCGTAAACAAAAGGAGAGCAGGTACCTACTAACAAATGGGGCTTTATGTTTAGTTTATTATTCCTTTGTTAATACACAAGTATTATCTATAGATAATTATGTTGTATGTTTCACATAGTTATATTTACCTATATATGATATATCTAACCATTTTTATTGTTTTGTTTCAGGTAAATTACGATTCTTTACAAAAAGGGTAAGAATTAAAAGAAACTCGTCTGGTTTCTTTTGAACAACATAACATAGGTGGTATACTATATAGCCGTATAACAACGACATTGTCCAAGAACTTTCGCTGTCGTAATCAACCTCGTATTTTGTGTGATATGATGTCATTGTTATCTCATTAGTTTGTGATGACAGACAAAGTTTGCATAGTACCTATATATAACATTGAGCACACGTGCATGTCTTACTAATAAATGTGTTACATTTATTTATGTTTAAACACCTCAGGCTGGCCTGATGCCGTATTTAATATTCATATAGGTGCCATGTTGTGTTCAAAGTCCATAGAGTCGTGAGAAAGCATTTTATGATATTACTATTAAAACACTCTTGTGTTTTTTTTATAAGTTCCAAGTATTTTGAAAAATAACATTTTATACACATATAAATGTTTATTTATCTTACAGATTAGTAAATATAATAGTATTTAATGAAACCACATCGAGGGTCCCGCATCACATACTCTCTGGTTTTTTTTTCACTGTGTATAATAGATTTCTGTTAGACTCAAGAAGTCTCCATCGATATCTTTGAGGGTGGCCTATGTATAGTCCGAGAGATCGTACTTTTTTTGGGTAGGTATTTGAGTCTTGAATTCTTGTGTCGTGGGTATCACAAACTACGACAAAATTTTCGGTCTCACAAACACCTAAACCCGAGACAAATATAATAGTTCTCATAACAACTGCGCCTACAAAGGCACCCTACACCGGTTACCAAAGCCTCTGCTTGCTGTGAAACAAATTACAAGAGCGCCGTCGCCGCCTCGGATATTGGCGCTGTATCGGTGTATATCTATATCTGGTTAGTATGTAGAGAAAGCGGTAATGTGGCTCGCTTTCATACCGTCGTGTATTTAGTCCGGATAAATGTTCACATTGATTTGTGTAGTTGAGGTTTTAATGCAAGTCGAAGTTAGGGAAGTGAGCTTAATTGATATTGTGGTAAGGTGTCATAGTATTAGGAATAATGTTTATTTTTGTTAACATATTCTCGTGCTGATGATAATCATGTGACATTTCAAACATGGAAAATTCCTGCGGTGTTTGGTGAAATACACGCAGTGTAAAATATATTTTTATTATACTATCATATTAACAAGCGATATTAACAACTGAGGGCTATAGCGCTTTATCCCCTGAGAAGGATGTTGTTCCTCCTCGCGCATTGAGTTAATAGGCCAGTTTTTCTGATATAGTCCGTCAAAATAATATCAAAAATTATAGGAAAATAAAAATATTACATTGTAGCCAGAGTAACTACTGGACATAATGAGACTTAACATTTTGTCTCAGGATGGCGAGAGCAGTGAAATGCCAGACATAGCTTTGTAATTCATGGCGTTGTTTGGTTTTGCTACAGTCCATGTGCGGTCGTATCGCTTACCATCAGGCGAAGGGTATACTCGTCTCGCCATTCATCGCAATAAATAAAAATATTACCATAATATTCATATATATTCACATTAATGCAACATAATACATTTTATCAGAAATCGCGCACAAACAGTAGCCTATTGTATGCCCGAGAAAGATTTATCTGGTAATAAAATTATCACTGGCATCGTGTTCATTACCAACTGAGCCATTAACGCAATCTGCCTCATTTTAAATCTCCATTGTAATCTCAGCTTTCCCTGCTTACACTATTAGCGCGGAATGCAAATCTTATCTCGTCAGTGATAAGGAATCCGCTGATTGTTACGTATCTGCGGCCGGTGAATAGTTTACAGTAGATAAAGTCATTTGATGTGATTGTAGTGGACCTACCAGTGCTTTCCATATTATATATCGCTCCATAATTGATAGTGCTAGATGATTAAGGGTATCTACTGGTAATTGGTATTGGCCTTTATTTCTATTGTATCGCCAATCATAACGCCCTTCTCCAAACTGGACTCCTTACAGTACACTTGTTTACATCTTTATCTGCAACAGCGGGACGCTTACTCCAGAACATAAGCTTGCCTAAAACCTTGGCTACTATGATGGTTGCATACTTCTTGGCGGAAACAAGTCATCTTCAAGATTTAGACAATGGATGTGGACTGCTGTACATTGATTTCCACTGGAAACTTCTCCGTAAATTTCCCGAAAACCTTGCCAAAATATTAACATCGAAGTGACCCAATTACTAATTTTAATTCTTTTATAAAATTAATTTAACAAGTAAAACCAACATAGTAAGTAAAACATATGTACGGTTGTCAACTGACAACAAGGCGATAAGCTAATATGCTCAAATATTTATTGCTCCGTAAAGACCCCTGCGTATCGCACATAATTGCTTTCAATATTGAACGGTAAAGCCTGTTGCACACTGGCGCCGCATTACGCCTCATATTAAGTGATGCCGACTCAATTTACATTTTTATGATAAAGGCCGCGGTACGAGATAAGGAGGTGTCAAGGATTACAAGGAGTAAAAACAATCGACTTAAATACTTTATTATTTTAAAAATCAAATGCCAACGTATGTAGGCTGTGGTAGGAGATATTCAGCCTTCGATTTTTATATCGGGCAATCCATTACTTGTAAAAGGCTTGCCAGTGAGGACACGTCTTTACTGTTGTCAATTGCTTTGGGAAAACACGCGTAGTATTACTTTGAATGTATACATAGATAATACATGGCGCATACATTTGTAGGCTAAAATGAATCCGACAAATCTCCTAAGCATATTATGTAAAAGTATTATCCACTTTAATCGATATTTGAAATAAACGATTCCGAAATAAACTAGATTCAGTGTATAACTCCATTACGCAAACCATCCCAAATTGGGTAAACAAAGTGAATTTAAACACCAAACAAGCCAACATCCATAATTTTATTGTTTTTAGATACAATTTATTTCGTGTGACGTAAACAACAAACATTGACAACACGTATGACAACGACACAACACGGTCGTATAGCAACAACGTGTGACGTCAGCGGCGCACATAAATTGTTGAAACAGCCATACGTAATGTAAATACGTAGAATGTAGTAAACGGCTTTACATGTTGGCCTTAAATTTGACTCCAACACCTTCGGTTGAATGTTGGGATTTAGAAAATAGTATTAGTCCGAAATTTGGCGCGAGCGACGGCATGTCCGGTGAATTTTACGGGACTATACAAGTGTAAATTAATTAATTAAAACACCACAGTACAAATAGAACGGTAAATACATATATTTAACAGACAAATAAGAAATCGTTTTTCTTCTACCACAGGAAGTCCAGTGATGAACATTGGCCTCCTGCAAAGATTTCCCCAGTGACATCTTATTCCTGATCCCTTATTTGAATACAATTATTTTGTCGTAGGCATCAGAGTATGAGAGCCAAAAAATAAAGAAACAAAATAAAGATCTTCTTATCGCTAATATCGAACTCTCCCTACAAACCTTTATTGAATAGGAAAAAGTAACAGTATAACAGTATCATACAGGAATCATTGGCGTATTTTTCACTTATGAAAGCGTAGTAAATTAACCAGTCAGTGTTGGCAGCGACGTTGGAGCCAACGTTAAACGCGAGCCAACACATTTTCTAATTAATTATATGGTTTACGTGTTGATGTGACGTCAAATCCCCGCGGACGTCTGTTAGGGCGGGCGCGGGGAGGCGTGAAACTGTTTTATAACATTGATGTAGTAGAACACTAAATATGGTGATACAGATCGACGTTATCGTACAGTTATGAATTCCCAAGGTGTAATAATAAAGCATGCATACAATTATGAATGCGTAATATACCTATGCGCAATAATGCAATACGACTGTGTAATTTAAATTTAATAAAAAATAACTAGAACAAACTAAGATCGCTCTTAAATTATGAACCTAAAATACACCACATCCAAAATTTCCCCTAATAATTTCCTTCTTTCTTTTCTTTATTTTCACTCTTTTTTTATTTCTTTTAATCGCAAAATATTTATATATTATGTATGGGGGCAGGGGGACAGCGCACCGCGTGTGCCATAATATTGCGCGCTCAACCTTGGCCACGCACGCGACCGCCCCGGGCAGTAAAACTGGCAACAGATAGAAAAATATACAAACCGTTTGACGCAGCGGCGGCAGTAAATACCGGGTCACGTGTATGATACTACCCACCCTTATGTAAACTGTTGGGTGGATTATAAATATATTTTTACACTCATAAAAAAAGATAGATAAGACGGACAGTCCAGTCAAGTCAGCCAAGATGGCCTATTGCTGGTTAGTGGACTATTCATATAGAAATTCTCGTTATAAAGGTCTCTAGGATAATAAAATCACAATCTGTTTGTTTACAACGGAAAACAAAATCCATTACCCTAATGATCCCCACACTCCCCCCTCCCATGCTTCATTTCTAAAACCAACTACTCCGCTTATAAAAACCCAGGTATAATGGTGATTACATTCCACTCAACCCGAAGTCGTTCGAGTTTCATATTTCCTCGCTCTGTCCACAAGCGAATGTATGTACGTTCGCTGTAAAGAAAAACCATTTATCCTACTAATTGCTGCAAAAATGTACATATATTTTAATAAAATCAGTTTAAGTACCCACTTATCGTGGTCGCCGCGGTGGGATTTTAAAGAGCGCCTCGCTTGCCTTCAGCTCACGTATGGGTACAGGCTAGCCCTCGACCCCGATACTAAATGAGTTAGATACAACTGCTGCACAGCATGCTACATACTTTGTAACAAACATAATTGTGACGGTTAGCGATGAGAACCTGACGGCTATAGATCTATCTGGACTATTGCACTTCCCTTCTGGTGTGGTGCAGTCACTTCGCAGTTGGTCGAGTGCCGGCTATGAAACGAGAGGCTGCAAGTTCGATCCCAACACCGGGACAAGTATTTGTTACGGGCCTGGGAGCTGTAAGTTCGAAAAATCGAATTGTTTCTGTATTGTATCTTAGTGTGAATCGGGACTATGTTTGCTACTGTTACGTGTATTCATTTATAACAAGCCGACATAATTATTTGAGCGAGAAATAATCATCTGTCACTAATGAATATCTGAAAAACTATCATGATACAGCACATTTGCTTTGCCAAGCCAAGCTAAAGTCATACGACAGAAGTTCCGACATTTACAATGGTAACGATGTGTGCGCTGTGTTACTGTCATCGTATATCATAACAACGGATTTAGATGCAGACAGCCGACTACTGGCAATGTTGTTTGCTTTTTTATTGCGTATTCTAATACCAGTAATTAGAATATTCGTACATACTATATAGTGGTGTGTAAACAAGACGCACCTCACATTATTCGGAGTTATGTGTGAATTGATAGCCAATTACCACGCACTATTACGATGAAGGAAAACATCGTAAGAAAACCTGCATACCGTAGCGATTTTGAAGAATTTCTCCGGTATGTAAAGTCCGCCAACACGCACTAGGCCTGCGTGGCGGAATATATGGCCTAACCCCTCTCAATCATAATCTCGATTCTAGAGGAGGTCCGTGCCCTTGAAAAGCCACTGTATTTGTTATCATGTTTATTATAGTTACTTTGAAGAGGAATGATCATGCTTGGTGCGCCGACACCACGTCAATTTGCCAAAGAGATTACTAAAAGTGCGCGAATTCCCAAATAAATAAACAGACATTCTACAAAATCTAGCTTTAAATACAGATTGATGTATTAAATGAACATAAAAATATTTGTTTAAATTATTCATTAACATCTGGTTCGATGCCAAGAAGAGCATGAGTGCGCATTTTGTATAATCACTACACATGATGGATATTTTATGTGAAAAAAAGCATTCGAAATAAAAATTAAAGCATTGTTTTAGAAATATATTAGTACATTAATTGCGTAGTCAATCTTCGTGATCTGTTTAATTGTTAAACTGTGTATTGTTATTTTAGTTTGTATATTGTTTTTAGTTTTCTTATACTGCAAGATATTTTTGTTAATGAATGGTGTGTTATTGTCAGCATGCTATGTGTTCCCTATGCTATATTTGTTATTTATGATTACAAATCTTTAAAGGTTAAAAAAGCTAGACTTATAAAAGCTCGGTTCTTTATGAATTTTCAGGCTTCGTTGACTGAGATTTGCCTTTCGGACAACATTGATTCTTCGAAAAATTACCTAAACCCGGGTAAATATTTCTTCAAATGCAAACACTTAAACATATAAAATGAAATGCCTTTTCAAGCAATCTACGTGTAAACTAGATCAAAATATTTTCTTATAGATTACAAAAAGTATCACATACAACCGCATTTTATTTTTTCCACGCCCCTCTTATTCATATTTCATTACTCACCAAAAAACACGTATTACTAATCGTCAATAAAAAATGACACAATAATCCCCAAAATGATTCAGTGTGACCAATCATGAAGTGTTTATTTCACAATAGTTTGGAATGAATAATAAAACTTCACTCCTAAAACATGGTGTGTAGATATTTTACAATTTTAAATTTAAATATTTCATATCTATTACGGAATCTCCTTAGGTCCAGATACAGTGGCGGCGTAAAGGGGGGGCGATGGGGGCGGTCCGCCCCGGGTACCAAGCCCCAAGGGGTGACAACGACAACCCGACAAGCGACAACAAACGAAGAGCGTGGACCACGTTTTTTTTTTTTTTTTTTTTCGCCACAAAAAAAACAAAAAAGTCTGATCTTATACGAGCACGAAAAGTCCGGAGTAAGCATGTATAGTATTTACTATTTGGTGTCATATTTTAGGTAGGGGTGCTCAATACGAAACCGCCCAGGGTGCCAACCTACCTTACGAGTATTTACTATTTGGTGTCATATTTTAAGTAGGGGTGCTCAATACGAAACCGCCCAGGGTGCCAACCTACCTTACGCCGCCACTGTCCAGATAAGGTTCTATTTTCAAAGCTTAACCTAATGCAATTTTACAGACTACATAAAATGTCACTTCAACTCGATTTCCCCCTTCTATAATAGGATAACTGTCAGAACTCAGCATGTCAGTAAATAGCTTCGCCAGTTATTCCGGCTCCCAAATTGACAGTATACCGGCGTTAAAAGCGTACCTTGGTGCACCCACTCGCGCGAACAATTTTAATGTGCGGCTGACAGATTTAAACGGAATCGCGTCGCATTCTCCTGGCGACTGACACTGATGGTGTCAATTGCAGCTGTCTTCGAACCAAAATAACTTGGGTAGGGTGTACTGCTTCAGCAGGCTTGTAGGTGTGAAAGATCGATGGAAGGGCGAAGGTGTTTCTTATTCACCTCAGTTATAACACTGATGGTGTCGCTAACACATTGATGAGAGAAAGATAAGCTTATCTTAAATTAGTAAATAAAATGCTTTTTTAATTCAATTATTGCAAGAAAATCAGCAACAACAGGCATCTAGGAATTGCGCTCGTGGTTTGATCGTTCAATGAGATTGGAATTTTTCAGCAATAAATTTACAGTACATAGCCCGATAGTTTAACACTCATGTCTTTATTCTGTTTGCATTGTCAATACTCGCCAATGACATCGCCAGACATCCCGGTAAAGGAGCAACATGAAGTTGAATTTAAATCAACCGCGGCCAATTAATTGTGCATCTAATCTAAAATGGTATGTCGTGTCCATCGCTCTGCACAAAACTGTTGTCTTCCCTATATATAGATAGTGACGTGTTCTAGACCGTGATTCAAGTTGGATTTAGAATAAGATCTGGAACCATAGACAAAGATTCCTCTCTCCTCGTTTCACCCTTTCGGTTTTAAAGTTTGGTAAAGTTGAATTACCGCTAAAAGAGATGGATTATAGAATTATATTCTAGCAAAAATAGTTTGTGATACGCAGCAACAAAGAAAAAGGTTTTTCAGTCTGAGGTTACTGAAAATAACTTAGTAAGTAATGAAACCATCTTTGCAAATAGTCTTTATAAACGTATTTCAGAATTGATTATTTTGGTGCCACAAAGGAAATTGTTAATGATTTCTACGATATCTAAATATAGTTTATGTCTCATGGGTAAATATTCTATCCCTCTAGCTTGAATCTCTGGATCCGTCCTAGCCCATGACAGTGGTGGTCAGAATCCTGGTGTTCGTATTGCAAACTCCTTTAAATAAACATCGGTTCGAGCACGGACATCCTAATAAAACTAGACAGAATCGAACCTAGGAATAGTTCGCTTTCTCCTTTTGCGTCTCGCGAAACTGCACAACTGGCAAGGCTTAGGCAACGGGTTTATTAATATCTAGATTCTATCAAAACTTTTTGTTTTGACAAACCTAGAATTTTCAGAGCGCTTAGTTTAAAAATAAATAGTATGTATGTTATTTACTTAACCCTAATTTTTGAAAATAACGATTCTTGATACATTCTTAACTAGACAGCAGAAAATCTTTACCTGAATATTGATTTTTCTATTATGCTACTTCATGCAATAGTTTCGTGTAATGTCACGAATAATAACATTGCATGGGGGAATTTTTATTTCGGAATTTACACGCGATATTTTTGTTCAGTACATAATTCAAAATGTAAATATAAAAATATTATGTCGACCAGCTAGTGTTCATCTCAAACGAAACCGGCAGAAATTTCTTGAAATATATTTCAATAGCCATTGTTAATGGCTATGAAAATACTTTCTTATACGTTATTAATAAATATTACATATGCAATTAAAAATGAAATGAAACCCCAACCCACGCAATAGTAGTTTCTATAACCGTTGTAAACATTCACGATGCGATTGCACGACTTGTAATAAGTCGTGACGTCACCGCCCACACGGCGCCACGTCGCGTACTTGGCGCGCGCCTCACACCTCGCCTAGTGGAAATACTCGCGCACTCACCGACCAACGTACATGTCAATCGACGGTGACACTTCTGGAACATTCCACGACGTAACACGTGACGTCAGCGTGACGTATTTGCAGTCTTCACATGGGGTTTTGGTAGGCGGTGCTTGATTATCTCTGTTTGACGCATTTGATATTTCGTGAACTTTGAGAGAACGTGATGTATGTGAATAGGTAACTACCCATCCAACTGAAGGTTAGACAAAAACTTAACTATACAACTTTAATATGATAGGGAGAAGTAAATTAACCATGAAACATGGTGTTAACCCTTAGAGTATGTGAAACCATTACTCACAAACCCATTGATACCACGCCCCTAACATACCAAACCTCCATTTAGGTTCGAAATGAGCGCAATACAGCAGTATAACTTTAATTAAATTGGCCTTTATCAGACATCACAAACAAGTTTATAATTAAAACCATTCAGCCGTAACAGGCTCATTGAACAAACATAAAACTACAGTAGTATTACTGACGTACTCATGAACTTTTAAAATGTGACTACTGAATTCAAAGAAAACTAAAATTGCTTTAATTTTACAATGTGAAATATTTATTAAATTTCATATCAAAGAGCTCATTCTTTGTTATTAAGACAATTTCTTTAAACAAACTAGAACATTCAAAATATTTTTCTAGTTTTTTCAATGCATAATAAATGCATACACATTTAGAATATTAAACTTTGATGGATATAATTACTTAATACTTTTTCAACACGAGTCACCAAGTAATAATCCTAATAGGGTACCTACTCAATTATATTAAAACACACGAATACGTCGATTTTACATAACTGAAACAATGCGATAAAATATACCACACGAGCATATCCACAGGCGAAGTAATTAATAAATGACGGATGCGATCAATCATAGCACAGCATTAAAGACGTACTTATAAACATGATACACGTTGCCACGACTAATGTTAATTGGAAAGAATCCGATACTTTTATGGCAGTGATGTTGTAGACATCCGCACGTGTTCGACGTATTGCATCCGCATGCAAACGTAAACGTAAATCATTAATGTTTGTATGTGAAATGACGGGGAATTCGAAGAGATCACCCTGAGGTGACAGGGCCTATGTATTGTAACTCAATAGAAAACAAATTATCATATCATTGCGTTTTCGAATATAGGACTGGAAGCAACCAAGCTTGATGGTAAATATTCGAGTCTCTTCGTGCCTGGAAAAGCGTGTTTACCTCTCCAAATAGTCTCTATTCAGCCATGAAACTAAATATTCAACCACTTAATAAAGAGATAACTAACAATGAAAATAAAAATGGAAATATGGGATAAATCTTAAATCCAGCAGTAGCAATACAGAGCGAATAATATAGTCAATTATAGAACTTTTAGTAATCGATTAAGCGCAGTAACAAATAGTGACATAACAAAATATAAAGACTGCACAAAGCATCTGCAACATCGTATTAAATGCATAAGGTGGTCCTTTGTTTCGTCTTGACAGTTGCTGTTAGCCTTAAATGGCCTTTGCGGTTTCACTGAGCGGAATGAGCGCTTCGGGCGCAACAGCTCCGATGCAATAACATAATCAAACACGCTCTTGATAAACTACTACGGTTTTCTTACTGACTTGAACCTTATTTTATATTATGCAAATTTGCTTGTGTTTTCTTTGAGAAAATTCTAGATTATAATGATTGTAAATTGAAACAATTAGAAAGAATAGACATTGCTATGATTTTGTGCAGTATCATATACTGAAGATTTATTCTATACTCCTACTTCTGTCATTTTATTCACATTTATAGTCAGTCAATTTATTGTTTCATTAAAAATCAAAAAGTTAATTCTTCCAAAAGACTTTCACGATCTAAAATCTTTATCTCTGCTACAATATCTCCTTACTTATGTGACTTGCAGTCATATCGTCGTTGTCGGCTGATGTACACTAATTAACCTCTGTACAGGCGCTGGACTAATGTTTTCTTTGTATCTCAAGTGACGTGTACAAATCACATCGGTTACACGAGCTGGCTCATTTGTGCGAACTAAATGGTTTCAGTTTGCTACCAGCTACAGTTTCAATTTGTTATGTTGAAACAAGATCTTCGTGTATGCCTTAAAAAGTTTAAGGCAACAAGACGTAGCTACGTTATTATTCTAGTAGTATTCTTCTAATTACAACAAGTCGAAGTAAAACTTGTCAGACTTTACAATTGTCAAAAACAACGACCCAAAATTCAGGAAACTTTATGTAGCATTTATTTCATACTTGACTGATAGAGTCAAGTAATTATTCCCGTGTCGTGACTGTATACAACGTTGGATCTGTACTATTTCGCTTGTCGCAACCCTTTGATCACTTTCGCTACATATGTAAAACGACTAATTTCATAGTTCAGCTCTGACACGCGCATGCATTAATGTAACAGAAGCATGCGGTATTTAAACACCAACTTCATGGAGACTGTTACGTTTATTACAGCGTTATTAAATACTAAGGAATTACGGAGTTTATAGCCTTACAGGTCTTAGCTTTGTGCAGAATGAACGCTGAAGTCCGATCGTTAATTATGTCCTTACGACCGAGACGGCCGAACTCGATGCGAATGTGTTCCACGCACGGACACGGTTACGTTACAAAACTATATATAGAAACATAAATTGCAAACATCGTCGTAACATCGTTACATCTGCCATAGCTTCCTTTTGAACACATCAAAGAGCTAACGGTGCGGGAGTTTTTGCTAATTTGCTAAATTGCAAATTTACATTTTCAAGCGCTTTAAAGCTTCGCCTGTTCTGTTGCCTTAGTGTTCTTGCAGTAGAGATGAAATTGTGTTGCAGCGCTGTTTGTGATGAAAGCACGAGAGTGGAGGATTGTTGCGTGTTGGGTTCGGACGGTTGGACGACATATGGCGCTTGGCCTAATGCCAGAGCATTGTCGCGCTTCCCGCCAGGGTCGTCGACACCGTGATCAGCAGATGGACGGCCAGATTTATCTAGTGCATAGTTCTCTTATCCTAAAGGCACAAATTGAACTGGAACTCGATGTGAGTTATGTACACAAATTAGCAGCTGAAATTTAAAAGAGCGGTTGTTCCTAAATATAATCTTGAAAACATAGCGTAAACAAATTTCATCGCGTGCTTTATGATAATAATCTTAATTCAATCACTTTCACACATGGATGATTGACTTATACACAGAGTGCTAAACACTAATGTTGAATTCAAAGGATGTTTATTTATTTAACGGTTTAATTGTTTACTGCGTGGATTTTAGTTTGGCAAAAACTTTGTTGTGGCTTGTTTATCGCCTTCGTAAACAGATGAGTAAGCAGCAAACCTAATCGTAAGTGGCTATTGGTGTTCATGTGATTTTAAAATGCTACGGGTCCAATCTTATGATTTCTGGGTGTTTAACATTCTTTAAAGACTCGCTTCCACTACCCGTATGAAAAGTAAATGCAATCTTATTCTGTCAAACCTGCACATTAACATCGGTTTTGTTTAAACTTATCTATTTCCAAAATCAAGGACTATCACCCAATATCCCCAATTTAACAGCACTTCAGTACATAACTCTAATCAACTATCATTAGCTCGATAAGTCCCATTGGTCAGTAGTCGGAAGTTGGCAACTTTTCGGCTTTCGACAACTGGACAGATACAAAGAGATCGGCAGCGCAGATTAATGGACTATTGGTGGGAGGATGCTACGTAATTGATTCTTAGAATATTTCAGCTTGATATATTAGTGCATTTATCTGGGAGACCGGATAACCAACCGGAGACTAAACTGCTGTAGCCAGAATGGAGGAGGAAATGTTTTTGCTGGCAGTCTTGATGCTTTTATCTAGATTGGCTCAATAATTTTCCATCTCGTAGTAATTTTTTAGTGTTTCAAATGAGTAATAGTTCTTATACGTCTTTCTTCCTTTTTGCGTAATCCATCGAAGTAATAATATTCGTAAGTGGTAGTCTAAAAGCATCCTGTATCACCTGTGAACCATTCAGTATACCGATCGTTAAAAATGTATTTGTTTATAATTGTATTTTTACTCGATATAGTTTTGAATTGTTTCCTTATATAGCTTGATAGCGTAAAACTGCTACAAAGTATGAATTCTTTTGTGATTCGACAATAGGGAAATCCACTATCTGGAAAATTTCGATTCGAAAACATGATTATGCCAAGATTGGACAATTTCACGATAGAGTTGACGCCGGGCATCGTATTCGACAGGCGGTAAAACTATATTATCCACAGTATATTTAAAAAACATTTTCTCGCCGAATCCACGTATATGTGGAATATGGAACATTGGTATATACTTCGATTATTTGTTTTAAGATTCGAAAGCTAATTCTTTAACTGTGTTTACTTCACCAACTAAATACAAAATGACCTGAAAATCAGATGGAGCATTATCTGAATTCAGCAGATGTCTGACGGTGATAGATGAGTTAGCTGAATATCTGCGGTGGAGACGGTTTGACGTCGAGACGCAAGGCTCTCAGCGCGAGGGACGCTAGCGGCTCGGCCAAATTCAAATTGTGAAATTCACACCCAATTTGCTCTAACATTTGGATTTTAAACGTGAAATTGAAAATGAGATGCTTAGAGACGTGGAACGAAAAATATTCATCATGGCATCCTAGATTCTTTGCATCGGAGTTCATGATGCTGTAAACGTGAGTAAACTAGAAAAAAGTTTTCAAATTTGTGTCGGAGCTTATTGTTTTGTACATGTTGGTGGAAAAATAGAGGATTTTATTTTCTTTACTGAAACAAAATTATATTATTTTATTTAAGTAAGCTTTTATTTCTGCACGAACAAAGTAACTTGACATTTACCCGAAAGCAGAAACAAAACCTTGACGGAGTTGCACGGCACTAAACACGGAAACAGCCCTTTACCCTGTATCGATGGTGCAGATAAATGCCGTTATGTATTCAACGCGCCTCCGGCAATACGGTTCACCTTGACCGTGACCCTGCGACCTTCCGACCGTACATCTGCGACAAATTAAGCCGTGAGAGCACCGCGGACACGATGATCGATCGAGCACATTCCACGCGATACCCGATGTACCTTACCCACTGTCGCACCGACGTCACCACTGCCTATTGCAAGACATAAATATCCAGCGAGGATGTCGTCAACGGATGCGGACAATTTGCCAGCGCGGCTTGGCGTGATGTCGCCGACGTCACTGCCCTAAATAAGGTACAGGGCATATTGGAAGGGAAAACGTGGCGTTACGCAGATTACTTTTTGTGGGTAAAATTGCGCTTGTAAAAAAAAATGTTTTTTCCCTTTACGCACTTATTGTTAAGATCGGCTATGAACTATGAAATACTAGCTTTTTGAATTCTATGTAGTAATTTCTCGTAATATTTATTAACAGTGAAATAGCTGGTAGAAAAACCACATCGGAAATCTTTTTATGAATAAAAAAGGGTAGTGAATATAATAAATGACATGGAAAGCCCCGACGCCAACATTTTTTAAACACTTCAAAGAGTACACGACGCTCTCATCGTATATGATAGCGTCTGATAGCATAAAAGGCGTTTGCGGTTAACAATATTCCATTAACAACAGCCAACTACGTATACACGTTGAACATCGGTTTCGATGCATTTCACAGCCACTGAACCGGTATAATATTCGTTATCGCGACCGGCGCGACGGTGTGGGATCGATATAAACTCATTACCCCGCCGCGTTTGCTTCGCCCAGTGTGCGCGCCTCCTAACCGCCTATTCGCACTAAACGACTTGACTCGCGCTTTGGTGGAACGGTCTTTGTTACAACGCAATTACTGGTACTGATGGAGTTATAAAAAAAAGAACTTGAACACTAAATACAACCGTTAGCGTCTATTTATAGACTTCGTTATCTTGAAATTGGTTTGATCATTGCTTTATCTTTATACTGTTACGCCAAGGTGACTATAATGCACTCGATGGAAATATTATTTTTATAATGGAATTCAGTCAAAACTGGATATAGGTATATTACCCGATCTACTATAGTACCTACGTCACTGTAGCTGTTTTGTACCTTGTAATCATACGCAGAAACTGTAGACCGGCAGATTTTACGGTCTCAGATACCTTATTAGATTTTTCAACTATCATTACTCTCCTGCAAGCTCGTTGATTACATCTTATTTCGAATATTCTGATAGCATTACAACAGATATATGGCCAGCGTGGTGGACCTCATAGCTTCACCCCTCTTAATCGAATTACCGAGTTTAGAGGAGACCCGTAATAGTTAAATGGGCTGGGTTATTATTATTATAACAACAGAACTAGGCGCGAATACTTTTCAATGACTGCTCCTATTAGCGGGCATGCAAACGGGACGAGTGTGAGAACGATTGTGGTTTTAATAGCAGTCGCAATGGCGCCGTCCGAGCCTTTGAAAACTTCCCCGGCGCGGTCTTGAGCTGCTTTGCATTTCTAATATACATCTGCTATATGTGCATATTGCTAACTTGTGCTGCTGTTTACGCCGTGGATTACACTGGTTTCTGCATTTTTGAATACAATAGAGGCTTTAGACTCGATTCGTTGGTAGAAGTGGGATGTTTGTCAAAGTTAGTTTTTTCCCCGTAGTACGAAAAGAAAGGTTGTGCATATTAAAAAACTACAAATCCGGATGCGAAGGAATAACTGAAGTAAAATGAAAAAATTGTCACAGCTTAGATTCTAATACATTTATTGTAGGTCTACTTAGGATGTCGTGCAAACGCGACTATGCCGTAAACAAATGACGATTCTCTTATAAAATTATGTAAATTAAAACCATTTATCTATTTTTGTTGAATCGTTTCCCTCGTCTTAACCAACTGCGCCACACATACAATCGTAAACAAATATTAGAAGCGCGTTAATATAAACTAAACCTAAATTAGAGTCACGTTGTGTGTAGTGACGTCACGGCGCGTCCGCGTCACTTGAGCTATCACGGTGTATTAATACATTATTGTTTTGTATATCGCATCATACGGGTGGGCGGGCTTTAGGAGTTGCCAGCTTACAAATCAAAGGATGTGCGGGAATGAGGGATAATTATCGAACTGTGACGACACAGCTCATGATAAATCATTATTGGTGATTTAACATCTGGTGTGATCATGATCATCGAGGAGACCTCGTTGGTATTATAAGCGAGAATATTAAAGTTTGTTCGGGTAATAAATCTTGTGAGCTGGTTGTGGTGAGAATTTATGTCCGGAATAGTGACATTCGACCCCTATCACATATTGAGACCTAAATAATCTCAGTAAATTGTGAATGACAACTGGCTTTTCTGCCTACCTCTCTCGAAAATACATGGATGTGCTAATGTATGTCTGTATACTTTTAAATTCGCGTTAAAACGTAAATTCCTTTTGTATTGAAAACAAAAAATAATTTTCTACGGTATTACCATTGTTCAAAAAATTGTTTCTAAAGAATTGTAAGGAATTTGAATATCTTGGATGAAACCAATTTATTGGCAACAATGCTTTTAAGAACAATTCAATAAGATTTTTAATATTTTATTTTAAGAAAAACTGTGTTATAATTAGTATTTGTATTGATAACAGATTTACTGCTACCTTAAAACAGTTTTATATTAAACAAACATCGATCGTCAGGACTGTGTGAATTTTTTGTATGTTGATAATTTATTTACAACTGGTATGTTGAACACGTTGATCAAACATGCTATTGTAACATGCAATATTAAACGCAATTCCCTCAATTCAAATCTTATCTATTAAAAATGTATATTTTGTATGAAAATAATTAATGCGTACGACTCGAAATACATAAAAACGAGAGATGTTTTAGCGATTCCACAAAACTTCCTAGAATAGCCGCATAATGCTGAAAAGTACGATTCAGATTAGATACAATGTATCGGCCCATATACGTCCCACTGCAGGACACGGGCCTGCTCTATAGTCGAGAGTATGAATGAGAGGGGTTAGGCCTTATAGTCCACCACGCTGGCCTACCCTGCGCGTTTGCGGGCTTCCGTTTAGATACAATGGCTTTGTGAAGACTGAGAAATAAAACTATGGGTGACGTATGTAGCCCGCAACGGCGGTCGCCTAGAATAGCCGCTGATCTTGACACTGAGCGCGCCCCTCCCCCTGATCAGCCGTTTTTCTAATAATACGGTTACTAATAATAGAATATAATAGAATATAATAGAATACGAACAGGTTTCTAATAATAGTTTCCGTTATAAATATGGATTTAAGTTGCTTTGAATTAGATTACGTAGAGGTGCGGGTTGGCGGACGATTTTTAAATACCATAGAAATTCTTCCGAAAACTGTATACAGGGTTCCTCACGATATTTTCTTTCACTATTATAGTGCGTGGTGATTGACTATCAATACACATGTGACTCTGAAAAGTCAGAACTGTGCCCTAGGATTTGAACCCGCGACCACCGTGAATATGTTGGCAGCCGCGTCTGGTCCGTTACTAACAAGCCACCACGCACTTATACGCATTGGTGGACTATACGTCCTAACCCTTCTCAATAGCACTTGCGATTGTAGAGGAAGCCCGTGCCTTGCAGTGGGACGTATATTATGGGCTGATACAGTACATAGGATGTATAGCTAGAATTTTTCTATTTCCGTGCTCGCTGGCTTGAAATCGACGTTCGTACGGCTTCTACTGAAATACACTTGTATTTATAAAATAATAACTTTGTATTACTGTCTGGGTAGCGTAGTTGTACTACGGTACGGGTATAACACTGAGATCTCGGGTTTGAATCCCGGATCGGACAAAGTGATATTGAATTTTCTACTTACGGAGTCAAGAATTTGTGCCCGATAAGGCGATAGGCGCGTCCCCTATCACATCGTGGGACAGAACACACAAGGCGAAACGTGGGTATCCTAGTTGCTACCAGGAGAACCTCTGCCTACCCCTTCTGGGAAAAAGGCGTGAGTTTATTTATGTATGTTACTTAGTATGGACACTGTATAGAGGCGTTTTGTAGATTATGGTTCATCATGTAAATGCATTTCATTTTATCGCGACCCACCATTAGTCACTTATAGACTGGCGGTGAGTGTTCAATTATTGATCGCCTTAATGGTTAAATGGTGGTTTCCATTCTGTTTCCAGGTTACTTACTTACTTACATTACTTACACACACTTTATTGTACACCACAATAAAAAAGAATAACACAGTAACAGTAAATCACTTAAAACTAATGTCATGGTTACAATTGGCGGCCTTATCGCTAACTGCGATCTCTTCCAGGCAACCTTTGGATGGATTCAATCATTACTATATAGAATTATGGGGTAGTACAACTGGAAAAAAAAATGGAATATGGATGTACGAGCTATACATAATAAACATATACATACATAATATATACTAAGCTTTATGTAAGTTTATGTTATTTATTATGAGAACTATTATATTTGTATTTTTTTATTGCCGTTATAGGCAGACGAGCTAGTGGCCCGCCTGATGGTAAGCGGCTACCGCCGCCCATAGTGCCAGGGGTCCAGCACAACAAAGTCGCTGCCTACCTTAAGGAGACTACTCACTTTAAGCCTCGTTTGAAGAAGGACAGGTCATAGCGCTTAGGAAACACCGATGCATATGCATACCGCATTATATGCGGCTTTAAGGATTGTCTTCAGTATATTATTGGCAATTCAAGAAATTCTTTCAGAAACCAGTTGCTAAAGGACATTAATTGCAGTATATCTACAACCGACATCCGACTCTACGTCACTTGAACTCGGTTAGTTTTCACACTGAGGGGTTAGTCTATGACCGGAATGAAGTTCGAATGTTCGAACGTCGTAGGTAAAACTGTACGAATGTGCCTAGGTACTCCACAAAATGTCGATATTATCGAACTGTACGGACTTTTAACCCAGTGCAGGCATTCTTCCGTGATTGCTAGTAAAAAAGCTACGCTTATTGTTTTAGTAGGTATAGGTACACAATAATACATGCAAAAACGAAGTGATTGTTGTCAGCGTACACACCACTTGTTAATTTACAAGTGTGAAAATACTGTCGTGTGTTAAAATTGTCACAATCACACTTTGTATGTTAGCTCACCACTATCGATTTCCTTATTTGTTTAGTTTTTGCGCATCTAAATACTGCACAAATATACCGACACAAGTTCCTAACTATGTCGCCAAATGGATAAACATAAATGACACTAGGGTCTAAGTTCTCCAATCTTATTTAACTCTGATGATTTGAAGAATGTGGCTTTATAACCACTGCTTTTCATGAACCAACCAAGTGACTAAACACACCTGATGATAAATGCAATGCTGACCAGATACAGTATTCACCGACGCCAGATGGCTGTCCATGGACGGGCGAGAAGTTTCTCCAGGAAAACTATTTCAGGATTGGTCTGAAATTGAATCGGCCCCTGCAAATGCACATTAATATCTGCTAGAACTCCGGGAATGTCGGTCATCCGGTCAATATTAAGTGCACTGCAAATACCACGAATACTTAAGATTTGTAATGGACCACGCTAAAATTGCTGGAAGATAATATTATTGTACGTATATTTTACAGCAATATGTCAGGTACTCAATTTTTAACAGAAAAGTCCATTTCCATTCAGCCTGTATTTAGAAAAGTCGATAATTGATGAGTTTTTGGTCATTGGAAGCTTCTTCAGCCAAATGAGAACCGCTCATCGAATTTAATCTGATTTTGAAGATTCAATGGAGCTGCCTCTCGGAAGGGACTTCCAGGTGGACAATAGGTAATAATTAAGTTCACACATGTATACCCAAAAGGATACGTTGAGGTGCCTCAAGCCATCACCAAATCGCTGAGCTTATTTCCTTACCAACGCGACTTATTTCCGTATGGGGCTTCCATTTAAGATAAAATGTTATTTTAAGACTATTAAATATTTAGATATTCTTGTTTATGCAATACAGGAAATATAATCTTTGATTATAGGCTCTTCTCTTTGGAATCAGTGTTTACATCAAAATATTATACAGAGTTCTTATGAAGCCGTTTGAAAACATACTCGTTAAAGCCAGTACCAGCTCGGTTAGATTGCGTCTGTCAGCTCGAAGAGATTACAAGCCCTCGCAGACATTACAGTTAATGTATTACACAGACATCGGAATGCGAAACAGGTGCAACCGCGATGTCTGACGAGTACGAAAATTAAACGTATCATAACACGCTGGTTTACATATCGCCGCTATAAAAATACCATCGTCTGGTGTCACACATCTGCCATATTATTGTGGTGTGTTTTTTGCACATATTGAGCACCCTGCATGTGAATGATATTTATAGCTTGTTGTTTAAAAGGAAATTAGGAGGGTTAATAATTGTTAAACACGTTTTGTGTCATGGCCACCGATGATCGCAAAAATTGAACCTGATTTAAAATGCATTTTCATCACTTCTCAATAAGAATCATGCAAAGCAATCCCTTTTGAGTATCCGGAACATGATTTTTATTGGATGCATTTTGAAGAAAGATTTGTCAAACCTCTAGGGGCATTATCCAATATCAGATAGAGACCGTTTCGCTTATAACCGTTGATTCGTCGGCCCATTTCCTCTTTCTTGAATTTTCTTTAATATTCGTCTGTGGCTTACCTAGTGTTAGCGATGGATACTTGGAAGGCGATGTTATCTGTCTTAACAGTATATTGCATGATTGTTGGCCGCTTTGTATGTAAAAAGCGGTTTTTTACTCATGAATAAGCGAAACATGATATAATTACAACATTTTACCGCTGCCACCTCAACGAATTCGCAAGATCTGCTTCTTCCCGTACTATTTACTTTAAAAACAATACCAAAGCATTTTCGCTTGGAAATTAAAACGTTCGCTCCCGTTTCATACAAAATTAAACGTTCTGTGGATTCGAAACTAACACCCGTATTCTAAGACGTGTCCTCCAATCTTCCTCAACCTTATCTTAGTCGAGGTGACTTTACAAATGAATTGGAGGGACCCTCGAAAATGGTATGCTTAGTTAAAAATATACCTTTACTAAAGGTTCCTCGAGTGAGGTTGAGTCAAGGAAAAACGTCATTAATTACGCCATTGATGTATAGATAAAGTATAGATTTAACAAAAAACCTTTGAAAATAGTCTATGATCACTTGAAAAGTGACAGTCAAATGTCATGTCAGAGTGTTTACATAGAATAATATATAATTATTGACCTCAAAATCTTCGGGATTGGGACTGGAAGACAAATATTTAGTGAGTCGGAGAAAAAAACGCATGCAGACAGGAAGAGGGTCATACCTTCCAACCCGGAAATTTCGAAGGATATTCTTATGGATGAATCGTCGTTCGGGATATTCGTACGGAGTATCGTACAAGTATTACAGGAACTGCTGGAAATCTTTAATAACTCGTTTAAAATAATAAACACTGTTTCCAAACCAAAAATCTTTTATTAAATGAAATAAAGAGTAATGTTTGTATCATTCACTGGGAAAACGTGTAAATCTTGTAGAGGCACCCACCTCAAAAAATTGTTGGCATATTTAGGTATTTAAGAATTTTAAAAGGTAAACTTTATTTCTCTCTTTTAAATTACAATTTTAAAGTAGGATTATTTCTTTTATTTCTTCCTTAAGGTAGGTCGCGACGTACCTTGAGTTTGACAGTTGATTCCTTTCCTCGAGACAGGAAATTTTTTGAGTGACGTTGAGTGGAGGAGATTTTTTTCTACTAAGAATACGGATTTCCTCTAGTAACGTCAAGTGGAGTCGAGAAAACGTCTTAGAATATGGGTGTTAGTACCATCTCGGCTTGTTTTACCCACGATCTTAATGGGCTCCGCGAACAATGTACATTTAATAGCAGGCTTCAGCGGCCGAACTTTCCTTGAATATTCAGAGGCTACTTACGAATGCGGCGCGGTGGATGCCAATACAAACTGAGTTAATTTCTTTAGTTAGTTGGCACGGTGAAGAGAATACAATGTATTTGATGAAGGTGCAATGCCGTTTAAAGTATCTAATGAAAACAGATGATTGTCACACTTCGACGCAATTATGTCGGACTTTTCAATTGCTAATATACACAAGGTTACTAGAAAAAGAGGGTGAAAAGGGTGGAGATAAGTAGAGTCTACATTGTAATTTGTGATTCACCTTTTCATAGATTCTTATGCTTTTAAATACAATAATCAATGCCCAGGAATCAAACGCGGAGCCAGAATAGTTAATTTAGTTAAACGGTCGCGCCGGCCCACCCTGCCATTATGTCTCGATCAGAATGGCTCACTGGCACGAACACAGTCCCAATACTCTTATTAATAGCCTTCTTTGATGTCACGTGGTGTATATTAATTGGGTATTGTACGTCGTATACTTAGTGGACTCATTGACTTGCCATTAATACCACTAACCGTGTAGCTTACAATGAGATAGATTGTTGGGAAGCATTCAGTTAATGGAGAAACACTAAAAGATAATAAGATTTTAAGCGAAAGTTATGGAACCTCCCACTGGATCCTTCCATTTTCGGAGAGTAAAAGTCAATTGTACTTCATACTAAGAATACATACGTTCTTAGCTCAATCATATTATGCTTCAGTACGGTGGACAAAGGATGTTATGTTTTCCCCCATGTAAGGAGACAATCGACATGTTTTAATCCGTCAAGTATACAAAAAAATTTGAAACCGTTTTAAAATTCAGTACACATTTATAACACCATCGTGTATGTTATTGTTAACTCCTTTCATTTGCTCTAGCCAGGCAGACATTTATCACAAACAGACTAATGCATTTAATATGTAAATACGGCGACGGCCGAGTGTTTATTCATCCTCTATGGTATTGTACGGTTTTATTTCTGTCCGTTTCCTCTAATTGTATTGAAATGCGATTACAACCAAGCTGTGACTGCATGAGGGGGTGGCACGTCTACAGTCTGCACTGGAGAGTCGGATGTATACGAGTATAGTAGAATTGATGTTGTTATGTGGGAATTTATTTAAGAATAGCAGTTTTTTTTATTTTATCATATTGTGCCTTGTGACTTTTAATTTTACTTTTTTTTTTTTTTTTTTTTTTTTTATTGCTATGAATGACGAGACGAGCCTGCCATTCGCCTGATGGAAAGCGATACGACCGCTCATTGACAGTAGCAAAACCAAACAACACCATGAGTTACAAGGCATTGCTTGGCATTCCACTGCGCTCGCCATCCTGAGACATAAGATGTTAAGTCTCGATATGTCCAGTAGTTACTCTGGCTACAATGTCCTTCAAACCGGAACACAACAGTGCATTTACACTGCTGTTTGGCGGGAGAAATAGACATTGCGGTGGTACCTACCCAGGCGGCCTCTCACATATGAGAGACCTACCACCAGTAAATACTTTAGAATATATTACTTTTTAATATTCGCACGACAAGTTGATTACAATGCGCTTAGTGATTAGAGCAATGTATACGAAATATTTTCAGTGCTGAAGGTAATTTCCTCTCAAAACGGCAATCAATTTGATTTTAAATACAATAGTATTTATATATTAAAATTACATACATACTTAAACTCACGCCTACATCACAGAAGGGGTAGGCAGAGGCGCCACCAGGACACCCACATTTCGGCTTGTTTGATCCGTCCCACGATGTCATAGGGGGTGAGCCCATCGATATTAAAATTAAAACAATTTAAATTCATTACAAAAAAAATATGTATAATTTCCAAAACGACACGAAAGGAAACGAGATGTCTTCATTCAAAACGCGCCAATGACTAACATTTTCGAGAGCGAAACATTGCCTGGCCTTCTCTGAACAATCCTATTATGTAAACTGCCTCATTCCGAATATTTTTTTATAAATCGTGACCGCAACGGGTGACCCTTTTGATACTGCGGGCTGTAATAACTGCTCAATCACGCCAGTACTGTAACTTGCAATAAAACAACCAGTTACAGGTATAATAATTCTTGGCAAAATATACAGCGTGATATTGACACCCCCGACATTAAATTAAACCATGTGCATCGCGTAGTAAGGGATATTATTTGCACGCATAGGAATTGTCGTAGAAGGAAAAACAAAAAAGTTGATTTTTCAAACAAATTATAAGTCAAAATAATGACATTAAAGTTAAACATCCCATATTTAGACTTACCTGATATACAGCGCCCGCACGGAGCGGAGCGGCAACATCGCAATATTCCCGCGTTTATGAAAACAGCCTGACCCGCTAGCACGGGCGGCGCTGCGATCGCGGGAATTATCTTCCCATGTTACATATTTTTCATAGTAATCACACAACACTTAAATACATAGAATTAACTTATTCAAATTGTTATGTTTTATGCACCAAATCTCTCACGATATGTTCTGAGGGCCATGACGGCGTTTTGATTACACTCACCATACAACAACACCATATCTGTGTACAGTGTACATATGTGTGTACAGTACTATAAGTATTCGTCATTGTATTAAGAATAGAAAATACAATAATACTGAACAACTTAAATCTACAAAAACTAAAAAGTACTTATAAACACTAATACGAACACTTAAATAATAAAAAGAACACTTAAACTCACAACTAATAAAAAGTACTTAATTGCAATATGTGTCTCTATCTCTTAAACACTTATTCACTCACTTGAACACAAAATACAAATAACAACATAATTTATAATACTATCAAAATGGCGATTTCTGCGTGCGCGCGTGTTTTTGTTTACATTACTAATTGAACGCAGTAAACCGAACACTGAGCGTGCCGCCGCGCCGGCCGCGCCGCCATACATTAGGATTTGCTAAAAGTTGAAGATCCCTAAGGATTGATTGGATGGATTGGTTGATGCAGTAATTACGTAACTGGATTGGACAATAGTATTTAAAATGAGATACTCTGATTGGCGTAGAAAAATACTTTATGTGATTGGTAGTTTAAAATAAGAGCCGTGACTACAATATCTTGAAATCGATATCGATTATTTGTAGTTTATTCAAATGTGTCAACTTTACTTTTCTAAGCAATTTTACCCGTAAGTAGTTCATTAATAAAATAAAACAATCTACAGCAGCGAATGCATACGTGTATTTTGTATAAAATTACGATTTCTTAAAGTGGTTTACTTTGGAAACATTAAATATTGTCAAGTTATTGTCATTTTCAGGAAATGTAGTCAGATAACTTTGTAAAGTTTTTTTTTTTGTTAAGAGGAAAAGCTTTTTGCTCCCCTTTCGATACCCCGGGGAAGCCGAGAAAGGTAAATCAGTGTATCTGGCCTTCTAGCCCTGTACAAACGCGTATATTGTGGTCGAGCTGGGTCCCTAGCAACACCTATAACGCCAGCATATCATTATGCTAAAAACCCTCGATGACCGGTTGGGTTTTAATTATTGAAGATATTCTAAATTATTAAAACCAACCGTAAGAAATAAAAACGAAATACCATGATATTTCTGACATAGTATTAAGTTTCCAGTCAACTCAAATTAAATAATATGAGAGATAAAAAATATCGATTAAGTGTCCTCGGATAATTTCACAACACTACTTCAAAAATGTTTCGTATGCTGTCACTTTCTTATAATTATACTTCCTCCAAGGGCGAAAGAGGGACAGCATATTATGATATAAAAAGATGTACAATCTGGCAACAAGTGATTATAGTAAATGCAAAGTACAGAAGGGACATGGCGCGTTATGATACGTTTACGTAAAATTGTTTTGAAAATGTTAAATTGAAATATTGCGTGTTGGATTTAAACATTACTTGAAATTGAATGCATATTGTTTAAAAATAAAGCTGAAATAAATTTTATTCTTGTTGCATAGTTTTATTCACGTATTTTTATTTGGACCGATTGTCACGTGCCGAAGAATAGTTTTTTTTTGTTGGTCGATAATTACGATTACAATTAAAGTTTTTGTATTGTGCAATTAAAATGCCTTGTATGTTTGACCGATATTCAAGAAACCTGTTAATCATTAATGTGTATATTGGAATTTGAGAGTGCCTAGTAATTAGTGAATGTATTTGATTAAATGCTTACTAAAAGGTGAACTATTAAACCCCAGTTAATCATTAGTACTTACTTATAAAATAACGATCATTCATTATGTTCTAGACTACATTAATAATAATTATTGTAGTGTAGAACATATTGAGTGATCTGTATTTCGCCAAGTTTTATGTTTGCGAGGTCAAAGTCCTTTGTCAGCTGAGCGGCAAAACTACTCGTGCATGTACAGAGTGATCGAAAATTGCGAAATACAAAATCGTGATTTTTGTCAAAACTACCAGGTGGATTTTGATGTAACTTGGTACAATGTTTCCTGGGGTGGTCACAAACATGTGGACAAAATTAAGTAACAGATGTCAATATCACGCGGTATTTAGTAATATTCTAAAATGCATTTTATGTTTGTGATATATTAAAGGCTATATCAACATAAATGTAAATATTCATGTAATCCACAGGTATTTGTTTTTGGTCTGGGTGTTTGTGAGGATGCATATGTCTCGTAGTTTTTATACCCACGACGCAAGGCTCGGTCTTATTGTGGGGTCAGGACTTATTGTGTCTGTATTTATTATTATTGTTATTAACTGTTGTATATTATGATTTATTGGTCAATTTTTAAGACATTAATGAATATCTGCTCAAAAGCATAATTTATTTACCTGGAGTTATCGAAATTTTTCATGAGCAGAGTAACTACTGGACATATTGAGACTTAACATCTTATGTCTCAGGATGGCGAGCGCAGTGGAATTCCAAGCATTGCCTTGTAATTCATGGTGTTGATTGGTTTTGCTACTGTCCATGAGCGGTCGTATCGCTTACCATCAGGCGAATGGCATGCTAGTCTCGCCATTCATTGCAATAAAAAAAAAAAAAAAAAAAAGCTGATTAAAATCTGATGTTACAATGCTCGTATCGAAGTCAATAATTGTGAAATCAATAAACATGTGTTTGTTTTGGCTTCAAGTGCTCTGAGACGGTAAAGTGTCATAGTTCATGACACCTATAACATAACCATGTATTTCGCTATATGGTCACCACTATTTATGTGCCTACTGGGTGTAGTTATTATTTATATCTGATGCGGTAAACCATGACCTATCCCAACGTGAAACGTGTTCCCTCCTTCAAAGGTTCGTTCTTCGTATGTAGACCGCTGACGCTGCCTCATTAATAATACAATTGGTCAAACGGTATGTTATGTTTTAATTTGCGATTACGTCTGGCACTACGAACAATTTATTACTTTAATTAAATAAAACTAATGTCTGTAAATATTTGCGATAGCTTATATAACATGTACACGAAAAACATTTATTGTAATATTGTAAATACTATTTGCAGAAAGGGAGTAGTACACAAATTATAATTGAACAGTAAATACCATTAAGTCATTTTTGTGTTATATTCTTAGGGGAAGTAGCCTATTGAAAACAGAAGCTACTCTTATTATCCCTATAAGGAGCGGCTTCAAGAAAATACTTGATTGTGACATAATTTATTTTATCTCCCAGTAACAAATCAATGGTATCAATTGAAGAGACGATTACAGAATCAAAACATAGTTTTAATGGAATCTAAGGCGTGACGTCTCTATTCATTTTAAACATTGTCATAATTTTACATTTAATACGCATTTATAATCCAAGTTAATTGATGCTTTCTCATTTCCCATTCCTCTGACATAAAGCAAACATCGAAAAATAAAAAGCATTTTTCCACATCAGATTTGTTCCCGACTGTCCCCTACTGAATGTCGAGTACAAGGCTAACACAGTCATTTCCATCGGTCGATGTAGGCAATGCAAATAGTATTTTTGCTGTGTGTCCGCATCACCCCCTCCCCTCTATAGGGGGACGGCGCGCCGCTCGCGTAACAAATTCAATTAGCGGGTAGCTCAATGCCTACGTCTCTCTGCGAATATCTATAGAGTATGGCCTGCGGACTGCTCAATATTCTATATGCGGTTGACCAATGTAATGAAGTACGATGGACCCGGATAATATCGTTTTTATCTGGGTAAGGATAAAGGATGGATCGTGTATGGGGGTATGTGATGTGAGAAATATGTAGTTTGGTTTTCAAATTTCTGCCAAATCAGTAGTCAAACTCATAAAAGAATATCAAGTCATTGGATCTTTCTTGATGTAATGAACAAGCAAGATCTTCATATTTTTTAAGGTGCAATAATACTAAAGATTTTCCGATCGATCAGATTCAAGCAATCGCTCCAAAGCAGCGCTATCACAACATTGCATTAATCATTAAACCAATCAAAACCTTATCAATTCATGATCAAATCTAATAACATATCCACCCACGCGCATCCAGCAAACTCGTTCTCAATTTCATCAAACGCATTTTATAGCATTTTCAATGTCCATAATCGTCGGGCGCACATAAAATTAAAAGATTACACTCGGTTCCGAGGCTTCCTAGAAACACACTCGTAAAACTCAACTGCCTTAGCGGAGATTTTTACAATGTCAGCGCGGTAGGGTAAAAACACTCGTAAAAACCTCTTAAAGAAATCCTTTTTTTTTTTCTATGAAAGTCAGTGGTCTTACACGAAGATGATAAGATTTATTTCTTGTCCGGATACCATCATCGAAGCGATGTAAAACGCATCGTGATTGTATCGCGTTCCGGGATTAGCCAATATATCTGGTTTAAAGTAGGCCGGCATTATGTTATTAAAGGAGGGAAGCAATAATTATTTTCTCGTTTTTCGAATTGCTAGTGATAGCATTATAGTAGCAGTTTTCGTATCCGCCTAATTTAAAACATAGCATAATGACTCTTATGTCGAGATCCTGTAGATTAGCCAGTGCCCGCCCGGTTTTGAACGGACTGGCATGGCGTAGTTGTTTCTGATATGCTATATCCACAACACTGCTCAAACCGGTAGCGTAAAGATTCTTCCTACACAATTTATTTAAATACAAAAATCATTCTCAATAAAATATATGTATATTATTGGTAAAAAAATCAATTAATGAAAACTAGTAAGTACAGGTGCACTCACCCCGCGCGGTTCTCGCGGCTGTGCAAATTATTTCTCTCCGGGCACGTACCGGCGTTAAACTTGTCAGGTTTACCTTAGACTTGTTACTTATTGGGAACCAGCTAATGCCTCCGTCATGGTGCTTTTAAAACATTATGCAAGAATGCCAGGCTGTGTTTTCGAAATATGGATTTCCAGTATTAGATGTATGGGAATTGTTATAAGTTAAATGTTATGAATTTTATAACATTATTTTTAGTGTAATGGTTGTTGATGATGAGATAACTGTGAGGTCCTGGGTTCTATTTCAAGTGTGACAGTTGTAGTTTGAATAAATACCACTAGCCAGGAGATGTTTTTTTAAAAAAATATATATTCCCCATATTTCAACTTCATCCTGGTTCACCCATTCACTACTATCAAATTTAAATATTACCTTTTAGATTTTTTTATGAAATGATATAAAATTGATTCCCCTGCCTTTAAATTTCAATATACTTAATCGTAATTTTCATAAAAAAAACTATACATGTTTCGCGAAACTGATCGGCCGCCCACAGTATATCAGCTTGACACTTCTGCCCAATGATCGGCGATTCGCCGACCGGCAATTAGGGCGCGTTCACATCGAGCAATAAATCGCGCGGTAGAAAGCCGTCGGACGCGTCTCGACCGCTCGTTACCCGAGAAAGTTCCGTACACTGCCCCTACTGGGAACCTTAACGTGGAATGCTCAATGGACAAGCCAGGTGTGCTCCAACACTTTTGTGTATTGGGAATAAATTTTCTGTCGCCGAAGGAGTTTACATATTTGAATATTTTCGCACGCAAAGTTTAACTGCACATTTCTGTACTGCTGCACACTATAAACTTATTCTAACAGAGATTGCTTTTTTGACTGATGCGTCCACAGTACGTTCATGATGCACAACGATCTAGTAGGCAGAAATTTTTAAGATCAATCAATCTGTGTAGTTAAGCAGGAATATTTTAAAGAGGGTATTTAAATTCATAACGATTTAGGTTTACAAAAATAAGGATTTCTTGCATCTACATCGTAACTATATTCGCTCTGTATTTCATAAATCAACAAAACTTCTGAGATCATTTACATCGATGTCAAAACATGTCAATCTATGAACATAATATGACACAAAGACTCCACTCAAATCACTATGTTATTTCTTCTCAACAATATCTCAGACTGAAATAGCGCTTAATCATTTCCTGAAGATAAACATAAATAACCTTATCTGTGGTCGCTGAGAGAGCTTTGGATGGCGGCAGTGGAGGCGACAGCACAGTAGGCTCATTGTTCCTACGCATAATGTTTATTTTTAACTCAACAGACCCTTGTCTTACGGTTTCTCTCGCATTATCAGTTGTATTAATAGAAATGATCGTACAACTGCTGGATGGCGTGACATCTTCAATCGTGTCATAAGTTATTTGTATGCAGGAATCATACACTCCACTGGGTCGAAAATCTAAGCATTAAAGATTCCCTATAAAACAATAATCTTCTTCTAAATCTTAATAATTTCTAGCTACTGTCTCATAAAAATATAATTTCTTCACACGCATAAATCAATGAAAAATCTCATCGTAACATCTTGTTTTAGACACATACCCTTCAGTATTTCCAAGATCCTCTAGCGAAAATGGCATATCAAGTAATGTTTATTTTATTAATATTATGCCGATAATAGTCAATTATCTAGAGACATGTTTAATGTACTGTGCAAACGAATATCAGATGTGAATATTTGCAGATTTCGATCAAATATTAGCTTCGACTATTGCGTGTGTGTAAACGAGGATTGTTTTTATCTATTCCCCGTCTGCTAACCTGTTCATGTGATTCCTTGGAAACGTTTTGTTCGCGATGTCGGGTTCTCGTGTATTTACGAGGTCTGGTCAGGAATACTTCATACGTGTATGTATAAATCGCTTGGTGAAGTCAAATATGGAATACATCAACGTAGATTAAAATGTGCAGTAACATATTCTTTTGAAATTTGCTCAAATTTCTACCGACAATAGCTGTTGTCTTTTGACTTATTGATAGAGAACTTTGCATGGATTCGTCAATTTTTGTTTTTCAATCTCGAATATTTGCATTTTTATAATGAATTTGATGAAATTAAATATACCAGGCATTTTAAAAAAATAACAAACTCAATACGTCACTTACACAGGCTATGTGAAAAATGTAACAACAGTAGTTAATCATTTTAAATCCATTAAAATTATCTACAGTTATCCTCCATGTTAAATACATAGCTTTACATAAACAATACAACTTGATGAGCAAACAACGCAAGCCCCGAGATCCAAGCGGCCGGCGTGCGGATTGCATTTAATTATAAACTTGATTCCAATCACACGCCAATCTGATCCGCATTATCTAATGTCTGATAATATCGCACGAAGATTTATCTTCATTGATTCATATTGCGAGATTATCTGCCTGAAGATATTGGCTTTGAAAGAATTTGTAATGATGCAAAATGGGTGGGAAGGATTTAAGATATTGGTCGTAAAAAATGTGGAAGTGTTTTTGATAATTGTTTGGGTGCGAATTGTAAGTTGGTTTCATTTGATACTCAAGTAGTTAGACTATTTAACATTAAATTAGAATAGTTCTAAACGTCTAGAATACTCAAATAATTTATATTAATTAAATGCATATTCAATTCATTACGAAGTAGATCACCAATTCCAACTGCATACAATGTAAACAATATAATTAACAAGACGCATAATGAAATGCCATTAAATGAGTATAAACAAACGTATAATTAAATAAAGCGCAGGGCTGCTGCGCCGGGGTCGATGACCGATAGCGGAGTAATTGCACATTCGCATTTACACTCGTCACGTCCTCAACTACTCTAGTACCGATTGTGTGGCTTTTTCCTATATAAACATATTATTGTAACTTGGGGACATAAATAGGCAATTAGTTGACCTGATTTTACCGGCTTTCCGGGAAAAACACCTAAGAAATCGTGGGTAGGTACATTGTTCACGTATGAAGGATGGATAAAAAGGGATGTTTGAGTGTCCCACAACGGAACTGACGAATATAACTATATGCGACATTCAGATGCGGCTTTCCATGATTAGAATTATAATAAATAATAGTATTTTTGTCCTAATCAATAAATCGTAACAATTTATACTGTACATATTAGTATGTAAAACCAGCGAAAGTCGTAAAAAAGTCAAGCAAAAAGCCAAACGACAAAATTGATGTCTTCAAGACCTGTTAGTAACTAAACTATGTTAAACTATAAAATACCTACGAAAGATCTAGTTAAAGTTTACTGTCTCCACTAACAATACAAAGTACGGAACGAAATGACGGTCGTACCTCAGTACAAATGGGCAATAGCAATTGTAGCGATGCTACCTTCATATGCAGATCGGACAACTCAATTGGATGATTGGTCGACAATTCGCCGACGCAAAGGAAGAACTCGCAATTTGGGCCATAAATCATTCAATTTGCCATACGTATAAACTGTGCTCCAAATGGCGAATTAATTCCTTCATCATTTAAGGCATAATATGGTATCTAAAGGAATGTCAATTATCAGTAGGGAAAAATAGTCATGTTTTATAACCAAAATCCTTTTTACATTTCTCATAAAGGTGCCTTTATGAGAAAAGTACCTTACTTAAGTTACTTACTACTTACTACTTAAGTTACCTTTCGTCCTAAATTATGAGCTACAAAATTATTGACTTATTTAACACCTGATTTTTCTGTTCAAGTATACATAAGAGAAATTGATCTATCTATGTATATCGAAACTTCTCGATCTGATTCCATTCTCTCTTGTCACGAAGAACAAACTTTTTATGCAATCCCGTGTTATTTTACAGAATGTTTATTTAAAAAAAAAAAATCTATACATAAAAATCTTTTAAACCTATCCATCTGATATAGACGCCTTTGTTATCAAAGATAAATAAACTCTACAATACAAAAATCCTAAACTAATTGTATATGTTACAGGTGGAACAGCGCGATGTCCCGGGCATCGACTGCGCTCACCTCGCGATGGACACGGAGGAGGGCGTCGAGGTGGTGTGGAACGAGGTGCAGTTCTCCGAGAGGAAGAACTTCAAGGCGCAGGAGGACAAGATACAGATGGTATTCGACAACCTCACGCGCCTCGAGCACCCCAACATCGTCAAGTTCCATCGGTACTGGACTGACACGCACAATGATAAGCCTCGGGTAAGACACTCACATTTATTGAGAAAGATTGTGCTTGAGATGTGCAATTTTGTAGGGGTGCCAATAACTTTGTATGTGGTAAAATTGTTCGCGTATTCCTAATATTTTTTATATTAGGGATACTTGAACAATTTTTGGATCTTCAACTTTTACTTACCGCGAAAATCAATATCTGAAGTTCCCTGTAAGTACTTTAATAAACCCCCAATTCGTACTTCGAAAATTGTAATCGCCATTTAGAAGTATTGATCAGATTTATTTCAAATATAATACCCGGTACTCTATGCTCAGATTATAATCGCAATGTTATTAATTAATGAGTTACAGTCAATTTTTTACCCTCGCAACCTCTAGTTAAAGTTGATTCATATATTTATATGGTGTGTTCTATTAAAGGTACGCCTTGTAATTATCCAGACAAGGGCAAACAAGTAACTCTATACCATAATGTATAAGAACATTAGAGCCAAGTAATGGAAGCAAATCACATGTCTAAAACCCGCTAGGAGAGATACTATACGACCTATATAATTTTTGTCAACGTCCGGACAAACTAGACGAAATATCCCGTTTAAAGATAATTGGCACTATTTCCCACTGTTATGTAATAGCCGATGTTGCCGTTATAAAGCTATTTTTAAAAACAAAAGGGTAATGGAAAAATGTTCTGAAACTTGGATTCAAAGTTAACACGTGTACAAAGGCTAGTGTATTTTTGCCAAAACAGAATACATACTAAAAAGGTCAGCCGGCTACCCTTTGGCGTATAAGAGAAAAAAGCAATTTACGCGAAAAGGTAGATCGAAAAATGATTGTGACAGATTACTGGCAAATATGAGTTATTGTAGGTAAAGTTATGACCGGTGGTTAGGGTAGATTAGATTTATTAATCTTACAAGACGGATCTTCATATATGTGCTAGAAGTTTTTATATAGGTTTTTGGACCAAATCGGTTTCTAAATAAACAAATACATAAAAAATTGGTTTGTAATGTTGCAGGTGATTTTCATAACGGAGTACATGTCGTGCGGCTCGCTGAAACAGTTCCTGAAGCGCACCAAGCGCAACGTGAAGCGACTGCCGCTGCAGGCGTGGAAGCGCTGGTGCACGCAGATCCTGTCCGCGCTCAGGTATACTTAAAGCATTTAATAAATTAATAATCAGAATTGATTTTATTACAGTTAACAATTATTTAATTTCCAGCTAAATAGTAATTTATATGTTCAGGCAGTAGCCAATTTGGATCTGTTTATCTTTCAAGAATATGATGATAATGTGTGTACCTTTCTTTGTTTGCAGAAACCGAGATTTCGAAGACATAATTATGATTTAGTTTTAAGCCGATTGTCAATATATTTGTCCGTAAATACTAACATTATTTCCCTGACTTCCGCCAGCTATCTCCACGGCTGCATGCCGCCCATCGTGCACGGCAACCTCACCTGCGACACCATCTTTATCCAACACAACGGGCTCGTGAAGATCGGATCCGTGGCTCCCGACGCCATCCACCACCACGTCAAGACCTGCCGCGAGAACATGAGGAACATGCATCTCATCGCACCAGAATATGGATGTAAGTACTGCGCGTCCCGGTCGATAGGCTTTGCGGACTACAAAGTTTCCTCTGCTTTGGTCTTCGCATCTTTTGCTTTTTCCTATCTCATTACCGGTAATCACTAACAGAAGAAGCAAGAGAACACGACCACAGCAATCGGAACTTTGTTGTCATTTATATTCATTTCAATTTTATTTCCCCCTGTATTAGCATCGCAAATGGTGACGCCAGCGATGGATATCTACTCATTCGGAATGTGCGCACTGGAAACCGCGGCACTTGAAATCCAGGGCAATGGTGATTCTGGGAGCCACGTGACCGAGGAACACATCATTCGCACAGTTGAGTCGTTGGAGGAGCCCAGGCAGAAGGACTTCATATACAGGTACAGAATGTTTTGTCTCTCTTAAACCTTTGCAGGTGTCGTGACGGTAAGTCGTTTTGGCTGTTCTGTTGTGACGCGTTGCGACTGCGCGGTGCTTATGTGTGGACCCGCTGGTTCCAGGTGTATAAACAAGGACCCGGCGAAGAGGCCCACGGCGCGCGAGCTGCTCTTCCACCCGCTGCTCTTCGAGGTGCACTCGCTCAAGTTGTTGGCTGCACACACGCTCGTCAACACTACTGGTGAGTCATTTTACTTATGAAAACCCTTTCCCTGTTTGTTTTTATGAACAATCTGGTTGTGTCTTATGTGGTTTGTTTTGTGGCTGTATCCTATGATTTCATACTGTTTTATGACTCTCTGTGTATTTTCTACTAGGCTATTAGTTCCCTATGATAGTCACCCTTTTGTGCCTTTTGCGCCTAAAGGCGAATTCTGATGGTATTCCAGCGAACATATCGGAGACCATCACAGATGAAGTAGCAGGCGGTGGTAGCGGCGAGGCGCTGGCTTGGTGCGTGAAGGGAGGCGAGCGGATGGAGATAGCCGCCAAAGATCTGCAGCCGCACGCTGAGAAACTCGAGAAGTTTGTCGAAGACGTTAAGTGAGTGGCGGATACTTTGACCCGGATTGCTAAAAATAATATTTTAGTGATTTTTTGTTATATGGTATCGAATCATTATTTTCTAATATTTATAGCGCAGTTTTTAATTTGGTATTTGTGTTAGTAGATCAAACTAAAATGTGCTTTAGTTGGTAATTTCTGGTGATTATATATTTTTATTAGGAAAAGAAGTATTTTTTTTTTAAATTAGTGTACAGGTTTATGTTTTCTGAAATTCGCTTAAATTCATAAAACCGTTGCTTTAGCAACTTTTACATTAGTAATAACATAGTAATAGTGTAATATTCGTTTAGTCTCTCACGCGGAATGCAAGAGATTGCAATTATGACAATTCTCTCCTGTTGGATATTCACTAGCGACCAACCGACATAGCCCAGCGGATTAGTAAGTTGAAGTGGCAATGGGCGGGGCACACAGCGCGGAGAACTGATGGCCGATGGGGCCAAAAAGTTCTCGAATGGAGGCCACGTAGCGGAAAGCGCAGCGTAGGACGTCCACCCACAAGATGGTCAGACGACCTGGTAAAGGTGGGACGTCGCTGGATGCAGGCTGCCTCCAACAGGTCACTGTGGAAATCATTAGGAGAGGCCTATGTTCAGCAGTGGACGTCCTTTGGCTGATGGATGGATGGATGGATATTCACTGAGTTGTAGACCAAAGTAGTATTCATATAGGTATTTAATGTTATTTTTGGTTGCTAAGATTTAAGGTTATAGATATACGAGTGGGTTTAGAGTTTTTTTGAATGTTTTATTTGGAACCATTCCACCAGTTTGTACCGGTTCCATTTTAACCTAATAGGTACGGCATCTACCCGCTGACGGCGTACGGGTGGGGCGTGTCCCCGGGGCGCTGCGCGTCGCCGGCGGAGCGCGCGCTGCCCGCCGCGCCGCCCGCGTCGCCGCCGCCGCGCGACCTGGAGACGCGGCGCGTCGTCAACATGATGTGCAGCCTCAAGCCGCACCCGCACCCGCCCGCGCCGCCGCCCGACGCGCCCGCGCACGACCTGCTCGTCAGTACTCACTGCCCGCCTGTGCATTACATTCAGCCAACGAAATTACTCTAGAACTATTACGTCTACATACATACATACATAAACTCACGCCTTTATCCCCGAAGGTGTAGGCAGAGGCGCCACCAGGACACCCACATTTCGCCTTGCATGTTCCGTCCCATGATGTGATAGGGGGCAAGTTTATCGCCATATCGGGCACATATTCCTGACTCCGGGCTGATAATGAATAGAAAATCAAATATCACTCGACTCGAACCCGAGACCTCAGCTTTGTAACCGTACCGTAATACAACTACGCCACCGAGGCAGTCATATATGTTACTATATTCCTGACCCCAAATTAAGATCAATTAAATCTTGTCAAAATCCACATTAAAATCATCCCAATTGTAAAGGAAGCTTATGCCCTAGAGTATAAATAATTTACGGGCTTAATTGACTTTAATTTTACAATTCTCATAGTATGTTAGATAGCAAGAATCGGTTCTTCTACGTTCGTGTCAATGGCTCAAATACATATTGTAAATCAGTACTTTATTAAATGGTCCTTCGAGTCGGACCCGAACAATATTTTCACACTAATCTAAATAAATCACACAATGAATCATCCCCGCAATAAGAATACTAAGGCTCCAACAGTGCTCGTTGCAGATGACGATCCTGCTGCGCATGGACGACAAGATGAACCGCCAGCTCACCTGCGCCGTGTCGCGCCGGGACTCCGCCGCCGCGCTCGCGCACGAGCTCGTGCAGCTCGGCTTCATACACGAGGTACTCTCTCTCTCTCTCTCTCTCTCTCTCTTTCTCTCTTCAGTAACTGCTGAACGTAGGCCTCCCCCCAAGGATCTCCACTTAGACCTGTTGGAAGCGACTTCACACACAAAACCAATGTAACAAACCATCAACATCAGCCCTTCAGCGTCCACTGCCGAATATAACAAAAATATATATTGTAAATTATAACAAATTATTATTAATGAACTGCTCTGATTTAAACCAACTTATATTTTTTTTTAATAATCACTATATTGTAAACTGGCTTTGAAAAGAGCAACACTATAGTTTCTTACCCGTTCTTCTCTAGCAAAAACCACCTTCTGAACCGGGTGGTAAAATCAAAAAATGGCTGCCTCTAAATTATGTTGAACAGTTTAATGGATTGAATAAATTGTTTTCATTTAACCACGCCATTAGGACATATTCAACTTAAATAAATCGGTGTATGGACATAACGTTACACTGTCAATAGACGACGAGGAGAACCACTAACTTGCTTAACTACGCAGGCAATGAACAATAAGGGTCCGTTTGTTGCAGGGCGACCGCGACAAAATATGTCGGCTGATGGAAGAGTCTCTGCGCGGCAGCTTCGGCCAACAAGCGCCGCCCGCGCGCCAGCCGCAGCGAGTCGCCAGCTAGTGCACCCCCTCCGCGCCCGACACACCCCCCGCGCCGCCCGCACCCCCCGCGCCGCCCGCACCACCCGCACAACCCGCGCCACCCGCACCGCCCCCCGCGCGCAGCTGCCGCATGCTCTAGGATCCGGCTCGAAGGACCACACTCACACAACCATCTTACATTCAACCATCAAACATTCACATCTGTACCGATTTACCGACGTATGTGTAAATTAAACTAGTTGTAACTCTTTCTAGACATCGACTGCTTTTTCACACTTCAATACTTGTAGGGAAGTGATAATAAGAATATCGACGTCGCGACGGCGTCTTCAACTATAGTCAAACCGGAGTATCTAAGCAATATTTAACTTGAAACCTCGCAACCTACTTGCAAATACTTAAATTGTATTTTATTTCTAAACTGACAAATTACTGAAAATGTAAGCAAGCGGGTTAAACTCTCAACTATATTTATATCGATTAGATCTAATGGCAGCTCTTACGACAAACTTCGCTCCTTTAGAAAAGTTTGTAACTAATATCTTATATACTTAGTCGCCTCTAGTATCTTTCTTCATAGCGAATAGATAGTGAGTTTCGTAAGAGTTTGCCAAAGGTTTTCCAACCAATGCTATCCATCATTACCAATTCTGTATACATACTATTTTATCCGCGATTTTATGGAGACTTAAAATTGACAATTGAAATTGAATGCAATAATAAATTAATATTTATTAAAGCATCTGACGAACAACATCGATTCCATGACAATCGATATTTCGATTACTTATTTAACGTCTGTTAAAAATGATTGTCACCTATCATTCGGTTTCAATTGTTAATTTGTTTTTTTCATACAAATGCGGACTAGTATTCTTCTACTCTAATCCCACAACATTGAATACATTCATCGATACATCGCTTGTTCATATTATCGATAGTAGCTGTAAGCTGACATCGATACGGCCTTTGCTTACTATAAGGTCTAATATAGGAGTCGATATGTTGACGAAATTTCATACAACAATCAACATGGCACAACATCATATTTACGAGAAGTAAATTTGATTGATTATAAGTATCGTTTTGAGGGTAGTTTGAAATTTGGCCAGCACTCGACAACACATCATGCATATACTTCCGAAGCACTTATTACGTGGTATATAAAGTGTTAGTTTAGAGTTAGTAGCGGTGGCGGCGTTGCACGCGAGGTCCCGCGTTTGATTCCCGCGCAGCGACAAACCGCCGCCGGTAGTGTATTGTACGTATTAAATGCATATTTATTAGTAAAAATGTTCTTATGAAAGAGATTTTGTATAACTGAATTGTATTTTTGCAAGCATGTGATTTCTGTATGCGATTGTATTGCGATAGTGGTTGCTACTGATTTGTGCGCGAGGCGAGGCGAGACGGACAGACAAATCACTTAGATGTTTTTTAATACAATCAATTTCCAAAGGTTTCAGTACGTTAGTCATATAATTAGTCGATAAAAAAAAATCATTACTACCTTCATTTAATTGCATTTTCCCAGCATTTCAACATATATTTTTTTTCTATATCATGTTTAGTTATAGTTATTGAACAATTCTGTACGTCTCGCGTCGTCTCGCTGTTAAAACAAGAAGGCACCAAATGCTTGTGACTTGCTTAAAATTATCGAATCGGTCACAACTTTACGTCACAGGGTTGTAGCAAAAATATGCGGAGGGGATAAACTAAATTATTATGTCGGGCAGACGACACGAAACTCCGCACAGAAAGCGCGTCCAATACAACCAACATCGCGACCCGCGCCTGTGCGGGGTTACTCGAACGATTTTATTATTAAGATTTAGAAAAAAATGCATTTCACCTCCGAAAAAAAAAATACTAGTCGAGTGTGAATCTAAAACGTAATTGTTATAATTAATTAACGTATGCTTTCAAATGTAATAAGATGTTTCAATGGGAGTTGGAATGTATAATGTAATTAAATGTAAAGAAAATGTTTGGGAACGTCTCATAATGTTCGGACATCGATACTGCTTTAGTGTTCTAGGAATTTTGTATGAATGTGTATATGTTATAAATGATATTTAATGATAAAATAATATTAGTAATATTTAATTAATTTTAATTATATATGTATAGTGAGGCTTCCTCTTAGAGCTTTATGGATGTGTTTATTGTGTATACGGAAAACTGAACATACTCACTAAGGAATTAAGGTTGAAATTTGTACACCCGCGTCGGTCACCGGGCTGCGTATCGCTTGACGACTTCCTCGGTTATCATTTACCATCAACTACATTCGATATGTGGTTTTGGAACATCTGCTGGTCTTTCTTAATACTTAATGTATATATTTCATATTATTTTCTTTTCATTAGTTAGTTTTCTACTCTGACTATTATATGAAACAAATCCGTCGACCAGTAGAAGTGTTTCCTATTTAATAATTGTCCTAACGATATAGCGCAAAGTTGAAGTCAATTGCATACGATTGTGATGCCTTTTATACATGATACATAGAAACATTGCATTTATAGGCAAAACGGTAGCGGAGAATTTTCATTTTTCTATACGTAACGCTCTAGTGGTGCTAGAATATGGACGTCGTTTTATAAAATTACGCTAATTGTATAATATGGAAATGTAAACATTACTTCGGCCACCGAGGCACCTTATTCCTATATATGCGTTTATTTCTGGTGCTGATGCCGTCAAAATCACCGGAAACTTTTGACGCGCCTTTTAAATTAACACCCACACTATTATTACCAAAATACGTTAAAATACACAAGATGGCGTCCAAGGTTTCCGGTCACCTGTCAAAAACGTTTGGTTAATGCTAGTGGTGCCAAAAATTAACGGTGCCAATAATGAATGTTCTTTTTTTAAGTTTACACCGATGATATTAAATTCCAACACTATGTTTCATTTTAATTTAAATTCGCTTGCCATTTTACAGCATGGAATAACGAAACGCATCAGTTATGAAAATGTATATAACCTTTATGTTATGTAAATGTAGTTTCACATTTGCTTATCATCATGATGTTCGCGTCGTTTATTTTATCCATTTTACACTAGATTACATTTGGGATAGTTTCTTTGAAATAATTTTCTATTATTATTTTAGTAATTGCTATTTCGTGATTTCAAAAACCCTTAAAAATATTTATCGTACCAGCTTTTAACCCCGTTCTGAAACAGCATGGTCATTTAACATTATTTGTTTTTTTTTATAATTTGATTGTGACGACGCGAACCAGGCCCTCCATTGAGTGACATGTCAGAGCACGAACATAGAGTCAGACACACAGACACAAAGTCACAGTCACAGTGAGCGTGAAGTACGAGGCCTGAGGTATGTACACGCGGTTGTGTATGGCACCGCGCCCGCCGTGAATATCGGGCATGACGTCAAATCTGTCGGATATGACGTCGAATCTGTCGGATATGATGACAGTCGTGTCGGATATGTGATGGCGGCGGCGCCAGGCGGCTAGGTAGGTATATTAGCGCACTAGACTAGTGTAGTGTAAACGAAAGACTGGCTAATGTAACGACTTAGTTATGTATGTGTGGCGGAATGTTCCCCCGGCCTGTCTGCAATCATTTCCACCATCATTTCAATTTACAATTTTAAAATATCGACTTCTTTCAAAAAGTTTTGTAAGTAGTTTCCTATCACAATATAATGTATGTTACTCCAATAGTGTTGGGTTTCGTTTATCGATGTTCCATGCAGACAAAAGGGGGCGCAAACATGGGAGGCAGGTATATAGTAAAGCGGCGTGTTCTTGTAAATAATCGCTTTTAGTCTAAAACAATTATTATATAAAATATCTATTATTACTACATAAATAAATATAAAAATAATGTACCTATTACATAAACTATACCAAGTATGTAACCGTCACTATTTCAGTCCAATTAATTTATTTAATATTTTTTTTGTTTTTTTATTTTTATTTTATTACTAATATTAATTATCTATTAATATTTTATTAGTTTACATATCAATTTCATAAATACGTCCACACTCGCTCCGTGTCTGTGGTATGTTGGCACTACATAACACCCGATGTATTTATGTGTGAAAATCTTTATTTTAATGCGAAATACATTATTTATATAATTCCACAAGTTCAAAGACGTATTGCCATCATCCCAAAGCATTTTACGAGACTTCAACTAACGCGGACAATTCTTTGCATGATTAAAATAGGTTTTTAAGCTATGCACAATCGCGTTAGTGCCGAGTTTCTGAGATTTCACGTTTATATTGAGTTCCTATCGACGCAATTTTAAATGTTGCTTAGAATAGTAGTTTTACTTTTTTTCTCGTAAAGTTAAGTGTTTATGGCTTTATAATACGAGTATTACGACCTTTTAATCTGTCAACATAATTTATATTTAATTTTAATCGTAAGTCAATAATTTTAACTTATTTATTACTTGTATGCACTTTTAAATTAAATCATAATATACCCGATATTTACTCTGCCTGGTTAATAATTATTCATTTTAGAGTTCTAAGTGACATTTAAAATTATTCTGCAGCTGTTTGTACGATACGAAGTTGCCATTATCATATACGGTAGTCCTGCGATGGCGCTATTAGATATCGACTTTGGGGTCGTCAGAATTAGCGAACGACTTTTTGTTTAATTTTATGTATCGTTAAAACCCCATTACCTAATGAACACATTAAAACATGGAATTATTTAATTCGTCGCGTTAACACCTTCATGTATATTGCCCAAACAGTGTTCTGGTATACTTATATCCAAAGAACAATGTGTTCATGTATTGAAATTTTTGTCATTATTCCTTTTTATTATTTTTGTTTAATTTAGTTTGTGTTTATATTCGTGGATATGAGATTGTAATGTGATTTATTTATTGGATCCAGAACTGCATTTTGCACTCGATTGTTTTCTGTGAACGTAACCGGCGTAAAGTATAGCTGTAATTGTATTAGATATGTGTAATATACTTTTATGATTAAGCCGCTTGCACGCGGCGCTAGTGTTGCGGGACAAAACGGTGGCATAGGACAGTACATGGAATAATTCGCTGATAAAACATTACTATGACTTATTTATTACCTGCTTTTATTTAAGTGTGTTGATAATTATCTCTGTGTTTGTCCGCACGAGTGGAAGTCCCGCGCACTCGCGGCGTGCACGTGCGTTACGCTCAAAATGACGTATAACCCATTACAAACGGTCGCCAGATCGAGTGATGTTTGCATACTATTCTAAAATGAGAAATGTCAATAAATCTGTATTTTAAAAAGTGTATTGTGTTTCTTTTGTTAATTGTTTATTTTTATCCTGTCCTACATCAATAAAAATATGATTAAAACCCAAAACTAAGATTTGATACTGGTCCATAAAGTATTTTTTTTATTTTTAATGATATACCATAACATGATATATTTTTGGTGTCTAGACTTGCTCCCTTGGAACAGATAAATTGAATGTCATACTGATTGCATTATCATGATTATGCAGACATTAAAATACTATGGTTAATATATAAATATAGACAAAAATTGTCGCTAGAAACATAATTGTATTATTACGTGTAGTCTATCGTAATACTTAAAAAATAAGTTATTCAAAAGTGTTATATTACTAATGTCAGTAATTTTTGAACGAATTTTTAGTTTGACAACACTTAAATGACAACTACGCGTCAAAAAACGATAAAATCCAACTACCCTCATTGGAATTTCAGCGGGAGTTGTAATGTGCGATTTGTTTCTCAGTTTAGTTATTTTAAAACGAATTTAGATATGTGTGTGTTGTGTAAATATAATATTACTTAGTAAAATAAACAATTATATGAACAATGTGTTGCACAATCCATGAAGAGAGTTCGCGTTGACTATTCGAAAAAGCTTAACCCCAGACTAAGCGGTGTTCAGGAGCAACTTGCAATGATAAGTTAACATCAGGTAAGCCATCTACTTGAATACCTTTTTAATTTATCGAGAATGGTGTATAAAACTACGCATACTTGTTCAATACAAAATGTACTGTACTATGCTGATAAAAACGATGTATTATTAATATTGCTTTCACGATTGGATAGCCAGTCATATTATGACTGGCAATAATATATCATTAGGGCACATTTTTTTTAAAACTAGCAATTGTATGTAATAGCTTAGAAGCCGCCTGCGAAACGGGTTCGATCCCCGGTCTGTTTCTGGTCTGTTTGTGGGACCGAAAAGTCTATAGTTTGTGATACCCACGATACAAGTTTTGTTTTATAGTGTGGGGTCAGGAGTATGTTTGTAGCTGTTAGGTGTACATGTTAATTGGGTGTTTTTATATATAATTTAATCTGTCCTACATGGCAGAACCCAAATTGTGAATACAGTTTCTCTATAATAAGGGCGAGATATTCTGACTTGAGTTATGACTGATTATTTTCATAAAATTATGTCTCACGTGTTTAATTATATACTAAATATGTGTGGCCTATCATAAATATTAAAGAGAAAATAATTTTACGAGCATTAAATAACTTTTCCGTTCAAGCTTACGATATAATTTATGAGTAATAAATATATTAAGTCTCGAACGTTTTGGCGAATTTAATTAACATATTTATTGGTAATTAATGATTGCATCTATTAAGATTTCGTTTAATTTATATTGGCGACGTTTACATGTAGTTAAACATTAGACGATACTAGACTGCTAGGATATAAATGTTAATAATAATAATAGTGCAATTGCACTACAGCCATACTAAAAGTTTCGAAGTACGGTAAGGGTCAAAATAATGAATAAACAAAAATGTCTAGCAATGGAGGTATCGAAATTATTCCATCTCACCTGTATCGCCGCCTATGTCATACAATAAAGGGATATGTAATTTTTAAAATAATACAAAGATAATCTTACAAAAACAATATATTGTTATCACATAAAACTCGTCAGTCATACACAAGTATAGCACATTGTAAGTCTCGTAGACATAAAAGATGGACTAGTAATATCGTCTCTCATCAGTTTACAAATTCGCTCCCTTAAATATAAACGTTTTAAATGAAAATTATGTTTTGCCTTTCTCTGTTAATGTCATGTACTAAGTTTCTAAGACAAAAGTATTTAAACTTAATGAATACTTAAAAAACGTTAATTAGTAAAGGGAAAATAGCGGGTAATTCACGCTTCTGAATTCGGCAAATGTATGCCGTAGTCGATCACAATTCTACAAAGAGACATCTATTGGCAGCAATATAATTTCGCCTTTGTCACTTTTCAGTTCGGATTTGAATAATTATCTAGCACATACTCCATTTTTTATGTCTACGGCAAGTATCTAACGTCTAATGATTACGATACAGGCAGTTTTCTATTATATTTTCAATACATTTGTTTACGACTGTCTTTGGCTATTTTATTGTTTAATAAAATTTATATACAAGCAGCATATTTATATTGAAGAAATGAATATTAAGGTAACATAGACGTGGTGCTTCTCTTTTGGCTTGTGGTAATTTTTAAACCTATGTTACATTTAAAACTTAACAATTCATATTTATAATTTACAATAACAATCTAAATAATACATGTAACAATAATGTTTGCTCAATTGATGTGCAAATATCGGAGTTTTATATAAATTAAGGTACCTTAGTGGGAGTTTAAAAATATGATTATCTTATAAAAACCTATGCCCGTAGTATATCAGTGAAAAATAAATATATTTTAAAAGAACATGGGCAATATAAGTACACTCATTCAATTCAAAATATTTCACGACAGCAATTATAGTTTTGTTGAAGTGAAAAAAAACTTATAAAAGCAATCTTATGCTGATGTGAGCAAGCAAGCAAACACTTTTAGTAGTTGATGAAATAGAGTGTATAAATAACAAATTATTTTATAATGTAGTATCAATTTATTCCTAAGAAACTTGAAATAATAAAATTGCAATTTATAAAAGTAAAAATATTTAAACAAACATAAATTACTCAAATGTAGGTACGTGTTCATGCGAAACAATTATGCACGTAATGGTTAAACGCCGAGCATTCGACCACGACCCGCATGCCTAACACAAATAAAATCCATATTATTGCAGTTTCATAGACACATACCTAGATTTGATCTCGTATCTCTTATACCCATGGCGTGCACTTGTACAATAACGCAGAAATATAATATTTGGATTATTGCAATATGAGCCTCTTACTTATATTCTACAAAAGCGAGAGCCATATACATGCTCGTAAATTGACATAACTTGGGCTGTTCACATCATATATTATGAATTTTAATGAGCGTGCTTGCTTGCTTTCCATTTTTTTTTCGGATAAGAAATCGACACACCATAGGGAAATAAATAAATGATATTTAAAGCAGAGATAACCCATACGCAATAGCGCGCAAAACTTCTTAGAAATCAGCATCTAACGTCGTTTTACTAGTTCAGCCTAATTTCACTTCCTATTCTACTCTTATTCTATCAATACTTCCGGGAAGCACTAGCGAATCGTGAGTCTATTTAAATTATTCTCCTTGTTTCATCGTCTTAGCCGATATTGTGCTGCGGAGACCCTCGGGTCCATTATCTCTTTCTCCTCTTGATCGGGCACATAATAATGCAGTTCGTAATCGGGCGACAGCTCTACAGTAATATTGTCGCAATTAGGTTCACACGGTTTCTTCATTAAGAGGTAATTTGGCCTGCTAGCTGCTTCGTCGTTATATAATCTCTTCATAAAAGCACTGGACGACGCCACACCTCTGTCATTATCATAAACTCTCCTATGCACTATACTGTTATTATACAAAACGGGGAAATCTACTTTAAACCGCTCACTGTTCTGGTTGAAATTGTCTACGAACCTATTCAGTATGTCTTTACGGAATTGCGTTTCGTAATCGTAATCATCGTCAATTGTGACCGGTTTAGCAGTGGGTAATTTAGCTAGTTCGTCGACGGTAATGCCTCGAATGGGTGGTTCTGTTAACAGAACGTAGTCCGAGTTCCTGTCGTCGTCATCCTTGGCTGCTTCGTTGATGAAATCGCCGTAGTGTTTGATGACATACGACGCTCTGTTGTAATCCCCGTTGTTCGTTACAAATCCTTGAGGTTGTTCGACTAAGGGTGGCGCGTTAGAGATGTATGAATTTTTGTTCAAATTAAAAGAACTAACTGGAGGCGGCATTTTTGGTTTAACAACGGTTTCTTTATGTCTCTCCTTTTCATTTAGGATTGGTTCTAATGTAACTGATTTATATGTCGGACCCACAGAGGTTTTAGGTGTGTCTTTTAAAGTGTACTGATTGACTTTACGATCGAAATTGTCATCGTACTCGTGCACGTTGACCTTCGGGGCAACGCGTGGTGGAAAATATTGAATAGTGGGTTTTCTATCAGGAGGATACGGGCTTATTTTCTTTGTTTGAATACTTTCTGTTGGAGGTAAGACAGTGGTTTCTTGAATTGGAACTGTGAATTTTTTCAAATCTATCTTTGACAATGTTAAATAATCGGCGTCGTATTCATCTGTTGTATCATAATATTCCGCAATATTGAAAAGCTTTTTCGCTTTTGGTGTGGTCAAAGTATTGGGATCACTATTTTTTAATATTTCGGCTACGAGAGTAGGAATCGTCTCAGGTGTGCTTATATTTTTCTCTGTCGTCACAGACGTTTTATGACCGTGCGTAGTACCATGCTCTGTATTGACATTGGGAGTTGTGGTTATCACTCTTGTGATTAGAGATTCTGGTAAAATTATGTTAGATTTCGGCGTAGTGTAACTTTCGCCAGAACCGCTAGTTTCTTCATAATCAGTGTAGACAGTATCACCAAATTTATTTATCCTTTTCTTCTTTGACTTCCTTACTTCAGCTATCTTTTCTAATCTTTCCCGCAAATCTGGAACGCCGTTCTTACTGTCTCTATCTGCCAAACTACTCAACACATTTTCCGTCTTATTTTTTAAAACTTGTGTAAACGACTTAGACGAATTCTTCGGCTTGAATACAATTCCTAACGAGCTGATGCTCTCATTTCTCCAGCTGTTATCATCAGGGTCTCTAATAAACGGCTTTGCTGGCTGTACTTCGATACGTTTCATTGGCTTGTAGTTGGGACTAACAGCATATAAATCAAGATTTTTACCTTGTTCTTGTGAGATAGGCTGCACGCTGAGAGCTTCTTCGGCGGCAGTTTTGTTTTCTGTTTGGTGTGTTTGAGAATCTTGAGCATTCCTTACGTCTGAAGTAAGTGGCTCGACTCTCTCAGTGTCGGCTCGATCGTCGCGATATCTGTGAGCGTTAGCTAAGTTGTCGTTTAGCATTTCTTCTTTCAATAGCTCTTCCTTAATCGCATCCTCGGCCTGAAATCATTAAAACCACACGTTTAACAAAATATGTATATCTTATATAGTATCATACATTTTATTTCAATAAATCTTATTTCTTGAATAACAAAACTAAAATGTACACTGGTATATTTTTCCTGACCAGAAAAGCAAATTTAATTTAAATAACGGTTTAAAGACAAAATAGCAAAATATTTGCGCGATGCTTGTAGTTTCCGATGTTTTATTTTATTTTACGCAACAGGCAAGAACCTTGACCTAAAGGACTCAAAGACACCTTAACTGAATCTAAAAGACGAAATTTCGAAAAATGGAAGATAGTACCCTGGTCTGATTACTCACCAGTTGACTTTGCGACTCCACGTATTTATTGGCCAATCTATCTGTTCTTTCAGCATCCCTGCCATACGACGTTACGCGAGTGGCTTGAGTATCTTCTGTAGTTGAACTTACAGATGTGGACGCCTTTCCGGAATAATCCAAAAATCCAGCGCGCATCGAAGATACCATACCTACTTTCCCTTCTGTTTTTTTCAATGTCGAAACAATAGGTGTAGATTGTAACTCTGAGGTAGAGGTCACCTTAGTAGTATGAGATAACTCTTGAATTGCTGCTAGCTTATTTTTATTAGCAATAAGATCTTCTCTCAGTCTTGCTAAAGAGGCTATAGGTGTGACAGCCAAGGCTTCCTCAAGACTTATACGAGTTGGTGTAGTATCTGCTTTAGATGTCTCTTCTATTCCTGTAAATGTTGTTAGTTCAGGTGTCGTCACCCGTTTTCTGTCGATTATTGTATATTTCCTCCAAGAAGGTTCTGTAGTCGTTATAATTGGTTGATCCGTAGTTATGATACTTTCTTGCACATTTGTATTGGTTTCTGATGGAATGTTCGTTTCGGTCGTGATATTTATTTCAGCATTCAATATCGGAATTAAATCAATAATACCTGACGTATTATCTATTGTAGTGCTCAGTTCGTTTATAGTTTTTGTGAAGTCTTCGGTTGCTATTGCTGTTGTTAGTGCAATATCTAGTGTGGATTTGATTTCGTCTTCAGATATATTTGTTGTTGTCTCGGTAGAGGCATTAGTTACTTCAGTGGAATTTTGTACAGGCTTATTTGGTGTTGTGCTTACATCGTTCAAAAATATTTGATTGGGTATTGTATCGTTTTCGATATTATAATTTATATCATCTAAAGGCGTGCTATCCTGCAAGGTGTTTACTTCGGCGCCCAGGTTACTAAACATAGTAGTTCCTTGGAAATTATAATCACCGTTGACAAATGCAGTCGTCCGCTCTTCCTTTTCACGGGTGTTTGCATTATTTTTGGTACTCACCGAAGTCAGCTGAGTGGTAGTATAGGAACTATCTGTTTTTGTAATTTCTTTCAAGGGTAACGTGGAAATGATTTTAATGAACTCCGCGGAGTTTAACACCGATGTACTGACCTTGGAATTTTTAATTGACTTTAATGTTTTACTTCCACTCTCGGTACTTACATCAGGAGAAGTTTTGAAGTCTAATATAGTTATATGTATATTCGGATTTCCTTTTGAATAATGTGTTGTAATTTCTGGCATATGTTTAAAAATTCTTTCACGGGATTTGTCACCTTTGTCAGTGTGTTTAAATTTTATATTACTATCATCAGCTGTAAATTTATTTTTAAAGCTATCTGTTGTTTGTGTTTTGTCCGAGCCTTCGTGTTTACTTATTTTGAAAGCTTTGATATCATTGGGTCTGTTGAGATCGTTTTTAACTTCAAGCAAGGTGCTCTCCGCTACTGCAAGGTCGGCCGCTGACTCCGTCTCAGTACTCTCCTGATTTCGATGTATTGTAAATCCATTTGTTGGCGATGCAATCAGTACGATTACAATTGCCAAAGAAATCATGATGGATCTGAAAAAAAGAATACGAGTCTCAATAATGATTACTCATAAATATAGTTTATCTTATGATGTAGTGATTTGAAGATGATTTTAATTAAATTACGCCTCATTCACTATGAAACTTAGGAGCTAAAATCCATAAATATTAGATTTGCCACGATTATCTCAGTAACATCCGCGAGGGAAGAATTTTGTAAATATACTCGTACTCGTCTTTAATTACGATTTGGACGTTGACAGATTTTCCTATCACAGTTTATAAAATGACATGTTTATTAAGAGGATTACTTCGCATCCTCCTGCCAGTTAAGATATCCATTGCATGCATTTTTTGTGCTGCATTTTTCGAGTTCCATACTGACAGACAATCATCTCTCATTATTTCAATAATCTCTCTAGACGCCACTCTAGCCTCTACAGAATACTATGCGGAGAGACAAACATTAATGCGGGAATCGAACCCACAAAGATTGCTGGAGAAAGCCTACTTCATACCTCATGCGCCGATCGGTCTGACAACCTATTACATGACAATAATCGGTATTATAACATTCATGATGACGAGAGTAAAAGCGCGAGAAATAAGTTTATGAAATGGCGATCATTTGGGCAACGTGCAGCGCCACACAATGGATATATTATTAAACAAGCCCGGCCGCCCGTGTTTAATATATTATATAAACCGTATCATAATGTTTGGATAACAATTTATTTAATCAATGGTCTGTCCCTTTCAAAGTGTTATGTGTAATAACACTTGTCTGTGCGTATAAAATGGAGTACGCACTGATGTTTTTTTACGATCAAATCAGAATTCCATAGCTTCAAATGTAATAACCGGTTGTGTGGCTTTCCTTTTTAAATTAGTGTTTAGATATTGCATCAGATGATCCTAGCTTAAAATATATTAAGGAAATGGAATAATAAAGCTAGCTGTTATTAACTACAACATTTAACTTAAAAAAGCCAGTTTATTTGTGACCTGGGATCAAAGCCGCGACCTCTGACCCGGTTATTCATTTCCCATTCAACTTGGGCCTAGGCCATTATTATTCTTTATTTATAATTTGTAAAATTACTGTATATTTATAGAAATATTTTCGTTGCATGAAAACTAAACGCCGAAGAATTTTAATGTGCGCGAAATGACAGGTGAAACAAAACAGCGTTATACAACGGTAATTAATTAAGCCTTGTACGTCCAGATAAGCGTATTTTTTTGAATTCCTTACATTACGTAGTTAGCAGTGTTGCGAGTGCAAGCCTGTGGTACTGAGGATGCGTTAACTACCGCACACGCGAAACAAACGCAACCCCACGCGTTTCCATTGGCACATGAAAAGTGTGCACGCTCGCTTTTTGTACAAGTTAAGCAATACCTATAATCGTGGTTATTGATTTATATCTATTCATGATTTGTAACCGACGGATATATCGATCTTTTTAGTTCTATTAACGGTCTGTTTTGACGTATAGCATATTGAAGAATGACAGGCATTTCATATCATTTTATGTTTCCGAGTTCAGATCCTGTATAACGTAAGTATACAGCTGCTTCCTGCGTTTAATAAATTTACGATATACTTGTGCATTCTATGACTTTGGTAAAGGTCTTAAAATGCGAATTAAATGAATATACAGTTCTAATGGCATAATTTAGAAAGCCGATTCGCGTGATAAAAAAATATACAACATAATCATGTTAACATCTTCATTAAACCGAAATCTCATGAGACAACTTTGACCTAAATATCATGAACTGGCCCAGCCTAACAGGAACAAACAAAAGTAGACTAATCGTAATCAATGTTTGTATGCTAATGCAAATGTGACACGTGACATAATACACCACACATCACCGCAATGATCCCCTTTTAATATGTTTTGTTACATATAAACAACAACCGGTCTGTCTTTATGTAACTCAATTTCATCTATCAAGCAAAATATGCATGGACAAACTCTCTCTACTTTACATTTTTACGTTATTCGTTCCGTTCGTGACGGTTTGAAATGCAATACGTATGGGGAATTTGACGTGCTTTGGCCTACAATTAACGAGAATGACTGTCACAAGTGGGTTACTGTGACATAATATGCTAATCATGTTTGATGTGAATGACAGTTTAGTTGGAATGGGATCGGAGGTCGCAGGTTCAGTACCCCTCCTCTGAAATAGTTAGGTGTGTTCATACTTCATAATAAATTGTATTCGCTTGCTTCAACGATGTAGTAAAACTTATAATTTAAATGGAAGTAGGTACATGAGAGTTCTCTACAAGAGTATCAAAGGTATTTGAAGTTTAGGTACTAGTCCGTTATCATCACTAGGTCAGCGTGGTGAACGATGGTCTTAACTCCTTTGAATATTTGAAGAAAATGCCCAGTAGTATTAATAAAGATGTAATCCGTGGATAACGTTGTGGGTAGTACATTTATTCTCCACCATATATATATTTAAATATGTGTTACAAATTGTATTGTACTATTGTTTGTTATCCTAAATAAATGAAAAAAAAAAAGATACGAACTGCTACATCAAAATAAACGTGCAAGTTTGCTCACTATGCATTACAGCTATGCCGGTCGGTTTTTTATTTTTTAAGTTATAGTCGTCAACCATGTCACCATGCCAAAAAGTAAATACTAAAGGTCAATGACCTAATTAATAAAGGATCTTAAATAATACCACAATATAAGAATTAAAGACAACATCTTATACTTAGAACTGGTAAAAAATAAAAATCGAGCTACCAATGTGTTAAAAGTGATAGAGCCTTGCTTTAGCCAGGTTACATTTGAACATGAATGGAACTCCAGGTACTGTCTACTCTGTATAGCATCTCAGATCATCGAATGTCTTGTCATTGAGATCCCTAAAAAATGGAGAGATAAAAATCTATTTTCTCTTATACTGTCCCTTAGGTACTATTATTATCCTCAATTATATTATGTAGACAACGTATTTGCAATCTAACAGACGTTGCATTGGTAGAGTGATTATTTCCTTCCAAAAGTTCACTCATTTGTGTGCTATTAAAATAATTAAAAATGAAAGGTCAAACCAAGTTATTCAATTTATAAAATTTTAGTCAAACAATTACTCCCTAAATACTGTTCGAAAGTTTATCAAGCGTACTTATATAAAACTTCTATTTAACGTAAAGACCATAATAATTAAAACAAATTGTTGTGTGTCAGTGAAAATCCCATACCTAAGGTTGAAGGTCGCGGTGTAATCAATTTGCATAATTCTTAAAAAAGTCCACATAACTCGGAGAAATTTTGTGAGCCTTGATATGTGCACGAATCACGCAATATACGAAAAAACGCAATTTATTAGAAATTGTGTTGGTATTAATTGCAATTTTATAACTGCTGTGTTTACAACCTTTTTGTTTCGAATGATTGCTTTTGATTACTGAATGAAGGTACCATAAAAAATGAACGGTTTACCTCTTCCTCTATTTGACCTCATCCCAGAGTGAGAAGGGTCAAGGCAACATCATTTTAATAGAAACGTGAAGAATGATTTAGCTTATGACAGTCGGTAGCCTGATGTGAACTCATTCGATAAGAGGTTAAGCCGATGTTAATCCGTACTCTAATATGATTAATAAGGACTTATAGACTATACATACGTTTAAATTTTTAGAATAATTATGTTTTCGTTCACCGTTAGATTAACCGATAATTAAATATAAATACACGATATTTCGCCAATTCAGAGATCTACGCGCTGCTATAAAACATGCATTCTTTGGAACCTTTCTGTGTGCTCGGAACTTGAATATCGCAATGTAGTGACTTGACTTCTGATTAAGCAAAAACTATTTAATTATTTAATGTTCCTTGATCAAGTCGCATATATATTATCTGTAACCAAGTTTGAAGATTGAGGTCCAATATCCCCTCACATAACCTGAATAAAGGCCATTTTCCAGATAGCCTACACAGACTGAAAAAGTTTTCTCTATTACCAAAAACTTAGATGTTCAACAAATGTGATTTAGCAACACCGGCGAAGACATATTAACGTGCAGAACGAAGCATGAAAGGTTAGTAACAATTATAGTTAAACAAAACGTCGACAACGTTTATATTATAAAAGCATATAGTCATATAAGACGAGCAATAGCCTCGCTAGGGGAGAAGTGCCCTACTGAGACAAAGGTCGTAGGTTCAAACCACACACGTCTGACTTCACGTGTGTAATTATAGTTAAATAATGCTTCTTTTGATGGTGAAAGCAAACAACGTAAGGAAATCTACATGCTTGTCACTTCTCCATGACAATTGCATAGGCAAGTAGTGTACATTAACCTGAACTAAGCAACCATGCTGTATTAATGCCCTACGCCTATTATCTCAATGCCGATTACCCTTTTCTCTTCCCATCGGTTTTCCTTTCCTCTCTCCTCCCGATTAGATAGCCAAGCAACACATCTATGATCCAAGGGTTGTGGATATTATCAGCGGCAGTGACCGACAATCAGGTGACCGACTTACTCATTCGCTGGATCTATTATATTGGATTTAAAAAATCGCAGAGAACACCCATATTTATTAGGATGTCTAAGAGCTGATCGGATATAAACAATGACAAATGTAACCTGCGTGCCTGGACAATGTAAATCTAATAAATTGCTCATAACGCTATTAAAAGTTTTTACGTCCCGAAGCGGCGTCCGTGCATGAATTACAACGGATTTGCATATTGCTGTAACATCTCACCGTTGCGTATATCAAATGGTTTGTTTCGATGTATTACGCTCTATATATACTTAATAAGTGGAAATTAAGAAACATTCATTACCATAGATGCGAGTTGAAACTTTTATGTTCTTTCATTTGTTGACTAATTGTCTGATACTGTTACAGTTCGGAATAATTCTAGAAGAATTCCGTTTAACACTGATACAAGTGATCAGAACCAATTATTAAATTATTCGTCCTCATTATCCCCATAAGCAAAGTAGGTAAAATGCACTTTGATGCCGGTGATAATCAGTGCTGGTTCAATCTAGAGGCAGGATGGATATCCGCCACTTTTGCTTTTTGATTGAAGAACGCGTTAAACGGTCAAATCTGGTTGTTATTTAACAAGGCTGGCACTTTTTTATCGCTTCAGAAACTCGTTATATTTTCCACAAAAAATTAATTAAACGAAAACAATTAAAAGTGGTTAAGAAACGTGAACTTTTGTGTAAGCAATATTATACTTTTGGCGATCTTACCTACCTACAATTCGTGCGTAATACTGTCGTGTTATTGTTTACTACATATTATGTCATTATTGATTTTTCTATAACACTGAATGCCGTCATCTGTGTTCACGTTATATTGCCTTTGTTTCGGCATTCATATTTTGATTGTTTTTCGTGTTTTGGTATAAACAATAACCCACTCAATGGCTATAACAGCCTCCGTAGCATGTCTAAGCGCTATTCAACAGTTCTTATAATATTTTCGGCTTAATTTATACATAGAAATTACGCAAAAGTAACTCTTATTTCCAAAAATATTTTCGAACATCGAAACATCTAGACTTCTTCCGTATACTCGTATTATACAGTTTGCAACATAGAAACAATAATTATATAAAGCTTGAATAATATATTAATTAGAGAGGGGAAAGGTCGGAACTGGCGTTAACCAACAATAATGAGAACTTTTCGTATTATTCCGGCGCTAAGCGAGAAAGTTAGGCGTGTTATGTTAAAACGCCGTGATACAATGATTCACTGCTACAATAGAACACGAATATTTTGCGTCAATCAATCACAAAGTCGTAACTCGCTTTCATATCGTCACTTATTACGAAAATTTTAGTTACATACACTAACGTAAAAAATTACAAACTTGTTATATTTATAGAATTCGTTTATTTAGGTAGGTTCGGTGGTCAAGTTAAAACTTGTTGACACACTTATGTTTCCTTTCAATAAGAAAAATAGCTACCTAATACAAGTATTTGTAATTACAAGCTTTTGCAATAGCAGAGTAATTAAAACGAATGAACTAGGGCAATTTCAATTGGAACCGTTCGATATGAGTATTACCATTTATCGATAGCTAAAAAAATGGTTATTATGTATGGGACATGACTATTCTATTTTCTCACGATAGTCGTATCGTAAAAAATACTTAGAAATGTTAAATGTCGCAATATTACAACTGTCTATTACCACATGTGGAGCCTATTTCAGCCCATACCGGCTGAAAAACAGTGAAGCTAACGCAACACACTGACAACATAATACCTAAAGTGGCTTGTAGTAAACCGCGCGTGTCGAACCCACCTGCAAGCGACGCGGGGCGCCATGCTGCTGACAATGTTACCACTGCTGGCAATGTTACCACCACTGACGATGCTGTCACTGCTGACGCTGCTGCGCCGGCGACAGTCGCGCGCCCGCGCCAAACACACGACCGCTGAGTGCGCGCGACGTTTCATTACTGACCGACCAGTGACCATACAACACTGCTCACAACTTACAACTATTGTCGACTAGTACGGACTACGGCTAAGCTGCAGCAAAATCCTATGCACTAACAGTTTACCGCTGGATATTGGACATGACCATTCACTAGTAAGCCGGGTTTTTGCTACCAGCGCCGAGGATTTGATAGATTATAGATTTGATCAGATTGATACTTGATAGAGCACCCTGGGTGGATTTGATATGACGCCGTGGTCACCTACGATTCCTCCTATCTGCCATCGTAACTCATGCAAAAAATAATAGCATTAAAATAATTATTCGTAAATCAATACCCAAGCGCTCCCTGACGCGTCTGCTGTATACAATTATCTGGAACAAATAGAATATAATTTAGGAGCATTCTTCCCTTACGAACTTTGACTGGAGGTAGGAAAAGTTAAGAATTATGGGCGGAATAATACCAGATACTTTCAGATTCATTCCGGCAATAGTAAGAGTGGCAGAAAATTTACTGGTTGTAAAAAAATATTTACGGAACAATTACCTACTACCACGTAGTTAATAAATATTTTTTAAGTATTGTGTTATGCGAATTGCCAACAAATATATCGGCAGGCCCTAAAAATTACTCGCGCGGAAATCGAAGCCACGCCCTTCACTCACATACGCAGCCGATCGCCAAATCACTGCGCTAATTTCATTTAACTACTTACAAATTGCTCCTACAAATGCGTTATGAGGAGAAAATTAGGTAATACTGTTTTTCATCGATCGTAATTTCATAGCGATCACCGAAACTGCAGGGAACTTCCTATAATTGTATAATTACAGTGCAAATATAAAGGATGTCTGCTCTTCATTGTAATTCGAGGCTTCCTTCGGTTCCGGAGAGCGGCCTTCGCGCATCAGTTTCACATAATTATATGCTAATAACAATAATTCATTATTCCGCCAATGACACATCATTTCCTCATGCATCCGTTCATTTCATTTCGTAACTTGTACATTTTTCAGACGTTTGGAACTGCGCATACTCAATACGCCATTATTAACAATAATTGCATAATATTATGATTGGGGTCGACGTTGGAGATAAAATAATTATTAATAAAATTAGCCGAAATTGGTAATCGGTGCTAAATATGTGATTAATAGACTAATCACTAATAGGTCACATAATATGTACTATTTTAATGTAATAACAATTTGGTCCGTGGTGCTTTACAGCTGGCTTCTCTGTGTGTAAGTCTTTATGCGAGGTTATTTACCTCCTTATTTCATTGTTTTTTCACCCACTTTGTTACGGAAGGAAGTGGACAATACTTTATTTCCAACTCCTATTCATTTAACATTGTGATTGATTTCGTTGCGGGTTAAAGACAAATTAGACGTTCCCGGAGACTCGCTGAGCTTCAATGCTCGGTGTCATTCACAGATTAAGGAGTAAATCATTTATATGCGTGCCACTGTTGATCCTGGCTTATAAAATAGTCAAATTCCATTTCTTTGTATTAAAAAATATGTTGCGTAATTGGTAAACAATTTATCAAATATTAACTTCAATATTGGCATTGTTTCTTTTATCAATCTTATCAAATAAACTTTTTATCAATATCAGTGTTAAGGTAGGTCGCGATTTTGAAGTTGCCCTTTGCGTGATAAAAGGTGGGACACCTCAGGCCTAATTTTACTGTATTCCGCATAGATTTAGATTCCGATTTAGATTCACTGTAAATTTCGAGTCCGGAGCCCCGTTGGTACTAAAATTCATACCTAATACTACGGCGTTGGCCTTATGTTTTCCTTCTTTAAGGTACTTTTTCTGTTCGTTTAAGAAAGTTATAGTTTTCTATTAAATTATTTTACGATATTGCCGCGACCAGTGACTAACCACATAATAAAAGCCCGTGATTTATGTGCTTATCGATATTACATATACTAAGAGGGATACATTATTTTTGATCACCCTCCATAACTTATACTTCCTATAATTTACACGTAAATACTTGCTTGGTTTAATATATTAATGCATGCGCAGTGGATGTGATCTATTACATATTTAATATTGCAAAATGTAAATCAATCGAAAACGATGTTTATTAAAACGATTACACTCGTAATTGTTTTTTTTTGTGTAATTATAATGATTTATTGCAGTTCAGTGAACATGGCTTACTTTGCGAGTTGTGACAGGCATTACAAACATGTTTATGTTATCGTCATTGACTATTTTTTAAATCTACCAAAATCCAAATGATACCAAAATAAGCCTCCACTGTCCCACTGCAGTGCAAACGCCTCTCTACCCCCCTTCCATTCGTCGCGGTTCAGTGCTCGATCCTGCCAGTCTTTCTCCCACCTGTCCAACTCATCTTGCCTTCTTTTTCTGGGCCTGCCGCGAAGTTTCCACAAATAAAAAAATATATGAAATGCTATAGCCCCCCAACTATCTAGATAGTCAGAGCATGAAGTGGGAAGCAGTGCACAGTGATAGCTATAAATCGAAGATCAAGTGAGATCTATTCGTCTGTGATTTTTCGGCTCCTTTGTTGTTTACTATGTAGATTTTGGTGGCTGCCCACCCACGTAATAACTCGGCGAAAGTATTTTTATAGATATCAGATTTTCGTTGAAGATACCTCGAGTCCCTATTAATATTTGTCTTTAAGTAAAAAAAACAATATTACAATAATACACACTGAACAGTACTAATTTATCATCACCAAATATTATAGTTTAGCCACGAAAAAGCTTTTTATTTTATATATTTCTCGCTAGGCCCTATGATTTGATTACCTCTTTTGCGTTTTGTCGTCTACTGACTATACCCTGTGGCTCGTTGTCTATGACATTACCAACATTAGAATTTCAAATTTGAAAACCATTCGTTGTAACTTATTGCTTTGGTTCGCGATATTTTATATAAATAAATAAAATAATGGAGTTTAAAACTCCCATTAAGTCAAGCAAATCGCTACAGAATGACAAAATTACAATTCCACCGTCTCCCTTTTTAAACAGACTTGGGTATGGTACAGGTAAACAACTTTTGTATTTGTTTATGATTTAAACAAACTTTTATTCACTAATTATTATCAGATTGTGATTACTAGATATTATTTATGCTTCTAGATACTTATTTAGTTATATATTCGATTGATAAATCATTGGTTAGTCGTGGAAGCTAAAAAGTGTACCCACCATACATTTTATGATTGAATGACTTCATGCAAATTTCTTCGTGTTACATTTGAAAATATAGCAAAAATGGTTTTTATTTCTAGGTGTATCTGTAATGCAGCTAGTGCGATCACCGAGGGCAGGACAAATCCGTTCACCCTGGGCTCTGAAAATGCTAAATAAACGAGTAAAACCTAACAAAGTATACACAGACCGTTTGAAAGCAGAAGGAGAGTTACTACAGAGGATGTCGCATCCTAATATCGTGGGATTCCGAGCGTTCAGCAAGACAAAGATACTGTATCTGGGTATGGAAGCATGTGACTTGTCCTTAGGAGACATGATAGAGAAGAGAGTAGAGGATGATAGTGAACCTTTTAACCCGAGACAGATGCTCAAGGTAATTAGTATTATTTTCATATTCATTAAATAATAGAAGCCTTCAATATATCAATCTATTAAAACATACAAATTATGTCATATTACTATTTCTGCACACTAAATGAAAGTAGTCCAGACTAATTCCTAAAGATGCTGTTCACACTAAATTTTCATTGGGCACAGATTTGATAACCGGTAAATACAGAGTGTAGCAAGTCTTAATTATGAAACTTGTTGGGTTGAGGAATATCTACTTGTTTATATAAACATTTGACACATTGTATGTGGCTGCAAAATAGTGACCTATTTATCTATCGGACTTGAGTTTATTATTTAAGTATTTAATAAGACTAGTAATGATAGTTGCATATGCATTCATCTTAGAAACTCATGTTTCTGTGTGACAAAGTCAACCAATAGTTGTTTACAACAAGTATGAGGTCTACTTGCCACCTTGGAAATTCAATTATTGTTTTAATTAATAAATACTACACCCATTTATCAGGTGGCTGCAGACATAGCGAGTGCCCTTGACTACCTGCATACAAAGATGCAAATCCTCCATGGTGATATGAAGTCATACAATGTTCTTGTGAATGGAGACTTTGTGATATGCAAGCTGTGTGACTTCGGAGTCACTTTACCTCTTGACGAAAATGGTGTCTTTGACAAGCAGAATGCTGGAAAAGCTGTTTATTATGGTAAGTTTACCTTACCATTAAGTATTGGATTAGAATTGAATGTTTTAAATTAATGTAAATTGTAGATATTGTGTTTGTGTTTAAGTTAGGTGTAATGCCAACTGAAGTTTTACAAATATTGTGCATCTTTGAGCAAGAAACTGGCTACAGAGAGGCCGATTTTGACCCCAGTGTTTATTTATATTTTATAACATACAAAATGTACTCCAGTAGGCATGCAATAGTGTCATCTACATTTACCAATCTTATTTCCGTCCCAAGGTGTGACAAGGTATTTAACATTGTCTATAATAAATGTCCTTTATTTTACAGGTACAGAAGCCTGGAGTGCTCCAGAAGTAATACACGGTGGAGAGATCACAGACAAGACAGACATATGGCCCCTTGGTCTTACACTATGGGAGATGATGGCACTAATGCCTCCACATTCACAGGTTGAAGATGAAACTATGGATGAAAGTGTTATGTGCTTGGACGACTCAGTTGAAGATATGGACCACTTTTCAGAAAAATATGGTGAGTTAAAAAATAAATTTCAGATTATCAAAACTATATCTCAGCAATTCTACATTACCAATAGATTTTGATTTGGAACATGTGTATCATCAATTGTCAATAATTTTTTTATTTAGTGTTGTAGTGAAAAGCTATACAATTTGCTTGTTGTAGGTTAGATAAATAGTACATTATACTAATATTGTGAATAATAAATGGAGTTTGCATGATGATTTCTTAGATTTACGCGAATGTTACACATTTGATCGCGAATCTGGTTTAACTTTGACATAGAACAACAGATAGATAGTATTTTTTTTTCTAAAGATGGTAAATATTTTGACTAAATATACCAAATATAAATGATTATAGGCACCCGGCCACCAGTTCCGGCGAACATATCAGAGAAGCAGTATGCAGAGCCACTGCTACTGTTCTGTTGCTGTACGGAGACTCTCGCCTCCATGCGTCCGTCTGCACACCAACTAGCCATCACCGCCACAGACATGCTGGAACAGTGTCACCTGGCTTCCAACTAACAAAGTACTTAACTTGCATCATAGAGTGGGGTTCATATGACATGGATCTATATTGTACAATGAAAACCTATATACCTGAATGTTCACAAAATAATTTTGACAGTATGTGGCCTATCAATTGCATTAGGCATTTGGTAAACCTAATCCCTTACTCAGAAAACAGAGCCAGACTCAGTCAAGGTTAGGCAGAAGATGATTATGTAACTCGGAATGTGCCAACCTGCACTAGGCCAGCATGGTGGATATATGGCCTAACCCTTATCCAACATAACTCATGATTGTAGAGGAGGCCTATGCTCTGCAGCGGGATGTACATAATATATTATATGCTGATACAGATACAGAACTCAATATGTTGCAAAAATCTATAATTAATTATATATATTCTTAAAACTAATTGGTTAACTACTGTGACGTGTGTAAATACAGAGGTATTTGTAATCTGTTAATAAATAAGGGCACTTCAAATGTGTATGCAATATAATTCCATAAGGCTACTCAATAAAAGATTTATTATATTTAAAAAACAATTTATTACAACAAAAAGGTTTTTAACAAATGCGCAGTTTTATTTGTTTATCATCAACCAATTTAGAATAATTCCTTGCTATTAATGCTTGTGATATACCAAACCTGGGTATACCCCAATTCCCACGGACCAATATTTCAAAATCTTACAAAAATGACTACCTGACCAGTAATTGACAGTATGTCAATTACTAATAATTTAATTACAACTAACCCTATCGCACATTCTACAATTTACGTTCATAATTATTCTTAGTGGTTGATGACAAAAATAAACTAACATCAAACACCAATAGCCTAAACTAACTTAGCAATATCAAATACGTTGATAAACATCATGTACTGTTATATAATGTGTTATATGTGCCATGATTTGTGGGAAAATATAAACAGAAAATGGTACCGTATAAACGGGTATAAATGTATTAGGGATAAATTATTATCTATCAGCGCTATTACATTGGCTCGAAAAATATTTTTGTTAGCGTCATCTATCGGATTTTACAGTAAATATACTGCAATTAATAGATGGCGCGCCTATCGCCTCTTTACCACCGTAAACATTGAAAATGGACTGAGTGCCAAATGGCTACTTTTAACTTAACAGCCACTACTGGTTAAAATGGAACTTAAGTTTTATTAACACTTTTCCGTATTTAATTCATCGCTCAATAGAAAACCCTTAGTCCATTCTCCGTGCCTAACATACGAAAAGCCTATATAAAACTTCTTATATATTTACAATTGTGTTAAAATAGATATGGGCTGCTACTTTAAAACTGAAATAAATAACTCAAAGTAAGATCATCAGGAGAATCAATAAACGCTGTCCTCATAATTTGTAAAGCTTGTTAAAACAGTGCATATTGAGCGTTTTTAAACCAACTTAAAACTACTTATCTAAGACATAAAATAAATAACACATGATGTACAACATACAAATTACAACAGTTATGTACAGTCCACAGGAACGTTAAAGCATATCAAGAAATAATCAAAAATAAATATGTATTCTAAGTAGTCATTCGTATTTTATATGTTTGGGTTTTATGATTGTCTTTTACATTATTTTAATTGTCAATTTGGTGAGTACATTATTGCTCTATTCTAGGACATATAAAATACTACCAAATACAATTCATACAGAAATTGCTTCTGTAAAAAATATATAATTTACTGTGCCAATTTTGACATGCAGTGTTGTATAGAAATAATGCGGACTGTTTTACCTTATATTTATTGTACAATAGTTATTATTGCTTGTGGGTGTACGAAAATATATTATATCTAAGCTAAAATGTAGGATTAGTGTTCAAATTAGAAGAAACACATAAAATACCTATTAATTTGACTTTTAAATATTGTGATTTCGGTAAAACCAAATAAATAGGACGTATTTGATTATATTGTTTTTAAATAGATACATCGTGTTTTAATGTGTTTCGTCTAATTACAAATAATATTATTCCACTAAAATTAAGTATAACATGAACCTGCAGTCACACGTCAATTTAAAAAATGTGGTGACTATATATTGTTCTTAAATTGGATAAAAACCATTGGTGGTTGCCAACCAAGCAACCAACCTCTTATATTCCTGGATATTGCAAATACATAGTAATTGCAACGCCTTTGATTTATTTTTTATAAGAATAATACTATTTTTCATGAATTGTTTAAAATTAGTGTTTAAGTAGATTTTGTAATGTTTAAAAAATATATTTAAAAGTAAAATAAGTGTGATGTGTAACCACAGCATATACATTGACTAGTGTATGTAGTACTATGTAGTGTAGTGTGTATGTACATTTCACATGTCGCTTATCACTAAACAGCACCAATCATAAACTCAACCGTTTCGACTTGTCAGCAAGTCACCAAGTCAATACTAGTCAAGTGTCTGTTAAAATCTGCAAAAGTTAAATAAGAAACTACATCTTTATATTTGGTTATACTCTATGTATATTGGTGTATGGATGCTTCAATTATGTTTTATCTGTAGTAACGCCTTGTGTAATCACAAAATTGAGAATAGTTGTTCAGACATATTTTCTATATTATTTTCAGTTTCTACTAAAATATTGGTTCAATTAGGGATTAAATCAAATTTCTCTCTAGGATTTGGAAATACCAGTGTAGACATAATAAATTCGAATGATTGCTTTTATTGTCCTCATAATACTGCAAGATAAATTCGAAATACATCCATAATTGGAGATCACATAAGGCATAACTCCAGTAAAAACCAACAACTACTAAGGCGATGTGTGAATGCATGTGAGGTATTGTAATTAAGGCGAACAGCTAAAAGCTTCACTATGCTAAAACGTCACTTCACCCCCAACTTAACAAAACTACTTGAACTTTTAACCAACTTCCTAATATATTTTTTTGTTTAACGGCCGCACTCAGTAACTACCGTACTCAGAGACGTTTGATGTCAATTAAATTGTTCCTTAGTACAGATTCACTTTGTAAAATCGACACTAAGTACTGATTTTATTGACATTAAATATGTTTGAGTACGGCAGTTACAGTATTATTCAACTTAACATTATGAGTTTATTTTTCTGTGTCCAAAAATATTCATTTAGCTAGATTATTCAAGAACGAAGGTTTCAATTAGCAGAGTATTTAGTACAAAGGAAGTTTTGTTATTTTGGGGGCCTCGTGAAGTATGTACATGGTATATAAAATATGTATTATATCTAAACTTGAATGAGATTTTTAACAGATCAATGAGTGATGTGAGATTTATACAGCTACCCTCTGTATAGTGGGGATAGCTAAGCATAATTAACTAGTGTAACATCTTACCATAAATTGCACATTTTACATTGATTTCTCTCTTTTTCAACAACTGATATTTAACAATGATCTACACATGATATTATAAATGATTTATAAATAGTTTTGTGTCCATAGTATATTGGTGTTGCCGGATATTTTTGTTAATGGTAAAACTTAAATTGGTCAAAATAAACAATATTGTACTTGTAAGTACGTAGGTAAGGTTTTGTGTGGTGTATGTGTATATGTAGGTAAATAAACATAGATTTAGGATATCTAAAGGTGTTGATATCACATTTTTAGTTAATGCAAACATATAAATACAATACAGTATCCATATTAAAAGTAAGGGATTCTTGTTAATACTGGTAAAACATAAAATTATTAGCAAAGTGTGTTATTGTACATGAAGTATGCGAGCGGAGTGTAACGTTTGTAACAGTGTTGTGGGTTCAGACTCGCGGGAGAGTTCGCAGGCAGGTTGCGACATCAAGTTTTCAGGCAGGTTGCGACATCAAGTTTGCGAGCCGCGAGTGCAGCGTGTAGGGATAGTGGCGGAGTGTAACGGTAATGCTAGTGCAGCGTGGTCAACGTGGTCAGGCGCGCGTGAGAGTTCGCAGGTAGGTTGCGACATCATGCTTGCGCGCGGCGAGCGCGGCCTGCAGCGGCGTGAGGCCGGCCGCGTTGCGCAGCCGCGCGTCCGACACGCGCGCCAGCAGCTTCACGCACGACAGCTGACCGAACATCGCCGCGCCGTGCAGCGCCGACTGACCGTTCTGCAACATGCCGTGTAACACTACTTCATATTTTTATATTGAGGCAATATTAATAGGTAAAATTATGCGTCAACAATTCCTGCAACAAAAAAATTATAAAATTCCCAATATTCAACGTTTGAGCCAGTTATATTTTTTGTTTACTTTACTAGTTTTTACACAGCGTGTTGACTACATCATTCAATTAGATGGAACATAAACGAACTGAAATGCCCACCACTTTATAAGTTTATTGATTTACTAATTGAACCACGCCTTCAAAATGACGACTAATATCACATGTCTTGACGAAAGACTGATATCTTATAATGAACAAAACAACTCACAGGTAATAATCCCAAGTTAGGATTATACTTGAGCAACTCGGCCACGACCGCCGCGTGTCCCTTGTGTGCCGCCTTGAACAGTGGCGTCGCGCCGTCCTGAAAAACATCATCATAATTGACTCTTCATCACATGATTTGCTTATGGATGTTTTTATTAATATTATATTTTGAATTTTGGACTATCTCTGTTGGGTACACTTACGAGTGTCCATGTTGATTCAGTGTTAAACACTACAAGAAAATTGTTATATTATCTAGTGGCATTTGCAGAGCGTAGTGTATGTTGAGAGACACGCAAGCCGTATTTAGTACAAAAGGTATCTGGAGTGGAATGGGAATTGCGGGAAGTAACTAGTGGTGTAGAATAGGCACTTGTCGCAATTGGATGAGCTTAAGCCACCAGTAGTGTTCTAGCGAGGCGGTTGTACTGGCACTACTTGTCAGTATGTAGTGTAGAGCAAACACAATGTAGTATAGGCAATATACCTGTCTCACTACGCGCTATTACGGCGAAGTAAAACAGCATACAATACAAACATAGCGATTTATAAGAATTTCTATGGTATGTAAAGTCCGCCAACTAGCACTAGGCCAGCGTGGTGGGTCATACGGCCTAACCACTTTAAATCGTACTCTCGATTGTAGAGGAGGCTCGTGCCCTGCAGTGGGCCGTATATGACACAGTACCTGTCTGAGTTGGTCGGGATGCGCGCCCGCGGCGAGCAGCGCGCGCGCCACGTGGTCGTGTCCGCACTGCGCCGCGATCCACAGCGGCGACGCGTGGTCGGCGCGCGCCGCGTCCACCGCCGCGCCCGCCGCCACCAGCCGCCGACACACCTCCTCGTGACCGTTCTGTGCGGCTATGAATAACGGTGTTGCTTTGTCCTGCAAACACAAACACATTCACATTGATACTTAAGCATACAACAGTGTTACTAGGCGACCCTGTGATATGGTAGTGCAAGAATTCTACCTCTGTATCTCCTGTAAAAGAGGAACTAAAAAGGTTATCTGAGTCTCTGGGCTGACCACTAATGTTAATACCTCATAGGGATGACCAGTTTTAAGTGGACGACATATTCTGTACCCCTCCCGTTCCAACTTATTAGGCCAACATTTGACATTTTACACTAACATTTGACAAATTTTCATTATAAAGAAAATGCCTCCAAGTTACAAAACATATTTTGAGAAATTACAGTAGATTATAGTACTTTACAGTGTCTCACCTTCATGCAAGAGTTAACGTTAGCTCCCCTCCTGATCAACTCTTCCACCACTGGAAGGTGTCCGCATTGACACGCCACGAATAACGGCGTGCCACCGTCCTGTAAAATTGTATAATATGTTAAATCAAAGGAAATATAAAAAAAAAATCTAGATTAACACAAAACTAGACTACTGTGGATAATCTAATGATAAATGTTGCTACTTACTCGTACAGATTAAGATGAAAATCCATGTCTTATGTGACTAAAGCTCCAATGGCAAAGGCGAAGTATAAGGAATGTTGTGCTTTTGCAAATATATTTTTTTTTATATCAATTAACTAGACCCTCGTTGTCTAATCAAATATTTGAATTTTGTATAAAAATGTTTCTTAAACAGCCTAAATTATTAAGTGATCTTAATCCCAGGTTCAATCCCAAAAATGCACCAATCAAGGCAGGTCAAATGTACCTGTATCGCTGAATTTTTAAGGTAAAGTTTTTACATGATTCTATAGATAAAGAATAAGATCGTTTAATACTTTGGTATTTACCGTGCTGGGCCCGTCAATAGCCGCTCCCGCGTCGAGCAGCAGCTGCGCGATGTCCAGGAAGCCGCCCTGGGCCGCGAAGAACAACGCGCTGGTTCCTGTCTGACGGCCATTACTCTCACCACATCTTATATGCATGGCTCGGTTGCATTCAGTAACTGTGGCGATAATTTTATCTGAAGATGTTGAGGCCATTCAGGAATTATCGTCAAGTTACTTGATACAACCGAGCGTAAGTCCATGAATGGACTTTACTTAAGTGAGTTCAGATGATGCTGTTGCTAGATGGCGCTGTACATTTTCTGTTAACAGACTTTTTAAATACCGTACTAAAATAGGTATGGTGTAACGTACGCGACAAATTGCGGAAATAAAAATTATATCGAAAGTCGCGGAAAGTCCAATAGATGGCACTACTTGCATAGAATTAAAGAACAATTAACGTGGAAAACCCACTATAGTGACACACGCAAGTGTATCTGGTGTCGGGTTTAGCCTGAGCTACAGTTTATTTGGTTACAAACAAGCCGGCATAATAATTGTAGATCGCAATACACTTAGTATTAGGAGCATCGTGAGCAAATTGTCGAGCTAGCATAATAAAGTTTACAGTGTCAGTATAACCTTGCTCACCTATTGTGACGAAACTAAACAGTCTTCAGCAACCTAGTGCTAGTCCAAGTAGTAAGTATGACGTAACACGAGAGTCTTACCGTCCTGCAACAGGCGGGGTCGGCGCCCTGCGCCAGCAGCTCGCGCACGCACTCCGTGTGCCCCATCGCGGCTGACAGGATCAGCGGCGTGGTGCCGTCCTGCGAACAATAACATAATAAGTAATCTTGGTTACATGCAAGAAAAGAAGTAGAAAATTTAAATCGTTGTTGTATTAAAAAATCTTACCTAATATTATGTGAAAACAATTCATTACGTAAGTGTGGAAAAAGGGGCGGGCAAAAAATAGAAATAAATTAGTTTCGTCCCAAATGACTAGGTTTATAAAAAGGTCAAAAGGACAACTATGGAAAATTTATAGATCCGGGAATTCTTTTTGCCTACTTAAGACACAAACCTAATATCCTTCAGTCCCAAAAGGCTAAGATTCCATAATTACTTAGTATGTTGATAAATCTTTAAAAGACATCTCTATAGTTTACCCATCCGTGTAATGTAAACGACTTCTCATAGCAGAGTAAACGTGTATGAAATGAAGTTTGTTCGTTTGAAAAGTTTCTGATCGCGGTCGGCCCAGTTTGCATATCTTTTCACTGGGCGCCACGGCAGCAGTGCCGGTCTAGACCCAATTTTTATATGGGCAAGATAAATGTTACAAATCTCCCCTCTACTCGAGATATTATAAATATTAATTTGACGAATGACGACATTCGGAGCGTCAAATATCGTGGGTGGACAAGGTAGACGTACGAACTAATAAAGGTTGCGGGAAGTCGGATGGATGTTGGAATATGGATGTGTTCGTGTTGCTGGGGGAGTTTCTTGCGCCGTTTCTTATTCACAGCTACAACACGTTCCGAAGCGGTGGTAGCAGATATTTATAAGCCGATTAATTATAATTGGGTTTTCATATTTACAATAATTAACTTATGATGAGAAAAATTATAGCTGTGGTCATTGGTAACGGAATTTGCACCCATTTTTTTCGTAGGTTAAAGGAAGTCCTTTAATTTTGAAGGCTCCAAACCAAGAACCGTGGGCTGTGGCCCACATCTGACGTAACAACCCCTCGCGCCGCTCCTGGTCTGCGGTTTGTAAAGCGCTGTGCAAAGTGGAGCGTTATGAGAGCGCGTATGCGGGGGCGCGAATAAAAAGCGCTACCGTTCAATGGTTTGCACTTACATTCGCCCACTCGACGACCTAACGAGTTTTTAAGTGTCGGATATAAATGTTTTCATGAGTAACATTTTCACACTTTCGATATTTATTGAGATCGAAGTGTTCATTATCAAGTAGAGCTGTGGGTTAGGCAATGTTGGTAATGACTTTCATATAATAGAAAATACTTTTTATTTTTATTACTTCACTAAGAAAACTACCGCTGGTTTTATATTAATTCTATTTGTGTGGAAGAAATCAATAGCTACGCTTTGTAATGTAAAAATAGAAGAAACTTAAATGAAGAGTCGAGTTTCACAATATTAATATCATAGAAAGTTTGTAATTTTATTTAAATAATAGGTATGTTGCACATTCCTATTTCCGAAATATGAATAAAAGTTTTTTACATAATCATTAAGTAATTGCTACAACATCGCAATTAATGTATCATGATTTAGCAAGGCAAAATTACATTAATAAACACGTTAATTTTAATGATCTCGAAATCTTAAGAAATATCTGTTAAATAAAATGCTGAATTACAAACGACAATGTATTGCAACTTAATTAGCACTTTTATAGCGACGTAAAACATTGCATCGTGAGGAAATCTGATCTTTACAAAAATGTCTATGACTCTTGGTTGTGCTCATGCTCAACATTTGGACATCTTAATAATATAATAGGTTGTTACCGTAAATCTTCGTAAGTAACTGCTATACATTTTCGCAAAAAGGTTGACTTCAGGCAGGAGCCAAATAATTTTACAGCCAGAAGAATAAATAAACTATACCAGTGATATTTAACTAAGCAGTCTCCTCAGTTAATTCCACATTACCGACGTGGGCAATAAACTGAATGTTTACTCGAGCGCGCTTCAGCGGCCGAGCTTTATCGCAACGAGCTCGGCGGAGCAGACATTTTGTAACGTAGACATTTTGCGAGATGGGTTTTAATGTGGTTTGGGTTTTTATCTTCGTTTTAGTCTTTTGGTATTGATTAATAATAGTGAAGTGCTTAGTTCCGACGTCCGGATAATTTATTGTCAGGTTCATCGAATTGAAATAATTTGTTTTGTCGGATTACATGTCGATATTTTTTGCGTGAAATGGTTGATGTTTGACGGGTTGAAGTTAAAAAGTCATAGTAAAAGTATCCTATCCTGGTAGCCTAAAAATCAAGTTTCGCTGAAATCAGATTTGAATGGACAGAGAGAAAAGAGAAAGAGATATTTTTTTGAGTGTTAGTCGAATTGTATAACTGAATTAATTTCGCGTTATAAATCGTCGCAGTTAAATAAGACATACATTACCCATAACTTGTTATTTCTAAAGTTTCGAAACAATTTTAAAATTTTTATCTTTAAATATATAGAGGTTTAAAATAACCTTTAATTAGCTCTACTATCGCCCGACTATATCTCGGACATGTACACACAAGCGCAGCCTGCACAGACAGACAGTAAACAGCATGCCTAACACGAATATTCAATGTTTACATGAAAGAGAGTAAATTACTTTCATTGCGCTTACATAGCTATGTTTGACTAACACGTACGGAACTTATCTTACAACGGCTATGCAGTTAGGGGCAGTATAATGTAGCGTGTTCGATACTTGTGTGGATAAATATTTTTATGAACTACCAATTCCTGGTTTTAATGTATGTAAGTTAGATCATACTTGTATCTACATACACCTGAAAGGGTAGGCAGAACTCTACTCGTGCCAACTATAATTTATAGAGCCTATTTTTCTAACATATTGTGACGACGGACGAGCCAGTCAACCATTTTCAAATCGCGAAACAGTCACAAAGTGTATTGCCTTGCCTGGGAATCGAATCCAGAACATCTCAGTTCACAGCTCGTTCATGCTACCACTATGACTAGATCAATACGGAGATATATCCACTGCGAATACACCAAGTAGTAAGTACTATTTTAAGTACTATTCCCCAATTGAAAATTGTGAAGCGAAACTTACAATCTGATTACCATGCTCACTTAGTCACTGCCCAGGATTCGAACTCCGATAACCTACTAAATTTCACTGTGCATGTTAGGTAGTAATTTGAACGTGCTTTAATCTACATTAGTGCACCTAAAGTGGATTCTATAAATCACGTGTGACGTGTAACGTGTTCCGCTAATGCTTAACTCTAACACCTACAAAGGTCACATGTGCTAAGGTTAGGGGTCACCGGGTCGAGGTCGTAGGTCACGGACGACAACAACTTTCAATTAAAATAAAGCAGTAACACAAAGTATATTATTGGCATTATATTATATCTATTTTGGGAGCGATGCGCTTAGTTGAATCTAGGCCGGATAGCTGAGAGTAGGGCTTTGCGTTTTCTTTATTGCATTGAATGGCGAGACGAGCATGCCATTCGCCTGATGGTGAGCGATACGACCACTCATGCACAGTAGCAAAACCAAACAACACTACGAATTACAAAGCAATGCTTGGCATTTCACTGCCTTTGCCATCCTGAGAAATGTCTCATTATATCCAGCAGTTACTCTGGAGTCTGGCTACAATTTCCTTCATACCAGAACACAATAGTGCATTGTACACTGCTGTTTGGCGGGAGAAATAGACATTGCGGTGGGTAGGTTCCAACCTACCCAGGCGGCCTCTCACGTGTGACTGACTTACCACCAGTCTTTCTATGAGAATGTCTGCGAGAGATAAAATAATTAGAGGTGTGCCTCTTATAGAATGCATACCTGACAGTTCTATAGAAGAGTAAGGAAATTGAAAAAAAAATCACATAGATCAACGCCTAGATCGTAGAAAAGTTGTAGGATAGTTGTTTAATTAAGTGGCGCACTGGTAATAATTATTTATCTGACTTAAAAAATATATGCTTTCTATTGTAATACCACAATATACTAAATATTAACTAATCACAATGAAATGAAAATAAAAAAACTTGCAATAAAAAATACATTCCCATAAAAAATCCCCACAGAAACAATCAAAACACCAAACAAATTAGCTTCATAAACCGTCGTACCATTACCCAGGACACATGTAGTTGTCTAAACTGTATTCGCAAGCACATCACGCGACGCCCTCGCGAGGATAAACGACCCGGGAATTGGGACAAGGTTTCCGCGATATAAATTAGGAGATTTTCCTTTATCTTTCCTTCCGTGATTCACATTTTATTCACTTTTATGTGCTGAGTTTTGTATTGTTCCAAGGTATGCGAAGGCAATATATTATTATATAGGGTGTAAAGGGCTTTAATGAACAACTTTGGGGGTTTGAGCCTAATTCACCTGCTCACTGTGGTCCCTACAATCTCAGTTATCGGAATTTCGGAATCTTTCATAGTTCGCAAATTGTTAAAAACTGATCAATAAATATCAAATAATTAGGTCATCTGTAAAGTTACATACATGGCTTCCAAAATATCATATTTTATGTGCAATACCAGTCTAGGTTCACAAGCGACGCCTAAATTATTTAATGGAAATCGATTCGAATTGCTGGCGGGAACCCCGGGCCATTAGATATTCGACCCTTTAGTGACGACATAGGACGTATTTTCAATTACTATGGACAGGTTCAATGGAAATTCCTATCCGCAATCGATGAAACCATCGCATATTTTAGATTCATAGGCGGGTTACTATTGTAATCGGTAGAAAGCAATTTCGAGATAGCATCGGGATGGACTGTCATAAGTTCAAATCTAGTTAAGGGACTGACCATATTGAAAGTAATCTTAAAAAATATAATAAATAAATCTTTTATTTCCGTCATATCTTGTATTGTACGTTAAGGGCTAGACATTGTTGCTGGTTGCAACCCAGAGATATGTCGAAAGTTGACACGCGCCAAGAAACTTGACAGCAGCCTAAATATTATTTAAATAGCTTGGAGACTCGTATTACACACCCCATGCATACACCAACTCGGATTGTTTTCAAGCCTCAAGCTCCATCATAATGATGACAGGAGCCTGTTCCCAATAATAGAACCTATTTGACGACCATTGTCTACTGGAAATTTTAAATTCTCAATTTGATGTTATTTGCGTTACCTCATTAAATTAACATCACAAAATGCCTCTTCCAACTGAACTGTTTGTTTATAAACAAGTCACCAAAAAATAAAAACTAGAGCATGTCCTCTTAAATTCTCACAAGACGGCAAGTATGGCCTAATTCACAAGCGATCGCGTCCATCGCGGTTCACACGTTAGTACGAGTGCGTGAAATTCCGCGCATTAGCGTTGCATAACAGTTACGCGGGAGGGTAACATAACAGCCCGTCGTAAATCATCGCCGGACCACCTTACCATTATTCATTCTGTGAAGTTAAGTCATAAGCGGCGGCGGAGGCAGTAGCGGGATTTATAGATTTTTTTTGTTACTCACCTACGTTTTGTCGCAAGGCATAGTGAACTTGCAGAAATGTATTTTGTCTACGATTTTACTGTCGGTCGTTTACATGACGTAAGCCCTTATGGCCGCCACACACGTTTAAGTGCGTTTGCACTAACGTGAGTTTGCACTAACCTCGAATCGAAAATTTGATCGAAATTTGCGCAGTTATTTGCCCACTCACGTTTCAGTATACTGGTGCAAACTCAGACTTGCACAGTTATATCGTTACGTGTGTGGTGGTCATTACGAAAAATTATTCAATCCGATGCAAATAATGTATTCTCATATGAAAAGCCTAATTGCTAATAAAAGTAGAAACAAAAAGAAGGGGTTTATTTAAGTACCTAATTAAATTCTAGATAAAAATTAGAAGCAGTTATTCTAAATGGTACGACAATAACAAATAGTAGTCAATGACTATCGTCTCCCACTGGATATTATTAAACGATTGATCAATTAAACAGACTTGACATTCAATTGCACTGATTGGCTTTATGCACAGTTCATGCAACTTCTAGTTATAACCAGTATTTGAAGAGGTATTCTAATACTATTTTGTCATAATCCACCTCAACAGTCCTCAACAGATAAGCATTACTTATCATGAAAAATTACGCTAGTATTAAACAACGACCCACCACTTTTTGACGAAAATATATCATACAATTTATAAAAGCTGTTAAGTGTTCTTATATATTTTATACTTAAAACATTAAGGTGTAAAAGAATTTCGAGTGCATTCAATTACCGCTCACGTTTACATCATTGCGCCACACCATTAAGTGGGTGGGTAAGGAATAGAAATATGTAATGGAGAGGTGATTTTATTTCAGTGTGAGAGCCATTACTGGTGGTAGGTCTCTCATATGTGAGAGGCCGCCTGGGTAGGTACCACCGCAATGTCTATTTCTCCCGCCAAACAGCAGTGTAAATGCGCTGTTGTGTTCCGGTTTGAAGGACATTGTAGCCAGAGTAACTACTGGACATATTGAGACTTAACATCTTATGTCTCAGGATGGCGAGCGCAGTGGAATTCCAAGCATTGCCTTGTAATTCATGGTGTTGTTTGGTTTCGCTACTGTCCATGAGCGGTCGTATCGCTTACCATCAGGCGAATGGCATGCTCGTCTCGCCATTCATTGCAATAAAAAAAAAAAAAAAAAAAATTCTCTTGTAATATCCGAAGCCCTCGTATAGTTTTACAACTGCCATCAATCTACAACGGGAAGTGCACGCCTTCAGCACGAATGTGCGGTATTCATAATTAATATTGAAAATATTAAAGCAGAGTTATGATTATTGTAGGTGTTTCCTGTTAAGGTATACTGAGCCATGATATGCAATATTCTTAGTTACAAGAATTTGGGCGTGGAATGAGAAATAGACTGATTGGTCTTCATACCAAGTCTATTTATATCATCCACAGATATACGATTCCGAACAGAAAAGGGTGTTGTAGGATTGTAAACACCTTGGTAATTTCTGATACAGTAATACGAAATACTTATATTATTATCGGATTTGGGCCATGTGTATGATGGTTGGTATTTAATAACAGCGTTGCAGATGTCCACAAGGTCACATAATATAACTTTTGTGTAGTAGGTAATTAAAATCACATTAAAAATTCCATGTATATCCACCACGGAATCAAATTGATTATATTTCCACCTATATGTTCTATAAAACTATATTTAGTAGGTACTTATAAATTCTTTAAAGCCTAAAAGTTAAATCGACCAGCTAGGCCATCAGCTTGGCTAGTATATTATCTAATTCACATATCACTAATGCCTCAAGAAAGTTGCCAACATACTATGTTTAATACACCGGCTCTCATTCGATCATCGAAATCAAGCAACGTCGGGCGCTGTCAGTTCTTGGATGGGTGACCGCCTGGTATCACCGCGTCGTATTGATCTCATCTAAGAGGATTTTCTCAAGAAATTTGTATACTCACTCTATCCCTGGAGTCGATGTGCACCTTCCCGGTGTCGAGGAGCTGTCGCAGGCGCTCGCAGTCGCCGCGCAGCGCCGCGAGGTGGAACTGCACGTCCGTGCGAGACTCCTTCTGTACAGACAAACGTTCATAAACTATTAATAATGTGGTTATGTTGATCAAGATTGCACAAGGACAATTTCCCTTTTGTGAAGTTTGTAATGTTTAAGGGATAATTTTTCTTCGCTCCAAATTTAAATTGCTTTAAATTGCTTTTGCCCATAATATTTTCAAGAAAATGTTCTTACAATAAAAACCAATTCAACCATGGCGACGAAAAACACAATAGTTATTACGATATATTTTAGGCCGTCAGGCTTTTTTTATTTTATATATGCCAAGACATATCGTTTGGCAAACAGTAAATTAAATGGAAAAAATACATAAAGTTGTGTGCTATTCTGGCTTGAGTTATTCCAATGGCATGAAAAATGTTAAATTCCATTATAAAAAACCTATTCCGTTACGCTTTGTTACCGCATATCTAAACAAATGAACATTCAAGTAATAAATGTAAATTCTAGTCAGAATTCAAATTGTAAAAGTGAATAACCGTGGCAGAGTATTTGCTAGCGAAAGAAACCTTTTAATTGTTTAAATATTTAAATATTGAGGTCTTTTTGAATATTCACTCTGGTGTCCATACTCTGAAGTATTTGATACCGAATTTAAATTTTTATTCCATCTGAAACTCAATCTGACGAAATGTGCTGGTGATTCTGAAAAAAATGTGTGAATTATTTGACTTACAGTCCTCAGGTTTTCAAAGTATAGACGCAGTAATACGCGCATTCTGATCTTTACTAAACATTATAATTTGTAACAAATAAATAACAAATAATTAATTATACAAATATCATTCTGAATTTTGAAAGAGAATTAACACTAGTTTCTTGCAATATTTATACAAAATATATCTATGTGACCGTTACAACTATAATACCTACTAGATGACCGCCTATATCTCAATAGTAACGGACTAGACCTCATCATCGCGAAACGAGTTACAGAACGGTACACTACAATCTTAATATTAGACGACATTGACAGCCCACGCAAACTCGTCCTGACGGCGCTAACTAAATGTTAGAATCCATTCTACTCATTGGTTTAGTTGCTATATGTATAAGCTGCGAACCGTATGGTTTTTAATTCGATGGCTAGGCTAATCATTTCAATTACTGTGACATTTCCGCTTTAAAAATCTCCTAAAAGTTGAACGGAATTGTAATTTGTAACCTGTATAGCTATAGGCTTGCCTCCTAATTCGTATTACATCTTAGAGCATAAATGTCTTCAAGGAATTATATGGTCGTACTAATAACACCATCTGTACTTTTTGACCACCACTACCTACCCCTGCGAAGTAAGCCGTGAGCATATATATGCATGCTAAATTCCGTGATTCAGACGGCGCATCAACAGCGTTTAAATTCCACTTTAATACTACAGTTAGCCGTTCAGAGCTATCGCAAATCACTGTATAATGTTATGCCAGTGCGAATTTATGCCGTGGCCGTTAATATTCCATCATTTTAACTTAAGGAGCTTTGAGAGCTTTAAAACATTGTAGGTTAGGCAGTAACGATGTAATTCAAGCAGTGAGAGGAAATGAATACTTCTAAATCTTCTGATGCCAATATTACTACGATTATAAGTACAGGAAGAATATTATCACGAGTCGCGCTTAAGTTTTGAGTTTTAAATCTTACGTTTATTGACCTAATATTTTGTAATAAAACTATATTTTACGGATTTTATCGCGATTTCGTTTAATTTTTACATTTTTTAACTTCCCGACGTTTCGATTGCTTTTCAGCTTTCGTGGTCACGGGGCGGTCAGTCAATTAGTTTTATTTCAATGTTTAACATTCGCGTAAATCTAAGAAACTACTAGACCTAATATTTGGTCGAACGTGGTAAGACCTTAACAAGTAACAACCATGGATTGAATATTGTAAAGAAATGTCTTTGTACAAATGAACAAACTAAAATATATATTATAATATTATTAACAGATAATAAATAGGTTTATAATTCTCCATGAATTTCTATCGCGCTACGAATACCCGTAGTCCATCAGCTCACGCGATTTATATAATGAGCGCGCAAATTGTACGTCTGTGCGCTATTCTACTGATTGTGGGGAAACTTACAGATAGGACACGCAATGTTACGCTTCCTAGGTACATTAAAAACACGTTAACAAAGACTTGGAAGACCATTTGGGATTTAAAAGTTGCTCATTTTCGTGGCAATGTAAAAAAAATAGGCTAAGTTGTAGTCTGTGGTTGTAGCTTTATTAATCTTGTGGGATTATGTTGGAAGACATTACTTTACCATAATGCAATGTTAGTGTTTGTTTATACTCGTATGACATTCCCTAAAAACTTTCTTATGTAACTTTTTGTGATATCGACTTGCTTAATGTTATCGAAGTTATGTAAGGAGGCAAAAAAAAATATTCTATCTTATTCTATCAATAAAATACGATTAAGGGAAAATATAATGCATTACTATTTCCTAGTTTATTCAACAGAAAAATATTACAATTAAATAATTCATTTTCAAGCTCAATTCGAACACGCAATGACTGTTTAGTGCGGAAATCGCGCTTCTACTTTTACAGCTCGCTTGTATTAACTTTTCAGTTCCAGCAAATGCCTCACGCTCCTCAAATTGAATTTTCAATTTGAGCTCAAAAGAAACTGAAGCACAATGAGGCAAACTTATGAATAATAAGGGGCAGCCGATGGCCCGCGGAGGGATGTGCATAATTAAACAGAGGGGAGGTGTGGCCAGGAAACGCGATCCATTCCGCAACGCCGCGGCCCCACTCTCCCCTCCCCGTATTGTGTGTCCGCACAGGGCTGCCAGGTATGACAAATTGAATTCTTACTTAATGATGAATTCTTGAACGGGGTAAAGTAAGTGTACAAGGGAAAGTTGAAGAGTTTAGGATTGATTTATGAAAGAAATAGGTAATTTTTCAAAGGTTTTCTCATATAATATTAGACTACCAATCTTTATATTATAGTAACAGCTTTCTAAATAAAGATAATTCACTAATCGAAAATTTTGTTGGCAGGTACATATATTTTGCGGTCGTCATTAGTATCCTTTAGCCGCTAGCGTTTTGTGAACCAAAGGCCGACGATATTACATTATCCCAAACGTTTATTACATCTGTCGTGCCAGCAACGTGTTACGCACTAACCTATTTTATTACTTTACAGTGTGTGTGGTTTTTATTTACTTTATTTCAAAGTCTGGGTTTTGCAGAGGACTGAATAAAATTATTTCTCCAAAATTAGACTAACCCAAAACATGATTTTACATGTATTAAATACACAACTTTATGGTAAATCAGTTTACCATTTTTTTGTCTGTACCCTACTCACACTCTTGTTTAAAGTCTGCACATAATTTGAAGAATTTATATAGATGGTACTAAAAGCGTACCTGCTGGCTTGCTCTTGAGACCTAATTTCATCATTGAAGTGTCGGATTCGGACTGAAAAATGGCGAATTTACTAGTAAGTACAGTGGTACTAGTACCATCTATTGCTTGTTTAACCAGTACAGAAATGTTGATAATGCTGCAAGTATTTTTTGGACTGAAAAACTAAAAGAGCCGTGTCCCCGACCCTATAATCTAGGGTTTCCCGAACTGTGAAGAAACCAGATAACATCCAGGAATTACCACAATAATCGTAGGTTTCCAAGAACCCAAATCGATTCCTTCAAGTCTGGGAGCCCTGCACTGGTCTCCGATTACGGTACATGTGTCTGTCTGAGCGAGCCTGACGCGCCAACTAACACGAGGCATCACACCGCACCGCCGCGCCGGCGTGACGGAATGGCCGGCAAAAAGCATGCACCTGTGCGAATTATGCTGGTATTTTTAGAAAACCAGCCAATGAATAATGTATTGCTTTGTTTATAGCCATTAGTGTATGCAAATAGAACAAGCTGGATGAGGTGGAGAAATTCGAGCGGAGTCCTGGGTACACACCTCCGTTTTAGTATTTTTGTCCTATTTTTAATCTTAATCATAGATACCCGTTCCCAGTTGCGGGACGTAAATTATGAGCTGATATAGTGTGTATTAATAGTTGAATATATTGTCATTCGCTTTTAAGGTACCGATGTGCACCAGAAAATTCTCTCAGTCCGCCCAGTGACCACGAAAGCTGTAAAGTAATCGAAACGTCGGGAATTTAAAAAATATATAAAAATTAAACCAAATCGCGATAAAATCCGTAAAAAATAGTTTTATTTTAATCAGAAAATTCTCTGCAAGAATTTCGAGGGTATGTGTTGAATCAATATACAAAACCGCTTTATATGTAAATAGAGAGCTATGTTCCAACAGGGAAGTGTTCGATATACATTTTGCGAAGGTGGTTATTTCTCCAGCTAGTTTCAAAGCTAAATATCGCAAAATTAATGAACGTTGCATGCCAGTTACTTCAGCTTCAGTGATCTGTGTTCACTATAAAAGCTTATTCAATCGGAAACAGTGTTGGATCTCGCTACACCGGTTCATTATGCTTGGAATTAATTATTCCGCAAACATAAATATCAAAATGAAGATATAAATCAAATGTTCTTCCTGTTACCGCAATCTAGCATTTAGACAGGTTCAAGTTTTTTGATAAAACTGTATTAATTATTTAAGACTGAATAAACCACTTTTTTGTTTCAATTTATTGTCTATTTCCCTCCATATCATAATCATTGGTTTTCTAGTAGCACTCAAGTGCGGTAAATTGTGCTATATTATGTATGAATTATAGCACGAGTAAGTAAATTTAAGTGCAGCATAAGTAGCAGCGAGATAACTTCGAAAGGGTTGATTCACAAGCTTGACTATTGTAACATCATAAACCAAAAAGAATTTGAACACAAAACCATACTTTATGATTTTTAGTATTATTTTATTTATTTGCTACAATACTCTACTTAACAGGTTAAACCCCAATATAGTAGCATCGATAATCTTATAACTATATTAAAATCTTAGATTAGTAGATTAGTATACTAAAGACAAGAAGGATATATAAACGGATCAAGTGCAACATTACAAGTTTCAACTTCCTGAGCTAATTGAAAACAATAAATCTTGTAAAACCGTTATAGTTCTCTGGTTCGGTGTAATGGAGGCAACTAAGCACGTGAATGATGAGACTCGAGTGGTGTGCCGTGTCGACGCAAATCTCTTAATGATCCGCTGGCGTTAAATGAGTGCTCAGGCTTTGAGTCTCGTGTCTATCATCGACATCGGTGGGGCTTTATTCAGTTCGCTTTTAATTACTCTTCCCTTAACGGGATTCAATAGTCAAGTGTCTTTTTAAAGATATTATGACTTAAAAAAGTTTCTTGTTAGTCATGAATTGGGTAGTTTGGATATCTTAGGTATATTCGAAACCCGTAAAAGTTATTAATAGAACATTATTGTCTTCCAAAATATAATGCTAAAATATAAAACGATAATATTTAAACACCCAAAGTGTATTTAAGATACCGCGTGCCACAAGAAAAGCCACTCTAGAAAAGAAATAATATTTTACACACACACACTTGGACACATTAACATATTACAAATTTTAGCTACCTTAACTAAAAAAGAATACTTGAATGTGTTTACAATCCTAATATCTTCGTAAACAAATAAAACTTTAAAGAACAAACACATCCAGACGTAGAGATTGACATTTATCGGCGGTAATCGGATTAGAGGGCGCCGAGATAAAGTTGTTTACTCTCCCTAATTTTCTTGACTACATCAAAGTAACATCAAGTCGTTATTAAGTGATCGGAGCCAGAAACTTCTCGACATCAATGAATTTACTACGGTCCCGTCACCGTGGAATGTTAATTCTGAAGAAATCCCAAGGAGTTGTACTAAGATACCCCAATTTAGTGATCATTTTTATAGTCTATGGAATAAGAGGCAAACGAATATAAGGTCTGAAAAGATAAGGTAAGATAAATATAAGGTGATTATAATTGAGCAGATGAAACACAAAATGATAGTAAATGTAGAAAAAGAATACTTTAATATTCGTTTCTAACTCGTACAACAGATTTAGAACCGCGCTAAATTTTTCCAGTGACCTATTATTTCTCATATTTTTGGTTCGTCGTAAGCATTATATCGAAACAAAAGAGTAGATGAAAAGCAGCCTACATACAGAAATAGCTGTAGTCATTTATCGCAGATAACCTAGATAAAAGCGCCGAAACATCGACAGCGGACTGTAGTTCGCGTTTATTTTTGTTTAATAAAATTGTTATGTAGTCGGAGTAATGTGCGGATTTAACGGTTGGACCGATGTTTGATCTGTGAAATTTTTAGTAGTTAGTTTATTTGATATGGATTGATCGTTCAGTCGGTTTTCCTGCTAAATAATTCTCAATTCAAAATATTGTAAATTCGGTGACTACGCATCCGAGAATAATCCATTAACGCCATTGATCTGATTGTTTGTAACCGCGAAATTTGCTTTTGTCAATGTTTACAAATGGGTATGTACTCAGGCCATAAGAACCTAGTTTGGGTCGTGGTCAAAAAAAGAAAACCAAACATTGAAAAACAATACTCATAAGCTTTGAACAAATGACTCAACTACCATAAATAACAAATACGCAGTACAAATGACGCAATTTCTTCTATTTGCATTTCTTTTACAATTTTTTGTTGTTTTCGAGTGAACCGTGACTGTTCCATGTTAATGCCTCTTTGTTTTTAAAAGGATTTGTTACCGTGCTTTGCGAACAAGCAGACACTTGTGCACACAAGTTGAACGAGCCGTGACGTCACACTCGACTGAGAGACGAACACTCGGGGCTTTAACAGCCGTGTGTGGATTTACTACCGGTTTTGCAGGCGGGAATAAAAGGTATATTGTTGTAAGAAATAATATATTATTTAGCACTGAGTCACAGCTTTGATAGTTTTATAATTTTCTTAACCTATGATGAACAATATTCAATGGATTCAAGGAAAAATATGTCGCAAAATATTTTATTCCTTTAATATATTAAATTTCATATGTCATTACACCTTAGGACAGAGCTCGGCGCTTCATGTGTAACACAAATGGAGCCTCTACCTACCCCTTCAAGGCTACGGGAATAATAATTGCAGTTCAGAAAAATATCGTAACATGTTCATTATAACTTATAACATATGCTCTATGAACGTTCGAAAACACCATACAACCCTAAACCCAGTCACGAAACGAATATTTAATGTTCACGTCAAAATATATTCCGCTGCGAGAATCGAACTCGTGGCGTGAAATCACTTAACCAGCTAAATACACCAGCGATCTAAAAATTCCTTCATCTAATGAGGTACCATGTGTGTGGCCTAATAGCCAAGAGCTATGACGTCCCACCTGGCAGAAGTACGCCAGTTCGTTTCCGCGTCGCCATTAGGTTTCACTCATCACTCGCTGGACGTGAGAAAGTTGACAAGACGATGCCCCATCAATCATCAAGTGTCACTGACGCGCGGATGATTGAGAAGCGCGCGTGGTGTGGCTTCGAATCTTGGAAGTTGTAAAATTAAGTGGATTGACGTGTCGTAAACCCACGCCTTATAAATAATATTAAAATTAAACAATATTCGACAGCAAAATTTAATTACGCATATCGAACAATAAATTTAGAACCAATCTAGAACAACATAGTTTTTCGAACTGAAGATATTAAGCGAAATTGACACCAAGACCTTCAAGACACAGACCTTGACCCACAACAGCTAAACAACAAAATACAAATTGTTTAAAATATTATCTTCCCCAATATGAGATGCAATACTTCAATCACCACTTAAGCATATTCCGCTATTAGTCCATTAAAATTATACACTTTAATTATAGTCAGTCTTCCCAGCTTCTGCAACATCTCATAAGATTTATCCAGTTGGTTAATATCAGCGTAGAAGGTTAAGATAATTATAAGCAAATAAGCAGGCTCATATTTGCCCAACTCGCAGGTCGTCGAACTCAACAGATGATCTTTAAATGGCGCCTACCTTTTGTGTATTACCGGGTTTTCAAAATACGAGTATTTTATACCTACGATATATGTATAATTATGTATTGAAAATATACATTTTGGATGTATATCCGTATGCAAGTATTAGCAATGAAATAAAAAAAATTACCTAATAAACAAAGAGGAATTGTAGTGACAGTTTTTCAGACGACATTGTTTTTATTTTCTCGAGTGATAATACAATAGTAAATTAGTTTTAAGACCCATATTTTAAATCCCATTTTAGTTATAAAATATTTTGTCCCTTTTGAACTACTTTAGAATTCAGTTAGGCCGAAGAAGACAAAACATTACACAACTAAAATAGGTTTTAAATCTATCTATGAATAGGCCGTTAGTGTTTATGCTCACAGATCGTATCAACTAATTGTAGCGACGTCCTCCACTGCGTGCACAAACAACAGCACGCACAAAGTAATCTCGCACTTATCAGAGCAAGACTAATGAATTTCACGGTTTTCTACAAGCCAGTAACTTGAGATTTGTATGAATAACTCGTTATTTATTGTTGTAGTAATATTTGCAGATATTGGCTAGAGAAGAGGAGTAATTTATTCTGGCCATCGCTTCACATCATGTATTTAAGTTAGCATGAACTTTAGTAAAATATTAAGAATCACCATGATGGAATGCGCGAACATCCAGATGTTAACGAGAAGGTAAGATTATAATCATCGTGTAAATGCATATTATGTCTAAAAATCGTTAAAATTTTCTTATACCTATAATACAAATTGAATGTATGCTTAATTGTTTGGCGCACTCATTTAATTAAAACAACATAAGCGAAAAAAAAAATTATCTTCTTCTTTAAAAAAATCACAAAGACACGACCTCTATACCCTTGAGTTAATGGTGCCGTCTGGCCGGCTAAAAGTTTTTACAAATTGTTTCATTTGCCAGAGAATGCTGAGAAAATGCCTGGAATGTTGTCAGCGAATATTTCAATGTCAGTAATGTCCTTCAACATTTTATATTCAGAATATAAGTGGAGAGGATCGATATTCATGTTCCGTAAAATATGAAATAATAAAAGCAAATGGCATGGAAGAGATCACAATTGTCAAAAGTCGTAATTTGTAAGATAAACATAGACTCACGCCTTCGGCCCATAAGGGGTAGGCAGAGGTTCTCCTGGTAGCAACCAGGACACCCACGTTTCGCCATGTTTGTTCCGTCCCACGATGTGATAGGGGGAAGCCTATCGCCATATCGGGCACAAATTCCTGACTCCGGGCTGATAATAATTAATAGAAAACTCCAATATCACTTTGCCCGACCCGAGATTCGAACTCGAGACCTCAGCGTTGTAACCACACCGTACAAGATTGTATGAAAAAATAATTTCAAAATACGAAGTTACATAATATTGTTTGCAACATAAATGTCTGTAAAAGATCTCTTATTGGATATTAACATAGCTCTTACCGCATAAGACGAGCTGGCAAGAGCCATGGGGTGAGCACTGTCAGCCCCCCATCAATAACCACCACAAACTTGCTACAATGAAAGCCATCTAGTCTAGACTATTACAAAATATAAAGACCCTTCACACTCTAGCTAAACAAACCCAAGGAAAACAGGCAAAATCAATAATTCCGATGAAATTACAACAAACAGCATAAAACCAACATAAAAACTAAACGAGGGGCATTCCGAAATCCGAGCATGCGAATAGCTGGCACCATTGTATACAGCCGAATAGTTTTTGCCCCGACGGGTACAGCACATGCCCAAATTGGACGCGGTCAAGAAATCTCGAGATATGCTGTAGAATGAGGCTGCGGGAGGAATGCCGGCGCAACTGGTCCCTGGATGGTGGTCTTTTTTGTTGTGTTGGGATTTCTCCCACGATGTTGACAGGTGTTTACTGACATCTTTATTAGGTGTGGCTTAGGCTTTGAAAGGCAGGTGTGGTAAAAGATAATTCACAAGAAATAAAAGGCTCCGCTTTCGAAGATCTGACTCGAAGGCGTGAAATGAGATTAGTTGAAAGAGCACAGTTTTCCTGTGATTGCAATTTGTACTAGTTTTCCCGTTATGTTGCAACGGATGAAAGCACTCGTGGAAGCTGGGTGCCAATATTGCATAATTTATTAATACTTCGGAAATATCTATAAGACATCTAGATGGTAGTCAATGACTAGACCATAATTTAAAAATATACTTTGTTGGCTAATAACCATAATATCTTTCGATAAAGTCGAGAGACTTGTGACACTATGTAATTGAGTGGTAAATTATTCTGTAATAAGTTAAAGCCAAAAAAAAACATAGGAACTGAACTGATATGACAATATAAATTCTAGACCAACGGAACACGATCAAAGTGGGCTTCCAAAAAAGACAATGGCTAGTAAAAAACGCCACAACCGTTTAAACAAAGCCCTTCTAAAAATAACAATTGCATAACGTAAAACCACCAACGGTAACAGTAAGCGCACTACTTTAAACTCGGCGATAGACGCGAGCAAAGCTACGCGATGCACGAAAAATTGTTTATAATCGGACTAAAATTATAAAGATGTACATACGACATTCTAAAAGGATCGCAGCAACTTGTTTTTTATCGAACAGTTTCAGGGGGAGAGGTACAAGCTTCTTTCTACTTTTTAAAGCCGCAATAGCGAAAATACGTGTAATAACTAGTAATATATTCCTACATTCCGTATATTTTTATTATTATTTTTTTTGCCAGGCAAACTGCCGAGTTTATTAATGGCGCGGCAAACGACTTCGCTTATTCAAAATATCGTTTGTTTAGATTAGGATGAAGCAGAGTGCAGACAAAAAATTATATGGATTTTGCAGATTGTAAAATAATGTTGAAATATTTCTTTATTGCGCATTTTATGTCACTGCATAGTTCAATAAATATTGTGAACTCTGTTAAAGACCGTAATTTTAAGAAAGACTGCCTATCAATATTATCCGCTGATAGCACGGCATCGTCCGTGTGGAGAAACAACAGCTCCGTTAGCGATGACCGACAAAAACGATTTTTTGTGAGCGTCGTGACTGGCGGATGTAAACAACTCTCTATTTCAATGCTCGGTTATGACAGAACTGTTCGGTGCCCATTACACGCTTGTCACTGGAGCCATGTCCTTTTGTAAGACTTTCTGGTGTATCCAGTATCCACCCGTTTGGTACAATATTCTAGTTTTAGTTTTTTATGTGTAATGGGCGGCATTTGTGTCGTAGTTCCTGTAATCCACCAATCTGACTTAGTGAGCATAGTGGATTAAGGCATAGGCCTTAATCCGTGCTGATCCTGGTGATGTGGTATAGATCACACTCAATTCATAGAGGTCTGTGCCCTGTCTTTGGACTTGATTTCGCTGATGTTATTAATATAAACGTTGCATGAACTCTCTAGTCTTCTACAGTTATTTTCTCGATAAGTAATATCAACGCAGTTTCCTCAATCTCTTTGCAAACCACTACAATTTAATCAAGTTCTCGTGTGGAATAATTTACCTAGATTATGATTTAAATTGAAAGTGAATTGGAAACTGCAATGTGTGAATGCACCATTATAAACCGCAAGTTTTCAAAGAACGCTTCGTAGAGAACTATATCGCACTATTTGCATTCCCAAATGTTGACACTCGACTTCATAATACCCTCCTTCGACTTCAGATAGCTATTATTACGCATATAATTTCATGCCGATTATTAGAACATTAAGAAATGTCGACACTGGTCTCCGTAATACACCCCCATCAGAATCAAGTAGTATTATTATGTGTATCGTAAGAGAAGAAAGAAATTGCTGTGGTTATTACAAATCATCGATTTCCTATGACTTTTACCTCCTCAACAATTGCGTCTGATGAGATAGAGAGCCGTCAGTTATTGTTTTCACGTGACTAGCAATACTGTATTGTATTATTAATAATAATCACTAACTATATTGTTAAGATACAAAGACGAATTAATCTGTCTGTTGTGTACGTATACGATAACTCGATAGCCCAAATCCTTATTTGTGTAATATGGAAATGGGATTCAAGTAGACCCAATCTGGGTAGGTGGATTTTTCAAATTAGTAACGAAAGTTCTTTCAGTATTTTAAACCAGTAACTCAATCGTCTTGGCGACTGCTGTTAACACAAAATAACAGCATCAAGGACTGTCAACTAAGGGTGTTCTGAAAGACACTGACATAATCGAGATTTGAGCGACTCAACATTGGTAGCGCAGTAGATTTATTAAATTTAATTGTAGATATTGAGCTACGATCTACTCTCATTGCCTCACTGAGAGGTATTAAATGTCAACTAAACAATTCCTTAGTAAGATTTTAAAATGAAAATCTACACCAATAAACTATGAGCGGGTGTAAATATTTACAAATTAAATACAATTATTAAACTCCAAACACTTCCGTGCGCATGCAAATCAATTTAACTGAAGGGTAACTACCTCTCAAGTATCGATAAAAGACATGCGAGGATTGAACCCGCGACCCCTCGCTGCCTTTCGACAGGCGATCGGAAAAGGTGTGGGAAAGTGTCCGAACTGTTACCGACACGCGAGCATTAAACTGATGTGCTGAGGCGAATTCATAATCAACATGGGTTTATAATGGCTGGTGTTAGATTCGGATGAGTTATTAATTAACTTTAATTATTCCATAAGACGGCGGTCGTAGATTCGAATTGACAGCACACACTTTCAATCTTTATTCGTCACAGATTCCTTGTGCTCTCTGAAACAAAGATTTACCCAGGGTAGCTAACTGTTTCGAATGGTGGTGAGATTCATTTCATTTAAATTAAGGGTAGTTAAATTGTAACACTCACTGAGCGGATGACTAATACCTCAGTCCGCCCCGTGACCACGAAAGCGGTAAAGTAATCGAAACGTCGGGAAGTTAAAATCCGTAAAAGTTAGTTTTATTTCAATGTGTAACATTCGCGTAAATCTTAGAAACCATAATAATAAAGTGATTTTGTTGTAGTAAATGAAAAAAAGCATGGAACAAAACTTAGAAGCAAAGAAATATCTTCTACACATAAGGTTAATTTTTCATCTTCAAAAAACGATTATTATGACTTTGAATAACTGGACGGAAATGAAACAACTTACCACAGACGTCGCCTCTAAAAAGTACCTTAAGGTAAATATTTAACTCCGTAATTGCTATCACATGTTATTTACTTGCGACATATCTTCACACGACGTTAATTACTGGAGCAAGTTACTGGCACTAGCTGCCCAGGCAACTGGCAAGTAAGTTCGACTACTTCTGGGCACTACGACTGAGAAAAATATAAACCATAGTTGGCTTAGTGCGGTTGGTGGACTACAAATCCCAAAATTTTGGAACTCTCTTATCGTGGAACTTCATAAGATTTACTTGTTATATTTTTATTTCAATGTTGAAATGTGTGTTTTGGGACTGGCATGCCTAAACATGCAAAAAGTCCCTAAAAAAAAGAGAAAAATGTAATAATGTGAGTTAATTTGTTTCTACCATATATGCAGGTTATCATATCGTGTGCTGTGCAATTCTTGTTTCGGCAGTGTTGTCCACACCCAACCACGCCACATGCAACATAACTACCTACGTAATTACACTTGGAATATACTAAGTTAAAATACTATAATTACTTCCATTACGCATACACTATATTATGCAACGCGAAATAATTAAAATGGTTCGCAAGAAATGCGTATTGCGTGGTGACCTTTTGCACGAACTCTTCATTTTTAATGTAACAGGAAAGTGAACGAACGTTAATTCGATTTTGCAACAATAGAAAGAAAAATACTAAACAAATAAAAGGCGACCTACTGACCACAGAGCCATTATAAATTGAGGACAAAATTTAAAACAGACAATAGCATTAGCTCTAGTTACGTCATTGTCTATTCAATTTGTTACGAACAATTTAATCATGGATTTTAGGATAGTTCTTTACAAATAAATAATGGCAATAAGAACTACAACATACAACTGCACCACAGAATGTATTGGCTCGAAAAAAATGCCAATAACACTTTAAATAAAAGTGCCGTCCAATCCCAATATTGAATAAAGTGCTCGGGTTAAATACGGCTATCTTTCGTCGGTGAATACAGAAACACAGGCTGAATCTAAACGACTTACTAGTATTGATTACCACAACAGGATTATCATTCCAGCAACTGTCTCCAGTCACTGTCCTATCCACTGCGGTGTCTCGCGGGCCCGTAGTAATTGACGACGCTTTCTAATTTCATATTCACAGTGGCATAATGACGGCTAATGAGCGCCGCGTGGCGTTGCGTGCCCTCACAAAAAACCGACGGGTCGTTATGGCATTACGGGGAAAGCCGCGGGATGCATGCTATCATTAAGATACTATTAAAAACCGCACGACTATACCAGAAACTTTAAGGAAGAGAACACATAATACGCTGTATGAATAGAGCTTGCGAAATCTGAAGGTACATTTTGATGTATGAGATTTGACCGGTAATCAAAGCAATGATAGATTTTAAAGAAGAAATAATACCACTTTGTATTGCGGTAAGATTTAATTTCAAATTCTTCGTAAAAATATTAAATTATGGAACATAAATACCAAATGCATGGATATATATTTTGACGTCCATATGAATCCAAGATGTTCACAAACTACGGTGTATCCCAAATAGTCAAGTAATACAAACCTCCAATTTTCCATACATCTGCAATGTTTACATAACTGATAAGCATATAAATCTTATCAGGATTTGTGCATGCAGACGCATACGCTTGTGTTCAAGATAAACACACTCAATATAGTCCTCTAATAAACGTGTCTTGTGTCAAGGGTTTTAGAAACATCTATTTACATTTGTATTTTGTATCCTCCGTGATTCAATTGCTTGATTGAGATGCCGCAGATTCGATCGCACGGAGATTAATATTTCTGTTATAAACTTATATTTATTTCGCGTCTGGATATTGTTTCTAGTACTAGTAGTCTCAAACACTTGTATCCTAACTTGTGTAAAGTCTGGACTATGAGTATTTTATTTATTTATCTCAGTATTGAACCCACGGTTTTTCGTTTCATACCTAGCTTCTTTCATTCTTCGTACGATGTTTAGAAAGTGTGTTTGCGTCTGTGATTGTCGTGTGCTGTACCGTTATCGATAACACTGACCTTCATACCAACCAAATTGGCAACTTGCTAAACCCAAATAGGGTTATTCGTGTTCCGTGAACTTATTAGATCAAAAAACTTTTAAGCATTTGTCGGTCTCTGCCTACCTCAGCATTGCATCTTTGTTGTTTAGTTCACGTTTATCGTTCCTTCATAAATGATACAGAATGAATCACAAAACATGGACATCTAGATTTATTTAGATATTACAAGAATATCCGTCTTACACTTCTAACACTGTTTCCGATGATATCAACGTCGACGGTCGAACTGTAGGTTATCTAGGCGTTAGCTAGACTTGGGTAACCTAGATCCAACATATTTGCAATCAAACATTATGTTCTAAAGTAGTAACGGCCTAATGATGATAACAGTCCCGGTCTAGCTAGCCACAAGCATCCTAAACTAACTTGTTCTTAAACATTATACCTACTTCTAAATGATTTAATACTAACATGTGATAAAGTTATACATAGTCAAATGAGATAATGCTAAATACGCGTAAGACTGTTTTTACTGCATATTTTAAATACTGATGGTAGAAAAAACATCGCAACGGATGTCGCAGTCAAATGACAGGCTACAACATCAGTCCGAGAAACCACGTTCTGCCCTCGCCAACCTGCTAGCAACGTGGCGACTAATGCCAACACCCAAATATGGACAAAACGAGACAATAAAAGATAAAAATCGAGCTTTGGTAGGTACTTATTCTACTATGAAAAATTTAAGTGGCATTAAAACAAGGAATGTCAATGAAAATGGTCCTCTGTACAGTCTGTACATAGTTACATTACAATTTGGTAACTTATCTACAGCGGTTTAGGTAAAAGCTGTCAACTGGTCAGCAGGTCATAGAATCCTTTGAAAATAAAAAAGGAAATATAGTAATAAGTGTATTTATGCAGAAGGATATGCTGCACAGTGCACAGTGAGTTGAAAGCGTGTCGGCAGAGTGTAATTCACTTAGTATTCCGCGGAGGAGCGCCGATGACATATCAGTGTCAGGTCGGGGTCGCAGCGCGCGGATGAGTCAACGGGAAAGTTGCTCCCAACCACTACGATGCAGATGGCGCAGACGTGGGTGAAAACACATTAAGCAAACAAAATAAACAACGAATGGCAAAAATTAACGGCCAAAGATGGTGGGGTACCATCTGGATACTGCACGAGTATAACTGTCTTACAAAAAGCAAACAAGTGACCAATGATTAAATACCACTATCCTCCTTCTACCCTTTTGCCTTCCCTTTATCTTCACAGCTTGAGAGGCAGCTGCGATTCAAATATTGTAATTATATGTAATTAGCATGCACTTGATGCTAAGCCTTTTGCTCATACTACTAAGACATCATAAAAGCAACAGCATTGCGAATCATTAGCACACATCAGTTTTTAACTTTTCTATTTACTAATATTATAATTATAGTCGCTATCTAATCGGATACGAATATCCTGCTACCAGTGACAGATTTGAGTTAAGATTTACTAATGGGTCTTGGTTGACGGATACGTTTAATTAGTATCATGGCCAGTCGAGTGACAAGATTTTCAAACCGTTCATAAGACCATGGTTATTCAACTGCTGTTGAAATAGCAACACGGCGCGGCGTGCTGAAATATTTTATTTTTCGTCTTTAACGTATGGGCTAAAGTTATTTCTCAATATTCCTTTGAGATCTTCTGTTTTCCTACAGACAATAAAATGCCAGCAATGAAGAAAGTCTGACTAATACGCCACCTAGTGTTTTCTTGTTCGTCGACGGCGTTGAGGACTAAGCATCACGTTAGCATAAAGCTATTTTATTACTATAACAGGACAGCAAGTGTAAAGTAAATGGAACGTTACAACACATGGTTATTACGTCATAAATTCCCTCGTAAGTTTCTACACAAGCGAGCAGTGAAAGTACTATTGATCGGCGCACCCTTAACCCTCCCAAATCTTCAGATAAGGGGTTCTACATTTAGCTCGGAAGCAAATTGTCCCTTTGATTACTTCAAGGTCGATACGTGCTGACAGATTTTGTTTAGACTTTAAAATTAAAATAATAACTTGAGACTTTTCTACACTAACTTATCTTTATTTCTGTATAATCTTCCATAATCCAACTATAAGCAACTGCAAGCTATTCAGCCATAATTTCCATAGTTGTGTAGAATTTGATAGAAGCAAACAAGATAATATTTGTAAGGCATTGTATCAGCCCATATAGGTCGCACTGTTTAGTACGACCCTACACGATCTAGAAGAGGGATTTCAAGCCTAAGTCGAAATTAGCGATACATAAATTTAAAAAGTTCAAAGTAGGTTTTTTCTGACTTTTGATTTGTCTGTTTTGCTCGTTTTAAAGTTCAAGAGAAACTGAGAATAAGTTAATGACATCTTTGTCCAGCAGTAGACAGCTATCGGCGATAACAAATCAACCTAAGCTACAAGCTTCACGCGCACTGTACAAATAACACCAGTTCAAGAACAATTAGGGCGAGAGTTGAGCGTCGCAGTCATGTAATCCCTGCCTTACTCGCCTCTGAGAGGGCACGAGTGAAAGCCGACGCTCCTTTAACCTTAGCCCTGCGGGTAAACAGTTTGCCCTACATTATACATAGATCCGACCCACCGAGGGCGAGGCACATTTCGGGCCGATGGTGCCGAAAATTCAATTTGAAATGCTTCGAATAACAAATTGGAATTCATGAGAACTGATGAGTGTGTTAGTTAATTTAATTCACTTTTTAACAAACGTTTTTTCGTTGAGGTAAAAACAACATTGCTTTGAAGCATTGGTTTTAAGATCCATATTCAATTGTAATAACATAATCATGTTTTTTTCTGGAATAAAAATTAGCTGCCATTCTCGAACCTACAAACTTTCTCAAGATGCCGGAATTTCAGTCCGAATAACTCATCAAATGAGACTTCAAAAGAAAGAAGCGCGTTAATTTAATGTGCATGAATCATAAGTACTTTTCAACAAAACTAACTGAAACTGTAAAGGTTTAACGGTCTAGTCATTTAGAGCCATTGACTCGAACGAATAAGAAGAAGAACAAAACTAACATTGACCTAGCATATCTATTAATCCACTGTTATTTTCTAGGTCATTTACACATAATTTTTAATAATATTTAGGCAATAATCAAAACACTCCATGGTACATATTTAAATTATCGATGAAATTACCTCTATTTAAATTCACGCAGCGTCTTAAAAGCGGCTATCAGAAATCAATTTAGGAATACATAATATCCACAAACGGAACCACGTTGCTAAATGTCACCAAATATGTAGCATTTGATGGACGGATTTCATTAAGTAATGGACGTTGTACGACGGAAATATTATTAGATTAATAGCTATTGTAATACCCAGTAATCAGGAAGATTGGCAGTTATACCCATAAGAGCATGTACCTGCAACAAAAAGAAAATGATTTTAGTAAATTATGTGTATCAACCAGTCCTGAATTACAACTGCATAAGTTTCTCTTCTTTGCTATGAAAGTAATGTCACTATTAAATTATTATACATAGTTTTGCCAATGCTGAATCTAATCTGTCTCAAAGATTTCGACGACATATTGGAAACCCAGTATGTCAAACGTGATTGCAGAGTCCCTTAATCAGCAGTGGGGGCGTATACTGATACGTTATATTATTATTGGTAGTGGCCTGTGTTTAGCGATCATTGCGGTCTTTGTCAGGTAGTCTGTCCACTTTAGACACTGTGTTTCCCGATAAAAACTATTTTTACGCACCAATCATTTAGCAATCTATTAACGTCACAAATCATTGCAAATACATTCAATAACAAAAATAGCTCAATCACATCGCTTTTGCCCTTCTCTCAGCCCTTAAACCGAAGCATGCAGGTGATCACAATTAAACCCGTTTACCGCGTACGGCACGAGGTGCGGGTTCATTGTCCGGGAGGTAACAATGGAGCGGCATCTGCCGACGCTTGCACAATGCACCGTGATGCAAACAACTTTGACGGCCTGGTCTCGCTGGAAAACTGTCAGGTCAATTGAAAAGTATTGTGGGAGATATGCTTCGCTTGGTTATTGGGTATTGATAGTTGTATAAATGTTTTAAAGGGTTCACTTAATATTTGAATATCAATGGTATAGGTACGGTGAAATGCTTTTTGTGAACATACTTTTATACTGATTGTTGTAAATATTCGAATAACGTGATTTATTGAATTTTCTGGTACCAAATGCTCTTTTTCCATGTTAGGTATTATAAATAAAAATTTTCAGAACCGTGATAATATTACGAGTAAATGATATAATTCTCAAAACTATATAAAACTACTCGATGAAAGATTTTGATATTATTTTTTGGAATTACACATCTTCCTATAACTATTTTCGGATTATAATACTGTGTGAAGTGCGTGGTGGCCTGTTGGTAACGGACCAGACGCGGCTGCCTCCATGTTCACGGTGGTCGCGGGTTCAAATCCAAGTCATAGTCAATCACCACACACTTTAACGGTGAAGGAAAACATCGTGAGGAAACCTGCATACCGTAGCGATTTTAAAGAATTTCTACTGTATGTAAGTCCGCCAACCCGCACTAGGCCAGCGTGGTGGACTATATGGCCTAACCACTCTCAATCAATTCTCTCGATTATAGAGTAGGCCCGTGCCCTGCAGTGGGACGTATATGGGCTGATATAGATAGATAGATAGATAATACTGTGTTAGTGACACAGCGTGAAGCACCTTCTCCTCGGTTATCCACCATAACGAGTTTTGACCTAAATTGAATTTGCTATAAGCTGGCTTGCTTGACACATCCCAGAACAGATACGCAGAATGCGAGTATTCATCGCTTAAACACCTATATTTTCTAGAATATATTTGTATCAGTATATTTGTTATATCCACGACAATATATCAAAGGAAGGCGACACAAGGGCTGAATATAAATGAAAAATGAAAATGGATATAAAAGCCTTGAGATGTAAGAGTGACGCGCCATATGCACACTGGCAATATACACTATTGATTTCCACTGAGACGGGTCTCGAGTTCGCACCGCTTGGCAATTTATTGTACATTCTCGCCAGTTTATTGCTTCGTTACTTTGACTGCCAAAGAGCCTTGTGAATAAGTGGTTTGTTTATCTGCTTATCCTTATCCCACGCTTATATAGTGTCGGTGAATTATGACTTCATCCATGTTGCATAAAAAATTGGCTTATAATTTTAAGCTGATTGCTTCCACTATACCTTTTTTTTATCAAGAGAGCTCACCACAAGAGTTTCATGGATATGTGAATCTAATCAACATAATTAAACTAGTCCAGAACGATAAATTGAGGCCATACCAGTATTTTATTGTCATTTTATCATATCACGGCAAAGTGACCGCATCAACCTCTGATGGCAATTCCAGTGCGGCCCAAGCAAACTATTGAAATACGTACATAGAATTAACCATTTCAAATATCCGGAAGCTTATATTCAGTCTAAAATGTCAAGTTCCTCTCGACGTCAGAGCCCGTCAAGTCTCCTCATCGTTGACTATGTTAACAGTGCTTGAAATAAGCCAAGAACTGTTGTAGTTTTAAATCTCTTTGAAATATTTACTTTACGAATATTTTCATTGGTAATTAAGGCAGCGCGGTGGACTATGAAGTATGACGACTCTTTGTATGTATGTTTGTTATGCAAGATTTTTGTGAGATGGAGTTAATGTCTTAACATTAAAATCATTATTAAATAAGATATGTTGGGTAGATGTTTACTGGTGGTAGGTCTTTCATATGTGAGAGGCCGCCTGGGTAGGTTGGAACCTACATTGGGATGGATCCCAATGTATATCTCCCACCAAACAGCAGTGTAATTGCACTGTTGTGTTCCGGTTTGAAGGACTTTGTAGCCAGAGTAACTACTGGACATAATGAAAATTAACATCTTAAGTCTTAGGATAGCGAGAGCAGTGGAATGAAAAGCATTGCTTTGTAATTCATGGTGTTGTTTTGTTTTGCTATCCATGAGCGGTCGTATAGCTTACCATCAGGCGAATGGCATGCTCGTTTCGCCATTCATATAAAAAAAATGTTAGTGCAGTTAGAGAATTTTGAGAATAAGCTACAGACAATATTAGAAAGAAAGAAAGAAAGAAAGCATTTATTCGTGATAAGCAATGTTTACAGTTATACTCATATATAAAATAACTTAGGTGTAGTATTGCTTGTCACAAAACGGCTCAAGCTCAGCATGTGCTGGTAATGAAACCAACGCTGATCTTCCGCAAGGCCGGTAAGTGACGATAAGTAGGTATTATGTGAATGCTTTTCGACGTCACTTAAAAGTCTCACATCCGTGATGACTAATGTGAGGCTAATTGTACTACTCTTTAATATGATTGCATATTAGCAAATTATTCCTAATAATATATTACTCAGAACTTATTCAAGTCTATTAGTAAACAATGCAATGTTGTCTAACGATAACGTGTTTTCCACAAGATAGCCAGAGTAACTACTGGACATATCGAGACATGTCTCAGGATGGCGAGCGCAGTGGAATGCCAAGCAATGCCTTGTAACTCATGGTGTTGTTTGGTTTTGCTACTGTCCATGAGCGGTCGTATCGCTTACCATCAGGCGAATGGCAGGCTCGTCTCGTCATTCATAGCAATAAAAAAAAAAAAAAGATATTTTATTTTTGAAATTCATCCAAAAGCGTTACTTAGGCGTACTAGTTACAGGTATAACGAAAATTATGAATTTTTCGTAAATTTTTGAGTTTAATAAAGTCTTGAGTTATATCGGACTGCAATATGGTGATTATTTCCCATAAGCCCTCGTTTTAAAAAAAACACCGGCAAATTTTATGTGGCAGTACCTACCCCGTCGTGCCCTCATTATCTTCTATATCTAGAATGGTGAGAAGTGACAGGCTACTGACGCTTATTCCATCGCCTGTTACTAGCGGAGTCTCGATAGCCTTTCTATACGGAACCGTGTGTTGCGTCATGCGAGGGAGCCCTAATAGCCTTATTGTACAACCAAACATGTAGGGAATTAAATGATCGTATATTATACTTCAATTAGGACTTATATCAGAGCAGTGTAACGTAATCATTGTGTTGCAGTAAAGTGGACTCAAATGAAGTACGCTCGTATAAAAAAGAGGTGGTTATCATTCGAATAAATACGCCAATCTTCTTGTAAACAAGCAAGGCTCAAACCGAAAAGCGACGTAGTCTGTGAGCCACATCCAATGGTTTTTTAATCTAGGTGTCATTTAATTAGGTAATCCGTTAAGTTAAGCCATCCCAGGTATGAATAACTTAGAATTAAATGTAAATTATCGGAATCAAATTTAAATTATACCTGTTCATAATGCCATAAGGCAACATTGTGGCAATTTAGCAAACCGCATTGTTCGCTACAATCTTAATATCCCTATTCACTTTCATAATACCAGACCATACACCACTTACTCGTGCTGTATGCCAATTTATTTCTGGCCATATCGATAGCATCAAACACTATCAACTACACAGAACATATAAGACTTGTCATTTTATCCATTCAATACAAGTAAATTACGAGTTAAACATGCCTATATTTATTGCATTATTTGCGCTAATGTTTTAACATTCGTCATCCTTTATCTAGAGAGGAATAAGCAGTGAGTAAACAGGCGGAATAAATGCGACTAAGTAATTACCTTGCGCTTTACGAACTGAACAAAAACATTAACAAATTGACAGCGACCAGTGCGTTTGCGAGGGTTTTTGTTTGTACTAAACGCTGGCTGTAATTACTTTTTTCGTCGAAATACTTGGAAATGTGTTTTTGTGTGAAAATGGCAGATTTGTGTTTTTGTTTTAAATTATGAGTACAGGAAGAACTACAAACATGTTGTATTATTCCAAGTCCACTATCAATTAATGAGAAACTCTTAACCGCAATAAACGATACAAAACAACGAGGAATTTATATTTACCAATGATTGATAAAAATATCCATATGAACCTATACAATATACATAATAATATATTTGTTATCTACAGGATTTCCCTATATTATACGAGATAATTATACACTGCAATACCCACAATAAACAAGTTGCGTACTTTCTTTAATATTGCGATGTTTTTAAAGTTTGCAGGAAATTAATTATCCGCAAGGTTATCGAAATAAGCGCAAAGTAAAACTAATCAAATATTTTTTCCTACATTTACAATCAACGATAATACAAAACTCGATATAAGTAAACCTCACTTAATTCCCAAAAAACTCAACCACATTTCGACAGTGATGGACGATAAGACAACATAATTGTTTTTTTGTCGGAATAAAAACTTGCAAATAAGAATACGTTTAGCACGAACGAGAGTGCCGCATTGTGGCACGCGACAGTCCGCAACCTTGACATTCGAGCTGTTGGCAAAGGAGCCAAATTGATCAACTAATGTTGCTTTCATCTGACCTAAAAGGTTGATATTTATTTACTTACGCATGCAGATTATACTGCTTGTGTCCAGAATATAAATAAATAAAAAAAAATATAGTATTGACATAATTTTAATTAGAAAATAATTCTGTTGAATTACTTTATAGGCATTCATAATTTGAAAATGGAATTTTAATTTTAATTGCCTGCACAGTAAGGCTAATTATTGTGAACGAAGAATTTTTAACATTTACTATTTGAGAGAATATTTGAATTACGAATCTTTAATTAATATCTGCATAAGAAATAATAATAAGAAAATCATTCACTAAATTAAAATAGTTTGCTAAATAAAAAAAGGATTCATGGTAAAATTATTATTCGTATGAATTTAGGTAAATTTATAATTCAACTCTATTTTATGAGAATAATTTTTTTAAACCTAAATTTGCCGAATAAAAATATAAAAGTAGGAACTGTTAAAGGAGCGAGCGGCCCGTGTCAAGTGATAATGAACAGAAAGGGAATGACGACCAAAGGAAGCGTAAAAATACACGAATGAGGAAGGAATATTTTAAAGTGACTGGCCGCTTCCCGTTGAACCTTTGATATTTGACTTCGCCAACTTCGGCCGTTGTGCAACAATGCTAAACTTAGCTGGAGTATTTGCTTTTTGAAAAGCGAAGGCGTGAAATACGACGTCAAAAGGAGGTTTTTAATAAGAAAATGTTTTTGCACTTTGCTGGGGAAAGAAGCTTAGTTTGTGGAATGCGTTTTGACGATCCTGTGGCGTCTAAAGCCTCGTTCATAGACAGTTTTAAAACCTATTTTAGTTATCTAATGTTTTGTCTTCTTCGCTCAAACTGAATTGACAAGTCGTAAGAACGGGAATAAGGCATTAAGTGTTGTGACTATGCTATTAGTAAAGCTTTTGCATTGAAATAAAACATTGGAAGGAAACCATGTTCAGAGAATTATTTATAGTGTGAAAAAAATCCTAAAACTGGTATAATAAAATTCTTCCATCTACCAATCCATTTTGGACTATTGCTCGAAGCCTAAAATCCTGAGATCCACGTTAAAAAAACACAAAACCTTAATGTATTCTGTGCCTTAATCAAAGATAAACAAACCTCGAGTACAAATCAACGTAACGAGCCCAATTGAAGTGTCGTATTCAATATAAACAAGCGCGATCAGAACGGTGATCACGTAAAAAACTAACTGTTAAACATCAAAGGCCCGCGGGAGTTAACCGACACTCACTTTACGAGTGGAAGGTCGGCGAATGTGTGTACAAGAGCTGCAAACCGTTACTATGCAGTATCGTTATTTAATTCGGTTTTGTCGCAGTCAAATCGCCCTATAAATTGTAATGAAATTAAGTTTGATTTCATTTGCGTTTATAGCACGATTGTTCGAGTTTGGTCATGTAATTCAAGATGTAACGTTATATTCAATTTCTCCCACATTTTTTGTCTTAAAAACCAATATTATCGAGCCAATACAATATCTCTATTTAAAAGATCATTCTATTGAAAACTAAAATCTCACCAACAACTCTACATAACTCATTAATAAAAGCATATTAAATAACAATGCAAATAGCAGAACATGACATGATTTCATACACGTCGATAAACAGGCAATTGAAATATTTATCCTCGAGCATATAAACGAAATATCCGCATCCAGACAAAAGCCTTTAATAAATTACCTCAATAAATTACGAGAAAAAAAAGCCTAAGAATTTCTCGTTTATGCCTTTCGCCTACCCAATTTATATTGGCTACCATGACGTCATTTGCGCGTCGGATTGGAAGCCCGGAGACTGACATAACCCTTAACCTCATCCGAGGCATCGGGAAGGTTAAGGCGTTTTCCTTGCGCTTAAAATAAAAACTTCTGCACTATAATATCAGCCCATATTGGCCCACTAGGACTGCACAGGACTCCCTCTATAATCGAGAGTTTATTGGAGAGGGCTTAGGGTATAGTTAACCACGCCAGCCTAGTGCGAGATAGCGGGCCTTACAGACCATATAATAAAAATCCATGCCGCAATTTCGGCAAAATCTGTCTCTTAGTCTACTGTCGCGTCGCCCGATCGATACAGTCGGCGGCACCCAAGTTCAATGCGGATGCACGTTGCATACACAAAGGTAGGGTAATTGCTTTTGTCACTTGTGCTGTTCTTTTGTGTTTGGTAATGGGTGTTTTCGTTGCATAATGATACTGCATTGCAATATCACGTTTTTATGGGAGAATTCTCGTAGGAGGGTTAGATAGCGACTTGTACAAAATAAAGGAAATGGTGTTATAGATCCACGCAAGTGTTGCGTTTTGAGTTCAGCCGGTGCAATCCGATTTCGAGAAGGCCGGCAGAATTATTTCGACCAGCGATAGATGGTTATCTTCGCTGTGTGATGCTTTAATTCAGTGATACTTAAATTGCTCTACATCAAGCCGAGCCGCGATGACAATCTGCAAGAGGTCTGTCTCAGCGAGAAATATAATTGGAGGTTCACAATTGGCGAAACTCATTTGAAGTTACATAAACTAGGGATTCTGTTTTAAAATTCAAAGATACGGCAAGGAAACTAAACGACAAAAAGCCTAGGAACCTTTATCTGGTCTGCATTTAGCGTCAGGTGCAGAGTATTCATTTTCCCGTGCCAGTTGTCGTTTTAAACACAAAGGTAGAAGGTAATTGCTGGCGTCACTTTCACAAGGTGCTCTTTTGTGTCTTTGTAATGAGTAACGTATGTCCTTGGTGGCGCAGTTTCTTGTTTTTCAAGTATGTGTACTGTATCCGGATATTTCATGAGTAATACGTAAATTATGAGAGGAAATAGACTTATACTCTTGTATGTTTTCTTTTTTTATTTGACATGATTTTATAGGCTGATGATGATTATAAAAGATTCAAGTATTTGGTCGTGTGCGTCTCAGAAACCACGAAAAACTTCTAATCTAAACCTGAATCAAATATTTGCAGTTATCACTAATATTAATGCGTACGGGAATCCGACTAGCGACCCTTCATTTTACAAACATTATTTAACTAACTGCGCCAAAGAAGCTGTCAAAGCCTTTCAGATATCATGTTCCGATGTAATCAGCAATTATTTTAAAAGCTAATCCCCATTCAACTTCAAACAGTCTCCACCCACCCCAGGATAATTAAGAAATGTGAAACTCCAAAGTTTTCTGACAGAAGCCATAGACACCCGTTAATTAAAATTGTTCGACACATAACTATTAATTGAAAGGGAACCCTCAACCTTGTAAGTCTGCTGTGGGCGATGAAAGAAAAATGGTGTTTTATTATTACCGAGTGGCCTTACTGACGACAAATTAATACTTTTACTTGTAGTAATTGCTTTGGGTGCTAATTGCTCTGTCAGTGAATAATTACTTGAATGTTGAGTTGGCAATATTTTATTAGAGACAAGTCTATTGTACACTGTCATGTCGTCAGAATATTAAAACCATGCTTTAAATTTAATTTCTTTTGGATTATACTACTGTTATTGTAAAATACTAGAAGTAACACCCTAGTTATTTAACAGCACGAAACGATTCAAATATAGACCATCAAGAGATAGTGTTCTATATTATGATACCTAATTACAAAGTTGTTCAGCCTTATTCATACACAGTTTAAAACCTATTATAGTTATCAAATGTTTTGTCCCTTTCGAACGACTTTAGAAATCCAGTTTGAGTGAAGAAGGCAAAACATTTGATAACTAAAATAGGTTTTTAAACTGTCTATGAAAAAGGCCGGTAATGTTTTTAAAATCCTTTAGTATAAATGTTTATAGAAATGCTTTAGAGTGATTATGATTTATAAGTCCTGCTTATTATCATCAACACCAAGCATTTATTCAATGACGTAACCGTGATAGCATGTGCTGAGTTTAAGAATGCATCTCACCAGATAAAATCTCTCCATTCTTATCACATGTGATAACACGATGTGAATTTATAGACATTACGCAAGTCACAGGCTACAGAGTACTAACAGCAATATAACATTTGGATCACAATGTCAACTTTTACTATAAATAAGTACATCTTTATACACATGCAGATTTGCCCGTTAGATGTCTCAGATCTTATCTGATTTCTCCACACACGGTCTCGGACATCAGTTGTGACCCTGATCTTGCTATAATCCGTTGCTTTCCTATTCTCGTCATACATTAAGCAGTTCTAATTCTTTCCGACTTAGCAAATATTCATATTTATTTAAAAAATTATATAACCCAACACTGCATACGTATCTACATAAACCGCAATGTAATCAAAGGACGACTAGGACATAAAGAAATCACGTAACACTTCGCACTGGCCAAGGTTGGCCAAGTCGCAGTGGCGCAGAGCACGGCGGATCGGCTGCGACTCCTCAGGGTCACTGTAACTCGACACACTGGGCACGCACTGCGCTGAATATCCAATGTATGTATTATTCTAAAATAGGCTTTTTTATTTGCAAATGACGGCACTATTGCACTGGAATCACACGCCACTGAGCTGAGACACATCACACAATGGGGTATTTTACTATAAGAAAGAAAAAATCTAAAAACTATAAATGTATATAGTAGAGCATTCAGCAATAATTATATGTTAATTTCAGTTTATATTTCCAAGGAATAAATTTTATAATTCGTATTGAAAATTTCAATTTTTTTATCTGTCCTAAAAAGATGTGAAACGGCTGCCGCCATGATGGATAACGATTCTACGTCATTCCGCGAGTAGAATACCCCCTCCGGTGTCCAAGAGCTCATATTATCACAGGTTGTTTACTGGTTGAGTGACGTATCATTTTAAAGGAACATGGCGCCTAGCGTTTTCACATATTTGCGCGCATAAATTTAAAATTTAAATGGATTTTTATTGGACTTGCCGAGCAAATAAAAATTTGATATTTTTTTAAAAAGTTTGTCTTAATCTTAGGAACAACTTAAAAGACTTTTTGAAAATGGGTAGAATATCCCATTTGAGGATTAAAGCGTGCTGGCTTCTATGCAAGACAAGCCAAGCATACTGCAGCAAGTTTAGACGGTAATGTTCGGCAACTACCGCAGTAAACAACGCAAAGTCGGCGTCTGATCTTGTTAATATTGGACTTTACTTAAAATTGTAATCAAAATTTTTGCGTGATACGATTTACGTGAGCCTGAATTTCAGATTAGTCAACAAAATATTATAATTTCTTGAACCTTATGGCTCTTTAGAATCTCCGATGATCAATTAACAGTAAATGCTGTATGCTTTAGCAAAGTAGAAATGGAAATGTAAAGAAACTACTTCAAAAGAGTAATTCCAACGAAGAGTAATTCAAACAAGAAACATTTACATAAACACAATACATCCTTAGGGATTAACCATTAAATAGATCTAATAGAGCTAAATAGTCAACTCGGCCATGAGCCTCGACACGGCAGTCCAGTCGCGAGGGAGCAGGGAGCAGGGTCGCGAACATTACACCAAGGTGCGTCTGAATGTGGTACACGGCCCTAACACCGCAGCTCACATAACTGGCACACGGTCGAACGGTATAGAGGAACGCTTAATATTAGTACTAACTCCTACTTTTTCAAGAGTTTTATGGTTGCTTGGGGTCTTTGCATAATAGAAAGATGAAGACTGCAATGCGCCTGATTACTGAAGTGCAATTAAATATGGTTTTCGACGGCAAAATATGAAATTTCTCGCCAGTTGACGGTCATGCGTTGTTGCCATAAAAGGAGACTCATACTAAGCAGCCGAAAGCATCAAAGCGTAAACACCTTGTACATGTACATATTCCTATTAACATAAAGGGTTAAAAACTAGACAAAAGGGACGCTCGTATTTCGCAGAATGCGTAACTTCACTAGCCGTTTCGTAGAACACACAGAAAATAAAACGACACGCAAGATCTACTCGTAAACGCACTCGCTACAAATGGAAGTAATTTTACTAACATCCATCTTAAGTCATATGACTTGTAATGGCGGCAACGAGGCCAATGCCGGCAATATTTCACAATCACGAATTAGCATCCGCAGTACACACTGGTCTATATTCTGTCATCGCTAAACATAGCTTTACGTTTCTATTCAACTACGCTGTTTCTTTGAATGACCGTATTGACGGCGGCCTTGTTGAGGTATCCATCGTTCTTACATCTAGTGATGTAAATATGATTTTTGATGTAAATCGCTAGTGCGAACATCGAATAACAAATATAGATTAGGAAATAAAATATATCCTGCTCGGCAGAAGTGAATTATCACATAGCAGAACAAGGCGAAATACAAGCAATGTTGTGGCAAATCATCTCATTTGTGAAATTGACGGAATAAATTTAGCCATACACATAGTTCACCCTTTCTATCTTCCACCAAATTGGAAAAGAGTTAAAGTAGTCTCGTGCTTAATAGTGGGGCATGAGCTGATAAAAACACTGGCATTAACTCCAATTGGAATTTGTTTCGCTCTTATTATTCCAGCTCTATCTTATCTGTGTTTGCCATTTTTGTATAACACATGGCGGCCTTTTTGTTATATTTAGGACAATGTTTTGCGACTAATGCATATAATAGGAGACCGAGATTTCCGTAGTTTCTGACACCAATGCGAAAGACACATATCTTACTGAGAGCAGAAGTTATGTGCGCGAATTTTAAAAGCATTTATTTATTCATATAACCATAGATTATAATACTTTACAATTATGGTAGAACTAAAATAGCAAATAGAATTTATAAAGGTTTTTACTCAGTCGTACGGGAAGGTAGAACCACTTTGTCTATTTCTGCGATGACGGCAGCAGTGTGTAAGCACTGTTAATAATTGCCGTCATAAAGAACATTATAGCTATAAGCCAGGGAAATTACCAGGCATTAAGGGAGATCTATTGTCACAGGACGACCAGCGAAGTGCAAAGTCATGTAGTGCATAATATTAATATTATTCTTAGTGGTGTTCCCGTTTACGAGCAGAAGTGACGTGAACCATCTAGCAAAATGCTCCTAATATCGTCAGTCTACCTAAAAAGAGACATTACAGAGTTCTGATAGATGTATAACACGCACACCCAAAACAAACATTAGATCACGCAAACATTTACTCGCTCAACTCTTGTCAATTTTCAATGCAATAATACAAAAATTAATTATATTCTAGAGACACAATATTACGTGACTATAAGACCCGTCGCACCCTAACGTGAGCTATATCGCTATGTATATATGTAGATCTATACACTTATTACTGTGTGAAAGGAAATAATTCCTTAGAACGGATTTCAAACCTCGTCGGGTCTTATTTAACACAGGAAGATGATCAAAGACAGCCTCCGTGGCACAGTTGATTGACGCCGGCTGTGAAACGAGAGGCCGCGGGTTCGATCCCCGCACCGAAAACCATATTGTGTGAACCACAGGTATTTGTTTCGGGTCTGGGTGTTTGTAAGACCGAAAAGTCTCTCGTAGTTTCTGATACCCACGACACAAGACTCGATCTTAGTGTGGGGTCAGGACTATGTATGTGACTGTTGGGTGTATTTATTTATTTAAATAGCTTTTGTTTATTTATATCACTGCATGTTCTACTTTAATCTCGTATTATTATTTTGCAAGTGCAATGCGATAAAATGGAGCCGCAGATTCTAAAGTATCCTCCTACTCATTACAGAAACCCAATGATCAACAATTTAGCAATCCACTGAATTTCCAGGGTGTATAATTTCCTGAACGAATTGAAATTGGTATCGGATATAACCGGTAACCGGACATTTTTGATAACAAATATTTAAAATTCATCTAAATATCTTTAAAACGAAAACCTAAGCTAGTCTATGCTAAGCGATGCGATGCATTTCAAGACATGTCACTACGTGCCAAGCTTTATTAGTGAGCAATAATAGCGTTTCGTCAGGTAAGTCGGATACTTCAGTTGTTCGTTTAATGAACAAATTGCTCACAACTCACAACACTATCGGCTTGACGTTGCGTAAATAATCGCCGCAACCCGTTGTGTCTTTTCAACATGTTTGTATGCTGCATATCTTAATGTCCTGGTGAAGTAATTTATTTATTATGTACAATACAGCACTACGTTTTAACACTTTACATATACAGGGTATATCAAGACCGCGACCGAAAACGAAGCCAGGTGGTAGTATTAGTGACTTCAGAAACAATGCAAGTAAAAATTTCGCAAAAAAAATCTACAACTTTTTTTTGATTTTTTTTACTTATCGTCGTATTTGGGTGATAAATAAATAGTTTTCCTAAAATAATTATGTACACCTTTTTATGTTTTAAGACGCAATGATACGTAAGGGTTTAAATTAGTATTTTCGCAAAAACTAGGTATTTACCACCCAAACAGGTTGATATTTAAAAAAATCCAAAAAAATATCTGTCACCGTTTTGGCGAAATTTTTATTTACATCGTGTTTGTAACCACTAAAACTACCACCTGGCTTCGTTTTCGGTCGCAGTCTTGATATACCCGGTATTTATGTAGACATATTATGTTTTTTTGTATACGGCAACAGTAGGTGTACAATAGCATTTTGACATAATCTAACTCGCTTCTTATGGTAGAGCAAAGTGCACCAGTCCAATTTGAGTATGCAGCTGCGAGAATTCGGCCCAATTATATCGGCTTACTTGAAACTGGATATGACTTCAAAACGCGACATATTTGCCTGAGTCCTTAAGACGTTTAACACCATTACTTACGGTGGTAGATATCACCATTATGGACAAGCAGATATTTTTGGTACAAAATTACCACCTCATCCTAACCTCGTCGATACGTATCAGGATCTCACAAAAAGTTTACAAATCTTTTACAAAACCTGACACTTTCCAAACCACTCGCCTGTCACCGAGGAAGCGACGGTGCAGCGCAGTGCTTGCGACATTCTCTTGCCCAACAGCATTAGCGTTAATTGAGCTAATTCTAGATGCGTTTAGTTGCCAAGTAGCCGACAATTACTGCTGAGTATGATGCAACGGGTCGTTGAACTCGTGTTAGAAATGGTAAATGGAACCTACGTTCAGGGGTGGGACCATCGATGATTTGGAGTCAAGTTGTTTTTTTGACACAAAAATTAACCAGTTCAGAGCAAAAAATGAAATATTTAATTAAAATCGAGATATTAACAGCTGATCGTCGTACCTTAGAATATATTCTAATACAGCGTATATCTGTGGTATACAGGCGTCTCGTCGACAAACAATAATTATTTTACGTAATCAGCATAAAACACAAGAACTTAATTTATAAAAAACGGTACTAGGTACTAAGGCATCAGAAGTGTTGCTATTATTGTCATGATTCATCTTGCGAAAAGTAAATGATTATTAAAATTGTAATTCTTAGATTTATTACGGCAGGTAGTTTATAATTTGTTACGAAACAGTTGAATACAACGCGTAAAAACGTGTGGTTTTCCTTAACCGGTCGTAATTATTACCTTTCAAGGTCCCCTCTATCTAGCATTGAACTTGTTATTCTAAACTACGATTCCATAACAAATTTAATCCGGCAAAAACATTGGTTTATTGAATATCAACGATAGATTAGTAGGACGAATTTAGGAGACCAAGATCTCGATTCTCGGCTTGAATTCCATATCACACACTATCGATTATTTTATTGCGTGCATTCATAGTTTATTACAGCCAAGACATTTTAAAGAAATCTGCTTATGAATGAGTGTTCGGCGAAAAAAAAAGTAGATTCTCCTAATCCACCAACACCCAATGAATAATACCAACCATAAATGTTTGTAAACCTCATATTTTTTCAGTGCAGGGATTGAACTCCCAGACTTTTACACAGCCCACCCACTATGCCTACGGTAGCTTGAGTGCATCACAATACTTCAGCCTACCCACTAAGTGTGTAGGCGTGACGATACGTTACTAAAAGACCCACGCTCTTTACTGAAGAGTATATTCATGGGGTGGAAAAGAATTGTTCCGAGGGCCGATTGAGAGCACTCATGGGTCGACACATCTCTATTGTATTACATGAATGAAACTACAGACACTGCAGTTTTTTGTAGTGGTTTGAATGAATTTAAAAGTCTTTTAACAATCATAGTTCTTGCACAATTTCATTTAAAGCAGAAAAAAAATTTGGGCTTAAGCCCTCTCAATCGAACTCTCGATTGTAGAGATATCCCGTGCAAAGAATGCTTCTAATTTCTAAATACAAAATCGGTGAAGTGATAAGTATACAAGTCTATACGAGAGCTCGATTACCAATTAGTAAATCCGTTTTACATTTACAACCAGAACAATATCTAAAAATGCATCTGAATTAGAGATGTAACGGAGCTTCGATTCCGGTTCCGTTAAGTCGGAACTTCCGATTATTATTACACTTTCGGTTCCGACTTCGGTTCTGATACTTTTCTATCGGAGGTTAATCGGAGGTTGGACGAAACGAAGTGAGCGGCGCGCGACGGCCTGTGCCGAACAGGTTCATAGACTTTAAAACACTTTTCAGAAATTAGTCAAATAGCCAATTATGCCAATTTTTTTACTGTTGTTTTTTATTTTATATAAAATGGAAATGAAAAAAAAAGACTATAAATCATGTTTTATTTGTCCTTAAACAAACTGACCCTGCCTCCGATTCCGATTTCGATTCCGATAAGTCAAATTTGATAACTCCGATTCCGATTTCGGTTCCGATAAAACTACCTCCGTTACATCCCTAATCTGAATATGAAAAAATGCATCCAAAATTTAATAAGTACACTACAATTTGCGTGATTGTGATCGCAAAATATATTTTTACATCATCATTGTTGTAGGAAGTGATTATGGACCATAAACAGCAAGATAATAACCGTATTGATTACAACTTTAGCTTTATTATAGACGTACAATGTTATTACTTAGTAATGTATAGAATTAATATATTTTTACGATTGTGTCCGTGTGCCCGTGACCTGAATATATTTCTATAAATACCAACATGAAATCTAATTTTAGATGTTCGTGTTTTCATATATTTAACATAATTTAAAATTTAATCTTGATTTTGTTGTAACATGAGTAAACAAATTCATTTGTCCAATATAAAGGTTCATTCATGTTTAGTTTATTTATAATTCTGGGAAAATAATGATGATAATATGGGTTACTGTGTGGTTGGCGGTCCAAATAGTCCTAATATTAATATAGCATACATAATTATAGATCTACTCGACCGTACACCAGTGCCTTACTTCATAACCCCATTACATCTTTAGTTTTGATTCACAATGAAATTAAAGCAAGATCAAATAAGAACCAAGTAAATGTAGCACACTTCCCACCTTGTTAGGTTGATGGCGGCGTGAAACACACACAACAAGAGCACACAAAATAAGCTTATTTATACCGTCTAGACTTGAACGCAGACACGCGGGCTACGTGCGGAATGGAGTCAGCCCTTATACGTACAAATTAGCACATGTGATGCCACTACAATAGTAATAATAAATACATCCAAGAGTCATACATAGTACTGACCCCATGCAAATCTTATGTCGCGGTTATAGCTCAAAACTTTTCGGTCTGACAACACCACGACCCGACACGAATATTTAGAGCTTTACCACAACATGAAAATATGGCGGAACCTCTGCTTACCCCTTAGCAGCTATAGACATGAGCTTATGTACGTAATCCGAGCCGTTTCGTCTGTGAATGGAAATACCAGAGCAGCTCCGCGTATCACAATGCGCGCGGCGTCGCGACTCGCGGCCAACGGCGCGGATCGCGCCATTCAAGGGCAATTAAAAATGCAGCGCTTGTTTTGATAAGAAATACAGATTACACTCTATTTTTAGAATACACTTTTGCAGGAACTTTAAATAATATAAATATGAGTTACATTTTTTAAATAACACAAATACCGACCTCTTTAAACATATTTGTTTTGTTTCATTGATATTTAATATGTCGAGTTTGTTAGTGCATGTTACAATGTCTAACAATTTTGCATACATTTTTATTTCAGGAACAGTTGTTAAAACACAAACATAATTATATCCTAGTTATTGTGAAGGTACAGGAAAAAAAATTGAGGCCTTCCTATTTAGGGACGTTTTTTTGGCCACAAACGCTCTCTTTGGATAAGGTATTGGAACACATAGACATGTAGAAGTTACTGGCATTTAATCAAATGTCAAAGAAAAAAAAGTTTAGCATACTAAGCTCATAAATCTTATAATTTTTTATCGCAACTAGACCACGCTAATGAGAGCAAATATTACGGCGCCGCGGATAAAAACTATTAAAGTAATAAATCAAAACCGTCAACGTTCGCGATTAATAAAAAAAACCAGGTGGACCGGTTATCCAATTTGCCACAGTGACATGTGTGCTGTGGACACGCCGCGCCGCCGCGACTGGCGATCAGCGGCTGAGAAATAGGATTGCCACCTATTGGATCCTTGAATGTATTTAATATTACTTTTTAATGATAAAAATCAATGTCAATCGTACTCTCGATTGTAGAGGACGCCCGTGCCCTGCAGTGGGACGTATATGGGCTGATACAGATACATATTATTTTCAGTGACCTGTCCTGATTTGTAGCATATGCATGTATAGCATACGGCTCGTTGTAAGTGATCGAGAATCGCAATAAACATCATTCATGACCTCAAAGCTTCAAATTGAAGTATGATGCAGTGTATGATTATTGATTACGATGATCCTAAATGATTACCGTTGCACGTGACCATGTGCAACTCTTCGTCATAGCGTGTTGTTAGACTATGAAAACGGGATCACAATGTACAAATTCACGTCATATGTGTACGTATTATATGTATTTTCCGATTAAAATAACCAACATCATTCATTGGATATATTCTGGTTAGATCTTCGCTTAACTACTACCTCCAGTTGTCCTGCAAACATTTACTTTATTGAAGAAAGAATCCAAGAAAGAAACCAAAACTTTGTAATTTATCGAGACTTTCTTCGCCACATATCAAGGGTGGTTTATTTTTCCACTCTCGTATTAAAAAGGTATTCTAGTGTTAGTAAAGACCCTAGCAATTGGTTCAGTGACACGCAGGAGGCTGCGACTGGTCGGGGACCGGTAGTGGAGCCCCGCCGCGATTCATATGGAACTACCCTCGCGTAAATAAATCCGCAACTATAAATAACATCTATTTCTGTGCAACTGAATGAAGAAGCAAAAGGATTTTGACACTACACTACAAATAGAGAGATATATTTAACAGGTCGGAATCTAAAATCATCGTTTTTTTAGGAAATGCTGTATATACAGCAGTTCTAAATTTTAAACTACTGGATGTGTTGAATATGTATGTGGCTTATGAAAAATGTCCAAAAAGCTTATTGTCCCGCATTGTTGTAGGTGGTTGTGGGCATTGGTCATTATTTACCATTAAGGTAAGGACATTAATAAGGGGCAGGTTCTTTCATTAGTTGTCCTAAATAACAATTAAAAAATCAGGTCCTAATGCTATATTTTCTTCTTCAAGTTCAAGGGAATCACAAAATGGGGCAATAAACATTGAGAACTTATAACTATTTATCTGGAATGATAATAACATTGGCTCCACATAAACAATATTCAATAAATTTTTTGCTACATAAAGAGGTATATTTTGTATGTAACACTCGCAATTTACATTCATTGAATTTTAAATTCTTATAAGGAAACAAAAATAACAGTATTCAGTTTATGTTAATTTCTGTTTCTTATTCAGTTTGATAGTCAATATAAAAAAACAGCTTTACTTGAAAATATAATAAATATTGAATAGTATGGTTACAGAATAAAGACCATTGTAAAAAATAAAATTGTGTTAAATTGAAAAAGTATAGCCATATTAACCGGTGATCCTTATGAATAATTAGTATGATACTTAAAGGGTAAAAATGTGTATTATGTATGTTTACAACAATAAGTTGTCAGTTTAATTAGGAACAATAAAAAATAAATTAAAATAAATAGAGACTAGGAAAATTCTATCAAACTGTCTTTTAAAATATACTAGTTAAACAACACAAATTAGGTAATATTTTAATTTTGTTTTATTTTATCATGGTATAAATTGTGTTTACGAATTGAATGAGATTATTTATTTTTTATAAAAATATCATTGAATGGTTAAAATATTTTTATTGCATCACGTGGTATTAATAAACGACGTTGCATTAAACACGATATTACGAGTATTAGATACTAGGTATATTGCGCAAAACGTACTAATTAGCTAGTTAGTAAATAAAATACACGGCACATATAAATAAAAAAAATTATAAACACAATGTATCGAGAAAAATATAGAACACCCTCATTAAGGGATGTCACATGTGCAAAAACTACCCACGCAAAATATATCTATACCGAAAGTCATAGCAAGGTTGTATGGGGCGCATGCAGAACTCACCTTTAGCGACATTATGATTTTCAATCGATTTTCAGCTCACCAAGTGAAGAGGACCATTCATTATTTAAAAATAATTTAAATTTCCTCACTTCAGTTCACAACAAAAATGTCCATAAATACACACAATTAAATTATATTACGTAACGTATTGTAAATCTAACGTGTAATATACAACTGTGCCGGGTTTTATCGTAATTCACCGCACGACGACCGATCGAATATTATTTTGGTTCATGCGTTGTAGCGCGTTGCGGGACAAGCGTCCACCCAAATTCACTATGGCGCCTCGTCTATTTTTTTGCCAGTTTGCGCTCGCCGCTAGCGCTCAGGCCGCCGCTGTCAGTGACATTGGCGTAAGCTTGTTCCAGCGTTTGCTGTTCACAATTTGAGCTTAACATTACTGCTGCAGTCATAGTAAAATTAAATTATGTTTCGTAATTAAAATAAAATTAATTTATATGTAATCAATATGTTGTTTATTTTATCTATCGTCACAATATATTCCACAAATACATCATTTAATTAAAATACATGAAGATAATACTTAAAACCATTATTAGAAAATAAAGTCACTTATTATTATTATTTCTGGCACATTTTAACTTAGTTAGAATTTTCAGTCAGTTCCCTCAGTCTTTGCTTCTCACTGTCGATCATAAGGTGAGTTTTCACTGCATCTATGGCTGTTTTTGCGTTGTATTTGTCGCTGTGCGCGGTAGTAAGGTGTGACCGCAGTTTGATAGCCAAGTTTGTCTGATACTCGCAATGATGACAAACATATAGGTAGAGATCATTGTGTCGGCCACTGCGGAGCACATGCTTCCGGAGATTCTCCTGAAAAAATACAAATGTATAGGTACATATCTATCTAGTTTTAGTTAGGTGGACAGACGACCTATCTGAGGTCGGAAGAAGAAGCTGGATGGAGGCAGTTTCTAAAAGGTCTATAAGAAACACTTTAGGCAGACCTATGTTAAACTGTGGACATCCTGTGGCTGAAGAGGCGTAAAGATTTAATGGGTTCTTTTATTTTAATCATACATTCCTCATCCTTTATAAATATTGCACACAGTTTAATTTACTTTAGATATCATTAATTGGGCTTACTAGGTATTCATTACGTGTGTATCAAAATACATGTAGCGCCATCTGTTATAAATGTAAAAAATATTGAAGAATTCTGTACAAAAGGTAATAAACTTAATAATAATAAACTTATTAACTGCTATATTACAGCTATTTCAAGTTATCATTTAAGTAGGTATTCAAAGTTCAAAATTACTTACCAAACTGCCGCAAGTGAACTGGCAATATGGACAGGCGTAAGGTTTGAGTCCTTTGTGGCACATCATGTGTCTTTTCAGGTGGCTCGCCTGATCTGTTTTGAATGTGCATAAATCACATTCATGGTGCTTTACACGTTCACCGTGGGAGCGGCGATGTCTGAAATCAAATAATCTTATCATTTAATATTTATATAAATCTCACTTTACACGTCTGTCTTGCTAAGAGGAGTAATAAATAATATTATATAATTATAGCACGGCTACAATAAAATACACAAATATTCCGACCGGGAAATAGTACTCTGGTACAGCACTGCACTGCCTGTAGATTTTAAGATAATTAGTAAAAGTAAACAAATAAGTGGCAACGATGATATTTTTTTCTACTAGGTAATACCTTTTCTTTCTAGGTACTACAGTTTACTAAAAATTCTCCACAGGGCGCCATTGCGAGGCACTTGGTTTTTTTTTTCAAGTTTCTAATATACATCCTTTCGAATCCAGTTTAATCTAATTTTGATTAGCGCCATCTATCAATTATTTATAAAATATAGTAAATAAATACTCCAAAAAGCGACACCTATCGGCATTAATTAAACGTATTTCGAATCAACGTTGTCATTTAATATGTCAAAAGCTTTACCCATAAAGTCATAGATGGCGTTGTTTTACAATCATGCTATACAACTTAAAAAAAACCTGCTCGTCAGGAAATTACAGAAAGTCCATAAATTAAACATTTTTATACCTAGCTAGTTGTCGAGAAGTGGCTGCCACGTAGTTGCACTGGTCGTGCGGACAGCGCACCGCTTGGCTGGTCCCGGTGCAGTTGCCGGCGACGTGGCGGGACAGTGCCGACCTGGAATTATACACAGTAATATTGTATTATATTGCTTTGTCTTTATAATCCTGTATACCATCATGATCCTCAGTCAAGGAAAATACAGAAAAAAAAAAACAAATATAAAAATAAACTCTCACCCCTCTCTCCCAGAAGGGGTAGGCAGAGGTACAACCAGGACACCTACATTTCGCCTTGTATGGTGCATCCCATGATGTTATAGGGGGCGAGCCCATCGCCATATCAGGCACAAATTCCTGACTCCGGGTTGATAATGAATAGAAAAATCCAACACCGCTTTTGCCCGGCCCGAGATTCGAACCCGAGACCTCAGCTTTGTAATCGTATCGTACTAAAAGTACGTCACCAAGGCATATAATGTTAAAAGCTCTGAAAGAGACTTATGATCAGCAATGGACTACCTGTAGCTGATGAAACAAAACAAACTGATTTTATCCTCATGTTTATAAAAAATTGGAACAAAATTGAGCGGTATGAGGATCAAAGGCAATAGAATCGGAACATTGCCTCTCCTTAAAATATTCCAGGATCGAAACAACTACGTCCCGTCGGTCTGCTCGACACCAGATTCATAGAAGCAGAAAAAAATGAAGACTGGCTGATCCCAGGACGCCAAACACTTGTGTGGTTAACTATAGAATATCGCAAACGTGGCAAATAGTTTAGATAATTCCTCACCTCTTCTCCCTACAAATGACTCTAAACTTCAATCGTAATGATTTCTCGTTATTATAAGCTAGTACAGACAGTGGCAAGACGCAAGGTGTCCGAATCGATTTCGACACGAGTAACTATGAAGTAACGCAGTTTGAAACGTACCATTCGAACTTTATGACTTTGCAATTTATGATCTGTGTAGAAATAGTACTGAGGCGTTTGGTATTTAAGCGTTGATACTTACAAGTTGCAGGAGGTACCTTATTATTTTATTTATTTATTTATAAATTCTTTATTGAATACCACATACAAAAAAAATAAAAAATAATTACAACTAGTTTAAATAAAGGTGACAATCGGCGCTCTTATCGCTAACAGCGATTTCTTTCAGACAACCATTAGATGGACTTAATTGAGAAGAAATTAGTTAATTGTTAGTAGGAAATAAATCGCTAATACAAAATAAACTGGGACAAAGAAAAAGCGGCCTACGACCACTGATAATGCCAATACATGGCGATGTAAGATGGAAGAGGTGGCCACCAAGATTAGTATGAATATTGGTATATCCACTTATTTTATTTTATTTATTTATTTATTAATAAAATATAAAAAGAAAAAAAACAAATAAAATTTTATACAATAGAAAAAAATTGAGGACGCCATACATAATATTTGGCATATAAATATCTAAAAAAAATAGTATTATTAGTATTATACCCATGCAATTATACGGCACACAGGAAATAAGTGTGAATCGTTTTGCCATGAGGTTAGTTACTGTAGTGATGTGCTGTATGTAGCCTTAGTTGCAGTAAGAATGAGTCAGTTCGACTGGGGTGCGACTGGGGCTAACACATAATAAGCCGAAGTAAGGTAGTTTTGCCGTCGTAAGCTGATGTAAAATGTCTGATACGGGAACATTACATTTCACCACGGCGAGTTTCATACCTCGCGTGTGGTCACTACCCGGATATGAATTCCATACCACCGGCAAATATCTAAGCGATTGACATAGGCAGTAAAAAAGCGTTTAACATTTACCGGAGGATTAATTTAACGTTTCTTACAAAGTGGCAAGCAGTTAAAAATAAGTTTACAATTTAACGGTCCCGTTTAAATCTACGTACATACATAGGTCTACATATCGGCTCATGTTAATCCAGTCCTTAACATGTCCAAGAGAAGACTTGTAAGTGGACGTCTCATTAAGCGGGCTGAGTTTATTTCAGTGGCATTTCTCCTCGGCCTCTGTCCAGCCCGCGCGCGACAGGCGTGAACATAACTTAGAGGCAGCTTTGCTTAATTATTTCCAAGAATCGGTTACGTCTGAAATTTACTTAGATCGCAAAGACCGGGTTAGTTGTGATGTTAGTGATTAGTCAGTTTCTTCTCCTTCCTTGCCTACATTAATTGTCTGTTATTAAAAATTTGGTTTACTTATAACTTTACGATTGTCCTGTCTGATGTATGTTCCTGTCAATCTCTGGATAAGTATTGTATTATTGTATAACAGGTGAGTATTCGTCACTCTCATTGACCAAAATAATTAAGACGCGCCAGGCCAAATGAAAAGATGTGGAAGAATATCGATGCACCTTTTGCAAGTCAACACCATTCATGTTGTGTATTTGATGCGACTCATTTGATTGAATCTTAATTTTTTTGAGTGTAGTTCAACGACTTATATTTACTTCACATCATCACAAACAGAAACTCAACCACTTAATTACCATTCAGTTCCCAACAGAAGATTCGGCGGGAAGGCTGGTATCCCGCGACGTCGGAGTTCCCGCGCATTACCACCGCACTGCATTAATGCAAGACGTCGCAATAACACCTAAGATATTACACAAGTTAGATCATCAGCGGTGTTAGACGCCCCCAATGGCCGCTGCAGCCGCAATTGTCTAGATACGATGGAACTTGCCCGGTAATGGCGGCGGCGAGTTGATTCACGCGAAATGTTGCGCCGCACACGCCACACTTCGGGGATCGTTTGATTCTCCGATTGTGAGATTTTATGTCTGTTTGTGAAAGTTGATTATTGGTTTTGTTTGAATTTATAGGTGAAGGTATTGGTGTTTCAACGGAATATGATTCAGATCTGAAGCATTCCTTTTCGTGTGTGAAAGGAATTTTATGACATGGTTAATTTATACCACGTTAATTCGATTCACGCCATGAACTCTTTATCTCTGATTGAACTAAGATTTTATTCTATAATCACTCGATTTACTTACTGATGTATTGCTGTACATAGTTTTGTTCAGAAGTAAAAACGTTACTTAACTCGCTTTGATTTCGATAAAATTCTTGGCGACAGCCAAGATTAGATGTTAAAGTAATGAATGCTATTAAAAAATAAGTTTACTTCACACCTTTTATACGTCTGCACCTAATTAGATTAAAGATTAGAAAGCGTCGTATGTATGAACGCGGTTATTTCAACTTGTAAAGTGTATAAATTACGCGCAATGTAGTGGATCTGTTGTGATACCAAGTTAATATTAACTCCACTCTATTGTAACTCGTCTGGTGCGATTAAAACTACTCACGCGGCAATCCAGTACATTTATACACGTCCAGACATAAATACCGAGTGTCAAAGCGAACGCGCCGACGATTTACCGCAATCAAACACTCGCAGACATCATAACGCGAATACCTAACACGTGCGAACGATAAAATCGGAACGTCAACTATCTCCGTCCGACATTAAGATTTTGATCCGCGGTGCTGAAAATACGATGCATCCGGGGGCCGAATTTATTACCATATGGTATAAAAATGTCATCGCTGGCAACACCGCGGGCGGGAACACGGTGCGCGGGCGCACAATCAAAGCGCTGCTGTCAAATTACTCGCGTCTTGATATTTGTGAAGGAGTTGTGGCGACGTGTGACAAGCGCTGCATCCGCTGCACGCGGCCAGTTGACGCGGGTGACGCGCGCCCATGTCGCGGCTATTTCTGTCAATGCGTTTTGTTCTTGCTTCCGACATCATTGTTGATATTTATGAGTTATTTTAGATATTATGAATCACAGTTGACAGTAGACTAGATTGGAGTGGAACGGATAACTGAGTCGGATGATTTCATTACCACTCAGTTTAACGTTATAAGAAAGGATCATAGAGATTCCATACCAGGGACTTCAATGTAAAGAACAAAGAATTATGAGGCATTTGAAATCCACCCGCCTAAGCCGATGAGGCAGGGTAAAACTTAACATTTTCAAATTTCGATAAGATTGGTGCTCTGTACTTTGTAACAATATTATTATGGGCTACTATAAAAAAAGACGATTCAAAATAAAAACAAGAAAACGTATTGGCGCAGTTAATTGAGTCTTAAATGCGTAATGTTTTGTTTGACATCATTTTATATTTTTTAACAAGCCTACATTGTATCAAAATTATACGACCACCGAAGTGGATCTACTTGTGTCTTTCGTTTACCTCCATATTAAATAAATTCTTGCACTAAAGATCAAAGCGTGGGTGAAGATTTATAAAATAAATGCTGCACGTCTGTTCATTTAATTTAACCGAAAGTAAACGATCTGATTTGATATTTATTAGTTTATAAAAAGCGTTTCAAACGAATGCTGGTGTACAATAAGGATGCAATAATAAACAACACTGACCTGCTAGAAAATCTCTTGGTACATTTCCCGCACTCCCAATCCACTTTCGGACTTGGTCTTTCTTGGGCTAAAGTCGGTAGTTTCACCCTGGAGCTATGTTCATTCCTTCTGTGATTCGCCAGGCTTGTCTGCCGGGTAAAATTGGCTCCACAAGTTACGCATACAAAAGGCCTCTCGAAAGTATGCTGTCTCAGATGTTGACGTAATGATGCCTTCTTGAAACTCTTGGAGCATAAAGGACACATGTACTTTAGAACGACTTTCTCTCCTCCCCCAGCCGTGGATTGTACAGGGTCTGAGTGCAGGACCTCGTGGAAGAAGCATTCGGCTTGGGAGTCGGTGGTGAAGAGGCACTGGCTACAGTTCCAGAAGATAGAGGAGTTTGATGTGGTTGGTTGGAACTGACAGGCTTTGGATCTGATGTGCCTAGTAACTTCTTGGGATAGGATGAATGCCATTCCGCATTTTGGACACCTGAAATGGAGGACTCAGTGTAAAGATTTCATCTACATGCAAGTTTAGGAAAGCGGACAAATATATTTTTCCTCCCGATTTTTTTATGTTACGATTATAAAGAGTCTTAGCCGAATATTAATTAGTAAACCAAATATCTACTTTACTTACTTTTTCTTTATGTCGGGGTGAGCAGCACGAATATGATCTTTTAGTACTAGAATGTTCTTTAGAACGACATCGTCAATACAGTATGGGCATTTCTTAGTTAAGTCCTTGCATGGTATTCCTTGCTCCTTCAAATTCTCCTTCCTTTTAATCCTGTGTTCTGCTGTTTGTCTGTGACGCTTTGCTTCTTCGGAAGAAATAAAGTTCTTCTCACAAACTAGACAAATGTATGCTCTTTGTTTATGCTTGGATTTCAAATGTGCTGCCAACGTCAATGAAGATTTAAACTTTGCATTACAATGCTGGCACTTATGCAGCTCTTGGTAATCATCTGTTCCTGTAAACGCCAATGGATGCCCAGTTTTCTCACTATGCTTCTTAATTTCTATATTATATCTGAATTCCTTCATACATGTGTGGCATTTTATTATAGTTTTCTTCCTTATTATTATAGGCATGGATCTGTTGATAACAGCAACCACTTCACTGTGGTCTGAACCCGACATGTGTTGCAGCATGTCTTGAGACGAGTCACATTCGAATTTGCAGAAAGAACACCAGAATCTACCCTCCATTATGGACATGCGCTCTTCGTGCTCCTCCGAAAACCAGTGCTGCATGAAGTTTGAGAGCCAATTGGTGTAGAACTTACAAGGGCTGCATTGAAAAGGCGATTGATGAACTATAGCGTCAATATTGTCAAGAATTAATTGTTGGTAGACAGTGCTACTAGTTTCCCTTGCTTTACGAAAATGGTAATGAGATATGAGATGTTTTCCCATCAGGTGTCGCCTGACTCTAGATTTGCAGCCTCCGCAGTGAACGTAGTTGGGTTTTCTCTTTCGTTTCTTTTTCTCAATTTTAATATTTAATTTAGTTCCAGCCTTCTTGCGTTTTCTTTGTATCTGAGAGTAGATACCATCGTTAATAAATCGGGATGGACGTGGCATACGTTTTTCCACTTTTAAGGGTTCTAAATGTCCTGAAAACTCTAGTTCATGTTCAGGCAAAACCTTTTTTAGATGCAAACTCGATCGTAGATGTTTGTCATAGATAGCTCGTGAGCCCAGTCTTCTATTGCAAGGCCCGCACCAATATTGAACTGATCCTTTACTTTGTATTATTGGCTGCATTATTTGAGTCTTTTCATTGGCTCCGGGAACCCATTTTCCTTTAGTGTGTCCTGGAGGAGGTGCATCATAGTCTTCATCCCGATCGTTACCATCAGGAATGATACCTCCTGTATGGTCTTGGTCATTCATGTCCCAGTCTTCGTGTTCAGGAGATGCTGGTCTCCATTTACCCCCTGTATAATTAGGAGGGGGCTTCCACTTGCTGGTAGTGGCGTGTTCTTCTTCATCATCTTCTTCGGAAACTTCTGATTCTTCCGAGTCTTCATAACACATTGTATACGTCGCTGGAATATCTTTCTTAACGTTACCACTTATGCTAGCCACAGCATTGATGAGCTTAGTTTGATTGTCAATGTTACTCCCGATCCTTAAGCTATGTCCTCCTATCCAATCCTCCCCCCTCAAGTTGGTTTCTAATGGACTCATTCTAGGGATATCCCTAGAAGTTGATGCCACTATCAAGTTTTTCCTGTCATTTGGTTTTGATATAGGTATTGGTGGTGTAAGTCGTGCCAATGATGTTTTTTTGACACTGCTCTGTAGTTCTAGAGATTGGAAGAACACGTCAGCTCCTAGGCTGTAGCTGGGTTCCAGGGGGTCTATGGGTGGCAGACCTGGTTTCGGCTCGTCGTTTTTCAGTTTGCCACATCTCTGGTTTCTGTGTTTGATGTAGTTGTCCAAGCCGATGATGGTGGCGTTGCATTTAATACATAGATGGTTGTCTTCGTCATCGTCTTCTCGCGGGGACAGCATCTAGAAGCTAAAGAAAACAGAAACATAAATAAGCAATTAAATAAATACTTTATTAAGTTTAGTGTAGTAGTGGTACAAAAAAATCATTGTCATCATTCAATTAATATCGAATAAAGTTTCGTATTAAAAATATTAGTAAGTGTACCTATATTGTAAAATTTTGGTAGCTCATAACATTAGGTGTTATTCGTCATCATTCAATTCCTTTATGGGTCATAGTGTACGCTTCTTTAACAAACTTCCCAATGGTATTAGAGAACTTCCAATCAACAAGTTTAAAAATATAATTAAAGTAAAGCTGTGTAAAAAGGCATATTATAGTATCCCTGACTATATGGAAGACAAAACTGCTTGGGAATGAATTGCTCAATTTCTATTAAAATAAGAACAATTGACATAATAAAATTATATATATAGACAATATTGTGACATTGTATTTTAAACTGGCTATAAAAAAAAAAAAAAAAAAAAAAAAAGAAGACAGTTCGTGTTGCTGAGGGAGTTTCTTGCGCCGTTTCTTCTTCACAGCTACAACACGTTCCGAAGCGGTGGTAGCAGAAATTAACGATTCAAAAGATCTTGTAAAAGACTACTTGAATAAAGAATATTTTGACTTTGACTTTGACTTTGAATATCGAATAAAGTTTCTCATTAAATATTTATTATTAAGTAAGTGTACCTATACTGTAAAATTTTGGTAGCTTATAACATTAGTTGTCAATATTACTGCTAATGATTTTCTGATAAACAATAGTAGAAGTTTTCTAAGCAATATTTAACATAAGGGGTTGGTTCTGTAGGAGCGTAGTAGCGGAGCGGCGCGGCGCGGCGGGTCGCGGCATCGCGTGGTGTTCGAACATTAACCACTGACGACTGGGCCGTCACAGTTAACTGTGCCAATAAATACACATCGAATGCGGATTATTTAACGGAATAGTTCGCGATCATCGATTATGTATGCAAGTTCACGTGCCGTTTTCTACAGGAGAGAAAAACGCTGCGGTTTTTAAAACGCCTGATAAGATAATAAAACTAAAATTATCAGTATTTATTAATTTTTGACAATTTCCTTGCTTTATGTCAGTAATTGACGTGGCGATATATTTAATAAGGTTTTAAATATTAAATTTTAACATAGGTACCAAACTTTCTTATCACACCAATAGTTATAGACATTCTAGGTAAAATAGGTAGTAGGCTACAAGGAATTGTAGCCTACTGGCTATTTTACCGATAAGACGCCATACATTTTAATCCTGTAAACTTACTTTTTAATAATTGAATAGTAGTACAGAATATACAGAAGACTATTTGACTACACTACATCTGATGCTATCTACATTGTAACAGGTAGAATATCCACTGACGAGCAACGATTAACCCGCGGCAGTTTCCGATACAGTGGCGAGCACCCCTTACGCTCATTACAGCGGAACTCGGCTAGAAATTAGCATATACCGATTGAGTTGTGAAAAGTATTAGCATTGTTGGAGCGTCAATTGCGCCAATCGTAAATCATTCTGCTTGTGGAAGTCGACAGTACCGCTCGCCGTAGAAATTAGTTGACGGGACTTCAAATAATGATAGTACTGATTTCGTGGTAAATGGTGGGATTTGAAGTAGGATGAACTGATGACAAATGTAATGAAAATATGGATGGAAAAATTAGTAAGAGTTGATCACAGTGGAGCTATCAGTGATATCTTCAATATTGACAAATATGGATAATGTAAGCATTACGACCACTCATGGACAGTAGCAAAACCTAACAATATCATGAATTACAAAGCAATGCTTGGCATTCCACTGCGCTCGCCATTCTGAGACAATATGTTATGTCTCATTATGTCCAGTAGTTACTAGTTACTCTGGCTACAAAGTCCTTCAACCGGGAACACAACAGTGCATTTACACTAATAAAGAAGAAGTAGTCTGTGTGTACCCATTTTAGAACAAGCCGGATATAAAAAATACAATAATAGAAATATTTGTGTTATTATAGAACTGAAGGCGTAACAAATGCAACTAAAATACTCGCAGTCATTAAGATAATATTTATCCGTCCCACAACATTTCAATGTGCATATTAAGTTGTTTCTGTGAAGTAATTACAATATTCTACATGGGACAGGTGTCTCGTGGTAAATACTAAATACTAGCGTTTTGTAATTAGTACACTATTTAATTACTAAGCAGTAGAGGCGGTCAGTTCTAAATGGGTGGAATCTATTACTTTGTTGGTGCAGCTGAGGGGTACGGTGTAAAACGTGTAATTATTTTTTAATTTCTAACTTCCCGCTACAGAAAAGTATGGTGGTGGCAGGATATTAAAATCCGTCGCGATAGCCATCAACATAGTGTATAACCCAGAATAATAACTCATATAAGTGTAACCGTTCCTTGTTTAGTCTATGATCGGTTTTGAACAGGACGTCTTAATTGTAAAACCGCTAAGTCACCATACCACCTGTCTTTAAGTAAACAATATTAGCGTTTAGTAATACTGTATTAACATGATAATAAGTTCGGCGAAATGTCAGTGGCAATAATGGCACTTCTACCTACTCCTTCGGGGAATACCGCCGTGAACATGCTTATTAATAATAAAACTGCGTCCCAACTGCTTCGGAATAGTCGGGAACCTAATACACATAGAGACACCTTGATCCGGTGTCAGAGTCAAACACTAGTTAATTAAAGTGCTATTGATCTTCGGAGACGCCGGATACCTGTTACGCAGTGACGTCAGGAGTCCGGATCAAACCACCATCAATAACACGCTCACCTGTCTTGGCGATGGTACTATGGACTTCTCGACTGAACCTTGCCAATATTAAAGTGGCTCGAGCCAAACGCTAGGTAATTAAAGTTCTATTCATCTTCGGAGAGGCCGGATACCTGTTACGCGGGGTGACGTCACGACACAGGATCAAACCATCATCAATAATTCCTCGCTCCCCTATCGTAGTCTTCTTACCATTGACTTCTCGACTTCATTGATCTTTACACGTCTTTTTTTTGGTTTTTTAGTCCCATTGGTCTATGGATTTTAAACTTTGAGGTCCTGGTTTTGAGCCTCAAGTCCGTCTTTTCAGTTTGTATGACTTTTCTGTTTGAATATCTTAGATGAACTGCTTGTGACGATGGAATATTCTCCAGACCCCATCACATCTTGATACAATAATTATCTTAGTGAATTGGGGAATGCCCTAGTGCTATGCTTACCTACTAAAGTTACAGCTAATGTCTGTATCAAAATTAATAAATCATAGAGACATGCCGTTTCTGAATCAGGATTGTAGTTAAGGCAAAATATCATGAACAAAAATGCTTACTTGTGGGATCCTTACAACAATTACAAAGATATAATAAGATGTGCGCCAACCACAGTAAACCAGCACGGATACTATTTTTTCAACTCGATGAATACTCGAAATCTAGCAAAAATTTCGAGTTTTCATCGAGTACAACGAGTATGATATCAGCATTGACGCGCGTCAATCGGGCCCGCGCCGCCTGACACCATTGTGGCTGACAAACAACTGACAAATGACATCTGACAAATGGCGGCAGGCGTCACCGGCGAGTCGTTAGCGTCATTATTGTCATTGCCGCATTCTGGGAAACTTTTTAATTAATACATTACACTACTGTTTGCCTTTCGTTACTCGTGTCTTTGTGACTTTCGGAGTTGAGTAATTGTTTTAGATTATTTTTAAGTATTTTGTTGAGGTGTTAAGGAATATGAATGTAACTTCTTTACCTGCTCTACGCTGGTAGCATTGATTTAGACATATTGGCATGCAGGATACCGAATTTTGGTTTCTATGGCGGGCTTTAACTAATTTTAGTTATCGAACGTTTTGTCTTCTACGCTCATACTGAATTCAAATATCGTTCGAAAGGGACCAAACATTTAATAACTAAAATAGGTTTTAAAACTGTCTATGAATAAGGCCGTTAGTGTACGGTGACCACTATCCAGACGGATACAAAATACGTGTTACTAAACATACATACATAAAGTCACGTCTTTATCCCAGAGAGGGTAGGCAGAGGCGCCACCAGGACACCCACATTTCGCCTTGTATGTTCCGTCCCACGATGTGATAGGGGGCGAGCCTATCGCCATATCGGGCACAAATTCCTGACTCCGGGCTGATAATGAATAGAAAAATCCAATATCACTTTGCCCGACCGGGATAATAATAAAGATTTACATTTTCACTATAAAATCGTTATAAACTAATATTATAACCATAGGTATAGGCGATAGGGTCGCCTCCTATCACATCGTGGGACGGAACATACAAGGCGAAATCTGGGTGTCCTGGTAGCGCCTTTGGCTACCCTTTCTGGGAATACGGCGTGAGTTTATGTATGTATAATAACCACTTTTTTAGGAACTTATACTTACTGTAAGTACAGAACAACTCCACCAAGCTGGTGGACTTAATGGCCTAAACCTTATCAATCGTACTCTCGATTGTAGAGGAAGCTCGTGCCCTGCAGTAGCACGTAAATGGGCTGATACAGATGTAGAACAAGTAAATTGTATGTTTGGATACAGAGATACAACACAAAGGAACTGAAGTTGTTTACTACATTTTTGTAAAGTGAGATCATAGATTTATTAATCTAAATCATCGTATTTAATAAGTGTCTTATAGAGTCCATGGCAGATACTGTTTGGGAGAAGCCGGCTATCAAACTAAGTGCAAAAAGTGTGTGACAAATCTGAAATACTTTTTCTCGGGCCCAGATATTCTGCTTCTGCCAACTTCTTTGTGTCTTCTAATACAGGTGAGGCATTACGGGAATACGGTATATTTATCAAAATAATTATTCTGAATAATTCTATTTTCACGGGATTAATTAAAACCACTAAGTCACTTTACCTGGCATCTAGAAGCTCCCTAAAAATGTCTCAATATTGACAAGTCCCTCACACGTCAATCTAAACACAAACACACACGTACTAATGCGAAGTGTACGTGTATGTGTGTGTGCATATGTGTGTGCAATTGGCGTGTGTGTGTATGTGCAATACGGTTGTGTGACGACGTCCGTCAGTCACGCGTCCGCGGAGGCGTGGACCTCACCCGGGCTGCGTGCCACTTGGATCCTAGGATTCACAACTATTGGTGAATAAAATAAATCTCCGGTCTCCACAAAAACACATGAATATTAGGTGTTATTATTATAATTTAGTTTTTCACATGTTTAATTACGGTGGAAAACATTTTCAAAAAATTGGAGGTTTCTTTTTCATTTTGTTACCGAATGGGGACTTTGAAACACATTGTACTACATTAATATTATGTTTTGAATGTGAACGGAGACAGCAAAATAATACACAGTCACACAGAATCAAAAAAGGTTAATTGGAATGAGTTCTAAACAAATTATTCGAAGGATCAAAAGATATGGTGAAAGATTATTAATTGACGAAAGAATGCTTTGAATTGTATAAATGTTATTAAAAGAAACGTTATAATGGAGAAATACATACACCTTATATACATAAACAAAAATAATCCTGAACCCACACAAATTTATAAACTTTGTAGGCGTCAGAAACTTTGAGAGACTTTTCGGTTTCACAACATCCATACTGAAACAAATGTTTGTGTAATTCACAAATATTTATCCCAATTTTTAAGCTACAGCCTCACGTTTCACGTGCCACGGAGGCCGTCAGACAGCACATTTAAAGACAACATCCAACCTTACCCGTATCCGAGCACCGGAACCAGACAATCACTATCTATAATTCCATTTTCAAAATTAATTTTTAATTAAGTATACAATTATCGCGGTACCAACCGCACGGGCTAAGCGGATCGCATCCGCGACGTCGTCAAAGGCTGTCGCCCGAATAACGACGTCGCCATCGATCGAGCTGCGCCCCCCGCCTCCCCCGTCCCGCGCGGCCCCTACCCACCCGCGCCGCCTGCACCCGCCCGCTGGCCGCCTCGTCACCTTAGCCGTGCTGCCGATTGAAATGTTACAATTTCAAATTTAAAAATAGAATTACCGATGCGCCGACCCTGGTGGCCAATGTTCCCAGAAATGGCGCTGAAGGGCCCGCTAATGTTAAAAAATTAAATGTGGAATTAAATTTTATGCGACTAAAGCAGCTAAAGATTAAGCATGTGCATTGACCAATCATGAAACATGCGAATTTACGTAAGCTAAAGAAGATTTTTTTTAGAAATCCAGTTCTATTTAAACCGGAGCTTAGCCACAGTAAAATACAATAGTCTTAAAATACTTGGCCACTCTATACGACGCAGTTTTTTAAGTTGACATCTCGATAGAAAAGCAGTCAATAAAAGAACTCCTTCCTTCAAAGATTTAGTGCTCACTGATCTTTGAGTTTTCTTTTGCTCTACATAGGAGAGTATGTACATTGCTTAGACTAAACTAATGCATCCGCAATGCTTAGATGTTTTTTTCTATACAACAAACAGAGACAGGTACGATTTTGTAAAGAATACAGATTTTTTCTAACTACTCTTATTTCTTTTTTTATAATGTCTTTACGGGTCAAGACAAGCTAGAAACCGTAAGAGTTTGGTCGAATTTTCGTGCTAAGTATCTATTTCTTATTTGCCTCGGGTGACCCTGGTTGGCTGGAGTTGCACTTGTCACTTGGGAGGGTGTAGAAAGAAAAGGAACTTAGTAGATTGAAAACACATTTACGAGCTTATGAATTTAGAACAATCTTAACAGCACAGTAGTTAATGCTTACTAGACTAAATGTAGAGTATGAAACGAGAGTAAAGAGTTCGCGAGTTTCATACCTGTGATTCATCCAAAGAATTTTGTTTTCCTTTTTGGGTGTCGTCATTCCTATTTTCCGATAGCCTTGACACGAGCTCCGTACCAATCTTATGGTACGATTCCCTGATCCATAATATCACACTAAGTATGGTTATTGAATGTGTATATTAGTCCTGATCAAGTTTTGCATGTAGACATGAGCATCGTAACAGCATGAAACCTTTTATAGATTTACTTCATTATGTAGAATGGGGCATCAAACCCAGAACCTCTCACAAGACAAGCGTTCTACTGCAAACTGCAGTTCTGCAAACGGTTGTTTTGACATACAAGCAGATGCACTGGGCACGGCCGACCGGGCTGGACAAACCTCGATAAATCAGAGGGCCCCGCCTTCATCTAATGGGAATTATAATTAATTCCCAGGCTAGGCTCTCGGGTAATGTACCATTTATCGTACATCCATGTAAAAATCAAGGAATGTACGAGATTAATTGAAACTTGATTTATAGATTCTGGTGTTGTTTTCGACTGATGTGTATTTGGAGTACTTGAATTAACTTGATCTTACACACCGGCTTAAAGTGTTAATTAAGGGCATGACTGCTGTAGACTGCATTATAAAGAATTTCTCATTTGGACTAGTTTCTGTATATGTTACAAGAGTTCCCCTTATCACCTTATGATATATATCGGGATTCGTTGACACTAACAAAACATTATTTGGAAATCCAGGTAATGTACTGAACCGTGTGGTTCAAGGACCGACGCTCAAGTCGGCCGATGATCTTAGTTGATTTGTTTTATAATAAATGAAATTTGCATTATCCCGAATATTTGTCAGCCTCCGTGGCGCAGTTGGGTAGACGCCGACTGTGAAAAACCATGCCGCGGGTTCGATCACCGAGACAAATTTTTGTGAGGCCCACAAATATATTATGTCTCGAGTCTGGGTATATATATGTGAGACCGTAAAGTCTCTCGTATTTTCTGATACCCACGACACAAGACTTCATTGATCTAAATGTGGGGTCAGGACTATGTATGTGACTGTTGGGTGTATTGATTTATTGATTTGTCATGAAGGTTATCTTCAGGTAAGCTATTAATACTAAAATATTCTATTATTCTTGGAATATGGTAACAAAAAAGGCAAACATGAGAATTTAACACATCCTCTTACGATAACAATATGTTCCTAATAAATATGCCACCACCACATATGAAGCGTTTGGCAATCAATCTTGCACCGGTGCGGATCGGCCAGCTACCACGCGATGCCCCGCGGGATGATCCATTAACCACGCGACACCGGCCCTTGCCCAACTTGTCTCGGTGTTGTACATGTTTATTCACATTGGTGGGACTTGACGGGTGTTGTAGGTTCAGAATATAAGCTATAGGCACAAACATATAGTACCACAATAAAGTTTTTCATTTATAAGAGGATGGCTAAAAATTGATCAAAATGATGAAATTAGGTTGATAATAATTATTTTTTTCGTACAAATTAAATGTGAAAATAATGTGTCGTTTAGAAATGTTTTAAGTAAATAATTATCTGGGGGCTAAACCGTTATAAATATCTTTAGGTGTACGATTTATGAAATGCTGACGTGAGACCGAATGTAGTTTCTATTAATGTTATCATTTCGCTACATTTTAAATTAATGATGTTTCGTAATCCCACGGTATTTAAGATAATTTATATTGTCATTAAATTAGGCAAATTGTTAGATTCGATTCGGCAAACCGGTTGCTGCATGTTGACAGTTCGTGCGAATCTCAATGCAACCAATATTGATTTAATTAATATTATTAATGATTGATTTAATATTAGAAGATAAGACAAAGTTTCATTATAATTCCATTTTAACACTTGTCATTACTAGGATACCAGAAAAAATTACAGTCCCGTTTTTTTGGGGAAGTCGTGTAATAATTGTTTTTCTAGCTATTTTCATCTCATATCTACATGTCGTCAGTAGAACACGCTTTAAAATTCGCAACTTTACAATTGACAAGTCGCCTCCTCAACTGCAGCCTAATGTGGAATTATCTGTACTGAGATCAAATAATGTGTTTCGATACAAATAGCTCACATAAAGTGCACGTTAGCACTAGACCAAAGACACGATAACACTCCATATCGATCTCGAAATGAGAATATCCGTTTACAAGTTATTACCGCTCACCACTGACCATCTATGCCTTGACGAAATAAATTAGCCGCCATGCATTACCCTAAGGCTATAAGGCGATCGCGGAGCGGCGAGCCACGCAATATCTCAACAACATCACATCGACACTCGTACATAAGGCACAATAGGTTCAGAGGTGCCTATCCGTCATTGGTTTACAGTACAACAATCATTAGTAACTGTCATGCGGCGGTGCGGGAGACGTGCGGGAGTCGCGCGGCGGACGTGCGAGGAACGTGCGGGGGACGCGCGGCCGCGGTGCGTGCACGCAGCACTCATTACGGGCGCCAATCAGCGGCGCGCGCGCTCGCACCCCGCCGCGTTCTTTATAACGCGCGTGCCCACGAATATATCACACGTCAAGATTCAAAAGGGTTTTTAACGGACGCATCTCGTATTCGTCATCGTTACGGCGACGGCGACGGCCGCGCAGCCTGCACACGTATAAATAATACCTGAAAAGGCATTATTTATTGATACCTCGCGTCATGGCTTCCTTTTTTTAAAGGGTTCGTTTCTTGACACGGATTTGTGGAAATGGATGCGTTCATTCCGTTCATGAGTTGTCAGTCGCGTCGATCATTTTGAACTTTATGTCTGTATGTTACGGGCGGGTTCGTTGCAGCGTTTGTGTTTTTGTTTTTCTCACAGAACGCACGTCTCAAGATTCATAATAATATTATTCATACAGGAATAATAAAGAGATGTCTGTATATAAACATAAATTATTTGACACGTCTGTACGTGTACGGCGCTGTATAAAATATAAAATGAAATTATCAAACGGGCTTGACCTTGTATGGAAGTGTCGTGTTTTGAACATCCTCCCGAGCGACGCAGCTAACACGAGATGGAGAAAAGACCATATTTATGTTGAATTAAGTATTTGGGTCATGGTAAAATACTACAAGCTCCAACTTTGATAAGTAAGAATGGACTCATAATTGAATGATAAAGCAGTCTGGGAATAATATGATTATTTTCAAACCAAGGAAAAATCAGGCGAGTGAACCTCAATATAGCAGGTTTAAAGCCTCGAGGTCGGCTAAAGAGAGCTGGCCTAATATCCTCGACGAAGTTATAAGTCAATATTTTTCTTATACAGGACGCTGAAGATCGAACGAAGTGACGGACATTGTTCACTGATACTAAAAGGATACGGATCCTGGCACTGGCCGGGATAGACCCCGTTAGAACGAACTATACCCAAAGGACTAGAGAATACTTTTTTATCTAAATTAAGCAGGAAATAAAATTTTATTTGCGTATAAGTTATGGTAAGTTATGGCAGCAATCAGATTAAAATTCCATATGTGGTAAATGACAAGGCAGCAGCGACATCTTAATGCGAACAAATTAACCGTATCGTTGACCCAAACGAAATCCACATCAAAACGTTGCTTTTGTTCACCTACATGCTTTAACCTAATTATGGCGGAATATGAAAATGTTTTAAAAATATGTTTTCCATTGTGTTGTCACTATTATGTTTTTAATAATCTAAATTATTGTTAATGTCACTATAATTTTAATTTTAATTCTGTCTTATTGATTCACCTATTATACAGGGTATATCAAGACTGCGACCGAAAACGAAGCCAGGTGGTAATATTAGTGACTTCAGACACAATGCAACTAAAAATTTCGCAAAAGCAAATCGTCATTTTTTTTTTGTAATTTTTTTACTTATCGTCGTATTTGGGTGATAAATACATATTTTTTCCAAAATAATGATGTACACCTTTTTATTTTTAAAGACGCAATGGTACGTAAGGGTTTAAATTACTATTTTCACAAAAACTAAGGATTTACCAACTAAAATCGATGATTTTTAAAAAATTGCAGAAAGTAATCTGTCGCTTTTTTTGCGAAAATTTTAGTTGCATTGTGTCTATAACCACTAAAACTACCACCCGGCTTCGTTTTCGGTCGCGGTCTTGATATACCCGGTATTATATACATGTTGTTTTCATCGTCCTGGAGATACAATTAGAAAGTGTCACAAACGTAATTTCTTATTGGTAACAAAGTTGTTGTAATTTCTGTTGATGAACCTTAATAAAATAAAATAAAATTACAAGTTACAGGAATACAAGTTTCTTCCAAGTCAATTTTTTCCCTTTATACTTTAGGAGCTGAAGACTGAAAATTGTTGTGGAGATTTGGTTTCCATTCTTAGTTCAACAAGGAACATGCGTATTGGTGGAAAATTCTTATATCATTGATATTTCACGCTATCGTCATAAAACATACAACTTCATAGATTTACAAAGTCTGAAGTCCCATTGCCCAATTAAAATTAAGCTAAAAAAATCAATTATGTTTAAAATTACTTATACAGTCACAGTCACAAAGGTCTTTAAAAAAACAACGATCGATTCGATCATAAAAGAAAACGAACAAACGAAATCATCACGCGAGATTACCTATCCAACCAAAGCTATAATTTAAAAGATCAATTCCAACAGTCAACTATTAAAACATGTAAAGAGAAATCAATTCGCCGATAGACAACAGGAGATAAAATCGATTATTCAAATGGGACAAACAATTACTCGGCCGGTATGAGATGGCGGCTGTTAATCGAGAACCAGAGTTCTGTGATCTGTCAGGACTGGACGCTAGGTTTTATTAACTTGTTTGAAGATATAAACTTTTCATTAAACAAATACGATAGGATGACGTAAGAGATGTTTTTTTGACCAAAATCTAAATTGAAGTGCTTTACTGTCTGGCCTGGCTTAAAGTGCGTGGTGGCCTGGTAACGGACCAGACGCGGCCGCCAACATGTTTACGATGGTCGCGGGTTGAAATCCCGGGGCACACCTCTGACTTTTCGGAGTCATGTGAGTATTGATAGCCAATCACCACGCACTATAACGGTGAAGGAAAACATCGTGACACAAACCAGCACAACATACCGATTGGGAAGAATTTCTATGGCATGTAAAAATCCGTCAACCCGCACTAGGCCAGCGTGGTGGACCATACGGCCTAACCCCTTTCAATCGTTCTTTTGATTGTAGAGGAGATACGTGCCCTGCAGTGGGACGTATGTGGGCTGATACAATATAGTCTGGCCAACCCACACTTTGCCAGGGTGGTAGAATACGATGCTACTACGATCGAAGTTTTGGGCACAGTAACTCTTGTACAGGAGTCCCATGCTCAGCAGTGGGCGATAATGGGCTTATATAGTTACTGTCTAGATATAATTCGTATGCGCTCAAACGCTCTTTTTCAAATATCACTTATAACAATGATTTGCATTAGATTTTCGGTTTGAAAAAGAAAAGTTGCCCGGAATTGGAATTTGGACCCTACACGGTGCTAGGTTTACCACTAAGGATCTGAATCTAAATGTCTTCACTCACTCCCTGTCACAACCTGGGATTGAAAGAAGCTTAGCGATTTATTGGTGGCACTAATGTCACATCTGTCTATTCAGGGATAGGTAATCGTAAGAGTTTGTTTCTCTCTCCCTCTCTCTCTATCTCCCTCTCTCTCTCTCTCTTCAGCCACAAGAAGTCCACTGCTGAACATAGCCATCCCCCATGGATCTCCACAAAGACCTGTTGGAAGCGAGTGAATATTATTTCTAACATGCCGACTGGTGAAAGGTAGTTCTTATTCACTTATCGACAAATTATTCCGATCTGCATGAATACAGATGTATCTGAATCAGCTGAAGAAAAAAAGTTATTTTCTGACAACGGGCTACCAGTTTATCTCGCATATTGTTCTTATTATTTTTAGATGGTTCCTAAAAATAGATAATCTTTGTACAACTACAAATTAATCAAGATTTAAAATCACAAATATTTAGCATGGTTTTAATCACTGCTTGCAATAAATACTACATTTAAAATAAATGCACAGATATTACCAGAATGATAAGATTTGAAGTCAAATATTAATTGGTTGAGTGTACCGGATCTAGTTCGGTTATTCATATGCAGAGTTGATTTGGGACATAAATTATTGTTCATAAATTGTCTGTTTTGCACTCTAGATACTGTGGGCTTTGACTTTGGACATACAGAGAATGTATAAACATTACATTGATAAAAACCTGGATTTATACGGTTTTTTATAATTCTTTTATTTTGTAACTAATATTCAGAAGCTATAATTTTACCTTGATAGAGATTTTATTTACATTATAATCTTGTACCATTTTGTGAAACACATTTCGCCTTTTATTTTCCTTTCCATAATGTGATATTGATGTCTATGTCTATGTCCATATCGGGCACAAATTCCTGTTTTGATAATGAATAGAAAAGTCCAATATCACTATGCCCGACCTGGAATTCGAACCTGAGACGACAGCTTTGTAATCGTACCGTAGTACAACTAGGCCACCGAGGCAGACCAAGCATTATGTTACTAAAAATAATATTTTAAGGAAACAGTCACGGAATCAGTACTAATAGCTAGCATATGTGTATATGTAATATAGCTATAGCTATTAGCTAAGAAATAGCTCACCTGAAGAACCACAATATTATAAGACATTTTCTCGATGGTACAATCTCGCTCTCGATCTACATCTTCACAGAGCTATAAGGAGCATGGCGTCTAAGAGATCACCTGCCAGATGTTGAGACGTTGCCTGACTCCTGATGTCCATACCCATATGTTACAAAAGGACAAAGAACGAACGAAAGTGAACAGTGTAACTAAATAAGTATTGAAGCCTAAGCCTTGGTACGAACACTTTACACCAGTGATTCCCAAAGTGGTCCAGGTGGACCCCCAGGGGTCCACGGGAGACTTGCTGGGGGTCTACGTAAGCGTGAACAAAATATGGGGGTCCATAAGATGTTAATGGGGGTCCACGAAAATTTATCTGCTTTTGATAGTAAAAGCAAAAATAAATGTAAGCATAGTTTTTATAAGGGCCTACCTACATTGTTTTAAGTACCTAACTAAGCAGATAATATTTTAATAAGGCAAGCGATTGTTACTTGTCCAAACTTGCGTATTCGATATTACGTACAATTTCGTGTACAGACTTGCAAAGCGCTATCCGCCCGACAATGCTAATGCTTGTTCAGACATGAACTTGATCACCACTATAAATACTTGATGCCAAAGGCAAACTCATTCATTTGTTTCCGGAATGTCGAAAAAAAGTGTGAGAAAATTTATATCAGTGTTTGCTAGTGCCGGAGAAAAGTAAGTACCTACCTTTTTTTTGTTATAGTACTTAAGTATTTTGTTTCCGTGTACTAGTCGGTTGATCACAACTGCTTGTATAGATAGGTAAGGTAGATTAGACGTGTATATAATCTAAGATAGGTAACTTAGTAACTTACAGATATTTTAATTGTCCTCTTTCGATTTGAAGACAAAAGCCCTGGTCTGACGAACGGTACGTGCGGCACTGCGGCAAGCAACGGAGTTCAAGCAACTAAGGAGGTTTCACAGATAGGTTTCACTCTGTGTAAATCCGTTGACCAATGGGAGGGCCGAAACTTGACAACAAATGTTATTATGACAATTTTGCATTGAAGTCTTCACGGGTCTCCATGACAACGGATAACAATTATTTGAGTTCAAAAATATATAAAATTATATAAAAAAATTGTTTGTGCGTCATTCTAAACGAAGTCGGTAAAAAGGCACATAAGACCATTTTCTCAAATATTGATACGTGACATAATTAGTTTATATTTTCTCATGTAAATTAGCGAGCTATTAACTATATTATTTTATTTTTTCTGCTAATAAACCTATTCTTTGATCAAGTTATATTTCACTGGACTTGTATAGATACCTACTCTTAAATTATCGCCGATTGTACCGTAATTTGATAAAAACAAATTGTATTATTATTAGAAAATAAAATAATTTGTTATAAACTATCACAAGCAAAACCTGGATCAATACTGATGGACACTTTTTACAATAATCATTTAATTGTACTTTTTATCTAAATTCACAATACGGAGCTCAAATAATACACGTAGGTATAGGTAGGTAGTTGGTATATATGTATCTGCACAACCTCCAGCACATCAGCAGTTCTTGATCCTAGGTTTAACTTTATTTGCATACATAAACTCACGCCTTTATCCCAAAAGAGGTAGGCAGAGGCGCCACCAGGACACCCACATTTCGCCTTGTATGTTCCGTTCCATGATGTGACAGGGGGCGAGCCTAACGCCGTATCGGACACAAATTCCTGGCTCCAGGCTGATGATGAATAGAAAAACCCTATATCACTTTGCCCGAGCCGGGATTCGAACCCGAGAGCTCAGCTTTGTAGTCGTACCGTAGTACAACTACGCCACCGAGGCAGTCTTAAAAAAATGTCGCACTCCGTTCGCACTGGTTCGCACTCTGTAAATGTAAATGTCTCTGAAATATTGCAAAAATCATTATTTTGATATAGAAGATGTTATAGATCTCAGTACATTTGTTGAAATCCGCAGCTTTATCAAAAAGGAACTAAATAGTAGGAGTTAAAAACAAAGAATCGTCTATTTCCCTCCATTACAAAGTGAAAGACAATTAAATATTGAATTGACCGCTCAAAAATACGGGCTGGAGAAGCTAGATGTAAAGCAACACGGACTAATATTAACAAGGGTCGTATGGTACAAGCTGCGAATATGCTTTCTATAATATGTACGGAAAAATTTAAGAAACATTTTTCAACTGTAATATATTATTATAAGACGCTCATCGGATGAACTAGTGATATTTTACTAATTGCTCCGACCACCGTACACGAAGGTGGTAAACTCGTCAATGACACATGCAAATATTTCGTGTTTCTAATATCGGTTTCCAAATATGCTTTCGAGCAGGGTAGCATAATAGTGTTTGACGGCAAGAGCTGATTATTTCTTGCTGGTGGATATTGTAATTGGATTTAAAATTGTAATACATCAGATGCGTTGCGGTTACATTTTGGTGCCCATATGAAAAAATATGGGCACACTACCATCGGAGATTTGTTCCCTTTTATTATCAAATGTTAATGTGTTCTTTCTATCTTGATATAAAACACAAAGGCTCCTGCTATTATTTCTGTAAATTATCGACAAATAAATCCATGCCGCAATGTCGCACGCCGCGGCGATTTGACGAGAATGACTGCGCGCTGTGCGGTGTATTTTCATATAAATCTGTGCCGCTACCGCAAACCGCTGTCAGTTTCTATCAAGCGACCAAAATGTTATAATGGAGTTGACCCTTCACCGTGCGCGCTGGTTGACGCATATCGCAATAGAACAAAAGACAAATGATGACGTTTTTCATACAAAACCGAGTTTGACATCGCATTGCGTGCAACGCAGTGCCGCGCGTACCGTTCCACAGACCAGGGCTAAACACAGCACGTTTTATTCCATTGTTTTTTCACGAGAGAAGCACTGCCTCTCTAAAAAGGCCGAATAAGCAATATTGCAGAGCAATTAATATTGTAATTTTTCTTGCAAATAACTACTAGTTTTATAAAACAGTAATTTCACAATCATTTTATATTAAATAAATAAATACACCCAACAGTCACATACATAGTCCTGACCCCACACTAAGATCGAGTCTTGTGTCGTGGGTATCAGGAACTACGAGAGACTTTTCGGTCTCACAAACACCCAGACCCGAAACAAATACCTGTGGATCACACAAATATTTGTTTCGGTGCGGGGATCGAACCCGCGCCCTCTCGTTTCACAGGCGGCGTCTAACCAACTGCGCCACGGAGGCTGACTAATTGAGGCTAATTGATTTTGAAGTAACTACATATTTTATCAAAATTATTCCTTTACGGAAAAAGCGAGCGGTGCGCGGGCGACGGGAAAAGGGCGGGGCTTGGGCTTCGATGCCAGTTTGTCACGTTTTAATGTGCGTTTTAACAATGAAGCCGCAGACAAAAAATACGCAAATACACGGAGCGCGTGAACTCATTGATTTGATGAAATGTTAGTTATCGTTTTTATGGAATTTTGAGATTTCGACTTTTATTTTTTCCTACACAAATATGATCAGTATTCGATACTGAGTACACCAATTTTTATTTGTACTATTAAAAATTAGTGGTAAATTAGGTACTTTAAAATTGATACCGTTTTGTGAAAACGTCTGTATTTGTCTTAGCGGTTTATTAGTTGGTCCCTTTACAAGCCGTAATTCTATTTCCGCGTGCTGACAAAGGTTGCGGTGTGATACCTATATTCAGAAAAAAACTTGGTTACTAAAACATTTTTTTTTACAGGTAAGGTAACTGACACGAAACATGGCTACAGCAAAGAAAAAATGTCGACAATATAGTGTCGATTATTTGAAATATGGTTTTGTTCCATCAGAGGCAGACAAACAGTTGCCCATGTGCCTATTATGCAACAAAGTTTTGAGCAATGACTCTATGAAACCATCAAAGCTCGAAGATCATCTAAAAAGGTGTCATACTGATAAAATAGGTAAAGATTTAAAATATTTTCAAACATTGAAGGAAAAATATGAAAAGAGACCCACCATGCACAGTATGTTCGCTTCAACATCTCAAAGTAACGATGATGGCTTGCGGGCATCTTACAATATCTCATTACTTATAGCAAAATCTGGAAAACCACACACTATCGGAGAACAATTAATTTTACCCGCTGTTGAAGAGGTTTTAAAAACTGTTTTGCACAAATCTCCGTTTGACGTACTAAAAAGAATTCCATTAAGTAACAATACTGTACAAAGACGCATTGATGAAATGAGCTCTGATATCGAAAGTTTTTTGTGCAATCATCTGCAAAAAAATTATTTTTCTATACAACTGGACGAGTCAACGTTACCCGGTAATGAAGCATTATTATTGGCATATGTCCGATTTATTATGGAGGAAGAAATTCACGAAGAATTGCTATTTGCCAGAACTTTGGAGACTGATACTAAAGGCGAATCAATATTTAATGTCCTGAGTAATTTTTTCACGGAAAAATCGATTCCATTTACAAACATTATTTCAGTGGCAACAGACGGAGCTCCTGCAATGGTCGGGCGATATCGTGGGTTTATAAGTCATCTCAAAAGAATTATACCAGGACTTACAGCTATTCATTGCGTAATCCACCGACAACATCTTGTGGCAAAACATTTAAGTGACAGGTTGAACCAATCTCTTCATTTTGTAATAAAAGCTGTCAACAAAATCAGAAGCAATGCATTGAATACGCGTTTATTTGCTCAATTGTGCGACGAAAATGATGAAGACTTCCAACGACTGCTCTTACATACTGAAGTACGCTGGTTGTCGAAAGGTGCATGCTTAACGAGATTTTACTCTGTTTTCGATTCCGTATTAGAGTTCCTAGAAAGTAGAGATCCAGATTTAAAAGAAAACTTGATCAAACTCAAAGCAGACATTGCGTATTTGACAGATTTGTTTAAAAAATTTAATGATATTAACTTGCAGTTACAAGGGGACAGCCTGAATTTAATAAAAACAAAGGGGATAATTTCGGCTTTTCTTGGGAAATTGAAATTTATGAAGCAAAACATTAGTCGGCGCGAATTCTCTCAATTTCCAAACTTGTCGCAGGTAGAATGTATTGATAAGGATATCCATACCTACAGTCAACATTTAAATGCCCTGCATGATGACTTCAAAACCAGGTTTGAAGATATCCTGACGATGGATATACCACCATGGATCATAAATCCATTTGATGAAACGGAAGTGGCCAATGTTGTATTACAAGAGGAGCTGCTCGAGCTAAGCACCAATGAGGAGCTGAAGGTGAAATTTAGAAAAGGCTACCAAACATTTTGGCTGCAAGCAGAAATACCCGAAAAATATCCTGGACTGTGGGAAATCGCAAGGAAATTTTTAATAGCTTTTCCCTCGTCATACCTTGTCGAAAGGAGTTTTAGTGCCGTTACAAATCTCTTAACAAAAAAAAGGAGCAAATTAAACATCACAGAGCGGGGGGATTTGCGGTTATTGCTCACAAAAATAAAGCCAAACATTGATCGTTTGCTGACACTCCATCAAATACATCCTTCCCATTAATTAAAATTATGACCTGAACCTATATTACCTTATTATTTTTTTCTTGTAATTCTATTCTTTTAATAAATAAAGTGTTATAAAATGTACCATTTTTCGTTTTTATTTTACCTATCGGAATATAGGGACAGAACTCAGAAGCGACACAATTTTTATTTTTTGGCGACTTTAAGAATGTGGTAGAAATGTAGCAGCAGGGGGTCCACCAAAACCAGTAAAATTTTGAAAGTGGTCCACGAGAAAAATAAGTTTGGGAACTACTGCTTTACACGGATCATCGATTTCAATTGATGATAGTAAATACGGCAACCTTACAAGCACCTATCTTGGTCAAAGGGTGTATCCACTGTCGATAGGTTCTCCAGGATCGATATACGAAAAATAAATAGGTATATTTTTAATGACCACTTTAAGTCGGTACCTCTAAGATATTATGGATTTCGTCATCAGAGGAAATAAGCGATGCAGTATTAAGCGGTCATTTCACTCCTACAAAGACGCCTTTAAGGAATTATACATTATGTAGATAAAAGTACAAATGTAAATAACCAAGTTCCTCCCAAAAAGCCCGCACAAAACACAATAACATGCAATAACACATGTCGAAAGGCGGAGTGGTAGTGAGCACCAAGTCCTCGGCTCCGTACCCTTGAGCAACGATTGAGTGCGCAGCACCGTCCGTCCCGTCGCCGTCTCAGCCCGTCCGACATAAATCATTGTGGCACAATAAACTCGACGATTTCAATTAAACATAAATCTCTACTGACGGCCCGCTAATGGACTTGATACTTCTATGTTTCTTGTGTTTGTAAACGATTCCGTTGCCGTTTGTTGTGCTTTCATTTGTCAATAATGTGTTATTACTGTTGTTTAATGGTTGATTGTGTTTGAATTAACAAATAATACATTTAATTTTATTTTTTATTGCATGCGTATTGATATAAAATGACAAGCAGTAAAAACGAGTTGCGAGTCACGAAATGTAGATGGCGCTGATGAAAATAACAAATCGTTCAAATGTTGAAATTATTTACTAGTCTTTAAATATTTTTAAAATATTAGTGAATAAAAATGTTTTTAATGAATTAAAAATTACAAAAAGTTATTTCTAGCAGAGCGTGGTTTCGATCCACGGACCTCTGGGTTATGGGCCCAGCACGCTTCCACTGCGCCACTCTGCTTCTTGCCGAGATGACGAAATTGTAGTTCCTTTTTGAATGTAATATTACACAAACAGATTGCTAATTTTTTTTATTTTTTTATTCTTTAAATCATGAATTTATATTAAAATTCATCTCATATTAAATGTAAGTTCATTCTATGCAATGTTATTCATTGTTCACATTTTTACCTAACTCCACACATTCACGTAACATGTAATCAACATTGTAATTCAAAACATTTTTATATCACCGATACATCGCGCGAGAACACAGCGTCAAGGATTTTTAATTTTCTCAGTGAAAAAAAAAACGCTGGAATCCAATATTGTTGATGTCTCAACGTAGCGCAATAAAAACCGAGCTGGATATTGTTCGGAGGCGGGGCGCTGACGTGCTTATTAACTGGGAAAATTGAAAATTGACTGAGCAACATGATTGGCAAGGGAATATTAGCTCGATGCAATTTTACCGGGCTGCTCTTGTTTGCGTTTTTAAAAAGGGAACACTCGTGTGACGTTAATCCATCATTTTGGCGCCGCGCGACGCCATTGCGCGGGAAGCGTGTTTACCCGTGTTTATTGTTTAAATTATTGCAAATGTTTATCAATCAGGGGATTTTGTATGATTTTTGTGTGAGGAAAATTTACCATCCAAAACAATTTTGGTACCTGTCACGTTCCATTAGGATATTTTATACGTATTGCAAAATATTATGTAACAACACTTTAGGTAAAAGATGTTAACAACAGAGGAAGTATTATCACAATATTCTTCAAGCGCAAAGTATTTTCCCGTGGGATATGAATTTACAACTTCTCGATTCTCGGTCCGCTTGCCGCGTCATAAAGGTCGTCACAGATAAGATGTAATCGATAAACTATAAATTAGTTACAAAGTTACACACTAGATGGCGGTACTAGTCTATTGCGTTTTAACTCCAACAGCAATTAAAAAGAATTTCAATAAAAAGATAATATAATTCACGAAACAATAATATGAAAAATAAAGGTTAGATGTTTACGATACACGTATTATTTATTTTTATGACATATAATGTATTTAGTTGCAAGCGACTGCGCCATTAGTACCTATGTGCTGATGTTAAAACTTTTAAGACCTAAATAAAAACATCAAAGTAGGTAATGTTATTATCCGTAATAAAAACTAACAGGAAATAGCAGCTGTGCTGATATAAATTACTATGTAACGAACTAAAAACTAGTTTTTTTGTCAATAAAAACTAAGTATGAAAATAAATTGACGTTTAATTAATTTCACCGACTGGAGACAAATAATTAAATAAACAAATTGAATGGTAATGAATCAATCAGTGTATGTGCGGTGGGATGAGTGGAGTGTGTATGCAGTGACGTCACCGAGTAGGTAGTCGGCAGGTCGCAGCTGCGGCCTCGTCTTCCCCTTATTATACGTTTATTATTGTCGCGTGTTATTTCCAATATTTTCGCCATCTCATTACCGGAGGCGTCGTGACGGCGACGGCGCTAATCCGTCGGGAGACGACGCGCCTTAATGGAGGTGATCATGTGTCCTAACGCGTAACGTATTGAAATATGACGTATTGGCTGTACCGCCGGGGATTCCGCCTTAATAAACGAAAAAACCCACCTCGATTACGAGCGACGGCAGACGCGGCGGGAAGGAGCCGAGCCGAGTCGAGGCGCGGTGTTCGAGAACGGGCGTCGGCCACGCATCGCAATAATTCTCCCGCGCATGACGGCCCAATGATAAATCAAGGCGACCGTGAGGAGCGACGCCAATAAATATAGCGCCCAAATCCAATAATTACGAGCCAATGAGCCGGCCGGCCACAAATCAACGCGCCGACGGACGGACGGGCGCATACTAATGTCTTATCCTAACATCAGATTAAAAACATCAATACTTGTCAATAGAGGTCGCCTCCCACGTAATTATAGCCAACAATATCCCGGGGAGGCCGGGACTGAAAAGGATTAACATATATCAAGGTGGAATAATTGAAGGAATCGATTAAATGAAGAGTATTAATTGCTGATGCGCCCGCGCAGCGCACGGCCGCGCCGAGATCCCATCGCGGCCGCTTTGATACCGACGGACAACGTGCACTCGCCAGCCGGCCGGATAAATAAGCATTACGTACACGAACGCGTTGGCTTAGCACCGCCGCACCGCCCCGCAGCCCCGCAGCCGCACAGCCTCGCAGCCTCGCAGAACGAGCGCGACGATTAACGCAGTTAATTCCCCAATTTAAAAACCGAACAAACAAATGTATGTAAATTGCGCAACTCTATGTGAGAGCCGGCGATACCCTTGCAGGGGCGCGCGGGCGGCGGGTTCGCGACCCTGCGCCGCCGACATAAGGCCGCCACCTGGCCGCACACTCGAAACAAGCACGTTCAGAAACTGCTTACACGAATTAGCGCATCAAAACGGGGCGCAGGGGGCGAAATTAGAAAACTCTCCGCGCCGCCCCCGCGCCCCGCCACCACCCCACGGCCGTTCCGCACGTCATAAACTGACAATTTACGATAACGCCGGGATTAGCCCTGTTTGTCTGTTATGCATTCGAGTACGGAACGTAACGCGCGAGTTAGAGCGCGGACGTGTGGAACGGAACGACAGTACACTGTACATACATGATACACACAGCACACGACACACGGGAGACGCTCCGAACAACGCATGCTCTGCACATCACGTCATTTCATATTTATACATGCACACTTCTCTCTCCTCTACTACAACTTTACAAAAGTTTACGTCTCTATGCTAAAATAATATTTGAAACCTCATTTGACTTTGAAGTTCAAGGTCGAAGACCAATGCAATTAAAATACTTAGAACTACCATGAAGCTGTCCTGATCCATTATGTGTTCAAATAATCAAAGAAATAATCATTTATTAATAAACTTCCTTTTTTAGAATTCGGTAACTACTTCCATGTTCGTACGAAATAAGGCAAAACTGCTATCAATGTATTAATTAACATCGGAGACAATTATCCATACAGCACGCAATGGCTGTCGAACTAACATCCAACAATTCTGTCGTCATACTAAACGAAAAACAATTTCCTAGAGCACAGCGCAGTAACAGTAATAACTAATAAGTAATAATCGGAAACAATCTAAATGAATTTGGCTGCTAGATATATAGTGGTTGGGCACGACACGCAGGTAATTACTTCGCTGGCTGTGGGTGACGCCGATGCGCAACTAGGATGGATTCGTGGTATCGACGTTTTTATTTATTTTTGTTCGTCACTTCATTGTATGCGATGTGGTGAATAAGCTACAGTAATTTTGCATGAAAATTGTGGAGTGGTCGTGGTTTTGTACGGGGAATTTGATTCCTCTGAAGCAAATGTAGCTGATCTGATACCTGAAATATGTATATGAAAAGGGAATTATAACCCAATTTAACACTGATGAAAAACATCGTATGGAAATCTGATCATAAAGATTTTTACAAGAATTTCTATAGTATGTGAAGTTCGCCAGACCGAAAAGGGTCAATGTGTGAAACGTGAGGCCGCGGGTTCGATCTCCGCACCGAAACAAATATTTGTGTGATCCACACGTATGTGTTTCGGGTCTGGGTGAGGCCGAAAAGTCTCTCGTGGTTCGTGATACCCACGACACAAGACTCGATCTTAGTGTGGGGTCTGGACTATGTATGTGACTGTTGGACGTATTTATATCAGAAGGTGGCAGCTAAGATCCTTGCGCGAAATAAATGCTACTAATATTTGTCCGGGTGAGAGTTTGTGCAACGTGTCTTCGTAAAATACACCCATGATATAGAAATGATCCTGTGTGGGCCAACGTTTAAAAAACGATCTATAGAACAATGGAATACAGAAAGAATTATTTACTCCAATTGCGGCCCTGCATTATTATACCTAGTTTCAGTTTATAATTGGTCACTTTTAGTATTTAAAAGGTATTCCTTGAAGGTCAGAGAAATTGGAATTGCCGGTATGTACGAAATGAATTGATGGCCGTATCGTGTAATGAAAGTCGTTTGGCAACAAACAATTTGGAATTTTTTCGTGCATTTTTTGCGTTGTTTTAATGTCGCCTATGAGACCGTATAAATTAATACGTTGATATTTACTACTTACAATTTCACATGTAAACTGGACCTCAGGTTAAGATATAGAACTTGTGTCGTGGATATCAGAAAGTACCTGACAGTTCAGTCTCAAAACAACTAGACCCGACGCAAATAATTGTAGCTTGGTGATAACAAAAATAACTTGCGGGCATCAAACTCGTATTTAGTTTTGCTAGTAGCCGTAGGCTTCTGACGTAGGTACTGCGTCACGGATACTATCGAAGAAAATATTGTATTGTGTTAATTCCAGTTGAGAATGAAGCGAGTTTTTTAAAATAGTATTTAGTGGTAAAAACACTGTGTAATAATTTAATAAAAGAGTCGACTGGAAATGAATCAATGTCATATAGAAAATCAATTATTATTACATCGCTCTTGCATTTCGTTCGAACTGTTATATCTCGTCAAAAACCTACAATTCCTAGGTGTATACACTCGCGACAAATTAGTTTAAAATGTATAGGTAAGAACACCAGTATGATATTCGAAAGTACAACGCATTCATTCTACTGGCGAGCGATCCCTTTCGTCACAACTAGGCCGGATATAGACAGAGACAGAGCCAAAAGGCCAGTGTGAACACCTTCGTACTCAGGCGAATACTAACATTTTTCATCAGGTGTGCGCCTTGTCGCACATGCTATAAAACAACCAGCAGTAATTCTTTAGATAACCGAGGCGCGACTACAGATATAGTTACGTGTTATATTTCCCATGTAAAGGTCATATGCACCTAGATAATAGTTATTAATTAGCTCTACTTCCCTGTAATTCTTTGGCGTTTTTATGTTGTGGGCTAATAGCAACAGTTTTAATTAGATTAAATGAACAATTTTTATGACTTGAGATAAGACGGGCTATTTGTTGACTGCGATACATAGTTGATGTAAACCGTGAAGTTAAGTTTGACTTCAAGTTACGCCATAGTTTGTTCGTTATTTGACAACCGTTGCGGTTATAGTGTAGACACTAAGCTAAGACAGCTAAGACCCATTAATTTTATTTATAAAATAATGTAGTTACCAAAAACGTTTGCCGACCCCGTCATGCTATACCGTGACATTGCAATAAACGTTTTATATTTTTTATAATAATATTCTCCATATTAATTACTATGAGCGTCACCGGCGTGACGTGGACCCTCATAATAATGATTACAAAGAATATTTTTTGCCTGATGCGATCATGGCACAATCATGGTATGACACGCTTTAGTGAGAACAGACCTTAAGACAGAAATAAGGCAGTGTAGCTATTCAAAAAACAAATACTAAACAGGTAAAAAAACAAATACTAAACAGGTAATTAAAGCGAGAGGGCAGCACTAATGTAGGAACTCCGCGAGTTAGTAGCGACGCAATACTCTGCGGAGACACCGCACTCTTTTATGTTAAACTAGCTTGCTACAGACTTCGCTTACTTTACCAAGTGGCGAGTGTCTCAAGTAATTTTGACTTTACCATGGCTGATAATACAGGGTATATCCAGACTGCGACCAAAAACAAGGAGGTGACAAAGACACAATACAATTAAAAATTTCTCAAAAAAGTGGCGATTTTTTTTGTAATTTATTACCTATAAATCATGCGAATAAAGTTAAATAGTGTATATGCCTAATTGACTAATTTCTCTACATTGTTTCAGGAAAAGCTTGCATCTATATGAAAAGATGTGAAGCGTCAAACGCAAGCTGCATTAGAACACCGACAACGCCTTGAGGATCGTAGATATGTTGCTAACCTTTGAAAATCAAGGGTGGAAAGTGGGAGGAACAGAGTTAAGAGTTATAGGCTTCCTGTAATGACGAGTATCTTTGCATTAAGAAGAAAAGTTAATTATTGGAAGTCGTGTTCCGGCGTAAAAGGCAGCTTGCTATGTCCGGTTATCTTTACAAATCTTTGGGTATTGTAGATTAAGATTGATATCCATTGATGTTTTAGACGTCTTATTATTCTAGAATTGATCTTATATTTGTTGTAGAATGAAGCGTGATAAATAATAAATGCTTGACTGTCGGATGTGCCAACATCGACACTTTTATCAAATAAATGCCATTGGTGGTCCGGAATCGGACAAACAAGAGTATTAAGAAAGTTCAGTGTTCCGATGTAATAGAAAATGAGATGTTTGTAGTGGTGCGGAGTGGCGGACGAATGAGGCCAGTTAAACGTCCCCTGTTCCCCGGTGGGCCGCCGCTAATTTCTTAAAGGGCGACTCCAAATAGCCGCCGTGAATAATTGTCGTGCTAAAAGAAAACCCAGCAAATCTCCGCGATTAGCATAAAAACCATCTAAACAGGCCAGAGGAAGCCGCCGCCTTCCTTCCGCAATATTTGTGAAAAAATTACAAGTTTCCTGCCGACATTTTGTCTCCGCGACGCGCTCGCAGCGCTGCGAAAAAAATAACTAATGTTAATTGCACCGGCGCTCGCAAAATAAAACGGCAATTAATGAAGCGAAATTGTAAAAAGAAATTATCATTGCCTTAAGTTAACCACCGGCTCATTCCGAGTGCAGGTACGATGCTTCGGCCGCGCGATTTTTTATCGCGGCGCGAACATCTGTTCCGTTCGCCAATAAAAGTATAGTCGGAAACATAGAATTTTATCAGCGCCGTGTCCATCATAAATCGGGGGGGCGCGCAGGCGGCGGCGGCGCCGGTGAGCGGGGGCGCATAAAAGTTTACAGGCATTCGGCTAATAAATCGTGTCAAATAAATAAGTGTTGAGTCGGTTGGCGGCATATTGATTCGTCATGTGCCGCCTTAGAGCGGCGCGCGGCGGGCCGGGGGCCGGGTGCCCATAAAGGTGCGTAATGGCCGCCGTCGGAAGACAGCGCAGTGGCGCGCATCGATTAGCGCCCGCTCCGCGCTCGCCCGCCAGCCGCCGACGCAACGCCAGCGACGTGCGATTACACAAACACCACCAGACACCACACCATCACTTCACCATCAACCCTGGCATGCCATCATCCAATATTTGATTGTCGCCATCCAATCAGCCCAAGTGTATTAACTTCTTTTGTTCTTATTCCTATCTTGAGAACTCCAAATACATCAACACGCTGTTTGGCCACTGCATACAACAGATGGCGCTAGTTGTACTACAGTTGAATTGCAACGTCTCTAGAGGCTAATGAAATTGAGCATGTTACTTTACAATTATTCGATAAATGTACTCAAATACACCTATGATACATGAATAAAATCACATATTGGAGGAATTTACAATAATCTTCCTATTTCTTAACCAAGCTAGGAAATATGCAAATTAATTCAATTTTTCCGTTGACTATAAAAGGATATACACGTATTAGGACATAAATATACACGTAAAAATAGTTAGTGTGTAATTAAGATGACATTGACTAAGTAGATATCATCACCTGCTACTGATGTTTCAACTTTTCAAGTCAAAGTGCCGCAACACGTCTAAGCGGTGCGTGTGATGACGTCATAACATTCATAGTTTGAAATGTTTTTTTTTTGTAATTTTATGGGTTATGTGTGTAAGGTACTAGTTTGGTAAACAAAATATGGACATTCCAATATTTTTTAATCTCGTCTCAAAATATTTATTTGGCCAAGACTTCATCTTGTTTTGTAACGAAGTATGGAAATTAGCCCAGTTCCTTAAGCGGACTGGCTATCACCACTCTTGAATTCCTATATCTGTAGGAGAATACTATAGCGTGCCCGTGGTTTAAACGTAGGTCTCTGGAAACTTAACGACATGAAATTTAACAAAAATATATAGTTATATGTATTTTTTTAATATTATCACGACAAAGTGACTACAATACCCCTGATGGCTTGATTGTAAACGCAGTTCAGATAGAACATGAACCGACTTGAGATGTTCTTTAGAACAGGTTGCACCATACTGGTAAAAGAAATCGATTAAAATATACTTATTTGATGTATATACATTTTTATACCTATGTCAAAAGCTTCAATATAAATACTGTTAAAAACAGAGCGCACGAATATACGTTTCGGATCAATCACTATCAACGGACGAAGACATAATATGTCTTATATTGTCAAAATATATTATATTGTCAAATCCAAGGAATCAAAACTTACAAGACCACATGTCATTTATAATTTGTAAATCATATAATCGAGACTCCCAAACAAATAATTGACCAATTAATTTTCTTTAAGCAGATCATCTCGCGAGATCACATGAGCCTCAAATGAAACTCGACCAATTTAAACGATCGCGAATATTTCGGAATCGATACAACAATCAATACAATCGTGATCGCTTTTAATTAATCGTGAAATTTTTAATTGCCCGCGACGTCCGGCCCGGGAACTGAACCCGCGCCATTACTACGGACGTTGATTAAAATCTCTCACTGCATTCACACAAAGACTTACTTTGATATATGTATAAATCTTATGAAGCGTTCGCTCAGGACCGAAGGCTTGGAAGTCCTACACGCCAAACCGACCCTAAGCGCTCAAGTTATTAAGGTTTAATTGGCGTGTACAAATTTCCAGGCCAGCCTACCACCTGTCAAGTGATATATTGACTTTAAATAACATATCTTATTTATGTTGAATCGGAAACAAAATGGTATAAAAAGGGTTTTTTTTATTATAAATAATCGTCTGCCGGCGAGCCGAGGTGGGTGGATAACTAAATTTGTACTCGATCTTGTACTACAAGTGATTGTGTGCGTCGTTCGCTGATAAATTCACTTCGATTGTGCTCCGTCGGTTAATAGGAGGATTGTGCTATCAGCCATGGGGTCGTGGTTCCGAGAATGTTGTCACGTGTTTTTCGTCTTAATAAGGGATGTCATTATCTTTAAAAATATTTAAAATGGCTTTAATGGTTATACTCCGTTAGCATGCTTGGACCTAGCTTATACCTGGACTGTGAAGGGTCTGAATTCGACTCCTAGGACTAGGAATTACTTAAATTGACGTGTAATTGAACATTGTCATCATTTTCATATTTATTCATACTGACTGTGCGTAGGAGCAGTGGTTTTATTTACATATTAAGACGCGACTTTGTTCCCACTGCGGTTAAGAACTTGAGTTACTTGGTTTTCACTGCACAAATTGTAAGATTTTTCGGAAGAAAATAATTTCATCATATGGACCTAATAGAATAATTTTATTTTAAAACAACAGCAGTGCCCACCACCCCATTAAAAACAAAATACATCATCCAAAAACATTAAAAAAGGTCGACAAACATAGAGAAACAAATGGCTTTTGGTTATTGAAAACAGGTGGAAATTAAATACGGCGTCAGTGATATGAATTTAAAACTCAACCCAATACGTATGTACGCGGCGGAACCATTAAAAACACACATATATCAGCACAGATCGGGTTTACAGCTCGGCGAGTCTATGACACACTCGCTAAATCTCTCGGAAGGCGGTCTCGGGGCCCATAAATTTTTATTTCGTATATAAAAATAATAAAAATAAATAAAAGCGGTACGGTGTGCGAGAGGAAACATTTGTCCCGCCGCGTCACGGATAATCCGGGGGGCGCTTGATTTATTATTAATTACATTATTTAATTCTATATCTAACGAGCCTTCTGTTTTGGCGCGCGCTGATAATGCGGTGCGTCTATTGAGTACGCTCGCACTGAATATGCACTTCACTTGTACTTAATAGTTTCGCTAATAAAAAATATTGGAGCCTGAATCACTATTAACTTATTTCAATGTTAAATTAATGCATAAAGATAACTAAAATGTTTATAAATCATATGTTTTAAATGCCAATTGAAATACTTATTACATATTAAGATAAAGGTCAGTTTTTGAAACGAATATCAAAAAGATTGAGTGCAATATCTGAAGACACGAATGCTAGTGTAGATATACCGAAATAGTCGTTAATAAAGTTATGCTTTTTTACAAAAATGAGACGAAGCAAATTGTAATTTAAGCAACGCAAAATCTTCAAGCAGAAATAAATAGGTGGTTAAAAATGTTGTGAAGAAACCTGCATAGTAGAATTAGCTAGAATTTAAAAAGAAGTGACGTCACAATTCGGGTATTAATCGGCATCTGGCTGGCTTAGACTAAAACCTAGCCTTGTTCTATCGTTCAGGAGCCAAGTGCCTAACAGAATTGCTCTAGGATTACTCAAATCATTATTATAATTCATCACAACTTCTCGTTACCAAAGCTGAATGAACAACCAAACCTCTTTCTAACTTAAGCCCCAGTGTGCCGAAAGTCTCGGATGAAAGGTTTTTTTTTAAAGTACAGTCGTACAAATTAAACAATGCAGTAAGTACAGCGGCCACTATTATGCAACGCTCGTAAATCTGTCATAATGGGTGAGCAGTAATCTTTCCATTATGATGCGTGATGTATGGCTGTCATTGTTTATTACTCGTAAATTTTGTTTTTTTTTTTATCTTTGTGCAAAGGGCTTCGGAGGTGCTCAGACCGGTTGGTACTTAGTTGGAGAATTATTGTAATTTTTTGTCGATGTTTCAAGTTTTTGTGGAATGTACTGGCGTTTTTAGATATCTTTAATATTGATTGAGTGTTCAAATTAAAATTTAATAAAGTTAATTATTGGAATTTCACAAACTTGTAGTTTGCTAGTGCTACCTTTTAATTAAAAGTAGGTAATTGTTTCAAAAGATCAAATTAATGAATCCAAGATATTGGTTGCTATTTCCTATGAGTTATGAACGCGAGGTCTTTTTACTGGTTGGTCTATGGTTGTCTGACGCATAAGTACCGGCCTACCAATCAAATCACTTGAGGTAAGTCATAAAAAATATTACATACTGCTCGCTGAAGCTGAGTCAGTTGCATCTCAAGAAATGCTTGTGTCCTTTTTTAAATTTAATGCTACAGCATTACGGAATAATGTATGTATGTCGAAAAGGAATACACTCTAAACGAGTTAAATTAATAATTACTACTAATCGCAAAAATTAAATTTGAATTAAATTAAATTTGGCGTGCATTAGAAGAGGCCTACACTCAGCATTGGGTGGATACATAGGCTGAAGAAGAAGAAGAAGAATCGCAAAAAAAGGAATTGTTCTATCTACACACATGGAAAATATAATTTAGAAGGGCAAGATTTAGAGCATATACTAAGTATTATCTTGAGGAGTTAAAACAAGCACTAAAGTGTGAAAAAGTGGAAATTGTATAGGCTGTATTTGTGACGCGATATTAGTAATAACTTTGTCGCTATCTAGGATTCTAGAGTGTGATCAATTTATATTCTGTGTCTATCAGATAGGCTTATACCTGAAAATAGAATAATACTTCATTCCTATACTGGCCGGAAAGAAAGACCTTACAAAAAAAGAGAAAAAAAAAACAAGTTTCCAGAATTCAAAATTGGAACGTTTTGATTCGGCGCGAAAGTGTATGCGAAGGCGCAGCAAAGGAAGCGGTAAAAAGGGGTGCCGTTTAAAATAAATTGTGTCACTTCAATCTGGTGACTTCTAAAAGAATTTTGAAAACGTTTTAATTTCGTGTGGGAACTGCAGAGGGGAGGTGGGGGCGAGCGGTGCGTACGAGTAACAGCCACGCACGCCATAAATCTGTCACGAGACGACCCCCGGCGACGCCTCGAACCGTCCGCAAGACACCACGCCACTTTTTGTTGTACTATTTTGACAATATCGGAAGAGTATTTGTAATTATTATATTGATGGCAGTGAATAAGAGGCCGCGGGTTCGATCCCCGCACCAAGATAAATGTCTGTGAGGCCCACAAGTATTTGTCTCGGGTCTGGATGTTTGTGAGACCGAAAAGTCTCTTGTAGTTTCTGATGCTTACGACTCAAGACTTAATTGAATTGAATGAGGGGTCAGAACTATGTATGTGACTTTTGGGTGTATTTATTTATTATTATTTATTTTTTCGCCCAACGCATATTTTTATTGGTAGAAGATTCAAAACAACTGTCTTTTCACAAAAATACACATCGAAAACTGAATAATTTAATAAAAAGTAGCTTTGAAGTTTTCTTTTCTAGTCTTCTTCTTATTAAAATAATATTTAGAACAAATGAAAACAAGGTTTTAAAATGTTTGTTTTTTTGACGACGCTACGGCCTACGCCAAAACAATCGGCATGGATCCACCTCTTACACATGGTTCGGGACAGCTCGCTGACGATAAAGAAATGCCACGTACAAAACACTTAAATGTATACAATAAAAAAATTACTTTCACTTGTAAATAATTAAAACTAGCAAAAGCAGTTGGCAAGCGGGAAATAAATCACTAAAATAAATTAAGCAGCACTCCATCGAACAAAGAAAAAAATATATGCATATTTATTTATTAATCTTCATGTACAAAAGTATACAAGGCGGACTTAATGCCAGTGGCATTATCTCCCAGTCTTACTTACCTACGTAAGTTTAATAAAAATAATTTACAATAAATAATCGGTTAGTCTTTAATTTAATAAACAAATTATTCTAATTTAATGTAACGAGAATGAGTTATCAAATAAATTGTAACATAAGTATAATAATGAAAGTTAATTCAGCACTAATTTTATCTAAGTGAAGCAAATTAAACATTCTCCTATTAATGTTCTATATAAAATGCACAATTATCAAAAAACTTGGGGCAATAGAGACCTTCAATTATCGCGAACATGATAATACTTTGGAACGCGCGTCACAACTAATAAGCTCCGCCCACTTGCAGCGCCATCTCTTGACGTTTAGACGGCAACTACAAACGTCAGCGGAGTTTTGAGGTTATATTCTTTTATTTTAATTCTCATTAATAAATACGGCAGACAAGAGCTTGACGGTATGTAAATAGTTTATAACATTTTATTTGTCATCCCATGATAACTTTCATTATCCCAGAAACAGAAGATTAGTTCACGAAAACTATCTTCCAAGTACAGACGCTTTGTCAACATTACAAACTTAATATTGCAGTATACTTCAAAATCTTGGCGTTTCTAAAGACATCAACATACATTCGTGTATAAAAGAAATAAGAAAAGTACACACAAATAACTTACCAGTGCTTTAGTCCGGTGCAAAACGAATAAAAGTACGCGAAAAACACAATGTAGTGATTGTGACTCAGTTCACTTTGCGAGTACAGAGTAGAGCGAGAGGTGCGTTCCGAAGTTAGCCGAACACATTCGAGGCCCGTCCCTCGTTGGCCCGCCCCCGTTGTTTGACGGACAGCAATGACATCGTACAGCAGACGCGCGAGACGCGCCGAAAGTTCAGTACGCGCGGCGCGAATTTCGAACGCACGCACGAGCGCGCGTTTTATGCAATCGAACGGAATGATTTCGAACAAACTCAGTTAGGCTGTATGTAGGTATATACCTTTGCCTCATATATTTTTAAAAGTTGTAAAATAATATCTGACGTTCAGTTGAAGCATTCTTGAATTATAGTTGTAACACTTGTTTTGTTGCACGAAGTAAAAGTGTAAATAAGTGTTGATAACAATCGAAGCTATGCATGAAAATGTTATTTATGTGTGATGAATGACTCGTGAGTGGTGTTTGGCTGCATAAATTGTTGAAAATAAAAGTCTCTGTATGGTAACCGGTTGGCAGCGAGCTGCTTCAGATCCTGCAGGTAAGACGGACAATGGCCATCGAGCCTTTGCATTCGCTTAATTAAACATTATATAAATAAAAGAGCGTGGCGGGAGCGCGGCAGGCAGTGCCTCAGTGGGCCCAGCTCGTGGCTCGCTGGTCGCTCGTCGGTCGCCGCGTGCAACTCTCGCAACTGTTTGCATGCGACAGATTTATGATTTTGTTTTTCATCTCCGACGCGCATTATCCGCGCCCGGAGCATCATAAACGTTTTAATTTTATAGGTTTTTAAGTAGATTTGTAGATTATAAACTTTATTTTATTTTTGTAGTTGTATTAATTTAATCTCCAGCTTGCAGAAATCTTACTTATCATAAAAATGTTCTCATCATTTGCTGTGAATATTATATGATTAATAAAACCATAAATTAAATATGTATCAAAATAGTTCACAAAATAATGTATGTATATTATAGTAGGTATGCAAATAACTTCCTAATATTATGCATGTGAAATAAAATTGTTTCATATTGTTTTCAAAATAATTAATCTAATTAGTTAATACATCTGCATTAGGACATAGATGAAAATTAAATTACGGAGAAATATTTTTTTTATTATCCGCTATACGACAACAGATGGCGCTAGTGGTATCGCAGCAAAAGTTTCGCAAACATCCAAACTGATATTTTGTCGTCATCTTCAATATAATTTAGTGAATAATTTATTTTTATATAAGGCATACCTATTAATAAACTAATTAAGGACAATTTAGGTGTTTGTGTTAAACATGTTAGTGTCATTGATCCGATGATGTCGATGTGTTCTCAAACTTTGTGTTAATTAATGAGATCATAAATTAAGCTTAATTTGGTTTTATTTGAGGTACATGATATTTATAAAATATTTTAAACTTGATATGTATATTTATGGGACGTTTTGACTCCTCAAAGTTAGTATGCTTTAGGGAAAATGATTTAAATTTACTTAATGTATTGAATTATTTTTCCGTTTCTTTTGCGGTATTTAATCACATATTTTTAAAGATAAAAATTATCGGTCAGCCTGGGTCGTGAAATTCTCATATATTTTTGGTTCTATGTTTTATTTCTATTTAGAACCGAATTATCGTACGTAGAATTTACACAAAGTAAGTTTTTCCAAGCTAAAAATATGTTATGACCGGGATTGTATAATTTCCCGAAAGCGTCGACAAGAAGTGGGCGACACGTCGTAAAATCTAAATCTAAGTCGTTTTGCAACTTAATGTATCCCAAAAATGTCTCTGACAGGAATATCTATTGTAAATTAATAAGTAACTTAAATCTCTCATATTGATTACGGTAACAATCTGAGGATATACCTTCAAATAGCATGTAGTATGAATGTTTCCTTTCAAACCTATTAAACATATGTATTTTTAATTACAAGAGACTAAGAGTAATCTAATCCTTGATTTTTTTGTAGTTATTCTTATAATTATACAAAAGATACCTTAATATTTCCTGTATCCGGATACCTGATTCCGGATCATTCCTATCCCCACCATCGTAACGTGGCTTTTACATAAGACTCAATATATCCAATATATAAATAAATATTATGGTAAAAATGTTACAAGAAAGCGACTACCACTCCGCTACCGCAAACACTACAACGGCGGAGGAAAACATCGTGAGGAAACCTGCATATCAATTATAGCGATTTGTAATAATTTTTATGGTGTAAAGTCCGCCAACCCGCACTAGGCCAGCGCGGTGGACTATATGACCTAACCCCTTCTCAATCTCACTCGCGATTGTAGAGCAGGCCCGTGCTCTGCAGTGGGACGTGTATGGGCTGATAGATTTTATCACAAATCGCTATGGTATGCAAGTTTCCTTATGATGTTTCCCTTCGCCGTTATAGTGCGTGTGTTACTAGTCTGACTATAATTACAAAAAAATTACAGTAATGTAAATAAAGCTGCAGATTTCATATCAGTTAGCTATAAACCGTTGAGGAATGACTACGTTCCTTTTTGAAGGTCGCTATTAACATAGAAATATCGATGCGACTTCCGCATAGCTAATATTCTTAGGTGAAAGAGAATATTCCGCTTAAAGTGTTCCGCAGTAGATTGGCATCTATAATCACAGAAAGATAATAAATAAATAATACACCCAACAGTCACATACATAGTCCTGACCCCACACTAAGATCGAGTTTTGTGTCGCAGGTATCAGAACTACGAGAGACTTTTCGGTCTCACAAACACCCAGACTCGAAAGAAATATTTATGGGACGCACATTTTTCTTAGTGCGGGGATCGAACCCGCGGCATCTCGTTTCACAGCCGGCATCTAACCAACCGCGCCACGGAGGCTGTCGTAAATGATTACTTTACTAATTATAATTTACAGTAAACTACTCTTCTATTATTATTATTCTTATTATCTTTAGTTATAGGCATGCATGTATGGCATGTATCTGCTGTACACTTGCTACCCATAAGAATTTCTAGAGCCATCGTTTGAAAGCAATCAGCTTTCAGCGACCTTCCGCAACCTTAATGAGGTTGTATGTCCTGAATTATTCTCTATGTACTTTTTTATTGCGATGAATGCGAGACGAGCATGCAATTCGCCTGATGATAAACTATACGACCGCTCATGGACAGTAGAAAACCAAACAACACCATGAATTACAAAGCATTGCTTGGCATTGCACTGCCCTCGCCATCCATAAGATGTTAAGTCTCAATATGTCCAGTAGTTACTTACTTGCCAGCAGCAAGTAATGTTCGATACATTACACGGCAATGCAAGTCTATTAGTTTTCGGAAAGTTTGTTCCAATTTCAGTTTGAAAATACTAACAAATAATTAACATAGGTAGGTATAATTGTACATTCCGTTGGAAAATATATCTTCGGAATGATTTCCTAAATTCCAAGTCAGTTTAATAATATCATCAACTAATCTAACGCAACCATAATGCTCAAATTACCATAGATTTTACAACGCACCCTTACAAACATTTCAGTACCAAAATTTAAACCAAACAGGGCCAATTTACAAACGGTGATCAAGCATGCCGTTCGTTCTTATTTATTAATAAAACCACCGACCAAATTAGATTATCCAATGTCAAAAAATAGGCGTCGAGCGCACGTCCCATCGCGCGTGGATTGAAGGGGCGCTGTTATGGCGTCTTGCAATCTAACTTGGCTCGTTGACGCGTTAGTGTTGCCAGCGCTCGCCGGCTCCCGCCTCCCACTAAACCGGTATAAATATTGTTGTTTGGTGAGGTCATCACTGGGAAAGTTTTAATGAATTGGCGCGAACGACGCTTTTTGTTATCCCCGTTTCGGCTTAGCGTCATTGATGCATATTTTACTGTTTAATGAAAATTAGGATTTTTGGTGGTAAAATTGTGGTCGTCGGTTTTGATTTTACGGGTTTTGTGCTGAAGGTAATTTAAATTTAAGCATAATTACCTAATTATTGAGATGTATTTTGAATCCTTAAAGGATAAACACGGTCCATGCCATCCTTTCGAAAAAGGCCTTAGAGAAACTCCGACTCACAATCATTCAAGGGCGACCTATCCATCCTTCTTTAAAACCCCTACCACCAAACAAACAATGACAACTGCCATGTCATGTTCCACAACAACACTCAGGTCTCAGTAACCTGGCAACCCAAACACTCCATACAATCAGTACCATCAGTTCGCAAGGTAATTTTTAGTATTCCTATTGTGACACTAATTGATGTCTAGTTCCTAGGTACCAGCCCGCCGGGGTACCAAGGCCGCGATAGACATCCGATGTAAATATCTAGTGTTATTGATACGGCCGTGGAATAAGCGCTTGTATGACTTTTGAACTGGGTTTGTGACCTAGGTCATATTTAGGACGTAGCTATAGTATATTACTACTGAAATAAAATCAAGGTTGATTTGACAGCCTCCGTGGTGCAGTTGGTTAGACGCCGCCTGTGAAACGAGAGGCCGCGGGTTCGATCCCCGCACCGAGACAAATATTTGTGAGGACCACAAGTATTTGTTTCGGGTCTGGGTGTTTGTGAGACCGAAAAGTCTCTCGTAGTTCCTGATACCCACGACACAAGACTCGATCTTAGTGTGGGATCAGGACTATGTATGTGACTGTTGGGTGTACATATTAAAAAAAAAAAACTATGTATGTTCAATCTGCTGAATTATGATAAATAGTTCATGTTGTTTTTTGTTTAAGTGACTGCATAGCGTAATAAGTGCGTGGTGGCCTGTTGGTAGCGGACCAGGCGCGACTGCCAACATGTTCACGGTGGCCGCGGGTTCACATCCCAGGGCATACCTCTGCCTTTTCGGAGTTATATGTGTATGGATAGTCAATTACCACGCACTATAACGGTGAGGAAACCTGCCTACCGTGGCGATTTTAAATAATTTCTACGGTATGTAAAGTCCGCCAATCCGCACTAGGCCAGCGTGGTGGACTACATGGCCTAAGCCCTCTCAATCGTACTTTCGATTGTAGAGGAGGCCCGTGCCCAGTAGTGGGACGTATATGGGATATGATATGATACAGACTGCATAGCACCTGATAGTCAACGCAATTCCAATGAATCATCTGCATACTTACCTACTAGTATTGATCGGCAACAACAATTATTTGTTGGCATTCGACACTATTATATCGATCTACATTAATTATTTCTTCTGCAGTGAACGGACCCAGGATTAAAGGAAATGAGAACACGTGAATCAGTTAACTGTTACACAACTCAGTTTAATGTTGCGGCCGACATATGAGTTGTAGAACCTCTTTGTTTAAGCTGAGATGGACGCGACCACGAAGCTGTGGCTAGACTTAATATCAAATGACACATACAATCTAAGTTATTTCTAAAGAGAAGTAAGGGTCACAATGGCACTCGTCTTTTTTATTATGGAAATATTAAATAGAATCAGACAAAACTAAGTAAACGAACAGCTCCAAAGCCGATTTTTTTTTGCTTAAATGTTAATAATAATCGGTGTCATTAATCTCCACTAATCTTTTGATTCACATTTCCGTCTTCAAATGCTGGTAATAAACGTACGATTCCTCAAAAATATTTGTGTTGTAGAACTACGGTATCTCTTTCGTTATTTTTTTGCCACTTTTCTATAATAAAACAGACAAAAAAAGAAACAGTACATAGACAGTATCTAGACGTTTCCGCGAATATCAAGATACGCTACCACATTGATTGATTTGTTGATTGACAGTATCACATCAATGATACGATGCGCTGATAACGGCAAGGTCACGGCGTGATAACATCTGTCACTGCTGACACTTGTCAGATGATCGACAGGTCTGTCAAGATCACTGAATATTTGCGAATGTTTTTAAAAGAAAATTCTTGATACAATCCAATAAATAATACGCTAAGTCATTACCCTGTTCTTATGTGTCTTATTTTATAACCATCAGAAACTGCGAAGGTTTTTCAGCTTCAAAACTTAAGATTGCAATAAATTTTTGTCTTAAAGCGGTTATCGAACTTACTACCTCTCCATTGAGACTCGGCTTTTTGTCTACTGTGCGAAATACACTTGTTGGTATAAGCTATTATGAGTATCTCCCTCAATATGATTTCATATCACGAGTCATTTTTGTGTGTTCACAATTCTAAACGTAACAAGTAGAAATTGAACATATTATAATAATGCATTGACAAAAAAATTGGTTTTTATTTTCTGAAATGATTAACTTAAAATAATTTAACACAGGACTCGCCTCTCAATTTGTGCAAATAATATGTTATAGAATTCATGTTGAGACCTAATGATACCTCAATTATAATGTATTAGTTGTGCCTTTATTCTTTGATTCTTTTGTTTTTAAAGCCCTGTTATCATAACTGAAACTTTTACGATAGCACATACGACTTTGATGGATCTCAAATGTACAGCGTTAATGTGGTTAAAGTTTAAGTTATGGACATAGTTACTTGGTACAGCTATGCCTACATAAACATTTTCGTAACTATCACAAGAAAAACAAAAAACACTAGTGTTTCAAAAATTGCGTCTTAATTAATTATTAGCTTTATTTATCTCCCACTTTGTCGTATCAATGTCTAAACAACCTTCTGTTCATTTGCAGTATTTTTACATTCCTAAGCGACATCCTAATTAGACATGTACATACCTATTGTACCATTATGGGGCGTTAGCAAAAATTGTGTCCAAATAGCGTTTGGACCATTTATAGGCGCATTAGTGGAACTTAATACAGAATGCGAGTGTTAGTTCTAATTAGCCGCCGTGCTAAGAGCCCTTTAGTCGGCTTTACACGCGTTTTCGCCCGTTTCGCCCTATTACCGCCCTATTATACGCCCTTTGAGGGCCCACTTGGTTTGCCTTTAATGCCTGTTTGCCCATACCATGTATGGAATATGCTCTAAAATGCACGGGAAGACACGGTTCAGTCAACAGACTTAAGGCGCCGGTAGCGACGCGGCGAAAAAGGAATATTTTTAGTGTGGAATAATTGAATACCATTTGTGGAGTTTATTTTATTGCAAAATGAATAGAGATCACAGTCACCACCATAGTTCATATTCTTAGTAATTTAGTCTTCTGTCATGGGCTGTCACAACATAAATATTGGTGCTAAAGCGAGGATTGAACCTACGGTTCTCTTATTTTGTCACATATTAATTGTGCTTAATTGGTACCACTGTTTCACGGTACACACTTAAACTTGAATCCTAAAGGTAGAATCAATTGGGAAAAGTAATAGTAGAAGAACGCTTTATATCTAAATGGACACTTAATGATTTCCTGTTCGTCTATTCCGTTATATCACTATTCATAAGTACTGCTAATAGTTCAATTTCGTGGCCTTAATGCTCCACTGGTTCGAACCCGACAAATAAAAACTATGTAGGGAAAACTTACATTTATAATGTATCGACGTTCCTTTGAAACCGAATACTAATGCTCGAGTACGTAAGCAGGCAATTAATTTAGTAACAGCATTAGCATCGAATGCAAATTATGATATTTCACGAGATAAGGACATAACGTGATACACCTGTGACTCCGTGACTCCATATAAAAGCTATATATATCAATTATATCAAAGACTATTAAGGGTTATTTTAATTTAATGGCCACCGCATTGTGGCAGATTTAATCGTGGCTCGCCGGTGACCAATACGGCAGGCACGTCCGCTCCCGATGACAGATAGCGACCGAGTGCGTTTTTAAATTTTTAAAATTGGAACGAAGCGCATGCTGGCTGCCTGCGTGCGCACGCGCATAATATTCACTGAAATTCCGTAATGAGCAGGTGAGTGCGATATCGCTGCTCGCGTCTACTTAGTGTCCAACAAAGTAATGTCCATTGAAATAATTACTCCAATTTTGTCGGCCGACACAACGGGGAGTTGTTTATGTAAATAACTTATGTTTATCGCGTTGTTAATTTTCACGTTCCATTGTGTGTGGGGAGTTTGTTTGTATTGCTGGATAAATGTTTCAGTTGGGGTTATGTGCAAATAATGCAGAATAGATGATAAGACATTAGTGGTAGGAAGTATAAATGTAAGTATAGTGTATACTTCGCATATGGCAGTTGTAATGGGCACGCAAATGCGCCGGCTTTAATGATCGTAAATTCTGCTTCGCTCTGTTACGATAATACTTCGCCAACTATCTAAAACTTGATAATTATAAATAATAAACTTTTAAATCATTTTGATGTATACGAATGCCACGCAATTGTGGGCTTAGTGTAGAATATCTTCATTTTACGAACTTATGAAAGATGTTTAAGTAATATTTTTTATGTTCTTTATCTGAAATGGCTCGAAGTACCCAGATTAACAACAGTACGAATGGAAGGGATCGACTGGGACTATCCCATCGTTTCATAAAGGACGTGACAGCGTTGCTGTTGTGTTTTTTAAGTTAGTCAGCTTAATGAAATTCCAAAAAACTTAACCATCCTTCTATTCGGTGATCGATAGCATAACCTTGCCGTTTACTTTCTATGCAATCTTTTGCAAAATATATTAGACGTATTTTATTAGTGACACCAAAGTTAATATGATCATTAATTTCATAATTAGCTTATTTCATTAGCTTCTTGCCATAACGACGGAACCATTCATCGATTTTTTGATGATGAATTATTATCCACTAGGTATACGAGCTATATTGTTTCTCTTTCAATCCGTACCCCAATCATAAAACGCCAGAATGTGTAAATGATTTGGTTGATGATTTTACGACCGGTCTGACGTTCAACATCATTCGACCGCGACCGATCGCTCAATCGGCAGTTTTTGCTTTTACTTTCGTCCACAACTTTAATAAATTTTCTTAGACATTGCGGTTTTTAATTAAGCATATAAAAATTGCTGGAGTAGAACACGGCATTGTACAGTCGCAGTGGTAGTGGTTGTCTCAACATTAGCGTATGTACAAAACAAAAAGCGGCCAACAAAAAGAAACAAAAAAAAACGCCTGCCGCCGCGCTATCTGCAGCTCGCGATCCCGTCTCAAATAATGGCACGCGGGAGCTGTGGACGCGATTTAGACTTTACATTTTACATATTTTTTATGTATATTTTATTCTTCTTAGGATCTTTTGGCTAGATTAGGGTTTGTGGATATTAAAATATCCTGGCATTGACCTCTATAATCTATAGGTACTATTTGCAATTATCATGATGTTTTTCATTAGTTTATAAATGATTGGTTCATTAAAATTTTTGTTAGGTGCTTATTGTGTAGGTGGTGGCTAGGCATAGTGGTACTATGATAAGACTATAACAAAGTGATATTCGATTTTTTAATTCATCAGCCCGGAATCAGGAATTTCTATGGCGCTAGGCTCGACTCTTATCATCACATCGTTGACATCCTCCGTGATGAAGTTGGTTATACCCCACGCCGGCTGTGAAACGCGAGGCCGCAGGATTGATCCCCGCACCGAGACAAATATTTGTGAGGCCCACAATTATTTGTCTCGGGTCTGGGTGTTAACTCATAACCACGACACAACACTAAATTGATCTTAGTATAGGGTCAGGACTATTTATTTACCGTGAGACGGGACACACAAGGCAATACGTGGGTGTTCTGGTAGCTCCTCTGCTTACCCCTTCTGGGGAAAAGGCGTGGGGTCATGTATTAATAAAATTATATACTACCTATTTTAGGAGATTCCGATTTGCTTATGACTGCCTTTCAATAATTCAACTACGAATACCCACGTAAGTTTAAAAAGTCAATCGTTTGTATAGAGATAGACATGACATAAAACTTGATACCTGTACCAGGAAACCTCATTCTTACCAAATTAAGTCAATACTACTTTTGCCCAGGTTGTAAAATTTGGCTTATACTTCCTGGTTGCTTGTCTTGACACCAACTTTTTCAGGAGCATGGGAATTACTCTATGATCCGAAACGAAGTTGGAATGACCGAACGTCGTAAATACTATATTCTTCACAAAATGTTCGAATTCTCTATCGTGCGTCGTAACCATAGACTAAGTTCGGAGTGACTATTAAGTGTCATGGAGAATAGTATAATTTTTAGAAGTGGAACACTTTTAACTTACTTCGGGCGTCGAACGTTCTAACATTCGAACTTTCGGATCATAGATTAACCCCTCAGACTAAACAGTACAACGCGGTATTAAAAAATATAGTATATACATCGTCTCCACGCCCGCCATCAGGCCAGGTCGGGGCAGTAGAGCACGGCGCGTCCGCAGCCGCGTAAATCTACATCAGTGCGGTGTCGCCACTCGTTTTGTTGCCTGCGCCATCTTCGGCCGGACCTACATGCCACGTCGTGCCTATATCGCTGTGTGTAGATCCCGTGATTGTGGTGTTGATGGGATGTGGGTTCATGATGTGTTGATGAGGTTGTCAATTTCGCCAAAGGTGATTATTGAGCACCTCTCTTTGTTTAAGTAAGGCGTTCTCTTTCTTGCTAATCAAAACCATAAATAACCCTACAAATTATTTTACGCCGTCCTTAATGCTTTTTTATAAGTCTTAGTCAACTTAATAATTCTTATGACAACCAACAAGAACTATCAGATGAACTGTTGAACATAGGACTCTTCCAAATATTTACACAGCGTCTTGTAGGAGGTTGGTTGTATCTACCTACTTCAACGGCCTTTGCCGGATCATCTGTCCACTTTAGAGATGCATTCAGCTCCTTCCGTATACCTACTTAATATATTATCAGGACTTCCGATATAACGCAAAGGATACGTAATGAAGAACCGATCATATCGATCGACGATCCTTATCCTTAACACTCCACTAGTCACGACATCAAGCAAACAAATTCGCGACGGTACCTGTTCAGCATTCCGCTGACAGGTCGTGTGACGCGCGTCTGAAACCGCCGCGACATCCCCATATCGCGTCACTGTCAATCTATTTGAATTTAGAACGCGCCGCCGTTTGACAGGCGCCCGTCAGCTGATTTTGACGGCGCAACTGTCAAAGTGGACGAGCGCCGCGCGCCAACTGACGGCTGCCGATAACGGACCGACAAGTGTTTTAGAAATGGAATTTGGTATTTGCGATGTTTTAACGGTTTTGTTTGCGAATTTTTTGTTCATTTTTTAAATATTTTTTTAAGCGATATCGCAATGAAGGGTTGAATGAAGGTTATCACATGAAAATTTTATAAGGCATTTTTCGTATTCAGTATTAACAGGGTCCTAGAAAGTCTAGAATAGGACACTAGGTGTAGGCCGCTACGAATAGCTGTTAATGTTTTGGAGAAATCATTATCTAAGGAGGGACCTCCTGGGCTTCATGATGACGACGAAAGGGTCATGCCACCTATTAATTTGCTGTGCTCTAGTATTAGTTACCTTTTTGTCTAGGGGGTGACTATTTAATTGCCAGTGATAATTAATATGTCGCTAGGGTTTGTGTGGTTTTGCAGAACCTGTAGTAGAGTGACTTCTCTGCTGTGTACTGTAAATGATTACAACAATATCTTTATGAAATGGCGCTACAAGGAATTGTCGCATCATGCGTATTCTGTCCATATATTTTTATCAGTCGAATTTACTATTGTAATTGCTTACCAGGCTTTATGTATTTATATATTTATCATTGTTTATTGCACAGCATACATACACAATTATCCCCTGACTTGTGCAGTGTATGGCCACGTACAATATTTTTACGTAATCAATTGTCACAGCGAACCGGTATCCGATACATCACCCAATGTAAATATCTAAATATGGCGAATAATTGCAGTAAGGTGTGGAATAAACACGGGAAATAGATACTGTGTATTGCCAACAATACCTCCTAATGGCGACAGGTGGTGCCAACCGCACGCACTCGTAACAGTGTGGCCAACTGAACGGCGTAACGATTTGTTGGAATTTTTTAATTCGTTCTCATTACCGATGCTATCTCGGACGTTTGACTATTAATCTTCAGTTTATTTATGCAATTTAAAACGTTATTCTGTTGTTAGTTTATGGCCGCGTTAGAATATAAACACTTGCCATAGTACAAGACGTATATGTTGGTTTTCAAAGTTACATTGTAATGAAGTAACGTTTAGTTAATTTTATTTAGCTTCTAGGGGGTTATCCGGTTTACCCAGGGTGCCCTTAAACGTCTTATAAAAGGTGATTCTAGATTGTTTGTAAATAATTATCACTTATTCATATGTTTAACGAAAATATCGAGAGGAAACGTGCCTGTGTAAGAGATTTTCTCAAGGAGTTTAAAGTCAGTTAATCTGCATTATGCCAGTAATTTTATATTATTTATCTTCTATAGCATCTAGATAATATAGATGCATTTTACAAACCCAAATTCCACATACACGAATCCCCAAATCTGCACAAATATCTGTTGGCCATAATACTTCCCCTCGCAGGAACGGATCCCACAACCCTAGGTATAGGAAATTTACAGTACCGCTTTACCGTTGTCCCTTGACCCCTAGTTTGTATATGACAATTGACATATAAAATGAAAGACAATTAAAACTACATTGCTACTGCGTAACTGAAACTTGTAAACAAATCTGAGATGGTGATAACTAATATAAACGTTTGGAATGTATGTCTGTATGTTATCTAATCTGTATCGGGAGCTATGAATGTGGGCGTTTGTAGATATATTTTAACACATTCAGATGTTTGTGGTAAATATATATAAGAGATAGGAAAATACGAATGATAAGACACTTGATAAAAATATGTTTTCATTCAGAAGCAATGTATAAAATTAATAAATACACCCAACAGTCACATACATAGTCCTGACTCCACACTAAGATCGAGTCTGGTGCCGTGGTTATCAGAAACTAGAAGAGACTTTTTGGTTTCACAAACACCCAGACCCGAAACAAATACCTGTAGATCACACAAGCATTTGTTTCGGTGCTGGGAGCAAACTCGCGGCCTCTCGTTTCACAGCCGGCGTCTTATCAACTACGCCACGGAGACTGTCTATCTATGTGTTGTGTCATTACTATTAGAATCTAAAAATACGGAGAATTTTTCAGCCTTAAGATCTAGAAAAGTAACGTACTTGTGTCGTGTAGATATAAATTCAGTGAGCGGATTGAACCTGGATCCTTTAAATTTTAAGTTTTCCCTCACCTCCCACTTTTCATTAGACAAACCTATCAATTTACACATTTTTTTTTTTTTTTATTGCAATGAATGGCGAGACGAGCATGCCATTCGCCTGATGGTAAGCGATACGACCGCTCATGGACAGTAGCAAAACCAAACAACACCATGAATTACAAGGCAATGCTTGGAATTCCACTGCGCTCGCCATCCTGAGACATAAGATGTTAAGTCTCAATATGTCCAGTAGTTGTTACTCTGGCTACAATGTCCTTCAAACCGGAACACAACAGCGCATTTACACTGCTGTTTAGCGGGAGAAATAGACATTGCGGTGGTACCTACCCAGGCGGCCTCTCACATATGAGAGACCTACCACCAGTATAATATATATACATACATTTATCACAAGCCCACTCACCATTCACTGAATCTAATTTCCCGACAGTTATCTAAACATTAGATTAAGAGCTCTAGTCGAATGCATTAAGCGATAATCATTATATTTGTAAAATCAATCGACACGGCGAACTCAATATTCAACAAGACCTGGCCCAAACAGTTACAAAACGCCACTGTAATGCCTTGCGCAGGGACGCACTTAGGGAATGATGAGTGGGTCGTATGTTGTACGTTTACAATGACTCGTGAATTTTACTAGATGTTGAAGTTATGGTTGAAAATGAATAATTTGAAGGTGGCTAGTATTGTAAAAGGGATATTCGTTTTTAGTTGTAAACATATTAAAGTGACATATATTTTTCTTAACTTTTACAAGTTTGAGGTGAGAAAGAACTACATATTATGCAGTAGATTTTACTAAATTATGTAGGTAAGAAATAAATCTTTTTTTTTTTGACATCCCAATTTAAATGCATTTTTAGCAATTTACAATTTGTGAAAAGATGCAATTCAATCGCACTTTACATTTATAATGGGATAAACAACTTTATCTTTCACAAATTCGAACCCAGGTTACTACTTATTTATGTCAAGAAATAGAAAATTTATCTCACAGATTTTTTAAATGTACAATAAACCGCCATATAAACAAGAGTCCAATTCTAAACCTCATCCATGTCGCCAATAAAAACCTTTATAGGACACCGACCCTCGCCTCCTCACCTCAATACTCGGCTGATGACGCCGCAGTCACGCGATCCGGTACAGCATGACTATCTACTGCGGGATTCGATAATTAATATGCTAATAGTCCAGCTTTGCCCACCCTTGCGTACGTGAGAGCCGTAATGCCTCCACCATAGACTAGCGCGGCAGATATGATTCTACACTAGCATTCTATGTTTGGTATTGATTGTGGTGTTGGAGGAGTTATGAGTAACTTTAGAAATCATTTCGTAATAATTTTATTTGGAATTGGGTGACTGAGTGTATTATACCCTTTTCTTCCAACTATTGTCTAAAGGCGGTTATTAGTAATATGAATTAATTTTAATTGATACTACACAATATATGGATACTGTAACTTCAAATAGCGAAGTTATTTTTCCTTACTAGATTCCTGAATATAACACTAACTACCATACAGCGACCTCGTAACCCAACTCTTATAATAAAATCAGTAATGAATTATGTGGTCACTGAAGCTCTTCTCAAAGCTAAAAAATCGATGCATTTATACTCATAATATGTACAGTGAAAATTTTACATTTTGTTTATGGGCATAGGCACAAATCTACATTAAATATGGATGCATACTCTATGCGTATCGTGCGCATGCGCAGCGTGTAAAAACTGCGCATAATTCACGAGCGGCGCTGACGGCTGACTGACACCGCGGCCCCCGCGCCTAAATACTAAAGAACTGTTATGGCCTATAACTCATTTGATTATGTAACTGCTTCTTTTTCCTTGCTAACTGGTGGTTTCTAATTAAATACTTCACCTCCGCCTCATTATTGATTAGTCGAAGAGTTTGATGTCCCACGCGTTCGCTTTTTTCTTGGATCATTTTAATGAGAGAGGACATAAGTAATTTAACAGGCGCGCAAAGTTATATCAATTAACGAACAACAATTTTGTCCAGTCAGGTTTAAAATGAACCATATATGATTCAGCTCTATCAATTTTGTTTTTGACTCATTTTGAAAGAAACTAAAGAACTAACTTTCTGAAACTCGCAGGGCTTTAGTACTTGGGGTCATTTTATTGCGTATCACTGTTCCAATCGTAGTTTCATAAGAACTATTTATATTACATAAGTTTTGGGGAAACTGATGGTATTAAATAATTTCATCACGCATATAGTAAAAAAAACTAAGTTCGTCTCACATTCGATTTATAAGTAGTTCTGTAATATGTCCACTGACAGCAATGTCGCTCTATTTTTAAACTAAATAATTTATGATAATATGCTTTCAAAGGTCAACGAAGAGAACACAAATTATAAAAATACTCATTAATAATTACGTACATTAAAATTATTTTATTTGCAAATTCGCATGTTTCTGTACTGTGTTTGTCCCTTTTTATTATGATTAGTGAGGTCTGAAGTTGCAAAACCGATTAGTTTTTAATGCTATAACGGAGTGGGTAAACTGTAAGGTTAGGTAGGTAGATAGCAAGGTATTGAAGGATATTATGAAATATAAAACATTGACAGACCATAATTGCGTCGTCTAAATTAAATAACGGGCTCAATGGTTCCGCCGATGGCCGCTCACGTCGTGGTAACCGCCCGAATAATGATCACCAAAGACAGTGTTGAACCCGTCAAACCAAGTGAGTTGCGTTTCAATCACGACGCCTTATAACCATCTCTAGTTCATAGTACACAGCCCTGCCCATCAGATGCATTGTAGTCTAGCATAAAAAGTGCCATAAACCCCGATCAATGCTGATAAAGAGGCAACAAGTGAACAAAGCTAAGTGGCGGTTAAGTAGCGCGGTATCTGCGTGCCGTCTAATAAATTAGATTGGGCCCATAAACATTCGCCGTCGATGGTAACCTCGTCATCTGATACCGCGGACGTTGGCGGTGCGTCAACATTGTACAAGCTGATACGGGATTTTATTACTATTTTTTGTTATAGAAACACCTGTCAGTCTGTGTGTTTTAAAATATTGCCTAAAATTGGGTTAGTGATTTTAATGATAGCTGTAGATAAAAGTCTTGACTAAATTAATTAAATGAGTGGACTGGCTTAATTGTGTCGTCTTTTTATTTAAGTACTTTAACAGCAGTGAATACACTGCACTTACCCTCAGAGTGATCACTTTATGTTGATTCAGTATTAGAAAATGTATAGCATGTATTACAAAGTATTTTTTATCATAATAATGAAGTCTGTTCAAATGACAACAACATATTAAAACTATTCACCTACATCAACAATAACTAAATATTCTTTGTGTATTAGAAACAACGAAAGATTATGTCCCACAACATCCTTTAAAAAATGTTAGCTGACCACAAAACATGAATTATCTCGTACTTACACCTGTGACACTATAAAAATATCCCTGCACCGTGGTACAACGTGCCCGCGCACTCTCTGCGAGCCATCGACAGTCGGGCGGTGGTAGCGGCCGGTGGCAGGTACACCGATGGTAGGCTGACGGTGATCTATTACTGATCTGGATTAGAGCCTAGGCGATGTAGGCGAGCTGGGGTCGGTGACCGTAACTGTATGTGTGATTTTAACGTTGATGGCCTGTTGTTACACGTAATTGGGGTGTGCGTGGAGATTAGCTTTTGTTCGTAATTTTGAGATTGTTTGGTTTTTGTGTTTAATTATTGAAGCAGACTCGGGAAAATGTGAAGGAATGACCTGGATAAAAGACGAAAAAAAATGGTAAAATCAGTTTATTGTTAAAATCAGAAGTGCATCTTACTTGTTTAACTGTAGGATAATTCTAGGTAGTAGTAATAATAAAATACGGAGTGTATAATTTTAACGGAATTTCTCGAATAGGTTAGCATAATACACTACTCACAAAAATTAAAGGATATTTTTTTTGATCAATTTTTTTTGGTGTTTTTTGAGAGTCTGTATCTTAGAGAAAATTGATTGTTAAGAAATTCGGAAACTAAAACTTGGAAGCTTGAAATGTCTATTTTGCAGATCTGTGCTCTATTTCTTGATTCCTCGCTAAGTTGATAAGCAATCGTAAGAAAACCAACGAGAAAAAAAAATCCAAAATTTTTCTGGATTTCAAAACCGTGCATTTACATGGGTAGTATTTTTTTGGTGACATCATTATAAAATTCCCGTAGATAATTTAATTGCCTTTAATTTGATATACCAGAAACCTCCGTGACATGATTTGGAGCTGACTTATGTTAAATCAAAGTAAAAATGGCCTATCACACTTTGACATTGGATTACTCCATGAATATCAATCATGGGAAAAACAAAATCAGAATTTTAGTAACTTCAAAACATGTTCTATAAGATGGTATTAAAGTCTTATGATAATGAATAGTATTTCTAAGTAAAATTGTTGACTGAAAAAAAGGTAAAAAAACGGTTATTTACGGAAAACACTGCATATCTTTGGATAAAAGAAATGAACGAAGGATATCGTCGGTAACTTTTCAACCTTAAGGTATTCTGAAGACGCTATGAAAATTTCAAACTGTTCCGATTTGATTATCTTAGTGTTCGGAAGGTTTGAACTTACTGTATTCGTTAAAATTGTCGTAATAATCATTTTTCGTATGTGATCGATTTTTGTCACTTCAGAATGCTTTTTTTGGTGAAAAAAGCATTCTGAAGCAAAAACATACTGGCACTGTTTTACTATAAATCCGACCACGCAACCTCCCCGTAGTACGCTTTGGGTAACGCTAATGCCGGTGGTAAAACAGTGCCAGTGTTTTTTTTACAATTGCGGAGAATAGTGAAAACGTTTGAAAAAAGGATTTGATTAAAAGAATATGGATAATCACAAAAAAAAATATTCTCAAGTTACAAAACCATTAGCATGCGAAAAATGCTCATTACGACGATTTTTGCTGAATACAGTAAGTTTAAACCTTCTGAACACAAAGATAATCAAATCGGAGCAGTTTGAAATTTTCAGTGTCTAGAATACTTTAAGGTTGAAAAGTTACCGACGATATCCTTGGTTTGTTTCTTTTATCCAAAGATATGCAGTGTTTTTCGAATATCCATAAATAACCGTTTTTTTACCTTTTTTTCAGTGAAAAATTTTACTTAGAAATACTATTTATTATCATAAAACTTAAATACCAACTTATAAAGCATGTTTTGAAGTTACTAAAATTCTGATTTTGTTTTCCCCATGATTGGTATTCATGGAGTAATCCAATGTCAAAATGTGATAGGCCATTTTTACTTTGATTTACCATAAGTCAGCTCCAAATTATGTCACGGAAGTTTCTGGTATATCAAATTAAAGGCAATTAAATTATCTACGGGAATTTTATAATGATGTCACCAAAAAAATACTACCCATGTAAATGCACGGTTTTGAAATCCAGAAAAATTTTGGTTTTTTTTTTCTCGTTGGTTTTCTTACGATTGCTTATCAACTTAGCGAGGAATCAAGAAATAGAGCACAGATCTGCAAAATAGACATTTCAAGCTTCCAAGTTTTAGTTTCCGAATTTCTTAACAATCAATTTTCTCCAAGATACAGACTCTCAAAAAACACCAAAAAAAATTGATCAAAAAAAATATCCTTTAATTTTTGTGCGTAGTATATATAGCTCAGTATCCTTTCATATAATTTCACTAAACAAGCGATATTCACCTTTATACAAATATCGCTTACACATGAAATCAATAGTAAATCAACTAGACTATTACATGAAAGCGCACCTAGAAAACGTTATCCAATTAAACCTAGACATATAATTAGGACACGCGCTGTTCTTAGTGGGGGAGGGTTGTGTCGGGTTGAGAGGGGAGGCGGTGGGGAGGTGAAGGGAAGGGGAGGTAAGTAATGGTCGCGGGCAGATAGTGGTTGCGCATGCGCACCTGCACAATTACCGCGGAAATGGCTTGATTGATTCTGTAATAGAAGTAAGAATACTCCACCAAGGATGAATGTGGGATTTATGTTCCTTTTAAATTCGCTTCCCTACATCTTATAATGTGTAGTGTGGTTGAAGGATAATGAACATTAATAAATTCTTAGAGATTTTATTTTATAGCAACAATATTTATGAATATAATGAAATAATAGAGATTTTTACATATAAAATTCGAACATATTATTGTTTCGGTTTCATTGTAACGAGATGCGTGTTTAATGTTCTGGGTATAATGACAAATATTCGTAGATCACATAAAAATATGTCGTGATTCGGGTTTCACTGCGTCCTGCCGTATCCCAGCCGGCACATGAGACAATTGTATCAGCCCATATACGTCCCACTGCTAGGCACGGGCCTACTCTACAATCGAGAGAATCGATTGAGAGTGGTTAGGCCATATAGTCCACCACGCTGGCCCAGTGCGTCTTGGCGGACTTACATAGCGTAGAAATTATTTAAAATCGCTACGGTATGCAGACAATTACAATACCGATTCTAAATTCTTATTAGCTTTTATGAACTTAATTTTCTAGGTACAAACAATCGACTAGATATTTTAATTAAAGCGTTCACACCCATTCCAAAATCATTACCTAAATATAGAAGTAGATTATTGAACATTAATAGTCAGGAATTTGTGCCCGATATGGCGATAGGCTCGCCCCCTATCACATCGTGGGACGGAACATGCAAGGCGAAATGTGGGTGTCCTAGTGGCGCCTCTGCCTACCCCTTCGGAGATAAAGGCGTGAGTTTATGTATGTATGTATTATTGAACATTGATCTAGGCTCTCTCTATAAAATCTCTCGCTAACTGTAGTGATAGATACGTATAGGTATAAAAAGATTTTTGAAGCCAAGGGATCTGTTTGACTAGGTGATCACCACAATGACATGCAGCTGATGGACTAAGTAATCATCGCAATGACGTGACTCAATGTCAACACAAAGAATTGTTGGTACGTTGCCTTCATAATTTCAACCTAACCTTTTTTTGTATAAAAACGTGTGACGAGACCACCAGACACGTAGTGGCGTCTCACATAAATCAAGGCGTATCAAAGCAGCCGTGTGTTTTTGCTCCTGATTGTCGGTAATTGTCGAGGGTCACGGCCCACGGCGCAGGTCGCTTGCCTCGTGTCTGTGTCGCGTCAATCAACCCACTTTCATTACACCAGATAAGGCCTGTAAGCGCGGTGTATTCCTTTAATTGCCTATTTGGCTTAGTAGCTGGATTATAAAGGTCATTTAGGTTTGATGCCCAGGTCGGTGATGCACTTAGTTCTTTGGATTAAAAAAAATGAATTTTCGAAGTGGTAAATCAACGGTAGCCGTCTGCTCTTACCAGCCTGTCAATAACAGGCTCGAAATAAAACGAAATTGAAAATTAATGTAAAAGAAACCCTTTTCGTTGGTGTAATTATTTCATCAGAGGCTCAATAATTTCCATCGTTGACCTCCATAACTTTCCATCTATGCTCTATTCGCAAAGAATGACAATGCATTTAAATTAGTCATACTTATCTATCGGCGATTTATGTGCGGCACTACTCACTAGTTACATCCCTTAAAATAACCCATCTGCTGGCTTGGTGCTCTTATGCTTTAAAATAACTCCGAAGCACCTGATGAAATATCATTTGTTCAAACTCACGAAAACTTAAATCAGATTTAGAAAAATACATATTGCAGAATTAATTGACATGATTCATATCCACACAGCCTATGTGCCTGTGTTTAAAGTCAACTAAGCGATTAACCGACTGCGTCAAAATATGGAGTGTATACCCTGACTCGATGCGTTCCAGTAGAGTTGACAAGCGTCCGTCACAGTCGGGCGCGGTCGCGTGTGACGACTATCACGACGCGACGTCGCCGACACGCGCGCGACTAAAGACGCCATGCCGCGCCGCCCTGCCGCATTCACTTGTGATTTGTGGGAAATAATTTAGAAGTACATACATACATAAACTCACGCTTTTTTCCCAGAAGGGGTAGGCAGAGGTGCGTCCAGGACACCAACATTTCGCTTTGTATGTTCCGGCTCACGACGTGATAGAGGGCGAGCCTATCGCCATATCACCCACAAATTCCTGACTCCGGGCTGATAATGGATACAAAATCAATAAATACCACTTTTCCCGACCCGGGACTCGAACCCAAGATCTCAACTTTCACTCATACCGTAGTACAACCGCGTCACCGAGGCAGTCTTATCTTAGAAGGCATATCTTAGAAGTGCTGTGATATTACTGCAGAGACGCTTAGCAAAAAAACAATCTGAAGCAACGGTGTGCTGTCGTCTTTCGCTTAGTGATAAGCCAACCACGGGTTTTTTTCCTTCTCATTGCGTATTTCGAATTTCGATCGATTTCCCTTTCGATTATACTTATCTTCCGCTATGTCAATAATTAGGAAATTTCTGGAATATTTGATTTGGTGTGGGAATTGAAATCAACTCTTGTATCACACCTGGCTTCTCGCTAATTAAGCGATCTAACTGTCAAGTCAGGACTTGACTATTGGACGTATTTTTATTGTTTATATGTCGGGCATACAAATGAAATAACGACCTAGCGTAACAAAATCGAAACATTTCGTGAAGCCAGTTACAGTTGATCCATAAGTCATCCGATAATAACCCTTGGAGATAATGTAAAAAGAGTTGTAATTCCATGCGAGAGCCCGTTAGAGAGAGCTTCATTATCGGTTGGTTAATGTCGGCACCTGTTCATCGTGATTAACAATTTATAACAATAACTGCGTCCTGTGACAATCGTGCGGTTCAACTCGGAATGCGCACGTGAGCGACATCAAACGGCCCGCGGTAGTCACTGACCTTTGCTTTTTGCAACGCCGCTACACCTGGAGGTTAGGACCACACAGGTAAGCTAGACTTTAGGGGCGAGTGGCTTAGTAAGTGTGGGTACGTGGGTTCTAAAACTGAGTTGAGCTTTTGATGGTTAAAATTTTCAGATTGCTAAAGAGAGAGAATTATGTTAACGGAAACATTTATTTCGACATGCTCCGTGACGCAGTTGGTTAGACGCCGGCTGTGAAACGAGATGCCGCGGGTTCGATCCCCGCACCGAGACATATGTTTGTGAAGCCCATAAGTATTTGTCTCGGGTTTGGGTGTTTTTGAGACCGAAAAGTCTCTCGTTCTGATACCCATGATACAAGACTTAATTGATCTTATTGTGGGGTCAGGATTATGTATGTTACTGTTGGGTGTATTTATTTATTAGGCTATGTAGTTTTTATGCCTGTAAATTTTCTCACATCAGTGATTTCCTCGCTTTAAGTAAACAAGGAAATTAACATACATATCGATAAACACAATTAAATTGTAAAACAATCTTAACCGTCTTGTACAATTCACAGAGCTTTTCAAATAGGTAACAAGACATCTACAAAAAATGCAATTAAACCGTAACCAAAGAAACTCGGAAACATTACACTTGCGTCCTGTCATAGAAGCTGATGTGTGATTATCATATAAAGTTACATCGGCGCAATTATTGTATAAGCTATGCACAAATGAAGTCCGGCGTAAGATATTATCATAATCATTAGTTTTTTAATCGATGCATATTATTCGCCGGCAGCCGGCTCAAACAAGCAATGCCGTAAAGATGTTTCGACCTCACACATTGAGACCTGGAACACACACAATACCTACTCGTGGACAAACATTTATAATGATAGGAAAAAATAACTGTATCATATTCTGTAAGACTCTAGTCTATTTCTCACAAACGAATTCTTATTTGTAGATAATATTTATGTTCTACTTTATAGTCAGTAATGTACGATTATGAGCTGCTTCAGTGGTCACACGTCATTGATGGTTGCCAGCATCGATAGATCGCAGAGATTTGATAAATACGAAAGTTAAGCGATTTTCTATGAACAGTGCAGTGGAAACTAACTTGTCTTTAACATTTTAGGATATTTGTAGAACTATCAACACTTTGGAATTATTCGTGGCACGACGACTTTCGTAGTTCAACTATTCTATTGGCCGCAGGGCTACATTACGTAAATGATGTTTTTCCAAATGTTGCTTCACTTCAAATTTAATCAATATTTGTTTATTCCATTGTTTTCGTTCCAACTTTCAAATGCAACTGTCTAGCACAATGCCATCTTAGTTCTCCAATTCCTTGCGTTAATTCGATGGTCAATGGACATAATACTTTAAAGTAATTAAGTTTCCACTTAAGGTTTTTATCGGATTTTACAATTCGGACCATATTTAAACCAATTAGTTGTTTCGACATACTGTTATGCGATAAAAGATTAATGATAAGGTCCGTAGATAAGGTGAATTCACAGACCAACATTCAGAAAACACGTTATGACCATCACAGACGAATAAGTAATACAAACGGATGAATCTGCTGTAGTTGTTGATGTCGGAGCAGCTACACTGGGTAGTTTGGCGTAATTTATTATGACATTGTAAGCAGAAAAGTAAGGCTGGATCGCAGACATTATTAACAGGCCCGGTCGAGCCCAACTCCAAACAAAAAGAAACAATGCGCCTAGATTAAAGTGTACCCTTTACATTCAATCAGATTTATACGCCATTATCGAGTAATCTGCACTTTTAAAAAAATTAAAAAACTGTCATTGCATTATAGTTAGTACTTAGTACGTGTTGTCAAGTATTATCGAATGCTGCAAGACATTCTGGTATTGTTGCTGGAATAGTCTGTTGTAAATATTAGTGAAAAGTCAGGTTCTTAACACAAAAACATTTGTGTTAGGCGCTGCCTATAAGCAAAGGTATTTGTTACAAAGTAAAACAGCACTGAGAGAAGAATTACGTGTTCCTTTAAGCATGGAAATTAGCACTTACATACTTTACTCCCGATATGTTACAAATACGTTACTTTACTTTACAGGTATGTAAGTGGAACACACGAACAAACTTTGTGAGATACCGGCGCCATGCTGATCGAGTCGTTAAACTCAGAGTTGAATCAGAAACTACAGTGTCACTTGCAACGACTCAAATAATTGTTGATTCGAAATCTGATGGCATCCAAACCGTTACATCGAACGAACTCCCGAAAACCGTATCCATTACACATACGAAATCCAATGTAACACGACCGAACGCAATAAAACAAATGCATTTAATTAATAAAAGCAAATGAAGTCATCGCGCGGATTAAATGAATTATAGGGCCCCGGGCAGTTTTACAATTGAATAACCCCATCATGCGACTGGGCTTTTTCACCACCGCTGTAAAAACGTTGCGTGCTCACCGGACTTCGATCAGGCGGTAGCAGGTTCGAACCACGTCGCTTTTTCAATACACGCCAATAAACAAGGTGATTAGAATGTACATGCCAATAGGTATGCTAATTATGTGCCTAGGTCCGCCAATTATGTCTGGAATTAAAATATATGGCCGTGGAGTTTGTGTACAAAAACGCTTGTTAGCTCGTAATATTGTGTTTATATAGAATTCATATTTTATAAGCTTAGCATGAAATAACTCAAAAGGTAATCCGATAATACGGTTTGGTATTTATAAGGTGTATCGATCCTACGTCGTCAGGATGTCTCGGCTGGACAGTTCCTTTATGAAGTGAATATTGAATATTTACTAAGTTTTATTATTGGGACCGTACGTGGGTGGCAAATGGTGAGGTTTTGGGTACGACGCCAAGTAAAACAAGTTACTTTAACAGTTCGATAAACATAAACCCGGAATACTTATTTCCCTTACGAGTTAAATTTGAGTCTAGTTGTTTGTAATAAATTTTTATTAGTGCAAAAGATTTTCGCAAAAATTAATAATTTTATGTATTTTTATAAAAACACATCCAAAACTTGATTCAAATCCGAATCATTACAGCCAAACTCCACTATCTCGGCCAATGACCTCCGATACGAAGAAATGATCGTGGATGAATGAAGTTAGGCTTGGAAGGTAATATCAGGGTTGCGCGGCATGACGGTTATAATTGGCTCAATCGGGAAGTTCAGCCGTCCCATCCGACCGATTACTGCACGAATTGTCCCTAACTTGGCCGGTAAATCTCAAACAGTACTTTCTCTCAGACGGATCATGGCGCGCGTAGGGGAGGGCAGTATGGCGAGTTGGCTGCAGATTTATTGAATTTATGAGGTATATAGGGGCTATAAATCGTGAGATATTGTTAAATTATATCCGCAATGTCATGGAACCCGATGTACAAATATAGTTAAGTTTGACTTAAGAACGACCTTATTCTTGGGGACGATTTTCGGAAAAATAAATTCAAAATCCTTTACCTTATAAACAGGTAAAATTTCGAGTAGAGTTATATTCCTTGTATGGACGATGATATTTATGAAGTATGTGGGTAGAGTTTGACGCTATATCCATACATAATATATTTGTATTTGCCATAAGAAACCAAAAATAGCCGACTATATCAACCGTCTAAAACACTGTGAGCTTAGTTCGTAACAGAATCGCAGAGCCTTCAATTCAGATGCATTTTAGGTAGCCTCAAAATGCATATTCAATGCATCTACTAATTTAATGAGATTCTTACTTTCTGATGTTTTATTTAGGTTACAAATGCATTACTTAAGTAATGTATTTTTTTTAATGTAACCCTAAGCGTCGTCCATGCCGTGGTCGCCTATAATTATAACAGTATTTAGCATGCGATTTAATTATATTGTTTTGTAAAAAGTGTTAACACAGGTTACGCTAGTGATCCAAATAAAATAAAATAATGGAAATGTCAGTAAGTAAGTACGTAGAACATTCATAAAATACTCGAAGAATATCCCTACCGTTCTCCTCGCCCGGCCGGTAAGAAACCGATGGGCTATAAGTAAAGATACGACGCCTCGTATTGTTTTCCGATAGCGGTTTAACGTAACAACTTGCGCCGTCTCAATCCAGAAGTAGGTCACCAAACCTGCCGATCACTTCTTCACAATGAATTTGCCACTTCCTTCCGGTTTTACGGCAATTTAAAGTTTAGGTTGAATTTTGAAATATTCTTGAGCTATTTAAATGAGCTTCTTAGATCGACAGGCAGCTAGTACTCTCTTGCTGTGACTTCTTTGTACTAAAAATGAAACTAAATTAATTGAAACCATTAAAATGTTCAACATCATTTTCAGTCATTTTTTGATCTACCACCTGGTTCGGAAAGCGGTTTTCACTAGAGAAGAACGGGCGAGAAACTCTAGTGTTCGCAGCCGGTTATGTCTCTCCATCTCTCTTCAGACATTAGGTCCACATACGTAACCGTAGGCATCGCCCTGAAATTGGGTTTTCAATCTAATTTACCAACTACATTGAATTTATTACTAGAAAATTATATCTGAAGTGTTTTATTTCTTTGTATGTGTGTTCAATTTATAGTTCACATACATCTTTAGAAGTTTTTACTGAGTAGTGAAGCTCCACATTCAGATCAATTTAGCATGAATAGTACATTTACTTTGATAATTTATCGGTTCCTGCATTTCGCATAACCAGGTCCTAATTGATTAATTGCCGTCTAGACTAGACAACTGGGTAATGTTTTAAGTACAGTAATCGCGGAAATGACGCAACTGAAGGGTGTAGCAGGTTCGATAGGTCGCGTATAATGAGGTGCGATCACACGGAAGCCTTGTTTGAACCCGCTAGCCACTAGTGACTTGTCAATCTGCCTTCACAGGTCTTGGTGGATGTGGTATTTGAAAGCTATTGTACCTATTCACTTCAGTAGTCTACTAGTATTGGCGCTTTCGGTGTGAAGTCATGAACTACAAGGATTTTGTCGAAGGGATGGTTTTGATATTTCAATTCGGAAATCATGGTCACCCTGTATTGGAAACTAAGGTCTAAAAGTCTTCTAATCTTAAAATTATTACACAATGCTTACGAATTAATAAATAACCAAAATCTGTTTCACTTTATTTGCATCTGTATTTATATCATTGCATCTGTAAAGGTGCCTAGTGCCTTACCCCCACACGGATCTATTGTAGGTTGGTCGACTAAAATATAAATATTATTGATTGTCTTAATTTATGATCGAAACTATAATAGCCAGATCTACGATCCCATAATATTCTTGTTAAGCATAATATGATGTCGTGACGTAATCAATAGCTTACGAGTAATGTTCAGCGGTTGATTCACTCACCGTCGATACCACACCACTAATCAATCCTTGTATCGGATTAGCGACGGTCACTTTTACTTGCACGCAACTTTCTCTTCTTATTTCCTGCCGTTTCAGGGTATGTAACTTGTAATGTTGTGTTTTTACCAGTGATGCCATACGGCACCGAAACATGGCATCTCACTATGGGCCTCATACATTGGGGCCGAAAGGTTCTGGGGTGGACGCCACTTACAGACAAGCGCAGTGTCGGACGCCAGGGGGACGGACGACCTGGTTAAGGTCGCAGGAAGTCGCTGGATGCAGGCCGCTTCCAACAGGTCGATGTGGAGATCCATGGAGGAGGCCTATGTTCAGCAGTGGACTTCCTGTGGCTGAAGAGAGAGATTTACAGCCTTATGTCATAGGATAATACCTTTTTTGTATGGAAATTATGAGTTTTTCACATAGAGCGTAGTATACGCAATTCCAGTGTACACGAGTCAACAATCAACACATTCCAACATTTTGGTTCGCACTCGTAGATGACACTAAGAAAATGCTCAAATGATTGACTCCTAAGTTAACAAATGCCTGTAAGTGCTACTCATTCGTAACATAGATACATTTATTAAGCAATCTAAAGAAAAGGACAAGCTTCATTACTTAACTTTAGTGAAAGGCATACACGAGTTGCCTTGTCTTCCGGATAGTTAGTTGGCAGGTAATAAACAACACACACCCTAGTACTTTAGTCCTCCGTGATGGCTTGAGCTGATTTGACACCTACAAAATGCCTTCACCTTTGTGGAGTTTCACTCTGTGTCCAGATTATGCTCAGCAACAACTTTCTTCTACTTAAGAGGTAGAAGGCTTTTTAAATGCTTCAACGTTTTTGTCAGATAATTAAAAATAACTAATTACAGAAAGTCTGAGCTATGTTGTGAGAGGAGTGACCTAAAACTTTCCACCTTCATCTCGGTCACATTCAAATACGCTATCGCTCATACAACAATACATACCAAAACAAATATATTCAGCAATTTTCCAATATTCCTCCAGCGAAGCCGAAACAAGGCAACGGGAGAAGAAATATAAAGTTGATACAATAAACAAATTGTGGATAGCACTTTTAGCGCGATAGCCTTCCTACGGCCCCGCGCCGCATCGGCACACATTTTATACAAACGATGACGTAAATACTCATTTGCAAGAACAATATCCGATATTGAGTGAGGCCTGTCTTGCGAGCGGGCGCGTACACTGCCGGCGCCATAATATCGCCCAATGGCTTTTTGTGGTTGAAAATGTTCTGTTTTTGAAATGGTATTTCTTTTAAATTGAGAGTGTGGATGTATTTATTTGTTAATACATGTTAAATACTATCATTACGAGTTTTAATTCTACTATTTCATACGAGTTTTAATTCCTCTCCGTCCTAGGTAGGAACCACTTTTATAAATATCACAAGGTAATAAAACCCAGTGTCATCAACGCATCATCTTACATTTTTTTCAATAAGTACGGTTCAATATTGCATATTTAGTTTATCGGTTTTTAAATGCGCCTCCTGCTGATTCCACCTCGCCTCATGAATATGACATGTGCCATTGAGAGTATTCAGACTGAGGTGATGTCAACGAATTGAGAACGGTGTCTCAAATGGATATAAAAAGATTCAGAAATACGTTGAAAAACACACATAATTGCTGCAAAAGCAATCAGATACGTCGATTTACTCACGATGTGAGTGTTTTCAATACTCATCGGCGAAAAGTATTATAAAACCGAAATTTCTGATGGAAACTGCCCGTGAGTCACATATCGGCGCGTCCACATTGCAAATTATGCTAAAATGTTTCTTCAAAACGATAATTGGTGATTTTATTGCGGTTGGCACTTAGTAAAATGCGCGTCCAGCCGCGTGTTTGATTGCTGCACAAGTTGTCGGTATTCACATTGGGTTATACAGTTAGTAGAACTAATCTTTATGGTAACAGCTTCAGAACAGCTTCGGGACGGTTACACAGCGTCTCAAATGTAGAGTAAACGTCAACAGTGAGATTTAAACTACTCTGGGCATGCTAAATCAAAGGGTTTTTGCCGGGTGTTAGGCCATAGTGGTAATATTTAATGTAATATTACTATTCTCACTTCTCAATCAAGCCACCCAGCCAACTTGACAACGTCTAATTAAATGTTACAATTTTGCAAAAATACGTAATGGTTGGTTTTCGTCAATAATATTCGGTGTTTCTTTTTATATTCATATTTTTAACTATGACAATTTACGTATAGTTAAAGTATATAAACTAAGTCATTCTGTTATACTTTTGAAAAGTCATATCATGTGTATGTTCTTATGTGGGGTATAAGGACCAGCAGAGAAAAGTAGGTAGTTGATCTGATCCGTTAATAGATATGTTTAATCAATTAATGTTGTGCTCAATCATACTGGCCCGTAGTGTATTACATTCATGTTTATTCACTGTGCCTCAACCCCCAGTCGATATATTTATTGGTTTGCATCCGCCCAAGTAGCTACGTGGAATTTAGCACGCGGACTCCCAATTCATCTTACACTTTACAACGATATGTAGATTGTGGGAGTATGAATAAGCATGCTAATATTAGGAAATACCAAATAGCCAACATAACATGCACGTTTAACTGCGGCTGTATTGTTTGAGTTAAGGTAACTGTTTTGTTAAGTAACGGATTTGTCAATATAATGAGGCACTGGGTTGGATTATTTAATTCGTGTCTATGTTTTACGTCCACGTTGTTTGAGGGGTTGAGCTTTACTCATTTTGAGTAAATGGAGTAATTTATATGATGTCCTTTCTGAAAAAAGGCTTTGACGTAAGGTATTTTAACTTAAGTCTTTCGTAAAACGCTACTAAATGTCCTTTAAGTCTGCGGACTCTAAATTTTTTCAGATGATCGGTCCAATTCGTAAATTCGGACACATCTCACTAAGTCTTCTTTAACGACTTCTATAAACTAAATTTAGATTGAAATAAAACAATTTTTTACGCATTTTATCGGTTTGGCGGATTTGGCTTAGTTTTTTCATTTTTTAACTTCCCGACGAAAATTAAACCAAATCGCGATAAAATCCTTAAAAAAATTTTTTTTATTCAAATGTGTAAAATTCGCGTAAATCTAAGAAACCATTATATTTTTCGATTTTTCGCTTTTATCAAACGCAAATGATTCCTCAATAATATGTATTGTCTTCGGTGTTAGAATCACCATCTAATTCTCAACAAACCTTATTTATCCATAGGAAATTATAACAATGAATAATTAATTAAATTTCCCAATAAGTAAGAGGTGGCGTGGCGCAGCGACTCGGCCGCCATTATTACAAACATATTAATGTCTAGAAACAAAACCCATCACATTATGCAGGCACGCGGCGTGTCATAAAATCACGAATACCACAACCTGTATGATTAACACGCCTGGGGGGCCGTAAGGCATAGGAGGACAGCGGGGCGGGTGGAAGAGCGGTTTTAATAAATAATACACCCAACAGTCACAAACATAGTCCTGACCTCACATTAAAATCAATTAAGTCTTGTGTCGTGGGTATCAGAAGCTATGAGAGACTTTTCGGTCTTACAAACACCCAGAACCACAGAAGTGGTGTAGGAGTGTAAAAGCATTGGCAAACTAAAGGCATTTGGCTTTTTTACTACCTAAGCCTGGTAAAGCAAGTAATCGACGTCGTGATTCATAAAACCTTTCGTGGGTGCCTTACCACTCTTTGAAAATTAAAATAGAAGTCATGCAGAATATCAGACACGACATTAAGACAATTTGTTGATGTTGGTTTGCCATGAAACCCAATCACTTGAGCTGGTCCCTTTCTATTGTATTTAATAGTAGAGATATGGGTGGATTACCAATACTTCCGGATTATAAAACTATCATAATTGAGATTTTTTGCATCGCCTCCTTACAAGTATATTGGTTTGTACTTATTAATTTAACCTTAGTTCTATCAAACCGCGACCGCCCTTCCCGTGCACCGCAACAATCGCAAACATATACCAACTGCTGCGAACAAAGATGGCGGATTTACATAAAAACTGTTTAATCGTAACTCGGCACTGGCTATCTCGATCTGAACATATTACCATAAATTAATCCAATAAGGGATTGAGCCGATCAATTTATCTACATTACTGCGCCGACGCACGGATAACCGCGAGAGGTGCTAAACTGGGCTTGAGACCAACTTATTGCCTCCATTAGGCCCAAGACTTATATCCAAAGGTTAATTTTGGGGTTATATCGTTTGCGTGCTTTATCTTATACTGCCTTTGAGGACGCCGCAGCGGGTGCTATCTGCTAATATTCTCTAGTTTCAGTGTTTTCTAACCTTAGTGGTGTAGATAGTTTTCCTGTGTATTCAAAACAAGTAGTAGTTACAATTTCAACAAGTAGTAGTAAGAAGGTTGATATGAATGAGTGTTATAGAACTTAGAAATATTAAAAATATTTAAGTAATCGTAATCTAACGTGGCTTGACTCTTCTACGATAGCAGAGTTAAATTATGAACAAGGAACCTTAGCTCGAGTCATATTTCAAAAGACATGTTTAGTTATACGCAGTTTGATGAAAAGTGCCATAATAATGAACATATTAAGATTATAATACAGTTGGTCGGAATCTAGAATAATGACAAATTATACTCATTTTTATGGATCACGTACACGACTTGGTCGGATACGAAATTAATGTGAACTATTAAAATTCATTTGACATTCTACAACGTCACATCGTAGTAATGTAAATTGATTAAACAATTTGCTTTTGGTTTTGATACAATAACATTCTTAGCCTAGGTTTTAGTGGCTTCATACAATGCGATTTGAACCATAAGCACCTGGCTTCCACTACCTTGTTCAAATTCAGACCATTTTTTTAAAATCAAGATATATTTGACAGCCTCCGTGGCGCAGTTGGTTAGACGCCGCCTGAGAAACGTGAGGCCGCGGGTTCGATCCCCGCACCGAAACAAATATTTGTGTGATCCACAGGTATTTGTTTCGGGTCTGGGTGTTTGTGAGATCGAAAAGTATTTCGAAGTTCCTGATACCCACGACACAAGACTCGATCTTAGTGTGGGGTCAGGACAATGTATGTGACTGTTGGGTGTATTTATTTATTTTTATTTATTTATTTGACCGGGACGAAATTATACCATAACAGTTGAGTTGCAGCATCCAACTACTCATAAATTATTCTATAATATAAATGCATATTACTCTGGCCCTTTAGGCATATGTATATGTATACGAGATAATCCACGTAAAACCATAACTGCCAAGCCAAGAGCTGTCAATCGTGGATTTATAGCACAATTTCTCGAGACAATTATCGTCATTTTAATATGCATATATGCAGGAATGCCATGTATCACCGCGGCCTTGGCATTTGGCGGTGTGAACGAACCTGTCCATTCATAAATGGATCGAGTACGGAGGTTTCCGGTAGTAGACAATTATATCGTATTATTATTATTAAATGTTAAAAAGGAAAATTCTGGAGTGTTGAATAGGAGTGTATTTATGGATATTTATTTCGGATTGGCTAGTATTCAACCTATAGTATTCATAGCCCATATACGCCTCATCGCTGCCCGTCTACTAGGGTATGGAGAGTACTTCAGGCATTAGTCAACCCCGGTAGCCTAATGCGTTGGTTGTCAGAAACAAGTTTTGTGGTTCCCTTGGTGTTGTTAAAACATGTCTATAACTCCAAAGTCTAATCTAATCCATGATTTATTTTTGATAAGCATCATCGCGCTTCGCTGTTGGATGTGTATTGGTAGTTTTTTCGCACGTTGGCGCAGACGTAATGAATATGCAGGGTTCATTACTGGGTAATTACGTGCAATAAACAAGGCAGCGTGCGTTAACTAGTGTATTTTGCATCAGGCCGGGCGCCCGCTCGTTCATCATACACTACCGATGGCCTCGCGATGTAGGACAGTGGTTTTCAAACGGTGTGGCTGTCTTTAAAGCCCCTGGTTTCTTCGTCTGCCCATATCTCAGATTTATATAGTGAGCGCATTGGATGGATTTGACTGATTCATAACTCTACCTTTACGATAAAAGGCCTTTTGGCTTAAATATCTACTCTGATATGCCCTATGCCTATTCTGGCAATGATTTAGACTTAACTAATATCTCGCTGGCTGAGAAAGGCTATACCCAAGTTCAGAGTAGGGTGATAAAACTACTGTTTTTTTCTGCCCCAAAAACGTTGTAGAAAGCACTTGGATGGGATAGCAAGGCAACGAAATTAATACTGTCGTCAAAAGGACTGTGTTTTGTAGTAATTCCATATAGGCTAGAGGATTTACGCTACTATTAAATTTGGTACCTTAACTGAAATTATTTACTGTGACGCTAGAAATATCAAACTCAGCGATTGTTTAATATATTAGGTTTTTTGTTGAAAACTGTGAGACCCGTGAACACTTGGATTGCCGAGAATACATCGTTATTTATGCATTATGGCTACTAATAATCCACTAATTTATTTCATATCATACGCAGTATCGGTAACGTGATAACTTAGTGACATTAAAATTAAAAATTAATTACCTTTTGCCTCCATTTAGATATCCAATAGTTTATTATTATAAATTTCCAAATCATACAGCCTATTAAATATCAAGTTTCTATTCGTTTATTTTATAGAAAATATAAGTTTCTTTGTATTTAATAGATATGGGCATTCTATGAATACGATTAGAAGCTAATTATGTTTATTGATATAAATCAGTGAGGGGATAAATGTTCTGCTATTCTTAGGCGGTAATTAAGAAAGGTAATATCCTGCTTGTATTACCGCCTCTGAGTGAAGGTATAAAATATAAAATTTCTCTACTCTTTGAAAGTACGATTGATTTTATTAAATAGGTACCTATTTCTGTTAGGCTTTATTTTATTCAAACATGTTAATATAAATACATACAATCCTTGTCAATGTATGTGTGTAAAATGTATGGACATTTGACGGTATACATGTTTAGAAGGCCTACTGGTTTTCTTAAGCCACAAGTGCATTATTATAGGCAGGTCGTAACTACGTATTATTTATACTTTTTCCATCTAGATGTAAATAAAATGCATCCTATTGGATTTCTCCATCTCACGTATCTCAGAAAAAGGATTATAATATACCCTTTACCAGTATATACTGTTCATAACATTCATAAAATATTTACACTAAATGCGACTATTATTGCTGTGGCCTGTAGTCAATCGCCATTTTATATTCCATTAGTAAAATGTTTTCGATCAATAACATAAATAACTCGCGGCCGCACTATGAAGTCATTATCGCCTCTCTCAGCGGTTAGAGACAAATTCCACGTATTGTTATGCTAAATCCGCTTGACATTTATTGTAAATCTTATAATTAAATACATTTAATATACGAAAATATCAAAAAAGCGACACGGCATTCCTTAACATCACAAATTCCAATATTTATCTGTGGGCTCTCACAAAAGAACGGTCACAAAGCACCATTAATGAGTTTTCTACTGTTTTGAATATTAAAATTTATTTAAATAGTGCCCCTTAATTAAGAAAATATTTGTATTGTAATGTATGCGCGCATTAAAACGCTGGAGACAATAATGTCCAGCTGCGAGATGACTGGACCGCGGAACCGGGGGCGTCGTGACGCGCCGCACCGCTCGTGACGCCGCGCCGCCGGTACCCACTTTATATATTTATCATTACTTTTAATGTGTCAATGATGGAATTTATGATAAAATAATAATGAAACAAACCATAAAAATCTGTTCTCCCATAAAAATATATGTTAAAATTTTATATTCATAGTTTTAGAAATTTGTAAAATTCAAATCGAGATTTTGATAGCGATCACTGAGATCGTATCGCTTTGCCTACTGTTTTGTTGTGAGAGTTCGGATTTATATAAGCATATTTTTAATTTCCAAATAGTTTCACACATGTAAATGGGTGATTTACATGCATTTATATTGCATGCGTAGTGGGAGGTAAATGCTAAAGGCGACCGCTTAAAATGTTTATAGAGGTTTAGAAAGTATATTTATAGTACCTATGTTGTACAATAATTACATCAAAAACGTTAACTGAAACTTATTAAACAGTAGAAAATATTTTTGCATACTTATTCTTACAATTAGATTATCAAAAAATATCATATTGGAGACACTTTGTTCCGGGCAATTCCTCGAATTACTCGCATTAAACACAAAGGGAACATCCCGGAAATTGTACTAAGGATACTTCATATATTGTATTTTGATACTAATTAGGCGATTTACATAAGCTTTAATTAACTCAGTTTCAGATTATATTGTAAACAACACAAAGTTTAGGAGCCGTTGACTATTGTAATTACAAAGATATTTGAATATAAGCATGCAGTAAGTTGGATTAAGAGATTACCTGTGCGCAAACTTTGCGAACTTTGAGAGCCATATGTCAAAAACAGTCAATTACAAGCCGTCGTTGTATGAGTGCGTGCGAAGACCATATTTATTATCTCGTACACGGGCGTGGGGGGCTGTGCCGGGGTGCGGGGCGCGTGGGGTAAGCAGGGGTAATTAAAACCGGGTTGCATGCAACTTTGCCGCGGTCACCCTTCCGACGCGGCTTCCTTTTATAGAGAAGTTGAGGTAACTTGACAGCTCCACTGGTGCATACAATTGTGAGTTTTATTTATTGTTTATCATGTCGGTAGTGGAAGCCGCGAGGCGAGGGGGCGAAGGGGCGCGGGAACGTGTCAGTGCGTGCTCTGAGGGTTACGTTGAAAAGTTTAGGAATAACTGATTTGTGTATTTTTCTTTATGCCTTGGCGCTGGAGTTTCCGTTCGTGGAATATTAAATTAGATTAGTGGTAATTCTAACATTATTTTATCATTAACTAGCATTTGCCCGCAACTTCGTCTGCGTGTTGAAGATAATGTAGACGTTATATCGATAGAACTATTCAGTTGTAACCTCTACGTAAACTTTTAACAAAAATCAACGTGCAGCATTTCTATTTCCAATTCTGACTCTGAATTTAGATTATCGGATCAATGGGTCCGTCAGTTATCGATTCAGAGACAAATCGGAACAATAAATAAAAAGTTCAAAATGACGACCAACATTTTCAATTCTGAGTACAAATTTAGATTATCGGAACTCAGATATCGATTTTGAGACCAATCGGATCAGTAGATAAATGGCCTTATTCATATACAGTTTTAAAAGCTAGTTTAGGTATCGAATGTCTGTTTTCTCGCTCAAACTGAATTGAAAAGTCGTTCGAAAGGAACAAAAGTTAAATTTTCATAAGAATAACTTCAGCAGTTTTATTTTCCATACATATTTTTCAACCCTTATTTTTACTCCTTTAGGGTTAAATTTAAGTAAACAGAGTACGCACTTATTTTCGGTTTAAGATGAGTAATTATAGTGTCAAGTTTGAAATCTGCAACTTCAACGGTTGCGGTTTTCCATACAAAATTATTTTACCCTTTTCACCTCCCTTAGGGGTTGAATTTCCAACAATCTATCCTTAGTGCTACCCTACGTTATAAAAGAAATCCCTGTGTAAAATTTAAAGTTTCTAGCTTCAGTAGTTTCGGCTGTGCGTTGATCCAGCAGTTCGGTTATTCAAAACTTCAACCCTTAGTTTCGTCCCTTTAGGGTTAATTTTAGATACACAAAATATGCAATTATTTTTGTCATAGAATTAATAACTTAAGTGCCAAGTTTGGCAATTGTAACATTAACGGTTTAAATTTTCCCTATTTCAGTTTTTTACCCTTTACACCCCCTTAGGGGATGAATATCCAAAAATTCATCCTTAGTGCTACCCTACGTCACAATAGGAATCCCTGTGTAAAATTTCAAGTTACTAACTTCAGTAGTTACGGCTGTGCGTTGATCCGGCAGTTCGGTTTTACAATACTTCAACCCTTATTGTCACTCCTTTAGGGTTAATTATAAGAGAAAAGAGTATGCAGTTGTTCTTCTTTCTAGATGAGTAACTAAAAAGTCAAGTTTGATATCTGCAACTTCAACGGTTTCGGTTTTCCATACAACAGTATTTTACCCTTTTCACCCCCTTCGGGGTCGAATTTCCAAAAATCCTTCCTTAGTGCTACCCTACGTCACAATAGAAACTCCTATGTAAAATTTCACGTTTCTAGCTCCAGTAGATTCGGCTGTGCGTTGATCGGGTAGGAAGGAAATCACCCAGTTTCTAAACATTTCAACCCTTATTTTAACCCCTTTAATGTTAATTTTTAGACAAATAAAGTATGCCATTATATTTGTTATTAAATGAGTTATTAAACTACCAAGTTTGAGATTTGTAACTTCAATGGTTTAGATTTTCCATACAACAGTTTTTAACCCTTTTCACCCCCTTAGGGGTAGAATTTCCCAAAATCCCTTCTTAGTGCTACCCTCCGTCACAATAGAAATCCCTGTGTAAAATTTCAAGTTCCTAGGTCCAGTAGTTTCGGCTGTGCGTTGATAGGTCAGTCAGTCAGTCAATCAGGTTCCTCTTTTATATATATAGATTAATCGTTAGGTAGGTAAACAAGTCTTTCATAGATTAATTATTTGTAACGGGTTTAAACGATCAGCAGACAAGCTATAAGTAAATTTGATGAGTATGGAATTATGCTAAAGTTACCTGGGTTTATGATATATTCGTTATTTTTAAACTACATTTTCTTCTACTAATATGGGGTCAGACTCCCTAATTACCCCCTAATTTACTAAGGTGTTCTAGTTTTATTACATACAATTGGTTCAAGTAAGACTGCCTCGGTGGCGTAGTTGTATTACGGTACGGTTACAAAGCTGAGGTCTCGGGTTCGAATCCCAGGTCGGGCAAAGTGATATTGGATTTTTCTATTCATTATCAGGCCGGAGTCAGGAATTTGTGCCCAATATGGCGATAGGCTCGCCCCCTATCACATCGTGGGACGGAACATGCAAGGCGAAATGTGGGTTTCCTAGTGGCGCCTCTGCCTACCCCTTCGGGGATAAAGGCGTGAGTTTATGTATGTATGGTTCAAGTAATGCTTTCTCTATACAGCCTCTTTGATGAAACACTTTGAACTTTCGTAGCCTCAGCAACCGCGTATTTCTCCCGCCAAACAGCAGTGTAAATGCATAGTAGTGTTCCGGTTTGATGAGCATTGTAGCCAGAGTAACTACTGGACATAATGAGATTTAACTTCTTATGTCTCAGTCTGTTATGTCTCTTATGTTGTTTGGTTTTGCCACTTTCCATGAGCGGTCGTATCGCTTACCATCAGGCATGCTCATCTCATCATGCATTGCAATAAAAGCACATTATGTATGTTAGTGTAGAGTTCTATAAATAAAGGTCTTTTTCAAGGATTAGCACAGTGAGTTGTTGGAGGCGTCTTGCATCCAGCGACTTCTTGTAACTTTTCTGGAGTCGTTCGTCCACTTCATCGTACATTCGATGTTGCGCTTGTCAGAGGCCAATGTTCGGCAGTACATACCATGAGGCTGAGAATGATGATGAAGATCTATAGACAGTTCGCTATTATCATTTCAAAGTCACTTTCTCGACTATCTTTTGGAGGCTTCCTTCTTTAAGTCCACCATAGGAACTTGTGATACTTATATTAGGCAGTAGTTCTTGTTTGAGGGTGATAACGGATAGAGATTTTTAAACTCAATTCGCTGTATTTGTACCTTAAAATTCATTTTCCGACTTCTTTTTCCATTTCTTGGTTTAAATAGGCACTATTCTCGAATCAAATGTTATTACAAAGACATGTACCTAATTCGCAACATGGCCGGTCCCGTCCGGCGCACGAACCCGCTGCCATATAATTTGGAGCCATAAAACCAAACCCAGCGTGATGACAGATCCAGACTTGCACCGCGAAAATTACCGATTTTTACGAGCCTAAATTACATATAGATTATTCATACCTGCATCGAACTAACTAATATTTACGCGATTTTGAATCTTTTGTCCATAATAATAAGGATGGTGCTGATTGGGGAAGTGGTAAGTAATTTTGGTCGCGGTCAGGACTCATCGTGAGACGGATGAGTGATTTTTGATGGATTGTTTTGTTTGTCTGTTTGTTTGTACGATATGACATTATAAGTGCAACCTTCTTTTTTCTTTATTCTTGTATAGTAGTAACTGAGGCTTACGGACCCGAGTTTATTGTAATCTCTATTGATTGTAATTTGTAAGAATCCAAGTTACCCTTGCTGCTCCTCATTAACTTATTAACATTAAGGTTGTATTCCACAGGGGTTAGCAGAGACAACGGGTCTTTATATTTCGAGTTTGTAACCTAATAATCGCTTTTGACTCATGTTCATCAATTTTGTCATACCTTTTCGTCGATTCTTGAGGTGTGCTTTTAGGATCAGTACAGTTGGTAGAAAGTGTTTTAATATATTATGTTATTTGAATAAAGGTGGTATAGCTAAAGCCAGTCGCTGGATGCAGGTTGTATATAGCAGCCATGTAGAGCACATTATGTGGCTGTACTCATTGATATCTCTCATTATCAAAAACCATGTCATAATTTCGCTCTCAAGTAATACTAAGTAAGAAAAACAAAAAAGGTAATCTGCGCCAGTCCACTAAACGCCAAGAACCCGTCACGTCAGTGCGAGGTGCGATTAATACAGGATAAATCTGCGCCCACCGCCCATAAACATCGCACATTATGTCCACCGGTGGGACTTAAAAACCCCACACATTTACGATTGCAATAAGGGTTTATATTTAGTTTGCCTACGTCGCGGCGCGCGTAAACTGCCCACTTTATGATATAACCGATCGGCCGCGTGACTGATAACGCTCCGATTTATGTTGATTGTGCCAATTGCCGCGCGTTTGTGAGTTTCGTACGAATTCTGCCGCTGTTACCGTGTCATTGATCCCCCACGCCCTTGTTTTGTAGTGTTAGGTAGGTCCTCAGTGTAGCGACAAGTCTGTTTAGCGTCAACTGTTGAAATTTTAAATAACCGTTTGAGTCGTTTGCATTGGAACTTGGATAAGCACCCGAATTCAAATTCTAAACACAGGAATACCGGTTAATTATTGGTTATTCTGATAGATCGTAAAATATGAATTAAGTTAAAAATATTTGACTTCATCTTTTGTTCAACTTTTAATATTTATTTATTTACATATTCTTTATTGTACACCAGGGAAAAAAGACAGAATGTATAACAAAATTTTACAATGAGTACAATATTACTAGATTTATAACATCTACATATATTTCCATATCTATGTTGCGGCTATTCTTCACTATAGCAAAAAAATTACCGCCTTTCTGTTATTTTATGAAATCAACGTAATGCAATAGTTACTTATCTATCACGTTTAGTTGTTCGAAGACCAATATTGGCTCAAATATAGAATTATTGCAATTGAAACCAAAATAACTTATACTAAATATAATGTGATTGGCTAAGTTCATCGAACCTGCTCAAGTATCTGTCAACGCTTGGAGGCTGAATGTTCATATATTCGGTTATTACGAGAATGCGATCTGTACGATCCGTCCACCTATCTCGAGGGACAATAAAATATGTACCTCTGTATGGAAGAGTTGGCTTTTTTGTGCGTATGTTAATGATTAATAATTTAATATTAGATATAGATCCATTAAAGAATGCTTTGTGCTACTAATACTCAATGTTCTTAAATTGGCGGGCCCTGATGTATGGATGCTATTCACTTCAAACTGCCTATTGTGATTCAAAAATATCAACATTTATTGAGATGTGGAACAATTTGCCGGTGTACATGTTTTCTCCCTGAATGGTAAAACAATTGTATTGCTCTTAGTCAACCATTTATTTATGTATATTTTTTTCTTGATAAGGTGCCAGAGCATAGAGACTTTTACAAAATCTTTAGTTCATCGGAATCGAACCCATTGTGTCGCGATCGAGAAGGACATCCACCACCGTTCAGTGTCCTTACATTCCGCGTTAATAAGCCGACTTAATACTTAATACCTTCTTAAAGACATTGAGGGAAACGCGGGCATTTTACGACTAACGATACTCGGTTTTATTGTATCTTCAAGTTTTGCGAGGGTCGCCAGAGGTTTAGCCTTAATTTAAGAGGTTGGTATAATTGTCAAAAAGAGGCACGATTGCCAATAATTGAGGTATTACAGCAAATGGTTTCTTAGATTTACGCGAATGTTACACATTGAAATAAAACTATTTTATACGGTGATATGTGAGAGGCCGCCTGGGTAGGTACCACCGCAATGTCTATTTCTCCCGCCAAACAGCAGTGTAAATGCGCTGTTGTGTTCCGGTTTGAAGGACATTGTAGCCAGAGTAACTACTGGACATATTGAGACTTAACATCTTATGTCTCAGGATGGCGAGCGCAGTGGAATTCCAAGCATTGCCTTGTAATTCATGGTGTTGTTTGGTTTCGCTAGTGTCCATGAGCGGTCGTATCGCTTACCATCAGGCGAATGGCATGCTCGTCTCGCCATTCATTGCAATAAAAAAAAAAAAAACGGATTTTATCGCGATTTGGTTTAATTTTTACATTTTTTAACTTCCCGACGTTTCGATTACTTTACAGCTTTCGTGGTCCGCCCCGTGACCACGAAAGCTGTACCGACGACCACCGATGGCTTTTGGTCAGTATCCCGACGTAGAGATTACGGTAAGGAACTATTCTAGCATTACCATTTTTGTGGTAGTATGCTTGGCTAGAAGGCTGGTGATATCGACATTCCGAGTCTCTCTCGAGGTTCTGTGAGACATTAAATGCTTCTCAGTTTTTAAGTATTATTTGACTGCCTCGGTGGCGTAGTTGTACCACGGTATGACTACAAAGCCGAGGTCTCGAGTTCGAATCCCGGGTCGGGCAAAGCGATATTGGGTTTTTCTATTCATTATCAGCCCGGAGTCAGGAATTTGTGCCCGGTATGGCGATAGGCTCGCCCCCTGTCACATCATGGGACGGAACATACAAGGCGAAATGTGGGTGTCCTCGAGGCGTCTCTACCTACCCCTTCTGGGATAAATGCGTGAGTATGTATGTATAATTTTAAATGGTGGTAAATAATGTTCTGTCGCTATTTCTTAAACTCGGCCTGGACCACAAATAATAAGTATATTGCGATGCAGTCGCTTTCTTCTGTCAGTACATAAAATAGTGTACCTAGTGTTATATTTCGACAGCCCCTGCAGCGTTGTACTTAGGTATAAGTAATACCTACTATAATATAATAAATAAATTATAATAAATGCACCCAACAGTCACTTACATAGTCCTGATCCCACACTAAGATCGAGTCTTGTGTTGCGGGTATCAGGAACTACGAGAGACATTTTGGTCGCATTTTAAATCTGTAAACTACGGTTAGGAATTAGTAAGGAGCCGAAAACTTGTGCGTGATTTGTTTTGAGACTGGCTTTAATGGAATTGGTATTCAAAAGATCCGTTTAGCCTTTGATACCGTTGTTAAAATATAAATCATATTGTAAAGTAATACATGACGTAAGGTCAAAATTTCAACATAAAAAATGTGGAATAAGTCCTTTTGATCCCAAGACATCAATATGTGTGACTGTTGGGTGCATTTATTATTTATTTATTATCATCGATTCATTTGTGTATTAACAGCGTATATGCGCGGTGAACCGTGAAGTCTGCAGTTTGATTCCCATGTCGATCAGTTGTTCAGTTTTTCAATTAAAATAATACCTGTATGGATTCACCACACTGTCTGTTCGAATTGAATGAATTATTGTAATACTTTCGTTATTTCCCTTGGTTCGAGCCTACACTAAAATAAATTGCTTATTTCTATATTTTTTGCGATTAAAGTGGTAGAGACGTACTGTGGATATTATAACTACCTCTGCCTTTTTTTATTGCGATGAATGGCGAGACGAGCATGCCATTCGCCTGATGGTAAGCGATACGACCGCTCATTCACAGTAGCAAAGCCAAACAACACCATGAATTAAAGCATGCCATTCCACTGCGCTCGCTATCATGAGACATAGGAGGTTAAGCCTCTTTATGTCCGGTGGTTTCTGGCTACAATGTTCTTCAAACCGGAACACAACAGTAGCCTTAGCACGAAAAACTATCGAATTCGTAACGTAAACGTATCGAGGACTCGATACGATAATCAGAGTACGGCGGTAGTCCGTAGCACGAAGCACATTCCGTCGTTTATATAATTTCGAGTTTTGTTTACGTTACTTCTCGATTACGATACGAAAGTAAGATAAAATCATTCGTGCTCGCAAAATTAGTTCCTTTTACGCACAATAGAGGCGCTGAAGAAATCTCATACAAAATTTCTCGATTACGATACGAATACTTTTTCGATAGCCGTTCGTGCTAGGGCCACTGTGCATTTACGCTGCCACTGCCTCTTAGGAAACCGATATGAAGTGGCGATTTTGCTGTCTTTTCGTTAGGTGAGTTAGATTGCCAGATGCCCTTTTCTCTGTCATTTCTCCTTCTTTTCCCGTCCTATATTAAGTACCTTCTGAGATATTTTTAGGGGTAACAATAGCAGTTAAATATTGTATGCAGCGTCTAACATTATGGGATTGTAACCGAACTATAAAGATACCAGTAGTGATAAGGCCTACAATTCAGTTGTAGTATTCAGAATACTGAGTTTGTCTTTCGTCGTAGTTATATTATGGATGAATACAAATGGAAATTAGTAATATATTTAATCTTATTTAAAAACCATGTAATTTATTATCCAATATTTTTATCCAAGGCCAAGTCATTTGGAAAACTAAAAATACTTAGCTATTTCATAGCTATTAAAATAATCAGTTAATGTATATTATTATACCGGGTATATCAAGACTGCAACCGAAAACGAAACCAGGTGGTAGATTTAGTGGTTACAAACACGATGCAAATAGAAATTTTGCCAAAACAGTGACAGATATTTTTTTAGATTTTTTAAAAATCATCGTGTTTGGGTGGTAAATTACTAGTTTTTGCGAAAATACTAATTTAAACACTTACGTACCATTGCGTTTTTAAAAATAAAGAGGTGTACATCATTATTTCAGGAAATTATGTATTTAACACCCAAATACGAAGAAAAGTAAAAAATTACAAAAAAAAAGTTATCGATTTTTTTTGTGAAATTTCTACTTGCATTATGTCTGAAGTCACTTATACTACCACCTGACTTCGTTTTCGGTCGCGGTCTTGATATACCCTGTATATTTCTAGAGTGTTAAATAATTTATAGTCATTTGAACAATTCATGTGGAAATTTTGTATTATGTCCGAAAATATGTTTTGGGTAAGGGTAGGATATAGGTAACAATCCGTAACGATGGCTCACTTATGTGTAGGTACCACGGTTGGGCTTCAGCAGTGTATATTTGGATTCAGAACGGGATAATTAAGTCTACTGACCTTAGATAACCATCTCATGTTGGTGAATACCTACTCAATCTGGATAACTTTACACACTCAATAACAAGTCCTATTTACTCACCTTGCCGCATCTGTCAGTGTAAAAAAACTAAACAGTATGAATTACCAGTTAAATTGAGGTACCATGATATATCTAATCGAAATATAACGCCATTGCGGTAAGTACCTATCTAAGAAAATGTTTTTAAATTCATGCCAAAAAGTCTAATTTGCTTGAATGACTGCAACATATATTTTAAATTAATTCATTTGAAATTCATTGTATATAATTAAAATACCTACCTCTTAGAAAATGTCAATAATATTAGAACATTAAAAACACCACACAGAAAGGTTAATAAGCAAAGGTTTAATTTATTTGCAGTTTATTAATATTTACAACGACATTACTTTAACAACCTTTGTTTCTGACAAATAAATGATAACTATAAAAATATTTCAAATGACTTAATTAAAATAAATTTCAAAAGCGATTCCACATTCGAATCAAGAAATAAACAATTTGATGTTTAAAAATTCAATCATAAAATGCACCATATATTTTTTTATAATAATTATGTTTGTTAATTTTAAATTTGGAATCTTCAAAACGTAGGTACAAACAACAATCGGAATGAAAGTGAATTACCGACGCGGGAAAAAAGGTAAAAAGCGGGTGTAGCGCGGTGGGCGGGGGGCGGGGCCGGCTGACACCGCCCGGCGCGCGGGCGGGGCGGCGGCGCGGGGCGCGGGGCGCGAGCGAGCGGGACAGCTCCGCACGCCGCGCTGCAAGGTCACGTCAGCGGGCGCGGGCGCGGGCGGCGTGTTTTGACAATACTCGCTACAGTTTCAAATGTTTGGACAACGCTCTTACTTACTTTGTGCGCTGAACTTAATGAAAGGTAATTTTGTAAATAATGTAGATAATCTATGCTGTTGATATTTTTATGCTACTTTAGTATACGTATGTTTGGCAAAGTTTATTTTATGAAAACAAAAATAATCGTAATTTTACTTAAAATAAAAAAAAAAACATTTCGAAAAACCTGAATATTTTCTGACATGTGACACACATTGATGTAAGAAACAAAACACCGGTATAAATTATTATTTTTAGAATAAATACAATAGTAGAATTAGGAATGCATGTACTATATGGATGGCCGGTGCATGGGTGCATCGGTGCAGCGGCGGTGTCGGCGGTGTCGGTGCAGTATGGCGGTGCGGCGGGTGCATGTGTCGGCGGCGCGGCTAGTTCTGGCGGCGGGCGCGCGGGCGCTGGCGTCGCGCGGGCGGCTGGCGGGCGGCCGGCGCGTCACTCCGGCCGCGGCCCGCGACGCGACCGCACCGCGCCCGGTGACGTTCCCCGCGCCCGCGTCCGCGTCCGCGCGCCCTCCGTACGCGACGAGTTCACGTGTTGTGCCAAACTCCGTGCCGACAACTTAGTGCCAGTTTGTGACCAGTGTGGCAGTGAGCGCCCTCGCCCGGTGACACTACGCGCGCCTCCTCGGACGAGCCACAGTTGTTTGAGTTGCCCATTGATGGATTGGAATGAGGCTCGACGTCGCGCGTGCTGTTTGATGTGCTCAAGTATTCGTTTCACGTATGCAGAAAACAAATACAAGTTGGGGAAACAAAGGATACGCGACCCGCTGAGGGGCCCGTTGCTTGCTTAGGTGGTGCGAGCGACGTCGCTGCACCGGCAGCCGCAGTCGGGCGCAGGCCGTCTGTCAACATTACAATATTCATAGGGACTGGAAGGTGAGCATATTTTACTGATACGTGACAAAGGCTCCGATCGTGTGTGTTTATAGAATTTTTATGGGTTTTTAAGTTTCCACACGTTTATTTGAAGAGTGTCACCTGTCGGGGTGCGTGTGCTTGTCACGGGAACCGAGTTTGAACAGTTTTGGTCGGAGCCTGTAAGTTTATGTCGCGTGTTTGTCTGGGAAAAGTTTGGAAACTGCCGGTTTTCGGGCAGTGAGGATGCGGCGGCGGCCGGCGACGGTGCTGTGTTGTGAGCGCGCCTGAAATATATGCGAAACGAATATTTAGCCTATGATATCCGACTAAATATGCTATTTTATCATATGGATTATATATGTAATATAACTGACAGGTGAAATATTTACCGTCAAGTTTTCAGATTTGAAAACTATGCCTGTTTTCATTTGGTAATGTTTACCACAACTTTTTCGTTATAAATACCAAGTGTGTTTTACTGTACTCGCTGAGTCCCGGAACACCTTCTAAGATATTTTTGAGACTTCTTTGAACTTTTCAAACTTCACCACATCTTTTGAAAAACTGTGAACAGTCAGAACAGTCCTTCATTTCACAAGCACTCAAAAAATATAAGTTTAAGAAGAAATATCAAATTCAAAATGATACATTTTAGTACAACTAAAAATTAAGATTTCATCTCACCGGCTCCAATAAACTTAGTTATTCAAGCTCAAGATTTTTTTCATTTTCTTTTATATTATCCTTAGGCCTATATGAAAAATCAAAGACTTAATTAATACAAGATTTGGCACATGCACGATAGTAACGTTGGGTCCCGGTCGGCCATCTTTGCCGATGTTGCACCGATGCGCGGTGGCAGCGGCCGGGAGTCGCGCGCGCGGCTCGTGCGAGGGGAGCACGGGGGCGGGGCGTCGATCCGCGCCGCCGACCCATCATACACATGCTTTTGAAAACAGAAGCCAATTCAAATTTCAAAAATGGAGTACATTCGAATCTAATTAAATTTTTTGAATAGAAGACGTGTTTTTATAATTAGTAAATTGTTTTAACTTTTTTGTAATTCTACATAAATTTTTGAATAATTCGTTGCATTTCCAGATTTTTTTGTTTTATTTTGAATATTTATTAACAATAATTAAACTAAGCATCGAAATACTTTTCTAGTCACTGGGAACGTGATTTAGATGAATTTGCATTATTTTATACAACGCAATATTATGACAGGCGGTAAATAAATATAAACATTTAAATTATACCAATTGATTCCTATAAAGTTTAATTTCGCCTATTTTAACGGACTAATTCATTTACTAATAATGATAGAAATAATAAATTAAATTGATAGTTTTGCGCCGTTTTTTAAATTAAGCAAATATTTCTAAAATATACCAGTGGCCAGTGTTACATTATCTTCTTAAAAATTTTATCGACCATAATTAATTCTGGCGGAATATTATTTTATTTTCGGGTATAATATGTCGTATATTAGAATATCAATATGCCATATTAAAGTAACATATAAAATATTTGAATTAAATTGTACTTAAACATGTTTTTCTATACTATATTAAACGTAAGTTTATTAAATACTTGATGATTTTGAACTTACTCCTGTATCAACTTGTAAATGTCGCACGCACGGGCCAATATTATGTGAATATGAATTGTAGTGTAACAGATTGCCACATGTTACGTAGTTTTTAACAGTTTTTTCGTTATGTGGTATTGTCATTGCCGTACATGCATTTTTCTAGACTTTTGATCATATCCATTGATGCCTCCTACGACACAATTTCATATTACATATTACTAATGTCTTACATGAAACTCCAACAGCATTACTACAATTCAATTAAAAAGCTTGAAAATTATTATTTAATAATAATTTACATCATCTTCAACATCCATTGCTAAACATAATTTTCTATGACACCAAAATAATCCTTGTTCTCGAGAGTCTCCAAAGTTATTTATTTAGAAACATTCCAAAGTATTCCAGTTATTTACACACTGTCCCGCGTGTATATAAAATATTAAATGTCATACACCTGCCTGCAGAATTTGGACTAGCACAAAGGCAATTAATAACGCGGCAAATTAAACATTCTTTCATTTAGATATTACATACATACATATTCACAAAACTTATGTTTGTGTGTTTGAGAGGGTAGTAAGTAGTTACATAAATAGTCCGAATTTGTTTCTTCCCTAAGTTGCGATAGAGGGCGAGGTTAAATGCAAGGCGAAAATTCTATTGACGGACAACTCATGTGCAATTTTGTAAACTAAAAAACAAGCATATCAAACATTTACAGACTTTCATATTACGAGTACAATGTATAAATAGTTTTAAGAAAAATAATTTTAATAGTTGACAGCTTCCATTGTGTGGTCGGTTAAGAAACCGACTGAAATGAGAGGTTGTTCGTTCGTAGCCAGACTGGAACAAATGTTTGTGAAATCCACAAATATTTGTTTCGGGTCTGGACGTAGTGGGACTGAGAAGTGTGGTCTTTGATATCGACGACCCAAGACAGTCTTCATGTGGGTAAAAGACTGTGTCTTATTATTGCGTATATTTATATTTATTTGTTTAACCAAAATAAGTTATTAAGTTTTATCATTTTAAACAATTTAAAATATTGGCTTTTCAGCTTTCGTGGTCACGGGGCGGACCACGAAAGCTGAAAAGCAATCGAAACGTCGGGAAGTTAAAAAATGTAAAAATTAAACCAAATCGCGATAAAATCCGTAAAAATAGTTTTATTTCAATGTGTAATATTCGCGTAAATCTAAGAAACCATTAGCTTATATCCATCCAGATGATATGTCACGTACCATCATAATGACCATTATTATCAGGCACAAGAACTACACACGTAGGCCTCTCTGAACACCTTGGCGGCCTGTTGGAAGCAGCCTGCATTAGTAATATTAATATCCATACAATAATCAATATTAGGAACAATTCAATTTTTAAGCAAAAGAACTATGAATATGTCGTTAACATCATGACAAAAATACATGTATTTCCAATATTATATCCAAGCTAAATTAGCTAGTTTAATATACAAACAAATATACTTTAATTTACATTAATATTTCAACTTAAAAAAATTAAGTCACTCATCCCATCGCATCTAGGATTGAAAATAAGCTTGGCTAGCGTATGCAATACTTACTTCACTTCTGCTTGCCCTTTATCAATACAAACGTGAGTTATAATATACATAAATAAATACACCCAACAGTCACATACATAGTCCTGACCCCACACTAAGATCGAGTCTTGTGTCATGAGTATCAGAAACTACGAGAGACTTAGATCTCACAAACACCCAGACCCGAAACATAGTTTTGGTCTAAACAAACATTTGTCTCGGTGCGGGGATCAAACCCGCGGCCTTACGTTTCACAGCCGGTGTTAATATAAGTAACATCCACCTGCCAAAAGAATTTGTCCACCATATAATTGATAAGTTGTAAAAGTGGCTTCGTCGGCCATATGTCGCGCCATGTGCGCGTAACGTACGCTTTTTGACAACTTTATGGAACTCACACGCTTATTTATAGCGATGTGATACCAACACGACGGGGATGACAAACGGTGGGATTGATCGGTGGGATGCCTACATGTTTATGGTCAAGTGAATTTATATTTTGACAGGCGGGGAGAAGTTGGCTGTGCAAAAACTTTCAATAATTGTTGGGTTGTATTTTACCATTTATATCCAAATTCTAATATTGATATACATAGGTTTTATATAGAGTTTCCGATTAACGACACGACAGCATATAATATATTATAATATAGGCAACTTTGCCATTACTAAATTATTATGTAGTCTCTAATGTAACAGTCTGCTTAAGATTTGTTATAAACTGAATCACATAATAGGAATTGGACCACGATTCATGGCTAATATTTTTTAATTTATTATTAAAGATGTACAGCTTAACTCGCATTATACCACTATTTTAACTGTATCCTTCATATGTGCCTATATTGTATATAAGGTTTACAAAACATTTGTAGACTATTTATTAAGGCATACTGTAGCCAGTCTTCTCCCTGCTGTGTTATTTTTACCGGGTACTCGAGTTATTATCAAACTAAAAAAAACTTTATGATTTTTTTTTTAGTAATTGTTAATGATGATTAGGGCTTCCCACACCATTACATTTACAGATCGCTATTCCGCTTTACATGAAAATAAAAGATCGAAAACCTTCTCCTGTTTTGAAGTCGGTTAATATGTAAGTACATACAACAGTCACAATAGTTGTCCTGACTCCACACTAACGTCTTGCGTCTCACAACACTCAGATCCGAAACAAAACGATATTATTATAATAAAAGAAATACCAAGAAAAAAGAAAAACGGTAAATTAAAATATACTTTATTAAATTAATTTATACATATAGACAAATTGAGTAGCCTTCTTCATTCAGGAAGTCGGCTAAACAACTTCAATAATACCTCTATTCTGTATAAATTGAGATATAAACACAATAGTTTAGAATACAATTTGACAGTGGCATAAAAATATAATAAAATACATTTAAATAGGAACAAATGGTAATACGATACTAAACGACATTATCTGACGAATATATCTTACATAAATGATAATAAAAGAACCATTATTTATATGTCGGCCCGAGAAGAGGTAACATCGGTATAGTACAGTTAAGCCATTATGGCTTGTTCGTCCATTCTGTTATTTTTGAAATTTATTCATAGCTTAAAACGTCGATTTTATATTTATTTGTTTATAAAAGAAAACACGTAATTCGATACGTTCAAGCACTTTCTTTTATATGATTGCACGACATAGAAACTTATGGTAAATAGTACTTATGGTATTATGGTAATACAGTGCTGTGGTGACAGAGTAACAGGTTTCGTATAATGATGATCTACTGTTACGATATACATTTTTGCTTATAATGACTTATAGATATAAGAAAATTTATAATAAATTAATACTAATACCAAAATGTACTGAAATGTAAAAAGTAAGATTCAATCTGAGTATTGAATGCCAACGTTGTGATATAACATAAGATATTTGGGTTTGCTGTGTTTTGGTAGACGTCACATTTCTTCAAAAGTCGTGGAAATCTTAAGTGTTTGAGTTTCCTTGCCTTTAATTTCCTATGAATACAAACATAACTGAAAAGTTATGGTCTGTTTCAATTTCAAGCAATGTTCTTTTACTTCAATTAAGACAAACACAATTATGGAATATCTTGTTCAAGCCAGTCAAACAGACACAATTTGTAATTAAAAGAAAATACATCACACGTCATACATTTTCGCTCTCATACGTGACATATCAAAAATATCCGTAAGAAAATCATACAAAGGCATTAATGTGGCAATGTTAGGCATTAATTTGACAGCCTCTGTGGCGCAGTTGGTTAGACGCCGGCTGTGAAACGAGAGGCCGCGGGTTCGATCCCCGCACCGAGACAAATGTATGTGTGAACCACAGGTATTTGTTTCGAGTCTGGGTGTTTGTGAGACCGAAAAGTCTCTCGTAGTTCCTGATACCCACGACACAAGACGCGATCTTGGTGTGGGGTCAGGACTATGTATGTGACTGTTGGGTGTATTTATTTATTATTTATGTATTTATTTAATGTATGATCACTAAAATAACACATATTTAGAGTCAAAAATAATAATATTATACGTACTATATGTAGTATGTACATATTTTCAGTATCAATATTTGGTCAGACAGCTCGCACGTTCCCCTGACATTGGCGCCGTTGACCGTGACCACTTACCACCAGCAGGTAGGCAGGTCATCTGCCTTTACCGATACTCAATTAAGAAGCGCATATTTTACTTCATACTGACAATCGCTTCCTTTGTAGGATAATGCCGCGAAATGTCAACGTGACATTGATGTGTTCTGATGAAACAATTTTAAACCTAACGAGTAGGAATATTGTGGATATTCGCAAGTGTCTAATTTTAATTTAGTGTTTTTCTTGTAAAAATATCAGCTGTATTGAAAACCTCTATGGTTTCGGAGGTTAAAATAAGTTTGGACATTAGTTTTCCATGATAGTCTGCCTGCAAATTAATTGTAACTTAATGATTCTCAATTTTAATGTATTTATGTGTTAGGTGGAAAGTTACATGAAATGATTTGTTTCTTTTCATTCCATTAGTTAACCTGTTAAAGGTCACGATAAAAAGGGAAACTAAGATACATGCAAACACAAGCCTGAAAATGAGAGCCGTTTATATTTTTTATGTATCTTTAGACTGTAGAGGAGGTCTATTGCAAACTCCTTTAAAACGTGAAAATGAAAACATGAAATTGTCGCTCAAAAAGAAAAAGAAAAACACCTCTAAACATTTGTGTGATCGCTAGCCAAACTAATGTTTAAGATGTTTAGTCTTAGTAAATGTCTTTGTACTCAAGCATGTGTATGTAAAGACAAGACAATTTGTCAATTTGTAACCGAAAAAACAAATATCCGTCCGCCTGTCCGTCCGTGTGACTGATTTAACGACAGCGCGGCAATTAGCACAAGATGGCGGCTGCCCGCGCGCACCAATGTCAATACCGACATAAATCATCCGCCATGATTATTTCCAATGGTTAAGTAATATTTATTTTTATTCGCCTTATACGAGATATGTTCAGCTTGCTTTTTATTTGCACTAACATTTTGTAATTAATATTTTAATCGGAACGTTATGATTAAAATTTGTTGGTTACAATTCAAGATGGCGGATGACTTGACAACATATGCATTTGTTTTGTACTACATTGATTACTTTCGCTAAACTTAAAATACAATTTATAATAATTATCCTGCTAGTTAAAAAAATATTTCTCTCTGGTTCGAATTGGGAGTGTGTTGGAAATCTTTGTTTACAGTATTTATTCAATAGATATATTAACATTATTTAAATTTAATTATAATAACACTAGCTCTATATTGTAAGTCCCATGGGTTTTCTCTATAATTGCGAGAGGTTAATCACATGAGTCGGCAAATTGGCGGTTGGTAGATTTCATTTGTATAAAAAATTTGGGAGAACTAGGAAGATATGCAGGGATACACGTTGTTTTTCTTCATCGTTAAAAAAGATAATGATTAATGAATTCCTAAGATAATTCATGTCAATTCAAAGAGTCCGAAGTGTGTGACTTGGCGTCGAACCTTGAACCCCCCATCTCTCAGGACGGTCCGTTACCAATTGGACTATTTTACTTGAGATGACTAGAAATTCGTAGTCATTTATGGGTCTTTAGACATTTTAAGGTTCAAAATCAGCGTTTTGTTTCCAACTAGGCATTAAATATAAAATTATTAAATTTGCTTTTTAACAAATCCCCGGGAAACTCATTTAGTAGTTCTGTAACTTCAATTACTGGTGGTAGGTCTCTCATATGTATGAGGCCGCCTGAGTAGGTACCACCGCAATGTCTATTTCTCCCGCCAAACAGCAGTGTAAATGCGCTGTTGTATTCCGGTTTGAAGGACATTGTAGCCAGAGTAACTACTAGACATATTGAGATTTAACATCTTATGTCTCAGGATGGCGAGCGTAAATCATTGTGTTGTTTGGTTTGTTACTGTCCATGAAAGGTCGTATCGTTTACCATCAGGCGGACGGCATGCACGTCTCGCCATTCACCGCAATAAAAAAAAGCTAATTTTGAAATCGTTTACGTAATCGGTGTCAAAAAGATAACCGACAGTTTTACTCTGATCCCGTAATAGGACAGAGTCGTGACAATCAAAATCTTATTGTATCAATATTTTATATCACGACCAAGCTCTATAAGGGGATATTATGTACTGTATTGTACTGTATCTGCCCATATCTGAACGTCCCACTGCAGGGCACGGGTCTCCCCTACAATCGGGACGATTGAGAGGTGTTATGCCATATAGTCGACCACGTTAGCCTAGTGCGGTTTGGCAGACTTTACATACCATAGAAATTCATGCAAATCGCTATGATGTGCAGGTTTCCTCACGATGTTTTCCTTCACCGTTATAGTGCGTGGTGATTGACTATTAATACACACGACCACCTTGTATATGTAGGCAGCCGCGTCTGGTCCGTTACCAACAGGCCACCTCGCACTATTTCAAACAAACAAATTATTATTTATGTAACACATGTTTAATTATTCTGTTTTATTCATTTATTAAAGTGAAATTAGTCTTGCAGTTTGTTTTATCCAGTTTCCATAATGTGGATTTCATGTCTTTATGCACACTGGCTGAGAAACGAAAGGTAGTTAGTTCGGTTACGGTACTAATTCAAAAGCGTTGCGTAATTTGCATAGACGCCATCAATAGAATTCCTCACCAAACTTATTCACACAATATTAAGGAAACAAATATTTTACATGAATAAGAAATATTCATAATTTAATGACTATTTTGAATAGATTCAACAGCGTTAGCTCAAACATAAAACATAATTCTTGTTTTATTTTTAATAGTTCTAGTCTAGTATTCATAGCTCAGTGATCTTTGGCCTCATCACCACTCCACTCCCACACAATTATATAAAAAAACAAAACCTACCTACCAAATACCAATAATTATAATAGCATGTAATAGCGTATCGATTCAAATCGATTAACGATATGCAAAAATGTCCATTAGTGGGACCAGACTCCAGTAGTTTATAGTGCAAAAAGTATGCCAAAACAAACATGAAAAAATACCATCCCATTTACGCATATACGGACTCACTTATTTCGTTAGTGATTAAATAATGTTAATTTATTATATGGCTCATAAAACACTCGCTACAATGAATCTCATTTGGATACGGCGAATATCGAACGTGAAGGAACGGGAAACGATTCAATCCGAATATCGGGTTCATTCGCTCATTTCATTACCAAATTGATTTTGCTGATGATATTTTCCCGCTCAATATCTTATTTTATATCTCAAGAATAGAATATTTGAAATCGCTGATCGATGTTGGAATTGAATGAGAGTAAAAAAATATTACAAAGAGCGGAAACGTTTGAACGCGATGAAATGTGTTTTACTTATTTTCCCAGTGGTGTAATAAAAAATTAAACAAAGCATCTAATGCGTTAATAACAACCAATTAATCTATCTGGCACGGGGCGAGGCGCGGGCGGCGGAGTGTGCGCCGGCACGCCGGAACATTCAAATCACATCCCGGCCGTCTTTGATCAAACAGCACCAATCATCACCTCATATCGCTCATGTTTCTAAAAATATTGCGTAATCGAAACGTAAAAAATATGTTCAATCAAAATTAGCGCGACCGGGAACTGCAAGTGAGGAACTGAGCGGCTTCGTGTGGCAACACCGGCCGCGCGCGATTGTTGCCCACGAAAAAAATATGGCCACAAACACGCATCTGCGCCCGCCGCGACCCGCGCGCGGCCGACTCTCGACTCTATCGCCCATGGCATAGGGCCGCGCGGGAATTTTTATCCGAAACTCGTATTTTTGTGTTACGACTTTGATCTCGATGGCTCGTAAATTCGTTCAATAATGTTTGTTGAATCGGATCATGTGTTTAAGAATGGCAAGTAAATGTTTGTTTTCTATCATCCGCCGGCCAAATGTTGTTCGATTTCGCTAGTTAGCGTTGTTTTGACAATCTCAATCGTTGCAGCCCCGTAATAATTCTGTCTACACTTCATTCATGCGCGTGTGTATGCGTGGGCCAAATTAGATCATTGTAAGTACTTGCATATGGAATGGCCGTTGTATGGGAAAATGATCATTCTGATCTCGCCGCGTGACTCATTCATTTTTTTAATTCGATCTATTCCCGAATGATAATTTTGCACGGCGTTTGTTTTGTCTGTCAAAATTCCGCGCCCAAATTAATGTTGCCAACGAAAGATTTGTAGAAATGAATGAGCGAAGGAGCGATTGAATAACATTTTTGTTGATTGAGTGAAACTTCAACGTGGTTAAACGAAAATATTTACAATACCTTGCATAATTCTTTTTAGTTAAAAATATTTATAAATTAAACCAGTTGTAGGATGAGATGGCCGCTCGTTTAGCTGAGCGATACTTGCGGAGTAATGTGTGTTATTCGTCGTGAGTTATCGCTCTGTTTGAGGTAAAGGAAAACATGGTCAGAAATCAGGCATACACAAGATCTCCACGAGATGTTTGACGTGGTGTATACGAATCGCACCGCCGCTAGCATCGTGGGTTGAAGACTAAACTTCTCAATTTTTTTTAAGAGGCCCATGCCCAGCTGTGGGATACTTTACTTATAAGCCTGTTGTTAAAACGTTGTTGTATGACTGAGTGACCGTGGTGAATACCGCCGATCGACAACTGATGCATATAATTGGGTAAAACTTGTTTATGATTGTTTTTGTTCCGGTGCATATTTTAAAATTATCGTTTCCTTCTCGCTCAATTATCGTGGAATATTTGGATTTGATCTGGTATTCAAAGCGGCGTTTTTAGAAACGGAGCTTTTTTGTTTAATTGGGCTCGATGTAGCCAGTTCGAAATGTGTTCCATTTTAGTTCAGTCTGTATTTTAAGATCGCAATATGAATGGGTAAGTAGTCACGATACATCCAAATAAATGTTATATGTGTTTGCAGAGGTAGTTTAACTAGACGTACTAATAATACATAGAACAAGTAACAAGACTAACCATCTCCAGAACAACCTAAATCCCTAACTGATTTTAGAACAAGAAACATTAGTGCTCAAGTCCAAAATTTTTTGTTTTCATGGATCACCAAATATTTTCTTCTTGCTCATTCACTCCTCAGGTACCATTCACCGTGGCACATCAGATCCGATTTTAATTTTTCCACCCTATCCCGGCGGGCGAAAACTCCGAAGGCGTACGCGAAGTCACGGGACTAAATCAATATGATATGACAGTTACGGTCAATTTATGGCCCTCGGTTAATTACAAACGGGCGGGCCGCCCCCACCCCCACCCCTGCTTCAAGGGTGGCTCCTCTAATGACTTGTAAAGATGCTGCGCGCTCGCTACTGGTATTCTGTCGTGTGTGATTGGGAGATTTGGTTATTGTTTACATTTTGCTCGTTTTATTAGTGACATTTTGGGCTTTGGGGATAAATGGAAATTGTGGTGGTGGTAAGGCGCTCTTAAGCTTCTGCATAGTTGTTAACAACCAAAACAGTAGTAGCCACATTAAGATTTCAAGTCCTGTGTTGTGGGTATCAGAAAACCAGTTAAAGTGAACCAGATAATTAGGTCGCGTTGGATCAGCCAGTGTATATCCAGTTTCAAACAGGTGGAAATAATATTCTTGCGCCTGTTGATGTCATGTCCGAACAGCACTGCTTTAAATACGTATGGTTTGGTCACTTCTCTTAGCGTACATAGAAAAAAGACTAGACAAGAATCTCCTTGAATCAGGTCAGATGAAGTACTTAATTAGAACAGCACTGCTTGGGTTAGGTGAATTCTTCCAAGCCGGAATAAAAGTCTCGCCAACAATTTGTATGATTCTAGTTCATTTGTCGGTCATTAAAAACGCGCTTTCAATTTTATTGTTTAGCGTGTCAGGTCGGTTAAGTGGGTGCAAGAATAGCTGAGTGATTGATTGAGAGCAAATCATCTGTGCGAGTTCATTGTCTTCACAAAAACATTATGAGCTATTGAGGTCCATTTGGAAATTATTAATGTTTTTGAGACTATCATGATGTAATATTTCGTTTATGAAGAAGTTCTCAAAGGATTTAAAGGTTAAGGATCAGACTGGAAGATGAATTTTGTTAAAAAAAAATCAATTTAATTAAACCTATTATATATTTTATAATTATTATTAACGTGCAGTAAAATGTTTGTCTTCTAATAATTGCACGTCATTAAGCAACATATTTCCTTCTCCTCATCCTTAGCCAACCACTGTTGCTCTAATTCAGATGTCCTTCATCTTGCACTACGATAGTACATATATGTACTTATGTATAAAAAATAGCAATTTGAAACATCTGTGAAGTGATTGATACAAGTAAATTAAGCGAGAGTATTAATGTCAAAGCTTACTTCAAAAGTCCTACCCTATAGCATACAAGCTTTACATTATGTATACAGGGTATATCAAGACTGCAACCGAAAACGAAGCCAGGTGGAAGTATGAGTGACTTCAGACACAAGGCAACTAAAAATTTCGAAAAACAGTTTCATTTTTTTTGTAATTTTTTCTTTTCGTCGTATTTGGGTGATATATACATAGTTTTCCTAAAATAATGATACACACCTTCTGATTTTTAAAGACGCAATGGTACGTAAGGGTTTAAATTAATATTTTCGCATAAACTAGGTATTTACAACCCAAAAACGTAGATATTAAAAAATTGCAAAAATAATGTCTGTCGCTATTTTTGCGAAATTTTTAGTTGCATTGTGTCTGTAACCACTGAAACTACCACCTAGCTTCGTTTTCGGTCGCAGTATTGATATACCCGGTATGTACGTTCCTGCTTAGCCATTTTCAATTAAGCACATATTTACATAATAAGTATGTAAATGCTTTAAATGGTCCAACATGTTCCCACGTAAAAAGCACTGCTAATACTAATCTGTATACATTGGTACAAATTATATCTACTTATGAACGTAATCAGGTACGGTCTATTGGTCATGTTTTCATGTTTTACATAGTTTTCAGTTTTGTATCGACTATTCATATGTAAGTGTATGTAGATTTGCCTTCGTCTATATTATGTATGTATAATGTTTGCAATTTTCATCGCAGGTAGCAAATTACTGTTCTGACTAGAAAAATATTTCCTGTTTCATTATCAATTTAGAGATATATAATATATTTTTTGTTAAACTATGATCCTATTCTTTTTATTTTACACTGCACTATACTTTTCTTTTTCCTATATGTATTTCATGGTTGTCTGTAAGAGATTGCCTAGAAAGTTAAGACCGCCATTTACTTACCTATGTTTTTTTCTGTACAGTTTTTTTGTGTTTAGGGAGAAAATCTTTCCCTTACCAAGAAAATTGCAAGTACTAAAAATGACACATTTAATTACGAATTTAAATCAGTGGTCACAATGGTCAAGCGTGGTGGCGCACATCGCTAGCCGCGTCACGTGTCAATCAATCATCCGATCAATCTGCCGCGGTCACCGCACCCCGCACCCCGCACCCCGCGCCGCCACCCCGCCGCCGAATTAATACCGCTCTTGTTCAATGCTTTGTAATAATTGCAACTCAGTTATGTTTCTTTTTGTTTTTATGTTTATAATATTATTTATAGCTAGACAAGTTAGTGGTGTATTGACTAATATCAAGAAAGAGAAGTACGGCTTTGTTCATGGACAGTTTTAAAACCTATTCGAATTAAGTTTGAGCCAAGAGGACAAAACCTTCGATAACTAAAATAGGTTTTTAACTGTCTACGAATAAAGCTGATTTTGCATGTTGATGTCTCTCGTACTTACGTGATAGATATTTTTTTACGGCTGGATAGGAAGTTGTCGATGCTGTATGTTTATGGTGATAGGATACTCCCAAAATGAAATTTTGCATTTAGAACACTAATGTCATGGGTTTTATGTATTTTAGGGAGAAGTTAAAGCTATTCTTATTTTTTATTGTCATGTTATGAAGTTGTGCATTTTGTGTACGTTTTAAATTTGGGTTTTATAAAGTATTTTCTTTAAGTTCTTCTTTAAGTTTTGCAATAAAAAAAACATTTACCAAGCACTTCAGGACTAATTTCACGCTTCATTTCTCAACTACACATATTTGTCATCAACAACGCCTCACCACACTTGAAGCCAGCAAGTTGCAAGTCACCACCCAGCACGCGCTGTACCAACAAACAACGCGCTATTAAAATATGCACCGTAATTACATCCAATCAGTTCGCCCGTCCGTCCGTCAATCACCCGCCGATACTGATATTTAGAAAAGATTGTGATTAAAGGATAATTAGGTTTTGTGAGGTAGGCTTCAATTTAGTGGATGCTGTTGTTTGTCATTGAGTTATTCAGTAGTTTTTTGCTTTTAAAAAACATAATTTCCCAGGTATTTGTATAAAAGTGACTAAGTAAAATCTAATTATCATTAGGTCAAGCTTTGTACGGTTTGTTGTATGTAAAGTCCGCCAACTCGCACTAGGCCTATATGGCCCAACACCTCCCAATCGTATTCTCTGTTGTAGAGGAGGCTCGTGCCCTGCAGTGGGACGTATATGGGCTGATAAAGTACAGTGCAAGCTTTAAATAAATAAATAAATAAATAAATAAATACACCTAACAGTCACATACATAGTCCTGACCCCACACTAAGATCGAGTCTTGTGTCGTGGGTATCAGGAACTATGAGAGACTTTTCGGTCTCACAAACACCCAGATCCGAAACAAATACCTGTGGATCACACAAACATTTGTTTCGGTGCGGGGATCGAACCCGCGGCCTCTCGTTTCACAGCCGGCGTCTAACCAACTGCGCCACGGAGGCTGTCAATAGGCTACTTTATGCGTTGAATATTTCATTGTAGATTATTGAAGATTCATTTTGTGTGTAATTATAAATAGTTTTTTGTACCAATAAATTAACAGCTTTCATCATATTACTCAATAGTTACTATTGTTCTGACGGCGGAATAAAGGAAGAAAAAATAAATACAATTTTCTTCAATTACAATGTATGAAGTTGGAATTCCCCTACAAAGTAAAGAGATATTACGTCTGTCGCATTCTCAGGGAATATAATTCAATGCATTACATCGAAGGGTACATTGTGTTCAGCAATTACAATTTTAAATAAGGTGGTGTGTGTATCGATAGTATTTGTTGCTATGCGCTATGCAGGAATAAAGGCACGTTCACGTTACGAAACCGAATAATCGCGGTTTAACTAATAAAATAGTAGGATGTATGTACTACAAGTTAAATGTTGGTTGCGCGTGCGCAGTTACCTTGATATTACCGATGTTAGTCATTTAGTTCTTATGTTATTAATTTAAAAAGTTAAGAAGCCTATAGGTGGTTTATTGTGTGACCAATTTTATCTGAATTCGTTAGCATTTTAGAACCTTCTGTATGAATCATGACGTCTAAAGTTTGGTTCCTGAATTAGGCAATTGGTGTCATCATGTTATGCTTACCGTATGCGTCTGATAAGTCCAGAGTTAGAAGTCTATCAATCAAAATTGTTTACTAATCATATTTACCACTACTTTTAATATTTTCATGGCACATCAATCGAATAGATGTGTCACATTTATGAATTAAAACTTAAATAAAGTTTTTCTATGTAACATTCGCTGGTGTGAAACTGTCCCAAGCGATAATTTGTACTATGGCAGCTCCCATAAGCTTTATAATTACGCCACAGTAATTGAAAGGGTCGGCAGTGTCGGATGTCGCGCCGTACATTGTACATCCAATTAATATCGGATGCTTATCAACATGTTTTGCGCCGTTTAACTTATTAAGTGATGTACACGCGCCTTTATCCACGCCGCTTAGAATTTTTAATTGCAGATATTTAAAAAAATGTTTATCTAACATAAGGTGTTTTAAAAGGTGGAGAAGCTATTTAAGTATAGTTTGACAGCGGTTCGATTAGAGGCCAAAGTGCTATTGTCCATTGGAATACATCAATTAACAGTTTTAATTTTACAGTTGTGTATGGAAGATAACCGAATGTCCAAAATACTTACTTTACTTTCTATCCTGCGATTTATTTTATTTTAATTTTACACACATCTAGGCAAAATTTTGCACAAGCATTTGTTTCAGATCTTAATGTTGTAACAAAAGTCTTTCGAAGTTTTTGATAAGTATTTTGCAGGACTTGATTCCTTATGTGGGGGTTAGGACCGGGTCATATTCGGTGTATTATTTGTTTTTCATCTATTGTCTTTTAAAAATTCCATAACTACCCGTGTCACCTCAAACTATTTAACTTATAACCGACACATGTTAACAAGACATTAAAGTCTTAAATAAACAGCATAGCAACTATAATTATTTCACGTCCAAACAAATGTACGCGAGAGGAAAACATTAGTAACCATCTGCCCGCCACGGGAACCGACACGACGACCCGACACTATCGTCAACCGACGCACCTTGGCCAATTAGTTTCAATAAAAAACATTTGAATGGATAGAAATGTGCAAAAATAATTGAGTTAACGTGCCTACGAGTTAGAATTAGTTATTAAGTCCCTGTAATTTTGTCTGCATTTTGTTTGGAAGTTAATGGTTAGAAATTTACATACATACTTAATTGATGGCAATATAATCGAAGTGGTAGGCAGAGGTGTCACTAGCGCTACAAGCAGTTCATTATTTTTTTTCTTATCCATCTTAAGATTTAATAACGAGGCCATCGTCATATGGGTACAAAATCGGGTCCAGGCAATTTATGACATTTTTCAAATCGAAAAATTATCACATCAACAATTATATTATACTTGATTTACCGTTGTTCAATATCCTTATGTGACAGAGGCTGAGAATAAATCCGACTCGGGGAAACCATATATTTTGTTGTCTATAAGTGCATAATACATACATTTCCCATCGCATGGACCTACATGGACTCGTTATAACAGAGCCTTATACTGATATTATTAAGTCGTTGTTCGTTGAAGTCAAGATTTATGATACAAAGTATGCCCGTACTAGGGTATTGAACCATACATTTGATTACACTGTCACACAAGTAGTATAAAACTCAATATGAATTAGCGTCGCGCCTGTCCGCCGTGTGTTTACAATACCATTGTTAATACGCTTTCCTGCGGTATTTCACGTGATGGAGTTTTGTACAATCTGCACCCCCTCCCTACACCGCGCCCCCCGCGGCAAAATTAACTATTTTCGATGGACAGCAAAATTTCAATAACGCTTCAGATAGAATGAAATCAAGCGCCCCTACTGTTGAAATTCAATTCCATTGGATTAGTAATGTAGAACTATTCTTTATAAAGTGAGTACGTGGGTTTGAGTATACGCTTTGTGTGGTTATGGTATGCCACCATCAGGTGGTCACTATCTGGGTGAATACGATTATTTTATAACCAGTGAATATTATAACTACCTCGAGTAAAGCTTTCCCCAGTCTTCGAATGTTAGTTATTCTGATCATAGTATATGTCTTCGTTTGTAGGAGAAAAAGTAAAATATATCTTAAAATACATATATATACATTGGTGTAAATATGGAAACACATTTAAAAAATCCGTAACGTGTTTTAATACCTATTACTTTCATCTAATTTTTATTCACATATTCTTATATGTGTATTATAAAAACAAATTAAGCCTATTTTTATTTATTTCTGTCGCGGCGACATTATAAAGACCAAACTCGTTAATAAACAACAACTGTACACAATTTTTACCGTTTTTATATCTAATCTTATCAATTTTATCTTTGTAGGACATTAAGTCGAAATATTGGACAAATTAATTGATATTAGTGAGATATAAGCGAGAGTCGATAGTAACGCTTCACAGCGGCCACGTCAATGTTCTGCTAAATAATATCAGTCGTCAATCAGAGTCTGACTGTCGATGCAACCACTGGCGACCAGCGACGACCATCGACAACCATCGACGACCATCGGCAACCACCCGTCAGTCAGTTACACTAAATGCATTCCACTTGACGTTTTTGACCGTCAATAGTATTGTGTTTAGTTCTGCATGAAATAATTTGAATTTTATTTTTGTTTGCTTTCAGTTTAAGAGTGTTTAGTACAGATTGGTAATAGAATTTATATTTAATAACATTTTAATAATGTAAGTTTACGATTTGTAATGAAAGCTACTTAGTCGAATTCTAAAATCAGGTACCTCTCAAGTCCTATCAAATAACCTGTATAATGTCTAGCTTAGTGTCTTGGAAACATTTCTTATACTGTATATCTTATGAGGCCATCTATTAGGAAATTATTAAAATTGTTCAACAATTATTTAATTAGAGTCCTTCCAACTTCTTAGTGTCGTTCTTAATTTCAGACAAGGATGGTAAAATGAGGTATATATTTTTTTCCCCAACAAACGTCGGCATATTTTCATTGTTATTATCCAACCCCTATTTATAATTAATCTCGCCTTCCATAATTGAAAAATCATTGAGTAAAACACCATAAACGGCCGTGGAAAATCAATATCGTTGGAAAAGCGGGTGACAGACAAGCGCTGTTGACACGTGGCCCGCTGCACTCGACGTGACGTCACCGCTGAAAATTCATACTTTTTTCCACAGAGAGGCAAACACTGACGCCCTGATAGCCCGATATCGCCGCTATTGATTCACCTACGTCACTTTAAACATTCATCAAAGCGTTGCCACGTAGGATTTCATTGTTTTAGCGTCGACGATTTTTCAATAACGTAACAGTCATCAGAATTATGAAAAGGTTCCTTTCTGTTTAAGTGTCGTTTACTAGGTAATTGTTGGAGAATTTGATGGTAATTGTTGAATCAGATCTTGATGTTATTTTCTAAATCTGCCGCAATGAAGCTTTTGTCCATGTTCCGGATTGACTTGACCTATCCTATCAGTTTATTTTTATATGCTGGTTTCATTATTTAAACCCTAGTGTTTAATATTGTAATTAGTTTTGTTTATTATTAATCATCGTCATAATAATATCAAAGACAAATTTTCTTTATAATGTCATGCAAATAGCCGTGTTTTTCGAGACGAGTAAACGTATCGTTTTATTATTGATAAGATGTTAATATAATCTCTTTTATAGAGCGGCGTTAAATCACACGTAACTGCTGCTGATGAAATTTCCACTCCAATATAAAATTGGACTAATGTTCGATCAATAATTAATGTGTTTTAAATATTTTTGTAGAAATGTGTAGGCGTCGAATTGTCGCATATAACGGATCCATCCGCCATAATGTCACCAGTTTTACGTTTTAAATAATATATATCATAACATTAATAATTTATTACTCATTAGCAGTATCATATTATGTTAATTCACTAGTGGTTGACTAATAATCGTTTAAAGTTTGATTTAATATTATAATTATGGTCTATTGGTTTTATAGACGTCGTCCGACTGTTTACAATGAATTGAATAATTTAATTACTACCTTATTAATATTCATTTTAGGGCGATAATAGGTTTTTAATGGCTATATGGGCTGTAGGATATTAATTCCTACTGCTTAATATACCATTATAATACTTTAAATTACGTCAAAATACTTTAAATTACGTATTTACCAGGTACAGACTGATCAAAATTCTCAATGTTACAATATACCACAAAATCAAAACAAATAATAGTATTTGCACAAAAGGAAGAGAATGAAGGGTAAGCACGCAACCCCTGCACTCGAAACAAGAGGGTCGCGTTACCCGCGCGGTGACTCAGCGCATTCCGCGCCCGTCTGTACTCCGTAATCTCGCTGTCTTGCGGGGCGAGTTTGGCGGTTCTTTATTAGCCTTGTATAAATTGTGTTTGCGCAAACTTATTATATTATTATGCTTAGAAACCCAAATTTAATTACCATAATATTTGTTTACTTCTCCAAATAATATGTATTTTAAGTTATGTTGACATTTCTGACGGGAACCACAAGATGTCCATTTATAATACTATGATTGTTTTAAATGTTCCTCGACAGAAATTAATCACAGCCATTTATGTTAGTAAAACTTGATTTGTAAACAATTTAATTTAGCAAATGTATTCTTTAATGAATATTCTGTTATAATAATCTGGTTTATAAATTGCATCGTTCTTATATTTTGATGTGTCGTTTAGCAAATATCAGAATTTATTAACATATTATTTAAGACATCACTGTCTCCACATTTGGACACAAAGTTAGACCAATAATTTATAGATAAGCATCTGTATTAAGATAGCTATATCTAGTATACGTTGACAACTGTTTTTTTACTGATTTAAAAAAAAAGCCGTTTCTTAATTTAGGATACACTGCCATTAGACTGGAGTAGACAGGTGCGGGTGGTGTCATAGCAAGCATTGTATCTATTTAATCCTAGAAAATGTCATTCCCTTTTCATAATAAATATAATTAATAGTAAATAATCCGGTCAAGACTACCTACGCATTGCAGTTTCCACTATACTTACCACTCGATGTACCTAGCTAACTTATATCTGCTACACCCATAGAAATCCAACAAAAACATATTTTCGTACAAGTAAAAGCCGTCGTCACGTCACATCAATGGCTCGGCTCTCGCGTCCATAGATCACGGTAGCTTGAGGCCCATTTTCCAGCCGGCGGCCCTTTTCTATCGCAAACAACATCATTTGTTACACATTCAACGGTTTTTTCACCAAATAGAATTGATGAAAGCTTGTGTTAATAAAATCGCACTTCATCCCTTTTTGTCGATCATCGTCACTTACCGCCGCGTGTGGTGTGGCTGTGATTTGCGGGTGAACTTGGGATATTTCAGATGGGTTTTAATAGATCTATTTTGGTGCAGTTTTTGACGATGTAAATGCTCTTATCATGTTTTGAATATACATATTACATTATTTTAGTCGATTACGTTATCAAAAAGCCTAAGACGTTATTTATGACTACCTCGGTGGCGTAGTTGTACTACGGTACGACTACAAAGCTGAGGTCTCGGGTTCGAGTCCCGGGTCGGGCAAAGTGATATTGGCTTTTTCTATTCATTATCAGCTCGCCCCCTTTCACATCATGGGACGGAAAATACAAGGCGAAATGTGGGTGAGGACACCCAGAAGTTGGCGCCTGTGCCTACCCCTACTGGGATAAAGGCGTGAGTTTATGTATGTATGTATGTACGTTATTAAAGTGCACGAAAAGTTATAAAGAAATTTAATGTGGACATCACGAGGAGTATTTAGAAGTATGGGTTACTACATCACTTTGTATCGGTGTAAATCCTACTCTATTCATAAATTCATTTATATTGAAGAGACCGATGTAATTTTATAAAAAAATCCACATCTATTCTTCAGCTTTACATAGCTCACTGCTAGGCTTAGGTCTTACGGAAACATTATGCATAAAAGGATAAGTATTTAGAAAAATCTTTGGAGCACAGTCAGAGTTGTTGTTATGAAATTAACTTGTATCTTTGAGATATACCTACTGCTGACACAAACCACAGTATTTTTCCGCAAATATAAAATAGCAAAACAAAAAAATAGATTATCCCACAACCCACGCGTAGCATGGTCGTCATAGCGCTCAACAGGGTAGCGTCAGTCCGCAAGTCACGGTCTCACTCGGCACTCACCCCCTCCCTCCGACCACCCCTCACCCGCACTTCTCTTTGACGACTTTTGACGCATTCCTTTTGACGCACCTGCCACCTGGCACGCTTGACACGCCATTTTCATTTCTTTTTAAATTTTTTGGCAGGATTTAATTAGAAACTTTTTGGTGACGTCACGTTGTTCGCAGATGTTTGAAGGACGCTTGTGTAATAAGTTTTGAATTGTAGATATATTGTTATCTATGATGATACATGGTATTATAACTTGCAGCTTGGTTGGTTCGTAGTACTGCGGGTCCTGAGTTCGAATAAAGTGTCGATGATTGGAAATGGGAAGTTCGAGACTTTGTGAGCTTATGACATTCACTTATTAGATAGAGATTTAGTATTAGAATTAGAAAAAATAGTATTTGGCGGAATTTAGCATATTATCTTTATTTTGGGTGTTTTGTTTCAGGAAGTAGTAGTAGTCTTCTTGTAGTTTCTGATACTCGCTTCACAAGACTGGGGTGTGGAGTATGTATGTGTGATTCTAATTATCAAGCACGTTGAAATACATTCCAAATAGCTGTAAAATAAACATACACAACTATTCCGATATTACAATTTGGAAACAATTACCTAAACATTTGAACATATTTTGCGATATAATTTGTAATTTTTAGGAAACATATGAATCAGCCGCTATCGATTTACACATTCAAGGCTAAAAAAATATTATTTATTTATTTATTATTCTTTATTGTACACTAGGGAAAAACGACAGAGATTATAACAAAACTTAACAATAAGTACAGTCGGCGGCCTTATTGCACAAGGTAATCTCTTCCAGGCAACCTTAGGATGGACATAGAAGAAAGGTGAGAGAAAGGGCAGTCTAATGTGTATAGTGACATAAATATAAATAGATAAATAACAATATTATAAATGGATAAAATATAAAATATAAAATATAAAATATAAAATATAATGTATTATTCACCGTTCTTTTTTACAAATACATACTTATTTCAGTAATGACTGATTGAAAGTACTCTTGTTACTTACTACCTTGCTTTCTATTGAAAGTATATCATATGTTATCGTTATGCATCTTTAGGTTTTAGTAACTATACCATACTGACCTAGTAACGGACTTCATGAATGGAATGAACTGGATATTAACTGAAAATATATGGCGATAGGCTCGCCCCTTATCACATCGTGGGACGAAACATACAAGGCGAAATGTGGTCGTGGCGCCTCTGCCTAACCCTTCTGGCATAAAGAGGTGAGTTTACGTAAGTATGTAGGAATCTCATAACCTTGAAGAAATAGAGGTGTGTGCTATGACTTCAGACCTAGGACTTCCGGCTTGCCATTATGGTCCGCTAAATCTATTATAAATCGTCTTGCAATTTTCATTAGAGCAATATCTTCCATTTTTTTATACAAGTTAGGTAGTCAATGATACTTACTTTTAAACAATTTTTAATCACAAAATACGTCATTTGTCGTACCCCACACCACTAAACATCTTTTGTCAATCTCGATGACGGGAGAATGATTCCGCACAAACACTGAAGGGTCTCAACAAAAGTTTTAATTGAAGAAAAAATCAAAATGAATGTTAGCAATTACCATCAGCGGGGTGTCAAGAGGATGAACACAAGATATTGATTGACAGGCGGGTAGAGCCCGGGAATCAAACCCGGACAGGTCATTAGCGTTGATAATAAACAATGACATTAATTTTTGTGATCGGACGAATGATCTGAGTCGTGATGTACAAATCTGATTGTGCAACTTTTGATAGGTAAACAAAGTAGACGAAATCTTCGGCGGCTTTTAAAAATTTTAGGATATTTTTCTTTATGTATAGGTTCTATTGAAGGTGATGCTCTGTTTGTCTGTATGTCCCAGTATTTTAAAAGGGTTTGCCTCAGAATATATGAAAGGCTTTAGTAAGGTCGCTACGCTAACTAGACATGTTCGATCAGTTAACGTTTTCATGGCACCCATCTCTAACACGATTCAACGTCGTATATGCGTATTTTTTCCAAAGAGTGGCACCGACTTAACGTACAATAACTAACAATGCAGCGTACGAATGGATACGAGATTTTTGTAAAATAATGTGGTCGCGCTGCATTGTGCATACCAACTAACAGCACATTAAATATGGTTGATACTGCTAAGACGTAGTTTAGTTCGACTTATACAGATAAATTAATTTTTCCATTTTTTTAAATTCTAGTACACAAGCCTCAAGCAACTATTAGTAAGGGGGAGGGGGGTATAGCTCGTGTCCTGCCGCGGCCGACAAACCGCTGCGTCATGGCGTCGATCACTCCGCTCCTTTGAGACGACAGCTCTTGTCCGAGCTTTGTGACGGCAAACACCAGAGATGTCTTCCACTGCGCTCTGAGAGTTTGACCATTTTTTAATTATTTTCTTTGTGTTGGTTTTTGTATTTTTCAACATGATGAGTCAAAATAGGATGTCCTTTAGTAGGTTAATTAATTAATTTTATGATCTCTAGCAATTTAAGACCTGATATTTTGGGCTTTAGTGAAATGACTGTACAAGCACGTTTTCAAGGAAACGCTTTTTAGTAACTACTTACTATATTGGGTCTGTATTGGATGAATGTGCATTAAATAATAATGAATAATTACTGCTAAAATATGTCAGTCAGGCGACGCTTATAGTTTTATCAAGGTGTCCCAATAAAGTGAAATTATTTGGCACAATTACTCGTACAACGGCTGTTAAAAACAGTTGTAATGAAAACAAAAAAACATTTTCACGTCTCGTTGATTCACAACACAAGTACATGCAAAAATGTAGACACATTAAACGGGTATTTGAACAATGTCGCGACGGCACACCTGTTCACACAGCGCTTGGGAGCAATCGCGCGACCGCAGCGGCGCACACCCACAGAAATGACAAGCGCGCCGACAAAGCACCGCCGACTGTACCACCGATCACTTCTAATTGTGTGATTTGATACGAAAACCATTGTTGGACTCAAAGAAATCTCTATCGCCGGCTAATCACAGCCGATGGACACAACAAATTTATCTTTTGTGAGGCAACGAGCGAGCCCACGATTTTCATTTGTGACTCTTAATTAAATACGGAAAGCGCGCGATGGCGTTTCTTTCTGTCGCGATAGTGGCCGTTGTTTCCACTCGCGATTGTTTTGTCGTGATATTGTTAATTGCCGATGGCCGATAGCCGTCGTCCGCGGCGGGGCCGATCGCCGATACGGTTTTGGGCCGATTAACGTCACTTTTGCGTGTTTGATTAAGGATGTTGCGAGACATGTTGCGCGGAGTTTATGAAGCGTTTAAATGTGGGAAAATGTACATGTTTATTGATGACGCTATTGTCTTTACTTTTAAATCGAACTAAGTTATTTTTTAGACAAATTCTCACGATGTCGTTTATAACCACAACATAATGCATACATAGTATAAGCTCACGCGTATATACTCGACGGGGTGGGCAAAATTGACATTACTGTCATTTTCAGTTAACCATGCTTATTTTTGACTCACATACAGTAATAGGTAAAGATAAGAAAATTTCTAAATTCCTAAACTTGAATTGAAGCCTAGGACCTCACTGTTCCAACTCTATGTTACCACTACTAAACCAAACCGATTATACCAAATACAAACCGTATACATTCGGCCGATGTCAACACACCACTGTTTATTAGAATGACAAGTGACAAGATAATATTAAATTGACGCGCTGGTCGGTGGTGACCACGAATGCAGGTCAGTCGTTATTGGCGCCATCGCGAGTGACATGTTTTCATTACTCCACCGCCGATATGGAATATAATGTATTCAATTTGCTATGATTTGGTTTGGTTGACGCCGAATTTGATATAGTTGTTTAATATGAACGGATATTTTTAGATTATTGTGTACTAGATTTATAATTGGGTTTACTTATTAGTGTTCTTCTACGTATCTAATATTCTGACGTCTAGAATTGTCCTTCGGTGTAGAACGTTGCGGGATCGATCCATGCATACATGAATGTTTGAAAGTGTTTGTCTTGGATACTCGATTAAGTTATTATAAGACAATGTTATATGATACATTTCTTTTATGGTTTCTCAGATTCACGTGAATTTTACACATTGAAATAAAACTAACTTTTACGGATTTTTCCGCACCGTGACCACGAAAACTGTTAAGTAATCGAAACGTCGGGAAGTTAAACAATAAAAAAAAATGACCCAAACCGCGATAAAATTCGTAAAAATTAGTTTCAATTCAATGATACATTTCTATTATTCTTAATACTGTGTGTTGATGAGCCCTCAAAGCCCATTGATCAACTTATTTTTTTATTTCGCCCATATATTTGATTGCAATGAGAGTATTGAAAACAATCGTTAAAAGACAGTCTGGCACATCAGACGTAAATCGATCAGGGTAAGTTTTACGGCTGTTTTACGACACCCCCCCTCCAGCCACCCCCCGGCGCCGTCCCGCCCGGGGCCGTGTTTAAAAAATTAATTAAATCCGCAATATCATCCCGCAATCAAGTTTAAGTTTAATTAGTCACTTGTACACGTCGACTCCATGACTTATGGCATATTGGAAACGTTTCCATATCTCGCGACTGTCGTAAATATTGTTAAGTAAACAGCGGCGGTCTTTGTGAGGGGTAATCAAATGTACCTAGTCAAGGAGCTTGGGTGCATGGGTTATGAAGATTACAGAAGTGAAGAAATAATTTATACTTAGTTTAAGGTTCGTTGTATAAATATTTTAGCGGGCATTGTTAAAAAACATATTCAATTCAAAAATAATTTGTGAGTGTGAATATCGTAGTTATATATTTTCTAAATTTTCCCTATCAATTGTAATAATTCGGATTTTACGTTAAGTGTCTTGTGTGTATATAAAAACTAGAAGACACTTATTGATATCACAACACCCAGCCCCGAAACAAATATAGAATCGAATCCGCGGGCTCTCGTTTCACAGTGGCTTCTCGTCACTAAGCCATTATGTGTACACATGTATGTATGTATTGATTTTTATTTTGTCTTTACAGATTCGTGTGGTATGCCGTAAGAGTTGAACAACGTAAGTATATATTAATAAGTAATATAACCAGTTTTTAATAAATATTTTAGTAATAAAAATACAATAATGTTAAAGTATATTTCAAATGCTTATATAATTTATTATAAGGTGGTAATGAGGCTAGACTGCTCGAATCGTGGGAGAATCTGCGTGAGATTTGTGCATAAAGATAAATCCATTATTTTTCAATATTCAGCAGAAAGTTTTCGAATTAAATAAGAATACGTATCAAAAATATTAAAGTTCACGTCAATTAATCGCATTAAAAACTCACAGTTACTTATATCGAATCGAATTACTCAACTCAAAAACATTGGTAACTTTTAGTAAGTATTCCATCCTGAATATATGTAAAGATTACGATAATGCGTAGTCAGTGGTTTGGTTAGTCAGTGAGTCGGTCGGTCAGTCAGTCAATAAGGACGCGCAGCTGTTGCGTGGGCGGACTCGTGGCTAAGGTCGCGCCGCGGCTGCCAGCTCAATTAGGGGTCCTTGCGTATGCTAATGTACTGCAAACTGCAACCCATATAACTGCTTTCTGTATATTATTTATTTATTTTATGCTTTTTATACAATGTATAACGGCGGACTTAATGCCTGAGGCATTCCCAGTCAACCATAGGGTCAGAGAAATTGAAGTAGGCGCATAAACTAAAACTATTATATTGTTGTGTTACCCACAAGGTTTAGGAAATTTACTTATCATGGAATGTTTTTACAATTACTGGTTTGTTTTGTAAAACTGTTGATTTTAAAGTTCGAAGTTTTTAATTTTTACATGCGCCAAATATCTTTCGTCAACCTACTTGATTGAGATAATAAGTTAATTAAAAGCAAAACCATTTTTCATTTTCATTACTCAAATTGGTATCAATCATGGATTCAATCTGAACACTAATGACAGCCATACAAATATTTAACCATTCAGGAATCATACTCGCGACTCTGCCACGGAAAATCTCTATAACCATGACATACAGTTTCCCTGAAATAATAATGAATAATCGAGTTATGAGACGTTAAAGTTGCGGCATAACACGCGCGACTGCAAGCTTTGATGTACGGCGTACGAATTAGCACTAACTAGCGTCTGTCTAGAAATATTGATGCGCCTTTGTCTGGACTCTGGACGCTAAATTAAGCCCGGATTGACCTTTCCACGCACTTGTCATTGCGAGACGCGTCAAGTTGGCGCTTGTCCATCAAAATCAGGATGCGCTTGGACAGGACTCTCATTAGACGCAATGAGGTTTAATGAGCTGTGCTGTTGCGTGGCCGGTTGGGTTTATAATCGATTATTTGACGTGTTGGTAATCGATTATTTCGATTTGTAATAATTATGGTTTTTATTTACGCGAATGTTACACATTGAAATAAAACGAATTGTTACGCCCCGTGCCCACGAAAGCTTAAAAGTAATCGAAACGGCCAAAAGTTAAAAAATGAAAAAAAAAAAATACCAATTCCGCGATACAATCTGTAAAAAATTGTTTGATTGCGATATGTGTAATAATTTTAATCTATCTTTAGTTGTTCAAGATATTGTCCGTTATTTTCGATTACACAATACTTACTTCAAAAACCATTTAATATAGCGGTTAAAATTAAAAATTAAATTAAATTAAAAATAAAATTAAAAAAAATAAAATTATAAGAACATTGTTATAACACGAACCAAAATATTTGTCCCAGAAAACAGCTGTTTCCCATGTATAAATTTCCAAGCATATGAAGGCATGTTTTTCCATAAGAGTGTGAAATCCTATATACATAGTTTTTTCAAGGAAAAACAATTGATTGCTTAAGACATGGTAACATGTATTTAACCAATGCAGCATTACACAATATTCAAAAATTAATATTTATTATTTAATACTTTATGATGACAGATATAAACGTTGTTTCTTAGCAAAAATGACAGTTGATTGAATTTTTATTCTCAGAATATATTTAGATATTAATAATAAGTTTGGAATTTGTTAAATTATGATATTTATTCAAATGATATTCCGGTTTTAACGACAGTGTCCTCTGCCGTTCCGTTTAATAGGCGCTAGGCATACTAGAGAGGTCATGGATATCACTGCTTCTATTTGGGGAAATTTATTTGTTTAGTCACTTTAAGATACAATAAACAGGAAATCAAAAAAGTTTATGAGTGATAAAATGTGATGAGTGGGTGCCAAATGAGATCATGTGACATACAATAATATCTTGTGTACATACCTTGTCATTTATTTTAAAACTAGAATATTATAGATTTTATTAGGACATTTTTACAGACTTAAGCTCGGTTCAAACCTGTGACCTCCGTCTTGCTGGCCTATTCCTCTACCAATTATGCTATAGCGCACTTCTAAAGGACAGAAATAAACAATTACTGCATTAAATTTGCAACACAACCACAGAGTCGCATCCTAGTTTACAACGGGAGTCGATGTCCCCCGCCGAGTGACATTGACAGCCAAACGTGTTCACTTAACCTCGTCCGTCTATAGTTAGAAACGTGACACCAGTGTCGGGATCACGGCAATTACCCGACAGCGGCCGTGTTCGGGCCTATGAACAATGCACGGGACACGCCGCGCCACTCCGGACACATTGTTTCGCGTCCAACCTCACCGCAGCGCAAATTGCCCCCTAATGTTGCCTACTTAATACGCATCTGATTGAATAAATAACGGTCATTTGGTGGTGATTGGTTTTGGTAGAGTTTGTGTTTAGTGTTTCAGTGCGTCGAAGTACAATATGAGCTTGTCGCTTTTTTATTTGGTGTGGCATATGACCTAATAAAGATTGAAATAGGTCGCAGGGTGCCGCTTTCATCAGGTCTCCACATAAATACTTGAGGGCTGAAGATGGTAATTATGACTACGCTTTCTGTGTAATAGAGGTCATAATCTAACAAACTGTTTACCCACTGTCAATTTATTTAAATTGAACGGCTTCACTTCTGCATTGGATCATTGGAGTATCAAAGGTTTATTGTTAAGCTTACACAGCCTTAGCTAACACGAAGCCTAGTCAAAATCAAATTTGTCGATACGGTGCCTGTCGGTGCGTACAAGCTGGTCCGTGGCGACGTCCCGTCGTCCCGGGATCGCTGTCGCGCGGCCCCGTTGTCCGCGACATTAATCATAATGCACGGGTCTAGTGGACGCGACATGCCCAAACGGCCCGCCACGGTCGTGTCACCTGAATAATTGAACCGAGTCGGCTCGCAGTCGCCTCGCAGTCGGCCCGCCGTCGTGCCGCCGTCGAATGGCTCTGGTGGGTTCCATTTGTCGCGTGACCTTATCTTCAATGCCCGAGCCGACACAGCTTTACATCGGCCGTTGACATGACTGATTGGAATAACAATTATAACAATTGTTTGATGAGTTTTACATATCATCATTACGGATTGCTCTTTTACGTATAAACATTTTAATTACTTGGTAGTATACGATTTAATATTCATTACAATAAAATTAGAATCGTTTTGTTTTTCTTACAGATATTATTTCATATCCCGTTGACTGCCAAAAGACAAAAACGGTTTCACTTAGAAAAAAGTGTAAAACATATAATTCGACGCAAACATTTAAATTAAGTAGCTTGAGCTTGACGGACGCGAGCGCAGCCGCGCGCTGCACGCAGCAACCACGCTCGCGAGTCGCAGCCCGGACCGGAATGGGAGCGTAATCTCCCATCGTCGAGGGACAAATTTGCGAGATCGCAACAATAAATCAATGTTGATTTAGCATCACATCAAAAGGGTACATAAACTGAAGGAAAGTTCCCGATTCAAGAGCTTTACGAGTCGGTACCGAGAACCGGCCGGTCTGCGCTCCTCTTATAAATCAATTTAATATGTGCCGTAGAGACAATTGGCGCGAACACAAATTTAGAAATATGATGTACGCTCATCGTAATTGTGTCTAAAGTTGTTAATAATTAGGTTGTTTTTCCATTGCGTGAGTTATGTGAGTTAGGTTAAATGTAAAAGTTGACACGGTGCATGAATCAAAGAGATCGCTGACTCGCTAGGGCTGCCCGTACACCGCGGTCACTGCGCTTTCATTTTAAATTATTTATTCATTTATAAACAAATTTTCACAGATGGGTTTGAATAACCTGAAATTCTGAGGCTTTGAACACCACTATGAGGTTTGACCACAGCTGATTTCAAATTACCCATAACATAGACGGTAAAGTTGATCTGGCTCTACAATGATGTCTCGTATGTTTTATCATCTGTTCTTTTCTCGTCTATCTATTCTTTTTCCACATTTGTATGGAATTGGTGTAACATACAATACTATGCATAAAGCAAAAGGATTTTACATTAACTTTGAAACCAGTCATCGTGACAATAAAAAATAAATATACCGAAACAAAACAATAGTTTCCTTGACACTTTAGTTATAAATCCATGCTTGAACTATCAGACTCTAGTTCAAGCAACAGAATATGTTTGTTGGCAGCCCTGAGCGAGCGCAGCGCAGTTATTAACGTATTTAACAATACAAAGGCGTGTAATTGTTCGCAGACGTTTATAGTTCAACTAGCGCGGTGCCGTGTCGCGCCGGAACCTAACCTGACACTGTCAAACGCAACACCAGATGTTTTTTAGGCTAGGATGCACACGACACCCTTTTTCTAAATATTGGCGTAAAATAGATTAGGATGACTCAATTTCAACGCTAAAGGTCATCTTAGTACTTTTCTTTTATGTTTTGTAAAACATTGTATCTACTCTTGCAAATCCCGCTATTATTCATAGTAAACTCACAGTGCATTGTCAATTTTAAGCGCAGGGAGAGGTTCAACTAGGCTAGATTTTGCAATTTTAAAATTAAGTTGTTATTGTACACATTCGCTTGGTTTATTGTCTTAATATTAAAAAATTCTCAATAAACTTACAACCCAGAAATAAACTAACCCACGTCTCAATTATCATATACTTTAATCCATGTAAGAAACTAATCTTATCATAACGATGTAATGAAGATATTTGTGTACGAATAACAATGGCGTCAGTTTTGAATGGCGTGTCAAGCGGCAAACAATGCGCCGCGAGTATAGCCGGTTCATTATCGGATCATCTTCGGCAACACTTCAGTGCCCGGACGGACGACCGACTGTAGATAACGCACTGGGTGAGGCAAACGCGGCGGGTTTTTAAACGCTGCCGTTGAAGATTTTACTGCATTGTTGTTTATTGAGAGGGTAATTTAGAGATAATTGGTAAAAAAGGTAAATTTGCTTAATGTATTTGTTTTTGAATATTTTGCTTCCGCTATAGTTGATATTTTAACATTAGTGAATCCTTAGAATGAATTATCTACTGTAAGTAACAATCGTCGTCTTTAGCCACAGGACGTACACTGCTGGACATATCCCTTCACCAAGTATTTACGTTTCTCAATCGTACTCGCGATTGTAGAGGAGGCCCGTGCCCTGCAGTGGGACGTATATGGGGCGAGTACAGTATATTATTTCCATAGCCACCTGTTGAAAGCTGGCTCCATCCAATTGAGGTGAAAAAGAAGTTGAAATAGAAATTTAGGGAATAGCGTGTAAAAACGCAGCGTTTCTGACACCAAGTGAGGTACTAAAAACTCAGAATAGATCTGGCGGTAATGAGTTTCCTTGCGTTTTCGCATCCACATCGGACAAAAGAGGGGACAATGGATTCGAATCTGCGTATACCTATCCGTGGACTTTGCCCCCTCCCCCCTTCTTTGTAATCTTCCGTCAAAGAGGGGCGCGACCCAACAATGGCGGGGTCAAATCAGTTTCCGATAGGCTTCCAATGTTGTATATTAAAAGTTTATTGTCTGATTGATTTTGTATAGACCGTTGTCGGCTAATATTCCCTTTCGTTTGGTGGTCTTTCATTTTGGTGTCGAAAACACTACCTTGAAATTTTGTAAATTATGGATGCAGTTTTAAAATTATTGTTCACGTAAATTGTGTGAGTTTCGTTACTTTGGACAACCATTTACCTAAAAGCTCAAGTATTTTTAATGTTAAATGTAGTATACATATATAGACTAGCGCACTGGAGTAGAGCGTAATTCCTTTCTAAAGAAAAGGTCCACGGCAACAGGTAACCGGTAGTCTTATATCCTAAATCATGCTGCTACAAGTATAAAAGTATAATTTTAAGATGAACCTAAAGATACGATAGGATTTTTAATCTTACAAAATGTTATTATTTATATCTGACACATTTTGAATACATAACTAACTTAATTGGTTCAAATCTGGTATAATATTAGGACAAGTCTTCGGTCTAGATTATTGACAAATAATAGTAAAGCCACGATAGAAACTGGATATCCAATTACAGATGTCTTGAAAGTTTTGACACCTGACTGGCAATTTATACAAGAAGCCCATTTGTCCAGAAGTCTACAGCGGTACATAGAAATTGTGATTATAAATTGTAATAGGTTTCTTAGTTCGTTCTCGTGAAAAATAGCTTAAAACTTTACGTTCTATCTTACTTAAAAAAGTGCGTGGTGGCCTGTTGGTAATGGATCGGACGCGACTGCCCACATGTTCACGGTGTTCGCAGGTTCAAATCCCAGGGCACACCTCTGACTTTTCGGAGTTATGTGTGTATTGATAGTCAATCACCACGCACTATAAAGGTGAAGGAAAACATCGCGAGGAAACCTGCATACCATAGCGATTTTAAAGAATTTCTACGGTATGTAAGGTTCGCCAACCCGCACTAGGCCAGCGTGGCGGACTATATGGCCTAACCACTCTCAATCGATACTCTCGATTGTAGAGTAGGCTAGTGCCCAGCAGTGGGACCTATATGGGCTGATACAGATACAGATTATTTAAATGTGATTTCGACAGATAACATAACTAGCAGTGCGTGAATTGACCATTGTGGCATTACGAAGTCGATTACTTAGTCGGGAAATTTACTTAAAATCAGTATAATAACCAATTTGCTTGGATATGTGTATCATGAATGTTCATGATGTAACATTATGAACTATCTATCTATGCATAACGAATGCCAGACAATAGACATGGTATCCACGATAGTGTGGGAATATAACAAGATAATACGAGGTGATGACTGATCTGGTCAAACTGATAAAAAAAACTTTTATAAGCTATTTCTTCAGAGTTATATTAATAAATAAATACACCCAACATTCACACGCATAGTCCTGACCCCACTAAGATCGAGTTTTGTGTCGTGGGTATCAGGAACTACGAGAGACTTTTCGGTCTCATAAACACCCAGACCCGAAACAAATACTTGTGGTTCACACGCACATTTGTCTCGGTGCAGGGATCGAACCCGCGGCTTCTTGTTTTACAGGCGGCATCGAACCAACTGCGCCACGGAGTCCGTCAAAAGTTAATAACGAATTTAGGTTTGTAAAATTGGTTATTTACGTAGCAATACATTTATACGGGCGGGAATTGAACATAGTGTCTAGGTTAATTGATTTCGTCACTTTATTTCAGACATTTAGGGCAGCTTTACCGAGGTATATTAATATTAGGTCAGGCCGAGATGAAATGTCTATTCTAGAATTTATTTAAATCAAGATTCGTTTTGATAAAAATGTTATGTGTGATTTTAATACTAGCATTTTCACCATCATCGTCATCAGCTCTTCTGCGTCCTCTGCTGGACATAGGCCTCTCCTGCAGCACGACCCTGGGCTCGATCTTCAGCCCATTAATAGTATTTTACTAGTGATTTATTTTCATGCAAAGAATGGATGCGTAATTGTATATATGTTAATAAACGCATGAGTAAAAGATGCCCATCCGTACTGAATCTTCTTCGACACTCGAAATTAATACGAACAAATAATTATTACTTGTGCCGGTAGCCAATGCAAAGTTAACGATCACAGCATAAATGCACTACAGTAACAGTACTTCTATCGTATTTTCAAATATCATACTCCTTAAACAATTTTTTTGGTTAAGCGTGTTCCCTATTTGGTACTTTTTCAATACGTTCTCAGACTGATTTACTAAACAGATCTATTTGCTGCATAACATGATATTAATAGACTTCTCAGAATGCTATGTAAAATATAAAACCAGCAAAATACTTATATCGCAGAATGAAACTTTATGCGCGTTGCTAAATGCACCAGACCACATACAAGCAGTGCGAATGTACGACTGCATTAAAAATGTAAATTAGGTCATTCCCACACGAAGCTACTCAAACGAGACCTATTACTCACTACGAATAAGATTTTCTTTTTATAAGTATGTGTGTGTGCTTGTTCAAGCCTTTGTGATTCTAAGGATATTTCAATTTTTTTATACCGACTGGACAATGTGGCTACAATACATCCATCAGAGAACAAATAACTACATCTCATTGATGCTCTATTTGAATTCCACTGCATTGAACTTATCATTAAGTATAGCACATTGAATGAGTTTGAAGGTTTTACAGTAGTATTTGGGATAGCCTACCAGCAAGAACCAAATTTGGAGGACCTACCTTTTATCCTGCGGCGCAAAAATAGTACTATTACAAAATATGACTGCCTCGGTGGCGTAGCTGTACTACGGTACAACTACAAAGCTGAGGTCTCGGGTTCGAATCCCGGGTCGGGCAAAGTGATATTGGACTTTTCGATTCACTATCAGCCCGGAGTCAGGAATTAGTGCCCGATATGGCGATTGGCTCGCCTAATATCACATCATGGGACGGAAAATATAAGGCGAAACATGGGTGTCCTGGTTGCACCTCTGCCTACGCCTTCTGGGTAAAAGGCTTGAGTTTATGTATGTATGTATGTACAAAATATAGCGCAGTTTGAGTAATACCGCGCGTCTTAAAACAAATACACAAGGAGCGAGTGCACCACGTCACACGGATGCAGATCTAATATCAGGGCGGTGGGATGCGTCGCGTCAACGCCACGCGTCTAATAACCCAGGGTGGAGCCATCAGCTCGTGTCGCCTCGGACTTTCATGACACTTACGTAATTTCTTCACTTTGGATACGTTTCTTGTAGAATTTTATTTGCTTGATTCTACTTGTATGACACTGGCGAATAGTGGGGTAATTTGAAATATACTCCGTTAACATGTCTTTGACCTTTGTTATTTATGATTATGTTATCGCATGATTTCAGTCAAGTTGAGATCACTTTATTGCACGTACATAAATAAAGATCACCAAATAAGAAGTTAATTTTATGATCTGCTTCGTATAAATTTTCGTATAAATGTATTTACACTCTTTATCCGTGTTTGGTTTATTTCCTGTAAACGTTCATAAGCAGCTCACCATCATCATCATCATCAGGTACGCCACAGAGCCCGGTCTGCTGCTTTACGCATCCACTCGCTGCCGGCCCTTAGCATAAGCCATAAGCAGCTCAACGAAGTTAATTTTACTGCACACACAATTTTAGCACTGACCTTATTTATTGTCAATTTATTACTTCTGAATACCCCAATATCTACACTTAAACTACAGTAGTATAAAAGCGTGGCATACCGTCCCGCGTGCTGTCGGACGCGTGCGACAAACAACGGATTACAGTGGGCCGTGTCGTGTTATGTCATACAGTTTATTAGTAGTTTGTGCGGTGAGACCACTTGTGAACCGGCCTAATGTGGTCCATGGTATAGGAGGAGCGGGAAGTGGACGCGGGGCGATTTATTTAGAGTATAAGAGATAAATACCTAATTAAGGCTGAAAACAATTATAAGTTAGTAATGACGTAAACAGTAAATAATAGTTAGAAATCAATAATAACAAAAATATAAATAACCGAAAACTGTAATTCCTAAAATTTGAATATAAACCTTTACTAACGATGTGTTTCGGTTCCGTTGATTGATAAGGGCGACCAAACACCAAATCGTAAAATGCATATATGGGAGGCGTAGACTAAAATACTACTTCAAAGAATAGAGTAGAAAGAAGAGGAGACGTCAATAACAAGTAAACCGATTGAATAAACTTATTGATTTAAAGGTAACCATAGACAGGCTGCAAACTTTTATCTAAATAGAGGCTCGTATATTTATACAAAACGAAAATCTAAGCCACTACAGTTTAATTTTCTTAATTTAAAGTAACATGTGTGCACATTAGCAATATTACGTTGCTCGACCTATCCACCTTGTCAAATGCATACAGTATTTAAAAAGTCTATTGTTGGAAACAAAATAAAATAGCACAAATCGCTGTCTCTCACACCTCATACCACGCCCTCACCGCTGTCCACCAACGCAGTGCATTCAGGGCGCTCGGGCCCATCCACCAATATTAAGTCACAACATGTGTGTAAACGTCTTTATCCAAGTGCGACGACCGGCCCATCCGAATGTGGGCGGATTATGGACCATTCCCACTATGTTTTATATGTCGCGTCATAATTTCATTCAATATGGAATTTTAAATGGCCCCCGAATGTGGGTGGCTGTCGGTTGATGTGTTTACGTGGCCTTCTAGATTGAGTGACGTAATTATGACATTATAGCTTTCTTTCATATGGGATTGTTTGTTCAACTGATGGTGTTATTTGTTTAAGTTGGTGCACATTTTATGTTGAGAGGGCAAGAAGGGAAAATGTTATGACTTCTTAACGATTTTGCCCCGCAAAATGACAACATTGCAATTTGTTCATCAATTAAAAATAATAATAATTTAATTCAAATCATCCACGGCATCATTAATCATCACTTTAATAATTGATCTTAAGCTTCATTATTGGTAGTAAAATAGTTGGAAGTTGGAACAGCTGTAAAACAAAAAACTTTCAGGAATTTCTTGAAGAGGATCGAAAGTCAACAAACCTAATAAATTTATTTTTATGTCATCAATAAGTGGGTAATAAAATAAATACATACATATCAGAGTTAATGAAAACGAACCAAATCGCGATATTACTCCATAATTCATAAGCATGGATCATAAAATTTAAACTTATACTACATTGTATAACATTGATTTTACGATACATTTTACAACATTATTTCCCGAAGCCTACTGTTTTAATAACTCCGTATTTTTATGTTTTTATTAATATATATGCATAAATATGTGTCCGTCCGCTTCCCGCGGTGACCTGTTACAGGCGGTCAAAGGTGATCGTTATGTGTACTTCATCTCATAACTTTATGATGAACATTAATATTTGACGTTATTACAACTAGGAAATTGAGGTTTCATTATTCAAGGTTTTTGTGGTTGTGTGATCAATTTTAATGTATCGTTTATTTAATTTGTTTTATTGAGATAAATAACTTACCTCATTGCTATGATAGGAGCGTGGCGTATTATCTGTAATCCGTGAGGTCATGGGATCCATTCCCAGGTAGGGTAATTTACTGTGTTACAATTTTTGTTTTAGTAATCCCATTGAAATGCCTAAAGACTCAAAAATGTCTAGGATTTGTGCCCGGTATAAAGGCTATATTTTAGTTTTACGCGTTTGTACTAAGGTACTGCTTACCACCATGCTTGTTTGCCTTCTTGGTTGTATAAAAAAAACTAGAACATAAGCTCTACGAATTTTGGCTAAGTTTACTGTTAGTCTATCTCTAAGTGATATATCTGTATTATTTAAATAAAGTTATCTTATGCAAGACTGTAGTTAGACACTGACCGCGTTGTGCACTTTTGTGATAATGTTGATCTATAACGCCGTAATACTTTTGTCCATTAATTGCCAGATGCGATAAAATTGATTAAAAACACGATAGCTTGCCTACCACCTGGCAGAACCTGGCGTTTCAGCCTATTCTAATATTATACCACTAGTTATTTATTTATAATAAATGTATACTCCGATACGTTGACAACTATTATTTCTCCAAACACCCGTCCCTACAGGGTCCGCGACTTTGTTCATTTTATTAACTATATTTACAGCAAACATCAATATTATTTACGAGTATAAAATGTAATTTATTTATATTAAGTAACCTTTTTGTGTTTTTTAAGTAAATGGCGAGTTGAGTGACGCGCTTGATCCATTGACATAGCAACTATTATTTTAACGCACATATGCTCACGCTTGTCACCTCGCAAGGCAGGCAGAGATGCCACTGGAGCTAGTTTTCCGGGCGTATTTGCCGCCGCCCACCCTAAAATATGATGAAGAGCAAACCCATGGCCTGGTTGGGCTCCTCTTTAGCAACTAATATAAGATTTGTCAAAGCAATGTTATTCTATAGTTAAAATAAAGCAATATGCAGTGCATTGGTGAGTGGGCGCGCGGCCCGGTGGTCCTTCGTCGCGCCACATTTGCATCACTACACGCGATCCCCGTGTACGCCGAAATGTTACAATTGCTCTTTTATGTACACCCGTAATGGCAGCATCGGCCTACCGCATAAGCGCATCTCAAAGCAAATTAAGTTGAATATTAGAGTAGGTTCTATCTTGCTTTATCCTAGAGTCTAGACGATAGAAAGAATCGCCTTTTTACAATGTCTCTTAGTCTCAGTCTTAAGTTGGTTGGATTCTCATATCTTCTATTACATCCAAATAAAAAGCATACTGGGTAATGTTGAGGAATTAAACAGAAAATAAATTCACTTAATCACTACCCTGGATGCTAATCCCATCAGTCTTAACTCTCACATGAGCTTCAAGGTAAAGATAGACCAATACCGATACGCATATCTTCAGATAAACGCGCACTATATATTGGCAATCAAGTGGTTCGTTAAAGTGGCCGCTAATTCAGTATCTGAGCCGATTATAATTAAGGCGTCGGACCTCACACGCGCTTAATTAACGATTGGCGATAAAAAGAAAAAAACGTGGGCATCGCGGCGGTGGCGTCGATATCGCGCTGATACGCGCGCGCGCAGCCTAATGAAGCTATGCAAATTGACCCTCCCACGCACCGCTCCGCGCCTTTGATTTGCGCCAACTGCTCTTGACTTATTGACGAGTTTGATTGCTGCTTATTTGTTGTTGCTTGGGTCCATTTGTCCGTGCGGTATCTTGTATAAAGGTGGCGGTGGCTTATCGTGTGGTTGGTTAGAAGTCTGGATGGTAATGGAATCAGTAGAGTTGGGTTTATTCATGGTCGATTGTTGTTGAAGAATTTGTTTCTGTACTCGAGGAAATGGAAACAACCTAGGCATTTTTAACTTTAAGCACCGCTGTTGTGCCACTTTTGTGACAAATAAAAAAGTAATTTTGCACCCTAGTGAGAGAGTGTTATCTGAAAAGCCAATGAAATCTGGAGAAAATGAAACTCTCGCAACCACATTCCCGTTTCAAGCACTACAGGTCACAATGAATGAGCAAACACACACTCCATTCTTACACGTCTTCGCGTCAACATAATTAAACTACGATGAAAAACTGGCACCGGCGCCGATGCTTTCATTAAACTTGCTCGGTGGTTTTTTCGCGGACGCCCGTAGCGGACGCCCGTCGGACGCCCGGCGCTGGGCGCCCAACACCGCCCTGTCAAGGCCGCGACGTCTTTATACGAAGACAACAGGCAACGCGCGGTGCCAAGTTACCTTACGAGTGCGGGTTATGGTTTGGTTTAGGAGTTGAATTAACCTTAGATATAAGCATGGTCAGTGTAATAACTATAGTAGGTACACATGGTCAATTTTACGAATATATTAGCCGCACGTTCACTTTGAATCTTTCAACCTTAACTCTTTATGAACTTGAAAGATACACAGTAATGGGTCGGGTGTGTTTTTTATATTTATAAGAACATGCAAATGTGACTCCTAAATTGATTTCTAATAATAAAATAAATGACTCATCTTAAATCAACAAAAATATAAAATGTGCCGCGATCTCACAGCACAAGTTGCATGCAAGCTCCGCGCTGCGCCGCAAACAGCTCGCGTCGCACCATCCGGATATGAAGATACGGCGTGGAAAAACGAGCGCTCACACTCCGTCCTCCGTCCTCTATCCTCCATCCTATCCCGTCCCATCCTCGCCGATGAGTTATAGCTTGTTCTTTATTTTTTTCGTCGCGTCGTTTTTGTCACCTTTTGTGTCGCTATCGATTCGCGCCCCATATGTTTGTCGGTTTGATTCGTTTGGATTACTCCCCGTGTTCGTAGGAGTTCGGTTGTTGTTTTTTGTTGTCCTCGTCTGCCTATTGCTGTCCGCTAAGGATGTGTCTGTGTATAACTTTCTAATGAAAACGGGTACTGTTTCAGTCGCTCGGTGAAATTATTATGTATTTTAGTATTTAGAATATTTTTAGATATCGAAAATCAATTTGTCCGATTGATTATATCTTAAGATTAAATTAAATATTTAGGAACTTAGCCTTCAGATTAATACCGCAAATGTAAAGAAACAAATAATTATGTAAAAATTAGAACAGTCTATAAACGCATATAGTGCAGTGTTTAGTTAAAAATTATAACAGCTTGTTAGGCTCGGACTGTGGGATTTCAAAAGTTGCTTCAATTAAGGTGACGTATAGCCTACGGTAGCACCTGTTGAATCAGAGCCTCGACTGATGGAAAACGGTCACAGAGTACGCCATTGAAATAGTAACAGGAAAGCGTATGGTGTCCAATAAGAGTGAAACTCAAAGGTCGGCTGACGTCACCTCTACGTCACCGCTACAGGTGGGTATGACTAACTGAATGTACAAAACGAGTAAAATCATTTGCTTATCTAAAATGGTAATAAGTTCCCGTTTTGGAACTCTTTTTATCGTGTTGTCTTGCCAAACATTATATTCGCATATATACATACATAAACCTTTTTCCCAGATGGGGTAGGCAGAGGTGCAACCATGATTACCATGATACCCATGTTTCACCTTGTATTTTCCGTCCCATGATGTGATAGGACGCCTCCTATCGGGCACACATTCCTGACTACGGGCTGATAATAAATAGAAAAATCTAATATCGTACCTTAGTACAACTGCGCCACCTAGCATTCTATTAAATCTATCCTGCATTTTAAAAGTCTTAAATTATAATCCCATTGGCGCATATCTTCTAACTTCAAGCCGAGACGCTATTTTGGCCAACCAATAAACTTTACTTCAGCTTATAACACGATGGCATATGTCGCAACGCATTTAATGCCAAATATCCAATTAGCAACTGGCAAATCTAGTGACATACGAACTGTCTAAGCTGTCGACGAAAGAAATTGCATTTGAATTGGGAAGCTATCTTACAAGGCATCGAGTGGCCGGCGTACCTGCCGAGTATCGATATCGACGTACGACAATCGATAACCGATATCGATTGTGCGGCCGTCATCGGAGATTCGGGTTCGATAGTAATCGTCTCAACCCTTGCTCTTGACGGATGCACTCTGAGACGGAGATATATCTTAGATTGGACGTTTGCATCCATGCGTTGTTATTTAATAGATAGCTTGTGTGGAAGTCTATTAAGTCCTGTATGTAATGGTTGTATGTTTGTACTGTCTGTTTCAGATACCAATGCTCCTTACATATTGACTTTGTGAGGATTAAAACCTTTAACGATATTAAATGTCACTATTTTCAGTGCTGGCAAACTATTTTATGTGGATTGCTCTTTTTGAAATTTATGTTATGATCAATCACTAGTCAAAGGTCAAAGCGTTTTGCCGACCTATAAAGAATGAGTGCTATATTTTCCTTCCGTAAATATACCATAGTAGTATTTTTAAATTTCGTGACGAGAGCTGCTCAAAATGCAAAAATAATTGCTAATCTAGCTGGAATATTGTGAAAGTCCCTAAATCTTCAGCATCCAGATAATATCTTATTTTTCATAGCTTGTTTCATTATTAAAGATGTAATACATCGAAGAATTATTGCCAAATACAATAACCAAGTACATATATAGAAAAATTTTAATAAATATTTCCAACTCCTATTAATTCAACTTTATGATTGATTTCGTTGCGGGTCAAGGACAAGCTAGACATTCCTGGAGACTCGCTGAGCTTGAATGCTCGGTGTCATTAAAATGCGTGCCACTGTTGATCCTGGCTTACAGAAGTTGCAGTGGCGGGTGTGAGGGCGGGTCAGTCTCCAAAAGTAGCTATACATATAGTAGTAAACTACAGGCCGGTGCAGTGGCTCGAGTGGCGTCAAATCCCCACCTCGCGTCCTTTGGACGGCTGTTAAATTTTTACTGTCGTTTAATTTCATTGCGGCTAGGGCTGCTACTTCAATACGTGGGAGTTTGTTGTATGTTTTTTGTACGTAATCATTGAAGAAAGAATCTTGTGGTTTGGTTTAAGTTTAGTGTTTTACTTAGTCTTTATTATATGGAATTGTTAGAAATAAAACTGGATTATAATTACACTAGTGATCATAAGAATTATCATGGGAAAATAAGACTATTCATCCGAGTGACAATCGAATTCGCAACCTTTACCATTAAAAACAAATTCCATCTAACTATCAATTACAAAAAAAATAGCGCACACATTTATTTCAAACCCCATCCCTGACCTATAATCTAGACTCCCAACTAGCCTTCATGGTAGCCCTAAACCTGCCCGGCCATCAGGCGGGTTCGTCACCGCCGCATTAAACCCTGAGTTATGATTGAGCCGCGGCGTCGCCCGCATTACCGTATTTTTGTATGGCGATAAAAATCTCGCAACGTTTATTGACGGCCATTGCGATCTGTTTTATATACATTTACGTGCTGGGAGGAATTTATATACAGTTCGGAATTGAAATAAAAGTTGTTTCATATGTTATACTGTTGGTTGAATGATTTTCATCAGTATCCACTAATCCCTATGATTACTATCCAGTCATCTCTTGCTGGACATGATAGGGGAATATACCTTTCCAATTGCACACTTTAAGTCATCTTGTCCATTCTCTCTATTGAACAAACTATCCTAACATTGCTTTCTCAACTATATTCTTTGCAACCAATATTACGGAAAATGGTCACCAGTCCCCAAGAATGCCAACAACTGTTAATGATGGAAGAGATATGAAAAACATGTTCAGGAATTGTTAGTTCTATTTCAATTTTAGTATCTAAACGAAAAGCAGCATCAAAGCTAGTTTGCGTCTGTCTTTAGTAGAACAGTGGCTCTGCTTTAATTGAGTCGACTCTTTCAAGCTGTATGCAAGACTTATTTGGATTACTGAACATAATATTTCGACATTACAAAATATTTTCCCATAATTCCGTATTAAATTAACAAACTAACATCCAAGATTCACATCTTTATTAGTAGAGGCTATAAAGACACAGGTTCTGCCTCGTCGACAAATCAACGGCTTAAAATTTTATGTCATCAGTTAATGATTCTCGGATTATGAACCGCACGGCATAAAACGAAACGCACCTGTACTATTAATATTTAATGTATTGATATGACTTGTGTCTGTGACACTGGCTTTTAATGTACCAAAGAAAAGAAACAATTTAAGAAGTTTAAAAGAGCCATCGTCTTAGAAATGGAACTATGTTAAAGGGTTTCGTCTATTGGTTTCGTGTCACAAGGTGTTCAGTGTTATCTGAAAGAAGAAACAGCAAGTGACCTTAACTACCTTTTTAATATTTTGACCTTCTGGAACATCCGTGGAAACATTATTTCGGATCCCTTTATTTAGAGGTCGGAATTTAGGATATTCAAAAAGATGAAGATATTGATAAAATTAAAGGTCCTCTATAGCAATATCAAGGTAGTAGTCTGGGATACTTCTCATGTTAAATAGGAACTTATATCCAAGGGTGAGATGTAAGATACTTCGTCGACGAAAGCACCAGTCCACCGCGTGCACACGAGCCCACACTAGTATCAATCTCAATATAAAAGCGAACGTACGCGAACTATCATCAACACTTAAACTCTAATCTCCGCAGATTGATTTACAACGGGACAAAAGGAAAAAGTGCGTGCAAGTTGAGTGCCCTTAGGTTGTCAGCGTCGCTTGCGAACAATTGAGATTCATGTCCGTCATGTGAACGCTGCTGCCACTGATTCATAGGCCCGTTAATAACGCACGCACGCTTCGTCTGTTTATCACACTTGTATTGATGGGCTTTTTGACTCCAATAGATTGATGCTGCTTCCGCGAGTCAGGGATGATGGGGGATTGCGAGCTGTCTCTTGCCTTCATGTCAAACTACTGTAGTTTAAGTAGCGACGTGGCTACTCCATACCAAGTTAGTCAGTTGGTTGTGCGCATGAGCAGTAAAAGTAGAATCTTAAGTTTGGTTACCAGCTTGAGGAATCCCGTTTGTGTTTTCTGTGAACAATGCTTATATATATGAAAAAGATAGGCCGATGTGCTACTAAATATCCATAGTAGGCCTAGTTACTAAATGAGCGTGACTAAATGAGATAGAGAGAAGAGCCTATCCCCATACCGGGCACAAATTTGATTCGTGGGTAATTTAATTTGAAATTAAATATATCCTAAACTTAGTGTCGTGCCCGACCTGGGAAATTAATCCAGGGCCTCTTCGACTTTAGGGCAATAAAAAAAATATAATAAGATTATAATTATTCTACAACATACATGAAAAGTTTGGGGGCAGAGATTATAAACAATGTTTCTTTTATTTCCGAATATTGATCTTTCTAGTCCCGCTATCTCGGCATACGAATCATCACCATCTGATTATGATCTGAACGATGCAGTTTGATTGCATTAATTTATATATTAATGATCTGTCTAAATTATTAATCGCCTCAAACTTGGCTCCCAAGCCAAATTATTTTAATATTTAATAGCTCAACTGATTTATTAATTTCCGCTAAAAATTAACTATGATACATATGAATTGGGTCGTTTTTATTTCGAATATAGAAATGTCTTAGGAACTAATAGAAATGAATTCATTGATCTTCGGTTTATTCTTGTAATATTTCGGAGATACAATTACAAAGTTCAAAATATGTTTGGATTAGTCAATAATAGAGAAATTTATGAAATTATCAAGTTGGGTAAGGTCATGAATGGATTAGTTAAAAGCAATTAAAATTGTGTGAAGCGTCGACCTCGGTCTCTATTGTCGCGATAAATAGACGAAAACTATGTCGAACAACACGAAACAGAGTCAAAACACAAAAACGCTATTTTAAAACTTCCGTAATGCTCGATAGAGACGAATCATAGACAATAAACACTAATCACTGTCTAGCAAGATAAAAAAGACATTTTGAAAGACGCGACGCACGATCTGCAATTCGCAGAAACTCAGTATTAACCTTTGAATGATAGAAAAACATTGTCACAAGTGAATTGATCGCGTCAACGAGCTGCGCGCGAGGCTTGTCCGCGTGATTCACACTTTCATAAATAACTTATAACTCGAGGTTGCCAAATGCCAACATCGCTGGCCAATTTGTCCGTCCGTCTGTGTGATTTGTGCTTTATCGCTGTGTATAATTGGTGCTGGTAAACGGTGTCGCTCGCGTCGTCCATCACTTGATCCGCGGATTAGCGTCTATATCCGATGAATACTTTGGATTGTTGTAGGTCAGTTCGATGCTACTTATTGTTTTTGTTTGCTGGAATTTCAAACACTTGATGTACAGTCATCCCTGTGATTAGTAGGCATTTATGTCTTTAATTGCCCCACGTTTAATATAAGCTATTTCGACGCCACTAAGTTTTCATAGTTGATTGCCCTCACGCGCATCAAAAAACTTGCATATTATGAGGCCGTCAAACAAGGTGTATTGTCTACACTAAGCCGAAGGTTGACCTTAGCATTGGGCTGCATATTGGCAATAGTAAACAGTAATTAGTTTCAAGAGCGCAATCAACTGTCATTAAAAAATCTCTCGTGCAATTTTTAACTGAATTATATTGAAACTATGTTTATCAACCTTAGCTTAGGAATATTATCTGTCTTAAAATTTTATTACACTTGTTGAAATTTAAAGAGCCCGAAGGTCTGTTCCAATTCGCAGTTGTAATACGAGAATGGGTGCAAATAATCGTTTGTCTCACTTAAATCGATTTGCCGTTCGCAGATGGACATACCTACCGCAGTACTGACGAGAGGTTGTATTTTTGCGAGGCAATAATCAGTGGCTCTTGCCATCTCATTACCTCTACAATTTATGTGACGCGGCGTGATCGTGTGGGCCGTTTGTCCATGCGTATGCGCATTTTATGGAGATCCGATGCTTTCAATTTGCTTATACTAATGAATTCTGATATTAGGTGCGCCGCGGGGAATCGAACGCTGAGCCGTGCAGTCATAACACGGTAACCCGACCTGAGGTTTAGATTGATTTAGAATATGTCTTGGTATTGCGAGTTACGACTCGATATGGTATGCAAATGTATGTAAGAAAATGCTGATTAAATTAATAATGTGTGTCGTACATGGTTTGATTGGATTTTAGTTTATTGTTTGGAAGTATGGGAAAATAGCGGGAGCATGATTGTCAATCTAGAGATCATGCTTATTGTTAATTTATCTCATTTTGGTATAGTAAAAACGACAAAGCGGTCACTGCTGCTTAAAACATCCATTGATCGAGAATCTGTAAATGCATTGCCGTCCTTTCAGGGTCGAGTTTATACTTTCCTCAAATGTCCCAAAGGTTGATCGTTTCGAATATTATGTCGCACAGAAATGGTTTTAAAAAGTACAGAGTGCCATTTATCCTTCACGAATTATAATAAGTATTTTTTATAAGATGCCAATATCCTCGAAGACAAATCCAAATACTATAACTTTTCGCTATCACCTGAAGAGGTATTGAGGTAGGCTCAACGACCTTCTAATGGCATTTGGAGTTGTATCAAATGACGACAGCGATTATTACCTACTCTCTTGTATCCGAGAAGCCCTTGATATCAAACCTGCACGTATTTAATAGCCGTGTTTACCACAATCGCCGACTACACGAGCCGCGGATCGTGAGTGTGAAATCTGTTCTTATTAGCCTAACGCACCGACAGCATCCATCATAATTTCGCCTCATTTTGTAACGCAGCCGGTCTGAGTACTTAACAAACCCTCTGTACTTTCAACAATCTTAAGCCTTTAGTATTAAGGTTGAATTTAGCGTGGTTGTGTGCAAGTGCATGGTTGTTCTGCGTAGGCATTAGAGTAGGCAGGTCGGAGATAGGATATTCCTCTGCATTTACATTTCTATTGCAATGTGTTTGTTTTCGTCGCGTTTTATTGGGTGAAAGTATTGACAGTTATTGTTGTGCTCGGAACATGACTGTCGTTTTGTTACAGATTTATACATTTCAAATGATATTTGTAACGTCTTATTCATGTCCAGTTTGTTTTGTTTTATTAAAAGAGTAACATGACATTGTGGAACAGCCTTTGTGGTGCAGTTGGTTATTACGTTATATATTTAGCTGTAAATCGAGATGCAAGTTGGAATCCTGCATGGGGGATGCGTATGGTCAACAAATCATATGAGTCTTGGTGTCATTAGACTTACAATTTCCTCACTGACTTTGATACCCATGTCATTGTAAGGAAAGACAGTTTTACCCTTGGGCGCATACGTAGCTTATCCTATCTTTTCTCCTTATAAATTTCATACAAATCTAAAGTAACTCCCTTAAGCTATCAGTGTAGGTACTAATTGATCGTGTACTGTAGCAATCCTGTCTGTAATATACATTCAGCAGTATCGGGAACAGGTCGGTGCGCAGGAGAGCTGTGAAAGTGGCTGATGGCGCGAAGGCAGGATTCTGTTGCAGCTATTTCTCTTCGCTGTACGTCATTATTTATAGCACTTTGTGATGAAGGAAGAATTCTTCTAGGTAAGGCTTATGTTTAGTGGAGGATTGCTTGTGGAGATTATGACATTAGTAAATTAATAAATACACACAATGACACACAATTTTTTTTGTTAATCTGTAATATCTTTAAGTGTTTTTTATTTCCTTTTTTATGTGCAGTTAAGAATAAATAAATAAATAAATAAAATGATACAAGTATGGCGCTGCGGGTGTTAGAAACACCAAGAGTTTTCGGTCTCACAAGTACCCCATACCTGAGACAAATACTTGTGGTTCAGACAGACATTTGGTGCGGGGATCAAACCTGCAGTATTTCGTTTCACAGTAGGTGTCTAGCCAACTCTGCCACTGAGGCTGTCAAATAATGACGAATAAGATGGTTCTATGATATAGTAGATTGTGGGTTATAAATCATAAGTCTTAGGTTTGAAGCCTAGTTGGACATTGATATTTGAGCGTTTTTAATTGTGAAAGCTTTTTTTTGTGAAAATAAATAAATTCGTGAAATGGTTCAAGAGTTGAAGTAAGGTTTTATCGAAATATCTGGCTTATAATTTAAAATTCGACGTCCCTCTTAATATAATATAAACCAATCAGCAATACATAATTAAAAAATGAAATCAATTATCCTGAAATCAAACTCAGAACCATCACATTCAATTATCCTCCAATGAAATCCTGGCCAGTCCTAATTAGTAATAACCAAATTAAACCGCGTGTTTAAAACTAGGCACTTTTGTGACGTGGAGGGTCGATGACGTCGAGTATGACGTGTCAAAACACCGGTCATTACCTGAACTCGTGTTGGCGCCGCGCGTGACGAGTGCTGTTAACAACACTACACTATAGAATAACGTGACAATGCCTAATGTACTAAAATTCAGTAGTATAGTCACATGAGTTGAATGTTGCTGTATGACAATCTATGTGTTGTATTTCGGGAATATAGTAATTTTATACGACTTAATATACAGGGTGATATTGACATATGGTATTTAATTTCACCCAAATGTTTCTCATCATCACAGGTGACATGGTACAAAAATGGAAGAAAATCCTAGACGATTGTTTGTCAATCGTTATTTTAGATTCCACGATTTTTAGCCATCCTGTATAGAAACGAGTATTTTTACCGATTAGCTGAACTTGTATTCGGTTCAGGTACTTACATGATTCATAAGAAGACTTGTATCTATAGGTACGGGTTGATCAAAAGCCTTGAAAACTAAAATCGCGATTTTTGACAAAACTACGTCAGTTTTTTTTTCAACTTCGTATGTTTTCTGGGGTGATTAGGAACATGTGGTTTAAATTAAACACCATAATATGTCAATAGCACCATGTATTAGATTATAGTAAATGGTTAGTTTTATAAGCGGTTGCAAATTGGGTAAGTTAATTAAATTTTGAGGAAGTCGCGGGATGCAAGCTGCTTTCAGTAATAAAAAGGTGATAAAAAGTCTAATTCTTATCAGTTTCATGAACCCATTTAAAACATATTCAAGAAACAAAATGTCCGAGTAAAGTTATAGCACAAGTGAGTTCAAGACAAGAATTATGTCAAGGTTCATTATTCGCAGCAGTTTGGAGGGACGTGCGTCCCTCAGTGTTGCGAGTCCATTGCCTCTCATATTTACGATTAGCCATTATGTTTTATGGACGGCCGACGTTGGAACGAAAACTGGAGCGCGCACATTTTTCTTACTACAAAATAAGCTTTTATGTTATCTGTCATAGTATAGCTTGTTTTCATGTATAGTCCATGTCGCTGATAACAAATACGCGTGGGATGTCGCTTTGGGATTCTTTTAAGAAAATAAGCATATTTTGCTATTTATTGGCTTAATAGTTTAGGGGCAGAGTTTATCCACCATTCCTACTCCTGACGGCCAGGATCAAGAACATGCACAAAATTGACTTTGAGCGTTGAAGCTAGATGAGTCTCATACGAACACTAGCTTGTAATGTTTAAGATCATTTCCAAAACTATGGTCATCTTCATGAAAGAATGTAAAGGGCGTCAAACAACATCTTGGTTGAAACAAGCCATTCATTTGTTCGTGGGGCATCCTAATAACTAAGAAACAAAATTCTCGTGACCCAGAGGTACCGGAATAACCATCACACAAATGGTTATGTCAACCCGCCTTCCAAGGATTGTGCCCGTTGGTAACTCAATTTCCGAAGGCTATGTCCAGGACTAGAATTCTTAATTCTTATTACAGATGATGATATTAAAGCCCTGTTAAGCTACATATTCGATACAGTAAACAAAGCTAGTAAAACTGTCCATTTAATATTTCAACGTTGTCAGCGTACATTTTGATATATTTTTAATGAAGCAAATGATGAAGCGATCAGTCAAATTAATCAGCGAGGACACGCGACATCTTAATTAAGGCTTTTATTAATAAACTCCGTTGGACTGAATAAACTGCACGTTTTTAACGAAACGTTATGACGTGCGGCGTTTTTATACGTCACGATATTTTTCGTCGTGTCGTGTGCTGTGCCAATTGTCTATGTTTAGCAGATATTAAAAATATTATTGTTTTATATCAGTTGGGTAGATTAAAGTCTAAGTTTTCCAACATGGTAAAGGAAAATCCTTTGATTTGACGCAGGAAGTATATACCATGTATTTTATACATACATACATACACAAACTCACGCCTTTTATCCCAGAAGGGGTAGGCAGAGGCGATACCAGGACACCCACATTTCGCCTTATATGTTCCGTCCCATGATGTGATAGGGGGCGAACCTATCGCCATATCGGGCACAAATTCCTGACTCCGCGCTGATAATGAATAGAAAAACCCAATATCACTTTGCCCGACCCGGGATTCGAACCCTAGACCTCAGCTTTAGTAGTCGTACCACCGTAGTACAGCTACGCCACCGAGGCAATATTTAATACACACTCTGATACAGTATATATCATAAGAATCGTCTGGTAATATTTCTCGTTTTTTTATGATACATCGATCATAAATTCAGTAGTAATAATTACTGGTGGTAGGTCTCTCATATGTGAGAGGCCGCCTGGGTAGGTACCACCGCAATGTCTATTTCTCCCGCCAAACAGCAGTGTAAATGCACTGTTGTGTTCCGGTTTGAAGGACATTGTAGCCAGAGTAACTACTGGACATATCGAGACTTAACATCTTATGTCTCAGGATGGCGAGCGCAGTGGAATGCCAAGCAATGCCTTGTAACTCATGGTGTTGTTTGGTTTTGCTACTGTCCATGAGCGGTCGTATCGCTTACCATCAGGCGAATGGCAGGCTCGTCTCGTCATTCATAGCAATAAAAAACAATAAAAAATAAGGTGAGGTTTTGTCATCAGATAAATATGAAAATGATTTCAAGGAAATTCGCACGTACGCCTGTGTTGGAATGTTACAAGCCGGGGGCTAACCTATGACTAACATCGACTGTCCAGAAGCAATTTAGCATAAACAACTCATCGTTACACTCACGAGTAGTTTTCCAAAAAGTCATTCGTGTAAACTGTTGTGATGCTATTTCTTTTTATCCTCATGTCTGTTTATTAGTTCGGAAAACTTATATTTTATGCATGTAAGCCATAAAAAAATATTTATCTACAAAAAAACACGAAAGACTTGTTGGGACCTGTGTAATTTATTATTACCTAACTAGATAAAAAGTACATATCAGAATGTATATTTTTTTAACATAGGTTATTATAGTTTTTGTATAGGTCCAAAGTTATGATAGTTTTGAAATCCCTTGATTATTTTATCAATGTTACACTTACCTTAGTTCTTATTCCATACACATAAGACACAATATCGTATCGTAGTCGTGTCGTGCGATGTAAACGTGTGTATATCGATATCCGCCAATATCCAGGTAATGAGAGGTCGGTAATTAAATGTCGTCTGTCAAAGCCGTCGCCGCGTCAAATTATGTATGAATTCAAAATGGCGGCGCTGACGTCACGCCGGCCGGGCTCCGCGCTAAGGATATGCTTTTATTTTACCCAAATAGTTGATGTATTCAAGCGATGTTTAATTGTTTTTATTAAGTGCAGGACATTTTGTTTATTTTGAGCAACACTCGTACCAGTTACCATAGATATTTTCGACCGGTAATTATTGACGGCGTTTGTAGGTCGGTTCGTCAGACGCTGGCTGTGAAACGAGGGACCGCGGGTTCGATCCTTGCACTTAGATAAATGTTTCTGTGATCCCTAGGTATTTGTTCTGGGCGTTTGTAAGACCGAAAAGTCCCGTAGTTTCTGATACCCACGTAACACGACTTAGTGTGAAGTCAGGACAATGTTTGTGACTGTTGGGTGTATTTATTTCAAAGATTTTTTATCAACGTTTCGTAAAGGATATTCTAACAATTTTTTAATCCAAAATCCTCCCTCCCATGGCAGTTGAGTTTCTCAAGCCCTACGATGCAACACAAATCAGTCAGCGAGACGCACATAACTCAGCCCGGCGTCACTCGCGACAGATTTATGACATTTCTTTCACAATTCACGCATTATGGAAAGTCGACACCGGGACGGCTCTTATTTAACCCCCGCCATTTATGAGCGTGATTTAAGGCCTTAATTTTGAGCTTTTTTTTAATTTCGCAGGGCTTTGAGTAGCTTTTGTATGGTGTTGTAACGTATTTTCATGATAAAATGTAATCTAATAACTGTTGTTGAATATGTAGGCTCAAGAATTGCAATTAAGTTTTATCCATACTTTGAATGATTTTGTCAAGACGAGCTCATAGCTAAATAATTAGTAAATACATTATCGAAAAAAATACCTAAGTTTAAAATCGATCCCATTATGTTTAGGTATATTGCTATTACCACTACACCAAACAAGCGAATGCAATTTTTATTAAAATAGTAATTTTAAAAATATCTTTCATCGACATATTTTCATATTTTTACGAATTGTATCGCTTACATTTTAATGCTTTATTACCCATATGTATATAGATAATTGTTATTATACAAACTACAATATATCTTTAATTTATTCCAACAACCATCATTCGTTAATACATTCGTTAAAAAAAACACCCTTACTCAGAATCAAATGTTTAATTAGCGCCGCACCCCCTCCCTCGCCCTGCCTCACCCCCGGCGGGTCAGAAACAATTGGGGCGTCCGTCGTAAATCACACAAAAATACTAGATAATAATTAAATGCAGTATGACGAGGATTTATGGTCAATAAACATGTCACAGTGGGGCCTGGTTGGCGATACCGGCTAATGACGTCATTGACTGAAGCCCAGCGGTGGGACTGATTTTAGTATTTATGAGTGATGTTTTGGATATTTTATATCAAAATTATGTTAAACATGTTATATTTAGTATTTATGTTATTATGCTATTAGTCATAGATTGCACAATGTTTCATTTATTGAGTTATTATGCTTATATATTTGTATTTATATTGGTCAGCTAGAGCTGCACTGCAAATGATGGTTACTAGACATTGAATATCAAGTGGTGAAATTGGCTAGAATTAAATCAGTTAACAGAATCAGTGCAGAGGCATTGGCCGCTCAACCGTTTTGTCTCTTTCTGGACAACACTCTATTTTGACTAGTTTTTCATTATATCAATGGAATGTAGTCCTTACCTATATTACCACAAAACTTAAAATCAATTCCACAGAGCGCCATAATCGTCCCTATTTACAAATCCTCAATAGTTTTGTCACAAATACACCCCACTGGTGCGAAATAAACAAAAGTTGGACAAAAAATATTTACGCAACGTCCAATTTGCACAAACTTACAAAAACGCCTTTTGACGAATACCGGAAAAGAGTATTAAAGGGACCAAAGTTCGATTCCGAGAATTTGTCTCCGAACTTTCTCTCATGCTGTGAGCGTTTCATAAGGACTCTATTATTATTGCAATTTTAAACAATGCTGATTAGTCTAGTTGCGTAATGCTTTAGGGTCGATTCCTAGGTAAGGCACAATGTATGATTTTTCGATTAGAAAAACAACTATATTACCGAACCTGCTTAAGTCTGGGATGAGATAAAAAGAACACATATTAATGAAATTACTTGAATATAAATGAAGAACCCAAATATTAGTCAGAATGACATGATTTATCAAAAATGTTTGTTAATTGGAATCCTGCATATGTCTACTGCATAGAATGCTAACAGCTTGGTTTTTATACACATGTCATCGTAAATCAACGTATGTCCTTAAGTGTATGGGAATTTCCAATCTGATAAACATATGTCTTAGATTTATAGGTTTTTTCATATACTTTGCATAAAGGCTATTGATATTGGAGGTAAATAATCAACTATACATAGTTTGTATATGTTATCTTTGTAAGTTGCCTCATTGCTGAGTATATAAGGAGTATAAGAATTATAATTCTTGATCTTAAATAACTAACTATCAAGGCACATATGACTGAAGTCATAGGCTTCTTTTGGGATCAAATCTGTTTCTTTATATGTAGTTAAATTTAGTAAAATAATTTGAAATAGTCTATAATCTATGAATTTGATGTTAGATAAAATAATAAAAAGTGTTTCGACATGTACATTATAGTTGTAACAGGAAATCTGAGTGATAAGCAGGTTATCATTGTAAAATCTTTACTGTTTGTACATCTGACAACGGATGACATTTCTATGTATTTATGTCACAAAATCAAATGATAGATACGTTTTTGTCTATGTAATTTCTTGCATGTCATCACTGACCTATTGTCGTTGCTTTCTATTTGCGCCATTTGTATTGATCACAATATCTAAATCAGTACATACCGCTGCCAAATACATAAAGTTTTTAATGTATTCAAAACGTTTCAACAAGTATCACATAATCTGTTTTTATATTGCCATTCATCTAGATTTACATATTAAGTGTAATACGCGTTGCGGCGCACTACCGAAGGGTGGTTATCGACGCTGGTCCGCATCTGTCCCGACATAAATCTATCTCATATGAAAAGAATTAAAACATTCCCCATTGTAGACGGGTGTATAAATCTTGGAGATATCTTTGTGAGGGACGCGCGACGCCCGCGGCTGCGACGTCGCACGACGATATTTTACAAGTTTTTGACAGCCGATATGGCTTTCTGTACGGCACCTGCCCACTGTGCACTGACGCCGCCCGCCCCCCGCCGCCCTCGCCCGCGCCTTATATCCACACTCAAATTACATTTCACTTCTATTTCATAATTAAAGTCTGTACGTATACACACAATAAATTAACACAGCCAATAGTCACATACATAACCCTACACAAAGATCGAGTCTTGTGTCGTGGGTATCAAAAACTACGAGAGACTTTTCGGTCTCGCAAACACCCAGACCCGAAACAAATACCGGTGGATCACACAAACATTTGTCCCGGTGCGGAGATCGAACCCGCGGCCTCTCGTTTTATAGGCATCAATCCAACTGCGCCTCGTAGGCCGTCAATAAAATAATACAATAATTATTAAACAAATTTCTCACTAACCGCCAAGTACAAAATATTGATTCTAAATCGTCCAATCCACGTGTTTGATCATGGGTGCCAGTAATCACTTGTCAGGTAATATTGCATGTCTGACGATGCCGTGTTATAAATCAATTCATCTTCATTACCCTTCAATTATAGTACGTTGAAGCAATAAATTATAGTACCAAATAAGTTATTACTTTGAAATTTTGATATAATAAAATTTTAACAAAAAAAATAACCGACTTCAAAAAACTGACAAAATTCATACTAAAAATAAACATCTAAAAAAAGACAAAAAAATGTGACATAAAAAACAAACTAAAAATGCACTAAAAAGTAAAAAAAAAATTGCGTATTCTAACGTCAATAATTTACAATCTATTCAATGTACATATAGGTACGATCTATGTGTTTTCCTCGCAAGATTGTATTTATATATTATGTATGCAGATAAACTTTCTATCTAACTCAACACATACCTATGAGTAACAAATAATTATAAAAATATTTATTTACAGTTCATCTAAGCTAAAATTTGAAATATATGAATGCACTACTTAAAAGACAATCAAATTATTAGAATAATGTACAATTATTGTTATTTTTGGAGTCGGTGTCATCCAAGTTTTATGAGTTAGTAACTACATAAACGTCAGATATTATATTTTATTGAATTAAGGTTAATAAACCACATAATAGTATAAGAGGATATTCGTATAAAATAGATTTCATAAAGTTGTCATTTAATGTTGTCAGGTATAATGTCGAGTTTATTTGACTGACACCGACTCCAAAAATAACAATAATTGTACATTATTCTAATAATTTGATTGTCTTTTAAGTAGTGCATTCATATATTTCAAATTTTAGCTTAGATGAACTGTAAATAAATATTTTTATAATTATTTGTTACTCATAGGTATGTGTTGAGTTAGATAGAAAGTTTATCTGGATACATAATATATAAATACAATCTTGCGAGGAAAACACATAGATCGTACCTATATGTACATTGAATAGATTGTAAATTATTGACGTTAGAATACGCAATTTTTTTTACTTTTTAGTGCATTTTTAGTTTGTTTTTTATGTCACATTTTTTTGTCTTTTTTTAGATGTTTATTTTTAGTATGAATTTTGTCAGTTTTTTGAAGTCGGTTATTTTTTTTGTTAAAATTTTGGTTTATTTTTTTATTTTTAGTGACTTAAAAGTTCGATAGCCTGAATATAGGTAGACCTAGTAAACGCGCTGCTCGTATGAGAGAGCGCCGTTTAAATGAGACAAACGGAGTAAGGGAGCAACGCCTGTCTCAAATAAGGGAATCTATCTCTAGAGTAATTTCAAAAGATACTTGTGAAGAACGCAATAATAGGCTTTCAAAAATGCGGGCATACATGAAAAAGTTTTGAATCGTCCTTGCAAATTGATTTTGATTGCCGTTGAGACTTTTTGAAACATTCTTTTATTGGATATTTAATCCTCGAATGCTTCTTACGAACAATTCATCCAACATGACGGCTCGTTCTTCCATGTTTTCACAAAATTTATCATCGTCATGTACAATTTGTTCACCAACACATAACAATCGGCAATGCCCCCAATTGCCGATATCGGTTTCATTACGGAATGGTATATGGCATACTATTAAACTGTAATAATATGATTCTTTGTCACTATTACATCAGATCTTCATGATTTATTGGTATAGCTGCCAAAGATATTGACTATTTACGTGTTTGTTCATTTTATTAACGGCCCCCTTCGCCCCTACCACTACTTTCATTCACCACTGTAACTTTGCTTTTATACTGAATCCAATGCAAAAAGAACCATTGGAATCGTACTCAATTTTGAGGAGTTCTACTCTCCAAGACCGAAGATATTCATCAGATTTTCCTGATTTCTTGGTGAGATCAAAGTGTTAAGACGTTCTTTCTGATGCAAAAGAAATCACTAAAATCGGTTAAAAGCTGCCGAAGATATTGACTATTTACATGTTTCTTAATTTTCTAACCCCCACCTCGCCCCTACCCCTATTTTCCTCCACCACTGTAATTTTGCTTTTATACTTAATTCAATGCAAGAAGAACCATTGGAATCCTACTTAATTTTAAGGAGTTCCCCTCTCCAGGTCCGAAGATATTCATCAGATCGTTACCATATTTTTATGGGACCAAACGACAAGCACCAGCTTTCAATTAAAGAAGGAATTATCGAAATCGGTTCACCCAGTACAGAGAAATGAGGTAACAAACATAAAAAAAAAAGCAACATACAGTCGAATTGAGAACCTCCTCCTTTTTTTGAAGTCGGTTAAAAATAGAGATTAAACCATGCAACATTATTCGCAGTTTGCCACGTATAAGTTTTCGCAAAGATCCCTGGGGAGCCTTAAATTTTTACATGATAAAAACTACCACGCGTGCTCTGCTGTCACTCAAGTAAACATTGCGATTTTATAAAAGTCCCTGGATTGGTTCAGTGCAGATAAGAAGGCTTCAAATGCAACATTGTGGCAAATCCTGACTTGAGCACGAATGGGCCAACTCGAGCAGAGCGCTAATCTGTCTCACTAAACACCATTCATAAACTAAACAGGCAATATTTTTTCACCCTGCAGCAATGTCAATTGCTAAAGGTCCTTCTTACTACGTTCCCATTCTTTCATCTCTCCCATTATCCATCAGGTAATCTACGCAAACCATCAGATGATTAACTTGATGACGATGATAAACATCTACATTTACTGGTTCTATGCTCTTTCTTCTGGTTAGATTTTTGTAAAATATATGTAATCCTCCAGTCCGGCTGGTCTATATAAGCTTAAGTCAAGGCTGGGTAATCCTGAGTCTAAATCTACATTTATTTTATTGCGATGAATAGCGAGAACAGCATGCCATTCGTCTATTGGTAAGCGATACGACCGCTCATGGACAGTAGCAAAACCAAAGAACACCATGAATTCCAAAGCAATGCTTGGCATTCCACTACGCTCGCCATCCTGAGACATAAGATTTTAAGTCTCAGTATGTCCAGTCCTTCAAGCTATGGAAAGTATGAGTCTGTATTGTAAAAAACACACGTATTACAGTTAAGCGTTCTTGGCAAGCGCATTAATATGAAGATAAACTAATTATGCCATTTGCATCTGTTATCGAAGCCACCGGAGTGCTCTTGCATTTTAATTTACTTTTACAACTCTCCATTGGGAATTCATAGCCTCTGCCTACCCATAGACTGACGTGATGTCAAATATGTATATATAAGCTTCTCTTAGTAATTGTTAATATAATCCTTAGTTATGTCGCAATTATTTGAGGGCTTGCAATGCAATCAATTATGTAGAGACAGCTTATTTACAAGCTAGTCGAAATACCGAAATTATCTGGAGATTTGAAACTAGGTGTTCTAAACAATATGTTTATTCGTAGCTTATAGTCGTTACGAGAATAATTAATGAATTAATCTGCGTATTTGAGAAACTCCTTAGGAATTTTAAATTCACGTAAATGTTACCGAACCGCACTAGGCCATTATGAAGGACTAAGACATAAGTCTTGATCAATTGTAAGCGTTAATTAATTCGTACAACAAGACTCGGTATCGATGTTACAGAACGATTCGAATTACAATTATACAACCGGCAACCTGCCTGTTATGAATCCTTTTGGTATTAGGCTTTTAATTTTAAGTCCTTCATACTGGTCTAATGTGGAGTGGTATGGCTTTCATGCTATTCAAATTCAATAGACAATATTTATTACCAAGTAAAATATGTACACTAAAGCAATTTTGGAAATTCCACGCGCGTCCGTTTACGAGCAATTAATACCCACTTCAAATCATATAATTTTAATCAAAGTCAAAGAAACAGAACAAAACATTACGATCTCTGTCGGACCACTTAATAAATTGTCTGCAGCATGTACGGAAAGAAAAAAAAAGTATAAATCGAGCAACCAATAACACTATAGTACGGAGTTTATGGTGATGCCCTTGAAGTTTGTTATCGGGGCGACGATTCTTTATTAACACAATAAAAGTGGAAACACACGGGGCGGTTTTGTGGACGCGCCCGCTTCTCGTAAACGCGCCCGTTCAGATTACGATTTGTCCCGCCGCGATTGGCCTTGTCGCTTTTTTTCTCGCACGGTATATACGCGTATGAATTTACTGAATCGTAAAAGTTTAGTGTGTGACAGGAGCTGATAGTTATTCGGAGCTGGTAATGCGCACTTGATGCGGTTTTGTTAATTGCCGTCTTAGTTGGTAAGCAGCATATAAATAAAATATAAAATGTGCGGGAGTTTTATGTCCAGGCAACATGTGTATCATACTTGTTTGTAAGTGCTGTGGAATGCAAATGTAAAATTGTGATACATGTAAAATAACTTTTTCTCTATATTTTGGGTAATAGATAAAAATATTGAAAAAATATGAATATGTGAGAATCATTGCATATTTTATGTTAGGTTGATTTTTGTATAGTAAAATGATTTGCAAGTTATATTGTATGACCATTTGCAATTTCCAGTAGCTATTGTGAGAATATATCTGCGATGTAATCGAAGAGCGATGCCACCGCTCGCTTAATTCCAGCCGAGCAAATTTAATAACCAATGCAAATAAATTGCCTGACAAACGCTGATAATAAACATAATATTTTTTGTCGCCTGATGAATCTTAGCGTATATCTCACGCGTTCCATACAAGTGTTATGGAAACATATAAATTACTGTCATAAATCATGCAGCGCCTACGTGAAAACTCAATTACAACATGCATGCATCACAATGCAAGGTTACTCATAGGTTGCAGGTGAGACGCGGTGAAAAATTGTTATAAATTGCAATCGCCTTGATAGCTTTGAAAAATTAATTCAATTATTAATGGCACTTATATACTAATGCGTTTTATTTAAATACTGACTCATATTGAGATTTTGCATTGATTTATCACCTTTGTTTGATTTATCACGTTTGTTATTGATTAAACTGTCCGTTGTTATATGAAATATAAAATACAACACGCAAATAAGTTAAGCGCGGATGTCCACTATTTAAAATGGAAATTATGTTGCCAAACTTAATAAGATCATCATGCTGTTACAATAGAGATAAAAGACACGAGACACCTTGAATGTCAGTGAAATATTGGATGCCTGGCCAAAGTGGATGTCACGAAGGAATTAATAATGTAATTTTATTTCCCCAAACGCAACATGTCGCGGCTATTGTAATAAAATTTAACAACAGAATTATTAATATATTCAAAACACTTTAAGACGCTATCATTCCGATACCGCATCACAAATATATGGATATGTGTACAACTAAATATAACTCGTAAAAAATTAATGTTTCCAGATTATTCTTTGAAAAGTGAACACGATCGTTTTATTAGCCGGCGGCGAGGTCGACGCGCCGGAGCGCCGGTGCGCGGGCCCGGCCGTGACCAGCGCCCGTGTGTTTCCAACTATTACCGTGACTGATTTACAAGCCTTTAGCGTGGTTCGTCCGAGGGTCCCGTTTGATGTTGCCCGTTGAGCCACCGGCCCAATAATCGTTAAGACAAGACGCGTTAATTTTTTTGTTAAAGACTCAAAGAAATATACACTCCACGTATTGATGGAGTTTAAATTGGTTTATGGTATCGACATGTCGGTATCGGCTCGGCGTAGTTGGAAAAACTTTTGACGTTCTTAATTATTGTTTTAAATGTTTTAAATCGGACATTTGTTACGCTGTCTATGTGATTGTAAAGTGTCTAATGGAGGCTTGTGGGTTATCTTTATTATTTTAAAAATAATAAATATACTCAAATAGTGTTACAGGAGGAGAATATATGAATTTTATCTTTTAATGAATTTAGGTTTCACTAGTAATATTCAAACCCGTCACTCATTTACGTAAAGGAATCCTTGCATTACCGACAATTATTTATAATGAAGGCATTCGTTCCCCATTAAACATCCATATACGAGAGTCGATAATAAAATTGAAGTAAAAAAATCATAAATAATTTTGTCCTCGATTCGAGTGCATCATAAAGCAGTGCGGCGTCCGCCCACCGACTCTTTCGGGCATCAACTTATTGTCCATGTTCCGTACAATCTTGTCGCGTTAAACAAAACAATATTAATCAAAAAAATATCCAGACTTTATCGGGCCAGTGTCCGTCATAAATCGGGCACGCTATCACGGCATCGCACGTCAATGTATCGCATTACGACATTGTGTGTTTGATATCGAATTTATTACGAGGGGGTTATTTGAATCACTCGAAACACGTCACCCGGCGACGCTTGGCTCTCATAAATTCTGTGACATATCGTCCGAGTTCTGAGATTTTTCTTTGTAATAAACCACTTGAGCCTTCTGTGCCGCGGGCTCTTAGCGCTATTAACATAAAGTTAAAATTGAATTTCCCCGCGCGCATGAGAAGGCTTGTTCCCGATATCTTGCCGCGTCTTGCCTCATATTAATGACGGTTGGTTTTTTTAATTTATTGAATATCTTTTTTTAAGTACATTTCAGTGTTTCACAGTCAAATTCCCGGCGTTAGTCATTGCTTACGAGAAGTGATTGGTGTCGATCAGAGATAAATATCCGAATGTCGATTAGGTATTTTTTGGTCTCTGCGATATATGGGCTTGGAGGTAGTGGATGGGTTTTCTTTCTGATTTACAGAATTTGAATTAGGTATATTGATAAATATGTATATTTATAAATTTGAATTGTCTTTGTGTTTTATTGCGTATATTAATTTGTATATACTGAATATCAAGTACTAACATCCATTTAAGTTAAATAAAGCTATAAAGTATTTGTTTCATGTAGTTCGGCTAAAAAAGCTTTAATTTTATGTCTTGTAGGAAAATCAGTTTAGGACGCTAAGACCGGGAAATGGCAAAGGTTAAACGGGAAAGCAGAACCTGGCACCGACAGGAACAACTCTAGGTTGAAATACAAACTTAACGCTATTTTCAATTTGTATGTTAACCTTTTAATAACTCGTAGTAGGTATTCATTAATTATTTATCTTAGCACACTTGTTCGACAAGCGGGCAGTATTCATTTCTACATTTATTAATTAATAATCTAAAATTCAATTAGAATCTGAATTAATTGAAGATTTCTCTCAATGGTTCACCAAACATAAGCCTATATCCTCCAGAGTGTAGGCAGAGGTGTTACTAGCACTACCCACATACGACAAGCTTTTTCCATTTTCAAAATATAATAAGGGATGTAGGTACCGTACACTATAATTTTCATTTGTTCTTCAAACTCAAATAAATAAAGAAATACACCCAACAGTCACATCCGTAGTACTGACCCCACACTCAGATCGAGTCTTGTGTCGTAGGTATCAGGAACTACGAGAGACTTCGGTCTCACAAACACCCAGACCCGAAACAAATACTTGTGGTTCAAACAGCGGACGTCTAATCAACTACGCCACGGAGGCTGTGAAAGTACTGAGCAATTCTTTATCAGTAAGTATCACAGGTGCTGTGGTAATCTCTCTTGTACCTGAAGAGAGAAAGAGAGATACTATTGAAGTATATTATGTATTTAGTATTAATGTCTGTTTGTTTATGTTCCAGATGCGAGCGAGTGAGCTGGCAGCAAGGTGGAGCGACTAGAGATGCGCTCCAAACAGCAGCCGAGACCTTCCTACCGTTGGCTCAACACTAATGAAAACGGTAAGATTTTACTACATTATAACTGAACGTGGCCCTAGGTAGGTCTTAGAAATCTCTAGAATAGTTGAGCTGTTGAAATTTCGCAACTTTATAAGAGCGGCTTACTGTGGATGTTTGATATAGATTAGTATCGTAGAAGATGAAAAATGATCATAATTATTGCATTAATAAATATTTAAATGCCAATTTTTATATGGAGAACATGTCCTTACCGATTTACATGTTTGTAGAAGAGATGTGATATTTTAAAGGTAACAAATCGTCTTTTCATCTGTATCAAATCTAGATATCAGTTATATCAACATTATAAATAACTTTTAAATTGGTGTATATTTCATCTTTTTAAATTTCAATTTATCCCTTAACATATCAATTCCCATCTCATACAATTACACAATCGACCCCTTCACCGCATTCAATTCTATAAATAGCAATTTTAAACATATAAAAAACGATAAATTACCCTTAACGACACGTTGCATCCTTACTGCTATAGTTTTAAGGTTTAAAATCATACTGATTGTAGGAATGTCGCGTATTTTGCTTAATAAAAGAGAGCAACACCGTGAAGTGACAGCGTTGAATATTCAACCAAATCTACCAATAAATATAAAGTTATGGCCATAGAAAAAAAACCGTCGGGGTACAGAACGCAAATTGTAATACTACGTCATAACTCATAGGCGGTTTTTGTACGTAACTAAGCCACCGTGAAACGATAAATAATATTTATTTTCGCTATTATACGCGTTTTTGTCAGTCGTAATGGGTGTAAAGCGATGGGCGGGTTGGGCCGGGGCGAGGACGCAACGCGAGATGCACTCGCAACTGACGCAGATGCTTTGATGGTCACTCAAATTTTATGTAAAAAGAAGCCTAAACTATTTTACGAGTTACATAAACTTACATGAGTCTTAAAACACGTCCATTGGGAAGTCCTTCCCTTCATTGGCAGGGCACGGACTTCTACAATTGAGATAACTTAGAGCGTAGTCGGAAGTCGCTGGATGCAGGGCGCTTCCAGCAGGTCGATGAGATCATTGGGGGAAGCCTTACTGTGGCTGAAGAGAGAGAGAGAAAGAGAGAGACCATACTCCACCACGATGGCCTAGTGCGGATCGAAGAGCTCCAAATAACAATTTTCCCATACCTACTAAAGGAATCGAAGTACTATGAAGACATCTTGGGATCAGTAATGGGCGATTATGGGCTAACACATATCAATACAGTAACGTAAGAGCCACGTTACATCCTGTACATTCATTGGCTCATCTAGCCCGTTTAATATCAGTCTTTAAAATAACCTTGTTCCCAAGATTCTTAATTACCACTGGCATCACTCGTAACAATTCGCCGTGAATCACGCGTGGCACTGGGTTCCCACGTTCCGTAGTTTAAACATTTATACCAGTACTGCTCATCCAAATTGGTTAATTTGCTATGGTGTATTTTTTGTTGTGCTCATACGATCTCGCTCTTCGACGAAACGCAAGGGCAAAATTGGTACTTAAAGCTACCTTCTTTATGTTCTTTCTATTGAAGTGGTATTATCCCCGTCGATCCAACGTATATGTAGCTTAGCTCTAAGGAATGTTAGTATGTCTACCACTGCCAATACTAGTCTTAATTCATAAATGGTGACCAATTACAATAAATCACTTGTAACAAGCCTTCCGCGTACGAAAGTGGACAACCTCATAACACAGGACCTTACATCGCAAGCTATTGAAGCCAACACCAATAGAGCGAAATTACAAAACTATGAATAAATTAAAACTGAGTAACTGACCACACAAGCGACGCAGCTGTGACAAAATCACCGTGTCGCCTCGCAATCATTGAAATAATAAAAGACTTGACTGACTGCCTGTAAATTTACGAGCCATTTGGGCCTGATTTACAGGCTTCATGCATTTCTCCCGCCCTTTGTTGTGCCCTGCTACAATTTCTTGTGCGCATTGTTGGTACGCTTTAATTCATTACGTAATTTGGAAGCGTGTAATTTAACCCATTTGAAAGTTTTTCATTTGTAAAGTATAAAAAGACATACTAGGAACTTGATTGTTTATTGGGAATTGACGTCTTTTTAAAATATTCATAACAATTGTTGTTACCTTCACGATTTTGTTAGAAGCATATTGTTTCTTTATTCTTTTTTTAATACCGTTACTAAAATAGTGCTTGGTACCTGCTCTTAAAACAATTACTACCTTAATGAAACGGCTGGTATAATATTGTCAGCGCACCTCATTGTCTTCGTACTCTGAATTCAATATAATATGATGAAAGTCAAATTTTTACGCCTTACCTAACCAATTCCGAATTACATAGCAAAACCAATCCGCAAAACAATTGCACCACGGGAAAAATCATACCAAAAAATGGAATGATTAGAACAGCCCTAATTGACTCCCACCTGGCAGATTTACGGGTTACGCACAAAAGCAATAAGTCGCGCACACACTGCTTTTATGATCGGTTTTTATGTAAGCAAGAAACAATTGTTAGGCCACAAACCGTCGATGGACAATAAACTGGGGCTGCTAACCGCACTTTGGTTGTTTTACGAGCGCCGCCGACTTCCAGTCTTTAAACATTTTATTGCCAATCGCTCATTGACCAGTTGATGTTGGTTTTTTCTTTATGGTGGTATGCGTTCAATGGAGTTTTTGGAAGGGGTTTTTAGTGATTGTGTAAAGGATAGTGAAATGGTTGTATGTGTTTGATGAAATCCATAGTTTAGAATATTTCCTGATTCTATGTTGTCATTTTTAGCTTCAGAATTATCTAAACTCTCCCCAAAAGATCCGCCAATTTTTAAATATTTATTTCGTCTTTATTTTTAATTTGTGTATGATTTTGTATTTTAGCTAATTTCGCATCGATATTATTTAATTATACAATTTCCTGTAACATTTTTATCAATTTTCATGTTCTATTATCATTAACAAAATTCCTTCTAACAGATCAATGTTCAACTGGTTAAACTTAAATACCCTCACCGTTAAGAGAATCGTCCAATCAACATGAACTCGGCAGCTTTATTGTCCTAACGGACAATCCATAAAAGGCTTCATAAAACGACACACGCGGGAAAAAATCTGTCGATTCCGCATATAAAAGGTGTGTTTACAAACAGACAGCACGGTTAATCTTTACGATCGCACCCGAATAGGGCCGAGCGCCGCCGAACGTTGCCGAAGCATGATTTATGGAGTTACGAATAGCCGGCGTCTTTTTACCGCCATGCCCGGTGGATTTACTGCATCATACTGTTTTATAACTGATTTTATCGGCAGTAAAGTTTTACTGGCCGATTTAGACGCTATTCATTAGGCTTGTGACAATTATTAACTTTTTTAGTTTATCGTCTTATCTGGTGAGTGATCGGCCGACGGATTCACTTATGATTTTTCGTGTGAGGTAAATTCAAACAACACTCGTTGGTTCCCGATGTGGCTACAATGATATTGGCGCAGTTGACTTGAAAGTTCGTCTGTGAATCGAAGGTGCGTATAATGAATTATTCTTCGTTTAGTTCAATGCACTCAATAGCATAATCTCAGCATGACTAGAAAGCTACATAAAATAATAATTTTCTTTAAGTTTCCGTACTGGCTTCAGTATACCATTTATACATACATACATTCCAAGTCTTTTGAAATATGCGTAGCGACGCACACTTTAATTAACCTCTACAAATATGTAAATACAATATTGCGACATCCCAAAACGCTGGCCATTAAACGAAACACATAAACACCTAATTAATACAATCAGTTAAAACAGATACACCTTGTAAAGCGATAAAAACACGTGTTTACATATAAATCATAGCTCCAGTACATTCAAGAGAATGAGAGCTAAGGCGGCGGTTGTAAAAGCAGCGGACGGTCATAAACCGCGGATGCTGTAAGTGTGACCACACACCGCGAGACCAAAATTTACAATAGGAGTTTTTGTGAGGCATGACAGTGACTGCACTGCAACTGTTCATAAGGGAAGTACAATCTACATAAATACATAGTTGTTTCTCGCCTTTTGATACAGTTATGCTGGCCTGCTCGATATTAGATATACACAGGCTGATACCTAAACGCGACATACTTTTCTGGCCCACTGCGACGGATTCCCCATCATCGCAGATACGTGCCCCACAAATATTTAGAAAATCCGGAAATTCTCCTCACTGAACGAAGCGTAACAGCAAAACTGATACTTCAAGTCTTATATTGTGTGATAGTGGATCCACCCCATATCCGACCCATTCGTACTGCAGTTTCATCGAACTACATTAAGGTTACCATATTATTGCAGATTTACCATATAAAAAATGGTACAAACATCGACCCTACATCCTCCGGTTTCTCACTGGTCCCAAACCACCCGGGCTGTCACAGATGAAGCCTACGCGAATTGAAACAGTAATTAAAAGATTAATCCATCAGCGCTGTATGACACGTCCGCTGTCAGTTAAGACACCCACATCATTTCCGATTTAGATTAAATGCATCGGGTTGCACAATATTGATTTATAGTGCACCTGCGAAATTAATAAACCAATTTGGCGGCAAAAATTGCGAAAATGCACGCTAAATTAAAACTTAATTTTAAGTCTAGTCGAACCATATTTGCACGTTGTTCGGTAATCGATTATAATATTACAGATATATTGACAGCCTCCGTGGCGTAGTTGGTTAGACGCCGGCTATGAAACAAGAGGCCGTGGGATCGATCCCCGTACCGAAACAAATGTTTGTGTCATCCACAGACCACAGGTATTATTTGTTTCGGGTTTCAAACAGTTTGTGAGACCAAAAAGTCTCTCGTAGTTTCTGATACCCATGACACAAGACTCTATCTTAGTGTGGGGTCAGGACTATGTAAATATGTGACTGTGGGGTGTATTTATTTATTAATAATTGTATTTCATTCGATTGTCCTATACGAAATGTGACCTTCCTGTAAGAAGCGTGTATTGTATCATTAAAAAAAACGCAGGTTGCTTTTTAGAGCCATAAACTTTAAACTCGAAATAACTAGATGTTGACGACACAAATCTTGGTTTCAGTGCGGGATAGTCTCCGAAGCCTACAGTCCATTGATCCTTATACAAAATTCCCCAAACTGCACTGGGTCAGTACTTTAGATTTGGGCCCTGAAAACAAATAATATAGAGGAAAGCTAGTACCCAACTACGAGACATAATACCCTAGTATATAGAGCTAGGTATGTATAGTCTTTGCACATCACACAATATTAAAATAAAGCAATTCTTCCAAGTTGCGGAGTGCTGGTGTCAGAGGGCCGCGTGGGAGGACAAGCGGCCTCGTAACCCGAGTGCATGCGCATTACGGACCGAATTAGTGGCAGACACTGTGTTGTGTTACTACTTACTGCTCTTTATTAACATGAGGAAGGATAATGCTTAAGGATTTTGTAGCAAGGCTGTATTAAGAGTCAATTAAGCTTGGGTGATTTTAAAATGTGATAATTTGAGTGACTGTTGAATAATATACATGATATTTGCGTCTTTTCTTTTAGCTTATCTTATCTCAGTTTTATGGATGCTGAAAAATAATTTAACAAGTAGCTTCTAAAACCAACGGCCTATCCTAGAAATATTGAATCTAGAACGTGTCGAAATCTAAAAAAATACATCGATTTTAATACCTGGACTTGGTAAATGAATCCAGAACATCACGAATTACTTCCTATAAATGTTGCTATGGAACCAATATTTCGATAATCGTCCAATTCCTTATCGACTCGATCAGCAAACATTTGTCCCGCCGAGACACGTACAAAATTCCCGAACGAATTGAATCTAGTCAATTAAAATAGCTTGTCGCAACATTTATGCCACGTCGGCTACCGGCTAATCCGCCAATAAAACCGAAATAATTTCCCCTACATTGTACGCCGCGATAAATAAGTAGACATATTAGCCGATGTCACACTATACTCCTGTATTTATCTTTGTTTATAAATCAGACGCGAGTTAGTGCAAATATTTGTATTAATCAAGCAACAAACTGCCTTGGGTATGTATGAATATATGAATTTATTGCACACGCATGGGTAAATTACTCAGGTGTAATGCTCGACTAATACATGGCTTGGGACAAATCACAGGTTACCTTGAAAACTAGCATATCAAAGTTGGGCGCTTAGCTGTTCAAAAGGCTAGTTATTATCTAAAGCCATTCTACCTACAATTAGGATCCCGGACAATTCGTCTGGTTAAGTTGATAAAACGTCTAGAATGTCAACTTCAAAAGAGAAAGTAATTTATAACATCAGTTCATCGTCATCATCATCACTCATTTATTGCTGGGCTCAGATTTCTTCAGTAATACGCCACGGAACATAATAGTTAACTTCAATATCCATTTAGAACTAGTAACTCTGCGAAGATCATCATCAAACCTAGACTCAGCAAATTGTATACTACAATTTAATCAAAATTATTGCTATTAATCTGTTCGAAATCATTTAATTCATTACAAAAACTGGGAGCAATGTCTCCATCTTGAAATCTCTTGAGTCGCTAGTAGCACGAAGCGTGAACTTGTTTATATACACAAATTTATTAGACATAAAACCAGAGATTTATGTGGGGCATAAAAATAACGAGCTGATTGCCTAATTAATGTTACCAACTGGACAGACAACGTGTTCTTGTGTTATGCTCGTGATGAATACGAGATTATTATTGAAGTCGCTTCTGTGGTGGAGATATTGGACATTGTCCAGAATATCTGGTTTAATAATGTTAATAAGGCAACTATTTTGAATAATGCTAAATCTAAATTAGTATTGAAAGATGTGACAGAAGATGTATATGACGGTGTTGAAAAATATGCCAGAGATAAGTTATGCACTACTGAAATTCCGGAAGCCGAGATTGACAGCACGCGTTTATAGCGAATACACTCTTTGATTATTAATTTGGCTTTGAAAATATGATTTAATATGACCGCAATTATCAAAGTGATGGAGGAAATCGCCAATTTTCAATTTTTTTTTTTTTTATTGCAATGAATGGCGAGACGAGCATGCCATTCGCCTGATGGTAAGCGATACGACCGCTCATGGACAGTAGCAAAACCAATCAACACCATGAATTACAAGGCAATGCTTGGAATTCCACTGCGCTCGCCATCCTGAGACATAAGATGTTAAGTCTCAATATGTCCAGTAGTTACTCTGGCTACAATGTCCTTCAAACCGGAACACAACAGTGCATTTACACTGCTGTTTGGCGGGAGAAATAGACATTGCGGTGGTACCTACCCAGGCGGCCTCTCACATATGAGAGACCTACCACCAATTTGTTCGTGAATCGGAAATTGTTGAAGTATTTCTTAAAATTCACATCACCAAATTAGGTCACCTGTTTCCTAGCTGATCAAATTGGATATTTGCCCAATAGTAACTTTTAAAAATGCCAAAAAGCCAGATCGTACCATCAGATTACCGAAGCAAATATAATTAAATTTAACTGCCCATATCAACTTAACGGTAGCTTGATGGTACGTTAAATAATTCACCAAATATTTGCATTAGTGATTAGAGAAATTCCTAGCGGATCGAGCCGGGTATATGTCATCGGAATTATGTTAAATTTGCCGTTTCTATGTGTATTGAATAAATCAACGTGCGTGACGTTTACTTTCTAACACATTATCATTAGATCTCGTCTGTCAGATTGTTTTGGACAGGTTGGTGTGTTTGATTTGATGTCGTCATTAATATAACATGAGGTCTTAAGACCGCTGACATAAAATGAGATTAATTTGTTTGAATCTTTCCTAGCTACAAGATTTGAATTTGAAAGGTTAATATTTTATTTTCAATGTCGACGCGGAGGCGCTGGTGACTGTTTTGCCATGGGTTTGATTCATCGTCGTGACAAAATCTATCTTAGATTGATTAATTAGAATGTCTGTGGTGATGAGTTTTTCTCCTATAGGAGCTACATACAAATTTAAAGTTCAGACATAATTATATTTGGCAAAGGGTGGGCTTAATATGTTGCCTATCTTCTTGAATGTCTAGTAATGTGGTTGTTTTATGTACCCTTCCGTTTAGGGCTTTATATTTAAATATATATATATTGTAGGAAACTAGGCGATTTAGCTAAGAGTGCAAGGCGTGGCTGGATGTGGGCTACTATCAATAGGTCGCTCTGAAAGCCGTTGGGGAGACCTATGTTCACCAGTGGACTTCCTGTGGCTCGAGAAATAGGGAGAGATCAAGTCAGAAACAGATATCTAAATGCTAATCTGATCATCCAATCCTGGGAAGTTTTGGAAACCGTTAGGTCCAAACTATTTGTTGTTGAGGTGCTGTAATTGCGATTAAATAGACATAATAAATTTTTATTTGCTGATAATTTACACGCAGGATTCACATTTAAAACACTATACAGTGTTCTAAGGAAGCAATATCTCAAAGTCAACCCGAAACATAAAGACAAAATATAACAATAATTAAAACGTCTCGGCGCCAAGATTATATGATACACATATAAAAACAAACCGTGCTACCGAAACCAGTATCATTATTATGTAAAATATTAAAACTATTCGCCATTAGTTAAGAAAGAATTTGATTAATTCACGTCATAAAGAAGATAATCTTTACAAACTATCGTCTCGATTCTATTTCTGGTCGGATACCGTTCCACTGGATATGTTTATTAACGTTGCCATACTAATAAATTATATTAAATTATACCCAAAAACACTTATTATAGTGACGCGCCATAATTCCGCAATCAAATAGTTATACGATTTAATTCAATCAATCGATTATATCGATTTATTTGTAAAACTGGATTTGTGATTTTTTTATAGCTTTTAAATCGATGCCAAACAGGTATGAATGATTCATCGAGTGAATGTTCGAATGAAATCAGATGCTTCGGATGTAGTCTTATTTAATGTTCTTAAGTTTTATTACTCACAAAAATATGTCCGGATATTTTAAAATACATTAATTGCTTTTTTTGAGGAAACCTTCAATGCGGTATTACTTTAAAGATAAGTAATATGACTCACATTTGAATTGGACTTCTTAATAAATTGAAAACCGACTCATTGATTATCTAAAACCTAGAGATTTTAGTGTTTCAAGATTTAATAGAAACCGAGTCTCGGTGTGAAAATATCTTAGAAATGTATCATAGCCCCTTCAATAGGATAACGGTCACTCTATAAACTCTTTAAAATCGTAATCGGTTGAATCTATAATCGATAACTCTTCCGTCAAACCAATTCGATTCACACCCACAACACCAGCGGCGCGATCCACGATTTCGAGAATCGGCACGATAGCTCGCTCCAATAATCGTATCGTTATAAATAATTGTTATAGGCGACGTGAGTTACCGTAGATGGTGGTATCTAAAAAAGTAACGCATAAATATGGCGGGAGTGTTCATCGCCGCCGATATCTTTGCTCGGGATTGAAAGCTGTTGAAACTTTGAGTGGGTGATACTCCTTTTATTACCGCAGTTATTACCTGTACGTGTAAGGGCGCGTGGACTGCGGTTATCGCCTTTATTGGTGGTTTCCCGAATGTTATTTGGCGTTGGGTTTTCACGAGTTTGTTTATTGGTGCTGTGTAGCATTTTGTTAACTATCGGGCATTTTAATTGCGAAGGGAAATATACATCGGGGTCTGTGTATCTCAGAGTTCTTAAGAATATCGCAAGCTTACGAATTCCAATTCATTCTATATCGCTTCATTTAATTAATTACATCTAGTAGATGTAGCTCTGAACTAGAAACGGTACAGTTTATTGTTAATGTATAGTATAGATTACCTTTAATTTCTTTAGATTTATTATGAATACTCTCGAAGTTTTTGTACTGTATATCACGCATCACACACATGAAAGAAAGCTACAAACTATTGAAATATTTCTTACTCCCGATCATAGTTTATATTCGCATTACAATCAGGTCCATGAAGACTGGAGTGGGAGACCCGGCGCGGCGTCCCGTTTGGACTGTCCCTCAATCGATCTGGCATGTTAATGTGGCCCAAGCCGAAACTATTTTAAACTGTCGGATTGACGGCTGCGGCGCGAATAACTGGCGAATTCGGGTATTTATTTCGGTTTTGTACCCTCAGTGAGCTTTATTTGACCTGATTGAAAATTGAGACAGTTATTTGTGACAGTATAAAATATTACATTTGTGACGTGTGCAAGTGACGAGTTAGGTCTGTGTTGGTTATTGGTTCATTTAAATAAATACAGACAAGTACACCCAACAGTCACATACATGGTCCTGACCCCACACTAAGATCAAGTCTTGTGTCGTGGGTATCAAAAATCATAAACACGTAGACCCGAAACAAATACTTGTGGTTCACACAAACATTTGTCTCAGTTTGCCGCGGCTTTTCATTTCACAGCCGGTGTCTAACCAAATTCGCCACGAAGGCTGTCAAAGGTTTGTTGGGACAAATGTTTGATGATTCACATTTGACGTTGGTCTTACTATCGTAAAGAAATTGTTCGTAAATCCGCTTCTTAGGTCAGATAAATTACCTTTCATGAATATCGGTTTCAGAAACATGATTCGCCGAAGGCTAAGTACAGCTTGTTCGTCAGGCGCACATTCGTAAAATTATATGTCAATCCAAGACCTTACAAGTCATCTTTTACTGATCCTACATAAAGTTAGACAGAAGATTGAATGCCTAGAAACCTTATGTAGGTGAATTTATGACATTCCACAGTATTACAGGGTACCAAGAACAAAATGCTATAAAAATTTTGTTGTTTTTATTTATATTTGGCATGTACAAAACTACATATCACTATATAGTTCGCAGTTTATTAATATATTTTACTTGAAGAAGCAACGAATGAATCAATTCGAATTTATTTCTTTAGAATTTTACATACGATTTTGTACTTGGTATTTGTCCATATGGAGTGACATTACACCTATTGTACTTCACAGGGGACTTAGTTATTGTCACCAAATGGTTCTTATGACGGAGACCCCACAAATCAGCTTCATACTCTGCAGGCCTTAAAGAAATGTTTATAGGGGAGGTGAAGAATCGCGCTTTCAAACATTTTCCCACAATTGGTTTCCATTCACTGTCATGCTGCACCACTGAATGAAGTTTTAATAGAGTATTTAGCCGTGGTGTCGGGTGGTGCGTCCCGAGCCACAAGTCAGCCAGGTGCTCGGGTTTACAGGCGATGTAACGCGCGGTGACGGCGAAACGCTCGGCTTTTCACATCTCCGGACGTCGCGAGGGATGAGAGGCGGCGGGATGTGGGGACAACGTGATGTTAATAGAAATACGTGTAGTTTTGAAGGTAGAAAAGGTGAATGTTGTATCTCATATGTACTTGGTGGATCGTCGAATAATGTTGTACGTGATCTTACGATGATTTGCGAGTACGATGTTTTCACTTGTGAGACATGGATTTTATCGGGGAAATTATGACTATTCGAATAAAAAACTCATTTGGATAATGAATAGAAGTTTCATTTTTCTAAGTATCGCGATCGCTTGCATGCCTGAGTAGTTTTAAAATTCCCTAAAATTATTAGTTGTTGAAATTTTTCAACCAGAGTGATAAACTAAGGCCAAAAACATTAGAATTTAGAGAAAGCATTAAACAAAGAAACTTTAATTGCTGGGCTGATACAAAAAACTTAAAAAAAAAAATTAGCAACATAAACCTTTTTTGTATGCTACTTGAGCAAAGTTAAGACATTATTTGTTAATTTGCAGTCTAATGTCAGTAAAATGGACACTTGCGCAGCTTTTTTGAACATTTGATAATGGTTTTATTGGGTACTTATGTAAATAATAAAACGTTTTATTGATCATAAAATTAGAACAAAGCAACACATGACGAGCTACATCTTTATTGTCATTTTATGATAATAGTCCATTATTTTTTATGACATTTGTCTATTCGACCCTTTCGACCTTATTGTCGAATGCTCCTAAATTATGTGTATTTATTTATGAAAACAGAGGTCGATTCCACTCAGTAGTCATTAATGCAAACGGCTAATTAATGATTTTTCGATATTTATTAATTTGGAGCAATGGTGTCAGTTTTACTTTACATATGCTTAATTTATTGTTGTGTATGTCAAATTTAATTGTAAATTTATTCAGTCGCGTGGTCTAATTTGCGCTAAAAGCGTTGTTTTAAATTAGTGAAGCCTTATAATATAGAAAATAATTTTTCATTTTCATCCACATAAATTATTATGTTGACTATGTGCTTTTTTTGTAGTTCTAGGTTAATAACCTTGTGATGCCAAATAAATTTGAAAAATCAGGAGTGATTTATGGAAATTCCTGATTATTATGTCTTATACAAGAATAAATACCTACAAAGAGATTCGTTAACATTCCTTAAATCTAATGGTGATTATAGGGTTCAATTACTACATAAAATATACATCTATGTATAATCCATTAGTTGCAAAATTCTGGCACAATAAAGACTATTAAATATTTGAAACTTCAATCTCTTAACTATATGCTTAACGACACTTATATCCTCTGTATTCTATCGAAATTAATTCTCCTTCCTAAAATAATTAAGCGGAAAACCACCTAAAAACATTTTAGCATGCATTACCGCGGTCGCCTCTCCCGCAGGCCGCGTTTTAAGCTCGATAGCTGATAAATTGTATCAATAAGGGGCCGCGCGAGACGTCGGGGCCTTCGATAGTGTTTACCGGCATGGAACGGTACTCCTGTCATAACACCTTCCCAGTGCCGTGTACACGCTCATTAGCAAAATAATGCACGTGTGTGAGCTTATGGTGGAGTTGGATGAACGGGGGGGAGTGGTGATTTTTAGGCTGGTTGTGGTTTAGACTCTCGCATGAAATATTTAAAATAAATAATATTTTAACAAGGTTTAGTAAAAGACCCAATTGGAAAAAGAAAAATAATTGATACTGAGGGTAAGATTATAAAAAGTAACAAAATACATTCATTTTATTGTTACAAAGCGTCAGGCTTACTACAATTACTTATCCTTAATCACCCTAGCTTTGTATTATATACATAGTTAAATTTCAAGTCAATTTAACATTTTAAAGTGCTCGAAAATGGACTTCAAAGATTCTGTTACGTACACACATACTCACAGGTAAAGCTAATAAAAGTGTATTAAAAAGTGAAAAGTGAGAAGAGAAGTTGGAAGTGCTAAGAGCTACTTACGTAGAACAATGCCGTATGTCCGTGGTTACGGCTAAAACGAGTACTTTACCGGACTTCTCAGATAAGTAAATGTGTCTACAACTCCACACTTGCTTACACTTTGACGAAGAAATAGAACATCTTTTCAAAAATATTTTATGTTGCAAATTATGAAAAAATATGCCTTGAAATAAAATCAATGACACACCTGTAGGGTCTAATATATGCCGATAAATATCCAAAAATATATCTTCAATATCCTTCTCACTTCGCATCCACAAAAACCTAATTTCGAAACACATCTAGAATACAGCCTAGAATCACAAAGCACTGTATTCGCGTAGTTCCTGGGTAGATCTAGCTCACAATACGAGCACTAAGCTATCTATCTCCGTGGGAGCTACTCTCAGCGACAGGTGACTGGGCGTGTCTCCACTGATCACCGCGTAATGCACTCAGTTTTAGTGATGTAGTCGCTGGTTAGTGCGGATATGCGAATATATCCGCTAAGGATCGTGGGATCTTGTTGTGATGGTATTCTACTATTCTTTTCATTTTACAAATATTTTGTTTCACAGTACTTCCACCCAACTTATGTTATTTGATAAGACCACTGTATTATTTCATAAATTCAAACTGAAATTTGTGAAAACATGTAATTGAAATTATATTTTTAAAGTTATATTGATTTAAAAAAAAAACGTCATGAGCAGAAACTTAAACATTACCGCTAGATTTTATAAGCTGCCGGTTCATCAATACTATTGCATTTATTCAAGACTCCGAAGTAAGATATGTTCAATGAGAAACTATGAGGAACAGTCCGCCCCGTGACCACGAAAGCTGTAAAGTAATCGAAACGTCGGGAAGTCAAAAAATGTAAAAATTAAACCAAATCGCGATAAAATCCGTATATATAGTTAGTTCATAGTTATATTTCACTATGAGGAACTTGTAATACGAGTCTCTAGAAACAAACAGCCTTATTCATAGACAGTTTTAAAACCTATTTTAGTTATCGACTGTTTTGTCCCTTTCGAACGACTTTAGAATTCAGTTTGAGCGAAGAAGACAAAACATTCGATAGCTAAAATAAGTTTTAAATCTGTTTATGAACATGACCGTAAGAGTTTTCGGTCTCATAGTGACCAAGACCAATTAATAATTACTTTGCCATCAACATTAGTACAATTGCTTATCGCTCCTGTAGGTTCATATTACCTGCCTCACAACGTCTATAAAAAATATCGTCATATTTGGAAGCAATATTTGTAAGTTCGCAACCATCACTAGCTCAAAGGCATGCGCACGCGGCACACAATAACTCATATCGGGCGTGATAGTTCAGGCTGCCTCGCTGACCCGTTCGATGCCTGCTTTAGGGAGTGCTGTGTTTATACAACACAGTAGATATGTGTAGTGCTTTATGCTCCAACCCGCATTAGGCCAGCGTGGTGGACTATATGGCCTAACCACTCTTAATAGATTCTCTCGATTGTAGAGTAGGCCCGTGCCCAGCAGTGGGACGTATCTGGGCTGATACAAATATAAGAATTTTTATGGTAAAAATGAAAGTATTTTAGTTGTGTTAATTAATGTTTCCTATTAAAATAATATAAATTGAATATAATTTGTCGAATGTAATTTAGTTGTTAACAAAAGTGTATTTGTGTCTAAATTACGATACTCATAATATTATGTATTTGTTAAATTAATCGGACTGCCTCGGTGGCGTAGTTGTACTACGGTACGACTACAAAGCTGAGATATCGGGTTCGAATCCCGGGTCGGGTATAGTGATATTGGGTTTTTCTATTCATTATCAGCCCGGAGTCAGAAAATTGTGACTGAAATGGCGATAGGCTCGCCCCCTATCACATCATGGGACGGAACATACAAGACAAAATGTAGGTGTCCTTGTGGCGATAATGCCTACCCCTTCTGGGATAGAGGCGTGAGTTTATGTATGTAAATTAATCGGAAAAAGACATGAGCTGTTAAATGTAGGCAATTTTATGAGTATACAAAATTATTATTTTACGTTATCAGAAACTTGGCTTAAGATTGATTCTGATAAATTAGCTACAGTTTATAATAATACCGTTTATCACAAATTCTGTTATAACTAAACTGATATTTTGCATTGAAGTAATAATGATATATTTCTCTCATAACTGTCCATTATGGGAATAAGTTTGGAATATAGATTTTATCAAAATAACTGACATTTATAGTGAGATTATATTTTGTTGAGTTTTACACATTAATTTAAATAAGTCAAGCCTATTATGATTCAGTTCTATTTTGTTCTGTCGCATGACCTAGATTTAAAGCTCGGAATGAAATCATAGCCCATCTGGTATTGCGGTTATATTTAGTGCTACATGATTAATTTATTCATTTAGTTCAATATTTTTTATAATTTTTATAATGAGATATCTACATGCTAAATGTTTAAAAGAAAACAATAATTACGCATTCATAGCCCGGATCTGATATGTCTCGTGGATACAAAAAACCTGAAAAGCTGTTCGATCCCTCAATACAGACGTGAAATAAATATTTGTTCATTTAATAAAGTAAATCTTGGTATACCTAGTGGTTGATTCCAGCAAGTTTCACGCTCTAGCCGTGTCCTCAAATACCGAACGTTAAACTGTAATTTTTATGTTTATGTAACGTAGGAACGTTAGATTTGTTCCCACATAATTATTGCCTTTAAACTCCTGATAGTTTTACGATCTTTAAGCTATTAAAGTTATTGGTCCAAGTTACAAACGGACGCTACTGTATCAATCACTGAAATGTCGGAGATAGCTAAGATATCTACATGACACCTTTAACATAACCAAGTATCATATAAGGGGTCATCTATGTGTCTTAGGTGCATTTATTTATTATCATTATTATACAGGGTATATCCAGACTGCGACCGAACACGATGCCAGGTGGTAGTTTTAGTGATTACAGACAACGAAATAATTTTTTTTGCAGAAAAGCGCCACATTTTATTTTGCAACTGTTAAATATCGTCGTATTTGTGTGTTTAGGTAATTCGTACTTCTGCGCCTTTAAAAATAAAAATGTGTACATGTTTGTTTTAGGAAAACTATGTATTTACCACCCAAATATAACGATAAATGGATTGTGTTTAAAGTCAGTAACACCTGGCTTGGTTTTCGGTCGCAGTCTGGATATAACCTGCAAAAAAACTAAACCCTTCTCTACGTAATTCAAAGGTCTAAAGCTAGCCATATAAGCAAACGAGTCCTTACATTCAAACGCCGTGAACATGGTTTATATCAAGCGGATATACGAGGCGACCCGGTATCGATACAGCTGTGTCGCGATGTTAACAGGATCGTGACCGCGCTGTCGCGGGTTCGATGTCTGCTTGATACGACTATTTATTGAGTTTTTGCCTGGTTTTGAAATGGTGGGGTTTTGTTAATAAGGATATAAAATATGTGATGCCAATATTAATAGTGTAACAGGTAGTTGCAAATTTTTTTTTTACACACCTGTTCTCATCGCATATCTGACATTGGCAGAATTGTCGTAATCGGCATCCTTGCCACAGAGGAAAAAAAAATTATACATGTTATGTGAATATTTGGATTGAAGGGTTTTTTCTAAGTTGTTAATAAAGTTTCACTCCATACTGTAGATTTGGATGCAAAATTATGACGTTTATTTTATAATATAATAATATATAATCTTGAAAACCTGTAATTGGCTATTTCTTACTCTTTTACCTATTGTGTTGTATGTAAGCTGTTGGTTTTCCAATAAATATAAAATAAAAATATAAAATATAATACTTAGATCTTTTCTTCCGTTGAGCTTTCTTGGGCCAGTGTGGTTTACTAAGGCACTAAGTCCTTTCAAAATTTTATACAGAAAATCCGTGCCACCCAGGACCGATCACGATGGAGGAACATCACACGTGGTCGATCCTCAGCAGTGGGGGAACGACGAAAGATGCATAATGGTTTCTTAGATTTACTTAGACTAAAGATGCAGATAAATAAATAAATAAATAAATAAATACACCCAACAGTCACATACATAGTCCTGACCCCACACTAAGATCGAGTCTTGTGTCGTGGGTATCAGAAACTACGAGAGACTTTTCGGTCTCACAAACACCCAGACCCGAAACAAATATTTGTGGTTCACACAAACATTTGTCTCGGTGCGGGGATCGAACCCGCGGCCTCTCGATTCACAGGCGGCGTCCAACCAACTGCGCCACGGAGGCTGTCTGGAGATAGTATGCAGGCATATGTAGGCAGAGAAATAATCGTATTATAACTTTATTACAAACATAAAGATCATATTAAATTTCTTATAATTTATATATTTTACACGAATAATAGTCTATCCAATTACAGGAAAACACCCTTAATTACACCGATGGTGGCTTTAACAAGATTTTTATAACCTTTATAATGACCCCACGGCTTAGTGGTTGCACGTGCGCTCGCTAAACACTCATTACGTGCAGTAAAAGGTTCGAATACGCAAGATTGGTGCTTGAGTCTAAATTGACCCTTTGGCATTATCTAGCTTATGGGGTTACTTGATCAATTACTCTATTAACTGCATTATGGAGTTTAAGGTTTATTTTTTATATTCCGTGATAGGATTTTTAAATGGGCTTCCTTAGTTCATTCATGATGTATGAAAAGTCATCATTGCGAATTTAATGAAAAAGTCATGGAGTAATTTTCTAGCTTCTATATCTCAGTAAAACATAAATAATTGCAAAATAATCATATTAGTGGCAAAGTGATATTGGATTTTTCTATTAATTATCAGCCTGGAGTCAGAAATTTTGTGCCTGATATGGCGATTGGCTCGCCTCCTATCACATCATGGGACGGAACATACAAGGCGAAATGTGGGTGTCCTGGTGGCACGTCTGCCTACCGCTTTTGGGATAAAAGGCGTGAGTTTATGTATGCATATTAGATCAGATTAAAATTATTTTCATGGTTAAAGAGTTACAATATTCTCGGTGAGTTATATCTGTCATTGAAATGAGTGAGTGTAAGTGTTACACGTAAATTTCGACTTCAGCCTGTGTATATCAGATTTGGAGTTGGCCGGCATAATTGTGACGACTGGCAAGTATGTCCAACTCACAGCGATAGTTACTCCAGCAGATCTACATCGCACTTACAAATAATAAAGTCTTGACTTCTTGGAAATTCAGAAACTTAAAACTTTACTCGAATCTTTTGATAATATTGTTTCGGCATTTGTCTACAATGTAGGTATATATAATCAATTATATTTGACCAAAAAAAAATGGACATCCTTGGCGCAGTTAGTTGGACGCCGGCTGTGAAATGAGAGGTCACGGGTTCGCTGCTCGCACCAATACAAAATATGTTTCTGAGGACCACGAGTCGGATCTGGGTGTTTCAGAGACCGAAAAGTCTCGTGTAGTTTGTGATACCCGTGACACAAGACTCGGTTTTATTCGGGTTAGAACTGTATGCGACTGTTGGGTGAATTTATTTAATTTTAATATTGAAAATAAATAATATTAGCCTATGTAAAGCAGCGGTAACTCATTAAGTTTCATTGGGTAATGTTATCAATAATTTTTATTAACATTTTCAAGGAACTAATAAAAATGCTTTATGCGTGCTTTTAAGAAACATTAACGTGTTTTAATCACTTGCTTTAATTGCACGGAAATATTGGAGCCGTATAGATAAGTGCGAAATGGTCTTAAAACATTAACGTGGATTGAGATGTTAAGGTCATTATACACTGTATGGGAGTGTGTGTCTTGAAGGTTAATCAAAACTGGTCAAAAAACGTCTATGAAACGTGTGGTTGTGTGTTTAGTTCTCGGGCCCAGATAATTATTGTGTGATTTACATGTATCTGTTTTATGGCTTTATTTCAGGACATTGGTGAGATTTTGAATTTGATTTCTGAGCTTTACAATGTGATATTTATTTATATAATTCTCCAAACATAATTGTTATAGAGTTATTTTCCAAAGAATTGACGTCGTAAAAAAGATCCATTATAAAAAAATATCAAAATATTTCTGGACTCAGATAAAAATATGTTTCATTACTACAACATCAAGGATCGCAAAATATTATTATGCTACATGTCACATGTATTTTTACAATATTTTTTATCTCTCAATAATACTCGTGATGGTAGAGGGGGGCCCGTGCCCTGCAACGCTACCTATATGGGCTGATACAGATGCAGACAATTTTTACACTTGTACGACAAAGTAGCTACAACTCCCTCTAGTCTACACAATTATGCAGGCCTGATAGTTTGCACATACATACTTATTTGGCTCACTATCTTAAATCTATAACAAGTTCTGATCTAATCTGCACTCCCAAATCATTTATCAACGGGGTACGTAGCCGATCGCGTCAGCTCTGTAACTGTCTTGTCTCGTGTGATTACCTTCAAGCGGGGCTAATAAGACACCGGAGGGGTGCGGCGGGGTGGAGGGTGGCGGAGGGAGGGAGGGGGAGGCAAGGCGCGCTCCTCAAGACACCTGTGGAGGGCTACTTGTTGCGTCGCGTTGAGGTCGCGATATTGTGGTCCAGTGGTGGACGGTGCTGGGTTTTAATTGTTCTTGATGATCTTGTATGCTTAAATATCAGACACTGATGTTTATATTATATTTAAGCCTTCGTTATGTAGCAGGCGTGATGCCGTCTGTGATATGAGACCAGGGGTTCGACTCCCGCTTTGCAATATTTTTTTGGTGATTTATTAATTTATTTTAGGCTTAGATGTACAATAGTGGACCGTAAAATTCTTGCTTGTTTATAATATTTATGATTTATCATAGTTAGAACGGAGAACACCAGTTTTTTCTTACAAATTATAAAAACTGATTATATATTCGATTTAAAACACATAAATCATCAAATTGTCACTCACAAAACATGCAATTTAAAACCACTCGCGATAGGATCTAAAGGCGACATCCTACTGTATTGAAAGCATCTGTGATTCCCAGTAAATAAGCTCCATAAACGCACTGCTACGTCATCGCGAGGGTAATTTATATGGCCATTGCTAGCTTGTAGTTGCGTTTACCGTTCACTATATAAATGTATGGAAAGCTACAGACATTTTTAAAAGCAATGAGACCTAGGAATCTATTTTTTCCTAGACTTATGGGTGGCCTATCGGACATTCTTATACAAAAAAGCATGAAGGACTTAAAAGACGAAAATGAATTAAATTTTTTAATTTGTTACACTGTCAAAGTTCGAAAATAAATGTACGAATATTTTGACCTGAAAACGGCGAACATGTAAAATCACATACAAAAAATCTATGATATTAATGAATTATTTATGACAAATCCTGCTTATGCGATTCTTATAAGCTACCGCCATTTAAAGTTATACAAATAAAGAATTCACACGCATAATTAACTAGCATAGACTAGATTTTAGACTGTTTAGACTGTGTTGTCCATCAGCCGTTATTTTATAAAACAGTGTAGGTATCATAACGAGTCTGATCTCTATAAATTCCAACCTAGCAAACCGCATCGGAACTAATAAGTACAAGGCATTATAATGAAAAGCTTGCTAGATGATTATCGACGATTTCGATATAATTAATGGCGGTCGATGGCGGATGCGTACGCGCTGATAAACTCCCCATTATCTCGCTCGTGTATGAGATGTACTGGGGTTTTGTACTTGATCCTTGCGTACACGGTCTAAAACGTAGTATGTTGAATTTCATTTTTTTTTATTTAAGAGGATTAAACTCGAAACTTCACCAGACGCCTTACGCAGTGAAAATTACCAAAAAGAGAGACTTTTAAATTCCATTATACCCAGAAGCATATGGTATCACTGTTACTGACTTAAGAAATCGTCTTAGTGTTTGTTTGGAACGCGCTTCGCTTCGCTGTGCTTCTTTTTGTTCCAAGATGGTATGAGTGTTGCTGTAATCTGAATCCAGCTTTGGGAAATTGTTACGATATTTTTCGAAATGAAAACTCTTAAAATTGTTGCCTACTTACGAACATCACGGTTCGCAGCCTTCAATTATGAATAGTGTGCAAAGTCAAAGCTAAAGTCTATTTGAATATTGCAATTGAGATGAATATGTATCACAGCAGTCACACTCAGCAATTACTTATCAGTGACATAAATCACGAAATTGATTCGCCTCGGTTGTTACGCGTCATTGGGTTTAAAATTCAAAGCAATTCGTCTTTGTTGACCTTGACTCGCGATCTCGAGAGGTCAGTTGTTTCCGGGTCACTGTATGACTAGTTAGTTTTACTTTGAAAGTGGCTACTTTTGGGAACTATGGGGTGTGGATAAACTTAATTATTCAATTTGTGAAAGCGTGCGTGTGTTGTGCAACTGAAATTCTTTCTAATGCCCATTACACAACAGGTCCTAGTGTTACGAATTTAATGGTTTTCGATTTGGAGAGATGCTTAAGTCCATCTATAAGGGTGTGTTAATTCTTAAGGGTGGCTTTTGTTTAACATTGAATTCCTGTGGTTTATGATGAATGGTGACGATGATGATTTATCCTCTTCTAACTAACGATTGGAGTATCTGATGATTCAAGAAGTAAAGATTGGACGATTTAGTAAATATTCTAAAGCTTTACCTTCCAGTAAATTTGGGAGTAATTTAGATTCAGCTCCAGCAAGTGTAGGAAGCCCAATGCTGAACGTACCTACGGCCACCCAAACGATTTCTACAGCAACCCGTGCCAAGGCCTTCGTCAGAATATTTTTTTTTCAACACCTAGTATTTTGAATAGAAAAACTGCGTGTACTGAGTGCACCCTTGGCTTAAGGAAACACCCTTAGTACCGGTGCGTTGTCCATTACATACGAACACGGCAGAGGTGCGTCTTATCGTTAATTACCGGTTCGCGTTACCGGTTACCGATTACTAGCGTGATTTACCGGTGCCCATGTATTACATTTATTATTTTACCGGTTTCAATTAGCCCCGGCATAATCGACGGGGTTTTTATAATCCTTGATCCTAGAGTCGTCAGGTTTACTTCGAAAGCAAGGGTGAAAGGGGAATGCCTGTTCCTCATTGGACCTAAATTTCATATGGTAATTCGAAAACAGGGTCTTTTTGTACGTAATAATACCAGCCTTTACCATGCTTAATATAAAATCAATTGACAATTGCATTCTTGAGAAAGGTAGAATTAATGACGAATCAATTCACGTGGAGTTTTTTATATGTCTAATATTTGCATGAAATTTCGTTAGAGCGCAAATAATTGTGGAGGGACAGAAGGGATACCTTAGTCCATCAGTGGGATGAAATAGTTTAAGTAATTTAAAAAAACACATGCTCCTTCTACTTTTGAAGATTCGTGTTAATTAATCTGTGTTAACTTGTGTTACGCACTTCGAATACGAAACTATTCCAAATTGGACATGCTTTAATAAATGTCCGCTTCTACCAAAGACACGTATTTATTGAATCGTCAAGTCGTTGTAGATAGTCTCAGCAACACGTACAAATATGTTGAAAATTTCTCTTTAATGCCGCGAGACGGGGCAGAGGTCGCGTGTTGATCTCCGACGCTACCACGCTTATCCCAACTCATATTTCCAAAGATTTTAAAGGTTTAATCAATTTACTGGGATTGCGAACATCTTTATGAAGTTTCTTATACTTCTGACTGTGATTCGTGTATTTGTTCCTGTAATAAATATTTTTGACCGGTGAATTTTACACCTTTTCTTTAGCGGCTTCCGGGATTTTGTTTTTCTTTTAAAACAAATTCATGCAACGTCAAGTAAGCTACCGCTTTTACTTGTGCCATATATTTCTAAGATGTCACAAAAAAATAATCTAAGATTTCTCTGAATCATTGCATAATCAAGAAAACAACCAATAATCTTGATTACTACAATGTCCGAATTTTTAATTTTTAAAACTCCATGAATTTCCAATTGAAGAATTCTTAAACGGTACGTATAAATGCCTCAATTATTTCGCAACCTCCGCAAGGAACAGTTAATCAGTCGTGATTGGGGGCGAAAGTAATCAAAAAGCGATCGTCTGTCCGTCTGTGCGCTTTCATTTCCCATTCACAAGGCCAAAATCTTTGGATAAAGCCCCTTTTGTCTTGAGAACAATTCCTGCAGAGCGTGGACCGAGAGCCTTGGCGCGGAAATTTTACATTTCTTATCTTTTATATGCCTGCACTTCTTATTTTTTGTCTTAGAATGTTGAGCATGTGCACTGGGTTTAATCATTGTACTTTCGCATTGATTCCGAGTAGTCTTCTACCGCCTTCATCCTACTTTTACGTGAGGTCATCGCTATATTACTTTTTAGCCATGTTACAGAATAACTCGGATTGAAATACACGAACAACCGCCTGCTTGTAATCAACATTTATCAGAAATAGGCTACTTAGTCAACTAACTTGGAACAATGCGGCTTGTAGACTTGAATATCTTTAAAAATCTTGGGCAGAACTTTAAAATATGCGGGTGTTACAATGTTTTCCTTCGCCATTAAATCAGGCGATAATGAACTGAGAATACAAACGTAACTTTGAAACGTCATTGGTGTATACTCTAGGTGCAAAACCTTTAATCATTTAGTGCATTCGCATTAATTCTGGGTGGTACCATGTTAATATCGCAGATGAATCATTAAATCTAGTAATTAGTCACTCCTCTTTGATGTTCATTCACACTCGCCTCGTATATCTCAATTGTTGGTCGTTTTTCATAGTTCCTAGACAGTTTGCATGGCCTGTCAGCAATGCTGTACCGTCGAGATGCCATTCTTCCACGCTGCCCATTATAAACGCGGTGTCATGATGTCTCATATTAACAAATGCGTGTGTCGTAGTTTATACATCTCCCAACTTATATATGTGCAAAATAAGTTCTAATTGTTATTCCAAACGATCTTTGGAAACAAGAAAAAGAATATTGATCCATTTATCTCCATTCGCCATACACAGCTTTTAACAAACATAATTAATATCCTAATATTTTTATTATGATACGTGTATAAAACTGACATAACGACGTACTTTATCTAAGTTTCATTCTAATTCTATTAAACATCCCATTGACCTTTGTTTAATTTATAGTTATTACTTTAAAATGTTGATTCGATCTTGAGAATCAATCAAATATCAGCAATCTAAACGTTTGGGCGTTTGGAATTCATTAAACATATTTTTAACAATGACATTCTGGTGTGCGAATACATTAGCATCTTGTTGGATTTAATCTAAACGTTTCTAGTAATGTTTTCTGAGGCTTCACTGCTCACAAGCCCATATAAGTGCTGATGACTGTTGATGTAAACAAGTTTTAGAACGGTATTGCTAGGCAAATAAAGCCTTAAAACAGACCTTTTATTATTAGGTACTAATTATATTTATGTATTTAATTTTATCTAGACGGTTTTGGGTTACTTATTTTTAATTTTAACTTTTCAATCAAATTTCATACATACATAATGACAGACTATCGCGCCCGGCATAATTGTGTAAAACCCTGTTGTTAAACGAGAGAGAAACACAAAAATATAAATATTGATGAATATTTGTTTATTTGTTTATCTGTGGCTTCAAATATAGTATCTATAACATCGGGAAGTGGGATATTTAGGCGTATTAAAACTAATTTGAAATTATATTTGTAAAAGTTTATGGCTAATAAAATACTAATCTTGCTACATTCAAGGTTTCTCGCTAGTTGAATACGAATACTCGTAATACTATTAATTCGCACCTGATTTATAGACATCGTTAAACGCGCTAATAAGTGTGACATCCGCTAATTTGTCCAATTTTAGTATAAAGCCTGTGCATTATATATACGTATATTTATACCGGTGACTTGGTAAAGTAATAAAATCGTCTTGACCTCAGCCTATTTCAATGCATCAAAAAGTTTCGCAAAATCCTATTAATCTTTAAGTAATTTTGCCATCGTTTTAAATGCTTTATAGTTACGAAGAAGAAATGGCATATGAACTGACTCAGTGACTCGATGTATTTCATGATTTGATTTACTCTATAAAAAGACGTGAGAATCGACGCAAATGTGATAATTCACGAACCAATAACAGTCAATTAACGCGATACAGTGCAACCTTAATATAACGTACCTCAATATAACGACTTCCTCGATTTAACAAATTCATCGTAATCCCCTTGAATTGTCCATAAGAGTCAATATAAAATATACCTTTACATTGCGAACATTCTTTGCGTACAACCTCTTTATAACGAATTTTCAACTATCAAGAAAAAGTATTCATACCTCTAATTAACGAATTTTGCCAACCCAAAACCTTTACATAAAGTTTCCACCAATAATATAACTCTTAATCTTATAATGTGATTCATGTCTCGACATGTTTCGACACGCTTTTGTTTGTAAAGTAATCATTGTTGTTTTAATGGAAAGTAATGTAAACACCTCTGCTCGTCACTATTGTTAAAGATTTAAGTTAAAATGGCTCAGAATCGTTAAGTAATATTGAGGTGAATAAAACTATTCTTTTACCTCTTTATAACGAATTTTAGACCAATCTAACCTCAACATAACAAACCTCAGTTCAACGAATTACTTGATATTACGAATATTTTCTTGTTCCCCTCCGATTTGTTATATCGAGGTTGCACTGTATTTGCACATCATAACAAACGATCTACATAAGTCAAGGTGCTGCTAACTACTAGTATATATCAAACGTTCGCAAGCATCCGGCCCAAAGTTTTTAAACTAATAAAATCTGATAAATGAATCCGTGTTTCTGTTTTATCTTCGTCCCGGTATCACCTCGCTCAAATTTATTTTACAAATGGCTTATTTATTTTATACACTAATGTTTATTGGCAATTTGATATGTTAATTCACTTTCCATTCGTTTTAATCTGGCATTTAAATTTTAAAGCCTCGACTCGTCCGTCAGTCTGGCTGCATAACTTTTGATGACAGTTATTGTTTTAGGAAATTCCGATGTTAAGGATATTTTGCTGTGTTAACAGGATTTTTATTATTCAGAATATATTTTTTTAGTGATCGGTAGCAGAGTTGAGATTTGAGGCTTAAGATTAATCTATCTTTTTAAGTCTTCATATGCGTGGTTAATTTCATGCAAAGGGAAAGATTTCGATAAAATTATTTGGATTTATATAACTCTGGCTGACTGAATGAAACTTGGCACAGCGTTTAGTCACCGGACCAAGCACCTCATTCAAACCTGAAGTAGTCTACCCCGGACCTATTTGTAATATGTGTTTGACAGTCCTCTTTACTTTCGTTATTCTTCATTCCCGATTTAAAAGTACTCTACTTAATTTTATTTGAAATCAAGCTGCGATGGTTTTACCTTTCAGCGATTCATTTATAATCGATTTGCGATTAATCGATTGTTAAATTACCCGCATCATGCGTGTGTGGATAAGTTTAATAAAAGCGTGGCGGGCTCCCGCGCTATCCGCTTGTCGCACGCTATCATCTGTGTCAATCGAGATTCTTTGCCGATATCGATACGATTGCCACGTCACTGAGCCGCTCAGCGCGTCATCGATACTCTTTGTACATCACTATTTATTATCCAGCTTTATCGTGCGTTGTCTGGGATAGAACTAACTATTGATGGACAGATCGTAAGCTTTAGAAAAGCGATTATAATTGATGGAAATTAAAGAAAATAAATTTGTTATTTTTACTGATATAAATGTACAATTCGGTGTTTAAGAATCTTTGATGTTGTCGATAGACCTTTGTATCATGTCTTCAAAATATAATTTCTTATGGTTAAATATAGCCGTACCCATTGATGTAACTTCTAAAAGTTTATCTAATACAATTTCTATTGAAAGAGGCCTGTATTTATGTATCGTAGGTGTCCTCTAACAGTCACAACAGATTCCGTAAAGGATAAGAAGCCTGCGAAACAAGAGGTTGCGGGTTCGGTCCCCTCACTGCACCGCATCCATTAGTCAAATATAATTTACTACAAATGTTATTACTTAAAAAAAACACACAAATGTGCCAATTTAACAATACCTGTTTACGCGTTGTTTATAAATACTAAGGCCGTTGAACTGAATCTTTGTAAGTTAGTTATGTAAAGGGATGCGCGGGCGCTGCGTGGGAGTCTCGTAAACATATCACCATCTCTTTCATTCGCCACAATGCGCCAGATGAAGGGTGGTTTACGAGCCGCGAGTAAATTAGCATCGTTAGAGAGGGACGGATATATGTCAATCATGCACGGATAGAACACAGGTGCGACTGCTTTTTATTTTATTTGTTTTAAACAGTAACATTTATCATTATATGTGTAATGTTGTGGTCTACAGTATTTACACGTATAAATAATAAATAAGGTAAACAAGAACATTTCAAACGAAGAGTGTTTGCTGAAAAAAAAATGTTATTTAATGTTTTAAACAGATTGTTTCATAATTGTTGGAATTTATGATCACCGAAACTATTGAAAAATATACCTTAGTCCTTAAATTTTGAAGGGAGATTGATCACAGATAGATCTAGAAGTTTTATTTAATATGAAAACTTTAATGAATATTATGTATATGGGCAGCCTCCGTGGTGCAGTTGGTTGAACGCCGGCTGTGAAACGTGAATCCACGGGTTCGATCCCCGCACCGAAACAAATGTGTGTGAACCACAATTATTTGTTGCGGGTCTAGGTGTTTGTGAGACCGAAAAGTCTTTTGTAGTTCCTGATACCCACGACCCAAACTGGATCTTAGTGTGGGGTCAGGACTATGTATGTGACTGTTGGGTGCATTTATTTATTTTTCGATTCTAACAATTAATTATGTATATCTATTTATAGGAAATAGCTGTTGGTTAAACAAAACAGCTTTTAAACGGGCGATCAGTTGATCCGCGAGGTGATAGCAGTAGCCCTAACAGAATCGAGGGCAGGCGGCCTCAATGGGCTTTTAGAAAGTCGCAGATATACTGATCTTGTTGCGAATAGGGACGGGACGGAGTGTCCGGCTGAATCAATATATTTTAAATAAACACAATCATGTAAATTGCGAATGCAGCTATCTTAAGGCGAGCATTTGAATCATAAAGGTCAAAACAGTTAAATACTGCAGATTCGAAGTTTACTTTTTAAATTATAAAAAATGGTAACCATCTTAAAAGTGCTTAATGTTTTAAATATTTAAAGGACTGGTGTTTTATGAAGTCATTACGGTTTTTTAGCATATTACTTTAAGCATTCATTCCTGGTTATATTAATATTAAAGATCGAAAAGTGTTTATAATTGTATGGTTTCATTTACCACTCACAGATTTTGCAGAAAAAGTGAAACACATAGGCTATGCTACAGGCTTAGAAAAAACAACAAAAAAAAAATGCAAAATTTAAAAAATCCGCAAATAAATAAGCAACTCTCGCGAGTCGCAATCAGTACGCCGGCCGCGACGCAGTGTACCTACCCTTTCATTGTGAGTGCGCGGAACACGTCACATATCTCATTTTCTGAATGGTGGCAGATTAGATTATTCAAACGGTGAAACTGGCCGCCTTCCGAGTCGCAACCCGTTCGTAAATAACACTTGATAAGTTACGGGCCCAGACCATAATATGTACAGACCGTAACTGATGGAATTGGCTGTTTTAGATACATTACATACATACATAAACTCACGCCTTTATCCCCGAAGGGGTAGGCAGAGGCGCTACGAGGACACCCACATTTCGCCTTGTATGTTCCGTCCCACGATGTGATAGGGAGCGAGCCTATCGCCATATCGGGCACAAATTCCTGACTCCGGACTAATAATGAATAGAAAAAATGCAATATCACTTTGCCCGATCCGGGATTCGAACCCGAGACCTCAGCTTTGTAACCGTACCGTAATACAACTACGCCACCGAGGCAGTCGCAGTTTAGATACATTAATATGTCATATATACACATAGTATACACATACACTGTAATATAAAGTAGCCTTGGATGCAAGAAAATATAAGTAACTTATCGTTCAACAAACCACGCGAAAAATCCCAATAACATTAATTGTACTTAAGTTGACATTATTACAAGACTTGGTGAATTAAAGTTTGTAAGATTTAAATAATTTGTAATACCTTCGACAAATTACTTAAAGTATGGAAAAATATTTGGAAGGTAAAATAACATGGGTGACCACAGAACACAAAAAAAAAATAATTTTAAAATATAAATACAAAAACAAACCTTTTTATTTATCAGCAAACTGTAGCATCGCACCTTACCAGGAATGTGCTAGATACGCTACACGCTATAAGTGTGACCGCGGCCTGAGGCAGTATCTCATCTGATGTTTCAGCAATAAAGTGTGTCAGTGCCGTGAATGGCTGTCTAAACACAAAATTAAACTTATATCGCATTATTGTAAAATCAAATCCCTTTGAAAGCGCGTAAGATCGCGAGTGCTGTACACCCACGGCGGGGTATACGATGGGTACGGATGCGGTGCGCACGACAGAACTTCAGCGGGTTGGTAGTTTGTTTACTAGTTTGCATGTAAAAGTACATTTATATTACTGAGTAAAGAAAGTTGATGAACATTTAGCGTTATGGTTAAGTTAGTTTTCTGTGCTCACGCATTAATAGAATTATTCTAGGTCAAAATCAAAGTATACGTTATGTTTACAAATCTATTAAATACGGAAAGACGTATGTGTGTGGGCTGATTGTTTAAATAAATAATTTAAGCTGAACTCTAACGTAACTATCCCGGACATATTATCATTCATTATAGAAAATTACACCCTGAGGTCAAAACAGGTAGCCAGTCATGATAACATAGCAAATCTTTTTCATAAATTCATTAATTTTTTCATCTACATAAAATTGTGGGATAAATTATGTATATTCGTTGGTTTATCAAGACTAATCCACTTTTTTACGCTTAAGCAATAAGACTTCCATCAAATCGCCGTCAGTATGACCGCACACCGCGCTGTGACATAACTCACGGGCGCGATGTGCAGGCTCTTTTATAGTATTAATAAAATGCAGTGGTCTGAATAAAGCCTGCCATTGCGGACACGTCATGCAGTGTCTCTGCCTCGTAATGTGGGCTTGTGTGCCCATACGTGGGCTGGGACAGTTGATGTGTTGGTACAAGTTGGTTTTGATATGTAAGGTAAATGAAATTAATGTTTTTTTGAGATCGATGCATTCTGTTTGATTTTAAGATTGTTAAAATGAAGTTGGTTAAGAATTGTTGAGCTACTAACAATCACTGTAACTGGCTCTTGATGACATCATGACAGTTTTCCGTAATGTTTGATACCTACTTTTTATCAACTTTCTAAACTATCACTATTTTCTTCCTGAACAAGAATCGAAAACTGCTCATGAGGTAATTTTACTTTTTAAAACATTAAGTTAAACTACTCTTAATAATTCGTTTATTCAAATTTTTCAAAGGTTATTGACAAGGAAGTTTATAATTGGCCATAAAATATCATTTCACTTCCTTCTCAAATGATTTGATTCAAGTGATAAGTCAAAGAGATTCGAACATCTGATGACTAATGTGGGTAATAGGCGTGTGTATCCGGAAATGTTGACAAGTGATTAGTGGCGCCATCCGTGCTACAGTTTTATTGGCCTGCGGTGTAGGCTGCGGTTATTGACCAATATCCATAACCAATATGGCAAAAATGGTTATATTTTCATAATAATACCACAGGATTGAAAAGTCAATCACTACGCACTATTACGGTGAAGGAAAACATCTTGAGGAAACCTACATACCATAGCGATTTGTAACAATTTCTATGGTATGTAAAGTCCGCCAACCCGCACTAGGCCAGCGTGGTGGATTATATGGCCTAACCCCTCAATCGTAGTTTCGATTGTAGAGGAGGCCCGTGCCGATAGTAGGCCGTAATATGGGTATATACAGTACAGTACAGTACCACAGGAATCGAAATATTAATTAGAGATAGAGGTCCTACAAGAGAAGTTAAAGTTGGCTGTTCCGTTTCAAACGCCTCCATTGAGGTCTAAATTCTTATAACACCCAATCGTTAACAAACTTCTATTGGACTAGGTGGTGAATTAAGAACCAAACCGTCTCAGGTAACGTAGAAAAAGCCTTTGGCCAGCATTGGTACTGTTATGAAAATAAGACACTTAATTATTACTACAACACGGAATATAATATTTTAAGAGCCATTGTATATCGAAGGAACTTCTTTCAAAGGAACAACACTTTAGAGTATTTGAGCAAACCTTTAAATAATACTTCTAAAGATATTATTCACAAGAGGTCTTTTCTCGACTAGAGCAACGACTGCTATGTTCCCTAGCACCTGCTCCTCCACATTGATGTTGACAGAATGATAATAGCGGAAGTCAGTTTAATAATAATTATTATTTAATAAATACCTTGAGGAAACGGATATGCTTTGGGAACATGGTTTACACGAATATGTTGTTAGCCAGTTACTGTGATGATCTTACAATGATGCTTATACACTGGCAATAATAATATGAGCTAGCAATATAGAAGGAAGTAGGAATTACATTCGTCAGTATTTCCCATAGCTAAGTATAGACTGTGTGCTACACAAAACTAACTAGAAAACAGCAAAGCATCTTAAAACTCCTTCGTGTGCAGTGTGATTTCTTTATTTCCCGCGGTTCATTAGCGGCGGAACAATGGCGGCGGTTTGTAAACACTAAACGACGCGCGGAGCAGGCGCACGTGCGTTGACCCCGCGCACCTTGCGACCACTGGTGTATAGGTTTTATGACGCTTCAATTGTTGAATCACTGTTTTTTTTTTTCATTAAGATTTTAATTATGAAAGTTTTGGGTATGTTGGAAGATTTGCAATCAATTAAAAATCTTACTATTAAAAGGGTTTATACTTTAAAGGACTCGTGAACTAGTGCTAATTAGACTTGAAATACTTTCGAAATACTTGGGAATATATCCCAGGTTCATGTGATGACCAATGTTAAAACTAACAATAAATAACGAAATTTGAAACAGACCTTACTTTCAAAGTAGAGCCTTGCTTATACTTCCAACTTTAAACATGTATATTAATATCATAACAGTTTGTTTCTCTTCACTCATTTCAAATACTAATCTTCAATACACAACTCTCAATAAATTCTTATTTCCTGAAATGCAGAATGGATCCTTGCTCAGTCACTCTTCATTCCGAGTTGAAATCCATTAATTACCTTTGAAATAAAAAGCTTGCGAGCTCCTCCCCGCTGGACACATTAACAATTCAAGGAGGGAAAAAAACGCACTCGCAAAGACCACCTACATGTCTTGCTGAGTCGGCGGGCGTGGGTGTGCGACTAGGCAGATGCGATTTTTTGTCGGAGGATTTTTTGCAAAAAAAATGGTCTAGTTGTTGTTTGGACACTGGATTCTAAGGTTCTAATTTTGACTGCTGCTACTTTGGAGAAGCAACCTGTTGTTTTTTCAGATTTTTCATTCGAGGAGCATTTTCTTTTAAACTTTGATTAAAGCTTGTGCCTAAAGTATTTCCTATACTATTTTTTTTAGGTCAAATCTATAACTTACAATTCGCTCTTGAAATATACGCCTTAAAAGACTGCAGTAGAAAATTTAGTAGTAGCGATAATTTTCGAATCGAATTCCTACTTTACAAGCATTCAATTGATAGAGTCAAGTCGTGGCTAGCTTTCACACCGTTGCATTGCTTTGTATGGGGAAATGCCACATAAATACCCGACACTGCGTCATTTTAACTCGAACAAATTGTTTGCGTTTAGCCATGACGTCATTTATATACAATTCAACGCCTGAAGGGATTTTTAATAAAAGTAAAAATCTCCTTACTCTGCTTATCTTAAACCTAATAAGGAAATTCGGGTCTTTAAAATTCCTCAGTGATGATTTATCGATAAGACATACCTATAACTAAAATCGAGCTATCCATTTACTTTGAAATATTGTAGAAAATATTATCACAGCGTTTTATCATGCTGGCATACTTTATATTTCTGTTATTTTACCTTCAAATATTTTAAAATAATCGACACAAGCTGATTAAACATAAATTTCAAAACAGCCTGTCACTCACTACTTGTACTTAGTACCAACAGTAACTGTTTTAAGTCCTAGCCCTTCAAACATACAATAGCATGATAAATACCGCTTTCAACAGATCTGAAATTGGATCTCACATCTTATTCATTTGCAATTAGCATAAACATGTCGAGTTGTATTAACAATGCGGTTGGCGTCGTCGGCAGCTGCGAGCCGTCATCTATGTTTGTAGTGATTGGCATGTTGAAGAATATGTGGGAATTGATGCTCGGACATCACTATTTTATATAAATATGTCACGTGAGTTTTGAGAAAATCTGGATGTTTCAAAGATTTTCGTAAGAATTTAAGCAGTATTGACTACCATCCCGGAGTTTGATGTGGTGGACCAAGCAGTAACTCATTGCCCAGTAGTGGTATAATAACATCACAGGGCGGATGATTTTGTTTGCTGATAGGATGACAAATAATGTGGTGCAACACTATTGCAAGGTCATGAATTAAAATACATTTTATGGCGTAGTCAACAGAGTGGCAAACTATTTTTTTTAATAATATTAGCACCCAACAGTCACATACATAGTCCTGACCCCACACTAAGATCGAGTCTTGTGTGTATCAGACACTACGAGAGACTTTTCGGTCTCACAAACACCCAGTCCCAAAACAAATACCTGTGGATCACACAAATATTTGCCTCGGTGCGGGGATAGAACCTTGCGTTTCACAGCCGGCGTCTAATTAACTGCGCTAAGGAGGCTGTCAATTTAAACTGCCTATTTAGATAAAATGATACTTAAAGAAATAGACAATTATTCCATCAATAATCTATTAATTTTTTTTTCGAGATATTCACAACCTGCGACAGAATAATCGCGCGTGTCTACTTCGCCTACCTATGCTAGCGACAGAAGCAAGTAAAGACCAAAGAGCTGATAATTAAATCGCTCTCGATCGCAACACTTCACTTGATTATAAATCAGCGTGTAGGACTTTTTGCTCGTCGGCGCCTACTCCAAATTAACCTATAACTTATGCGCGCGATTTAATGTATGGTTGTATACCTTTTTATGTGTTTTGGCTATCTATACAAAAAAATCTGTAAATGATAAAGAATATTTTGAACTATTTTCTACATCAAAAGTGTATCGTAGATGAAAAGTTCTTTTGAAAATAGTTCTCTAAAATCTCTAAAAAGGTGATGAAAGGTATGTATGATGTTGTCATTTTTTAATGTAATCAATTAGAAAAGAGTGATTAGCTGATGCCGATGGGAAAATAATATAATTTTCTATAATATAGTAATATCTAAGTCGCGATTACATTTCTTATCACCATCAGAGGCTAAGACCAAAGCCGTTTATAAATTAATGCAAGTCTATGATCATGACATTAACATTGTGGTTTATCTAATTAAAAAAAAAATACTGTTTTACGAGGATAAAAATAAAATGATTTCAACGTCAACGTATTCTAAGTTTGTTAATTGTTCTGAGACAGGCAAAAGTGAATCGCACGGCATGGTTTATGTTATTGTAACAGGATGTCCTAATCCCATATACAATTGTATCAACTAGCGAGTGTCATATATTCATTTTGAAATACATTACTGATATTTAGTGAACACAAACACAGAACTGCAAACACAGCAGACAATACGAATAATCCCGACTCCTCAGTCGCATTCGCAAAAAATAATACGAACAAACAACATTCATTTAGAAAACTCAAATCGCATTGGAGAATGTCTCCCGACAGCGCTTTGTTCCGAGACGGCTCCACGTGGATTTTCTTTTTCCCTCAGTCACTCCGAAATGAAGTACCTCCGTCCATACGTTACTCCGGAAGTGGACAGCCCCACTGAAATGGCCGCCTTGTCGCTTCCGCCCCCCCATCCCCGTCTAACAACCCACCCGCCACCTCCAGGAGGCTTTAATTAAAGGCCAATGTAAGGTTTAACATGTCTCTACCTTTGGAAGGTACGTTTCACGAGTGAATTGATTTTTTTGGTACAGACAGCAAGGGTTAGGTGATTAAGGGTGGCGAAGGGTTGAAGTGGCCCTGTGATGTTTGCGGCTTTGATTTAAGTGTAAGGAGCCTCTCTTTGTAGTCTAGCCGTCCGCTTTTAGATTTTTAATTTGTAAGAGTTTAGATTAAGCATTCTTTATGTGATGTGTTTTCAAACGGACTTTGAGCATGCGAAGTCTGACGTATCGATCGGGGTAAATATCTTATTAGGATTGTAAAGCTTTTTGTTTCAATGTGTGGAAGTAAGTTAGGCAACAAGATCTTCAATGCTCTATGATGTCTACAATTATGTGTTTTCTCATCATGCCTTCTTTTGTTTCAGGTAAGAGAAAATTCTTCAGCCAATTAGTCATCATTCTAAGGTGATTCACCAAATAACCATCAAACGAAAATAAAACCATTCAAAGGTAGGTCTCAACTCAACCTGTATTTGTCAATAAAAAATTTAGTAAACATATCACAGAATCCATAGTTCGGTAATGACATCATCAAGAACATTTGCCAGCACGTGACCAGCCCGTTTACTATCGATAACATTGTATTGTGTACTTTACGAGCCTACACAATGCGCGCGACCAGCGACGGGAACAACGGGTCGCTTAGTGAAATTTCTTCATTAGCTTCGCCCACGCTCGGAAGCCTATGGTTTTGTATGCTCGTGTGTGGAGATAATGGTCACGAATTGTGTGGTGCGTGTGACAGCGGATGGATGAGCAGAGCGATTTTAGTGCGCATAATATCTTAATTGATGTGCCAAAGTGTCTTTGTTGTAAAATTTAAAGTGATAAAACTTTACATGAAACATAAATAAGTATTCAAAATTATAACAGACCTAGAGTTGTATAGTATGCGAGAATTTCTCATAGGTAGGTACCCAAGTGTGTCAAGTGTAGAAATTCTAATAACTAATTATATTTAAGTGGAATATCTACTGCCGATAGTCAGAATTGCATGGTCAGAAATTTGAATGTCATAGGACCAAATAGCCCAAATGTGTAAATGTCAATAGTATTCGATATTAATTTAACTATGCAACAAGGACTATGTGGAGAGAGTTGATGTTTCCGCTTCAGTGTAAAGTTATATAATATTATTTATAAAAAATATCTCGCTCTATCACCGCTGTAACTTACACCGCACACCGGTGTGCGCGCACGCATTTTTATAATACCAAATAACTATGATCACGTCAATTCCCGGACGATACGTCCGACAACTCTCAACGCTAATTTAATATCCAATATAATTCCGGACAGACGGCGTATTATGACAGCGCGATAATGAAACCGTTTTGAATTATGTGAACCGCCTCGTAAACTTTGTTATCTAATCATTTTTTTACTCGATCAATGTTGACACAGCCCCGTCGTGGGACCGTTTTGTAATAGGTTTTTTTATTTAGTGTCCGGTGTTTATTCGAGTTTTGTAAATGATGGTAGTAAATTTTAATAATTATGTAATTCAACTAAAATATGAGGCTACATAGAAATATACGTATTTTGGTATATTTATAGGGCACAATAAAATTTAATAAATACACATGACAATAGGAAGAAGTGGAATACTTTGAAATAAACAATGACAGTTTGTTTATGTTTTTGGGGTTTCAGTGTTTCTATTATCTATGAAATCCTCCTTTAAATTGATAGTAATTTTCAAGAATACAAATAATTAAATAATTTCATAAAGTAGTTTTAAATGCAGGAATTAGACACGTATATTTAAATTTACTTAAGGATAACTGAACATTAATATCTGGCTATAGACGATCATATCTCGGTGTACGACATAATTACTCGGGCCACATCTGCTTCGGTTTTAATAATCTATGTCGTAAGAAGAGAAAATATGAGCCAGCAAACAATATTTTTAAATATTTAATTAACGCTAAATTAGCATAGGCGACCTAACTAACCACAATCGAACTATCTCATAATGAATCGATACACATAATGAATTATTACGAGTCAAAACCGTTCAACTTATTCACATTGTAATTGCCAGTCGATAATCTTTGACAAATCGACTGGAGATTATAATAACCGCCCGGGCGTTCGACAAAATAGCTTATCGCTCAGCCCGCCTACGACATTAATGCCGTGTCGAATATGAAAGTCGTAGTTTTTACAACAAATTACCTTCTATATGTGACGGTTAATATTTTTTATAGATATTAACATTTTTGTCCGTCGTTTATAATATTAGGTGCAATGTCTTATGATTTCGTGATATTCTCCCAGTAACATTACTGGTTGTTAAATACGTAGTTAATTATTGTTTTTTATGTGTATGTTATATCGATAGGTTATCAATACGGTGGCGTTTTATGTGTTTCCCGTTTGAGTTTACGATGTATGTTTTGACTCCGGTTTATGCCGTCTAAATCTTTTCAGATTGTAAAATTAATTTTATGTCGATGATATTTTTATGTTTATGTTTAGAAGCCGTGTATGTTTGATCGATTTAATACGGCCTAACGAAAGATTAATTGATTTATGTCTTATTTATTTTGCTCTTGCCAACGTGAAATATTTTTCTTTTGTTCTATGTACTAACATGCCAATATATTGGAATATATTAAATATCTTCCGTCATGATTCTTGACTTCTAGGGTTCGAAACCTAGTCTAACCATTCATGTCATAAACTTAACAAAACATATCAATAATACTATTTAATTTGTGGTAAAAGTCGTTGCCATTGTCATCGGACCATACACCCTTAAGCTTGTACTATGCATGATGTCTGTAATATTGTAGGTTCCACATACACATCATGCATTTTACTTCCAGTTAAATCCTGTATATTATGAGACATATATATCACTAAGGTATATATTAATATAGAACATGGCGTGTAAGATGACGTCACCGGCATATGGCGAGTGTCATTGTCCGCGCGGAGATAAGCTGATGCGCTCACATGGACTCGTCGAGGATCAGTCGCTGTCTGTCTGTGGACATATTTGTATACATATATGACATACTATGTAGTGGGAAGATGTCAATATTGATGTTTGTAAGATGTTGTTAAGCAGATAATGTTAGAAGGGATTGATTTTAAATGTTATGTGTAATGGTTGAAATGTTTCGTGATGAAGATCTTGGGGGCCTCTTTGGTAATGTAGGTTGCTGAAATCTGTGACAGCCTAATGTAATGTTTGTATTTTTAGTTAATTATCACTAGCATTGTCTTTGAGAAATATCCTAATGAATCCTAAACACTTGAAAGTCCTCTACAAGAATTTTGAAAGTCTGTATTTTAAAACTAGACTGGCATCTACCACCCAAGATTCTTATTTATTATACGCATATCCCAAGTAATGACCAATGAACGGGTATAGTAATACCCAGTTAAAAACAATTCATCCTACAACCCCTAACCAACCGCATCAAGATGCCAACTGTTATCCCAAGCTCATTAAAGAGCATGCCCGTCTTGAGACACAAATCACACGCAGAAGCGTATTACAGTAATGCATCGGCATCGATTACTGGCTGACAAGTTAATACGTATGTCAACCGGCCGCAGCGGGGCGGCAATGGATATCGTATAATTAGGCCACGGGAAATCTCATTACATTGCTGTGTTTGTAGTGGTGTGGGTAGTTTTTATCGTTTGAGCCGAGGGCATTGGTAATGAGGACGTGTGAGGAAACTGATTTGAAAATGTATATTTTAATATTTAAATAAATAATAAATACACCCAACAGTCACATACATAGTCCTGACCCAACATTAAGATGAATTAAGTCTTGTGTCGCAGGTATCAGACCTACGAGATACATTTCGGTCTCACAAACACCCAGACCCGAAAAAATATTTCAGGGCCGCACAAACATTTCTCTTGGTGCGGGGATTGAACCCGCGGCCTCTCGTTTCACAGCCGGCGAATTTATGTGGTCAGTGACCACTTGTCACTGCACTGTCTCAGGATATATTTTTTAATAATTTAATAATATATGCGTGTTATAATATTATGAATAGAATTCTATCCAACTTTAGCCACAGGAAGTTTACTGTTGAACATAGGCCTCCCCCATGGATATCCACATCGACCTGTTGGAAGCCGCCTCCATCCAGCAACTTCCTGGAACCTTGACCAGGCCGTTCATCCACGTATTAGGCAGGCGTCCGACACTTCACACGCTTCTGAATAGAATCAAAAAGGGCTTATTGCTGGATGCAGGTGCTTACAACACGTACCCGTGGAAACCGTTCAGGGAAGCCTATGAGCAAATTTCCTGTGGATGAAGAAAGAGAGGTAGAATCAGCGAGGGCTACTCAGCATTTTAGGTATATGAAGTAGAATGTGGGGTTTCTTAGGTGATAGTGAGATTTTCCATGATTGCACGATGGACCGAATGTCAAGCCACCATATGCATTGTGACTTGCCAAATGTCTGGGACCGCTTGACGTCAGAAAAGCACAAAAGTACTGTCGGAATTATAAATACATAAACTCACGCCTTTATCCCAGAAGGAGTAGGCAGAGGCGCCACCAGGACACCCACGTTTCGCCTTGTATGTTCCGTCCCACGATGTGATAGGCGGCGAGCCTATCGCCATATCGGACGCAAATTCTTAACTCAGGGCTGATGATGAATAGGAAAATTCAATATCACTTTTACAATATCGCTGTGACACAATTCTTTGTATAACATGCATTATAAAACATTTAGAACCTATTCGCGAGTCCAGTGGCCGGTTAGAAACGTGAATCATTATGTTACATATAGGGTTAGTTACACATGTTACAAATTATAAATAGGAGACTTTTATGTTCACAATTTCTTATTTGTTATTAAGTAGTAATTCTCACTTCTTTTATTTTCACTAAAATAACTGCACCACCCGAAACCCAGCAAGTGTTATTTATTAATATGTTGTACGTTATACGATATATATTTATGACGTGCAAAGCCTTATGGTATTAAGGAACGTTTACACAGACCGCTGCTCTTGACAGAAGAAGACGCGGCGCGAGGCTTAAGCGGACAGCGGGTATTCAACTTTATTATAGTGAGCGGAAATTACGCTATATGTCCTAGTAATTACACATATTTGATTATTTTTATAAAGTTTAAGTGAATTTTTAAGTAATTTCATAGTTTTCAAGCCGAAAAATACCATAACTATGAATTTATTGTAATCCAGTATAGGATACATATTAGATTTTAATCATTATAAGGTGGGTAGTAAAATAAATAAATAAATAAATACACCAAACAGTCACATACATAGTCCTGACCCCACACTAAGATCGAGTCTTGTGTCGTGGGTATCAGAAACTACGAGAGACTTTTTGGTCTCACAAACACCCAGACCCGAAACAAATACCTGTGGATCACACAAATATTTGTTTCGGTGCGGGGATCGAACCCGCAGCCACACGTTTCACAGGCGGCGTCTAACCAACTGCGCCACGGAGGCTGTCCAAATGAAAAATAATATTATAGTTTGATTTCTCATATCACTTAAATTCTTTAGTGAACATTAAAATAAGCATTTCAACACGATATTTGTACTTATCGATAATGCAAGACAATAAACAATAAATTCGTGCGTCACTTCGAAAAGTCATAGGTTTCCATCCCAAAACCTTCGACTCGGTAGCTCATTTAGGTACCAACAAGGCTATCGTAATTACACATTAGTGACGCAATTTATAAAATTTGAAATACCAAGCTTATTAACAGGCGCAGAAATTGCCTTAGTGATATATCGTTTCGTTAAATACTAATTGTTCCATACAATAGAATGTTTAAAGCTAATTTATGTTAATCGAGCGTTTATCCGAAACACCTGCCGTTTAATTTTGTTTCGTTCATTGGTCAGTTTAATTGTTTGAGTTCCTTGAAGCAAATGAATTATTTCGCATTAAGTTATTTTTAACTGCAATTTCAGCGACATTTTAAACTTTAAATAACCAATGACTATTAATAATATTTGGTAGAGATGTATTTGTGGTTAGCTCGCTTGTGGCTTGTGAATTAGGCCGCGGTCCAAGTCGGAGACAATTGGCACGTCACCGGCAGAGGTCGCTTTTGCAAGTAACCACAAATCACAAGTGTCGCCCGCCGGTCAAACGCCGCCCGGCTTAGGCCGTGTGTGCAGGCTCCATCATATACCACATCTTATGCCCTGGCATTGTTATAATTAGTTCTAAATGCGCGATTATACCTGTGTTTGTTTGAGAATGCTTTCTTCAAGGACTTTGTACAGGAAAAGATTTCTAAATTATCTTTATTTTGAGTGAGTTTATTTTGACAACCTCCATGCCGTAGTTGGTTAAAACGCCGCCTGTGAAACGAGAGGCCGCGGGTTCGATCCCCGCACCGGAACCACCGGGTGTTTTTGAGACCGAAAAGTCTTTCGTAGTTCCTGATACCCACGACACAAGACTAGATCTTAGTGTGGGGTCAGGATTATGTAAGTGACTGTTGGGTGTATTTATTATTTTTTTAGTTTCAAATGTCTTTACATTAATATTGTCCTTAGCTGCGATAGCGAAGCTTTCAACTCGTGTCCTAATTAACTTATACAGACCTACATCATAACACATTTTTGGTGTTTCCTAATGTATTCATAATGCACAATTATTATTTCAGTAAACTAAAAAACTCTGATATTCAACTTTAATATCCTTTTGCGATCTGACTGCAGAAGTCTACATGTCTACTTACCATTACGGAATGGGTCATAACGATAGTATTACACGATAGTCCTTCTAAGACTAACAGACTACTACACATATCGATATGTCATGTATAATGTAACAATGAAAAAATATTTTTAATATATTTGCGCATTAACTCACGTTGATTTTCAAGATTACCAAAACTAACCTGCATGTATTATCCACGTATGTATATCTACATTATTACTGCCTCTGAACCTCAAGGTACACCGTCCAATGACAGTATAATGAACCGATCATCTAAGTCAAATGAGTAGGTACAAATGAGTGTGTCGGTGCACACGAGCGATAATTTCTTGCGATCGGGCGCTTAATCAGCCGCCCGTCTGCGCGATAAATGCCCCACTTTGCGCCCGATATGAATAATTGACAATCTTATGTTTCAAATGAGTTCCTGTGTGCTATTGGATTCGTATGAAGGATGCTGTGACTAATTATTTTGCTGGGTTGGTTTATTGATACATGTATATGGGAGCTGGATTATGGGTATAGTATTTGGTTTGCCAGGTCAAATAATTTACTTTGTCTTTTTTTTAGGTAAATTCGTGTTATAACGCTTTAGATTATTATTGGTTTGATGTCAGGCTCGCGACCAATAATAGCATAAGGAAAATCTGTCCGCAGAATGCTTCCAAATTTATGGTAGCAATATTTATGAGAGGTGAGTGATCCTTGAATTGCTGGTTAGTACCAGGTTTTTAAACTTTCACGACTACCTCACTGTACTGTACTTAATAACGAGGACAGTTCTAAATAAAACAATCAGAAATCCTAGACAGAAATTGCTCTTGTCGGTCGTCATTATCGTGTCGGCTTCATGGAGGTTTCATTGAGCTCGGATAGTGGTCACTATCTAAATACGAAAATTTAGAAAATTACTCAATGAACCTACTCCCCTTACACCCCACATTACACATAATTAGCACAAAGTACACAGTATTTTTTAATTTAAACCCGCTAACCCTTCCGGACGAATAAACTGAAAGATAAGATTTAACTTAATGTAAAAGTTACTTCTCCGAGGCGTTGTAAACACGAGTCCGTCCCGTGGCGGTCGTCACTCCGAATCACTGCAAGGCTTGCATTAAGTGCGAGGGGGATAGGTGTATACGAAACTCTGCAAGCGCGAGAGGGAGAGAGCAGAAAAGACGTTTTGCAGTCGTCATAATTTCGCGGGGCAGACTAATAATAAAGATAAACCTGGGGGGTTGGCGGTAGCGGGTGTGCGCTGGCCCGGATTTAGTTTGTTGTTGGTGGTCGTATTATTTTTGTAGTTTGCGTTTGTATTTTATTGAAATATACCCAAGATAGCTTTTTTATGTAATGACTGTTAGATATTTGTTATTTAAATTTAATTTTTGAATTTGTCTCATGATGTTTTGAACTGTTTATCACCTTTATGTGTGTGTATTAGGAAAAGTATATTGAAGTTAATAAGTATTATTTATTGTGGCCATTTGGCATAACGTACTCATTGTTTAATAAGGCGATTAATTACTTATTGTAAGTAATATTTTTATTTCGAACTTCCTTATAAAGTGACCTTTACCAATAATCGGCTGTGTCCTCATAATTTATTGTTATTGTATTTTTATCCAGGGACCTCAGCCCCCACTATACCTCTCCAATTCCGTTCCCGTGTAGTATGTTTATACGCTGGCGTTAGTTTTTGTGCTAGCGCAGTTTTGGGTTAGTTTTCGCGAGTTGTCTTCAAGGTTCATTCGTTAGCCTTGTGGTTGCTTTTATATCTCCTCTATGTGGCCTCAGTTCTATGCTCAGGGTATGATATTTTTAAATTATTTATACGGGTAATGAAAAATAGGATTGAGTCATGTTAGATTTTCTTAATGTGGATTTTGCATGGAAGGTCGAAATATTTTATTCTCATTTTTATTATAAGGTTTATTAATGAATTTTTAAATCATGAATATTGTGTTTTATCACCTTTAGTGTGAAGGAAAATTAAAAAATTAACTTCACTAAAATTATTGTGATTTAGAATTTGCGAGTATTTTTTTAATATCAGCTTTATCGATATTTTTATAGCAGTTATAAGTGGGGCCGATAAATGAACGTGTTTTGAAAATTACGTCATCAACTAACATTTTCCGACTTACAAAGCTTGAAATATAAAAATGCTAAGCATGGTTAAATAGGTCATATTAAAAGTCTGCAAGTAGGTTCTGTTCGGGCGTTATTTCAAAATTCTCGAAAAATAATGTTGCTTAACTTTGTCGGTATTTTCCCCTTTTTAAGCGTATTAAAAAGGCATTAAAAACTTTGCATTGAAAATTCTTACTTAGTACATGCATACCTCTTAAACTGGAAACTTATATTAAATTTAGAATGCATTCGGTTACCAGACTATAATCTATATTTTTTTCTCCCTAGCCTTTTTAGACAGGCTAGAAATATTTTGCCTAAGCAGCCGTTTACCTAATTTAACATCATTTAACAGTTAATACTCGCATACATACATACATAATCATCACGCCTGTATCCCATAGGGGTAGGCAGAGACTATGGATCGCCACTTTGCTCGATCCTGACATATTACTTTCGCTTCATCAACTTTCATCAATCTCTTCATGCATTCTCGTCGGTTCAGGGTACTTTCGACCTGACCCTTGTTGAGGGTATCACCGATTTGGGTGGTGTAGGTACGTGAAGTCGACCACTACCGACTCTCCCATCCACACTCGCCTTGTATATTTGCTTGGTTATTCTCCTTTCATCCATCCTCTCTACATGACCACTGTTAATACCCACAATTATTTGAAAATCACAAAAACCGTTATTTTATGTGCTTGGAAATTGTTGTCAATACAGCTAGTTATACAATTGAGAATATTAATAACACAGTTTTATACAGAACCTGGCAATCGAATCCTCGACCTCACAACACACTGTGTAAGTTTTTACTAAACCAATACTTCTGATTTATTTACTCATAAAAATATTTTTTTGCTTAATCTCTTAATAATAATAATAATAAGAGTAGGCGACCAGCGACGAGCCATAGTAAATAACCGCTTGTTACCGACATCCATACTTAACGAAATTCAAACAGATGTTACTAACTTCCTTCAGAATAATGAGCAGCCACCCAACACAATTACACAGACAGCAGGCAGAATGAGATGGTCTAACGATATAAATGAATCCATTATTCGCATTTACTTTAAAATTACTGAGCTTGAAACTAACCTCACGGCATATTGTAAAAAGATGCACGACAAATTTATAGATATGTATCCAAACCTATCTCATATCTCCGAACAAAGATTAGCTGACCAAAAACGAGCCATAATAAATAATAAGATGATATCCGAAAACAGAATGCAACAGATAAGACGTGAAGTAGAAATTAACTTAAACTCGCACCCAAGCATCCCCCAAGATGAACACACACCACATATTCAAACACATAACCAAATTAATAATTTTGAAGATGGTATAGATGCAATAGCCACACATCAATCTCCCACTCCAATACAGAGAAACTCAACAGATAACACCATAACTAATAAATACAACATAGACTATGATAAAATAAATCAACAATTTTTTGAAACTCTAGAGACATTTAAATTAACTGAACCGACTACAAGACCCTATATACCGAAACAACGAACTTCCAAAAAATTTGCGTGTATTATGGAATACATAAATAAAACTATACTTCCAAATTTTTTTAATGATGAATAAGATTTTCTCACTTTTCAAACAATAGTATATTCAGCAGCCTATACAGCTGCCACATGTAACGGTGCTAAGATAACCATAGAAAGTGGACAACAGCGACAAAAATATAAACCACCGTGGCAGAAGAGATTAGAAAATAAAATAGGAATACTAAGAGCAGAAATAGCACGTTTAATCCAATATTTACAAGGAAATAGAAGTAGAAGAATTATAAAAGCAGTTGAAATAATAAAAAGTAAATATAAGATCCACGCCCAGTATGAAAGTTTAAATACAGAATTAGAACATTTTTTGGATACAATAAAACAAAAATTAAATGCAGCAGCTAGTAGACTCAAAAGATATCTTACTTGTACAGCCCGTAAAAAACAAAACACCCAGTTTAAAAATAATGAAAGAATTTTTTACAGAGAACTTAATAAATCCGACCATAGAAACTCAGATTCAGACCGTGTACCAATACCTACATCCGAAAGTCTTCGGCAATATTGGGCAGGCATATGGGAAAACCCGCTACAGCATAATTCCCACGCTGACTGGTTAAGTAGTGTCCGCGAATCAACCTTAAACATACCTTTAATGGAATTTGAACACATATCCATAGACATAGTTTTACGCGTAATTAAAAATACTCATAACTGGAAGTCACCGGGAACTGATAACATCCAGAATTTCTGGTATAAGAAGTTCACATCCACGCACACCCATATACACAGACATTTAAACACCTTCTTACAATCACCGGACAAAATGCCAGATTATATCACACATGGAGTAACGTATCTTCTACCTAAAGATAATGACACCGAAAATCCAGCTAAATACCGACCCATTACGTGCCTCCAAACCATTTATAAAATTTTAACTGCTTGTATTAATGAAACAATATACAGTCATATAAGTGAATATAATATACTGGCAGAAGAACAGAAGGGTTGCAGGAAGAACAGTCAAGGTTGCAAGGAGCAACTAACCATAGACGCGATTACAATTAATAATGCTTGCAAAACAAACCAAAATATCCATACTACATTTATAGATTACCGCAAAGCCTTTGACTCAGTACCACACAGTTGGCTATTAGAAGTTCTCCATATTTACAAAATCAGTCCTACAATAATAAATTTCCTAAAATCATCCATGGCAAACTGGCAAACTGTTTTAAAGCTAAAACTAAATTCTATTCCAATTATTACTGAATCAATCCAAATTCTTAGAGGAATCTTTCAAGGAGATGCCTTAAGTCCATTGTGGTTCTGCCTGGCGCTCAACCCTCTATCTCTTCTTCTCCACAAAAGTAAAGCTGGATATGGTCTTAATTCTATCGACTCCCAATTTATCTTCTCTCATCTATTTTACATGGATGACATAAAACTATATGCCAGTAGTAAAGAAGATCTTTTTCACCTAATAGATATCACCCAACAGTTTTCTAATGACATTTATATGCAGTTCGGCGTCGATAAATGCAAAATTTTATCCATAAATAACGGAAAATTACAAAATAATAGTTACATTCTAGATACCGGTGAAAATATTGAACCCATGGATGAATATAGTACATACAAATACTTAGGATTTCAACAGTTTCGTAAGATACAGCACAAAGATATTAAACAGGATCTTACTAAAAAATTTAAACATCGCTTGAACCTTATTTTAAAAACACATCTTAGTTCCAAAAATGTCGTTAAAGCTATTAATACTTTTGCCATCCCAATATTAACTTACTCCTTCGGTATCATAAACTGGTCACAGACAGATTTAAAAAAACTGCAGAGAATAATAAATACACTTTTGACTAAATACCGAAAACATCACCCAAAATCCGCCATAGAAAGACTTATTTTACCGCGGAACGAAGGAGGAAGAGGATTTATAGACATACAGAATTTGCATAATAAACAAATCACATCATTGAGATCGTACTTCCATACTAAATCTTACCAGTCAACCCTCCATAAACATGCATCAAACATAGATATTAAACTCACTCCACTTAACCTCCATGATACCCAAATACAACCCAACGAAAGAATTACAGATATGCAGCAGAAAATTGCAAGATGGGCAGAAAAATCACTACACGGAAGACATCGATCCCACTTGACTCAAAACCACGTCGATAAAGAAATGTCGAACGAGTGGCTCAAGAAGGGTGAACTGTTTCCTGAAACAGAGGGTTTTATGCTCGCAATCCAGGACCAAATAGTACTCACACGTAATTATAAAAAGTTCATAATTAAAGACCCAAGCCAAACCACAGATACATGCAGACATTGTAATTCCGCTTCCGAAACTATCCAGCACATAACAGGTGCCTGTAAGTCTCTAGTCCAAACGGACTATAAACACCGGCACGATCAGGTGGCTGCTATTATACACCAATATTTAGCTCACCAATATAAATTCATTAACCAACGAGTCCCCTACTACAAATATAAACTAGAAACAGTACACGAAAACAGGCAGTGTAAAATCTATTGGGACCGGACAATAATCACGGATAAAACTATTCACTATAATAGACCGGACATAACTTTGCATAATAAACTAACTAACACTATATACCTTATTGACATAGCCATACCGAACACACACAATATTCAATCAACAACATCAGATAAACTCACCAAATACCAAGATCTTGCAATAGAATTAAAAACCCAATGGAGAGCTGATACAGTCCACATAGTACCGATTATTATGTCCTCCACAGCGATAGTACCTAAAAGCCTACATCAAAGCCTAGAAATATTAAAAATACCTTCATATGTTACATATCTTTTACAAAAAGCCATAATCTTAAACACTTGTCGCATTACCAGAAAATTCTTGTCATCATCATCTGTGTCGTCCACGTATACTATAATTTAACCTGATATGCTTGGCTATGGCCCGTACATCAGGCTTATTTTCCCTTTTATGGAGATAAACCGTTATAACTTTATAATAATAATAATAGCCTTTATTCAGATAATCTTAATCTAGTAACAAAATTTTTATTATTCTAATATATCTATCTTATTTATTTTTTGAAAATCTGTTTGCCCATCGGCAAAGGCCTCCTCCAACCGTTTCCATTCTGATCTCTCTTGCGCTACTCTGTTCCACATCACTCCTGCTACTTTTCTTATGTCGTCATCCCACCTTCTTTGCGGTCGGCCCCTCTTCCTTTTGCCTTCCCTTGGATACCATCTTGTCACTTTCTTACTCCATTTGTCATGTCCTCTCATCGTGTGGCCTGCCCACCTCCATTTGAGTCTTCTAATCTTCTGTGTTACGTCTATGATTTTAGTTTTATTCCTGATGACATTGTTCCTTATTCTATCTGATCTTTTTACACTTAACATACTCCTTTCCATAGCGCGTTGACTAGATGCAAGTTTGCTTGTCATTTCGTGGGTTAGAGTCCATGACTGACATCCATACATCAGAACGGGTAATATGCAGGTGTTAAAAAGTTTACTTTTAACGTTGATGTTAAGTTTTTTGTCTTTCATGGCTTCTTTCATGCTCCAATACCTTTTCCAGCCATTTGTGATTCTTCTTTTTACTTCTTCTCGCATAGGTTCTTTTTGAGTTATGAGTTGTCCTAAATAAATGTATTCGTCAGTGTAATTTATTCCAGTGTTTCCTAGCAGTATTACGTCTTTGTTTCCATTTGTCATTAATCTAGTCTTTTCAGGATTAAGTTTCAGCCCTACTTTCTCACTTTCTGTGGCAAGGTCAATTATCATTTTATTCAAGGTTTCAGATGTTTTGGCAAACAACACTATGTCATCTGCGAATCTCAGATGAGTCAATAATATGCCGTCAATATTAATTCCGAAGTTGTCCCAGTCGAGTCTCCTAAAAACGGATTCCAGAACCGCTGAGAATAATTTGGGAGATAAGGGGTCTCCTTGTCTTACGCCTTTCCCTATTTTAAATGCGTGACCTTTCTTTTCTAGCTGAATTCTGGCACTACTATGACTATATACATTCTTTATTAATCTTATGTATTTGTGTTCAATTCCTTGTTCTACTAATGCTTCCCAAATGTTTTCGTGTAGTAAAGAATCGAATGCTTTGCTGTAGTCGATGAAGGCAATGTAATATGTGAGCTGGTATTCGTTGTATTTCTCTAATATCTGGCGAACTACGTGAATGTGGTCAATCACCGAATATCCTTTCCTAAATCCAGCCTGTTCTATTGGTTGATGGGCGTCTAGAGTCCCTTCTATACGTTTTAAAATAATCTTTGAAAATATTTTGTAGATATTGGACATGAGACTGATAGGACGGTAATTTCCGATTTCGTGTTTATCTCCTTTCTTATACAGCAGGATTATATTGGATTCTGTCCATTGTTGAGGTATTATTTCTGTTTTTATTATGTCATTAAAAATATTTGTAAGGACCGGTGTAAATATTTCACTGCCATGTTTTAAGATTTCGTTACTTATGCCATCGGGAACGGGTGCTTTGTCTATTTTTTGGCTAACTATAGCTTTTTCAACTTCAGCGTGTAGAATGTCAGGAACAGTCGAGGATTCCGCTAGATCAATTTGACCTTCTATTATTACATTACTTTCGTATAGTTTTTCGTAGTACGATGTTGCTATTTCTAGTATGTCAGTTCTGCGGTGATTCCACTTTCCACTTTCAGTTTTCATTTTAATTACCCAATCCGTTGAATTCTTTAGTTCTTTATATGCTTTTTTGATGCCACCTGTTTTATTTATATACTTTTCTATAGTTTTCATTCTGCTTTCTTTTCTGTCTATTCTCATGTTTTCTTTAATTTCTTTACTAATATTTGCTATTTGTTTCCTTCTATCTTGTATGTCTGTTGCATTAATGAGTTTATTTCTGGTTTTAAGTAGTTCTTTGGTATTGTTGGTCAGCCATTCTTTCCGTTCGTTTTTGATATTTGCAAATTTTTGTATTTGTGTTTTTGTAGCTTCTTCTATCCAGTTGTATTTTTCTTGAGTATCGAAGTCTTTTGTTTTAACTTGGAAGTCTATAAATTTGTCTCCTAGAGCGGTTATTACTTGTTCTAATTGTTCAGTTCCGAGTTTTATAGTTTTATAATCTTGTCTTGGTCTAGGCTTTTTTGTGCTATTTGCTAGTAGTTCTGTTCTAATTAGTTTATGGTTGGTGTTAAAGTTGAGTGTATTTATTATAGTAAAGTTGCTGAAGGCTCTTTTCCTATTGGTGATTATAAAATCAATTTGATTTTTTGTTTTGCCATCTGGTGAAACCCAGGTCCACATGTTTTTCCTTTTTTTCCTGAATATGGTATTTAGGATGGTTAGGTTATTTTCTAGCGCAAAGTTTATGATATGCTCGCCATTCCTACTTCTGGGTTTTTTGCTGTATGTGTAAGGTCCTATTATATTTTCTTCTCCTGGACGCATATCACCAATTTGTCCATTACAGTCTCCCATCACTATAAGGTTTTTATGACCGTGTTCATGAATCGCTGTATTTAGATCGAAGTAGAATTTATTTATAGTTTCTGACTCTGATTTTTCGGTTGGCGAATAGATTTGAACTATGGACCAAGGATCTTTATATCCAGGTAGTTTCAAATTCAGTATTGCAATACGCTCTGAGACACCAACGAATCCTTCCACAAAGTTTGTTAAGTGTTTTTTGACAATAAATCCCACACCGTGAAGTCCTGGGGTCTCTCCGATATGGTAAAATATAAAATCTGGGTAAGATTTTATGTTTTCGCCCATTCTTCTTACTTCGCTCAAGCCAATAATGTCAAATTTGATGTGTTTCAACGCGTATAGCAGTTCTGTAAGATTTTCTTCATTTTTTAGGGTAAGTACGTTAAGGGATGCGATGTATATTGTATTTTTATGTCTTTTGATGTTATGCTCGTTGTTTGTTATTGGAGGGTTTTGGTCTTCTTCCCCCACGAGGACCGGTCGGCTTGGGGGAGATTGATGTATTTTTGTTTCTTTGTAGCTGGTTTCTTCGGTTGGTTTTGGTTTCCATTTGCCGATTTTTAATTGCTATTGTTTACTTGTAGCAGAAATTTCGGAAAGAGAAATGGATCTAGGCTTCATCATTTCGAAAATATTTGGTTTGTTTGGCTTATTTGGAGGTCCAGTCTGTTGTTTTTTAGGTTGGTTATTATAAGCAGAGGGTGAAGCGGATGGTTCTCTCTTCCTTTTCTCTTGGTTATTTTTATTTTCTTTGACTATTAGTTTATCATACTTCAAATATGCCATATTTCCTTTTTTTCTCTCATCAGCCAGCTCAGCCTGTAGCTTTTTCCTCTTTTCCAATACTTCTTTTGAGTAATCGTCAGTGATGTAAATTGTTTTTAGGTTACTTTTGTTCTTCATGATTTCATTCTTTTTCATATTGCTTATGAATGAACATAGTATCGGCCTGGGTTTGTTACCTTTTTTGTTTCCTAGGCGGTGGATCTTGTTGATTTCTGTATCTTCCAATTTAATTTTTAGATCATTATTCAGATTTCCTTTTAAGTGTTGGAGTAATTCGTAATTTGTCTTTTCTTTTTCTTCGAGTCCAAATATTATAATGTTATTTTTCTTTTCGCCTCTTTTCAGGAACTCTATTTCTTTTTCTAATTTCTCAATTCTGGTTTTTAAGTTCTTGTTTTCTTCCACTAAAGGAATTAATTTCTCTTCCATTTTATCCATAATATTTTGTGTGATCGATTCCTTTAGTTCAGCAGTTTGGTTTTGCAACTCAATTTTCATTTTTTCAAATAGTAATTGAAATTGACCGTCCATTGTATTATTACAAAGTTGTTTGCGTGTGTTGGAACGTAATAGTAGAAATTGGTAGATATTAAGCCTTGACTGAAGTTTAATTGGCAACACTGTTACAGGTGTCACCTTTGGCGTTGTTATGACAGTACAATGAATTTTGTTTTCTAACCTCAATGTATGATGAATTGAGACGAATCATTGGCGAACTCCAAGATCATGCAAATATGATTATGTTTAACCACTTCACTCAAGTTTTGCTTGTTTTACGTGACGAAGTGCGTATTCATAGACCACTGTGACTACTTCTATTTGTTTTTTTCTTCCGGAGTTTATAACTACGATGTTGTCAGTTTAGAAGCCGGAAACGGAAACCCTTATAATCTCTTAAGACGCTATTAATTATTATTAATAGGAAAGACCGGTCAATAATTTAATATTATCAATCCATAAGTAGTACTGGAAGGCTCGTAAAGTGAAACGAGTAATGTCTCTACATTTATTGTTGGAAAGTTTGTGTACGCTTATAGCGGGGTTCGCAAATCTTTTACAACTTGCTGTATCTTAACTCCCGCTCTGTAGAGTGGACAGATATTCGAATAATTTGTGCACAAATAGTAGGGAATATCGTTTATTTATTATTTATTAGACAGCCTCCGTGGCGCAGTTGGTTACACGCCAGCTGTGAAACGAGAGGCCGCGGGTTCGATCCCCGCACAGAAACAAATATTTGTGTGAACCACAGGTATTTGATTCGTGTCTGGGTGTTTGTGAGACCGAAAAGTCTCTCGTAGTTCCTGATACCCACGACACAAGACTCGATCTTAGTGTGGGGTCAGGACTATGTATGTGACTGTTGGGTGTATTTATTATTATTTATTATTTACTTTAATGTACATAAAAAATACAATACAAAACACTTAGACTAAATGCATATTACGACTGGCGTTTGATTAAAATTGAAGGGGTATTACCATATTCATCTGTAATGAGGGTACATACAATGAGGGAAGAGGTCTGTAGTTGTTTACGTGTGGCAAGTTACAATCTGTTGCCTAGCAGTAGTTTTTTCTAAAACATTATTTAATTTGTATAGCATTTGTAAAGCCTGTTTTTGGCTGCTTTTACTTCACAAAAGGTGATTTTAGTAATTATAGGACCTTTTTAACTTTAAGCATAATAAAAGCAATATTGTGTGATAATAATTTAGAAAAGCCAATAAATGTAACGTCTATTCTGCTTATTAATTTCTTACCATACAAGGAAACCCAACAGTAAAATTTTAATATGATTTTCCGCCTGAGTATTATCGACACGGAGCGGCGTCGGTTGCGATCGAGGGGCGTGTCACGTGACGCGCGACGTCGCCGTCACATTCCCGACATGTCGCCGACACGTCGCCGTGACGCGCGTTGACAACGTGTCGCCGCTGACGGCACTCACTTATTCATAAGGGAAAGCGGGCGAGCATGTAATTATCATATCGAAACGTATCGATTGCTGGATTTGTACACGCTTAGAATGTAATATTTTCCAGGTATATTAGGAGTTTCGTAGTGCTACTGCGTGCGCCTGTTAATAACTGATGAGACTGGGGGTTCAAACCCAAAGGCACATTTAATTTTTCGTTATCATAATTATTTGTATTGTTAGGCAAGTACCACGAACTCGGTGAAAATATGGTCAGGATACCTGTACGTGTAACGACAATACTAATTTAGGTTACATTGTCATCATATTTTCGTTACTAATATATTGTTAAGTTGCATTAAAATTTGTGTTCAATCAGCAGTCACTCCGGACGTTTTATTAATCATTTCTTGTTTGTAATTATATAAATTATCAGTAATTAATTGTTATCATTTAATCATCTGAACAGTGTATCCCTACATCCCTTTACAATACCTGCGTGTCGGTTCTTTTTTGTAGCAATATGAAAATAATGTCAACCAAGCCGCATTAGGTTACTATCGTGGATTATCTATTTTATAAAGAGTCGTGTTGTAAAAAACTAAAACATTCCGCAAAAATCCTGAAAATACTAACTCCACGCAACCAACTAACTTAGATACGTTTCGTTCAACGCAGAATAATGTAACATTACCCTTGTAAAACCGCAAGTAATGCGTGTTAGTGGTAATTACGCGTTGTTCCGACGGTAAGGTGGTAGGTGCGACCACCGGCCGCTGAATCATCTACCAGGCTATCAATCATTTATTGCGAGAGCGGCCGACAGCGTGCACCTAGTTATTTCTACTTGCATTAAACTGCAGTGAAATGTTTATTAAAATTACTGGGTGTATTGTGGAGTATTAAAGTAGTTATGTGTAAGAAAAAATGTGGATTTTTTTATGTTTGTGTTGATTTGCTGCTCATAAGGTGGTTAAATTAGGAAGTTAATTCTAATTCCTAGACCCATTATCAATTTGGGCTCTGCAAAGATTTCTCAAAATCAAATAGGATTCAATTTTTAAAAATTATTTAAAAACAAGGAAATAAAACTATATTTCTTCTAGTTTTAGCAAACCTAGACCTAGTTTTACCCCATCACTATAAACCTTAAACAATCCAACTAGCCCCACGACCCTTTAATTAATCAACATCGAAACCAAAGTGCACCCACGCTCGCTTTCCTTCCCATAACCGGAAAACCGTGTCCTTAATTTTAATTAGAGGCCTAATGAACGCCATCTGGGGAGGTACGGCCTAATTAAGGGACCACGCGACAACGCAACAAGGCGACAACGCAACAAGGCGACAACGCAACAAGGCGACAACGCAACAAGGCCACAACGCACCCGCGGTGTCGCTGTCGTTCTGTCCCCATGACGATTGTTTATTCCGCGACGTGTGAAACGATGCCGGCTATTTCGCGTATGTGTTTTTCGAAAAATGTTGCGCGCTCCTTATACGTCAATCGGGGATAGTTGGGGTTTTGTTTTGTCTTTAAATCGATTTTTTGTACTCCGTGTTATAGTGGGATTATTCGGGTTTGATTATTGATTCTATATATCTTCTTTATCCAGTAGTAAAGGTGCCACATGTTCGTCGTTCGTCAAAATAATTTCTGTCCCAAGAAGGGGAGACAAGGCTATCACCATGTCAATGAAATTGGTAACTAATGAGTAACCTAAGTAAACACTCTTGCAACGTGGCTTAACCTCCTGGGAATGTAAGCCAGGACCTCAAGGTTCACAGCACGTACGCGCTGCTTCCAGACCAATGAAGACACTTAATACATGCGTCTGTATCGAGGCGTAAGATCAGACCTGACCTTTCAGATAAATCGCACATTCAGCAGATAAGCTAATCATGCAGCTACCGCGCGTCATGCAACTATTCATCTTAGATAATTCCGTATTCAAACTGATGCAGAGATGCTGCGATTGTCCATATTCGCAGCCCCGCGCCAGCTACACAGGGCACCGGAGCCAAGGGCATTATCACACAATGTGAACATTGTAACGCTTCACATTTATCGGTGAGGCTTTTCTAATATGATCGCTCAGGCGGCGGAGTGAGGGGCGGGCAGCTCGTGCATCAGATATGCGCGCGCGCACCAAGCGCCATCTATCGTCGCGCGCCCGATCTAAATAACGAGTCGATGGCGCGGATACCGCCGCGTCGCCCCCGCACCCCGCACCGCCCGCCCCGCCGGCCGCTTGTTACCGCGCGTAATTAATGACCGCTCTCAATCGTCGCCCTCGCCGGCTATTATGATTTTGTTTAGAAACAGTTAATAGCGACTCCATGCCAGCTAACGAACGCAAAACGCACCAATACGTCTGCTCTGCGGCGAGCGGTGCGGTGCAGCAACTGACAGATAAATGGTCGCCGAAGTATCTTACGAAATCGGCAGACACGCGGCCGCGGCCGGCCTGACCCGCGGCGGCCCCATAATGTTCTGTTTTTGTCTCGGTCCTCCCCCATAAATTATTCTAAATCGGGCCCTATTAGATATTCAGAGGTTAAAACGGAAAGCTGGTGCATTTTAGTAAACGTTCGCGGTTCTGATCGTATATCAATCGTTCGATAGCGTCTCGTAGGTTCGATTCCGGGAAACAATGCGTGCGACCTGCTACCTGTTGGTTGTCGGTCGCGATTTGTGGCGAGCGGCGTGCCGTACGGCCGCAGCGTAGCGCTCCGCCGCACCGCCGAGCCGCAGTCGGCGACACACTCCGCCTTTCGCATTGAATGATATCGTCGGAATAAATCTGGGACGTGGTAAAGCACGAGAGATGGGCCGCTTTTGTTTCTCGACGATGCGAAGATATATGCGCCGCGGTTCACTGACTGCATTAAAATATTTCGTGGCTGCTCCCGCCGCCGTATCATTATGTAGCTGTCCACCGCACCGCGCCGCGCAGGTATCGCGACCTTACCGATCACAATGTGCAACACATATTTTATATTATTTTTAGACTCGTGAAAGAACTGCATTCATTACATTCTATTGTCTCGCAATCATTTAAATGCGTGCTGATGGAAGGTATCTGTCTTTCCTTAGTCCAGTATATTCATTGAAGCATCAAGTATAACTATTGTATGATTAAAACATCATTCAAATCACCGGTATTATGTCAATCGAATGATTTAATGAAAATACTGATGGCGGTGATCACAGATTTTTTAAAATATTTCCTGTAGTAAAACGTGAAAACTTGATTACAGTTGAAGTTCAAAAGATTCTCGTCACAAATTTTGAAGCTATGTGAAGTAGATCATTAAACAATAACGGCCTTATTAATAGACTGATTTAAAACCTATTTTAGGTATCGAATGTTTTGTCTTCTTCGCCCAAACTAAATTCTAAAGTCGTTCGAAAGGGACAAAATATTCTATAACTAAAATAGATTTTAAACCTGTCTATGAATAAAGCCGTTAGTCTTTCCAATCGTAGGGAAGGCCTGGGCCCACATAAATTATGGCTTATGTGGGTATATCAGGCTTACATAAATTTTCTTCCTAGGCACATCATACTCAAAAGAAGCTTGTCTACATACAAAGTAAGACGTGTAACAATATGCGAGTGACCGGTTCAAATCACGGTAATAACATGGGAAATGAACTTTGTTGAGAGTTTCTGAACAATGGTTTCCTACATATGAAGTTTCTCCAATGCAGGGACAATGTTACATGTTTCGTGAATGTCATACAGCGCTCTATATCTCCATTCGATTAAACTATCATTATTTGGTATATTATATTAATGTGGTTGAGTAGAATGCAATCTTTTGTACGATAAATAATTGACTAAAAACATCCATTAATACCTTTTCACGGCTTAGATGCGCCACTCATTTTTATGCCCCGTTAAATTGTACCTTTAATTACAAAACTTTTCAAAAATTATACCCATCTGATTTTCGAATCAATCAACACTTCTCAGGCATAAAGGCATCAGTAGTTACGGCGATTTCTAAAATAATTTCCAGTGGTGGCATGACAGCATGATTAAAATCTCATGGCAGATTCCGCCACAGCTCATGTAAATGAAGTCAACACGCTGCGTGTCACAATAATGCCTTCAGCCTTCTGTCACGCCGAGATGTTTAGAGTGCTCGCACATGAGTGAGAGCAACGTAAATAAATGTAAGCAACAGTATTATTAGATGTACATCTTTGTATATAAAATTACTATAAACAAACTCAATTGGAAAGACATTGTTAAGATTCCGCAATAAGATGCTAGTCGCTATGACGACCAGATTTAAAATGAATACATTAAAGATCATACAGATATCGGTGACGGTACCTACTGAAATGTACATTTCGCGCTTCTATAGTATTTATTAAGGGGCTTTTGCAGCTTATGAAGCTCTTGTTAGCCAAGATCAACAGCACACAAATAATTATTAATCCTGATCACTGAAAGTTAACGCGTGTCTTAGGAACATTATCTTGTCGAACGAAAGAAGCCAGATATATAGCAAGGATAATTAATACATAGGTCGTAACCTGTTAATTTTCACTCTATTAATGGAAAAACCATACTAAAAGTGTTCCGTACTGTGGCTTCGTCATTTCGCCACAATGTGCGAAGAGCCTAAAGTTCAGTCTGTCACGCGGCGACAGACTTACGGCCCGGCTCGGCAGAGGTGTTTATTCAAATCTTAATGCCCTATCGTAATATTTTAAATTTATAACCATCTAGCCGGGACACGGTGAGCCACGTCTATTATTATCATATTTTTTGGGTTCACGCGGACGTGCAGGAATCTAAGGTGGTTTGGGGTAAATAAATGAATACTGAATACTGAGAGTCTGAAATAAGGTAATGGCCTGTGTAGGAATTCGTTGACTGCTTGGTATAAAACAAAAAGGAATTGCAAGCGTTGAGAATTCGTTTTTAATATTAATATACAGAGGATAAAAAGACGAAAATATGTGCTGAAAAATGAAAAAACGAATGAAGAAGTACTTTGCGCAATTTTATAAACCAATTTAATAAAATAGCCTGTTTAATGTCTTCAATTGAATTGGATTTATCAAAAGCGTAGCAGTTACTAAATCGTCTGTTCCAAACTCTAAGTAATAAAGAGAGGCCAGATAGACATTGTGGAACATTACAGCATAACATCGCCGCAACCTTTGGGCATTCTCAACGAGCAAGCATAACTGTGTCAAATGGCGAGAGAAAATTGTATTTACCAATGGATATTGTGTGTGCAATGCGTTCTTCTCATCATCAGGTGTGGTGAGTTGTTGAAACATCAAAAAATGTTGAAATCCTAAGGAACCCTCACGTCGCCACGACGGGCGTACATCTGATCTTTTTATATAAATATGAATTATTATGATTGGCTTATACAGTGATGCTGTTATTTGTGGCTGACACACACACACGCGCGCGTTATTTATACGAGTGATCTTTTTGGAAGTCACCTGATTTGTGGCAACTACCACTAATCTGGGATATTTTTTAATTTTCAATGCGCTACAGGACGGTCCGGAGGTGAATGGTTAATTTATTATCTCAGGGATTTGGGTTTTTTAAATGAACAGGAAATTATAAGCAATAACATAAAAAACATGGAAATAAAAATTATTCAGTATCCGCTGTTTATTTATTAATGTCTTACGAGATAGGGGAGGCAAGGGGGTCATTTTATAGCAAACAATAATTATAAGCGTCAATGCACATGAATGTAAACATGAATAGAGTATGATGCCTTACACCCATAAATGCTAAGTGATGAAAATTGCAAGCATTGCAAACTAAAGTATTTCATAATATGTCGCAAACATTCATAAACATTTTAATTTTACGGTTTTCTTCGGAAATATTTGCATAAAACCATCGTGTTTAAAATCTAAATTGAAGTGATATTTGGATCATGCTGTGTAGTGTCTGTTGACGTGCCGGGGCCGTCTGCTTATAAACAATAAATTCTGCTTAGCATCGAGAAAACTTATTATGTTATCCAGGGATGCAGCCACTGCACCTGTGGGGGTCAAATTATACACATCTTTGGACTTGATTTGAATAATTATTTATAGTGACGTTGGTGTTATAAAATATTTAAACAGTACTGTCCCAATTTTCGTCTGTTTTATTTTAACTCACTTCTGAATGCACAAAATGGTTTTAAAGTAAGTTGTGGACTATAATTTGACGTTGTCGCTTTTACTAAATGACCCATTTTAAAATAGTATCCAATCTGAAGTACGTAAATTATTTGAGTTGACTTGAGATCCTACCCACGATCTAACTGTTCCCAGCCTATACGCTCTGCCAATAAAATAATGTTGCGATAAACACTTCTACAACAGTCGTTGACAATGCACCAATAAGTATAAATTGGGATTTAAACAAATTATTTTACATACATCTGTTAGGCATACACCAAAGACTTTAATATTCCCATAAACACATTCCTACCTGCAGTTATATTATTGCGAGATTAATATGAGGCTTAGCGCGTTGTTTACGACAAATTATTACTTTCACAGACATATTTATAATGGACATAACGTATATCATAATGATAAAATAACTGACACGAACATGCCGCTCAAGATATTACTAATAACGTTATTTCGCATAGATTAAACATTTCACGAAATGATGAAATTTGGACGTATAAGAACTATTTTGTTCATATTTTAGCGGAGTTTACGTTCATTTTACCCGTGTGGACATTAACAGTTTTGAGGAAAATAATCAACTCATTTGTATATTATTCAAACATTGATTTTTATTTTAATTGATAATTTGTACATAAAATCGGATAGAGTGAGAAAGAGAGGTGGGGTGCTTCTTTATCGGCTAAAATGTCAAATTCCTGCATTGGGAAATTAGTGTTTCGTGTAATACTTGAAGTCTTCCCTCCCCACTGTTCTTATTTAAAATTATTTTTATAAGTAACATACACAATTATTATAGATAGTATAAATTTTGTGTAAATAAAAAATAGTTAGTAGTATTTTAACTAATATAGGCTCTACCAAAATATAGGACTTCCTAATTTAATCAGACCATCCAAATCCAACCCTGTAACATTGAAATGATATAGTAAGTAATAAATTGACCGACATGGGTATCTATGGCGTCAGGTACTCAGGTGCCTCAGCTTATGATGCATCCGTATTGATGGGTTTTTTGTTCAAGGTGGGCCGTACCTGGTATATACCACAAAAAAGGGATAAATGATTAATGTTTAATGCATTCGTTGATGTGGCACCGCCTCGGCCCATCTATGTGATAAATATGTAACTTTATGTGTGCGGGATTTTTTGTGGTTTTTGGAAGGTGCATGTTATTGAGTTATCTGTAAGGATAATATTGCTTGTATATTTATATGAAGATACTGAAACTGCTGTTTATAATTGCGAGTATTAGTCGTTTCCAATTGCTATGAAAATCTTTGAGATAGTCCTATGTTCGGTGACAAATTCCTATGGCTGAAGAGAGAGAAAGGATTATAATATTATAGCATAATAATTCCTTTAAAGCTATAGATAGCGAAGCCATAATAAATTTCGCACTAAGCGATCAACACTTTCAATGACGACTGGACAAAAAGTCGGCGACATCGCGTGACGTCTGTCATCGCAGTATTTGCCACGCAGCTACATTGTGTCGCGAGATATCCACCACTGCAACTTGCTACCTAAAAAAACAAACAATAATATTCTATAATTTTGTATTTAACATTTGTAGAAATATTTATATGTAATTACCTATATGATTTATTATACATCCACTTAGGATATAGAAAAAAATATTTCAAAAATATAATAAAACTTAATTAGAAACGTTTTCGTAATTATTTGTCATAATGGTGAATCAACTTATAACCTACATCACCAACGAATAAATTAAAAAAATTTAATATCATGACCAGTGTCCTCTAGAATATGAACGATGTCCTGTTTGGTCCCCAAATCTTCATTTAAATTTGGCATCAATTAATAACTTTATTTCATGTTTCTTACATAATATTACAGCAATCCTAATATAATATAACACTTACAAAATTTTACATAAAATACCATATTTTCGCATCATCCCATACCCGTCACATAATCCAAATAATCAAACCCCCTAAACATATATTTTTTTAATATTTTGTATTAAAAATATATATGTTTATATTTCCTCTAGCACAAGTATCACAATACTTAATAGAAGGCCCCTTGTATTGTTATTAAATAAATTTGGCTTATAAACAAATATTTATTATTATTATTTAGGGACTTTTATCCAACTAAGGTACGTCCGCCAATGTAAGTCCGCCAACCCGCACTAGGCCAGCGTGGTGGACTATATGGCCTAACCACTCTCAATCGATTCTCTCGATTGTGGGCTGATACACAAGGTACGTCAGTCCAATCGCACCCTGAATAATAACAATCAGATAAATAATATTTTAACCTAAACATGAAATCGCTCCGTCCAGCACAGTTGGCAACACTGGACTATATTATTGGCAGATCTGGCACTTAGCTAATAAATACAGCGGTTGTAATTGGCGACAAGGCGTCATTTGTCGCGTCGCTTATCCGCAGCTCGCTTGTTATGTACCTCATCGCACTGTCGTAAAGTAAAGCAAAGGTCATTGGGTTTAGATACGAATGGTGTATTAGATATAATTTACAAAGCAAAATTATCTTATAGATTGAATTCTAGATCGGAGACTGGAGATCAAAATCAAATGGCTTTATAAAAGTAGCACCCTGGGTGTATGCCTCTTGAAAATGTCACAGTAGATTTTTTGCGTTAAGTATTCATTTAGCAGTAGCTATTGCATCAACTATGAAGAAATGATAATAATGGGAATGGTTTCCTTCGCTAAATTATTAAAATTCGACTTCTATATTCTATTCTATTGATTCTTAGAACTGCATATCAATTACGTTATATATGTTACTACTAAAAAAAATAGTGCTAAATTCTATCATCCCTATTATTAAAAGCTTACAAGCTATCAAATTCCGTTCATAGAGTGTGATCAGCGATCGCTTAATACCCCGCTATATTCATTTCCCTATTTGAAGATTTGTATGTGTGTTAAAGACTACTAAGAGATTCCCAATATCTGTGATCTTCAGGTTTACAAGAGTTGTAGCGACGGGTGCGAGGGCAGCACAGTCCATCTCCATCCAGTGACAAATGTCAACTGCCAACCACATCACAATTACCGCCATAAATATAAAACTTTCATAAATACATTCGTGTAATTAACGCTGGTATTTCGGTGGTGTTAATGAATGGTGGCAGCGCGCATTACGCGTGTGTTGCACGTGATAAATAATGCAAAAATGTGAATAAATCAATTGGCTCATACCGCAATCACGGCGCATGCGACGCCGTGTCGTGTCATAGTTGCGCGCTTAGCGAGCCAACTGACGAGTAGGGCTGTCAGAGGAACTTAGAAATGTCTGAAGGAGTTTCCTAATATTAAAGATGATTTTTAACAAGGGCCGTTTTTGAAAATCGTTATAACTGACGGACAGATGTGAGAAATATAGTAGACAAAAAATAGCAGTTTAAGGTTATTTTTAAAACTTAATGTTCCTAAGGATATTGTTTTTATTGCATGCCCCCACTAAAATTACCTTTCTACTTTTCCCTAAATGATTATCGAGTTTACTCTATTATCAATTGGTAGGGCCAGTGTCTTGCGAGAGAAAGAGTTGGAAAATTCTGTAAATCGTATGAGCAATTTAACGTAAGCAGAGATTGGAGGAAAGTACCACTTAACTTTTCATAACTTTTATACTTAAATAGCAGTGCATTTTGCATCTCATTCATCATTCTCAGCGATCGATAGCCTACCAAACAGGCCAGCTCCTAAGACCAAATAGCATTTAAGACTTATCATGTCAATTTTATTAAATATCCTAAGAAAGTGCCCACAGCCCTTGCATCGTCCGCCATCTTGCGCGCGTCCATGCGTTACGTTTAATATATTTAGTGACCGCGCGGCGATGATACTATTGTGATGTTGCGAGTTATGGCGCGAAACTTGGCCGGCAAAACGCACTCGGGACTCTGACAGGTTGATGACGTCAGGACAGATTAGTTAATAGGATAGGGCGGAGTTAATTTGTCATGCAGGACAAATAAATTATGTAGGTATTTTTTTCATGACATAAAAAAGGGATAAAAAATGGGCAAGGGATTGACTTTGATCTGTTTGAAATTTTTTTTCGCCCTGCATGTTTGCCAAAAATATAATAACTTACTTTTTTACAACAGATTTATCTTTACGAAAAAAATCATTGTTTATTATATGTAATATACCAACAATAGAATATCTAAGATCGTATTCAGTTTAAATTTAACCCTGAAAAATATTTTCTATCAAATTACAGCCATAGAAATACACATATACGCCCATCCAATTTGAATTTTAACAATGCTTCATAACAAGACAGTAGAAAACGGCAGCAACACGAGATTCATGACGTGTATTAATTAACAGGCGACTAAAGTTACTAGGTTCACGTGGCGTTTGCATAAATAAGTCCTTACGACGGCCCGCGATGATCTGACGGAGACAGTTACACGGTCAAATCCCTCTGGGTTATGACGTGAAGGTACTGCATTTAGAAGTTAAGGCTAGCTTACATATAACTGGATAGAATTTAATCACGTGCGCTTTTATGACAAATTTTCTGAGTGATTTTATTATTGCTGAGTTCGGTAATGGCTCACCGGATGGTTTGTGATGACCGCCATTTTCCTTCAAGTCCCTTCGATACCTGGATTGTAGATGTGTAGCCCGCCTTTTTAATACAATGTGTGACCTCCTAGATATCAGCGACTTTTTAATTTTAATTACCATTTTCAGCCATAGAAGAAGTATTGCTCAATAAGTCTCCCCACGGAAACAACGCTTGGCGGGCGGGTAAACATGCTTCTCCTACTCCTTCAAACACCATGGATATGATGGTCATGCCATCTATTCTCAACTTTTAAAATTGTCTAAAATTAATTACAACGTCTTATGATAATTAAGGACACTGATTTATCGTGTATAACAGTAAACAATTAATCACAATTTGAAAGCTTAATTCCAGCAAACTGATTTCCATATTGCACGATCGTGTCTAGTCTAATCAATCGCGCTAACGAGAGTTTATGTGAGGCGACACGACCGTGGATGTGCTCGACCCTTAAAACATCTGTCATTGGTTAACAAATGCAGACAGAAATTGATGCGAGCATGGACAGTGAAAAACGCGGAATCGCGCGTCCGGCCGCCCGTCTATATATAGAGGGCAGCTGTCGCGCCGCGTCGCTCGGTGTCGCGTGGTGTCGCCACGTATCAAGCGGGCCGTTTGTCATCGAGCGCGCGTCTTAGACTAACCTTTGCGCCGTGACAGACGGGCGGGCCCGATGAACGATATTAATTAGCGAACGCGCCCGCTGATACAGACGAATTACACGCTCCAATGTCGAGGAAATGTTCGGATCAGTCTAAATAAAAATGTCTTGTATGGGTTTGACGATGTTGTGACTACTGTGGAGGAAAATGGGTATTTCATGTAGCAGGTTAGAAATCGTGTTTATTCTGACACAAATAAAATGCAAGTAACAATCGAAGTAATTTAATTGTTCCGATATTTTTTTAATACCACTCCTTACTTTTGGATTAAAACAGTGTCAGAAACTTATGTAAAACGAAGTACATACATAAGCTCAGTCTGTATGCCCGAAGGGGTAGACAGTGATGCAACTAATTCAGTTCCCTTCTTTTTACCTTATTCCTGCTCTATATGTCAAGAAACGAACTTGTAACACGAATTCCAGCCTAGAGCCTCATTAGACTTCTTAAATCGCAATATTAAAGTGGACAGGGGACAGGGATTCTAACTAAAGATCTCACAATTTTCTCACACAAAGAATTCGCACAGATGCTAGAAATACTGCCATCAGATAAATAACCAATGATAAAATTATCTACATCTAATCAATCTCCAATACTGGCCGAGAAAGCTAAATTCATACGTTCTATAATATCCGAGATGGTAGATTGATGGAAGCCCAGTTATATCTTATTACTATAACGCCTACGCACATACCTTGACAGGAATGTATCTAGGCTATGAAGTTGCCTGGACACTTCATCTATTTCGATCCTTCCAGTGATACCAGATACAAATATTGCTGGTATAATAGTGGGAATAACTTTTATGCCTTCTGTATCTGAGGAGTTTTCATGCTAGATAATTGGAGAAGGGAAAGAGGGACTTTTGACAAATAAATTTGGTTAGCGTAAATCGACGCTAACAAGGAGTCAACGTAAAATGACTTCAAGTTTCAAGCCTTGATGCAGAATTATTTGGCTTATAATACGACTGTCCACCTGAAGTCAACCTTTTTAAGTGCAGGCCTTAGAGTATATTACGTTGGTCTATATTGGCTCTTTAAATACTTCACATTCTTGTGCAGAACGAATATGCAGGTCTCCTTTAAAGCAAGCTGTAATTATAAAAGAATACACACGTAACTTCAGATTGTCAGTGGTGTGTGTGAGACTGAACTTGCAATCTCCGGTTCGGTAGTCCAACTGAGCTGTAGTTCGTGTTCCTTCATAAAATGTATAAGTTATTTGATTGAAGCTACTCAAATACTAAAAGTTTAAATAAAATACACGACTTTTACAATTTTCGTCACATTTGAACAAATCATTTATTTCAGACGCCTTACTTAAAATTCCAAATATGGCACTACAACTGTTACTTGTCTCTCAGAGATAATCTTAACGTAGATAGATATTGCATGTACCCAATATCATATCTACGCGATTCTAATCGCTGCCTCGTGATGTGTGGCAAGTGGGCGGTGACCATCCACCACCAGCGCGATATTTGGCAGCCGCTGCGACCATCAATCCTGCGTTTAATACGCTCAAACGAGCTGTCCCAATGATTTTTGACTGATCTAATACAAAGCTATTTTAGCGTTATTGATCGTTTCAACCTTGGGTTTTGATATAGAAAAGTGTGTTTGTAGTTTGTTTATGTATCGTATTTATTTTACAACATAATATTAAAGTCTGTTACGCATAAACGTGGATATTTATTTTGTTACAGTATGAATTGATGGATAATTCTTAAGTTCAGTAGTTAATCAGGCAGATGATGTTTACGGGCAGAAGCTAGTTATTAACTAAAAACACACTTACTCGAGTGAAAACCTTACGGATGAATGAATAGCTAATATAAGCAGCCATTCATATTTCCAACATTGTAACGCAGGCGCGGTGGTATCGTGACACCGCGTTTATTTCGCCTCAACTCAACACTTTTTTCATGTAAATTCTTGGAAATTTCCACCTGGCTGTATGTTGCTTATTCAGCGTTGATTGTAAAGGAGGTTCGGTTAATTTAAAACATAAAGTCTTGTATGTTATCCTAAAAGGAAATTGAGATTTGTAAGTCATTAAATTAATGAAAACTGTTTGTTATTTTTTATTTATATTGTCGGCAGGAATTGAATGAAAGATTTTTCGTTTTTTTACCAAAGCTACCAATAATTATAATTGAAAGTGAATGATTATTGTAGGTACTTTACTGACAATTATAAAAAAATAGAAAGATGTTAAATAATATTTTTATTTCACCCCAGAATTCTGCATATCAAAGGGGCGTACTGGATAAATTTCTATGTGATGGATACATATACCATTCCCATTTTTGAAGATCCTGCTCAAATTGAATGACAAAAAATAAAAATCCATGACCGGTACAAAAAAGTCGATATTAACCAACTAGAAAAAAAAGAATATTTAAAGCCACGAAATAATCCAGCACATAAATAAGCGGAATAGAAGCTCTCATAATAAAGTCTATAACTTTCCCGGAGTTAATACAAAACAACGGAGATACAGAAACCTATTACAGTAAATCAGGAATATGACAAAAGGAAAGAGAGGGAAAAAAATCACAAAGAATGACCGCAGCCGACGAGTGAGGGAAGAAATGGCTCGGAATCCATAAATCCACCGCATCCCGATCTTGAGACCATCACAAATATGTCAAAAATAGCCATAAAACGTCCCGGAAAGCGTTCCCGGATAGTTTATTAGAACTAACACAATGAGGGTAGAAATATTGTAGCCGATTGATGAAAACTATGCGACTTGACTGGCGATTGTTACTGAGCTGCGTGCCGTGACGAATGGCTTTATTTATTGTATGTATTGAAATCTTTATGTTTGGTGTGGTCCGCGATGAGATATGTAGAATATGGTTTTGTATGTATTGGTTGTATGTGAGTCGTGAACCTTGTCGGTATTATAAGGTACAGTCATAGAATCTTTTGCTAAATGTGTACAGGAATTTGTGTTAGATAGACGCAAAATATTCAAGAATATTTTAAGATGTACTAACATTTGAAGCCGTCTAAAATTTCCTATTGAGTTTTTTAATTTCCACTTAACTCCTTTTATATTTTTTTTGGTTAGTTTATTATTGTATTCTATATTTATAATACTGAATGCACTTACATTAAATATTTAATTATATTACTGAAGCTACAATCAAAATAATTTCGAAAGTTTCAATTTTAGTGCGGTGCAATTTTATGAGTTGTTTTCTCAATTGCGAAACTGCGATACGTATTTAAACAGCAAACATTACCTGCAAATTAAAATTGCATGCAAAAATAAACACTTATGTAAAAAAATATTTGTTTCACATATTTTTTATTTTTTTCCAATCCCGTTATTGCGATCAGCTATATTGTTTAATGCAGAACTAACTACAAACTGTTATTTTTCACTTTTAAATAACCAATGGCGGACACTTAAATTTGAGTATTGATATAAAAATGTGCATTCGACGCAGTTAAGATCTCAAAATTGCGAGGTAATGACCACCGTAAAGGATTATGCGGAATTAATACGAAAAATATAATTTTTAACTTCAAGTTATTATTACTTCGAAATATGTTCTTATAAACGCCATTTATGGATTTCATTCACGAAAATTTCGCCATTTTGAGTCGCTTTTTGTAATGTCGCAGTCACGGATTGCACATTTTCGGAAATACTATACTTTCGCATTCACTTGGTTATAATATTTTATAACTGTTAACTTCACTTACACTGTTATGTTAAATGGAAGTTAAAAGTACTTTGAAAATTGCAGGAACGAGGAAACAAAATTGGTACATTTAATTTTTATGCACAATTTATTAAGTACCACTCCATTATTGTAAGTGAATGTTGTATAAAAATCTCAGGTTATTTTTTGTGCAATGATTGTGACCTATTCCAACAGCTTTGTTAGTCGTATTTCCCGTTGTCACTCGTCAATTCGTTAAACTTGAAACAATTGAATTTGTGACAGAAAACAAAATCGAAATCAATTCCAATTCTATCGGTAAATAAAAAAAATCAACTCCACAACAAATAACCCGTCATTGACACGTCACGAGTGACGTCATCAAATTCAAATATGGAACCCGGTGAAATGTACAGTCGTGCCGAAAAGCCGTTAACCAGCCAGTACCGGTTGATATATATAAATAGGCGCAATTAGCGTTGATTTATACACGGGCGGACGGATTAAACTCGGCGATTAATATCGACATCTGCGCCGATCGATCCTCTCGCGACCTTTAACTTTTCTCCGTGACTGTACTTATCGGTACGGCCGGTTGCAATTACCGGCCATTTGTATTGTAATCGGTTTACACTGTATCATATTTAGAATGTTGCGTAATGCCTTTGTGAGCTTATGCTCTCCTGGTTCTTATTCGAAAATTTTGTGAGATTGCTTATATTCCAGTGCTATTAAAGAACTAAAAAAAATATATTAAATACCACCTGGAAACTGACTTCTACAGGATTCTTTCTTCCCTAGATTTAAAGCGATTAAACGAAGATACTCTATTTCGAGTTCGTAAATTTCATGTTTTCAAATTATATAGAGAACTCCTAGTCAAGCCAGCTTCCAAAAATTTACTTTGTACATACCTACTCGTAACTAACATAATGTACACATAAAGTCGTGGTGATCGCTGAATAGAAACGGTTTCCAACAGGTCATTCTAAAACTTTTTGGCAGAAGTTGTACTGACTGAGAAACCTCAGTCTAGACTATATTCTAGAATAGATTATGTACGAGGTCTACATGTAAAAGCACAAATACGTAGTGTAAAGTAGTTTAATGTGGAACATGCATTACAGACAGAAAAACAAACAATGTTACAATACAAAAACCGCCTTTCGAGTTCGATCCGCGATGACGCTGGGACGAATTAAACTGACGCCGAACAACGAATACCGTGGAGTGGCTGTATTACATTTATTTTAGTTTAAAAGGGATATGAAACAAAATTAGTGTCGAGTTTATTGGTTAAAATATATTTTTTGTTCCCGTGGTATGTTATAGTATTTACTTATAAGCGATGTCGAATAACGGCTATATTTTAGTAAATTTAAATTACAATGGAAAGAAATTGGTGTTGTTAGAGTTATATAACTTTCTTGTGGCTTCGATTGGTCCTTATGTTCGTTCCAAAGTTAATGTAACTTATAATTTAATAATGCAGTATTGAAAGAATAATATTCTAGTTGGGGGTTATTAATAAATGCAGTGGTAAACTGAAATTACGGGCCATGTGAAAGGGAAATACTCGGTTAGTCCACTTTTTACCCTTCAGTGCTATTTTTACTTCTTGCTCTTAACCAATGTTAGTCGTTATTACGAAAAAAGGCGTATTCCACCAAAATTTATGAGAATGCTGTAAAATATTTGTTGTCCTAACATCCGCCCCACAGTTTCCCCTATCTCTTCCATTGGAGCACCGGCTGTGTCCACACGACGCACCGTCGCGCTGTCTGTTCGTTATCATTGTCTACGCTTTTATATATTTCATTATCCGTGTCATATTATACTATGTCGAGGTGACAATCCACTAGTTCGCGGCGGCGACTCCTGCTCGTTGCTATAGCATGCGGATTGTTTATTCGTTGGCTTTGTATGGTGGTAGATTAGAGTGTGGATTAAGTTGTAGGTACGAATTTAATGTTTGGACTTATGTATATAGGAGTAGGTCATAACATCGAGTTGAGACTGTAGAAGTAATATACTTTTGGCAATTGGCATAGTTGCGGCTATTCCATTACGCGGCAGGAAAAATTGTCTTTAGGCCGCCACCAACACTTACAAAATATATTTTTTATTAAGAATGCCATACAGTTCCGGAACCATATTAGCTAGGCAAAAAATAATTAAGAGAAATCCAGCATCTTGGTTATACTCGCCAATATCCACCCCGTCATGACATCAGTCACCACAGTCCCCGTGAATAAATCCATCAATGGTGTCGGTTGACGTCCACACACGTCACCGAGATATTTCGACGCCACAGCATCCCTGTAAATCTCTCCGCACTCACTAAACGCTCCGTCACTTTTTATTGATTACTCAAATCTATTTTAATCCAATGTTTTGGATTTGGCTGGTGTCTTTTACCTGGAAATAGATCTTTGTCCTCGTATTAAATCAATAAACTTGATATTAAATTCTCCAAGTCATTTTATTCAGTGTTATTTTGAGGCTTATGCTATATTTATATCTACAAAACAGAAACAGCGGTCATCTTTATCCTTAATAATCGTCTTGAATTGGGGAATGTGAAGGAAGGACTGAGGGCTTCGGGCAAATAACTGTTATAAGCCAATAATCTCTATTTCCACCTGGCCATTATTCTTTGAAACTGAGAAAAAAATAAACCTTAAATTCTTAAGTTATTAGTGCCCATAGACAACTGTGATCAAGTGCTACCAGGTGGAATCCTTGTTCTTTAATCGTTCTATAATACTAACGGAATAGCAAATATTCAACTTATTAAAATTCTTGTGCTATCAAAACCAACTAATCTTCCACCCACACTGACCCTTCGTTTAATTATACGCTATTTCTACCTGTCTATAGCAATCAATAAAGTACAATAAATTCGATGAGAGCTGCAGCTTTGTGTCGCGCTCTCGGCTGACAGCGCGTCGTGTCTTGAGAGAGTGTCACTCGCAACACCTGTACCTGAGCGCAATGTGCTACGCTGTGACGTGACACAATATTCTGGCCTCGACTGTACTGTCGATCGTATTTTTAATACCTTAAGTTATGCTATGTTTAGTTAGTAATACAATTTCAAATTTCTATCGGATAGCAATCAATAAAGTACAATAAATTCGATGAGGGCTGCAGCTTTGTGTCGCGCTCTCGGCTGACAGCGCGTCGTGTCTTGAGAGTGTCACTCGCAAGAACTGGGCTGTACCTGAGCGCAATAAGCTAAGCTGTGACGTGAAAGGACTGTCGCGCACATGATACACGTCACATGTTATTTTGTTGCCGAGTGTACTTTTTGTTCATGACTGTATTACGTATTTACGTTAGTATATTCCAAATGTGATTTTCATTTTTGTTTTCCAATTAATGTATTACAATAGTTTAATTAATTAGTTAATATTTATATGCGTATTTGGTTTGTATTTTTAGAGCAATGCAAGGGGACGTAATATCAATCTGCTTCAATTTATATAATTTATCAAGACGAAATGAAACATAGAAAATGAAACAGTACGTATTCGTAATATAGGTCAGTATAAAAACAGAGAATACAAACCGACGACAGGTATCCAATACCACGTTAACATCGAGGTAATATTCTCAGAAGAAGCATCGAATCACCGAAAATCAATCCCCATATTATCCTAGCGTAAGTTCAAAACAAACCTCAATGGAAAGTGGAATAATTCATTAAAACATCCCAGTAATATCCGCACAATTGACACGCGGACACGGGCAGTGCAACTATCGTGTCGGACGTGACGATGTATTTTTGTCGCGGCGTCAATAAATAATGCTCACCGGTCAAAGTCTGAGAGCTAATGTGTGTTCGTCTTAATCCAGCCTTTGTTATGTTAGCTTAAACGGTGCTACTATGGGAAGGGAAATAGAAGAGTGGTGAGTTTTTGGCGAGTTAAATGTGAGTTGGGAGGATGAAATTCCATTTCGAGCATAACATATCTCGTTTTTAATGCTTAATTTAGTCCACCTTTCACTCACCATCAGGTTCAGCTGCAGATGCAATTAAGTAAATAAGACGAGTATGGATTGCCAAAGGTGACGATATGTTTCGTCCCTTTCACATCGTGGGAGGAAATAAAATCGGGAATGGTGGTATTTCTGCTTATTCTTTCGGGAATACAGACCTTTATTAATTTGTGTATATATGCTAGAGCTTCAAACTCATATAAAAGTTGTGGACAAAATATTTTATTAAATATCGCGCTATCGAGAACCTACAGTAGTGGTGTTGTGTCTCGAAAAGGTAACTGTTGAGGCCGCGACAGAAGCACAATTACTGAAATAACTGGACTTATCGACTTATTGTCCGCTCGTCTACGCGCTAACAACCCGAATTTTATACACACACAATACACAGTTATACACAGACTACACAAGTACACACTACACACGGCGAAGTAAACTTAGATCTTGCGGCTTTGTTTAATTAATGTATTCTACCTGGCAATAAGTACGACTGTATGGGTTGGTAGGAGAAAGATATAGGTATATTTTTGATTGAGAGTTATTCGGTCTGCAGATTCTTGAAAATTTACAAAATAGTTTTCCTTTATTTCTAAGGTAGTGTAGTCAGCAGGATAGCCAAAGATAAGGTCAGCGATGGATGAAGTCTTGTGTCGTGGGTATCAGAAACTACGAGAGACTTTTCGGTCTCACAAATACCCAGACTCAAAACAATATCTGTGGATCACACAAATAATATATGTTTCGGTGCGGGGATCGAACCCGCGGCCTTACGTTTCACAGCCGGCGTCTAACCAACTGCGCCACGGAAGCTGTCTATAGATGATAACTAGGATGGTTTTAATAGAAAGTTCGTTTTCCCAATAGAGTTTAGTAAGTATCAAGCAGGTTAATACCGTAATCAATTTTTGCGGCCTAATAATAAGGTACGGAGAAGAATAAGGAGATATTGTCGTACAAATAACGTATTGATTCTAAGTAAGTGAATTGATTTTCTATCATAAGAAACCTAGTCAATAACTCACATAATTTTCTGTTGCACATTATTTCGTAACCATACATAAACTTCACGCATTTCTCCCGGAAGGGTAGGCAGAGGTGCAACTAGGACACCCAAATTTCGCCTTATGTGTTCCGTCCCACGATGTGATAGGGGGCGAGCCTATCGCCATATTTGGTAACCCTCTACTTAAATCTCATTAGTGGCTCATAATACACATTGACAGTAGCCGGCGCCTAGAATAAACAATTAATTTCTCCTACTTATGCAAATCTTCGCCCACACGCATAGAAATTTTAAAATAACATAACAATATTTTAAAAGATCGTAAAATTAATATCAATTTGGAAATTTTATTGGCCACACGTGACCTTTAGTTGGGCACACTTCGTCCATATTGTTAAGTGGGTTCGAATCGCGTGGGATTTTTAATTGTAGTTTTTATGATTATTAATTAATTAGAAACTCAAATATTTGCATACAATAAAAATATTTTGCTAATATAATGGACGTATTTATTGAATTAAATTGTTTTTTGATAGTTTTCAAGAAAGATAATTTTTATTTGTTATTTTTTATTAAAGAAATATTGTATTCATTAATTTATATTTACTAATAATGCATTAATTTATGCAGTACCTACCTAAGTTTAATTCCTCCGTGAAATCTAAATATTTACGATAATGTGTGGTTTTACCAATTTCTAATCATGTATGGTGTTTTATTAATAAAATACACAGTTGAGTCACTAATACAACATTTTTTGTTACAGGTAAGCATTTCTACAAATCAGAGGAATCCTACTTTGTCTAATTTTAAATCCGGTTCCTTAGACCGTAAGTAAATACACATATTTAACAAATCACGCCAAAGGAAGCACATACAATTTTAAATCTTACTCCAATCGACAGAGGGGGTAAAATCGTGTCTAGTGAATTATTATTATCCTTAACCATCAAACGTAGAGTAAAGCCATCAAGTCCTGCCTCTCAGATCACTCAACCAGTAAATTTGTCCCATAATATACTGTTTACATCCATGCATCAATTAAAACAGCATTAAGATCTGAGGCGCCGCGGCGGAGTGGTCCCGCACTATCGTTTATTTTAACCCATAAAAATTTATGGGGTCTAAATATTTTCACCGCTTTGCAATGGGCGGCGTTTTAGGGTTATAAAATTGGTCATAAAAGTAATGGTGACAGATGCGCGGTGGTCGCTTGGTCGCGACTCGCTGGTCGCTTGGTAGCGTGGTAGCATGGGAGTATGGTTGCAGTTGGGTGCGCGAGCGCAGCGCATCTGCCAATCGCAGCGGGCACTGCCCAACGCCATTTTCTACGTCGCAGTACAGATCTATTCAGTGGGATAACTTACATCTGTGAATCTGTCTTCGTCCTTTTGTGATTGGAATGTTTAACTACTGTTGTTTACTAAGCCCCTAATAGCTACACTACATATTGCGTGATGATAGAATTCCAATATACATATACTTTAAAACAAATCATATCTGAATCCCTCAGCTACGCAGCTCTCTTAACAATTTCTATCTTAGTTCGTAAAATAAAGGATAATTTGCAAGTAACAGACATCTTTGGGCGAGCCTTTTATCTAGAAAAAGACTTATGATTGAAAATGATATTTATTATTTTGAAAAACCATAGCTCTAGAGACCCTGGAATTAAAAATCAAATTATAATTTATTTCAGAACTGTAAATTCCATAGAGTGTTAGTGACACAATTTATGAAGCTACTTTATAACTATTGAAATAAAACTATTTTTTACGGATTTTATCGCGATTTGATTTAATTTCACATTTTCAACTCTCCTATGTTTCGATTGCTTTACAGCTTTCGTAGTCACGGGGCGGACAGTTACAATAAAATTAGTTTTATTTCTATGTGTAACATTCGCGTAAATCTATGAAACCACTATACTTATAACTATGTTAGTAAACAAAAACTACATCGAATTAAAACCCCATTAGGAAATCTGGCTATAAACGTTTAAGTATGTACGATTCAAAGCCTTTTATAAGTAGTAAACATTGCAGTGTTATTGTATTGTTTAAGGTGTGAATGAGGTGCTATTTCTTATCTTATCGGCCACAGTAAACTCGGACAAGTACACTACCTTTGCAGATTACGGCTGTAATTGCACGCAATGAGCAAAATAATTCCGTCCCGCTCATTATTACTATGGTTTTAAAATATAAGTAATTTTAGGGAATTTATAACGTGATTGAGGGAGCAATATTCTTCTTACAATCTTTGTGAAGATGGATTAGTGTGGCTTCTTGAGGTGAAACTTTACATATAAAATTATTGATCAGCCTATCACTTTGCTCGACTCCGGACTTGGACCTTTGCAATCATACTGTAGTACAACCGCGCCACTGAGGCAGCGTGAAAGTTTATTTATATATATTTTTATGTAGTAAGAGGTAAACTATATAGATGCATTCAATGTTTTCAGACAGCATGCAAAGTATATTAGTCTGCATCTGATAAGTGCCATGGGATCCAAGTATAGAAACTAATATATCCCCACCAGTTACCGGGTCTTTGACAGTCCCACTTCTCAAACGATTTAATTTTCCCATGAGGTGGTGGTACCCCACAGCTATAATAGCTTTAACAAGCTCTGCTAAGGAGTTATCAGTAAAACCTTGCTTAAACTTTAGTAAATTACCACTTCAAAATTGTGCATTATTTCCCTTTGTCAATGTATCAGAGCATTGTATCTTAAGCCTTCAGCATGATTATAAGCAATCAGTTTAGCTACTTCCGTGTATTATCTATGTTTGTGCGATAAATAGCCGAGATAAGTTATCTCGCGCTGGACGCTTGTTAGAGGCGGCCGATTGAAAGCTTTGTATGAGATGGGAACATGCCCTTAATTGTTCCTGTGAACGGATTATGTGGATACCAGTCGTGTCTTGTTTGACTAGTTTTATTAATATTTTTATATTGGTTGTAAAGTATGGTTGGTCAGTCATATTTGACTGATATTTTATGTATTTTTTTATTTGATAAGTTAAGAGTGACGGTGAATGTAGGTTGTATTAAAGCAGTGACATCTATCGACAACATTCGAGTAACCATTTCCCCGAAATTCGAATTGTACCAAAAATTCAATTCAAACCAAGTCTGAGTTCCATTTACTAAAGCGTTCACACCAATAAGATCCTCGCGGTGCCTCCGACGATTGCGAACAAAAAACGCGGACACAGACTGATAGCTCGCCGGACAATTTAATAGTTATATACGCACAACAAAGACCTGCGCACGATTCGAAGGGAAGAATCCATCACTCTGTCAACTTTAAAAAACGGACGCCGCGCCGACCAATCACGGCGCAGCATTTGAATAATTGTTCGTTCCACGTCGGCCAATGGCGTGCGCCCGCGGCACTTCTTATTCCTTATTTCTAAATGATTAATGCGATATGCGGACGTATTTACGATCGACTGTGAGCCGATTGTGAGTGATCTGTACGAGCGACTGTCAGTGCTGAGTCAAATTTACGATTGCATGTCCGGGAATCGTGCGTCGCTCAATGAATCATTGCTCGTATTTCATTGTTGCGTAATGCAAACGTTGGATTGCGCTGATTTTTGATACGGCGCGGATTGACTCGCACGACCTGTTGCAAATGTCGCCTGTCAATTGTTGCTAATCTATGTATCGGTGAATTTTAATGAGGTGGACAAATGCGCCCGTTTTCTCTATCTTCATTGCCATACTAATTCAAAACATTTGTTAAACCTTCTTGTATGTGTGTCGTTAATAATGGTAGTACATTTTAATTTATTGCTATAAACTGATTAATGTCTGTCACGATGTCTTTATCACATTTATTTACAGACAGCATAATATTTTAACACGTTGATTATAGCTATAACATACTTGGGAAAAGGTTATTATTGCCATCTAGTGGCGGTTTGTGATCAGTTATTATTTTTTATAAATGCAAAATTTGTTTTGATGTTTAACAAAGTTCTCTACTTGAAAATTATCCAAGCAAAAGTCAGGCGAAACCTAAATTTTACTCACTTAAAACAGTCACATCAAAAAGCCCTATTTATTTTCCCAAAAAAAACTCAATCACTGGTCACAGTCGCGCCATCACAAACAAAGACATCTCAATCACCTGCGACTCTGCGCCCACAATGGAGAGTACAAAAAACCCGTTAATTATCTAATCGCGCACGCAATCGACCGGCATAATGAAGGCGAGTGGTGGCAGCGAGGGGAAGACTGGAGGGGGGGGGGAGGGAGGGGGGAGGCGGTGGACGCGTGATCGCGGCCGTCCCACATAAATCTGTCAACGGAGCTGCGCCGGCGCACGGTAACGCACACATCTTGATCTAACGCAGGGGCTACCAACCTTTTAGTGAAATATTTTTTTGAAATGTTCGAACTTTCGAGATGAATGTTAGTTATTAGAAAATATACAATTGAACCCAATAAGAAATACGAATGTTTATGGATAGATGATCGGGCAACAGAAAGAGAATAAAACCTAATTGGATTTAGGTAATTGAAAGAGTATTTTTAGGAGTAAATAATAGGGACCAGAAATAAATTAATATAATAACATTTTGTTCTAAAACATTGCAGTAAAATAAACATGCGTATATTATTTTTTTAAACACCGACGCAAATGTTGCCAACCTCTGGTATATGTGCGTGTTCCAAACGGAAAAGCTTGGTGATTTGTGATTAGAGGCTTTTAAATTTATGTACCGATTGAGAGACGTCGGTGGAAATTCTTTTGTTCGCTTTTATTTGTTATTTTATATACGTGTTTATATCGTGTTTATGTTGTAACGTGATTGAGTGTTCTAAACTTAAAAATATTTCTCGGATTAACGTGAAAATAAAAAAGATCTTCTCGATTGTTTGTGACGTCTGACTTTGTTTAAGCTTGTGGCCTATAAATTAGGTTTAAATATAATGAGTTGATAAAAGAAAGCTTGGAAATTCTGACTTTAGACCGGCTACTAGTTTAATAAAATTTATAATTTGTATTAGCGTCGTGGACCAACAACCGATGAAGGTATTTTTGTGTTAGGCTCCATGAATAGACGTACCTATACATACCGGGTATATCAAGACCGCGACCGAAAACGAAGCCGGGTGGTAGTTTTAGTGCCTATAGACACAATGCAACTAAAAATTTCGCAAAATAAGCGATAGATTATTTGTTAAAAAAATTTAAAAATCATTGTTTTTAGGTGGTAAATCCTTAGTTTTTGCGAAAATAGTAATTTAAACCCTTACTTATCATTGCGTCTTTAAAGATAAAAAGGTGTATATCATTATTTTGGAAAAATAAGTATTTATCATCCAAATACTACGATAAGTAAAAAAGTACCAAAAAAAAGTTTACGATTTTTTTTGCGAAATTTTTAGTTGCATTGTGTCTGAAGTCACTTATACTACCACCTGGCTTCGTTTTCGGTCACAGTCTTGATATACCCTGTATAGGCTGTTGTGAAGTAATTATCGAAACCATTATCTTTATTTTATTGTAATAGAACAATACTAGGTCTGCAATCTCAAGTAGGTGAATCTCCCTGGTGGTAGGTCTCACATACGTGAGAGGCGGCCTAGGTAGGTACCACCTCAATGTCTATTTCTCCCGCCAAACAACAGTGTAAATGCACTGTGGTGTTCCGGTTTGAAGGACGTTGTAGCCAGAGTAACTACTGGACATAAAGAGACCTAACATCTTACGTCTTAGCATGGCGAGCGCATTGGAATGCCGAGCATTGCCCTGTAATTCATGGTGTTGTTTGGTTTTGCTACTGTCCGTGAGCGTTCGTATCGCTTACCATTAGGCGAATTACATGCTCGTCTCGCCATTCACTGCAATAAAGAAACTCTTACATATTCTATTAGATGTCGCTATAAACTGTGTGTCACCAAGAATTTCACCTTCCTCAACAGCCCAACAAATAACAATACCATTCCCATTACGTCACGTATTTAAACGTACTCGAAGATCGCAATCACCTTTCGCCGGCAATAATTTAATATTTACGCCAGTACCGGTGAGCTTTCGCAACAGAACTGGATTCGAATCTGCGATCTATCTTAAATCTTCCGCGGCGGCATCGCGATGGAACAATAGTGCATTAGATAGGCACCGATCTGACGCCCGTCGGCCATGTGGGACGGCTTTGGCAAATTTATCGACCTCACTGTGTTTTATTTCCAGTGTTTTGGTTTGTAACTGATTTTATGGACCTTAAGTTGGAATTATAATAGTGTTTTTTTCTTTTTTTTGTCGGGCAAAATGACGAAAATCGCTCAGGTGAACGTAAGTGTCAATCAAATGTAGTATAATTATTCAGAAGTCAAAACTTATAATTACTAAGTACGGCGTGGCTTTGCATTGCTCAAGTCGCCCTGAGACTAGCTATTTTCAATTTCCTTATGGTCAGTAATCTATCATTTTAATACATCCTTCAATTTTGGTTGTAGAATACAGTGGTGGTCGATGTCAAGACATACACGTCAAATTGCTGAATGATTGCAGCGGGCCGGCATGATTGTATCGAATAGTATGAGACTACCGTCTGATACCATTCGATACTCTATTTGGACGGCATTAACACTTACCTCCAGGTGAATAGCAGTCACTATGCCGTGCCAGATTAAAAAAATAAAAAATATATATTTCAAATATAGTTGTAAGGATTTCTTAGTAAGCAACTCTAGCCTAAAGCGGGTTAGTGAACGTCACATACTTTGAAATTATTAAAGACAATTCTTAGGTATTCTGGTACTTTCACCAACTATTCCTTGACCATAATAGTGAATGGTAAATAATAAATATACACCTATCATTGAACGCGGACTGAAGAACATCGGACGCTCCTGCTGTATCTCAAAAATTACTGTACCGATTTTGATCAAACTTAGAGTGCTTCTAAGTTCGACTATACCTACCTAATTTAACGCAAAAATATTTATTGCGATCTGAATTATACTTTTCGAGATATGCTTGGAAAACATACAAACTTACATGCATCTATGAAATTAAACAATGTATTCAGAAGCTGGTATAGACTACCATATCCAAAAACTGTGCAATTCTGAGAATATTACATACATACAGGTCGAATTGATAATCTCCTTTTATTGAAGTAAAAATCAGAACCTTATTGGAATTGACTGGCCTACCTGGACAATCCCACAACGACGCCAGATCTCATTGGACTAATATAAATTATGTCGCATAAATAAGCTGGTTGAATTTTGACTTCAAAAATACCCGGTGTGGTCTCATAAGTCAGTAACAGCTTAAAGAAATAAATTAATACCGAAAAATCTTATTAAACTGAAGGTATCACCGCCCATCAAATCCCATTAAACACGTGATTTATGTATGGTTTGTATGATTTTAAATTAGAAATTATGTGTAGAAGATATGGACACGTCCACCGGAATTTATGGCGCCCAGTTTGTAAGCGTTGTCATATTTCTATACATCGGAATACGTTTAATTTGAATGTATGTGTTGTAATTGAATAATTAATTGGTAAATTGAAAACAGAGCATTAAAATTGGTTGATTTGTAATTTGTCATGAACTTTCTCTAGTTATTGATTTTTAGGTGAGGTTTTCGGTTGACCAATGGTTTCTCCCTTCCCTTACACCTCTCCTGCCAAATCCTATAAAAAAGCATCCGTTTCACTGGATTTTAAAAATCACTTGTCGTTAAAAAAACCCTTTGCGCATTTGCTGGACTTAGTCATAAAAATTATGAAGCTGTCGCTAAATATTATACATACTTAATTTATTGTCATAGTATTACGAGGTTCGTGTTCAATTAATATAATGTATTATCTTGTCTATATCTGTATGTCTGTATCAGCCCATATTTGTCCCACTGCAGGGCACGGGCTTCCTCGTGAGAACAATCGAGATAAAGTTTGAGAGAGGTTAGGCCGTATAGTCCACCACGCTGGCCCAGTGCGGGTTGGCGGATTATCTTACAGCTAAACAATTTTTACCTCGTCTAAAGTTACAGTGGTCAAAACCACAATGTTTGCAAAACTCAAGACTAACCGTAGAAATAACAAAACCCACATTATTCCCATACCGCCATCCCATTACACAGACTGAAGTGATTAAACCCTTAATCGATGATATACAACGCTCGGTTTATGTGAATGTATAAACGTACAGACAGAGCTAATAGCTATTAAGATATCAATCAAGCGCGGTGGGGTGCGTTTTGTTCCTCTCGTTGTGTCGCCGTACAATAAAATTAGCATTGAAATGGTCCCGTCACATTCCCATAAGATCATGGTATCACGTTCTTGCGGTTATGTCCGAGTGGTAAACTTTCAGCGGGTTTAATCCGCTTGCACTTGAAGCAAACATAGCGTTTTAATTTTAATTAATGTCCAAACTCTTTATTGGTAAATACTGTTGTTTTCAATTCATGCCTTTTTCGGTTTTGTGTAGCTATAGAGTTGCGTTGTGTTATTGATCAAGTTGTAGTAAAATTTTAGCTTAATAAATAACCATGATAGTGGCAGTATACATAGTTAAATTTAAAATTAGTGTGTCTTATTCAAAGTTTGAAAAGTTTACTATTAAATCAGATTTAAAAATAATATGCTAAAGCTCGCTCTCCGATAGTATACGAAAATGGGAGTGAAATATTGATGTTACGTTTTGGAAACGTTATTTCTTCATATTAAATTAACAATAACCATCTATTTGTACTACTAGAAATATTTACGTTATTTAAAACAAAACTCCTATAATCTACCCGCTATCGCTCATGCCTTGCACCGCTGTTGTACAGTGATTCGAGCCATTACACGAGCCTTAAGATAAGAGCGTAATGTTACGTTGACCACTCATTTGAGAGAGCTGCCGGTTGCAAGTGGAGCGGTACTGCAATTGTCCCATCTATCGCTGTGGGGGGGACTGTAGCTTAAGCATGGCTGTAGTTGCAATAAAATCTAATCGAATATAAAATTGTAAATGGTTGTTTTGTAAATAAATTCCTTTGTGAAATCATTTGTAATGTTTTCTTTAGCAATCATTTTTTTTGTCAAATTAGTTGAGAATATAATTTATCGTGATCTTTATACGAAAGTTAAAGTTCTTCAAATAGTGTTTTAAAGCCGTATAATATATTTAGTACATGTGTTAATCGTCCTGCATCACGTGATGTTATATAGGTAATCGCTATTTTTGGCGATATTATATGTTTTGTAAGACACAAAATTATTTTACATAATCGAACGCCCCAAATTCGTGTTCGAATTATTTTATGAACCATTTTAGTATATAAAATTAATATTTAAAAGCTTTGAACAGGCTTCCATATCACCCAAGATACGCATCAAAAGTATATTAAATCTAATTTCAAAATAGGAAATATAATACCAATAACCGCTTAATAAGCGATTAGGAAATTAAAATCAATCGCTAATTAGCCCTAACAGAAATGCAATACCTAAACAATAACATTATATGGTTCGCGTCCGCAAGAACGGTAAGGCTTCTATCGCATATAATTATAATCAAGCAGTCATCGACCTCGCAAACTGCACCTAAACACTCCGAACAATAGGGAATAAATTCCTAATACGAGCATAGACTAACGACCACTCTAGCTCGCAGACACGACGCGCCATTTCTACCTACGGGACTCAATTCTCTTAATCCCGTTGTGAATGCTTCCGTTACGAGCGTTCTTACTCAGAGCGATTGGTCGCGTTCGAAATGTAGGAAATTGTTCACGGCAACTTACTGTTAATGCCGCTGTTGTCTTATCCATTTCGGTGATGGGCAATTTTAAGTTTTGATGTTTGTCCCAGTTTCACGTCCGTTCGGAAATGGGTTGAATAGATTTGTGGCCGAGACGCGACGCTTTCTGTTGGAATGTTAATTATGTTCATTATTTTATTATGAGAATTTGTGCTATTATTTAGTTTGCAATTTAACGGTTTGTTTTCAGTATAAATGTTGGATCAAATTCAAGTAATATACAATATTAAAATGTATGAAAGCTTGAAACAGTTATGATCCCATTACGATAATGATTTTTTCAGAAGTCCATAAGTTAGATGTGATTTCTCCCCAAAAAAATCAGTTTTTTTATCCACTATCCGTATAGGTAGCTCTAAATGTTATACTGGCAGCACTTCTACCCATAAACCCCCACCCCAGAGAAATCTCAATATCTACCTACTTCCGCATCTAACCGGTCCATTTTCCATGGACTCAGTCAACGCGACGACGCGGTCTGTTAGTGCAATCCCGTGTACTCGCCGTTTTATTGTTATTGTATAGTTTTTACTTGCCACTGGTGGGGGCTTACCTTTAGTTTTGATTGGGGTGTTAGATTTGGATAGAATTGTCACGTGTAATGTGTTTAGGGGTATATTCATAGATCCTGGAAGTGATTTTAAGGGAATTCACTTGAAGGGGAATTACATTTACCAGGCAATGGACTTAAGCGCTCAAGCACTTGGTGCTTAACATCTGGCTTCTCGTGTTGTATATCTTTATATCGGAGGGTAATAATTCAGCTGAATATTTTGTTACCCGCTTTGCTGCAGAGGGAAATAATAAATAAATACACCCAACAATCACATACATAGTCCTGACCCCACATTAAGATCAATTAAGTCTTGTGTCGCAGGTATCAGAACTACGAGAGACTTTTAGAACTACTCACAAACACCCAGACCCGAAAGAAATATTTGTGGGCCGCACAAACATTTCTCTTGGTGCGAGGATCGAACCCGCGGCCTCTCGTTTCAAAGCCGGCGTCTAACCAACTGCGCCACGGAGGCTGTCAATTGGACAATTGAAATGGATAATTATTTGATTCCAAATCCTCCTATTTGTTATTCTTTCTAATTAATTTCGATTCGGGTTAAAGACAAGCTGGTGCTTCTAAGAGACTTGCCGAGCCCCGGAGCTCGCTGCCAATTCTTTGCGTGGTGTTGATCCTGGCTGCCAGGAGTTGCAGTGGTAGGTATGTGGGCGGGAAAGTATCTTAGGCCAATGGACTTCCTGCATCTGGAAATATAAAAATACACAGGTGCTATGTAATGTGATTGTCAGGGAAAATAGTTTTCCAATACTGAAAGGTTTAAATCAACGCATAAATGTAAACAAATAAACATCGTTTTAAAGAAATTAGTGAACATTAAATAGATTGTTAAATAATACATATATACATAAACTCACGCCTTTATCCCAGAAGGGGTAGGCAGAGGTGCCACCAGGACACCCACATTTCGCCTTGATTTCCCGTCCCATGATGTGATAGGGGGTGAGTCTATCTCCATTTCGGGCACACATTCCTGACTCCGGGCTGATAATGAATAGAAAAACCATGTATCACTTTCTCCGACCCGGGACTCGAACCCAAGACCTCAGCTTTGTAGTCGCACCGTAGTACAACTACGCCACCGAGGCAGAATTAATGAAAGAATAGAACGGTAAAACTAACGTAAATAATAAAGGATTGTTTCACAATAAAGAAATGAACGTGGAAAGGTGATGGCGAAAAAAATCTCCCAATGATAAGATCTCATAAAACGATTCATAAATGAAGTAGTCCCTTAATTTCGGAACATTTAATTCGTTAAACTAAGACAATGTTTCGTAAAAGCAAAAGAAAACAACAAATAAGCAAAGAGCTAAATGCGGAAATAAGTGATAAATAAGTAAGAGGAAAAAAATATCAGGATGTGCATATATTTCAGGTGACCATCCACCATTTCTAGGTCACTGTATACATCTCCCAGCCAATAGTAAACAATTCCAAAAAGGAAAACACTCAGCTCATTTCCTTATGGCATTAGCTTAGAATTATCATTACGGCTTCACGTCTTCACCGCTGCAAACTCAACCTTACCACTCACATTTAGAACTTACTTTTCTTCACCTCTTCAAATGTGCGGGATCCTGACAAAGCTAATATTTACAGCCACTTGTATCTTAGTGCAGAAGGAATAAGGGTGATTTTCTCGTAGCGGGTGACGAACAAAGCATTGTTGCTCCGCGTTCGGGATGGCCGGTAATGCGACAGTTTGTAAGCATGAGCCGAGGACGGTAACGGAGGGGCGGAGGGCGGCGGGGTGGCACGGGGTATGAGGGTTGTAGGGATGTAATAGTAAAGTAATGCGTACAACTGTAGGTTGTTGATTCTTAAAGATATTTAGCTTGGACCTGTTTTGAGAGGAGTTTTGCTAATTATAGTCTAGCTTTTACGATTCTTTGCGAAGTCGTTGCTGGGAATGTAACAAAAAAATTGTGAATAAACATCGCACTGCGGTTGGATTATATCAAAAGCGAAAAGTATTTAAATGTATAAGAGATCAACATCATTATCTGCAGCCGCAAAGGTCCACTGCTGGACATAGGCTCTCCCTAATTTACAAGGTTTTGCTTATACGAGCCTCGCTTGGCAGGTGGGTTGGCGAGCGCAGGACATAGCTTATCATCTAGATGAAGATCGTTTGAAATAACTCATTATTGAAGGTCGACATTATGAACCAAAAACTTGATTAATTGAGAAATACATATTGTAATAATTTATTTTACACCCTACAGTCACATATATAGTCCTGACCCCAGACTAAGATCTAGTCTTGTGTCGTACGTATCATACTCTACGAGAAACTTTTTCGGTCTCACAGCCACCCAGACTCGAAACAAATACCTGTGGATCACACAAATATTTGTTTCGGTGCGGGAATCGAACCCGCGGCCTCTCGTTTCACAGCCGGCGTCTAACCAACTGCGCCACGGAGGCTGTCAAATGTTAGTTTTTAAAATCAGTTATTGTGCACCCCAGCGTCCGACGTCCATAAAACTTCTGTCCACTTGACCACTCGGCGTTCTTTGCTATATTTGATTAAACGCCAGTTTAAATTATTAAGTAACTAAATAAAATAAGCTGATAAATGTATGTTCAATCACAAAAATCCTTAGATACAATTCATTCTCCGTATATTATTCCATAGCTTTTTCATAAGACACAACAGAACGACTTGAAAAGTCGTCCAGACAAAATATAAATTTAATACTTCAGTCTAAAAAAGCATCTTAGTTAATGAGTGGCCAGTGACAAAATGTACACTGGCTAACAAAAATGGTTCGATTTTTAATTAGCACGGGCGGCGCCGATTCGCGCGTGATCGGAATTGTCTAACGGCCGGGGTTGCCAGATGCGATATTATTTCTACCCTCCTTTTTTATGCGACGGACGAATGAAGCGGATTATTAGAATTGGTAAGTGCCTTTTTCTGTGTTTTTTTCTTTTGTTAATTGGTTGTGAATTTACTTGTTAGTTCGTTGTAAGTATTGCTTGTTGGGAATGTACGAGGGCTTTTATTGGAAGCAGTGGATTCTTTTAATGCTATGTTTGTTTACATTTTTGCAGGTTTTCGTATTGTATTATTTTGCAAAATAGTATAAACCATTTTGTGGTTAAATTATAAGCAAAGTGATGCATTAACAAACAGAAAAATAAGTAAAATATTAAGGTAAAAAGTAAAATATTTGAAAAATATCATAATAACACAAAAACATATAAATGTTGACAATGGTCAAAGTATTATTAAAACTACACTTTCATTCAAAAAAAATACCTTTGCTCGACTATACCTGAAAAAATACCCTGAAATCAGGAAGATACCCAATACGTCCAATAAGGCAACACCGGTCTCCTTGCATTACTCGTCCGTCGCATTACAAAGTAAGTGAGTTACTCGACGCGAGTGCACAATTAGCGATCGCTACTAATGAGACCTAAGTCTTTTTGCCTACATTTATGAAGCGCCCAATCAACCTTGTAAATGGATTTTGTCACTGATTGTACTCATCTACGGATTATACGGAGTAAGCGCTGGGTTCGATCGAAGGCGTGTGTCATTTTTTATTGAATTTTGTGATTTGGATGGTGCAGATGTGTGCTATTTTGATGATGAAATTAAGTTAAATTTATATGGAACCTTATTATTTTATTAATTACAAGGGGTCTAAAGAATATACCCCCAATTATTGCGAAATATTTCGGCTATAGATTATAATTTTTGTTGTAGTTGGCTGTATATTTACTGTATAATATAGACGACAAAAGTGTATTTCTAACCAGAATAAAAAAAATGGTACAAACTTTGAGAAGGCTCATGCCATGTAAGTCGCTGCCATATATATGTATAATTTATACACAATAACCCATAGTTACTAAGATTCTTTAACTCTCTCAATGTCTCAGTTGCCATTACCTAAAGTCATGAAACTGCAAGAAAATTATCTTTTCCATCACCACCGACAAAATCCTTCGATAGCGTCCAAACCACCTAACTTTTAAACAATACCTGCAATTATATTCTAAAGCGTACGACAAAGCTTCAAAGGCTGTCCGGCCGTCACTCACACCCCCTCACCCCGCACCCCCCTTCCCCAGCACGTAAACATCTAAAAATAAACTGAGGCGAGCATACGCGGCCGTTTCTTTGCGCGTTGCTTTGAGGCGATTTTAATTCGCTTATTTCGCTGCCGGGAAATTACTAGTGTGTTGCGGAATTAACGGTGCCAACTTAGTCATAGGCGGCAGCGGTGGAGCCGGCGGAAGCGAGAGCGGGTAAATAGATTAGTCTTTGAAGCTGTTATTGAGTTATTGCATGAGAAGTTGTGGAGTTGATGCGTGGGTTGCAGTTAAAAGCGGTAGGAAAGGTCAAGTGAAATTGAATTAGAAAATTATGTTTGAAATGTTTAAAGAAATCATTGGAGACAGCAGCGTATTTTAAACGTAGTGAAATATGATTTATAAGTGAAATATGTAAAATTATACTTTTTTGAAAGAATACACAGTATTTTATTCATACGAATATTAATTTACTAAGAACAATAACGGGAAACAAAAATCATTAAACTGTGCATATATTTTCGTAAAAATCCTACATGAAGAGAAATTAAAAAGAAAAGGAAGCGAACAAGCAAGCGGGCAATATGATGGTATCCAAGTGGTCACGGTAGCCCAGAAAATCCACAAGACCAAAGAAAAGTAGTGCTTGAGCTAATACAGACTTCACCAAAACTAGATCTATACATACCACAATACCTCTTAATCTCCTATCCTATTTTTTGTAATAAAACATGCGTGCAGCGGATAAAACTCGCTATCTGTGGCACAGTGGCGCCGCCTTGCGTCTGGCGGAGGAAGTCTGCGCTAGTCAGCTCGGCGATTGTAAAGGCGCGATGTGATCCCGCTGCATGGCCAAGCCTAAAACATTATTCGCTTTTTACACTCCAATTAAAAACTTGCAACACCGCCCTTTATTTCGCGTCTGCCTGAAACTGTGTATATGAGCCGAATTTGTAGGGTGAAATTTTGGGTGAATTTAGAATTATTTGTAAACAGTAGCGCGTTTGATTTAGTGATTATGTTGTGTGAGGTTGGGTTTCAAGTTCGATTCCCAGGAAGGGCAATACTTATGGTATGAATTGATAATGGAATGGCTTACTGTTCATCTTGGGACAGAAATACTGTCGTCAAAATATGAGTGTTAACTTGGCAGCTCTGCCTATCATTTCGAAGATGAGACATGAGTTTATGTATGAATAAATTATTAAGTTTTTATAGTGCTAACGTCATGCGGCAGTAAATTTTTAGAACCATTCAAAATGGCAGAACTGTCCCACATAATATAGCAATTCAGATTTATTTATGTGAGAAGAAACATATCTACATAATAAATTGATCTGTAAAGATGAATCTTGTAAATATAAAACACACTATCGGCGAATTTATTATTTATTAAAAACAAACAACATAGATTGAAATTCAGGAAGACAGAACACTAATCTCTTTTAGTTGTTGTTTAAAAAAATAATTCTTCATAGAAATTATTTTTAAAAGCATAGCTTAGTTTTCCTTAACTTTGCTGACTACTTTATGGTCTTTAGTAAAACTACTGCAAACTATCTCGAACTATTTTAAAGACAACAATGCATTCATAATCCCTCAGAATTTATGTTTATAAACAATGGAGTTCCATTTTTAGTTCCATAGTTGTTTACTTTTCGAACATTAACATTCCGACCGCGTTATAGAAATCACATCATCACTTTAGCTAGTCAATTAGTTGATCTTTATTACTATTTATAAACAACTGGACTTTAATACTCTAAATTAGCAAGCGATTAAAATTCTTTTAAGAAGTTTAAAAATGCCGAGTATCAAAAAATCTCCGATAAATTGGATCCGAAACAATAATGTGTCAAATTAATCAGATGAAGGGACACGGCATTCGAAGTTATTTTGGCTTGTGGTAAAATATCTTGCGTCGATTTCTAATGGTCTCGGTGGCGTAGTTGTACTACGGGACGTTTACAAAACTGAGGTCTTGGGTTCAAATCTCGGGTCGGAAAAAGCGACATTGGATTTTTCTATTCATTATCAGCCCGGAGTTAGGAATTTGTGCCCTATCATATCGTAAGACGGAACATATAAGGTGAAACGTGGTTGTCCTGGTTGCACCTATGCCCACCCCTTCTGGTAAAAAGCGTGATGTTTGATTTCTAATGGGGGTAGAATATTTGTATAGATAACAAAGGTGTAAAAACTAGTAAGATGACCTATGGAATAAGCTAGTGTATAACCGTTTTCAAGACCGGGGTATTTGTATCGCCTCTATTGAGACTGCATTGCTTATTATCTGGTGTATTGTTGTGGAAGTCTTAGCGGTATAAAAATTACTGTCAGCTACCATAACGTACCATTACTAGCTGGTGACATATCTTCTAGGTTCAACCTGAGTATATCCTTTATGCAAGTCGGCATAATTTTGCCAATTTATATTGTAGGAACCTTATCAGGTGTATACTGGATGCCGTGGCACTATAAAAAGACGGTCAGTGAGCGTCCATCACCGTCGGCAGCCCGTGCGATCATATCTATCGCAACTCATTATTCCTCCTGATTACGGAAACGCGCCGTATCACTAATCACGTGTTACGGGCGGCCATCCGTCACCGTCCCGCGCGCATCACTCACGGCAACTCGACCGGGAGATCGCCACCACTTGGATTTTCAACCTTATTGTTAGTAACATAGAGTCTACTTTACATTGGTGGGTACCCACACGTAACTTTTTCGAATCGTACAGACCAATGTACCAAGACCTGCTGTACTAGGCTATTGCTAACGCAGAAAGGTCAGCGTATAATGGATATTCCGTCCGTATGTCACAGTTTATTATCAGTACCTCTTAATTGAAGATAATAAGGGGGGACATGTGTCTTTGTCAAGTTTTTATGGAGTGTAAGAGGGTTTTTTCAATACTCGTTAGGAACTTGGGCTATTAATTTGTGTCGTTCATTTTTCGTTTGCGTATGAAAGCGATAAGTTTGGCGTCATTTTTTATCTTTTAAGCGGATATTCGTAATTTTTAAGCTTTTTGATGTTTGTCGCGTGATCGCGTTTTGGAGGACGTGATTGATCGATTTACGTTTCTAAGCTGGATTTTGTTTGTCAAACGTGTAGGGAAAAAGGGGGGCACCACAGTCCCAAACTTGCTTATTTTGAAACAAATTTGTACTGCATTGTATCAGCCCATACATACGTCCTACTGCAAGGCACGAGCCTCCTCTACAATCGAGAGTACAATTGAGAGGGGTTAGGCCATATAGTCCACCACCCTGGCCTAGTGCGAGTTGAATGAATATCTATTTATTTATTTAAATCTTTATTGTACACAGTTAACAACAAAAATACACAATAAAAAAAAAGTACAAATGGCGGTCTTATCGCTCTATAGCAATGTCTTACAGACAACCATGGGATGGATTTAAAAGAAGGAGAGAGAGAGGGCAGTGTAAAAAATAAAGAATTAAAGCTAGAATTAATATCTACTAAGATGATAAAAAATTGCAAGGTTTTTATGTCTCGAATTAAGACGACTTTGGATTGCGACAAGTACCTACATAAATTGCTCATTAATATATTTAAAAAAACGAAAAGCGTATCGAATCGGAGTTACTAGACAACAAAAGATTTGGATAACAGATAAATTAAAAAAAAACTTGAATCAAATAAAACCTGGTCAAGTTAAAACCTGAAAAATATTGTTTACGAGCACAGAACAATAGTATAAAATAATAAAGTAAATAAAGGCGATACATATTTATTATTAGTAGGCGCTAGCACACCAAATAATTTAAAGCCCCCGCCGGCGACAGACATTTAAAAAGGTATCGTTAGAAACGTCACAATATAGATTTATTGTGCATAAATAAAATAATTACTCAGGGGACAGTGATGTATGTGCCCAATACAACTTTATCACACGTACATGTTTATTTATATTATACCTTGTTTAATAAATAAGTCATTTTGTGGGCTGTTGACCAGTAACACTCCAAACTGTTTCACAGTCTCGTCTTCGGATATCAAACCTGGTGTCGTGGATATCTGAAACTATGACTTATTTGGACTCACAATACCCAAACCGTAAAAAATATTTGTAGGCTACACAAACATTTGTCAGTAAGAGGATCAAATCCGCGACCTCGCGTTTAGAAGCCGACTTCTTAATTAAATGCGACATGAGGGTTATTGAAAGCGTTTTATTACAAGGGAATTGGTGGAAAATTTTGTCATTTTATTTCTTGATGAAATTCTTAAGTTTTTACTATTATTTCGTACGAAAGTCATTGGTTGTGCTTAAGGCTATTTATCAAAAGTTGATATCAATAAATTATCTTCTCTCTGATAATTTTCTTCGTCTTCATCGAACAGAAATACTTCCACCTACGTAAACCATCAACTAGTTACCCTTTCGAAACAATCTTTAACATTTTAAATTACTAATGTCTTGTGAATTTGATTTAATTAAAAATCTATCGATGAGATATCCACAACCTACGATATCGTAGTAAAAAATAAAAAAAAACCGCGAAACAAAAAGAAAGTATCTACACAAGAAATTATAATTTGATATAAGTTTACAAATGGTCATTGTTCCGAGATCGGCTGCCCACCTGCATTCGGAGCAATATCAATCCATCGGCCCGGACGGGGCCGGACACCCCCCGTCCGACCGACCGTCCGGCCGAGATGGGGGCCGTCCGGACTTGACGGGCGTCTTTGACGGCTGTTTAATTTTGTGCAAATGACGCGATGTCGCGTGCTGTGTTGGTTTTTGAAAGAACTTAGTTTTTATATCTTTTGCTCTATTAATTGTGAGTTTGTTGAAGAGTTGTAATTTAGACGTTGTAATAAATAAGAAACTTGGGAAGATTTGTGGCTTATTCTAAAGGGTAAAGACTGGTATCATCGATCCAAACATATTTCTTTACCAAAGATTATTTGGTAAAGGTCTGTTGAAGTCCAAGACCGCGTTGTTCATGGCATTGTTCTTGATAAATACCTTGTATTGTATTGTATCGATTGTATCAGCTCATTTACGTCTCACTGCAGGGCACGGGATTACTCTACAATCGGAGGTACGATTGAGAGTAGTTAGGCCATGCAGTCCACCACGCTGGCCTAGTGCGGGTTGGCGGGCTTTACATACCATAGATTTTTTTAAAACCGCTACAGTATGCAGGTTTTCTCACGATATTTCCTTCACCACTACAGTGCGTGGTGATTGACTGTCAATACACACATGACTCCGAAAAGTCAGAGTTGTGCTGTGGGATTTGAACCCGCGACCACCGTGAACATGCTGGCAGCTGCGTCTGGTCCGTTACCAACAGACCAACACGCACTTTACCTCAATCTTATGAAAAAATACCTTAATCCAATGAAATAAACTTATGTCATGAAAATTTAAGTATTTTATACGAAAAAAATGTCAAATCCTGACTTACCTTTCATTCTAATAGTAAAAAAAAAAAAAACTATTGTTTTTTTCAGATCCTGTTTAAACACCATATCCGATACTAAGCACAGTCCGATTCAAAGTTAATGTTAACGAACAAAAGAAAATTTCAATTCAATTTAGTTGATATTCATACTTTGGAGAGTTAACGTTTTTGAATACACATTTAACTTTCCAAATTGTTAAATTAATTGGCTTCTGCGTATAATTTTCTCTGTGTGTTACGATTCCAATAACATCCTACGTCAATACCAATCAAACCAAGACACAAAACTTTCCTATTTTCAAAATGAGTCGAGTTTTTTCAAACGTACATAAAACCAACACACGTCGCGAGCAAGATGCTACGACTTCTATAGGTAGCCGGTCCAAAACCCCCTTATTATCCGGTGAGGGGTTGGGGGTCAATATGCACCCCGCCGCGGGCGAGTCGCCGGGTGGGGGTCCGGGGGGTCAGTGGGGGCCGGCAGGGGGGCGCGGTGTCATGTCACTGTCTCTACTCCCCATCACGGCGTCCGAGCATCTCGTTTGCGTCCATCGCTACTTTTCAACTTGATGTCTTGTGAAATACGGCATGCCAGTGATGCGCCGGTAATGGCGCCTTTTGAATAAACTACGCTTTTATGTTTTGCACTAGCTGCGCGTTTGATTAAGGATTTTCGATTGTTTCCATCTTGTACATAGAGTTGTGAAAATGAAGACTATTTAACCTGTTTTATAGAAGTGTATTGATTGACATGACGTAACTTGAAAATTAACTTTAAAGTTATTCATCATACGTGTGAAACAAACTACAACCAACATGTAAAAAAAAAATCATTAATGTTAATTAGTGCTCAGAATCAGCATCGAACTTAACAAGGTCTTTGATAATCATATATTTTTTAGTACCAACGAAGACCGACTTAAAGCGAGCATCGAAACATAGACTTAATTGCTAAAGATAATTTATTAAAGTTAATCTCTCGTCTTTTATCTTATAAAGCGCAATCGAAATCTCAAATTCAAAAGCCTCAATAAATACCAAGCACCCCGCAACATTGTAAAAAGCAATAACACTTTAAGTGATATACGGTTTAATCTCGATGTGATTTTTTCTTTCTCCGTATGCAATCGCTCCATCTTACGTCGGCAATATCAATCTATCTGGGCGGGTGGCGTGACGGTCGCAGCGCAGGGCTGGGTGCAGTCGCCGTCACGTCAATGTCGCCAGTGTCACGCTGCAGCCGCGGCGCCGTCTTAAACCGACAGACGTTCTCTCGCGTAATATTACGTCGTTATTCGTTATTGCACTACGTTTTATGCCGTCTAAGTTTGTTTTGATGGTGCTTTTAAAGTATGTATGAATGTTTTACTTGATGGGGATTTGTGAGAATGGAGCTGTGTCTTGAATTCTTATAGGTTTGGGTCGTTAAGAATGAGATTAAGGACTCAACCTTTTATCTGGAAGCTCATGTAATCCACAATACTGATGTTATACCATTAATATATGGTATGTTGTGTCTTTACCAAAGTAGATCTATAAATCGAATCACTAATTCACGCAAAGCAGATTGCCCGTTTTAAGAATTGTTTTTTAGACGTTCCGTTTTACAGTCTGCACCCTGGCAATATACCAAAGAGGCCTCTTTATCGGGACGATTCATATAACAGGAGCTGAAATTTAGGTTATTCATAAAATTCACATTGGATATGAAATATTCTTTAGGTGTTTTTCGTTTCTTTCCTCATTTCTGTATCGGTTAGTTATTTAATAATTCGGAATACTCGTCTCGATCTTTATCGTTGAATGTTAAATAAACGCATGAACATTTCGCCGCGGAGTTTCTAAAGTTATCTATTTCCATACCTACAATTTGTCTAATCTAGATATTGAGTGACAGATGCGCTCGCCTATTTCTGTGAATGGATCCATTTATAAATCATTGCTATAAATAAAACAGTGATGTTGCCTTGTCTGTCATTCGCAAGATCAAAAGTTCCTTACCGTGTTCTTGTCTGCTATTAAATATCAACTTCGTAGAGAGAAATTCATATACGTAGAACGTAAGCACTAACTTTCCTGGATTTCCGATCAGTCAAATAATTATCCAGAAACACGCGATCAACAGCCTGAATCGCGATCAACACACAGAATTTTAAGTCCTTTCACATTACCATTGAGTTCCTTAGACTTCCAAGCAGCGATCATCATCAACAAGAATAATCATGGAATACCCACCGAAGCAGCTTCACAAAAAAAACTACCAAACATAGACCCATAGTTGAGTAGCTCCTACTTGACGCATCACTGAGGCCCATAGACTACCAAGCCAACACCGTCATCAAACAGAATAATCATGGAGTACCCGCCGAAGCAGTTTCACCAAAAACTGCCAAACACTTGCGCACAGTAGTTGCAAGTACTCGTGGAACACTCCTTGCATTATCAACTTGCATCGAGATGACGCGAGCGTCGCTGTCGCTGCCACGTCCCCAAGTTTACTCGGCTCCGCTGTGAAATTTCACTCCAGACTTGCTCCGAAATGACCCAATTTGGAGGAGGCAGCGGGTCACAGCATTTTTAATTAGGCGTATAGTGGAAAACACAGGACAGATTGTGGGGTGGCCGCGTTGTTACACAGAAAACTGAAGCAAAATACTTGTATAAAACAACGTAATTACTGTAGCGTTTAAGTAGTTCAAGAAACCACTGCAAATTTAAAATCTTTTGTCTTTCTTCTTGATAATGTCATGTCCACGCATCTCTTCTAAGCTATCATCAATTGTAGTACATTGTATCTCATAGCGACATGGGCTAATCTTGTCTTCTCGCTTATAGCATAAGTCATTGTAAAGAATTATCTAGAGAAGTAATTATTTGATAATCACGATACAATTTGTATTCCTAGTATTCCTATTGACTAAGCTAATCTAGCACCATATTATTAAATTCGTTACAGTAATTCATCAGTAGTGATATCATCAATAATTTTAACCACCATAACTATACAGAAACATACATATTTTTCTCATCAAATCACCATTTTCTAAGAAATTTCCAACAAACACACCCAGGAAATATACGAGGCATTGTCACGCTGCCGCTCGTACCGTGTACCGTGAAGCCCGGAGTCAGTGCTGTCACGTCAGTGTACCCGAACTGTCTGCACGGCGATGACACGCCGCGACTGAATCGTCCCGCACCACTTGTGACGTGCCGTTCAGTTTTAGTTTATTCTACTTGCTTGCCTGTTATTGATTGTCGCGTCTTGTACGATGCTTTTATACAACTCGTGTCACGTTGCGAACTTATTAATCGATTTTGTGTTTTGTTTTTCTTGGGTATTAATCATGCTGTGTCTTTCTGTTAAAGTTGCGTGGATAACGTAAGATTTTAGGTTCTTTTTAAGAAACATTCTGAGGTTGTTTGCTCTCGCCGTCAAAGAATGGTGAAGGGAGAAATTATTAACTTAGTTTATTTTGCTTGCCAAATCTGAACTCTGAAAATTTCTATTCGATACACCATATTTCCAACGAATTTAGTTTACCTATAAAAAACTAACAACGGCACAAGGCAATGTTATAAAATATAGGTTTTAAGTATCTTTAAATATATGTCTTAAATTGCAACTTAGACTAACAAAACGAAAAGAGTTCTTTTAGTATCAGTATCTTATACTTTATTAAAACAATATTTAAATTTTCTAAAACACGTCGACATTTTATATCTCAAAAATCACTCGCAATGCTCTAGGGAGGTCACTGAGTACTGCGTCTGTCACGTCACCACCACGTGCGCTCGCGACTCCGCCGAGTTGTGCGTGGTGCATTGCCGCTCTCCCTACAAACACTAAACCGTCTGCCCCTGACAACTTGTCAGTGGAGACGCAATGCAAGAAACACGCTTTAAACATTACACTGAACAATTTCGCAGAGGCGGAGCGAACCCTGTCAGTTGTAGCGCGGACGAAAAGACCCCCTTAATTTAATTATTTAATTGGTTTCGTTGGTTTGCTCGTCTCCGTTTGTTTAAATGCATTTTATTAATGTACGCAACGAGTGTAAATTAACGGTATCTGAAACGGCGCCTTATGTATATTTGGTTGGTGTAATTAAAAGTCTATGTAATTGTGAAGATCGGGTGTATTTTACATTGTTTTATTCATTTGCTTTGAAATAAAATGAAAAATATTTGGAATTAGTTATATTCGTCCACTTCTTATTTCTCTTTTATTCCATGTTTTTATTCGTATCGTATAGAATTTGGCTCATAATTTTTAGTCGAGCCACCTGTCTTATCCATCATCACTTTTGAGAATAAGCCTTCCAATATATTACTAAAATTGGGAATATGACAAGTCACGTCCCCTATTTTCAACAACGATCTCTTCGACAAACTCTAATAAATACCAAAAAGGCCCACAAGGAACTGAAAAGCGTATCTCATGGGTATTAGAAGCTGCCAGACTCTTGCCCCATAAAAATCATAAATACGAGTAGTCATTTGTTTAATTCGTAAATATTTATGTCTATCATAATACACACAGATTAACAAAATACAATATATTTGTAATAAAATTCACCCACATTAAACTCAAAGTAAACAATCACCTGCCTGGCGACCACTCCACATCTAAGGAGTGTTCACGTATGCACTTGATCGGGCGCACTAACGTGATGCCATCCATCGATTGCGGGGGGAGTGGGCGGCGGGCGCGGGGTGGGGGGTAGGGGGTGGAAGAAAGCTTTAAAAACAGAGCCAGCGCCGTCTCCGCGACGGACCAATACGTCCCCAGCTGGCCGTCGATTACGTCCGCGGCTGCATATGCGCTGGTAGGGTTGGCAAATTAATGTGTTATTTTTTAGATGTAGGGTGTGGTGCTGTTTGTGTCAGATATAATGTGGAGTTATTTCTTTATATTTTCAAGATGTTGTTGTAAGAGTTTCTATATAAAATACATTCATTATTTCCATCGTCAACCGAGTAGATATTTTTAATTGCTTGCACATATGAAAACATTATCAAAGTAGAAATGTGAGAATAAAAAGAGCTAGACCGCCCACAGATCCTGCCTTCTATTATACAAGGCCGTGGTGAATCAAAACATCGGGAGGGAATTTGAATACCATAGGAATCTTAAGAAACTTTTTACATATTAGACGTATTAAGCCAGCGTGCATATCGAAACCTATGAGCACTAAGACGTATATGAACTAATTAATTATTAATTTAAACCCACCGCCTTGTACAACTTAATGTGCCAACCGTACACAAACACACGCGTCTGTAATATGATTTTTCAGCACCTCGCAGTATTGATTAGTGCTCATTCACGGCCCGGCCTCACTCGCCTTTCAACTCACTCCTTCTTTAAGTCAACCCGTCGGGTATCGACCGTACGACATATTATTTGTACGTGTTGGATATATTTTAATGCGGTAATGTTTTTAAATATACTTTAAATGATTACATCTTATAGTAATGTTAAATGTGAGGAAACCTGCATACCGTAGCGATTTGTAAGAATTTCTATGGTATGTAAAGTCCGCCAACCCGCACTAGGCCAGCGTGGTAGACTATGTGGCCTAACCACTGTCAATCGTACCCTCTATTGTAGAGGAGGCCCGTGCATGCAGTGGGACGTATATGGGCTGATACAGATACAGATATAGAGAAATGCAGTGGCTGGATTTCTAACTTATTGTCCATATATTTTGAAAATGGACTGCCTCGTTGGCGCAGTTGTACTACGGTACGATTATAACGCTGAGGTCTCGGGTTCGAATCCCGAATCAAGCAATGATATTATACAATTATAAGCCCGGAGTCAGGAATTTGTGCCGATATGGCAATAGGCTCGTCTATCATATCGTGGGACAGCACACACGAGGCGAAACGTGGGTGTCCTGGGTGCACGTCTGCCGCTTCCGGGGAGAAAGGCGTGAGTTTATGTATGTACTTTGAAAATGAATACCATTAATTAGAAATGCATTATTACCCCTTAATTTTGAGTGTGGAATGCATTGAAGACTGACCACAAATCCAGCTGGATAGAGAGCCAGGTCGCGCTCGGCTGCGCAAATCAACACAGTTGTAACTGCGACGTCAACTTAATTAAAACAGCGAAAAGTTGGCGATTTAAAAGCGTGGCCTGGCGACGCCGGTGCGACGGCCGAGATGTAGCGGATTTAGAATTTTTCAGCATAGCAGATTTTGATACAGAAGTTTTTTGTAGTATTCAATTCGAATGTGTGGGCTACCTGATGGAAAGTCAACCCGTCAGCTCCCAATCTTCATGACTGTCTTTGAGACTGAAGAACTATGATGAAGTGCAAGATTGATATTTTATTTAATAAGTATTATTTTACTCCTGCCTCGACTGCCTCGGTGGCGTAGTTGTATTACGGTACGGTTACAAAGCTGAGGTCTCGGGTTCGAGTCCCGGGTCGGGCAAAGTGATATTGGATTTTTCTATTCATTATCAGTCCGGAGTCAGGAATTTGTGCCCGATATGGCGATAGGCTCGCCCCCTATCACATCGTGGGACGTAACATACAAGGCGAAATGTGGGTGTCCTAGTGGCACCTCTGCCTACCCCTTCGGGGATAAAGGCGTGAGTTTATGTATGTATGTAAGTATTATTTTATTAATTAATACCTCAACAAAATTTCAAAATTTATTACTAATCTATCGCTCTCGCCCATCACTTGGTAAACACTTAAAACGCGGCGGGTGCACCAGCGAACTGTCGAACCAAAAGAAACAGCCCACTACGAAAACTAACAGCTTTTTAATAGTTCACGCCGGCACACTAAATACGATTTAACACTTTTATTACGTTCATACTAATTATGTATTCGAGGAGGGAAAATTTAAGTTGAAAGCTGTAAAACATACATACAAAATCTTATTTGTATCTTGAGTTTGAAATCTGTTATTTATCTGCAGTCGGGATGGTTATGCCTGGGCGAAATCGCAAATAAAAGATTAAACTTGAAATGTGAAAAGCATGAGTGTAAGCAAGCAATTCTATGATGGATTCAATTATTATCTTATGATCAGCTTCTGAGGCTCCGGCTATCTCACTCACCAAACGAAATACAACAGTAGATAATGATATTCCTTCATATCAGTTTTTATTGCGATGAATGGCGAGACGAGCATGCTATTCGCCTGATGGTAAGCGATACGACCGCTCATGGATAGGAGAAAACCAAACAACACAATGAATTACAAAGCATTGCTTCACATTCCACTGCGCTCGCCATCCTGAGACATAAGATGTTAAGTCTCAATATGTCCAGTAGTTACTCTGGCTACAATGTCCTTCAAACCTAAACACAACAGTGTATGTACACTGCTGTTTGGTGGGAAAATTAAAATTATCTTTATTTCGGTACCAAAACACCTTTCTTAAACCCAAAGTTAACCATAACCAAGTCTATACCCTAGTTGTTAGTTGCGCGCGACTCAAAGTGAATTACACTTTTGCATAGAATATTTCCCGACATTAACCATAAAGAAAGTTTAATTTGAAAAGTTGCCGGACTAATTTCACGTGACGTGTAAACTAGTGTTTGTCTGTACGTTCGTCACGAGTCGCAACCAAATTAGCAGTTTTGCTTCTTTTTCTGCGACAACTTTTCCATCGTCCGTTTGTGCGCTAAATTGTCTTTGGAATGAGTGGCGATGTTTTGTTCTTTCATTTCATGCTGTCTTGTAGTTAGATTTTAATGGTTTTGGACGGCTAATATTTTGCAATGAAACTGATCACATAATGCAAATTGTAGTATCAACATTTTTTGAGTAGTTTTTTATTATTTTTTATTGCAGTGAATGGCCATAAGAGCATGCCATTCGCCTGGTTGGTAAGCGATACAACCGCTCATGGACAGTAGCAAAACCAAACAGCACCATGAATTACAAAGCAATGCTTCACATTCCACTGCGCTTGCCATCCTGAGACGTAAGATGTTAAGTCTCATTACGTCCAATAGTTACTCTGGCTACAAAGTCCTTCAAGTTTAATGATCAATATAATCATTTACACATATTGACTAGATATTTGATTTCGTAGAAATGTCCTTTTGTTCTAGGAAATTCATGCATTCATGCACATTACTGACATGTAGATCTATTTAAAACAGAACGACGACCGTTCTAACACCCAAGTCATGTTACCAACGTATTATAATTTCCCAACGTCTATTACGATGAAATCAGTCAAGCGCACTGTTTCTTGTTTGGCTATCAAAGACACAAACGACGGCACTAATTTCTTTCTTTCTTTCTTTCAAAATTATTTCGACGAAAACAAGCATAAAAGCCATACAAATAATTATTACCAATACTAACCAAACTTATAATCGTCTACCAAAAGAAAAAAAGGCAGTGTCCATTGCGTGTCACGTTAGCGAAACTGAAATTTTAATTTAACATTCTCTTCATTCTGTCAGTTGAAAAACAACAAGTTGCGATTAACCGAGTAAATCTGACCGGAGAAATGGACGTAGTGCAACATGGCTAAGTAGTTCATGTCAACTTTGGAAAGGGTTGGGAAATTCGAGAGCAAAGTTACAAATTCTCCGTTCTTTTTGTGAGGCGTGTAGTGCGACACGGCGGGCCTCAACCGCCTATTAATGTCTATTTTTAATTAACTTCTCGTTTAACGTCGGTTTAACTCCTTTTAGGTGGAGTTAGGTGTTTTAATTTTGGATCTGATGTCGTGGATGTACTGGACTGATTAGCTAAATAATACGTAAGCTTTAACTTGTATCCTCAAACTAACAGGAATAGGTCTCCAAATGCCGGCTAATCGCTGATTTTATTTCTTCGCGAAGGTTTGATAGCAGGCGAATCAATTTTTGGTGATGGATACAAAATGTAGTCAACTCAATATTAGATTTTTTGAGTCGAAACGCAATGTTAAATTGCCTGAACTATTAAATAAATTCCAGTTTTCAGTTTTCTTCTTATAATTCGGACGGCACAGTACTTACCACCACGTATAACTGTAGTCAATATAAGATTTTATTCCAAACTCATCTGATCAAGCATGTCAATACATAATAAAGAAATAAGTGCATCAATAAAACACAGTTTAACATTAAACCCTCATCAGCAACTGGAGTATGAAACTGATACCAAAACTATCACGAGATGCGCAACTTTTACCTTACATTATTAACGCGAGGGAGTTTTCTTTAAACTACCGGCAGAACCATCTGCGCTCGCCACCCTATAACATGAATATAACATCCCTTAATTAACACTTATAAAAACCCGGCCGACCCTCCGGGCGTTTCGCACGAAAAACTAACTTGCAAAACGCATAAACGAAAATTGGATGACAGTAGGAACCTGTAAGACGCGATCCACTGTCCCCTCCATAAATATTTTAAAGGCCAGGCGTATCTGATCTCTTAACCCTAAAATGCTCACATTCCGAGCCGGGCCGTTATTAGATGGGCAGGTACGACCAATATTCGTTGAATCCCATCACGGTATTGCAAAAGAAATCAAATTAGATATACAATAAGCGGGGTTGTGGTCCTATTTACATAAGTATCCAAGCTATTTGGTCGGTTGATACGAGATTGCGGCCGGGTAACAATATGGCCGGTGTTTACACGGGCTGTCGTGAGCGCGGCCCGACGCGCCCGACGCGGATCCAAGGATTTGTGTTTTTCTTTTTCCAAATCGCATCTCGTCTTAAGTATTCGATACCCTCGTAGTCGACAATTTAAATTCGGACGTGCAGGGACGAGTTTTGTATAACTTTACCCATTTTCAATGTACTGGCAGCTTCATGTTATTACCCTGGGCTAATTTTGTATGTATTAAATATTTTGGACGGGTGTTCTAGTTTATCGATATGTAAGAAGAGCGCTCATATAAACAGAAAAAGGTCATTTTGGACACGATGCTACTAAAATAGCGCATTTTTTTTTTTCTTACAGTTTTATGTTCAGAAATACAACAACTATTTGAGCTGTTGTTAAGCTGTAACGATAATTAAAAGTCAGCTTTCTCCCGTGCACGAGTCTTTACGTTGTTAAAGTTTTCAGGGATAATGATAAAAAACAAAAATAACCCAAGTCATTTTCCCTTATAAAACACATGCGATAACAATTCCACACTACACGGGTAATCCACAAAGAACAGGGTCGTTTCAAATCATTTTTATGTCGGCCAATAAAAATTTAAACCCACACTAATATAACCCAAAAAGGTTATCCAAATCCACTATCTATTGGCGAGAAGGGGAACAGAATCCATGCAAATCCACCTACAGGACGTTAAATAATACATAAATACGATATGATTGTGGTACAAGTGACCGGGCCAATGGAAATTTCTCACTCGGTGAAATAAAATTGGATCATACGGGCCCGTGCGGGACGTGTTTATAAAATTCCGGGTCGCGGCAGAGGGTTAAGATGACGTACGGATCGCACTAGACTTGCGATTTTATGTACTCAGTTGATTTTACAGTTCGGTTTTCTGTAATAAAATTACGCTTCCGTGCCTTTACTTTCTTTTAACCCTAGTAACTAGGTTTTGTTTTTCGAAATACGTAGTTAAAGGCACTATATTTTTGTAATCATGCTTAAATTATTTTAAGTTCGGAATCTGCTATGTAAAATGCTACATATTCATTTTGATAATTACTCTTACTTTTTTGTTTCTGATTGTTAGTTATCAATTACTGCACACGTTGATTACCGAAACGACATACATAATGTCTTCCTTGATTTGAAATATTAACATCCGTTATTAATTCCATGAATATAAACTTAATTTTGGTGAATTGTGTGGTTAATTAATTTCTGTACTAACCTTAGTACTCAATGAATCTCTGTAATAAAAGTTCTTAAAATCAAAATCGACACCAATACAGCCCTTAAACTTTTCCAAGCTTTGAAAATGAAGTGAAAGCCCCGACCCCTGGCACTAGCGTGGCGTCTCGGACACTATCTTTCAGCGGGACATTCCGAACGATATTAAATCCACTCCATCGTATATACAATTCCAATGGAGTCCCCTGCCCGCCCGCTGTCACTTGTCTATTGTGGTAACGCGATTGCCTTTATTTTATTTATGTACTTGTTTTCGAATGACTTCTTGAGGTTGCGTGGCTTATTTCTAAATTCTAGTGCTTAGTTTTAGGTTTAGGGGTAATTTTATTGTGTTTATCGAGGACCTCGTCATTGTTAGCTTCATTGTCATGAACATCATGTTCATCAATAGTATGTTTAAAATTATTGTCATCATCGACACTATCTTCTTCACAATCATCATGGTCGTCTGTTGTTTGTTAAAGATGCAATTGCAATGGGGATCCCTGTCCGTCCACTGTCACTAATTTATTATGGTAATGTGATTGCTTTTATTTTGTTTATGTAATTATTCTCAAATCACTACTTGAGCGTGGCTCATTTCTAGAGTTAAACTTTAGGTTTAAGAGTAATTTATCGTGTTTGTTGAGGACATCATCATCTGACTGCATCGTCATTATTAACGTGACAATGGATCTTTAATAATTTATGAACAGTATACTATTTTAGCATCATATAATTTTGTTGTTATTGTACAAATCTTAAGATTATTTTTAACAAAATATCTTTTGTTTCAGGTAAGTCCTGATTCTTCAGTTTCCGGCGAGTCCCGTGGGAACATACATATATACCTCTAAATCTCAGTCAGGCTATCCACGAGGTAGGTAATAGGTATCCTAATAAAATATACACACAGTAATCTAGCTTACTTTATTGAATGCTAGATACAATTTTGGGCAGCATTAGAAACAATGTTAAAAGGCTTTTATAGGATAGGAGAGGTCAATATCAAACCTAAAATTATATGAGACTGCCTCGGTGGCGTAGTTGTACTATGGTATGATTACAAAGCTGAGGTCTCGGGTTCGAATCCCGGGTCGGGCAAAATGATATTGGGTTTTTCTATTCATTATCAGCCTGGAGTCAGGAATTTGTGCCCGATATGGCGATAGGCTCGCCCCCTATCACATCATGGGACGGAACATACAAGGCGAAATGTGGGTGTCCTGGTGGCGCCTCTGCCTACCCCTTCTGGGATAAAGGCGTGAGTTTATGTATGTATGTAGGTAAAATTATATAAAGCACCGCCTAATGACTGGATCAGGGAATCCATCATATAAGATCCATTAATGTCGTACTATTAATGTTGTAAACCACGAATTACAAAACAATGCTTTGCATTCCACTACGCTCGCCATCCTTAGACATAAAATGTTAAGTCTCAGTGTGTCCAGATACTCTGGCTACAGTGCCCTTCAAACCGAAACACAGCAGTGCATTTACACTACTGTTTGGCGGAAGAAATAGACATTGCGGTGGTAACTACCCAGGCGACTTCTCACATATGAGAGACCTAGACAGTAGAACCTACCATTTCTGAAGACTATCGACTTGCCACAGGTGACAGTCGATCAATGATCATCAACAATATTATGCCGACCAACGCATCAGCGAAGCGTGTATCAATATATGAGCAAATGAAATAAATCGTCGTATGGCGGCTGTCGATCCTGCTACGATCCATTTATAAATTATATTTTACTTCAAATAATACGTAAAGCTGGCGGTATGAGCGATCCATCGGCGGAGCGTTCGCTAAATTAATGTGCACCCAGGGACTTGCTGTCGAATAACATACAACGACAATGGAGAATATTCCAGCTGATTAAACGTCAGAATTAATTTTTATTTCCTTTTTGGTATCACAAAAAAAGTATACACCAGATGTGTGGTGGTCCCCAAGGTTCAAGGATGTTATACCTCATGCGTAGGTCATTATGACAGGTTTACCACCAACACCAGGTACGGATATTAATATTATACGACTAGATAGAGACTCCAGTGTAAAACTGCTGTAGTCAAAATGTGCTGTATAGGCACCTACCTCCAAAATACAGTACTTAGTTTAAGATTACAACAACCAAGAGCTTGTTAGAGACTGTCCCGCCCTCACACCCGCCACGGCAACTCCTGTAAGCCAGGATCAACAGTGGCACGCATTTTAATGACACTGAGCATTGAAGCTCAGCGAGTCTTCGGGAATGTCTAACATGTCTTTAACCCGCAACGAAATCAATCAAAAAGTTAAATTAATAGGAGGAATTGGAAAACCAAGAGCTTATTAAAAGTATTTATACAAATGAAAATAGTAGCGCGCTTAATGAGTCGCATCCTCATCATTCGAACGTGTAATAATCGGTACCTATCGAAAAGATCCCATTAAAATTGCCCCGTTATCCCAGCTATTGCCAATCATCCCGGAATCCCGCCTGATCCCGGCCCGGCTGTAATAAGTGCATTTCGCGAATTTTGCCGCGTACCTATCAGTTTCCGAACGGTGCTCCTGGGTTAATGTTTGACTATTAACACCTTTTGGTGGGGTGTAAGTTATCTGCGAAGATGTGCAGTTCTAGTTTGTATTCGTGGAAGTTTTAATGTTTGAAAATATTTTAGAATTTCTGTTTTTTTTTTTTTACTTCTGTTTAATGATTTTTAAAGAAGTAATTCGTCAGTTGAAGAAAATATGAAATTTCAATTCAACATTAAATCTTAAATACTAATTGGTTAACTAGCGTGCTAAGTTCTGCTTTTCTACTCAATCCTCGCCGTTTCGTCGGTGCTTTAACAGCCTCGACTGCAAGACCAAACTATTAAATATTCAAGAAAAACATGCCATACATGTAGAGTAGAAAGCGTATACAATTAATTGACACCACATTATAATTCAGTTAAAATGGCATGGTTATTTCACAACACCCGTATTGTTAGAAAAAAATGTCACATTACAAAAAGCGTTGCCTCTGAGCTAGCGAGTGCATTTAACTCCAACATCTTGTGACGTCACGGGCAACCCCCCGGCCCCCCGGCCCCCCACCCCCCAGGGGAGGTCTCGCTGGACACCGCCTGTCCACGACACGGGACCCTTTAGATGAGTCGAGACGTGTCGATACGACGTCGACTCGCCTTCCTGGCTTTTATTTTTAATGTATTTAAGTCTCTCTGGGAATTTATTAATACAAGAGTGCAATATAAAATAAGTACTCTACAACAATTTGTATAGATTTTGTAGTAAAATTTAAAATAGGTTGTATTTTTTATATTTTTTGATATTGTTACATGAGCTGGTAGTTTGGCTGATCGTAAGAGTCACTTCCGAATATAGGAACAACACCATTTAGAAAATATTGTTACTCACCTGTTAACACACTATGATATTTCACTGATCTCGTCTTTCCTGGTAGCCAACGGATAAAGCTCCGGCAATCATTGAATTAGTCGATTGCTAAGCTGATGTCGGGCAGTAATGCCTTCAGTCTGTTATTTAGTACGTTTTGCTACAAGTTTCCAACAATAGTAGTATTAACCGAAGGTTCTAAGGATGTAGAAATAGTAGATGGCATGACATTTAGTTCCTATTTGTATTTCATATTCCACAACAATTTTACCAAAAGCAAAGAATGAGAAATAATAGCTAAAAGTTAAAGCCAAATCGTTTCATATAAAAGTCCTTACGGAAACTTCACAGCTCTTTATTGCCCATCTGACGGACTGTCCGTCTGTACGCCTTTATATATAGCGAGCATTATTATATCCCGTTACGTGAGGGTAGGTTCCCCCCTCAACCCTCTGCAAGGGGTGGGAATAATTGGGTATTAACAGATATAATCTGTCACGACGCGACGCGGTTAGAAAATGGTGCGATTTTCAATTAATTTTTCATTTATTCTCGTTTTGTGTTGAAACGTATTAGCTGTTCGGCGGTTAGTTACTGTCATGTTTAATTTGATGGGGTTTGTTCGGTGATTTTAGGTTTTATTAAATTGAGTGCAGTTTATATCCGTTCGTATTCATTCATCGATTCTAGGTGGGATGGTTGCGTCCTTGGAAAGACTGTAATGTGTTTGGGTAATGATATATTAAGTTTCAAGTTTAATTTCTTTCTCACAGCAATGCAAAGCAAGCAATCACTTTGAATGAGTTTTGCAGTTCCAAAGACGATTTGGCCATAACAGAATATTACTCCGAAGATTTGACCACGTATAATGTATGAGCCCATATACGCCCCACTGCAGGGCACTCCTTTTAATCGAGAGTACAATTGAGAGGCGTTAGGCCATGTAGTGGGCTATATACGCTAGCCCAGTATACTAATTTTTGGTTGCAATCGTTTTTTTTGCCTACATCCTAACCATTACCCTTTAAACCCTAAAATCGTTATTCTTTTCGAAACATAAAAAACAATCCACATGAACTAACCTTCAAGCATGGAGCAGACAACTCAATCACGTCGAAGTTACCGCAGTGCATAGTGTCCACTCGCACTGAAGGCGCGCCGTCCCACCGTCCCGGCGGAAACGGCATTAAAACTTTTGAGTGATTTCGCTCCGTCAAACGGCGCAAGACGGGCTGGGTCCGGCTCGGGAGTTACGTAGGGCTGCCTCTGCCGAGTTTTTTTTTTATTTTTGTTTGATATCTACGTACAAGTAGAGTATGTAGTTAAAAGTGTAGGAAGTAAGTTTATGGATGGTGCTTTCATTAGGTTTTTGCGGGAAAGGCTATGTTCAGTAAAGGACTTTCTGTGACTGAAGAGAGATATGCTAGGAAAATCTTTAATTCGCTCTTGTTTATAAGTAGAAAAAAGTAAATATGTCAGTGGAGTATTTAATATATCGCGTGTTTAATAAGTATGTCGGCATTTTGTTTATAAAGAATACCTGTTTAATGATTAATATTCCGTGAGAATATCGCGTGTTTAAAAATAGAAATTCCGTGTTTATTTTACATGTATTAATAAAACAACAATGTAATGTAAATGTTGTTACGGTTTCCCACGATGTACTGATTCCGTGAAGTTGAATTTTTATCTACTATTTATGACAATTATTATGTAGGTAAGCCACTCTTTGATATTTACTAAAACGTATTTAAAACCACTGTTTTACAAACAGCCGTTTTAGTGCTTTGCCATTTCATTTAGTTCGATAATATACAACTCCACATTTGTAGTAGGTTTTAAATAACTTAGTAATACTTAATTCTGATATCTCTTTTGTCCACAAGACTATCATCCTCAGCAACATTTTTCGGTTCGACACAAGTATCTTCTTCCCCTAAACCTCAAAATGATTCCCCGCAAAACCCTATCTTCTCTGTCAGTGGCGCCCCTACCGCGGATGTGGCCGGGTCCGGCGCGAGTGTGGCGACTAATTTGTGAATAGTTGTCCTGATTCACATCGTGCCCGGCTTCATTAACTGCTATTGTCTTACTGCTCATTATTAAGAATATGTCGTTCCATTGGGACTAATATTTTAGAAGTTCTGATATACGTTGGTTATGGATTCCATAATTTCGCCAGGGACGTTTTCGCTCATATACGCCCCACTGATGAGCATGGATTTCTTTACAAATAGTCAACCAAAGCTGTCTTAAACGGATTACTCGGTTCTGATTATACAGGGTGAATTTTTCAAGTGGGCGAGAAAGGCCAAATCCTAAACTGTGAGAAATAGAGAAAAATGCTAAAAGGAGTCACGAGACCGATTTTAATGAAAACTAACACTGCATACTTAGAATTATGATAAATCATTTTGCCTAGCAAGGAATCCAACAGCACACATGCTATATTACACCATCCGATAATGTTGCTGATAAGGATTAAATCCTGGAAAGTAATGACATACGGCAAATTAAAGGAAATTTTTAAGAACATTCAATTCTTCTTGCTTATTTATTTCTTTACATTTTATTGATATCTAATGTGATTTATTTTAAACTACAATACAATGTAATACTCGCCCTTATTTTCTCAGCTTTACGTCTAAAATCCCAAACCTTGCAAAAGTCCGGACTCACGAAGACACTCATAATCCGAAACGTGACGTCAATCACACGTTGCTTACATCCTCTCTCTATTGCACTGTCTCCCCTGCTCTGAAAGGACAGCTTTCCTTTGTGCCCAGTTCATGCCTAGGTGTACACTGAGAGGTTAAGACCTTAAGATTTTACAGGTGTTCCAAATCGTCATAATGTTAGCATCGTGATTTAAAAAATCTAGCACACTAGTTTTTCATTTAATTAGCTCTGTTATCTTTTTGGTATAAAAGACTATGCAACTTTGCATGGAAACTGATTTTATCTATATAAAAAATATTGGTCAACTATTGCTAGGACAGTGCCTAAAATAAATGAATATTCTAGTAGATATTGTTGTATTCACAGAACCAAATATATTTTTGCTAAAAAAAACTCTAAAACTGATTTATTTGATTTTGAGCATTTTACTAGATACATTTTTTGTGTCATTCATTCATCTGTAATGCTCGGGAAACGTTTGGTTGACAAACGAAAACAAATATGATTTTAGATTAAAACACACAGTTCCAATTTCATTCCATTATAATCTATACCTATTTAATACAAAACTTTAATGCAGACTATTTTCGACTTTAAAACCTCACCTATATTTTAAAACTGCTTCCCAATATATAAATGCACAGCAAATTCTAAAACCGAGCATAATCATGTCCACAAAGCAGAAATATAAAACACGAGAGCGCATTATCAATGCCGTCTCTAAGCATGTCCACACGTGGGGGGGGGGTGGGGGGTCCGGGCGCGGGTGTCCGGGGGTCCGGGCGTCCGGGTGGGTGTCCGAGTGTCCGGGGTGACGTCTCCATCGTCCGGCGCGTCACCGGCAGATCAATGCCGGACAGCACACACCTGCACTTTTAATTCGCAAGATGGACGCGGAATTGTCTTCAGATGTTACTTCGGATTGCCTTTGTGTTTTGTTATGTTGTAGTTAATGTATAGGATGTTTTAATTAAATATGTATGTAGTTTTGAGCGCTTTGAATATTACTGATTGAGCATACAAGTTTTACGTTTTTACTTATGTTTAATTCTGTGAATTTATGGTTTCTTTGTTTGCATTAATTTCAATTTTGCTTAAACGCACTACCATGATTTTAAAGTAATGAAATAACGACCTTGGTGGGAACGAATTAGTTCGAAATTATGTATAGCTAAATAAATATAAGGGACATGCGTAATTTAACTATTCTATATTAACAGGGTTTTAATTGTAATTTACTTTTATTTTTTAGTAATAATCTGTTTCGATTACAAAATTTACATCCGTCAAAACCCATCCAAAACATGTCTTCAGCTAACACATAAACACACGTTAGAACAATGTACACTTATCAATTCACACGAAATCGTCCAATTCCGCAAACTTGTTAACACTCCAACGTACTCGTAACTTCGAACCCTTTAATCTATTCGGGGTACTTTTCGCCCCGACAGCCGCGACGACCTGCAACATCCCACCGCTGGGACGCGCAAATTGAAAGGATTTAACTATCACAACAACTTTTGGTCAATTGTACCGTGGCGACGTCTTAAAACCCTTTAAGTAGTTTTTGACGTTCGTGGACGTGTTTTAGGGTTAAGTTTTTATGAAGAAGGGTTGATGGGTTAGCAGGTTAGTGGGTATTTAAGTGACAACTGAAAATATAGATAATTTGAAACTTACAATTTAGTTTTGCAATATTTTTGTTCACAATAATAAAAAAGAATAACTTTCTTATCTTCGTGATTAATTTCTTTGCGGGCAAAAGACTAGCTAGATAAGATAGGGTTCCTAAGAGACTGAGTTTCAAGACTCGTATTGTGGATCCTGGCTGACAGGAGTTGCTGTGATGGGTGTGGGTGGGATTGTTTTTAAAATACAACAGTCGCATGAGTCAAATGTTGCAGCATAAATCTTCTTTCATAAAGGAACTGTCTCTTTGTCCTCTGGTCTTACAGGCTATCTTTATTAAAAGTAATTTACTGTTTAATTTTTGTTGCTTTGAGTTGCTTGCTTAAATTATAGAGTCAAGATTAATCGACTTTTATAATGTAGTGCCAGAGGCTGGTCAAAACGACCTTGACATTTGAAAACACAAAGCCCGTCGCAGGTTAAAGTGTTAATTCCGTGAAAAAGTCAAAGTTTTAAAAACATATTTTTTATTTGCGTTATTGAGAGACAGGCGGACGTCGGTCGGTAACGGGGTAGATAAGGGATGTTTCGCGTTTTTTTCCGACGGAACAACCCTTTGACGTTATCGCGATGACGTCACGGGACGTCTTGTCCCGCCGCGGCTGAAAGGTGCCCGTTTTAAAAACACCCACATTTGTACAATGATTTTTAGCATTGTAATTTGGCTTTTTTGTGAAAAATACTTTTTGTGGCGAAATATTCTTCGTTTTTATGGATTTTTCTTTCGACCTTTGATATGGAAATAGGGATGGTTTTATAAACAAAAACATACAAGAATTGCTCATTGTCACAATGTCGTGACTGTCAAAAACTGCGAATCTTTTGGGTCTCACAAACTCAGATTACACAGACAGTCACAGAAACATAATCTTACTTTCTAATCGCCCAACTATAGGTACCTACGTTAGTTTAAAAGTCAAGAATTTCATCCAATTCCAATCTTAGTTATAAAGTTACAAACTTCACCCTTGAAAAGCATGCTAAGTCTATCAAATTACTAACCAACAATTTTCAAATCCTAATTAAATACCCAAAATACCTTTACCGCGTTCCAAGTTTCAGCTCGTGTCAATGAATAATTCCTATAAAGGCCTCGGCTGGAGAAATCGAATTCTTCGAAATTCACAGATGCAATAACACAATACGGCATACGTAGTCGTGTGTCGCAAAAGTAAATACCACCCCGCCGGCCCTGGGGGCTGACCCCCCACCGCCCGGGGGGTCGGGCCCGCACAGTTCGTTATCACGTCCCGGACATAATTTAAGACGGAGGCGAGTCGCCGTCACTCCGTCGGTCTGCGCCACGACGTCGATACGTCACGGACGAATGCAAGGCGTCTTGGGTTCCGTAGTTTGAAGGGTGGTTTTTGAGTTATTGAAATTGAATGAATAACGTAATGTTCTATTGAAAACGTATTAAGATGGTTTTTGAAATGGAATTCAGATTTGGAGTTTGATTATAAGATGGCCTTCGGTCTTAATTACATACATAAACTGACGCTTTTTTTCCAGGAAGAGTAGGCGAAGGTGCTACCAGGACACCCAAATTTCGTCCTGTATATTCCGTCCCATTATGTGGTAGAGGGCGAGCTATGATGTTTTAGCCAAGTTTACTACGACATGACATTTCAAATCCCTGATGGAGCAACAAATATGAATGACATTAACTTTGATGGCTCCTTAAAAGAACCTGGGAATTCAGTATCCCCAGTTCATTCCACCCTTCGCAGGACTGTGGCTTATAACCCAGATGTTATAATTATGTTACTATGTTGGTTATGTTATACGTTGTGTTAGCTCATGGCTACTGACAGCATTCAGGGGTGCATTGACTTAACAGTTTATTAGTTGTTGACCTATTTTTTTAAATTCTTCAATTTATAGACTGCCCTAGAATACAACAGGAGGTACACGTTATGTCAGAACAAAACCTTTAAAATCTGCTGACCGATCAAATCTACGTCTGTGTTGAGATCGAACCGGCAACCTTCATCAAAGAAAGTTTAATGTCCAATTTATGCGCCAACCAGTCGCCGAATATATTCCCTAGACCAAATTCTATACGGTTCTTGCTCCAGTCTATCTCTAACACACCCAAATGTAATCGCAGTAAAAACGATTGACTAGTTCGTTGCACAGTTCAATTATTATAAATACCGCGATGTAGGTCAGCCGAGTGCGCTCGAGGTTGGGAGGTCCTCGGGGGGCGACCCCACCGGCCGGGGGGTGGGGGGTCGTTTGGTCGCCCGTCAATCGATTGTCAACGAGTGCAGCGAACGGGGCTGTCTTGAAGAACTTTGTGAAAACTGTGCATGTGGCTCAGGTGGGTCTATTGTACCGGGCTGGGTTGCGGCGCGGTTGATTAAGTTATTGATTGACTTGGGACGGGTTGATAGGGTTTCTGAGTTGTAAAGAGTTTGGGAGTATGTTGATGCAGTAAGAAGTGGCGATTTTGTAACATCGAATATTTTATAGATGTGATTGGCATGCGTCAGATTGGAAGGGGGGTATATTAGTAATTTGAGTGTCAATTACCAGCATTTGACATTAAAAGGATTGTTTAAATAACTATGTTGTAAAACTACCGAGCTTTCGATGAGTAACAATTTACGACAAAATTCTTTTAAAGCATGCACGATTATTCTGTTCTGTTCTATTGAACAATTCCATGAAGTCACATCTTTCCCATTAAGTTACTGGTCTTTATAGTCCGGTGATAAAAACTTATATTTATGCGATAATCTTGCAATTGTCTATAACATAACCATCGCACTTCTTTGTCATCTGAAATTTTTGTAACTTGATTGTCTTCACAGTTCCGCACAATCACACAACAAATATTCTAGAGTATTTCCACAATTAATATCACTCAGACGTCCTCCATTAAATGAGTCATATTCGCTCAAACGGCGTCGTCTAAATCATGCGCAACGATTTAAAATAAAAATCACATACAAACTTACGTAAATTCTCGTGTCATAATTTAATCACATTTTCTGAAACGTCGTTAAGCCAACCCAAGAATGTAGTAATATATTAAAAGTGTTATAAAACTGTAATATTGCAAGGCGAGTTGGAAAGAATCTTCGTCGTGACAGAACAGTGTTCTTTGACGACAATAACAGGTTGTTTTATTGGTGTCGTTACGTCGACGTGTCGTGGGCGGTTCTGTTTACGACGCCGTGAATTTTGGATGCGGTTGTAATTAAATGGGTTTATAACAATTTTGTTGATTAATTTCGGGCGGTTTGAACATAGTTTTATAGTTTATTTAGTGATTTGAGTAGTTGTAATTGTGTGGAAATCGAAACGCAGGGAGGGAGAGGGGGAAATATCTTAGCTGTTAACTAGTCTTAGCAAATGTCTCACCTGGTGGAAGCTTTTGGCTGCGGACCATATATACTTACACGACTACTGTTGGTGCGTCCCGGCCTTTGTGAAGCTGAACCACATTAAGCATATTTTCATTGCCTTCGTCATTGACCACAAGCAACAGCACAACAATGCTTTTACTTCAACTAAATTTGTTGTTATTCTTTTCACAATCATACCGCCTTGGCTAGACCAGGGCTATAGATTATTGTCTGTGTGCTCCTATAAAAGACTGTAAACTTAGCCGCACCTAAACTCTTCTCACAAGATATAGTGGCCCATGGTCCACTCCACATTTTTTCTATTACCGCATCCACGCATTCACGTATAGCCAAGATTATACGCACTATTCTAGAATTGTCACAGTATATAGTTTATAGCGGTATCAATCGCCAACAGCTGGGACACTCGTTAAGAGGACGATGATTGATCTCGCGACACTGGCGACACTGCGCGCGACACCGCATTTATACTAATCTATTATTATTTTTATTGTTGGATTTTTCAACATTTGTCAAACGGAATGGCGGATGGAAATAGCGCCATTGTGTAGGTCGCGGGAAGGTTAATGATTATTTTTAAGTGAATTCACGTTTTAATTTTGCATTGGTACTGAGGGTAGGGGTAGTCATATTGGTTAAATCTTCAGATCCGGTAGTCTTTCGGGTACTGTTTTTATTTCCGAGATATTTTATAAACAAATTAATACGCTCCGCACTCATACTAGGTGAGACGCGATTCGTTGTATGGTTCCCCAAAACTACGAGAGATTTATTAGTCTTAACATAGCATTATATTAAGATGTGGCCAACCGTAGTTTCCCATCTTTTAAGTCATACAAACGTGACTACGACTTACACTCACTCCCCTACAAAACAAATCGCGTGCCTCCACTACAAAAGCAGCGATATACACAAAAATAAACGTCACTCAAGCTCATCCAAACACACAAACAACGTCAGAAAAAACTTGAACCCTGCACGGAAGACATAAAACCACAGCTATGATATACGGCGGACAAGAGTTGCAGACGAAAAAAGAAGATGCCAGCAACGTTGACATCTACGACGTGATTTATACAGTAAACACATAAATCTGACTTCTATCTGTCAGGCGACACTGCCGGCTGGGCAGACGAGCGACTGGCACGCGACTGACGGATGTGAATGCGACTTTTATGCGCACACTACAGACCGCATGTTATGTAATGTATTTTGTTCATTAATAATAAAATCAACGGTCACACATAATTCCTACCCTAAAGCAAGATATAAGGTATTGTGTGTGCGTCTAAAAATATTACTAGAGTAGTACTGAACAGATAGTTATACTAATAGATACACTTCACCTACTTACGGAGCTTTTATTGAGAATTTTCAAGCACGTAGAACGTCCTACGAAGTTATCTTTTACTATTGTAGCGAAATCTTAAGAGTTAAATTACTGTGAATTGTATTATGATAGTCCGTTCCACGTTCCACTAAACTAGCATTGAGATACTACCTAATATAAAAAGGGAATTTACTTAAGCATTCTTTCTTTCTTTAAAGCGGATTTAGGGCTTATTCTACCACGCCCATTTTGTATAAGTTCATATACATCACACACTAACGAAAATCGCAAACAAAGTTCAGTATTAATATTTAAAGACAAAGATTATAAAAAGTCGCAGTGATTATAATCGTCTCGTCTGCGCGTTGATTAAAAACGAGCTCTCTCTCGTGTCGTAAGTTAACAAGTTAGCGTCGAATGTACGCGACTACGCGTTCGTCATGATTAGTAGTAATAACTATACCTTAGCGAGCGTAAGAATTCTTTAAAACTACTTCACAATGGATTAGTGCAGGAAAAATTATACAGAAAAGAAAAAGTTTTCATTTTAGGGATGGGTAATCTGTTGAACAGAGTTATAATAATTTTAACGATATTTGATGATAATAATAGCAATAAGGGTGTAGCAGATATCATCAAGTCATAGTGTTATTTACAGAACATAGGTCATCCGCAAAAAAAATCGCAAATGTCAGACTAACCAAAATATTTTTTATTCATTTATATTTTTCAAGATATTATCAATAGCTAATTAGTACGAGGAAATAATTAATTTGCGGACATGCATCTGATAAAGACTTATCTGTCAAATATTAATTTTAATCTTATCGTTTCTGAGACTTTTTTATGACTCCTCTTGATATTTTTCTTTTTCTGAATACCACTAGTTTTACTTTTAAATTTTCTATTCGACTAACAAAATACATTTCATACAAATTATTCATATTTATTTTATTTCTTAAAGTTCAAAGAGATAGTACACATTAATTCAATACGAAATATTCGAGTGCATATTCCAAACTTTATCAACAATAAAGCGGGCCACTCATACCCCAGCAAGCGTTCCAACACTGCACCGTCCCGGACATTACGTCCAATCGATGCGGCAGACGCAGCCCGCGCCATTATCATATTTTTGAGGCGCACAGCACCGAAACTCGTAAACATAGCACAGAATGAGTACTAATTTCCCGGTGGCTGCCTTACCCGCGCAAAGAGGGGGCCGTTTTACATAAATTTGTCATATTCTCACGCATCCCCGTCCCGCGCGGCGACGAGCGTGCCAAGTTTTAAGCCGCGGTAAACGGGTTGATGGCTCTAATGCGGCCCATTCATACCTATGTTCCCGAATGTCTTGCTATTTTTGAGTAGGTTTAGTGTTAAGTGGTTGAATGAGATATTTATTCTGATTAAGGTAATATTACTGGTGCTCCTCAGAGGATGTGTTGCGGAAACAAAATGGTTTTAACGTCTATTTTATTTTTGATTAAATTATGTTGTTTATAATTTAATTATTAAAATGTAGAAAAATATTCATTTGTAAAGATTTTTACTAAAGAATAAGAGTATTGTGACAAAATATTGGTCCGTAATGTTGGGTAACAAAGTAGGCAGATGAATGGCGCGCTTTTCAAACAATAAGTAAGGGAAAAATGCCTAATTTGTGTTATAACATATTTTTACTGTGCATTTATAATTATGTTTTACAAACAAGGTTTTTGATGAAATAAATCCTGCGTAATACCAAAAAAATAATAAAAAATCTAATTTTGTTTCCTTTATTTCAGGTAAGTTGCATACAACTGTGGCGGTTGAAAGAGGTAAAACTTACAGAAAGCTTACAAATCTTTTGAACCCAGTCAAAGATTATAAAAACCTATCACAGTGAACATACTTTTACTCACAATATGTAACATAAAAAATAATCTTAAACAAAATATTGAGTCTCTACAACCAGTATTTAATTACTCCATCACATGTTCATTAAAATGGGCGTTATGTCTTAAACATATTTAATATATAAATAAGCTAACCGATTAATACGTGCTTCCATTTTTATTCACTTGGGATCGGATTTCGCAACCGTGTTATGTTACAACGCCATAGACTAAGTAGACTCAAAACGTGTAGACTCGACAAGTGTGATTTTATTTGGTACGTGCATGTACGCTTATTGCTTTTTTATGTTATATGGATTCTATAAGTTCACCGGGAATATTGAATTATTTTAATTAATGTTTTCAATGTGTGTATATAGTGACAGATAAAAGTCTTTGATACAAAAATACATAGAATCAAATTCTTCCGTAAGAGTCTAAAGAGATTAAATATAACGGTTTTTTATTCTTTTCGTTTTTAAATTAAATCCAATAATATCTTTTACCCAACTCGATATATTATTTGTTTAAGTCCAAACCAATCGCGTAACTGTGCCGCAGACTTGTGTCCTATCTGTTTGACATTATCGCTTACTCTATGACGCGGTTTGGTCTCCCATAGCAGACGCGCCATCCGTCAGTCGGCGCGTTGTTTTTTTAACTTAACACTCACGTATTGGTTAGATCTTGAAGTCGCACATTTTTTACCGTATTACAAGTTATTGAGGTATGCGTTTTGAAATATCGATTGTGCTGTTCGGATTATGGGGGTATGTATCAACTTGGTATAGTAAATTATTGTTATAAGGCTATAGCGTCTCAATGCATGGCAAAGACCTTTCTCGATGATCTCCATTTTTCTCTATTGAGATATGAAATTAATTCTTTAAAAATGATTATGGTATCTGATTTTGTTATATTTTAATGTGATAAATAAACTAATCGTAAAGTACTATAGTCTATATTTTAATGATTACATACATTTCAAAAAATACTTTCTCAACCTCAGTATGTGAGTATATAAAAATACTTGTCTGATTTACACGAACCTTTCTTGATATGTCAATATGTATAACGCTGTATGAGTAAGTTTTAGTATACCTTTGATTACAGTAGAAAGCTTTTCAATAAATCAACTTCTATTCATTTTTACACTGTACAAATATTCCGTGACGTCACCCACAGTAAATTACAACACTCACAGGTATTCAATAACCCTGTACACAAGACGGTACAAAACTGCAACCCTGCACAGACGATCAGCATTACAAGGCCGTTGCGGTCGCGGCGACCGGGCATAGTTCCGCCGCCCAACCCCCCAGCTTTTAATTATAATACTTTATAGCCCAATAAATCACGCGCCCGCCCCCTCGGTCGCTACGACCCCTCCTTTGAAGGATGTCTGTTCGATTCTCGCGGTTTAATGTGTGTATGTTTGTGATTATTAAGAAATTTATAAAAGAATATTATTAAATAGAAATTATTAAGAATTTAAGAAAATTCTTTTATAACATAGCTGATGTATAAGAACAAGACTCAGACTTTATATTTAAGGATGACCCCCTCCAGGGATGACCCTCTACATTGACTGTTGTGAAGACAATTCATTTATTCTTTCCACGCCATTTATGAGTACGTCCCTAAGCGATGCTTAGATATTTAATGATGATTGTAAATTGTATTTTTTAAATAAGACTACGTCCAAAGGTTACAGACATTATAATTATAATACACATCAGGAACTACTAGGGGTTGGTAGAAAATATGTCGTGTCGACATTTTTTTTAGGTTTACATCTGGAAATCCTAAATTAATCCTTTAAACATGCTAAAAATTTAAACTTACAGATTGTTTTTGTCTTTTTTTATTACATTGCGCTTGGTGCCATTGCTGTGTTTTGAGAAAAAACCCTTAACGTTTTTCGTTACCCTTGCCTTGTAAGTCTAAAAATCTATCTTACACTTTTAAAATCTCTTGAAATCCATTATCTAACTCCACAATTTAATAGAATTTTAATACATAAGTTTTTATTTCCTCTAACGCGGTGCTGGCGGCGGCTTGTCTGAGGAGTGACAAACGTTTTGTTTATTAAAGTCAAAACATAATACGGGAGTGGTGTAAATCATACGCCGTGGCGTTGCTCCCACAACCCTCTTCACCCCCCACCCCCCACCCGGCCCGAGTCCACTAATTTTCAGAAATGGCCACTGAAGTTCAGACGGTCGGGAAACGACGCGTTTGATTTGTATATGCCTTTTTGTAATTGTTTTTTATATTTAATTTATGAGTATTTTAAATTAAATTTAAACGGAACGTCTAAGGCGAAATGAGGGTGTCCTGGTGGCATCTCTACATACCCGTCTGGGCAAAAGGCGTGGGTTTATGTATGTATGTATTTTTTTAGAATACAGCCCTACATTTGCCAGTCTCCGTGGCGCGGTTGGTTAGACGCCGGCTGTGAAACGAGAGGCCGCGGGTTCGATATCCCGATAGAAGACAAATGTTTGTGTGAACCACAAGTATTATTGTTTCGGGTCTGGGTGTTTGTGAGGCCGGAAAGTCTCTCGTAGTTTCTGATAACCACGACACAAGACTCGATCTTAGTGGGTCAGGACTATGTATGTGACTGTTGGGTGTATTTATTTATTTATTATTTATAGTTTGATTATGTAGTAAGAAAGTTGGTTGTCTGGAAGAGATCGCCTCGAGCGATAAGACCGCCTTTTGTACGTCTTTTTGTTTATGTATTGTGTTCTTTATGTATGTCACAGGTGTACAATAAAGTTTTAAATAAATAAATAAGAAATAGGTATAGAACCTTTTAAAGGTGAATAGAACTGTATTGATTTTTTTCGGGATACAATGTAACGTACAAATGCAATAAACTCAATACAACCTAATACTTCTTGGTGTATGTTTTAAATTGTTTATTAAATGTTTAATTCAATTTGAAATTCTTTGTTATTTTAAGCGTTGAAAGCAGGAAAATTAATCTAATCTACTTTTTATACTTTATTCTGTTGCAATTTAATATTGCCTCGAAGATAATTTCCATGTAAGAATCAATAACCAACATACGTTCTAGCTACTTACCAATACCATTAATTGAAAAAGAGTTTTTGACTCTCTCTACCTTCAAATCATTTCTATCCCTTGAATTGACCGTTAAACATCATACCATCATTTGAATTGAACAGACAAAACAATAACCAACATTTAACACCCGATACACTTGACAAGACCACACAACGATTGGAACTTAACACTAATCACCACACTTATAAATAAAAAAGTGTTTATTAAAACTCCAACAGTCTCCAGCCATTCATAATCTTAAACGATTACTATGCACAATACAGTCGGAAGACCGTCCGGGTGTCCGGGGCGTCCGGGCCGTCCGGGCCCGCCTTGTACGAAATTAAATCCTGTCACAAACGGTACAACAAATCATGTTTATTTAGACCTAAAAATACCTCCGACGACCATAACGCGACGCCGGCCGCTCCAGAGATTAAGCAAGGAGCGACATTAAACTGGAAATTATTTATTTAGGGGGCCCATGCCGCCTAGATTACATTACATCATACACATAAATAACGAAAACAATAAGAGCTATACTAATAAATTATCTTTTTATTGCCGGATTGTGAAAATTTCGGACACTTATCCGGGCGCGCGGGTGTGGGGTAACGGGGGTACGGAGGGGTGTACAGGGGTGCGGGGGAGGGTGGTGGTTTTGTCCCAATTATTTATGGCGGTTGAGACGGAGACTGAATTCGTCGCCGTCTGCCGCTCTTATGGCGTGCTTTTTTTTAATTAAAAACTTTTGTTTGATAATTAATGAGTATTGTTTGATGTATCTAGTTTATTGGGGCTGCGTTTGATCTCTATGATTGTATAAGTTGTCAATCTTATCTGTTCCTACTATCTTTACTACTGAAATCAATGAAAATCTTGAATGATCTTTTCATTAGAGTACATGCAATTGTTTTTTTCTTCTCTATTATTCGATTTCATCATTACTAAAACAAAGACGAGGATTTCTTGGTGCCTGATAAACTTAAAAAATCGCGTTAAATATCTAATAGAAATTATGTCTTGTAAGAATCTTAATGGAATCATGCAAAACGAAATGAAACAGCGTAAGCCTATGTATTATTAGAAATCAGTATTTGTTGATTTAAAACTTCAAAGAATTTATAAAATCTTTTATCGAAAGAAGTCAAGTTTGATGTTGATACTGTGGATTTGATTATATTAATAATTACTAAAAAGCCTTTTACATAAAATATACGATATACACATCATTTAAAAAGTTATAATGTCGAAACCAAACGCGAAAAGAAACTTGGTCAACATAATAAATGGAAACCTCCTAAAAAAATTTCTACCAAATATCTCAAATTCCGCAGGCCATCCGAATCTCATTGTCATGCGACACGAATCAATCACGACAAAAAAACCTCTCAGACAGAACACCAACGTCCTCCGAGACCAATACGCCACACCGCTCTATGAATAAACTAATAAATAATCTTTTGTAACGTAATTTATTAGCTCCGGCATTACCGTACGGAAGCCTTGTCAGAGCGAGACGGTTAGATAATTTGGTCGGCGCTAGACAGAGAGGGGTGTACGCCGCCCGTCATAAATAACAGCGGACAAAAACAATGGACAATGGTTTGTGGTGAGATACGTCTTCTTTAGGAATCCCCTTCACCGTAGGTGCAGAGGTGCGGGGGGAGAGGTATTCAAATTAAGCGGGGGCCACTCTCCGATTGTTTCAACGCGTGCGCAAGATATTGTACATACTTCATTCAAAAAAGGCGAAAAATGCATGCCTGGGATGACTTATGCTAGTTGGGGACTTTCGGTTTGTCTTTTGAGCATCCTTGTACAGATATTTAGGACTATTAGACTCTTAGTTGTATGAAGGGTTACAGGAGTATGGGCGTGGAGTATTTTTTGGTTTTTGCCTGTCACAGTAACGGAAAGAATGGCAAAGTTTCCACTAATTCTTATAGTGTCCTCTGAAGTGCACTCTGGGTTTTAGAGATGGTAGTTCAGGGAGCTGTTATGGGCTGACATATTGCAGAATAGTAACTTAAATTTAAACTCAAGTGTCCTGAGGTCTTACCCACTTAGAATTGCCCTATAAATCAAACCACAATTTGACCCGTAAAGACAGTAAATACAACACAACCGAAACTCAATTTTAAAACGCAAGAACGCGGACTGACGATAAATAACTGAACATAGGTACACATCTGTTATTGTAACGTTACAGAGTAATAAATATTGACGAGACAAAGACCCGCCATGATTGAAATGTGCACAGGTGTGGCGTTAAATTAAACCTATTGTTATTTTTCCTATATTATGGATATCGTGAGGTAAGTACGTGTTTGTGACTTGTACGTGTCAAGCTGAATAAAGGTTTGGTAATATTGTTTTGTATATTGAACTAGTCTACTACAAAATTAATGAACTCGTGCGTGCCTAATTTTTTTTATTGTATTGGATGGCAAGGCAATGGCGAGACGCGCATGTCATTAGCCTGATGGTAAGCGATACGACCGCTCATGGCAGTAGCAAAACCAAAACACCATGAATTACAAAGCGATGCTTGGCATTCCAATGGGTTCACCATCCTGAGACATGTTAAGTCTCATTATGTCCAGTTTTTGCTCTAGCTACAATATCCTTGAAATCGGAACACAACAGTGCATTTACACTGCTGTTTGGCGGGAAACATAGACATTGTGGTGGTACCTACCCAAGCGGCCTCTCACATATGAGAGACCTACCATCAGTATATATTAGTATGAATTCTGCCGCTTTTCCTTTATATAGATTTGATTTTTAAAACTTGATACGTTGTGGAATAGTATAGTTATATATACGTTGTGTAATAGTAATATAGGAATTTGTGCCCGATATGGCGATAGGCTCGCCCCCTATCACATCATGGGACGGAACATGCAAGGCGAAATGTGGGTGTCCTAGTGGCGCCTCTGCCTACCCCTTCGGGGATAAAGGCGTGAGTTTATGTATGGATGTATGATACGTTGTTATGCCAGCAGTTACTAGGAATACCAGGGATAAATCATGTTTTTTGAATAGCAAATTGGAAAACTAGATAGCCTAGCCTAGGAATGGATCATTACGTTTCAAAGCTCATGTGCTCTACTACAATCACAATCGCATTGCGGACATTCCTTAATTCCTAAAATTTCGTATTCCCTCAAACAAACAAACCTATTGTCCACACATGACAGGTGTCGTTATATCAACAGATCACAAATAACTAGAGATTAAGATAGGGTTTAACAAGAGTTCTGTTCATTAGTGCTTGTCCGTCGAGGTCATAAACAAAACTGTATCTTAATGGTGAGCAGGTGTCAGTTACATTGTATTAAAAACGAACCTTTTGCCAACTATTTCACTACTGAATTATCGGTTTAAAGGGCCATTTTATGAGTACTAGCAAATGTTTGTGTTGTAAACGATACGTATTGTAAGTATTTTTCTGCCCTTATTTATAATTTACATAGGGTACAACATGACTTTTCGAGTTTGATGCAGAATTATTTCGCTTGTTATTTTATAATCTGCTGTTTGAAATCAACTTATTTGAGAGGCTTTTTGTCTACCACCCTGACATCGCGCTGTTGGAACTCTTCATATGGTTTCGAAATTCTGCCTCCTTTGGTATGGATGCAAAGAAAAGAGCGTAAGAAAATCTGAATACTTGCTTGTTCCAATCATGAATTTCGAAAGTATGAGGCCTAGAAAATATCATTAGGGCAGGCTAGTTCAGAAAACCTCCGTGTAGCACTTTATTTAAAATCCTAATAATATGTTGCAACATATGCGACTCATTAAAATTCACCCAAATTGGGAAGTCCAATCAAAAAACAATTAAAATAGCAATAAAGTGGAGAACACCCACGGGTGCAGCGCAAATCATTTGCGCGGGCGCAGCTGTCGGGTGCAATTAAAGCAGGCGCTTTTCCCCCCACATTGGGTACTAATTGACTTTTCATGTAACCAATACGAATTTTAATGTGGGCGCTACCTGTGCGGCCGCGCGCTGTTGACTTAATGATCTAGTTGTTCAAATTGTTCTTTTTGTTTTTCGTGTTGTTGTTCTTGCGCAGTGCGGGTTGCGCATACGTTAATTATGTTAAGTAGTCTTTGTGATTTGTTGTATGTTTTTTTTTTGTTTTTATTTAAATGTGGAATGTTTGTTTTAATTGATTGTTTGATTAAAATGCTTATTTATGTGTCATTGTGTATTAAGCGTAGGTACATTGGCTCACGCCTATAAAGCCGAAGAGTGGTCAGTGGCTAGTGCCATCCATAGTTTGCTGAAGTTATTCCCATCTCAAATGTGTTAGAGACAAGACTTTTGCTATGCCGTGCTCATTAATTTTGAAACCGGGTTTTATAAAATAAAATAAAAAACAGGTAAAAAAGGACGCGAAGTGGATTATTTGATCTGCAATCAATTCCAATATTTACATGCTTTTACTAGACCAATAATAATTTTGTTTGTGTGTACTTTGAGTCCATACTAAAAGTCAATTCCTTAAAATTGGTTTTGTTGCAGCCTCGTGTAACCTTATAATAGGGCACATGTTTCTATACATTCCCCATCTTCGCCTTTGTAATACGGGAATGATTATAGTACAGAAGTGTGTGTACAATAAACCAAGCAAAATTCACAGAAATATGTTCCCATACGAAAACCGTAATATTTACCAGCGCTACAACCAAATATTGAATCTTATAAGTGCTTGTTCCAAACTGGTTGGAAAACGGTGATTATCCGCGTGACAATATTTGGACTGTCGTCAAGTTATTTACCACTTAACTCCTAACAAGAATGGAAGCATTAGATTTAAAATAATAAAGTTTAAAACGGCCATTTTAAGTCGTGGTTGTCAAAACGTATCTTGAATTTTTTGGTACCTAGCATGAAATAAAAAAAAATTGTCTCAATGTGGCCATCTAATTGGTTTCATCCTGACTTATTGCTTTTTTATTACATTAATGTTTTTAATTGTCTACGATGTGTTTTTATGAATGTATAGAATTTTAACAAAATTTCGTTGAATAGGCTTTTATTGGAAATAAAATCTAGCTTGTTCTTTTTAAAATAGTTCTACTTAGACACAACTGTCTATCTCCAATAAGATAATTAGACCAATCCATCCGCGGTATTTTCGTAGAATCACACCGTCCAGGAATTTCTTTTTATAGGCACACGCATAAATTGTAAATCCTTTTAAAATTACAATTTAAAAGCCAATAGATTTAGAGAATGTATGTCTGTCAACCGCCGCTACAGAAATAGCGCGCTAAGCGTTCCAAATCCCGCGGGAGGGACGGTGTTGCCAGTTGTCAAAATTTACCCGAATTGTAGGTAGTTTTGTTTGGGTAGGTCGGGTTTTTAACGGCTCATGAGTAAGCTCATGTGAGGTCCTAAGTACAAGGTCGAGTGATTTGCTTATTGGATAAAATATCAATGAGATTAGAATGGGAAAGCCGTCACTTAAAATTATTATAGCTATTATTATGCAATATTAAATTATGCTGCAACATCCCTCTGAAAATGTAGAATGAGGTCTGGTCGCAGATTCGATATAGATAATTGTTGTTTATAATATTTCGTAACTTATTGTTCTGCTACACTTATCTGCTAGAACCGTACCTTCTTTCACGTTGCCGCGTATCTCGTAAAATGGCAAATGAGGCGAAAACATCCAACGAAAGATACCTTTATCGTTCTTTTTATCAAAATATAATCGTTCCTAAAATTCACTCAAATAAACTTGCAATCTCTAAATAATTTTTTATATGTATATTCAATCCAGTAGTTTTAAAATACTTTTCCGTCACGTATTTTTTGCGTTTAGCTAGCAACCCATATTCCTACGTGTCATTAGAGAATCACGCTACCCGTCCACTCCTGCGCATGTTACGTTTTTAATTGGCGACATCATAAATCTCCGTGTCGCCCCCGCCTCCCCCCGCGCTCTCCCCTCCCTCCCCACACCCCTCCCCGACCGCTCGCGTTTTGTTTTTGTTTATACTCGTTTTATGGCCTCGTCACATATTCGAGATATTTTATTTTAGTGTAAGATTAGAATGATTTGTTCGCGCTTCAGTGCTTCCTTCGTGCTATTTCGAGTGTTTTATTGCTATGAGTTTTTATGTTGGTTATTGGGTTATTTTGTGGGGTGCTGATTTATTGGTATTAATTGCCATGAATTCAAATAATGGTGAAGGAAAATATTGTGAGGATATCTTCACACTTCAGAGTTCTTTACGAGAATTTCCGACTCCCGGCATGTTGATGTTAGGTCGTAAAATTAATTTCCACAACGAGATTAAACTCTGTCTTCATATTGGTGAATTTCTACATTAACCCGGTGGTTTTACATCCCTTAGTCGATTTGTTCTATGATTAGCAAATATCAGATTTATTACTGCTCAGAATTCAATAGTGTTTCTAAGTACCGATTTAGATATGATAATAATAATTTTGGCACAAATATTATCAATCAATAAAATAATCGTTCAATGTGAATTTAATTCATTTCTGAGAATTTATATTTTTGGCACATTTTTCCTCCAATAATGGTTAATCAGCATTATCTCTTATCAAGGATGTTAATATTATTTTTAGCAACTTATCAAAATATTTGAATTTATATAACTAATCTATTAAGATAAATTTTATTTTCGTATAATTACCTAGATATTGTTTTTGTTTTCCTTCTTTAATCTTTTATGCAATTTTTCGTATGATTGCGTTATTTATGATATTAATATAATCGCTTGTTTTCTGCAATATATCAAATAGTTTTCCTTGTGTAATCAGAGCGTTACACTTTACTCATAAAGGATTGAAACCTTGAACATCATACTGCTGGGTATAGGCGTAATCAAAAATATCACCTTTTATTATTCGAAGTTAATTTAATTACGAAATATATCACATTTCGCAAACGTGCAACATGCCTTAGTTTCTCAATAGTGCGTATTGTGAGGCAATTGGATTTGAACCCGCTTTGAACTGTCAAGCGGCAGACAAGACAGTAAAGTATGAACGGTACAGCTCTGGACGCGAACCAGAGTTTCCAAACATTCAGTTGTTTGTATACAGTTGTAATTTATACCTCGGATATTTTGATTCCAATGAAATATGATGTGTCGATTGATTTGGGGTTAATTTGGAGTGTGAAATTATGTTAATTATAATGCTTTGGTGTAAAGTGTGCGTTAAAGTTTGAAGAATACTGTAAGGATTTCAAAAAAAGGTTGGGTAAAATAATATTTCGAAAAGATGACATCAGAGGTCTGTTTTTTAAATTATAAGCAATATACAAGATATCCTTAAAATCATACTTCACTAACCATATGCAAATGTGTGGGATGGGACAGCGAGAAGAAAATAAATATGGAGTAATTTTTACAAAATCCTTCTGAGGCAATAATGTGCTCAGTCAGAAATATTATCCACTGTAATCATACCCTTATAGCTTTTATACCAAAATGCTTTTAGTAATAATAAATTAATGTTTGAGACAAATGTTTGTGTGAACCACAAAGGTTTGGGTCCCTCGTAGTTGCTGATACCTTCGACACAAGACTAGATCTCAGTGTCAAGTCAGGGCTATGTACGTGACTGTTGGGTGTATTTATTAATTAATTAATAAACATTGACAGTACTCATTTACAATACATCAAATTAAATATTCTAGATCATAAAATACCGAAATTATACCACGAGCAACGCATAAATAGCCCATAAAATTCACCGCGCGTACTTAAATTATATCATTAATGACTTAATGTGCATTATTCCTGGTTTATACAAGTTATAGTGACATAAAAGGGTAATAAGGTATTCGAAGTAAATTACGAAAGATTGGTAAAATATTGACACCTTGTAGAGGCGTAAAACAGATTTTGGTGACAATATTTTATCTTTATTTTGGTTACAACCAATCCAATCACTATCGTCGTGTGAGGTCGGAGTGACGTACCGCGTTTGATTTCCAGGTCGGTGGTTTTTTATTAGTTTGCAAAACAGTTACAAAAGAGTTCTGGAGTTCCATTAAATAAGTAAGATTTCTAAATTTCTTATATAACAACAATTTATCTACGATTGCTTACCATCAGAGTACCTACTTGCTGTTTTAGAAGCCTTAAGTAAAAAGTCATAAATAACATTTTGCAATTCAAAAGAAATACTTCTCACATAAATAATCAATTACATTTGTACCATGTAACTTTGTGATACAAGTTTTACTTAGCGCAACAGAACCATGACTCACCCAATTACCCCACATATTAATTACAGTTCAACAATCCCATAAAGCATTGTCGATTATTGTTCTTCCCCAACACTGGCCAGATATTTACCAGTGGCTGATTGACGAACATTTCGCGTATTTACTCTGCGTTACTGCACATTTTCACCTGCGCACGCGCTGCGCCCCGGTGCATACATCAACGGCATTATAACTCAGTGCCACCTGTTTAGTTTCATTCAAACTGGCTGGGGGGGTGGACTTGGGAGGTGGGTGGGGGACATATTTTGGCTGGGACAGCTATAAAGATAGCTTGTGATATTAGGTGATACGGGAAACATATTTTATGGTTAAGACTGCCTCGGTGGTGTAGTTGTATTGCGGTACGGTTACAAAGCTGAGGTCTCGGGTTCGAATCCCGGGTCGGGCAAAGCGATATTGGATTTTTCTATTCATTATCAGCCCGAAGTCAGGAATTTTTGCCCGATATGGTGATAGGCTCGCCCCCTATCACATCGTGGGACGGAACATACAGGCGAAATGTGGGTGTCCTGGTGGCGCCTAGAGGCGTCACGACACCCACACGCCTACTCCTTCGGGGATAAAGGCGTGAGATTATGTAATGTATGTATGTATTTATGGTTAAAGATGCTGGAGTTATAATAATATAATAATTAATTAAATTGGCCACAACTTTGAATTTAATTTAATTTGATTGAAGGACATTGTAGCCAGAGTAACTATTTGAAATAATAAGACTTAACATCTAATGTCTCAGGATGGCGAGTGCAGTGAAATGTCAAGCATTGCTTTGGTATTCATGGTGTTGTTTGGTTTTGCTACTGTCCAAAAGGGGTCATATCGCTTAAAATCAGGCGAATGGCACGCTCGACTCGCCATTCATAGAAATAAAACAAAAAAAAAACTTACTAAATCGAGGTTCTTCAATGACAAAAAAACCGTGCAACTATTATAGGTCTTCTGCCACTTTTATAACATAGTCTGTATTGTCCATTGCGCGTAATTCAGTAAGTTTTAAGGTCAATAAAAATCCGGCTTCTGGTAAAACATGTATAAAAATCTTGTCCCAACTTTTTAACACATTTAATGACCCATATTTCACGAGAGCAATATCCAATGGAACAGCCTCAAATCTGTCAAAATTTATTACCACAGATTGATCATAAAACATTATATTACAATTTAGCTGAATCTTTCCAAACTTTTCCTTTTCTTTATTGCCGTGAGATATTGAGAAAGAAGTTTTTCTACTTCACTTTCATTCCAATTGTTTTGGCGTATTATTTCTACAAATTTCAAGTATTAGGTACATAACAATGTATATGTATGTTTTTAAAATAGATTGTCGTTCTCTTTCTTTTGATTTAACTATATGAATAGTTTTTTTCTGGGATAAACATAATCTAAACATTTACTGTGACACGCCAATTTTCAATATCAATTATCGTTGTAATATACTACTGTCGATCCTGGCAAAGCCTGCAAAAGTCAGGTCAATGACAGAATACACTCCACCTGTTTTCCCGTGAGGTCACGATCCCCAACAACACCTGAATCCGGCCTCGCTACTGCAGCTGATGAGAGACGGGCGTGAAAGCGAGCACGTCAATCGGCGAGGCGCAGTGAATCGGGGTCATCAGGGCTGACACGCGCCTATTTGTGGGCTCATTTGTGCACTTGCGGGCAGAAACATTGGCCAACCCTTGGATTTATATTTCTGTACTGTATCAGCCGTTAATCGTTCTTTGTTCAGCACCGCACTGCTCTACGAGGAGTATAAATGTATTCCGAATTTGACGACTTGTGACAGACGAAAGAAGGTAGCAGACTGAACCTGCATTCACCATCGAATAGATTGTAGTCACTTTTTCGTAAGACTCTTTTAAAAAAAGGGACTCATTCTTAGTATCACGCAGTATTGTTATTTTATATAAAACCTCGCTTATTTATTTTGTTGTCCTCAGAAACGAATAATTAGGGGTGTTTCGATCTTTTTGCACGCAAGTTTATATGCATAGCTTTGTTTTCTTATTAGCCAACAGAGAATGGGCTATCTAGAATATTCTGTGGGATGTGTATGATATACAACATAATTTATTTTCTTGCATCAAAATTAATTTACCACTTGTTTTAATAGTTTTGTTTGTTCCAAAAGTTTTACAATATATCTGACGTAATCTGAATTAATTTATTACAAATGGGTAACCTTAACATGAATAAGCCTTTATTTATTCTGGAATAAACAAAATACCAAATATTCGTATAAAATTTCCACGTTGACAAAAATAAATATCCAAAAATAATTTACAGCTGATATTTATCAACGATAACATTTGTATTACCTTAAGAATGTAATAATTTACGTCAAATAAGTCACCGTAATGATTCATTATACGCGAATACTGTGCAGGCCAAAACGATGACCTCACCAGTCGATCATCGACGATTATGTCAGAAATAGCGGTTACAAATCACTACAAATATAAGCGGGAGCGGGCTCTGTCGTCGAGACGTCGCGGTTTATTGTCCGCGCCGAGCCGCCCACAGCTCGAAAACCGTCAAATATCAAGAATAACGCGTCATTTTTCTCTCTTTATGACAGTATCACATTTGATTTCACGTTCATAAATAATTATGTTACTGTTTTCTCAACCGCAACGCCTACGACGCTCTTGTTAGAGAACACGCACAATAACCAATCACAGAAACGCCCAAACCAGCGTTTTCTTAACGCTTAGTGGTTTCCGAATGTTATTAAGAATATAAAACGTGCAATAAATTAAATGCTATATTCAAGTTTGGGCCACCGTTGTCGCATTAACAATTTTATGCGTAGAACGGAATCTCAAATGATTTGAATTAATATTGTCACATGTTGGAAACGTTGAGAACATGTGTTTTGATCGCGCAGAAGTACGACACTAATCATTCAATGATACAACGTCGTGGAATTCTGGGGATAAATGGCGGCGATAAAAAAACCCCCGGCGCGTCGAAATGTCGCAAGTGTAAGTGCCAAATCAAACACAAGCTGTTAATGATTCGTCATCCGGACGACGGGTTTACGAGTCGGTAACGGACAGGCGGCCGTGGGCCCGTATTAACTGCGTGTTTCTCGTTTTATGTCCCGAAGATTCCGTTTTTATCGCCTGAGTTATACGAGTGAGCTAATCGGTTGCGAAAATGTCGCGTTTCCGCCGAGCTGTCGCCGTGAGTCACCTGACGTGACCCGGTCACATTTTATTTGGTCAAATCCTTGTTTTACGGCCGCTGCCCACTCAGCATACTTTGACCATCTACGGGAATTATGTACGTGTTTGTATCACTAAACTACAATAGATCAAGTTTTATCGCATATTAAATTAATGAACGGAAATCGGACACAGCATCATAAAGTTTGTGATTAACACGGCTTCCACAAACTCATTAAATTAAACGGTTCTGAGATTTCATTGCGTGTTGCATACATTTATTGAAACTTGTAATAAAATAATTGAATTGAACCTTTTTGATTTTATGATCCTTTCAATACATTTTGTATCTTTATAGGTCATTTCTGTGTCTTTGATAGCACTAAGCTTCCCCTTCATTATGTGAAAGGATCTAGGCTTCGGGCTATCACGGTTGCTCAATACGGCACCGATTAATTTAATCAGACTTATGACTAACATGCTAATATAAAACGGATAAAGTCAGCTTAACAAATGCTATAGCCGCATAAGAAAATAAGATATTGACATAACATCCCTTCTACCCATGTTGGATCAAATAATTAAAGAATACGCAGTGTAGTCAAAATTCTTAATGTAACTGACTAATTAGCCTTCAAATTGTAGTTAGTAAATGCTAAGATGATTTACAACAATCAACGAAAGGAAGCTATAAACGTGCCACTATTATATCACAAGATATAAAAAATGCGGAGGCGTATGTATTACACAAAACTATATATTTTCACAAATATAAGTTATAGTGACATTTTATTTAATAGCTTATTTAATAAACCACCCACCTCACCAATATTGTTTCACCGCGCCAGTTATTTGATAGTGGCGACTATAAAAAATGAGTTACAATTTTATGAATATTAAATATTGATAAAAGTCGACACAGCCGTTGATATTTTATTTCTATTTATGTGTTCCGAATTAATTTATATTATAATTTATATAGCTGGTTTTATTGGCCTCCAGTGGAAGCTCACGGAAGCGATTGTGTTCAATTTTCTAATTAGAAAACTAAATGAAATGATGACAATAACTCTATAATTTATCAAAAAGATATCGAGAGTATGATGACGTTATTATTTTTCTTAAAGCTCTAAATTGCTCTCACATTGGCAAGAAATGTTTACTGTTTATTTAATACCGGATATGTGTTAACAAGTGCTAGCTAAATGTTAGAAAGGCATCGGAAAGGGAGCTTAAGGTATTGTCCTCTCAAAAAAAGGTACAACTGTTTTATCTTTACTTTTGAGCAATAAGTAACAGTGAGAACCACTGTTGTGTACCTAATTGAAGGATATTGTAGCGATTACAGGACATAAATAAACTTGCTGACTGTTTTCGGTCGACAAGTGCAACGCAATGACATGCAGTCCTCAATAAGAATATTATGAGTTTTAAGTGATGTATAGTAGACAGATGTGACGCTTTTTAACTACCACTCGCCACATTCAAGCTAAAAAATGTATAAAAATTGTTTCGTTAATTAAATTTCTATAATTCGCCAGTACCACAGATAGTAGAGGACCTCGTATATAAATATCTAATTTAGTCATTAAAACGAAAAAAAAATACCGTAAGGAAATCCGCTTGTCACTGAGTATTGATGGTTACTGAGATATGTCACTAGATTAGAAGTGTCCGCTATTATGAGTAGAAAGTAGACCTATTGCGTGTCACCTTGGTGCAAGTTCGAGCACATAGGGAATAAGAGGGTTCGAGTTTGATCATAGGGAACACACCTGTGATGGTTTTAAGTGTTCTAAATACATAGGTAATTATTATTACTATCTTTTATAGCGAAAGAAAATAATGAATTTATGTACTCTGAAGGTATTTCCGAAATAGGTCAAGAACACAATCCTTTTTGATCTGGTAAAATCTTTGGATTCTTCGTCAAAATCCTTGACTAGTGAGCGTAGAACTAAAATTGTTGCCATCTATATCTTTTACATACTTCTCTCATACATATGAGAGAGGCCGCCTAGGTAGGTACCACCGCAATGTGTATTTTTCCCGCCAAACAGCAGTGCAAATGCACTGTTGTGTTGTGTTCCGGTTTGAAGGACATTCTAGCCAGAGTAACTAGTGGACATAATGAGACCTAACATTTTATGTCTCAGGCTGGCGAGCCCAATGGAATGCCAAGCCATTCACGGTGTTGTTTGGTTTTGCGACTCTATTGAGCGATCTTATCGCTTACCATCAGGCGAGCGCCATGCTCGTCTCATCATTTATTGCAATAAAAAAATTCAAAGCATTAGATACATTATATTACATCCTTTCGACCGCTCGAGAACATTTAAGTCCAACCGACCCAGACACAAAGATTTATACTAAACGAAATTGACATATAATCCTATTAATCCCGCCATCAAAGTTAACCGTAGCAACACAACTCATTATATTAAATTATAATTTCCAATTTTTTACTCATTTGATTTATTGGCATGGACGGTTACGAAATAACCGATGTCGTTACGTGCTCTATTAGCTTGATAAATCATTGACATCTGTTCGGGGAATCATAAACAATTTTGTTGTGATCGCACGCCAAAATAGACTTAATTATTTTTGAAACGTGTACGAGGGGATGTAGTTAGGTGGCTCTTTTGGGTATATATTTTGAACGCCTGATATTTACTTATATATTCACCCTGAAAGCATTCAAACCCAAATATTAAATTATATTGTCTAATTAGGACCTAATTGTGCAAATAAAAGACCTAACTTTATATTTATTTCATTAATTGCTATATGTGTAATATTTATGTCTATTTTTAACGTATTTTTTACATACATGTCATCGAAACTCATATTTTTGTTATAATTAACAAAATCTCCTTTAAACACAAATCAATTAGGTATTATTTATTAAATAAAGAACTAGCACTAAAACAATCATTATCAATTCCGTGGGTCAAGTCCCCTTCTATTCTTACTAACTCCGTCCCCCGCAACAGCGACATAGTATCAATAGCAGCGTGTTTCTCCACAATATGTCACAAAGCGATGACACTTATCGCCCTGTTAATTTATAGTTTTATTTTCATACTAATGTTAATGCATGCATTTTTTCACGCTATTTTTGTGTCCTCATAAGCTTGTCATCTTGACAGCTTTTTGAATGTTTAAAGCTTTTATCGGGTCATCGACCTGGTATGCACGACGGGTGTTTAATAACTACGATATCACTATAATTTGTAGATTGTGGGACTTACTTAATTCAATAATTAAGAATGACTGCGACGTGTTTCTACTTTGTATGATTTCTGTATAAAGGAATCGTCTAAAATATGTTCTTAAAATATATTTTATGCATTAAACATAAATTCGCTGTGTATCAAACTATCCTGACGCCGTCAATCCGTCAATCAAGCAGAATTCGGGCTCCAAACTTTATCCCCCGATGGTTCAAAATCAACTGTGGAGTTTGAAACAAAGCGATTTCGGAAACTGTTCTATTGCTATGAACGTAAATAGTACTAATGATGTCTCGCACTGACACAGAACAACAGTAAACGTAGCTCTGGAACAAACGCCGTTCCAAATGAGCCGGCAATAAAGTCCACAGCTTACTTGCTTCACATATTAAAAGAAATAATCGAAAGCAGCGCCCCTGTCGCATTCTACTGACTGCTCCTAGGCTGTGGCGTTTCCACGGCAAGCCGACCGCCGACCAACACGCCCCAACCACCGCATGCAAATTAAACAACTCTCAATATTAAATTTGGAGCACTAGAGCCCATTATTGTAGAACACACGCTAGCGCTTGAGATTTTAAAAGTCGAAAACTCGAACGCCATCACGACATTAAATTGTAATCGAAGACTTTACACTGACGGCCGCGGAGAAATACCGCTTTCGGATAGAATAAATATGCACTTATCTTTTCTTTTTAGCAAAAGTACGTTTGCATTATGCAGGCCGAGTGTAGGCCACGTGTGGATCCAATAAAATTTTACTAGGTAAGCTGCGATTGTTCGGCGTTCTGGCATGGGCGAGAGAGGGACGCACTCTGGCCCATTCTGTTGGGGCAATAACGAAGCGGCGCGCGCGAATATAACTCGAGCCGGCCGGTATGTCCCACGTTGAGAATGGGCTTTTTTATCGAACCGTGTAAGTTAGGGGGGGAAATTGTCTTGCTTTGATTTTTCTGCACATTTTTAAATTGAACTTAAATTATTTTGTCTCTTAGTTATTTCTGTTAGCACCTACTGTTTTGGTTAAACACTGCGAGTTGACACGTCCATTGTCGTAATTCATCTAAGTTTCTCTTGCTACCTTTAATAAACACTAATGCCCTTATTCGTAGACATATTTAAAACCGATTTTAGTTATCGAATGTTCTGTCTTCTTCGCTCAAAGTGGATTCTAAAGTCGTTCGAAAGGGACAAAAATTCGATAGCTAAAATAGGTTTTAAATTTGTTAATCAGATAAGGCCGTAATTCGTTAATATAACTCCAAGGTTACATTAAAAAATATGTAGATATAAACTTTTTTTGGGTCCACATTACCCGTTTCATTCCATTTATTGATATTATCTTTCTGTTATACTAGATTACGTAATTTTAATCAAATTACCGTTTAATAATATTTAACCGTAGATATCTATATGATTTGTTAAAAAAATCGCATATACTCAAAAATTACAGGATTTCAATAATAACAGGTTTTGTTTCTTCTAACAGTTGTTATCAAATGGAAAATTGTTATTTATTGTAGACAGCACTGACATTTAAACCTCGTAAAGCTACGCTAATACGTAAAATAGCTACTTTTCGTTTTACAACGTGTATTTACAAATATTTTCTATTGTTTACAGGTAAGCATTTACATCATAAGATCCAGTACAAAACTGAAACTTAATTTACGGTATGGTAATGAAGCTTTTTCATAATGGTACGGGAGCTAGCAACGTCTGGAAAACAAGCATTTCAGGTGGGCCAGTTTTTAGATATGCTATCTCTCTCACTCTCCCGGACGTCATACAGGCTATCTGGCTGGCGGTAGTGGTTGCGTTCGTCAGTGCGCAGCCTACCTATACAGGTAAAATATCGAATTTTAAAATCATTTTAAGAAGCTTTTTTCCTTTATTATTATTTTTATTGAACTTTTTGCAACATGAATCTATTATTGCCAGATATTTCTATTGTTGTTTAAACTGTGCCAGACGCTAATTTTGAATTAAAAAAATATTATTTTTCAAAGTATTTCAGTATGGCTGTAATTTTTATATGATGTTATTTAAGTATCTAAAAACCTAAATTTAATTTGCCAGACATTAATTCGATTGTTAAACCTTCAGCCAGACCGACCTAAAAGTGAAAAGTGATGTGGTATCATTTTGCTTGATCTAGGAATAGTTGTCGAATAAATTACATAGAACTAATTAAAAACTATTGAATTAATGTGTGGATTAATATAGTATCAAAATAACTATTTATCGTTGTACAAAATAAGATAATAATCAATCTCAAGGATGAAAATAACCAAAAATTATATTTTTCAATCCATAATTTTATCACAAAAAAAACGGAGGCATCTTGATAATTATCATCATCATCATCATCTTCAGCACTGTTGTCATTTTTATTGTCATCGTCGTCTTTTGAAATGTCATCGTCTTGTAATAAGTTATTATCTGTAAAAGAATGAAACATTTTATAATCTATCGGCAAATAAATTTATTAGTATTTTTTTTTTAATTTTTACCTTTAATGATAATGTCGGCAACTAATGATGGCAATTGCTCTCCAACAAACCAGATAAAATCATATTTATGGTCCAGCCGGAAACTTGAGGTGATAGAGATGTTGGTTGTTGTAAATGATCATTTCTCCAAAACTTTGTAACGTAACGAACTCGTAGTAAATGCTGATAAAATTCAGCTTTGCATGGTGGTAGGCTTGATGGATCAAAATTACGATTTTGTTTTTTCAAAATTATCATCTGATTTTGTAGACCGATATGTGTTTGAAAACAGATGACACCGAACTTCATTGACGTTCCATGAATCCCGAGCTCCGTAAATATGACAAATTAACTTTTCTAAGATCTTAAATGTCTCATCCAGCAATTCTTCATCATCTGTTATAATATTTTGACAGGCTAATTGATACTCTTCTGATTGCTCTAACAGTTTAAAGATCGAAGTTTGCCTTTCCGGAAAAAACCTGGTGTGTAGTCGCATCCAGTGAGTGCATAAAAGCACGGTAGAGCTTTCGATAAAGAATTCTCTAGAATTTCGTGTACTTGATGACGCTTATAAATCGCTCATAATTCCCCACGCCCAAATTTACCCAGATTTTAGTGATGCATTCAAATGCTCCATGTTTCCAAGAAGTATTATTAAAATATCTGTGTCTGAGCAGCGTATCACAACTTCGCCATCGACATTTATTTGACAAATGTGATATATTATTATTTGAGAATCGGCTTCTTCTTGTTCTTCGCAAGACAGTACATCTTCAACAGTTTTAATAACCTTATTACTTTCAACCCGGTATGAAAAGCACTTGTTAATTGCATTAGAAGTGTCAATTTCTTGGATATTAACTTCTGTATGTGAATTCTGAGACGTATTATCTGGCAGGGTTTCGCTAACATCTACTGCAGTATTTGATAACGAAGTTGAACTAGATGTGCTGGGAAGATCTACTGTTGACGAGAAATTAATTTTAGATAAATTACGATATTTTGTCATAAGAGCTGTAAAACTGCTGTAACAATTTCTGTGATATCCATCAGTGTCATTAACTTGCTCCGGTAACTGTACACTATTATACCGGGTATATCAAGACTGCGACCGAAAACGAAGCCAGGTTGTAGTTTTAGTGGCTCCAAACACGATGCAAATAAAAATTTCGCCAAAACAGTGATAGATATTTTTTTATATATTTTTTAAAATCATCGTGTTTTGGTGGAAAATACCTATTTTTTGCGAAAATACTAATTTAAACCCTTATGTACCATTGCGTGTTTAAAAATAAAGAGGTCTACATCTTTATTTTAGGAAAATTATGTTTTTATCACCCAAATACGACGATTAGTAAAAAATTACAAAAAAAAGTTGACGATTTTTTTTTGCGAAATTTTTACTTGCATTGTGTCTGAAGTCACTAATACTACCACCTGGCTTCGTTTTCGGTCGCGGTCTTGATATACCCTGTATTTCAGTTTAAAATTTACACGTATTTGCAGAACTTCTTTACACTTTTTTAATGTATCTTCAACAAAAGTTATTATTTTTCCATTTCTGTCTTTACAAAAACCACATTTTAATTTTTCGCTAGCCATTGTAATACAATTTTGTTATACACATTAAAAATAACACGTGATTGTCTGTAGTCTTTCAACATGCCCAATCACTTTTCACTTTTAGATCGGTCTGGCTGAAGGTTTAACAATCGAATTATTGTCTGGCAAATTAAATTTAGGTTTTTAGATACTTAAATAACATCATATAAAAATTACAGCCATACTGAAATACTTTGAAAAATAATATTTTTTTAATTCAAAATTAGCGTCTGGCACAGTTTAAACAACAATAGAAATATCTGGCAATAATAGATTCATGTTGCAAAAAGTTCAATGAAAATAATAATAAAGGAAAAAAGCTTCTTAAAATGATTTTAAAATTCGATATTTTACCTGTATAGGTAGGCTGCGCACTGACGAACGCAACCACTACCGCCAGCCAGATAGCCTGTATGACGTCCGGGAGAGTGAGAGAGATAGCATATCTAAAAACTGGCCTACCTAAAATTCTCTCTCAAAAACGTTGCTACCTCTTAGACTATAAGTTCGCAGTAACGATAATTCCTACGTGGTAAAAAATAACAAGTAAATTCACTTTAGGTTATGAGCTTCTTAAAAAAAGTTGCCCAAAATCACGGGTGATATTACCTACTACTGTCTTACAGAAAACGTGAAGTTTAATCTTTGCTGATACTCTTACATCGAAGATCCAAACTATGAATTATAAATAAATAAAAACACCCAACAGTCACATACATAGTCCTGACCCCACACTAAGATTGAGTCTTGTATCGCGGGTATCAGAAGTTACGAGAGACTTTTTGGTCTCACTAACATCCAGACCCGAAACAAATACCTGTGGATCACACAAACATTTGATTCGGTGCGGGGATCGAACCCGCGGCCTCTCGTTTCACAATCGGCGTCTAACCAACTGCGCCACGGAGGCTGTCTTCTATCTATCTATATCAGCCCATATACGTCCCACTGCAGGGCACGGGCCTACTCTACAATCGAGAGAATCGATTGAGAGTGGTTAGGCCATATAGTCCACCACGCTGGCCTAGTGCGGGTTGGCGGACTTACATACCGTAGAAATTCTTTTTTTAAAATCGCTACGGTATGCAGGTTTCCTCACGATGTTTTCCTTCACCGTTAAAGTGCGTGGTGATTGACTATCAATACACACATAACTCCGAAAAGTCAGAGGTGTGCCCTGGGATTTGAACCCGCGACCACCGTGAACATGTAGGCAGCCGCGTCTGGTCCGTTACCAACAGGCCAATTCAACTTAATGATCACTAAACCATTCATCCTTGTCTTTGTCAAATATAAAATTTTATAATACAAAACAAATATCCAACCTCGCCAATACACCAACCAGTCAGGTTTTTTATAAATTAATGCTATATTATAATCCGCAGTGGGTAATGACGTTAAATCCGTCTGTCCGTGCGTTGATTGACACATTTTCACCATTAATTGACAGCTGTACTTTAAGCGCTGTGACAGTCCGTCCCGCGCGGTGTTACTCGATCTGTTCGGATTCGTCGCCAGGAGTTTATTAATAAGTACTACGTATTTATCTAATGTTTGATAAAGGACTCTGCCAATAAAAAAACATAAACATGACAAGACATTAAAATATGTTTTATAGTAATAGTGTTAGTAAGTAATTGTCACTGTCAATAATTACTTTAATATTTGGGAAATCATTTGATGAGAATTTTAGGGAAATTAATCAACTTGCGAGAAAGAAGATCAATTAGATTGCTCGAATGTTTTTTTTCTGGTTAATTTCTGATCCTTGTAAGTTAGACAAACTGAGACGTATACACCAGTTGTTAATCAATTTTAATTGTAAAGGAGGCCCGTGCGCTGTAGGAGATTTTTTGTGTAGTAAATTATTTTATTTTAATACTTACATTTTCTATGTAATTCTTTGCATCACACTATCGCCTTATTTTTTTAATAATTACTACAAGTACCCACAAGCGACGCAACCGAGTGAGTTCACCTATACCGCGCCTACACAATAATGTCAAGTGCAGTATGTCAATCGACTGCGCGCAACTCGTCGCCGTGTGTTTAGTACATTATGTAGGAATTGTGCTAAATTACTGACGTTTGGAAAAATGGATTTAAACTGCGACATTGAGGGGTGAGTTTCTTAGAGCTACCTCTGCACTTGACACAGTTAAGTCGGTCTGATCGAAACGTCTGCTTATCTAGACGTCGCGTCGCTGGTATACTAAAATCTATATTTCAAGTGCTATTGTTTTATTTCAGTGGACTAAAGTTTAGACTCTTTATGTATATAATATAGGAGGCAAACGAGCATACGGTTCATCTAATGGTAAGTGATCACTGTCACCCATGAACATCTGCAATACCACAGTAACCGGCCTTTAATGTTATGTGGGGAATATCGATGAAACAGTTAAACTGTTAATAAGTAACTCTATAATAAAACCGATCAAATAATATTTCCCAATATGGCTTAAAAATATAAAAACCATCGAATATTGAAATTCCTTTGTATTAAGTAAAATATAGCGTAAATTTTCGCAAGGAAAGCTTTTTAAGTTGTGAAAAGCGTGGGCCCACCTCGACGGGCATCAATCAGGCGTCACGCGCGGGCCGGCGCTGGGTAAACACGTGACAGGTCAAGGCCCCGGCCCCCAGACCCCCGGGCCCCCGCGCGCCCCCCACCCGGCCGCCACTGGACTTGATTGATTTCGCATTGACGTCTACACGTATTTGGTAAGATGGTGCTGATTGAGTGGTCTTGATATTTGTGTTTGGTTTTAATAATGGTAATATTTTTTGGACATAGACAAAGTTAGTTTTGCGAGGCTGGAAGGCCTACCGAGGCCTACTCCTATTCGAGGCCTACCTTCACCTCGATATCGATATATTGTATAATAAGACACATATTGATTTTCAATCTTGGTCTTATTGTACCGCATAATATAATATTGTAAAAAGGTCAAAATATTATTGAAAGTAGTAACTTATCTGCATGTTAGATCGATCTTAATCAAAAATGTAAATTTTGTGCATATTAAAATGTTTTCATACCCGATGCATAAGATCACCCAATATCGGGCAAATATAGTTTAAAATAAAAGAAATGTAATATTAATTTAATTATCATCCAAAGCATTTCCTTAACGATATGCAAAATATATTTGCTCGTTGAAAAAAATACCGTGAGATAATATCCATTGACATTGAACTTTGTCGGTTGGTAAGGATTATTGATTGATAAGCGTGGGACCGCGTCACACGCTCATTTAATTATTATTATCTGCTCAAACTTTATAAAGCTATAATTATCCTGCGACCTTGCTCGTGTGAATTAATTTTTAGTTTGCATTTTTTCTAGAACTATAATCTTATCGTACTACAGATTTCAATTTTGTCTTAATATCAACTCACTGTATTTGTTATTGTTATCTAAAAAAAATACATAATTTACATAATTTTCTTTATTTCGATAATCAGATCTGCTACACTAATGCGAAATCAATGAGTAATTTATTTCATTGTTTTTTTGTAGTATTAATTAAGTCAGAGTCTTAATAAAGTTAGCATACGTAGATATCAATCAATGCGACATTGGTACAATAAATATGTGTGAAAAGTTTTAAAAATCACAATATAGACATGTTAATCTCACTTCCTTGGCCATTTTATGTCACACGTTCTTAATTTTATCATCAAGCATTTCAATTTATAAACAAACCAAGACCTTTATTAAATTATTTGCCCTTACAACATAATAGAGGCAAGTATCAAGACCTTTTGGCCGTCGTATACATCTCTTGAAATATTAATTCTCATCATATCTCGGGTGATTGACGGGTGTCTACGCGGGATATATCCGTCACGGGCGCGGTAAACACTACCCCTCCCCGCCCCGCCACAGGGTCTGCCTCACCCCCTCGCAACCCGTCACCCCCCTCCGGAGTGGAATATCTCAATCTTTAGCACGATTTATTGATTGATAGATGGATTCCTCACGGCTTAAGTCTTATTTTACATTTTCAGTTTGATGTGTTTATTTGAGGGTTTTTGGGTAGTATTGAAAAATATTTTGGTTGCGAGTAAAGTGAATTGCTGTTGCGGAATGGATTTATAACAGTTTTTAAAATAGTATCATAGCTTAGGGAAATGCTGTAGGAAATCATTAAGAGAAAATGTATGTACCTGTGAATTCTGGATTAGAATATTAAAGTTATGTGAAGTGCAAAAAACTGCACCTATCTGGGGTGGCGAATTCAGCGGTAAACGTTTTCAAAACCGATTGACGTTAGGGCTCTTTCATATTATGTTATAACCATGCATAGAAATGTGAAGCAAAAACATTAATGTAGGCAAAACATATTTCAATAGTAAATTACAAAGTCCTAACACATGAGCGACCTTAGATTACGCATACATTGATTACGAATTGAATTTTGTTATTTGTAACACCACGATTGACAAAAAAAAAACATAACATGCCAATCTAGAAATTCATCGTATGCCCTAACAATCTCCTCCAACTCGCAACGTTTCTATCCACAAAGCCATCTCAAAGCAACGCGTCATAACTCGAAGTAATATCACAGAAACGTCAATTAAGTGACCACAATAGAGAGCACAGCCGTCACACGAACGCTCTCAACTTATCCCATATGACAACACTTCCACGTCAAAATGAAACCATCCGATACAGATGTCCGAAATGTTTCTTCGCCAACTCGCTGAGACGGGAGGGACTTGGGCGACAGAGCGGGCACAAAAAACCCGCGGCCCCCCACTCCGGCCCCCCACTCCGACGCGACATCTGTTAGCTATTTGTCAAACATCGTTTACTATTTTCGTCGCAGCAGAACATTCATTTTGTCAGTGCAACGGGTTAGTTACTTATTAGGTGAGACAGCGGGCTTTAGTCCGGCTCGAAGTACCATAAATTGAAAGCCAATCACCAGCGAAATCAGGTCTATTTATTAATTATTGAATTATAGCTTCTGTATTTAATATTATAAGGTAATATTTATTAATTTTAAAGTTCAAATAGCTTAATATTGCAATCAATAAAAAAGAGATAATTAATAATATACGTTGAGACAAGTTACATGTAAAATAATATTCAAAATTGAATTTTCAATACAACCGCTTCCTCACCACTAATATGACCGCAGCCGTCAATTTTTCTCCACAATTTCTATCAACGCACACCAGCAGACACAAGGGCGTCTTTTCTTTGACACCACTGATGTGTGACAGTCACCGTTGACAATGCCATCGCACAACTCAATTTCAAATCTCCACCTTAACACTTTAAAATAAAGTTTAAAATCACTTACATTTACTGCACTTGCTCGAAGGTGCACTGACAAAGTTACTTATGCAACCAATTTGTTGCTTATGTGGTTGGAATAAGATTGATATTGGCTTGTGCATCAGCTTCGTGGGTTTACAGTCCTGTTTAAGGTTCTTTTGATGGAGTGGGCCGTCAATTAAACACGAGGGTTTCGTCTGGTGTGATTGAGTGTTCATGCGGATTTCACTTTGTGCAGTGCGTTCTCCTTTTGCGCTGTATTGCACGCAAGTGTTTGTTTGAGTTTTTTGGATGACGTCATTACTGAGTTGATGGGTTGCTATTTGACCGGTAATTAAATAAATAAGTACACCCAACAGTCACTTACATCCTGACCCCACATTAAGATTAATTAAGTCTTGTGTTGTGAGTATCAGAAAATACGAGAGACTTTTCGGGCTCACAAACATATTTATCTCGGTGATCAGGATCGGGATCGAACTCACGGCCTCTCGTTTCACAGCCGCCGTCTAACCAACTGCGCCACGAAGGCTGTCCAAATTAGATGCCTATATTGGCTGGTGGCAAGGCTTGGTGTCTGATTATTTTGATTTAAATTTATAGTCATTTGCATGATTGGTTTATACATGTTAGGGGTATTTAATATTTTATGTTACCGTTTAAAAACAACCGTTGTTCAGTCAGACGCAGTCCGCACATTTATTCATAGTCAGCATAAATTGAAATAAAACTATTTTTACGGATTTTATCGCGATTTGGTTTAATTTTTAAATTTTTTAACTTTCCGACGTTTCGATTGATTTTCAGCTTTCGTGGTCACGGGGCGGACTGTCCGCCAAAAAATGTAAAAATTAAACCAAATCGCGATAAAATCCGTAAAAATAGTTTTATTTCAATGTGTAACATTCGCGTAAATCTAAGAAACCATTATGTCAGCATAAATATTTCTTTTTAATATTCTTTATTCGACATCAATCCATCTACTACAGCGAAAATAAAATCTTTGGTCACTGTATACGCCATCCAGATAGCTTTTACCATTCACTGAGGTCATTTTACCGGCCCGGTGTAATAAATATCTACTTCAAATGCTGATATTTTATAACTTTGAGCCTCGGAAGTGGCAAATTATACGCCACACGAGAATCATAAAATTTAAGCATTTAGCATCAATATTAAGAACCACGAATTGATTATCGGGTAATAAAATTGATGTAGATAACTTATACTCATTAGGTAAAACTAATAAAATAGTGTTTCATTGTTTTGCATCGATTTGCATCAATTTATATTGAGTTTTATTACGGTATCCGCGTTTTTATACGATATAAAAATGTGATAAAATGCAGCTCATGCAAACAAAGTCCTCGCGAAAATATTAGCAATAAAATGTGCTATTTTATATTTAAAAAACCTTTTTATATGACTCCTTAGCATAACAAAAACCAGAAAAAACATCCAAATTGAAACAAATATATGACCGAACGACGTTGCATTAGATTTACTAACTCGCAATTTTCAGCGTATCTGTGATTGAATGTACCAAGTTATTTGTAATTCACATGTGTACGTTATATTTCCTGTCATAACGTAAAAAGGCGACATAATAATACAAGAAATTGCTTGATTCTGACCGCTTCAAAGATGATGTTGGTCAGACATTAAAGAGTTCATTTATTTATTATTTTATTTATTTTATTCATTTATTTATTATTTTTCATATGGATGATATTCTTACAATCCAGGACGCTAACAACCAGGTGAAGTTTATTGAGAAAAAAGCGAACCATGGCACTGCCCAGGATAACACTAAGCCGAACATAATGCATGTAATACGTCCACAACAGGAGTCGAACCTGTAAATGCCAAAGTATTATCCACTACAGCACCTGCACACATGCTTAATGATACGGGGGGTGGCAAAAAATCGATCATCATAGTGTCCAACCCACATCGACTTTGTGCTGTCGAGTTTGATTCAATCAACCCTAGGTAGACGTTGGATTCGCATAGAAGTGGCTAAATTTATCACATTATAATATTGTATTTTTTTGTCGATAGAAGGATTAACAACTATTATGAAAGGTACTTATTCGAATTTTATTTCAGTATTCTGTTCTGATATGAACTAACGTAGCCGAGGTGTAAAACATACCAAATCCGGCCACGATAGTGTATCGTATTAGGGGGTCAATCTGAATATCCGGTTTCAACCAGGCTAACGTAATTGTATCGACTTTGTGTAAGCCAGACTTTGTGAGACTTTATCTAGCAACTAATCCATCATATATTGTAGTCACTTTTCTATACTAAACTATTGTAACAGATAGTCAGTCACGTTCACCTTATACGGGAATTTTACTCTAACCATGTATATATCCATTTATCTGAAATTCGATATTTGATAAACCGGAATTTCTAACAATGAAACTAGACCTATCTTGTTGAAAATGTGCTGAAACAAAACCTAGACAAAGGACGCGCGTGAAGCCTAATTAGAAGCATGTTTTGATGCCGCGTCTATCCGTTGTAAAGGCACCGAGTAAATAAACGCCGCGCGACAAAGACGTCCGTCTGCGCGCGACATCTGAGCGACGTGTGTCGCCCCGACGCGCCGCCACCCTCCCACCCCCGCCCACCGGTGGGCGAGTGGGCGACTGGGCGACTCGTCGATAATGATGTTAACTCGCCGTTTGAGACCGACCCGCTTTGTTGCGTTTTTTGAGCAGTGTGCGGTCGTTGTATAAAGGCCCTGGGTGCGACGTGGCTTAAAAGTAAGTTTAAGGGCTTTGTGATTTCGTCTCGTGTGTTTGGGTCCAGTGGTCGCGTTTCCTTCTTTCACGTGGATTTTTTAATATTTCGTTGAGAGTTTTTGAGTTAGGTTTTTTGTTAGTCGTGTACCGGTCTCATTAGATGCAGTCGTTCGCTGGTTGTGGTCGTTGTGTTGTCTAAACGTTGTAAGTATTACATCAATACTAAATTTCTTGTTTCGCTTAGATCTATATCTCATTATAGATAAATAAGTAAAACCGTTTCTGCTCGTAACAATATCATATTGGAATCAATCAATTCTGTAATTTAATTTTCTTTATTCGACAACACACGTACGCGAAGACGCAGACAGATCAAAACAAGTCCTAATCCGAGGCGAAACAAGAAATTTCAAACATCAAAAATCCGTCGCAATCGCGCTACAGCGCAACACGTTCAAAATAAATTCCGTCAACAAATCCCTCCCTCCATACGCTCCGTAAATTGTCTTCAAGAGCTGACCAGCCCCCCCTTTCACCTACCCATAGGGGTGGTGGGGGAGGGGGTAGTTTTCCCGTTCAAAGGAGCCCACTCTCCCGTTCGTCTTGCTTATGACTGACGGCTGGACACTTTGAGTGATTGAGAATGACTGGCGACTTAATGCGCACGGGCGGGCTCCACCGGTGCAATAACATCGTAAGCGACGTGTCTTTACAGGCTAGAATTAACCGTATCCCTCGCTAATAGAATACAAATTCGATTGCGAGTATAAATATAGTATTTAAAGTCACCGCGTGCAATTCCGCACACGTTTATAATATGAATTAAAATATGCATCGTTTTAATGCGGCGAGGTGTTCGCGTAATTAGCGGGCCTGCGACTGTTGATTGATGGCTGTTTGTCGTCTGCCATCACACGACGGGTCACTGAACCCCGCTGTTGTTTGACACATATATAGACGAACTATAACGGAAAGGTCAGAGTAATCTGGATAGGTCGACTGATGTAGGAAAGGTCGTCATAATTTTGATTGCTTGTTGTTTTAGCAAAAATCAATATAGTCTTGGTCGTGAGAGAGTGTTTTTTATCTTTTTACCTTAGAAAAAAATTAGTTTGAGCCTTGGATAGAACCAAGTTTCATGCAAAAATACCGAGTTTCCGTGTGTCCAAGAGTTTCTAAAGCCATCGCTACCAGTTGACGCATCATGAAAAACGTTGCAACTATGAAACCACGTTCAAATAATTGAAATATTTTGAGAATAGGCTGATTGCAATTTGAAAAACAATAATTTTTTTACCAGTTGTTTTGGGTGAATGTTATTGGTCGAATACAGAAAATTATATGTAATCACAATACTAATATAACTTGGTGGAAGAAAGTTTATTTTTAAACAGTAATGAGCTGGTTCTCCACAGTGTTTACGTAGCGTCACTGACCGTCAGTTATCATAATGAAAAAACCTTACAAAGAAAAAAGGAAACTGAAATTAATTGCATATTATTTGTTGCACTCCAATTAAAACACACATCAACCCGACAATGTCAGTTTCGCATCAAACAACTGAAGTATGAAATGCGGAAAACAAAAAAAAACACATTGAGATAGCTCTAGTTTATTATTAACACAGAAACAAAACGAAATCCATGCGAACACGCAACGTTAATACACACTCGCCGGTCCGTCAGACCGTCCGACTGACAGGCAATCAGTCCACGTGACGTACCGCTCCCCCCCCCCCCCCCCTCCTAGCCCTCCGGTAATATCAGCCCGCGTTTCCCTCGCGATATTATAATTATTATAACAGTAATCTTGTAGTGTATTAAACAGATGATGTGAAGAGCGGCCGGATTCGTACATGGAATTGGCTAGAGTGTGGCTTTGGTTGCGTTTCGCGAAGACTTTTTATCACTTATTAAGAAGCTTGTAAGCTGCCGAATGGTCAAAGCTGGATGGGTATGCTAAAGGTCAGCTGGCTTAGTTACATGTCCAACCATATGCTTTAAATCAGTGTCTTTGGTGAAAGTTTCGAATTGGCTCATTCGGACCGTATTCAAAAACAGTGCCTCTGAAGAAACTTTTGTGTGTCAGTTATAAATTTCGCGACGAGTTACTGCTTGAATGTCACTATTTTTTCCCCAGATTTTGATGGTAGCCTTTCCTCTTTTCGCGACTCCAATAAAACTGGCTTTTGTACCAAAGGGCTGGTTCAAATCCCCGTTTGCAAAAATTTGCATAGCTTACAGGTTATTTTATCCAGGCCTATATATGTAACAATTATGGATACCTATAATAAATGAGATAATACTGGTCAATGTTCTTCAAAGACATATGTTTTAAACTCCTCATATTATACTAGATATATTACATCGATTACGTACAATAAACAGCGAGATAAGTGGACAACCTTTAACAGACGTGTAATAAAAACTGCGTGTAACTCATTCAAATTTATATCTATGAGCTTGTATTAAGTATAAGGACATAGTGCCATTAAAAGTTCGCAAATTATTTAGCTATTTGCCACAAAATTACCTTGCGGTTATTTTGAACTCTATGGCTAATAGTAATAAGGGTTATTTCGAAAATTTGAAAGGTTTTGCGTTGTGGCGTAGGAGTGGACACGATGATCGGCCGACAATTTGATTCTGAATATATCGCCGCGTTCGATTGTAAACAAGTGTTGTAGGTGGGTGCGGGTTCGACGCCGCGGCGTGAAATTTCTGCGCTATGTGTGGTACGCGCATAAAATGTGTTGAGCGTATGGATGTTTCCGCGAGTTAAAGCGCTGATCGGCGCTGAATGTTGTCGATTCGGTTTAATGTAGTTTTGTTTTACTCAGATTAAGCCGTGTGTGCTGAGATATTAAATGTGTTTTATTTAAACATTGATGGTTAAATATTTTCTCTGAATAATGAAACTACACGGAATGAGAAGACAAATACTTCGTATTTGTTGAAACATACATAGAGACGTATTCAATTATGGATTTTCAGGCCGTCGTCACAAGGATGGTATATGTTAAATAAAATAATTAAATCTGAAGAAAAGATACAGGTGAAAATTGGTGAAGCTAGGGTTCTGTCTATGGTTTTACATACACAGAGTTTATATAACATTTCATGTATTTTAAAGTGTATAGTAAGAATCAATGCATAAAGCTAGAAATGAACGCGGTGCTCAGCCAATATATAGCACAATAAAAAGTAAGCTTTAAGACCGAGTGGAGCAGAATCAATAGATTTGAATAGCTCTCGGTTTTCATGTGTAACAATGTAATTTCTTCACTTTGTTTATAAATACCTTTGTATATTGGTAGAGTCATCCAAGTAGTCTCGAATCTATCTACATAATATGTATATTATTATATACATAATATGTATAATATTATTATGTACCTCGTATGACAGGTCTCCTGGCGGCACCAATGGTGTGATGCTGCTAGGACTCTATTTGAAAATATAAATTGTATTCTAATTAATAAGGTAGATTAAGTTAGTAGATAAGGATGATGTTTGCTTAAATGGGGCCAGCATAGTCACAAAGTGACTAAGGCGCACAAAAATAAAGATACAAAAAAAATTACAAGCCTTGCCAGGTTTGTGTGGACTACGACGAATTCTTACTTCCACAAGAACTGAATTAATTTTACACACATACATAAACGTCACGCCTGTATCCCATAGGGGTAGGCAGAGACTATGGATCTCCACTTTGCTCGATCTTGACACTACTTTCGCTTCGTCTACTTTATCCAATCTCTTCATGCATTCTCGTCGGTTCAGGGTACTTTTAACCTGACCCTTGCTTAAGGTGCCATCGAAACACAAAAATATTTGTATCGGTGAGAGGCATCACTCCCATGGTCTTTCATTGAAACTTCTTGTCTCTATAAACCTATTTATACTATAATGATCCATTTTCCTGCCAATAGTGTACTGCATTTTACTGTTTAGATTCGTATACTAATTGTGGCTAACAGCAAGAGGTGATGGTGATGGTCAGATACCAATCACATTCTTTCTGACCAGCTTCGCTTTTACCATCAAGTGCGGTGCAGTCACTTTGACCACATTTAAAAAAAACAATATTGCTCACTCACTAGATTCCATTAATATACGGGTCATTTCAAGATACATTCAACAAGCCTCGTTCATTACGTGGGTCGAAATAATATTTCCTTTAATAAACTCCGTACTTTATAGTTTCTAGTGACTCAGCGGACATATTACAATAATTGTAATGTAATTGTCGTCAATTGATTGTCAATCATGCGCTGATTAAATCTGGACGCGAGAGGTCATTCGCGTGTGAGTCATTATTGGTGATACCTATATGATGATCTCTATGGAATTTACAAGCTTTTTTACGGTTTTTTTTTTTCTAAAGAGTGCACTTGTTATTGTTTGTGAATTTGACAGTTGTCGTAGTGAAATTTATTAGAAGAATATATACATACATACATAAACTCAAGCCTTTATCCCCGAAGGGGTAGGCAGAGGTGCCACTAGGACACCCACATTTCGCCTTGTATGTTCAGTCCCACGATGTGACAGGGGGCGAACCTATCGCCATATCGGGCACAAATCCCTGAATCCGGGCTGATGATGAATAGAAAAATCCAATATCACTTTGCCCGACCCGGGACTCGAACCCGAGACCTCAGCTTTGTAACCGTACCGTAATACAACTACGCCACCGAGGCAGTGATTAGAAGAAGGGTGAGAAATATGAGGCCACAGTTAACAGCACGGTGGGATCAGTACTGTAGCCTCATTGGGTGACCTGGGTGTTCAACAACCAATGGATATTTCTTACCTTTACTTATTTCCATTTATGATGAATTTGTTGCTAAAAATATCCGCATTGATTTCTGGACAGCTATAATTATAATCTAACAAGTCCGTTTAAATTTAACCTAGCAACAATAATTCCGGTATCTAAATTAAGCTATTTGTAAACGTTATCTCATGGACCAATCCAATGAGTTATTAGCGAGTTAGTGGCACTGGGTGGGGCAGGTAACTTGTCAAGTGGCGGCTTTTGGCAAAGGTCATGGTAACTGCGCTTGGAAAGTAGTGGGCCGTACCATTAACTATTGCGAAAACTGTGGCAGGTTTGTTGAAGGGTTACGGAAGAAAGGTTCTTGATGAAGAAAGGTAAACAACCCTTGCTTGGGAGGGACAAGCAATATGTCACTTGGTCAAACTTTACATAACTTTTAGTTCTTGTAAAGATTTTTCAGGTATAAATAATTCCTAAGATATTTTTCTGTATCTTTAAGAATTGTCATTATTAACATTTCGTTATTAAAACACAAAACCTCCAAAAGTCACAGGTGTTTGGAACGAATTCTGTATATCTGTATCGGCTTCAATTACCATTTACTCTATGGCAGATTAATAGTACGTAATGGGATACTAATATTTCATAATTCTATGGACGGCTACCGGATATTTAAATACAGTTGAAACGTTAATCTATGGTTCGACTATGCCGTATACTAGCAAGACATATATACATAAACTCACGCCTTTTAACCAGACGGGGTAGGCAGAGGCGCTACCAGGACACCCAGTTATCGCCTCGTGTATTCGTCTCATGATGTGATAAGTGGCGAGCCTATCTCCATATCGGGCATAATTTTTTGACTCCAGGCGGATTATGAATAGAAAAATCCATTATCACTTTGTACTAGAAAAAAGCCCATACCGGTCCCATTATAAACTATATACCCCAGCAATTATTTGCCAGTTGTGTACTAACATCTGGGCACCCACCTGTGTCATTATCAATGGAGTCATCAAACGCATTTATCACTTACTTTTTTCTCGTATTTTTGATGATTTAGAGTCCTCTAATAGAGGTAAATAACAGGTTTAAGAACAAAATAATTTTATAATTTGAGTAGTAAAGACGGCTTGCAATATGTCCTTGTTTATATACTTCTACACCTGGTCAATAATTGTAGCTGCGTTTAGGGTTATTTATAATGATAATGCCACTTTTTGCATCTGGAGTTAGGACCAAACAAAATACTATAAAAATATTGAATTACCTAAGAGTTCTCAGACGCCATTCTGGTCAAATCCACCTGTTATGGTTGGAAATATCTAAAACTCTTGTGTCATTATTGTGCCATTAGTAATCCATTAACTACTTTCTATAATTTAATAATCAAATCACCATGATTTCTTTGACACGTTACAGTAAAATGTTTCGTTAGTAGTACATTACGAGTAGTATTCGTATTATTAAAAATCCTGAATAAATAACCTCAGAATTTGTAATAGAGAATACCTCAATAATCCGAGAATAAAAAAATACACTAAGATTCGACGTCATTCGTATTCCCCGAAAATTATAAGCTTTTACGCACACTGATTACGAATGTACGTCAATTGTCAATCTTTATTATAATGTATGTTTTTGTTGCAGGTAAGTGACAAAAAATCTATTGGGAAGATAAATAAACATTTAGCAGGTATGTATTTAGTGTTTATTATGTCATGGAGCGCCCCAAGTCAAAAAAACACTAATAGAGTCTATGAAAGTCGTCTTAACTATTTTAATTCCATAATTACTCTTTAAATATAAATTTAATATAATACACAATAATACAAAATATAACAAAATAAAATTCACACGGCATAATCCACTGACCGGTTGTGCGTCCTCCCCTCCCTCGCTGTCAGCTGAGATAGGGGATCAGCGTCAATCGGCCGATGCTGACGTGTTTCTGATAATCGGTCAGCACTCAGCACTCCGCCGCTTACACTACACGTATAGGTTACGTTTACTTCGTCAATTTTAAGAATTATTGCTTTTTAGACTTAGTATAGACTATAGTGGGTAAAAGACCGCAGTGAATCCAGACCGTAGGTTTGAAGTAATTTTGTGTGATTAACAAATTTTAAAATGTGGGTGTTGTAGGATTTAAAAAATATATAAGTTTTGATTTCCACAGTAGATATTGTACAGCGGGGTCGACTAAATGCGACTAATATATTTTTTTATGAATAAATACACTGGTTTAAAAGCAACGCTGTACGCCGACGAATCGTTAACAGGAACTAAAGATTACAAAGCATACAAAATATAAATTTCGTCTCTCCACTCAGCATGTTAGGCTTTACAAATTTGCATACAAAATATAATTTAAATGTCCACACTCAGCTGGGATTTGATATTTAAAACCCATCTTGTACATCACTAAGCATAACATACTCACTCACGGTGAAATTATCTACCGTCTGTGGATGGGCGAAGGGCTCGGTGCCGCTAGCGCCGCCCTGATTGATGCCATATTCGCAACACAATCTGATCTCACCGCGCGTGCATTCATTTCACTATGCCTAAATTGTTTTTTATTATTATACGTTAGAAATATTTTTAAGATTGTGCACCATTTAGAGGCTAGCTTCCGGAAGCGCGTAAGCATGATTTATTGTATAAATTAAAATACGATCAATTTGAAATACATTATAAACAACATTTTAAAATAAATGTTACTCGGTATTTCAATAAGTCAAAACATCATTAAATATTTGGCAAAAAATAAATTAAGAATTAGCTTTACAAATATTAGCATTCTAAATATAAACTTAACATTTAATAAATGGTTATAATTTAAAAAATATAGATCAAAACAGACATAAATCATCGCACAAATTGATTGGATCGATAATCAATTAATATTAATAATAAATTCAAATTATATTTAAACACAATAGAATAAAAATGAATTTATAACACATCGAAAGTGTAACAAATTAAATTATGTTACTTATTGACACACTGTAGAGTGATATAATATGATTTCTGAGACCATGAAATTTATTGATCCTAATCAATTTATATTGATTATTTATTCCACTGCATAAAGAATTTATTCGTTTATTCATTTAAATGTATTTGTCTATCAGAATAGAATCGGTGGTGGATGTAAATCGGTCATTGTTGATTTGACGTATTTGTATTAATTTATGCTAACATTTTGTATGTAGAAAGATAATTTTCGGTATAAGCTGTTTGCATTGAATAGCATGTTGATGTTGGAACTAAAATATCTGTGATCAAAGTTACTATACCAATTAAACAACTTAACATATTATGTAATATGTATAAATTGATGAATATGTCTTAATGTTTGTGAAGAAATTATGTAAATGTAAAAACAAACATATCTGTGATTGAATAACCTCATGCGAGATTTATACAAGCTAACAGCTTCGTAAGTTAATTGTAAGCGCCAATGGAATAGGTTAGGTACTATGTTATTGCGTTTTTTTTTGTACAGTTTTCGCACGAGTTTTTTTGAGGTGGAGACTATGCAATCGAATTATGTAAATATTAGTTTCGTTACTATCATTTAACTCATATGACAGACTTGGTTAATTTTAAATTGTGGGACAAATATAAAGTCTTGCCCCAAGTAAAAAATAGACCTTTGATTGATAGGTCCTCATTAAACTACAAACAGAAATATAAAAAAATATCCATAGACAAATAAAAACTAGAAGCATATACATTTCGACGTTGGATCACCGGTCGTTCACTTAGCGACCCGTCAGTCAATCAAATCATTTGATTGATAAATTTTAATTGATTACGTCAAGCGAATCAATGACGCAAACATATATAAATCATTTTTTAACTAGTTCAGTCTAGATTCCAATGGAAATTGGGAAAATTTGAAGGTTGTTTTGTTTTGATTACAATCACGGATGTTGTGATTTTCAAAATTGCTGCCGAAACTCGATCAATCAGGCTAATTTTTGTTGTTGTCAGTAAGTCAGATAATTGAAAAATCCAGATAAAATGAAGGGAATTCATTTTGTTCTGCTTACTAACACTTGAAAATTACGCCGTTCGCGTACAGTACTATTTTATTAAAGTACTGTCATTTGCTGTTATATAAGGTTAAAAATCATAAACATCAATTATTCAGAAATTACGTACAGACATACAGGTCATACAACTGCAGCAAGTTTCACCGAGAGCTCTCCCGACTGTCGACGTCTTGCCGACAGTCCGTACAGACGAGCAAAAAGACCCGCGGGTGATGGGTCGATAACTCCGTCAAAGAGTAGCTTTGTGGCTGAGCTGTTGCTGTGACGTCAGAAGGTCTAGAACTGCTGTTGTATGTCATTTAACTCTTAATGTTAAAATATAACACTTGGAAGAGCTGTATCCGAGGCAGCGTTCAATATTGAAATGGTCGCTGGAAGGCTAATATTTATATATTAATATTTAAAAATTGTTAAAGTTTAATTTATTTTTTAAATGTATTATTAGTCATGGAACAATAGAGAATACGATTGCAACCATCAATAATTCTTCTTGAAATATTCATATTCGTGTTTCAATTTTTTTGTACCCTACCTGAAAACCAAATTTAACACTTACTGCACACATTTCAATTTAAACCATATAACATAAATAATACTACACTTTTCTCAACTTAATCTTATCAAACAAAGCACTTTAAACTAACTGCAAAAAAGATACAATCAAGTCTAGATATTAGAATTCATAAGAAACTCCGAGCGCATAGAATATGCTAATCCGGGTATTTCTTTAAACGCAGCTCATTGCTATTGCTCCCCGGGTACCTTATACCTTCTACCCGGGTACCTTATACCCGAGTACCTACCCAGGTATCTAGTAAGTACTACCTAGCAACGCAATGGTCCATATTTCGCGAAGCCGTCTTATCTCGAAGCCCCCGAGGATGTTGGGTCTTTGAATTGGTCTAATGCAGTTTTTTAAGTGCTTTCAGAAGCGCCTTTATGCGGGAAAGTGATGTCGTTTATTTTTATTTCTTAGTGATTGTTAGTTTACGTTAGATTTAAATAATTTTGTTTATATTGGAATTATAAAATGATTGGAATGCATTTGATTGTGTGCAGATCATGATGTTGTCACAGTTATGTCGGCTTGGTCGAAACCGGGAGTATAAAACCGAAACGTGAGCCATCTAACCAAATAATAACTTCCACATATAACCAAACACATTTTAAAGGTTTCTTTGATTTTTATAATATCTGCCACTTGTGATTCCAAGATCGAAACGTGTCTTAATCTACGTGTTTCTCTAATTGACATTTTTCATTCCAAAGACCCTACATTAAGGATTATATTGGATATTATTATGATCTAATACTATTTAATATCTCCTTTCCGGCTCGGCTACACTGTGCATTCAATGGATTGACAAATATTGATTGCGATGAATTTCATTAACTAATCACGGCGCGCATGAATGAATTATCTCGCTGGTAACAGAATTATCGATGTTACCTACAAACACAGTACAAAGACACGTATAATTCGGACAATGGCAACGTGTAGCCTGTACACCGTTAGTTACAAGGTTCGATTCCCAGGTGAAATTCTCGAAATACCTCATATGAGTTGACTAAAAATTGCGAATGACATGGCAATGACGAAGAAATACATCATGAGGGAACCTGCATAACGTAGAGATTAAAAAATATATTCTGTGGTATATGAAGTCCGTCAAACGCACTAGTTTGGTGGGCCATGGCCTAACCCTTCTCAATCTAACTTTCGGTTGTCGACTGAAGTTATATTCAAATTGTATTTAAATATACGGCTAGCCTCCAATAATCAAAACATCTCAATCATATACCCATATAAATTAATTACCAACAAAAGAGACCACAATCGGAGTGATCAGTGACGGTCGCACCTCGCCATCAATAATACCATCATTACGGTGTCTACAAGTCACTTGCAGGCAGGTAGAGTAAACATCAATCAATCTATATACTTGATATGTTTGAGTGGAGGCAAAAACTTCTCTCAATGTTGGTGTTGGATGGATCGTGCTTTTAAATGGATTTTTTGAGTTTGGTTGCAGAATTTTGTTATTTTTTACATTTTGCACATTACACGCTATCCAAATCAATAGGAATTAGGTATAATAAGTTACATAACAATCTGAGATATATTTTTTCATTAATAACCGTGATCCTAGAAATATTTTCCTTAGTTTAGTGTCCTAATCCACAAATTCTTGCATCATAGTCATTTAATCTTCACGATTTTCCCTGATCCCGACAAAAATATTTTGATAGTTTCAATATTAAATATTTCATAATTTGTGGTTTTATTTTAAAAGTTACTTAAAATTTAATCAAGTTTTTATTCTCGCAAGGAATATCCATATAATCCTCCACGATTGTGTATAGAAGAGCAAAAAACGGTCTGTTTGTCTGACAATGAGCCGTTGAAACGTAAGGTCGGCGCGCTTGCACTGTTCACAACGTATAGGTACCGCTCATAACGCTCATATCGCTTGCAGCGCTTATGCCGCTCTCGGCGCTTTTTTATCCTGTGTGGAAGAGATTGTCAGGCGTCATGGTGACGATTTCAAACGCGTCAACAAATCCTCAATGAAAGGAGCGTTCACAATGCGATATCTTATCAAACTTATCTTTGAGATTGGCCTGTTGTGAAGTTGTCAACAGACTTTGTCAGACCACTGTTGGTTAAAAACGACGCCCATAAGTCAAGATTTCAATTCTGCACATTCTACTACTTTCCATCATTGTATTCATTTTACCCGTCGGTTTTTTGCGAGTCATTACAATTCAGTAGTGACGGTTCATTGATGCTCTAAACTGCAAAACTATACATTGTGTATCCAGACTGCGACCGAAAACGAAGCTAGGTGGTAGTTTTAGTGACAACAGACACAATGATACTTATAATTTCTAAATAGTTCTACACGAGTGGTGGCAATTAATTTCACTGTAAGCCTTTTCTTAAATTAATTAGCAGTCGTTTAGATTAATAGTATCAATATAAGTGCATCGAAATTCAAGTTATTACTGTAAATTTATTACTTATTCATCCGCCGTTTGTCACTTTGCGGTGAAAGTTGAAGGTAATTTATTTATATTGAATATTTACCGTTTTCTTTCGTCACAAATTAGACTTGGTCTTGTCATAAATTATGCGATATGTCAATCGGGGTTATAAATAAAAATAATCCCGGGGCCCCGCCGGTGATTTGTCAAATTTCAAATTGATTGTGATGAATATTAAAGCTTATTAAGTTCTGAAGTAATATTATTTCAAAGCATTGTAAACTTGTACTGAGATTTCTCCCGTGCAGTTGATGTGTTTGTAAAAGTATTTTTCATGGTTGTAGTTAGGATACTACGAAAAACACGAGGTCTCGGGTTCGATTTCTATATTGGATTTTTTTCTGCGAAATCCACAATTTTTGTTATGCCTAGGTGTTGTGTGATGTGAAAAGAGATACCAGATAATAAGTCAACTTGTAAGATAGATAAAAAAGGGTAACTTAAACTTTTTTTTTTTCTGGTAATATCTTACTAAATCATCTACTATCGACATTCAGCACAGACAACCAATACAAACAGTGAATGATGACGTCAAGATGACGTCAAACGTGTGTAATGGACGTTGTCTACTTAAAGCTGAGTCGTAATGATGCGATAAGTGTGCGCCAACTTAAACACACTGAGAGACGTTTCCTCAAATCAATCTCGCTGAGGATATAAAATAGTCAGGGTGTGGATTTGGAGGCATATTTGTGGGGTGTGAACCCACTAGTTGTTTTTTTGGCATTGTTAATTAATGCATAGCTTGATTTGATTATGTTACGATGTGTTTTATATAAAATATTTCAATTTCTTAAGATTTTTGTGTAACTCTTTGTTTTTCCCAATCATTGTTATGCATATTTTAACATACTTTATGTTCGGTGTCATGGTTAGTTTTGCTTAACTTTTGTAATTTATAATTTTGTAGCAGTTTCTTTTCTGACGTGGTCAGCATAATGGTTCTAAATAGCATACAAATTCATTGGAAATTACAGGCTCATTTATTGCCAGTTAAATTAGTCAATAATATCTCCCCCACCCAAACTCCTGAGTCCATCCCACCACCTCCATAAAGATTAAGATTCCCAGAGTTACGCGGCGGACACACGGTCGGACAGATATCCCCACATTGACGGGTGATTGACGCGCGCGCCGGCCGTGTGTCGCGTTTATCTGTCGCTTCGTTTTGTTGTAATATGTGACGCGGGTTGAGTGACACAGAATATCGTTTTGCCATTTGATTTAAGGAATAATTCTTTTTTTATCTAAATCTCTATGTAGCAATGATTAATTTAATACTATCGTTTCTTAGTAAGCTCAGCGTTGGATGCCCATGAATAAAGTGGATTTGCTACCGAATAAAGATAACAGTGAATGCTGTATATAAGTTAAAACAAAGCTTTGGATAACTGTGGAATTTACCGACAATGGGCTTATGAGTACAAAAATGTAGAAAGATATGTTATTATAAGTCTCTGAAAATCTTTGGGCGGCTTATGATCGGTGAAGTGACTATTAAAGATCACCTTGGACCATAGATGTAGTATAACATAGATCGGCAATGTGAAAGAGATAGAATGATTTATATCATACATTAAAGCGAGATGCATGATGCGACCATGCGTTTACACGGAGAGCTAACTTTAGCGATTTGTGTGAAAATATGTCATTTAAGCAAACGACAAATTTCGCTTATTTTCTTGATTTATTTAATATTTCAGTACTGAGCTACTTTTATTAAATGTAATTTATTATGGTGAGTTATCCAGTGCCTGGATGTGATTGATTTTAGTGTAAAAACCCGAATAATCATAGTTTTTCATAAGATCGTATCACTTTTTTCAATGTTGTTTAGTGACAATATTGTAGATTTGTAAGACAAACCTTGTATGTATATCGGTAGAACAGAATGTCCTTATTCATTATTTAAATGCACAGAAAGCATACATTGCCTATAAAAAATGATATCATATACGTGAATTTATAATAATTTCAACCAACATTTGCTAGAGATTGATTGACAGTTTCGATCAATAATATTATGTCGATAAAAATAGTCGATGACCATAGAGGTTTCACTTCATTTTATAATCTCGTAGTATAACATCAATTCTATAATAACAGTTATTACTTCACTTTATTTATTCACTATTGATATTTGCTAAATATTAATTAATATTTCGTGTGCGTAATTTACCATTTCTGAGCCGGTTTCAAATTAACTGTGCCACGGAGGCTGTCATTTTAATAAAACAATGGAACATTAGATATTATTATAAGGAATGCTTTACAAAACTTGTCAAATAAAATTATTCTCAAATATGACGATTTATCTTTATTTACGTATCTGTGTTGAAATAAACACAATCATTATTTTTCTGTTAAAATACCATGAAATGTCTCATATATATCTATAAAATTTAATTTTATTGGTTGGGCCGTTAGGTATATCGATATGATAGTATCGACAGTGCATGGCGCAGCATTATCTGTCACGCACACATGCAAACTTCACGCACACCATCATATTCTCGTTTTGGTTTCACTCAAAATGATACATTGCCGATCTATGTTATACTACATCTATGCCTTGGACACATGTCATCAGTTGTAACGTTAAAATCCAAATAGAAATAAAATCAAATTAAAAATAAACAGTACAAAAACCATTCTGCTTTGGTGGTGCAGTTTGAAAAATAACTATAAGTAATGATATTATACAGAGTTCTCAAATGCAAAATTATACCCTGACTCTAGTTCAAATTCCTGTAAGAAACATAGCCCAAATATTATAAAACTCGGTAGGAAACCTTTCAAAACGTATTACTCCTAAATACCAACACACAAAGGTCTCATCAGTGACCAAGTTTCGTACAAATTCGTAGAAAAACTTCATTAACAGCATATGAAGTTGCATAGGAACAATCAGTCACCGCGCGCCGGCCGCGGCGAGACAATTACTCGCGTCACACGTCAACACCGAAAGTCCGGTCGAAAGTCCGGGCGCCGGCCGTTCCGAGAAGCCGGACCAGTTCCGCGGAATAGACGGGAGTTGTTAAGTGCAGCGCGTATGTTGACGGTTTGGCCGGTGTTTTAATTGTTTTGCGGGTTTTGAAATTTTAATAATTAAATTGGTTCGATAAATAATTAAATTATTACGAGGTTGTGTAAGTGTTGGACAGTTGAGAGAAGTGATTAAATGCAACATGATTTAACTATGTGACTGGTTATTAAATAGCCTTTATATCTCATCAGTTGTACTACATAATATTTAATTGGCGCATGTACTGCGAAAATAAAAGGGACTAAGTAAATCGTCCTTAAATGTAATCATTTATCCATCGACTTACCTAAATATAACATGAGAAACTACATGTTTTTATATGTCAATGTCTATATAAGAAATGCATCTTTTGTAAAGTAACTGAATCCTAATCGCATTTGCCTCCAACTTATCCTGCAACCAAACCGTATCCCCCCAATCAAATTAAATCGCGAAGTATCATCCCAATCAATACAACGATTCTTCACGGCACCGTCCGCGTATTTACTCCCAATTTCTTCGATTTCGCGGCACGTCGTAGACGTAATAAGCGGGCGGGTGGGGGGGTCGCGTCCGTCACCGAGGGGCCGGCGCAGGCGGGGGGTGGGGGGTGGCTCGTTGGGGTTAATGAAGTTTTCTAGAAGCGATTCCCACAGGTCGTCACATGCGGCAGTCCACGTATTGTACACGTCTGCTGATATTGCCAGCTAGGAAATGTTTTAATAAACGCGAACGTACGCGGCCGGCTGTTATGGCGGGACGTTTGGCTCGTCTTATTAATGTCTATTGTTTGTTTCGTTATTGCGAGGACGGCGAGTGGGTTCGAATTCTGACTTATACTTATAAGTTAGCCACATAGAGTGGTCAGTATCAAAGAACTTACAGAAGTCGTTTTCTAGTAATTAAAAATGAATTTTTTTTTTTTTTTTTTTTTATTGCTATTAATGACGAGACGAGCCTGCCATTCGCCTGATGGTAAGCGATACAACCGCTCATGGACAGTAGCAAAACCAAACAAAACCATGAGTTACAAGGCATTGCTTGGCATTCCACTGCGCTCGCCATCCTGAGACATAAGATGTTAAGTCTCGATATGTCCAGTAGTTACTCTGGCTACAATGTCCTTCAAACCGGAACACAACAGTGCATTTACACTGCTGTTTGGCGGGAGAAATAGACTTTGCGGTGGTACCTACCCAGGCGGCCTCTCACATATGAGAGACCTACCACCAGTAAATTCCATTTAGTATTTTTAAATCATAAATAATCTCGCGGCTCGACTCAAAAGGATGCTCCATCATTTATAGTGCCCTAAATAATTTAATAATGCAGTACAGATGTTTTAACGGTCCTTATAAAGTATAATGTCCATAATATAAGAATTTAACGGTACGGTTAACGATCATCCCACTAACTTTATGCCGTCAATAAAAACTTATCCTACTGAACGGGGAACCATGAGCTCATTAAATATATATAAAATGAGACTAAATGTATTCCATCCTAATAAATACACGATAAGTTTCTTTATATCTCCATTTTTAAACAAAAAAATATGGCTTCGATAGGTGTCACCGTTCCTTCTCATTTCCTTCTTACAAATATACTAATTGCCGGTAAACTACTTTTAGAAATTAAAATACATAAATATCCACGTCGCACTCAATATTCGTGAAACACATCAATTAAATTAATCAAATTCAAAACTTTATTGCGTGTATTTTATACCAATTTTAATCCCGACATTACGAATCCTTTGTGAAACACCGCTTTCCGGATTAACTTATCAGCGAACGCATTTTAAAAATCGAGATATAAATGAAATAAAAGAATTAATTCGAGCAATTATGTCATTAATTTCATTGAGAATATTTTTGAAAATTTGGATTTCGATCGTGTCTTTTGATGAGAATTTTTTTTTAAGAATTAAGGACATATTTGATTTTGAAATACTTAAATGTTGTTTTTTTTTTTAAGAATTGTAGAACAGTCGTTTCTTTAAATTTTAAATTTAGAAGTTATTGTTCTTGGAACAAGAAAATACTTGTTCAGTCAAATGCATGCGATGTTTTTTGTTGTTAAAACGTCGTGTTTGTCGAATGCTATCGCGATAAAACAGTTGTTTATTGTAAACTGCTGGCAATCCAAAGTTGTGCGTCCGCTGTACGTCGGTGCAATTGGTCGTGTGCATTAGGAAACTTTCCGCCGGCTCCTGTCTCGTAAGCTAATAAATTTTTATAGCTATTTATTTACATCGAATATACATAAAGGGGACAGAGTTTTGTTTAGTTGCCGGTACAATATGATACTGGGGATAATATTTTAGAATGCTTACGAGTTTTTCCTGATAGTTTTATTTTTTTAATCTTTATTTATATCCAGTCTATTTTTTATTTAAATTTATTACGCTAAGTAAAATAAAATAATGGAGCTAAAATTTAATTTTCCAAAACAAAAACACTGAAACATTCCTCCCAACACCTCATTCTGTAAAAAACAGCAAAGTTAATATGTAACCTTTCACGTCACCGGCAACATTGCATTGATGACATTTTTCGCATGTTCCCAACACGGTGCGGGTCAAGTCGACCCTATCTCCCTGGTAGGAGGGTTGGGCGGTGGGGGGTTGTCTAAGGCGGCCGTCTCCCGTCAATCAGTACCGCTGGACGTGACCGGCATGAGGCATTCGCGAGTTAAGAGGGTCTTTTTATGAATGCAACATAAACGGTCGATTATACCCCGGCTCGTGTGATGCGGCGAGCTTCTAATGGTTAGTATTTGCGGGTTTGATGACTTCGATGGGATTTGTTTATTGCTGTATTATCACCTTGTTTAGATGATGTGTGTAAAGGATAGGGAATACTTTGAGATTTGAATTCACCTAAAATATAACGAAATATGAATAAAAATAATATAAACAATTTCGGGTTAACATTAAACCCAACGCAATTGCGCAACTGTTTACCTTACCTTATTTCGTACTTACGTGTGTTCGGCGTATTATGAGTTATCATATATTTCAATAAGTTTACTTACAATTTTACAACCGGATGTCTCTGACATAAACTCTCCGGGAGAAAGCCTTTTTAGTTTTCCAAGCTGGCCTCATATGGCTAAAAGCATTTGTTTCATGGATTATGTTAGACAAGTATCAATAAATAGCCCCTTGGTATGATTTCATGCCGTTTTTCTTCAGTCATAGCACGGTATAATTAGGTGATGGCCAGTTTTAATACCTCTATCTATAGCCTGCTTTCTCACGTAACATTGAAGACACCGATCTCTCAAATCGGCATAGTAAAATACGGTGAACAGCTCAATATTCGCCAGCTTTAGCCTGCTGTTTTACTTAAAATTAAAGACAGCTAACTCTAAACTCAATCCGCATAGTACAATAAGGTGAACGGCACAATATTCGTCAGCCGTCGTCGAGCTGTCACATCGGACGTCGCTAGTGACAGCGTCGCGCTGACGGACTGCCGCGCGACAATTGACCCGGCGTTGATAAGGCCCGCGTTTACACTAATAACTGGAAGGCAGGTGGGCAGGTTGCTTTCCTTTGTACCTAAATTATGTTTTTATTTGTCAGTGGGTGTAATAAAAGATATTATGAATTTAATTTCGTTTTGCTTTGTTATAAAATCAAAAAAGGTGGAATATAAACCGTAAATCAGGAGTATTTATATGTATTAAGGGCTAAAAGGTATCCTGCTGTCCATCAACTTGGACAAATACGGTCAAAATAATACGCACTCTGCAGCCTTTTGTTGACAACGTAGGATTTAAATATACATTTAATGCTACTATTAGGTACTAGAAATAAACAAAATTGATACCCTTGGGCTAATTATACAAAAAATAGATTTTAGACAATTAATCGCATTCTATGAAAAACACTAAAAGTCTCGCTTTCTTTAAACCCTCTTCGTGTAATGTGATTACGAGTGCAGCGCGAGACGCGATGAAGAGCTCGGCTCGGTGACAGGTGTCATCGCGCTGTCAGCTGTCAGCTGTCACGGTGACACGGCGACGATAGGGCGCGCTACCTGACGATGCGGTGAAAACGTACCAATGTTTGTACTTTGGTGTTTGTGTAGTGAGTTTAACAGTCTACGTGTATTAGGAGAAGAGGAAAGTGTTTATAAGTTGGCTTGCTAGATTTGAGCTAACACACATTGGGAGTCATACTAAAATCTTGTAATGAGCGTATTTGAATATCTCCGGGGATACTGTCTAATAATTGATCTTTTTTGGATAATGATGATGATGGTTTTGTAATAGGTTGTTTATGGATACCAATACGCTTTTTTATAACCAGGCCCAATTGCCATTAATCATACGCGCAATTTAGCTCAAGTGTCGTGTGATTGTTCTGTTGCAATAACATGTCTCAAGCAGTGACTTTAAGTACAAAAAATGAATCAAAACCTGTGACACATTCGATATCTCAAACCAAAAGAAAACCGCAACGTCCAAATCCGCGCGCAAAAACTAGCGTCATAAGCCCACGCGCGAATTTAATCCGCAAAAATCAGGAAAAACAAAAACTGTCCGCATTGTTCTTTTTTCGAGTTTAACTTTGGCGCAAAAAAGGCACGTAAGGTGATCGGCGATCACTCGAAACCGACGTCGGAGTGAATGAAACGAGTGAATGAATGAATGAGTGAGCGGTGGAGTGGCGGGCGGGGAGGGACACGCTCGAGCCTCGCTTGATCAACCATGATGCGCGGCGTCCGTCAAAGTCAGCGCGGTTGACGAGGCCGGAGTGAGCTACGGCGAGGTTGTTTTCTTTTTTCAAAAAAGGAACGCGGTTTTCGTTTTTTATTATTTGCCATGTTTGTGGGTTTTGCTGCACGTCCTTCGAGTGAAGAGGATTTGTTTGCGATCTGAATGATCGATGTGTCTGCGACAAGTGTTGTTTTAAGGATTTAGTTGTTTTTGCTTAGATTTTAGATTATAGGATTTTTTTATTATATTTATTTTATGGGTGTAGACTGAGTGTCATATCATTTTTAATTTTAAAATACTAGGAATCAAGCTTTGGTACATATTTTAAGGAGGTTTTTGATTCGATGTGTGTTATTATTTGACCACTACTTTCGGTTACTGTTGTAGTTTGATAACTTATAATTTAAAAAAAAAATATATATATAAAAAACAGCATCTTTTTAACAGATGAAGCTCCAGAAAGTAGCTTGTAAAATTATTAAATAAACTTGAGTTTATTGAAAGCTGTATATGTCTTTATCTTAAATTAAGTTTGATTTGCGATGAAAATATAATTTTATAGTGTTGCTATACCTTGACATATACGCTTTGGGAATATTTACATCCATTTTATCACCAGCCAATCATACAGACATAAATGGAATAGTGTTTGTATGTCATTCACGCAGTAATGCCATGCCGCATCGGATTTTTTTTTCTTAGAAATAATTTATAGTTTACACAGACCTCTCTTTGACACGAAAAAATCTAACGCTGTTTCTTCATAATTAATAAACCTGTTCTCAAGATAAACTTCAGTGTATAGCTGTGTGTTTGATGCAAATACCTGTTTGTTATTGAAAATACGATTGTACTGCGTATAAATATATTTAGATTATATTTTAGGGTATATAATTAACACTATAGTATGGCAGGAACATATGATGTACTTGTAAAAATGAAGGCAGGAATCAGAAAACAAATTAGTATGATTTACAACTGCATGGAATAGGTGCAGTGATCTTGACAAGTTTTTAGTTGACATAATGTACCAGACACATGCAATCGGTAATGATATCATGATAATCATCGTTATTAATCAATATTATTAAAGTTTCTCGATTATTAATATATTATGATTACCTGGTGTTACTGGATACTTACGTTGTATAGCTTGTTTCGCATCACATTCAGAAGTATTACCTACATCAACAGTAATAAAAATCTCCAACGCAAGTCTCTCAATCCGAGTAAAACAACAATGCCAATACATTGCATATTCGAGTATCGCACGCACAGGAATACGTTCCGAATAGTGAGTGTAAATCAAATGGTCATAAAGTAAAACGCCACGATTCGGAAGCCCACTCCACGCTAGCGCAGCTTGATTTATTCGCCCACCGATGTCGGCGAAAACGCACCTCGTGACGTCACGGCTTTGTTTTTTTTTTAAGGCTTTTTTATTGATGGCGCTCGGATAAAAAGTGGTGCGGCCAGGGTTGGCAAGTTTGATTGGTACTTGTTTGTCAGATGTCGCGAGTGCAGGGCTGGAATATATAAGGGCTTTGAGGATGGATGTCGTTATTTGAAGTAATGTTCTTCAACGGTGCAGGATTAAGGTTCTGTAGGTTGTAGCGCTAAGGAGTTGTATGGGCCAAATATGTTGTCAATGGACACTTTATATAGGGCATTGTACTTACCATCATATATATTTATATTTATACTCTTTATTGTCCATATCAATTTATCATATTTACGATTTTATGTTAAGTTCAGTTAATGAATGCAATAGTTTGGATTTGCTACTGTCCATGAGCGGTCGTTTTGCTTACCATCAGGCGAATGGTATGCTCGTCTCGCAACTCACAGCAATAAAAAATATATATTTGTATATAATTTACAGTTTTCTAAATACCTGTTAAATATCATGGAAAAACTTCTTATTACATTTCAACATTTTACTTTTTTTTATTTTTTTAAGCCTTTAGAATCCATGTAAAATATCACAATATATTACATTTTTATACAAAGACGAAAGTGAGAACTGATTTCAATTTTGTAATTAAATCATGTTGCTAAGCCACAGGCATCATCCAGTCAAACCAGATTACACATCCCATATTCATTATTTTTCAACCCGTCGCCAGAAACCAGCATATCAGCGAAGATCAGCCACCTGTTATCTACTCCAGCCCTGTGGCGGGCTGAGCGGCCGCGTCACAATTTGTGAATGATTTTCACCCCTTGTAACTGCGAGCTCATCCTACCATTTTATAACCATTTGTCAGGCGTGCGAGCGGGACGGGGGTATCCTCCCTCCCGCTCCCCCTGTCCGTCTCTATCTTTTTTAACTTTTTTACGCTTTTACGGGAATCCATCGACACGCGAAACAGTGTTACCGCCGAGTGAATAAATCTCGCCACGTGTTTGTTGTGACGTTTTGCGCTGTTTCACTTTTTGGGGTTTAATTTGGACGGTTTGCGTGGATAGTTTGTTTATTGGTAGTGCTGTTGTCTTGGGTTGATAGGAGCGATAGAGATTGACTGAGGGATGATATGGGGAATAAAATTGTTTGTCAATTTATTTTTGATTCATCAGCCTGACTAGAACTAACATTTATGGCACTGTCAGCTAATAGGAAACCTTTTACGCTGACTTGTCAGAAAATCGACATCAACGTGGTGACCATGGACTAAGCCCTAGATTGCAGAGGCCACCAATTTTCGTCCAAGCTAATGCAACGTAACACTGACCTATCCAACACCTGCACTTCACTATAAAATTTCCAAAAAAACTGCGTAAATTTGCGGGCAATCGCGGTCGACGCGCTAAGTGCTAGAACGCATGGCGCGATTGAAGCGGCCCACAAAAATGTCGGCCAACAACGCCGGGCCAAACCGCCGCGCGATTTATACATCAACGTTCCGCGGCTGCGATTTACGATTTCATTACCGACAGAACCGCTGGCGTTGTCTGCGTGTTTTTCCGGCGCTCGCCCAAAAATTGTTTTTGATATTAATTATTATTAAAAATAATTCAGGCCATTTAAACAAGTATGTCTTTATAGGGATGACATTTCTCTACAATCGGTGCGATTGATAGGGCTTAGGCTGGGTTATGATGGCCTAGTGAGAGTTGACGGACTTAACATGCCATAGAAATAGGTAGCAGAAAGTCAAAGGCCGCTTCTAACAATTCGCTGTAAAAATCTTGGAGTACGCATATGTCCAGCAATAGACTAACTATAAGTTGATTGTCATAGAGGAACTGTGCTTATATTACGGACAGCCTCCGTGGCGCAGTTTTTAAACGCTTGTTGTGAAACGTGGGACCGCGGTTTCGATCCCAGCACCGAGACAAATGTTTGTGATCCACATGTCATTTTGGGTCTAGGTGTTTGTGAGACCTAACAGTAAAATTTTCTAATACCCACGACACAAGACTCGATCTTAGTGTGGAGTCAGGACCTAAGTATATGATTTATGCTTCAGATTTATATGCTTCAGAATCCACCAAACAGGAACCTATTTTACATGGCAGAGGCTCAATATAAAATCCTTATTGAGTTTGTAGTGCAGTTATGCATAGTTTTAAATCAAGATGGTTTAGATGAGTTTTCCTATTAAATGACAGTTTTATACGTGCAATAGTTAGGCATAACATAAATAGACTATAGCATAATCGAAGTGGTAGAACCACCATTATATTGAAAGTGATGCAGTCAAGGAAGATTGAAGTGTCAACATACCATTATTAGAAATTAAATATATATTTAAACTAGTAGACTGTACATTTACTTTTTCAATCCTATTCTAGATTCATTATGATATTTATCTTTAAGGTCACTACAGCCTCTGACTTGAGTTTATAGTTATTACCCCTGACTTCCGTTTCTTTCACAAACACATTACAAAAATACTGAAATAATGTAAACACAATTGAATGTAACGCTAACGATACCGCCATTTTCCGTTTCCCGCACAAACACATGGCGCTTTTACAATGTAATAATAAAAATAATTCACCCCCCATTCCTACCCCCGCAAATAATCATTACAAAACGCACTCACAACATCACATAATAAGGGCTCGTTAAAAAGCATGTTTTGGTGGTTGCAATAACTTGGAGTTTTTATTATTTCTAAAAAAGTATAGAAAAATCCGATGTACCTTATTATAATTTTATTAATAACATAATAACCTTTTGTGGTATATAGTCTAGTAATGAAAGACCATAGCCTGCACATGGTAATGTCCAGAAGACAATCCTGGTTCGGTTTGGAATAGGATGGCTGTATATTTTTCTGACTTACATGTACATTTAAAGAAGTACTTTATTCCCAAAACTGAATTTACAAGGACTGATGTAGTGGTGCCATCCTGGTCGTTCCCTTTTGCTGTTGCATCCAATTCAACTATTAAATAATTCTGCACTTTGCATTCTTCTCATTATTCATTGTAAACCGAGTCGGTGTGCACAGGCCCTCAACACAGCAGCGCCCCCCGGCCCGGTTAACACGGTTAATAATAGGCTCCTTACCCCTCGCCTTATCTACGGTATTAAACCATAAAACATTATAATTTACAACGCCGTGTCGCTGGGCTATGATGGCGCACTCGGCGGCCGCCGCTTCTCAAATATTTTACCGCGTGTCACATTGTTATTATTTATGCTTTAATGCCCCCCGGCTTTGTGGGGGCAAACTTATGATATCAATTAACAACGTCGGCAGTTTTAGTTTTTAATTGTGGGCCTGAGACGTGCAGTTTATGGGGTATTGTATAGTGTAATGATGAATAGAGTTGTGATAGTTATTGGCGATCCATTTTGCGATAAATAATATGGAATTCATGTTATACAAGAATCGATTTTATTTAGGTTTGTGTTGAATTACTTCAAAATATGTATTTTATTAAAAAGCTTGTTTAGGTTTTTATGCATATTTCAGTCTCAGATACGAGCATATTCCGTTAATGCATGACTAAGCACTCTTACCCAACAAACGAATTTACAATTCAGCCCCTTTTAAATTCGATTAACACTTGTTACATTTCATTAGCGCGAACAAAACTCGGCCCTATCCAAAGTTTGAGCGTCATTGTCAGCCAGATACTTAAAAATAACGAGATTCTAGCAAATATTGTAATAACCCCTCTCCGGGCGGTGCCCCGCGCCCCCGCTCGCCCCCGACGCCCCCTGTCCCTGTCCTCACGTATTTAGTTCAGAACCATTGTTTTAATAAGGTTTCTTTGCTGATTCGGCGGCGCACAGGGATGCCAACACTCGGACCTTGATTGGCTAATTAGATGGGACGGGACGCATTCCGGTCGGAAAGGTTCGTGTTATTTATGAAAAGTATAGTTATGTGAATAATTTAGATAACATTATGTTACATACATTGTCCAGGAAATATTGTACATGTCTTTTGTCGTCCATATCAGGAATTTATAAAGCGTTTCGGTTTGGAAAACCTTAAACGAAAAAATACAACTTACCAACATTGGACGGACATCTCAATTAATGTAGAACATAAGACGCTGGATGCAGGTCGCGTCCCTATGAAAATCCTTGGAGGAAGTCTGCCCAGTAGCGAAATAGTGGCAAAGTATGATGATGCTAATATTTTCGTATTCCAATTCAATCCGCGGATTTTCTTCCATACTTTCATATGGACTAATTTATTTTAGATAGGTATAGCGAATAGGTTAATTTTCTCATATACATACTATTGTTAATTAGTTTCTTGCCCGTTCTACTAGAGTATCTTGCTCATTCTTCTCTAGTGAAAACTACTTTCCGCACCGGATCGTAGATCAAAAAATGTCTGAGTCTAAATGATGTTGAACATTTTAATGGATTCAATAAATTATTTTCATCTTCATCTGCAATAGGAATAAAAAATCGCATTATTTCAATTAAAAATCCTAACCAATCTGTAAATCCAATCTAGTCAACCCTAGCTTTCCTCTCTCCAATTTACTAGTCTAATTCCTAATCCTAAATAAACTAGCGGACTACAGAAACCCATCAAAGGGTTGAAAAATCGAATTAGTAAGCGACAACCCTACGTACGTCGATAAAACGCTCCCCCTGTTTACTTTATCGATATATTCTTGCGTGCGTTTCCCATCCCTATAAGTGTTTCGCTGTTAACGATAATTACTTGTGTGGGTACGCGAGTTATGTTCAACATGTTGGCAATTGTTATGTTGGATTAGGTTTGTGTTGATTATGTTTGTTGTACGACACGGCAGTTACCGTGTTGTGAATTTTTATAAAATTGTAAAGAGTTAAGTAGATAATCCCATATTTATTTTCTAAAAAATAATGCAAATAACTTAAAATTTGATAAAATACATAACTAGTAAAACGTTTACCTAATAGCAAGAGTAATGTCGCTCTTATAATTTTTTTATGTCTACAGACCAATAAGTATATACACTATTTATTGAAAGGGGTGGGTTTAAAGTGGCTATGAATTTAGATTCATATAGCCATTGAGTCTGGATAATTAATCCTCGCCCTATTTGATAGGGTTTTCTTAAAATCCTTTAACAGTAACCCACGCAAGTATGTCGCGTTTTGGGGTTTCTTCGAGTGTGGAGAAACCCGTCCTAATTGTGTAGATCATTAATTTAAACAACTTTCTGCATATATTTGGATTGGTTTGCTTATTAGACAGCCTCCGTGGCGCAGTTGGTTAGACGCCGGCTGTGAAACGTGAGGCCACGGGATCGATCCTCGCACCAAGAGAAATGTTTGTGCGGCTCACAAATATTTCTTTCGGGTCTGGGTGTTTGTGAGACCGAAAAGTCTCTCATAGTTCTGATATCTGCGACACAAGATTTAATTGATCTTAATGTGTGGTCAGGACTATGTATGTGACTGTTGGGTGTATTTATTTATTATTTATTTATTATTGTAGTCACTTTGACGTGCATCTATAAATGTGTTACTGATTACATTATTTCAAGTATCTCCAATATTTAGTATTACAAACACATCACAAACACAATCACAGCAAATCCGTTACAAATAAACCACTTAAAGAACAGAATTATAACAACGTTAGGCCGTGAGACAATACAGGGCGCGGATTACAGGCCAAACACGCTTGATAGCTCATATCTGCTCAAACGAGCCAATAAAAAAGCAAATAGACGCAATCAGCGGACATACAGGCCTTAATCCCGGCGTTGTTTGGCCGCCTTTGATGCTCGTATCTTACAGGCGGCGGCCTTAACTCGCCTGTTTTACGGCCGCGCTTCTATCAATATTGTAAGGTGATCGGCGGGTAAAGGAGCGGGCGACTGCGAGCGGGTTTGGAGTCAGTGGCTATTGTTGCATTTAATAGTGCTCTTAGAGTAAATTAATAATGATAAAAAAAAATTATGTCATTCAATTCAAACTTTGCAAGAAACAGTGCCTGCATTAAAAACATCAGAATTGATTATGGAACGTCCTAAAATGTTCACACAAAAGCTGAATAAAAAAAATTTGAAAACATCTTAATTTTTGTGGTAAAGCAATTTAAAATACCAGGCGATTTTCCGAAAACATGAGCTATCATTACAAATACAGAGTCAATTTTTTTTCGACCACTGGCAGTAGTTCTGGTTAAGTAAAACGTGAACTCATGCAAAATGTATTACTCAATGCCCTTATAATTATCATCAACCAACAACAATGCGAATCAATAAAAATCAATCCTTCAAAAGCGCAGTGGGTCACTTCAGCCCGTGGCTTGCACCTCGGCGCCACCGCGGCCTCTACTTAACGTTTGCACAGATTACGGCAAAATCTACTGATTGCGCCCGGGTACTATTGATACAAGCATTAGCCATTGTTCGCCGCGTTACATCGCTAATCTATTGGATACGGTTTCTTTGTTTTTGTTAAACCGACTTATCGCTTGTTCACGTGTTTGCCAAGATTTTATTGTATGACTTAATGATAAGCTTTTGAGGGCGTTCAAGTGACATGGTTAGTAGGTAGGTAAACTGATGTCTATTACTATTGTTAAATACTTTATTGGGTTATAAAACGCTTGTAAATGTATTTGCAAGTTCAAATACAACTCAAGCAAATCTCTATAGATGTTTTTAAAAAAGAACTATTTATAGAAACGGTAAAAAAACTGAAATGTATTCCATAAAGAGATGGTTTTATATAAAAAATTGCATCTCTAAAAACCACAAAGAGTATTTCATCAAATGTCATTTCTGAAGGGTACTATTCCATTTGTATATTAATTTGATAATTTATAGTCAAAATAAATGTTCATAAACAATATGATTCACTAAATGAATGGCGGAGACATACTAAAAAGAAATGTCTACACAAAATAAATAAGTACGTAACCTTGAGCCGCGCACCAGACAAACAAATCAACTAATCTATCTTTAAAAAAGTAACAAAACTCATTTAATAACACCCAAATCCATATAAATGATAACGTTGAGAAAAAAAAAGTTTTCTCAATCAAATCGGGTATAAGTAAGCGGGGCTGACGGTTCACTCGATATTCACAAACAAAAAGAGATGGGAGAAAAAACAAATGTCGACCGATACAGATCCTCTCACCGGCTTAGATAAGTGTTGCTAGTATGGGACAGGTATCATTATGCGGGCATACTTAGCCGGAAGGTAAGGGGGCGGCCGCCGCCGAGCGGGCCGGGGGGAGGCAATTTAATTCTGTCCACGTTCTAATAATGACCGTCATAATTCGTTCAAAGTGTCCGGTCTGGGACATTTTCACCCCCGCGCGCGCCGCCCGGTTGATTCCTTTGCATTTTCCCCCCCTTAATTCCATTTTCATGCCACCTTGCACACATTCGCGCTTCATCTGTGGATTTGTGTGTGTTGTCTTGTAAAGGGTGCTCTGTACTCGCTGCTCGGCGCTTAATTCGCTGGCGTCGCAATCGCTCGAACGTCTGGCTGCTTGTTTTTTCTTGACTTCAATTTGGCAATGTTTTCAAATTTAGATTGATTTAACAAATACATGCATCTTGTTTGAGTGTATTTACTTTAGGTTTGTTTATGAGATAAACAATGTACGTTTTGGCCAATTTGCGTTTTGCTGCTTTGGTTGGTAGATTTTTTTGAGATGGTGTTGATTTACAAATCTGTAAGAAAGATAAACATGAATTAGTACGGAAAACTATGAAGATGCAATGCGATATTTAGTGGTTATAGTTGTCTCTCTCTCTAATAATTTGATTTACACGCATGTCGCGTAGAAGTAATATTGTTAAGTCCAGTGTCCTACCTTTAAGTTGAGTATTGACAAAGGACATCCTTTAGTAGTATGCTCATTGCTTATCACATCGTCATAAGGTTTACCAATTTCACGCACACCCAATTTTAATAAAATGCTAAACAAATCCATATTTGTAATAAATCCATACCGCGGCCATTTTGTTTGCGTGCGTGTTTGTCCGCGGCTCTTACCAACACATGTAGCTCATATTATATCTGATTTATATCTGTTATATCGTAAATGGATTAGGGAAAGATCCCTTACGGTAGCTGCCCTAATGTTGTCGGTTTTATGGGAATAATTGGCGAAGCGTCGGCCGCTTGCGCCCCTAAATCAGATGTATGGTGCAATTAAAGCGACATTTTGTTAAACAAAATTATGTTTTGTTTTCAGGTAAGGGCTGGTTCGAGACGCTGGGTGCGACGGTACTGATTGGTAAGGTGGTTCAGATGGAAATGTAGCTTTTTGTGGCTACTTGAGTGTCTTGTTTGAAAATCTTCTTTCCCTATATGAATGCGTTTTGGGAATTGGGACCACTGCAGATGTTGTAATTTATTTGAAAAAAAATCTTTATTTCCCATTTTAAAAAAAAACGTGTTTAATCACGTAATACTTGATTTCTAATTTGTGTTTTATCGTATCAAAAAGACTTACTTAATTTCTAATGGTTTACATTAAATAAGATATGCATCTTACTAAACTGAGGGACATTTGCAAGTATTAATTTCAAAAAGATAAACTGCGAAAAAACTAATTAAAATCGAATTAACACCATTTGGAATTTAATTTTCTTTCACATGCAAGATGTATCAGACCAGTAACACTTAAACTCTAATTAAAGATCTTATGAGACAATACCACCCCCTTTAACAGTAATAAGGGTGTCGGGGTCATTGGGAAAAGTATTTAATTTGATATTCCTCGCATAATTAATATACGCATTATTGAAACGCGAAGCGACGGGTAGTAACTCCATTACGTTTGAGAGCAATACAGTTTTATTTCTCTTAATTATTTTATACTTGAGATAGAATATGGAGTATGAGATGGCGGGATTCAATTAAATTGAAATGAAGGTTTTTTGCACTAATTCTACTTTCAAGTTGGATCCTGTTGAAGACTATAGGTATACGTTATATTTTAATATAATAACTATAATGAAAATAAATGTGCATTTGTCTAGGTTAAGGGACAAATATGTAAGGATAACAAATAAATTGAAATCAAAGTTTTTGTGTGCTGCATGCGCAAAGATACAATAAGATAATATTATTTGATTTACATAGTTTAAAATTGAAAATGAAATAAAGGAAATAATCAATCATTTAATGTTGATACGACAACGCATCTTATTTTAAGTGTAGTGCAATACAAATAGTTTCTACGAAAGTATTTTATACTTAGCCGGTCGACGCAATCATAATGGTCGAAATAAATATTAGTGTTTACTTTAAAAATCTCCAATACGTAATCAAATAACATCCCAGTTCCCTCCGAAAGTTAAAGAAATGCATCCCAGACAAACATTGAAGTTCATCAAAAGAATCCAAACATTGGCGGAGACAGTTCGTCCGGTGAATACAAAGAGGGGTGGGGGGTTGGGGGTGTACAAAAAACATTGCTTCGTAACGAAACAATCGCTGCCATAATTGATTTTAGTGTGGAGTAGACTGCAAATGAAAGAATGGCGCGGATCTGATTGCGTCCTGTCTTTGGCTCATTTTCTCTGGCGTTTTTAGATTCAATTTTCGCTGTCGGTTTAGTGATTAATGGATGATATGTTCCTGGGTTGGTAATTGTGATGACGTTTTACATTGATGGTTTTGTATGGGTTTGTGATGTCTGTGTTGACATATTGGGAAATTGATTGTGTAATTTGATTATTACCAACAATTAATAATATAGGACAAAGAATTCGTTTTTAGTTTATACTTTTACGACTTCGATTCCTATTAAAGTACTCATAAATATAGGAAAGATAGCTTAACATTCTGTCCGAACAACAGATGCATACTTAATTATATATGACCACAAAAACTCACTCATAATTGTTACCTTTTCAACCCAGTACAATAGTTCTAACAGAATTAAGACCAATACTATTCTTTCAAACCCGCAGATTGGAAACTATTCTCAAAGGTCCATCCCATGTTAGGAGATCCCGACCTGCCCCAACCACGCCTATAGGCCGGGCCATAGCAGCCGCGACGTCCCAGTCCATGATTACCATATCAGCGGTCAACAATCGGCGGCCGACAACGCGACGGCTATCGGCCGCGTGAATCTCGATCGCATTCGTGCTCGGTAGCCGGTTTGCGGGCAGCCTTATTTAGACATGCTTTTTTTAAGAGTTTATGGTTTCTGTAATTAATAGTTTGTTTTGTTTGAGTGCGATTCCTGAATTGCCAGTACTTCAAAGGTATTTTTATTTGTTCTAATATTGTCTTTAAAATATTTTTAATTCATGTTTTATTTATCATCCGTATTGTTTGTTCTGGTGTGGAAATGGAATTTTAAGACAAAGTTTTACAGTTATCATTGCAATTGTCGCGTCAAGTTTCTTTACAAGAAGGTTTCAAAATTACAACTCTAAGGGCTTACATCAATTTCAGTCGTCACATAAAACTCATCCATCAATTATATCAAATAAAGTACACAACGACGATAATAAAAACAGTCTTAACTAAAACATTTTAATCCCTAACTACTTTGATCACTTCCTCTCCTAACACAATGACAAAACATTACTAACCAGTACCCCGATACCCCCAATCTCCCCTAATCACTAACAAATCACGTTTGACCGTTCCCAAAGGTTACCGTCTTGGACGTCAATTCCAGACGTCTTACGTGCTGATGCAGTGACCCCCCCACTCCGGCCCGACCCCCTTACCCCCCGGGGGGCACACGTAGGCTCGGACAGTCGGCCGCTATGGCATACTAATTATCAATTAGAACGGCCGGGAGACTGTCTTCGCGATGGGGACAGGGGAGAAGGGGGCTTAAGTTAGTACACTTTTAAGCTCTCTCACGTAGTATGTACATTGAATTTTGTAGTCCCATTCGGCATTATTAATTTGGTTGGTTATTGATTGTTCTTTGTCGTTGGGTGAAACGGTAAAATGCTTTTCTTAGGAGAAATCCTATTTTGTATATTATGTGATGTGTACAGTTACTAGTTTAGACCAGAATGTATTGTTCTACGTAACTGAACTTTAATGTTTGATTTCCAAGTTTTATCTGAATATCATGTTCAGAATTGATTTACTTGTTGTTTTAGTATTTTCCGTGAAGTGTAACTGTATGTATGTATAATTGAAAATAACTATAACAAACAAATCGGCAAGAATATGAATCAAGAGATATGATTCATATATGATGTAGATGACACACTTTCTCATATCCAAAACTGATTTCTTTATTTTAAATTCTAGTTCTTACTGTTTATTTTGGTAATAATCGTGTTGGATGTTACGGTCACTTATAGTTGAAGAAATAGACTGAAATAAATCTTTTCTGCTATATTTTTACTCATAATACAGACAAAGTACTCATACAACATATAGAATCATTAAAAGTTAATAAATGAATCGAAAAAGTCTTTTTAATATGTCACCCAAATACGATTCCTTTACAAACGTAATGGCTGGCCAAATGTTAAAATGCCAAGATATTAACATCGTTGAAATAAATCATTGTTGCAGACGAACATACATGCAAATTACTAGACGTCATTTAAGCAAAAATTATTAACTTGAAACTCAACGTTCGCAGCACGATTGAGGATTTTTGAATGGCGACTATAATTCATAGCGAGACGTTAAAATGTGCAATAAATATTGCAACATGCTATTAATTAAATATGCACAAACCATTAAATTTGTAGGCCGAGTTGTGAGCGGCAGCGAGTTGTGGCATTTCGCAATCGATACGCGCTGTACTGTGACGTTGATAAGCTGCGTGGAATAACTACGGGAATCGTCACTCTCGGAAGATTTTAATGATCCTCAGATGTTTGATCGGTATTGGCGGGAATAAAAAAAGTTAACACTGTATAGCTTGCCTACTAAACCCGTCAAATTTATGTGATTGTTTTTGCCAATGTCACGTTCCATGGGATACTAAAACAATTAAATTTTAAGTACCATGCCATCATTACATCATTCAAATACCAGTGTTTTAAAACCAAGCAAATAATTATTTTGAGATATGCCGTTTATCGCTCACGCTTCCCCTCCCGCTATCCGCTTCTCCCTCGGGCCACATCAGTAAAACCTCATTCGACACAATATTACCCTGTTTAGCGCAGTTTCATATTATTTTTAACGGTCCACGTCTGCGGATCTGACGTTAACATTGTCCCCGACTACGTGTAGACTAGCGACTATATCGACTATGCTGACTACATCACAGACTACAGACCAACGACTAAACCCTTTCCCTACACCGACAATTTCATTAAAACAACGACTAGTCAAATTATGATTTTGTAATAATTCCGCGACATTTGCTTGTTTGTCCGGTTTTGCGCTGTTTTATTTATATTTTATTATAGTGTATTTTGTAGTGTTTATTTTAATAAGAATTTGAAATGTGACGACTGATTAATACAAGGAAATTCTTGGTTGCCTATAAGGAAATTACAAAAATAGTATAATATGTATGGTTTTTGAAACTTCGTGTATTGGGTTGATGTTTTATTAGGCAAAATAAAATGTTATGTTAGTTTTATATTCTATAATGCTTGTATTGTCTTTTCGCCAAAATATCTAACATAACTATTATTTACGCCATATTGTTCAGCCACTAAATAAAAATTCAGAATAAAAAATGTTATTCGTTAAAATTATTTCTCCACATTCCGAGGTTATTTTACAAGCGACGACAAATATATAACTCATTTAGGCGGGAACATAATCACATCCTATTAGTTTCTTTGACAAAAATAATGCCCCAAAAATAGCTCGTAAATCAAAACGGCCAGTTAATTATCAAAACGGAAGCGAACCTACACCCGGTCCACTCAATCAGCTGTGTCACAATCAAAAAGAAAAAATTGGCGCCGTCGACAAAGACCGTTTCATCTATGATAAATTTAGGAAACAACTAGAAAAAAGAAACAGCGTGAAAAGGGACGGAAAGGGTACAGGATCACGCTGGCATCGATCAAGATTTTACTGATTCATAATAGTTATGTTGACATTTCTCCTTTTGTATTATAAATCGATCTTTGTTAAGGACAGCTGTTTATTTTATAATTTTGTCTTTTAATTTTACTTAGATTTTGGTAATTAATTGATACGTCAAAATTGTGTTTTTAATATAGCAGGGATAAAATTACTGCATTTTTATGTGGCATCTAGGTATTGTAATAGATATTACATTGAAGAGAGAAATCAAAATTTCATTCTGTTTCTTGCAATTTAATTAATACATTATCTGGAAAATAATGTTAGTCTACTACCGGCCCGTCCCAGCTTCGCCTGGGTGCAGATATTTTTTGATTTCACTCCACACCAAACCTATAGATGTTATTTTTCTTACGTCTACTTCCAAACACACTTTAAGACAATTGACTGTTAACAAGGTGTCCGGAAACATAGTGATACAAGATTTTATTATGTTTTAACGACACGAAATCAGATACGCCGCGTGGAAACGCCACAGTTCATATGAGCGTTTTACGATTGTATACGTTTTCATTGTTATTAAACTTGTTTTATGGCTTTTTAAGAGTATACGATTTTAGTGGTTTAGATATGTGATTGTTGGGATAAAGGTTTCTGTTTAATTTGTATTGAACAAAACAGCAATGTCTATTTTTAGGACTTATTTCATCTGATGGTATTTGCAGTACGAGTATATTTTATGTGGTCAAATATGACTCATATCTATTTTGCCGTTTTTGAAAATAGAAACGTTTTGATTTTTCTATATTTTCAATTAATTTGAATTGAGAATAAGTGGCTGAAACTTACAGGAACAAAGCCTTATTAGTACCAACATAAACATAAAAAATATTCCATGTATCGTTTCCGGTCGTTTACATTTATGTCATTTCATGGTTGTATTCCATTGCGTGTTTTCGAACCAAAGTTTTATTCATTAAGACCTATACACATAACTTAGCTAAGACTATATGACAGTTACATCTATTTATGTATCCATCGCCCGCTATATTCATATTCCGTTCCACCGCTTGCCCACTTTGCCGGACGACGAAAGAACAATTTACGGCGTGTTTAAAAGGTCGTATATTCGGGCAGTTTATCGAGGCTCCTCACAGTATTTACATGAGGCACCGGCCGGCTCTCCTTCGTCGTAAAAAATAAACTTTCGCCGCACCCCGGCTGCTAATATATTGAGACGTTTTGAAGGATATTTGATGATATTTCATGGCAAGGAAATTGTTTTGATAAAATTAGAAATAAGCCAGTAAGGTGTTTTGGCCTATATTTACACGTATGGGGAAAATGCGCCCGAAAATATAAAATAAAAGTTTAATATTTTCTTTTTTTGACTTATTGTTATGATCTATTACTTTTTTATATGAATCTAGGATGTATCCTTTATTAGTTATACATATTTTTCAACTAGCAAATTACATGTATTGCCGAATTAAAAAAATGTAAGAGGAGTTTAAGAATGATAAATGCGGAGGAAGGAATTTTTAGTTATCGCTGAAATATAAATCTATAACGTTTTTTAAAACATTTTTACGTCTGCACGTCTTGGCTTCTCGATATAAAGATTCATATATTTGGTCCTCAGTTAATGTATTCAAAGTCTGATCCGTCGGACATTCCGGAGTCCCGGAACGCGGGCCGCGTCCCGTTTTCACAATAATAATGTGTCAACGCCAAGCCTATATCTAAATGGCGTTTGAAACGCGTCCATCAATAAAGGCTGAGTGTGTATCGGTGTCGCCGTGTCCGACTTAACGTTTCCTTTAATTTATTATATCCTCCGCGTGGGCGCCTTTTTGAAGATACCTCTCCAATATTCTTATTTTAAATAAAAGCTATTTTTAATTTAAATATTTTGGATTTGATAAATTAATAAGTTGAAGGAAACTAATTTTAAAAATAGAATTAAAGACGTAAATCGAAAGTGAATTTAAAAATAGAACGTAATTAAATTAATGCGAATTTGTTGATAATATATTATATATTTTAAATGAGATATACTATTTTTAATTTTAAAGATTTTAATTAATCTTTCGTCATCATTTTGTCTACTAGGTATTTATCATCTCTTACACGTGCACTATAATTTTAATAACAGTTTTTCAGTTTGATTAGGTACTTTTATCGTGCCATCAAATAAGGTGATAATAGTTCTCTATTACGTTTTCCTGTTAATATTTCGAATATATCAATACAAAATTAAAACGCGATAAATGAAAATAAATACTTAAAAGGAAATGTTTTATCATTTTGGAATTAACATTTAGAATTAACGGTTGTTTATTAGATTTTAATTGTCTATTAAACTGTCTAGATTATCATTTAATTACATCCATTTGTTAATTGTTATCTGACAATCAAAATCTATTCTGTGGACTATAAAATCCACGGACATTGTGTTGTCAAGATGGAAATAAAACAGACACGTTTTATCAGAGAAAATGTTAAATTTATCTCGGTACAATGTAGATCCTATATTTTCTAGCGGGACATTTCCCTTCGTGACTCCCTACGCTCATCAAGATAGCTTGATAACTTTTACACTAACCAGTTGAAACTACAAAATCTTCACTTGTCCCGCACCAATCTAACTCGAGTAGTAAATTAAGGTTAGTTCGATGTACATCGCCGTTTCTGTAAAGACGTACTCAATACACACTAACACACAGCAAGCAAATTAACTCGAACAAAAATCTAAGAGCGATAATGATCTAAAGTGTAGCGCGTGGGCTGTACGGTGACAAAGCGTCGCATGTCTGCGGACAATGTGCCCCGGACACACGGACACCGTGTTCACACGATCAGATTGCGTTGGTTTATGGCACTCAGAGGACGCCATTAGCTCTCTCTCGTATTGCCTAATTAGAATTACACGAGCGTTAGCGCGGACCGGTTCTGTTTTCGCTTTACACGCTCACCAGATCTACATTTTCTTCGCTTTTTCTGTTTACTGATCGGTAGATTTTAGTTGCGAGCTGCTGTGCCAGTCATCGTCCTTTTTCTGTGTAAATAATACTTTTATAGCCAAGCAACAAATTAGAACACGACGAATCATGATTCTACCTTGTTCACCTGGTTTTCAGTGGTGACCACAATCCAAGATATCGATTTTAAAAGTCAATCTATGATGATTACGTTTTAAGATCACCTTGAAAAAGTATTTATCATAAGATGGGAGATATGAACCAGTGACATTTATAGAGGTAACCTTATAAACCTTTATGCACTACTTAAACTATGAATATTGAATTGTACCTATATCGATCCAGTAAATTGAAAACGTGAACGTATTTTATGTTGTACAAAATATATGTCATTGCTTATTGTATTAAACCCAAGTAATCCTTAAAAACATATACAATAAATCGAATAGTTTACGTGTAAATGAAACACACAATCCCTTGTATATTGCAGCATGTCCCTTTAAAAGGCATAAAAACAGATCAATACCGAGCCACATCGACACGGCAAACATGGAAACGTATAAACGTGCACGCAACAATAAAGTTATCGTTGATATATCGTTACAGTTTCCTTGATCTGCAAAATAAAATCAACATGGGTGTGACGCGGGCGGAATTTATGCGCGCGCGCACCGCAACGTTGTCGTAAAGTCGGGACGTAATGTCGCCTGATAAGTGCCGCGCCGGACTGTCCCGCACCTGACATTTTTATTGTGGACACCCTACAAATGATTCCTTTTTTAAATATATTAATATGAGACGTGCTAAGACTTTAGTGCTAAGCTCCTTTAATTTATGGTGCTCTGGTACCTCGTTGGGCTTGTTGGGTCTATGTAATTTTATTTACTGCTAGGTTTTTAAAGTTTATCAAATTATACCACGGATCAGTGCTTCTCTGATATGGCTTTTTAAGTGTTTGGAATTTAAATCGTACCATAAATGCCCTCAAATCAATCAACATGCATGCTAATGTAAAGACATATTAGTTTTATGGAGGTTTTGTACATTTCACACTAGACCTCTTCATGTCTCTCATTTGTATCAATGTCTGCGCAAATGATGCCAAGAAATTCTGTTAGTAAATAACTAAAATAGGTAACTATCTCTCTGTCTATCTATCTATCCATCTATTCAGCCACAGGAAGTCCAGTGCTGAATATAGCCCTCCCACATAGATCTCTACATCGGCCTGTTGGAAGCGGCCTGCATCCACCGACTTCCTGCAACCTTAACTAAGTAAATAGTTAACTAAGTTTGTTTCAATTGTGCTTTAGAACTTACTTCTGTTCCAGTATCTTTACACAAACCATCGCTTCTAAAATCATTATACCTTATCGGCCCATTCTGTTTTCATTTGCTGCGAAACTAAATCATTTTTCAAAAGCGATCCGATGTTTATCGCTGGTTTTAATGACGATTGCCTCCCATATGCCTTTTTATGTACTCTGTGTCCAGTTGGGCCTATTGACAAATGATCAATCATGATACACGGGCCATCAATCAACCAGCTTTAATTAATAATGCGAACCAGATTAATGTTGCGTCGGTTTTAAATATTCTTACCGTTTTGGAAATTTTATACCGTCGTGGTAGTGGCCTAGCGTGAAATTTTGGAAGGTATTTGTAGTGATTTAACTATTAGCAAAAATTAAATACTATACGATTCTTCTATAAGTAATATAAAAAAAATGTTAATGGAGTTGTTATTGATATTAATTCGTATATTAGATACTCTTTTTTTTTATTGCATAGGTCCGGCAAACGAGCAAACTGGTTACCGAATGATAAGTGATCACTGCCGACCATGAACATGAATGTTTTGCCGGCCCATCAAAGTGGAAGGAGAACGGAAACAAAAAAAAAGGGGAAGAAGAAAGGCGTATTGGACAAAAAATACATCGTAAATTATGACCCTGATGTAAATACTATACAAACGGTTTACAATGAAGTTCCTAAATTATTTTTATTTAACATCGCAAACCAACATCAAATGTCTTTTCACACATTAATGACTGGCTGTGTTTAAAGGCCCACATCTAGATATTGCTCTTCTCAATAATTGACAACCTTGAGGCCTCCATACAGCTGAACTAGTGTGGATTGGTAAACTTCAGATACATTTGAAATTCGATATTCTTTACATGCAAAGACACATTTTTTGAGTCAAAAAGACGCACTCAAGGAACATTTTAGCTTAAAAGATATTGGTCAGACAATTGATGGCTCCAAAAATGCCATGAAGATATTGATAATCTCAAACCGCGCACAATGTGCGGCATTTAGACGCTGTATTAACGTTTTATTGTACGTAAAACAATAGAGCACCTATAAAGTGGGGACCACACGGCTGCGACGCTATGATGGATCGGCCGATTGTCTGGCGGGGGACATCCGTCAACGTTGTCACCGTCGGCGCACCGCACCTCCCCCTCCTCTTCCTCTCCCTTCCCCTCACCTCCCCTCGCCAGTATGACGTCTTGATCAATCAAAAACCCTTTTAACGCTCGGACGGTCTGTCTGACCATTATAAATTTTGATGAATATTTCGCCAATGTGTTTTGGACGTATATTTATGTGCAGTGGAATAGGTTTGGATGTGGATTGTGGTGGTATACGGGCTAGTTTGAGAGCTGAGAACTTGTTGCTAGTGATGTCACGAGAATCCTAAAATATAGATATTATTTCCTAAGGAAATTTAAGACCAGTTTTCAAGTTATAAAGAATATGTGACATGTCTTTTTTGAAATTCATATACTGCCATGCCATAAAGTACATTTTTTATATAAGCAATGAACTTAAATGTGCCACAAGGTTTTAAAGTTAATATGAGTTTAACAAGTTAAAAGCAAAAAGTCGTAAAACAGAGTCTTGAGTTATATGCATAACTGCACCACCAAACGCATACATTCCAAGCTCGCAAATACCAATTATTGGACAAAAACGAAAAGGTCTATTTGTCAATTCGTCGCCGTATCGGATCTGGCAGCCATCTTGGCAGCATGTAAATGTCAACCGGCGGCCGACCAATTACAAGCGTGCGCACGCGCGCGCTGACGGCAACAACGCACCGACCGATACCATAAAGTTTCGCGCCATTTATAGAAGTGAAATCTGCTCGGCTGAGATCGGCAGGCGTTCCAATTAATGCGGTAGGCTGGCTATCTGATGAGAGGGGAGGACACTATGTAAATAACGCGCTGTAGAAAATAGCTGAGCTTTTCTTTCTGCGCCGCGGGGTGGACCCGACCCGATCGGCTAATGTTCTGCGTGCGTCGCTACTCGACGGTTATCAATTAGTATTTCTACTAAGATTTAATATTTGTTTTGATTGAAAGTGTTAGTAGGTAATGGGTCGTTTTTACCAACGATCCTCTACAGGGTTGGTTGTACATACAAATAAAAGCATTTGTATTTGATTGATTTGTATCGGTATTGTTCTGCACTACTGAGCTTACGTAAGCCAAGCCTCTCAATAACAAAGGCAGGTTGCGCTAACAAAGATGTTAGACAAAGAAAAATATAGCGCGATGTGCAGCGGGCGGAGTGCGGCCACGAGTTACTGGCGGTTGTGTGCTGCGAGGACATCATACCCAGCGATAATTTAACGACGCCGGCCGCTGCCCGCCTCCTGCAATTTAATATAACACCAGTCCTGAGGGCATTCATAACTCGAGAGCGCTCCCTCCCATTGTGCCCTCAGTGGAGGCTCACGAGCGCGCGTCAGCGTCGCCGCAGCAGCGCCGTGTACAGCCAAGTTAATATGTGAATCACGACCTGCGCGTATATGGGCCGAGCTGGCCGCCCGCCGCCCGCCGCCACCGGCCAATCCTATCGCGAATTTTAAATGCCTCAGCTCATTGTATGTATATCGGATGCGGGACTGAATAAATTGACTCCTTGACGCGGCGTCACGGCACGACGCGCGACGCGACGCCGACGCCGCGGTAATCCGCCATTTAAACCGATCGGCGACGCGGACGCGGAATCCCCTCGCGCGCCTACAAATCAATCGCACGCCCGCACTCCATAAATTAAACCAAACAATGACCCTAAATTATCGGGCCTCCTCCTTTATCGCGCTGCATGTTGTGCCTTTTTTAACCTCCTCACACAAATGAGACTCGGCCGCGACTTATTAGGTATCGGAATTTCTGCGAGCGCAGATCGACAGCGGCGATAGCGTCCGGTGCGTGGACGAGCGGTGAGGCGCGCTCGCGGCGCTGCCAGCGCTCACAGCGCTCGCCACCACGCACCACGCGTCCGCTTAATTATTGCAGCTTCCTCGTGGACACAATGGCCGCCCTAATTGAACTCATCGGAGATGGCGAGCGTCGCGTTGGTATCTGGTATTCCATCACCTGAGCGTCGTCGCTCGCCCGTTTATGCGGCGCATTAACATAAAACAAGCGGTCGAGCCGGCGCGGTGGTGCGGTGGTACGATGCCGTCCATATTTCTGGAGCCGTCGTGACGCGGCGGTAGCGCTCGCTCGGTGCGCGATACACATCTCCCGACGCATGCGCACACTGCCACTGGATATTTAGAAGCTGTCTCTTAAATCCGCGCCGACTTAACGAGTCGCATTCTGCGTGCGCCGACATGCGATCCGCTTTTGTGCTTTGCCTTTTAGAAGTGGACGAGCGCAGTATGCCCCACGACCCGCCACTTACTGCCGCCGAGCGCAACTCAATTCATTATGTTTATTTTCAGTACGTCTTCAGCCTTTTGTTTGGTGGTTGCTTGGTAACGATATACTTATTTATGATACCTAAAGGCTAAAGAGCCTTTTTTACATACCTACGCCTGTTCTATCTGTCTAACTCAGCTCACATTAGTAAGCATCAAAATTTATTAAATACGTTTAGAAAGAATTCACTAAGATTCCGCCAACGACTGATCCAAGCATTCACCCCATCATTCCGACATGCCTGCACCACCTAACGTCCGGCCGTCCGAGGGTGACGCGCATTAGGCGACTTCATAAATACGTTATTGGCGCGGCCGCTCATTACCGCAACCGTTCGAGATCATTACTTGCGAGATAAAATTCGCAGGCAGGGCTGCCGGGTTCGTTCATTTTATACCCTGCATTCTATTGTGTTTAATGAAAGGATTTTATATTCTTTTGCAGGTTGAGTTCTAGAATTTTAAGCAGTTAAAGAAAATCTTCGCAATTATGCATAATATGCAAATGTACCGCCCTTATGCATTGTTTCCTGAAATACAAAAATGGACTGTCTGGTATCTATTACAACTAATTAATTGTTGTAAAGGTATTCAAACACATATAACTAGCCGTCAAAAGGCTACGTCTTACATATCTTTAAAGCCTGATAATGGTCCACCTCCAAAAAACTAAAACAGTATACAAAACATAGGTAATCTTAGCTACCTTAGTGGCTTAGAACTGAACCTAGATGTATTCATTTGGGATTGAATTTATACTGTAATTGCTATATGAATAAAAGTTTAAATATTTGTAAGTGAGGCAGCCCTGGAAAGCCAAAAGGCCCGTCCCTGAGAATCGGCGCATCCTTAACACGCCGCACTGTGAGACGGCTTTTGTTTCCCTTTAATTATTTACTCGTTTTAAGGTTAATGGAATTGTAGAGGTACTACCGTGCTGGAACACTGGACGATTATTGCCCTGATTTTTCAGCGTTAGGTTCTGTGAATTCTAGGGTGTATGAATTCTCTATAGGTATTTGTGTTTTTTGGAAGTTTTGATGTACAAAACACAAACAGAGAATAGGCTATGTGTACCTTGTCCACTTTTCCGTTAGGTGATGAGGTCAAACTCTCCAAGGAAAGTAAAGCATCTTTCGCGATTGGATACCAAGCTTTATTGTTTGAATGAGGTGAAACTAGAATTATTTTCAAAATGTTGGGTAGATATTATTTGCTATTGAAAGCGAGACCATCAAAATATTTAACCTAGGTACCAACTTATTACGATAGTTTCCCATCACTGTAAGATTCAATTCCAACATGCTAATTTCATTTCGTTATCTTGTGTACCCAACATTATCAATATCATTTTCCTTATAAAAACACTGCAAAATATTGTAAAAATTCAAACCAGCACACTCAATAGAAAATGATTGAAAATCACATGTGGTGTCGTCTCTGGCTTTGGCACATAGGTTTGTAGCGTAGTCGTGGTCTGCAGTAGATAGCAACGCTTAGGTATAAATCTATCATGTTAATATTTTACCAATTTTATTTTCTCGATCATAATTTTCCTTCAGTATCCAAAACAAATACTGCAAAGTTCTCTCTCTCGAAACCTGCACTCAATAGAAAATGTTTGAAAATCACATGTCGTATAGTCGTGGGCTGCACCAGAGTCCTGCGATATGGTAATGAAACCCGATCGAACACGCCGGTTAAAGAGGCCTCTTAATGCGCACCTAAATACTATATAAAATAGCCGAGTTATTGGTGTCTGTGCGGACACACCGACTCCTGGTGCAGAGAGCTGGGAATTTAAATTGGTGCCTGATTTTGTTGGCGATATTTTTGTAGGACTTTTTTGAAATAGAATATAATGTGCTTTTGGTCATTGGCTTTTTGTTGAGAACTGAAATTAATTATGCTTTGGTAATTGAATTTGGTGCGATAAACAATAGGTAGTCACATTATTTAAGGTTGTAACGTGCGTTTAGCTTTAATTTTTTATTTTCATTATTTCTATAAAATTAAATTTAGAGTGAATGTGTTGGCTTATAGTAACTTAACTTAGCTTTCTGTAAGTGAGATTATGGTTGAACCATTGTTAAAAAACCCATTGATTAAAAAAATATTGCCATTTCTTCGGCAATTATAGCCTAAATTACAAAATACCAATTTACCACGTTTTCAATTAATAACAACTTTGTTACCAAACATTTTACCTCAAAATATCCTAAAAATATCTTCCACAACGCTCCCCTTTCTTCCTACCCGTGTGTATCCCGGCGGAGAGCGCGGTGTTCGTCGGCATGCACTCGGCTTATGGTAATAAGATCGAATCCCAAATTGGATGCTGCAAGCAGTGACCACACTCCACTAATATTTCGCGCACATGCGATTTACACTCGCAAATAATTCGCACGCTATTTCCATTATTGGGGTTTATTATGTATTTTTTGATAAAAATATTAGAATTTAGGTAAAAAATTGACTAAAATTTTGATTTTAATTTTAATGCATGTTATTGGCAGGATTTTTGGAAAATATAATATGATTCGTTTTCAATTCAATTTAATTTCGCGCAGTGGACATTAAAGTAGGAATTTACAATTATGTATGGTAATTTGACTTAGGATTTTATGACCTCTTGTTTGATTTTATTTCTTTCGAGAAAAGATTGGTTGTTTATTCAATGAAAATATATCTTACAATTGTTTAGCATAATCAAAAGAAAAAGCTTTGTGTTTTACAATCATTGTTTTTTATTCGCTGAAAAAATACTCTCAACATGAAAAACAACTTTTGAAATGAATCTATGCTAATTGTGTCAATAAAAAGCAACAATACAAACATCCGAATTCCTGTACAATCCGTGTTTAGCTACAACGAGGGGCGGCAGAGATCTATTTTTATGAAGCGATAGAGTTATCGAACGTTAAGTTTGTCAACGTCGTCCGTCGCGTTTCCTGGATTAGTTTGCCGGCATTAACATATCACAACATAATGTACAATTATAAATCTGAAAATATGTGTTTGTCGCATTTTTTAGCTTTTGTATGGAAAAGTTAATGTGAACAGTGCGGTCTAGGTAGAGTAGAATGTCGATATTGCATTAACTTTTTTTTTGATCGAGTGATATTCTTTTTCTTGGCCTTAGTATTTCATTAGGCTGTAAAATTATTATATTTAATGCTCTTTAGGAAGAAGAACATTAATATAAAAATAAAATTTTGAAAGCCGAATATACATAAAAATACTTTTAGGGTTATTCGGTTCTCACATCCCGAAAGCCCCTCAACGCATATGTTATGATCTATCGGTTTTTCTGATATCGATCAGATTTTCAATATCATAAAATCGTATGTGGATTCTACATTTCACTGCGAAGTTGTACTCATTAATTTCTCACATCCATTAGTTTAGAGTCTACACTACAGCATAAAAAAATACAATAATCAGTGTAAAAAGTAATTTTCAATACATAATAGCTTCAGTATAATGGGGTATAGAACGATAAAGCCTCGTATAACAGCGGAACACTCGAGTTCTAAGGTGGAGGTCGGACTCAAAAGCGAACTTCACACACGGTAAGTCACGGACACGTATGGTGCAATTTGTAGGCGATTGTAAATTTATCAGCATTTATGAAAATGTTGACATATTATGGAGGAAAAATAATATATGTAGGCAAGTAGGTGATGGTTAATACCAACTTTGTATTGTATTGTATCAGGCCATATAAGTCCCACTGCAGGGCACGGGCCTACTCTACAATCGAGAGTACGATTGAGAGTGGTATATCGATGGATACCAACACTTATGAGAATGAAAAAATTAAAAGAGAATAAACCACGTATGCAAGGAATAAAATTGCAAATAAAATTGGCAAATAAATTGAAAGATCGACGCATTTCAAAATGTTAGTTACTGACTTTCAAGTGTACGTGTGTAACTTTAATATTATGTACATATCCTATAAAAAGCGGAAGTTCCAAAAAGGGAGTAGTTCTATCAGTTAAAAGTGCACCAAATTTTGGTCAGTTGTTTTTAGATATTATATCGGTTATTTTCTCATTGACAGCTACTGTTCATCGTTGACTACAAAAAATTGTTCGACATTACACACCATGAACTTAAGGTTCAAAAAATGCAGACATACATGCATAACCTTCCAAAGTTTGTTAAAAAATCAAACTAGGTGTTTAAAAAAGCATTAAATGGCGTGAACCCGTCAGCGCGCGCGTCGGTCGCGGCGACCTTCGTTACACAAAATCATTTTTCATAATTGCGATACATCGATCAATCTTGCGTTGTCGACGGAAGCCACTCAACCTCGCCTCGAATCGCCTACATTTCGGCTATTATTGTTGTTTATTTTTGACTGATAACTGGACGTGGTCGACCTACTTCAGTATCGTTACCATCGCACGCGATTATACTCTTACAAATTAACTTCTGTTTGGGTGTTATTACCGCTGTTTTGGTAGGCGAAGCTTTATTTAAATAACGTTAATTGTAGGTGGTTAAGTTAATCAAATAATTGTATACAATTTTTGCAAATCTAGTTCTGATATTTTACTTAGATACGAGGCTTGAGTCGTGGCTATAAGAAACTACGAAAGACTTTGTTGTATCTCAAACAAAGTTAATCACACCAACATTAGTCTCTGCGCGGGGAGCGAAATCGTAGCCTTTCGTTTTGCAGCCAAGACGCCCATTGCGGTAGGTCGCTAAATAGTGCAACATTGTATAAAGACCAAAGACATTAATACAATAATAACTCACGCACTTTCAAAGTGCAACGACTCTTAGAACACGACAAAATATACAACGAGCCGATAGTATCTGGTAAATACGCATTTATGGAACCACGTCGCGTGACGTGCGATGTATCTTTATTTCAGTCACTGTCCACTGATATCGATACGTACGTAAAAATAATAATTATACAATTTACTAAGCAAACATTGTAACGCAGCGTTTCACATGTCTTGATAATTGAATAAAGTTTTAAAAAAACATTTTGCAAATGTCAACGCATAATTTTGACACTTGCCTGTTGGAGTGTCGGCTTGCCGCCATATGCGGCCGCACTTGACTTGCAAAGCGTCATTGTGTTATTGAAATGCGAGTCTTCACATCTCTTTGCATTTTGTGTTTCACGCAAATACGGAGACGCGGCGCGGTACTCGCCCGCGCATCGAAGGGTCAACTGTCTCAAATCTAAATCAGCTAACGCACACTACCTGCATTAAAAATGCCAATAAATCGCGCACAAAACAACCGCGAGTCCACGTCGTAAATCTAAAAACATCGGAGAATAAATACCTGCAGTCCCGGTACGGACTCGGGATTCCATCCGAAGGAAATATCGCACCCGAATTCCGGTGGCCGCGGTGGCAAAAATGGAAAAAACGTATGGAAAGCTCGCATTCCGCTCGGACAGGGCTCCGCCCACGCGCGCGCGCATCTCCCGAGACAGGTGAATGCGACGTGCGCAGCTGCCCTGAGACATACCCCCACCTCCCCTTTCACATTGATTTGCTCCTTTTATCGAATTTTTAATAAAATATTGATGTGCTGCAGTGATGCCGTTTCTTCCCATTGGTAGGACTTTAAATGTCTTTTTGTGTTGACCTCAACTGTCATGTTTTGACGTGCATTGCAATTCTATTTTTAACTTCTTGGCCAGTTGTAAAATATAAAGTGGACCGATGTATTCCGTTTTTACATTATATTGTGCGCAGAATATTTTTACGAGCACAATTAGAGCTATTCTTGGGGAATTTTTAATGTTATACTATAGGAATGTTGTTTTTATGATAATAAAATATACCTCCGGTAGTTAATTATCTCGTTTAATAATGATTCTTTGTAATAAAATGCAGGCGATGATGTTCTAAATTGTATAATCAACCTTGCAATAATATCTAATGACTTTGAAAGTTTATGAAAATTAGGCTTTTAAGTTCCTACATGGCATATGCAACATGTTTTATATTACGATTTTGTATATCTCACATTCCAATGCATTTGATATTTTACCATTATTAAAAACATCAATGTAACACCGTTGGATTGCTAATTGAGGATCTTAAACATGCCTAGGATACTCATTGCTTAATGATTAAATTATGGAACTATATTATTAACGTATGTAGAATCAATAACAACTCCTGAAAATTATACTACTCATTAAAAGCTTCGAGCAAATTGACATTTGACAGCCAATTTAGCTGCACTCAAATTAGTTTGAAACGGATGAAAAAAGTTACCAACCGCTAATTATCACAGTATCGAAGAAACAAAACTTGAAGACGATATATCAAGTCGGATTCATCTACATACGTTAAATACAGCGAGAGAAAGACGTACAACAATGAACAATGGGGGCATAAATCAGTATAATTAGTTTTGCCCGTACGGCGCGTGATCATTGGTCAAAACGCAGCTGGCCCCGCCCACCGGCGTGCAGGTAGTATGGTGAATTGGATCAATTGTAATGTCCGTAACGGGAGTGATTGCACTATGCGACTATTTGTCGCACGCAGTTCTATGATGTTGACGGTTGGTCATAATAATTAATAGAAATATTCCAATGTTATGGGCTGTGAATGAAGGTCATGGGTTCAAATCCCTGATCGGGTAATCTTTATGTGAGATTTTTCAATTGGAAAATCCCATAAGGGCTTGGAATTTTACCAGGCATATCCATAGGCTCGCCCCGTATTAAATTTGGGACTCTGACACTATTAGCATACCCATGCCTGCCCCTTACTTTTGAAGGTGAACTGCTGTTTGCAATAGTATATTAAATCTACCCATGATACTCCAGCGTGCGAGAGCAAATACCCACTCCCCAAAGGAGTTGTTGTCAATCAAGCATCTAGTCTTAAAATGATAAGTCAAATTGCAACATGGCTGAAAACACTCATGGTAGGATATAAGCATCTCCTTGATTTGGTAATAGTTAACATTTTGGCTTGCATAGAGGCGTATTAAACCTAATACTTGATCCTTATCATTACAATTAAAATAGACACGTGACCTCATCTTGTTTAGACAAAGCTCGTAAAATGTAAAGTTTATTGTCCTGATTTAGAGATAACGCATACCTTCGTCTCCAAATGTCGTTGGTTCATTACTTTTTGTTAATTTACGTTCCTTTCACACGAGAGTAGTGGGTAGTTGCTACTGGCTTTGGTCGGAGAAATTTGAGATCTACGTTAGCATGTTGAAGATGTAGTTTGGCGATATTTAAACATATTGTTTTCTCATTGCTACATGCCCTGGAGTGTAGGCGGATATGATACTAATGAAACCCGCAGTGGATGTGAGCTTGTCGTCATACCAGGAAACTCATATAGGATTTTGAGACTTTCAAATTTCTAAATGATATTTCGATCAAGGATTCAAACCCAGAGCCACATGATTTAAATATATGCTGCCACTAGACTAATGAGACGACTTTTCTCTCACCCGTTATCACAATTTCATTATCTCTTATTACGTTTATACAATTTGCAAAAGACATCACTAAAAAAATTACGATATCACGTGCCGGATAACATTTTATCAAGGAAATATTTAAAACCAATCAATCAGGTAATAATTTATAATAAACCGAGTGACATGTATTTGGAATCATACTGAGTATTTCTACATTACGTTCTTTCTTATGTTAACACGAAAAAGTGACTACAATGCACCTAACGGCAAGCTCTAAGCAATCTAAAAACAGTTATTATTTGACATTATTTGGTAGCCTCCGTGGCGCAGTTTGGGAAACGATTGGACGCGGGTTCGATCCCCGCACCGAGCCAAAAGTTTGTGAGGCCCACAGATATTTGTCTCGGGTCTCTCGTAGTTTCTGATACCCACGACACAAGGCTGAATTGATCTTAATGTGGGGTCAGGACTATGTATGTGACTGTTGGGTGTATTTATTTATTATTATTATTTATTATGTCGTACTGCTTTGAACCGGGTATACAAAGGTAGAGGCTGAAACACGACATACTTGCTTCATCGTGATAGATTTTAAACTGTCGCGTCATGCTCGGTGGTCGGTATCGGAAATGACACAAATCCTACCGCAATCCTACTCGCAAGAGTTCCCTATTAGGTATATACGTGTAATAATTTAATGTGTACAGCAGTACAAACATGATTATAAAATGATGAAATATTTAAAATAGTAATAACTTATCGCCTAAATTGATTTATGACTTGTCCACTCTATTGCTTTGAATATTATTCTGTGACGTTTAAATGATCATAATGTATTCTTGGATACCAATTCAAATTCAAATATTCTTGATTTGTGATATAGTTAGAAATAACTGTTTAAACGTGGGTTTTACATTAATTAAATTTAAATTCAGTTGTCATTACCTTTGACATGTGACCTTCGGTATGTCAACTTGTCTGTCCATTGGCCTCGTGTGGACGAGCCGTTAGCTACCGAAAATTTATCGAAAACACCCATCAGAATAATAGTATATAAATTAATTGTCATTATAATATCATATTATTTGGTAATATATGGGTTAATGGGATTTTAATGGGTTCCAATAAATGTTTTTTTTTATGGTAATGTGGTATGCCCCTCAATGTGTGATTTATATAACTCTGCTGGTATGCGTGGAGCAGTTGGTGTGATGATCCTTAGGTATATCAAATTGTTGTTTTTATAGTCTATTTGAAATACGATTGTTTGTTGGAATCACATTGTAAAAAACATATAATATAGTACACATTTTGTTAGAACTGATTAGTCCGGTCAATTTAGACATTCGAAGTTACATAAAGTCCCAACAAGCTGATTTTCTGTGAAATTGTTCAAAACATAATTATAAACAATGTCTAGAAGTTCCCCATCATTCCCCTGTAAGGAAATTTTTTTATTCAAGGTCAAAGGTAAAAAAAGTGAGTTTTTCGCGATTTTCAGCAAAACGGTAAGTTTTATCATAAAAGTATCTCAGACAAAAAATGTAGATCATAAAATTATCTATAAAAAATGTATCAATACTTTTTTCTTACCAGCCACCGTTTCTGAGATATAACGATTCAAAAAGTTATAAAAGTTGTTATCGTCATAATATGCACACGTTTCCACGCCACCTATGAGGTAGTACTTAGCGCGTTTTTTTTTAATTGGTTTCCCCAGTAGGCCTACTCCACGGGTCAGTTGTGATCCTGTTTAATGTAAAACTATTGCAAAATAACGGAAATTTTCAAAGATTGGGAAAGATAAAAGCAATGTAAATTAAAAAAAAGTGTTGAAGTTTATTCGTCTTATTCGTAAGTTTCAAATTCTTGTTCTTCTTCTTGATCTTCTTCTTGTTCTTCTTCTCCTAATTCTTCTTCATCTTCATTTTGGATGCAAGTAAATTGCGTCAATAGCGATGTATCGCATGATACTTCGTCGGAGTCAAACGAATCCTCCATTTTTTGTGATTCAATATTAGAGCACGACCGGCCTTGACAATTTGTGCATGCCAAAGAACAAGACAGTCCGACTTTTTTGCAACCACATTTAGCACTGCATCCCTTTTTGCAGTTGCAAAAAAATAGTGTTCAGCAGTTTTTCCGGCGCAGGTGGAAGTAAAGTTTGAACTGGCTCTAATATATTGTTGACCAACTTCCAACCCCAGTCTGTAGGGTCTAGCTGATAACCAAGCCACACTTGAACTTGGTAATATACTCGAAAAAGATGTTGGTGAGCAGCAACTGAGGTTGGAGGAAGACAAGCTAATTGAACTTGTTTTTTATTTTTAGTATTTTACGAAACATGCATATCGATGCTTATCTAAACAGGTAGTTTTTTTAGGAGCTCCGTACATAGAATGAAGAAAGCGGATGCCGTTGGTAATAACTTCTTGTTGAGTTGAATTACTCGTTTTAAAAACTTCAGCACATTGAATTAAATCTTGTTTTTCAAACATTTTGAAAACTGCTGTATTACCCCTCCTGTAAAATGCAGATGTCGTATCACAGCCAGTTATTGAGTGTAAAAATAGTACATGATCTTGACACTTTACAAAAGTAAGTAAACTTTTTGATGAATATATATCTGATTGATGCTGAGCTTTTCCTGGTTTTAAGAAAAAAATAGTTTTTTCATATATATATGTTATATATTAAATGTTTAAATATTTTTCTATCGGTCATTGTAACTTATACTTACAATATAAAATATACATAAGTTTTAACTATAAGAATATCAAGTAAAATGAAACCATAAAATATAACAACTCTAGATGTATATACGTGGCGTACTCATGCATATTAAGACGATAACAACTTTTATAACTTTTTGAATCGTTATATCTCAGAAACGGTGGCTCGTAAGAAAAAAAGTATTGATACATTTTTGTAGATAATTTTATGATCTACAATTTTTGTCTGAGGTACTTGTATGATAAAACTTACCATTTTGCTGGAAATCGCGAAAAACTCATTTTTTTTAACTTTGACCTTGAATAAAAAAAATTCCTTACAGGGGAATGATGGGGAACTTTTAGACGTTGTTTATAATTATATTTTGAACAATTTCACAGAAATTCAGCTTGTTGGGACTTTATGTAACTTCACTCTCATTTTTTGGTCTAAATTGACCGGACTAGATTCTTTAAGGCAAAATAATAGCATTGCTTGATGAAGGAAAAATCTTTTTAACTTTAACATAAAAAATCACGAACTTTATCTCGAATATATTATTTCTCTCACCACGCATATACCTTTCAATCTAACCCTTAAACGTAAAACGAAAGTAAAAAATCCAGACGGGTCCATTCGACCCGTGCGATCTTAGCAAAACATTAGTACAAATGGAGCGGTGTCGGGCGGCTAATGAAAATGATGCCCGTACGTCGACGCGTTGACACATACGGATCGCACCGGCCCGCCGTGACTCCTTTACGGATATCTCACGCGTTCGACCCGGATTATCGGGGTCTGAGAGACCGATGGATTTTGTTTTAACGCCGCCGTCCTGCTGTTTTAGTGTTAACTCACGATTAAGTCAGGTGACGGGTTGAGATGGGGCTACAACTGATTTTGGGGTTTGCAAAATATATTTTTGGTCTACATTTATTTCACATACATGGGGTCGGTGCAATGTATTTTTTATTGATAACTCTATTGCAGAATAATTTGGCTAATAATTGTACAATTTACCTGTGTGGAATTAACCCTTTCGAGAATAGGCCTTTTAGACCACACCGACTTAAACCGGGTTGACACACACACGTTACATATTCTTGAAACAATAGCGTATAATGGATGCATGTATGTTTACAATTCCAGAAATAGCTACGTATATTGCAAAATTCGTTCCATTAATTTAATAAATTGAATAAATACATGTCATTTTTATCGCCATAATCAAGACCTTCGTATAATCGCAATTAATTTGTCATTTTCAAAACATTTCCGCATAGCTGCACTAATGACGGTCCATCATAGTGATTGCAATTTGCAACCGACGTGACCTTCTCACATTCATTACCATAATATTTTCCTCAATTTTCTTAGACCTGCCTTTATTCTATACAATTTTATAAATGAATTCAGTACATTTTGTTATGCATTCAAAGGATTTGGTTTGTTATTTTTACAATTCGCTGTATATGCCACACTCAAATACAATTAATTCAATGTTAAAAATATGTTTATGTACTAGGCCAGCGTGGTGGACTATATGGCCTAACCCCTCCCAATCGTACTCTAGATTGTAGAGGAGGCTCGTGCCCTGCAATAGGATGCATATGGGCTGATACAGTACAGTAATCCATAGTATTTGTTTCTGATCTGGGTGTTTGTGAGACCCCGTGGCAAGACAGAAAAGTCTCTCGCAGTTCCTGATACCCACGATCCAAGACTTGATATTAGTGTGGGGTCAGAACTGCGTATATGTTGGGTGTGTTTATTAGTATTTTCGTGCCAGTAGAATTAAACAATGAGAACTGCACTTTTTATCAAAACATCCAAATCAAATATTTCTGCCAAGGTCACATTGTTGCATTATTTAAAATTAAATGAACAGATAAGCATCGGCGATTACGATAAATTATTAATAGACCATCATGCCACTATATTGTCACCCGGACCATAACGGGCTTTAGATAATAGATTAATTATTGTATGATTATTGAAATTATGATTGTGATCACCTGATGAAGTCCGGATCCCACGGTTAGTTGTCGTAGGTATCGAAACTATGATTCCAATCCCACTATACTAATCATGGAGTTGACTGAAAATGGAAAAGTTAACTATGTCCCTACATACATACATAAACTCACGCCTTTTTCCCAAAAGGGGTAGGCAGAGGTACAAGGTTTCGCTCTGTATTCTCCGTCCTAAGATGTGATAGGGGGCGAGCCCATCGCCACATCGGGCACAAATTTCCGACTCCGGACAGAAAATGAATAGAAAAATCCAATATATCACATTGCCCGACCCGGGACTCGAACCCGAGACCTCAGCTTTGCCATCATACCTTAGTACAACTGCGCCCCCGAGGCCGTCCTTATGTCCCTATAACAATTAAATTTTGTTAAACCCTATTTCTTTCTTTAAAATTTCAGACGATTGATTCCTCTTTGTAACAGTTATTAATACTGTTTAAGCCCTCACTATGATAGCAGGCACTGAATTATAGAAGCTATTAAATGATGCTACTACACTTAACAATGTATTATTAATTAAATAATAGTATTCATTCAAGCACTTTGAATTCACTTCACTAGCCAAAAACTGTCTAATTAAAGCCCAAGTGAAGTCGATATCTGGTGATTCCGCATGATGGATGCAAGTCGTCGTTACCCAGCTGACACGACCAATCAATCAATGCCGCCGCTTGATTGATTCGCGACGACAAACGACTGGCTGAGGTATTAATTTAACTTGAGCGTTGACGTTGATCGATACTTATGATATTATAGTACGTAATTACGATCGGCCTTATCAGGGTTCGGTTCCGTGTGGATGGGTTTTGGAGAGAATACTTAAATGAAATATAAATATTTTTATGGGCTGGGGTAGAACTTTGTTCCTCACGTTTCACGTCCAGCAAGTAACAAAGGCTTTCGAATATTAATCAAAGTTAGAAATAAGTAATCTTTAGAAATTGTATTTGTAAAGCTCGGAAATTGTCACACAATAAATGTTACAGAACGAGAGTGACTTTCTCAGCAAAATGAAAAGGTGTTTTTATAAAATCTAACAATTCATTGTAGATTTTAAATAAAACCTAATTTTACTGTCGGAACAATAGTCACTTTTGTACGTTTCACAGCTACTTAAAAGTACTAATTTTTATCATTGTATTTTTAGATACGTTTAATAAGAAACAAAATATTTAAATAAATAATTGAAACACAATTAAACACAACTTTAGCACTACTTAATTAAATATTTTAAATTTAGAAACGTTCATGTTTCTACACCTTTACGTTTCTAAATTTAAAACACAATTTTTCTACACATTTAAATTACTATCCAATTTAATATTTTCAATATAAATTAATTAATTAATTTGTTTATTTTGTGTATTCTGTGTGAGACATTGTAAATCGTGTCTAAAGTCGATTGATTTATTGGCACGAACGGTCACTGCATTCGCTCTTTTGTTATCGAATTATAGATAACGAGTCGATATTAGGAATTAAAAATCATTGTTTGTATGCAAGTTTATTAAAAGTTATTTTTGTGCTAGATTAATAATATACTTGCCTGATAATAAATAAAAACTAATGACAGGACCGCTGTATGTGTTTTAATTTTGTAATATTGATGTTTCTTTCAGCAGTGTGAAATAATGAAGATTTGAGATCCGAAGTACCTTATAACTAACACTGACTTGTAGTATGAATTGGTCATACGGTTATTACTAGATATAAGATTTTCCACAATACCATTAGTCTATTTTATACCATAATAAATATATAACACGTCTAACTGGTTATGAAATTACTCTCATATATTTTTTGCTACAAACAGGAATCAAACCTACCACATCCTTACAGTGTAACACTAAATTCCAAAATCCGTAACCATAAAACACAAGATCCAGAAAATAAAATTGTAATATGTCCGACAACTTGCAGAGCGTTCGTCGCAGAGCAACAAGTATCAATTTGTAAGTGTCTTTAAGTCTCCGGCCCCCACGACACGACATCGTGACGGCCACGTAATGTTCACGACACGACGCGGAAGGGACTCCTCTATTCATGATTGAATTTTTTTATCTATGTGATAATCTCTGATGTAATCGTTATGGAAATTAATAAGATTATGTATGTATACATATTGTGATGAAATGAGTTTAAATTTTGATGTAAGATTAATTTGATTTATTTAACATTTTTAACTTTATAGATAGAATTGCAAAATCATATCGATACCCAGGGGTTCAAAAATTGATGTCAGCCAAAACATGCTTTACATTACTTACATAATTAAATAAGTCTCTTAAAACATATTACACATCACCAAACCCAAAATGTAAAAGCATATTGCAATCGAGTCATAACAAACAACAAATGCTAATGAAACCGTCTCGAACGGGCTATCAATAATTTAAAAAGTTCATAGATTGAATTTGAGCGCGGCCGTTGGCGTGGCTCGACAAAGGGTGCCATTCTTTGTGCCGTCCGGCGCACGATACGACGCGATACCGCTAGGAAATGAACTCGCTGACGATTCAACAGCATCGCCACGTCTAACCTTACACTGGGAAAAAAACAATTAACTGTGAACAACACTATTGTCGCGCACGTTCTCATTTTAAAAAATAACGTGGATTTAAACAATTAAATAGCATTGGAATATTTGAAATTGGAATGTAATTTCGAATTATGTTCTTAATTTCAATATTTTTGCCTAAAATAAATTATTTAAAATTAATAACTCATTAATAGTCAATAATTTCATTTTTAATATTTTGAAAAATTCTCACGAATCTTATCTTAATGGTGTTATTCAAATATTAATAATCAATGCATGCCAAATGAATCGATATTATGATAAATAGTTGCGTAATCTAAAGAACATGGGCGTATTAAATTTATTTTTATCGTAATTTTATTTGGATAATTGCGTGTATCAAAAGTCGTGCGCAATTAATCCGTGCAATTTATTAAACGATTTTAGCGCTTGTATTAAAAATGTATTTAGATTTTCTATGGTGATTTATTAAGCTTCTGATAGGGGCCTGTCCGCGGCGCCTGTGTTCGGGCCACTGATAACTGAGAGGTGCACACGGCCCAAAGATAGCGTCGCCTAGAGTTATTAGCCAGCCTTACTTGAATAATTTATTGTGTGGTCAAGTTTATTGCTTGTATGAAATAACCAGATTTACACAGCCTGAAAAAGAGAGTGCATTTTCGGCGATGTTTTAAATTAAATTTATGGATTTTATAGAAAACTAACATTTGTGATAGTGTCAGTTAGTCTCATAAATATATTGGGGGTATTAAAACCCTTTGTATATATTACAAAATGTGTTTCGTGGTATAGTTAATTACAACTAAAGTGTTCAATGTTTTTTTTTTAAATTGAATCTACTATTGTTTTCATTTATAATTTACATTGTCGCGTTTGTACAATTACTTTAATCTATTATGATTCGTAATATGTTTACTATTGTACAATGTAAATATATAAATAGATAAGATTAAAAAATCTATAACAATTTCTCGACTCTTAAACTCCAATCATTTAAATATATATTTATAAATCCGAGTTTTCATAACGCAACAGTCACAAAGCATCGTCGAGTGTCGCACGCCTCCTCACTGACAATGACACTCGGCTCCTCGCTCAAGCAACAAGTATGATTAACCGTCATTCAGTCAGTCGTCTGAAATGACGATAATTATTCATGTGACGTGTAATGATTGTTCATAGTGACGTCAATTGGTAAAACCTAAATATTGGTCTTTAGTGGTTATGGGGATTTAGGGAATATACCTGATGTGATCTTGCAAGCCAATGGTTAATAGTATAGCTTATATACACAGTAAGTGGGTATGACGCGTACGATCAGGCTAACGATCTGCTCATATTATTTTTGCCAATAAAAAAATGTGGCTTGATCAAACTACGAGTATCAAGTTATATTTGTGCATAAGTTTGGTAACAGTGAGCATGGGTTGTGAACAGTTAGGGCATAGGTTTGATTCCCGGTTGAAGCACTTTGTAGCAATTGAATTTTAAGTAATTGCAGATTGCAGTAATTGAAGCAGTGATGTCGTGCATATCACAAAATCATAGTTTGGTGCTCTGTATTAAAAAGACTTATCATAATGAATGGCTTCAGCAAGTCGCGAAGTGATTATTGGTAAATCCCTTTGAATTGCAGACATAGTGATTGCGACTGATAATATAATTTTAAATGGAACTTTGAGCCTTGCTTATCATTACTTAAATTTTATTAATCGAAACGCTTATACGAGGGTTACTTATATCTTTTTTTAGTCTTTCATATGAGAGTGGGAAAGATTAATTTCATGACTGTCATTTGTTTGACGTCAACTACATATCCAAACCGGATATAGACAGTTTGAACCCGAAATGTAACACACTTACATGGTTTACTATTATGAATTTTTCACCATTGTCTACCATTACTAACCGAGTGAATACCCTACCAGCAAAGTAGGTAATATAAATAGGAGTAACAAATTAATTATAACTATTGAATATATGCGCAAAATAGAGCATCCACGCTAGATTAGCGGGCGTATCATTGTAATCGGCGTGTTATCACCGCCAGGACATGTGTCGGTAATCCATGCGCATACTCACGATAACCGACATGCGTGAGTAGTATATGTTTTTTTACTGGGGAACATTACTGTATATATCAGCTATATCAGCCCATATACGTCCCACAAGGCACGGACCTCCTGTACAATCGAAAGTACGATTGAGAGGCTAGGCCATATAGTCCACCACGCTGGCCTAGTGCGGGCTGGCGGACTTTACATACCGTAGAAATTCTTTAAAATCGCCATAAGCAGGTTTCCTTAGATGTTTTTCTTAACCGTTATAGTGCGTTGTAATTGATAATTATCAATACCCGTATAACTCCGAAAAGTCAGAGGTGTGCCCTGGGATTTGAACCCGCGACCACCGTGAACATATTGGCAGTTGCGTCTGGTCTATTACCAACAGGCCACCACGCACTTTTTTACCGTATGATTGTTGTGTTTACTGTATACGTCTGAAAATTTGTAAATGGGCCTCCTGAGGGTAATTACCACTTAAAAACGTCTATTAAACGTATTAAGTGAGTTTGGACTCAGAAATGGAAGGATAAGGGAAGATAAAGAAATAAATACACCCAACAGTCAAATACATAGACCTGACCCCACACTAAGATCGAGTCTTGTGTCGTGGGTATCAGGAACTACGAGAAACTTTTCGGTCTCACAGACACCCAGACCCGAAACAAATACTTGTGGTTCACACAAACATTTGTCTCGGTGCGGGGATCGAACCCGCGGCTTCTCGTTTCTCAGCCGGCGTCTAACCCACTGCGCCACGGAGGCTGTCAAAGTAAGAGATAAGTTGTCATACTGGCACTCGCAAGTATGTTACGTTTCGCGTTAAGGTGGCGTATATCCGCTTTTTACGTAGGCCGGTATACGAGTATTTGTGGATGTTTTATTTGGATCGCACTGCACTTATAGGTTTTACGGTTATTTTGTCGTACCATATAAATAACAGTCCATACAGAAAAATAATTCAAGCAACAATTATATCCAGCAAATAATTGTATTTGGATGAAAAATTTCCGGTCATTGATTCTTGGCATAATTGTTGTTATTCTTTGTTTTTTTGATAATTATAAAATTAGTTATTTTCTTTAATGTTTAATTCTGTTATTGTTACTTGTTACAGGTATACTTTTTATGTTCACTCCATGTTTTGCTTTTCAGTGAAAACTTTACTTGCTTATTTGTAATATATTATGTTACGTGTATTTATGTGTAACATTTATGTAGTATGTTTTCCTTAATAAATAAACAAACAAATAAACAAACAAAATCCGGTTCGATTAAAAAAAAATAGCATGTCACGATGACGCGAAACTTTGATTAATGGGTGGATTTCAGTTGATATGATAATTATTATGTATTCTTTCACTTTTATTCATCAATCACGTGTCATTAGGTATTTTTTATATTATTGCACAATAATAAGAAATTCATACCGGACTAAGATTAAGCTTCAAGAATTAAGATAAATATTATAAAGCAGTTATGTATTGGATGCAATATTGATAAATATTTCTTTAGGGTTCCTGCTTCAGGAAAAAAACATACCAGTAATTCAAAGTAACCTTTTCTTCAACTTTTTGTCCTTCCCATCCTCCCTCCAATAAGAAATTGTAAATGTTAATGGGCCACTTTAGATTTGAAACTAATACATATTGATGAATGACACAAATATTTGTCTCGAATAGGGAAACGGCCTATTATTTCTAAGCCGCATTTTCCATAACTGAACCTCAGAGGGCATCATCCAATTTTCTGAAAAACAACGTATGGTATGATCAACCTAATTTGGTTGACTCTCTCTCTCTCTCTTTCTCTTCAGCCACAAAAAGTCCACTGCTGAACATAGGCCTCCCCCCCGGATCGCCACATAGACCTATATGATCTAAATTATATAGTAAGAAAATAAAAATATGTACCAAAGGCAAACAATACAATGTAGGTTGAAAATCCGTAACATCCAAAATATACCATGTCAATTGCTAAGTAAAATTTCCGAACGATCCGAGCGTAAATAAGCTTTACAATAATCAAGTATTAATAGTATAAATCTATTGATAATATCGTCGAACTATTTAGTTACGTTCCGATATCGATCAGAATTCACAAGTTTTAGAACGCATCCAATCGATTCGGAATGATGTCGTTTATCTCGGCTTTTGTATAGAACGGTCAATTTCCAGTGAAATCCGACCATTGTCCGGCGGATCTTCAAAATTTGGACTCGTCATTCGATTCCCTTTCGTGATAACACAGTTTTACCGGTTGGTTCTAGAATTATTTTAAATTTCGAATAGCTGCATTCGATTATTAAGAACTTAATAAATATTATTGAAAACGATTTTAAATATTTCAAGGATAAAGTAGTTTTCATAATTTGTTTATTTTATTTTAGCTGTTAATTTTTGAAATAAATAGATATTTATAAATTATTTACCTCTTTAATAATTGGAGATTGCTTACTGATAATGTTACAGCTTAAAATTTGTGTGCTGGGCAAATCCGATACCGCTATGTTGCGATGCAAGTAAATTAAAACCTCGGAACTTTATCAGTCTATCGAGATCCTAGTGATATTATACAGACATACACTAGAAAACAAATGACCAAAGAGCTGTCTTTCAAAAAAAACAAACCGAATTCAATCTAACCCGCACAAAGCCGACGCGACGCCGTTTGACCGAAACTAAAAATTTCGCCATAAAAAGAGCACCACTTTCGCTCCGATTATGAAGTTATCCGAAAAGCCGGTGAAACGTTTTTTTGTGAAACCGGAGAGCGCCGAAACCCGCGCCGGTGGGCCGCGATCGGTTTATTTCACTGTCCAGTGGCTCGTAAACCGCGTTGCTGTTCGCTAATTGATTAAAACGCAGCGTGTCAATCCGTTTTGGACGGTAAAGACGCGTTGCCGGCGCATCCGCCCGCGGCGCCGGCCACTCCGCTCCGGTCGCGCCGGACCGACTGGAATCGCCCTTCGTGCTTCTCTCCCTTTGTTTAAACGGATGCTTTGACAAGTCATAAAATTGGGTGTATTTTGCGTTTTCATTAATTTAATTTAAAGTTGCGGAGTAGGTTTTTGTGAATGTGGCGGATGAGCGTGCATTTTGTAATGTAATAAATGTGCTTGTCAGTACTTGTCTTGCTGGACGTGTTTGTCTTATCAAATGTAATTTAATTACTACTATGATCAGTCATGATGATTCCTAAATATTTTTTTATTTCAATAATACTTACGTTTAGACAATTTATATACAATGTTACCTTTTGATTGAGACTTTAGATTTTCACCTTGTACTGGCTAACTAATTTTGTCTCAATGCCGAAACCCTTAGTTTCTATTTCGCCATCTTGCCCAACACCACAGAATTATCAAACCTCGACCAATTCGTGACTAGCACTTGACCTCCCTTAACCAATACCTTGATTCCGGGGTGTCTATACTTTAATTTAGCTATTATTGCAATTGATAGTGGCCCGGGGCGGCGGCGATCTTCACAACGTTTCAATGAGCCGGATTGGGATCAAAGAGGGCGCATCCGCTGCACGCCGGCTTTTCGGACCGGCCCGGGGCTCCGGACTGGCCGGCAGGAGGCAAGACTATAGATAGACTAGTCTAGATGATGACTATGGTTTCAGTGATCGGTTTTGATACTGCCAAAATCGATTTACGCATCTCGAAAGCGTTATTGGACGCTTAGAAATTATGACGTTAAATTAAGTAGTTAAAAGCAATTGTTAATGGAACACTAAACATGCTGGTGACATAATAAATAATAATAATCTTTTTCGTGTTCCGAGGCCGTGGTGATATCTAAAAATTCAATATATTATGTCGACTAATATTTAGATTCTGAAACGTTTTGTTACCTACTAAGAAAGTATAATAAAGACTTTTTTTAAAAGAAGGGACACGCAAACCTCACCTATCCATTAAAAATCATTCAAATCCGGTTCGTAATAATTTACCAACGACCATTATTTAAAATGGCGCATCCTTATCCTATTGATACATTATCTATTCTAAATTACACAGCACAAATATTGTTGCTAACTATCATTGTAGGTAAAAATGTCAGCGTTATCCGTCCGACCATCGCGGTCCCTAATTATGTGGCCCGAAGCGATAAAGCGTCGATATCATCAACCGATTTATAGTCAAGAATTATGTCAGTTGATAGCTAAACTGTGAATAATTGATCCATAGTCGGAGACTAACGCAATCAATCAATCATGCTGTTATTTGCGCAACACTTTGACCACTGATGGTTGCGTTGCGATATTTCCCTCGGTTTTTATCGTTTTAATATCGCGCCTTATCGTGTTTAGATGTAGCAGTGCGCTGCGGGTTTTCTTGCCGATTTGCGTAAATTTTGATCACTTGTAGTTTACCTATTTAATGTATTAGCATTATATTTGTTTTTCTTTCAATTGGGTATCTCTTAACGTCAAAAGAAGGCGATAAAAGATCTATTGTTTTCTTTTTTTCAACCCAATCATATTTTTCATAATATGGGGTCACATACATCTAGCAGAGGCAAGTCCATAAACTGTAAAATAATCTATATTACATTTCGATATTTAAATTTTAATTTGTACAAAAATAATTCCCGGCCGCTCCTGTAATGTAATTTTTCATTATTTTAAAAGAACGAACAAAAATCGACGTTCCAAATTTAAAATATTTCAAATTCTAATAAAGAATATTCGAACGAACGGACAGGTCGCCCTGTGCGTGTTGTCACCCGCCGCGAACATTGATGGACGATTGCAATAAAATATTATCCATATGTGTTTATTTCGTTTTAATTCAACCTAAATAGGTTTAATGTGTCGTCATTATCTTGATGAATTGTTTTGTTGCCGTATTTTTTTAATCGAGATGTGTCGCGAGTGGGGATTTTTTCAAATGACACCTGATTAATCGATTGTTATCGCTTTTGTAATCGATATATGCAATCCTGTCTGAATTTTACTTTTGTGTGTCAACAAGTTTTATGTTTTAGTTAATAGAAATGAGGTCGTATTGTTTTTGTGAAGATTACCATTTGTAGAGCATTGTCGCATTCTTGATTAAAGCTAGAATACGTATTGTACCACTGACCAGAAGAATTATTGGTGTATAACTTTGATTGTTTTCAATCATTTTAATATTTCTATCTCTTGTGTTTAATCCTTGATTCTTAAGTATTAGAAATCCTGTGATTCTCCAGGTTGTTTATTTATGGCAGGTTTTCGCCAGGCCGGCATAATTGTATCAAGAAAAATCTGTCGGTGGATACTCTATTTTGATCGCTCTGCCCTTGCTATCAATTGTATTGTCACTGCCAGTATTAAAGTATATACACCTTTATACGGGTAGACAAGTACAAACATATTTTGTCTAAGTCCATCTAGGTTAGATATTTTTACGTTCCTATAAGTCCATTGTACGTCCAAGACTGGTTGAAAGGAGCTCTTATCGGAATTGCGTCATCCCTGAAGATGTGAATGCTTGGGAAGACATCTTGAAGTAGAAAGTATGACTTTATAAAGTTACATTCCCTACAAAAAAATTGGTCTTATGTTGTGAGGACTATAAATTAAGAAGGTATTTTTGATTCCTTACAGATCTGATACAAATATTTATGGATAATCCAGATTCGAGTAACCCTAGGATGCATCCAAGAATATTGATTGGAAATAATTTAGTATAATGATAGCGTATTTAATTGTTTGATAAAAGCCAACTGTCCGACCCCCAGTCCAAAAATTAACCAGGTCTAATCAGGTCCCTGCAGCACATGGATGCTAAGCAATCTTAGCTTCAAAATTCCCATCCAACTCTCAAGGTCTTACCGTTTTAGAAGGTGGAAAACCAGAGACTAATAATATCTTCTCTTTGTCCACAGAAGAGGAGACAAGCCCCGAGAGCGGTGTGAAGGAACGAAGCGAAAGGGGGGAGAGGCCCGAGCGGGGTGAGAGGGGGGAAGAGGATGCCTCCCCTCCCTCCCCCGCGTCCCGGGCCTCTCCCGCGGACGAGCGCGACGACATCGAGCACAGCATCCCCGCCACGCTCATACAGGATCCCAATGCTGAGAGGTGAGTCAAGGAAATAGACCATAGGCTGAGTTTTTTGGTGATTCCTCTTAATGGGCGTTTCAGAAGACCGCCAGGCTTTGTTGTTGAATTCTGCATGTCTTTAAACCGAAATAAGTGCAGGGGCAGTTGAAATCTAAGTACACGTGTATATGCTGAAGAGTTTACATTTTGGTCCTTGGAAGTACTGTAAAACTGCTCACGTCTGTGGTATTTCTGGACTGATTTTAATTTTTCTAGCAGTTGAATTATTGAGAGTAGTAATTGTTCTGATGGTAGCATATGGAAACAGCAACGTTTGCGGTGAAACTGGATTACTTAGGGATCTTCTTAGAAAGAGATTATTCTTTCTTCAAAAAATTTTTACTGATGGTTTTAGAATTGGTCTTTAGTATTTTTACCTTCTTTTCTAACTAATTAATTGCCTAGTACATAAAATCACTATTTACTTTGAATGTTGTTTTATATCTAGTGGTTTTGTACAGGATTATCATCTGTTAAAACTTCTGTATTTTATTGATCATGTGCAGAACGTCGTAAATATTTGAAAATAAAGACAAGACACTAAAGAACACTAGACATGATCCACTATTTCTAAGACCTGTCTTGTAGTGTACTCCAAGCCCTTCATTGCCCACCGATCTTGAAGCCACTATCAAATTCTTTCAACACAATAGCATAGCATTGTGGCAGGGTGGTCTGACATCACACCGTAACTGTCCCATTGTCTCACTTGTCAACCATCCAACAACACCAGACCTTCGTTCTCGTAGCTTCCGCCTCCACACACAAGTCTACTAATGATGGTTCCCCGTGAATGAATGGTCTTAGATAGCGCCATTTTTAATACGTATCAGTTGTGTCAATTTGTGTGAGTAATGTTTTTGGTTTTGTAATTATTTTGATGTATGTTGTGTGTGTATGATTGATGTAGTGGATGGAATTTGTATGGGATTTTGGAAGGTGCACGCGTAGAATACGCCTTTAATTTTCTTTAAGGCTATGTCGTCTATAATTCAAGTTGAATTTGAAAATAGGTAATACTCATGTATATATTTCTAGGCTAACATACATACCCTTTGTATCCTCTAGAAATAGATAATTGGACGATTGCACCTACATTCGTCCTTCTGTATGTAAAGGGAAAATAAATAAGGACCGATTATGTTATTCAAAAATATATACATGTGGTAACCTGATTTTAAATATAGGTATAATAATAGGTTGAAAATTCAAGCCATTTTATCCACCTTCTATATCACAAAAAGGAAAAACTTTCCTTCACTTTCCAATCATATTAATATCCTGATAATACAAACTTTCCACCGACCACTTAACACCAAGATAAAGGCACTGGTCACACACGTCATCAAGTCATGCTACCCACATAATGATTTTACATTAAAACGTAATAATCATTAATTAAACGATTTATATAAACGGATGTAGAACTGTGATTGATTGATTTTACGAGTATCTAATAACTAGAGATACTGGCATGACGATTTCGCGAAATTTGGATGGATAAATTAATTATATGAAAGTCACGTAATCTTGTCGACTGCCTCGGTGGCGTAGTTGTACTACGGTACGACTACAAAGCTGAGGTCCCTGGTTTGAATCCCGGGTCGGGCAAAGTGATATTGGATTTTTCTATTCATTATCAGCTCGTATTCAGGAATTTGTGCCCGACATGGCGATAGGATCGCTCACATCATGGACGGAACATACAAAGCGAAATGTGGGTGTCCTGGTATCACCTCTGCCTACCCCTTCTGGGAAAAAGGCGTGAGTTTATGTATGTATGTATGTAAGTCACGCAATCTTGGCTCTACAGTAAAATCTCTTGTGTCGTGGATAACAGGACAGCCTATTAGGTCTTTTCGCTCTAACTGACTTCTAAAGTCGTTCGAAAGGGACAAAACATTCGATAACTAAATAGGTTTTAAATCTGTCTATGAATAATGCTTTAAAATTGTAGTAAGTAAGATTAAATTAATATAAAGAAAAAATATTAAAAATATACTTCTACGAATAAAATGTGTCACAATTCCCAAAACACAGTGGTTTTAGGCAAAAATATTGGTGACAGAACTCGGTCATATGTATGAATATTCCAAGGCCTGTTTTCGTAATATAATATTGTTTGTATTGGTAATCAAATTATAAAGATAAAGGCTTGTATCGACGCAGGTGTTTAGATGTTTGATTAAGCCTATTTATTCGGGCTTCAATCAGTTATTACATGTTCTCAGAATTTAATTTTATAGCAGAGAATTTGTGTTGTTATGCAGCGTTTGAAAACGATAAAGAAATTTTCCTCTTTCTTGTTTATGTGTGATAGGATTGCAAAGTTTTCATTCCAAAAACGAACAATAAAAGTAGCACATGCAATTCTACATAACAATGCTTTTGAGGACTTGTTTACGGCTTAGAATTATCAAATAAGAATTGTTTAATGATAATGAGAAAGCTTTTAGGTTCGACTATCAGATAGTGCAATAAAATTATTTTTATTTTAAACAATCTAGTAATAGATATGTTTAATGAATAAAAGATTGAAATCAGGTACGCAGTTTTTGCAACCACATATTGTATGAGGAAAAAATAACCTCTGAATTATTATTTTTTCCGAAGGAATGGATAGAAAATTGAATGATATCTCGTTGTAAATATGCACAGATTTTGTGTACTGTTAATTAAGTAGTTTCAAGCACAATCAGAACGTCAGCTTAATTTTCTAACTCAAAAAAGCCAACGCAACATCTATATTAAAATTCCCAAAGCGCCAGCCGACCCTTGACTAAAACCCGCTTATTAAATTTTGTTAATTAGCCGTGAAATCTGTTATTTCACTCAGATATGCATTTTTTATCTTACGTCCGGTGCATTGGATCCCTTGTTATCTGTATTTTCTACTCTGTCCGTATGACAATAGGGATGATTTTGAAGTGGGGGTATACTGAGTGCCTGCCCAGTTCCATCAATGTCAATTAGGCGCTGTGAAGAGGCCAGATCAATCATACGAGGACCAAGGTTCTTCGCGGTGACGGCACATTGTTTGGTTTACATTTCTTTGTGTTTTGGATTCAGCTTTTTTTAGTGGAGTTTGATTTGCGTGTGACTTATAGTGGCGTTTACGGATTATTTTAAAGCTAATTATATTTAAGAGCAAAGAGTGCATTTCAGTGATAAATACAAGGAAAGAATAAGAGGAAAAAGTGGAAAACGTAGTAAATCTCGGATTATGGTCTTCGAATTCACTTTTAGATGCTTCCTTGAATAAGTAAAGGTATACAGTGGTACTATGGTTAGGTTAGGTCATTTTCCGGAAAAATATAATTGAAATTTATTAATACACATGACGAAATTAAAATTATTATTAATCAACAATTATGTGTCAATATTTTCAAAGATTATACGATTGATATAAAATATATCATATATATCTATATGATATATTTTAACTAATATACCTACGTGTCTTTATCTATAATTAATCTATGTCAAAATTCATATGGTACACTATTGTTATACACACACCATTTTATTTGATTCCTTTAATAAATATATAACATTTGAATTAAATTTAACATAAAAAAATTAAAAGTCAATATGTTTTTTAAATATTCGTAGTTACATTTTTAATATTTTGTATAGCTAATTGCGCCATCCTGGGTTCGATCCCCAGGTAAGATTTGTCGCGTTATATGAATCATTGTAACGGGCTCACCTCCTATCTGAATTTGGGATAGAAAAAAGCTCTGCGAAACCTGCGCCATTATTAATTCCCTTACCTTCTCATGCGTGCATACTCATGAAACTGTTTAATTCCAAAAAAATAAAATATTTGCTAATAAAATCGTATAAGTCGTCATATAAATGAAACGTCCGCACGATTGTTACTATCTACATATAATATAACAATCGGGTACATTTTTCCTCAATCGGTACGTTCTGTAATGGCGCCCGTGATATCTCGTTATTTACAATACGTAAACGCATCAATCTTTCCGATTGCCTCACATATCATATGGCTTAATTTCTGCTAATTATTATCTATAATAACTCACTAGACTTTGCTTCTGTCTTCGCCCGTATTGAAAATAACACAGAAACGATCTAGACACCAAATTTTCGTCCAAGAAATCCCTACATCCGTCATTGAGTTTTTTTCTGACGACCATCTAATAGTTATTTCTCTATCCCTCAGGGACCATACTTGTTTTCTGGATGAAAATCATCCTGTTTCCTTTGTACCTCTGACAAATTGTCTACAAAGTTTCATAAACATCAGTTTAATAGTAAAGATAAATCGAAACTAACATAGATTCCTATTCCAATCCTCAGTACACCTTACTCCACTTCCTAATAATATTATAAAGGCACAAGTTTGTGTGTTTGTTACTTCTCCGCGCTCAAACGGCTAGACCATTTTTGATGAAATTTGGTACACATACGCTACTTTTTATCCCAAAAATATAGTGCTTCCGTGGGACTAGCAAAACATTCAAATGTATATTTGATACTCTTTTAAACTCAAAGGAATGGTTTAGGATAAAATATAGAGCGGATGAAATGGTGTATATGAGGACAGGATTGCATATTTTGAGTCATGGAACAGATTGAGACGGGACGGGACGGGACGGGACGGGACGGAAAAACAGTATAAAGGACGGCAGTCACGTTGAGTTGAAATATGAAACTGAGTTAGTACGCGAAATAATATTGTGTCAGATGTGGACTGGACTCAAAAAGTGACTGCACCCGGGCGAAGCCGTGTCTGGCTGCTAGTAGTAATAATCACATGATGTATAGTAATATTGCGGATGATTTATAAAGACATGTATAATTCTTGTTGACAATTACAGGATTCATATCTTGCTTAACAACCAATGCAGTCGAGCGTGGAAAATATTTTCGGATTTAGATAGGGCCGGACAATCGCGACAAATCTGACTTAATGACCTAAGTGTTTAGGGCTCAGCCTGTTTCTAGTAGTTCTAAATAATTGGATACTGTATCTAGACAGCCTCCGTGGGGCAGTTGGTTAGACGCCGGCTGTGAAACGAGATGTCAGGGGTTCAATCCCCGCACCGAGACAAATGTTGGTGTGATTAGGTATGTGTTTCGGGTCTGGGTGTTTGTGAGACCGAAAAGTAGTCTCGTGGTTTCTGATACCCACGACACAAGACTCGATGTTAGTGTGGGGTCAGGACTATCACTGTTGGGTGTATTATTACTATTACAGATAGCATTGCATTTAATATCGGATGCATTGCAGTTATTGTATCTCTGGAATATGGGAACCCTTGTACATTGTCTCACAGATTGCTTAGCTGTGGTTTCTGTTAGATTACCAGAGCTATAACTTATTCTAAACTTCTATAGTTTTCAATCACCTATGAGTGTTGTAGGTTTTCAAGTATATTAGCAAAGTTACCTACTTTAAATCAGTTACTGCTTGTCCATTTTCCTCTGCTGTTAAATAAAAAAAACCTACCAAGAAGTAATTACTATTGCATGTTCTTTCCCTTATACGATGTTTTATTTGCTACAAGTTTATAACATTGATATTATGTTAAGTGAACTTATTACTAAAATAACTATGAATTGTTTTTGAGAAATCTTGAAGGAGGTAAATGTTAAAGCATTACGTCATTCGGTAGTTGTGAAATCCCCATCAAGTCGACGGATCCTGTCTGCTGTTTTATGATATTCATATGCTAATCTATTATCTACATATATTTTACTGGTGGTAGGTCTGTACCTACTGGTGGTAGGGGGTAGGTACCGCTGTTTTCATTTTCATTTTCACTGTTGTGTTCCGGTTTGAAGGACATTGTAGCCAGAGTAACTACTGGACGTAAAGATACTTAAAATCTTTTATCTCAGGATGGCAAACGCAGTGGAATGCCAAGAATTGCTTTGGAATTCATGGTTTGGTTTTGCTACTGTCCATGAGCGGTCGTATCGCTTACCATCAGGCGAATGGCATGCTAGTCTCGCCATTCACTGCAATAAAAAAATCATATGTGTGCCGCACGACAATGCATCTGAATATTATATTATTGAATATAATATTCAATATTATTGAATATTTCAATGCACCTGATTTTAAATTAAAAGCAGTCTAAGTTGAGTTTTCACCGATATAAAAAATGTTATATTTAGCTAGTCGACACAATTTTATTATACAGGGTATAGTCAGACTGCGACCGAAAACGAAGCCAGGTGGTAGTTTTAGTGACTTCAGACACAATGCAACTAAAAATTTCGCAAAAAAGAGCGACGATGTTTTTGCAATTTTTTACCTATCAAAGTGTTTGGGTGGTAAATACATAGTTTATCCTAAAATAATGATATAGACTGTTTTATTTCTAAGACGCAATAATATGGTATAATGGTTAGGGTATGATGGTCCCTGGTCGCGATCTGGGCGCATACAATATCTTACCAGGAGCAAATCTTGCCTGTTATATTGTATATAGTATTAGATCTCGTTGTGTCTCAGTTAAAGAGATGTGTTAGAGTAGAAAAGCAGTATAGTAAAAGTAGAATAACAGGCAAGATTGATATGTTTGGTCCTACAATAGGTATCTATATTCTATAGAATAGTGCAATGTGTGTCAGTTAGCCCTCATGCGCGCCCGCACAATTCCGACGTACATGATGGCTGACAGCTCTCGTCACTTTACGACTGCGCCTTATCACCGCTGATTACTCCATGAATTTTAAATATTACTGTACTATTTTGTGCTTTAAGAAAGGATAATAGTGAGGGCTTGTTGAGGGATAAAAACAAAATCGTAAGTCCAACACATTGCCTCACCTCATGGTAAGGTATCCATGAACATCTGCAACTTCTAGGAGCATCGCTGACAAATTAGGGTCTGAGAAAGAAGAAAAAAGAAAAGAGGAAGACAGCGGTAATTGGCTGTGTAATATTTTTACTGATATTTCGTCATACAGGCTTACCTCCTATCCCATCCTGAAATAGATGCTTCTCTGCCTTTTGGCAGTACAGTTGTAAAAAAACCCTTTACTTTTAAGCTTACGAGTCCTCGAAAGACTCCTCCTAACGATTCGACATTTTATAAAAATCCACCCACAAGCTCAGATTTTATGTGCGTAATAGTGTCTTGTTAACGAGATATAAAACTTATTTTGATCGCGGCATCACGTGGGACAATGAATGTAATAATAACAAGGTGTCATATAAACTAGTAGAGTGAAAGAGACGGGACGCAGGTGCGGCTAGAGGCTGTCTCTGGATATTGGTAAGACAATCGCCTTTTATGTTTAGGTCATCTTTGGTAAAAAATTTGCCGTCAGCATTTGCAATTACAACAAATGTTTCTTTATAGATTTATAACCAAGTTCATCTTTGGTTCTAATTGATTCGATTGCGATATGTCGCAGTTTCAATGCTTGGGTGAACGACTATTAGTTTGGTTTGGAGTATTGTAGGATTAAAAAGTCCCTTGTTTTTGATACCCACGAAATAACGCGTCTTGTTTTTGACTTAAAGTGATCTATTCAAAACGGCAATAGGAATCATACAAAAATTGTTTCGATAAATAAGGTGATTATCCCAACGTATCTATTACTTATTCGGATTGTAGATAAAGTATTGACAATACGTAGTTCCGGAACGACACAACGAGCGGCTATTGCCAAATCATGATCGTAAATAATTGCAGATAAAAACTCACGATAATGTACTGTTATTATATTAAAAAGTGGGTTCCGATGTTACTGCGATGTTGCGCATTTTGTACGTCTTCGTGCATTTGTGCCAAATTTACAAATTGTACTGCAATAGTGTGAAATGACTGATGTTGTCAAATTGCATCAGGATATTTTGATGTTATTCTCAACTATCGCATAGAGATAAACATGTCATGTCCGAAAACAAACCCCGAAAAAGAGAAATATTTTCCTTTGTCAAAGCAGGAAATCTGTTGGTGATACGAGTAAATCCGTCCCCTGTCTGTTGCGGACACGTTAAAAGGACTCGTCTCGGCGTTTTGTTAACGCGCCATTTCCTTGTCAGTTGTCAGCGCCCGCGGGCCGGCTTAGCCTGCGTCAGGCCAGCTCGTGAGTCAGCATCGGCGACCCATCAGGCGTCGGCCGACAGTCCGTCAGCACGCTGTCATTGGAACGATCGTCAGTCGTCACTGCACGTCCACCTCGCGCATCGCACGCACGCTTGCATTACGCAGCGCCACCCCTCGAACTTTGATACGTAGAGCTATCTCTTTCGCACTTGCGGCGCGCGCGGAGCTATTGGCAGTGCTCTCTGTCTGGCGAGGGGCGTGCAGGGGGGGCGCTGCAGGCGGGCCGTAGTCGTAAATCACGCGGCGTCTCATTCCACGCGCGACTGCCGTCCGTGCCGCAGGCTCCGCGCACTTCCCGCCCGGCTGCCGAGCGCAGACATCGCGCCGCGTCTCGTGTTTACATCTAACATTTTGGGAAGTCCTTGCTGGTGTTTAGAGTCAGTGCTGGTTAGTGTTGTTGATGGATGGCGCGCTCCTCCCGCTCGATGTTCCTTGTAAACTGAGAAGATTACGTCCAGAATGATCGTGGAGCCCGACCACGTGAGGTAAGCTCCCGATTGTTTGGTCAAGTGTTGCTTTTTCCAAAATTTCGTCCTGACTTAATTTACTTTATTTTTTCCACTTCCTTTATTGTTTCTTTGTTTTGTCGAGGTACTTTTTGGATTTACTTTAAAGTTTTTGTTTATATTTTTAACTTTTTGAAGTAACTCGATGTTTGAGTTTTCATATTTTTTTAAAAACTTTGTGGGGTCAAGGCCCAATCGACTACACTTCATCGGTTGGACTCATACCAACGCAATAAATTGACAAATGGAATCGAATAAAAGCAAAAAATCCATTAAATACAACAACAAAATGCTAATAAGATCATTAGACTATTGTTATTTAGTGGAATATTTTCGCGTTGTTATCGTCAGAAGGTTTTTTCGACACGAAAAAAATATCCAATCAAAATGACATATGTTTCGGAAAAGTGGGTTGCACTATGGGAATTTTAAACATATAAATTTTCTTGAATGTGTTCAGCGTTCAACGTGAGATGTCTTTCACTGGCGTGTCAAAAACAAGTTTTTTCTTTATGCGTTTTATCGCGTCGTAAATAATAGTTTGAGGATGGGCTGAGCGTCGCGCGCCCGTGTGTCATTGTGCGAACACACTTTATCAAAAGATTATTATCTTGATTCCTTGAATAATTGTTTTTATATTATTGATTTAGTATAATCTACTCGGGTCGCAATAAAACGCTGGTTGCTATGTTTTATTGGCGTTGTTAATGTTGGTTCTATGAACCCGTTTGCTCGTTTGTCTGTCTAGCGAGTGCACTCGGCTCATTCCGACTCGATTCAACTGCCCAACTGTCTTCTCTATTTATCGCTATTTTCACTGATTCGATAATTAGCCTTTCATTGGCCTTTTGACCGAAGTATCTGCTCGTATTATTTACATTCGTCGATCTAAACTAGTCAATAATAGAAACGGGTGCGCCTTCAGTCTTTATATTCTTCGTATAATACTCCGTATCGGCCAGAACAGGGTAAATATTTTTTATGAATAAAAATTTATAGAATCAGCTCGTTAGTATGTCCATTTGATTACAGCGTAGCGTTTTAAATAAATTAGTCAAACAAAAAAAAACTCGTGCAGTCTTGTACAATGTACATACATATCAATACTGCCGATAACCGGTTGCCGACCGGTCCGGACCTCCATTGACTATTATGAGTATAAGAACGAAGCTGGTACCACAGCCAAACATCTCATGGCTGGACCAGTTTTTAATCTAGGAAGTCTAAATTATAATTAATACATGTAACGTCAATTAAAGATAGTATGTTTGTTCGCAGGGAGAGCCCGAGATGTCTGTCCCGGGAGTCTTCGGGCGCGCCACGCTGTCCCTCCAACGACTCGGTGTACTCGGGGCGCAGCGCGGCGCTGTCGCTGCCGGCGGCGCTGACGGCCGCGCTACCCGCCGCGCTGCTGCCGCCGCACTCGGCCGCCGTGGCCGCGTACCTGGGCGCCGCCGCCGCCGCCGCGCAGCAGCGCCTACTACTCTCCTGCCAGGACGACCTGGCCGACGCTGAGCGCACCGATGCCGTGCTTGACTTCAGCACCAAGCGCGGCGAGTCGCCCCACGACGACGACGAGTCTGACGACGCAGTCAATCTCAGTAAGAATGAAAATGGTCCGCTTGATCTCTCAGTCGGTACCAGGAAAAGAGGCCCGGAGGACTCGCCGTCCCCGGTGCCCAGTAGAAAGAGCTCGAGAACGTCAGAGTTCAAGCCCACGCCTTCCCCGTGGTCGACGCCTGTCGCCCCGCACCTGCCGTACTTCGCGGCCGCGGTCGCCGCCAGCCTGTCTCCAAAGGGCGGCGTCCCCGCAGAATGGAACGGTAAACTGAAGCACGGCGCTCCGACGCCCAGCGATGCCACTAAGGCCTTAGAGAAAATGAGCGAGCTGAGTAGACTAGGTGGCGAGGAGCTGTTCCGCTCGGTGCAGTCGGCCGCGCTGGGCGCCGGGCTGGCCCCCAACGCCGCCGCGCGCCACTCCGCCTGGCAGTCGCATTGGCTTAACAAGGGCGCCGACCAGACTAAAGAGGTGCTCAAATGCGTATGGTGTAAGAAGAGTTTCAACTCTATAGCCGATCTGACGGTACACATGAAGGAGGCCAAGCACTGCGGGGTGAACGTGCCGGTGCCGCCGCCGGGGGGCGCGCCCATCCCGCCCTCACTGCAGCCGCCCACCAGCTCCCCGTCCGCACCCTCACACAACTCGTCCTCCTCTAGCGGCTCGTCGAAGCCGAATCAGAACGATCTGAACATGTTGATAAAAGAGAACATGCCGATACCTAGAAAGTTAGTCAGAGGTCAGGACGTGTGGTTAGGCAAAGGCGCGGAGCAAACTAGGCAAATATTAAAATGCATGTGGTGCGCGGAGAGCTTCCGCTCGCTGGCGGAGATGACGAGCCACATGCAGCGCACGCAGCACTACACCAACATCATATCCCAGGAACAGATAATCTCGTGGAAGTCGTCGGAGGAAGGTAAAAGCTCCAACTCGAGCGCGCCTGGCGCCAACAACCCCGCGCCGCCTAACACCGGCACCAGCAGCCACGTGAGCGCCGTGCTCACATGCAAGGTTTGTGACCAAGCATTTAGTTCCTTGAAAGAATTGAGCAATCACATGGTTAAGAATTCTCACTACAAAGAGCACATCATGCGCTCCATCACGGAGAGCGGCGGCAGGAGGCGCCAGACGCGCGAGAAACGAAAGAAGTCGCTGCCGGTCAGAAAGCTTCTGGAGATCGAGAGGGCGCAGCACGAGTTCAAGAACGGGGACGGAAATGGAGTCCCTATGAGCAAGCCCATCAGAGACTTCGGCGCGGGCAGCCGAATAACGTGCGAAAAATGCGGCGACAAGATAGAGACCGCGGTATTCGTAGAACACATTAGACAGTGCATCGGAGCGCCCATGTCCAATAGTCAAAGAAATTTCCTCAAAAGCGCGCTGCTGTCCAACAACATAATCCCGCCCGACGTGCCGGGCCACGTGACCCCCACTGGCCGCGACGGCCGCAAGAGCATCAACGAGGAGCTGCCCTCCCCTGGCTCTGCGCACCACCGCTCCCCCTCTTCCGTGAACGATTCTTCCCCGAGTTCCAAAGATCCCAACGCGAGCAACGACAAGAGCTCGTCGCCTTCGGTTCTCAACGCCATAGAACAATTGATAGAAAAGAGTTTCGACACCCGGTCGCGACACTCCGTGCCGGGCATGCCGGGCGGCGCCTCTCACGCCCCCATCGGCTCCAGCATTCTCAAGAGATTAGGCATAGATGAGAGCGTAGACTATACCAAGCCGCTGGTGGACCCGCAGACCATGAACATGCTGCGGAACTACCACCACCAGCAGGGCTACGGCCGCCGCGAGCGCAGCGGTAGCGAATCTAGCTCCATGTCGGAGAGGGGTGGAAGCAGGGTCGAATCTCTGACTCCGGATAGAAAGTTGGACGCGTATCACATGACTCCGCGCACCACTCCCGACACGCGCGGCTCTCAGACTCCCGCATCCGAAGACCGCCCCGAGGTCCGGATCAAGCGGGAAGTGGAAGACGAAGACCAGCGCGAGAACGGAGTAGACCTGAGCAACCAGCCCGTGCGCGTCAAGACTGAGGTGGACGAGGACGAAGAGCTGCCGCGCCCCAGCAGCACCGCAGACGAGGACATCAAACCCGTCATGCCCAAGCGTGAGAGTGAGGGACCCAGCCCCGCCGCCAGCCCGCGCAGCCCCGCCAGCGACCGCTCCGGAAACACTCCGGGCGCCGACAGAAAACCCGCATCCAGCCTGGGGGCGCTGTCGTCTATGTTCGACAACCTGGCCGGTGGTGGGTCTTCCAGCGAGCCCAGCTCGTCGCGGCGCGGCGGCTCGCACCCGCTGGCGGCGCTGCAGAAGCTGTGCGACAAGACGGAGACCACGCCGTCCCGCGCACCCGCGCCCGCGCAGTCGCCCGCCGGCCCGCCCAGCATCCTCACTTTCAGCTGGGCCTGCAACGACGCCGTCGTCACCGACTCCGTCATGAAGTGCGCACTGTGCGACACGCCCTTCATCTCCAAGGGCGCGTACCGGCACCACCTGTCCAAGATGCACTTCGTGAAGGATGGCGCGCTGCCGGAGCCGGTGCCGCTGAAGGCGGGCGGCGCGGGGGGCGCGGGGGGCGCGGGAGGCGCGGGGGCGGCGTCCCCGGGCGCGCACCGGGGCTCGGCCGCGCCGTCGCCGCAGGACCCGCGCAGTCCCTCGGCGCCGTTCGACGAGAGCCCGCACTCCAAGTTCCTCAAGTACACGGAACTGGCGAAGCAGCTCTCCAGCAAGTACGTGTAAGGGTCCGCGGGCCGCACTTGTGATCATACCATATCCTGCTACGTTAAACCTTGCTAGGGTTAGGTCGCCGCGGCGACGCTAAGTATTTTGAAACTCTTTGCCAATTTTATTATTTAGGTAATCGTACGATTAGTGAACACCGCATAGTTCGGATAGAGTAATTGATGAGTAGCTATTTAAGTATACGCCAAACGTTTTACGTTCATCGTAGAGTTAAGTGAATATTTTGTGAAACATTGCCTATAGGTGATGGCGGCGGGCCTCCCGCGCCGCCCCCTCTTCCACACTACATTGTAATTCCATTTCGATATTTGTAAATATAAACAAAACACGTTAAGTCATAAAATTGCGATTCGATCTCTTTGTAAAATGTATATATACTTATTATTTTGCTAATGATTCTACAAAACGAAAAAAAAATCGAAATGAAAAGTTGTAATGTGCGACGCGTGGTCGCGTGTGTTCGTGTGTTCGGTGACTCGTCCGGCTCGGGTTGACTCTCAGTATTTTTGTGTTTATTCGATGGCAAAAATCGTTGCAATATCCAATTGTTTCGCGTTACTTAATTATTATTTTTTATGTAAATCTGAATTAGGGTTAATGAGGTGTTTAGTTTATGTATATTTTGAAGGTATTCTTTTGTTTCTATTGGTTCAGAGATCCGTCGATGCCTATAATCTCGGAGATCCAATCTCATAAGTTTCGGTTCTCGTTGTACATACGATACGACATAGGATGCAATATATTAAATCTCCCTAGTGTAAATTTCGCTGTAGGTCGCTACAGGCGCGGAGGATGCTATTTATTATTTAGTGTTAAGTACATAATTTTAGGCGACTACGTCTGTGAACCTATGTATACCATTGTAACAGCGCATTAATCGGTTGTACAACCAACCTTATATTTAAAAAAAAGTGATAATATGTTATACAGTCTCTTTTTCTTTGAAAATGAACGACTAATGAAGTATACGTTTAATATACTGAAATATCTTCCAATTTGTAACAACAGATATACGATGATGTATATACGGTACTTGCGAGTGAAAACTCTTTTATATTTAATGATAATGAAAAATAATAATAATAACGTAAACTGTCTCTAAAATGTAAGTTTCAATTATCATGGAACTGATTGTCGACTGAACATGAGTAACATCGTTCTCGTAGACTACACGTATTTTAATAAAAAGCTACAATTCGACATTTAAAATTTTATTTCATTAATTTAAATAAATAATATTAATGTTCTCAAATATTCGGTTCAGAATGATGTTACGAATGTCAGAATTAATTGAACAACAAAAATTTTAATGATAAATGAATATCATTTTAATGAATGGATATTGAGACACGACAAATATTATGTATACGCTAGCTCCGATGTGAGACTCTTTGCTCATTCTTAAGGAAAATAAAAAAATGGTGTTGAAATATTGATTTTACCAAATTTAATAATCTTATTTAATATTTTATGTTGTATTTCAAAATGCAATTAAAAGCTCAAAGAAATATATATGTTACATACTTTAAAACGCTTCTTTTATTTATTCAAACCCTGTTCCTTACACTTATGACACCTAAAAACAAAACACGCAAAACAATACTTCCACTGAAAAAAACTGAAAAAAAAATCATATGGTGCTACAATTTCCTGAATTAACTAAACTATTTCTATACCAATCACTAGAAATTCTATTGAATAAAAACCGATTGACTTGGATTAAATCTAAAATAATAATACTGAAAAGTTGGTCTGAAAGCTCTAATCTCCGAAACTATCACACAGATTTGAAAAAATCTGCATTTGATAGAGCAATTGTTGAGGAAGTTTTAAAACTATGCGAAGACCGTTAGGAACCAAGCAAAAAGAAAACGACAAAGGAAAGATTAGAAATGTGTTGGAAATGTACTGGTCAGTTTGCATTTTTTTTCATAAAATCAGTGGTATGTATGAACAGACTTACATGTTTAATCGTATCAGTATTCTTGTATCAGCCTATACACGTCCCACTAATAGGCACAGGCCTCCTCTACAACCAAAAGTTTATTGAGAGGGGTTAGGCCGTATAGTCCACCACAGTGGCTTGTTACGTTGGCACAATTAATATAACTTGGGTAAAACACGGCTTAGACTAGAATAAATAAGTTCAAGATATTGAACTAGAAAAAAAATATCTCAAAGAAATGCAGTTAGATAAACAACTATAATTCGTTATTGGAAAGTTAAATGAATAATAGTTTACAATACTTTACCTCTTACCTAATCTCACTGACAAATTAAATATTATTAGTATACAAAACATTATCTATGACAAATTGTAACAAACTGAAAAGGCACTAGTTTATACCTGCATAAGATTTCCCGGAATTGAAACATTTCTAGAATGGGTTAGATGCCTGTCGAAATCATATAAATAAGTCTCTGAAAAATATACAAAAATAATTTAGAGGGCAGGTTTAGAAAAATATATAGGGTATAAGGGAAATCACTTAAACAAGAAATGTACATACATACATACATAAACTCACGCCTTTATCCCCGAAGGGGTAGGCAGAGGTGCCACTAGGACACCCACATTTCGCCTTGTATGTTCCGTCCCACGATGTGATAGGGGGCGAGCCTATCGCCATATCGGGCACAAATTCCTGACTCCGGACTGATAATAAATAGAAAAATACAATATCACTTTGCCCGACCCGGGACTCGAACCCGAGACCTCAGCTTTGTAACCGTACCGTAATACAACTACGCCACCGAGGCAGTCAACAAGAAATGTGTGCGTGAAAATAAACGAAAAACGATACTTACATACGTAAACACACGCCTTTATCCCAGAAGGGGTTGGCAGAAGCGCCACCAGGACACCCATATTTCGCCTAGTATTTCCGTCCCATGATGTGATAGGGGGCGAGCCTATCGTCATATCGGGCACACATTCCTGACTCCTGGCTGGTAATGAATAGAAAAATCCAATATCACTTTGCCCGACACGGGATTCGAACCCGAGACCTCAGCTTTGTAATCGTACTGTAGAACAACAACGCCACCGAGGCAGTCAAACACAATCCTATTTAAATTATGATTGCACCTACATTTTATGCAAAATAAGATTTCTGATTTTGATTCTGATTAGAAAATGCAATATCTATACACTCAAATATCCATTAATTCTGTGTAAGTTTTCATAAAATTAATCTTAATTTAATAATGTCGACTGTATTCAGAGATTTAATAACCGTAAAAAACATGAAAAATACAAGTTAAATATTAAATAATATCAATGAGTCCAATAAATGTTCATGTATTTCATACATTGGCCTAGATATGAAACTAGGGTAACAATAGAAAATATCTTATAAGGGTAAGAATCACCACGATTCCGATACCTCAAAGACCGCAGCTTAAATCAGTGCCTCAGTACTCCCAAAGACACGTCTTAACTCCGTAAAACCTCCCCTTAATCATTCTAATGACGTCATCTGTCGTCGTTTACGCGCTTTTCCTACCAGTGTGCGTGACGTACACCGAGTATTTTGTATGTACGTTGTCCATTGCTTCTTTGGTACGGGTGCGTGATGTTGCTGGCTATGGAGATACGTCGATGGATAGCTGCTAAAGTAGATCGTGCGAGACGGATGGGGGATAGAGTGAAGGAAGGGTCGTCTGTCAAACTCTTGTAAAGCAAGCGTTCGTCGCTACAGGTAATGGAAACTTACGGGTGAGAATTTCAGACTTAATAGCAACAATGTATTTGTATTTTTTGAGTTTGTGCTATTGGGTGAGGTTATTACGTGAATGCCAAATATTTCTTTGTGGTCATGAACTTTTATTTTTATTAATTTGAAATGATTTATATAATTCACTGGATTTCATAGTAGGTCATTCATTCTCGTCCACTAAAGATAAATGCATAATAAGAGCATTTCTCAATATTTACTAACATACCGTTTACATTCGATAGACAATGGCCGTCCTCTTAAAATAAACAGATTAAATTGATGGAATATAGGTATAGAAAAATATAAATTATTAACGTTATTTCCCCATTTGAGAATGCAAACTTTGCACTAGTTTAGTAATGTATATCCTAAAAAGAGATATAAAAACAAAAAATCGCAGCGGTTATTTTCAAAACGTCACCGCGTGTATACCGCCACGCACATTTTGAACAAGACAAACGGCTGAGCCCGCCGTCGCTCTGTCATTGCATCTAATAATGGCGACTAATTAAAATGATGGTTTGTTTTATACCATCAAGTTAATGGTCACCACAACGGGGAGGCCATTCGCGAGATTTACGAGCCACCCCTAGATGGATAGTTTGATTTACAGCCACTCCATCATATTTTTATGGCAGTACGAAACAACGCCTTGTTTTTACTTTTTTAATTATAGGTAATTTTAAGGTTATGTTCGGATTTGACGTGTAGTTTTGAGGTTATGTGATTAATGTTCTTTTGTTTGCCTTCCAATTAATTGTGGAAATTCAGATTTCTTTATTTTGGTGAGTATTACCAAAATGTACAAAATGTAGATTTAATGTCTTCGTTTATGTGAATAATACGAAAGTTTGCAATTTGTTTATATTTTTTACGTAGCAATCGCTGGACTTTTTGTTTGTGCATAGATAGTTTGATATTTATAAAGAGACGTGAGATTTTATAACTTAGATTTTATAAGGTTTTCATAACACGAGATTAAACATAAAAATGTCATATTAACATAAATAAAGAGAACTATATTTTTACTATATTACTAATTGATCATACACGAAATGGAATCGCGAGCCGATAGATTAAGGGGAGGTTAAAATTGGATCATTAGATTGCTATTACTAAAAGCATTCACGTGTCCGTCTGGCGTCAACCCTTGCCGACCACCCCGCAGACAATCAGATTACAGATAGACAATAAAAGTATAGAGAGAACGGGGCGCGTAATTATGGGAGAGTCTAGGGATTATCTTCTTCCGTATTGATAAACAGGTTTTTAACACTAGAGAACTATTTGTGATTTGTATATGTTGTTTGATCGAGGTAGGTCTCGGGGTTTAATTGTCTGAGAAGTGTAAACAGCATAGTCAGTTCATAATAATATGTGGATAAGAGCTTGCGACAGGTAGAACCGCACGAAATTGAAAGAATTCTTTATACAGGGTATATCAAGACCGCGACCGAAAACGAAGCCAGGTGGTAGTGTTAGTGACTTCAGACACAATGCAAGTAAAAATATCGCAAAAAAAATCGTCAACTTTTTTTTTGTAATTTTTTACTTATCGTCGTATTTGGGTGATAAATACAAAGTTTTCCTAAAATAATGATGCAGGCCTCTTTATTTTTAAACACTCAATGATACGTTACGGTTTAAATGATTATTTTCGCAAAAACTAGGTATTTACCACCCAAAATAGGTGATTTTCAAAAAATTCTAAAAAAATATCTATCGCTGTTTTGGTGAAATTTTTATTTGCATCGTGTCTGTAACTACTAAAACTACCACCTGGCTTCGTTTTCGGTCGCAGTCTTGATATACCCGGTATCATAGAAGATTCTGTTTTTCGACATAAATACATAGACTTTTTATAAATGTATTAATGTCACACATCATTGTAACACTAAGTAAAGGTTGCCAGGAAGAAATCCGCTCAATGCGATATGGTCATCCATTTTTTATTTTTATTTGTAATTCAATTCCTATCGAACTTGCTATTATCATGAACAATAAAGAGTATAAATAAAATAAATAATTAAGTAGTATTTTGAGTAGTAATTAGTATTCAACTGATATAAAACTGTCTCGTAAATTAAACTTATTGTACTTGATACAACAATCTTATTTTAAATAATATTGATTATTTTAATATTTCAATCTAAACGTCTATATTTTATTTGATTTTTAACATGACAAAACAACAACGCATTAACATAATTAAGTTATTTAATTGGTAATAAAATTTAATAGTTTACAAATAGTACGAATATTATTTATGATTAATAAAATATCATAGCTTGGGCTTAAGTTACGACGTAATGCTTTAGAATTACATAAGTAGCACTTAAGTTCATCAAAGGTTACCATCGCCCTGATATAGATATTATGATGATGGCTTAAAAATGATATAAAGTTAAATGTAATAGTCACTCACAAATTACTGACACATAAATAATGTGTGTGAATATTGCCATTTGTAAGGGCAGGAGATTCAATTTAAATCACAATTTATTTAAATATTTCTAATCATTTCTGAAATATTTATTTAGACTAACGGAAGCCTTCATTCGTTCCTTACTCTAATCAATAAAGGCCGGCAACGCACCGACAAGCCTATAATCTGGATATTTTTTTAGCTGGAGCTATACTTTAAGAAATGTCTCGTTGTAGGTGTCAACCCCATTTATACTCGTTTCTCAGCCAGCAACCTCTCCATGTTCTCTACCTGTCCTTGACAGTTTACAAAATTATTATTAAAATTTTGTAGCAATTTTATAAGTGCCTTTTGTAACCATGTGCTTTTCCATTTTAAAAAAAGTTACATTACCCATTTGAGATTTGGGGTGGCGTATAACATGACCTTGACCTACTTAGTACTATGAACTCTATGACCTCGTTCCAGTTTAAGCGTATTAAGCGCCGGCGTCATTTAACGTAATAAGTCATGTCTTCATCTTAAATTAATTTAATGGCCATGTGGGTGCATGAGCCGTGAGATCCTGGGAGTGATTCTCGAGTTAGACGATCCATTTATTATGAATTAATTGATACGAGAATTTTTTCTTACTCAGGATTCAATTTTCGAAACCATCGACTTTAGACAGATCAAAAGCAATTTATTTTGTAACGTACTGATCTCACCTTACGTAATTATGAGATAATAAAGAAATAGAATTTATTTATGACCCTGTTAAACTTTCGGCCTTGACCTTGTTTGGGGATTCTGACCCGAGCGTTTTAAGCGGTCACCGGTACATAACAAAGGTATAACTCTGTGGTATAACTTAAGGAAACCCAAACGCATACTAGCAAGATGCGACGCTCTTGACCTAGTTGTGTACTGACCGAAGCACTTAAAGCGCCTTGCAATCATGGTGAAATGATTCCTGAACTTTATTTTACAGAAATTGATAATTTTATGTGGTTTTAGTTTTATTATTTATTATTTTATTTCCTTTTGTTATTGTGTTTAATTATGTAAGACATATATCGAGCTTAAATATATTTTAAATTTAATTATTTACATTATAATTACGCTGGTGAATACATAATATGTAATGCGAGTGTGTTGTGTTTCAGCTTTAGCCCGAGTAAAACTTGTTTCTAGAAGGCCGACATAATTGTGTCTACTGGTTATATGTAACAATTCTTCACTGTTGATACTCCATATCAAATCACTTCATTTATTCTCAGACACGTTTTGGTCACTTTGATCGTAAACAATAATTTTAAAGCTTTAACATTCACGTTTCATTCAGTTTTCGCCATATTTCGAGTGACGGTTTTCAGCTGTTTAATTAAATTAACTTTTTCCTAAAATATAACTTTGTTAATGCATCGTATTTTAAATGAACTTCGTTCACTTTCTCAGTATTTTAATATATTTTGAAATTCCTTTTCCATATTTTGTATAAATCCGAAAACAGCTATTGATTTTTGGAATATATTTAAATTTTATTTTATTTGTTGGTTAGGTTGGACACAACATAATATGGCACTATGATCAAAACGCAGGCTTAAAATACAGGTATAAAATAATGAATTATCTTAATTAAAATAAATTTAAATGTTACTCTCCTCATTAAAATCTATATTTACAATCCAGTATCGAACCCGTAAATAATTTCTGAAAAAAATACTTCAAAAATGAGCAGACAAACGTATCGCTTTCAAGTCCCCAACCCGTCAACGCAGCCGGGAGTGTATAGAGCGGCGCTATCAGGCTGACTGATGGGCCTCCGCGACCCCGTCGTTGAGTAAATAGCTAAGATTCTGAACAATAAATGATTTAGTTCAGGTCGCGGTAATAAGTGGAGTGATGTCGAGTCGTCGGCCGCTCGTTTGTCTCAGTGGAGGGTTGGGAAAAAACTGGACGTTTTCTGCTACGTTTCCGGAGGTGTAACAAGTTGTTCGCGATGTTACTGGCTTGTGTAGGGTTAGATTGCTTTAATTTAGTGGTTACTTTGAACAAAACTTGATTGTGTATGGTGTGATAATGTCTTGCCCGTGATAATAATTTTAATATATAAAATATAGTTATCAAAGGCCTTTTCAAATATTTGGATATTCAGCCTACATTAAAGTAATTTTTTTAAACGGAGGATATAGGTATATTTTTTTAAAACAAATATCAGCTACTTCGTACCTTAACCTCTAATGTGAACAGGTATTTTGATTGCGACTAATTTTAAAAAAATGCTACTTTAGGCATATTCAAGAAAGCAAATAAATCATAATACCTGTATGATGTATCGAAGCTGTGTAAATAACAAAATATTAATGAAGTCAATTTTGACTTACTTGAATGCTATTTCAATATACATGTGACATGTAGCATTTTTTAATTTCAATAAAATATCGCTGACGCCACAATTCTAGCACAGTGTGCACCGCTGCACTAGCCCATATTGAATCCGAAACGCACTCCACGTATAACTCTTGTCGAAACAAACGCCGACCACTCGGCGGCATCTGTCGGCCTGATGGATGACGGGACATGTGTCCATTATCGCGCACAGTGCGCCACCGCGTGCGCACCGGACAAAAGAAAACAAAAAAAAATGTGTGAAATTGACACCGTCATTAATCAAATTATATGCGATTTCGCCAAGTGCAATAAATTTCGGCCATAGTTTTTTTGTGAGCGTAATTTTTGAAGGGAGGAAATGGATTTCTGGGTATACAAATAAATGTCGGTTATTTTTATTATGGGATCACGATGCATGTTGTCCAAGGATAATTATTCATATTTTTCTTCAGATTCGGGACAATGTGGGACATCTATTTTTAATGTCCTTTCAATATCGACTTCAATTAATTCATAAGATTAATAATGGCTGAGAGCTTTTATCAAATCTGATACAGTTTGGTTTACGAACTATTGATTCTGTCGATTAATATTAATGGTATATCCTTTATTAACAGTTATATATAATTTATATAACGTATTACATTTACTAAATGTTGAGTAACAATGCTTGATCTAGTTTCATTGATCTTTTGATATTTTATTCTTTTGTAAATTCAATTCATGTACATAATATTACAACTTTCACACACATCCTAGAACACTCAAAAATGTAATCGACATAAATAATTATCAATACTCCACAATCATTATTGAGTGAATTAATAATATTGCATTCAATAAAATCGATACCCACCGTTAACCCTGCAACGTACGATACAATACATTTGTCCCGCGCGGTTCACGCACCACTGTGCGCCGGTTGACGATGACGGATGACAGACGGACGTACACTTCCGCGAGTGGGGTGGGCGGGTGCCCGCAAGACCCGGCCAGATATATTCACGTCTATCAATTCACTGCGACGTTGACGGGTTGCATGAAATGGCCGCTCGTGTGCTACGGGTATTTTAGACCAGCGTCATTGTTTTTGTTAACCCTTTACCACTTGCGATAGTTTTATTTGCAGATTGCCGAGAATATGATTACGATCGTTTACGGGTTGTATTTATAGTATTGGTACTTTCTAAACAAATACACTAGGTATAGGACATAGGTACTTGAAGGGAAAGTTTTTTTAATATTCTATATTTATTATAGTACAAAGGTTAAGACTGGTTAACTATTACTGTCACTTATGAGCAACTTTTGTTTGAGGCTTGTGAGTCAGTCGAGATGCGTCGACCTCGGCTTGATCGGTTCAATAATACTGTCTCATATACAGGGTGTACAAGACAATGGAACACCTGTTAAGTTGGATGCAAGGGCATAATATTAATATGATTATAAAAATATAATATTTGGAAATTATTTATCCGTTTTTGAGTTATGGCCGTTTAAAGTTTCAAGTATTACCATCACATTTTCGCAAAAATCCAATTGGAATGGGTAAAGAACAAGATTTTAACATATACGTATTTTTTGTTGTTTCGTCGTTAATTAAATGGTTAATGAAATATACCACGAAAACCATTTTTAACAGAAACAAAATTTTCATTGACTTCGCCTTAACATTTTTTACACATAGGCCAGGTCGTGAACTCTCAGCTGTACACTTTGTCCTTCTCTAATTTTACAAAAAGGTATTTTTTGTTTCATTTCACATAAATAAAACAGCTAAGCAGGAGCGTACTTAGATTTATAGTGTCAACAAATTAACAACATAATAACTTTTGGTATAGCTGCATTGTGCATGGATCGACTGTTTTGTCATTTTTTTCCTTAAGGTGTCACAAATCCAAACTGTAAGATACCAAGAAATCACGCTGGTCCTCGGTTAAACCGTGTTAGGTTTCCAAATTTATTAATTACAAATGTTTTAGTAATACATAACATTTAAATTATCTAAGTAATTCACATTCATAAACATTTCTTTTTACGCAATTACACTGATAAATAAAAAATATGATATTAAAATGATTGCAGAATTCGGCCCATTTCTTAAAGGAAGCCGAAGGTCACTGTGTACTCGTCGGAACTTTGTCGGAACTAGCGCGGCTCGATTATTCTTCCTTTGAGCTCGCCGCTTCCGAGCTTGAGTGACACTAATGCCATTGGCGGTGTTTTGTGTGCATTTTTCAAAGGATGACCGCCATGTTAGGATGTGTTCACACTTCACACTTAGTACAACTTAATTTGGTTAGGTACGTGATAATAAGAGTTACGTAAAAACGTAAGATCATAATGGATTGATAAAGTGATCGTTACTCTCCCCAGAGATATTAATCTTGTTTAAATGTGTTGAAGTAGTTACATAATTTGATCCAGACAGTTACAAGACTGTCTTTGCTTATTATTTAATGAATATTAATAATGATGTTGCTTTAAAATGGTAAAAAATGTACAGAAATCTTTTAATAGAAACGAAATTTAAAAAATCATTGTAGCCGAGTAAATGGTATTTACTTAAGAAATAGCATATTATGATAATATTAAATTAGTGAAAACAGTAAACACGTGTAAAAATTAAAAACACGTTGCATCGGAAGACCGAGCGACGGCTCTATGTACACATAGTACATTTTACGTGTCTAATGAAGTGAATTATGAACGTACAACTGTTGAATGTTATCAAATTGTGGCAGTGCTTTCGTGCGGGATTTTGGCAGTTCCAGCACTTACCTCCTTACCTAAGGTACCTATTTACGGCTTAAATTATAAGAAAAATTTATAGGGTAGGTTTATAGGGTCAGTTATTATTTATTTTGTGATCATTAGTGGCACTAAAGCAATACGCTTGAATTAGTGTAGGTCTTCTGCCCATGTTCTCTACATACCATATTCTACAGTTCGTTCAATGTTATATTCCTATTGCCTAACTATGTACAATAAGTGGCGTGGCAATTATGTAGTTTTAATCACCTATTCCTACTTATCTGTTGTAGAGCGACCCGTTCAGTTGTAAGTGAAATCACTTTGGCGTAATATGTTAAGGGGAAGCACGTGTGATGTTAATTCTTGATTTCTCGGCATCTTTGTTATTATCAGAGTCAGCTACGAAAATGCATCATAATCTAGACGTAATCACGATTTACTAAAATGTATATCAGCAGGTGCGCCATTCTCTTGTACACCCTGTATAATTACTTGTTCTAAACTACGTGTCTCATATCTTTATCAAGTACTGAAAAATATAATTTTCACAAGAAAAATCATGTTTGCAATTGTTCGCTCGAAGTGTCATGTAGGTCGTCAATCGTCACCTTTTGACCAGAATGTCGGAAACTGCCAAGTGAGTAATGAAATTGTGTTATTTCTCCAATGTTGCAGATTACACGCCACTTGTTGTTGAAATGTCGGCCACCGGGCGTCACGTAGCGAGGTTTCTGCGAGGTCGAGCCTTTGTGCTGAGGCCTCCAATCATTTGACAATAAGAATATTTAGAAACAATTAAATAGAGCAACTGCAAATATGAATTATTTCGATTTTACGTATAGTAAAAAATATACCCTCAATCATACACATGATCCTGACTTCGTATTAACATACAAATATCGTGTTCTGAACTTTAACGGTGAAGGAAAACATCGTGAGGAAACCTGCATACTGTAGCGATTTTAAAGAAATTCTACGGTATGTAAATCCGCCAACCCACACTAGGCCAGCGTGGTGGACTTATGGCCTAACCACTCTCAATCGATTCTCACGATTCTAGAGTAGGTCCGTGCCCAGCAGTGGGACGTATATGGGCTGATATAAAAAAAACGTGTTGTGGCCTGTGTGTATTAGAAACTCCGCTGAAAATTTAAGAGCACGATCATAAAAGGACCTTAAACCTTGGAGGAACCTTTTGCTACGAAAAGAACTCAAGGTAAACGTAGTGATGATAGAAGTGACTTTACGGAAGCAGAACCAAAAAACATTAGCAAGTATTATTTTATGAAAAAGAAATGTTATCTCCCAGCAATTAATTCTAAAGATTTTCATAAACATAACATTTAAAATATCACCAGTATTTCGTTTTCCTATGCTGTGTATTCGACGTATACAAATTCTATTCATTTATTTTACCATGCTAAAAGACGTATTTATTTACCAAAATATAATAATGAAACAGAGTTCAGCCATCGATGTAATATGAATCGCAATATAACCCCACATCGGCGAAATTATATCTTAGCGAGGACGCCGCTGTGATTGACGCGTGATTGACGCCTGACGCCCGTCTGACGAGCCGGTTTAATTTATACCGTACTAGAGTTTAACTGCGGGTTTGTTCGCGCAGAACTACAACCGATGCCAAACTCATCCAAAATTTGCTGTTTGACAGTGACAGCTCAATCTTTTTCTCTGATTATAGCTTGCCAACAATCAATCTCGGCAGAGAAAAACTATCTAAAAAATCAATCTACTTTTGGTAAGGCCAATCAATGATTGCAGATTGCTCTCCGTATGGAAATGACAGTTTAGGTTTGCCAATATACAATTAACAATGTTGACGTTTGGATGGATGTTGACAATGATCCGAAAAAGCTATCCAACAATTTCCACGGATCATTTACTACTGAACGCCAAAAGTATTTAAAAAAAATGCAATGTGATAGTGATCGCAGTGATTTGGAGAGATTGGCGCAGCTACCCGATTGGGATATTGAAAACGATGATGAAACTCGCTTTTCGTCAAGACTTACCAGAATTGATTATACGCAGACCTTGGACGAACCCGAATTTTCATTCAGAATTAGGCTATCCAAACCTGCTTCCGAATTATTATTAACTAAAGTAATGCCATCAATCCGCGTAACTTATAGAAGGTAAGTAAATAATATTTAATATACATATACATACATAAACGTCCCGCCTGTATCCCATAGGGGTAGGCAGAGACTATGGATCTACCCTTTGCTCGATCTTGTCTACTTTCATCAATCTCTTCATGCATTCTCATTCAGGGTACTTTTAACTTGGCCCTTGCCTGAGGTGCCATTGACCTGGTTGAAGTACATAGGTCCGATGGGGTCGACTCCTACCGAGTCTTCCATTCACACTCGCCATATCTCCAAAATATACTGCATATACATAAGTAAGTGTTTTTCTACTTACAAGAAAATTGCATCGTTTTAATTTTTCGGGAAATTTCACCGCGTCATCAACTTTTGTTGATGTTGCGGTTTTATGCACTCGGCACAATCCTGATATCTGTAGCGCGCTTTAACCAAGTTTCTATTTCTACTGCAATTATTTTCATAGCAACTTTTATTTCTAACATAAAAAAAATATTTTTCACGAATTATTTATTTACGAAATGCTGAAAATTTACAATTTTAAGCAATGAAATATTCAGCGTAAAACTACATTGTCAAGAGGGAATCCATGGTTTCCAATCTATCAACAGAGGCAGTCGACTGTAGCCTCTTTTGTTTATCGGCAACATGATAGTAGACCATTCGAAAATTGAAAAACAATCCGGATTGACTCCAATCTAAAATTTTAGATTGATTGTTGGCATCGGCTGAATACTGAAACTGAGAATGTTTCAAATAAAAATTGTGTAGTAATTGCTCGGAATGGCGATATCGCGCCCTATTCTTTGTATCTCAAGGTCGGAATATGGTTGGCAGATTGACGATTGACCTCTACATCTTCGTAATAGTAATGAGCATAGAGTATTATATTTAATTTTAATATTGTCAACAGTCCGTCAACCCACAATACGTTAGCATGGACCGTTGAAGACTACTCGTGTACACTAAGCCATCTTAAACAAATTCTCGATTGTTATTAAGCGACTGCCTCGGTGGCGTAGTTGTACTACGGTACGATTACAAAGCTGAGGTCTCGGGTTCGAATCCCGGTTCGGGCAAAATCATATTGGATTTTTCTATTCATTATCAGCTCGGAGTTAGAAATTTATGTCCGATGTGGCGATAGGCTCGCCCCTTATCACATCGTGGGGCGAAAAATACAAGGCAGAATGTAGGTGTCCTGGTAGCACCTCTGCCTACAACTTCTGGGAAAAAGGCGTGAAATTATGTATATATGTATTTAGCGCTTAATATTTTCTGCTTACCTCAACAGAATCTAGCCTTGAGTTAACTTATTTATTTTGTATTTAACAGGCTATCGTGAAAACTCGCCATAAGAGTCCAAAAGTTTGTGACCCACGGCTGTGCGTGTTGGCTACCCCTGAAATATGAGTGGCACAGTCACCGGCAACAGTGATTGATGGCCGGTGACTGACGTGTGCACGAACTGGGGTGCGGTGCGTGGGTCAAAGCACAGGGTGTAGCGAGAGCGGGGGATAGGCGGAGCGGGTTTTTATCAGACACTTTGATATTATCAGTCTCTCAAAGTTTAGGTTAACGTGTAATTTAAAATGATGGAAGTGATTTAATTAGTGTAATACACAAGGCATTAAAGGGTGTCAAAGATTCGTCGTAATTCGTAATTAAAAATATTCTTCCTACGGTATTAACCCACTCTAAACTACAATTTATCTAAAACGAGAACGACGGAACGCACTAAAATTGTACTCCGTTGCGAAGCTACCCAAATGCCACAGCACTCTTTTACTTTGAATCCCCAACAAGATAAAGATATTTGGAAAACTATTGTTGTTACTTTTATACGTACTAATTCAAGACCCAAAGCCATTAGTTTAAGAGGTAAACTATTCTTATTGTAGCGAGTAATATCGTGCATCTAAAAACTTATAACTTGCACCATTCTCGCGGGGTTTGTCGGCTCAAAGTGAACGCGGTGCGTACTCACGGCTGCTGGACGCCTGTATTATTAATTTCAAACGCATATTGATTGTCCTAATGGATATTAACGCACTATTTACTAAGCAATCCTGTCATTAAATGTCGGTGATCCTCGTTGATGGTTTTCTTTTCAAAGATTACTCAGACTTTTTTGGTACATGTGTTTTATTATATGAAGTGGAAAAATATCAAAAAGAAATCAGTGGGTGTACTTGAGAGATCTTCATCTAGATCGTCATTTAGTTTTATTTATTTATTTAATTCTTTATTGTTAAAAAATACGAATAACAAATTGTAGAGACCATACAAAAACAGCAAAGTACAAATGGCTTATCGCTCTAAGGCAATTTCTGCCAGACAACCATAGGATGGATATGTGAAAAGGAGAAAGAAATGGCAGTGTAAAATAAAGATACTGAAAGCATGGAGAGAGAGTATTGGATCACTTTTGGGATTTATTGTCATGTTTTATCATTGAAATAAAACTATTTTATACGTGGTCACGGGGCGGACTGACCACGAAAGCTGTAAAGTAAACGAAACGTCGGGAAGTTAAAAAATGTAAAAATTAAACCAAATCGCGATAAAATCCGTATAAAATAGTTTAATTTCAATGTGTAACATTCGCGTAAATCTAAGAAACCATTATGTTTTATCATTTTAAATAAAATGAAGTCTTAGACTAATTTTGATTAGCATGACGAATTCAACTTCACTAAACCAATACCGTTCTCTCACCAACTTGAAACATTTAAAGAACCAAAATCCCTTCCCGATTCTTCCATATCCTGACCCACCCCTTTACTCACTACCAGACACCCCATACCCCATTGTTATCCATAATATACACAAACCAATCCTTCAAAAAACCCATCAGAGACCATAAAAACCCTTCACCATCAATGCTCTATGACTAAATGCCCATAAAAACCCATCAGCCTAATCCAGAGGTCGTAAAGTAAGCGCCAGCCGTGTGGTAGACATGTGACATGGCTCAATCGATCGGCTCCCACGATACACAGCGATGTTTTTGTCGTGCCACTTGGACTTATTAAGCGGTGCTCTACTGATAATTGTGTGTAATATGGATACGACGGTGAAATAATAAGCAAGAATATTCACGTTTACGTGCTTTTAGACTTAAGGCATATCCATAAGACGAAAAACCTTAAATCCGAATACAGAAAATTTAATAATTGCTACAGTAGGAATCTATATTTAAAAAATCGGAATTAGACATGGAAATACTATGGGCAATGATTAGTAGAACTAGTGTGAATTGTTTTACCGACAATAACCTCACGACTTGTAAAACTCCTAAGAAAAGCAGTTACTCTGAGCCAAATTGCTATGCGACAACGGGATTGTGAAGAGCTTTTACATTCATGCAATCAAAAAATAAATAATAAATACACCCAACAGTCACATACATAGTCCTGACCCCACATTAAGATCAATTAAGTCTTGTGTGGTGGGTATCAGAAACTACGAGATTTTTCGATTTCATAAACACCCAGACCTGAAACAAATATGTGTGGATAACTTAAATATTTGTCTCAGTGCGGGGGTCGAACCCGCGGCCTCTCGTTTCACAGCCGGCGTCTAACCAACTGCGCCACGGAGGCTGAAGTTGTCCAATGATTGACCAATACTATATGAAATGAACAGCCACAAAATAATTCTATAAAAGAAGTCGCCACAATGGTTCATTTCTAAAAATACATTTTTTAATACTCATAAATAAAGATGTCCATTGATATATTATTATGTATCCGATAAAAGAAATAAAAAGTCATTTGGATGACTTCTAAAGTAGACATTAGACAAACTAAATGGTGTTAGGTATCAGGTCAAGAACCTAGTTTTTGTCAAAAGACTATTTGGAATAAAGACTTGATTGTATGACAATTTGTGTTTTATTTGTCTATATTGTACTCTTTTAATACAAGTAAAAAAATATAAGAATAATTTTGTGTCTGGATCCCTCATTAAGATTGCATGACTAAAAGTCAAACTTTTGAGATTTATGATTTCCCTACTTTGTTTTTTTTTTTTATATTTTATGGTAATACACAATTTAAGATTATTCATATCTTTACATTATAAAATTAAAAATAAACACTAAAATAATATCTACGGAAAAAAACAAATAAATTATTTGGTATTAAAATTAAAAGCAACAACCTCAAGGCTGTATAGTTTTCAGCCATTGTATTAAAAATATATATTATAAAAAATTGGAGGGTAGTTTTTAATTGTCCTTCTCGATGGCCATGGCGAGTGTCAGTTACGTTTCCGAGCGCGTGGCGCGTACATTATATGCGCTGAGTTTTCGCGAAATTTTAGTTGTTTTGTGAAGTTTTGCTCTTAGTAGGCCGGCATAATTGTGCCGTGAGGCGATAGTGAAGTAATCTAGCACTGCTTTTACCGTCGCGTCGTGAGCAGTCGTGAGCAGTTTCCAGAAAAGTATTGTGTCGAGTAACGCATGTAATTGTCCTTTAAATGATATTCAGTGTGGTCACTTTGCCGTGCCAGTTTAAATAAAGTTTGGCGTATGTAGTGATCAGTGCAAGTGGTATAGAATTCCAGTGGTATGTTAGGCAGGTGCTTTCAGGTGCAAGTGATTTGTGGTGGTAGTGTAGTAAAGAGCCGGTGGTGTTTAGTGCAAGTGATCTGTGGTGATAGTGTTGTGTGGTGCTACAATAAGCCAGAATTCTGGTTGACGCTGAGCATTACTTCTCAACGGGGTGCAGGTGAGTTTGCTATACGTAATGTTGCTTTTTGTTGGACATCTTTTACCCGACCGCGAAAGAGGAATGGTTATGTTTTTTCATTGCTGTATTTACTTCAATGTAGGTACATATTGTGATTCGCGGAGTTGGCGTAGAGCTAGACAGTTTTTAACTATTTTTATTTTTTGTATTCGAGATGGTATTATTAAAGGACAAAAAATACTATTAGGAACATATTTGCAATGAAGAATGTTAACTAATTTTGATTATTAGCACTCCATATTCTCCGGCAAAAATAAAAAATACTAGTGAAAGAATTACTTCGATATGTCAATTAGTTTCCGATTTAGAAGTAAAACAAGTTGTAACCGTACGACCCGGGCTGCCGGTTACGGTGTGACGTCATAGCACAACACGCTCACTGGCTCACTCAGTCCGCTCGTGGTCGCGCGCCCGTGCCGTTGAATTTATGCCCACAGAGTACTATAATATTACGTTTATACCTAAAGACTTTTAACAATGTCCAATCCAAATACTAGGAAATCATGTGTTGTGCCTAAATGCACAAACACAAATACCAATTCGCCAGAAAAGTTGTTTTTTATAGTTCCAAAGGACATTAAAATGCGAAAAAAATGGATAAAGGCTATGAAGAGGTTAGATTCATTTGGAGATAAAAGTACAGTTTATTGTTGCTGTCTCTTGCCGATTTGAAATAAGTTTCAAATAAAAATAAATGGCCTTACGTATTTTATTAGTAGAAAAAAACAAATAACTAAAAAAGGTTTAGTACATCTGTTCAAACATCTATATTTGCAATAAAAATGAGATTAAAATGGCCTTACGTATTTTGTAAGTAAAAAAATACAAATAAAAAAGGTTTAGTACATCTGTAACGTTCAACCCACTACATCTACATAAGTACCTATCCTACTTCCTACTAATATTATAAATGCGAAAGTTTGTGAGTGTGTGTGTTTGTTATCTTTCACAAAAACAACTACTGAAAGGATCTGGACGGTCTGGAATAACACATAAGCTACTTTTAATACTGGGAAAATGTACAGCTTCTGAGGGAAACTGGGGCGAAGCTGCTGGCGGAAGCTAGTTTGCAATAAATCAATATAGGTATGTATGTATTCATTTAAATTTACTAAGAAGAGCGTTACAATATAGGTAGGTATTATACATACGTGCCTACCAATAGCTACAAAACTATAATACATACATATTTGTTGTCTTTAACTTACAAATTTAATGGTAGGTAGGTAGTTCTACTATTTGAGTTGCATTCTTCCATTACGACATTAGTTGAGTATTTTGTTTTGATAAAACAACAAAAACTAGTGTGTTTGTATACATAAAGGCTTTACTGAGACAACATTTCAAGCGATTTGGCATACCTAGTAACATTGTCCATTGCCATAATATGCATGACAATTTCTAAACATACCAGGATACTCATTGTAATTTTATATTTCATTTGTCTTTCTTTAAAAATATCTCTATAAAACTCGCCGCTTATAATTGTCTATTGTCATGTCTCTTATGTAAGTTATAATAGGGTCTATTTTAGCCAAAAATATGTTGCCAATGTAACACGGCGGGCTTGTCCACACGTTGCTGTCACGCGCCATTACTCTCGCGAGATTACCGCGCAGCATCTTTTGACAATTGATTTATGTCCGTCAAGGCTCGTCACGGCGGCGGCGGCGCGGGCGCATCTGTTTGTTCACCCCTCCCCGCTGCCCGCCCGCGCCTTACTCCCGCGCAAGCCCTGGCTTATAGCAAAGATTATTAAGAGAAGTGGTGTTATGTATTTAAGTGCGTAGTACGGTACATAAAGAAGGCTATGTTTAATTGGAAAAATAAAGTATTTAGTAATATTATAAAAACTATTGGATTGTTTTAACGTAGTTTCAAAAGTATAGGATTAGCTATTTGAAGTCAAAATTGCTGTATTCATTAGGTAACATTACCTCAAATATGTAGGTGTTTTACATTATAGATTCATTTGTTAAAGAGAAGTAGAGTTATAGGTAATTGGTCGTAACTAGGGGTTGTAACTTTTCTCTATTATCTATGATTTATTAATTTGCGCGTCAAACCAATACCACAAGAGATTTAATAGTGTCGGGGCAATTATATCTTTCTTTAGCCTATAAAGAGACACGGCGTTACCTAAACTGGCTGTAGTTAATTAAATAAAGACATGTGGAAACGGCGGTGACCCAATTCCAAAGATAATCCCATACTATTGTAACATGGATTAATTGCTACTAATTCTATTAGTAAGAAAGCGAGGCAATATATTCCACATGCGAATAATTATGCCTATTCTCCCCTCTGCGTGTTTTCATTCATCAGTTCAACGCGGGCAGCAGGGCGATACATCACAAAAAAACTGAAATAGTCGCGACAAGTCTGCGGGAGATTTCAGCGAAAAAAAACACTATATTTACCTACATGCCTTCATAACTTTGTTAACACTTCTCTGTTACTACTAGTTTATTTAAAGGGCTCATATATTTAGTCATCTTCACGGTTGCGTGTGTTACTGAAAAAATAAATTATTATCAATGTTTCGTTCTCTATAGAAAGCTACATAAATCCCTAGGGAGATGAGAGAGAGAAAGGGAGAGAGATTTGATCTAGTCGTCTATCTTGATCTTCCTTAAAGATTTTTAGATTTGTTGTCTTGACTATAAATGCTACAACTATTTCTGCAGCCAAGCAGCTGTGTATAAGCACTGTTGTGTTTCAAATTTCGATTTGAAGTACATTGTAGCCAATAAATACTGGACAGTAACTAGTAAGAGACAACTATTTGCCTCGGGGTGACGAGTTCAAAATAATAATAAATTCTGAGTGGTTGTGGTCTTGTTATGTGCAGGTGTGGCGCTTATCTTATGGCGAGTGACCTGTTTGTCGCGACATTCTTGTTATAGAAAAAAAAGTGAGATCCTGCGGATGTTTTTGGGTCTACCTTCTAGTTTGTTATATATATTACTAAATACAACCGTCAGCTGTTTGGTTTAGTGGTGTTTACGGGCCTGCCAAACGTGAGTTGATAGGTTCGATTGGCGACTCGGCAAACGATTTTGAGTTCTTCGGTTTGGAAAACCTCGTGTCTGGAACTGAGGGACTGCCTCGGTAGCGTAGTTGTATTACGGTACGGTTACAAAGCTGAGGTCTCGGGTTCGAGTCCCGGGTCGGGCAAAGTGATATTGGATTTTTCTATTCATTATCAGTCCGGAGTCAGGAATTTGTGCCCGATATGGCGATAGGCTCGCCCCCTATCACATCGAAGGACGGAACATGCAAGGCGAAATGTGGGTGTCCTGGTGGCGCCTCTGCCTACCCCTTCGGGGATATAGGCGTGAGTTTATGTATGTATGGAACTGAGTGGTCGATAATTGAGGTTTCTTTTCAGCACTAGGTTTTTATGACATATGATGAGATTTTGAAAGCCTCTCCGCTATAAATTAATGAAAATAACCTCTACGAAGTCTAAGTGACACTAGTAGCACATCTGTCTACCCCCATAAGGATGGAGGCGTGTAGGAGTATATGCATTATATAGCAGCTGTTAAAATAAATAACCGTATCTGTTTATTTGAGAGTGCGTCGTGAATTCAATTTTTAGTTTTGTTAAGACACAAACCAATTAGTGTTTAAAAATAACAACTCTATAAAACTGTTACCACATTTTTAGTTACTGAACGCGTATATCTTTACTTTTGGTATAAATATAGTAAGGATTCAAAAGATATCATAACATTAGTAGGCTATTTTGATATCAAAACATAATATAATATTAGTTATGTCCTACACTAAAACTCTTACATACATACATAAGCTCACGCCTTCACCTAGAAGGGGTAGGCAGAGGCGCCAACAGGACACCCACATTTCGCCTTGTATGTTCCGTTCCTTTATGTGATAGGGGGCGAGCCTAAAACTCTTCATTACCAAAAATTACATATCCAACTTAATGAACCGAACTATTAATATCAAACACCCTTTGAAGCCCTTTTAATTCTGTTTTAATGTATAATTAACAATATATCAGTGTGGCAGGTGAGTGACGCGTGACTGATGACGCGACGCGCACGCGACGTGGACGTGACGCGACATTGACGAAGCACTGTCGCGCGCAACATAGTTTTGTTACATTGAAAACTCGCTTGAATTATTCTATATTCTTTGGAAATAAAATCAGCTAGTATTTATACGGCCTTATTCATAGACATTTTTAAAACCTATTTTAGTTATTGAATGTTATGTCTCTTTTGAACGATTTTTGATTTCAGTTTGAGCGAAGAAGACAAAATATTACTGTCTATGAATAAGGCCATTAGAGGTTTTGTAGTTTAAATTATTGAGCTTAGTTTGGTAGTTAAATGATATTTGTTTTCACGGCTTACATAGAGCTATAACTTAAATTCTAAGGCTTGAATTTTATTACAGAAATAAGTATTGGCTATTAGATAGCCTACTTAGTCTAGTGGTTGAAGTTAGCTAAGCGACGGGACGTTCTGGGTTCTGTACAATTGCATCTAACAAAAGAAAAGACCCAAACACCTGATTGCGTTATTATTTCTTATATATATTATTTATATCATGTTTGATAAGTTTCACTGCAAGAGTCCTAACATCAATTTTAGATAGACACTTCGTAAGACTTAATAATAAATTCATATGAAATACTATAATAATACCGCATTTGACGACAAACACTTGTCCCACAAAAAAATAACTCACAGATAAAGGAACTTACAGACTAGCATGAAACAATTAACACTCCCCTTGTCATCTTCACAATTGTTTTATAAATTCCATAAAAACAGAAGCCCTAATAGTTCCGTTATCAAGCACAATGTCTGAGTTACCTTATATTACAATTAACGGATTGTCACTCCGGCGGCAGTAAGTGACGCGCGACACGCGACGCGACGTGACAGTGACGTGACGTGACGCGACGTGACGCGACGTGACACGACGCGACGCGCGATCTCGCTACTAATGAAATTGTGACGTTGACGATGTGCGCAATCCATGGGAGGGCGGCGGAATAATTATTATAAAGATTTTTTTACTATTGTTAAAATCCTGTTATATCGTACATCATTGTTATGTCTTACATGCGTCTTTTGATGCATCTTTAATAAAATAAATCTGATAATTTGTTTTTATTAGTTGTATTTTAGTCTTCTGGATGGTCTTGTGAAATGCTTGAAACAAAGATTTAGCTTGATATAATTCAGTCTGTCGTGTTTGGAAAAGATATGTGTAGTGGCTGGTCCCTTACATAGCCTTAATTCAGATTCAGAGTTCAAATACAAAGCTCCTTTTTTAAGATTACTTGGCAAATTGACTAACGCTTGTAACGTTTTATACCCTATACAATGTTTCTGCTTCGCTAAAAAGACCCAAGGTTTTTAAAGGAAAGAATACTTACGATTTTCTATTAAAGTTTAGTATTACATAATGTTTCTCATGTGGATTCAAATCCGCTAAATTCTGTGAACTTAAACGGAGTATCAAATGGAGCAGCACGGTCCGCCATATCTTGAAATCGATACTAATTATCTTCACTAGACGTCTGTTAATTCAATTTCTGTATCTTTTTCTGCCGTCTTACCTATTACATTTGAATAAGAAAATGTGCGCGAAAAGCCTTTGAGGGGAGAATTATTTATAAGGAAAATTAACTGGGAATATGGACATCCGATATTGTGTTATACTAGAGATTGTCGTGGTTTTACTTTGATGTAGTTATGTTTTTTATGTATGATTGGAAGAACCAAAAAGTTCTCTAATTCATTTTTCTGCCGTACAGTCAAGCTGTGGAACGGTTTGCCATCACACGTGTTCCCTCCTTCCTATAATCCTGGGTCCTTCCGCCGTAGCGTGGAGAGGCATCTCAGCGGGCCGGCATGATTGTATCGAATGGTATGAGGTTACCGTCTGATACCATTCGATACTCTATCTGGACGGCATCAGCACTTACCATCAGGTGCAATGCAGTCACTATGCCGTGCCAGGGAGTCCAGTGTTGAACATATGCCTCTTCAAAGGACCGCTTTCAACAGTTCACTATGAAAATAGTGAACTATTGGAAGCGGCCTGTATCCAACGACTTCCTTAAATCTTTTCAGGTATCCATCCACCTTGTTGATGGACGTCTGACGCAACGCTTGCCAATACTTGGCCTATGTTCATTTGTTTCCAAATTTTTAGGTTTTAAATTAAGAATAATATCTTAATGAGTATTTTGTTCGTTTTGAATATTTTTTATGCTGAGTATTTTTAAACATCTGACCGAATTATATTTCCTAGAAACTTTACAAACCCTTTGCTTTAAAAGTTTCATTTACTAGTAACGAGTAATATATGACCTTGTCCAGGCTACAGGTAAACTATATTAGGTTAAATTAATTGTTGGAAAACTTTAATAAACATACATACATACTTGCATACTTCCTTATTGGTTAGGAATAGTTTAATTAGAAGTGTGTTATTATTGAAATGTGTATGTCGAGAACTTAGAAAACGTTTAGTAGTGTTTTTAGATTTTCTGTGAATTTCAGAACACTGTATTTCTTATAAATTTATGTGAAGCCACGTTGATTGTTTTAAATGTAATATACATTACACTATTAATATACACTTATTAGGTTTACCGCATATACCGGGTATATCAAGACTGCGACCGAAAACGAAGCCAGGTGGTAGTATTAGTGACTTCAGACACAATACAACCAAAATTTCGCATAAAAAATTTTTTTGGTAATTTTTTATTTATCGTCGTATTTGGGTGATATATACATACTTTCATACATACATAACCACTCTCAATCGATTCTCTCGATTGTAGAGTAGGCCCGTGCCCTGCAGTGGGACGTATATGGGCTGATATAGATACATAGTTTTCCAAAATAATGATGTACACCTTTTTATTTTTTAAGACGGAATGGTAAGTAAGGGTTTAAATTAGTAATTTCGCAATAACTAGGTATTTACTACCCAAAAACAATGATTTTTAAAATATTGCAAAAACAATGTGTCGCATAATTAACGAAATTTTTATTGTGTCTGTAACCACTAAAACTACCACCCGACTTCGTTTTCGGTCGCAGTCTTGATATACCCGGTATAATGTGACCTACATCGATGAAGGGTAGCTAGAGGTGTGAATTAATATCGATCCACAGTTCGAGTTTATTTTCGTCCTAAGATGCTTGGGGCACGAAATCAGGACCTAAGTAAATCTTATTCGTTCCTCTCCTAACTATTAGAAAGAGAAAAATGGTTCATCCACGGCACTGTATTGTAGAACTACATACATTGATCAATCGCATTCACTCCGGAATCACAATTACAAAACAGTACATCCCAAAAATTCGCAAAAAGCGCCAATTCCGCCCACCGTCGTTAAAGCGCACAAAACTGCATCAATAAATCAATTTTTATACAAAAACTACAAAGCGAATGTCCGTGCTCCGTACACAGGGATTTGCATTAGTGATTACATTAATCATTTCACACAATACACGGCAATAAACCCCATAAAACTTTGTATGAGACGCCATTAATTGTCATTGACGTTTGACAGCCGGGGGGAATGATTGACAAATGTCAGACAACGGTGTGAAAGGACTTTCTGGAAGTTTGTTTTTTCAATTTCCAAATGGTGTTGACGTGACTGGACGTTTTGGATGTGAATAGTAATTTTTGGTGTGATGTCATCGCCGTTAATTAGTTTGTTTTGGCTCCCTATTGCTTATATTGTGGAGCTTTTTCGAGGCTTTAAAGCGGAATGTTATTTATTTTTTTATAAGAACTACTTTTTATCATTTAATTCCATCACGTGTCTGGTGTTTATCCAAAGCTTACTAGGCATTTCATTGCATCTTCATGGAAGATCTACGGTGTGTAATTATTTTGCAGATTTTAGTTAATGATAATTTCCTTTGTACTGAATAACACATTATTTTTATATATTTATTTTTATTTCATTTGTTATAGTATATTTTAACATACTTTACGCTTACCTAGCTCTTGTCTGCTATTTAATGTTAACAATATTTTAGATAGTATTATCAGTGTTCTTCGATTTTGACGGACTCAGATCTTAGCATTGTTGACAAACGTTCGTGGTTTTTTTAATGCTTACTATGTGATATGTTAAATGTGATTTTGTTTTATAAATGATAAACATAATGTTTTCCCGCCAAACAGCAGTGTAAATGCGCTGTTGTGTTCCGGTTTGAAGGACATTGTAGCCAGAGTAACTACTGGACATATTGAGACTTAACATCTTATGTCTCAGGATGGCGAGCGCAGTGGAATTCCAAGCATTGCCTTGTAATTCATGGTGTTGTTTGGTTTTGCTACTGTCCATGAGCGGTCGTATCGCTTACCATCAGGCGAATGGCATGCTCGTCTCGCCATTCATTGCAATAAAAAAAAAAAATAAAAAAAAATAAAATAAAGGAAAAACAAAGTTAATTACATTCTTATTTGAATACGTACAATAGAATAATAAGTCTGTATTAAACTACATTTGATTGTTACAAGGTCACTAAAGACGTCATATTGTTCCATTATGTATGTAGTATTGTCAATTCAGTAAAGGACATTTATTTAAGGCAGGTACTCGGTAGGCAGCGACTTTGTTGTGCTGGACCCCTGGCATTGCGAAGGTCCATGAGCGGCGGTGATCGCTTACCATCAGGCGAGCCGCATGCTCGTCTGCCTACGAAGGCAATAAAAAAAAAAATTAGTAAGAATATTTTGACTTTTAATACTTTTGGTTCGAAAAGTCTTGTGTTTTTATCTAGAATCTTGGTCTGTTGTAAAATTTGTTTGTGTAATGTCGAAAGCGTAGACATTTATTTCCGATGATAATCACGATAGAATGACAAAACGTTCGCAAGACCGACTAGTAAACTTAAGGAACTTAGGTTGTGTTGTTTCTTTTGCATCGCCTCAATAAAGTAAGTGCATTGTATCTGATAAACAAAAACTACAATACATTTGAGATAGAGTATCTATTGGCAAAAAAAAAACTATTGTATTACCCATTCGTGCAATAATTATTATGTCGGCATTAAGAATACCAATATAATAATTGATTCTTCACGCTACAGTGGAAGGTCCCAAGATCATAGGAAGTAGGGGCAACAGATCCCGGCAAACTATTCCACAGCTTAATGGCGCGGAAGAAATACAAAGTAATTGTTCACAATATTTTGAATGAAAGTACTGTGTAGAGTGAAAGACATTTTAGCAGCGTAACGACACAAATGTCATGTTGAAAATAAATGTCAAACTAGAGCATCATCAAACGAACGCATACTCACACGTTATAGAGATGTTACATCCCAAGGCGTGATACGGGGAGAACATACTTATATGCCAGTATCCTTTAAAAAATATGGATAAATTGCCCATCGAACCCAGAACCTTACGGTTGTTGAGGCATAAATGAGAGTTCATAAATCTCGCCATTGTTGATACTTATTTTTATTAAGTTACGATACGCACAGAATTCACTACTCTTTAAATTAACTTCCAACCGAAAAATATCCTCACCGAAAAGTCAACCCTACCATTCATCCAAATTGAATCCGATGCGCCTAAAACGCGCTTTCAATCAAACAGCTCAAAAATTAAATAATATCTGACACTGACGTCCGTCAGGCTGACGTCGATATCTGCAATTGTCGATCGGCGATCCTTCGTCAGCTGTCAGTGAGATGGTATCACTGACGCGTGTCACTCAACCGGCCGCGCTATTGAATAAAATGTCAATTCCGTACTTACTATGCTTTTTATGTGTGATGCCGTCCTATGTGTGATGGTGAGCGTGTAATTATGACAAGTGTAAATTATAATTTGAGGTAGCAGGTTCAATTAATGGGACTAATAGATGTATGTAATTTTTTATGACTTAAAAACTGAGGTATTCATGTAAGCGCACTTAATTGTATGAAAAATGAAACATCAATAAAAATCGATTTCTGTGGGAAATCGTAGATGATTTAGGATGGCTAAATAAAATGTTTGGGGATGGTGTGGCCTCTAGAAACGTTTCTGATTGATGAGAATGCAATAGCCCTTTCAAGCTGGACGCAAGACTTACTTAAAAAATGTAATACAGATGGAAATTCTTTTGTATTAGAAAGGCCGACTGCATATGCACCGCCAGCTGTTTCCAGCTAGGTAGCAGGTATTTTTACATATAAGTGTTATGACTTGAAGGACGTTATAGCCAGAGATTCATGGCCATTAAGAGATTTAAGGTCTAATCACTCTATGGCGGGAACAGAGCTTAAAACTTTAAACGGTGTTGCTACGATTTGTATCACGTCAATATAACTTGAAAATGATTAGATACAAAATACAGAAGTAGATAAAAAAGTACATGGGGATCGAAGCCAATACCTTAGGTCTTTCAATTCTCAACCACAAAAACAAGTTACACGTGCAGTAATAGCATAATAATAATTAGCGGGGACATTTTTCACCGTTTACAATTTTGTTGTCAAATTAAACGCAAAGGTCTCGGCGTCAGACAGCCGACATCTGTCATCGGTGAGAGGCGACGCTGACGGCGACAAATGTCGTGTTGCCAGGCGCGAATTAATTCAATAACTGTACTTTTGATTAATTATTTTGAGGGATGATTGGTTTTATTGATGAACGTGTTGGGGACTGCGGGTTTGCTTGTGTTTTTTATCGTAGCAGAAATTTTAATATTCGCTCTATTTTCTGGTTGGTTAAATCACAGGTTCGGGTCACGACTAGATTTACTAATATATTACTCTGAACTTAAGTAAATATTACATGTTTTTCAAATCAATTCCCGTATTATCCCACTAGAATGCAACTTAGGACGTACTAATACACGATCCACACGCAAAGTCTCTAAAGCCAAAAACCCCACTCAACATAACATTTTTACCGAACCATACAAAACATTCATAGCAACGTTACACCCTTAACAAAAACGCAGTAAATAACAACCAAGACCCGACATCACCAAGCAGCTATAATTCACCACCCTCACTCCCTCCCACCCCCTCCCTTCATATTTCCATCACACGCTGGCAACATACAAGCTTTCTTTCATTATCGCTACGATGCATCGGGGGGTTGATTCATAACCAATAAATCAATTGGACTGGGGGTAATAGGCCAAATATTGGGCATTAGGGTGTGTTCTGCTGTTCGGAATGGTGTGGGATAGGCTGGGAATTAGGTTTTGAAGTAATTTGGTGTTTTGGTTGTCTCGTATGTGTAGAAGGAATGATTTTACAAGTAGAAAGCATGAAATTGAAGTTCCGGTTTGAAGGACATTGTAGCTAGAGTAACTACTGGACATGATGAGACTTAACATCTTATGTCTCAGATGGCGAGCGCAGTGGAATGCCAAGCATTACTTTGTGATTCATGGTGTTGTTTGGTTTTGCTACTGTCTGAGCGGCCGTATCGCTTGTCATCAGGCGAACAGTGCATTTACACTGCTGTTTGGCGGGAGAAATAGACATTGCGGTGGTACCTACCCAGGCGGCCTCTCACATATGAGAGACTTACCACCAGTAAACGCCATCTAGATTCTAGACTCCAATGCACTAACTATAAGAAACATTGTTTTCACTTTTAATGTCAGTATAACTCAGTAATTTCTCTTTTTTAATTATCTCACGTAATTAGCATGACGCAATAAGCATTTTTATTTCAATTCACATTGTAACTATAATATATTTGTAATATATTTAATTGTTCTGTCCCCTTGTAATTGAATCAATCAATGCGTATAAAATTGAGTGAAGTGGTCTAATTTTAACCGTCAATGTTAAGAATAACGAGTAACAGTGTTGCAATGACAGCTATTTATGGGAAAGTTGTTTTTATTGTTGATCACTCGTGTCTTGTAATCGATTTGGCGATGCCTTTTTTGTCACAGTTGGCACAAATCACAAATCAGATTTTGTGAGGCTAGTAGGCTTCGATTTAAGACGAAAGACTGTAGGTTCCATTCTTGCATAGAGAGAGAACATGATCGAACATTTTTTTTTTTAAAATGACAAAATTTAATGCGCTCTCCAAACTTCTTTCATTGTCTTTCTCCATTACTGACGTTGAAAATGATTTCACCTACTCGACGTTATTGTTAGGCAAATGAAAAGCTTTAAGTCTCTGTAATGCGGTTTGTAAATTCAATATCTTTCGAACTTTATGGTTTTATTAAGTAATGTTTCCTCACGATGTTTTCCTTCACCGAAGCCCTTTGCCACAAACACTAAACATTCAAACCATCTGCTTTAAACTAAAAACAATAGCCAATCAAACTAATTAATCCTTTATAATGTAAGTTATTATTTTCATAAAATTATTACATACGTTAAATATACAACGTGGCAGCGGCCATAAATCATTGGAACGAAGGTAATTAATGAAATTTATGTGTTCACATAAATTTTATGTGTTTCTATATTATTATGTGGTACACGAAAAACGGACGAATGAGGTCATTGGGCTTTGGGGTCCGCTGCCGATGGGTCGGACCCAATCGAGTTTTATAGATTTTTTTTATACATCAACATTGTTATAAGTGCAGACTATATCCATCAAGTGCTAAGATGATAGGTTCAAATCTCATGGCACACGTCTGACTTTTCTGAGTCATGTGTGTATTGATGATTGATGATTGATGATTATTGATTTTATGGTATAGTCCGCCAACACGCACTAGGCCAGCGTGGTGGTCTATATGGCCCAACCCCTCTCAATCTCACTCTCGATTGTAGAGGAGGCCCGTGCCCTGCAGTTGGACGTAAATAGGCCGATACAGTACATTACAGATAAGATGGTCTGTCGCCACTTGACACAATTATGCCGGCAAACTTCGCAACAGCATACGGCACAGACGCAAGACGCCGGATGAGAAAAGAGAGGCGGATCGATCCATACACCGAGACGAATTTTTGATTCACATAATTGCTTCAAGATTGTGGCCGGCAAAGTAAACGGGAGAAGACCTCGTGGACGGAATCCAATGCGTTGGTCTGACCAGATCCGCACCACTCTTGACTCTACACTCCACAGCGCCCTTCACACCGCCGTAGAAGAACCAGATGGACAAAGCTCGTTAGGATGAAAACGATGCCTGAGGAAGGTCACGACCCTCAAAATTAAGGAGCACGACGCAAGGAGGAGGAGGAATTGCTTCAAGTCTGGGTTCTGATAGCCATGACATCAAAATAGCTAGTGTGGTCAGGGTTATTTGTGTGACTGTTGGATGTATTTATTTATTTAATTACCCGTTGAATTATAAAAGAGATAAGGGGTGATAAGTACTCGTAATCGTCGGGCTTGTTTAAGTAATTAATGACAGCTGAAGAAGTAAAAGTTTCATTGGCATTTGACGCTTTGTAGTCCTATCTGTCGTGAAAGGACATCTACCTTTAGATCACCATATTTTTTTAAAATGATAAGTCTACCCATACTCCTTCTAAAGGCCAACGAACTAGGGCTTAAAGTTAAGGCTTAATAGTAGATGAGGCCCATGCTTAGCAATATATGGCCTGGGTCATTCCGTGATTTCGTGCAAATTACATATCCAGCCAAATAAAACCATGAAACAATGCCTTTTTTTTAAAGATTTTTTTTCGAATGTACTTCATATCAAGTTCCCTAAAACTAGTATCATTGAAAGTTCCAATATTTTAGTTAAGTTTTGATTTATCGTAGTTTATCGCCTGAAATTCTCATTACCCTCTGTGTCCAAAGTGTGTCGAAATTGAATTGATTCTGTTTATTTCTTTTTGGATCAATTATTTTCTTCAAATTCTTCGATAATCTGTTAGTTTAATTAATTATTATTTTAATAATAGTATTTTTAAAAATAAAATCGTAGTATAAACGATTAAAAAAAGGTCCTAACATTTTGTCACACAAAAAATGTCATTACTTTCCATCGCTAGAATAGTTCAATTCGTAGGCGCCTTTGTAAATCCTCACTCGTGAGTCATGACGCAATCTGCTCGTAACGGTCAGTTAGCCACGTCGGCAAAACAACGTGGCCGTGTCTTACAGGTTGATGAAATTATATACGTTGTTTGTGTCTTCGAAAGTATTTTATCCTAATATTGGTTCATTACATTCCGTTCAATTATAAAGGGGAAGTAGCACTTAATATTACTATAATTTATATAAGTTACGCCTTGTCTATAGGCTATAATCCTATTTAATTGTGAATTAGTCATAATGTATATTTAGTCAGTTATTTAAGAAGTTCTTTCAAATTATCATTCATTTCCGTTGCATCCCCATCCGTACCATCCTATTTTTGTGGATGGTAATGAACGATTATGGTAGTGAATGAATGATTTTCTTATCAAATTACTATTTGATGTACACTTTATTGTTTTAAGCCGTAACTGTAACCGTTGCCATATTATATGTAATCCAAAAACAAACAACATAGTGAATACGTGGTCCGCAAACCTGCTCCGAGCAGTACGCGTTGAGCTCTTTTGTATAATAATTGCCATCCTATATCTATAAATCTACACAAGATAGAAAAGTGCCTTCTTTTGAATACCATTAAAAAAGCATGCTAGATTTGTTTTATTGAATAACATTCTTGAATTTTTGTCATTTTTTTAACTCCCGCGGAACGACGAAATTTGCACGAAATCACGGAACGACCCGCCTGAAACACTATTTATTTATTTAAACTCCATTAGGGGCTTTTAAATTTTCATACTTGTAGATTACACGACATAGAAATTGTATCTAGGATCTCACTGATTACACCCCGTGTGTGTAATGTGTATACTACTTTTGGTTCCTTTTAATACAACAATGTTCCCAAAAAATTATGTTATGTTTCAACATACATACATACATACATACATACATGGTGGTAGGTCTCTCATATGTGAGAGGCCGCCTGGGTAGGTACCACCGCAATGTCTATTTCTCCCGCCAAACAGCAGTGTAAATGCACTGTTGTGTTCCGGTTTGAAGGACATTGTAGCCAGAGTAACTACTGGACATATCGAGATTTAACATCTTATGTCTCAGGATGGCGAGCGCAGTGGAATGCCAAGCATTGCCTTGTAACTCATAGTGTTGTTTGGTTTTGCTACTGTCCATGAGCGGTCGTATCGCTTACCATCAGGCGAATGGCAGGCTCGTCTCGTCATTCATTGCAATAAAAAAAAATAAAAAAAACATACATTAACTCACGCCTTTATCCCAGAAGGGGTAGACAGAGGCGCCACCAGGACATCCACATTTCGCCTTGTATGTTCCGTCCCATGATGTGATAGGGGGCGAGCCTATCGCCATATCGGGCACAAATTCCTGACTCCGGGCTGATAATGAATAGAAAAATCCAATATCACTTTGCCAGACCCGGGACTCGAACCCGAGACCTCAGCTTTGTAACCGTACCGTAATACAACTACGCCACCGAGGCAGTAGACTACTTTTGGCTCCTTATAATACAATAATGTTCCGAAAAAAAATATTTTTTGTTATGTTTCAACACATAGTATAATTTATACGGAACCTCATACAAAATGAAGTATACGTATTCGGTCATAATTTTTTCAACTCGCCCAAAATATTTAACATGCTGAGACAGTGACGCCGTTATCTCATAGATAAGGTAAAAGCGTCGCATCTCCGCCGATGCGGGTTCGGTTCCGAGACAAACAATCATTTCACATTCAAATTGTGTTATGACGTAACATTTGGGTATGAGATATTTAACGAGAAGCCCAGCTGTGGGTAATTTGTAGATAAGTACAGATAGAGTATGGTGTACGCCATTGTAGGATCTAAAAAAAATATTAATGAAATAATATGTTCATCGATGAGTCCAATTTCTTTCTTTTTATTGAGGAGATTAAAAATAACTTTAGAAAAGTGAAGAAGTGTGGAGAAAACTTTGATAAAAATAGATATAGATAAAATAGATATAGATATGAATTTTATTGCGGATTTGGATGTGTAACATTCGCGTTAATCTAAGGAACCATTATGGAGAAAATTTAGTATTTGTTAGCAACGAATATTTCTTTCAGGTTTGTGTCGTATCGGAAAAACTTAGCTTTTCGTATCGACACAATGCATTTCCATTGAGCTTAGGATTTCTTACACACTGAGACAACAAAGTTAACAATGCGCCTGATGGTTAATTGCCTCTCGCAGGTTGACATTATTATGCCGGCCTGGGCGATGTCGGGTATATACAGGATATAAACATATACCAGGATGACTGTACTGGGTTTTACATCAAGTACGATGCTTACTCTCCATTTGGGAATATCGTACAAGAGCTTTTGAGTCATTGAACTAGAAAAAAAAAGTTATCTAACCTTTTTAATATAGTTAAAAGGAAATTAATTAGAAATAATAGCTTTGAATTACAATTTTAAAAATTTCCTTCTTAAATCGGTTGGCACGATCATAAATATCTTAAATTATATGCCTTGCCTTGGTGGCAATTTGACGAGTTTAAAAAAGTCGCCAATATCAAAAACACATAAATTATGCAAAAGATATTGATATATAGTTAATTAATATACAATAAGGTATTTTGTATAGCCAATTTACGATATGTTGTAAATCACTTTTTTACATATTTAACAGAGACGCATCAATATGCGTAGGACAATTCCCAAGCCTCTCATTATACAGAGTCTTGTGTCGTGGGTGACCGAAATTATGATGGCCCTGCCAAACACCCACCGATATTTGTTAATCACACACAGAATTTTCGGCGCCGGTATCGAACCCGCTGTTTTGTTTCGCAATGAGTTCTTAAGTGTATATCATCGGTGACTTCTTAATTAATCCATTTAAAATGACTTTAAGTAGAATAAAAACTATGTCCGGTAATCGAACCGGGACCTTGTCATAACAGTTCGTTCCGCTCTCCACTAAGCTATCGCTCACTTGAACAGAAACATCTTATTACACTCGGATATTAACAAAAATTACTAAGTAAAATATTTAGGGTTCCATTCATCATTTCGAACTCCATCCACCCACAATACATATCCGAATAGTTTCCATCAAATTCCAATCAAGCCGTAGCTTCAATTCACTCGCATCAAACATCGTCCGACTCACAAGATTCCAAAAATTATCTCCAAGCCCCTTCCACCGCGTTGACATATTTACGACGTCGGTGTAGGGCATAAAACTAATCCCTACCAGGGGGCGCGGGCCCCGGCCAGGGGGCGCGGGGGGCGACCGAGGGACCTTTATTTCTAACATTCGTCACATAGTAGCACTAAATTATCATACTCTGCTATGATATGACGCGGGCCGCCCATTAAAACACGTTTGATTTAGATGGGGCTATAAAATTGATTTATGTTTTCACGCTAACAAAACCCCTTAGTACTGAAGCAACTATTATATTAACATTTTCGTGGATAACCTTTTCAATTTCGCAAGGTTGTACGTTGACAATCCTGTGTACGAAATTCAACCTTACATACAGATAATTAAATACAAATCACCTTGCGGGTAAATCGATAAAATAAGTCATTTTTTAATTGTAAAAACTTATTCATCCGATGCATGTTGGATATGGATTATTAAATTCGACTTTAAATTGTTTACAGCACGGTTGGAATTTGTGTGTGCGGTGACAAAACGAGCAGGCCATTGTTTTTTGTATTAGTGGCATAATTTGGACAATGTTACGGCATCGTATGTCGTGTAATATGTAATTTTAAATGAAACGAATGCATCAGAAAATTGAAAGACTGAAATACTACAGCATTGTTCAATATTTTTTCATGTAAAAAGCGAAGCTTAAGCCTATTAGCTTTGTGTTGATTTTTCGGCGATTATTCTTTTGCTTGCTAAAACTTTACGGAGCTATATTGGAAATATCGATGACACTTTTGAAGTGATTATGGTACCTAATTGTAATGATAAGAGTTTCAGTTTCAAGATTTCCTATTAAGATGTCCTAGGTTCTGTTCCCTAGTAAGGCAATTATGGTGAGTTTTCAAGGTTTGGTATGACGTCAAATTATAAAAAAAGAAATATTTGGCCGTAATAACACTTTATGTTAAAGTAAGTAATTAAGATCGATTCAATAAAATAATCTAAGAAAATCCATATTAAAATGTCATATCTAATGTTTTGGGAGCGGTGATGCCATCAATGATTACTCTGTAAAGACACATTTTAGAAAATATTTCATCGCAAAAATTTATATCGATGCAAGATTCGATTCATTCGATCTATTCGACAATTTATTTAACGTTACGCCACAGAAGCCATCAAAATCCATCACAGATTTTTCTTCGAAATGCTAATTAACACTTTAACTTTCCAAAATGTGAAACATCTTATCTATTTTGACTTATTTATGATCATTAAAGATTTTCAAACACGACCTGTGTTTTACTGTCTCAACGCGAGTCTGAGACCGCGCCGCCCAAGACACGAGACATAAATTAAAGACAATTATTTATCTATTTTATGACTGACAAAATCCCCGATTGGTGACGCGAACCATATGGTCGATGGCCATAAAACAAATGTCACGCGATTGGCCGGCGACCACTAAATCCAGCGTTTTTATTGTGTACACGCTTTATGGGGTCTTGGTCGTAAAATTTTGAGGTGTCAATTGTTAGGGAATAAAATGGGAGATGGACAATTAAATGTATCGGATGGAGTTTCGTCTTATCATGGATTGAGTGGGGGTGGAGTGGAACACGTGGGTTTTGTGCTGTGAGGTCCTGGGTTTGATTATAAAGTAGGACAGTGTCTTACTAATATCATAAATTAGATGATACGACAGTCGGCTGCCAGTTTGAAATTCATTCCATTTTTAAAAAAAACTTAGAAATAATTGTTGCAAAAAGTATGAAAATCATTTTTAGAAGTTTGTTTTTTGTTAATAATGAAGGAACTATTCTGCCAGGTTGTCTCAAATATTTGCTATTTCTCCTTGTCTTCAACTTGTTGAAAACCACTACCCATTTGACAATGTGTTTGCCAGATCGTTACCCTAATACATAAATTCTAAATGGCACCTAAGCTAGAAGAGAAACACAACTACTTTTCTTTTGATTTTTTTCTGTTTCTGTATGTTATTTTTCTGTGTACAATAAAGATTTAAATAAATAAATAACTATGTATGTATCCTCAGGTTTGCCTCCTTTCGTGGACATCAATATAACATTTCTTTTTTACATCTCAAGCTATCTAAGCCAGGCATGGACAGGCTGTGAAGAAGGCAGTATGAATTACCTAATTTAATATTAAAATATATTAATCGTATTATCGTGTTTTCTTGCAGAGAGCTCGTTCAACGTGAAAGCAGCTATGGTAAGTGTTTTTCTTAATAACTGATGTGATATTTATATTGACTATAAGGCATCGGCCTAGTTTTAAGAAGAGAGTTTAGGTAGCCATGATTTAAATATAGTAAATAGATAGATTATTTTTTAGGGATTGACTTCATATTTTTGGATTGTTCGACAAAAATTCAAAGCAGTTTCAAAAGTAGCAGCAGGGCCACAGTTCAGTTATTTATATATTTTGGTTGCGCCATTTTTTTTATAATATTCATTAAATATTACAATACTAGTATGTAAATAATAGAATGTTATTTTCATGGTATTGCTTAAAATCGCCCAAAAACTCTCCAATATTGTAAGGCCGTGTAGCGGGCCGCGCGCGATATCGGGTCGAACGCAAAGTTGCCGGCTGTCGCGCCAAGTGCGGCCCGCGCTTCCCCTAACTACATAAATCAATTTGTCAGTTACAACGTGACATTAGACTCGCACAAGAGCAATATGCGTTCCGTGAAAGTGTGGATTTTTTAGTTTTTGACGTGTTTGCGACGCTTTGTGTGCGTTTTGAATCGTGTTTCTTGATTTTGCGGCGTGGGTTTTTGTTAGGGGGCAGACGGATGTGTATGATGTTTTGTAAAGGAGACCACGACGGTTTTGTTGCATAATTATTTTAGGTCATTTTCATAACATTTTAGTAGTGGTTTGTTTTAGGGTTATTTTAATTTAAAAAAAAAAATGTTCCCGAAAATCTCAAAATTGAATATTGTTATATTTATTGTTTGAATAAATTATAAAATATATTAATCTTGTCATCACCAATACTGCTTATATTTAAAGTTTTACGTCGACAAGTCTGAAAGGACTTAACAAATTAGCTCCATTGTACAAACAGCAGCTGACACGAAGAATCACTACAAATCTTGTACATATAAAAAACGCTATTTTCCTCCCAAATCCCATTACTAGCGTTTCGCGGTGTTTATTAGAAATATCGCACGCGCAATATTTCTTCCATACCCTTGCATTTTGTGTCTAAATGAAACGATCGCGATTACGTTACGTGTTTACTCAATAATTCGATACGACAGATGTCTTGTTGTAAGGCATGGGCGACAGCGGATAGCTGGAATATATCCATCTGGTTCAAATAAGCTAGGAAGTGGTTTTGGAGGGTAATAGGGGTTCATTTTACTCATTAAAAAGTAAATTATTTTGTATTTTAATTATTCTGAAGCGATGATTTTTTTACCTTTTAAATTAATATAATAACACATCATAGATAATGAAACCTTCATATTTAATTAGACCAATGATATTTCGGATTAATTGTTTTAATGCAAAAAATAAAGACATTATTTATTATTATATAGTGATAAATTAATAAATATAAACAAAACGACTTTACAATGCAGAAACTTACTCCTATGATACCTACTATAAGCTATTTATCCATACTATTAAAAAACGCCGTAATCTTTCAACTCACGCTACACTCTCGTATAGGTTGCGATTCGGCAACGACTCGTCATTTCTCGCATTGTAGTAATCCGCTGATTTACTAGGACATTAATCAGGTTGACGGCCGATAGGGACGGAATCAGCCGGCTTGCTCGCACCGCCATCTTTATTCCGAAGCCAGACCTGCGAACGGCTTGCGAAAAGCCCGTAAACTTGCCACTTTTAACATGCATGTTTTTGGATTTTTGTTTCCGGATTTCACTATTTAAATTATTTAAAAAAAATTAAAACACGGCAGTCACTAGCCATTTAGATTAGAGTTTGAAATAAATAAATTAGAGTATTAGTTTGCAGAAAGTCGTTTTTAAATAAAGAAATTTGTAGCTTACATTACATTAGTAGGGTTACACACAAAACCTATATTGGATATTATTCGTAAGATATAGTCGCTACACGGCAGTTTGCGCATGAACATTAGCAGGATCTTCCAGATAGACTATCGAGTGGTGATAGGAAGTCTATATAGTAAGTCTATAGGAAGACTATCCTCACTCTGCACAATTATGTCGGCTCCACAAAAAGACATGGTATCTGAAATATGAGTTCCAGCTGACGCATATTTATAGCACTTATTTTAATTTTTTTGTTGAGCTGTGACATGTTCGTCTATCATGATTTATTGTGGACGTTTCCTGTTGCTCTCTTTTACATAGTCTGACTGCAACATGTCCTGCCGACAAAATTATGATTTACAACCGATTGTAACTATTAAGAATATATGACTCGTTAGAAGATCATATCTTAACATTCATAAGACTCGAAACAATAGAAATAAATACATCTTTTGAAGACGTTCTTCAAAAACTCAACAAGGAACTTTCATTTAACCCTATTTTGAAATCTAAATATACAGTTCAATCTAACAATTAGATAATGATTTCTTAGATTTACACGAATGTTACACATTGAAATATTTCAATGTCAAACAATAAGAGTAAGAAAAAAAAACGCATATATATTATCAATAAAACATTTTTAACAAATAACTAAAATACAACTCATAGGAAGTGGAGTATAATCCAAACAGTCGAATATCCACTCGTAGAGATCAATATATATTTTTTCGGCTAATACAATATACCTGATCGAATAGCATATATACACGGCCTGACCCGAGAATATACGCCGAACCACCACTGATTGGGTCTCCGACTACCTCACTCACAATACGAAATGCAACAGCTAAACTGTTACAGAAAAGTTGAATATGGTTCTGTTCTGTGGTTACCTACCAACCCTTCCGAGCCGTCATACTTTTAACTCTAGGTTTTATTGTAACTTTAGCAATAAAGGCTTCAAATTAAATATATTTTAAAATTCAACCCCACATTCACCCCGTCTTTAGAAACTACGAATCGGGAAATCAAACATCACCCCCTTCCACCCCAATCAACCGTAAATCCTCATTGGAGTATATAATATTTTTAATTTTCAACTTCGTCAGTCGCCGCTAATACATCAGGGTGATTTACGCGCCGATCCGGGAGAACTTGTGGATTTATTGCCCGGGTGTTCGTGTCGAGAGACCGTGCCATCTTGTGATGGGGCGGCGTGCCTCCATACTTTGTGTTACTAGCTCTGAGTGTGTTTAAATTGGGCAGGACTGCGTCAAAATTGAGAGATACATTTGTCCTTAAGATACGCAAAGGTGACACTAGTATCTATAAAAGCCGTTGCGTAGATACAGGGCACACAATTCATCAAAACGCGGGGGTTTTTTTCAACCAAAAATTCACATAAAGAGTTATGAACCTAGGACCACGCGGTTCACAGTCCTAAAATGTTGCCAATCGACCAATAAGGTATTTCGTAATAACTTATAAAGAAGTACTAAATTTTTTTGAATACCACTCGATGTGCCTAGATGGGGTGGGATAATGACTTCATCAATGTTGATGGTAGCTTTATAGAATAAAATGATTTTCTAAAAATGGTGTAAAATTAAATTAAAAAGTGCGTGGTGGCCTGTTGGTAACGGACCAGACGCGGCTGCCTACATGTTCACGGTGGTAGCGGGTTCAAATCCCAGGGCACACCTCTGACTTTTCGGAGTTATGTGTGTATTGATAGTCAATCACCACGCACTTTAACGGTGAAGGAAAACATCGTGAGGAAACCTGCATACCGTAGCGATTTTAAAGAATTTCTACGGTATGTGAGTCCCCCAACCCGCACTAGGCCAGCGTGGTGGACTATATGGCCTAACCACTCTCAATCGATTCTCTCGATTGTAGAGTAGGCCCGTGCCCTGCAGTGGGACGTATATGGGCTGATATAGATTGATATAGGTGTAAAATTGTATTCAATTTGATGTTTCTATAATCGTCTTTTTGGCCGTTGAACATGCTCCATTAATATAAACAGCGATAAGTATAAATGCAAATGATAAAACGAACGAGTGAGTTGTCTAAGTGGTGGCCATTACAAATAAATACTCAAAAATATTTAGGGAACCATGGTTCTGTTGCAGATCGTTGAGGAAAGGAAGCAGCGTTAAGGGTTGAAATGAATCCCAAGGGAATCAAATTCAATAAATTACTTACTACAATAAAAGTAGTTACCAAATAAGCTTAAATGTTTTGTTAATTAGTTGTCAGTCAGTAGTGAAATCTTAGACAATGTAAATAGATTACAGTTTTTTATAGCCAAAATTCTTAAGATAGACGAAAATATTTTTAGCACAGTTTTTCACGAATACATTTTCAGTCTGACCTAGTTTGTGGGAAGTATCTAAGAAATCATTAATATTCAAAGTTAATTTATTCATAATTATCTCTGTTCTTGTTTTCGCAGTCCAGGTCTTGTGTTTTAATACTAATAAGTGTTCTAATAAGGTTACAAGTCAATTTTGACGTAATATTGCGGATTTTCTTCGTCAATTTTATTTAATTTGGGCGGAAACAGGATAAGGAGACGCGGTAAAATGTGTGGGTTCGGAAATATTTAGTGTTGTACAATGGGGATAAAAACAAAATAAACTGATTGTAATGGGAATATTGTGTTTTTAACGTTATTTTAATTTTCGTGTTGTAGCTAAAGGTATCTAGCATATAAAAGGTAAAAAAAACAAATAGGTAGCAACTTCGTTTTTTAATGCAAGATCGAAAAATCATGAAATTCGTAACGTTAAGCAACGATGCAAATACAACTGACCCACTAAAAAGGGGTAACATAATAGATTTGATTACATAAAGTTTTAAAGTTGTGTCGATACGTATCAAGGCGAAAAACGGCTAAACAAAGCCCACCCCAGCCCAAATAATTATTCATTGTGTTTTTAACAGGCGCGCCAGAAGGCCGCGCGAAAATTGTAAGAGGCTACTAGCGCGGTGCGAGGCTCAGTGATGTCGTAAAAATTGTTCTGTGGACGGTGTGGAGTCGATTGTTATGTTAATATTATTATTTTTTTGAAAAAAAAAGATTTTTAGTCAATTTTGAATTCGGAATTAAATTAAACAATTAGGTAAATAAATGGGTTTTCTAATTCGTAGTAAACGAATTCTTATTTTCTGAGTGGTGTTTAATTTATTCCCAATTTCTTAGGTTCTGCTCTTTTCTTAGACCTCAAAAGGTAACAGATAACTCTTGGATATCATTTTGTCCTATAGACATTGTTGACAAGATAATTGACCATCCATATGAACGAAAATGACGATTTTAATTAAATTTTATAAATATTAAATTTCGTGTCAATTGCTTATCTATCAAGAGCTAAACCCTTGCATAGTTCTATTTAAAGAATGTCCAAAAAAATCTAAATTAATTGACAATTATATTAATCTATATGGATTAAAAAGAATATTTTTTAAACTGGTCTTCATACTACCCAAATCCACAGGATTTTTTCACACCACGACCCCTCCACCCCCTCCCGTGTCCTCACTCGGGTACAACCATCTCCTGACTTGTTAATGCCGCCAGCCTACTATCTTAGCATATTGCAAGACTCTAAATAACACCATTATTTCCAACGTCTACCCGTCCAAATACAGAAACGTTATCACGGGGAAAATATTTGATGGCTCCGCGTGCAAATTGAATTTATTATTTAGGTATAATCAGGGGTTAGTACGCTGCATATTTATGAATGCCCATCGAAGAGTGAGGCTTTTTTTCCTGCCGATTGGGGTGGGAATCGCAATCCTGGGACGCGTTTTCATGTTTGCGGGTAGATTGGAGTTTTACTAAACTATATGGGATCGGTTTTAGTTCGTGGGTTAAGGTAATGGGGCGGATAATGGCGTGGTTGAGTGTCAATGGTGTAAACCGGAATTATTGTATAACTTTTAAACAGTTTGTATTAGTTAAGTTTAGTTCTTAATTAATTTTGAATGCATATAGTTTTTAACCACCATAAATTAAGTATTTATTGTCGTTAGAAAACCTGCGTATTTACTCTAGAAACAATTACAAAAATGTCTATGGTAAGTGAAGTTCACAACCATTAATAGGGTAGCGTGGTAGACTATTATTGTCGAGGGCTCATGCCCTGCAGTGGAACGTATTATGGAATATAATTGTTTTATTACATATAGTATAATTTTCGTACAATTCTGATACATTAATCCCATCCACTTACATAATCTAATATTATTTTATAATCTTTCTAAATAATGACTAAACTAATAACCCGGCTAATGGCTTGCCGCTGTGACGAAAACCACTCATACTCATAAACTCGTAGACCAAAGAATTATAGCCGCGAGGGATGTCATGTACCCCGCGAGGGGGTCACACCACCCTCTTTAAAACGCCGTCATTTAAGACAATAAACATTCTAAGGTGAATTACATCGAAACAAGCTTGCTCGCGAGTTTGTGGGTTCTTATTTTTGTAAGAAATTTAGAAAAGTGTCATCACTCATTAGTGTGGTTTAATATTGTAGCGTAGAAGATCGATTGCTTGTCTCTAATTAAACTGTTCTATTAATCAATGCTAGGGGATTTCCAGGATATTTTTTCACGTAACTATAGCAAATTCGACGTGCACTCGTTTTCGTAGACGACTTTCGTCTGCGTCGACGTATGTAATTGTCTTGAGGTGTCCATTTGGTCTAGGATCTTCATTTTAGCGGACCTAAGCAGTAAAAAATATTGTATTGTATCGGCCCATATACTTCCCACTGCAGGGCATGGGCCTCCTCTACAATCGAGAGTACGATTGAGAGGGGTTAGGCCATATAGTCCGCCACGCTGGCCTAGTGCGGGTTGGCTGAATACCATATTAATAATAGTTACCGTAGTAAAAATATTAAAAAAACACTGAAAGACAGATGCCTGTCTTGGTATTGTACTATTAATTGTTAGATTAAAGTTTCTATAATATTTTTATTGTTTTTATTTTTTCTGTTTTTTAAGGAGTAATGTAAATAAATATTTGTTTTTTATTAGATAAGACCTAATTTCTAAATTCCCAAAATTCAATTAACTGAAAGTTGGCTGTTTTTGGCTTAATCCACGGCACGATTATGTCTATCCCTTAAACACATGTCGAATTCATAGTGGGCGCGTTTGAAATTCTTAAGCCCACTATCAGTAAGTATAGCCCGTCGATCAATATTGATGCTTGGTGGTCCACGGATCCATGGTACAATGGACCGCGGTGGATCTGTGGGCGGGTTGAATAGAATACTATTGCAATAGCATTGACGGGTTGATTGACCGCGTGGATTTACATTTTTAGAAATTGATTTGATTCTGTTTTTTTTTAATTAGTAATTTTAGTTTCGTTTTGTATTCATCGAGTCGTTGTTAAAATGCTCGTGGTAATTTTAAATAAGCGTAAATATGAAATTTACATAGAGTGGCCTGGTTTTTCAACACGAAGTTAGTGCGCCATATACTCGTATATAAGGATTGAATATGGGTAATTATAAAATATTGTACCGTTTTTTACGATTATGCACGCGATTAGAAGTTCATGAAAATTAAGACGCCAATGGTTACATCAGAAGCAAAATGTTTTCTTTCCAGTAAAGTTGCCTTAAATCTACTAAGTATATGGGTAAAAATACACAGAAAAGTAGTCACTAATAACAAAACCAATCGGAATATTACATTTTCATGTGCACCAAGACTTTGTGGCCCAGTAAAAAACTAACATTTCAACACAATAAGTTAATTTAACTCCGCACAGATTCCAACAAAGAGCTGGCAAATAAATCCCATCATAATAAATAACTCAATACCTTAATACTTAAACATTAACTACTTAAATTTATTGCCCGTTCCTGACTCCTGAGAAAAAAGTAGGGACAGAAAAAAAAAGAGAAAAACAACATCCGATCAGTTTAATAGCTCAGGGTGGATGAATCAAGTACTTTCTGTTGGGGTGAGCAATTTATTTGGCACATTGTTCCATTTTCCTTGCGTTTAATTCGATTTTATTGTGACGTCACGGTTGCAATGTTACATTGCAGATAGGTATAGTGGCTGCGTCCGCAAACCCGCCTAACCCTTCTCAATCGTAGGTACTCTTGATTTTAGAGAAAGCCAGTGCCCTGTTATGGGCGTATATAGGCTGATACAGATAGTGGGTGCAATTTGGTTATATGTATAGAGAGGCCATTTCCGTGATCATGATGTCATAACAGAGTCCTATTATTGCAAGGGACCATATGTGTTGATACCGTTGCATTGTGTCTATCGTGAAACTCATGATGCGTCGAGGCATTTATTGAAAGAAGAAAGAAAGACAAATGCTTTTATTATTATGAAATTAGCTGCACACAACACCCATACATTATTATAATAAAACAAAATACTAAAATAAAAAGGATAAAAATCAGGCAGGTACATTTAAGCATGATGCGCGGCTCACTCGCGACGCCAGGCTATCATCTCATTGTGCTAAGTGATAACAGCAGCTACCACACTACCTAACGCAGGTTTTCAGATGTAACGTTGATGTAACCTTTTTGAGTCTTAAATATCATCCAAACCTCATTTTTTCTATCAAGTGTGATTTGAAATATAACTATTTTTTACGGACAGTCCACCCCGTCACCACGAAAGCTGTAAAGCAATCGAAACGTCGGGAAGTTAAAAAATGTAAAAATTAAACTAAATCGCGATAAAATCCGTAAAAACTAGTTTTATTTCAATGTGTAACATTCGCGTAAATCTAAGAAACCATTACGCAAATGTGATTTGTCATGATAGTCATGTCCGTATCTCATTCATTAATGAACTTTGGTAGTCAATTTTAATCAGCTAGTCGTACTTCGCTCAAAGCTTAAATAACATGTTATATTGGGCCCTCCTCGCACGCACTATAACAAAGGGAATTCAATTTTAAAATCATTTTAAATTTCTTTTCTACCTATATATCGAAGTGTCAAATATTTTGTAACTATCCTCACACCTATAGCAAATTATAATATTTTTATTGAGGTCGGTGTGTTAAAGTTAAATAAAATATGTAAATTAAAAAAGCAACAAAGGATTTCCTCAAAGAACTTCATCTACTTACGGTTTAATTATTTACATTCTAATTTTTGTCTAGAATATTTGGAACTTTTACAAATTAAATTATATATTTACACAGTTATTTTTTTATTAAAATTAGCTTACTTTCCCGCCCACACATACACTACTGAAACGCCTATGAGCCATTATCAACAACACGCAAAGAATTGACACCGAGCTCTGAAGCTCGTCGAGTCTTTTAAGAACACTAGTTCGTTTCATACGTTTCATCGTTTCATACGTCTCATCGTTTCATACGTCTCATCGTTTCATACGCTAATACGGAGTCCTCGAAACCGACGAGCGTGTATGCAAAGATTAATGACAGTGGATGAAGCGAAAGAGGTGTGTATGGACCGTAGCACTTGGCGCTCAATAGTCTCTGCCTACCCCAATGGGACATAGGCGTGAGTTTATGTATGTATGTGGCCCGTTTCAACCCACATCGATGTTAATAAAAAAAACAAAAAGGAGTTGGAAATATAAAATTATCTACTCCCATTCACCTCAAGTTAGCTAATGTATACCCTTTAAAAAAGAATAACAGCCTTGTCCCTATATTCCTGAAGAGGTAGGCAGTGATACCAACGCCTAGCCAAACTAAGGGTCCCAAATGCAACGCAAGTCTTTCGCGGCGAAATCACAAGATTCTCAAACCGAAACCATCAAAGCGAATTCTCCAGTTGCCCAAAAAGACGGCTCTTTTAAGTTAATTGTTTAACACAGTAACCTAGCCAAGTAATCTTCATAGAGACCGACTGCTGTCGAGTAAACTGCGCGCCGGCATACAGACTCCGGTCGGCGTCTTTGTGTCAAGTGTCTTTTTCAGCAGTTTACACTCAGATTAAATGATAAGACGGGCTTTTGGTAATTGAGTAATAGGGTTTTTGTGTCCCCTCATATTCCACATGCTGTAAAGTACGTAACAAGTGTTTTTTTGTAGTTTGTAGTTTGAATATTGAAAGCTCCAAGGGATTGCATTTTCTAAAGTTTAATTTTATCAAAACTAGTATTTATGTTACGTTTACGCATCATGGTAATAGGAGATATAATGTGATTTTTACGAAAAACTAGTTATTATGTGTTCAATAATTTAACAAAAATCTAAGTCAATTTTATTTATTTAACAACTTTAGTCTTCAAAGTTTGTTATAATACCTAAAATCTTACAAAATCTATTTTTTTTAATGTTTATACATATACTCGTATATAATAACATTTATGTGTATCTATCTATCTATTCAGCCACAGGAAGTCAACTGCTGAATATAGACCTCCAAGGATCTCTACATCGACCTGTTGGAAGCAGCTTGTATCCAGTGACTTCCTGCAACCTTATCCAAGTCGTCCATCCATTATGTGGGTGAGCGTCCGACACTGAGTCGTTGAGTCTCTATATAACATTAATACCATGTATTGAAGCCTCTCACTATGGGCCTTATTAGGCGGCTCAAAGTCACTCAACGAGCTATGGAGAGGGCTATGCTCGGGGTTTCCCTACGAGATCGAATCAGAAATGAGGAGATCCGGAGGAGAACTAAAGTAACCGACATAGCCCAGCGGATTAGTAAGTTGAAGTGGCAATGGGTGGGGCACATAGCGCGGAGAACTGATGGCCGATGGGGCCAAAAAGTTCTCGAATGGAGGCCACGTAGCGGAAAGCGCAGCGTAGGACGTCCACCCACAAGATGGTCAGACGACCTGGTAAAGGTGGCGGGACGTCGCTGGATGCAGGCTGCCTCCAACAGGTCACTGTGGAAATCATTGGGAGAGGCCTATGTTCAGCAGTGGACTTCCTTTGGCTGATGGATGGATTGAAGCTAACCTAGATAGTCCACCTTGTAAGTGGCCGTCCGATTTCTATGTTTAATTAAGTGACACTCCACTTCAAAAAGCATTCCGCAATTCCTAAACACAACCCACATAAAAACGTAAAACTTGTAACATTTGTTCTTGTACATTAGTCAATAAATCGAGTGGCGCCATTAGTCGCGGGTTCGAGTCCGGGCCGGAAAGCATGCGTCTTGTTGATTTGTGACGAGCGCAGACGGATTGGGGCTTCGAAAAACATCAACCGCTTTCGTAGTTTTTGATTTACGTATTATGTTGGTTTCCGTGGATAGTTTTATTATGTTGAAGTTTGGGCCTATTGATCTCGGTGTGTGTTTCCATCGCCGCTTGTGTTTTCATATTTTTATATTTTTTATTCTTATTGCTCCTCTGACGAATATAGTTAGTGAATGCAATGTATACGATGCATGGTAATTGCCTTTAACTAATAATATATATTATACATAAATATCTTTAAATATACTAACTTTGTTGTCTGAATAAAGAAATTTATTATTATTATCATTTAAGTGTGCATTTAAACCATCGCAGCGTTTAATGCTACTAAAGTAGGCAAATTGTGCTGATTCAAATCTCGAAAATAAGAATGTTAACATGACTATTAAATGCCCAGGTTGTGATGTGACTCTAACTGAGCTCTAACTATCGAATGACCAACAAACCTACATATATCGTTAGTACAAATAAATTGATAAACTGTAATCACTTTCGTAAAATGCATGTTGCGTAGCGTTTAAAACTTTTACATACAACTAAAAGTGCAGAAATGTAGTATTTTTGTACTGGCACTACATTATAAATAAAGACTGCACTAATGCACTATATCTGAACTCTGATGATGATTGAATATCCATATAAAATGGTAACTGTGAGGTGATCATTTCCTATTCAATCCTTTTAAGCATGGGCCGATCTCACAACCGGACATACTTCCTTATACCACTACTAGAACTTAAAACTTTATGTTCACCATATAGGCAGCGTTTAACCAAGCGGATACGCCCTACCACCAAATAAAAAAACAAATTGGTGCATCAAAAAAATCAACCCAATTATAAAGCTACGTGCACACGCGCGTCGTTCTCGACCGACAAGCGTCAAGCGGCAAGCGACATTCATTTTTCGAGTTAACGAGTGATTTATTGCTTCCTTCACGCGGGATTAGCGCGATAATAATACGGGCCAAATGTTTCGCTCGATGCGCTCGCCGCGCGACCGTGTGGCGGTGTGTACTCGCCTTTATAATTGGCTTGTGATTACTGGGTGATGTGTGGAAGTTTCGAGAGAAATAAAATTATTTAAATTGAATATGCATAAATATTGGTATATTTTATTAATTATTAGATCTGTTACGGTGTGTGCTTTCCGTACGTCGTAGTTATCCTTGGTAAGACTTATGGCAAAAGTAGATTCCTTTGGCAAATGTTAATTATGATCTTTGTTAGTAGGATTTATTATTAGATTTCGATAGCCAAGTTTATTTATAGGGATTTAAAAAAGATCGAAGATTTTCTGATAACGTTGTGTTACGAGAAAATAGTGTGTGACTACAGCAAGTGTTGAAACTAACATAGAATTCGGAATTGAGTTGTACTACCGTCATAATATGTAAAACAGATACGAAACAACTTTGATGGCACGTATCGGTCAGATCGTACAATATTCGGTGCCCCCTTGAACTTGTCTCTTTTCAAAAGACACATCTAATCTACGATTCTTTAAGTATTCTAATTTTATTGATTATGTTATTATTAACAAGTGATAGTACCACATTGTAGTTAAAAACGGTATAGCTGCTCTGTAATTGTCATGGACTACAGAAGGAATGCGGTGCCTTGACCAGGGTGGTATCTTTAACTGTCGTACTGAAAAACTATGGCTTTTCAGCCGTGTTTCGTCCGGTTGGTGAGATTTTCACAGACCTATCACACCTTGCCCCTCAACTTTTTTTGAGAGGCAGCAATACTTCCGACCCAAGTGCCATTCTATGTACATATATAAATAAATAAATAAATACACCCAACAGACACATACATAGTCCTGATCCCACACTAAGATCGAGTTTTGTGTCGTGGATATCAGGATCTACGAGACACTTTTCGGTCTCACAAACACCCAGACCCGAAACAAATACCTGTGGTTCACACTAATATTTGTTTCAGTGCGGGGATCGAACCCACGGCCTCTCGTTTCACGGCCGGCGTCTAACCCACTGCGCCACGGAGGCTGTAAAAAAATATGTACATAGTGTGAGCCGTTTACTCGTTACAGATGCTACAATTTTTGTCACTTTTTACTATCATTATAATCATAAGCTATAGATTTCTTTGTCGAATGGTGTGTTGCATATTAGTCGCGTCTGTATATAATGTAAGCTCAGCTCGCATCCATTGACTTAATCAAAAACGATCAATATGTGAACGGTGATACTCGGGATTCCACTCCTTTCTTGAGCGTTTCGTACACGCGTACTGGTGTCCACGCAAGTGTTTGCGAAATAGCGAAAAAATCTACTTGTCGCTATAGTTTTGATAACTGTATTATTAAAAATTAAAACCAACTGACTAGGTCGGCGTGGTAGATTGAGGCCTACATACATGCATCTCACATGTTTATTGTTTTTTTTTTTTCATTTTTATTTTTTTTATTTTTTTTGTAGATCTTATGTTTTGTTTAATCTTAAAGGTGACCCCTGTCTAACAGTTGGATGTATATGAGCTAGTATTGCTATTGTTGTAGTAACAACATACTGCTTTGTGTTTGCTTTTTTTTAATTTCCAAAGAAACTGGGCATCGTAATAAGTTGTTAACGTTTCGTAAGGACAGCTTCCGCGGGTGGTATCTATTTCTGATAGATTTTCACACTTGCTATTAGCTCAATCAGAGCCAGAAATGTGTAACATATTTTTTATAACTATTATTTCAAGTGCTTATAAAGGAGCCAATTCAGGTACCTACACATCACACATATTTTTTCAAATACACTAATTAATATTTTTTTAATTTTCAAAGATGTAGGTACTAATTTGAGTTGGAAATACTTAAATTATTATATAGTTGTTAAGTGTTTATTATATTGACAATAAATCCGAATTTATGTCCAGATGTTTTCGATAAAGTTACAATATTATTACACTAAGATTAATTGGCATTGATACTTTTTTATGCTTCATTTTATGTATCTGGTTTTGTGTTTTCACTTTACCCAATTTTATTTAGAGGATTAAGGATTTAATCCCAAAATTTAAAAAATCCTTAGGTTCTCTTAAAGTTTGGCATCATCGAATTCTACAGTTAATTTCTGTTGTACATTTTCTTTTGTTGGTCTAGAAAAACGACTTTTTTAAGGGCAAGAATTTAAAATAAGAAAAGAAAAAAAAGTAAGGGCCAAAAACTGTCTCTAGGCAGAAATTGGTTGCCAACATGTCTTTGAAGACAAAATATTTTATTGTAAATATCTGGTAAATAAGCGAGGAAATCTCCTTATATCGATTTTAGGACTGTGGACCCTTAGACATGCTAACGATGGGATGATTTATAAAAAATAATCTACATTTTAGAAATGCAAACACGCACTACGCCATCATAGTGGACTAAATGGCCTAAGCCCACCCAATCGTTCACTCGATTGTAGAGGAGGCCCGAGCTGCAGGGCTCATTGGACGTATGTATATGGGCTGATACAGATACAGATTTACGTAATGGCACGATTTAATTACCGCACATTGCCGAATACAGCCTTTCACCAAGCAAAAATATCATAATATTGGGGATTCATAAAAAAATTATTAGAATTTCATCTACACCCCATGATCTCTTTATCATTTCGTGAAAAAAAAAATATACCGAAACCGCTTTTCTCCCCGCCTGTCCATAGACAAGTTATCAAAATGCTCTTCTCGTGAACAATTCGTGTGCTAAACGCTCACACTCTGCTACATCGGTGCACGCCGTAAACACTTTATCTACAACTATTTGTTTTTATACATATTTTATTCGAATATACGCAACGATTTCGACAAATTCACACGTACTCGGTTGAGTGTCGTTGTATGGCTGTTGGTGGAAATGCTTTTTCAAAGATTTTTTGTAATAAACCAAAATTTAATGTGGGAACTTGGAGTAATGTTCTTCAATCAAAGATCTGAATATACACAAGTAGCGTTGTGATCGATATTAAAAATAGAAAATCTTGATGTGCCTCACCACATTTTGTGATATTTATATTCTTAAACAGCTGTAACCGCACCATAATGCAAACAATTTAATTTAGGTTCGGTTTTTTCGATGTCACGATCATTTATACACTGTATACAATTTGGGCGGTTTTTTCATATTTGAGACTTACATAGGCTACAAAGTTATTTTTTGATTTGTTATCAATAACTGAGAACAGGGTTTTCTTCTCAAATTGACGAGAAAACAATTAAACACAATTCAGTTTTGTCGCGCACACAAACGCCCTCTGAAATTTCAAATAATCCGAATATAGATAATATAAACATTTTAGGTGCAAAGCATCCATCTGCATTAGGTCCCAAACGGTGAAACTTTGCATACAAATAACAATTATACGCTGGAAGAGTGTTGCGAACGAGATAAATAGATCCCACAGCGGCAGTCCCGTTTGGAAATGACCACGATTCTTCATTAACAATACGTGGATAATTGTAATTCATTTTTATTAAATTTGAAGTGTTAATGATACATATTTTGATATTTTGCCTTTTGTAGATGATTTGTCGGTTTTTGTATAGGAGGGTTCGAATTCAGGTTATATTGGTTTGAGTAAGACTTTGATTTTTCTCCGTAGATGATGTGAAATATAATTTTTGGGTTTTTAAGAGAAATCAGAAGCAACATTTCTCTATTAAATTCGATAAGATAATATCTAAGAATAATGGACGCTGTAATATTGACAGCGTGTATTGGCTGTGAATGTTTGGATCGGTCTAGGTTCGACTCTCAAATCAAGGAATTAACTTAATATAAGTTGACCCTCTTGAAAAATATAATTTGCTTCGATAGCGAAAAACATTGTAATGGGTTAACAGTCAACATCGATAGAAAATTCATGCAGATAGAAAATTGTACAAAATGCAAATTACTTTTGATAAGATTGACCTAAGTGTAGGATAAGGGAAAGAAGAAACGGAATAGAAAAATAAGTATTACCAATACCCTTATTAACAATTCAATTTATAAACAAACATTCATTTTCAAATCCAAAATGGCGTGTAAGAATATAAAAGTTCAATAGCCACCACAAAACCGCACAATCATCGATTGATTCCCATTGTTTCAACAGGAGCCGGAGACAATGGGCGCGAACGCGAAAATCGTTCTCTATTTAAATGCTATCCGATTTGATCGTTCAATTAAACGTGAATAGAAAGAAAAGAGGTTTACACTCCGAAATCCTTATAAATCAAACTGGCTGATAATAATTGCTTTGCGGCCTTTTTTCGTGCGAGATCATCGCGTTCTATTTTTGAATTGGTGAAATTTGGCCGGTAATTGATGGTTGACTTGGGAGATTCATTAAAAAGTTTGTACTATGAATATTTAAAGTAGATTTTTGTGTCATAAGTTATCTATCTTCTAAAATCTGCTCCTAATTTTTGAAAACAGGGCTTTCTACGCCCGAAGATTACATTATCTGCACATGGCAAGTGAATACTGGCGATAAAGTGTTAAAAATACAAAGAGAATGAGCGTCCAGTAGTCGTTTAGTAGTGGTCTACTCTGTAACACTATAGGCTATGTGAATTTGTCTGGAAATATAAAATTAAAAATTAACGCTCTGATTAAAATATGTTTTAATGATGTTAAAAATACGACATAGGGCTCAGTCAACAAAAGATAATATTCTGAAGTTAATACCGTGCACTTTTTCTCGCTCACACTTCCGCGCCATTTTTTTATTTGACAGGTTGATAGCAATGCGCAATGCTCTATACTGTTTAAATTAAAAAGTTTACGTTCCAAATAGGGACTGCAATCGAAAATCAGTTTTTAATTTAGAATAATCGATTGGGAGTGATGTGTTGGTTTTTAATCGAACCATTCTGCGGATAAAGTCGGTAAATTTAATATTTCAAGTTTGATGCGTAAGTTAGTTACAATTAACCGCAGTATGCACAAACTGACATACAAATTGTATGCAAGTGTTATTGAAATGTTCGTTTTCACTTTCAACATTTTAATGGAATAATGTAATTAACTTAATTTGGCAGTGCATGTCATTTTGTCTTATGCCGGCATTTGTGGGCTATACATCTTTGAGGTAAATAATTGATATTATTAACATGAAATTGTGACTCCTATGCACTTAGTCATTTATTTGGCAATATAAATTCACTTAAAAAGACTTTTAATATCAACGTAGTTAAACGTATTTTTGTCTTTATTTTTCAATCACCTGAATTTAACTCAAAACTATAACAAAACTACATAAAAACTCGACAGCAAATCCAAAATATCCAATCAGCGCCATCTGTTGGATTTTTTTATGAAATAAATTTAATCAGTATTCCATACCTCGATAGCTAATGAATTAAAGCATTTAGTTGGCTCATAATCGTCCCGTCCCCCGCCCGCGCCCCCTCTCCACGCGAAGGGGTGGGGGCACCCCATCGGCCTCTGTAATTTTATCGAGTTATAAATTTGAATTTGTATAATGCGGCCGGCATTAACGCATGATTTATACAACTTGACTCCGCTAAGATTTCAAAGATGAAAAACAATAAATTTTGTACCCGTAACTATTGCGTTTAATGGCAATGCGGGGGTTGGAATCGCATGGATGAGGCGGTGCGGTTTTTTCAAGATTTAACAAACTTGATGGACTTAGTTGATGATTTATGATGTTTTCATACGTTGATTTAATTGATTTTCAAATAAGTTTTACTAACAAATTATGATATAATAAACTATATTTTTAAATATTATTGCGAGTAAGCCCTGTTTTAATTGTAATTACCATAAAACCGGGCATTTTTAAATTGGTAAATAAGTAATAAATATCGATATTTACCAATAGTCATAAACATATTAGAAACAATACAATATTTTATTTATTATAATTGCAATTCAGTATACAATTTAAACAAAAATAAAATCTACACAAAATTAATTCTAAACACACATTTAAAACATCACAACCGCACGAAGATTCACACTGCATCAAATTAAACAAAAAACAAAACCTGCCCGGTCGTATCCACGCAACCCCTGACGCGGGCAGAGTTGACGACTTTTTACTTGGTGGAATTTATGCGATACATTTAGGAGGCGCACCGTCGTATACAAGTCAGTTAAATATTTAGCTTTCATCCTAATTTATACGGTTTATAGTGAAAAAAGCCGGTCCCGCTTTAGTTCCGCGCCGTAAATACACTTGATTGATGCACTTTGTGGTTTGAAAAAAAATTGTCTCTTGTTACATAACCGCTTAGATTAAACGTGCTTTTATTTTGTTATGCTCTTCGATTTGGACGTGTTATAATTGAATATTGGTCGTGAAATGAAAGGCAGTAATCGATTAATTGATTCGATTAATAAGTGATTGATTGAGTTCGAGTTTCAATTGCGTAATTTGAATTTAGAATATAATGCTCTATTTGATTATGTTCCTTTTTTAAAATTAGCGTAGTATTATGTTTGAAATCTCAGAGAATACGTGAGTCTCTTCTATACTTACCATAATTTACCACATCCACTAAAATCGAGACAATTTTAAAAGTAACAACGCATCTACTTGCCCCTTGGTGTTATAAAAACAGTGAAATACTTGTATCGTGGGTGAAACCGTAGTACACAACTAGTATTTTATAGTTTAACACTCAACAAATAAAATGAAGACTTTCAAATCTCGGTACAGACGATTCTAAACATCCAAACATGTTGTTACAATTTTACGATGCACACAACGTTTAAATAACTAATAAACATTATAACGAATATGAGTGTAGGTTCGATTCCGAGCGCGTATAAAAACTCTGCCTTACATTTGATATATTTATTGGCGTTTTTTTTTTCAATCCGTTTGACATTTACTGTCATATAAACATTACTATTTTGTAGCTTTTATAAAGGTTTTATAATGGGTTAAGTAAGTATGGAAGCAGCTCTATTTTTATTGTTTTGTATGGTCAATGTAAAGTTGTTATGCAATATTATACATTTTTAATTGACTAAAATCCCTACAGAAAATGCAAAAAGACTTTCTTTTGTATATGAGAACAAAAGAAGTCTGTTTTAACTCATTGACCAATGCCTTACCATTACTATTGCCTACGATTGCCTGTATTGTATTATGTGAAACATACCGCAGTGTAAAGCCCGAAAATGATTTTATGCAAGAATAATAATCTATGCTATTATGATTCTTTGTTACAATTATTCGATCGGCGAAGAGGTGAGGTAGTCAATTATTTTGTGAAGTTTATCACAGAATCTTGTGAGTTTCCTCGTATAATAAATTATAATTACCTTTAATTATAAATACTTGTTTAAATCAGGGTATTGTAATGAAAAATCCATTACAGTTTTTATTAAAAAGTCCATATCCATACATCGAACCTGCGTCTTTCGCATGGAGTAATCTGGCCCGCGCCCTGACACCCGACTTTACCTTCAAGAGTTTGTCATATAATATTTACACCCCGCGCATTTTACAACCACGCACCGACGTCCAAATCAAAATTATACTGCCAATTTATAAGTTCCTGTTATGTTTATAATTGTGTTCGATTTTTACGATTTTTTTATAGCGTAAGTTGGTATGAGTCACGTGATTACCGATTATAATTAGACGTGTCCCAACACTATAGACTTGTAGTGCCAAAATTTAAATATAGAATGTGGTAGATCGATGTGTGATAGTCACAGAATAGTCCACTAATGAACAAGCCCCCACATGGATTTTAAACGTCCTGTTGGAAGCAGCCTGCATTCAACAATGTTTTAAATATTCGTCATATTTATAACACAAACATTTGCTCTGCAGTCTTTCATAAATATAGATCCGGACTTTGTCTACTATGATTAAATAAGCCTCTCAAATTTGTATTCACAAGATATTTCCCGCATTAATGTAAGCGATACTTAACTGTAAATACAAATTTTTAAAAGGGAATATCTCTTGTACGTACCGCTGCCAACAAAACAATAATTATTTGATTATTTCGATACAAAAGCGTATTAATCACAACAAGATCCCGAGACATCCCTCACGTAACAGGTTACAAGGCAACTTAATGAGAATGCAGCCCAGTTGTTTATTAGTAATCGGCCATTATGATGCCCATGCAATTAAAGCCATCGGGATAGCCATCGATTTCTATTAACTGCTATGAAAGATGTTTTAGGAAATTACGTATTATGCTTCTGAATGTAAATTGGTATGGACTGGATTATCTGTTGGAAGGAAACTTTTTATGCAAACTAATAACAAAATAAATACACACCCAAAAATAAAGTATTAAAAGTCTTGACATCACATTAAGACACAAATGACAATTGAGTCTAACAAACACCCAGACTTAAAATAAATACGTGTATTCACACGTAATGAACGCTTCTTCCACATGCTTTCCCTTATTCAAACTAGCTTAAAAAAACAAATAAATATTTTAACAACCGTACATGACTTAAAAGTCAACTATGTGCCTTCTGCTTAAACCTAAAACCTCTTTCACAGATGTCTCTTTCCACTCAATACATAGAATATCTCAAAGTGCCAAAAGCTAAGCGTTAAATAACTGTTGAAGGGTAAGTACAGAGCTACATATCACGCGACTTGTGGTAGAAAGGTTTTTTTTCATTTACACGAAAAATTCGTATTGTAATGCGTGGAAATGTCATCGTATATCATTTTGTGCCGGATCACTTAACTTGGCGCCGTGTCCATTGTCGCACATGGTTTTTAGTTTGGTCCTAAATATTAAAATAATAGATTAAGCATTATATTATGTGCATGGTGTATTGACATATGTATATTGTAATAGGTGTATTGTATTGTATATTTATATATGATTATTTGACGGCCTCCGTGGCGCAGTTGGTTAGACGCCGGCTGTGAAACGAGAGGCCGCGGGTTCGATCCCCGCACCGAGACAAATGTTTGTGTGAACCACAAATATTTGTTTCGGGTCTGTATGTTTGTGAGATCGAAAAGTCTCTCGTAGTTTCTGATACTCACGACACAAGCCTCGATCTTAGTGTGGGGTCAGGACTATGTATGTGACTGTTGGGTGTATTTATTTATTTATTTCATCACTGGGGTTAGAAACGGAGCAATAGAAGAATTTAAGGTGGTACTTTGTTAAGACTGCCTCGGTGGCGCAGTTGTGCTACGGTGTGATTGCAAAGCTGAGGTCTCGGGTTCGAATCCCGAGTCGGGCATAGTGATATTGGATTTTTCTATTCATTATCAGCCCGGAGTCATGAATTTGCGCCCAATATGGCGATAGGCTCGCTCCCTATCACATCGTGGGACGAAACATAAGGCGAAACGTGGGTGTCCTGATAGCACCTCTGATTACCCCTTCTGGGAAAAAGGCGTGAGTGTATTTATGTAGGTACTTTGTTAAGTTAGAAATTGCAAGTTGCAAGGAGTCGCTAGATGCAGGTTTCTAACAGGTCTATATGGAATTCTTTGGTAAAGACCTATGATTAGCAGGCGACATGCTTAAGACGGAAAGAGAGAGAAATATTTGTCAGCAACGCATTTCTTGCTCGCTACTTTCAGAACAAGCGGCCTTCAGTCGCGTTGTAGGTCTTAATGGGCGGTGGTAATAGCTAACCAACTGGTTAGCCCTTTGTGTAGACTTTTCTGAAATAAGGAGCTGGATTAAGACATCAAAAAAATTAAAAAATGTTTGTTAGGGCTAGCAAGCACGGGTGACTTTTGTTACTGGGACATAACAGTTTTTGTCACTGCCAAGTCATGTCTCCAAAGCGTAATGCGCTCATGATAATTTAAGAGAATTTCTCGTGACGTATGAACAACGGACACTCGTCCAACACTAGTGGCTGCTGTCCGGCCTGCGCTGTCCAGATAGTGGCCGATGATTTAACGCTCAACTTTTGACACAACTAAGCTTTTCGGACACTGCCGCTTCTGACTATAAATAACGTCTTATGTGAACTTGAGGCTGCTAGTGTCCGCGTTGAGATTTTGGAAATAACTGTGGAAGCGATTACGAGGGTCTGTCTATTTTTGAAGGCATTTTCACAAAATTTAAAGATAAAAATATGAAACAATATTGGAGAAAAGTTATTAATGTAAGAAAGGGTAACCAAAAAGATGGTGCGATTTCATTTAGGCGACACACTGCTAGAGCCATATTTATATACATATATTTTGTTTATATTTCTTCTAGGCAACCTTTGGATAAGTAAGAAAGCAAATAACTGTTGGTCAAAAGTAGAATTAATTCAACAAATTCGTTGTATTTGTTTTAAAATTCTGTCACGAATTTATTAGGTAATAGTTTTCTGCTGTGCTTCTTTCTACTGATTCTATAAAATAACTAAATTCCAATGTCGATAATTTGACCATAAATAGATCTACATAATAAAAATCCCTGATGACTTCAATAATTAATTCACCATTTGATCGTTCCTCTTCCGATACCCCACTATCAGTCAAGTGAACCGGCTCACCTTTCATGTAAGCAACTAAGCAACAGCCCCCCAAATCAAAAGGCAATCAAAAACCCACCCCTATCCCTTTAGTTCCGTCACTTCGAATTTATTCAAACGTTATTGTTTCGCATAAAAATATAACAAACGCGTTCTGTGATGCGAGTTCATTGTTAATAATGTTCGTCTTGTTTTTGTAAGAAATGTCCGATGGCCGGCGTTTTCCGTTTCCTTTGTAAATATGTGCATGTGCGAAAAACTTGGATGTGGCAGCCTGTTTTACATCTGGTGTTTAGCAAGCCGATACAATTATATTGATTTTCTATTTGGATTGCATTGCTGTTACCATTAGGTAAATTGTAAGGACTTTGTCGGGCCAATATAAATAAGTATTAATTGACTACTGTAGTAATGTTAGGTCTAGGCTCAGCAATTTCTAGGCTTCTCTTATCGGTAGATATTCTGCATTCGACACTATATCCCATGTAATTACATTTCTTTGTCAGTACCAAAATACTTCAAAATGTCGTAAATTCTCTAAGGTATAAATCGCCGCGTCCACACCACCACATTACCGCATCCCCGCCAAACTTTTGATCTTATCTTGGAAACTTTCTTCAGACACCCCTCACGACCCGATGAGCCTTCCGCGCCCAATAAAAGCATACATTATTACAATAAAATGGACAATCATTTCGGACATGGTCCATTCAGACGCGCACATACATTTTTTATGGCCTACAACTTGTTATACGTAGAAATATAAAAGTTTACGACGCCAATATACGTCAATTGGTCGTTGATTGTTTGTGATTTTGTATAATTTTTGGTAATAGAGCGTTTTTACCGGGTTTTGCTTGTTGAAGTTCTTTTTTAACCTTTTTATTGTAAAAGTAACGTGAATAAGCAACCAAGTAGAGGCATACTTATGGTGAATAGCAGAGGTATAATTATAACGAACAATTGGTACTCTGCCTCTCAAGCGATGCATTTATCAATGTTTATGGTTGTCTTCTGTAGGATTTTATAAGTCTAAAAAGGGCAATGGTGTTGCTAATAGAATTAATAGCACAATTGAGTTGATAGGTACAAAATTTACATCAACGCTAATTCTAGAATACACAATCATATGTGGCTTCAGTTGTCACTCTGTACCGAAAATTTTTGGGCTTCTGAGGATCCTGATCAATATGTAATAATCATTTTTTTTATTGCGGTGAATGGCGAGACGAGCATGCTATTAACCTGATGCCAAGCAATGCGACCGCTCACGGACAGAAGAAAACTAAACAAAACCATGAATTACAAAGCAATGCTTGGCATTCTACTGCGCTCGCCATTCTGAGACATAAGATGTTAAGTCTCGATTTGTCCAGTAGTTACTCAGGCTACAATGTCCTTCATACCGGAACACAACAGTGCATTTACACCGCTGTTTGTCGGGAGAAATAGACATTGCGGTGGTACCTACCCAGGCGGCCTCACATAGGTATGTGAGACCTATCACTAGGTTTAATCAGTAATTTTCCTTTTCTCAGAAAATATAAAACAGAACAAGTTTTTTTGTATTGTACAATAGATTAATATATGTTCATTTCATAAAATTGTTTTGATTACAATAAAATTTGTATCAAGCCTCACGCTCCATTCACTCAAAAAATAATATTTTTTAAATCTTTCGTTTATACGCGATCGGCGATAATTTTATGAGTTTTATATGGTATTGGTCGCAAATGAAGCCCAAGTATCGCAACTCTGGGAAGCGATCGGGCAGTAAAAAGCTGTAGTTTCATTGCTTTTTACAGTAAGCCATCTTTGATGTGTATAAAATTATTACCCACCAATAAATTACTTTCGAGCGTTGTAAATTAAATTAAAAATAAACTTTAGCCGTCTTGTGATAAGTAAGGCGTTTTCACATTTTGAGGATGTTGTTAAATTTTGACTGTAAAATTAATCAACGTGAGAAAGTTTATAAGAGCCTTTTTTAAGAAATAATTAATATATTTTGACCGTATTTGGCAAAGCTACTGTTTGATAAATTGTTTTATACCGTTGAGAATCGTGCCTCCGATGGGCTCTAAGGTGACTGACATAATACAATATGTTTAGTTGTTCAAAGTAATATTAATTTAGAGGTAATAATTTACCTTTAAATTATGATTAATAAAAGAAATAAACACCAATTAATTATTCATAAAAAATGTTTTTCTTAAACCTACTAAACTATGAAAGGTCACACAACTCGCAGCAAAACTCTAGCTTGATACTCGCAAACCTGAAGACCTTCGTTTTGAAATTTACAAATCCAATTATCGCAATAATTAAGTTGGGTTTTTAATACATTACCGTAACGTGAGTTAAACGTGGCGTAGGTCCGGGACGGTGACGTCACCACATCCTTGTTTGTTAATGTTAATCCAATTTGTAGTCGAATTATAGAATTTATGCATTTCCTCATTTCGCATTTATTTTGTAGAGCATCTTTAATATAAAGGACGGACCTATTATGTTTTTTAGTAACTTGCTACATTCTATGCAGTAATGGTTTTGAAGTTATGAGTGCGAATTAAATGATTGGTAACTTTTAAAGGGAAAAGTTTTCAAACTGACACGATTAGTTGTCAAAATAACCGAAAGTTTGTATGATTTTGTAATTGCCTACTGTATTACAAGTTATGTTTAGGTATATTATAAGTTTTGTATAGTTTATTATACACAGAAACTTATTCCTTGTAACTTAGATATTTCTTTGTCATTTAGCTACTATAGACGCAGACTGACTGACGAGTTTGAGCAGGTAAACAGTTGGTAGCATATAACACAAGATAAGCTTAAAACAAATATTTTCATCGTCACCGGTAATCATAACAACGTAACATAGACATGACAGGCCGTATGGCATAAAATTAACTGCATGTCTGCGGGCTAGATACAAGGGAATGGTGATTTTTGCCATTAAAGACGATGTTCTCCCTTTTTACTACTAGTAATAAAATCCAGCATTCGTGGAGTTGTCAAGGGAACAAAAATATCGCGCCGGAACTGACTTGAGTCAGAATTCTTTCTGACATGCAAATTTTATGAAATCTACTATACGCATTCGGTTATCATAGCAGACTAAGGCATTACAGCTCGTAGCAAGATAGACATATCCAAGACGTTTTTTATTACAATGAATGGCGAGACGAGCATGCCATTCGTCTGATGGTAAGCAATACGACCGCTCATGGACACTAGCAAAACCAAACAACACCATGAATTACAAAGCAATGGTTGGCATTCCTCCGCGCTCACCATCCTGAGACATAAGATGTTAAGTGTCATTATGTCCACTAGTTACTCTGGCTACAAAGTCCTGCAAACCGGAACACAACAGTGCATTTACACTTCTGTTTGGCGGGTGAAATAGACATTGCGGTAGATCCTACCCAGGCGGCCTCACATAAATGACAGACCTACCACCAGTAAATAGACATTGTGTCAGACTTACTCAAGTCTATCTGCTTTTGAAGATCCGACATAAACTCCTGCAAAAAACCATTAGCCATCATCCGCAGCTACCTAATTAAAATCATATATCTATCTAAGATAAGCCGTGATTTTGATCCAGTGCGGGTGACGTCTGTTGATACGGGCCAAGACGTTATCATACTTTATAGTCATTGTGTGTGGTGCCGTCGCTGTTGATGTATTTATGTTACTACTTGTGTGTTTTGGTAGCCTCCATCTTAAGAGTAGCTTTAATAAGTAGCGCGTTGAATGGTTGGAGTTGTAAATATTTTTTGTACGTATAGTTAGATTTTTTTATAATTTTGTTTCGGACTAGCTTCTGCCCGCAAACTTCGTCTGCGTAACTAACTTTGTTTGAAATTAACTTTATTTGGAATTTCCCATCCCGTTCCGTCCCGTACCATTATATCCCGTCTTATTCTCACTCAAGGCATGTAATCAAGTCCCATCCCATCCATTTGAGTATCTAAAAGTAGCAATTATATCGGAATTCTTTCCTCATCCCACGGGAACACTAATTTATTCGGGATAAAAAGTAGCCTAAGTGTTAATCCAGGGTGTCAGCTACCTCCATACCAAATTTCATTGAAATCCGTTAAGCCGTTTCTGAGTTCATCGCGCAAAACCGCATAGACAAACATACAAAAATTCTAAAAATCAATGTTTTGGGTTCTATTACGTTGATATATACCCCCCATATTCGTTTTTCTCATTTATCTTCCATATACAGACATCGATCGGTTACAAATTTATTTATTGCCGTTTTCCTGTCTAATTGATTGATCTACATGAGATCGCGATTGGTAAGATGCTTTATTTTTTTGTGGTAGATCCAGATTTAAGCAGTGCTGTAATGTAAATAATTATTGTGTTGTTATTGGAATAGGTAACTTTATGGTTCATCGAAAAATCATGAACATCATCAAGATTTTGTATAAGATCACAATTACAGTCTTATTTACTAATATAGTGTTAATTATTATTTCCTTTATTTTTTCGTACACTTCATGGTACCCCAAAATTGTCATTCTGTCTTATCTACCCTATGGTAGGTAGTCTGGAAGAGATCACCTCGAGCGATAAGGCCGCCATTGTATACTATTTACAATTTTTCCATTTTTGATTACATTTTTTTTTGCTCACTGCTGTACTATAAGTTTTTAAATAAATACCGTTTGCTCATTGCGCAGCAATCACCTCCCATTGCAAAGAAAGCCCCACTTCCCATCAAAAGTCCGTTCACACAACAATAAAATCATATCAAGATACAGGACATGTTTATGATGTTTTCCGATATTGTTTCTTTTTCCTTTTAGCCAACAGTGACAGCTTTTTACGAGCCATCAGTGGACGCGAACCCGTTCCCTCGTAAATTGCAATTTAGGATAGCGTCCGTACTCATTTCGATCAGTCGTGAATATGGCCGCTTGTCGGATATTTACGGTTTATAAAAATGTAATCGGCCCGTCGAATTTTTGATCGGCCCAAGATTTCTGCGAAGTGGTAAATTTCAAGATTGTCGTAATTTGTGGTGATGCTGCGAAGGGTTTGGCAGGTGATACCGTTGATGGAGCTAAGTGTCGAGGTTTGATATGTTTGGACACTTAATTGGGTTTGGTGAATATCACATAATATAGTATATGTCCAAATCTTGGAACTGAGATTTCATTCTCATCATGATATGGGACGTAAATGTATGAAAGAACCTATTTAATTACTTTATGCATTTAATGTAGCTCAATATTTAAAAAAGGACATTAAAAATGCAGTATTTCGTTGAATTACCGACGGTAAAAAATATGATTATAATAATGTTACGAATTTTAATTGCTGTACTAAGGATGTGGTTGGACTTGTTGGAAGTTGACTCATATTCAACTCCTTGGCTATCGCTTAGTGACTATCAATCGTTTAAAATCAATAACTAAAGAAATCTGTTCTGTGTCTCAGAAGCTTGCATGAAGCATGAAGCGTGTGTATCTTTTAACAGAACCCTGAATAAGTACCTCAAACACAGCAATTCTAACTCCGACTTAAGCACCACATATCAGATTACGATCTCTCAGCTTACTATTAGCAGTTTCGACAATATTGCTTGAAATATGTCATAACACGAAGAATTCCCAAAATTGGGATCTTTACGAGGGGCCAAATAAGTGAACTTAATTGCTGCTCGTTTGCGAATACACCTCTCACTTAGTAACCATTAAAAGTATCGCAAAAATGTGCCTTTCACACCGAGGTATAGTCGTAAACGTATTGATGTGTCGCAATCGCTAAGGTAATTTGATGAGTCCAAGAGTCTTTGAGTGGAATGTTTCCGTTGTCTCTAGTTGGTCGTGTTCATCCTTTCTAATTCAAAGTTATCGCTGAAGGGTTAAATAGGCATGTCAGTTCTTAGTTGACTTGGTAAATTCTTTAAAGTCAAACCTGATATATCATTTGATATCATATTTAAAGTTCGATAAAATACTTTTAAGATTTTGATGTGCAGTTATAATATAAGCTATGAAAAGGATATGTTTGTTTGTACGTGCTGATTTAAAGAACAGTAGTAAGTTACCATGTAAAACAAAATCATTGAGCGATCTTACCAAACCAGAGATTCCTCTCAAGAAATACAAAGATGTGTAAAGTACACCAAGGTACACTAGACCCGCATGATGCACAAAAGTCCATAACAACTTCTCAAAAGTACCCAAAAGAACGAAACTGTCACAATGGATTGTAAACCGTGTATAACGGAAACGCGCAAAAATCAGGTCAAACAGCATGTCAAAAGTTCGAAAGGATCCACCAGCAACCGGAGTATCAATTTAAAAATCGTAAAATTTTATAGTGCCAACATGATATGGAAAAATCATCGCGAATATTTTAAAAGATTCGCGCAATATGCTCCCAGGCGGGCTAACGACTTTAAGTGTTTCGCGCAATAATATATCGACATTCGAGATCGCTATCGATAAATTCCACTCACTAAATACCTCCGAGATGGTCAGTTAAAAATATGAATCTACATTGAGACTAGTTTCGTAATGTTTAAGTTAATTTGTTTGTTTTTTTTGTGAACTGTAGGTACAATAGGAATTGTTTTTTCTCACGATATGTGGATAAGATATATCGGTTTTATAGGGCCTAACCCTATTCTAGATGTCTTCTTCTGTTATGCAGGAAAAGGGCTAAGAAATTTACCCGAGGGCAGTTGATCATGGCCACAATTTTAGGAAACACGATGATGGCATTTTCATATTTAGTAGATTTTTTCTTAAAGGGCTCAAACCATATTAGTTTGAGGAGGTCTTTGGATGGATCAAGTTAATTTTAATCATGTATTTCACACAGTTTGCAACAATAATAGAATCCAAGAGAAACCGCGACAAAAACCTAGTATAAAACAGTAAACAGAAGCCTCTTGTTACTGTAAATTATGCAACAGTTGAGTTACCATACGACCGGAATCATCCGCACTATATCAACCGGGAGGCGTAGAGAATTTTAATTGCGAAATGATTTACAATTGTCTATTGTTCTACAATCTCTGCGAAGAATTGTGGAATAAAAAGTTTTGTTTATGGATTATAGCTATTTAGTTAGCGGATTTGGTGATGGAAACACTCACTTTTCTAATACTTATTTAGAATCGTGTGGGTATTGATAAACTTTGAGGGTGGAGGATATCATAAGTCAGCAAGCAAATTCATAGTTCTCAATTTGGGTTTTCAAAAGTTAGTGTTTTATTTAGTTAATTATCCCTAAAACATAAAATAATAAATAGATAAATAGATTTGAGAATTCACATTGCGGTTGATCATTGCCATCCATCTAAGAAAGCTTGATTGAGTTTAATCCTTTTTGCGTAGACTATAATATTAGAAAAAAAAAATTCGTCCGTTTTTATTTGGGAATCTAAAAAGATTCTATTCCGGAGTATACACTCACCTAAATTTAGTACGGAGATGTAGCCTGAGGTTAGGTCCTTACCAATGATACAGGATTCCCGTCCCCAACGGTATAATATTAGAGATATTCCAAAAATATATAAATATACATTACGTACTTTGAATTAACCCACAATCCTCAAAATCATTCATGATTGGTACAAGTGATATATTTGTTTGAGAATAAGATCGATCTAATAGTGGGAGGAAGGTAAGTAAATCTTATGCCTAGACGAATCACGAATTAAAACAAGTATTCAAAATAAGTCTACCCCGATAACTATAATCTTTCGTCACTTCACATCACAGAAGCTATATTTTCGAGCTGCTTTTTTTTCCTTCAGCCTACACTTATTCCGCTCTTACGTAGGGTCGGGATAATAATATATGTATTGTCTAACGGCCTAAGTCATAGACAGTTTTAAAACCTGTTTTAGTTATCAAATGTTTAATGTCTTCTTCGCTCAAACTGAATGCAAAAATAGTTCCAAAAGGACAAAACATTCGATAACTAAAATCAGTTTTAAAACTGAAAGAGGCCGTAAGTGTTATGAATGTTTGTGGGCAGCGGCAATAATTTCCCATCTAGTGAGCTACTTGCTTGTTTTTCTGACCAATGCTTTATAAACAACGAACCTATAGTAATTTACTCTTTTATAATACAATTAACTAACCTCAACCGGATAAAACAAAAATATTTCTTTGTTTCAAACTTGCCGATTTTTTTTCGCCTAGCAACCCTGCGCTATCTCACGTTGTTTTTCATCAGCGCATCGAGCAAGATCAACGCGAACATATTTATGTGCTCGCTGCACAGCCATCACGCCTTTACGGTAATATTTTTTATTTCTAATCAGCCATACATCTTCGTAACGTGCAATTAGCTCTCAAATCGATCTGTCCGGCTGGAACACAGATGTATTAAGAATACACCATCGCCGCGGGGTGTAGTGCTGCTATTGCATCGATTAGGACTGTATCGATATGTAAATACGATAATCTATAACCGATTATCGGTGGTAAGATATTGTCCGGCCGGGTAGCGACCGCAAAGAACCTGTTATGACACATATCTTTTATTGCAGTGAATGCCGAGACGAGCATGCCATTCGCCTGATGGTAAATGATACTACCGCTCATGGACAGTAGCAAAACCAAACAACACCATGAATTACAAAGCAAAACTTGGCTTTCTACTGCGCTCGCTATTCTGAAACATAAGATGTTAAGTCTCATTATGTCCAGTAGATACTCTGGCTACAATGTCCTTCAAACTGGAACACAACAGTGCATATACACTGCTGTTTGGCGGGAGAAATATAGCAGGCTTAACATTCCATAGATTTTCTTGATAAAAATAGAAAAAATATGTAGGTACTTAGTTCTAACTCTATAGTCCGGGTCTAGGTGTTTGTGAGATCGAAAAGTCTCTTAGTTTTTGATACCCACGACACAAGACTCGATCTTAGTGTGGGGTTAGGACTATGTATGTAACTGTTGAGTGTATTTATTTATTTATAGTAAGATGAATGTCAACAGGGTGAAAGTTTAAGCTAACATTATCCAGACTCGATTAATATTTTTTTCTAATCGGCTTTTTTCTCGATGTTTTCTGTCTTTGGCATCTCGTATGACAGTCAGCTTCTTAACAATTGCGCAAAAAGAGTGTAACTATTGATTTTATTTCGACTCTTAGGCATTTTTACTTATATTTGCGCGAATGTTACTTATAGAAATAAAACTAATTTCGCATCGAAACGTCGGGAATTTGAAAATGTAAAAAAAAACCAAATCTGCGAGTAATTCCGTCAAAAATAATTTAATTTTTATGATTTACTCATTGTTAGGTCTCAACACTTAAATTCTTTCTCAAATGTAATGATATATTATGATTAAAAATTCATACCAGTAAAGTATCCCTGTTAGTAAAAACACAAAAAAAAATATTACATTTTACAATTTTAATCTTTATAATTAGTCTGCGATATTAGTCAGACCCAATCACTAATACTAAGCAGGATTTAGACTTATTTATTAAATACATCCAAATATAACCCTTAATATATTTGTAATAAGTATTTAAACCCTATGAAAGGGAATAAAGACGAGCCTTTAATACGAATGCATTAAAAAACAAATCGGATGCATCTCTCGTGAGAGATCACTTATTATCCAATAAGAAGTTCTATTTACTGGAAATAGGGCTGAGATTTAAATGGCAGTTAATTATGAGTAAAGTAAGTATATAATATCAATCACAAATCAATAGTGACTTGGTACTGCCCAGAACAAATAGGGTCCCCATTCGTTTCCATATATTAAGGACAGTTTTACTTTAGTCTTATGATGTATTGGGCAATTTTATCATTATATTCTTGTGACCTGTGTTAAAATTCTGAATAATCAGGACACTATTAACTTTATGTAGGATATTCAAATATTTAAAATACAAACAAATATATACAAATTACTCGTGAGAGAACCGAACTTGCAATATTTAAGCGAAACCCGACCGCACCATTAGTCGCAATATAAACTAAAAACAGTTTTTAGCGGTGATTTATTTTTAATTTTTGTTGATTTCAATTTTTCCAGGTGCTAATTAAAAACAAATCTTAAACTTGTCATTCAGAACGTTAACTGCCCATGTCAAATAGGTACTATGGGTGCTTTGAAATAGTTACAATAGGAAACAAAACCTATCAGTAGTCAAAATTAACACTATGTCAATAAAAATACCCATATGTTAAGATTAAAAGCCTTTTAATTTTTTGTATTTCATGGCAAGGATATCCAAGAGGAAAGTTTTCAACTAGTCTTCAAATTTCCGCAATAATTGATGCCCTTACTAGTCGTGAATGAAGTTTAATCATCCGCAGTATATCATTAGAGATGTGTGCTCGCGCGCAGGCACCCCCCCTACTCACCTCCCCCTCCTCTTTCCTCCCCTCCTTCTCCCCCGGGGAGATTACATCTCGATTGTAAATATCAGACGCGATGCTTATTATTCCCGATTCTTATTGTCTATGATACGTCTGTTTTGTTTTGTAAATTATGTTGATTACTTTGTTGTGAAATTAAAGGTTTTGATGTCGATAAATGTTCTATTGGAGATGCTAATGTTTTAGTCACGTTCGGAATGTGTGGATTTAGGTTTGATGTTTGTTTCAGGTAATCGTTTGAATGGTTAGATGTTTGTGTGAGAAATTTGTGAGCAATTCATTAAGAGGTTTTGAAAAGAGCAACACTAGAGTTTCTTGCCTATTCTTCTTTAGTGAAAACTGCTTTCAGAACCGGGAGGTAGATAAAAAATTACTGAATCTAAATGATGTTGAACATTTAATGTATTTAATTTTTCTTTCCATTTAAGGAAAAATATAACTGGGTCTACCTACACTGTGCTTTTGTAAGCTTCAATAAATATATTATGGTATTAAATTTTTACACCGATTTCGTTTCAGTGTCGTCATTTATTCTACTCGTTATTAATTTTATTAAAGTTAACAAAATGCATGCAAAAAGATATTTAAAAAAAAAAAACATTGTAAAATACGGCACTCGCCGAAGTATCCGAATATTAAGGTAACTTATATCTGTAATTTACAGTATATTAGGGGAAAAAAAGAATTTGATAATTGTGATAATTTAATTTCCCCGTCTGTTTTGCTTGCCTCAATATTATGACTTAAAGAAATTCGCAATCGGTGTTGGTAGGATTTTTTATTACTTCTTTGATGAGATTATCACACATAAGAAAGATCATAACAACGATCGAAGACACAAACTTACGGGCAATGAAGCCAGTAGCGCCATCTGTGAAAAAAATACTTTTTCTCACCGTAATGTTTAATTTTTTTATATTATTATGCATAACGTAAAATTACTATTTTTTAGTTTTCATTTTGAACCTTATTAGAAACTTTCTAAAGTTATGAAATCTACAATTGCAGTATCTAAACATTCTGTCTCATTTATACTCGTAATACTCTAATATTACTCATTTATATTTACACAATATGTATCTATGTGACTTAGTCATATGTATATACCATATTAAATGTATAGTTCCATTAATTTAATAAACTACAAATAAATAAATTACACATTAAAACCTAGCCAAGAATATAAATACAAGTAGCGACATCTATCGTGATTTTCATGAACTAAATTTATTTCTATCGATAGTACTCATTTTATTAGGATCAAAGGTTCTTTTGGAGCATATTTATCGTCTATATTATTTATTTTTAAAATGATCAGATTAATCACGTTGATTAGACTAAAATTTGTTACGAATACGTAATTACAAATAACAAAATTATAGTATAGCACTCAACTAAACTATTGTAGTGTAATAAAACTCACATTTCAGTTGTACATAATTATATTTTATTTCAATTAGCACTTAATTTTATATTTCCAGCAGTTACAATCGTGGTACGTCAGGTGTTGCAATCACCAGTATTTCGTCTTCCTCAGAGATCCGTCCTCGTTCCGTGTCCAAACCAGAATGACGCGAATGACGAATCGCTCCTTTTTATATGTTCCCAACCGTCAAAACAACTACTTATTTTATACCTTCAGTGATTTGTGTAAATTCCTTTTTATTTTAACATTATTAAATTTAATTTGAAATTACTGTTTTAAAAATCTTTTGATAATTTAGTATATAATTTCCACAACCTAACACTCGACCATCCTGACCAAGCGCATGTCCTCATGCGCAGGAACCTAACACTCGGCTATACCATTACTTTCACTGTGAACCCTTCCTTCTCACAATATTCAAATCTTCATATCATGTATTTGTGAACCCTTCCTTCTCACAAATATAAATGATCTCAAGACACACATATCTGTGAACCCTTCCTTCTCACAGATACGTGATCTCCAGACATATCTGTGAACCCTTCCTTCTCACAGATACGTGATCTCCAGACATATCTGTGAACCCTTCCTTCTCACAGATACGTGATCTCCAGACATATCTGTGAATCCTTCCTTCTCACAGATACGTGATCTCCAGACATATCTGTGAACCCTTCCTTCTCACAGATACGTGATCTCCAGACATATCTGTGAACCCTTCCTTCTCACAGATATGACAAAAATTATAACTATTATATCTATGAACCTTTCTCCTCATAAATATACATACTTAGGTAATTCACAAGTCGTAATATATATTTTTGACACATCAAATGTATTAACTAAGTAAAATAAAATATCTATATTTTATTATTGAAAATAAGAACAAAAGTAGTAGAACAATAATAACATAAAAAAAACATCTGATCAATAATAATACTAGTATTAAATTTCATCATCATCATCTTCATCGAAATTATCATCTTTGCCACAATCATCATCAATTTCATTTACATTAAGTGCCGCAATATGTACCCAAGGCAACATGCGATCAGCCGCTACTGTTGTTTTGCGTTTGTTTTTCGATGTGCTCAACCCTGGTATAGCAGTCAGTCTGTATCTATATCATTTCCTAACACCTCCACGACTCTGTAGGGGCCTACGTATGAAGGAAGAAGCTTTTTGCTTTTTCCGTCATTAGATCCAAACATTACTTCAACAGGGGTTTTGCCAGTAGTTTTCTGGTGAGTATTATTCAAACTCCACTGAATTTTTCCTACTTTATCATCCCAGTCTTTCTCGTCACAATTAAGATTAAGGGCAGTTAACGAATCAAGTATGGTACGGTTGTACCGCTCTACTTGTCCGTTAGATCTTGGACTGGCGACAGAATTTAATACGTGGCGAATACCTTTATTTAAACAAAAGCGTTTGAATGCATGTGAGGTGAAACAACTACCTCGATCACTAATAATGCGGTCTGGGTTTCTTATGTTATAAAAATGTCTTCTAAAACGCGTAATGCCGTTTGGGTTTTAGTGTTTCGAACTGGTCGGATAAAAAAAAATTTGGTAAACCCGTCTACTGATACTAAAAGATAAGCATTTCCTCTTTTCGATCGAACAAAGGGCCCGAGATGATCGACGTGTAGGGTATGAAAAGGAATTTCTAGTTTTTCTATTGGGTGCAAATATCCATCTTTCCCAGTAACCTTTTTGGCATATGCGCATTCGATACAAGCTTGGACATACTTTTCACAAATCTAGACATTTTTGTTCCATTCCTATATTCTATGGTACAGTTAAATTCTTGTAGGTGTAGCCACCAACGGGCAATACGCGGAATTAACACCCATATTCTAAGACGTTTTCTCGACTCCACTTGACGTTACTAGAGGAAATCCGTATTCTTAGTAGAAAAAAATCTCCTCCACTCAACGTCACTCAAAAAAACTCCTGTCACGAGGAAAGGAATCAACTGTCAAACTCAAGGTACGTCGCGACCTACCTTAAGGAAGAAATAAAAGAAATAATCCTACTTTAAAATTGTAATTTAAAAGAGAGAAATAAAGTCCTTTTAAAATTCTTAAATACCTAAATATGCCAACAATTTTTTGAGGTGGGTGCCTCTACAAGATTTACACGTTGTCCCAGTGAATGATACAAACATTACTCTTTATTTCATTTAATCAAAGATTTTTGGTTTGGAAACAGTGTTTATTATTTTAAACGAGTTATTAAAGATTTCCGGCAGTTCCTGTAATACTTGTACGATACTCCGTACGAATATCCCGAACGACGATTCATCCATAAGAATATCCTTCGAAATTTCCGGGTTGGATGGTATGACCCTCCTCCTGTCTGCATGCGTTTTTTTCTCCGACTCATTAAATATTTGTCTTCCAGTCACAATCCCGAAGATTTTGAGGTCAATAATTATATATTATTCTATGTAAACACTCTGACATGACATTTGACTGTCACTTTTCAAGTGATCATAGACTATTTTCAAAGGTTTTTTGTTAAATCTCTACTTTATCTATACATCAATGACGTAATTAATGACGTTTTTCCTTGACTCAACCTCACTCGAGGAACCTTTAGTAAAGGTATTTTTTTAACTAAGCATACCATTTTCGAGGGTCCCTCCAATTCATTTGTAAAGTCACCTCGACTAAGATAAGGTTGAGGAAGATTGGAGGACACGTCTTAGAATACGGGTGTTAGTCTCGTTTGGAAAATGTGGAACGCAAAGCACTGCAGTCCGTGATAATTTTAAAACTCTGACCTAACAGATAAACTCTAAATTTTTGTGTGAGCAAACGACTGCTAAAGTTTCAAGTTCAAATGCATGAAAATTCTTCTCTTCTGGAGAAGTCTGCCAACTATAATACGCCACAGGTCGAAACGATCTCTCATTGGATTGACGTTGTAACAATATACCTCCTATTCCAATCTTACTGGCGTCTGTATGTAATTCAGTAATAGTGAGTATCGGTCTTTCTATTAATTTATTTTTAAGTGACCAGAAAGCCTCATCTTGTTCTTTTGCCCATGACCAACTTACATCCTTTTTCAGCAATTTGTTTAGGGGGTAAGCAATGGCAGCAAATTTATTTATAAACTTACGAAAATATCCCACCAATCCGAGAAATTGACGAACCGAGTGTGGATTGGTTAGACAAGAAAAATTCTGTACAGATTGAATTTTCTTATCCCCGGGACGTACTCCGGAAGAACTAATTTCATATCCTAAATAATTTATTTTGTTTTGCAAAAATCTACATTTAGTTAAATTGAAAGTTAAATTTGCCTTTTCAATTAATTGTAATACACGTTCCAACCTTTCTAAACACTCATCTATTTCCCTGCCGTATATAAGGATATCGTCAATATATGCCGTTGCTTCCGTAAACCTAGCTGAACCGAGTAACCTATTCATCATACGCTGGAACATTATCAGATTTACCCTCACTGTTTTCTAATCGTGTCATGCAGTTTTCAGTTTTGTGTCCTACCTTACTACATGTTGAACAATAAATCATGGGTTTAGGGCACCTAGAGTACGGGTGGCCCTTCTCCTTGCAATTAAAACAATATATTTGACTATTGTAGGTAAAGGTCTTCGCGGGTCGAGATGAATGCAATTCAAATGGTTGCGGTCTAGATTTACACTGAACGCGATCTACAAACTGAAAGCTCTCTTTGTTGCACATGAGAAATTGCAATAGCTGCTCGGGCTGGGTACATCGAAGCGCATTGGCGCTGGATCTCATAATTTTATCGCTTAGTCCGTGGATTATACAATCGACTGCACGTTTGCCTCCGATATCACACTGATTAAGTAAAGCTAACTTTTCATAATAGTATACTTCCAAGGCTTCATTAGGTCTACTTTTCCTCTTAAGCATATCCTCCAGGGATTGGCCATAATTTTGTTCATATGGAAATTCGCTTAATAGTTTTTGTTGCCATTCAGGCCATGTGAACAATATAGAATTTAAACTCTCATACCAAGTTTTGGCCAATCCCTGAAGTTTCTGCATTGCAAAATGTATTGTTATACGCTCATCCCATCCATAGACAGTAGCACACTCGTTAACTTTCTTCAGCCATATGTCAATTCGTTGTGATTTTGATGAGGGGTCAAAGTCAGGCAACATGTTTTTGTGATTTATGCCACTACTACTACTACCAGGAAGTGGCGTAGCTAATACTGATGGCTGATGTTTAAGATGCCCTAATGAATTAATCAAGTTAATAATGTCTTTGGATGTGAAGGTAGGACTGACTGACCTTAATGCTTGAGGTTTTCGAACACTATCCATCCTGTTCCGTACACTGCTTGATGGTCGTACTTCCGGACTGCATTCCTGACGAGGTCTTCTATCTGCGCGATCGCGGCGAAATTCTTCTCCGGCAGCAGTGCTCCTCTCCCGACGCTGTTCTCGGTCACGAGATTCGGCATTAGTGGCAGCATGTCGTGATTGGCTGCGCTTTTTCCGGACTTCATCTTCCAGTACGCGTATGCGAGCACGTTCCCGCTCGATTTCACGTTCAAGTTCCTGACGGCTTGGACTTCTCTCAGAACCGTGACACCCGGTTGACTCCCGATTGACGCTGCGTAATCTGCTGCGACTGCGATAAGCTTGTTCTCTTCGACCAGCGCTAAGCCTGGATGACCCGCGGCTCGGGCCTGGTTGTTGTCGATCAGGCGTCGCCAGTCGGCGGTATGAAGTGTTATCGCGCGGCATTATCCTCACGTCCCGAAAATGGAAAATCATATTATATTTAAACATCAATTATAATTACTCACTATCGAGTTAACTAAGTCAATTTTATATCAAGAGAAAAAAAAATAGAAACGAGAGAGGGTAGTCTTAAACAAGACATTTAAGTTTCTTGTTTCATGGCTTAATATGCTACGAGCAAGATGTTATGCTAGGCTAGCTCTCATTATACTATTTAATTATTTATAAGGTCTACCAACAACGCTACATTTTATCACACAGTATAAAAGTTATATTAATTTTCAAGTCTGAAATGTGCGCCAATCATAGCCTGTACACATAATTTACCGACACAGAATAACGTGGTTATACAAATAAATATAATAATAAACATCAAAACAAAATAATATTTAAATTATGGGCTCAGACCACTTCTGAAATGTAATAAAACTCACATTTCAGTTGTACATAATTATATTTTATTTCAATTAGCACTTACTTTTATATTTCCAGCAGTTACAATCGTGGTACGTCAGGTGTTGCAATCACCAGTATTTCGTCTTCCTCAGAGATCCGTCCTCGTTCCGTGTCCAAACCAGAATGACGCGAATGACGAATCGCTCCTTTTTATATGTTCCCAACCGTCAAAACAACTACTTATTTTATACCTTCAGTGATTTGTGTAAATTCCTTTTTATTTTAACATTATTAAATTTAATTTGAAATTACTGTTTTAAAAATCTTTTGATAATTTAGTATATAATTTCCACAACCTAACAGTAGTCAATAAGTTATAGGACAAAAATATTTTCAGGTTCAGCCAGTATACAATCGATTTAAAGCGGACCGACTTAATCATCTCAATCGGCGAGAAATACGTTATTGTATTTCACGCCGATCTTTTATGAATAATCAATATTCCCTACACTTACCACATTCATATTCACTTTATAATACGAATAAAATAAATAAATACACCTAACTGTCACATACATAGTGCTGACCTCACACTAAGGTCGAGTCTTGTGTCGTGGGTATCAGAAACTAAAAGAAACTTTTCGGTCTCACAAACACCCAGAACCGAAACAAATACACACAAACATTTATTTCGGTGCGGGGATCGAACCCGCGGCCTCTTTCACAGGTGGCGTCTAACCAACTGCGCAACGGAGGCTGTAAAAAACATGAATAAAATTCCTTCCTCAAACATCCCTCCCCATCCCTTACACATGTAAACTAAACCCGCATTACCCAGCCGCGGCCGACCCGAACTAAATGTTTGAATTTTGATTGCAGTCTCCATCTTGCCGTGACATTTCCAATGTGACTGATTTATGTAGCTATAACAATAAAATATACATATTGTATTTGGATTATCTATTGGAATTTTTTGAGGTAGAGACGTCTCTATATTTATATGGTAGAGATGTAGTGTACATACAATTAATTTTCGTGTTCTGTATCTGAGCATTAGTTTTAAGTAACTAAAGGAAAAGTTACAGAACTTTAGCAATAAATACTTTTCATTTGCATAATGGTTTCTTAGATTTACGCGAATGTTACACATTGAAATAAAACTATTTTTACGGATTTTATCGCGATTTGGTTTAATTTTTACATTTTTTAACTTCCCGACGTTTCGATTGCTTTTCAGCTTTCGTGGTCACGGGGCAGACTGAGGTATTAGTCATCTGCTCTGTGACTGTTACAATTAAACTACCCTTAATTTTCAATTATTAAATTAAAAAAGCTAATTTAAAAAAAAAGTCAACTAGTTGTTGCGATCCGATCTACGCAGAAGGAGCTCACTGTGTCTTGAGGTCTGGCAGCTGGTCTTTTGGGTTCCGATTTAATCAAATGTAGAATTGGATCCCATGATGGTGCAAGCTTCAAGCCATCTTCTCTATTGAAATTTGGATGTTTTTTAATTTCAATAGCCTCGCGAAACATCCTGGGCAGGAAACGGTGTTCTTTAGCAAGGATTTGGGGCTTATCAAAACGTAGGTAATGCTTGGAGCCTTCCTCAATGTGTTCAGCAACTGCAGACTTCGTTGTCACTTCGTTGTTTGACACCGACGCTCAACACCGTTTCCTGCCCAGGATGTTTCGCGAGGCTATTGAAATTAAAAAACATCCAAATTTCAATAGAGAAGATGGCTTGAAGCTTGCACCATCATGGGATCCAATTCTACATTTGATTAAATCGGAACCCAAAAGACCAGCTGCCAGACCTCAAGACACAGTGAGCTCCTTCTGCGTAGATCGGATCGCAACAACTAGTTGACTTTTTTTTTTAATTAGCTTTTTTAATTTAATAATTGAAAATTAAGGGTAGTTTAATTGTAACAGTCACAGAGCAGATGACTAATACCTCAGTCTGCCCCGTGACCACGAAAGCTGAAAAGCAATCGAAACGTCGGGAAGTTAAAAAATGTAAAAATTAAACCAAATCGCGATAAAATCCGTAAAAATAGTTTTATTTCAATACTTTTCATTTACAATGTTCTACAGCCTATACTAGAAGGTTCACAGAATTTGATTATTATTATCAATGTTGTTGAACAATTTTGATCATGGCTGTCTTATATTATTATTAAACCCTGTGAGAATTCAATTGAATACATATAAAAATCATATCCACATCACACATCCAACTCCAAAATCCATTAAAATAAATCTAAACATTTACTTCAAAATACTAAAATGAAATGCATGTTTGGATAAGACACACCACACCTGTCTACCCCCTACGTGCGCCAGCGTGAAGGGGCGCGCGACAGATTTATTGATAACTCGTGATGAGGCAACTGATAAGGAATGGATGGTTTATTCAACCCTACAAGAAAGGGATGAATGTGTTGCTATGAGATGTGATATTTAAGTAAAAAAAAACTACTAAAAGAGGGTTTAATTAAATTAGGGCAACGAAACGGACAGTTATTATTGAAACTAAATATTAATATTTGAATGTTCAGATCGATTCATTTTCTTCTGAGACATTCTCGAACAGATAAGATTTAGGCAACTGTGTTAGAGGTCCTAAACTTATATTTTAAGTATATTCTTAGGTTAGAACATACTAATGTATCAATATTATCGGTAATGGGCTTTTGCCTATAGTTTAATGATCATTTTGGACTGTGGTAGTTCACTCACGGAGTCGTCCTCTTCATACCTGCTTTATCGACCTACAGAGCATGGTTCTCCCACTTCTTACCATGTTCATACATACATAAACTCACGCCTTTATCCCAGAAGGGGTAGGCAGAGGCGCCACTAGGACACCCACATTTCGCCTTGTATATTTCGTCCCATGATGTGATAGGGGGCGAGCCTATCGCCATATCGGGCACAAATTCCTGACTCCGGGCTGATAATGAATAGAAAAACCCAATACCACTTTGCCCGACCCGGGATTCGAACCCGAGACCTCAGCTTTGTAGTCGTACCGTAATACAACTACGCCACCGAGGCAGTTACTTACCATGTTCACTACTTAAGTAATATCCTCTCTCTCACAAGAATTTTCCTGCCGACCAAGTCTCTCAAATATTTCGACAGTGACCTGTGGGAAACCACTGCTATCAAATGGAATAACCCCGTTCCCTTTATTTGAAACGTAGAAACGTTTAATTACATATAGGTGTGCGTGTCTGGGCGTCCATCGATCACGGCATGGCCCGAGGTGCGAGTTTTTGCCATGTGAATTGATGGCCACACTTTATTGGAGGAGGTGCTCAGATCTGGACTCGGCCGATATCAACTGATATAGGACTAGCTGTTCGTGGCCATGGATCGAGAGGTTTTGATACTTGGAGTGTAGCGGTTTGTTTTATTGGCGAAGTTCCGAAAGAGATTTAGATAACTCAACTGGCTGTATAAATATTTTTATTGAAAATAAATTATAAAAATCTATTCAATAATTATTGTACATTATATTATTAAAAAAGCTCTTAATTGTAATAGAAACTGTGCAAAGAAGCAAAGTAAAGATTTTTATTACACAAATTGCTCCTTTATCAACAATTTTAAGATACTCCTAGATCGCGCCTTAGTTGGTCCCAGCATACCAACTTTAAAGGTGAACGAAAACATCGTTAGAAAACATGCATCTGCATACCATAGCACTCTCTACAGGAATTTTTACAATATTTCAAGTCTTCCAACTGCCAAATAGCGTGGTGAACTATGACCAAGTAATTGGTAGTACATCAATCTTTAGATTTTAGAGATATTCCAGCATTAGCAGTGGTCAATCACCGGCTGATGCTAAATCCCAATTTTAATCGTTAAGTAAATTATATAAAGTATCAAGATATCCCCGTTTGGTTCACGTTCGTCGAACAGACGGCACCATGCACTCGCATTACAACAAATCATTCAACCGAGCCGGCACCGGCGGATCCATTCTTTTATTGATTTATTTCTTATTATTATTAATTTCGTACACACACATACAAACGGGTTATTTATTAAAACGTCTGCTCCCGCCCAATCACGATAAACGTATATTTACAGCTTATTTTTAGTTTTTTAGCCCTTTTTTGTGATGGAGTTAATGAAACTGTTATTTGTTGTCTTAGATTGATTGTTTATGGTGTTTTTGAATTTAGTTTTTTGTAGCTATATTATATATAGGGCTTATACTAATTTCAAATTAAGTATTGCTTGTATTTCTTTATAGAAAGGAATTTAAAATTATTGCAATAGTTCACAAAAAAAACATTACAAAAGGAATCATGGAATTCAAAATATTGCAATAGCTAGTTTACGAAAAAAAGATTACAAGCGTTCTACATTGCCATGTTAATTACCTATATAAATTATGATAGCCGAACAAATAGTAATTTCAGAGTTTAAAATTCAAAGTATCTACTAAATATTGTGTTTTGAATTAAATAAGGGTTGACTATACCAACACAAGTTGCAATAAAAACTGAAATTGTAAAAATATGTATAGAAAAGGGTATTGGATACATCCATAATTGGACATATCTATACAACAAAATAATACAAACAGAGATCACACCTACCGTATAAAATACATGTCTAAACAATATGTAGTTGTCAACGGTTGATAGCGCCTGTCTCTCAAGCTATCTACTCTATTCCACCTGTTTATAACATCACAAGAAGGTTCACTCACAAACCAAAACATTCTTTATTTTGAATGTTGTAAAATCGAATATAGAATGCTGAGTTTAGTCGACATATGTCTTAACGGCATTAAGGTGTTATTTGAAATGTACCATAAGCAACACGTTCCATGTCCCATTCGTATACAAATGCAAACATTGCTTGCTTAGTTCGAGTGGCTTTAAAGCGTAGTGTAAAAACCCAGCAATGTACTACATGCATTTCGATAAAACCCAGCTTATTTCACCGCTAACACGGTACACGCCGCAGTGACATGTCCCACGAGATGGTAGCTAGGTGGCAATGTGTTTCCACCTTTGGAATAGATCAATGATATGTCAAAATCGTGTTATACTTGTGGGATTTATGCACAGCAGTTTCGGTAAGAAATAGAGACAGTGATAGATTTTAGCCGCGATGTGTCGAAGTGTTTGGAATACGTCTCCCCTGTGGCGGGTTGCAGTTGAAATGCAGGGCTGCAGCTGGTTCAAACTGCTTGGATTTTTGCTGGAATATACAAAAGCTGTGCCATTGAATGCAGGAAAGAATAGACGTGTATGGACCAGTTTATAGTGGAGATTAGAGTTTAAACTACAATAAAATATTAAAAAAATGAATACAGGCGTGTCCTTATTTTCCAGCGACAGAATTTTAAGGATCTGAAACTATTAATTAGTATTCCATGTTTATTGTACGTTAAAAAATGTTTTGGATCAATTTATTTTTCTACATAAATTTCCAATATATCAGCGACTACTTGGTAGAATCTGTCGTCTGATGAAGTACCGATTTGCCAGTATTGATATTTATGATTAATTCTTTGTTAGTTCTTCTTATACACCGATTTGAAGGTATTGCCCTCTCTTTAGATACACTGTGGCAGGTTCCCGTACTATATCTTGCGATTTATGATTTACTGAAATAAATCTACTTAGTTTCGCTTGCAGCCCTGTAAATGCAAAATATCTCTAATGATATTTCATTTGATCAGTTCCTAGATTGTAATCACATATATATCTTCTATCGCATAACATTATTCAAGATAGGCTTGATGCATTAACTCATTGAGACCCTTTCATTTCCTTATTGTGGGATCTTTGAGGAATCAATTTAGAATGGGGACATTTGAGACTTTAGTGGTTGACAAATGATAATTTAATTAATAAAATACATACATACATACATAAACGCACGCCTTTATCACCGAAGGGTTAGGCAGAGGCGCCACCAAGACACCCACATTTCGCCTTGCATGTTCCGTCCCACGATGTGATAGGGGGCGAGCCTATCACCATATCGGGCACAAATTTCAGACTCCGGGCTGATAATGAACAGAAAAATTCAATATCACTTTGCCCGACCTGGGACTCGAACCCGAGACCTCAGCTTTGTAACCGTACCGTAATACAACTACGCCACCGAGGCAGTAATTAATAAAATAATAATAAATTAAGGCTTTCAGTAAGTTATTTGCTTCAGGTAAGATGTCGGTAAACACAGGGATAGTCTCCAGAGAAGTGTAAAAATCAAAACAAGTGTGTCACGTTTCGGGTTCACTCAATGTTCCGATTTCAAGGAAAGCAGTGTGAAGGTGTTTTTCTAGAATGTACTGCACATGTAGATCATTATAGTAATGATTATTTTCTTGTGCAAATATAAAAAGTTAACTTAAACGTACGAATTTTAAACCGTACTAGAAACTATAAGCAACTTTTTGTCTTATTAAGATCTGAACAAAGTTTTTTTTTCAGGATACAAACGTTTCATGTTTTAAATTGTTTAAAGGCAGGTTGCCTACTATTTCACTCTTTAGAAAGAGCAACCCGCGCATTGGGGTGAATTTTCAACCAGCAACACTCACAGTCACAATTCATGATAAGCCGTTCAACAATGAAGTGGTTATAATATTCAACATTTTCTTTATGTCACAAAAATACAACAAACAAAGCAACATAAGGGACATTATCGCGTCTTGCCCAACAAAAGGTTGAAAAGTCGCGTTTCGCACGTATCGTGTTATCGTAGGTGTGTTCGAACCCTTACGTTTGGAGGGAGAGTTATGAGTGTCTAAGGTTTGAGAGGACAGCGGAGTAAAGGACATGTATTAGAGGCAAGATAGAGGTTAGGAATGATCTGAGACAAATATGTGTTTTACTGGTGGTAGGTCTCTCATATGTGAGAGGCCGCCTGGGTAGGTACCACCGCAATGTCTATTTCTCCCGCCAAACAGCGGTGTAAATGCACTGTTGTGTTCCGGTTTGAAGGACATTGTAGCCAGAGTAACTACTGGACATATTGAGACTTAACATCTTATGTCTCAGGATGGCGAGCGCAGTGGAATTCCAAGCATTGCCTTGTAATTCATGGCGTTGTTTGGTTTTGCTACTGTCCATGAGTGGTCGTATCGCTTACCATCAGGCGAATGGCAGGCTCGTCTCGCCATTCATTCCAATAAAAAAAAATGTGAATTTAATCACGTAACAACTAATAAAAAAGAACAAAACCAAAAAGCAGTAATTCACATCCTAGATGCTTTAAAGACATCTTCGTCACATTATCGCAGGCTTTTTCTGCAATTAAAAGGTTGATATATAATTCCCAATCTTAGTGTGGGTCAAGACTTGACATACCTTTCACAATTTTGTGGAGAGCTCCCGAACACAACACAGAGTTCTCCAGATCCACAATTACTCCTTAAGTTTGAAACCATTTGGTCATGAAGACTTCGACGTATCAGTTACTGAAAGAAACAAAAAGATCAACCACTCTTTAAGCTCACAACTCCTCCAAACCCATCAGCTTCCCACCGATCTCTCGCAACTTGAGTCGTAAATTTGCGTCTGGTGGCGAATTATCAGAAGTCGTTCAAATGATTTATACAGTACACAATTATTGGGTTATTCAGGTGCGATGTTTTGTGCGATCCGATCCCGCTCAGATACAAGTTTTGAGACAATGAGAGTTAATTTAATGGCGTTAGTGACGGCGACGCGGGAGTTCCTATTAAATCGCGTTACCGAAGTTTTGGAGTATCGATCAGGCACCTGTTTGTTTATAAAGAAGGTAATATAGCTATGTCTTTATTAGAAGCAGGATGATAGTACAGAAGTGATAACTGAATAGTTCTAATTCTTTTTTCAAACGGTGTCCCCTTTATATTGTCTTCAAAACACTATTTTTCTAACAACTAACAGTCATACACTTTGTTCTTTTGCAATCTTGATACCAAGTCTGGTTTCGCGAGTATCAGAAACTGCGAGTGGCTTTTTGTTCTAACTACACCTAGATTGGAAACATTGAGGGTAACACAAACGTCACGGTGCATAACCGCGGCCTATCGATTCCATCTGGATTTTTAACCAACTCTGCCACGGAGGCTGTATTTTGTTAACATTTACGTCATTTATAGTTAATTCTGTCCGTAGGTAGTTTGTAGTGTATTGATCTCACTCAATTGATCGCCAAAATTAATATTGTTAAATAGTCTGAAATCCTTCTGCAAAACGTACATATATTAGATGCATAAATGTGTCAAAAGTTTAAGAAGTACTTTAAAGCATACCATAAAATGGAACCGATTAACAATTCGTTTGGTAAAACGTTGTACAACACAGGAGCCTCATAAAGCCAGAGCTTACAACACATAAAACACCAAAACGCATCGCCTTCATATTTATCCGGGCTGTCCAATAGATTTCCGCGCTAAGTGCTCTCTCAACAATTTCATAAAGAAAAAAAAAACTTTTGGGCTAGCGCGTCCGCCATTCATTAAGGCGCACGTACTGAGTGTAGGGCGACGTCACGTGATGATTTAAGGGTCCGCGCTGTAATGGCGCGATAAATAACACGGTCACAACGGCTTTAAGTATACGCGAAAATGGCCCCACTTAGCCGGCCACCGCCACCTACCGGCGTGTCGTGCAAATAAAACAATAATAAATCACCTCTGTACATTTTGATTAGTCTGCGCAATTTTCAGCGTGTTTTAGTGTTAAGTTTTGTTTAAATTTCGAATGTGTTTTAGTTCGGGTTTTGTGTAACAGATGGCGTTGGGTATAAGCTCTATGACCATATTATTCAACAATTTATTACCGAATTACTATACATCTCATCAGCATATACTTATCGTATTACCCATTTAATCATATTATTTATTTACCCTTAATATAAATAAGTAAAATTAATTGTATAAGGTTTTTTTGTAAAATTAATTTTCTTCAGAGTTCAAAGCTTAGTTATCGATTAGTTCAAAAAGTTCGAGCGAATTTTCACAGATGGCGTTAGTAATATGGTCAACGACCATATTGAGATTCTAATATTAATATTGACGCATAGGTGGCACTGTACGTCAAAGAGAAAGTTACGAATTAATGTTTTAATATTCTTTATTACAAATCCATTATCTTTAAGTATGTGGTCTATGAGTCCAAGTTTTATTTATTTTATCTTAATAATCCAACTCCCACTTACAGACAATAATCTGGGTATTATAAATTTGTAATAAAAAAAAAACATAAATTAGGCTTCCTTTAGTAAATTATGGTTTAAACCACTTAGAATAGGACGTTTTATTTTATATATTTTGTTATAATAATTTGACAAAGTAAATACAATACCATAATAAGACACTATAGACCAAGAGCCTCTAACTTAAGCATCACACGATCAAACTTTCAGCTTTTATAAAATTACGAAAGTCGTGCGCCACGGGCTATTGATCTACTGCCTAAGATACTCCGCATGTTGTTATACTTGGTCATATAAATTGTGGAGTATTCCAGATTCCAGATGGAGCATCGACTACCGACGGATTTAACCTATCCGGTTATTAACACATTTGCCTATAACACCATTAGTTGCATTTTCTTACGATGGTGGCTATTCAGGTTGACAGGAATAACTTAATACGTATACCCATCAGCAAAAATCAATAAAGCTATTTACACACAATCGATTAACCTCAGTTTATCGCGTCAGTAATGATCTACCGCACATCCGGGCGCGTATCGGCTCGCAGTCGTGTCGCCGTCGTGCCGGGCTCGTGCCGCGGCCGTGCCGGCGTCGCGGAAGGGTCGTTATCGTCCCGATCGCACGTCTCCACCCGTAACTCGTTAATTTCGGTGGATGTCACAAACCACGGCCTGTAGGCGCAGGTTGTGGTGTACTGAGGGGAACGACAAGTTAAAATGATAATTAATACTTTGCACAGGATCTGTAGGTTATTTCTATGTGAATTCTTGAGTAAATTCATCTTACATAGGAAAAGTATACATACGTATTACAAAAAAAAAAACAGATATTATATCAATCATTTTTTTCAAGTAGTCACGAACAGTGTTGTGACGTGAACAGTTGTGACGGCCTTAAACAGATGTTTACTTTTATTTTAATATATTTTGTATTTTTTTAGTTTAAATTAAATTTTTAACCAATACTGGTTGTTCTAAATAAATAAATAAATCACCGTGCTACTATTATACTCGCGATGTACGAGTATAATATACAAAATCTTCCGTTGAATAGTTTATCAATTAATGATAACTTAAATAATATATCTTTTGATATAAAATACCTAAACAGAGTCCTTTAATATAAAATACCAAAATAAAATTATTTTAGTAGTTCTTTCGGCCTCCTCCGGGGCACCGAAAGCGGAGCTTGACAAATTTCCTCTTGACACAAAAAGAAAAAAAGTAACCAGGAAGTAGGAACCACAATCAACTATAGTGTAATGCAATACAGATATTTTTTTTTTAATACAAGGATCTCTTTCTCACTCAGTCAAGTATGTGGAAATTGAACACCTCGAAATTCGACAGGCGACAGCAGCAAATTATCAAAATATTTTCTACATGTTGTAATGTTTTTGTAATGATACTGACTTGCAAGAAAAGACTATCGCACTTTTTATGTAGCTTATTAAATATCTAACATTTACGATTCTTAGGCGAAACAATGTAACACGTGTCATTTCCAAAATATTTCCTCCCAGTGTGCCTCAGTCCCGATACCATCCCGAAGTTAATGTCCTAAAGTTCGCGCCCAAATTTTAATAATAATATATCTTTGTAATTTATTCGATTTGCGACACCGTCGGTTCGTTTTCCACATTTCACAGTTTATGCCGATCGACGTTGCGTTACTGATAACGATTGTTAATGATCCCCCCCCCCCCAATCTACTAAACTGTGATGTCATAGCAACACCCCCTATTAATATTAGTTATAGATACAAGTGTTTCAATGTTTCAGTACATTTTAAAATATGTAATACCTACTGAAGTTTCATGAAAGAAAATTTGTAAACAACTTTATCATATACCTATGAATTAATTTTAGGTCTAATTTCCTAATTATAGATATAAATTTTATGTGTGAAATAATTTAAAGTTAGGGAAATAATGTAATACACCCCTTTATTGTTTTGTTATTCTATATGAATTAACTATCTTTATGAAAACGACCCAATTTTTCATTGCTCAGAAAAATCAGGCCTAAGGCACAAAAAATATTCACAAATAAAGTTACATTAAACCGCGTTCGAAAATCAAACAGCCCCTGAAAAGCATCACGATCCGAACGCACCCGAACGCTGGCGAAAAAACCCGAGCGTCGATCTAAACGCCTGCCAAAGATTTGACGTCAATGGTGGAGAATCGTAAATTAACATTATCTGCAGACGCACCGTAGCTAGTATTTATTATTTATGGTCGGGATCCACTCGCCCCGGGCTCTAGTGCGGGACGGTTTCCCCATGGGAGGCGGGGGAACGATGTTTTGTATTCCATTTTTAAATATATGTCATCGTTTCTATTCAGTCATTGACGGCGTTGGTGTTGGGGTGATTCGGAAATATTCTAGAAGGAGGTTTTATGCTATTTGCTTTATTTGCTTGTATAAAGGTAAGTGCAATGTAAAATATTATTCTGATATACTTTTGATAAGTTATACATACATATTTAGTGTACTGGTTTCCCAATTACCCCATATTGTAGTTGCAACACTCAAATACTTGGAGGGGTTATTTTGAAGAAGTTTAGGAGGTACTATTGGAATTATTTTTCTATTCATTATCAGCCCGGAGTCTAGAATTTGTGCCCGATATGACGATAGACTCGCCCCCTATCACATCGTGAAACGGAGAATACAAGGCGAAACGTGGGTGTCCAGGTTGCGCCTCTGACTACCCCTTCTGGGAATAAGACGTGAGTTTATGTATGTATGTATTGTAACTAATCACTTGTACTATACCACTAAGATGCTTACACTGTGCCCGAAAACTTGAAATAGAATTTAAGATCTTGGGGTAAAAACTCCCAAGTTTCATGTCAATACAACCATGTCAACTACTTCCCCATAACTCATTGTCTTGAAATCAAACTCCATTACCCAACCAAAAATTAAGTTCCCAACTCCACCCGTGCATGACATTAAACAATTGATTTGTGATCCAAAATCGCGATCGTTAATGGTTAATTAATAAAACTCAGGCCATAAATAAGAGGGGGGCGGATGGGGTAAACAAAAACTGTTGGTATCATAAACCTGTCAAACATATGACGCACTGCCTTTGTTGCTATTTCGTCGCGCGGATATAAATCTAATAAGGGGCAATTTGAACCACGCCTGCGACTTGACGCCTTCTTTGGGCTCTGAATTGGGGTATTTGGGAATAAAACGATATATAAATTTACGATTGTTTATATTATTGGACAGATCTTTAGATACTCAACTAGATTAGTTAATAACAACTAATCTTTTAATTGTGGTAGACCCACGCTGTTGTCATGACTCGGCATGAATGGGCAGGCTCGTCCGGGATGGCACCACTATCTCACAGACATCCATGCTCTCTTCCCATCCTTTTTTCTTCCTGCACCATTTCGATTTAATGGGCCAGCAATAAATAAATAAATAAATACACCCAACAGTCACATACATAGTCCTGACCCCACACTAAGATCGAGTCTTGTGTCGTGGGTATCAGAAACTACGAGAGACTTTTCGGTCTCACAAACACCCAGACCCGAAACAAATACCTGTGGATCACACAAATATTTGTTTCGGTGCGGGGATCGAACCCGCGGCCTCTCGTTTCACAGGCGGCGTCTAACCAACTGCGCCACGGAGGCTGTCACACACAACACAACAACAGCAACACATCTATGATCCAAGCGTTGTGGATTTTCATGGGCGGCAGTGATTACTTACCAATTACCATCAGGTTACCTGTTTGCTCGATAGCTGGTAACTATGCTAATAAAAAAAAATGTAGATTAATGTTCAGTCTGTTTAAATCCAGTTACGAGCAGGCTGACAAAATTTCACATCAGTCGTGTCACTATTTTGGCAGAGCTGCATACCCATTAGAGTATCAGGTGCATTGTCACTTTGTCGGTAAGTTGATTGTCGAAGTTGGACGAAAGTCTTTTCTCAAAAACTAGTGCAGTTTGTTAGGATAGATTCTTTACGATAAATCCATTCAGACATCAATGCTTCTAAGCCAGTACCATTGCTACTATATTTGCTCAGCTCCATTGATATATAGGCAAACGCACTTTGTAAGATAACGAGGAATTCGACATAACTCCAGCGCAGCTCTAATTTACATCAGTCTTATGTCGGGGCAACGCGGAACGCAATCTTCAACTGATTTACAACCACCCAGTACATTAACCACAGCTAACTATAATTGATTGCAGAATTCACTCATCCTAAATCCTAACAAATGTTTACTATACAAAAATAACGGAGTAACTTATTGCCAAGATGCACTTTTACCCCATTCCGCACATTTATTTAGTAAACATTCAAAATATTCTCTTCATAGAAAAACCAATCAATCCCGGTGAAATATTCCCGAAATAAAAACCTCACCGGCGCTCGTGACTCAGTTACGTGGCTAAGATAAAAAAATCTTATAATGTTATTACAACACATCAAACGGGCTATAAAAACTTCGTCGACGCAATAAATCTCTCATCATGTGCTGCCATCTATCAAACTGGACGTGGAACGCGTAAAGGTGTAATGCGTAGCGGTGACTGACAGATGGCGCTAGTTTGTTAGTGTTTGGCGTACTGCGCCCGCGCAGTTAGACGTTAGGACGTTTGTCCATTGCTCTGTATTGCTGTTGGAGATTTAATCTTTACTAATTAGCAAAGCTGAGTAGAAAGTAGATGTTTTGGTTAATTTGGTAGTCATAATGTGTTCCCATAATATTTCGATCATTTATTCGCATTCATGACTTCAAAATAAAAACAAATGCCCAATCTTCGAAGTTCATTACGATGGATATTGTAAGTGTCCGTGAAAAGCGATGATTATTTGCTAAAAGATGAATAGCTTGTTAAAATAAAATATTACAAAATTGCCTCCTACATCGTCCTTAAAGCACTGATCTAGCGCTAACTATCCGATGGACAAACGCCCTAACAGTTCTTCCGTTTTGATTTAGTTTTTGTTTATACCTGAGGTTATAACGACTACCATTAAGACGATCCTGTAAATATCGCGAGGGCCGTTAGCACTCTGAAAAATTGTAGTAGCTCACAATATTTATAAATTCAAAATTAACTTGAGTACGCTAATTAATTGTAATTTAGCCAGCACCGACTTGGCCGTCGTGGTGGACTATTGTCTAATCTCTGTGAATGGAACCCTTGATTGTAGAGGACATGGATAATATGCACTGATTCAGAGCAAAATTAAACTATCAATGGGTTTACTATAATATTTGAGTCTACGAAATACTGTTTCTTCGTTTTTCTATGTCTGTTCGAATAAAAAAAATCAAGTACGTATGCAAGTACGTATCACTGTTGCTATATGAAGCCATGGAATAGATTACCGGAACATGAGCCTGTTTTCACTTTTGAGCGAAGCCTGAAGAACCTATTAAAATTGTCGACTTAAGTATGTCTAGTAGCGTTATTCACACTTACCATCAGGAGCAATTGGCTTTAGCTGGTCAAAACAGTTCAGAATCTGCACTCCAAATTTATTTTACATATTTTTACAAAAAAAAAAATTTTACATTCCATCAAAATTTAATTTTATGAAATTTGAACGATTAAAGTGAAATTTGATTTCACCGCACAGCGACCGGCGCGGCGCGGCGGCCCTCCGAGAGGGCGCTGGCTTGACGAAAAGGGCCCGCGGGAACTCCCTAATCACTCACTCAAAGGTGAAAAGGTGGAGTGACTGACGCGGGTTCGATGCTTGGTTGCGCAACCAGCTTTTAAATTTAAATGTCGGCTAACTAAACGTATTTTGATTTTAAACGCGCCGGAATTTTCAGATGTTTACCATTAACCGTGTATTTATGTTCGTTCATTAATCTTCGCGTATAGTGGTCAAACAATCTAATTCCTTTTGATTTAAATTATTTGGAAACTTTTGAAAATCAACATTGTAATATTTAGAGTACCACATGTCTGCTATTTATGATTATATACGTTGAAAATTACAAGAAAATCTTCATGCTCATTGTGACTATTTTGTTGTTGCTATCTGCCCGTGACCCATACTGCCATACTATAGATAGGTCACTAATATAATATCCTTAATACGTATTATTATATTGGTAGATATGTTTAATATTAAACTTTTTGTACCTGGCAGCTAAATAACTTTAAAAGACTTTATAGTCATATTTTTCTAACATATATAATAATATGATATCGTTTTGATTTACCTTCAATATGAATAACAAAAATTCAATTACAAACATTAAAGGAATTTTGAATACAAGGTAATTATTAGCCTTTATTTATTTATTTATCTAATATAATGTATTCCCTTAAACAACAGTAAGGTTAATTTGGATAATCCCTTTTTAGACTCAACTCATAGATCCCTAAAGACTTCAAACATTTAACCTATTTATAACGCTTATACCAAAGAAAAAATGGCCAGGTTTATTTTTTCCGCACACTGTCGAAGGCCGCTGCCCAATGAGAAGTGTCTGTATAAATATTGATCCTCCGTCTTGAAGGAAATATGAAGTAATACCTAACCAACACAGCAGCAAAGCTCTCGTGATATCAGGAAATAAATTATACTATGGGCGAGATTGGCTACTTGCAGCTGCTACGGTGGTGTAGATGCTCTCCTTTGTAATTTTTATTTATTATTATCTGTCACGGAAAAATACGAGATTTTTCAAAGGACCTGTTGCAAGTAGCCTGAACCTAGCGATTTCCTGCAACCATCTTTAGGTCGAATCTCTAGCTATAAATGGATGAATAAGTTTGCGTTTGTCACTAGCGTTATGTAAACTTACAGCAGAATTTTACTTCTAATTTGATAAAATACCTTAGAAAAATAACCATTTTCTTAAATAGTACATAAATTATAAATATTTTTCTAAAACTAATATTGTATTTACTATTTACAACTACTTTAACACTTGCTAACGTCATCAAATTACAATCTCTTACAGTTCTACATGTCGCAAGAGGAAACAGGCACATTTTCCTTCAATATAGTCACTCATTCGATTGCCTCACAGAGATTGTCTCAAGATGCAACTGGAGCACATAAATTATATTAATAATCATTTAACACTGCGGAGGTGGAGTAAGCACCTTGTAATTGCTTACAGTGTCTTGTGTAATGCAGACATTATGGTTATTGTGAAGAAAGTAGTAGGATATAGTAGTGGACACACATTACATTGGTATCTCCGAGAGAGTACGTAAACACAAACAGTTTCACAAACGCTATACAGTTTGTCGAACTTATTTCCATTTTAAAATATGATAAAGGGCGAGCCTATCGGCATTCTGAATAAAAATTTAAATCCCGGGATACTAATTTGGGGTTCAAATCAAAAAACTCACAAGATTATTCTACAAGCTTTAGCAAGTTATTTTCTATTTTGCTATATTTGTACGAAGTTCCTAAACTCTAATCCATTTGACTAATAGTACAACATAACAAAATCTCAAGGATTTTCTTCAAGGTTGTAGAGCATATACCACACCGTTTGCACCGCAAGTTAAGCCCCCGATAATTTTCAAGGGGCAGGCAAGTTAGCGCAGACTGAAATATCGGCCTGATCGTTACATCACTGTGGGTATTGATCATTCTCTATGACTGTGTGATTTATAACGGTGCTAAATGACGCCGATAGATGGCGCTATATAAATTTGTGGTGCACGGTTTGTTTTATACCGCGTCCAAATATTTTTGGATGATCAATTATTTTGCGAAATTGGCACATTTCTTGGCGTAGACGGGAAGCATGTAAAATTGGTTTCTGAGTTTGATACACAGATGAAAGTTTGTGCGTATATTGCAAACACCCAAAATCTGATGGTATCCCCAACTTCTCAGATAGTTATAGCCCCAAACGATGGTGGAAAGCCCCACTCAGTGATAACCGCAAGCGCATTGTGTTTTGGTTTCTGTCTACGTAGTATATCCGGTTTCGAAAATAGGCTTGTCGATCGGTGATTGATGATCATAATATTTCCCTAATAGATACCCTGTTTGAATTTTTCTGCCATTAACATCAGGTGCTGGTAGTCGCTTTGACGTCCCAATAAAAAAACCTTATACGATTCTTCAGCTATGGATGTCCTTGGCTGAAGATGTTGATGACAGACTTCTTCAAAAACCCTCAATAGTCAAATACCATAGAACCTAAAAAATAACACAACAATAATTTAAGAAAAAACAAACTACCGCTTTTTAAGATATTACAGTGTCAGCAAAAAGCCTACCACCGTGTAAATAAACAAGTGGCGTCGTTATTATTTAACAGCGAGCACAGAAGTCGTCTGTCCATCCGAACTCCGGCCGATATATCAACATTAGCGATGTCCCCCGGCCCGTGCCGGCCAGACACACGGTGACAACTAACGTAGAGAGACTGGAAGTGGCTTTAAATTACGCTGGGCGTAGTAGGAGCGTAGGGCGTGAGGCTGGTATTTGGAAAAAGTGCTTATATCATCTTTATTTTCTGGCATGTGACAACTATGCACCAGACAGTGAATGTGCTCTCAACAATAGTATCCACTGGTGAGAGAGGTGCGCCTTAAAGGGTATAGTCGTAGACATAACGAAGAATCAGTATACTCTGTTTCGCCAACGTAGTAAATAATTAAAACAAAGAATACTATTTGAAGCTGAGAATTTACGATGTTAAATGCTAATTAATCTAAAATATGATTGTAGGTTAAACTATAGGGTCGATTGAATATAGATAGTTTTCCATTGGAAGGTCATTTCACAAAACCCTTAAAAAAATATAATATGTACATAGAGAAACATGGCAACAGCATTAAAAAATCTTTTTATTCTGTAGCATGCATCGTATGCAATATACTTCAAATCAGCACATATCAATGCTTTCGCAATATTGCTTGGTATTGGAAATAAACAAAGTCATGGTAGTTACGCAGACGGCTCTGCATATCACGCATCGACCTATAGCTCTCGATAAAACCCTAAAGAAGACATTATTAGTATTCTCACTACCATAACAAAATCACGAGTTGAAATACCACTTCCATACTCTCTACGTCACGCCTCACCCATGGGACGTCAAAAATGAAGATTTAGTCCCCCGCCGCGTCATACGTTACTGCTCTAATGAAAACACGGCGAGCGTGATGAAGAGGGAAGGTCGCCGGGTCGACAACTTGCCTCGCTACTTTGTTCCCGGCTTGGAAGTGGGACAGGAGATCAATAATTATACTTATATTCACTTAAGTGAACACACACTATAATGGTGTAGGAATACATCATGAAGAAACCTTCATCCCATTAATAATGCACTGTTGTGTTCCGGTTTGAAGGACATTGTAGCTAGAGTAACTACTGGACATAATAAGACTTAATATCTTATGTCTCAGGATGGCGAGAGCAGTGGAATGCTAAGCGTTGCTTTGTAATTCATGGTATTCTTTGGTTTTGCTATATCAATGAGCGGTCATATCGCTTACCATCAGGCGAATAGCGTGCTAGTCTCGCCATTCATTGCAATAAAAAAAAATATTTTCTATGGAGTGTAGATGTATAATATGCCTGCGTGGTGGACTATCGCCATTTTAATCGAATTTTCGTTTGTAGGGGGGTTCCGTGGTTAGTAGTAGGCGATTATACAGGGTATATCGAGACTGCGACCGAAAACGTAGCCAGTTGGTAGTTTTAGTGACTTCAGACTCAACGCAACAAAAAATTTCGCAAAAACAAATAATTCAATTTCCTTTTTGTAATTATTTGGGTGATAAATACATAGTTTTCCTAAAATAATAATGTACACCTTATTATTTTTAAGGCGCAATGGTACGCATTAGTTAAAATTACTATATTCGCAAAAACTAGGTACATATTTACCACCCAAACACGATGATATTTAATAAGTTGCAAAAACTTGTCTGTCGCTTTTGTTAAATTTTTTGTTGCATTGTGTCTGTAACCACTAAAACTACCCTCTGGCTTAATTTTCTTGCAGTCTTGATATACCTGGTAGGTGGATACAGTAAGTGGCAGGGTGGGTGCCTCAGTTAAAAGTGTTAGAGCCAGTTATCAAACACAGAAGTTTACTAGTTATCTGGGAATTCTGAACGAATGGGCTGATTCAAACGGGGTGATACATCTGTCTCACAGAAAAGCAACTTGAAGCTTCATTGTTCCGTTTGGTTTCGAAAAAATTACTACGGTTTCCGAATTGAAGAAGTGTTTTTATGATCTATATTTAATTAGGTTTTGGGGATGAGGGATAGATAAGTCTTTCGCTGTATTTCATACTTTTAACTTAATATAACCTTTAACTTATCGTAAACTCAGTACCCAGTGTGTGACTGTTGAGAGTAGATTTATTTAAGTGAAGCGAAGCGTCTTCATTATAAAATTCCATAAACTCGCAACTTCACGTGGTTGTAAGTGAAAACTTGCTAAGTATTACTAAATAAGAGACATTGGAAAAAGCGTTATGTAAGAACTATGTTAATTGACCGCGAAGTAACGCGCCCTCAGTGTATGATGTAAATATCGGTAATGAATTGATTATTTACAAATCGTATTGTAGGTTCATTTTACTATATCATATGTGGTAGGCTATTTTGGTTAACTTCTAAAACGAGTATTTAATATTTATTGAAATGTTTGAGGACAAATCTTCGACAGACAGGATATCTTCCCGATCAATGAAAAATCTTTTCTCACCAGTATGTAATATTTATGTACTTTATTCACCATTAAGTAGTTTTTATAAATTACATACATAAACTCACGCCTTTATCCCCGAAGGGGTAGGCAGAGGCGCCACAAGGACACCCACATTTCGCCTCGTATGTTCCGTCCCACGATGTGATAGGGGGCGAGCCTATCGCCATATCGGGCACAAATTCCCGACTCCGGACTGATAATGAATAGAAAAATCCAATATCACTTTGCCCGACCCGGGACTCGAACCCGAGACCTCAGCTTTGTAACCGTACCGTAATACATCTACGCCACCGAGGCAGTCTTTATAAATTACGGATGCATATTCGAATAATAATATTTATGTTCCAAATGTTGGATGGTTTCGATCCTATTACCTTCGAAACAGCAGTCCAATTCTATTCTTACTAATATAAAAAACTTGTACTTCACAAAAACCTTCAATATCCCTAGCTTCTGTGAAAAGTCAAGAAATACTCAAACCAACAACTATTAATTCAAAAGCGGTTTAAAGCTAACCAGAACGTACCACCAGCGAAGGCATTTTTCCCATCTTCCTTCATAAACAGGGATCACGAGGCGCAACCCTTTCGCTATAAATCTAGCGGTGACCCCCCAGGGCCCCTGCCCCCCACTCCGAGGTGGTTTTGAATGAAGATTGAGCCAATTAAAGTAATCGCCGTAGCAGTCGGCGTTGCCTTGGATTAGTTCTGTTGGGTTGGAGAGGAATGGAGTCGCATTGACTTGTTTTTTTTCCTTTTTTTCTGTTTAATATTTATTTCTTCCTCTTGTCTTTTGTATCTTCCCTTCCTCTTGTATTTTGAGAGTCTCTTATAGGTACGTTGACGCCTACAATCCTAGTCTTTTAGATATTCATGTGCGGTGGGAATCACTTTACATCTAGTGAACTGTATGCGTTAGTTCGACTTCTTCAACAAGAAAATGTTTTTGTAATAACAATTATTTATAGTAAAGAAATTAAAGGAACACAAAAACACATATAAGTTTTTTTTTATTCAAGTGCAAAACGTTATTAGGTTTTATATGACAGTAGTTTTTGTTCTCACAAAAGTATCGTTTTATCCCATTGGCAATGATATTTTAGCGCTGAAAGGTATCTTGTGTGCTGTTAATATTTGTAGGCAAACATAAAAGTAATTAATCAAGGTATAGGCATGACCTATTAGTTTAACGTCTTCAGTTTAAATATCCTTTTTTACCAGAACAAGAAAAACCTAAATGTCTCGTAGTAATTTTGAAGTCACAATTAGATCCTAATCGGTAATGTCCATTAACCACTAACGTAACTAAGAACATACATCTATTACAAACGAATATACATACATACAAAAAATTCTAAACATCTTTTTTCAAAATATAACAGCAGTCGACTCCACAGCTTCCCATAACACAGGATTAGTATCATACAATACAAGTATCGTCTGAATCCTTTTATTTATTGCTATTTATTGTTATTGCATTTTCTCCTCTCATTTCTCTGGCGTAATATCGTCTTCCTATAAATTTTGCTTAACGTTAGGGATCAACGCTGTGTTTTAAATATAACAAGGTTAATTAGCACCCATAGTTCTGGCTTTTTGTCTTTGAAAATCTACTTAGATGGCTTTAGATGGTTCGTTTAAGCAAATTCCTTTAACTTCGTACTTTGATCTTTCGTAAGATTGTTATGTATTTTTATTTGCTGCGTGGTTTAGGTTTTGGTATATTTTCTTCTGTTTACTACAATCTGGGTTAGGTTTAAAGTTTGCAAGTTATTTGGTTTATATTCATTCGCATTAAAATCGTGTTCTTTTGTAGTATTGAAGCCAAGGGAAGCTTGGCTTAGAGTGTTCTATTTAATTTTCATATTAACATTATAATCATCATCGCAAGTCTCAGTAAGTCTATAACTGAACATAGGCCGCCTAAGGATTTCTACAGCAACCTGTTGTAAGTGGTTTATGCCTAGCAACTACCTTCAACCTACATTTGGTCATCCGTCCATCGTGTGGACGTCGTTGCGTGGCCTCAATTCGAGAACAATTCTTCTCATTTGCTGAAAAAAAATGATATTAATTATTATTAATGAATTTATGGAGTTAAATATCCAATCATCGATAATACTGCAAACATATAATATCTTATTTATAATTTGGCGGATGAATGGATTTCATTGATAGATTCCTAATTTCGATGGGCGGGCGTGTAGGTCCAAATGATTTACTGGTTTCGTCGGTTAGGCTAGTAAAAAAATATACAGTTATGATTATAGTGATGAATATCAGCTTGAAATAAGCCGCTTATTCATTACCAGGTTTTATGCTACCAAAAACACTAAATATAATTTACATGGTAGCAAAATCCTCGTTTGAGTTATGGAAGTTACAGTAAAAACAAACAAAACATAATTATTTTTCTCGGAAACTCCACAAAACGTATGGCGGTGGGTTTTTGTGGAAATTAACCTTAATTTTAAATTGTATGCAACTTTATGAAATTACCATATGAATTGGAAAGTGCAAAATTTATAAAGTACATAATGATTGGCAAAATTACTTTATACCTAAATTTTATTACGTTGGATCGGTAACGTAATATTTTACTTTTATAAGTACATTTCGTACAATTTCTGTCGATTTCATAGTCTAATGTTACAGTGGTAAAGAATCTGGTTACAAAACCAGGAGTCGCAGAATTGATCCTCGTATAAAGACCAATGTTAGCGAGATGAGCAAACATTTGTTTCAGATGGCTTTTGATGGACCGAAGAGTCTTCGGGTTTCTGATACAATGCAAGACTGATAATTTTAATATCTGCCCATCAGGAGGCGTAAAGTCTATTGGGTATAAGTAAGAAAAAGGTTTTCATAGAACAGAAACCACAAATTCAGTAACTTCTAAATAAACTTAACCTAATTACAAGAGAATAATGAAAAAATAATTTACAAATTAAAATACCACCTCACAATTAGCCGATCAATCAAGTTGCAACGTGCGACTGATTGTGATCGCAATCATTTTGATTGATTATGAGTCATCGCGGAGACTGGCTGAGCGTGATGGATCGCCAACATCGATTATAGTCATTGGGAAACTTAGAAAGTCTAGAACAAATCTAGACGTTAGCTTAATACGCATTATGTGGATTACGGTTTGAAGATGTATGCCTGTTTTTTGAATTATTTTTTTTGATTGTGTTTTAGAATTTCTTGAAGAGTTTCTAGATACACAGTTATTTTATAGGACTAATGCGGGGTATTGGAAATGGTCATTATTGCTCACGAAATTTTGGAAATCTTAAAGGTGGTGCCGATTCTAGAGTAGACAATGAAAGTTGGATTGGGGGAAAAGGCTCTCCAGGAAAGGAATATAGAAGAGACGATGAGTCCAATTATAATACGTTAGATCACAGGTCCTATTAAAATAAAAACGATGAAGCAATGTTTTGTAGATGATGGTGTGTGAGACTGAAAAGTCAATTAAAGACACTGCTACTACACAAGACAATTATAGTAGGCAAGAACTGTGGGTATTCATACAGGGTATATTAAGACCGCGACCGAAAACGAAGCCAGGTGGTAATATGAGTGGTTACAGACACAATGCAAATAAAAATTTCGCAAAAAAAAACGTCGTTTTTTTGCATTTTTTAACATAAGGTCGTATTTGGCTGGTAAATACATATTTTTCCTGAAATAATGATGTACACCTTTTTATTTTTAAAGACGCAATGGTACGTAAGGGTTTTAATTACTATTTTTGTAAAAACTAGGTACTTACCACTCAAACATGATGATTTTTTAAAAATTGCAAAAAGAAAACTGTCGCGTTTTTTGCGAAAATTTTAATTGCATTGTGTCTGTAACCACTGAAACTACCACCTGGCTTCGTTTTCGGTCGCGGTCTTGATATACCCGGTATACATAGATGTGGCTTTAATGATCTTAAAACATTTTGTAGCATTACATACAAAGTTTTATATGCATTAAACAGTTTTAGTTTTTTAACCCAATAAATACCTACAGGTTTTTTAATTTGTACAATATTATTTGTCCCCGTTCAGGCAATTGCGTAAAAGCGCTACGCCACGCTCGATCAGTAAAATCATAGACACATTTTCATTGCAACATGAATAATGGATATATTGCATTAAACCCACGGAGCTATGGGATAATGGCAGGTCAAAGAAGTTCAAATATCTCAACTATACTGCAATCCAGCCTAAACGGTCTTTGACATCTATGCAATATAAAGCCATTTTTTCGAACTTTTCAAATGGACCAGACCCTATCAATATCTCGACAGTGGGATATGCATCGGCCGGACCATTAATACCTAATTCCACTAGAAGACCTCTTAATTCCAACATCTTTCGAGACCGTAATAAAATTATGTATTAGTACCTCCAGCAATTAGTCAAATGTAGTCCGAGGTTTCGCTGGGTGTTATGTTACCCTAGTAGCTCCAAGAGGGTCGCCGATCTTCGATGCTTCTCGAGCAGACAGCCTCCGTGGCGCAGTTGGTTATACGCCGGCTGTGAAACGAGAGGCCGCGGGTTCAATCCCCGCACCAAGTGAAATGTTTGTGCGGTCCACAAATATTTCTTTCGGGTCTGGGTGTTTGTGAGACCGAAAAGTCTCTTGTAGTTCTGATGCGTGCGACACAATACGTAATTGATCTTAATGTGGGGTCAGGACTATGTATGTGACTGTTGGGTGTATTTATTCTTCTTAATTCTGCAAGCCGTTGATCACGGATCATAGAACTTGCTAGGATAGTAGCTGTCGGCATCCTACAAGCTACCGATATGATAGTTAACACTCAAATCAGACCCAGGAGGTCTTAATCCGATGTGTAAACAAGACACTGGTCATGCAACGCGACATGAATTACTTAACGAAAAGATCCCGATCATTCCACATCTGATACCAGATGTCATTACCTAACATACTCACCCGAGGCATACAAAATGACCACAAAATAAAGTACTAAGGGAATTGTCAAATCGGAGTTTAAGAGCTATTCGTATGCATATGCAGATGTTTATGTATCCTTGTTTTGTAACAGTACACTTTCATTACAATATTGCATACCATGTATGGAGGTTTGGAAACGCATAAGTATTGACATATACAAGGTGATCAACAACTGGTAATTAAAAAAGAAAGGTAATTGAGGCTATAAAAGAGCTTTAAAAATTACTGCAGTTGTATTACGGTTCGTTTACAACGCTGAGGTCTCAGGTTCGAATCCCGGGTGAGGCAATGTGATATTGGAATTTTCTATTGTTTATCAGCCGTAAGTCAAGAATTTGTGTCCGATATGGCGATAGGCTCGTCCCCCATAACATTGTGGGACGGAAAACACTGGCGAAACGTGGGTGTCTTGGCAGCAACTCTGCCTACCCCTTCTGGGAATAAAGACGTGAGTTTATGTTTGTATGTGTAAAAAATTACTTCATTAGAAGTAAATGACTGATGACTTGCAAACGGCTCGTGTGTAAGCTGTTATAAATAAAGTTCGAAAAAAATTGGTTATTACTCTTGTTATTGTAGGAAAGTCCAGCAGAGTCCACTTAGAATGACAGTTGGCAAGGCGGGTACTGCCGAGAATTCAAGATGCTTTTCTTCGTCATCAAATAGGCAATAATTATAGCGAATATACATAGATTCGTAAAATCAGAAGTGTTCCTTGGGCTATAACCACAGACCTCTGAGTAATTGGTCATTCCGTTAATAACTAGGCTATTAAATTGAACAAAATGTTCCCATATTTCGGGTTTTTCGCGCAGTCATTCACTCATGTGGAATCAACATTGAGTAGAACTAATACATAAGATGTTAGCGTGTCGCTAGGTACAGTTAATAGACGCTAACTATGTAATGTGGTCAGATTTCTCCGTTGCGTAAACTTATGATAGAGTATTTCAGTCCTTATCGAGATGTGCTCTTTCATATTGGCATAACAAATATCTGCACAATATACTGCACTTGATAATAATGCATGCAATGTGCTGACTGTTTTGTAGTTTTTAAAGTGCACTTGAGGCAAACAGTGCGGAAGGTCTTAATTATCTTTTATTATTGCAACAACAAATGGGATGGTCAATGTAGTGCTCTCCGAGATACAAAGAGACTCGAAATATTAGTATTTATTCCTCCTGAAAAGGTCCTTATTCTAGTTGTTCCTATGTGTAGGTCCGGCTCTCATATTGCTAGCCTTATTTATATCTCCATACTTAATTATCATCACTGTATATACGAGGGCCATACCTAGGCTAACTATTCTTATGCAGAGACTATAGAGCTCCACTTTGCTCGACCTTGACCTATCACAATGGTTTCTTAGATTTACGCGAATGATACACATTAAAAAAAACAATTTTAAAGGATTTTATCGCAGATTTAGTTTAATTTAATAATTGTTAAATAAGGGTAGTTAAATTGTAACAGTCACTGAGCGGATGACTAATACCTCAGTCCGCCCCGTGACCACGAAAGCTGTAAAGCAATCGAAACGTCGTGATGTTAAAAATGTAAAAATTAAACCAAATCGCGATAAAATCCGTAAAAAATAGTTTTATTTCAATCTTGACCCATCACTTTTGCATCATCTACTTTCATCGTTGTCTTCATATATTATATCCTTGTCGATTTAGAGTACTTCTGACGTGGCTATTATTTAGGATGTCATCGGTGGACCCCAACTATTGACATACTTTGTTACTGCAATAATTTGCAATAAACCTACTTATCGTATTTAACTGACATTCAATAAGGCATTATGTATTCAAAACAAAGGCACTGTATTCCTTTCGAAACAGAATCATCGAAAGATTGCATTGTTCCTTCACAGACGCGAGGTCGGAGAAATTAATATTGTCATGAAAGAATTCGTATTTTTGCGTAAGAGAATTTTTCCCTTCTCTGGCAATCTTGTGTGAACTACTTTTGTTTTGTAAATACTTCGAGATTACGTTATATTTTTAAAATAAGTATTGTACTACTTTTAAATTTTATCGAACTTGTGTCAACTTAAAAAGAAGTTCAATGCACTTTTTAATATATAAAAGTGCAATTACTAACTCTGATACTATCTCAATAAACAGTATCAAAATTCTGTCAATCAAAAATCTTCTCCTGCTTGCTCGTACTTCACATTAACAGAATCTCTCGGTTCCACAGGAAGTCCATAGATGAGCACAGTTTCCCCCTTCTCCCAATACCTTTACCACTTTTTTTAGGTCGTTCGCCTGTCAACTTTAACAATTTTTCTTTTTTTTATTGCGATGAATGGCGAGACGAGCGCTCATGGACAGTAGAAAACCAAACAACACCATTAATTACAAAGCGTTACTTGGCACTCCACTGCGCTCGCCATCGTGAGACATAAGATGTTAAATCTCAACATGTCCAGTAGTTCCTTTGGCTCCAATGTCCTTCAAATCGGAACGCAAGAGTGCATTCACACTGCTGTTTGTAACTTGACTGATTCTGCCCCACATAACCTAAAACTGCACTGTCAAAGCCTTTACGCTCAGTTATTTAACCAGATAATGTCAGTACACGCAGGTCATAACTTTCACGCAGATGCGCGTGTGATAATCCAAGGAAAGTGCGCTTGATATGCTGTTAGCGATCGCGGCTCCTTAGATCTTGACTGGCCGGTTATGTCGCTGATCTAGTAACTGCAGCTCGATAGGAATACCTAGATTTATAAATACACCTAACAGGCACGCCCTAAAAGTCACTCTGACTTTTCGAAGTCATGTATGTATTGATAGTCAATCACCATGCACTATAACGGTGAAGGAAAACATCGTGAGGAAACCTGCATACCATAGCGATTTGTAATAATTTCTATGGTATGTAAGTCCGCCAACCCGCACTAGGCCAGCGTGGTGGACTAAATGGCGTAACCCCTCTCAATCGTACTCTCGATTGTAGAGGAGGCTCGTCTCCTGCATTGGGACGTATGTGAGCTGATACAACCGTCACGGACCATAAGATATTGAATCTTGTGTCTTGGGTATTCGAAACTACGATAGGTTTTTGGTCTTACAGCCCTCAAAATAGTAACACATTTGTGTATGTTACATAGAACTTACGTTTGCTTCCGTGCGGAAATTGGGTCAGTGTTCTTTCATTTCATACCCAGCCCTTAACCAACTGCGCCATGAAAGTTATCGAGTTTGTGGGTTGTTTGTAGGTTTAGGAGAAATAACATCGAAATATAATTGGTGGAATCATATTATCATAGGTATGTCGCAGGAATACGTTAGTTCGACCAGGCCGTTATCACTGGCTGAAAAGTCATATGCTTCGTTCGTTGTATAAGATAGCGGAAGATCCAGTATACTCGTATCTTTCTTTCTCTCATTCTTTTCCTCTCGCGTTTTGAGAGGCCGGCACTTGATCCAATTTTTGTAAATGATCATCACTTTCTACAACCGTATGTTCATATACTGGTGGTAAGTTTCATATGTGAGAGGCCGCCTGTGTAGGTACCACCGCAATGTCTATTTCTCCCGTCAAACAGCAGTGTAAATGCGCTGTTGTTTTCTAGTTTAAAGGACATTGTAGCCAGAGTAACTACTGGACATATTGAGATTCGATATCTTATGTCTCAGGATGGCGAGCGCAGTGGAATGGATGAGAAGTCGTATTGCTTACCATCAGGCGAATGGCATGCTCGTCGTGACATTAAGTGCAATAAAAAAAATATCCAGACATAAGAAAATCATACATTTGCCAGCAAAATTAGTCGTAGTGCAGGCCGGTGTACATAACATAATGTAGATCAAAGTAGTTAGGTGATCGGCCTGTTACATAACGCATATGTAATCCGCTCACTATTTATAGAAAATATATGTAAATGTGCCACCATAGCTTACATGGTAATACTGTTAAGTAACATAATTATCTTTGCGTACTTGAGGATTTTTTATAGTATGGTGTTTTGACCAAACGGTAGATGATCTTAGCTAATGAATAGACAATTTGGTGAATTGTAGGTATATGCATGGTAGATGAAAAGAGGGAGAGGATAAGAATAAGTATAAAGGGTAGGATTATTAGGTCTACGGCAAAAGATTGGACACCGATGGCAATCAAAAGACAAGGATTTAAAAATCTATAGATGTTATTTAATCACCTCATTCGTTAGTGAAGTTCTAACTGGGCTGCAATCTGTGACTACATTCTTCCCATGCATTCGCATTTCCAAGACACACACATTCAAAAAAACATTTTATGAAAGGTTTTTGATTCAATCATAAAACATTTTTATAGCATTTCGATGCTGTCCTTAAAGACTTCATGACAGGCAAGGGCTGAATAACTCTGCATCATGCTTTGAAGTCATCCAGGTGTGAAATCAAGTCCGGTAGAAAGATCTAAAGCCATATAAAAGTAAATGTTTATATCCATTTGACCTTAGAAACCGGATGAGTCACATGGGCTGGTTGCGCAATGACTTGGGATTCGTAACACGCAGTGCGTACGCGACGCTACAAGATACAGCCCACTTCTGTACGCGTAATGGTAGCAGGTTTGGGCATACTGATTCCCGAGCTAGTATAGTATATAGATGTGTTTTTATAACTGATAAACCGATGGCGCTATTACGAGCAGTAAGAGGTAAAATGTGATATGAAATTACAGGGATTTTTTATATTGGTACGGAATAATGCTGTCCAAACGAGTATCGACTGCAGAAAAATTCATTATTATTTCCTCTAATTCTGTAAAGTTAAATTTACAATCTGTTAGACTTAATAGGTTTGACTTAATAAGGCGGCTTCTTTATATTTTGATAGTTCATATTTGACTTAAGAGATTTTTGCTAGAACAGTTGGGTTCGTATTGTAACGTTGTAGTTACATTAACTCATTTGAGTTTAGATCTCCTCTGCAATTTGAATCGGTAATTTAAAGTCTTCTAATTATGTTTTAATATGTGAAATATATTACCACTAGTCATGTATCATTAGTCACTGTCTCAACCCTATATAAAAATATAGCATCAAAAGCTCAATAGCATAGCCCAGCTCTATACATCCACCCCGCCATCTTGCACAACACTAACTCAATAAGGAAACGGTTTGCATCGGCCCATAATATCCTTCTAAGTATTGAGGCCGTGATGGTAAGTGGTCAGTGGTCACTGCGCAGCCTGCACCGTCCACTATGACACTACATAACATGCGTGATGCCCTTTTTATTGCAATTTATGTACTTTATTTCAACTGGCTTTTTTATAGCAGACAATTGTAATTTTGTCGTTTTGCAATTGAACGCAATTTCTGAAGCTTTTGGTTGAGAAGAGTTAAATGTATGGCTGATAAAACATTATAATAAACTAGCCATTTTACATCCCACTGAATGTGCGTCTCCTCGTTTAAGATAATTTATAAATAAATAAATAATAATTTTCTTAAATTACTGGCATTTTGTTGATGGTAGAATAGAAGTGTACGACGGGATAACGAATACCGAATATGATGGCGGAAACATTATCACAGTAAACGGAGCTCTACATTTGCCTATCGCGGTATAACGAACTACACGTAAATTTCACACTTAAAACTTTTGTAGGAAACTGTATATTAATAATATTGTCATGGTTTAAAGAACTTATTTTTTTGTAGGATGTTATTACAAGCCGTCGATTTACAAATTGCCTTTTTACCACCACAAATACCACATAAGTATTTACAAACCCATTTTCAAAACGTCATTTTTATCCAACACCAGAACTCCTCAAACCGGCAAAAAATCAAATAAAAATAAGTATAAATGACACGTCAATCAGATAATTCCGCGACGGATGGCTTACACCAAATTGCTCTCATCATACAAACGACATAATGTGCCTGAATAAGACATCGTCTGCGAAACGGCGCTTATGTTAAACAATCATACAGAATATAACTGCCTTAATAATGCAGGTAATAAAACGAATCTTAATGATCTGACGTATTGAGCGTGTGGTCGAAATTCAAAATGGATTTTTAAATTAAGAATAATAAATTGCATTCGATAAATTCTGGATCGAATTATTCGAAATAATAAATAATATGTCTTATTTTTATAAGATTTTTAAAGATTTATTTTAAAATAATTCTTTTGGTATTTTTTGTTAAACATTTTTTTTATGTAATTTTATATTTAAGGTCGTTGTTTATGTATTAATATTATTGTTTTAAAAGTTTTGCACAATAATATAAGTTTTTCTCGTTCTCGCAATAAATACAACTACAATTGGTATTATTTTATACTTAAATTATTATATTATGCAGATGAATCTAATAAAATAATCACCTGAATTAACTGCGCTTCAATCTTTTGATGGCATAACAATGAAATATGCATTGTAATGACAGCTGAATGCTTCACGGAAGGAAATGTTCATCATTATGATAATTACCCTATTGAGATACTGAATAGGAAGATATAAAACTAATTTGTGAGATTTGTGAGATTCGATACACTTATTTTGTCCGGAGTTGAATATGTGCAGAACGGAGTGACGTCGGTTTTGTGACTGTTCGTAAATAACTTTTGTTTTATTGCTTAGGCCTGAACAATGAATGATTCATTTGATAGTAAGTGGTAACGCCCGCCAATAAACATCTACAACACGTGGATCGAAGGTGCGTTCCCGGTCTCTCAAAATGGGGTGACAAGGAGAAGAAAGAGGAGGGAAAGATGAAAAGTATACTGGGCTTGTATTGATCATATTTATCTATGACAGACGCTTACGCAATATTCACCATCATATTGCACTCACTTTAAAACTTGAATTGAAATAAGAAATCGCGAAGAAAAAAGACTTGATCCGAAAAATGATTTTTTAAAAAAAACATATTTTTAGTACCTACCTCATTTTTGTGTGAACTTTTAATTAGTCTAAGATTATTTTTATGCGGTGATGAAGCGTATAAATTCTAGATGTATGAAAAGTGCTGATTAATAAAGTTAAAATAACGTTATCGCAAGTTTACTCGCGTTAAGTGAAAGAAATATGCTTTGAAAATGTGACAGGGCGGGCGACCGCTCTCTTCACGTTTCTTAAACTATTTTAAACTTGCAATTGTTTAATTTATTTCCTATTTATTGTTTTGTTTTACGGTTGCGTGTTTCAGTGTATTTGATAATTAAATAGATGCGTAACTTTCTATCACAAAAAACTGCCAAGGTCTCTTAAAATAAATCAATTATGATGAAATAAAAACGAGGCAGAATTAAATTAATATAAGCTAATCAAAACAAAAAATACTGCCAAGTGTTTCAAAAATTCCAACTTAATCCAATCTCTTGGAGAAGTCCATAGTTTGTGCAAACTCAATGTGGAATTATTTAATATTCTATTAATCGCTACCCGCTTGTAGCTTATACGCTGAAGCGGGCATTATGCGAGCTGCGCCCGCGCAAGATTGATCGTTCACCTCACCATAGATCTACAAACATACAGATATGACAAATCCTTGTTTTTGTTTTCTTTTAAATACAGATGATTAAGTGGAATGCCAAGCATTGCTTTGTAATTCATAGTGTTGTTCGGTTTTGCTACGGTCGTATCGCTTACAACCAGGCGAATGTCATTCATATTATTATAAAATATACAAAAAGACTTCATTATTTTAAAAGCAGCTAACTAACGTTTTATACCTGTGTTAAATTAGTCGAAAACAGTAAAAAAAGACAAATATTTTTTTATAAGTCATATGACATATCTAATAGCTTCATAGCACACTCGTGGCTGTAGGAAGTGCATCGGTCATACCGGTGAAGGTGCCACGCGTCGGACAGAATTATGTGAATGTATTATGTGATTAGATACAGCGCCACTCTCCTTACCCGAGAGCGCTAGGGAGGGGTGTACTATGACCGAAAGGCCGGTTGAGTAATTTTTTTTAACTTATGTACGAGAGTTACCAATATTCTCAAAAAGTTAGGTTAATTTGTAACCAGTTGACCCGCTAGGATTTTCGAATCTCCGATGGTGAAATTCAGGGAAGTTTAAAAATGATTAAGTAATAATGAAATATAGAGACTAGAGAGAAAGGATACACTAGGTAAGAATTCTGAGATTTTCTGGTTAAAATATTTAATATGCATGTCTGAATGGCATATTTATTTATCCGTCTGGTTTATTTCACTGCTTAGGGATATTTAAGGTATGGGAGTGTGAAACAAAGAAAAAAGGAAAAACGTAACTGGAAAGCATTGGTTCATCGACTCACTGAATCTTCAAACCAAGGCATTTGCTAATATTTTTTTATAAACGACAAATATTACAATTAAATTTTTTGACGGTAGCTTTTAATTTTCTGGATTAAAACACCTATTAATTATTTATTATTGTGTGATAAATTGAACTTAAAGATAATTCGGGCAACCGAAAAGCCAGCATATTTATCCCCTCACTAAACTACGTATCGTGAATGGAATTAGCAAATAACTAGAACACAATGTTATGTCATTTTAAACGTTGGATTTAGACATACTTTCACCAGAATCAACATTTTATTATCTTATGTGTTTAAAGTAAAGAATAATTGCATTATTCCAACCGGTTTTGGAATGGGCCCAAACATTAGGTCATCGTTGCGGTATGCGGCTTACAGTTTTGTTGATAGCGATAATGATGTCTGGTATAGTTGACCATATGGATTGTGGAGCTATGCATCAGATATGGGGGGAAATCGAAGGTGGTAGGTTCCAATTGCAATGAATGGTGAGCCGAGCAGACCATTCGCCTGGCTGGTAAGTGATATGACCGCTCAGGGACAGTAGAAAAACCAAACACCATGAATTGCAAAGCAATGTTTGGCATTCCACTGCGCTCGCCATCCTAAGACATAAGATGTTAAGTCTCATTATGTCCAGTAGTTACTCTGGTTATAATGTCCTCCAAACCGGAACACAACATGCATGCATTTACACTGCTGTTTAGCGGGAGAAATAGACATTGCGGTGGTACCTTCCCCGGCCTCTCACATATGAGAGACCTACCAAAGTGTTTTGGGTCTGGGTGTTTAGGGTCAAAAGTTTCCTATAATTTCTGATACCTGCGGTCAATACTCATACATACATACATAAACTCACGCCTTTATCCCCGAAGGGGTAGGCAGAGGCGCCACCAGGACACCCACATTTCGCCTTGTATGTTCCGTCCCACGATGTGATAGGGGGTGAGCCTATCGCCATATCGGGCACAAATTACTGACTCCGGGCTGATAATGAATAGAAAATCCAATATCACTTTGCCCGACCTGGGACTTGAACCCGAGACCTCAGCTTTGTAACCGTACCGTAATACAACTACGCCACCGAAGCAGTCAATACTCGTATTGAACTATGCGTGTGATGGTGGGCTGTATACTTTGTAAATCTGTATATGATCATCTTCGATATACAGAAATATCTTTAGGGAATTGTGGCTTGCACTTGTTATATTTCTGTCTACACATTATGCATTATTAGGCATATGTACAGGCGTGACAATTATTTATTTCTTTTATTTTTAATTTTTCTTGTACACAAAAAACATAACTGGATACAGAAATATATAAAACAACAAGGTACAAGTGGCGGTCCTATCGCCCTAAGGCAATCTCTACCTGACAACCATGGGAATGGATATAAGAGAAGGAGAAAAAGGGACAGAACTTATGTACCTATGTCCTATGTATGTAATAAATGTGTGATGAACTTCAGCTACAGTAAAACCACTAATGCAAAATACATGTAATTCATGATAATGATGATAGCTCATGATAATAAAACGGATATGAAAGGCAAATTGAAGAAGAATTGTCGAGGCGTGAAGAAGCAATTATGAAGACGAATATAATGATAGCGTATTTTTGGACATACTTTTAGTTAGATTAATTAATATCTAAATTCGGCTTTTAAGTATAATAGTAAAGAATAAAGATATTTAATCGAAAAGAAAGATAGAATGTACGGGACTTCCTTTCCCAAGAATGATCGGTCTGGCAGCAATCTAGCTCGCCATACAAGAGCAATGCTCACATTGCATTCTACGAATTACGACTACCAAAATAGTGGTGGAAATGAAGGAGGAAGTCTTAATTTGAAATCCTCCAAGGTACAGTTGGTTATTAAATACGCCAGCTGTAAAATGAGAGCGGCGTGTTTGATCACGGCACCGAGATATTTTTAAGACCAAAAAATGTATAAACTCGAATAAATGTACATAAATTTCGAATCCATACTTTTAAAGCTTACCTCAATAATAACAATGTGCCTTTCTCGTGAGACAATTTATTTTTCATGACCATCATAACATAATAACTCGCGATTCTCCCACCTGTATTTATTTAAGTATTCATACTTTGTACTAATATTTTAATATCCATTTCACTATACCAAAAAGTGCATGTTTAATTAAAAGTAAGAATGTACTTATGCCGTTGAAAATTACCCAAGCGCGGAGGTGCCAAAACAAGTTAGCTCAATGTATGAATTATGCAAAAAATCCTCTTAAATGCATAATTATATAAGCGCCTTTACATACAGTATTATTTGTCATAAGTTTTATTTGGCAATATTTTTATGCTGTCTTCCGGCTTTTTTCTGTTGAACAATTATGTGACAAGCATAGGAGACTTGACAGCCTCCGTGGCGCAGCAGTTAGAAATGGGTCACGGGTTCGTTCCACGCACTGACACGCACCACTGACAGATATTTTTTAGAGTTTGGGTGTTGAGAGACCAAATAGATTCTCCTAGCTTTTGATAACCACAACAAAAGACTACGTAGACCTATGTATGGGATAGTTAGTTGATAAATAAGCGGGTATTATAATATTATAGTAAGTACGTTATCGTTGCGTTCAAAACATATCCAAATCGATAAAATTTGATACGAAATCGAAAGATAGGTGATTATCTCTTGTCAGTAGATACTCAGATTTTCAGTGTATTTACAATAAAAGAGATGGTTGTCACTTAGTCGTGCTTGTATATAAATAAAAAAGCATTTTTAGCCTCTTTTTTGCTTTCTAGCCTTTGTTTTACTTTCCCGGTATATTTGAACCTACATAAAAATCAATTTATTCTTCAAAGGTCTATGTTAGCTTCCCCCTACGTGTTCTAATATTACGGTCTACAAAAAATCCTGTGCTTTACATCACAGTTCTTCCTGGTTGCAAAATAATCTTATTACAAGTGGTATACCATCTCAAACCGCGATGGAAATTGGTCACACCATGCTATGCCGACCACTATTTCGACATGATGGTGGCAAGTGGTAGCTCGTGTGTTTTAGAATGTAGTAACGCGGGTTTCCGTCCAATTGTATAATATTATATGCATTACGATCGCCTTGGACGATGGTGAAATGGTCACGGATTTTTTTGGTGAGGTGAAATGATTAATTATTATTAAAAGTATTTATTTTTAGTTGCGAGTGTTGAAGTTTTCGATTGTCCTTTAGATGACAAGATGAGACGGATTAAAAAAAATAGATAGATTTCGAGTCGAAGAGTAAAATCAGAATTTTTTTCAATCCGATGAATAATTTTACTGCTGAAAAAATTGTTACAAAAATACACTTAAATAAAATAAAAAAACCGTTTCTAGATCGATATATTCTTCTTCCATAACATTTTGTTCCACATCTAGGTATGTGATATTTAGGAAAACTCTCCATATCTCTCCGCCTATGCTTATTATTACCCGGGAACTCTACTTTAGGTTCCACAAATTAAATAGATTATGCTTTAATTAAAAAATTAAATAAAAAATAGATTACATTCCATGCAAGTTTACTTTCTTCCTCGCTTAAGTGATATGCATAAGTATTAATCACGAGCTAATTGACATCCGTTTTGAATCTAGAACTCCGCGTTCGTGAATGTACTTTTACTTTTGTTTAATGCTCAAATACTAATTGACCAACTAACCGCAAGTGATTGTAAAAAAGGCAGAATACTTTGGAAGCTTCGAAATTCTATTAAAGACGCTTCTGAAAGAAGGGGAATTGATAGGACTTGACTAAAATAGGGAGTAGTAGGAAGAAGATAGATCATAATATTAGAATAGTATCACAGAGAATTCGCATTTTTTTGTTAAATGTTATTTGCTTTACTTAATGTAATTTAGTCAGCTTAAGTGGCTGTAGTATATAGTTGTATGTTTTGTTTTGATTTTGTGTGTGTTGAATAAATTAATAAAACTAATAAATAAACACATATCTTTTGGTGCGGTGATCGAACCCGCGCCTTTTCATTTCACAGTCGGCTAATTGGCCGGCTCCGTGGTGGACAGACGACCTGTTTTCAAATGATTGTTTTTTTCCTTTTATGACATGCTTTAAAACATATAAATTGTACAGGGTATATCAAGACTGCGACCGAAAACGAAGCCAGGTGGTAGTATTAGTGACTTCAGACATAATGCAACTAAAAATTTCGCAAAAAAATCGTCTACTTTTTTTAGTAGTAATTTCTTACTTATTGTCGTATTTGGGTGATAAATACATAAGTTTTCCTAAAATAATGAATGTACACCTTTTTATTTTTTAAGACGCAATGGTACGATAAGGTTTAAATTATTTTCGCAATAACTAGATATTTATTAACCAAACACAATGATTTTTGAAAAGTTGCAAAAAAAAACTGTCCCTTTTTTTGCGAAATTTTTATTTGCATTGTGTCTGTAACCACTAAAACTACCACCCGGCTTCGTTTTCGGTCGCAGTCTTGATATACCCGGTATTATTAAATTATTAGAACATAACATCGAGAAATCTTTAAGGTTTATGTTTACACCATCAGAGTTGACAATAAGGTTAAAATAAATGGCGTAGGCTATCTCTAAAAATCATTATCATATCATTATTAGCGGATACAATTTGGCTGGTTTTGAATAAAATAAATAAAATACACCCAACAATCACATACATAGTCCGGACCCCACATTAAGATCAATTAAGTCTTGTGTCGTCGGTATCAGAAACTATGAGAGACTTTTCGGTGTCACAAGCACCCGGACTCGAGACAAAAATATTTGTGGGCCTCACAAACATTTGTCTCAGTGCGGGATAGAACCCGCACCCTCTTGTTTCACAGCTGGCGTCTAACCAACTAACTGCGCCACGAAGGCTGTCAACGTAACATTTTAACAAAAGTTAATATTTAATTTAATTTCAAAAGTATGTAGTCAAAATAAAATATTCTAAAATATTCTGTGAACTATACTTAAAACTAAAAGTGATTTATCCCAAGGTCTCGAGATTTATAAAACATTGGTTGGTTATTTTGAAATATTCCAACATACTCGTGGAATGCGGATTTTGATGCAACCTGAGAAAAAATGCAGATTAATAGTTTTAATTTATTAAATTAAGTTCTGCAATATATTTATTTTAATATATTTAATTTATAAACCTGAGTTGCTATTTTAGTTCTTATACAGTTTAATGACAGACTATGATATACCTGATGTTTACTATACTCCAGATATAGTATATCTCGCCGTTCGACATAATTTTGCCGGCCTGACTGCGTCCAGATATACACAGGATAAGCCCTAAACGCAACACACGTTATTAGGAGCAGAATAATCCTAACATTCTCAACCAGCAAATCTGGCTGCTTTGACCCAAAAATCCCTTAAAAGACAAAAAACGCATATAACCTGGAAACCGGAACGGATGAGTCAAGCTTTCTCCAGCTTCTGGTTACGCCGCTCATTCAATGCAAATATTTACCACTGTCTTACTGCCCATGCCTCTTATCTTGAGTGGATAATACTTCAATTTAAGTGTAGAAATCTATATGTGTTGTATGAAGAAATGCTAAGAGAATTTCATAGAAAACTGACGATTTCGAAATTGATAAATGTTCCTTTATTTTGCGTGTATATCAATGAATTGATGATTGATGAATTAATTATGAATGTCATTCTTGACCTGCTTTACATAGCGATTGCCGATTAATCAAGCTTACCTATAGTAATTAAATGTACGCTAAAACCGAGGTAGATAGTATATTTCTACACTAAATACGAATCATATAAATAAGACATGTAATACAGGAGGTATAAACGTGTAAACAAAAGGTTACAGAAACGTGTTTAACACGTGTCAGATTAATTTTCATAATGAAGATTTGTGATGTGCAGTTACTAGTCCGGTCAATTTAGACCAAAAAATGAGAGTGAAGTTACATAAAGTCCCAACAAGCTGAATTTCTGTGAAATTGTTCAAAATATAATTATAAACAATGTCTAAAAGTTCCCCATCATTCCCCTGTAAGGAAAATTTTTTATTCAAGGTCAAAGTAAAAAAAAATGAGTTTTTCGCGATTTTCAGCAAAACGGTAAGTTTTATCATAAAAGTACCTCAGACAAAAATTGTAGATCATAAAATTATCTACAAAAATGTATCAATACTTTTTTTCTTACGAGCCACCGTTTCTGAGATATAACGATTCAAAAAGTTATAAAAGTTGTTATCGTCATAATATGCATGAGTACGCCACGTATATACATCTAGAGTTGTTATATTTTATGGTTTCATTTTACTTGATATTCTTATAGTTAAAACTTATGTATATTTTATATTGTAAGTATAAGTTACAATGACCGATAGAAAAATATTTAAACATTTAATATATATAACATATATATATATGAAAAAACTATTTTTTTCTTAAAACCAGGAAAAGCTCAGCATCAATCAGATATATATTCATCAAAAAGTTTACTTACTTTTGTAAAGTGTCAAGATCATGTACTATTTTTACACTCAATATCTGGCTGTGATACGACATCTGCATTTTACAGGAGGGGTAAAACAGCAGTTTTCAAAATGTTTGAAAAACAAGATTTAATTCAATGTGCTGAAGTTTTTAAAAAGAGTAATTCAACTCAACAAGAAGTTATTACCAACGGCATCCGCTTTCTTCTTTCTATGTACGGAGCTCCTAAAAAAACTACCTGTTTAGATAAGCATCGATATGCATGTTTCGTTAAAAATACTAAAAATAAAAAACAAGTTCAATTAGCTTGTCTTCCTCCAACCTCAGTTGCTGCTCACCAACATCTTTTTCGAGTATATTACCAAGTTTAAGTGTGGCTTGGTTATCAGCTAGACCCTACAGACTGGGGTTGGAAGTTGGTCAACAATATATTAGAGCCAGTTCAAACTTTACTTCCACCTGCGCCGGAAAAACTGCTGAACACTATTTTTTGCAACTGCAAAAAGGGATGCAGAGCTAAATGTGGTTGTCTTGTTCTTTGGCATGCACAAATTGTCAAGGCCGGTCGTGCTCTAATATTGAATCACAAACAATGGAGGATTCGTTTGACTCCGACGAAGTATCATGCGATACATCGCTATTGACGCAATTTACTTGCATCCAAAATGAAGATGAAGAAGAATTAGGAGAAGAAGAACAAGAAGAAGATCAAGAAGAAGAACAATAATTTGAAACTTACGAATAAGACGATTGAACTTCAACACTTTTTTTTAATTTACATTGCTTTTATCTTTCCCAATCTTTGAAAATTTCCGTTATTTTGCAATAGTTTTACATTAAACAGGATCACAACTGACCCGTGGAGTAGGCCTACTGGGGAAACTACGTTAAAAAAAACGCGCTAAGTACTACCTCATAGGTGGCGTGGAAACGTGTGCATATTATGACGATAACAACTTTTATAACTTTTTGAATCGTTATATCTCAGAAACGGTGGCTCGTAAGAAAAAAAGTATTGATACATTTTTTATAGATAATTTTATGTGCTACATTTTTTGTCTGAGATACTTTTATGAAAAAACTTACCGTTTTGCTGAAAATCGCGAAAAACTCATTTTTTTTACCTTTGACCTTAAATAAAAAATTTTCCTTACAGGGGAATGATGGGGAACTTCTAGACATTGTTTATAATTATGTTTTGAACAATTTCACAGAAAATCAGCTTGTTGGGACTTTATGTAACTTCGAATGTCTAAATTGACCGGACTATACGGCAAATGTGATATTTTACAGCGTGAAAAATAATCTCATACTTATAGGTTCTTCGATTGGAATATGGTTAAAGAGGCAATTGATAGTAGGTAATAAAATATCTAAAATAATTAGATTTATTTACGAAAAAAGTCATTTCTGTATATGGCGCCAAAAGAGCAAAACCGTATATTGATTATATTTGAATTCGTATTATTTAGTATGATGTTTTACATTAGTAAATCATGTTATTTTAAATTGAGTTTGCTTAGATATTTTATGTTTATTCAAATAGGACCTAACCATTTATAATAATATAACGCCAAACTGGGCACAAAGACCAGGCCTGGGCAAATTGTATGAGATTTTTTTAGCCGAACCATACCAAAATAAGTAATACCTCTAAATCGCAATCACATATCTACAAATATACCCTGTTACGAGACCAATTAGATTTATTATGCAATAATAGGCTCAATTCGTAACCGTACTTGGCTATCAAAACCAATTTAAATCTATCAAACCAGTATTATCCTTCCGCTGTGCTGGGATCTTAGACCTGTTTTACTCAATGTGTCACCGAATACGACAATAATATGCCAATTAGAACCAATAAACCGACTCAACGACTTTCCCCATACTAAACATCCGCAGTATTGTTGAATGAAATTTATTTGGCAATGCACTAAATACATTATAGAGATAAAAATAATCCTAGGGCATTATGTTACATACATACATAAACTCACGCCTTTATCCCAGAAGGGGTAGGCAGAGGCGCCACCAGGACACCTACATTTCGCCTTGTCCGTTCCGTCCCATGATTTGATAGGTGCGAGCCTACCGCAATATCGGGCACAAATTCCTGACTCCGGGCTGATAATGAATAGAAAAAACCCAATATCACTTTGCCCGACCCGTGATTCGAATCCGAGACCTCAGCTTTGTAGTCGTACCGTAGTACAACTACGCCACCGTGGGCATTACATTACCTAATGGATTTTAGTTTTTCAGAAACTCTAAAAAACACATGACCCGACGCAAATGTATGTTAATCTCGAACTATGTATATATCTCGGTGCAGGCACCAAACCAACGACCGGTGGTTTCATAGCCAGCTCTTCGCTAACTGCACGATGGGATCCACACAACTTCACTCTAGATTTGTTTAGTCCATCAACTAATTAGATAAATAAATAATTAGATGCTTTTTTATCAATGAATTAAATAAATACATAATTAAAATATCGCATAAGACAGTTACCTTCGTTATAGTAAAAAAAAATAAAAAGGAGAGCGATCCTTCAACCTTATAATTTTAAATGCATACATGCCATTCCACTAATGAAGAAATTATAATCGAATGATGTTTATAATTAATAGAAACCAACAGACGGAACTAATTGTAATTACTTTAATGTTGCTAGACATAATTTCTTTGATGGTCAATGATATGCATATTTGCAGATCGTTTTACTATATCGTATATTTATAGCATCAATAAAATGGATCTTAATTGTAAATGGTTGTAAATTGTACTTGAGTAATTTAGTATAGAAGTGCGAAATATATAACTATGTAGAGTCAAATATTTAGGTTTTTTGTAGATTTAAATAACGTGAATAAATCTAGATCACTATGTTAATATGATAACAAAATTACTTTAAATTATGCAAGTCAATAAATAAAAGCATCATTTATTATTCCGCATAAAAAAATAAACCGCACTTAATCAAGAAAATTAAGTATTTATATCTTTGGGTATAAATTTACAAAGACAAAGGTTTCGGTACCTATGGAAAACATCCAATGCTCTCAGCATGTAGAACGATCAATCGAGTTGCTCCCGATATGCATAACACGAATGTTTATGAAATCCTTAATAATCATGACTTAACTAGGAAGCGATGAATATCTAGCTCACGAATATTACCAAAGTCCAGTTTTCGCACATGGTCTGACCGTTGCAGTGCGTTCTCCATTGCGCAACACATCTCAGATTCTGCCCCAAGGAGAAAGTACAACGCCAAACGGATTAACCATCAAGCGAAAATATCCGCTAAATTTCGCTAAATACGCGCTTACGCAACGCTCGTACGCTTCTGGTGCGCGTTGCATCAAATCAATCCGATTAGATAATGCCTGATTTTGGATTCTGACGGACGTTCAGTGGGCTGGTCACTTTCGCTTGCGGCATATCTGTCCTTAATTCAACAGCAATAGCCTTGATCTGCATCGACAGATCTGCTTTTGAAAGTGTCACACCGAATTCGGGAAATATCATAACTTTCTACTTGACCCATATATCACCGGCCAATGTAGGCCACATCTGATTGGACAATCTCTTTGCGTTCACTTAATTAGTGGTAATTCGTGAATGTTAAGCGGCGTGGTGAGCGACTCCCGGCGACCCTCGCTCCTTTCCAAACTGGAAACCTGCTCGCGTCCGCCGGCCATCAGTTCAAAAGTAAAAGTGGTCGCGCCAGTGAAACAAAAGCGAGCTAAATCCACTTTAAGTGCAAATTACACGCGTTACGTCACACCACACGATCTTGGACTTTCCATACATAAACACTCAATTACCACCGAATTTAACGTCAATCATTCAATCAACGTAATGACAACCAAATTTTACAAAAAAGTCGTTTTATTTACAGAAAACTTATAACAACAAATATAATACATAATAACGTCTAAGGTGCGATCACATGATTTTTTCATATTTTACAATGAGATGAAATGACTAATGTTCGTTTCGTTTAGTGGGGAGCGCCGTAGGACGATGAGGGGGAGGGCACTCCGTAGGATCCGGAAGGAGCTCCGATGGTGGAGTAGGATAGGGAGGGGCCGCTGCTGTAGCCGCCGGAGTAACCGCCGGAGTAGCCGCTGGCGTAGCCGTAGCCTTCATCGGCCTGGTGGTACTGGGCGACCTGGATGCCCTGCTGGATGTGGTCTAGCTCGATGCCGACGATCCTGTCGTTGGGCACGCCGTAGACGGGCGCAGGGGGGCCGTAGTGGGAGGAGATGCCGTGTCCGTGGGAGGAGGAGGACTGGTAAGCCTGGTTCTGGATCTCATCCTTAAGGATGATGTGCTTGATCTTCTCCAGGAGATGGGGGTCGACGGAGTAACCTTCGGAGGTTTGGTAGCCGACCGGGACGGGGTGGTAGTGGCCGCCGCTGCTGAGGGGCGAGGAGTGGCCTCCGCCCACCACGTACAGGGAGGAGGGTGCGGAGTAGCTGTACCCGACGGGGGGCTCGGCCACCGCGCAGCCGATCAGAGCGAGGGCGACCTGGGAAAACAGAAGCACCATTAGCACCGTTAGCACCATCGGTCACGATCACGTCACAAGCACGTCACGACACTGCACTGCACTCCAAGTGACTTACGATCCACTTTGCCATGTTGTGTACCGTTGTAGGTTGTGTGTGGGAATGATGGCTGACCGTGCGGCCGCAGCTTATATAGCGGGGAATCTCAGACCACTTTTACTTTACACATCCGAACGCCTGCGCCGACGAGGACGAATGCAGGTTACAAATATACTATTTTTCCTTTTTTTCACTATTAAGGTTAGGTGACTCATGTGGAATTTGTGTTAATTGTATTGTTACTCATTGTCACAGAACTAAGCAAATAAGCGTAAATTCATTGTATTTGCGCAAATAATGTTATGTGGTGTCAAGTACTTACTATGCTGTACATTAAGACTTAATTTATCTGTATTAAATATTTTTCCCACGATCGCGGTTGTTGTTAAAAATACAAAGTAGCTATTTTTTTATAATACCCATTTCTATTATAAAATGATGTAGGTTGTTGTAATCGCAAAGTTTATTTCCAGTACAATAAAATATCTGTCAGAATTTATAACATGAGACGGCATATTCGATAACCAATCGAAAGATCAAATAACTAAAATATAGGTAATTAATACGCCAAATCAAATTTATCTATCTTATAGTCAAGTTATTTTATATGGCTGCAATAAAAGTAATTCGGAATGTTTTAATCAAATCGATTGGACATCGGATGAAAAGTAATTCATAGAAACATTTATTATCTTGAATGGTCAAACTTTTTGCGGCGGAAATTATTCATTTAATTTTATTCTTAATGCGACAATAATTGTTATGCAAATATTTAATTAAGTTAATCATAAAATATCGTAATGTTAAAAATAAAAAAAAGGATAAAACATTCAAATAAATTACGCAACTGAATTTAAATATCATAGATATATTTGCGACACGGCGGACTCAATAATTTAAAATAATTAAATACACCTAATGACACAAATTATTATAATATTATCTAACAATTACGAAACGCGAATGCGAACAAAGACATATAATATTGAAAGTTTTGATACATTTTCATAATTCCTTATATTGCATTGAACTGCGTGGGACTAAAAGAATCAACGCGGTCTTGAGACACCGGATGTGAAAGATAATATTTAAAGGACACAATTATGTATAGATTACGGTACATAGACAGCCTCCGTGATGCAGTTGGTTAGACGCCGGCTGAGAAACGAGAGGCCGCGGGTTCGATCCCCGCACCAAGACAAATGTTTGTGTGAGCCACAATATTTGTTTCGGGTCTGGGTGTTTATGAGACCGAAAAGTCTCTCGTAGAAAATAAATACACCCAACAGTCACATACATAGTCCTGACTCCACACTAAGATCGAGTCTTGTGTCGTGGGTATCAGAAACTACAAGAGACTTTTCGGTCTCAGACACACCCAGACCCGATACAAATACTTGTGGTTCACACAAACATTTGTCTCGGTGCGGGGATCGAACATGCGGCCTCGTTTCACAGCCAGCGTCTAACCAACTGCGCCACGGAGGCTGTAATCTATGTCAGCTCTCTCGGGTGTAGCAGTAATTAACGATTCAAAAGATATTGTAAAAGACTATTTGAATAAAAATATATTGATTTTGATTTTTGAGTCCACCATGCTGGCCTAGTGCAGGTTGGAGGACTTTACATGTCCTAGAATATATTATTGTTAAGGCCTAAGGGTCTACTTACGATGGTTTTTACCATTTACTGCCTGATAATTGAGTATTAAAATACACATCAGTCCGAAAATAGAGATAAGCTCTGAGATTCGACCCCGCGACCACAGCATTCGCAAGACACGACCGGTTTGTCATCAAACCACGTACAACCAATTGCCGGTAATAAGAGGTGATTTTCACCAAATAAGCCGCTTGCTCGTTTAAGATGGTTTAAAGAACATCCCATTAATAAATTCATAAACAATGATACCCCACGTTCTTATATATTTTGCATAATGGATTGTTTTTATTAAATTACACACTGAAAGCGACTAATAACGCTCTTAATGTTTACCGTTGCATATAACAATTAAAATCTGTGTCAAGGCGGCTAGACTTTAGCTATGAATTCTTTATACTATTATAACTAGATCTAATATTTTTTTGTACATTATTTTATGTGAATATCTCCAAATTAATTGTGTGTCGCACCGTATTTTCAACAATGTGAAAATAGCCTAAAAACTATTATTTTTAAATTCTTATTATGTATATGCTCGCCCCCTATCACATCATGGGACGGAACATACAAGGCGAAATGTGGGTGTCCGGGTGGCGCCTCTACCTACCACTTCTGGGATTAAAGGCGTGAGTTTATGTATGTACGTATGTCTTATTATGTATGTATAAATAGACAGCAACAGCTCAATAGGATGAGAGCCAGAATGACAGAATGGCGATTACGGGTTCAGATCAGGGTTCACCACAACTTTTTTGAAGTTGCGTGTATTGTTAGTCAAATAATATTAATGATTTTTTTACTGGCACAACGTAGTGACTGCTATGCATCGGGTACGAGTAGTGCAATTCAAGTAGATAATTCACTGGTGGTAGGTCTCACATATATGAGAGGCCGCCTGGGTAGGTACCACCGCAATATCTATTTCTCCCGCCAAACAGTGTAAATGCACTGTTGTGTTCCGGCTTGAAGGACATTGTAGCCAGAGTAACTACTGGACATAATGGGACTTCCATCGTGGGACGTAACACAGGGTGAAATGTGGGTGTCCTGGTAGCGCCTCTGTAATAATAAATACACCCAACAGTCACATACATAGTCCTGATCCCACACTAAGATCGAGTCTTGTGTCGTGGGTATCAGAAACTACGAGAGACTTTTCGTCCCACAAACACTCAGACCCGAAACAAATACCTGTGCATCACACAAACATTTGTTTCAGTGCGGAAATTGAACCAGCGGCCTCTCGTTTCACAGGCAGCGTCTAACCAACTGCGCCACGGGGGCTGTCTCTGTACCCTTTCTGGGAAAAAGGCGTGAGTTTAATTATGTATGTAAAATACATAATTAAGGGTTCATGGTCTACAACAGTTTATTCTCCAATATTAAAATGCGTAAACAAACAATCATACATTACATACACACAATTTTTTTTACGATACTATTTGTATAAACGTAGAATTTCAGCATCCTTATTGCATTTGAGCGAGGACGAATACTTGTAAAATGATTCTGTAATACCTATACATGGATACGCTGTGGTCATAACAATGCTCAAAATATGAATAAATTAGCAATCAACAATTTGAATCCAAGGATTTGAAGTTTTGCTTCCCTGCATATTTTTTTATAAATGTCAGCTTGCCAAATAAAGCAAACGATAGTTAAATACGTATAGTATAGATGTAAATTTGAAAAGACGTACTTGTAGATACCATATTAAGACCTATTATCGAACAGCAGTCTTAAATGTATATGACGGTCAGTTCCTTACCGGACTATCTCTCGCGGAATATTTTTTTTTGTTTTATATTATTTATATATATTTTATGGTTTTTATATTTTTATAGAGGAGGTCCGTGCCTTGCAGTGGCACGTATATGGGCTGATACAGATACATATATTTTTTTTGGAAATTTAACAGCTTGTACATTTTATTTATTTTAACATTTTGTATTGCGGTAGAGCTAAGCTGTTGTCAGTCATGGCTCAGCATGAAAATGGCGCAATTCAGAGTAGGCCTATGTCCAGCAGACAATAAAAGGCTGATTATGAAGTACTATTTTGTAGTAGATGCGGTAGGGAAGGAACTTAAAACATCGCCATACAAAGTCAATACTACAGGATGTGATGATTTTTTATACATATGTACATAAACTCACGCCTTTTTCCCAGAAGGGGTAGGCAGAGGTGCTACCAGGACACCCACATTTCGCCTTGTATGTTCCGTCCCATGATGTGATAGGGGGCGAGCCTATCGCCTTATTGGGCACAAATTCCTGACTCCGGGCTGATAATGAATAGAAAAATCCAGTATCACTTTGCCCGACCCGGGATTTGAACCCGAGACCTCAACTTTGTAGTCGTACCGCAGTACAACCTTGCCACCGAGGGAGTAATTTTTTTTTACTTATAAACTAATGGCAAATTACACACAATTCATTACAATCGCACATACATGTCAGATCCGACAAAAAGTTATGACTTTGATATTGACTTTGTACACATTAACATGCCAAATAATCTGTTACCTGCAAAAAACAAAACTATGATGTTTGTTTTGCTTTAGTCACCTCATTTGTATAGTGGCAGCATGTGAATTAGAGCCATGAATAGGAGGGTTCGAATCTCATATCGGAAACTCCAATTTGTATGAGCTTTTCGCTTTAAGATTTGTACACGGCATGGCAACAGCCACGCCTATCACAACACGGAATTGAAATAAACCACACTTTATTTTGAATTTGAACCCACGCTGTTCCAATGCATGACCAACTTGACTACGACAAATTTATACTAAAAGCCTGTTTATGACGTCACGTCATGCATGTGCAGTCTCTAACACTTTGTCATCGTAAAACGCTAAACCTTTTGTATCTCACACAATAGACGCGACAATTTGACCTTGACCTCAAATTGTATCCGCGTTGACATTGTTCAGCAGTTACACTGACGTAATGTCACTTGTCGCTGTCAAAAGGTCAGTGACATAACGATGTGATAAATATGCGTACAAACAAATGGTAGTTGAAATAAAAACGTTAATGGTATGAATTCAAAGAACTTGTGAAGTTATTACCTGTACTAAATAAATAATACAATGTCACGCATAGTTTTTTGGGCATATTTACTAACAATTTTTTGTTGGTGGTGATAGATCCTGAGTATGGGGCCCTCTGGGTAGGTATCTACTACTGCCTTGTATACATAAGGCCTCATTCGTAGACAGTTTTAAAATCTATATTAGTTATCGAATGTTATGTCTTCTTCGCTCAAAGTGGATTCAAAGTTGTCTGAAAGGGGCAAAACATTCGATAACTTAAATAGGTTTTAAGTATATCTATGGATAATGCCGTTAATATTTGTAGGTCACACAAAAAAGCGGAGATTGCACCCGTGCGTGGACTGTTGCTTTGCAGACATGTCTTTATCCACCCACATAACTTAGCCTAGAAAGAATTAGTTAAACAAATTAAAATCTTATATTTTAAAAGATCTAACTTACCACTAGAACGTATAAAGCCTGGACACGCAGCGAAGACTTACATATATAGCCAAAGCATATTTAACAGCAAAACTTCGACGTACTCCAACCTTGATTCAGCACCATCTTGCGGCGCATGTTTGAACTACTTTCGCTAACTCGAAGGTCGATCCTTATGTAATATGGGCAAAAACGGACGCCCGAAATGGCCATAGACTCATCTTAATTGCGTTGCGATGCTCGGACGATCCCATTCCAAGCGATTTTGCCCCTTTATAGGGAAAATATGTAGGTGGTTTTGTTTGGTTACGCAACGGCTATTGGCATAGATACGACAGTAACAAGAATAAGGAAAAGGCGTTAACATTAAAACACCATTACGTTGCCCCGATTTTTTTTGTTCAGAGGACAACAGACAATTCAACTTCCAACCTTGTTTACTAGTATTTACATTTTAGGAACTATAGTTCCTGTTTTCTCAATGCCTGATTATGGCTTCCTACCCTCAAATTCTGATAAAATGGTTGGATTGACTATGCGTCATCGGCTTTACAGTTTTATACACGTATACTCATGTACCACGCAAATGTTAAATTTAAGCTGGATACCTAAATCGCCTACCCAAACATATTACCCAAAACCATACGGTGAGATACCCTGCTCTGCCTATTTTCATGCTAAAAGAGCGATATGTTTGTGTCTTAGCTAAGTTAGTTTCAGATGGACTTGTCCATTATCAAGTGCCCTCAGAGATGTAGTTCTTATAGTTGCTTGTAAGAATAGGCTGGATTGACGTATCATAGTTGGACACTTAGACCTACTGAGTACGGAATAGGGTGCCGATTTATATATCATGGTTAACTTGGAATTTTCTCGTAGTACGCCATCTAACAGGATCATATAATTCTCCATTCTGATTTGATATTGTCCTTCAATAAGATAACTTGATCGAACAAGGAGAACATCATTAGCAACCGAGTTGTGAAAGTGATAAATGTTTTATTACAAATCCGGCGTGTAATCTAAACCTCGCATTTAGAAGAGCATCCAGTGATGAAATAATTGCAATAAATATTCTTTATACGTAAGGGACCACACCCATATGTCCGTTTGACTTTCATTCACTAAAATATGAATACGTACACGGCGAGTGCACGACTCTTGTTTATAGAGAAAGGCACAAACTCTTATAAACTTCGTGCAAGTTTGTTGGCGTGCGTTTCCATTCATATGTACGATGGGGCAACTTTTTTTCAATTCACAAAAATTCCCTCATACATGTTAACGTTTTATTTCGAGATTTTGCCAAGAACTAACTCTAAAGACCTGCAAAGCATCTACGTTTTCTGAATATATTTATTAGTGTTACCCTCGAATCAGTTGCTTAGACAGTAACAGATAATTTGCCGTAACGAAGAGTCATACGAGACGCCTTGTACGGGTTTTATATTACTAGAGAGTGCGTACATACATACCTCCACTTATGTATGTATATAGGCGAGGAGAATATACTTATGAGATATTTAGGAGATAATGGAAGCATGTGTATTATAGATATAAATTTCGGGCTACCAGAGATAAATGTATTATAGATTAAAGGAAGTACTAATATAGTAAAGTTCAAAGAAACATTGAATAGAATTATAAATAATGACAGTTGAAAGCAACGAATTAGGAGATATTCCTCCTTTAGCATCAATTGGAATTATTAAATAAACACACTTTTACGTACATAAATAATTTTCAATAACAAAACATAGTCATTCTAATTATAATCGAGGTACAATGGAAACCCGCCAACCAACTACACGGTCAATTTTTTTTGTACAGATAACGAGTGACCCGCGCTCATCCGCTCACCAATCGCAAGTCGTTATGTAAACTTGTGCGCGCGTCCGATTGACTGCGATTGTCGAGTCGCTTCCCACCAGTGGGCTATTAATGTACTTCGATTTAAAGTTCAACCTGTTATTTAGATGATTTGAGTTTATTAGTTTATTTAACGGCTGCAGTGCAAACTGGGATCTTTAAAGCTATTCAAATAGTGGAAAAAGAGGAAGGTAGACGGTTACGATTCTAGTAAAATTATGATATTTATAATTTCTTCGCTCGTCTTAGGGTAAAATTCTGGTTTTGGGGATCCAATTTAAATCCTACATAGTTAGAAAAGACTTTTAACATGTAAACTTATTACTACTCTAACTAACTCGTTTCTTGAAGGTCGCCAGTTCGAATTTGTTTGTCGTCGTGTTTATTGTTTTCTGATATAACCTAAATCCTTTCAATCAAAGGTTTAAGATGAGACAAGTGCAGGCTGTGCAAGTGCATAGGTCTCCCTCCAGGATTTCCACATCGACTTATTGGAAGTGGCTTCCATCCAGCCACTTCCTGCAACCTTAAGTACAAAAGTACTTCCTCTATTCAACTAACACTACCTATTTAACTATATCAAAACTGTTTTGAAAGCTGTAGTATCAATTAATATATTAAATTTAATAAATACATAAAACTAATGAGTGCGCGCGTCCTTGCGATCACCACATACCCGGCATGTAGGCTAGCTCTTAAAATATGTAATGAACGAAAGGTGTTTCCTTTGCGAGTGGCCGCGTCGGTAATTATCTGTGTTACGTATAACTCTAGATTGATGTACTAGTAACGCTACACGCCCGGGTGTCTAGACTTGCAAATTGTTAGGTGCGGCGCACAACGGTTCATGCAAAATGTTTTTTGCCTTTTTTGACCTATTAGTTTTGATTTTAAAACCTAATGGCTATTATTTCTTGTATATATGTGCAATTATAGATATCATAGGTCAGAGGCTAATTTTTCTGTGTTTTCGGACAGGTTAGGGTTGTTTTGGTTTGTTTTGAGTTTGTGTAGCTCTTTGCATATCAAGACCTTGTGTATACTTTATGTAAAGGTAGATGGTTGTTTGGTATGGCTTTACTGGTGCAAGGTCTCTCATATGTAAGAGGCCGCCTGAGTAGGAACCACCGCAATGTCTATTTCTCCCGTCAAACAGCGGTGTAAATGCACTGTTGTGCTCCGGTTTGAAGGACATTGTAGCCAAAGTAACTACTGGACATAATGAGACTTAACATCTTATGTCTCAAGATGGCGAGCGCAGTGGAATTCGAAGCATTGCTTTGTAATTCATGGTGTTGTTTGGTTTTGCTACTGTCCATTAGCGATCGTATCGCTTAGCATCAGGTGAATGGCTTGCTCGTCTCGCCATTCATTGCAATAAAAAAAGATTCGTAAATCATACTTTGTCTAAGGCCTGTTTTTTTTTTAAATTTAAATCTACGATGTTTCTTTTTCTTCATAATTACTACTGATTGTTACTGCCAAATCATCCAAGCGACTTGAATTTAATAATACACTGAATGCTTATCCTTGTAGTAATTTAGTCGGTGATTACATGGGTTTTACCTAGGTGTTTCTAAGCAAGATACCGGGATGGGTAGCGACCGCACAAGCCGGCAAAAACTGTGTGTTACTTGCATCCGTGTTGCCTTCATAGGTAAATGAATTTGAATATGTGGGGCGGATGGTAATCGCGACTGACAGCTTTCATTTCTTGTTAGTTCCCTTATTAGTTTGGTGGTAGCGTGTATTAGTCTTGAAATGTGAGGGATTACGTTCGATTTTAGCGAGTAAGTTATTTAAAGAAATTGTTAAAACGGCTTGCTGTGCATTGAAAGTCTCTATATGCACAAAATATGAATACATAGTCTTGAGTCTTGATCCCACAATAAGATCATTTAAGTCTTATAATTCGGATATTCATAATATCCGAAACTACGAGAGCCTTTTATTAGAACACCCAGAACCAAAGCATATGATTGTAGACAGCTTAAACATTTGTCTCGAACCCGTGGTCTCTCGTTTCACAGCTGGCGCTTAACCGATTGCGCCGCGAAGGCTAAACACGTAACGAATCAAGGTACTTTAAATTTAAAATTATTCTTGCCCTACAATGAGTTGTTAAGAATGAAACCCAAATAAAACACGCGTGTCAGTTTATGTGCGTGAACGTATGAATAATTTTGTAATTTGATAATTCATCAATTTACTCTTCCGTAACTTTAAATTTTATCATTAGGGTATTATTTAACAGCGGATAAGTGGAACAGTTTTATATGACGGTGAGAATTCGTGTTTCGAAACAAATTACATTGTTGAGGCATAAAATCTCGCATCTCTGTAACGATATGAGAGGCAGCGGGTTCGATCTCCAAACTGGAATAAATATTTGTTTGACCACAAGAATTTATTTAGCGTCTGTGTGTGTGTGTGTGAAACCGAAATGTCTTCTCTATTTTCTTATAACAAAGGCACAAGACGTTGTATCTTACTGTGGCGTCAGAACTATGTATGTGCTAGTTGGTGGATAAATATATTTGGTTAACTACCAAGCTCTTCAGCAGTGAAGAAAACCATCGCTAGGAAACCTAGCTAGCTTAGATTATTGACAAGAAAAAGGTACTGATGGTGGAGCTTATTAATATATTTCAGAGGCCGACTGCACTCAGTATTTTTTTTGTATTGTAGAAAATGGCGAGATGAACATGCCATCCGCCTGATGGTAAGCGATACGACCGCTCATAGACAGTAGCAAAACTAAACAACACCATGAATTGCAAGGTAATGCTTGGCATTCAACTGCGCTCGCCATCCTGAGACATAAGATATCATCATGATGTCCAGCAGTTACTCTGGCTACAATGTCCATCTAACCGGAACACAACAGTGCATTTACACTGCTGTTTGGGAGAAATAGACATTGCGGTGGTACCTACCCAGGTGGCATCTCACATATGAGAGACCTACCACCACCAGTAAACGTACATAGCCTTACATAGTATATACCACATTGATGCGATATTATGTCACATCTCGAACCACTTAATAAGATTACGAACGGTTTCTTTACTTCAAGTTATGAAATGTATGAGTCAGCATATGATCTGATTTGCCATTTTTAAGTACTACCGTTCAAGGCTGTTTGTGAAAGTTAGCTCAGTTGTTAAACGTATTTGCGATGTTCCTGGAGTATGTTCCAATACAGGATTACAAAACTATAGTGAAATTCAAAATATTTTGGTTCTTCCATGAATCGCAGAATTTTTTAAGCCGTCAATCTTAGGGGTCATTTGGAGTTAGAACGCATAAAAAGATACTTGGATTGCTAGGTATTACTAGTATTATAATAGTTACTAGCCTAATAAAACAACTTTGTTCGTAAAGCCAATAATTTGATAACCATGTTAGATGTAAGTTATAACCACACTTTAATCATCTTGGCCGAATGTTGGCTGACACGACCGGGGTGGAATCACGGTCTCAAAGAAAAAGGATGTGTACCGAAGACTTCTTTGTCTTGATTCAATCGCTTATACTTATTATCTGGAGCTAGAAAAAACCCCATGCCTTCTTATGTCGCACTTTCAGAAAGACAAACAGATTCCAATTAGATGAATTCTTAATATTTGTATTCAGTAGCAGAACGAATATTAAACATGACATTTGTGTTAATACATGAATATGTATTTAATTGGTTTAGTTTAAATTTAATTTTATATTTAAATAAAAGGCCCAGTTAGATTATAGTCAAAATCTACGGTGATATTAATTTAAATAGTTCTCCGATAAAATAGTTTACTTATGGTGAATGACCATTACTCTTTAACAACATTTGGCTGAGAAACTAGAAGCCGCGGGTTCGAACCCGCACCTATACAAATGTGCGTGCGATCCACAATTATCGGGTTTGAATGTTGTGAGACCAAAACGACTCGTATTTTCTACACTAAACATACGTTTTACTGTGGAGTCACTTTGAGATTTATAATTGTATTATAAAGGTAACAAAGGTATCGAGATCGATGTAAGGTTTAATATACATAATACGTAAATAAATATTATATTTATAGCTTGCATCCGTATTGCAATAGCAAATTATGTAATTGTTCATATAAGATCTAGTCTTGGAGCCGGTATTTCTTCTTGCAACATTTGGGACGAATCGCCTTTCGCCTTTACATATGGACCATCATAATTTGACGGCCTTTGCGGCGCAGTGGTTGAGGAGATAGGTAAAGATATGTGCGCTGTGGGTTCAATTCCCGCGATGATATAAGGCTGCACCCTTACACAAATGGGACTTGTAAAATATTCCTGATAGTCTCATCGCACTTAGTATTGCTATTCGCACAGTTTTTCCATTTTATTATTATACTAAACTCGAATTAATAAAGTTAAAAAACTCCATTGCTATGCGTGTTTACCTATGTATCATTTTCACACGATTAGTTATGCGTCGTCATTGCTTATGCATTTCACACCCATTTCCTTCATCTTTTGGACAGGAAATTCATCCCCAGTTTAATCAATCTTCATATTTTATTACTTTTTACTTAAGTCTACTAAATTCTTAAATTTTCATAAGACTTTTTAACAGGCTTTCATTATTTCTTTGTAAAAATGCATAACAAAGATTCTTTATAATATTGAAACCGTCGTCGGTGGTACCAGGCGAGCAGAAGCCATCAGCATCTCACGCGACTAATCAATGGCGAACAATTACTAGAAATGACGCAATGACTTCTGTTCGTCGACGCAGGTCACTAATGCTACCATGTCTTACGAACCGTGCAGGACAGTCTTAATTGATTGTTCCGCGTGATCATTCGAATTATTGATAATATGTTAATCGCTTCCTTGTTATTTGGCATATCAGAATGTGACTATCAGCTGTGTCGTAACTGGTAACTGTGTATATCTAATAAATTACTTAGTTAATTACGAATTATTTAATTTTCGATTATGTTTAAGGTGAGGTAAAAAGTATAGTGTTTGTTTAATTGCATCATCATTCACAGCCAATAGTTTAATTGCATAGTTCCGGCAAACAAGCAAATGAATCACCTGATTGTTCAGTAATGACCACCGCTCGTTAACATCTACAATAGTTGGATTGGCAAGGGAAGTAGAAAGGACGAAAGGAGGTTTAGGGAATTGTGCCACGAGCAATCTCCCTTGCGGAACAAAACCGACTTAAAATCCGTGACTGTTTGCCACTTTTCTGTGTAAATAGTACCACATGCGTCGATTCCTTCTATTAATACGGTACTTCTAAGTAATAACAGTGTAGCTCTGTCAGCTTTTAATTAATATTGTCTCTGCAAAAGACAAAATGTGGACACAATACTTTTTAGTGCAGTTTCAGGGCATCGCAGTTGCAACACTAGCTAAAAGCGTCAGTTTAAGTGTTTCACTTTCGTTTCGCTGTACTTGTTGCGAAATTGTGCGACCGCTCGATATTTAAGTGTCGAGGTTCGAAGCCACAGAAATGGGCGGGCGCGACTGTGGCTGAACTATCACGTATTCATAAAACAATAATTTGATTGTGAAGATAATATTAGGTATTTACTCGGTGGGCGGCATTAAAACTTGTAAATAAGAATTCATAGTCGTAAAAAAGGAAAGTCTAATTTAATTAAAATTTTATAAAATGAAGTTGACAGTGGTACAACGTTGTCGTAGGAATCCCCAACAATATTTGATGCAACTGATTGGAGAATTATGAAAAAAATACAGCAAATCACTGCATCGCTGCAAATGTTTTGATATCTATATATGAATCGTGAAATTCTAGTTACAATTATTGTAAGTTTTGCATATACCATAAACGATTAGTTGGTACCTACTATGCTTAATTAAGTACGTGGGGGCCTGTTGCTAACGGACCAGACGCGGCTACCAACATGTTCACGGTGGTCGCGGGTTCAAATCCCAGGGCACACCTCTGACTTCTCGGAGTCATGTGTGTGTTGAAAGTCAATCACCACGCACTATAACAGTAAAGGAAAAAATCGTAAGGAAACGTGTGTACTCTAGCTATTTGAAATGGTTTCTGTAGTTTGTAAACTCCGCCAATCCGCACTAGGCCAGCATGGTGGATTATATGGCCTAACCCCTCTCAATCGTACTCTCGATTGTAGATGAGGCCCGTGCAGTGGAATTTATATACTTATATGGGCTGGTAAACATTCTTAATTCATCAAAACTATTAACAAAATATAAGGTAATTTTACAGTTACGTTATTTTACTTCATTTTACTAACCCCATCGAAGCGGCTATTGATTGATATACATACAGTAATATTCAATGAAGCCGGTAGTTCAGTTTACGTAAGAATAGAATAGGCCCTGCGAATTAGAATGTTCCGTGTTGGTGCGAGTGAATCGATTCAATACAGTTTATTGTTAATCTCTACTTATGTAAGGGCTGACCGGGATGCAAAGATCGCTGGGCTGTACTTCAAATAAGGAAATGGATACAAAATATATCTTTAATTCAAAAAGTTGTAATTAAATGGAACGTGGTCTACTGCACCACATTTAGAAAGTGGAATAAGAAATAAAAAAAAGTCGGGATCGATAACTCCAACGAAATTGAAGTCAAATTGCTTATCAACAAAATTAGGTTTGTCTTGTCTCAGAAAAGAGTCTTGTAGTTTCTGATACTCACGATATAAAAACCTCATTTTATCACAATGCCTTTGGATCTGAATCTGTGTAAATACTTAAAACAAATCTAAAAGTACAGTTCTTTAAATAAGTCTTACTAGTTAAAGCAGGACCCATGATTCCCACAAAATGCCTAGTTTTGTTCCTGAGCTATTTTAAATAGTGTTAGTACCAATTCTATCGGTGAACGTAAATGAGGAAAGGAGGTAATTTATGTATGTCTGTGTGCGTATGTGTGTGTGTCTAAGTGGGTGTGCTACAAGTGATGTCATATTATGCTAATTAAAACCAAACCATAAATATTTTTAACCCAGCCATTCTACTCATTAAATAAGAATTTTAAATATTATTTTCTTTCGAAAAGCATTTGCCACACCTACGTTCAGTTAGCTAACAATGTGTAGGCGAATCATAAATTACATTTATTGCATTGCAATCAAATTTAATCTTCCTATACTGTGACGGGCTTCGAATGGCCTACAATCTGCGAGTGATGCCTTTCATAACCTGACTCTGTGGAGTAAGAATATCCTTAAGATATAAATACAAATGTGAGTTTTTTTGTTCCGCTTTCGTGGCTTCACTTTTCAACCGATTATTATGAAATTTTGTACATACATTGTCACGGATATAGAAAATAATATAAGGTACTTATCATCCAGAAAAAAACTACTATCAAACAACAACTGAAATGTATTGACAAAATCCACATTTCGATGCGAGCGAAGTCACGGGGAAAATGTAGTATTATTAAAATATTCGCTATTAATTTTGCATTAAGTTACTGAAACATTTTTTATATGTTTAATTTATTTAATAAGAAATTACTTAAATGTTTCTAATTTAAATATTAAAATTTAAGTGGAAACGATTATGAAGCATGCATTTTTCATTTTAATATGTCTTTAACATGCAATATTTACGTACAATGCAAAAGTTCATTTCATCTCTACGTTTTCATAGGTTTGACTGGCTCAGAGAATTTCTGAGTTCCATTGAAATGGTATTATTGAATATAAGTCATCGACTCTACCAAATGTAGTGTTGTTTATTACCGATTGTTTGGAAGAATTTTGTCATATCATTTAATATTTCAGTGTTACACATACTCATAAATGTTTCTCGGTTAAAAGGTAAAAAAACCAAGCCAACTTTCGATTTTACGATGCTATAAGTTCAAAAATGTAATGCCCTGCCAAAAAAACGACCTGGTAATCTTTTGGGTGCGAAATAATTAACTCGAAAAGGGGAAACTTCTTTAACAGCGCTATGATGATAAAAACGAGTTATTTTTAGCAAAAACAAACTCATTTTTCTCATAGCTATATAACACCTTTCATATCTTAAGAATGGTAAATGTTTTGTTGGACTTTGTTGTTGACGTCTGTTAATAGAGCTAAAAGAAACTATTACTAAGCTATTACTTGCTATTTTTTTGTAAAACAGTGGTGCTGGATAATCGATACAATAGACAATAATGGCTGCAAAGTTGTTATTGCACTAACTATATTACTTTTCATTTTTAGCTGCCCTTGTATCGCACTTATATGAGGCCAGGGCATTCATGTCGCAGATTTTTTATTTTATAATATCAAAACCGCTTGATAGTCTGATATCTCTTCTTTAGGGAGTAGGCCTTGTAGTTACGCCGGCCTTACACTGTTTATTTATTTATTTTATTCTTTTTTGTAAACTAAATAATAAACGAATATTTAATATTAAAGTACAAATGGCGGTCGTATCGCTCGAGGCAATCTCTTACCGACTACCATGGGATGGACATAAGAGAAGGAAAAACATAGGGCAGTTTTAAGTGTACGTTTACAATAAAGCTTGAATGATAAGAATAGGAAGAAAAAGAGAAATATTTCGCTTGATAGATAAAATAGTTAGTAGATTATGACATACGTTTCCTCACTACCTGGTTGTCGCCCTCAAAGTAAGCAATAATTAACATATAATACATAGTAAAATGGAAAAGTCATTGCTGTGTCTAGTCTATGACCACACGAAATCCGGTTTGAATGTCCGAGCGTCGCCTAACTGAACTATAGCTTCTTTACTAAGTCCAGTAAGCTCCAAAAATATTTTTAAATACACCATTGTTAAAGAACTGAAACGACTCAGCATGTGCTAATTGCATTAAACCTTCATCACATTGGGTAAGTCAAGGAAGTGGTGTCAATCAGGCGATTGCCTTAGTGTTAGCACATCGATTATTGTAAAAATACAAACATTCTAAATTTCGTCACATGATTATTATAACAGGATATTGTGAAATTGATTTCTATTGAAATAAAAGCAGTTCGCCTTGTATTCCGAAATTCTGTCTAATCAGCGAAAGTCCTATCGAAATCTTCAAAGCCATTCTCTTGGGCAAGGACATAAATGTATATATAACAGTGAGTTGCAATAAAAGCGTACATTACTGCATTTGTCGGTTAGAGTGGACAGCTGTTAAGGTAAAACCTCCAATCTACTCGTGATGAACCAGCATGGTGGAACTGAATACCTTCCAGCTGCTGGTGGTAAGGTGCTTGTAACCGCTCAGATAGCGATCACCATAAATAAATAAATAAATACACCCAACAGTCACATACATAGTCCTGACCCCACATTAAGATCAATTAAGTCTTGTGTCGTGGGTATCGGAAGCTACGAATGACTTTTTGGTCTCACAGACACCCAGACCCGAGACAAATACTTGTGGGCCTCACAAATATTTGTCTCGGTGCGGGAATCGAACTCGCGGTCTCTCGTTTCACAGCCGGCGTCTAACCAACTGCGCCACGGAGGCTGTCAAATACATAATAATATATTTACTCATTATGGTCTCCCATCCCATGTAATTGTTTGTCCCGTGGTGCTTAACATCTGGCTTCTCCAGATGTATATCTTTATATCGGAGGATAACACCTATGAGCTCAATATTTTGTCACCCACTTTGCTGCCGAGGGAAGTGTACAATTATTTGTTTGCAACCCTTAGAATGTAGGGAGAGGTTTTACAGAAGAGAATAGGAAATTATTTAAATTAATAAAATAACAATCATTTAGAAATCGTTATCAATTAGGATATAGATATTTACGATGCTCGGTCCACAAAAATACTCAAGCTAATTTCCGGATCAGCCTCTTTATTATACCTATGATATTAATATTCAAAACACGATCTTTATGCAAGGTTCAGTTTCTCATGAAAATATAAATGAAATATAAAAATATAAATGAAAATATAAATTTCTCATGAAAATCACCTGGGAATCGAACCCATATCGCCACAATTCACAGCCATTACACGCGGTCACTACACTATTGAGACAACAAAAAACCGCACATCAAAAATGATCCAATCAGTCTTGCATCATATGAGGATAGGAACACAAACGAAATTATTATGAAGCTATTATTTCGAGACTTAGATTATGCAATCTTTTGGAATTATAAAACATACATAATTTAAAAAAAAAGGGCACTATGATATTATAACGATTGACGCCTCCGTGGCGCAGTTAGTTAGACGCCGGCTGTGAAACGTGTGGGTTCGATCCCGAAACAAATATTTGTGTGATCCACAGGTATTTGTTTCGGGTCTGGGTGTTTGTGAGAACGAAAAGTCTCTCATAGTTTCTGATACCCGCGACACAATACTAGATATTAGTGTGGGGTCAGAACTATGTTTGTGACTGTTGGGTGTATAAAGATTACGTCAAATGTGCTCTCTATCGTATACATAAGAGTCCGCACTTAACATGATGGATAAAGTAGTTCTAATGAAAGTAATTTATACAATGTAAGTAGTTTTTTAAAAAGCAAGCAATTCAAAAACTAAATGATTATTCCCTATATAACTTGAGGAGTCGTCGTCTTTGAGAGCATAGGGGCGAGAGGAAGCAGAGGAATTCTATTTATTAGCTTGGAGATTTTTGGTCCTCTAGTAATCTTACCTATCGTATAGAGTTTATCAGTAAAACTGTTATTTTACATCAATTTTATCTTAAATACGGTTATGGTGTTACATATTGATCGCGCCAGCCTTTTTAAAGTACCCATACCGTGTCTCTACCTATTCAATATTTCTAATCAACTCAACTGCACTTAAACTATATTTTTATAAGCTCACGCCTATATCTGAAGGTATTAGCAGAAGTAAGACCAGTCCCGCCAACAGTCCATTCAACCTGGTTACTTCTCAAAATGTGATCTTAAAATACTTTCTGCAATATTTAATAACGAAATGCAATAACATCGCAATAGTCATAACGAGGTGTAAATAAATGAATATTCAGTGCGTGTCGGTGCGATCTTCGTTTTGAGATAAACTTACTTGTTTTGCAACTGTTGCGACAAATGGTCAGTCTAGTGGTAGAGTAAGGAAGAGGTAGAGACTGTCCCGCCCTCACACCCGCCACTGCAACTCCTGTAAGCCAGGATCAACAGTGGCACGCATTTTAATGACACTGAGCATTGAAGCTCAGCGCGTCTCCGGGAATGTCTAACTTGTCTTTAACCCGCAACGAAATCAATCAAAAAGGTAAATTAATAGGAGGAGTTGGAAATAAATTATTTGGAAATTAATTAAGGAAGAGGTAGAGTTTGCTTTGATACAGTTGTGAATACTATTTATATTTATAGTGGATTTTTATAAGGGTAGTGTAAATTAATAATTGTATTGTCTAATGATGTATACTCTACTTTAGTAATACCATTCAACAAAATCTTGTTTAAGTATTGCTATTAAAATCCGCTAGTTTACTACGTGTAAATTATTCATTATATTGATCCGGTAATTTAAAATATCATTAATGATTTATTGCACATTACTTGTGATATGCTCTATGAAATACCGGTAGAGCAAGTAGAGTCATCATTTATAATTTACTTTCTCTGAAGTAGAGGCCTGCTGTGTAAGTCAAAGACAAAATCTACAACAACATTGTTTCGTTAAATTATGTATAGACATGACCTGCATGACTGGCCAAGAAATTCATTTAAAAAAAAACAAGAATAAAGGCTTTTAGCGATATATCATATTTTGTACAATATAAACCTTAGAAGTTATTAAGAGCTATACAAAATTACTTAAAAAAAGAATTTAAAAAATCACCGCTAAGTTTCACGGAAAAAGCCAGTCAATTCCGTTCAAAATGTTTCTTAATAGAGTCGACTCTACCAGTCTGAAAATATTTCCTACATTTCACGTGACAAATAGAGCCTGTTACTACGATTGATCAATGTAACTTGCACCATGATATTGATGAAACTCTACACTTATATGTAGAGCAAATGTTAGAATGTACTGATCACTCTCAGTGACCGGTTTTTGTGTCAATTATTGAGAAATGTAATATTGTGGCTTGAAAGGGATGTATTAGTAACTTCGTGATGGGCGATTTATGCTTTATTGTAGAGGCATTCTATATTCTCACGAGGTGTTCAGACGACTTGGTAAAGGTCGCGGGACGTCGCTGGATGCAGGCTGCCTCGAACAGGTCACTGTGGAAATCATTGAGAGAGGCCTATGTTCAGCAGTGGACTTCTTTTGGCTGATGGATGGATGGATGGATGTAGCTTATTGAATAGAGCGACGTATGGATATATCCTTGTCAATAATAAAATCGTTTTAAAAATCAAGTTTAATATCGAAAGCTGACAGAATCCGGGGAGCAGCTAGTTGTACTGATATCTGCCAGTTAAATTCTACATACATACATACATAAACTTACGCGTTTATCCCAGAAGGGGTAGGCAGAGGCGCCACCATGACATCCACATGTCGCCTTGTATGTTCCTTCCCATGAAGTGCGAGCCTATCGCAATATCGAGCACAAATTCCCGACCCCGGGCTGAAAATAAATAGAAAAACCCAATATCACTTTGCCCGACCCGGGATTCGAACCCGAGACCTCAGCTTTGTAGTCGTACCGTAGTACAACTACGCCACCGAGGCAGTTAAATTCTACAAATCAATTATTACAAAAACCCAACAAAAATATCTTAAAATATAGCAAATTAATTTAAATAAATACACCCAACACCCAACAGTCACATACATAGTCCTGACCCCACACTAAGATCGAGTCTTGTGTCGTAGGTATCAGGAACTACGAGAGACTTTTCGGTCTCACAAACACCCAGAACCGAAATAAATACTTGTGGTTCACACAAACATTTGTCTCGGTGCGGGGATCGAAGCTGCGGTCTCTCGTTTCACAGGCTGCGTCCAACCAACTGCGCCACGGAGGCTGTCAATACCTTAACCCATTAAAATACTCATTAACTACATTTACGACATTAAACAAACACATACATGGAGCTCAATTTAATTTGACCGCAACTTAAAAACAAGGTCCATCATGTTTATATCTCGTTACCCAAGACATGTCGCATGGATTCGCTTGTGCAACATTCGTATGGTCGCTGTCCATACGTGTACCCAACTAAACCATTTCTTTACGTAACGTCTAATAAAATCAGATCGCGGCGCGAGGTATCGGCGATAGCGGGGAATTGGAATACATTTTTAAATTGGACAGATAAATTTTGTACACGACATAAACAAATTTATTTATTATATTATTCGTACACCCGACGCTGCCCCAACTTTCGTTCTCTTCTCTTATATCCATCTTATGGTTGTCTGTCAGAAATTGCCTTGAGCGATAAGACCGCCGATTGTACTTTCTTTTTTCTGTTTATTGTCTCCTGTTTTGTTGTATTTCTGGTGTACAATAAAGCTTTAAATAAATAAATAAATAAATAAATAAATTTATATGTTTTATTGGAGCTTGTATCCTTTAAATTCTAGACTACCCTCTCTTCTTTTCCTTTTCCGTCCGTCCTAAGGTTGTCTGTAAGAAATCGCCTAGAGCGATAAGACCGCTATCTGTACGTTTTTGTTAATCTGTAATATCTAAGTGTTTTGTTCCTTTTTTGTGTGTAGTTAAGAATAAATAAATAAATAAACAAAACAATTAAAGATTATATGCAAACATAAAAGCATAAATATTATTTCAAAATCCCTACGTATTGGATGTCTGAATTCAAACTATGCGAACAAAAAGATAAGATAATGAATGTAATTTTTTGTAGTATTTAATCGCCATTATAATATGATGTTATATTTTTTTTATTTCGTAATGGTAATAAAGATACATAATTAAAGCTGCTTTTTACATAAAAAAAGATCACTTTTATGATGTTCTGATCAATTGCCTGCTCTATATTGAAGGAAGATGGTAATATTTAGGCATCTTACAGTACATTATCATAAAGTTATTATTTATTTATTAGATGCATATAACACAAAGGCATTAAAAAAAAATTAACCCATCCGCTATCACTCATGCCTTGCGCAACCAACAACGCCTCCGCTTTTCCCTTAGGCAGTATCTATCACATGGGTTTTGTATGAGTCGCGGCGCCGCGCCGTGCCATTGACCAATACCGCTATTATTCCTCGTATTTTTATGGCGATTTTATGGTAATTCTGTGTCACTTTGAGTGGCAGTGACATACATCCGCCTTATGTCACTGTTATGTGACCTGGTGAGGTTTCAGTTTAGAAACAAACGGTTTTTGGTTAAAGTCACAGTTAAACTACGATTTGATGTGGCAATTAGATGAATTCTTGTGTTTGGATATGTTTATTTGGGTTAATGTTACAGATATGTAATTAAAAAGGAATGGTTCCGAAACTATCCCTGTATTTGAATTATAGATTAATTAGTGATAAAATAAAAAGTGTTAATTTTCTGTGAATATTCAAAGAAATCGCAGTCCGCCAACCCGCACTAGGCCAGCGTGGTGGACTATAAAGCCTAACCCCTCTCAATCATTCTCTCAATTGTAGAAGAGGCCTGTGCCCTGCAGTGGGACGTATGTGGGTTGATACAATATAATACAATTCCAAGAAGGTGTAATAAATCTTTAATCAACAAAGGGTCACTATTTTGCTAATATAATTGGTTAGCTAATAACCTCATTCAAGATCTTATAATAGAAGACACAAACATAATTGAATCTTCTATTGGCATTTTAATATTTTTTTGAATTTTTACCTGTACCTATTATTATTGTAATCAAAATAATCATTTATAAAAATAGACTGGTTTTATATTATATCCACTCTAAATTATATAGTGGTCACAGTTAAGTAAGATTTATTTACTAACTATACGTATAATATCTTGTAGGCCTGCCACACATCCAGAAAAAATAAGTGAATTATTTTGAATTTTTGTAAATGCCTCTGTAGCGCAATTGTACTACGATACAATAACAACGCTGAGGTCTCGTGTCCAATTCCGAGTCGGACAAAGTGATCTGAAACGTGGGTGTCCTGGTAGCAACTCTGCCTACGCCTTCTGGGAAAAAAGGTGTGACTGTATGTAGGCTTAGTTATAACATTTTTATCCAACAATGGTAAGTATATAATGTTTACTAAGACACTCGTTACGTAATATTGAACTTGTGAGAGGCGCAGTTATTAGAGTATAAACGTAGAGATAACTGGACCGATTGCGCCAGTACGTGCATTGTTTGAATTCTTTGTCACAAATGGTTTTATGTAATTAACTACATACAATGGTTTGACTTGAAACTAACCAAACCATGACTTGTATGCCATAATAAGTATAATTATTTTCGTGACGACGTTTATGAAGAGATTTTCAACAAGCACCTACATGCGTACATGGTAGCACTAATACTACCACCTGGCTGCGTTCACTTCAGACACAATCCAACTAAAACATTTCGCAAAAAAAAACATATATTTTTTTACTTATCTTCGTATTTAGTTAGTAAATATACATAATTTTGATAAAATAATAATGTACAGGTTTTTATTTTTAAAGACGCAACGGTACCTACGTATGGTTTTAATTAAAATTTTAACAAAAAGTAGGTATTTACGACCCAAACACGATGTGTCTATAATCACTAAAACTATTTCCTGGCTGCGTTTTCGGTCGTAGTCTGGATATACCCGGTATGTAGCCACGTTCACATTGGTGACAAATTTGTGTGAATGGTATGATTATGCATTATAATACCGACGCTAGAATAAGTAGAAATGCCGTCATAAGTATGTTTGCAAAAAAAACAGAGGTTAAGTTTAAAGAAATATAATAAATTAAAACTAAGCAGTGATATATAGGTAGATTGCCGATTATCTTGATGATAATAGGCTTGGGAACAAATGCTCAACCCGGTCATATTGTTGCAATTTATAGTATCTGCAAATAACTATGTAAGGTAATGTTCTTTCGCTGAATTGATTGCGCTGTTTCTTCTCCGATGTTGCAATAGATTCGGAAGTAACTTATCCATAATTTCAGCAACTAAAAAGACCATGCAAGGATTTTTTTATTTCAATGAATGGCGAGACGAGCATGCCAATGGCTTGATGGTAAGCGATACGACCGCTCATGGACAGAGCAAAACCAAACAACACCATGAATTACAAGGCAATGCTTGGCATTCCATTGCGCTCACCAGAGACATAAGACATAATATTTCGTTTATTCAATTATGAATCACTAGTAAAATTGTAACGAGTTTTTCCTAGTATTTACAATTTTGTGCGATTTTTTCCCTCGAACGATGTTAAGAGTCATCTTTTTTTTATATTTCTAATAACCTATACATATTTATAATCCTTTGCTAAATCATCGACAGTATATGTATAACTAACCTGAACATAATAGAAGCTCTCAAAGACCTTTCTCTTGCTGATGTTACGTTAACGATTGCACAATCCTTCCAAAAAATGCATCAGCAATCTCTTGCACAAACACAAAAAAACTGATATAATTATATCGTTATTAAATCCTTTCCGAAATTAAAACAATCGGCGACCCTCATACGAAACAGAGCGTGCGGATATTTTCTTTAACTCAATTACACAAACTTATCTTTAATCGTTCAGTGTCGACATATTCCATTGGTCGATTTTTAAGCATTGCGTCAATATTGTTAATAATTTGGATTTGAGATATTGTATTATAACTGTCTGACCTTAAAATTTTGATACTATTAGATAGTTTGTTTCTAATCGTTGATCGGCTATACTGTTGTGGTGTTTGTTTAAAATATTAATTGGTAGTGTTAAAGCCTGATTGTCATTATCGGCATCTTAATCAGTATAATTGTCACAAAATGCTGAAATGAAATATCTGATTATTGAAGGTAAGGTCTCACCACACTAAAACAGCTCAAATTTGTAGATCATACTTACCTTAGATTTTATTGGAGATAACTCAAAGGTATTCATGTTTTTCTTTAACATTACAGTGAGTGATGTTGAAGTTTCCGTGGATTTGACCTCAAATCAAATCCAAGACCTCCATCAGTAGATATCTTTTCGATTATAGAACTCGTGCTACCAAATTGCAAAATTCGACGACACAAAACTTAATGATTTGTTTTTCATATGCAAATCATGATCGCTAATCAATAGGATCCAAAACGCGAGAGTGCAACACGTGAATTAATTAGCGAAAGGTCAAATTTAACGGTGAGGTCAACATTAATACGTAATTTATAAATAATTTGCAAATGCGGCTAAGTTCCCATTAAATGTGTCGTCAACACGCTCTGTGGTCGGAATAATTAAGTATTAAAAATATTTTAATCATTGCTTCGTGTATATTTTGTCTGTTTCGATTAAGCTTTGGGTTATTTATAGTTTTGTGTTCGTTAATATTAATCGCTTTTATGTAAAAAGATATTTGCTAACAATTTAAGTTTATTCATTCAACAGTCACAGTCCTCACTCACACCGAAATATTTTTAAATTCACAACTCAAGATCCTTATCTGAAACACGAGAGTTTTTGAATGTTAAATACCTTTTAGTTCTCATTCCCTCTTGAAAACAATATCATCTACCGAATTGGACAGCCTCCGTGGCGCAGTTGGTTGAACGCCGGCTGTGAAACGTGAGGCCGCGGGTTCGGTCCCCGCATCGAGAGAAATGTTTGTGTGATCCACAGGTATTTGTTTCGGGCCTGGGTGTTTGTGAGACCGTAAAGTCTCTCGTAGTTCCTGATACCAACGACACAAGATTCGATCTTAGTGTGGGGTCAGGTGTGTATGTGACTGTTGGGTGTATTTATCTATTTATTTTACACGCCTTTATCCCCGAAGGGGTAGGCAGAGGTGCCACCAGGACACCCACATTTTGCCTTGTGTGTTCCGTCCCACGATGTGATAGGGGGCGAGCCTATCGCCATATCGGGCACAAATTCCTGACTCCGGACTGATAATGAATAGAAAAATTCAATATCACTTTGCCCGACGCGGGACTCGAACCCGAGACCTCAGCTTTGTAACCGTACCGTAATACAACTACGCCACCGAGGCAGTCTATTTATTTTATGTATTTAATTATTATTTATATTTATATATATTGATTGACCAATTTTTAAGAACACGGATTCCAAACGCATGAAGTCTCCATTCCTAACAGCTTCTTACTTAGTCTAGATGGTGTTTTAACCTAATGACCATCTCAGCGATCGTCATGCGATCGTTTGAACCGCTCGTTTCAATTTGAAGCTTATCTCGAGTATAATCTTTAGTTAGCATCATAACACTTTAGTCATTTTCTTGATGTTATCACACTTATATAATTGACAGTTGCGGATTCAATCACAGATGCATGGGGTTAGGATCCTTTACGAACTGTGTGATAAAGGCTCTTTTAATGATTTTGGTCATCAAAAAAAGTCTGGAACAAAAGTCTGGAACAATACTTATGTACATATTGTGTAGTAGGCACGTACTCCTTAGATTTTTCATCCCCAATGATGAGGACTATAGCATATTGCTATAAATTATTATACTTTGCAAAAACTAGAATATTGTTTTCGCATGTAACTTGTAATCAGTGGCTTGTATTATACCGGCATAAAAATGTATTTTTCATCATCTAATAAGCCTCATATAACTCAGGAATCAAGATGATAATTTTAAAAAATTGTTTTCTATTTTATGGTTATGAGTTATCGGTCGATAAGGTCATATTTTTGACCACCCAATCCAAAGACTGCATCAAACCTGACAGGTTAACAGTAGAAAGTTGTTATAAATGTCATAGGTTAGTCGGCAAATGGGAACCGTATCGAAAAATATCTACAAGTACATTTAAAGTGCGCAAACTAACTAACTGGTCCATCAACAGTTAGATTTCACATAGAGTTGTTACAATAATAAATAGCATACAGCAGTAACAAACCTAATAGGAATATTTCCGATTCTATAATAAAAAACGTGTCTTATATCGTGGGTATTAGAAACCACAATGAAATTTTCAATACAATACAACCAGGAAAAAAATATAGACCACATGAAGCTTCCCTAGGACCGAGTTTCGAACCTATAGTACCTCCTCTAATAATATTATCATTGCACACTACAACACGGATGTTGAAATAGAAAAGATAAATAGAAATGCATAAAACAATAAATCTTATAAATAAAGATTATTAATATGTAAAAAGAATATCTTTATTAAAATATTAAATGATTTACGATGTATCATTTATTCACGTAATCGATACGGATATGTTAATACCAGATATTAATATTTAAGAAAAAGTTAGGTAATACAGCTTAAAACAATAAACTACAATAGTTTTATGAAATTCAAAACTTAGCAAGCCGAAATTCATCTAATCCTTATTTTCCTCAATATACTATTTCCCATTATAGCCGGTGAATTTCCGACATTATCAGATGTTGTAAATGTATATAGATAGCAGTTTTGTCGCTTTAACAATATATTTCTCTCTCTCTTTCCCTTCGGCCATATAATATCCACTGCTGACCATAGACCTTGTCCTCGGATCTCACAAATCCTAAGTCCTTCCGCCGCGCCGTAGCTTGAAGGAGCATCTTTGCACGTTACGGGACCATCGTCTGATGCCATTTGATACTCTATCTGGACGGTATTGCGATTACCATCAGATGCAGTTACTATAATAATAAAATTGTTAGTATCAGTACATGTATATTATGCTATGCCATGACAGAATTTAAAAAATCCTGATATTTTCATTGCAAATCACACTGAAGGCATACATACACTCAAACTCTTAACACTGCAAGCTCTGTATCAATCCATCCGAGAACAGTGAAAGTGATAAAATATTATTTTAATAAATAAATCCGGTGGGAACAACAACAATTATTCCTATTGCCAAGTGTTGTGATGTAACACATCTGTTATGGACCAAGTGGTTAATTGCATATTAATAATAAATAAAATAAATAAATAAATACACCCAACAGTCACACACATAGTCCTGACCCCACATTAAGATCAATTAAGTCTTGTGTCGCAGGTATCAGAACTACGAGAGACTTTTCGGTCTCACAAACACCCAGACCCGAAAGAAATATTTGTGGGCCGCACAAACATTTCAATCGGTGCGGCGATCGAACCCGTGGCCTCACGTTCCACAGTCGGCGTCTAACTAACTGCGCCACAGAGGCTGTCAAAATCAAAATAATTTGTCTGGGTAACAATCAAATAGTTCTCTTTCTCCCTCTCATCAGCCATAGGAAGTCCACTGCTGAATGTAGACCTCCAAGGATCTCATATCGACCTGTTGGAAGCAGCTTGTATCCAGTGACTTCCAAACCTTAACCAAATCGTCCGTCCACCTTGGAGGCGGGCGTCCGACACTTCACTTGCCTGTACTTGGGCTCCATTTCAGAACCTTTACAGTGAATTGTTTATCTGTTGTTAAATGATTAGCATCGTCTATAGACATCTGAAATATTTGCGTCCTTGGTGCGTTGATGGCCTCTCTCGAAATGGGAGGAGCCGGAAAACCTCTAGTAATTTTATTCACCGACACTTAACAGAAAAGCTGGCGTTTCATGTCAGTTTTTTGTGAGTCAGTGATACCGCTCTGGCCGAACCGGTAAATTCCTACATTAGTAGTCTTTTGTAGTAATATTATTTTAAAATACTACTGGAAGTTACCGATCTTATACATCGACGATTAAGTAATCTAACTGCAGTCATTTTAAATTTCTTACTAAAGGGAAGTTAGTAAATGCTTCTTTGGCGGTATAGGATTTGGCAGTATTGGAACATAGGGTAGCGTGGCCGAGCGGTCTAAGGCGCTGGTTTAAGGCACCAGTCTCTTCGGAGGCGTGGGTTCGAATCCCACCGCTGCCATGTTTTTGTCTTTTAACTATCGGAGTATAAAAATATAACTATATTTTTTAGCTCAAAAAATGCAGCAGATGGAACGGTATAATCAAAATATTCTATTGCGAAATATAATCATTTCTTTCTGTTTTGCCTGCATATTTGAAATCTAATATAGATAAACATGCTAAAATCGAAAAGATATACTTGCGCAGGTGACCATGAGAATTTGCTAAGACTTACTTACATACTTTTGCCAAGACGCGGTCTCCACTCCTGAACACGGTTATCCAGCGGTTATCTGTTCTGCGACATATGTCAGCTCATTGCCACTTCAACCTACTTACTTTTAGAGCAATGTCGGTATCATGGTTCTCTGGTGAATCACTCTGTTCCGAATTTTGTCCTTCAGAGACTCCGAGCATAGCTTTTTCCATAGCACGTTGAGCGGCTTTAAGCTTTTAGATTAACCCCATAGAGAGTGTCCACGTTTCGGCTTCGTACGTCATTACAGGGAGGACGCACTGGTTGCACACTTCCGTCTCCGATGATCTCACTCACCAAACAAAACGCTAACAAACCAACTATACCTCCTCCTGTGAAACAGTGGTACAAACGACCCACTTGTACTTAAATTAACAACAAGGTTACAACCTCTTACAAAAATTGTGTAAATATTTCCCAAGAACCAATTCAAACAGAAATAGTTTAAATTCCGTCACACACCAACAATCAATTACGAAATTAACCCTGCAAAATTAGTAACGCAAACACGAAACAATGTAAAACCGGCCCCATCAAAGCTAACACATGATCGAACCATTAAATCAGCAGCCCGGGGCTTCAGATACCAGATACGGAGTAAACACAGGGCCTATACCTGATCCTGACTTTCACATACAAAGTTATGGAATTAGTCATAAAATGGAATCGTGACTCAAATACCTAACCTATTCGATTGAGCCCCGACTTAAAACCACAAATCGCCGGTGCTGCCAATTGAATTTCAACTCTAAACCATGGTGCGAAGGTTGATGATCCTTTTGGGGTCTCTGGTGTTTATGATGTTTTTGCCAATTGGGGGTTAACGACAAGAGTTGACATTCGATAGGGGCGAGTGTGTGATGTCATTAAATCAGAAAAGCAGCGAAACTAGGGGATTAAAGGGCATACGTGCATTTTTTTTGGAGACCTAATAAATATGTATTGCTGGAAATTCGTTTGATTGGCTTAGATAAGTTTAAAGGTCATGGTTAAGCAGGGTAAATTTGAAAAGGCGTAATTAGAAACATTTATTGTTATTTTTTCACAACCCGTATTTTACTTGCATATCTATTTTATTACCCTATTTTATTATTTACAGCCTCCGTGGCGCAGTTGGTTAGACGCCGGCTGTGAAACGAGAGGCCGCGGGTTCGATCCCCGCACCAAGAGAAATGTTTGTGCGGCCCACAAATATTTCTTTCGGGTCTGGGTGTTTGTGAGACCGAAAAGTCTCTCGTAGTTCTGATACCTGCGACACAAGACTTAATTGATCTTAATGGTGGGTAAGGACTATGTATGTGACTGTTGGGTGTATTTATCATTATTATTATTTATTACCCATACCGGATGCAGATAATAATATTTGAAATGAAAATAATTTATTGAATCCATTAAAATGTTCAACATTGTTTAGATTCAGTCATTTTTTGAAGTAAGTACCACCCGGTTCGGAAAGCGGTTTTCACTAGAGAAGAACGGGCAAGAAAGTGTTGCTCTAGTGTTGCTCTTTTCAAAACCAGTTTACAATGTAGTGATTATTACAAAAATTACAAGTTGGTTTAAATCAGAGCAGTTCATTAATAACTTGTTATGATTTGATTTTGTAATCGGATTTGTAATGTTAATATTATGCCTAATATCTATATCTATATCAGCCCATATACATCCCACTGCAGAGCACGGGCATACTCTACAATCAAGAGAATCGATAATATGCCTAATAAATATTTCAAAATAATATAACAGAAAAATTATCACAGGTTTTTTATACTTACTCGACCTGGGAAAAAACTAAGCTTCTCACGGATGCCAACCGCTGCCACTGGACCAATAAACCTTTACATAAGCATAAAGCAGACACTTATCTCACGTTAATAACAAGTCTCTTACGTAAATCAATTAACAAACACTCGTGAAATTGCTAATTAATCCGTTCTAAACATATTTAATTAAAAATATTATTCTGAATCTAGAGTCACTTTCACTACAACGTATGTAGCCTTTTTTAATTCCTTGATCTTGAGTTAATTAGATTAACTGCGAAAACTTATGTTAAGATAAACTTTTTTTGATTCCTTGTTCGCGAGTGTCTAATTGACAGCATTATATTAAGGCGGAGGTTGTAGGTTCGATACCAATGCACGCTATATTCAAAATCATAAATAATCTGTGTAGGCCCAAGTGGTGAGGGCCTAGACACCTCATTTGGATGATAAGCAAATTATCACCTAGAGGGTATTACCCACTGATTTACATCCAGGTGTATTACAGCTCATTAAAAACAACAACTACAGACGTGTCGATCTCACAAACACCCAGGCCCGAGACAAATATACAAGTATTTAGTAGGGCCTGCCAAATAATTGTCTCGGTGCGGGAATCGAACCCGAGGCCTCTCGTTTCACAGCCGGCGTCTAACCAACTGCGCTGCGGAGTCTGAAATGTGTTAGTTTACGTCAGTTTTCAGGATCACCCAGTGGACTCTACTGTAAAATACATACGTACTAATACCAGAGGTACTAATACCATCTAAATTTCGCCAACCTTGATTCCATCACATATAATAGGCAGACCAATTGCCATGGCATAAACAAATTCTTAAAGATTACCTGGGTCATACGAATTTTCTCAAACCAGAATACCCACTAACATCAATATATTACCAGGCCAATTGCCCCGTAATACTAAAAAAACAAAAACATAAAATAGGTAAACTTACGGGAAACTTACATCTTTATAATATAAAGCTGTACCCCAGTCCCGATAGCAAGATAATTGACGGACACGTTTTTCTAACAAAAAGGAAGCATTGCTAATTTGCTTACCGGTTCAAACGGACGTCATACGCAACGCTCCTTTGATCCGGCAAAAATACAGATATGTGTGCTCTGCCTTATTCCACGGTACAGGTTGGGAGAGGCAGCGATCGCGAACGCTTAAGCCTCATTTATACGGGGAGAGTTTCTCGCCTCGTGGATACAATTCGTTCGAAATTGACAGCCATCCGTGGCGCAGTTGGTTAGACGCCGCCTGTGAAACGAGAGGCCGCGGGTTCGATCCCCACACTGCACCGGGACAAATGTTTGTGAGAACCACAAGTATTTGTTTCGGGTCTGGGTGTTTGTGAGACCGAAAAGTCTCTCGTAGTTCTTGATACCCACGACACAAGACTCGATCTTAATGTGGGGTCAGGACTATGTATGTGACTGTTGGGTGTATTTATTATGTCCATCCTAAGTTTGTCTAAGAAATCGCCTAGAGCGATAAGACCACAATCTGTACTTTTTTGTTAATTTGTAATATCTTTGAGTGTTTTTCGTTTTTGTGTGCAGTTAAGAATAAATAAATAAATAAAATTACCCGCAGATATTCCCATAAGATCGCTCTCAACTCCCAACATGCACCGTAACCCAATAGTGCCGGCGGCGTATTGCTCCCTACTAAGCTAATGAGATGTCAGTAAAATCATTTATGCTTTAACCTTACACGGATGAGGTTTTTGGCCTTTCATTTTGCCCGGCTTTATATTTAGCTATTAATTAATTCAAGACGCACCCACATAGCGCCTATTTGAGCTTTAAAAAATTGGGCCACGGCTCACGACTTGTTAGGTTTATTAACGTAATTATTTGGGCAATTATGATTACCTTGCGGCAGTTTGAAAATGTCGATACCTTGGATATGCTAAGTGAATCGGTGGATAGTTGATTTGTAATAAAATCAGTTTGATGTTGCCAAGTCATGTGTACAATACAGTCCAATCCAATGATGTTTCCGTTGGACACCAAATGTTTACTAGCAGAACTCAGAATATGATACGTTGTGTCTGTGGTATCTACAAGGATAGATAATTATAACAAATACTGATCATATCACATACTCTTATTTTTAATTAGTGCAACATCCAAGCAAAATTTAAAAAGTGCAAACCCACAGTACCGACCTCCTACATCACATCACACTTATGTCTACGCGGGTATCGAACCCTAAGCCACAATTTTTATAATGCTCCTTACCCACTGTGAATAACGCTGTCTCTATTACATTGTATTATGTCACGAACTGACCGAAAAACGTCAAAGAGAACGGCCACAAGGCAAACGGGCGGTCATTACCGATATGGTCGTATACCATTTATGCCCGACGTGTTGGGCCGAAAACACCTGTCTTCGACCCTGCGGTCACCCTGTAGAGGTCTTAAGTCATTTCGTGATTAAAAGCTTTCATTCTTGTATTACTTGTTTGAGGCGTGTGTCGATTTTGTTTTGTGGAAATTATTTATGTTCTTTTCGGTGTGCTGTTTCAGTTTTGCAATTGCAAAAGCATATTATTTTTGAAGGTATAATTTTTAGGGACGTTTGGAAAATTATGAGAGTATTTTTTTATATTGTGTCTATAGATGAACATAATACTTCCACGAAATATACTACGAGTAATAGAAAGGTATAGAAATACATACCATTAACCAACCTTAAACGACACAATTTTACAAAAATCCCAAAACTGTCTACACAAGAACAATTGTACAAAGAGCCATCGCGCGCAGCCCTCCGTATCGCTTTTATCCGAACAAAACAAATTATCTGTTATATTAAACGGTGAATATATTAACTTTTCAAAGGAAAACATCTGCAACTCTTAGACATAATATTATGACTAATTGAATAAAAAATCTTTTCATTACAAAGGTAACACACGGAGTAGCCTCAGGTTAATGTGTATTTCACTTTGTGTATTGTATTTTGTTTTGTTATTCCCGGCTTTCTTTGTTGCCTTCCATTAGGGTATTGTCTTTAACATGGATGCTAATCGTCATTGGGCCGACGAGGGTTCATTTTTGTACGCTATTGTCACAAGCCGTTTGTGTATTCGTTTGTTGGATTAAGGTTATCGTAGGATTTGCTTGTTTATGGAGAGTATGTGTCTTGTTTCTTATCTATTGACAATTTAATAATAATCGTGGAAGAAATTTCACACTTATTTTTAGTAAAATAAGTAACATTTAGACAGGGTATATGAAGACTGCGACCGAAAACGAAGCCAGGCGGTAGTATTAGTGACTTCAGACACAAAGCAAGTAAAAATTTCGCACATTTGTATTTGCGTCGTGTCTGTAACCACTAAAACTACCACCTGGCTTCGTTTTCGGTCGCAGTCTTGATATACCCGGTATAAATTTAAAATATTAACTAATGGAAAATATATTAAACTATTAACCATTTTAAGATATGGCGCCGAGACATGAAGTAACAAAAACAACTATGCATAAACTCAAAGTAGCCAAAGATAAATGGAATGTACCATCAGCCATGCTTAATTACGCTACTTGATCGAATCCCGAATACAGAAATCCAACGAAGAAAAAAGGTTGTGGACGTAGGAGAACGCATCACCAAGTTGAAGCGGAGCTGGGCAGGGTATCTGGCTAGACGTAAATGCGGCAGATGTACCAAGACACTGACAGAATGGTGGCCAAGAGAGCACGGCTAGGAGGCAGACCACTTGCCAGATGGTCGGATAATATCGTGATAGTCGCAGAAAACAGTGGATTCGCTTTGCACAAGACAAGAAAATATGGCGTGTAAAGGAGGCCTATATCTATACCGAGCAGTGGGTTTACGTGGGCTGATATAGATAGATTATTCTTGTTTTAAAATATAAAACGCGGAGTTAAAAAATAAAGTTCGGAATCTTTGACTATAAGCAAAGTTACCTTAAGACCGTTTCGTATGTTCTTAGATCTGGAATTATCAATGTATTTTTATATGTAGTATTTTACAAGTTTACAACAACAATTATATTGCACACATCCAACATTTCGAAGTTTGACAGGTGTATTGGAATCGAATTTGATACATTCTTAGCAGTTTTTTGTATTCTCGTATGCCTCACTTCACAATCAAATTAATTATTTATTACTATCATCTGTATAGGATGTCCACTTAACATACCCAGCCCCAAATTAAATTACATAAAATTTCGAACCGATTGGTTTGCTAATTTATTTAACCAATGTAAAACGAATTAATACATTCCGCAAAACAATATTAAAACAATTACTGCAAATTCGATCATTATTTTTAACTAGTATCCTGTCCGGGTTCGCCTGGATACAATTAATATACTTACTCCAATTCCTTTACTCAAAGTTTTAATTAATCTTACTAGAATTATTCTCATACTTTACCTGCCTTTTATCGTATCTTAGGTGTTGAGTTTAGTAATAAAAAAATAGCCTATATCTTACTCAACATCATCATCAAAATATATAATTACAATCAGTTCAGAGATGTAGTTATAAAGTAACTAACAGTCAATTACATTCGTTATATAGCATATCTACCTAATGACAAACCACATATGTATTACTGATAGGACAGTGGCTATAAAAATCACTTGAGCATTTATTTATAACACAATGAAGTTGTGATATCGGAACATTGCCTTACTTAGTAAAATACACAAAAAAAAAACACTATTTACGTCGTGCAAAAAGAGAGACATCAACAATTTTACATACACAGTGCGTAAACAAAAACAATTTTCAACATAATTGGAAAATTTCAATATGGTTTTTGTCGCACAATGGGTTTAATTACGCCACTCTAGTTCAAAGACGTCATTGATGTGCCCGGGAGGCATCGTTTTGTTCTGGTCATATCGCGTTTTGCCCGGCGGGAGTTTGCTAGTGACAAGTGTCGTGTGTTCACTCATTACGATTATTATTGGCCGCACAGTGGTGCAAAATTGCATTGACTGAACCAGCCCCGGGCAAAACTGGAGTTGAATTCAAATGCTCCCCGCGAGTCTTTGTCTACTTTTTCGTTTATAGACCTTTGTGTAATTGCGTGTCGTTGTTTTTCATTTATCTTTTTTTTTATAAATAAATGTAATAGTTGCATTTTGAGATTTTTGGGGTTTACCGTAATTTTAGAATTTGTAGTGGGAGTTCTGTTCTCGTGTTTAAATTCATAGTAATCTTCCTACAACTTCCGTCGGGTAATTGTAACGGCTTAGGCTAAAGTTGACCATGCTGGCTAATTGCGATTTTGTGTGGACTTCACATACAATATAAATTTTTATTAAGATCTCCATAGCATGCAGATTCCCTCGCGATATTTTGATTTGTAGGTGAATTGTCTTACAATTAACTAAGAAGACACACATCCAATAAGCTAAACGTAAAGCTAAATGAGAACCCGCAAACACCATATTGTCAGTTTACATCCGATAACCATCCAGCCAAGCCTGCATCCTGCGAGTTATAAATCCACCAGTAAGTTTCACTACGTTACGCAGTTAAACACAACTCGCAATTCACATCACGCTATTACTTTTACGTTCCCGTCGATATATCACAAAGTCAAACAGTCCACCCGACGCCATATCAAGTTGTCATGTTTAAAATATCACTGACAGGACGCCATTTTATTTATTCGGACTCTAAAACCTCCACCGACGGCCGCCGCGCTTTTTTATGAGATACATTTGACAATTCACGCCAGTTTGTTGGCAAATGGCCGCCTATCACTATCGAGTAGCGTATTTTATATGGTCTAAATTCTAGCCGCCTATATAAATAAATCTTTCCGGGCTTAAACAATTTATTTTTGTCCGTTGTTTATTTGTGACGGAGCACTGCGCTGTTGGCGGTTGATTTAAATAATTTCACGTTGCGCTTTTGTTTGGGATTAGTTTTTCTTTATTTTCGAATATTTGGCATATAAGCTTGTTCTTGTAAAGTTTATTGTCGTATTTTATATTTTTGCAATTGTTTTATGTTTTCAGTACTAACTATGTTCAAAAATCAAGTTTTTATTGTTCAAAATGTTACATATTTTTAACTTTCACAAAAAACCTATAATCAACACGTAATTATAACTTTTTATTATTATTGGAATCAATAAAACGAATGTTCCAATGAGGCAACTCAAAAGGAAAAACATGTATAGTTATTTAAATGTCACTCGTTTCAAACAGCTCACTGTACCAAAAACTATTTTTTATCCGCGATGACTGTACCGATGATTTTCCAATCCTAACAATTTTCAGATTTCGCACATTCTAACATAATTAAGAATGACATTCGGATATTTCCATTTGTGATTTATACAGTAGACTATTGTTTTTACCTGGATACACTCGTTTTCTATATTTTACAGAAATAATCGTTTACATTGTTTGGAATAGTTCAGCAGAATGATTACTATGCGACAGACATTACGTGCAGGGCTGTCCAGACTGAATCCAGGCTGACGAATCAAGTTAAAAACTAATAAAGAGGTTTCTTCATAAGGTTTTTCTGGCGTCGATGTTAATATAGTCTTATAATAATAATAATAAGTTTATTGTTTGTTTTCAACAAAAAGGTACAAAGATATAAATAAAAAGCACCAGTATTTATAAAAACAGAAACAAAAAATATTAAAATTATTTTTTCGTATAATGATATAAATAGCAATGATGATTAGCCAAAAATTCACTGAAATACTCAATGACAATTTTAAATATCAATAACGGATCCAACTGATAAACAACTCTACCGGATTTTTTCTATAGTTAGTGAGTGTTAGTAATTCTATTCCCAGAACACAAAAAGGTTTGAAATGTCATATATCGACTAACTGATGGGGCTGCATGTAGCTCCAATGGATATTGCAGTTTAAATAAAAAGAGGCGTTCATAAAATTACGTTAGAGTGATACAAATAAAAATGTAAACATATATTATATAACTAAGTTCTATTTGACGCAGAATTTAAAAATCGGCATCAAATCATTTATGGGAAAACGGTCATTCGTTTGCCACATCACAAAAAAGTGTATGTTTAATGAGTGATATCAGTCCCCCAAGCATTGATTGAAATTCTTGTAGTAAGATTTCCGAGAGATCTTAGATGTGCAGATTTCTCTAATATATTTTCCTTCATCGTTAAACTTACATCAACTTACGTAACTTCAAAGAGTTGGTGGTATGTCCAGGGTATCAAACCTCCGACCTAGGTTTGTCAGACTGTCCGCTATCATCAACGCCATTACTCATCTATTACTATTAACATTTAAACAAAAAATCCCCATAGAATATCAGAAACCTGAGACCAAACGAATATTTCAATGGACCCAGACGCTGTTACCCTGTTAGACAAAAATACACATCTCAGCGTGTTCTGGGGTCGTGTCCAGGGTAGGGGGAGGGGGTGGTTTAATTATCGGACACTAAATTAAGCTGGGACCGGCGTTTCTGCCGCCTTGCACTTTCTAGATATGTTTTGTGAGGATGCTGTATGGACGCCGGATGATATAAAACTTGATGGGAATCTGCTGTTTGGGGGTTCTATATCTATGGATTTGGGGATAGATAAAATATAGTTTTAGATATATCTTTAAAGAATAAAAGGGGAAGACGAAAGTTTAAAACCATTTATTCCATACTCTTCATAAATTATACACACCACATACTGCTGACGAAGTTCATGTCATAGGTTCAGTTTAAATGCTATCTGACACGTGTCCTTTTAAAAACTCACTATGTAACTACATAATAGTAATTTAAGTGTATTAAAAACGTGTTAAGGTGGTACTACTGTCGGAATTTCAAATAAGTGACAGCTTTAGTGATGCTTGCTTTTTGGTAAATGAGATTGTTGGATAGCCAAGTATGATGATAGGACATAACGTATCAAAACAACCACAGTGTTTATTGTTTAAAAACCTATTGTAGTTAATCACACAAACTTGCCACGGTTCGTTGTTGACCTGTAATTATTCTCCATCCCAGAAGAGAAAGAGTAGTAATTCGGGCCAACTATATTTACCCCAATAACTAACTTCTAATTCAACATATTGATTTATTCAGTCCGTAAGATTCGCCTGCAAACATAATTCTGACTGGACTCTATTTGACGAGACTTCGAGGTCCTACCCACTGGCTGGCAGTTCGTTAAAGATCGACCATCATTCCTCAATATAGTCCCTCAGTATATAGACCACATCATAGATTCATTTCTAATAAGCTTACCGGTGGTAGGTCTCTCATATGTAAGAGGCCGCCTGGGTAGGTACCACCGCAATGTCTATTTCTCCCGCTAAACAGCAGTGCAAATGCGCTGTTGTGTTCCGGTTTGAAGGACATTGCAGTCAGAGTAACTACTGGCCATATTGGGACTTAACATCTTATGTCTCAGGATGGTGAGCGCAAGGCAATGTCAAGCATGAACGGTCGTACCGTTTTTAAGGAGACTGTCCCGCCCTCACACCCTGTAAGCCAGGATCAACAGTGGCACGCATTTAATGACACTGAGCATTGAAGCTCAGCGAGTCTCCGGGAATGTCTAACTTGTCTTTAACCCGCAACGAAATCAATCAAAAAGTTAAATTAATAGGAGGAGTTGGAAATAAATTATTGTCCACTTCCCTCCCTAATAAAGCGGGTGACAAAACAATGAACTAAAGAGGTAAATAACCTCGCATAAAGACATTTACAGCCAGATAAGCCAGCTGTAAAGCACCACGGATTAGTCATTATTACATTTAAATGGGACCTATTATGTAAGCTGTTATACTTGATTCCAATAATAGGTATGGCAAAATCGCCGGAAAGCACGGAAATTCTTCCTAGTCTCCATAAGGTCCGTGTAGTATACAACTCCAGATGTTATTTGCATACTATCTAGCATGGTTTTACGCTCATTCTGCCAAAGACTACACTCCCAAAGTATATGATGCGCGGACTGCTCATATTCGCAATAAGGTGTTGAACATGAGCACGCAGGCGAATCAACGAGCTTAAATGAGTACAGTTTAGACTTAAAGTTACCATGGCCCGTAAGAAACTGTGATACGTAATAATCGATATCTAGCCAAGTCTTAGTCAAACGATCACGCACGCATGGAAAATATTGGTATAGATGCCGACCCTTCAAAGATACATCCCATCTATTTTGCCATTCATCTATTAGTTCGTTATATACAACTGAGAGCGGCTTAAATAATCTGTCTACTTTTAAAAGTTCACGTGAATTTAAAAATCTTTTGTCCATATTCTCTCTAGTTGAGTAATACATCGCGGCGCGTACCGTTTACCATCAGGCGGAAAGCATGCACGTATCGCTATTCACCGCAAAAAAAATAGTAATATGACTATGTATTTGACGAGTCTTCAAGGTCCCAACTGTCTGGCGTTTAAGAATGCGCCGAGCATCGCACCTCATTCAATTACTGACCGGCGCAGCAGCTGCGCTTGCTACAATTATACCACAGATTGAGCCTTTACATTCCCATCACGTGGACCATACTCGCCACCATTCATATTTATTATCTTAGTTAAGTTTTATTATCTTTTGTTTTTTATGGTACTTTTAAAAGATTCTTTGATTGGAGGAAGGTTTCAATTGTTTCTTAAAAGTACGGGACTATCAAAAGAGAGCATCTATGGACGAGAAATAACTCCTTAATTGTTTGATGTCGACATAATTTTGTTGGTTGACAAAATTATGTCCCTTGATACAAATGTATACGAATATTCTCTCCTTATTTTAGATACACGGATATTGTCAAAGAGTTCAAACTATTTGATTTATCATCGGATGTATTTTCATTATGTATTTAATTGTGTCTAAAATGTTTAACCAATACTTTTCTCTGCCAGTTACACAATATGAGACGAGATCTCGCCATTACCGAAACATTTGGATGATGTTTCTTCTAATAATGTGGGTGTATAATATCTTTTATGATCTATTGTCTTACAATACTATTTATCATTTTGGGAACCAATTTATTTTATGTAATCATTGATGATGTATTTTAGTTTATACTTGTGAACGGCAAATTTATTTTCAAAATGATTTAAAGATTTCGATGGAAACAACACTACAATACAAAACTTTATTCTGCAATTTTACAAGATGACCTAGCGGTTAACTAACAATAATAGTCACAATATAAACATACAAATATTGCGACTAACATCCAGACATTTATTTTGTAACTTGAAGTAGCCAGTACCCGCACCGTACTACGCCAGCGTGGCGGCTTACATGGCCTAACCCCTCTCAATCGTACTCTCGATTGATCATAGATCAGCTACGTCCTTAGAACGAACTAGCCCTAACTAGCAAAATGCTTACCAAATTCTTCATCAATTATCCGTCACAACTATGTATATGAATAATCAAGGAAGTTCAATGGACGGAACCTCTCAATTTGTGTTTATAAAACAATTGTTATTACCGTGGGAAGCGAACATTGAACAATCCAAATGTTTTATATAACTCTTGTAATTGGCCTGTTTGAGCACTTCTGATGTTACCGACTTTAAGAGAGTGTGATTGTTAGTGTAATGTAGTGATGTGAATCCTAACATGTATGTAGGATATTTACCAGCCAAAAGAACCAAACGTTATATTCTCACGAAATGCTTTATTTTTAAATTATACCATCTTAATAAGTTATCTTAATAATTTATCACATCTTTTCGTCGTCCGTCATTCAACCATCATCTGACAATCTTCTTTTTAAAATCCCTTCAAGTAAATGAGTTGCAAAATAATTACAATAAATTCTCTTTTCTAATTATTCCGACATGTATACATACATAAACTCACGTCTATTTCCCAGAAGAGGTAGGCAGAGGTGTTACCAAGATACCCATTTTCGCCTAGTGTGTTCCGTCCTACGATGTGACAGGGGGTGAGCCTATCGCCATATCGGGGACAAATTCCTAACTCCGGGTTGATAATGAATAGAAAATTCCAATGTCATTTTGCCTAACTCGGGAATAATACGCGAGATCTCATTGTAATATTCGTGTATTCAAACACTATCATTTTATACGCTGCTATAAGTATAATATGTTTACTATACGCAATTCGCGTGGAAGTGGCTTCTTGTCTATTTAAATTAACAAAACTTACATTTAATCTGAATATACTGTATGTTCGCTTTTACACTTTAGATTCAAACCTAGCATTGTATCCAACTTTCGCTCTTAAATGATTGACAGCATTGCCAACAAAAACTGACAGCCTTATGTTGAGAATGTAAAATGAATAGTTACATCTTACATCACATGAGTCTTCAACGAAAAAGTGGCTCAATTGATGGTACCTGATAACTAACAAAGAATTGCCAACAATTAATAGTAGTCAAATTTTAATGAGTGTTGGAAATAGGTACAGCTGGTAACTGGTGGTAGGTCTCTTATATGTGAGAGGCACATATACCACCGCAATGACTATTTCTCCCGCCAAACAGCAGTGTAAACGTTTGAAGGACATTGTAGCCAGAGTAACTACTGGACATAATGAGACTTAACATCTTATGTCTCAGGATGGCGAGCGCAGTGGAATACAAAGCAATGCTTTGTAATTCATAGTGTTGTTTTCTACTGTTCGTGAGCGGTCGTATCGCTTACCATCAGGACTTCAATCAGAGTGGAAGGAAAGGAATTACAGCACATTAAACAGTCTTTTAATCATACACATTACTAAGTTATCTATAGTAACATAGATACACTTGACAGTCACACACACAGTCCTGACCCCACCGATATCAAACATAATATGTAGTCCGCTAAGCAAGCTCCAATGCGGTTTAACGGCCTGCACATGTCATAGAAATTGTAAGATATCTAGCGTATCCAGATTGCCTTATGATATTTAGGGTTCCATTTTGGGTCCCTTTTTGTTCCTAGTATACATAAATGACCTTCCTTACATGGTACAGAAATGGTCAGACATAGTTTTATTTGCTGACGACACATCGATTATATTTAAGGTCAGCCGGAAAGACAAAAATCTTGATACTCCGAACAATATTCTGAATTTAATTTCGAATTGGTTTTCAGCTAACAATCTGCTTTTAAATGCTGGAAAGACAAAATGTATTCGCTTTGCATTACCAAATGTGGCAAGCGTAAACTCGCGTATAGAACTAAATTCAGAAACACTAGATTTAGTTAGTTCTACAATTTTTTTAGGGATTACTTTAGATAAGAAGTTGCAATGGGGTCCTCAAATAGAGAGATTATCAGGTAAACGGTGATTCTCACAGTTCGCGGAAATTGGGCAGTTTTTTTGAATCAGGAAATAATATCATTAAATTGTATTTTTATGCCTAATTCATAAAATATGGGTGTTTAAGAATATAATAATGTGGTTTCCACATACATGACTACCATATTTTTTGAGATAATTAAGTTTGAAAATACTGTTTAAAACGGTAATGAGAATGGCTGTTTACGGTAATGAAAGTATTGATGACGGTAATGAAATAAGCCACCGGTTATGAGAAAATCTAATGAAAGTTAATAATTTGTACTTTTAAAACGGAATAAAATAACAATAAAAGACCTGTAGTGACTAGTATTGTGTTTATTAATTGAAAAATAACAAAAAAAAATTACTCAATACAATAATATTATTGAACAATTTAGTATCAAATTAAATAGTGTTGAAAATAACAAGAGTTTCGTTTCATTGACTTGCATATAATATGTAAACTATTGGAAACATAAAATCAGACTTTAAGTACTTATACTATAATAATTATAAAACAATATTATCACAAATAAACTTTATTATTCATATGAGATATTACTAAAAACAGTCTTTTAATAAACTTAATGTTCTAATCAATCAATAGTGTGATATTATTCAATGTATTTTTAGTTAACAAGTTTTTTTTTTTTTTTGTAATCCTCTTTCTCTAGGAGATAATGACGTTCAGCAATTATAATAATACAAAAGAACAGATGGTTTATTTAGAAAATATTATAATCATCACTGTCACCGCTGTCGCTCAAAATATTAAAATTATTGATGTTGCTAGGTTTATCAGCTACAAAATCTTCAAAATTTTGCTGAAATTTCTCCAATTTACTGCTTGCATCATAAATATTAGTATTGGTTCGATTAGGCTTTTTAATTTTGGATGATATTTGTACTCGAGGCTCATTATCAAGCATTTTGAAAGCAGATTTTTCAAAGTATTTACTTTTTCGTCCATAAAAACTAGTGTTTGACCAATTTGATAATCTAATGTTGGATAATATTTGCACTCGAGGTTCATTTTCACGTCTAGAAATAGAATTCCTCTCAATATTTTTGATGTCAGTAATATTTGTTACTCTTGATGTTGGTTTTGTTGAAACATTAGATCTACTGTCATCAGGAGACGATATTATGTCACTTAAATTAGTTACTTCCTGAAGCACACCAGCAGATGTATTTTCTTCAATGAACTGCTCGAGATATACATTATTGTTTGGACAATTTGTATCTATCATGACAGGAGTATCAAGACAGCCAATATGGTATCCATGATGACATATGGTGTCATTGGAGCAGATGATGCAACTTAACTTTCTAAAATACATACGAGGGCATCCTATAGACCATAATACTTGGTGTACTGACATTGTACCCTTAAAAGGTTTTATTTCAATGGGAAACGTCCTTGAAAGAATGTCGGCTTCAGTCACAATATCAATTTTAATATTTCGGATTCCAATTTTAATGGCCTTTACGAAATTATCGAATGTTGCAACGTCAGAGCCGAAGGCAACAAATTGATCGGCTGTTCTTTTTAAGGTCGCACCTACACCATCTGGAGCTCCTTTGCCATGGCCGGCTTCCATGTAATTCCAAGTAACTGCTTTAATTTGAGAAAAATCTCGGTATAACTGGCTGATGGCATAAAATATATGTTTATTGCGGTATTGACTTGACGGACTATCGGAAATAAAATGTATAGTATTCAGCAAAGGTGAGATATCGAGTATATATTCTATGAGTGGAATAAGGTGCGCCCAAATTGCCGCCGCATCATGCCTATTACACTCGCTAAGCGTACAGTAACTTTGGGTCTTATGTGTACCGAATTCGGGATCTATAAAATAAATAACCGATGTATGTAACGTTATCTGAGTGCGGCTGCCACCAAAATGAAAACTTTGTATTTCTTCATTGTATTTTACGCTGTAATTTTCACTGAAATCGACATGTACAACTGCTTCTGCAAGACTTAGGGTTGATTTTAACATTTTTATTGTGTTGTATTGTCGCATGACGTTATTGCAATGAACAAAATAGGCGGGAATGGAATCTTCTAGCTTTTTTATAACATTCAGGGGGAAATCATTTAACTGTATTTTTTTGGATACCATTTTTTTCTTTTCTTGACCATTAGATGTATATTTTTCGATTGTTGTACACCATTGAAAATATTTTATAGACTTATCATTATGAAATTCTCCATAATTTAAAACTTTATCTTTGCAATACTCACATGATCTATCCATACACTTCTCTTCATCAATATTGCATCATAAACTAAGAAGAAGAGACATTCCGTCAGTCTCCTTTAAAATTTTATATCGCTGAAGACTTTTTAGTATCAAATCCATATTAACGTGTTTCTTGCAAGAGCAGGTACTTCTATCAGAGTTATTTGGGCGTAATACCCAAAACGGACAATACTTGCAGAACGTCGAGTAGCTGATTTTGTGATTATAATTTGCCAAAAACTTTTTATGCAAATGCAGTAAACTATCGTTTAAATATCTTTTTTGTTTTCTAATGCCTTTTCTTTTAATGTATTCCTTCTTATCTGGCAAAATTCTACTGTTGCCATCGTCTTCTAAGAAATTTTCAATCGATTCTTTCAAATTTTCAATTTTCTTGCTAGGAGTAGCTGCTTGCTTTTTATTGCTTTTAATTGTAAATGACTTTACTTTTCCTAAAATTTTATATTTCTCAAGCCGTTTCTTTTGCTTTAAAATTACATCACTAAGTAATCTTTTCCCCTTATTATTCATTTGTTTGTAATGGTCTTTTAAACTTATATTTAATATTTCTCCGAAAGCCAGTTCCTTCTTCACCTCTTCCAGTTTTTGTTCATCTACAATTTTATTAATTTTTACTTGTACAGGTGTTTTCATTTCTTTTCTTTGGTTTCCGTTGTTTTTTAGTAATTTGGATATTATTTTTCTCTGGTTATTTCTATCTTTCTGTAGCTTTTGTATTTGGGCTTTCAACATGCCAATTTTCTTTTTATGTCGGTAACGTAATTTATCAATGTAATTGATTTTGTTAAGACACTTGTTACAAGTAGGGTTACCCGTTTTAATATTCGTCTCCAATGTAAGGTTTGAGGGGCCAGCTAACGGATCTGCAGTCACTGCTTGACTTTCTATGTTGCTCGTTATAGGATTCAAATTATCAATGAACAATTCTTGAATGGATCTACTTTTCTTTTTTGTTTCATAGTGGCGTCGTGAATTCTCCCTCCACTGTTTTCGTTGAGATCTCTTTTGTCGTGGCGTCATGTCTTCAATTAATTTAATTTTTTTTTGTTCTTTTCTTCTGATATATCGTAATCTATCCTTCTCTTTTTGTTGAGCATACTTTTCAGGGTCCTTCTTTATTTCTGCATATACTTTTCTTTTATGTAGTCTGGCCTTTTCCATTTTTTCTTCTTTGTTCATCCCCTTTTTAGATTTTGCCATTGCTGAAATTGTAATAAAACAACAAGTTTATTAATTTTATAACTTTATAAATATTTGTTAGAAACTCAAATAAAAGTAACAATAAAGCAAAACAAATAAGTATTTATTTTTCTCATTACGTTCTGTACACTCTCATTACCGTCCGAAATAAACCTGAGAGGAAATCCTGGTAATGAGATAGAGTGGAATGAGGATTGACACAATTTTGATTTTTAATTAATTAACAATAAGTATGAAATCCTTTTAATATTAATAAAGTTATTTATGTACACATAAAACATAAATTAAACAAATAATGCAGTAACGTAGTACTATATTTACCTGCTTATCACGTAGATGGTAAAGAGCAACCGCGCGTGGTAATCTTAAAAACTCGCGTAATATTGACGTATAATCCATCCGATACTGGAATTACGTCCGATTTCGCCGCCGGTGTCGGCGCAACTGATCGGCCGCTAGCGTACAGCGTAAGTCACAGATAATAAAATATTAACTGAACTTAGTAATCGCATTGACAAAGTCAGCTGAGAGGAATGAGATTTTTTTTTGGTAAAAGTTTAAAAATCGGTGCAACTTCTATGAAATGACTATTTTATATAAGTTATACTTAAATACTTCCAATATTATCTTCTCAGTACAATATATTTTTTTCATAATTTATGAATTCTGTTTTTCGAAGTTATTTAAAAATAATTAGGTCAACCCAAGGTTTGGACCGCAGAGGGTAGTGAGAATTCGGGTATATTATTATTTTTTTATCAGTAACTACGTATTTTACTCTTCTACTATTAAAAGGGTAATAAAGTAAGGGGTCCAAAGAATAATATAGAAAATAATTGTTCGAATATTCACAACGCAAGTATTTTTAAATCGTTCGGATTCACGATTTCCACGAATGGAGAGAATTACCGTAAACTTAGTACTGCAGCCTTCGCTGTCCGAAAGATAAGAAAACTTACTGACGTTGCAACGGCTAGGTTGGTATATTTTGCATACTTTCACAGTATAATGTCCTATGGTATTCTACTGTGGGGATCGGCTGCTGATATTGAGTCCATATTTATTTTACAAAAAAGGGCAGTCCGCGCTATTTACGATCTTGGTAGTCGCGATTCTTTACGATCTGTTTTTAAGGAAAGTAATATACTAACCGTGCCATCTGAATATATATTACAGAATATAATGCACGTTCGTAAAAATATCAATAGGTTTTTCAAGGTTAGTGACACCCACAGTATTAATACGAGAAATAAAAATAAATTAGCTATACCCCCCTTTAGATTAGAAAAGTCTAAAAAATCTTTCGCGGGTAATTGTATAAAATTTTATAATAAACTTCCCAATTCGATAACGCATCTGCCGGACAAATTATTTAAGACACATATTAAAAGCATACTTATGACTAGGGGCTATTATAGTATTAAACAATATATTGAGGATAAGGAAGTCTGGCATTAGGTGTTTTCTTGCACTTTGCGACCTCCTGGGGCACTGAGGTATTCACTTATTACATTCTCATTTTAAAATAACTAAAATATATAAAATAAATAATTGCAAAATAAAAACTAATCAAAATGAGACAAATTAATTAATCAACAAGTTTATAAAATAAAATAAATAAAATTAAATAATGAATAAATAAAATACCTATTTAAATTATATGACGACCGATCGAGAAAAATAAATAATAATAAAAATAAGCAAGGCAAGCTTTGTAAGACAAGTCACAAATATTTATTTCAGTAACTTGACCAAAACCAAGCCCACTGAGTTTGACTCGCTGGATCTGCTCAGAACTGGGTCGCGCCGCGTAGTATCCAGTGGTAAAGTTAAGCCCGCTGAGTTTGTTCGCCGGGTCTTCTCAGTTGGGTCGCGTTGGATCCGGCAGTAAGCCTAAATTACGGGACGTTTCGGAAATACTCATGGTCGTTATTTATTTAATCAATTGGACCCAAAACAAGCCCACTGAGTACTATTCGCTGGATATACTCAGAATTGGGTCGCGTCGCGTAGTTTCCAGTGGTAATGGAAGCCCACTGAGTTTGTTTCGCCGGGTCTTCTCAGCCAGGGCCGCGTTAGATCCGGTGGTAACATTAAACCGCTACGCACCGCTTTAATTTAATACTTATGGTCCACTTAGACATCGATTATCGTAAATAATGTATTTCCTAAGGGAAAAAATTACCATAAAATACTAATAAGTAATATAATACTTAATATAATAAAATTAATATAAAAATTACAACGAATATCTTGTAAATAGAAAATAAGTACTATGTGTATTGACTTGTCATAAGAGCTATTTAATTGCCTACGTGACCAATAAACGAATTTCATTTCATAAACGAATTTCATTTCATTTCATTTCATTTTCCTTCACCATTAAAGTACGTGGAATTGTTTTTCTATTTAATCATAAAAAAGCAAGGTGCTTGATGCTACCAATGCATATATACTACGAAAACTCAAAGTACCCTCGGATTCGAACCCAAGACCTCCGTGACGGCTGTACATTTATTTTATTTTGTTATCTTATTATTTCTTTACATATACGGTCTATTAATCCAGTTACGTACTATTCTTCAAGTTCTTTCAACTAAAATTAATAAACCATCAAAAAATGGCGTTACAAAATACGGAATGCTGTAATAAATCCATCTATTTCTACCCAGATTCTAGTGCGAATGTTTTTATTGTTCAAGTATATGGATAGATAAGTTCAACTGCCATTCATCACGGCGCGTTTATGCCTGCATAATATATGGCGGGCCGTCAAAACAAACGCGATGGAGCGCCTAGCGCGTAACGCTGCATGCGTCGGTGGATGGGAAATTATGTAGAGTTTGAATTTTGTTGAGGTTTTTTATTTCGAAAAATTGCATCATCAGGAGATGGTTAGTGCAATGCGATTTAAATAGGTGATTCATATGTTTATAGTCAATTATAGATTATTTATTATTGGTATTGATTTTGAATTGGTTGGTGTCTAGATATACTGTCATCTGAGATTATGATTTTTTATCAATTGGCAACATTAAGCTCATCGGCTTTAATATACTATTGATATTTATATTACATGGGTTTTGAAATGTTGTTTGTCAAATTAGCCAAACATTTGGTCAAAACATTATGTAGGTACACGGAGTTTAACGCACTGTAAAACATTTTGCTCGTACAAGAAAATTATGCAAAACAGATTCACTTTAAAATTAAATTGAAAGTAATACATGGATTAGAACGTAAATTAAATTACTAACACGTTGCAACTTAGTCTATGTCTAATTAAAATAATACATGCAAAAGTCATACGATTTACATTTAAAGTAATTTAGTCACAATCCAAAAATACTTTCAAATGACTATTTTTTTACATCTATCTTGGATTAGTAGATAAGCTTATAATTTTAAAAAATAATCAATAATTAAAAAAAATACGTCAATTACATTAATAGAATTCTAAATGGTTTAGTGTATTGTAAAGCATACATAAACTCACGCCTTTATCCCAGAAGGGGTAGGCAGAGGTGTCACCAGTACACCCACATTACGCCTTGTATGTTCCGTCCCATGATATTGTGATAGGGGGCGAGCCTATCGCCATATCGGGCACAAATTTCTGACTCCGGACTGATAAATGAATAAAAAAACCTAATATCACTTTGCCCGACCCGGGAATCGAATCCGAGACCTCAGCTTTGTAGTCGTATCCTAGTACAACTATGCCACCGAGGCAGTATTGAAATATATATAATATGTATATTGTAATAGTATTGTAATATGTAAAAACTGACCAAAGATGGCTTATAGTAAATGGTGTTTACTACATTACAGTACATCTAATCTACTTAATTCTTAATTGAAAATAGTTCCTAATTCTGACATTGGATCAAATCAAAATTTTAAATAATCTGACTGAAATAGATTAGAATCCACATCAAACGATCCTAGTACCACCTATTCCAACTAAACTACAAACCCCAATTAGCATTCTTAATTTCGTTAATCACTAATGTATTCTTACAAAGACATATTGCCAATTCAAATCCAGTCGCCTAGATAAGCGAAGGAGATTTGGCTTATTTGCATAATTATTTATTACAAATGCAGCTCATGTTTAGAAACACTCGTGGCTTTCATAACTAATTGTATAATCTATTCATATTTTTATTATTGCCAACCGTGTCTTATTAATAATTGCAAGATTGTTTATTAAATTATTACATAATAGAGTAGAGACGCATTGTCAAAACTTGTTACAGATCATTTAAATCTCTTGGCGATATTTGAAACTACAAAAACCATTAAAAAATATCTATTTAACGCATTATTTGAGATAGGTTTTCATAATATAAACAATACACATTTAAACTCGCAATCGTATTAACGTGTTCAATGTAATAAAATGTGAAGAGAGAAAATCTATTTTAATTTCTTTGACAACTGCGCTTTCGGTGACAAAAGATCGTAGTCGACCTATAATGAACAAACGTAACGATATAGCTGTGCAAGTTTGTTTGCACAAGTATACTGGAACATGTGTGGGCAAATACCTGCGCAAACTTTGATTTGAGGCTGATGCAACTCACGTTTGCGCAAACGCACTTGAACGTGAGGTTGCCATAAAGGACAATTGTCGGTAAAATACACACAATATATTTTGCTGGTGGCAGGACATTGGCATCCGCCTGGTTGGCGACCACTGTACGCAGCGGTTAAGGACTTATCATAGTGACCCACGTGTATCATTTCGGGTTCATCTTGTATATCCGGATATAATCAGGCCGGCAAAATTATGTCAACCAGCGAGACATACTCTATTTGCCCTAACCATTAGATACACAGATGGCATTTGAATCACTGTCGCGCAATTAAAAAAATCACGTTTGGGTTTCTAAAGAGGTTAGCAGCGAGACCGCTAATTTCACTTACAGTTCGAGCTAATTTCCATCCTAATATATTGTATTAAATTATTATAAAATTATGATGTATTTGTATGAAGTGTAATTAAAATAAAAAAAAATGATATCAATTTTTTCTCTGCTGCCATCTAAATCATATATTTCCCAAGCGTAAAATTAACCGTGTTAGCCCGCTGCGCCGGCGCAGTTTACATTACCATAATCATAAAGTAGTGGTTATAAAATGCAGAAGTGTTTACTTCGGTCATGTTTGAAATCAAATTGATTCCCGTCTGATCAAACAGTGTTCGCGTAATTGTGATTACCGTTGTAGTTAATTTATAGGTAAATAGTTTTATCGCATCCCACGGTATGGTAATGGGTCCTGTCGGGATAGAAGCTACAAAGTATTAAATGGTATGTTCTAAACATGCCTGTGCTTCCTTGACTGTCGTTAATTTCATTTGGAAGCTGACGGTTACAAAATGTTCTTATTTATCGGTCTTCAATGTTGCCCCAATCGGATTTTTATAGATGACCCTGGAATATTTTTGGTCGGCATACTTACGCATTATACATTTATTTTATGAATATGCAGCATTCTTACAAACGACTACATACACATTTGGGTGGCTCTCCTGATTTCTCTTATATGACCCCATTTAAGATATATTATTCCAAGATTTTAAGCAAATATGCATGCCAACCATTTTCTTCATTTCTGTTTAAAAGAAAAGATTAATCAACACTTTTTTCATTTATAACATTAGTGTGATATTGAGCATACGCTGCAAAATTAAAATTAATAAAAATATCAACAGTTTCAACTCAATTTTAACCCAATACTACAATCCCAAAAATAATCCAATAAATCACAATATAATAATATATTTATCAAGCACGAATGTTTTCCAATTAAAACCCACGTCAGAGTACGCGTGGACGTTTCGTTCGGCATAACGTCCCGCGCGGTGACATTGTGAATGGAAAAATGCAGCATCGGACGCCGCGGCGAGACTAATTTCCTCTTCAGCTTTAAGTCCTCACTCTGGACTGACGGCTGGCGTCAGTATTTTATTGTTGCTTAATGTGGTTGAAGTTTTGTGTTGATTAGTTTTTGTTCCTGTATATGGGGGGTAAATATTGTAAACATAATTACACTTTTTATGCACAGGATAGGACCAATAACGCTTTCTCTCTCTTTCTCTCGTCTCTCATAGTGGGACGGAAAATGCAAGGCGAAACGTGGGTGTCCTGGTTGCTACCACAGGAACCTCTACCTACCCCTTCCGGGAAAAAGTAGTGAGTTTATATATGTATCTCTCTCTCTCTCTCTCTTTTTTTCTCTCTCGTCCCTACAGTATAACATAATTTAGGATAGGACCAATTACAAAAAAACAAAGGGAATATAACTTCTTTAAAATCTACCTTGACTTTACGCATCATCGTTAACATTGTCAGCTGCCGAATATAGGATTTCTCCAAAAAGATCTGTAATTACTTATCAGAACGTACTGCATTTAGGCCTACATCGGTTTCCATATAGATTTCCTATAAGAAGCGGTCTGCATCCAGAAACCTACAACCTTCGCTAGATCGATTCCAATACCGACTGCATACCCAACCTCAACCCTGCACACTACAAAATTATTAAAAACGCAACCATGTTTGTAATTTAGGTACACGATTAGCCGTCTTGAGGGTTAAGTGACGTAGATAAGCGGCGGGGTTGAAGCAGTCGAGATAAGCGGCTTTCATTACGGCCGTGTCGCGCGACAATGGATGGCGACAACGACAAATCTCGCCGCGCTGAGTTATTTGTTGCCAGGGATGACGCCGACTGCGCAGTAAGGCGTGCGTTAAGTGATAAGGCGTATATTAACCCTCACGCGCAATTTGCTTAGAGGCAGGATTTCTTTGTTGTTACGGTTATATCAGCTCGTGGTGCGCTACCTTTGTCAATCTTCGCCTGGTCTTTGGTATCTTCATTGGCTTTCATACCTTCCATGATGTCAGCAAGATAGTAATCATCACCTAATTTTGAGATTCAGTCTTGCTATGTTAAGGCTATTTTAGAGCTGGCTAGCCTATTATGTACCTTCACGCGCTATTGACGTTGTTGCGCATCATGAGGCTGTCATTTGACTAGGCCATGTCTGTGATGGTTATTTTAACATCCGTCGGTCACTAAATCCTCCTCCGTTGGCCAACAGGGTACATCATGAGCGGGTCATCTCGGCTTGGGCCTTTTACGGTGTTGATTGGAGCCCCCCAAAACCTAATTACAATTTTACTGACGAAAATGTGAGAAATTTTCGATGCCAAATTACGATTTCGCTCTCTAAAAATGTTTCTACTTCCTCTTCCTCCCAAATCGAATTTCTCAATAGCAGAATCCATCCAATAATTGAGCCGGAGCAATAAATCCTCTAATAAACATATTCACCCCATAAAGAGAATAAAAAGAAGCCTCCAAGACTTGGATAACAGTAACACATTTTCGTCGCTGAGGCTAACTGTTCCGAAGTGAACTGTCTCATAAATCTGGTCCAAGCTGATTGATACACGGCGTTGGGTTGACGCCCATCGAGTAATTTACTGCCTTCAGACCGCCCACCAGCCAGATAGCGGGACTTTTGTTTTGCATTAATTCCTTTTCGCTCCTTCCCCGGAGTTTTCCGAAGGGAAAAATGTGCGCCATTGTCATATGGTTGTGCTGATGCCAATCAGCGCGATTTACGATCTGGGTATGGTTTTGTTTTTGGAGGTGTTGAGTGAATATGGGTTTTGAAAGTTATTTTGAAAATCATTGGAAATATGGTTATTAGTGGGTCTGAAAGAGGTGTATTTTGTGATGAAATCAAATATTTTTCTATACACATTAATAGGACCCAAGTAATTTGCATGCTATCGCGACATAAAAAAATGAATTATATAAAGTACTGATTAGTTTTATGATGCAATATTTTGCATAAATGTTTAACATATTAGATATATTATTCAAAGCCTAGATTTAAACATACAGTTGAATACCAAGCACTTTAATATACTCTCTCATTTGTACATCCTGTAATTGGTTTTATTTACAACACACAAAAATAACAGCAGAAAAAAACACACCGTAAATAATCACAAGACCATTTTAAGTTCCCCATTACAGACGCAGTTACTCAACAGATTGAAAACAACAAACAAATAAATTATTGTATTCAAAGCTAAAGCTACAGCTCAGGTAAAATATATCTCACATACACGTTTATTTCATTAGGGGGCATCAACTGTAACATTCGAATAAATATATTGTGGCCTACGACTTTATCAAGCCCCCTTAGCATTGTTAATAATGGGGGTGAACATTTACCATCACACGCTTCTTTAACTAGACTGCTTACGTTGGGGAATACAAAAATACTATTTCAACGATTTCATTGTCTTAACCCATATACTTGTAGTTGTAGTATAGGGTATATATACGCAGAGGAAATGGGATACCTTTTTGCTGATATTGGATGTCCGTGAAGCCTTATAGGATGTCCGTGATGACTTGTAGGAAGTCTGTATCCGCCCGGACCACTGTTTTCCGATAGTGGAAAACCTGAAATATTATTGATTCATGCAAGTATGACGCCAATAGTTTTCAGCCTGTGTTTATCTAAACACACTCGAAGCTCTATAGTATTTTTTTCTTTACGATAACATTTTAAATTGCGCTTATATTTGGCTTATGATTTAAAAAAACTCCTGCAGTTTTATCCAAATTTTCTATATGTAATTAAAGCTAATACATGCATAATTAACATCACATATTATGCATTTCCGCTTACTTGTCTAATAGAACACTTAAATGTACACGTACATATTTAATACATATCGTAATAAAAATTATGCCGATTAAATTTTATTCCAAACCTAAAGGATAGTCCAACTAATTAAGCACAAGACCAACACAAGTTTCAATTCCACCCTTTTGTTCCCAAAGGCTCATCACAAGCTAAAGATACAGACTTCATTCCTCAAAACAGATCCTCATGGAAAAAAGTTGCATTTCGCCAGTGAGAGACGCCACGGCCAGATTAAAGCTCTTCTTGAAAGCTAATCTTAGGACAAAAGCTTTATTACACAAAAAGCCCGCGGGGTGTGGGCCGGTTGTAACCATTGTTTATTTTAATTTTTTCGCCTGGCGAAACACTGTCTGCATGTGGATGCTAAGGAGGGTTGTGTACAGGGTGCTCGCTTTTTTTTTGTTTTTGTTATTCATCACATAACATAGTTTTTTGGATAGGTGTCTGTTTTAGGTAGATACGTAAAAAAATGTCACGAATGTGTATTAAAAATGAACTTTTGGATGTTTTTAAATTTAGGGTAATCTAAGATACTAGCAATCCGTTTTATATTATAATTAACAGTACCTGAAATATATTTCTCGTTTTTTCTAATTCAAGTAAAAGTTGCAGACAAGAAAATCTGTATCTTATTAGTTAAAATGACTAGAGAGACTAGAGTAACCTTTACATACGCTGTTAGACGAACTGCGTTAAGTAACAAATCGGAAGCTAAAGCATTTAACTATGAAATAGAACCATAAACAATAATGAGTGTCTAAAAAAAGAAAACACAAAAAACGCCGCACCCTGTATACCGCGAGCGGGCTGGCGTGTGATGCGAATGTAGCTGATATTCCCCGTCAGCGTGAATTAGCAGCGACGTGGCGACAACGCCACACAACAATTCTGTTGTGTATATTCATACAACAAATATAAAAATTACTTGATGCACTTCATGTTGTTGACTATATTTTGTTGTAAAAATAATAAGCCTGGAAATTCGTGCGGAAAAAAATCCTATTTGGTTGTTATATTAATCTTTAGGTTTCAACCCCTGGTTTGATGCTGGCTGTGAGTGGAGACAGATCATCGAGACAATTTTTTGTGTAATCCACAAGTGTGGGTGTTTGTGAGACCGAAAACTCTCGTGGTTTCAGATGGCTATGACGTAAGAGTTGGTCTTTGTGTGTGGTCAGAACTATTTATGTAACTGTTGGATGTATTTATTATTAGGTTTTGTTTAGCATAGTTCGCTGGTCTTCAGTCACAATACGTAATGAAATTGAGGTCCTCACCATACCAAGCACAAGTTATACATGCATACATAAGCTCACGCCTTTTTCCCAGAAGGGGTAGGCAGAGGTTCCCAGAACACCCACATTTCGCCTTGTATGTTCCGTCCCACGATGTGACAGGGTCGAGCCCATCGCCATATCGGGCACGAATTTCTGACTCCGGACTGATAACGAATATGAAAGTCCAATATCATTTTGTCCGACCCGGGATTCGAATCAGACGCCTCAGCTTTGTAATCGCACCGTAATACAACTACGCCACCGAGGCACAAGTTCTGGTACATATACCAGGTTTTTATACGGCAACTCCTACTCAATGCAACCTGCCAACTTCTCTTATCACAACAGCAAAGCCATCTCCCATAGCTTATTGTCGAATATCTTCAGGGGCTTATCCAAAATTGTTTATGCCTCTCTCTTCCCTAATTAAATACTCATTAAAATGAACGTTAATTTTCTACCTTTGTATCACAAATTAGCTACTTTCCAACTCCCCAGTGTCAATATCTAATACGTCCCCAAAAATAACCAAGACGACCCAAAACCGCACTCAAAGGCTATCAAACCGAAAACATCTCACGTACAAGCCGCTGCGACTGTCCAAAATGCACCCATCTGGACGCTGGAACCTGCTAATATCTCAAACGGAGACCTCCGAATAACCTTTTGCATCTTTACCAACATAAAATGAAACCTGCAGGTTAATTCACCACACCTCTATTACTTTAGTTGTAGAGTTCAAATTAGATTGAGTTGTGAAAGGAGGGGGGTAAAGTTATACTGGCAAGGAGAGTACAGATAGCGTACACGAGTCGGTCGCATCGGCTGAAATATGCAAAGGAGTTATTGAGGAGAGCTGTACAAAGGAGCGCAACACTGCGGCGGCGCGAGTGTGCATGCATGCTTGGGGTTCGAGTCCGTTCTGGGGGACGATACGGTTTCTTGCAGCTGTATATTTAGGCGATGTTTTCTGTAACTTTAACTTTGTTATTCCTGGATTAATAAGCGATTGAAGAATTTTATCATCTGCTGTAGTAAGTTTAAGCATTTTGTAATTACTAATTAGAAGTGGAACAGAAATTAATGGAGCGATTCCAAAACCTTTATCTGTTCTTCAAAATTATGTGTATTTGCAGTAGTTTTAATTCGGGTTAACATAACATAACATAATCATCACGCCTGTATCCCATAGGGGTAGGCAGAGACTATGGATCGCCACTTTGCTCGATCCTGACATACAACTTTCGCTTCATCCACTTTCATCATTCTCTTCATGCATCGGGTTAACCTTAAGAAAAAATCATCGCGAGTATATATATGACTGGCGAATAAAACCTTTCGTTTAAAAATACCAATGCGTATTAACCTCTTTTTAACTTCAGACCTTATGCCAAATTGAACCAATTTAACTAGTTTTTCCCACCTTGTCAGCATCATTTGTAGGCACCGTTCTGATTATTTTTTTGTCAATACTGATTTATAAAAGTTGCTAAGAATATACAGGGTATATCAAGACCGCGACCGAAAACGAAGCCAGGTGGTAGTATTAGTGACTTCAGACACAATGCAAGTAAAAATTTTGCAAAAAAAATCGACAACTTTTTTTTTGTAATTTTTTACTTGTCGTCGTTTTTGGGTGATAAATACATAGTTTTCCTAAAATATTGATGTAGACCTCTTTTTTTTTAAACACTCAATGGTACGTAAGGGTTTTAATTATTATTTTCGCAAAAACTAGGTATTTACCACCCAAACAAGAAGATTTTAAAAAAAAGCCCTAAAAAAATATCTGTCGCTGTTTTGGTGAAATTTTTATTTACATCGTGTCTGTAACCACTAGAACTACCACCTGGCTCTGTTTTCGGTCGCAGTCTTGATATACCCGGTATGAAGTAGATAACTTAATCTGAAGCCATCTATTAAATCGTCCTACAGTGGAAATGCACCCAGCAGTCAGTTTTCAAAAGCGTCCTGTGGGAGCGACGTACTCAAAGTGACCACCATTAAACATACATCGAAGCTTAAGTAAGGTGTTAACGCGACGGCTTCCTCTTTGACCCGTCGTTGGAAATGTGGCGACGGTATGCACTTGATTTCGTTTCAAATTAACTGCAAATACCTGGGCTACTTGAGATATTAGGTGTGTGAGAGGTATTAGAAAGCTTAGTTGAAAACGTAATAAATAAACTACAGCCATACCTAAGTCATAATAACAGCGATTTGTTGCAATTGGTATGTATAGATTCACCTAGAACAGAATGTTTATTTTACAAAAAAATTACGTTAGAACGCTAATACTTGAACTTTTTACATAATCACCAAATTTTGAGCACGGGACTTCTTTAAAAATAAGAGTTCCATTGATAGGACCTAGGCGAACAGAGAACGTACAAATTTAGTAGCCTTAGGACAATTGATTAGAGTTTTTTATAAGCGAGAATGACTAGAAGAGCAGGACGCTTGTGTTTTGGTCAGTGTCACGCCTGTCTATAAATAAAAGCCACACAATTAATAACTTACAATTTTTGTAATTACTCCTTGCATGGCAATGCACTGAGCTGAATGATTCAATGCATCTGAATATGAGTGCAGTCAAACCAAATTAGGTATCCATCGGCAACCGATTTACACAATTATGTCGGCCTTGAAACTAGTGCTAACCCGGCCGGTGTATATGTACAAGGGTTGAAAACAAAACACGATACACTTGCATGAGCCATAACGGGTTTTCCGCTATCATACAAAATCTATCCGGTCTTATAAATAAATACACTCGACAGTCACATACATAGTCCTGACCCCACACTAAGATCGAGTCTTGTGTCGTGGGTATCAGGAACTACGAGAGACTTTTCGGTCTCACAGACACCCAGACCCGAAACAAATACTTGTGGTTCTCACAAACATTTGTCTCGGTGCGGGGATCGAACCCGCAGCCTCTCGTTTCACAGGCGGCGTCTAACCAACTGCGCCACGGAGGCTGTCTGTTATAAGGATATACTATCAACGAACATACTGTACTAGATTTTAACAAGATTATGGCATGCAAAGTCCGCACACGTGCACTTATCCGTGGTTACTGCCTCGGTGGCGTGGTTGTACTGCGGTACGACTATAAAGCTGAGGTCTCGGGTTCGAATCCCGGGTCGGGCAAAGTGATATTGGATTTTTCTGTTCATTATCAGCCCGGAGTCAGGAATTTGTGCCCGATATGGCGATAGGCTCGCCCCCTATCACATCATGGGACGGAACATGTAAGGCGAAATGTGGGTCCTAGTGTCCTAGTGGCGCCTCTGCCTACCCCTTCGGGGATAAAGGCGTGAGTTTATGTATGTATGTATGTATGATGGACTATGCCTAAACATCAATCAACCTCTTATTTTAGACCAGTCTCACTAGCTCAGATACATAGTCTACGTTACTTTCCTATTTATTTTACTATTTGATTAACTGGGTTTAATAGTAAGACGTTCCCAGTAACTCGATGTGCTTCAATGCTCGGCGTCACATGCGTGCCACTGATGATCTTACAGGAGTTGCACTGGCGAATGGGAAAATCTCTATGTCTAAGAACAATAAACACCAATCCCAACATCACACATTATCGATAGAAACCGACATGGACGTTTCCAATATGAAATAAACAAACGCAGCGATTAAGGGGACGGCCGGAGTCGAGTGGTCGCACCCCCCGGGCGTCGATCGATGACGTTTGACCCCTTTACCTGACCCCCCACTGTCCGTCCGTCCGTCTTGAAATCCGCTGCAGCGAGACTTAAGGGCAAGGTATGTGAGGTGATTTTAAAGTGAATATTTTTAAGGGGTGCAATGTGGGAAAATGACGGCTGTGTTTCGGTAGGTGTCAAAAGTCGGAAAAACAATAGACCCAAGAAGGAAATTTTTAATTTACATGTAATTGATCTTTAAATAAAGAAGTATAATTTAATGCTACTTATTAAATCGACTAAAATCTTTCAAGAATCAGTGAGATTTTTAAGAATAACATAAATTTTGTTTCAGCAAATGGTTATAAAAGATTAAGGCCAAGTCTGTAGACAATTACAAGTCGTACCAAAATTATGAATTAAATAAAACCATATTAAATACACGATAATTAGACGAAATAATATCCAATTGCACAACACAAGTCATCCCCCTTAACAAGGGTGGCGGGGGTGCAATCTGCCACCTTGTCCGTCTCACATCACCCTCGTAGTCGTCTTCACTCAATACCACTTTAATATTTCGCTATTTACCCCCCTCTCCCTTCCCCATCCCTTTGTCTTCCAACTTATTGTCTCACACATGTACTATTTCTAATAATTGTTTTAAAATTGCATTATATTATATGGGAGATTTGTTAGGTTCGATGACTTGAAAGTGTAGTTTGTTTTAATTAAAGAAACTTTCTGGTAGGAAGTAAGTTCTTTCGATGTAAAGGATCGTCTGGTAGTCCATGACCTTCTTCACACAATTTATTTAATTTCAAGGTTATGTCAGTAACATTACGAAAATAAATTAAGCTGCGTCATGTAAAGAATGGTGGCCGCGGGTTCAAATCCCAGGGCACATCTGACTTGTGAAATAATCTATGGTATGTAAAGTCCGCCAACACTAGGCCAGCGTGGTGGACTATATGAACTAACCCCTCTCAATCGTACTCTTCATTGTGGAGGAGGCTCGTGCCCCGCAGTGGGTCGTATATGGGCTTATACAGTACAGTACGTCACGTAAAAAACCCTACCAGTCTGAAGCACCTATACCTAGTATTTGGTCTGTAATTTACAAGGTTTTGCGGATTTTAAACTATACAATAATAATTCACCACTATTAATTTTAAATGACCCACATCCCAAATAAGACCCCACAAATCTCAATATCGCGTAAAATGACAAGTTCTTATAATTAATTTAATCGGTTTTTCCTAGCATTTTCTTCCTATATAAAATAAGACGCGACCAAGCTTTATGTTAATATAATACAGGTACACAACGAAGGAAGCCATGCCAAACTTGTCCAGTATCGTAAAAAGAAACGTCCATTCGTTCTTTCCATGAAACTTGAAACTAATTTTCATATTTCCAACTATCTGGCCGGCAAAACAAATCTACAACTCACAACACTTACGTACGTACTGCATTAATGTACCCGGGCGGGGATGCGGGGCTCGCTGGATGTGCTACAAGCGTGGGCTGATTCTGTCTCGTGTGTTAGAGAAATTCTACTCACATTTGGAGGATGTTCTGTAATGATAATCTACCGGTATGGGGATTTAAGGCTAGCTTTCAAAAATACACCTGTGGTCTTTTAAAATGGCCTATGTATACACAGTACTTTATCGCACTCATTAATGTAAATGAGATTTGAAAAAAAGTTAAAAAAAAATGATAATTATAGTATCGTGCGAAAAACAGATTATACAAAAATCATGAGAAATTCGAGTGTATTTAAACCTAAGTCTACCAATTCGCACGATGTCATAGGTTAGGCAAGAGGGCTGAGGTTGTACTTTTTGACTGAGTTTAAGGTTCCCTTTGGGCCATGATATACTAATATTACAAATTTACCATTAAACCTATGAAAATATTAAAGCCTGAAAGTCACATACATTTTTCTAAGTAGTTATATAACACTAAATCCTATACCTATATACTATCTCCTAAGTCGTATCCAGGCACACATACACACGCGCAAATATTTACGACTACTGCTTACCGCGTTGCATCCGGAGGTCTCATAAAATTCTATCGCCCGGATTGTGCGCCGTTGATCCGACTGCACCGGGACCCGTCTGCGGGGGGCGGGGGACCCGGGGGCCCGGGGGGTCAGGCCACATTACCCCCCATCGGTACCCGGTGAACCAATTACGTAACTATTGAAATGGGATTTTTGTCTATATGTGGTATTTGACGAAAGTTTTGATTGAGTCGTGCCAGGTTATTGTGGAATGGAGTTGAGTGAAATTAGGAGATTCGGAGTTACAGAGTCCAGAAAATTTGCATCTCCAATTGTCAGATGGCAGGGCATACAGGGCAAAGAACTACTCAACAGGACTAAAAAGTCCTAGAAAAAGATCATGTCACACATGCATTGTTGGACGTCAACCTTCAACTTTGACAGACAATTAAATAAAGCAGGATTTCGTTAGATGCTAGTAGTTTCTAACAGATGGCTGTAGATACTTGGGCTTGGCCTATATTCAACTGTGAACTTCCTGCGCCTACAAAACAACAGGCACCATCGAATGTCATGACATCAATATTACAACACACAAATGTTTGGTGGGACTTCAGTCCCTATAATATATCATATTTCACCAATCCTTTAAAGGTCAATGCAGCTATTTGATCAGTAATTATCACGTTATTCATTGGCTCCTTTAATTCCCACAATAGCAAAATATTCAAAAAATGTCTATAACAACCAACAACTTTGGAATTAGTTACAATTATAACTCATATTTTTGTATTCTACAGTACAATAATTATCACTCGTGTATTTAAATTAAACCTCAAAAAGTTTTTATCCGACGACAATATGTTTTTTTTTCTCATATGGAATAATGTTTTGCATGATATTAACAAAGAATTGTGTGCGTCTGTCTAAAGTATTAATTACCATTTTCCAATTCTCTCATCTAAATCGAATCCTAGCAATCTTGTAATTTAAAACAACTTACAACTACATAATCCAAACAAGTCTTAAATAAAACCTATTAAATTTAACTCTAAACAAAGAGCAAAACGCACCTCCAAACAATATATCCGAAAAGTATTACAAAACATAAACAGTGACAGACAAACGTTTGTTGCAAATATCTGTACAATATTGCAACAGTAAGGCACTATGCCAAATCGAAAACTGAGCTCGGTTGATAGCGCAGCGTCTAATATAGGACCACTTCCATACAACGCTCTCATTTGCAACTCTAATATGGAGGGAGTCCGCTTTATTAGAATTTTATTTAAACGCATCGCTACTCGAGACTTTTTGTACGAGAGTACGTAATTTAGACGCGAGAGGCTGCAGTTTGTTTATTAGGAAGGTTTTCTTTGTGAGTATTCTTTGGTATATATTACCAAAGGTGTGTGTGGGTGACTCAATGCTTACTTCTGCAGAGTCTAGTTTTATGTAAGAAAACCTAGTCCTTTCTCCATCACAACGTATTAAACGGAGGAATGAAAATCTAATAGATTATAGTCTACGGCCTGGTATTCAACGTTTTAGTTATTTAATCATTGATATTCCAATATTCGTTTTCATTAATTATATTAATTTCCATTTTACAAGTTGACTTATTTTAGCATCCTGAACTAAAAATCGAACGATATCTCTCAACTCAACAGACATAATTACTAATCGTGTGACTGAAGCGCTTAAATTAGGACGCTTACAGAAAAAGCGCCAGAGTCACGGATGAAAGCAGAGAATAAACAGAAATGATAGCAGCCGTGTCAGCCCGCAAATGGCTACAGCGTGATAATGATAACGACAAGAATATTAAGGCAAACAAAACGAAACGCAGAAATAATTGGCGACGGGCGGGGCTGTACGGTCAACGTAAACAATGCGACGCATTAGGAAGGTAGATTAACAGAAAAAGCGGGGGTGAAATACGGCGGTGCTTGTAAATTTTCTTACCGGCTCCCCTCCGGCACTCGGGCACATCGACACAGTGCTGACATGAGTATGGTCGGCAGGTTAAGTGGTTTATTTCGAGTTTTTACATATTTTTTTAATTGGACGTTGCTGGGTGAAGTGTATGTTGAATAGTGGACATTTGGTGGATGATGATGAAACATTGCTGTGAAACTTTGATGCAAACGCCTTTGAACAGGTTGCTCTGGCATTTATTGGGAGAGCTTTATGTACTGCAGTGTATATATTTCATGGTTGTTGATGATCCACGAAAAATTCAATCAAAGGTTATTAAAAAATACTTAAAACTTAAAACATCGACCTACCTAAAAAAATAAAAAGCAAATTTACATTAGCTACAGTCTCAGATAAATTATGAATAAGGTTGAAACTGGCTTCTGTTCCTTCAGTTCTACATCAAACATCAACCCATTACTGGAATGGACCACGGGCCCATAAATCCCCCCTGATTTATGATGAGAGACATAACACTAACCAAGTTATCTGCTTGGCAACATCTCAACGCTTCTTTCGTTAATGTGTTTAAGAACGACTGCTTACCAGACAGATATACGTCTTGTGGACATCTCTCTTAAAGATTGAAGTATTGGGTGTCCTTTGCATACAACATTTGGCACCTGTTTCTGTTTTTTTTTAGTATTGCATGTGCTATTAGGTATGTAACCCATTTATTGCAGCGATATAACGCTCTGGCATTTGACAATCTTATGTGCTTTTTAACAGTTATTAGTTGACCTATTTATGTTACTAAATTATTTATATCAGAGGTTGCAACCTAATGTGATGCATTATAGTTAAAGTTTATAAGTTCTGCTTCTTTAATCAGATGACAAGAGAAACTACAATCTTTACCTATGCTACTTCCATCTCCTACCTTCTGTCCCTTTGTAATTAATTTTTAGTACCCGAAACCCTCATACCATCCTCAAATACTACTGGTGTTCTTGGGCATATGATCATTATAGGTGATCAACTTCTTGGTACGTCAAAATGTGGTATTCTACCCATCTTCAAAAAGTCTTTTAAGTTGTTCCTAAGATTAAGACAAACTATTTAAAATATATCAATTTTTTATTCGCTCGGCAAGTCCAATAAAAATCCATTTAAAATTTAAATTTTAAATATATCTGCGCAAATATGTGAAAACGCTAGGCGCCATGTTCCTTTAAAATGATACGTCACTCAACCAGTAAACAACCTGTGTTAGTATGAGCTCTTGAACACCGGAGAGGGTATTCTACTCGCGGAATGACGTAGAATCGTTATCCATCATGGCGGCAGCCGTTTCACATCTTTTTAGGACAGGTAAAAAAATTGAAATTTTCAAAACTAATTATAAAATTTATTCCTTGGAAATAAAAACTGAAATTAACATATACTTATTGCTTAATGCTCTACTATATACATTTATAGATTTTAGATTTTTTTCTTTCTTATAGTAAAATACCCCATTGTAACAAAAATCAATAAGAGGAAAAATTCAAATCAACTGACGACTTTTCCTGCACACCATACGCTCATCTCCCGATTCGTCCCACCGAAAATTTTCGTTCGAGCCGTTTCTAAAGCGCCTTTTTTAATCTCTATAAATCAAATTTATGACTTGTGTAAGCTTTCTGTTTTATTTACCCTTTCATAATAATGTTTCTGTAGGTAGGGAAGGATTGTACAATGTACATTTTAACAATGGGTTATTGGGTATTGATGTTTTCTGGTGATGTGATAGAATTGTATAGTAGACAACTTGAGAATTATAGTATGGTTTTATTAGTTTGTAACTCCTAATATTTGAGTTTTTTTGGATAATTCGATTGTGGGTTAAATACAATCTAATCTTGCTGGTCTTTGGTTGTTGTTGCTAAGTGCTCTGGTTGATCTCGATTTACAGGAGTTGCAGTGGATGTGTGAATGAAATAGTGTCCGAGCGACTTACTGGATGACTTAATTTTGTTATACCATCATCTTCATATTCAACGAAGAAAGTCTTCGCATCAAGTAGGCATAATGTTACCAGTCGCGATGACCCAATCCTGTAGTACCTAGTGAAAAGTTATTACAAAAAAAAGTTATGAAATATGTACAGATATTTAATGACACAAAATAACAATTTGCAGAATCTAACAGCATTCTAACGTACATTAACAAAGAGGTGAAAATTTGTTTTGCTGGAAGTGTTTCCTTTAAAAAATGAACAAAATTATGCCGGCCCACACGGTTCCGAACAATATTCACTAACAAACACGTCACAACAAGACACTGAACTTTGTAATATGTTTCCTTGCTTTTATAGAGATCCGCGGGAATCAGGAAACCTTTGATGTTGGCATATGCAAGGGTAATTAAATAAAAAGATTTATTTATGTAGTTTGTACATAGAATTGTTATATAGGTTTTTCCATATTCAAGTTACTTGGAAAGGCTTAAACTGACTATTATTAATCATGGACAAAGGAAATAAATTCCTGTGACCAAATCAATTAAGTTCTTAACGTACTGTTAGAGACCGAATAGGAAACCATTTTTGTTCTTTGCTATCCGAGACACAAAATTTGATAATTATCTTTACGCCCTAATCATCCCAAAATAATTAACTAGTATACGGAACACACGTTATCTAATACCGAAATCACCGCCCCCCATCCAGCGTTCATTGCTAATAGCAAAATAAAAACCTTTCCTTTGACGAGGTGCCCACTCGTTACGTCCGAAGCACAAAGCCAGCGATTAACTACAAAAACGCGCCAACTGTTAAAAGGGGGGAGGCCCCAGGGGCGAGGGGGGGAGGTCGCGTACAGAAATGCAAATATGAAATATGAAAATGAAGATCGCGAGTAATAAAAGTGATATACTGGGCTCCGTAGAGCCATTCCGAGGCGGGTAGTGGCGTCTCGTCAGTATTATGCCGGGCGGTCCATCATGCCTTGACAGTGTTCATGGGTGCCTCCTTGGGGGGCGAGGGGGCTAGGGGGTGAAGGGGCGAGGGCGAGGGGGCGTGTGGGTGGACGGGTCACAGATTTATTATTTCAATGTTGACGCCCGATGGGCTATCGTTGCGGGCGTGAAATGCACGTATGCAGTTGGTTTTCTTCGAAGTTTTTAGGTAATTCGAAAAATCATTTCATTTTCGAAAATATATGATTTTGTTTTGTTGGGTGTTACTTGTAAATAAAAACATCAATTAGTGTTTTTGTACTCGTATTACGTACAGATGTTAATCTTTTAAGCAATGAATAAGTAATAATTACTTAAAAGAAACTGTACACCTGAATTATTACTTTAATATCATTACCATTGATAAATAGACAATTTGTTACAAAGCATAACGGATAGAATGCATTTTTTGCATTTTTTTAGATTTACGTAGAAATATAGTTTGTAACACAATCTCTGGGAGAAACAAATGTATAGCTATCTAGGGTATCTTTCCTGAAATAGAACAATGGAAGTAGGTTACATATTCTTGAATAACTTCTTAAAACCGTTGCTGTTCGGAACTGTAATCAACGAGTTCATACTCCACGCGGATTCATACTTTTTAACGGTAGTTCGGAATTTTGGGTTACTCAAAATACTATCAAAATTTACCGGAAAATCATCAATTCTTAACTACGCATTTCCCCCATAGGTTCAGTGCTCCATTTGGGGTCGATTTTCAGCTCAGGGTAGCAAAAATTTCTTTAATTCGTATATAATGGTTGCGGAGATAGATAATCTTAGATATTACTTATAATATTGCTTAATGGTTTCTTAGATTTACGCGAATGTTACACATTGCTTAAATCCAGTCATTGTGACTTCCAATTATACAGGTTGAAAATTTCAAATAGGCGTGGATGGCCAATTCCAAAACTATGCGGAATAGCGAATAATACTGAAAGGAGTCACGAGCTCGATCTTGACGAAAACTAAAACTGCATACTTAGATTTTTGATAAATCAATATTCCTTCACAATTGGCCATCTACGCCCAATTCACTCTGTATACAATCTACAAACAAAAACATGATTCAATCATACCAACTCAAAATAATGTCAACAAAAATACAACACGCTGTATAACCTAAAATGCATACAAAAAAGCGCGAAGCCCCGCATAATACACGTAACAAATCATACAAAAGCTAAGGTGTAGGGTAAAATTTTTAATTAACATAAAACAGCTTAAGCGGCGGTACGGTCAGCAAGCCGCGCCGCGCCGGCTCTAATCGACCCGCTCGGTCTCTGATACCTCCGATACTACGCGACGTACCGTTCGCAAAGAAGGGTTAATATTGTGGATTTTAAATAAGGAATAGTTGTTGCGGGTTAATTTGATTATATTTTATCAATTGAAATGCGCTTTAATGTTACTTTTAACGATGTTATTTAAAAGTAATTTGTTGTTTTTAAGGTTATATTTTGTATTTTTTTTTTTATTGAATATGGCAAAAATATAAGTACTTAATAAATCATTGGTAAACAGTACGGTACTTAATAAGCACGATATAGATAATTTTATCAAAATAGATAATTAATTAATTAATTATGTACATGTTGCTTGCAATTTTTTTATGTCCTTGTGTAATATTTTTAAAATATGTACAGTATGCTGTAATTATTTTCGTATAGCGGTATATAACGTATCAAAAAACTGATTAACAATTCCTTTATTAATTTTGTATAGATATCTAAGCACAATATTTTCACTCAGCAAATCTAATATTATTACTCAATATCTTAGCAATCTACAAAAATAGCTTAATCGAATAAAATAAATAATATTTTCCTGCTGTCGCTACCTCACAGGTAAGGTCAGCAAAGCCGGGAGATGTTTACGGGCGGCTCGGTCGCGTACGTCACCGCGACAATGCTCCGCGACACCCCACTACCCACTATCCCGTACATATCCCACAAAAATCTACTCACCACCCGGACTTACTGAGAACCCGAGAAATACTTATTTTAAAGCTTGGATTCAAATCCAGTTGTAAATTTTAGTGTGAAAGTGTAGTTTAAAGTTGGAAATGATTGACGAAAGTAATAATAGTAGTTGCAATTCTTAGGGGGGGGGGGGGGGGGGGCAAAGTGACATTGGATTTTTCTATTCATTATCAGTCCGGAGTCAGGAATTTGTGCCCGATATGGCGATAGGTTCGCCCCCTATCACATCATGTGACGGAACATACAAGGCGAAATGTGGGTGTCCTGGTGGCGCCTCTGCCTACCCCTTCTGGGATAAAGGCGTGAGTTTATGTATGTATGTGTGTACTAGTATGTATGCAATTCTTAGGAGGTAGCTATAGTTGGAACCAATACATTTTTATTCACATACGGTGCTTCAGGTTTATATTTAAGTCGATTCGAAGCTTTATATTAGCAAACAATTATAATAGTGTGTATGATTTAAAACCGTAATCTATTAAATTGGAATCTATTTCTGGTGAATTTTACAACAACAATAATGATTGTTTTTATTCAAGAAACAAATCTTGTCCAAATTGTTATAACGGTCCAGTGATATAAGTCCGTAAAAAAGAATCAATTTAAAAACCACTCCCCACACTATCGAGCTTATCCAAGACACATTTCTACAAAAACCAAAATAACGTAATATGAGCCCTTCACTATTTACTCCGTAATTTATGGACTCGACTAATCTCTTCAAGACAAAAGAAGGTACAAGGGAATTCGCACACGTAATGAAATAACAGTCTTTCTGAATCCGGGCCTGGGCCGTGCTTAGGCTAACAATGTCCAGGGTCGCATAACATCAGACATCGGGGGGCGGACTCAGTATGTTAAATACACGGGCAGCGCGGACTAAATACCTGTGAGCCGAATTAAGGCGCATAGCGAGTCATTAGCGTGAAGAATTCTTTTGAAAGATTTTAAAAGTGATCTATTTTTGAAATTTGAAAGAATTTGATAACATTAATGTTTTATAGTGCATATTATGACGGATTAATTTCTTAAAATTATTACGTAAATAAAAAATGTTTTGTTAGAAGGGTGATTAGTTCTTAAATTATTGATTAAAAGTGCCAGATAATTTTGAGAATTTAGATCGTAAAAAACATTCACCGTGTTAGAAACGAAACCACACACAAACAACAACTTTTGGCGCAAAGACCGTTAAATATTTATCCCCGTATATCAAATTTTTATCTTATTTATTTTTTTATACTGTACTATATCAGCCCATATAGGTCCCACTGGAGACCACGAGCCTCTTCCACAATCGAAAGTACGATTGAGAGGGGTTAGGCCATATAGTCCACCACGCCGGCCTAGTGCGCGTTGGCGGGTTGGGTATTTTTTATATTAAATACATTAACAACCATACCCATATTACACAAAAATCAAAATATCTCCAACAACTATGCTCACAAAAGTCCAAAGACCGTTAAACTCGGTAATGAGCAAGACCCGCGCCTTAACAAAGCGGTGACCACACGCGCGGAGGCAAAAACTGCAAGCGTGTACTATCCACCTGAATTATAACAGCTTTGCCACTCTAAACACATATTAAATTTCGCCGGGAGATGTCGCTTTTTGCCCGAGATACCGGACTTTGCGGTCTCTTGTTTACTACTACGGAATTATCTCGGCTATCTTAGTGCTTGCGAAAGAAATGCGCGTTTTTTAAATAGTGTTTGAGGCGTTAGAATGTGTGGTGGAATGATTTCGAGAATTAATCACATCTTAATATTGAAATTAATCTCGGCCAACGACGAATAATCACGTATCTCACGCAGAAAGTTTCTTTTTTTTTAACTTATGACTTATCCAACTAAGTTACGTTAGTCCCGTCTTACCCTTAACAATAACAATCAGATACATCATCCTTATTACCATCAGCCGGTATCAGTCCACAGGTGGACAAAGGCCTCTCCCAAGTTACGCCACAGAGCCCTGTCTGCTAAATAAGTATTATTTTAATATTAACAATATTTGGCAAAGACATCCCCATCCATATTAAAAGAGGCAACCATCAAATCAGCTAGCGAGCTCTATCTACGAATCTAAATAGATCATGATCTGATACTAGTGATTAACAATTCTGAACTTTGTTCTGTCCAGATGGCGGGACGACTTGCACAAGAGGGCCGGCAGCGTCTGGATGCGTAAAGCAGCAGACCGGGCTCTGTGGCGTACCTTGGGAGAGGCCTATGTCCAGCAGTAGACTGCAACGGGCTGATGATGATGATGAACTTGGTTTCCCCGAGTCATATTACTGGTGAGACCGTAAATTTCGACGTATTTCCTACAACGCAGCACGAGTGTATTTATGTAACCATTACGTACGTAAAATAATAATAAATCTCGTCTAGATATTAAACTTAAGATCACGAGTTTAATTTAAGAATTAGAGATTTAGATACTAATAAAATTACGACAACAGTAAATATATTGATTCTTTCTGCTAAACGTAATCACTTTCTTTCCACACCTACTCTAATAATACACAACTGGTACGTAACGACCCACAAAATTCCATTCCATCAAATTCCATTTAGATATGGAGAGGAATCGCATAATTCCAATAAACAACGCCCGGTAACTTACTGCTAGCTCAACACACAGATTGACGTGCGATGGAGTTGATGTAGGGAGTGGACAGTATGACGACTGTTAGGAATAAAATTATTTTGAATATATTTTTACATAGATACATTTACGCCACGACTGTAACCCATAGGGGTAGGCAGAGACTATGGATCTCCACGTTGCTCGATCTTGGCATACTACTTTCGCTTCATCTACTTTCATCAATATCTTCATGCGTTCTCGTCAGTTCAGGGTACTTTTAACCAGGCGTTTGCCTAAGTGCCTCGTGTAAATGTTTTGTTAATCGCGTTTTATCCTTCCTCTCTACATGCCTTAACCATCCTATCATTCCTTTCTCAATTCTCGTCACTACATCCTCATTCACTCTACAGCGTTCCATCACCACGCTATTTCGCACTCTATCGTAACTAACTCCCACAACACACCTCGGACACATTAAAGATGATAGCTTCCAAACCCACCACGATCAGAACTTCATAATAGTTGATTGTGTGATGCCTATGTCAGAAGCATGCGCAGACAAACTTTCAGCTTTTATAAAATAACGAAAGTATGGCGACCACGGGGTTTCGGTCTACTACGTAACACTACCGTGACAGTCAATTTCAAGCAGTATTTCACTGACTCACCCAACCGTCACAAACTGCCACACTGTCCCATCGCATACCACATCAGTGCGCAGGCGCATATCTCACGCGCAAATGTTTATAGTGCGCGTCGGACGCACCAACAATGGCGGGTATCGAACAGTTCTAACGTATAAATCCATCATTGGTAACACGTAAACCACTACATATTTTGCTGTCGGATTTAAATCGAGAAACGTGCGCGAGATTGTGGTAGGAGGGCCACAAGTTGTGTATTTTTTTGAGATAATCTAAGAAAATAAACTAAAAGTAGATCAAGCCAGAAATATATATATACTGTAATTCCTAAACATATTACAGATTAATAAGGAGGTTTATGTACTGAAATTTAAGTTTTTAGCATTAATGTTACGCATTTAATCTTAACCTGCAGGACATTCTAAGATAGTACAATTTTCACAGGACGTTATGAGTAGCGTTGGAAATAAAAAGAAGGTATTCTACGTCGCGAATACTTACAGAACCTAAAGAGCAGGATAGCGTGATGCAGAACATAATATATTTCACTAGACCCTAGACGCATTTATTTATTTTAATAATGTCAATTGACAGCATACATAGAGCGCTACATTAAAGTACACTAAGAAATTAAAGAATTGAACATTTAATGAGGTAGTATTATACTCCAGTTTCAAACTAAACAATTATATTTTACTGCATATTTTGCAACAATAGGGAACGTCCCAATACATCCATGGTTCGTGGTGACCACACAGCTAGTTCAGTTGTTGGAGTGTTTACATTGAAACCGCGAGAGATCTCCCAACAATTCGTCATCGAGATAATGAATCTCTCATCGGCTAACACCGCGTAGTGTTAGGTATATGGTAGAGGTGACGGGTTTGAATTAAAATAAGGAAATAAATACATACGCCTATAGTCTAGTGCTCATATCACATACATCCATCATTCATGTCATTTTATATAGAAATTCCGGGGTAATTTTTTTGGTGTTTATATTTGTTGATTATATCAAGTACACTTTTTTCTCAATGCGTGTATTCTGTAATTTGTTTAATTTCTTTTAATGCTGTAATTGCTGGAGCTTAGTCATTATCGATGTTAAATTTAAACATGGTTATACTTTAACCATTCGTAGCCAAACTGCCCAATAGACCACCATAATAATGAAAACAAAACATGAGACTTAATTCTACTTGGACAATATTCAACCTACCACCTACTGCAACCACATTCAAGCCTTTCCTGTCATAATAAGTCACAATTCCATTATAAAATACCATCAGAAAAAATATTATTGAGAAGCAAACATAATTATAAACAAAAAAAAAAAGTTTGAAAAGTTCTCATGTTCGAATCCCAGGTCGGGCAAAATGATATTGGATTTTTCTATTCCATAACAGCCCGGAGTCAGAAATTAGTACCCGATATGGCGATAGGCTCGCCCCCATCACTTCGTGGGACGGAAAATACGAAGCGAAATGTGAGTTTCCTGGTAGGACCTCTGCCTACCCATGTAGTTTATGTATGTCAAAAAAGTTTGCAATCAATATTTTACTCAATTCGTGAGCAGCAGTATCAATTCTATTTATTTGTATATCTATATTCCGTGTGATACGGATCCGTCCCGGTGATATCCGACGCTCAATCTCACGAGTCGAAATGTGCGCACAACTGTGCCGATGATGGAGACCACCACTGATGTCCCAACATCGCACTAATGTGGGATTGGGATAGTTGTTACTTGAGAAGTGGAAGTGGTGGAGCCTTCTCTGTAGTTTCTTAGTATCAATGAGTCGGGGTGATACTGTCCCATAAAATAGCAGCTTTTCTAATGCGTGTCCTTCGGTGAGTGTGATAATGCCGATTGAAAATGTACGTAGGCGATGGTAAAAGACACGTCAAAGTTATGCAAATGAGTCACGTTTCGGGCTCAGTCTGTGTGTAACCCGTTTGCATTATAGTGTCGTGGGACCGGAAAATCACCTGTGGTCAGATAGACTCTTACCGAGAGTAAATTTGTCCGGATGACATTTTTCTTGATTGTTGGAAAGACACCTTGGTTGAGAAAAATCTTAAGATGTATTAGTACGCTAAACCCAGATCGTTGAAGCTATAGTCGACGTTACATACAGATATCATCGGTTTGGTGGGGACAACCGTGAGCCGTAAACTATAACCCTACATTCTAGCTATAACCAGATCGAACATTCCCTGTTGTGTCCGTTTTACGTTTTACCTCTCTAGAATTGCCATTGACTGAATTTTTTACGGGGCATCGATAATCAATAGGCTTGTCTCCTATCTTTTCTTGGGACGGATCTAAGCTTGGTGACACCGGGTTTAGTAGCACCTCAGCCTTATTCAAAGATACAAGAGTTTGGCCATGTATACCAAAAATGCAAATTGAATTAAAACATAATATAATGACGTGTGTTTTAATTAAAAATAATAATTACAGCGGAGCGGGCGCGGCGGGAGGGTGCGGCGCGCGGGCGCGGGTACAAACGTTTAACAACCGCAATCAAACACACTTGCACATTAAATACAATTCATTATCAACAAAAATGAGCTTATATTTATTTGTGAATGCGTGTGCAGGGCTAGGAGCTTGCGTGCATGGAGGTTGCGGCATCTATTTGTCGAATATTCAATCAACTACCACATTAATTGGCGTGGTTAATGATTACGATGTAAGAATAAGTATGACTTAAGATATCGCAGAAATTTGCAGTGTAAATGGTGCGTTAGAGAAGCAAAAATAGTTTCAGTTTTTGTAATGTAGCTGTAGTCTATAGAAGCAGTCTAATAACATCTTCTGATATCTTAAACTATTAATCTATTGTAGCACATGAATATAAGGCCGTTATGAAACTATGGTAATTTTTAACAAGAAGAAATCTTTGAATTTCTATTCCGTTCATTTGGTTAGATTGCGTAACAATTGACTATAAATACATTTGTCTCTAAAAAGTCAGTTTCCGGACCCGGGACCATAAAAGCAGCTGCATACTTTCCTTTGCCAGATCAGTGACCACTTTAATAATCAACAAACAATACCATGTAACGGTTTCTTAGATTTACGCGAATGTTACACATTGAAATAATCATATTTTTTGCTAATTAATCCGATATAATATATATCATAAGGCGTGTGGGAAGATGTGCGTGTCCGGGTCGCCGCACGCCGCAGACGTCAAAACAATGCGATCGCGAGGGGCGGCCGCGGCGCTGTCATTTACCACAAAAACTAGATAAAACCGATTAAAATCGAGTGCCACTACTGATTCCGACCGTTCAGCGCATTGTCCGCGCCAATACGTCCCGGTGTTTGTTTAGTTTGATCAAAAAAATATATGTACGGTTAATGTAGCGGAAGTCATTTTAGTGTGCAGCGATTGAAATAGACAATTTTTGACAAAAATTGATCTATGAAAAGCAAATGTGTTGGTGATAAAAAAATTATTGAAATTTAGTAAATATCGAATCATATGTAAATCAAATATTTGTATATTAAGACATTATATTCTGATATTTTAAATACATTTATTTCTAACAAGCAAGCTGCCTTATGACTAAGAATCATCGTTATGTGTTAACTAAGCAAGTCATAAGAATGTCTTAGATCTTTCAGAACATTCGTAAAGCACGGTTAGATTTTATTATTAGTAATATAAGTTATGGTACTTTATGAAGACCTTAACTAATCGTGATAAGAATTTACTACGTTGCGTAATCTGATGACGAAATAGTCATTACTGAAGTTTAGTGAAATGAAAGGCTTAAAAAATGAAAAATGACGGGCCGCATTATCATCCGCGCAAGAAACTAGGTCTTCTGCTCGCCAATGCTCCTGCTAAGCATACCGAGTATTGGCAACATCCTCCACATCCCCCCCCCCCCCACAAAATGATCCTTGAGGAAGGCCTATATTCAGGCCTTCGTAAATATAATATGATCATTCACATTGCCTATCAGGATCACTAAATTCTAATCCATACACGATTACGTGAAGCAAATCAAAAATCTTTCTCGAATTGCTTTTTCTTCTCATCTATTTGTATGGTTCGGTACTTTGGGAAAAACGTGCATTACATATAGATTGTCGTAGAAGTTAATATTGTCACATATTTTCTAAGAATAGTAAAGTATTAAGTAAGGGCTGGTATTCAATTACGTACGAATATAATTTATTTAAAAGACATACTTAGGAGCCGATTGTAACTAGTTGTAGATGCCCTGGATTCGGTCAGGAATAGCATGCAATAAAAAAAGGTGATTTAATATAATTAGAAAAAATATGAAGAGACGTAACCTTCTGGAAATATATTTCCTCAAGAAGTTACCACTATAACACAAAAATAAAAAGTAAATCAACTCGTAATGTAGGAAGAAAACGCTTCCTAGCAGTGAAGAACAGAAGAAGTAAAATATTCAAAGATCCATCGGAATGAGTTCAAAGAAGCCATTTTTGATTTATGACCAGAAGCAAAGAAGAAAGAAAGTATTCCGCTATCCTCTGTACAACCCCATCTTTACATCCCAAACAGACACGAACACACAATAGCCCAAAAGATATCCACAAATTAATTAATAATTTAAAACTGAATTTGGCGATCAACTTGGCCGATCACAACCCTACGCCACAGTCAAATGAAAACACAAAGCGGGTGACAATTCAAAATGGCCGCGCCAAACGCCGTTCATTATAATTATTATCGCGAACAATAAAATCGGTTCTCGTTCTAAATTTTCGCGGCAAAATTTATTTATTTATTGCTTTTATATTATGTCTGTGTGTATATCATTATGTCATACGTACGGGAGATAATGCGGAATTTCGTTGGTTAGGAAAACTGTGGAGTTGACTGTGTTTTGTTTGTGCTAAATGTGTTGATCAAATGTTATTACGCACCTAACATTAAAGCCCCATTTAAAAGGAGAGAGCTTCGCGCCTCGACGATACGACTATGGTAAGGATATAAAAAAATTGCATCGTGTAAACATTGACAGAACGCGATAATCTTATGGCGGTTATGTCATGCGATAATGGCATACGATTCTCGCCACGAGAAACTCTCCCCGTGTAAACGGCTCTTTACTAATACTAAGGAGTAAAGTAGAGAACAACATAATATTTTATATTTATAACTTTATAGAAAAGTTTTGGTTGAAATAGAAATGATTGCAAAATCATAAGAAAGTAGAGTCTAATCGCACTTAACATTGATGAGTACTAGACGAGACGAGACGAGGCTATGATACTGCATGGTCGCTTGTTGGTAACGAATCAGACGCGTCTTGACAAAACAGTGGCTGTGAGTTTGAATCCCAGGGCACACCCCCGAACATTCCTGTCATTGTAGTTACCATGCCCTTAAACTCATAATTATTATGATTATCTATAAATAAAACATCGTAAGCAAACACGCATCCTTTAGGGATCTTAACATATAGATCGGACTCTCCATTACCGACAAGGCTTTCCCATAGCAGTGGTCATGTAGGCTGATATGACACAGCCAAAAAATATAAAACAAGTCTACTCCACCCCCCTGGGTTACAGCGGACGCCCGGCAGCGTCGAAGTGTGCCGTAATGAGAGCCATCACAATAATTCTCCCACATGACAATGGTATAATGCGTTTGATTCATGCCCGCTTTCACAGTGCTTATCATTACCAGCGCATCGGTGGATATTTTGGAATGCTACCGTGTTGTGGTACTCGATGTGGGTTTGTTGCGTGTTGGAGTTTGGACGAGTGTTGAGATTGAGACGGCTGAACATGAGGTCGAGATCAATAGGATCGGAAGGCGCCAGATGGTCATTTAACATAGGGATTTTGCCAAGATTTTCTTATTATTGGAAGCATATTGACATTATAGGTGTCCAGTGGTGTCTAGCGAGTTGCGATCGTCTGTTCACATTTAAGGTGCTTGTTTCACTTTCAAGAATAGATTCCAAATATTTATATACTGACTAGTCAGACAAAAAATTCCGGGATGTAGTCGTCATCATTATTTTAACATTACCCTTAACCCGAAGTGAGGTAATATAATATTTAATTATTTGTTTATTTTATATATATATATTTTAATATTTATTGTACACATAAAAATAACACACAGAAAAAATAAAAAAAGAATGCAAATGGCGGTCTTATCGCATCAAGCAATGTCATACAGACAACCATGGGATGGTTTTAAAAGAAGGAGAAAGAGAGGGCAGTGTAAAAAAAAATACATTATTCAATTGAATTTACTTCCACTATAAACTAAGATAAAATATTTGTAAGTGTCTGAAGGTATACACAAAGACTTGAAACATCTTATAAATTTATCTGCAAAAAATAACATCACACCTTAGTCTCGCAAACCCTCCCACCCTTAGAGCATAAACCAAGACCGCCATTTTACCTACTCATAAATCTGTCAGTACCCCCACATCAGCGCAGCGCTGACGGTCCCGAAACTTATCCGGGTGCTACTTTTCGCTGCGGACACCTTGAGGCCATTAAGGCTCTAATGACTGGCTCTAAATTGGCCATAACTCAGGCCAGGCCGTAAATAACCGGGCCCGTTGATAAGGGCCCGCTGACTTGTCCCAAACGTCCGGGATAGTCCGTCTTACTTTACATGCGCGGTTTGCGTAGTTTATGCGCTCTCTGTGGATTTAATCTAGTGCAATAGTAGTTTGAATGTCTTAGGATGTTTGATTGGCAGTTTAGAAGATTAGTGTGTCCTGTTTGGTGTTTTATATCCCTGTTTGTGCAGACTGCCGTTCGACACGACTATGTAAGAAGTGAACAGGGAAAATAAAAGTGTGACTTCGGAGTTGACTATGTTTTAAAATAATAATATGACAATACATACTTATTACGAGTAGATGTAGTTTATGCGTTGTTTGTAAACCGCCTCGACATTCCTTTTTAAGGCATCGATTTTTTGAAATTAACAGCGCCATCTATGGAAATAATACTCAAACTTCTCACACCTTTTTAAATATTGCTCATAGATGTCGCCCCATATTATGTCAATGTAAGTGTTTAATCTTTTCGCATGATTATATATAAAGAACTTCATTTAAAATATTTAATTCAAAATTTACGTCTTTACTCACATATAAATATAAAAAAAAGATTATCGGATTTTTTCAAGCTTAAAATTGTGACCACTAGGTGGCGCTATTAGCAAATTCATTTTATTTCACTTCAAAACCGAAACATCGCACGCAGCCTTATCAATCCTACCAATATTACCAAAATATTGTACGCGAAGAAGCAAACAATTATCAAGACGCGAACGTCGCGACAAAATTAGCAATTACTTAGTCGAAATCTCTTCGACCGCGCAGTTATCCCTCCCGCCGTAATTCGCCATCTAACTGTTATTGCTATCATTTCGCCCTTGATTTAAACAAGACGTTACGCCATCTCTGGCTGTTCAATGCGAAAATATCTCAAAATAATATACAGTTTAAGATACGGACGGTGACGGGAGACGTTGTTTTGGCTTGTTTTGCTGATAGTATCGATTTGTTGAGTCTTAGAGATGGGCAATTAAGTTTTTTTTAACAGCGTGGTAGAAGCGCGCTGTTAAATAAGAACCGCTGGATCAAAGTACAGAATAATATTTGTTTTGTTTATAAAATTGTTGAATGAAAATCTTTTTTATACCAATGATAATTGCGTATCTTACTAAGAGGGCTATGTTTCTGACTTATTTATATATGTATTTATAAGTATGCTGAAAGTCAAGTCAATAAATATCTTTCTAGTATATTTACATACATATGTACATGTCGACGCATCGTGTCGATTGTTATTTAATCAGGTTAATTAAATAATTAATATTAACCAAATCGCACTAAAAATTAAAACAAGCACTTGGTGCCTTTTCTAAATGTTAATAAACTTGACTTTGTAACTTCAAACGGAAACTTCAATTTCATTGTTGTTGATGTCAAACACAAACATAAATTATTATTTGTTTTATGTGCAAAGATTAATTATCTAAACCATATTGAAAATTAATATAATGATTTATAAGCATCAATCGATGGGTTTTTATCAATCAGTAACAATATCTATTTCAAGCTAAATTGGCGTCCATATTCAGGTTTGATAAAAACACATCCGATTTGAAATAAGAATAGTTAAAATTAATGTAAAAATTGTAAAATTACTAACTAGTTTAATTAGATTTTTAATGTATAACGTTTACAGTTATCACACATTTTGTTTTAAATTTAAAATAATTTACTTAAGCTAGTTCCGGTGACAAATCCGCCATATTTATTATTCACATTGTTTGGTGAGTTTTGAATCGCGGACACTTTCATGTTGGGAGCCGAAGTAGAGAGACATCTCAAAATCTTGTAAGTGTATTTAGAAAACCTTAATTACCTTTATTTGCTGTGTTGTAGTTTTAATTATAATTATAAGTGAGTGATTGCGTTTTAACAAAAATTAAAGCCTAATATTGTGTTTTTAATATTTGTGATAAATTATAAGCTTATTTTAAGTGTTAATTGTTTGATTATCCTTCAATGTCTGCAACTAATGAAATGAGTGACGTCAGTATTGCTGACGTCACTCATTCTAAAAATCCAAATGGGACTTCTGCGTCGTTATCAGAAGTGGGATATCCACCCGCTTCTGCCGGACATTCTGCTGAAAGTAATGAAAATGTTTCTGCTTCTGTTAGCGGCGTACCCATTGAATTTTTTACGCAGATGTTGCAGGTAATGAAGGGCATGTCTGATCGTATTTCTAAACAACCAGATAAGGTTAAAATTAGTGACGTATTTTTACCATCTTATGATCCGGACGCCCATGTAGGAATACGTGAATGGTGCCAAAATGTGAGTACAGCCATGGAAACCTACAGCCTGACCGATTATGAGGTTAGGATGAAAGTGGGAAGTTTACTTAAAGGTCGTGCCAGGTTGTGGGTGGACAATTGGTTGGTCTCCACATCCACGTGGCAGGAATTGCGCAATTTATTAATAACTACATTTGAACCTGAAAATAGGTATTCTAGAGACATTTTGAGATTCCGAGAACATACTTATGATAATACTAAGGATATTGCTCAATTTCTTTCTGAGGCCTGGGTACTTTGGCGCCGTATCACAAAGGATAAATTAACTAATGAGGACGCGGTTGAGGCGGTTATCGGCTGCATTGGGGATGATCGACTGAGAATTGAATTATTGAATGCACGTGCGTCATCGGTTCCAGAACTTATTTCTGTGGCGTCATCTATACGACATATTAAAAGAACAAACCCGAGTTTATCGAATACTCAGTCTGTTGTCAACAAACGGCCACGATTTTCTGAAAAACAACAGTTTTGTCAGATTTGTAAAAAGTCAGGTCATGAAGCACGTGACTGTCGTTTCAATAAGAAATCTGATGACGCCCAACCACGTTCTCAAGTAAATAAATCAGTTCCTCAGTCTTTTGGTAGTGAGACAGACAAGCCATCGTGTACATTTTGCTCAAAAGTTGGTCATACATTCGATAAATGTTTTAAACGTGAACGTGCCGTATTATCCAAGATTAATTGTGTGGGGTTCAATAAATTAGCCTTCATACAAATAGAAATTGGTAAGGTTAAAATTCAAGCCATGTTCGATAGCGGTGCAGAATGTTCACTAATACGCGAGTCTGTAACGGCCAAATTACCAGGAAAAAGGGTTAGTGAAGTTAATTACTTAAAGGGAATAGGTCAGTATACGGTGCTTTCACTAACAAAATTAACAGCCGTTTGTATTATCGATAATTTACGAGTAGAGTTACAGTTTCATGTAGTGGCAGATTATGAAATATGTACCGATATCATAATCGGAATAAATCTTGTCGAAAATACTAACCTTGGAGTATTGGTCAATTCACAGGGTGTGAGGCTATTTCATCAACCAACGGTTAACCACATACGACCCGCCAGTAATAAATTCGATAATTTAGATTCCGATCTAACTAATGATGATCAAATAGCTGAATTGAAAATATTACTAAATAAATACGAATATTTATTCATTCGCGGGTTTCCAAAGACCAGAGTTAATACTGGTGAATTGGAAATCCGGCTTAAAGACCCTACTAAGCGGGTTGAACGTCGACCATACCGATTAAGTCCGGTAGAACGGGAAAAAGTACGCAATATTGTCAATGAATTACTTGAACACAAAATCATCCGCGAAAGTAAGTCTTCATTTTCAAGTCCAATAATATTGGTGAAAAAGAAAAATGGTCAGGATCGTATGTGTATTGACTTTAGGGAGCTGAACAGGAACACTCTTAGGGACCACTACCCTTTACCAATTATTTCGGACCAAATAGACCAACTGGCTGGTGGTTATTTCTTCACTACTTTTGATATGGCAGCTGGATTCCACCAAATTCCAGTCGCAGACGAATCAATTGAAAAGACTGCATTTATTACGCCCGATGGGCTATATGAATATTTAGCCATGCCATTTGGTCTAAGTAACGCCTGCTCAGTTTACCAACGTTGTATTAATAAAGCATTGATGCCGCTATTGATAAAGCAGGTGTGTCAAGTCTACGTAGATGATGTCCTCTCGAAATCCATAAACTTCCAAGAGGGACTCTCTAATATAGAGCAAATTTTAATTAGTTTACAAAGTGCTGGTTTTTCCATTAATGTTGAAAAAACTGTTTTTTTTAAACGATCCATAGAGTACTTAGGCAATATAATTGCTGATGGGCAGGTGGGTCCAAGTCCAAAGAAAGTGGAGGCTTTAATTAAAGCACCAGTACCGATTACAACTAAACAAGTTAGACAATTCAATGGCCTAGCCAGTTATTTCAGACGTTTCATTCCCAATTTTTCCCAAACTATGCTACCGCTTTATGAATTAACAAAAAAGGACTCTAAGTGGGAATGGAACGACAGACATAACGAGGCTCGCTCGAAAATTATCCAATACCTGTCTACTGCGCCTACCCTATCTCTTTTTCAGGATGAGGCACCAATTGAGCTTTACACTGACGCCAGTAGCTTGGGATATGGAGCTGTGCTGGTCCAAGAAATTAAAGGACGCAAGCACCCAATCGCTTATATGAGTCAACGCACCACTGAGACAGAAAGCCGCTATCACTCATATGAACTGGAAACCCTAGCGGTAGTGAGAGCAATCAAACACTTCCGACAGTATCTGTACGGACGTAAGTTTAAAGTAATCACAGACTGTAATGCTCTCAAGGCATCAAGACACAAGAAAGACCTCCTGCCTAGAGTACATCGCTGGTGGGCCTTTCTTCAAAACTATGATTTTGAGGTCGAATATAGAAAGGGTGAAAGACTTCAACACGCAGATTTCTTCAGCAGAAATCCCTCCGGTCAGTATACAATAAATGTATTCACAAAAGACATGAAATGGATACAAATAGAACAGCGACGCGATGAAAAATTACGACCCCTGGTAGAAAATCCAACTCCAGGTTTTGAAGTTGAAGAAGGCGTACTAAAAAAGGTCTTAACAGACACCGTACAAGGCACGTACAAGGTTACAGTAGTTCCAAAATCATTCCAGTGGAGTTTAATTAATTCCTATCACACATCATTGCAACATCCGGGATGGGAGAAGACTCTGCAAAAGCTAAAGCAATCTTACTGGTTTGATAAGATGAGCACAGGAGTGAGGAGCTTTGTTGACAATTGCGTCATATGCAGAACTTCCAAGGGCCCTTCTGGTGCTGTGCAGGTACAATTACATCCTATTCAAAAACCCACTGCACCATTTCAAGTGGTTCATATGGATATCACGGGCAAATTAGGCAGCAAAAATTCTGAAGGACGTGATGAATACGTAATTGTTATAATTGATGCGTATACAAAATACATTCTTTTAAGTTACGCTAATGACAAAAGCCAGAGCAGCAGTCTTGCAGCTTTGAAACGCCTCATACATATTTTCGCAACACCCATACAGATTGTTGTTGATGGAGGAAGAGAGTTCCTAGGCGAATTTAAGGCATATTGTGACCGTATTGGTATTAATATCCATTCAATAGCGCCAGGAGTTAGCCGAGCAAATGGACAGGTGGAGCGCATGATGGGGACGTTAAAAAATGCTCTGACCATGATCAAAAACTATGATACAGAAAAATGGCAAGTTGCATTAGAAGCATTACAGCTTGCATTTAATTGTACCGCCCATCGAGTGACCGGCGTTGCACCCCTAACTCTCCTCACACGAAGACAACACTGTGTTCCACCAGAGCTCCTGAGATTAGTAAACATTGACGACGAATCAATGGACTTTGATTTACTAGAACAACATGTTCAGGAGAAGATGGCTGCGGCAGCTCAATATGAAAAACAGCGTTTTGATAAAAATAAGGCTAAGCTCAAACCATTCCAAAGGGGAGACTACGTCTTAATTAAAAATAACCCACGTAATCAAACTTCTCTTGATCTAAAATACAGCGAACCTTTTGAGATTTTCAGAGTCTTAGACAATGATCGCTACATGGTAAAACGAGTCACAGGCCGAGGACGACCACGCAAGGTGGCCCACGACCAACTCCGTAGAGCTCCTCAGCCAAATGATCAAGGAACCGTGTCGACGGAGTCTGCCAGGGATGATGAGCAACAAACTGGAACATCACGACTGCTAACGCCAACACCTGAACCTCTTTCTTTGCAAATGCAAACATCAAGCCAATCACTACCACGTATAGCTCCAGAAGACATATAATCCGGTGAGTTCTATCCGTTATCACTGTGTATGGCTAATTGATCACCATATCTATCATCTTCATAAAACTTATTAAAGTGTTATGCTGTGTGTTATACAAACTATATTCATAGAATTTATTTAACATGGCTAATTCTTTGTGTTGTCATGTTCATAAACTGTATGAGATGTGACAAGTGCTTTTCAAATTATTACAGAAGTTATAACTACTTTCACTAAAATGTAAAACAAAATTGACTTATTACGTTACACGTATTATTACATTAGTCTGTTTAGTCACCTTATTCCTGTGTGGACCACGATCACAATAAATGATCCAGACCACACCATCGACCTAGAACCCATTTTCCTTAGTGCCTCTGTGGACCACGGCGCACGAGACCGCTCAGACCACAGCATCATTACCTTGCTCCCGTGTGGACCACGATCATATTAAATTTATGATCCAGACTACACCATCGACCTAGAACCCATTTTCCTTAGTGCCTCTGTGGACCACGGCGCACAAGACCGCTCAGACCACAGCATCATTACCTTGCTCCCGTGTGGACCACGATCATGTTAAATTAATGATCCAGACCACACCATCGACCTAAAGCCCATTTCCCTTAGTGCCTCTGTGGACCACGGCATACGTCAATGCCCAGACCACAGCATCAACTTTTATCTACTTAAACATAAATGCAGTTTTACGTGGAGTAACTGTATTGCAAATAAAATCATAAATTGTGGAAAGATGCGGGGAGCATTGCCACCTAATCAAACATTTATTTCATATGCTTTGGCTTATGTTTATGTACACAGAACTCTCACAGCTGATAACTTGGTGAAGTTAGTTAGCTAAACATTTATTATTGACATTCAAATGCTCAAACAATCTTAAACAAAAAAAAATATACTGAACCAAGTCATCAGCTAGCGTTCCTGTATAAAGGCGCTAGACTAAAATTTTACACTTAATATTTCAGAGCTACTGCCTTGGAATGGTGCAGAGCGCGCACCATCTCGCAGAATGGCCGTGTCGACGCATCGTGTCGATTGTTATTTAATCAGGTTAATTAAATAATTAATATTAACCAAATCGCACTAAAAATTAAAACAAGCACTTGGTGCCTTTTCTAAATGTTAATAAACTTGACTTTGTAACTTCAAACGGAAACTTCAATTTCATTGTTGTTGATGTCAAACACAAACATAAATTATTATTTGTTTTATGTGCAAAGATTAATTATCTAAACCATATTGAAAATTAATATAATGATTTATAAGCAGCAATCGATGGGTTTTTATCAATCAGTAACAATATCTATTTCAAGCTAAATTGGCGTCCATATTCAGGTTTGATAAAAACACATCCGATTTGAAATAAGAATAGTTAAAATTAATGTAAAAATTGTAAAATTACTAACTAGTTTAATTAGATTTTTAATGTATAACGTTTACAGTTATCACACATTTTGTTTTAAATTTAAAATAATTTACTTAAGCTAGTTCCGGTGACAAATCCGCCATATTTATTATTCACATTGTTTGGTGAGTTTTGAATCGCGGACACTTTCATGTTGGGAGCCGAAGTAGAGAGACATCTCAAAATCTTGTAAGTGTATTTAGAAAACCTTAATTACCTTTATTTGCTGTGTTGTAGTTTTAATTATAATTATAAGTGAGTGATTGCGTTTTAACAAAAATTAAAGCCTAATATTGTGTTTTTAATATTTGTGATAAATTATAAGCTTATTTTAAGTGTTAATTGTTTGATTATCCTTCAATGTCTGCAACTAATGAAATGAGTGACGTCAGTATTGCTGACGTCACTCATTCTAAAAATCCAAATGGGACTTCTGCGTCGTTATACATAAAATAAAACGTAATAATGACCGAAGAATATGTTATGACTCGGTCCAAGTTTAGTTTGTGTACTCACTACCGTTATTTCCAACAGCTTGTATATTTTTACTGCCTCGGCGTAGTCGTACTACGGTACAATTACAAAGCTGGGGTCTCGGGCTTCAATCCCGGTACGGGCAAAGTGATATTGCATTTTTCCATTCATTCACAGATATAGATAGGCTCACCCCCTATCACATCGTGGAACGGCACTTACAGTGCGAATTGTGGGTATCCTGGTGGCGCCCCTTCCTACCTCTTCTGGGATAAAGGTTTGAGTTTATGTATGTAAAAGTATACCGAATAAATTTTATTAATAAACATCATTTAACCTTACCAATACAAAAAAGTCTCTTAGATCAGCACCAATAAAACCTTTAAAACTATACACTACACCCCCACGGGGCCGGATTACGACAGGCGCTGGGGGGACATTTACTCCTGACATTTGGAGTATTTATTCGCATAATAATAATTCCTCAACGCGTCGGCGGGCCGCCGTTAAGAGTTATGGCCGGGGAGACACCTTCGAGGTGATAAGAGGAGCGCGCTTAGTGGGGATGCGACTTCGGCGGTGTTTTAGTTTGGAAGGCTAATGATGTCTGTCTGATGGAATAGAGATAAAGGTTAGGATAGTCCTTATCAAAATTCTCTACTTAATTTTTCCCACTTTATTAGCATCCAGTTTCAGACATCCATAACTTACAATAACAATTAGTGTTGGTTTATCCAAAATCTGGTCATGCATAAGGTAGCTTGCAGCGTTTACAAGCCGGGTATTTTGTATTGAACCCAGGATCAATACGAAATAACACCTTTCTATGCGTTTCCAGACAGTAAAAACATAACTTATCTGGGAGAAAAAGACAATGTAGTATCGACGTATAAGTGTATCTTAAAATATAAAAAACTTGTAACTATATAAACCAAAGAATATCATAGTAATGTCCCCTCTAACATCGCCGTGTCGTCCACCGTCTAAAGATTAAGGCATTAAACGGTACAAGCTGTGTCCTCAGACGCAACGCCTCGATATTGTTACAGCATCACTCGCTGATCTACAATACTAGATATGTTATATCTACGTTCGTATTGAGAAGTTTTGAGGCATAGTTGAGGCTTCGGGAAGGATGTGCTGGTCTGAATTGAAGTCAGAAATTAGGGATTATGATGCCTAGAATCTTATTGTACTGTGGTTAAAAGAAATAGGAATTCTGAGAAATGAACACAAAAAACAACAGGATATATGTATATTGTATGTATTATACCTATGTGACGAGTTGTGAAAATATTTTTTCCCATCATCTTTATAATTATATCTGTATTATAATAGCTAGTCAAGTATACATTGATAACTTCTGTAGTAAGGCAGACAAGAAGTTAACTATAAAAGGAAATAAATTCTTGTGTCGTCGACAAACTTGTAGTTATTTTCTATTCGACAGCCTCCGTGGCGCAGTTGGTTAGACGCCGGCTGTGAAACGAGAGGCCGCGGATTCGATCCCCGCACCAAGATAAATGTTTGTGCGGCCCACGAATATATCTTTCGGGTCTGGGTGTTTGTGAGACCGAAAAGTCTCTCGTAGTTCTGATACCTGCGATACAATACTTAATTGAGCTTAATGTGGGGTCAGGACTATGTATGTGACTGTTGGGTGTATTTATTTATTATTATACGAAGCACGATAATTTTCTAACTATCGCATATATTTTTCAATCTACCAATACCATATCCTGCCCATCTTATTCAGTGCCATCAACGCCCTTCTGCGGCGTGGCAGCATTAAAACTATATCCACGATTAGTCCTTGACGCGTAAACAGCAAATATCCTAAGATTACATTTGAAGTATTAACTTGTCTCTGTCATTTGGACGGCGTTACACTATTCTAATGAGCTCGGGGGATTGTCATGAAGCCCTTTGTATTTATGACCTTATTTTGTGTCGCTGTGGCCTAGTGAATTGGCAAATATAAACAAAATACAAAATACCAAAATAATATATTTGATAAATACTATGGTTTGGCGAGTATAATCACTAGTGCTGTCATTATGAAATTTAAAAAAATTAAATACATACATATCTACATAAACTCACACCTTTATCCCACTGAGTGGATCTCCCCAGTACGAGCTAACCTAACGAGCAATTCATATAACTTTGATCGACTTACAACAAGTCTCCACTTATTCAATTCCTAACTATTAAGCTACTAATAGGAAAAATGTTTGTGTGATCCATAGGTATTTGTTCCAGGTCTGGGTGTTTGTGAGACCGAAAAATCTCTCGTAGTTTCTGATACTTACGACACAAGACTCGATCTTAGTGTGGGGTCAGGACTATGTATGTGACTGTTGGGTGTATTTATTTATTTACTATAAAGTAAGCTTCAACTAGGAGCTTGTCATTAGAACATCCACCGCTTAAAAAAATACAAACACTGAATCCGGTAGGCGGGTCAGCGCCTCACAAAGACCGGATAATATACCGAGAAGCCGGCTGGATATATGGCGATGATAAAAACGTATCCATCCCGATATGGATGCCAGTAAATCACTACTTAATAGTCGAGTAGGTCGTAAATATGTCAACAGGGGCAATATCTGCGAGTTTCCCCGTTTTTCGGAGACGCAGTGTGTCAGGATTTGTCTATCGGCTCTTAATGTTAACTTCTTAAATGGGTAATGAGATGGAACGCGCCCTCTGTGGGTGGTTTTGGGAAGCGCGAGTTTGGAATTGTAGAAGGTTTTTTAGTACTTTTTTTTCTAAGATTGAGTGAATAATGTGATTTGAATGTTTTGTGCTGGTCATCATTATAAATAATCTACTATTAAATTATATTACAATCATATCCGATTATTTCACCAAGTTTAAATTTTCTCATTTGAAAGAACATGAAATTTTAAAACAATCGTTATATGTATAAGTATACAACTATAAATATTTAAATATACATTGTATGATTCGGAGATTTTAGCAATTACAAGACCTAACTTCAACTGGGTTCTTTTTATAAACAAACACAAACATTCAACAGTCACATACATAGTCCTAACCCCACACTAAGATCGAGTCTTGTTTCGTGGGTATCAGATACCTGTAGACCACATTGGTTTCGGTGCGGGGATCGAACCCGCTGCTTCTCGTTTCACAGGCGGCGTCTAACCAACTGCCCCACGGAGACTGTCATACAGCTTGCTGGTATGGGTTGTTTTCGTGACATTTATCTTCTTTGTAAAGAGGTTATACCTCGCTAATACCCGCCTCTATCGCGTATTTTATTGACAACAATTACCTTACATTTAAGATTATCAGAACATGCAAATAAATAAATATAATCATAAAAGGAGCAGTTGGATATTAATTACAGTTCATTAGTAAAAAAAAGTTTGTTTGTTTTTTTCTTTTGGTTGGTTCTAACTTGGAGAGGCCAATGTCCAGCAGTGGACGGCGACAGGCTGAGTATATAGTAAAGAAAATGAAATTTAACAACGATTACATACATGATTATATAATATGTACATATAAGTTACATGATATGTAACTTCTTTAGTAGTTGAAGGTCAGATCACCTTCTTAGTAGTGGGTTGTCTTCTCAATTTAGCTATTATGCACTGTTAAACCTACGGTTACAATTAGTTATAAATCTTTTAGTTATTAAATAAAACCTTTGTTTAATCAATATTTGTCTTATGTTTATTTACCACATATTTTTCAATGAAACATAAGTTTATTTTCAATATATTCATTACGATATAACAAAATATATCCATAAAATTCACAAATAAACGCGACGTGCAAAAAACCTCTCGAATCGAAAACAATGCGCTGAACTAATTAAATTCAAATTAATCGTAAAAAGAGGAATCACGTCAAATTGACCGTTAAATTTCAAGAAAGAAAAACAATGGGGTTCCGACGATAACGGCGCTGGACTTAAATTAAATCGGAGTCGTTCCGGCCAACCCTTCACTTCTGTAAATACACGGCTATTTAAAACGTTTGTAAACGCAGTTTTTGACATAAAATGGGAATCTTTGTAATCTTCTAGCTGAGAAAAAAAACATCATTTATGCAACTTTATACAAGAAAATTGTTTTAATCTTATTACATAATCACAAATTACCGAATCAGAAATATAATGATTTTTACGTTGTATAGCTGAGGGGACAGAGAAGATCTCTAGTGGTTATGACGTATTGCCCAGTTGATTATAATTGGATGACCTCATAAAGGCTGTAGGTCACATTAGGAATTTTAAGTGTATAGCTAGATTCAGCACTGAACATACATATAATAGAATATGAAAAATGATTTAAAGCCTTAATAAACAATCATATATCAATAAGAACTTCACGCCTCCGGACGTAATTAACGCGACAACCTGGCACATAATACATAACCCTGTATTTCCATCTGTAGAGGGTTAACTCTAAACTCCAGCCAAGGTATGAATATTTACGAAAGCATTAATTATTTTTTAACTTTCTTCCGGCTTTAAGGGGCTTTTCTTAACAACTAAGGCTGGTGGTTGGCCGGGAACACTAAATGACCGAATTTATTCATAGTTGTGGAAATGCCCCAAGTTTTCAGCTGTGATCACAGTTTTACCAACTTTTATACTCGCCTGTTCATTATCAACCCTTGTTTTTTTTTTATAAGATATAGGATCCGGGGTGGTACGGGGTAGATGATGTTTCTATAAGATTTTTCGTCAATTAATATATTTTGGACGAAGACGATTTATTTATTATAGCATTGTTTCCTTGAATTTTATAATGACCGTGCAGAAAAGTTATTGTTCTTTGTTTATTTATACATAATATGTTGTTTATTAATTAACTTTTTATTTATTTTTGTTTATTTATTAATTAATTATTCGTCCTTGTTTAGTTCGCTTTTATGCTATTATGTCGTCCGTTAAGTCTTAGTAGATACATCAAGGCCACTCATTTTTTTTTATTGCGTTGAATGGCGATACGAACATGCCATTCGCCTGATGGAAAGCGATACGAACGCTCATGGACAGTAGAAAACCAAACAACACCATGAATTACAAAGCATTGCTTGGAACTCCACTGCGCTCGCCATCTTGAGACATAAGATGTTAAGTCTTAATATGTCCAGTAGTTACTATGGCTACAATGTCCTTCCAACTGGAACACAACAGTGCATTTACACTGCTGTTTGGCGGGAAGTATAGCTAACCACTCGCCTTGAACTATAAATACCCCTATCTAAAAGCCTTAAAGATACTCACCACTAGGCTCACTCACAGCCGTCCGTACCATTCTCTGGTTGCCTCACCAGCCCGTTACGCCAGATTATATCTCTCATTACAGCGTTAACAACGCGGTATCGGCCGGCCTGCGTCTAAACAAATTTATACTTTCGATTACCGCGCCGCCTGGCGGAATAAAAAACGAATGAGCCGGGAATTTGTTGACGACTGTTTAGTGTGAACATGACTTGTTGAAAAATGTAATAAAAATGATGAATTATTTGAAATAAATGCACCCAACAGTCGCGTTCATAGTCCTGATCCCACAATACTATAAGTAATTATATTTTAAAATATCAGTGACTTGTAATTGGTTAAGTTTTGCAGTTGTGAAGCTTATAAAGCAATCTAATATCTCTGAGTTTTAAAAGATATTATTTTGAAATGCTTAGAAACACAGATATTATCTAAACACAAAGTAAAATGCCATGCAATCTTATTTGTGAAAAAAGATTGTATAAACTGAATTAATGCGAGTAGTCAATCGATTGTAACGTAGATATTGTTAATAAAAATATATAGTTTTACAGCCAAAGCTTTTGTCCCGGCTTCATTTTTAAAAGGGTGGTATATAATAATGTCTGCTTGAGTTTTATTTAAATTCAAAGATAAAGACTTTCTATTTCAGGTTCCTAATTTCATTACTACGACATAGAAATCGTCGTAGGATTTTTTAGCTTTATAATTCAAAACTATAAATACAATTTTACTGTAGCCAATTTGTGAAAAAAATACAAATTAAATTAAAAGGTGTATCCACACTGCGCACATCGTGTTGATCTCGAGGCGCAGAGCTAAGCTATTATATTTAATGTGTATGCTTGATTTGAACGTAGTATCAAACTCGGGGCATTCTTTGTCTCTTATTATTACTAATTCGCCGTGTTTTCTTGTTGTAGAGGAAAAATTATGATATTAAGTTTTGCTTACGATTGTGAGCTACGTCGCTACGGGCGCACTGCTACGGCGCTCTACGCCTCTACGAGTTTGCTACGGACTGTATTAATGGTGTTTTTGTTTTATTCGAAATGGGATTTGGTTTAATTTTGTTTGTTGGTAAATATGAGACTGAGTTCTTTATATTTAAATTAACTAATGTAATTATATGGTGGCCTACATGTTTGTCTAAAGCCATGATATTCTCAGCTTTTGATTTCTAAGATTTTAAATTGGCAATGCATCAACGTAAAATATCCTCAGGGGATTTGAGATACATTGTGGTATAGTTAATTAAACTGCTCAAATGGACCGGTATAAAATGGCCACATCAAGAATTTTAATATGAAATGTGCCATAAAATGTCAATACGCGTGACAATAATGGAAGCCCTTTTGTATTTCAGTGAAACCCAACGCGTGTGTTTCTCACAACGCATAATTCATTGGGTATTTTTAAAGTGAAAGAATGCCACGCCGGCGGATGCATTGTCCGACTGTCAACCAATTTACTAACATAATATTACCATTATACAAACAGTTATGAACCCTACTGCCTTGAAATAAAACAATTTATCCTGCACTTACAATTTTGCCAATGAAAAATCGAGCCAAATTTAATTATCAACTCCTCATTCGAAAAACGACTTTAAATTAAAATCTATAAGGCATTATTAGCTGTAAATCAACCGTTTGTCAATCGAATTCTAAAAGCAAACTTAATAATGCGGTTGAGGAATTTAAATTTAGAACGAATGTGGTCAGCAAAGCAGTTTTATAGGTGTAAATGATACTGGCCGGTCGGGCCGCCTCCGTCACTATCTAGACAGGCGGTTGTCAATCGGTTCGTTTTTTGAAAATCTGTCGCGTCCCGTTCGGAATATTATCCTTTTTGGCTGTTTATCATTTTTATCGGCTGGCAACTTGAGCCACAATGGTTTTTACGGTTGTTCGTTTGAGGCTTATATAGTAATAAGCATGAAAAGAACTTTATTATGAAATTAAAAGGAATTCGTGTAGGGTTTATGCGAGACATTTGTTATAAAAAAACTAGCAATATGTATTGCAGGAAAGAACAAGTAAGTAATTATCTCATCAAGAGTCAAGACGATACTAAAGTTCTGTTAGTTATCCCCTTTCTTATTAGCTGTCTTTTTTTTCTACCTTGTCTTTATCCTAGCTAACACCAGAGCCTGCCTTCCTTCTCATCTTAATTTTGCCTAGTTTTACAAATCCTTATTCTAAGATATAACTTCTAAATCTTTCTATACGATGTCAGATCAGTGCATTTTTAACCGACCCCGTTCCCCTATTACCAATAAAAGTGTTGCCACAACAAAAATAACTCCCTAATTAACGGGAATTCGGTTCGAAATTCAAGTTTATTTGTGGCGTTGTCATTTTTCGCCACTTATTACGGCCAATGCGGTCTGCACGGCGACGCGTGTAATCAAATATCCCGTATGACATTATAAACAATAGTGGTGCGTCGAAATCACAACATTAACGCTACTTTATTGTCGTGCGATTCCCGAATTGACCGCCGAGGTTTTAGGTCCGTTCGTATGCCGCGTGATGTGACATGGTTATGGCTTCATTTGTTTTTGGTACTTGTAGCTGTCGGTACTTAAACAATGATAAATAAAACTAAGTTCAAATATGTGAAAACAAATGCAGAGTCATGAACTATAACCGTAGGGAGGACTATGTTCAGAATGTTATAAGTACATTTTAAAATGCTCTCTCTTTCAGTTTCCTTATAGGTATCTATTTGAATTAAACAGTCAGTTTGTCAAAGCAATTTATACTTTGTTTTTAATGCGTCTTAATTGTTATCGTCCAGAGCGTGATAAGAGTAAATATAAAACAAAATAAAACAGCGCGGTATTTGAATTTCGAACCTAAAACTTCAGACCTAATTCTGTTAGTATAAATAAATAACAAACAAAATAAAACAGCATGGTATTTAAATTTCGAATCGAAAACTGATAGAATAAAAAAATAACAATTAATGCAACAAAAGGCTCATTAAATGTCGTGGTCGTGTCGTGACATACCACCGCACTTTTATATCAGCCCGATCGGCGATATACGACGGAATTAAAAATACATAAACATGTAACATTTTACGATAATTACAGGCTGCACCGCACTTCGGTAGTGTTATAATGGTCAGTATAAATACGCCGAAACAATTTTAATCGTCCGCCATACGTACGGGTTTAAATTGTGAAGCATTTCGTGTTTATTGCATTTTATTCGGATTTTAACATAAAATTATATATAACAGTTGATGCTAAAGGTGAGGAAAGGAATTTGTATTGTATTTTATTTTTATTTCTATCATTTTTGTAAAAAAACTATCTTGTGACTATTAAAGTACTACGTCCAGTATTTGCTAAAGTTGACAAAACCAGCTTGAGTTACCGTCTCTATCTGGTCGGTCAATAATGTCCAAGGATCGTGGGCATCGCAAAGGGGGCAACCTTGGTGGAGGCAGATCATACGCTCCAGATGCAAATCCCGATTGGATAACCTGCCTCTAGCGGTTACTGTCCAGCGCGTTTCTTATGGATGATTACGAGTCTTTGACTTAGTTAGTCCATCTTGACTCATCATAGTCTTACAAAAATCCAATAACAGTTCTTTGAAATGAAATGAAATGAAATGAAATGAAATGAAATGAAATGAAATGAAATTCGTTTATTGGTCACGTAGGCAATTAAATAGCTCTTATGACAAGTCAATACACATAGTACTTATTTTCTATTTACAAGATATTCGTTGTAATTTTTATATTAATTTTATTATATTAAGTATTATATTACTTATTAGTATTTTATGGTAATTTTTTTTTCCCTTAGGAAATACATTATTTACGATAATCGATGTCTAAGTGGACCATAAGTATTAAATTAAAGCGGTGCGTAGCGGTTTAATGTTACCACCGGATCTAACGCGGCCCTGGCTGAGAAGACCCGGCGAAACAAACTCAGTGGGCTTCCATTACCACTGGAAACTACGCGACGCGACCCAATTCTGAGTATATCCAGCGAATAGTACTCAGTGGGCTTGTTTTGGGTCCAATTGATTAAATAACGACCATGAGTATTTCCGAAACGTCCCGTAATTTTAGGCTTACTGCCGGATCCAACGCGACCCGACTGAGAAGACCCGGCGAACAAACTCAGCGGGCTTAACTTTACCACTGGATACTACGCGGCGCGACCCAGTTCTGAGCAGATCCAGCGAGTCAAACTCAGTGGGCTTGGTTTTGGTCAAGTTACTGAAATAAATATTTGTGACTTGTCTTACAAAGCTTGCCTTGCTTATTTTTATTATTATTTATTTTTCTCGATCGGTCGTCATATAATTATTTAAAACGTAAATAGGTATTTTATTTATTCATTATTTAATTTTATTTATTTTATTTTATAAACTTGTTGATTAATTAATTTGTCTCATTTTGATTAGTTTTTATTTTACAATTATTTATTTTATATATTTTAGTTATTTTAAAATGAGAATGTAATAAGTGAATACCTCAGTGCCCCAGGAGGTCGCAAAGTGCAAGAAAACACCTAATGCCAGGCTTCCTTATCCTCAATATATTGTTTAATACTATAATAGCCCCTAGTCATAAGAATGCTTTTAATATGTGTCTTAAATAATTTGTCCGGCAGATGCGTTATCGAATTGGGAAGTTTATTATAAAATTTTATACAGTTACCCGCGAAAGATTTTTTTGACTTTTCTAATCTAAAGGAGGGTATAGCTAATTTATTTTTATTTCTCGTATTAATACTGTGGGTGTCACTAACCTTGAAAAACCTATTGATATTTTTACGAACGTGCATTATATTCTGAAATATATATTCAGATGGCACGGTTAGTATATTACTTTCCTTAAAAACAGATCGTAAAGAATCGCGACTACCAAGATCGTAAATAGCGCGGACTGCCCTTTTTTGTAAAATAAATATGGAATCAATATCAGCAGCCGATCCCCACAGTAGAATACCATAGGACATTATACTGTGAAAGTATGCAAAATATACCAACCTAGCCGTTGCAACGTCAGTAAGTTTTCTTATCTTTCGGACAGCGAAGGCTGCAGTACTAAGTTTACCTGATAATCTCTCTATTTGAGGACCCCATTGCAACTTCTTATCTAAAGTAATCCCTAAAAAAATTGTAGAACTAACTAAATCTAGTGTTTCTGAATTTAGTTCTATACGCGAGTTTACGCTTGCCACATTTGGTAATGCAAAGCGAATACATTTAGTCTTTCCAGCATTTAAAAGCAGATTGTTAGCTGAAAACCAATTCGAAATTAAATTCAGAATATTGTTCGGAGTATCAAGATTTTTGTCTTTCCGGCTGACCTTAAATATAATCGATGTGTCGTCAGCAAATAAAACTATGTCTGACCATTTCTGTACCATGTAAGGAAGGTCATTTATGTATACTAGGAACAAAAAGGGACCCAAAATGGAACCCTGAGGAACCCCAATTTTAACTTTTGATCCTACCGAATTGATCCCGTTCAAAGAAACCTTATGTTCACGACCCGATAAATAAGACATTACGAGATCAAGCGACGTACCACTGACGCCGTAGTAACGTAACTTCATAATAAGTGTTTGGTGGTCAACACAGTCGAATGCCTTAGAGAGATCACAAAATACTCCCAGAGCATCTTGAGATGCCTCCCAGGCCTCTAGGATCGATGTGATTAAAGACGTCCCAGCATCTTGAGTTGAGCGACCCTTGCTATTTTTATTCGTACTCTTGCTATTTTTAACGCAACTTTCATGTTTATAATATATAATTTCCTAAGTGAGCTTAAAAGAGACTTTGATCAATTACCAGTTAACCCGCCTGCTCATTTAAACTACATAGGTACATTGAATGAGCATTTTAGGCATAATCTACAATATTTTTATATTGCATAGAAATATTTTGTAATGTATATTACACTGTCGATGAATATTTTGGGAAAATAAACAGGTCTCAATGACATGTTTTGAGTGAGATCGACAAAAATAAAAATAATGATAAAATTCCGGATAAACCTTAAAAAAACAAAAAGCTACACAAAAATACACGGCATGGAATTAGAACCCAACCCATACTGCAGCAGTACTCCATAATACCCAAAAATTAGCCATACGTCTAAACCAGTCAAATAAACAAGAAATAACCGTAGATTAACAAGCGGCGCGCCCGGCTGCGCCCGTCCGATACCGTTCAATCCACGCTAGTGTCCATCAGTGCAGCCCGAGTCGTAAACTAACAGTAAACTACCGGATTTGCCCGCCAGTTATATGGCATAGCCACATTGATTTGATGGCCGCGTCGATATTCTATTGCGTTTTATGTATCGATGCGGTAATGAAAGTTTACATTTTGGTTTTCATGGGTTCGAATATGTGATAATTAAAAGGAATTAGGTTTTTATGCAATACATGCTAAACGACTTATTGCTATTAAAGCCAATACAGATAATTGTAGCAATTAGTAAGACGTTTCGTAATCTAACATTCATAAGGCATTTACAAATGTACTTATTAGAAAGAAGAAAGAAAGAAAATATTTTGAGCTAATATTAATACGTAGGGGAAGTACGGACAAAATGACATAGTGTTTTGTTTTTTACTCATATTTATTTATTTAACAGTCTTATAATGAGTCTCAATCATTTTAAGTCATCTTAGGTTCATTGACTACCAGTAACACAGTCTTTTAATTAAGTAGGAACTATAATAAAATATATATGAAGAAAAAATGAAACTAATCACAAAAACCATTTTGTCCATATAGTACGGACAAAATGACATACTACATTTTTAAGAACACAGTTCACAAATAAATTTCTTGGTCTTCTTTGGGACATCAGCAAATGACGCATGAGCCCAAAGGAAACAAATCATACATCGTAACTTATCTTCGCCGGGCTTAGAACGGGAAAAAGAGGTCATTGCAACAAATGCAAGCGCAGTCACTATTGTCGTCTACTGTCTCGCAAATGAAATCTTCGCTTCCTGAGCTATCATATATCAGAGCAGTTGTAGGCTGTCTGGATGCTCTCAATCTCTTCGCCAAACGTTTTGCGGCCAATTCCCTTCCCACTTTTTTTTGCTTCCATGCTTCAATAGCCTTATTCATGGATTCTTGGCTCCAAGATTGCATATAAGTTTTTCTTTCGTAGTTTCGCGGCATATCACCTAAACAAAATAATAAATATTCATTAACAGAAACTCTACGTACTAAATTACATACCATGTCGTTTTGTCCGTTGTATATGTATGTCATTTTGTCCATATGTAAATAAAAACGAATAAAAAATCATAACTCAATCAAACAACTAATGATTGCAATAAAGTTAATCGAAATCACTGGGTACTGGCATGGTTCATCGATTTTAATAGAAATAATTACAAATAACAACAAATAACTCACCAGAAAACAGGAGAAAACCATCTATAAAATAAACTTTTAAAGGCGCGAAACACGTTTGAACTAGTTACTGCGACGCAACTGTGACAATGGCGCTCAAAATCTCACAGGATTTTAAATATGACTGCCGGCACGTAATACAGTCGCGGAGACGTAACTAAACCCCCCCAATTTTTCAATAAGGTGACTATGTCATTTTGTCCATACATGTCATTTTGTCCGTACTTCCCCTAATACAACACAACACTTAAATAAAGAGTAAAAAGGAGAATATTACATCTATTTCCCTTTTCTAGCTCCTGACTTTCCATTTCTTTATTATTAATAATAACGTGTATTCACTCTTTCCACTTTAAATCACATCACATCACTAAAAAAAATGCAACCACTCTTGAACTAGATCTTCACAAAACAGGTCCCGTAACTAGTGTAGAAATCACCGACAAAATATTTTAATTTTGGTATTTTTGTGCGAATTTTTTTAGGTATATAATGTTGTAATGTTGCAATGTTAAACAAAAGTGTCCAATGTTGGTTAAATAAATATATATTATTTGGCATTCTGGTCGATGTCAGGGTCCAGCTTCCTACATAGTCAGCTCCAATTTGACCAATACCCACTGTTAACCATTAAGTCTCATATTCCAATTTTTCCGTTTTTTTTGGTCACACGAATTCAAACCATCTCAAACATTATTGCCATCTACCGTATTACGAGCACCAACTTTGCTAGTTCTGGGTCTATATCAACTCTTCTCTATCCTCTACAATCGAGAGTACGATTGAGAGGGGTTAGGCCATATAGTCCACCACGCTGGCCTAGTGCGGGTTGGCGGACTTTACATACCGTAGAAATTCTTCAAAATCGCTACGGCGTGCAGGTCTCCTCACGATGTTTTTCTTCATCCTTACAATGCGTGATGATTGATATCAATACATTTACAATTACATGTGTATTGTAGCCTGTAACTTGTATACCCATAACAATGAAAAGAAACGAAAAAATCATTAGCGTAACCTCCAATAACAAACGAATTACATTATCAAAAAGCGATATGTTACGGCCATTAGTCCGAGCACGGCGAACAAAATGGCGGAATTAAAACTGCATATAGCGGGGGGAGCGGGGCGCGGGGGCGGTGATAATTGTACATAATTAGAATGAACGCGGTTAGTGCCGGCATTGTTTTATATTTAGTTGAATTTTATTTGTGATCGGTGTTTTTGAATGGCCGTCGCTTTAAATATACAAATTAGTACAGATATTGTCAGTGTTATATTTATTGGGTTTGTTAAGGCAGGAGGTCGCTAAATTCTGACTGTTATTAAAACTTAATGTCACAGTATGAACCATATTTATGTAAAGCATGCAATCCTACTCAAACCTTTCGAACAGTTTTTAAACTAAATATTTCGATTTGCCTTATCGGACACATCAAGAATCAAAATCTACACTTAGTATTATGTGTCTACCTACACTGGTAAACCTATTAAAAAGCTTATCCATAATCAAATTGCAGAAAGACGGCCGTACGAAAATACCTGCAATAATTAATTTAAAATTTTACCCAATCTGCGTGGTGGCATATTGTTAACGGACCAGACGCGGCTGCTTACCATAGCCTACCATACCAAACATCGTGAGGGAACCTGCATACCATAGCGATTTGTAAGAATTTCTATGGTGTGTAAAGTCGCCCAACCCGCACTAGGGCAGCGTGGTGGACTATATGGCCTAACCCCACTCAATCGTACCCACGATTGGGACGTTTATGACCTGATACAGTTTACCCAATCTTGTACCTTCTGCAAAATTGCAAATGGTCCCACAAGCGATGGGCCTAGTCGGCTACTTTAGTCGGTCGCCGGTGCGCTGCGGGCCCGTGACACCGACTATTGTCGCAATAAAGTGCGTCGCAATACGTACGCCTCCGTGTCCACACGCAGCCGCGCGCCGTAACTCCACCCGTGCGGTTTAATGCACCAACGCCAGTATGTATATAGAGGTGATACTACAGTTTCGGATATTGTTTTAAGTAAGATCATGAGTACCTCTGAAGGTTTAGGCAAACTTGTTCTTCATACTACATCCAACACCAGTGCAGATTGCTAAAAAAATCGTCCCAATATATGATTATGCAAACCTATTGCCATGTACTGGTTTCAGCTCCAGGCAAATCGTATCATATTTTACTAATAGAAAACCCCATACTTATTGTGTTGCCTGACTGGATGATGAATCTGGTTAACAGCCTATAATATGCCTCTTACCCTTGAGGTAACATCATTATTTAAAAATAGATTTTTTTTATGTCAGTAATATTTTACTTTTGCAATGTTTTGAATCCGTCTTACGTATTCTTCTTAACTTAAATTGTCGGTTGCAAAATTATTGTCCAAAGGCAATCCTTTAAGAGAAATTGGTAGACTTTGTCTGTGACGTTAACTTAAAATTTTAATTAACTTTATATTGATAAGATATCTACTATTAAATTCATGTGAAACTGTGAACTACACTTGTAGTTGAGAGTATTTGTAAAGAAACCTTTAAATCAACAGTCCCGTAACATTTAATTTTAATTACCGACGATTAGAATTAAGTGACTAATTTTCCCATTTTTTTGGCATTACCATATAAATTTAATATTAATATCACACTAAAACTCCCACCAATCACAAACCAACTCCATGCAAATCCGAGAGAACTGACCAATTAAAACAAGGCAAGTTTACGTCGGCCATCTTAAATCTGCGTGGCCTGCATGGGCAATATCTGAGCGCGCTCGGCTACTTTACGGGCCGCTGCAACTCCACTGCCGTGTCCGGACTATGGCTCGATTTACACAACGATACTGTACGTTTGACGGTTAAGGCATCGATTGATTGTTGTTTGTAAATGGTATAAGGTTTATGTAATATGCAGATGGAGGGTTAATAATACCTTTTAGTTGGTAATTTAAGGACAAGATTTGAATTGACAGTGTAAATGTATAATGGTTTCTTAGATTTACGCGAATGTTACACATTGATATAAAACGAATAAAACGAAACGTCGGGAAGTTAAAAAATTTAAAAATTAAACCAAATCGCGATAAAATCCGTAAAAAATTGTTTTATTTCAAGTGTAAATGTACTTAAAGGTTAAGTCATAAACTGCTGTGTTTCTGGATGGTATCTTAGGGTTATTTGTATCGTGTTGGTGTAGTTTAATGCATGTTGAGGGTTTAAATTACAAGGATATATGAGAATTATGTTTGAGTTATTGTTTTAATTAGGGGAATTGTTTCTTATCTCACTGATATTTATTAATTGTATAAATTTTAATATCAAAAGCCAAGGCATTTCTAATTTTCTAAAGAAAACATCACTCAACAAACAACTCCTGTAAGTGATCGGGCAATCTTTTTGAGACTTTCCAAAATCGACTGATATGTCTGGATTGTTCCCTCATTTTTCTATAAACGCTGCTAGGACCCACATTGAAGGTTAACTTTCCTTTCAGGCCAACCATCGATATTCACTATACAGATTTTTTTCTAAACAAAATAATATTAGAATATGAACGTAATTTATGACGTGTAGTGAATAACAAGCGGCGTGGAACCGATAATGACTGCACTAAATATGATTTAGCGTTAATAATGAACGGACCGTCGGCCGCCGCGTAACCCTCTGATAAATATGTTCGGTGTAATTACCACTATGAATTTGTATTGCTAATTACTTGCTAACTGGGACTTGTGGATGCTTGCAGATTGTGAGCTAAAACTGACTGACAGAATGTGCATACTAATACTAGTATCGACAGCCTCCGTGGCGCAGTTGGTTAGACGCCGGCTTTGAAACGTGAGGTTGGGGGTTCGATCACCGCACCGAAACAAATATTTGTATGACCTACAGGTATTTGTTTCGGGTCTGGGTGTTTGTGAGACCGAAAAGTCTCTCGTAGTTTGGGATACCCACGACACAAGAGTCGATCTTAGTGTGGGTCAGGACTATGTAGTGACTGTTGGGTGTATTTATTTTTTTATTTATTCTGTGTGATACGTTACTTGGGCCAATATGACAGAATCTTAGCTATAAATACATATCCAGACTGCGAACGCAAACGAAGTCAGGTTACAATTTTGTGACTACAGACATAATATAATTAAATCGAAAAAATAAGCGTTGTTTTTTTTTATATATTTTTTACATTAGTTATTTATTACCGTGCTTGGGTTGTAAATACATAGTTTTTGTTAAAATAATAAAGTAAACCCTTTTATTTTTAAAGACGCAAAGGTAGGAATGGGTTTAAAACAGTATATAAAAGCCAAAGGGTATGCAACCCCAAGCCATACAATTATCATCCCATGCCGTCAAAATAAATAGTCGCGCTGGATCCAATCATGCCGGCTGACATGCCGACGGCTTTATGGCAACATTAATGCTAATTTTCCAATCGATACTCGCCATGTGCACCATTATGTTTTGTGTAGACATGTTTATTACATTATTTAGGTGACTAAACAGATGGGATTTTAGAAATTAATGCACATAGTAACGCCTGTGGTTTCGATGGGGTAAGCAGAGATTTAACTAATGGAATCCACATTTTAACATTGCTTATGCTAAGATGTAATTGGATGAGCATATCGCCATGCTGGGCACAAATTTCAGTCCCGGGCAGCCATATTGATATTACTCAAATTCAAAACCTACGAAAACCAAGAATTCATTAGGACACAGCCTACAATGCCAGGGTTAGAACAATGAGGGAAAGAAGACCAAAACCTTGTATTGTTTGATGGAATAACATTCTTATTAAACAAAAACGAAGGAATTGACGAGAAATGATCGCGAATAATTTGGCGTCGTCATTATATTCAATCAACGCGAAATGTGGGTTTCCTCTGCCTACCCCTGGTGGTGGTAGGTCCTCTGCCTAACCCTTCTGTGACAAAGGCGTGAGTTTATGTTTGTATGTATATATTATTTTCAACGAGAAAAAGTGACAGCTTAATAATATACCGCCAAGGATTTCCTCAGCGACCCATAGGAATCTACCTGCGTCCAGCGACTTTCTGTGCCCTTTGTCAAGTCTGTCCATCTTGGCGAAACGTTGCTTCCATCAGAGATATTTTCAATCCATCAGCCCCGATATCTGATTGTCAGTTTTCAACCCCTCACACCGATATATTTTTAATATCATCGGTAGGCTTGATACGTAATGAACCAACTACTAGTTACTGCCGCGTATCTAAAACAATGTGATTACAAATTGTTCTAACGTCGCATCATATCGCGCCGATGACGGGTTTACGGCATAGTTAATGGTAATTTGCATGCCGCGCCGGAAACGCACGCGATTTGCCCGCGTTCCAACATTTTAATGCCGGTGCTTTGATTTAATGCATTAGATTTAATGATATTGACAGCCGGGTGCAGTTGATTAAGAAATGTCAGAATGAGAGTTAGATTACCGTATCGTTACATTTTTTTCTATTATGCATGAATGGGTATGAGCGATTTGAGGTCAGAAACCTATACGTTTTTGGGTGATCAAAGGTATGTGTGGCTATTGGATATTTATTTGTTTGAATAGATATACAAAGATGTTATGATTGACAGAAGATAAGTAGCAAGCAGCTCAGCAAATTGAGTGATTACTGCATATTAGTGTATGCAATATGTGGAAAATTTGGGCACAGACAAGACTAAGAAAATAGGTCTTCAAGAAACTCACTGATAGCATGAAAATTATAAAATCCTAAGTATTAGGTTCCCTTTTTCTAGTACTTAAATAATATATTAAGATATCTTAGTACCTTGTTAAAAGATTTGTCTTTTATCAGATTTGTTAAAAGACCCCAATGACTTTTAATTCCTTTACAGGCTGATTGAACTAAATATTTGCCGAACCCACATTTTTCTCAACGCAAAGATGATTCTGATTCTCTACTGTTAAAGACAACTTCCCTTTAAGTTGCGTAATATTTAACAATGTATCTAAAATTACCTAAACATTACTGCATTTACCGTCCGCATAAACGCTAACTGAATAGCACCTCAATTTAAATCAAATCCCATATTGTCGGTTTAACCGCTCGTCCAAAATCATAACAGTCATTATTAAAATAAATTATGGTGAAAATAACCATAACTAAGCCATAAAACTAAAACGCAATCAGCTCAAAAACTAGCGCACAGAGTGACATAAATCAAAACGTAACAACGGGCCTCGGTAACTGATTAAATTCATGGCTACGTGCTCGGTTATTATTTGTATGATTTGTAGTTGCTGGTTACTGGTTGTTGCTGGATTTTAGTACAATTCGTGGATTTTTATGTTTCTGGATGTTGGGGTGATGGTTTGGTGCTATTGGTAATGTGTTTGGTGATAGTAGGTTATCAGTCTTTGCTTCAATACCGACTTACGACATCCATACATAAATCATGCTCAACCATTGGAAAATGACTGGTGAATACAAGCCTTTTCCAAAGATATCCACAATTTTTTTTAAAGTAGGATGTATCCAACAAGTTTTTTATTGCCCTTATTTGAAAGGAAGAATAGAAGAAATTCTTTCTTTCTTTTTTCTTTATAAGTTTGTCCGATATCAAACGCTGCTTTTACCAGTATGGGGCCTCCATGTAGATCCCATTTATGGGTGTCGCCTTTCATTGTTATTGTGTATATCTATCTCCTCTCTTCAAGCACGCTCGTGCATTTATCCTGACACTCTTACCTGGACAGTTATAGAAATGTCCAGTAGATTCTCACAATTACGAACAATTTACCATAGTATTCGTTTAGATAGCCCTCCAAGAGCAATATACAGGAATCTTATTATAAAATCAGAAGCCTTGAATTCAGGCCTTTTAGCAACAGAAATATTTAGTAAGTCACCAAATACTTGTCTTGTTACCAAATAATTTTGAAATAGAAAATAACAATATAGGGTCTTAAACCCTACGGCACAAGAGAAGTGCAATCGACTTTACATTGTTCATAGCGAGGCGTTTGAAAATTCAAACCGTCCCAGCATAATATGGTTGAGGACTGAAATCCAACTACAAACATGCAGGTTGATATAAATAAACTAGATGAGCAAAAGTCGATAACAATTTCCGAATAGCGCAACGGTTGCAACTCGCAACTAACGTAATACTCGCCGCGGGGATCAAAAGTTCAAAACCCGGTCGGAAAATGGTTTGGTCCGCCATAATGAGTCCTCGATTGTCGTTGTTTTGATTTAATGACTCGAAATAATAGTAATCAATGCGATCACGGAGCGCAATGACGATATTTTTGCCGCGCTATCACAGGCTGATATTAAACGGGATTGTTTAATATTTTAGAACGTAGATAAGCGGGAAAACGACGTTGTTTTAGGTTAAATAGCTGCTAATATTGCATTTGCGTGAACAATGCACAAGGGACCCCAAAAACTTTTCCTGTATATTATATACGAATACTTTTTAATAATTCTTGAATTATAACCAATGAATTGAGAAGTTTACTTTCGGTAGTAACTCATGCACTTACCATCTGGCAAACTGCAATTTTAATAGAGTTATATCTCAAAAATGATGATTATCTCATGCCGGCCAACAAAATAATGCCAGCTGGATACGAATATCCTTTCGACAGTGACTATTTTGATCTAAAACAAAGCCTAGCATTTCCACCACATCCTGTACATACGCGATGACACCGCGGCACGGTAATGGCGTCGCATTATTTTATCGCTAATTAATTTATGATATAGTTCCGATAAAGGATTCCGCGCAATAAATCCAATATATTACCTATATTTTTGACGTAATTTCCCGTTTAACTAATGAGGGAATTACCAGCACCCAATGTAATTGCTTTGTGTAGGAATTTTATTAGTCTGCCTGAGAAACTTTGGTTTAATTTTCTATGCATTTTCAATACTTATTTCTGTAACACAACTTTAAGAAGCAATGAATTCATTGATATCTTTATAAATTTGGTAAAAATGTATACACTCAATAGCCACACACATACTCCTGACACCACATTAAGATTCAAGTCTAGTGAAAAATTGCAACCGATTTTTAGTTTCACAACATGCAAAAATTTTAAATTACACAGATATTTACTTCAGCGCAGGTATCGAACCTGCGATTTCTCGTTTCACAGCTGGTTTTTAACTAAATTTTCCATAGACACTGGTGGTAGGTATTTCAGATATGTTGTGAGTGGCCACCTGGGTAGGTACCACCGCAATGTCTGTTTCTCCCGCCAAATAGCAGTGTAAATGCACAACTGTGTCCATGAGGGGTCATATCGCTTACCATCCGGCAAATGGCATGCTCGTCTGGCCAATCATCGCAATATAAAATAAAGGCTGTATCAAGTAGATATTACCCGTCAAGAAGAATGCAACTGAAGGTGCCTCTGAAAAAATCTGAGGTTCTAGGTAATAGGTAGCCTTCCCTATACGTGAGATTTTCCAGTTGAAACTCACTAATATGCCTCGGATCGGATTATTTCCCTCGAGAACGGGCGTCAGATAGGTTGGTCATAAAACTATAAGACAAATCCTTTGTACTAAATCCTCAATGATAAGACTTTCCTCGCCAAAACTACCAATATCTTCACATCGATTTAAGTATTTACTAGTCTTCATACATCATGATAATCTTCAGGCACACTTCGGGCACAGGAATTCACCTACGGAAAATAGGCGTCCTCTGAGGATAATTGCCATGTTGCTAATTTAATCCTCATAATAGGCAGGCGAGTTGTCAAACGCAAGACGTAATTTCTCGTTTGACTACGTCAACAGCCACTCATTTGACTAACCCATCTCTGCGATGGATATTTCACCTAGTAAGCTTCGTTGTAAAAAAAGGTGCGTGGTGGCCTGCTGGTAAGCGGACCAGATGCGGCTGCCAACATGTTCACGGTGGTTGCGGGTTCAAATCCCAGAGCACACCACTGACTTTTCAGAGTCATGTGTGTATTGATAGTCAATCACCACGCACTATAACGGTGGAGAAAACATCTCGAGGATAGCTGCATACCATAGCGATTTGTGAACATTTCTATGGTATGTAAAATCCGCCAACTCGCACTAGGCCAGCGTGGTGGACTATCTGGCCTAACACCTCTCAATCGTACTCTCGATTATAGAAGAGGCCCGTGCCCTGCAGTGGGGCGTATATGGGCTGACACTATTCAATAAGCTTCATTTATTACCTACCAAGGTGGATCGCAAGCACGTACAAATTGGCATAGGGTTTATCGTAATGATGTTTCTCATAAATATCCCCAAAAAGACTGTAATAGATCACTGCAGTCAGCATCTTCTGACTCATCGGCACAAAAAACAAAAACTACCACTTAAGCAAAGGAAAACTCAACAATCCGAGACCGACGTAAACCAATAAACATAGTAAATAAATAAGAATAACTACCCGGTTGTAAATAACGTGTACTCTAGCATCAGGGCATGCGGCGTCACAACTGTTTGATATACGACGTCACAGTACATAAAATATACAACACAAAAACTGTCGTTCTTCCAACAGTTTTGGCCCATATTAAGAATGAGCACAAACAGAATGTGGATTTGGAATAAGGAAGCGCTGAGTCGTGGAGTCGGTGTGTGTTTTAAAAATATTGTTTTAAATTTACTTTTACAATGCTGTTTGTTTTTTTTATATGGCTATACTTAATTAACAAATACTGTAAGAAGTAAACTACAATGTTACATCATTCGAATAACTTTTGTAATGTTTTATTGATTTTTTTAAATATTCTGTCTTCATACCACCTTTCAAAGCAGCCAATATATTTTATGTTATATACAAAAACAGACACTGTACTTATTTTTTAAATTAGGAACGTAGTCATTAAATGCTGACATATCATTTACCAACAAGACAAGTTACGAAGTCTAAATATGTTACCCTCTGTATTTTCTAAGTCCTTATTTCTTTATGTTTCGTGGGTGCATAAAGATTTCTCTAATTACTTCACGAGCCGCCGCTTTTTTAATATTTGCTCTTTTCTGTATAAAATTAAAAATATATCCTGTATTTTAACCACTTTCTACCATATTTATAAATTGAAACCGACATTATCACCCCACTTTCCACATACTTCAACGGTCCAAAAATTCACAATCCAATGTCCTCTCCACAGCCCTCCCTATCCGACATCCTCCGGGCCGATTCCACCGAGTTCACAGGGTAATTCGTTATTTTTATTGTTTTTTGTTATTACGTTCCTGTCCCCTGGATTACTGTCGTGATACACGGCCGGCACTGGATGCGTTTAATTGCCCCGGACGGTTTAGCGCGGCGATATAAATAATAAGATTAAGGTGGAAATAGTGAATTCTGATGTTTATTAAACGATGTAAGTTATGGCGGTTTGGGATGTAAAAGAGAGAGGCATTGTGTGGACTTAAAAGTGGTAATTTATTTATTATTATTTTGTACTTTTAATTTAAATTATATTTAGATCTTTGGTCATACTGTGAAGTTTCATAAAGTGCTGCAAATTTACTTGAATAACATTCTAGATTTATTAGAATTTGAATTTTTTCATTCGATTTACTTGATTAATAAGAATTCAGAAAAAGGTATACAAAATGTTTTGTATATTTCTGAATTCTTTCTGTACGATAGCAATACGATATCAAAATTGGTACGGAAAAATGAGCACGAGTTATCCTTTAGTATTATATATTTTTTACAGTTGAATAATAACATCAGAAAAAAATCAAATTAAATCATTGATTTATTTACGACACAGGTTACAAAAAGTTGGTATAGTGATTACAATATGAAGTGCTCCATGATCTGCCTTTTCGGCAAATAAATGTCACTTAAAGTAGATTATAATAATAAAATACAATACAATATAAATAAAGCAGACTCTTAAATACATTATTGAAACACAATTAATCGAAGTAATAGATTCAGGTAACAATTTACAGCGTAAGTTAGTGCTTGGTTATGAATAAAAGGTATGATATATGATTTAAATTATGACAGATTACTAAGACGAATATAATTAGAAAAGTCCACTTAATCTTCTTTTTAAATAAATAATTTATAAAAGATTAATTGTAAATAAAATTCTTTATTTAAAACTTAAATTACAACATGTAACAAATTGTGAAGGCAACAATTTTACGACGCAGGTAATGCAGACCTTCTCATTAGGGCGGCGCGGGCACACCCGTACAGCCGGCGACAACGCGGTTGAAAAAAATAATTAAACTTCGCTACTTGCTTACATGTGTTTATTTTTGAGTCGCAGAAACATGATTTTTCCCTCGTCCCGTGAAAAAAAAAGGTTTCGTACTTAGAACGCCAATAGGTCAACAAACCTTGGACGTGTTAGCAAACTATGTATTAAATTTCTAAGAATAGTTTTGCCAGCTTACACCATGGTAAACACACAAACAAAACACATTACAGAGATTCAGCCTTTATATAACAGGTAAAGAAATAAACTTTTTAACAGCCAGTGTTAAAAGAACATAAGAAAAATCTATCTCCGAATTGATCTCCGTATCTAAAACTAGGAGCACTATGCCGTATATTAAAATCAAATATTTTAAATGTTAGATAGTTTGGAAAAATCACAGGAAGTCTCTTGACGATTTCAAACCTGGCGCTATATTAATCTTTGAAGGACGCCTAGGTATATGTTAAACAGTGGATTTATTAGCTGGATATAACGATAATAATTTGATGGAAATCGAAAATAGCCTCCCTTGATACAATAAAAATCATCGATTTACAATGTAGATTATTTATTGCCACTACTTATTAACTGGTTCTTCCATCAAAACCAACCAAGTTTGATAGAAAAAAGTCAGTATTATGAACAAAAATATACTTTTCCATACACCAGTACCGAGTATTATAAATCCGGTGGAATGCTCATTCCAAAACGATAATTAAGCGACAGCGGCTCGTTGTTCACAAAAGGCGCCTTGTTTATTTCGATATGTGAGCCTCGCACTAGCCGACGTTGCGCATTACATTTTGTAGGTGATCGACTGGTTTAAAATATATTCAAGCAAAACAAGTTTATAAAATAACCTAAAAAAGGAAAAACAAAATATAATTTTGTGCGTACTTCTATTTTTAAAAATAATTTGAAAACAAATCGAATCTTTTTCTCTTTGGTGAATTGTTACTCGATTTGTTTTTTTTTCAAAACGTCTTCTTTTTTTTCTAACACTTTAAATGTGCGTAATTTAAAAAAACCTTTAACTAAAAGCTTTCGATACATTTGTATTAAGAAATTATTATATAAAATGTTGGTTTAAAAACAAATAAAACAATTTATCTATTTTGACGCCACAGTTTGATTCGTGGTAGGACTTACTTTTTACAGTAAATAAGTTCCACAACACCGAAACCCGAAACAATCAATTTTTATCACTAAAACATAATCATTGTGTTTAGCTGTTTCAGGTAGCTATTTAATGTCAAATATAATTTATTTCTCTTATTTCCGCATAATTATGGAAATATTCATATAGTTCAGGGATTTGTGCCTGGCCATATGCTCGCCCCCTATCATATCGTGGGTCGGAACACACAAGGTGAAACGTGGGTGTCCTGGTAGCGCCTCTGCTCACCCCTTCTGGGAAAAAGACGTGAGATTATGTATGTTGTCATAAATGGTTCAGTTGTTTATGTCTGTTTAGGAAACAAAATGGTATAAAACCAATAATACAAAATAAAAACATAAATCTTCTCTAAAAAACAACACGAAAAACGTCTTCCCGTACCGGGAATCGAACCCGAGCCTCCTGGGTGAAAGCCAGGTATCCTAGCCACTAGACCATACGGGAGTCGGTAAGCAGTGACGAAAATTACTGCCAAATGGTAATTGCTATACTTTTTATATTCTCGTATGAAATCTCAAAAATGTAGGTGAACTGTTGTATTAATGTGCTAACAACGTAAATGAGTTTAAAAATTATTTACTATTTATATAAAAATGTTTGTGTAAGCCTGTGTTTTCCAGTTAACCTATTACTCGTATGCTTGAGATAATGATGATGTTTGACAAATAAACAACGTAGAAATACAAATAAAATAATTAGATACTGCTGGTAAAGAATATACAATTTAATTGACAATAATGTCTATTTGACTGGTAAATTGAGACTCTTTTGTAGTGGTATTTATGAATTTCTGGTCCATATTTAAATATATATTATGTGTTCGTAGAACGTAATGGTTTAGAAGCAAACATTGTCATTACTTAATTGAAGCAAACGAGAAGAAAAATAAATAATCGATCGAAGTATTTTACTACCTATAACAATTAACACTTAGAAATAAGACATTAAAAGACTTAATTACCGTAAACAACATCTCTAAATCCTTTGACATAAACAAATCATTTGTGAATAACAAATAAAGGACAGGGACAGTAATTAGTAATACCTTTAACATTACAAAGGAAAGAAAGAGACCACTATATTTTTTTCATTAATGACAACCGCGCATAACCTATATAACATCAAACAATATTCGGAACAAGCAGTCATACAAACGCGGTGCTTACGTAAGGAGTGTAATTAAAAACAATAAAAATGAGCAATTTCCTGGATTCCGACGCGATCCTGTATGGGAACGAGCAATGGATGAAGTTGGAAGAAGATTGGAAACCAGTAGACTTGGAAACCGAGGAAGACACCACACCCCACGCCTACCAATCCTTCGGGACCCTGGACTCGAGGAAAACAACTTTCGACTCATCATTCCTGTTCAAAAAGGTACGGAGGAAGGTCGGGAGACAGCTGTCGAAGACTTCAGCCCTGGACTACCAGCACTTCATCGAAGATCTTCACAAGAAGACCGAAAAGGAGAAGGAATTCTACTTCATCAACGGGCAAATAATGTCTGCTGTATCTGTTGAAGCTATTTGTGAAAGGATTGATGACTTGTTCAAATCTATTGAGGAACTGTGCTCAGCGACCAACACCATGAAGACTAAAGGAAGAAAATTACCTGATAAAGTGGAATGCAGTGTCTCAACTGGTGATCTTAGTTTCGATGATACAAAAGAATCTTCTAGAAGCAGGGGGAAGAGTCTGGATTCGTTCATCGATGAAGCGTTTGACCAGCTGAGTTATACAGTCAATACATGTTCCTGTGATGATGAGAATACCAGGGAATCAGTGACTACGCTTGTAAGGAAGTTCAGTTCTATTCTGAAGAGTCCGTCGGGAAATTGCAGTCCACGGAGACAGAAGCAGAGGAGTGAGAGGTTCAAGGAATTGGCTGATTTTTGGAAAAATCGTGTCAACGATACCTGTGAGTGATAGATGGTTATGTTAATAAACATAATGCTTAGTTGTAAATTAAGGAATACTTAGTAATATATTGTCCAAAGTGATTTTATAATGTTGAAAAAAAAAGGTTATTATTGTCATTAATTGACGGCGTGTTTTTAAAGTACCCACGTAAGTATAATGTTTTAGCGATGTAAACATTGTTACGTATGATTATTTTAAATTAATGATGTGTTTATAGTTTGTAAGTATGAATAAATGATACTAGGTGAATAAAAATAACTTTGTGATTACAATTAAATTTTATTTTACACGGTGAAGGAAAACATTGTGTGGAAACCTGCATATTCTACGGTATATAAAGTCCGCCAAGTTGCACTAGGCCAGTGTGGCAGACTATATGGCCTAACCCCTCTCAATTGTACTCTTGATTGTAAAATAGATACAGATACAGATACTCAGTTATGACCATGAGTATGACAATAATGTAATATTGAATTGATGGTGCAGTTTTAACCTATTTTTCCAACGTATTTGATAAACAATAAAGTAGTAGATAATGTTTTTGACTAATATGCAATATTTCTTTAGTCAAACCTCTATTAGGCAACGTATATAAAAGTAGGTCGATAATTTTAAACAAAACAAAATATTGCCGGGTACCTAATATCCTTTACTTTTTCCTTCACATTACCCTCCCATTTCGAGAGGTATTTGATACATCTATCAGTGCCTACAACCCACCAATACAAAGTTTTGCAGGTGTTCGTAGACGGCAACAACTACTTACCATCTGGTGACCGTTTCTTATAATGATTGATCTGCTCACTTCCAAGTACTGGAGCTGCCTTTCGAGATCAGCTAAATCTAGCTCCATCTTCTGGCCAAGTGAAGATACCCAAACTAGACCAGCACAAGCACCTATTAGTTAATTACCTGAGCAGTGGACAGCAAATAGAAATTCATGGTTCATTAGGCAAACAACCGTGGCGGGGCCTCGCAGGACACCGGCCAAGTTAGATGCTAAATCACGAATAGTGCCTGTGGACCTCTTACACGGCGACATACGGAGGCTTAGAAAGGGCGGGCGCGCGGGGAAAACGTCTTAAATTTTATAACCAGATAAAGTGACACTATAGAAAGTTTTCGAGTCATTCAAGTTGCACGGTTCGCAAAAGAATTAATTATTTATTTCTAGTTTACACCACAATTTAGTTTTTAAGCGAAAAAGTCTGATAAAAATTATAATTTAACAACATATTTCACTGCATCGGTGGTGTATTTGCGTGATTAAATTTAATTAAATTTGTTTCATTCAAGAAAAAATTATAAACTCTGTATCATCTGTAAAGATTGCTATAAAAAAATACTCCTCATTCCCACATGGTCCTGTCAGTGCAGATCATATTACGTTCATCGTATCATAAACTCTAATCTTATAATTTTTACTCAAGACGAATTCTTCTTTCTACCTAGCATCATCCCACCGACCAATCACCGCGTTTTCTTCTCACTTTACACCATCAGAAGACAGCGTTCTCCAACGCAATATACGCTCGTATAACCACGCTGTTTCGCGCACTGACCGGAAGCAGAAACTTATTCCGGCTTGCTCATGAAAGTTGGACAGTTTGTCAATTTATGAGCACTGAGCACAATAACGGAACACACGCGATCGGACTGAAGGCAGATGCTGCTAATTGAGTTACTGTGATTATGTGCCTTGGACCTTGTAATTATGAGCTGGTAAGTAATACTGTGGTAATAGGGTGGTGGACTACATGGCCTAACCACTCTCAATCGATTCTCTCGATTGTAGAGTAGGCCCGTGCCCTGCAGTGGGACGTATATGGGCTGATATAGATACTCAGACTAAGTACCTATAGACGTAGCCAATCCATGACCGCACATGAGACAGATATATTTTCCTTCAGTGTGACCATGTTGGGAAATTTTCCTATTTTTGGTCGTAAATAAACACAGTCTTACATCAGCGTTGCGAACCGCACGATTTGTAACCGATCGAGGTCTGTACATGAGAGATCAATGAGAGAAACTAATATGTGAGGTCTGTATTAACATACTGATTTCATATAAACATACTGATACCATTCTGATTTCACTGTTAGTAGGAAACCTAAAATAAGAAATAATTTTCTTTTTGTGCGTATGAATTACGTTACATATTACTTAATGCAAGTATTATCTAGGGTAAATCAATTTTCTTACCATAGTAACACTAAACTTCCAACAAATTGAGGTTATGTTATATTATTTGTAGAAATTCTTAATGTAATCGATATTTCTCATAGTAAAACAATTTGAATTGACATTAAAATACGACATTATTACCAATAAACAACTTAAACATTATAATGTAACATAAATGAGTAACTTACGAGTAAAATGTTATTCCATCAATTTTTCATTCACTGCGGCTTTTGCAGCCTAAAATACTACAACCCACCATTACACATACACTATAGTCACTAATATTTGTATAAATCGCTGCTTTACACTATCCAAAACTATTAAAATCTCGGTAAAACTGAATGACGTTCATTTGGTTGGCTAACTGCGCTGTTAGCCAAGCAAATAAAACCGGCCACGGTGACAAGGATAAAAAAATTATCTCCTGCCTCTTTTTCGCACACTAAAGTTGTAACTTGCTGTCTCACTCATACCATTGGTGGTTCAGTGATGGCTACGTCTATAGAGTATTAAGTCTGAGTATAGATAGATAGATAGATAGATAAAACTAATAGGGTACGTTGCAAAAATATTTTTAGTTGAACAAACGTGGCAGGTAATAATTGTCACATATTTTTTAAATTATTGGGTTAGTATATTATTATTCTTCTTTGTGTCCATTTTTATTCCAGTAATGTGTTAACGGAACAAAATTGTTTAAATGGTGTTCGTTTCTTGAATTTGGTAATGTCTTAAATAATTTTCTAATCTGGGAATAGAATGCGAGACGCTACAGTTAAGAAAGTATGTGATAAATAACCCATATTTTTAATTAAAAAGGGTAAAATATTCTTTAAATAAAAATTATTATCTAACTAAAATTGAACTTAAGAACAACAAAAACACTAAACTAAAGTATAAATTTCATAAATCCCCACACAAAACTGAACGTACACCAAACTCCTTACCGTCAAATTGTAAGCAAAGTGGGTAGTTGTAACAAACAAGTGTCATAGTGCGCGACGTCCACTCGCAATGTATCGGCACATCTAATTAAACTGTGTCCAACTTGCGCCGGACGATGCTGTCCCCTAGCTAAATTAATTTATGCTGTTACAAGGGTTTTGGGGGGTATTTTTATGATATTACGCCTTTGAAGAATATAATTTTGTGTCTTATACGTTCGCTTTGATTTGTAATAATATCTGTATTTGTATCAGCCCATATACATCCTACTACAAGGCACGGGCCTCTTCTACAATTGAAAGTACGATTGAGAGTGGTTAGGCCATATAGTCCACCACGCTGGCCTAGTGCGCATTGGCGGACTTTACATACCGTAGAAATTCCTCAAAATCGCCACGGTATGCAGGTTTCTTCACGATGTTTTCCTTCACCGTTATAATGCGTGGTGATTGACTATCAATACACACATGACTCCGAAAAGTCAGAGGTTTGCCATGGGATTTAAACCCGCGACCACCTAGAATATTTAGGAAGCCGCGTCTGGTCCGTTACCAACAGGCCATTATGCACATTCACCAACAGCCCAACACGCACTAAGCAAGAATAATAATAGGTAATATAATTAAATAAATATAATTGTTTTTGTCTTATACGGACGTCTTATTTGTGATTATATGACCATCCTAGATTTAAAACACCTAAATCGTATTTGTAAGTGATTTCCATAATTAAGAGTTACATAATTATTTGTCTCGTTGCGAGGATCGAAGCTACGGCCTCGGAAGTGAAGGCGCTTACATAATACATATCAACACAAAATATCGGACAATATTAAGATTACAAGTTATGTACATAATATTAACAATATCCATTAACAGTATTCGACATTCTGGCCGTCACTGGCAAAAACACTCAATAAAAAAAAACGAATAACGTTTTAAAAGTTGACGTTCGAAATTCGAAACATAAAACAGTTTTTGTTTTTTTTTTCATTGTCCCCCACAAAAGCAGCGATCAAGCCATCGTCAGCCGCCATGACAGCTTGTCGTATCATTCAATAAAAATATTTTTTCTGCACAACTAAGGTAGTTGCAAAAAAAAAAGAGCGCAAAAAGCGACAGCGTGGCTCCATTAGCGCTCGGCGACGGGGCCCGCTCTCTATCAATTTGTACGGAATCGCCGGTGCGAAGTGTTTTTTAATTAATTTTATGAGTGTGTTTCGTTTGGACATCGACGTGTTTGGAGTCGATTGTGACGAATATGCTGGATTAATCGGTTCCATGTTGCCATTTCCGAGATGTTTCAACCTGGAAATAAAATTATATGTTGTTTGAAATTAGGATTAGATTCTGAAATGTGTATTTTTATAGCAGTTGATTTTTACAAAGAAGGTCTAAAAAATATTCCAAATGATTCACAAATTACTCGCCATAAAACTTACTGGATAATAATAGTTCAGAGAAAGACATAAGCAAACGAATTTAATCCTATGCACTGCTTTTTTTATTATTACAAAAAAATAATCTAATAAATATTGCAGCACACATTCTTGTATGCACTAAAATCAATAATATAAAATTTCAGTAAAAACTAGGCTGTGTAATCTTAATTTTGCCACATATTAGAAAAAAGAAACAAAAAATCTAGTAAGATCGACTACTGCGATGTTGCGGCGGTGCCACCGTCGTCGTCCACGCACTAATTCAATATGGCCGACGTAAGCCATTTGCGTTCGCGCTTGACGCATCGCCCGCGAAAAAATCAATTATGATTTTTTGATGGCCGCTCGGTGACCGCTTGCCAAGTGTGGAACCGGCTTCTGGGAGGATATTTATTTAAAATGTCATTGCATATTTCAATTTAATTATTATTTTATTTGTCTTTATTGTCATGAAAAATAATATCAGCAAACCAAACTCCCACTGTGAATGATAACGTATCTTTCAAAAATAATTTTATTCAAATTAAACAGGGTTCGTTTGCGCTTCTAACCTAAATTCTCCAAGACATGAGTCTAATGTTAATGCATGTGCATCGTCAAAGTACGTAGTAATTGACCACCAAATACACGAATCCTACGAATCAGAGCTATGTCATTACCTAGTCTGAAATATCTATCTATCTTTGACAGCCTCCGTGACGCACTTGGTTAGACACTGGCTGTGAAACGAGAGGTCGCGGGTTCGACCCCCGCACCGAAACAAATGTTTGTGTGATCAACAGGTATTTGTTTCGGATCTAGGCGTTTGTGAGACCGAAAACCTCTCGTAGTTCCTGATACCCACGACACAAGACTGGATCTTAGTGTGGGGTCAGGACTATGTATGTGACTGTTGGGTGTATTTATTAACCAGGTCTCAAATATATTAAATAATATTCCCCAGGTTTCCACACAGCACAGCCGGCGCGTGAAGTGCGTCGCACTACTGTTACGCGACAACCAGTTGACACCTCAATCTAGAATGGTTTTACAGTATATCATGTCGGAACCGACCGCCTGATGTATGGATATTCACCAGCGTTCTCGTTTATATGCTCACTTTTCAATTGTATTGTATTGGATGTCTTTTTATCGATAGACAAGAGTTAAATTAGTGTGCTTGCGAATATCTTGTGGATAAGTGGTATTTAGATGTTATTTGAGGGCCTGCTTTTTAGTATTTTAAGATGTAAACAGGGATGAAAGATTTATATGGACATTTCTAACCAAAAATTGCAATTATTACAATTTAAAGCATATTATATTTAATTATAAAAAGCCAATCAACAAAAACAGCCCACCGCTTCTAGTGATAAGTTTGATACCGTCCATATAGTATACCGATAAGTTAGTCGGTAGAAGATTTTCTCTCGCCATTCACCGTCGGACGTCCACCCAATAGGTGGATAGATAACCTAATAAAAGTTGCAAAAAATTTGTAGATGCAGACCACTTCTAAGATCTCTGTGGAAAATTTTTGTGAGCAGCCCATATTAAAAATTTAACAGCCTTATTCATAGACAGTTTTAAAATTTATTTTAGTTATCGAATGTTTTGTCCCTTTTGAGCGACTTTTGAATTTAGTTTGAACAAGAAAACTAAAATATTTTGCTAACTAATATAGGCATCGATCCTATATTAGGTAGCAAATGTTTAGTTTTATTGTTCTTGTTCAATAGGTTTTAAAACTGTCTATGAATAAGCCGCAAACCTTCAATTGCTCCATTACTCTCAGTTTTAAGCAACATATTCGTGCATAAACGTAACTACACAGTGAAAGCCGCGTGCGAAGCCATCTCGTCAATAAATCAAGTCGATGAACCAGCTCAGTTAGTGCGCGCAGGTGCGTCTAATGCGCTGGCGCAACGATTTATGGCCGTTTGTTCTCTAATTGACAAACTGGGTGCATCCTGAGGTTTTAGTATTGATCCCGCTTCACTTACTACACCCGTCTGTGTAATAAATAGTCAATTTCTTAATGACCTTTTTTATTTTCCTTTTATAGTGACACAACTTTTAAAAATTATGATCAACCTACTGAATGTAAAAAATTCAAATAAATATTACATTCCGGACCAGACGCGGCTGCCAACATGTTCACGGTGGTCTCGGGTTCAAATCCCAGGGCCACCTCTGACTTTTCGGAGTTATGTGTGTATTGATAGTCAATCACCACGCACTTTAACGGTGAAGGAAAACATCGTGAGGAAACCTGCATGCCGTAGCGATTTTAAAGAATTTCTACGGTATGTAAGTCCGCCAACCCGCACTAGGCCAGCGTGGTGGACTATATGGCCTAACCACTCTCAGTCGATTCCCTCGATTGTAGAGTAGGCCCGTGCCCAGCAATGGGACGTATAAGGGCTGATACAATTATTTCATTCATCATTTTGTTTCAATAAATAACTAGGATTATAAATCAGTAACGTATGTTTAACATAAAAACACAGTTAAAAAATGTAAAAATTAAACCAAATCCGTAAAAAAAAATAGTTTTATTTCAATGTGTAACATTCGCGTAAATCTAAGAAACCATTATAAAAACACATTGTACTTAAAAAACACTTAATTTTTCCTCAAGCCACAAACATTAATTATAATTAGATAAACGCAAGACTCCATTCAGGCAAATTGACGGGGGCTCAAAGGTCCCCCGCTTCCTAAACTAAATGGATAAATCCGAAATGATAATCGCGAGCACTTAACCTCTGTATATAGGTATAAACCGACAAATTGAGGTGGTTCTCAATCACCGTTCATCTGGCTCGGCGTGTACGCCCACAGATTAATCCGGTTAGCGTTGGTTACGCGACCATCACCTGGAGGTGGCCAGAACCGCCCAGCATTTCTCATGCACAGGAAATAGGGTTACTAGATGTGTCAGGATATGCAAATTTAATGATATTATACCTATAATATCTTTATCACATTTTTTAAATGAAATTTGCCAAGTGTTTGATATATAATGTCGACATTTCTACTATCTTGGTGAAATCTGACAAGAATATTCCCTTTCAGGAGCAGGATGAACTATTAATAAGCCCTGGTAAAGGTAATTGAATTTATCCTGAAAGAATAATTTTGTGTTATGGTCTCAGTCTTAAGCGACATATATTTTTATTTTAGATTTGATTTAAATTTTTATAACTTATGCGGCGATGTCTGTCGCAGTGATAAGACCAGTGCTGTTCACTCACATTCCTCATTGCGATAATCATTCAGTTTGGATCAAATATCCCGTTTTTTTTAAATTAGTATTCTAGCTAATACCGAACTTCAAGAAAATTACACTATGTGTAAAGCCTTTACGGCGATTGCTAACCAAATAGGTAGGTCGCACGCACGTCCACAATTAAACCAAGTCTCATCCAGTAAATATACGCGGCGCCGCGCCGGGTCCATCAATACATGCTGACAGTGTACCCGTGTGAACACGGCCCGGTATTACTTGCGACGGCGACACTAAGTTACGCCGACCCGTGCACGCGTGCCCACGATTAATTGCCGGAGGCGGCCCTGTCTATTGCCTAATATCGTTACTGTACTTGATAATTGGGAACTTAATTTGGTGCATTAATGATGTGCGACCTTGAAACCTGGAAAATAATCGAAACGTCACGAAATTATAAAAGTAAAATTAAACCAAATCCGCGATAAAATTCGTTAAAATTAGTCCATTTTAATGATGTGTTGTTGAATGTTTATTAGGCCAGACAACCCGCATTAGGCCAGGATGGTGGACTATATGGCCTATACCCTATCAATCGTACTCTCGATAGAGGAAGCTCGGGCCCTGCAGTGGGACGTATATGTCTATATGGATATTTTATATGTAACTTACAAATTATCAAATTGATTGGAAGAAAAAAAGGCGGCTTGGCCTAGCACATCATATTTTTTTTGGGAATGTAATAGTTACATGAGGGGAAGCCTACGCCACTGGCCACTGGACAGTATTTTGATAAAATGCTTCTATAAATGCTTGCCAAAGCGATTTGACACCGAAATATTAATATTCAAACCACAAAAATTAATCTATAATTATTTTACTATACAAATAGCCATGCCAAAAGCCAACAATTAATTACAGGCAACTAATATACATAGCCAGAGAAACGTCTGGCCGGCAGTTAGATTTGGTTTTAATTTATTGGGAAACTTGCCTGCATGTGCACAACTCCGATACAAAGGTGCCATAAATTGATAAGCTTATGTGCGCCGTCGTGATTTAATGTCGTGTTGCGGCAATTATTAGGTATTGCACAACTTTGTTACAATATTCTAGTAAAAGTAGTGATATAGGTCGATTTAGGTGAGTATAGATGACTGTGTATAGAAAAACTGTGTTTTAATTTTTTAAAGTACATACATACATAAACTCACGCCTTTATCCCAGAAGTGGTAGGCAGAGGCGCCACTAGGACACCCACATTTCGCCTTGTATGTTCCGTCCCATGATGTGATAGGGGGCGAGCCTATTGCCATATCGGGCACAAATTCCTGACTCCGGGCTGATAATGAATAGAAAAACCCAATACCACTTTGCCCGACCCGGGATTCGAACCCGAGACCTCAGCTTTGTAGTCGTACCGTAATTCAACTACGCCACCGAGGCAGTCAGTTTTTTAAAGTTATGTAGATAAATAAAGTAATTTAGAAAGACTGGGCATCTATACAATTAAGAACGTATAATTGAAAACAAAAATGATATTTACTAAGTGAATACTTATTGCGCTTACGTCTATTCTCCTTTTTTACGGAATTATAATGCCATCTAATCATGGTTATTTAGAGCGATAACATTGCCATATGTATATGTATGTGTATATATACATATGTATATGTACAATTTACATATTATAAATTTAAAACGAAAATGTAGTAATATTTATGTCTTATATTTTGGGTATCGAAAACAATTTTTATTGAGTGCACACATTTAGAATTTAATAAACGTTACCCCCAAAGTCTTTTGTGTAAATTGAAACAACATAAAATTATAAACCACCATTTTATTTTAATGTTTCTCGCACTGTTCTTACACAAATTATTTTTATTTTAGAACTTCATACCTCAAAATGTATGTATTTACTCGGCGCTGTCTCCATTTAATCTCAATACAGCGTTCATCTCGTGTGCAACATTCATAACGCGACAAAAAACACCATAAATATGTCACACCACCTTACAAAATTCACATAGCGCTCACGTGTTACTTCGCAAAGTGTATAAAAACGGCACATATAAAACACACCACGTGACGACACTTTTAAAAAAAATTTAAGAACATAATATATATCTCGGTTTCGGTTTAAAGACATTTATTCTCATAAGAAATTTACATTTCACTTACAATGAGATACAAAAAAAAGAAATTAATAAATATTAAGTACAAACTAGGTTAGTCACTGATACTCATAGTGCTAATATATAACTTTAATTTTTTCTTAAAACTATTCACACTCTCACTGTTTTTAATATAATTTGGTAATTTATTGAACAACATTGCTCCCTCATACATAATCGTCTTCTTTCCATAATTTGTCCTTGGCTTTATTACTTTAAGTTGGTGTTTTTTTCTAAGATTCCATTTATTTTCTCGTATATTTAATTGTATGTTAGATTTAACGGTATTTGTGATAATTTTTTTAATTGAAATACATGTGTTGTATTTATATAGTTGGTTTAAGTTAAATAATTTAGTTTTTTCATATAGTTGTTTTGTTGGCGTACGGAAAGGATAATGGTATAATACTTTAATAATTTTATTTTGTGTTCTCTGCAATGGATTTAAATTACATAATGCGGCAGTCCCCCAGATTTCAATCAAATATTCGAGATGTGATTTTACTAATGAGTTGTAAATAGCTGTTCTTACTTTATGATGTATACAATATGCTATTTTTCTTAATGCTCCCAGTAATGATGTTAACTTCGATCTAACAAGTTGAATGTGCGGATTCCACGTTAGTTTGTCATCTACAAGTAAGCCTAAGTATTTTTCCTGATGTGATCTTTTAATAATTTGGTTATTTATTTTGAGTGGTTCGAATTCTGGTATTTGTTTATTCTTTGCGGAAAAAATCATGTACGATGTTTTAGTCGTGTTAATTGTTAACAAGTTATGGAGCAACCATTCGTTTAATGCGTTGAGGTCTTTTTGTGCATCAGTGATAATATCATGAATAGATCGATCGAAGTAAAACAGACAGGTATCGTCAGCATAAAGCGTTAGATATCCAGTCAATCCTATGTTATTTATGCTGTTGACGTAAATTAAAAAAAGTAGTGGACCTAACACAGATCCCTGTGGTATACCATAAGAAATATTTTGGGGGGAACTTTTATAATTATCGATTTTCACGACTTGCCGTCTATTTTGTAAATAAGATTTGAACAGGTTCAGAGCTGTGTTATTAATGCCTATGTCGTTTAATTTTAAAATCAATTTTTGGTGACTGACGGTGTCGAACGCTTTCTTTAGGTCAATAAATATACCCAATGCAATGTTTTTCTTGTCTATATGTAATTTTATTTTAGTGATCAAGTCAAGGGTGGCTGATCTTGTACTAGATTTCGGACAAAAACCATATTGCTGCTCGATTAAAAATTGATTTTCTGATAAGTAATTACTAAGCCGATCATATAAAATTCTCTCGAAGATTTTTGATAGTACAGGTAATACTGAAATCGGTCTGTAATTGTTAGGGTCGGTTTTGGATCCAGATTTATAAATAGGAGTCACTTTGGCTACCTTTAACGAGTCTGGAAATACACCTAACCTCAGGCATTCGTTTATTGAGTGAACTAGTTTTCCAACAATTAGATTTTTAAGGCATTTAATTGCTTTTGTGGATATTCCATCCAATCCAGTACTGGTGTTAGTATCAAGGTCGTCTATAATTTTGTTTACTTCGGTTTCACTACATGGACGAAGTTCATTTAGCGTTTTGTCATGTACGTAATTGTGTCCGTATGTCACAATTTTAGTAGTGTCTGTGTGATATTTTTTATGTATTTTGTTAGCCAATTCTAACCCAATAGACGAAAAGTACGAATTAAATGAATCACAAATGTCATTACCGTCAGTAATAAGTCCATAATCAGACAATAGCGTAGGAGGAGCAACACTGTTTTTTATTTTGTTAACTGCTAAAGTGTTAATCAATTCCCACATTTTTTTTGGTTGATTATATGTGTTTTGAAATAAGGTGTAGTAATAATTTTGTTTGTGTGTTTTAATCAGCGCTTGTACTTCTTTTTGTTTGTCCGTATATATTTTTTTCAATTCCATATTATCAGGTTTTGCCTTAAGTTCTCGCCAAAGGTTGTTTCTTGTGTTAATTGTATGAATAATGTTTTTGTTTATCCAGTCTTTCTGGGGTGGGTTCAGTATTTTAGTTTTTTCTATAATACTCTCTTCAATGTTTGTCATTATTATTTGTTCTAGATAGTTATACTCGTAGTTTTTGTCCATTTGTATGACTTCTGAGACGCTTTTATATAGTTTTTCATAATTAATTGCCTTGTATTTTGATTTTTTATATAATTTTGGGCCTAGTTTCCCAATTTCAAGATACAATTGTTTGTGATCAGAGAGGCAAGATTCAATAATAGATAGACTAAAGGAGTGATTATCTATATTTGTACTTACATGGTCTATTATAGTTTTTGATGTTATTGTTTCTCGCGTGCAATAGTCCAAATCAATTTTATTCAATATTTCATATCCAGATCCTGTGACCTCATTTACGTATTTCGTCACGTTATTATTTTTACTGAGCAAGTCTATATTAAAATCGCCAAATACTATCGTTCTTTTCCGCTGTTCCAATTGTGATGAATAAATATCTAAAAAGGTATCAACTTCGGCGTCCCCATCTGGTTTGTATATGACTCCGATATTCAATGATAATTTGTGTATATGTATCCACAAGTAATGGTTTCCATTTTCCAATAAATCTTCTGTTAATTTAAATTGTATGGTATTGTGAACGTAGATTGAGATTCCGCCACCTCTGCTATTCTTCCTGTAGTTGTATATATGTGTATAGTTGGGTAGGTGATATAGTTTAACATCTTCTTCTGATACAAACCACGTCTCAGTAAAAATTAGTAAGTGGGTCACCTTTGGTATAGCTCTCAGTACACATTTAATTTCATCAAACTTGTTGTTATTCCGCATGCTACGTACGTTTGCATAGAAGAAGCGCAGAGATGATGGGCTGAGTGGAATGTCTTCGTATTTGGTTACTAAGTGATGGCATAGTCTTGTAGATTTGTAATTTTGCTTTGGTGAAGTACTTAGTTTTTTTGATTATGTTCTTTGGTGATCTGTGGTATTCCTTTAATATATTTGATACATAAATCTTTTTCACCATTTTCTAGGCGTCTTTGTAAATCTTCCTTAACAGAGTTTATATACCGCTTTTGGGCGGGAGTTTGATCCGAGTAAATCTTCAGACTTTCTGGTAATTTGTCTTTGTTACGTAATAAGAGTTTAGGTGTATTGGTATTGTCAAAACATATTTTTAAAGCTCGATTTTTGCCAGGACAGTATTTGCCTAGTCGTAATGATTTTATCGGTTTAGTGTAGTTTTCAATCAAACAAGATGTAATCTTTATGAACTCTTCCATATCGTGTATTTGTCTAGTTTTTATATGTTTATCATTTATTTCTGGTATACCCACACATATGACGTTTTTTTCTCGTTCGGTTCGCTCCTTTAATTCTCGGATGAGATTTTCGTGGTTAAGATTAAGCGATTTGGATTTTCCGTCACTAATAATTTCTGGATTTTTTAACTGTATTATATCTTTTTCAATCTTTTTAATCTTTTCCTGTATTTGCGTGTGGTCTGATTTCATATGTAGTATATCATTATTAATACTTTTTATCTGTTCTGTAAAATTTTCGGTTGCCGTTGATATGGTTTTCATTTCTTCTTTAATTTCACTTATTTCTTCCCGTATAAATGATAAATTTTCGTTTTGGGTTTTTGCAAAGTCTTTTAGAACCTTCATTATATCTGCTTGGAATTTCTCAAAATCATTCTTATAATCAGTGTCCTCACCACGCACCTTTCGTTTTCTATAGTTAATGTTGGGATATTCGACATCAGTTAGGTTCGGTAACGAACCGCTACTCGCGTCGCTTCCGCTTATCAATGTAGAATGAGGCGGCGTTCTTTGCAAGCTCATTGTTTGAATGTACGGATCTCGGTGTGAGGGAATCGAAAAATGCAGCCGCTCTCTTTACTCGAGGGGGTGAGGGGAGCTCCACAGGTCTTGCGCGCAATGTTCTTGCGTATGCGGTATTGAAAAAGGTATCAACTCACTGTGATCACTGTTCTTCGATAATTAACTTTAAAACTATTTGCACTGTTGATAGAATTGATTGTATGAGTTAATAAAATATTTAAGTATTTAGAGTGACTTTAACAACACGTCCACCTTCAATGAGTATCAGAGACTTCATTACTTATATTCACTTATTATAATATATATCTAGTGGGGTATTTTATTAAATAACATGATGAGATGCGCAAGGTGTCTTGCGTGTTGGTAAGCATCAAACCTCTGCATAAATCGAAGCAACATTCAACTAAATATGTTGCACTGAACTGTACCTTCAGCCTGAGATATTAGGTATCAAGTATCTCAATGCTCAGTTATTAGTGATGAATATATGTTTAATAAGAGAACACAGTACTTATATCTACTGCTTGGCTGCGGAAACAGACATAAAGTGATGGCAGTTGGTTCCCACCCAGGCAACACTTCAAATGGTTTACATCTAAATATAAATATTTTGCAACACCTTCATTCTTCTTAACTATTCTATTTGTATTGTATACATAGAAAGGTTTTATTAGGGCTTTGTTTGTGACTTATGTATGCCATAGCAGCCCAGCAAAGCAATTCACTTTCTATAGCTAATCCTTGAAGACCTAACATCTCTTACGGCCGCACTCAGAGCCGTTTAATGTCAATTAAATTGTTCCTTAGTATAGGTTCTCTTTGTAAAATCTACACTTGGTAATGATTTAATTGGCATTAAATTTCTCGAAGTAAGGCAGTTATCCTTGTAGCTTGTCATAGCGTGTTACAAGTGTATTCTATCTCACAGTACGCACCTGGCTTGGGTTTTACCGCGACATTTCTGCCGCTGGTCATTCGTACACCGCGCTGCGCAGTGCGTCATCCGTCACACTTGTTTTACACTTACTTAACGTGCTAATGTGTTGCGCGCTGTACTTAGCACTAGCAGGGTAGGTAAACTAACTTGTTAATTAAATTCAACGCGTATTTTTGTATCTGATTATAGAATTACAGAATGTTGATATCATTATTGTTAAGCAATTCACATTTTCCACGATGGATTTAATAGTCAGCCTCCGTGGCGTAGTTGGTTAGACGCCGGCTGTGAAACGAGAGGTTGCGGGTTCGATCCCCGCACAGAGACAAATTTTTGTGAGGCCCACAAATATTTGCCTCGGGTCTGGGTGTTTGTGGGACCGAAAAGTCTCTTTTAGTTTTTGATACCCACGACCTTCGATCAAATATATACTTGATCGAAGCCCACGACACAAGACTTACTTGATTTTAATGTGGGGTCAGGACCATGTATGTGACTGTTGGGTGTATTTATTTATTAATTATATATTTTTTAATGATTCTGCCTTAGTATTTATATTAGTTGTCTATTTCTGCCTCTAAGCATCAAAATGTAAATATTCTTGTTCGGATTTGGAGTAATTGTTGCCAGTGATTACTTGACATAATTACTTGACACCTAAGGAATTCCTTCTAAGACCTTTCCTAACCTAAGGATTCGAAGTACGACAGTGCCACGAATGCTTGAGTTACATGCATAAAAATACATAAATATCACGCCTTTTTTCAAGAAGGGGTAGGTAAAGGTGCAACCAAGACACTCACGCTTTCTTTGCCTTATGTATTCCGTCCCATGATGTGATAGGGGGCGAGCCTATCGCCATATCGGCCACAAATTACTGACTCCGGGTTGATAATGAATAGAAAAATCCAATATCACTTTGCCCGATCCGGGATTCGAACCCAAGACCTCAGCATTGTATTTATACCGTAGTACAACTACGACACCGAGGCATTCTATAGTTACAAGTTCTGAACATTGCTTCTCCTGGTTTTGGACAGACAGAACGCTTACCATCAGGCGAGCCCGCTGCTCGTGACGTCATTCCAGCTTGCAAAGAAATAAATTAGGCTGCCTGCAGTAAAATCCGCCTCCAAATTGCTTAAAAACATGCTACACAAAAGTTACTATGAAAATGTCACTTCTAGGAATATAAAGTTGACAATGAATTGAGATATTAAAGCCTATAATCGTGTAGTTGAATATCAACACTCTCTATAAACAACTTAGCAATTTTGTAAAAAGGAAGGATAGATAATCGTTTTGGGTAGGCCCAAAAGTTATTTGTAAGATATTCGTAATGAAAACTCTGTCATAATCACCCACGCGATAGTACCACTTTTCTTATACAGCGTCTGTATACTATGTTTTGGAAAGACTTTACTGGTGGTAGGTCTTTCATGCGTGAGAGGTCGCCTGGGTAGGTACCACCGCAATGTCTATTTCTCCCGCCAAATACCATTGTAAATGCGTTGTTGTGTTCCGGTTTGAAGGACATGTAGCCAGAGTAACTACTGGACATATTGAGACTTAACATCTTATGTCTCAGAATGGCGAGCGCAGTGGAATGCCAAGCATTGCTTTGTAATTTATGGTGTTGATTTACTTTCCTACTGTCTATGAGCGGTCATATCGCTTATCATCAGGCGGATGGCACGCTCATCTCGCCATTCAGAGCAATAAAAAAACGAGAATTAGTCGGAATCATTTCTCGCCAGTCGATACTTGACGGACTACCACTTTCAGCTTTCGGGTTTTATCAGGATAAAATAAACACAGGCCAAAAGCGCAGCAGTTAGATGAGTCACGAGCCAGGGCCGGCTGACGGGAGACATACGGGGCACCTGGGAGCGCATTAACACGAAGTATTTATTGGTCGTTAGGCCCGACGCGACGCCCGTCCGCAATTACCTACTCTTCATATGTGATTATCGTTTTAATTACACTGTGATGTAGTGGAGTATTTTGTGCATTTTATTATAAATAATATAGGGAATTCTATTTTTTGTGTTCTCGGGTATGAAGGGTAAAATTTTAGTGATTATTAGTGATTTGTGTGATTTTTTTGATTTGCAATTATTCGCTTTGGAGCACATACTCGTATCAATGCCATATTCATGCAAACTGTGCGAATTAACCCGCCACATTCTTTGCTAAAAGCTTATCATAATCCATTATATGATTTATGTTGTAGGAACTGCTGACACCACACCCTGTATATTGAGCCCTCAGTTGTAACCTCAATGTCATGGCTTTTTTAAATCTTGTATAAAACTACATGGGTCATTGTATTTGGTCTCTGCTAGCTCATCACGCCACCTCACATGCAACCGTAACTCATACAAACATTCACAAATACTTAACGTGAAAATTTGGCCTGAAAAATCTCAAATTGGGACCCCAATTAAATCCTTAGAAAAAATAAGATTGGAAACTAATAGGGGAACTAAAAACACCAAGAACCTTTCAGAAATTCAGACTTTCCATATTCACAATGTTAAGTACAGATAGTCTTCCAACACTAAAAACCAACAAACCTCCAAAAGGACAAGTGAAAAATCCCGTACCTGTCAGGTTTTGTCACAAAAACACTCGCAACGCGACAGATTGACACAAAGGAGAGCGGGCCCGGTCGGCTATTGATTAATAGTGTCCGCCGCTGCCCCCGGCCAACAAAGCTAATTACCAGGCCATTTATACCCAACGACCGCAATCACTCAACGGTTAACTTTGTTAATCATTCAGTCTCTCGACGTCACTTGCGCTAACATTTTTATTGAAATGCTCGGATTTGGGGGGTTGGGGGTTAAGATTGTTTTGGTGAGTTTTAGTGTTAAGCCACTGTGTCTTATGAAATGTATTTATTTATTTTTATTTATATACACTTTATTGCATACAAAATACAGAAAAGTAAAAAGAAAATCATACATAAAAAGTACAATTGGCGGTCTTATCGCTCAAAGGCAATGTCTTACAGACAACCATGGGATGGATTTATAATGTATATAATATCCAATGTAGATTTAATTATATCTCTCTAATAAACGGGGGCATTTTCTAATAGGCAAAAAGCTTTAAACAGACCTATTGCAGAGTAATACAATTCGGTTGCTTCCTAAATTATTGTGTTCCTAGGTATGCAGATTATTTCCTGTAATTTGAAGTTAAATCTCATTTTTTATTTTCTTCTATAATCTATAAAATGTCATTTCCCAAATATGTTATAGATGTGATATTAATAGTAAGTATAGATAACTTTTGAAAATCATATTTAGATATTGAAGATACGAAACATCCCATAGGTACACGTCTTGCTTAAAAAAGTCTTTCAAATATTTTTACCTTTCGTTTTGACTGGGATCTATTCGAGCGAGATGAAAGGGTGACCAACGCCTGGCTATCAACAGGACATGGACCGCGGAGACGCCGCTAATCCCCGCCTCACTCCGATGACATTCGCTCTGACAACCTCGCTTTGTAAACCCCGGGAGAGTGACACGAGTTTACTGGGAATATGTAAGAATTTATAAAATAAGCGACAGCTTTGGACATCGTTGGGATAAGACTATTTTTGTAAATGAATACAATATTCAGTCCAGACTTTTCGTATTTACAACTTTCTTCTATAACGTCGCTACATCGTCACTAAATAATTCAAGTTTTATAATATAAGTTATAGGATGGACATAAAGCGCGGGAAATTAATGAACAATAAGACCGGAAATTTCTCGACCAAAGGTGTATGTCTCGGTCATTTTAGTGGTTGGAGGTCTGTCATATGTGAGAGGCCGCCTGGGCGGGTACCACCGCAATGTCTATTTCTCCTGTCAGCTGTGTAAATACACTGTTGTGTTCCGGTTTGAAGGACATTGTAGCCAGAGTAACTACTGGACATATTGAGACTTAACATATTATGACTCAGGATGGCGAACGCTGTGGAATGCCAAGCATTGCTTCATAAGCCATGTCCATCAGCGGTCGTATCGCTTACCATTAGGCGAATGGCACGCGAGCTTTGCCATTCATTGCATTAAAAAAATGCACTGGCAAGCATCTGCCGTATACTGTAGACAGACTCGATAAAAGTTGCAAGAAGTCCCTAGATACATGCTGTCAAGTCACTGTGGAATTTCAATAAAGAGTCGATTATTCAGCAGACTTCTTGATTTTAATACTGACAATTCCAATCAAATAAAAAAAATCAATTAATCAGGGTAATGCACAAAACATTGCGTATTAATCTAACGCCTAACACAGTGAGCGGGCCGCGCTGTACATCCTTCATTAGCACAAAGGAGTTGTCCTTTTGTCTCGCCTCCATTCATTTCAGATTACTCTCCCTGAGATCCCTGCATCCTTATTCTGTATGCATGGGTTGATGGGGTTTTAATTGTGGACTGTTGGGATTGAAGTTATTTTGTGATATAATCTTAGCTGTATTTTTCCGGTCTGATGTGACTGCGAGATATATAAAACTTTGCATTGAACTGACGATCTTCAGAGTACTTCTTAGCAGTTCTACATAATTAATTAGATATGACATTAAAATTATCTTTAATTGAGATGGGTGGCTTATACAAAGGATTTGCTTACTTTCATATATTCACGATTTGCAAAACCACTGTAAAAAGAACACTTGTGGTAATAATTATAGTCTAAAATTTAAATTTTATTAAATATCATTTGTCAGCGACGTAAAATAATTGCATATCATCAAACACCTAAGACAACCTCAACCCACCTGTTAGAGTAAATGAAACTAAGTTCCAAAGGTGGACTTCCAGAATTTGTCGGCTGTCGGGCCGTGATCTCTGTCAACAAATCCACAATACAGCCTGACTCGTTGTCAGCCGACCAACAATGAAATGATTAATGAAAGCCTTTCTTGTAATCCATCGGGGCCGGCGCTCGATTTAAATGGACATACACAATCGGATAGCGGAGTAGTTCGTGTCTTGCCGTGGGTTAAGTGAATGTTTTATGTAGGTATAAGTAGTATAGTAACCACACATAATCGTCACGCTTATATCCCATAGAGGTAGGTAGATACAGATCCCTTTTTCCCGCGATCCTGAATACTTTTGCTTCAACCAGTTTCATCAACCTTTTAACACATCCTCGTAGTTGACGTTGTATCAATAATATTAAAATTATAAAAAAGCAATATCAACGAACAAACAACCCATCAGATACGTAGCTAAAGATGCTTTCAAAACATACGGCAATAATTTCCCACGGCACTGAACATGACTACCTGTGATGTAATTATGAACCTGCAATAAAATAAGAGACGCGGAGTTGATCTCTGAAATGGTGAACACTAACCACAATATTTCCCATCAAGTGTTCCGTTTGATCGTTTGCCGCTTATTTCATAGGAAATGTTTTTTATCTAGGTGTTGTGAGAACGAAAAATCTCATTTCTGATGAACATATGTATCTAAGTTTGGTGTTAAGACTATTGGTTGTGCGTCGATTAGAAAGTGCTGTCCTGCTTTATGAAATGAAATGAAATGAAATTGAAATGAAATGAAATTCGTTTATTGGTCACGTAGGCAATTAAATAGCTCTTATGACAAGTCAATACACATAGTACTTATTTTCTATTTACAAGATATTCGTTGTAATTTTTATATTAATTTTATTATATTAAGTATTATATTACTTATTAGTATTTTATGGTAATTTTTTTTTCCCTTAGAAAATACATTATTTATTACTTTTATATTTACTTTTATTGAGCTGGAAGCGAACCCTGGCAATGGCCGCAATAATAGCTAGAAAGAGAGATCTGGTTTCGGTGTATTTTATTTAAAAACAATACGAAAACAAACAGTAACATAATTGCACACAGTCGAACTCATTATTCGGCTATCAAATCCAGACTATCATTTCTGTTAAATTCCAGCTCCAAACTTAAGCCGAACTTACCTGGGCCAAAGTAAGTGACAAAACAAAGTTGGCGCGCGCCGCCGCGAACCGGATCAAACCGCCTTAGAGCGGTTCAAACCGGTTCTAATACCTTTAGGCTTGATTTAGACGTATGCACGTTCTGTTTGTGCGGATTTGAATACTTTTTAATCCAGTTTTGTTTTAGTGTAGTGTTTTGTGCTTTTATTTTTATTTGGTGATCGGTTGTCGGTTTTAGATATTTTGTACTTACTGGTTTACTTATTTACCGGTGTAGGATTAACTTACTCTGAGGTAGGTATGTGAAGGAAAACTTTAGCGGACTACGAATAAATGCTTCAGGTATACAAATCAGATCACCATTGTTTCGTGTGGCGTTATAAATAAAATTCAGGATAGTATTAATAATATAATTGATTAGGGCCACCGGCCACATGTCAACTGCCAAACAAAGGTGAAATCTGAAGACTATGGGGCTTATCTCAAGATTTTCACAGCGACCTGTTGGAAGCAGCCCTCTTCTTACAACATTCTCAAACATTAAATAACAGGTGAATAAATAAATACACCAGCTTCTTACTATAAAATTATCTTGAGAAAACATAAAAAGTAACGGATTCCTTTTTAATCAAAATTTTACTTTTTCGCTATAGATTAAAATCTTTATAATATATCCCTTGTTATTTTTTTTACTCGCAACGGAGTGCTACAAGCATCCAGGTAGCCTACAGATTAAAACCAACACTTAAATCCGCACGGCCGGTCACTACCGCACAGAGGAAGAAATAAACATACTCGGTGTTTGTGCAGGCAACAAAGATATCAGGGATGCAATGGGCCACGTCAGGCCACGGAGCATTAACCCTCCGCGGCGGTCTTTACGGCACACGTTTTACTTGAGGGCCGATTGTACCCGCGACACTCGTGGCATTTACCTGAAAGGGTAAGGCGATTGTCATTTGTATGTATTGGTTTTATTGGACGGTTTTTGGATGTATCGCGTGGCATTTGTTTATGAGTTGGTATTTTGTGTTGATATTAGGAGTTAGGAAAAAGAAATGTGTCTTTTACTTTTGGTAAGGAAATGTCAAAAATAATAGTACTTTCTATTTTACCTTCTGTTTTTCCATACCTGCATTCTTAATTGCTTATAGTTTATTTTGACAGATACTAATCATAATTAAGACTAATCATAATGACAGACAAATCGATTATAACTTTCCACTCACTAAAAGAATCATGTAAGTACTAAAAAATCTTGAGAAATTTACAAAATGGTCCTCATTAATTTTCCTAAAATTGTACACATAAATTGCTTCATGTATTGATAATTAAATAATGTGGCACTACTGCAATGAAGAAAAATTAAAAGTAGCATTAATAAAAATTACACAAATCGTTATCTTTTTTATTTCATCTTTCAACCCGCCCTTTAACTTTACCTCACGTGACAAGTGACGTCACAATCCACGACAGCACGAAAGTGTAAAGCAATAACCGAAAATCCATTATTAAATTGTTTACATGAGGACAGCGCGAGTGGCAAAGCGCGCGAACCGCAAAGCAAGCGTGACAGAACAAAGTTTGCGTACCGGATTGCACCGGTTCCGAGTAGGGACGGAGGTAAAAACTATTATCGGTACTCGGTAATATATTTTCAAAAAATACTTTAATATAAAAATTTCATAGATTTTGGACGGAAGACAATGGCAATCTAGCAAATACATTTAAAACGGTTTAGCTTTAGAACAAATCATATTTATTATTCGTATAAATAATGATTTTCTTGCTGGCAGCTGGTTGTTATGAGATCAAAGCAAATGCTAGTCCTAAACTGCTATAGCATTTTATCTTACGATATGCTAAAATAAATTATGAAACTATAATCAATACAGTCTAATTATGTCCTCCAAGAATAAAGTTAAGCACTTCTTCTTTTTACTTTCATATTACTTCCCTAAGTTATGATCAGAATAAAATGATACCTAGCATTTAAAAACATCGATATTCCAACTGATCTGCACTATCCTAGAGCGGATTAATCCGGTTGCGCGCCGGTGCGGGGCGGTTAGAAGCGGTTAGAGCCGGTTAGAGGCAGTTAGTCAGGTGAGATCCGCCTCGCGGCGCCCGGCTTACTATCCAAATTATTGTCTGCACGCCGCGCCACTGCGGTAGGCGTTCGCACACCTATGTTTCTTTGCTTTTGTTATTTGTATTGAATAAAAAAAATGAATAATATTTTCGGGGAGATGAAGCACTTATTTTGGAACTTTTTCAGTATAGTATGGAGATTTTCTAAGTAATAAGTAAGTTTGCAAATGATCGGAGTGCCTTCCTTTTTGAGCTAGATATAAATACTTTTTTGGCGACAAATTTTGCTCTGGCTATAAGGATAATTAACTTCGTGTTGATAAATTCCTATTGTAAAGACCTAATCATATATTTATTTATAGGTTTTTCTAGGATTACAATTAATTTAAGTACTACATAAATTAAGAACAAGTAAAAATAAGCGAGCGAAAAAAGATTTTAACGTTTCTTAGCCGCTTAGCAGCACCTGAATTCGATTTCATCTGAACACAATATGTACATATATTTAAACACAACCCGTTCAATGCATCGCCAAGACACAATATACCCTCAACTACCGCAAGCCAAGTGATCCCAAACAACAGCAAGCTCTTAAATCAATAGGTCTTTGTCCAGGTACCACCAGTGGCTGAGTCCCGTTTGATTTAATATAATGGCCACATGGGCACATTAGACCATCAATTGACCATCAATTGCAGGGTTAATTTGCAGTAAATACGGTTAATCCACGCGTCGAGGGTTGGATTTGATGACATTGTTCTCGATGTATGTGTATATGCACGGTAGGGTTAACTCGCGGCTATGTTCGTGTTTTGATAACATTTGATGTCGGTTTAATGCTTAATACTAGTACCTAGATTATTTTTTTATGATTTGTCCAGTAATTAATCAATTTTGCTCTGATTTAGATTCTTTAAAAACAATTGTTTTTCTCATTAGTTATTATGTACTTTCTAACACTATGGGGTGATTGGTCTGCAAAGAAAATTTATTTATTTATTAAACTGGAAATTGACCGAAAATTATTTTAAAAGTATGTATTGAAAGACCAATGTTCATCAATAGGACATATTCAGAAGAATGCATTACGTAAATACTACTTTTTTGATACCTATGCCACATTATTATGTATCCAATAGGTATTTTAAATTACCACATATCGTGACTGAGTTTTCAAACATAAATGTCAAATGCACAATTTCCGTATTCTGATTAATATGTACAAGCCATAGAAAATAATTACCTTAGGAGTTTTAAGCTAAAAAAAATATTAAAATATCCTATTTTTTTTAAACTCGCAATATAAATAAATAAAAATATATATATCCAACAGCCACAAACATACTACAAAATAGTTCTGATCCCGCACTAATATCCAGTCTTGTGTCGTGGGTATCAGGAACTACGGGAGACTTTTTCGGTCTCACAAACACCCAGACCCGAAACAAATAGTTGTGGTTCACACAAACATTTGTCTCGGTGCGGGGATCGAACCCGCGGCCTCACGTTTCTCATCCGGCGTTCAACCTGCGCTACGGTGGCTGTTAATAAGCCACTACAATGAATAGCAACCGCAGTGCAGCGAAAGATAGTTATCTCTACCTTGTCACAATTAAGCATAGCCTTCTTTCCTGTGGTTATCCGAACCCTACAAAACACCATTGAAAATACACAAGCCTATCCCCCATTTTTCTCCCTAACAGTTTAATTGATTACCTCTAATTCACTCGACAGCGAGCGGTACAAATTGCCCGCCAGTATCTCAAGACGACAAGCGCCTATCAATATAGTTGCGGGGCCTGTACACAGCCTCCGGTAAATTGAGATGGCTAATTTACGACACGCATCTACTATGGGCGGGGTTTAGTATAGTGTTGTTGCTGTGAGAGTTTTTGAGTAAATTTAGTTTTGCATCTAGGTTATTCAAAACATTGGTTGATGTAATATTGGTGTAATTACCTGTAAATAAACAGAAAACCAAAATAAACTTTGTTTAAGTAGTCCAACTAAGTTCTTAAAATGATGAATTGATAATGCACTTTTGATTTACAATACATTCATACATAAACTCACGCCTTTTTTCCTAGAAGGGGTAGACAAAGATGTACCAAAGTTTCGCGTTGTGTGTATGGAACACATACATACGTTGAAAAGCAAAACATTTTCTTTTCGTTTCAGGAATCATGCAAGGTCCTTAGAATGGTGAATGGATAATGTTATTTAAATTTATGACACCATTGCTTAAAAAAGCCTTTTGAATCTACTTCAGTAACTCAAACTAGGTATCTTTTTTCTGAAACATTTACATGTGTACTATTTGTCTCAAACAAAATATTCGCAAACAATTTAAATCCTAAAACCATTCGTAATTATCAGCGGTTTATGACCGTGCCTTTCATAAATACATTACTGTGCTGTACTGTATCAGCCTTTGTTCGTCCCTTGCAAGCCACGAGCCACCTCTACAATGAACAGTACGATTGAGAGGGGTTAGGCAATATAGTCCACCACACTGGCTTGGTGCGGACTTTACATGCCATAGAAATGTTCACAAATTGCTATGGTATGCAGGTTTCCTCGCGATGTTTGCCTTCACCGTTATAGTGCGTGGTGATTGACTATCAATACACACATGAAAGTCAGAGGTGTGTCCTGGGATTTGAACCCGCGACTACCGTGAATATGTTGGCAGTCGCGTCTGGTCTGTTTACCAGGCCGCACTAATTTAGCACGGAACTCTTCAACAATAAAGAGTTCGATTGGGTTAAGCCATCATTAGATAACCGACATTTCATACAACTAACACAAAAACTAAAATACACTCCGCATCGTCAACCGATTAGACGCAATACCGTAAACAAAGCCGAAACGTATCAACAAAGCGGCCAATTGGCGCAAAAAACACCGTTCACTAACAAATCAAACAAACAGATCGTCGAACGTAATTCCTATGCGGGCCCGTGCATTCCACCTGGCCGGCCCGCCCATAAACAGAGGACAAGAAAAGCAAAATGTATGTGCCCTATCGGCGCTCGGTAAAGCCCGCGTACAAATCTGGCCAGTGGATAGCGGGCCTGATCGACAAATCCGCCAGATTACGCGCTGATACAGGGGCATGTTTATGAGACAGCTGCCGGACTCGCCCGGACTCGGCCCGACTCGGACGCGCGGTAGGGCTGCGTCAAATTGTTGATTTTTTTTGGAAATATGATTTTGTTAGTCGGACAGATTTGACAAATCAAATGTTTGATGAAAAAAAAGCTGTACAACTTAACAAAGAACATTATTTGTTAATGAATACACCTAACAGTCACATACATACATAGTCCTGACCCAACATTAAGATCAATTAAGTGTTGTGTCGTGGGTATCAGAAGCTACGAGAGACTTTTTGGTCTCACAAACACCCAGACTCGAGACAAATACTTGTGGGCTTCACAAACATTTGTCTCGGTGCGGGGATCGAACCCGCGGCCTATCGTTTCACAGCCGGCGTCTAACCAACTGCGCCACGGAGGCTGTCAAATTTAAGACAGTGTAATTTAGGAACATACTTTACTACTAAGCTGCAGGTATATGGAAAAGATATTTAACTGATTAAACATACATATAATATGGTAATAATTAATTACGTTTTAAAGTTACTATGTTTTTATTCCAGTAAAATTCATGAAGTACAATTGATCCAGGATATTAACATAGGATATAAAATAATGCAAAATACGAGTAACAGATTTTAAAACAAAATTATATTCTCATTTCTCAATCAGTTCAGTACACAATCTTACACATTTGTCTCTTAAACATTCATATCCACAACAAAACGCATAAAACCCCACCCCGTCATCCAACACGTAAACCTGAAACGGTTTCTAATCCGGGAAAAACAAAGTTTCAACCGGCAACACTGGCGCGGCAATAAAATGAAATTAAAATGCAAATGCGATAGTGTTGCCAACCCTGCGACTCCCGAGATGGAGGGAAGGTGCGCCCCAATAATATTTTCGCTTACAAAACGACTCCAACTTTTAATAGTGAACACCATGTTTATGTTATAGACTTGTGGAATGGAAAGAAGTGGTGTCCTCCGAGACACTGACGTAAAGGCCTTTGTTCCAACCGAGTTTTCCTTTTAGATTTTCGTTTTGTTGTTCCTGATAGATGGTTTTGAGATCTGTTTGGTGTTTGGCTACGTGTAATAGAGAATCAAAGAGAATCAAAAAAGTACTTTCCTTATGTTTGCAATAAAATTAAAAAGATGCTTAATTTTTTAAACAAGTCGATTATACAATTTTTAACTTTTCCACAACCTATCCGATAAAATATTGCAAATATATTTAATTGTTAATCACAGTTAGGAAGAAAAACCAATAGGAAAGTAAAAAAAACGGCTACAACAAAATCAATTTACATCAAGTCGTAAAAAAAGTTATAACAAAAAAATAGGTTAATTTAACGTACACCTCTAGGTTAAAGAACATCAAATGTCATTAAATCATATTTTACCAATATCAAATCACACATATCTCCAATCACTAGCTAAAACAGATACCTTCCCCAAACAGCAAAGTTTAAAGCATTGCCTACATAAGCAGTTAATTCCAAAATATAATACATATCTCTCTGATCTGAGGGCCGGTCGTAGTTTTATACATAGCGCGGTATTTACGCCCCGAACCGGACATATTTAAGCTATTTTATTTATTTTCAGATACAAAAGGCCTTATCGCCGGATATATAGCTTTGAGCCGTGTTCGGTATGGGGTGCTTGGTTGGTTGAAGGAAAATGCGACAAAATAATTAAAGCGTCTGGATTTTTTTAAAGTTAGGTTGGCTTCCGAACGTCATATCGTAGTATAAATTGCATTATGTATGACTTAATGCGACTTATATGGCCGCTGCAACGTCTTTCGGGATGGGAGGTAGTAAAAAACTTGTATGAGTCTATCATTAAAATACAAAGGAATAAGGTCTCTTTGTTTCTGCAAATATTTAAAAAATACACACTTTGTTACTTTCCCAAGTCGACATAGGCGTAGAATAAGGGTGACCCGAATTATACTCAATGGACAGTAAAATAGTACCATTAGTGAGACTTATAGTTAAAGACAAGCAATGGTTCACAAAACAATTTGTTATAAACTGCCCACTAATTCCAACACTTACAACCCCAAATAAAATCTATTTTAACTTCAAAAACCTTCCAAAAAATATTCCCAGCATCCTAATCTGAACAGAGGGACCCTACTGACATCCTCTCTATAAACAAGGCATCTCATAGTTGGGCGGCGTTATCGGCGTGATGTGCCGGCCGGGGTAGTTTTAAAACGCACCCCCACCCCCTCATAATTACGAGCATTGTTCCGGACACAAGATAATGCGTACTATGTCCGAGTTTTGTACGGTTTTATTCATATTACATGTTTAAATCTAATGTGTACAGAGATAGTTTACTTGCGTTATTTTGTAATCATTTCTTGACTAATATCTTTAATATAGTATACATGCGTTATTTTGTAATCCTGACTAATATCTTTATTTGTATTACTAATAATACATAATGAAATGTATGATACCCAGGATAGTCTCTATTACAAATTTAAAATATATAATACGTTTTTTGGGCTCTTATAACAATTTTTCAAAACTTTATTTTCTTTTTCCGCACCCATTCCTCTCAAGCCATAGTCTGTACAAGAATAATTTTAATGTACATATTACTTTTTAACGATTGCTTAACGTGTGTTTTTAAGGGTTTTACACTCATGGCCATTACAAATAAAATTAAAGTTGCAAGCTATATTATATTATATCTGGACTATTAATGTTAATTTTCGACATAAGTTATCAAGAGTTATTGATTAAACCATCTGTGAAATAAAATGCTGAGTACTTGTTTCATTAGTTCTCATGCAACAAAAGACACATAAAAACGCAATTTTTCTCACAGTCTCAAACGCAACCCCAAAATCGATACAAAACAAAAACTTTCGTTTAATCACCCAACAAAAAACTCATCTTAAAACCCCCGCGCGTACAAACAGACGATACACAACACCAATTAGACACAGTCATAACAATAAAAAAAACTTTAATAAACAACGGAACGCGACACGCCTGAATATTCGGCTAAATTCGCCGGCGCCGAATTGCTCCCTTTAACTGGCCATAATTACAGTCATTGGATGTCATCTTACCCTTAACGAGGACATCAACACAGCTCTAGCTTTTGGATGTACGAAGGGGAGTAAGCTCAACGGGCCTTAGTTTAGAAATATTTTAAATTAATAAGTGCGTGGTGGCCTGTTGGTAACGGACCAGACGCGGCTGCCTACCTGCTGACTACCAACCTTTGGCTGTGGCCGTACCAGTATGAAAGACATTCGGCAAAATCCCTGACTTCTCACAGTAAAATTGTTAATGTCATTTTTATATTCATCTCTGATACAAGTATATCTAACTTGTACTACAAGAGCCGACATAAGTATGTCTATTGTAGTCGGTGGATTCAGATTCAAAAGTGCAGATTTACTTTTGGTGACAATCCTACAAATTTTCCCAATATTATGAGTAACTTTAATCACCGGCTTCTAAAAGTTATATTAATTTGTTAATAATTATCATTTGCTATAAGATGAAGATGAATGTCCTAAGAAAACCTGAGAATTAAAGCCACCAGAATTTTCGGAATAAATAAAATACCGCATCCAAACTCACACGGCTGGCAGGCCAAACGACCAAATAAAGCTTTAAACAATAAATAATATTTTAAAATTAATGCTAATGCCCATATTCCGGGTAAATGTGGGGGGCCCGCGATATAACTCAAGTAACACGTTTCTCCCGTTAATGTGCGAATTTACCTCGGTGATACTTATTTATTATGATTACGGTTGGATAAAGCCGTGATTGATAATTGTTTTCGACAATTAACTGGTTTGCCTGAGTTTGTGCCTGGTTGGTCAGTGTGTGATTAGAGATGCAATTATTATATTTTTTTTAATAATTTCAATTCTGCTGTGGGATTGAATACTTCTTTTTAAATAATGTCGATCTTATTTTGGAGTTGTCTACGGCTAAAAGTGCTTAACCTTCTTACAAAATACAAATTAACTATGTTTGCATACATCAGAATGTTAAAATGCAAATACATCGTCCACCAATGAGAAATGTTTTATTTGTCTCCATTTTATATTTTAAATCGTGTATATCACACAGACTTTTCAAAATGTTTACTAAACTACTCATTCAAACTTAAATAAGTACCGGCAAAAATCCTAACAAAATATAAGAAAAATAATTCGGTAAAGGAATAAAGCTAAATAATAGATGATGTATGCCGTAGTATATTTATAGGACAGGCTTTAGTGGCTATATTTTACTGCTGTCGAGACCGACTTGTCATCGGAGGAAACGCCGAGTTGTTTCGGATGTGTTGTTAAAGAATTAGAAAAACTAAGATAATAATATTATAAGTGATGATAATTAAAGTGTTATTTGAATTGAACCATAGGATTCTAAATTTAAGTTGTAATTCAAATGTCTAACAATTTTCACACCCGTCGAACACAGGTACAAATATGCCTATTTTACTTCGAAACTTTCTTATATTGATCGATAATGTGCGGTCTATATACAATTTCGACCGTTACAGTTTTTGTTAGACGTCTACTTATGTAATAGTGTGAATTGATTATTATCTTGACAGCTTCCGTGGCGCAGTTGGTTAGACGCCTGCTGTGAAACGAGAGGCCGCGGGTTCGATCCTCGCACGAAACCAACTATTTGTATGATTCACAGGTTTGTTTTTCGGGTCTGGGTGTTTGTGAGACCGAAAAAGTCTCTCGTAGTTTCTGATACCCACGACACAAGACTCAATCTTAGTGTGGGGTCAGAACTATGTACTTATGTATGTGACTGTCGGGTGTATATATTTATTATTTATTTTTATCTCAGTGAGGTAATGAAATATACTATCACGAATAGTTTCTTATCCAAAAACACAAATTGACTACATGTTACAGAAACTGTCCAATTTAAGAATCGCCCATTCCATGTTTAATGTTAAAAAACCAATACAGCCATATTCCGTCAAGTTTTCATTTGCCTAGTACAAATCTTTCATAATGCCTAATGCTCAGTCAAAATTGTATAAAAAACTGCAAACACCCCAACTCAAAGAAAACACACCAAATCCACATCTGAAACATTAGCATCAAAACGGGAGCCCTCAATAGTGAACCCTATCAGCGCGACGCCAACAAATCACGCAGTTGAAACAGCGCGCGGTACGAACGACCCATCCGACTGCGCCCTAGCAAACTTGAGTTATTTGCCCAAGTTATCGGCCGAACGTTTATCACTAAAATGTCACATTTAATAATAATTAATGATAATTGCGTTCTAGCTTAGAAACGACAAAGGCGATTGGCCGATTCGCGTAAGTTATTTCAGTTTAACTTGGCGAACACTTGGAATTTGACTAGAGTGCTGTATCTTGTGTAGTTGGTCGTGCGAGTTTTTGGACACGGGTGTCGTGGAGGCCCCTACAATTAGCATGGTGTTTTTTTTTTCCCAAAACGATAATTTAATTAGTTGTGTTTTGATAATGGAAACATTAATTTACAGTCGTTGAGTATAATCGTATGTCTTAATAAAAAATTGCAAATATTGTAATATTGGTAAATATTTTTTTACCTAAGGTACGGTTCCACGTGGATAATAAGACTATCATGATCTCTATTTATCATATCTTATTACCTTGCATGATCTATAATAAACGTTCTAACTATATTATATTTTACGAATTAGTTTTTAAAATATGAATTCTGTAAAATAACCTAGCTTTACAATTTAAATCTACCATTATGATGTTGTTATCACTGTAAGAATGTCATAACCTGAACTGATGCTTATAATATCTCAGACAGGAGGATAAATACCTGATTTTTGTCATTTCTTCGAATGCAATGAAAGTGAAGATTCCTCTCCACACCTCCCCTATTCCTGCAGCTTATTCTTAATCACTTAGCATTGGTACAGGGCGTGAGACAAGGTAAACAATATGAGTAGTCAAACTTGAACTATAAATTCATGGTTACTCTTTACGGAGTGGCGGCTAGTCCTGTGTGCAAACTACTGCATTGTTTGCGTTTTACGCCATACATTATTGAAACTTGGTTATTGTTTCTGAGATAATAGGCCGCGAAATGTCTCTATTTGCTGTGTTATGAGGGTAGTTGTAGTATGGTTGAAGTTATATGTGCTTTTTGATAGTGAAACGTTTGCGTAGCAACACTAAGACTGTGTCTGCAGGATCAAAAGGTAAAAAAATAAAATACAAGACGACTTGATATTATTAAATTTGAAAATTTTCAAACTATTTTGAATTAATTTGTCGGCTCGTTTTAAAGTAACAGAAAAATACAATCGATTTACTAAAAACAACTGTATAGAACACTTTTTTGACGCATTTCTCTCGCTGAGTAAAATACCAAACAACAATCACCTAAGTAGTTTTTTGACCTCCCACTCCTTCTATCCTCCAACGATGATCTAGGTGATGTATGATCTGCTGTGCTTAGCGGTGAATATTTTTCCATTAAGGGGACCTTACGTCCCTTGCCGCCCCTTTCTTTAAAATAATCTTGCGAGAATTTAAATAAATAAACCGCTTGCGAGTGAAGTTCTAAAGTTAACTGCAGATGACACCGTTGCTGAATCAAGATTGCCTCCCGCAACAACAGAACAGTGTCTCAATATCATCAGATTCGCTCATTTAATCCCAAAAGTCATCTATTCTCATAACACGATTGGAATGAACCCCGATCTATCTGTCGACGAAATCTCGACTAAGGCTCCCAACACGATATTAACGAACAACACTTTGTATTGTTCGATACAAGTTTCCATATCGAATTTGTTTCTAAAACTCCGCGCAGGAATGGAGTCGGCGAGGGTACAATGGACCGATGCCCCCGTGAAACTGTTTTGTATTATATAATCTATTAAACGAGAACTTCCTGTTATGTTGTATTATCTAAATATGTTTAATATATATGACCAATTATTTTTAAATTATGGAAGCCTGATATGGAGTATAATATTATTTTTTCCTATACTTTTCTAAGGTATTTTAAAAATCGCTCTGGTCTATAATACCTGTAGTGGCGGTTAGTTAACGGATAAGATTAAATTAAGAAAAGAAATGTCAAGCCTAACATCATAAAATATATTATGATCAAAACATATTCCACCATACTCTGTTATTTTAATGTAGGGTTGGATTGGAAATACTTGTTTTAATTCCAAATTTCTTTGCATCCAACAAAGACAACAAAGACAATAGTCAGGTAGTTACCGCCCAGAATTATTATCAACAATTCCTGTCCAAAATAGACAACTCGCTTCAATAACCACCTCATTCGACGCTGTTATTTGACCCCCTAAATTCATACCTGCTCCATCCCTGCCTCCACGGAGTTAATGGGATGTAAGAGTTAGGTGATAAAGATCTCTGATCGACAATATTTAGTATTACAATACAGGTGTTGTTCAAACAACGGGTAACAGGAGTAACAGGACTGCCCTAATGTAAGGGAAGTTTCGGGATAACGGGATACAACGATTGTATTATCGAAACTGAGTTTTGCACGCGGACTCATTTGCATTTATGTGCTAATTTGATTTGGGTTTTATTATGTTCAAGGCCTTATTAGTGATGGGCAGGCAGGATCTGAACCTATGTTTGTAAAAAAATACAATTTTTTACGGATTTTATTACGGTTAAATTTTTACATTTTTTGACGACTGCCCGCTCCGTGACCACGAAAGCTGTAAAGTAATCGAAACGTCGCGTCGGTAAATGTAAAAAATTAAACCGAATCCGCGATAAAATCCATAAAAAATAGTTTTAAAATTCCAATGTGTAACATTCGCATAAATCTAAGAAACCACTGTTTGTGATCAAAGATTCCTAAATCACCTCTTTATGTGAAAATATTGGATTTTACTCAATATTGGATAATTTGTCGATAAGTTTGATGTAGTTTAAACAGTTCTTCGTAAAAAAAGCACAAACTAATTTTATTAACAGCCCAAAAAGTCCAGTTAACTAAACATAGGTAAGAGTGGGAAATACAAAGTAAATGGAAGAAAATAAACATTTAAAGAATACACATGAAACAATCAAACAATAATTACATTTCTCAGAATCCAAATATCTTTATTCATTTTTCTTTTTTTATCTCCTTTTCGTCCGCGGTGCTTTAATCTTATGACTAATGGGCGGCGATCTCTTGCTGGATCTGTCACACCTGGTCAATTAAATAAATATTTATTTATTAGACAACCAGTAGTTGCTACATTATTGTTTATGTTAAAAATAGAGTAAAACTACATACATACAAAAATTCACGCCTTTATCCCCGAAGGGGTAGGCAAAGGCGCCACCAGGACACCCACATTTCGCCTTGCGTTCCGCCTATGTACCGTCCCACGATGTGATAGGGGGCGAGCCTATCGCCATATCAGGCACAAATTCCTGACTCCGGGCTGATAATGAATAGAAAAAGTCAATATCACTTTGCCCGACCCGGGACTCGAACCCGAGACCTCAGCTTGTAACCGTATCGTAATAAAACTACGCCACCGATGCAGTAAGGTAAGGAGTAAAACTATAGTAATTTTAAATGCGCTATTTTTTAAGGTGTCACAGCATGCACAGAATGTAAACTAGTAACATCATCTTATTTGTGAAAGCTAAACACAAAAATATTTACAATATTTAAAACATAACAATATATAGACCACGCACATAAAAAATACAATAAGTGTATACAAAACAAAATTAAGAAGAAAGAACAAATAAACGTACTTAAGAATTTAAGAAAGAAAATCATTTAAAAGGCTAAATATAATTTTATTTATCTCTGTCTTTCATTCAGGTGGGAGCGTGTACCCACAACATGCGTGGAATCAAATCCTTCCGTTCATTACATGGAGATGACATTAAGATAATATTCCGATCGGTGTGCGGAGTTGTACCAATGTGTTCCTCTGGTTTGGTAACTTTAATGAATACGCTACCTCGTATCATCAACCCTTTCCGTGATGGATAGAGGATCTTTATTATATAGATTATAGGCCGACAAAATTGTGAAACCGGTGAGATAGTCACTGATTCTTGCCGGTCTATATTTCTATTTGGATTGTTTTATTCTTATGTACCTACCGAAGTCGGTGCGGTCACTTTGCTGCGTCAGTGAAAAAAGTGTCAATTGAAAAGAAATTAAATATAATTTTATTTCATAAATAAGCGTGGATAGATAATTTAGAGTTTGTTGATTAGATTCATTAATTATGGACGGACAATAAAATTCTCATATTATTACAGATAATGCCATAAATATTTTTCCAACTACAAAGCGAATATTGCTATCGACCATAAATATTAGACCTCGTGTTTTAAAGCGACCGAAATTGGAAACCTTAAACAGTAATCTTACAACCTAAAGAATCACATTAACAGTTTATTTAAATGTACTGCACCGTACCAAAATATAACCTCCATTTATCCCGTATTATATTATACAAAAAGTCCTAAGGGACGACTATTTACTACCGGCTCAAATTTTACGGCAGTAACAAACACACCCGCGTCCAAATTTACACAATATCAAACTAGAGTTTCCATCCAAAACGTTTAAGAAAACATGCAAATTAGACACATTTGTTCAATTAGGGTACATCCGTTGGCAACACGACGTACGTACATCGGCAGTTTAATTAAACAGTAATTATGGAGCCGATTAACAAACAGTCGTGTACGCAACGACGTTTCGGTGTTGTCAGGTTAGCGGATTACCCGAGTTTTAGGGAGTTTTTGGACTACCAATGGGAAATTTTCACATAGGAAAATGACCAAGCGCTCATGAATGCTCACAATACCTAAAGAAACGGCAGGGAAATATAAAAAAAACATCCCAGGGAAATCCACATACGATAATTAATACTCCACGAAAATTTTAACATATACTAAACTATACTATCATGGTGGAATAAGACCTAACCCGTACAAATTCTAGAAGATACTCACGCACACCATGTTAATAGATGAATTTCAAAGCCAATGTTGTTATCGATTTTTTTTATAAATAAATAATTTCGTATTCCATATCTTGGAAAGGAAATAAACTCAACCATTTATGGATACCTCTAGTGACCCTTTAGCGATACGGGCCTAACCTGATACACAAATATTCTACATAATATTATCCTTATTTGCGTTGTCTAGTATATTTCGGTTATAAACTGGCATCCCCGCTATTTATTAAGCCGCGCTCGCGCCCGCTGGCGCTCCGTTCGACAAATGAGCTGATCGCGCCCGCTTACAAATTGGGTGTATTAATACTCACTACTGGGACACACCGCTCGACTGATATAGGTGCAGCATTTGGATTTTTTTTCTTTTGTTTTTTATTATCTAAATAAAAAATATATTTTGACTATAAATGCGGGACATAGGGGTATAAAAGAGATAAGTTCTGGAAAAAAGACTTATTTTTATAAGTTAAGTTATCGATTAGATTCATCATTCAATGTCAAACTTTATGTAAACATAGTTTCATTTGTTCTTCTTTTTTATAATTACAATAAATTAACCTTCATTTTTTATATTTTTCTATTCCGCACGCGCAGTTTTTTTTTTTTTTTGCTATTTCCGCTCGTTTACCTCAATACCTTTTAACCAAGTTACAAGTAATTTTAAATGGAGTTTAAACTTTATTTATTCATTTTTAAACGGTCACAATGCCGCACAGTTATCTGGTGATGGCATGGAGTTAGAAGTCGGTGTCGATTCGGTAACGCGGCCTGTCGAACGCTCGTCTCGCGGAGTAACCGGCAGACGGCTCGCGGTACGGTGCGGGAGCTCGGTCAATATTATGGAAATGGTTTATTGTGTTTGTAAATTAATTATATTGTAATTAAATATATATTTTTTCTATGGCATATATTAAAAAGGCATATACTCATTTTTGTGATATATTTATTATTAAATCTTTAAGAATACGATTTCCATGTCATATAAATTCCTAATTAAGCCACTAAAAAACAACTCAGGATATAAAAAATTATTAAGTTCGAAATGATTTTCTTATAATTTTAACTCCTTTTTATTTCGACTTTCCTATGCTTTGTAATTACTTTTTAAAATGGGTCTATTATAACAAGAAAATTTGTTGACATTTTTGTTTAGAATCTAGCGAAAACGTATTTATTAACATTTAGAAACGTTTCCAATGACCTCAACATCAAATACAAACTAGAAAAACCCATCCAAAAACACGGCTCCCGCACCGCACCGCAATCCACTCGTCGATAAATTGCGAAGTGATATCGGTTTAATTTGAGCGTCTTGACGCCACGCCGACGTCGACGAGGTGGGCCGGAATGTTAATTAAACAGGCCCGGGACGGACCGGGACGGGACGGGATGAGACGGACCGGCCCTCGTGTGCCACTCACCCACTTCACACTTCGGATACACTCCGATTGATTTCAGTTGCAATTACCTGGTTGGGATTTTTAGTAAAGCTGTTAGATTAGGTCTTATAGGGTTGTTGCACGAAATATGTATAAAGTTACGCAGTGTATGTTGACTTTCCTGGTTCGATTCCTGTGTAAATATTTTTTATGTTGTTATATGCAATATATGACAATATGCAATATTTGACAGCCTCCGTGGTGCAGTTGGTTAGACGCCGGTTGTGAAACGAGAGGCCGCAGGTTCGATCCCCGCACCAAGAGAATTGTTTGTGCGGCCCACAAATATTTCTTTCGGGTCCGGGTGTTTGTGAAACCGAAAAGTCTCTCGTATTTCTGATACCTGCGACACAAGACTTAATTGATCTTAATGTGGGGTCAGGACTATGTATGCGACTGTTGGATGTATTTGGATGTATTTATAGAAGAAATGTCACGTTACGCCGAATTAATGTAAATATGGAAGAAGGACAAGAAGAGACATAGTTACACGTTTATATTTGTATACTACAGTCTGCATAGCTTTTTCGGATCATAGCATGGTACATACCGGGTATATCAAGACTGCGACCGAAAACGAAGCCAGGTGGTAGTTTTAGTGATTACAAACAGGATGCAAATAAAAATTTCGCCGAAACAGTGAAAGATATTTTTTTAGTTTTTCTTTGGTAATCGTCGTGTTTGGGTGGTAAATACCTAGTTTTTGCGAAAATACTAATTTAAGCCCTTACGTACCATTGCATGTTTAAAAATAAAGAGGTTTACATGTTTATTTTAGGAAAACTGTGTAAATATCACCGAAATACGACGATAAGTAAAAAATTACAAAAAAAAGTTGTCGATTTTTTTTTTGCGAAATGTTTAGTTGCATTGTGTCTAAAGTCACTAGTACTACCACCTGGCTTCGTTTTCGGTCGCGGTCTTGATATACCCTGTATATTTACCTATATCTACAATAAACTGGCCAAAGCAAAAATAAAACTTCTATTTCCTAACATTACCTCGAACAAAACTCTTCAACTTAACATTAATAAATAAAAATACACCGTGAAAATACCTATAACAAAACCACCCTCTTCCTCCCTCAAGGTGAAAAAATCAATGAGTATCGAAGGGGTTTCGTATCATTTTTAATTAACATTCTTATCTGGGGGAGCAGACTTTAGATCCACTGGAAGTTAGACTTCCACCCTTTGTTTTGTTTTATAAATGTATTCATAGTAATATTGGCTCTAATCGACAGCCTCCGTGGCGCAGTTGATTGAAAATCGGCTGTGAAACGAGAGTCCGCGGGTTCGATCGACGCACCGTGAAAAATATTTGTGATCGACGGGTATTTGTCTCGTTTCTGGGTTTTTTGGGACCGGAAAGTCTGACGCAGTTTCTGATATCCACGATATAAGACTTATTTCGTCTTACTGGGGTCAAAGCTACGTATGTGACTGTTGGGTATATAAAAAAATGCTGTAACGAATTATTGTAATCATACTGTCGACTTACACACCTCTGACTTTTCGGAGTTATGTGTGTATTGATCAATCACCACGCACTTTAACGGTGAAGGAAAACATCGTGAGGAAACCTGCATACCGTAGCGATTTTAAAGAATTTCTACGGTATGTAAGTCCGCCAACCCGCACTAGGCCAGCGTGGTGGACTATATGGCCTAACCACTCTCAATCGATTCTCTCAATTGTAGAGTAGGCCCGTGCCCTGCAGTGGGACGAATATGGGCTGATATAGATATAGATATAGACTGTCGACTTAAACAAGATGGACGAATGACTTGATAAAAATTGTAAAAGCAGTGGCTTGCTATGGTGAATATTACGCTATCATGACACGCAGTGGTGTAAGAGTGTCCACTAGTCTCTGTGAAAATCCTAGGGAAGTAATAATATGTCCAACAGTCAACTTCATGTAACTGAAGATGATTGTGATGATGAATTAGACTATCCGAATGCAATGAAATAGAACTCAAAATAGTTGAGATAAATAAGATATTAATGTAACTACGTAAATATTTCACATATTATATGGTTTACAAATATTGTATTGCAATGACAATTATTGTCAATACAAAAAAAGCAACACTTATAAATCTAATTAAATTAATTTTTAATTATAAAGGAGTGTCCATATCCTTTCATAATCACCCAAACACGGGAAAGAACCTCAATAAAGGAATATGGGTTTATGCTCAATTAAGTAACAAAAGTCAATAGCATACTCTTTAATTACGAAATCAGACACCGTAAAAGAAAAACAGAATACACAATAGCAATGGGCGATATACAACAATCTCTATCGAACGGCGAGGACGAGACAATGCAAAAAGGCGCTAATTTCGCGAAACCAAAAAGTGGTAATGGTTATGCGTTGCAGCGCCAGCGCGTTTGTCTCGCGATAACGTGCGCTTACAATTAGCCTGGGATGGTGTTACGCAAGAGTGAGAATGTTTTTTTCTTGCATTGTAGCAATATTGTCAACGGCATCCTATTCTTAGTGTTGCTAAATCACTTAACCAAACAGCCAACGCGTTTGTGAAGTTCGAAATCTTAACTCACTAGGGATCGAAATCAGTTTCAAGCTGTTGTATGCATTAACAAAAATATACCAAGTTACAAAAATGATATTTTTGAATTAATGCGCAAACATGTTTTATAAAATGTATGTTACAATGTACGCGAGCTAATCTATATATATAAAAGAGGAACCTGATTGACTGACTGACCTATCAACGCACAGCCGAAACTACTGGACCTAGGAACTTGAAATTTTACACAGTGATTTCTATTGTGACGGAGGGTAGCACTAAGAAGGGATTTTGGGAAATTCTACCCCTAAGGGGGTGAAAAGGGTGAAAAACTGTTGTATGGAAAATCTAAACCATTGAAGTTACAATTGTCAAACTTGGCAGTTTAATAAATCATTCAATAACAAAATTAACTGCATACTTTATTTGTCTAATAATTAACATTAAAGGGGTTAAAATAAGGGTTGAAATGTTTAGAAACTGGGTGATTTCCTTCCTACCCGATCAACGCACAGCCGAATCTACTGGAGCTAGAAACGTGAAATTTTACATAGGGGCTCCTATTGTGACGTAGGGTAGCAATAAGGAAGGATTTTTGGAAATTCGACCCCTAAGGGGGTGAAAAGGGTAAAATACTGGTGTATGGAAAACCGAAACCCTTGAAGTTGCAGATATCAAACTTGACTTTTTAGTTACTCATCTAGAAACAAGAACAACTGCATACTCTCTTTTCTTATAATTAACCCTAAAGGAGTGAAAATAAGGGTTGAAGTATTGTAAAACCGAACTACCGGATCAACGCACAGCCGAAACTACTGAAGCTAAGAACTTGAAATTTTACACAGGGGTCCCGATTGTGACGTAAGGTAGCACTAAGGATGGATTTTCGGATATTCATCCCCTAAAGGGGTGTAAAGGGTTAAAAACTGATATAGGGAAAATTTAAACCGTTAAAGTTACAATTGTCAAACTTGGCACTTAAGTTATTCATTCTAAGACAAAAATAATTGCATATATTGTTGATCTAAAATTAACCCTAAAGGGACGAAAATAAGGGTTGAAGTTTTGTAGAATCGAATTGCCGGACCAACGCACAGCCGAAACTACTGAAGCTAGAAACTAGAAATTTTGCACAGTGGTTCCTATTGTGAGAGAAGGGAGCATTAAGAAAGGATTTTTGAAATTTCAACCCCTAAGAGGGTGAAAAGGGTAAAATATTGTTGTATGGAAAATCGAAACCGTTGAAGTTGCAGACATCAAATCTGATTCTTTAGTTACTCATCTAAAACCAAAAATGAGTGCGTACTCTGTTTTCTTAAATTTAACCCTAAAGGAGTAAAAATGAGGGTTGAAAAATTTATATGGAAAATAAAACTGCTGAAGTTATTCTTATGAAAATTTAACTTTTGTCCCATTCGAACGACTTTTCAATTCAGTTTGAGCGAGAAAATAAACATTCGATACTTAAAATAGGTTTTAAACTGTATATGAATAAGGCTGTTTATCTATTGATTCGATTGATCTCAAAGTCGATATCTGAGTTCCGATAATCTAAATTTATATTCAGAATTGAAAATGTTGGCCGTCAGTTATTTATTGATGCGATTGGTCTCTGAATCGATAACTGACGGACCCATTGATAATCTAAACTCAGAGTCAGAATTGGAAATAGAAAATTTGCACGATGATTTTTGTTAAAAGTTTACGTAAAGGTTACAATGGCATAGTTTTAGCGATATAACGTCTACATTATCTTAAACACGCAGACGAAGTTGCGGGCAAATGCTAGTTAGTTATATGTTCATCTACATGAATTCAAAAGAATTCTAAGAAGTAGAACTATCAAGCAGCAGAAGCGGATTAGTTCTCAGTAATATTGCATAATACCATCCGCGCTCGCAATTAGACGTGACTTGGCGACTATAATCGTTAATGTTTAGTGCCGGTCACATATTTCTGTACCTTTGTGCAAATGCACCCTCCGTCTACGTACCGTTCGTATCTACTTCGCGTTACGTCGGCACACGCCGGCCTGCGCCGACCAATCAGGAAACACAGTTATTGCCAACGGATACTGGCCATCACTGCTCTTTTTTCAAATATAAGATTTGAATATGGAACTTTATTGTTGGGCGTTCGAAATTGTGTTGGATATTATCGTGAGGGAGATATGGGATTAGTGATGTTATGAAATGGTAAAGGCTATTATATATTTTGATCTTATGGATTAGGAAAGTTTTGTAACTACGTTAAACAGTAAGCACATAATACAATCTTTTATAAGGTGCATTTGTCGGAAAGCATGATAAACGGTCGATTGCTGATGTAAAAAGTTAAAAATTCTGTAATTGGATTAGTCATTGTTTTAATTAAACTCATCCGCCTAGAAAAGAATAAAGGTGATTTAGAGCGATAAATACAGATTTTTTCATCTAATCAACTATATTACTAAGTAATTAAATACGTTCTATGGCAATCCTATATATTGTACCAAAAATTTTCGCTATATTTTCTTCCACCCGCACAGATTAAGTGAAGTTAATATTTACAGAGTGGATAATTAGCGACACATATCGGCGCGTTGATTTCTCCTGGGCGCGCTGAGCCGACGCCTCCGTACATTAACACGTTTTATTCCAACTCCCGGCTTATTTGAGGGGAGTGGTCCTGATTTTAGCTTCATTTCGGGTACCGTTTTCTTGTAGGAAATGTTCAATATAAATGAAGAAAGAAAATTAATTAAATATTGTTTCGTGTCAATAAAGTTCTAATTCCATAATTAATAGGGATCGGTGCAACGTAACATTTTAGATATGTTGCAGAATTATTTATTAGTCGTATGACGGGTTGATTACTTCACATCAATTATTTTGGGGGCAGGCCTTTTACATCACCTAATGCGGTCGCTTCACATGCAAAATTATTGGGAAAAAATTCTCAGGCATATATTTCTCAGGCATTTATTTTTCCAAATGTGGTTGGGTCGTTCCGTGATTTCGTGCAAATTTCGTCGTTCCGCGGGAGTTAAAAAAATGACAAAAATTCAAGAATGTTATTCAATAAAACAAATCTAGCATGCTTTTTTAATGGTATTCAAAAGAAGGCACTTTTCTATCTTGTGTAGATTTATAGATATAGGATAGCAATTATTATACAAAAGAGCTCAACGCGTACTGCTCGGAGCAGGTTTGCGGACCACGTACTCACTATGTTGTTTGTTTTTGGATTACATATAATATGGCAACGGTTACAGTTACGGCTTAAAACAATAAAGTGTAAATCAAATAGTAATTTGATAAGAAAATCATTCATTCACTTCCATAATCGTTCATTACCATCCACAAAAATAGGATGGTACGGATGGGGATGCAACGGAAATGAATGATAATTTGAAAAAACTTCTTAAATAACTGACTAAATATACATTATGACTAATTCACAATTAAATAGGATTATAGCCTATAGACAAGGCGTAACTTATAGAAATTATAGTAATATTAAGTGCTACTTCCCCTTTATAATTGAACGGAATGTAATGAACCAATATTAGGACAAAATACTTTCGAAGACACAAAGAACGTATATAATTTCATCAGCCTGTAAGACACGGCCACGTTGTTTTGCCGACGTGGCTAAATGACCGCTACGAGCAGATTGCGTCATGACTCACGAGTGAGGATTTACAAAGGCGCATACGAATTCAACTATTCTAGCGATGGAAGGAAATGACATTTTTTGTGTGACAAAATTTTAGGACCTTTTTTTAATCGTTTATACAACGATTTTATTTTTAAAAATACTATTATTAAAATAATAATTAATTAAACTAACAGATTATCGAAGAATTTGAAGAAAATAATTGATCCAAAAAGAAATAAACAGAATCAATTCAATTTCGACACACTTTGGACACAGAGGGTAATGAGAATTTCAGGCGATAAACTACGATAAATCAAAACTTAACTAAAATATTGAAACTTTTAATGATACTAGTTTTAGGAAACTTGATATGAAGTACATTCGAAAAAAAATCTTTAAAAAAAGGCATTGTTTCATGGTTTTATTTGGCTGGATATGTAATTTGCACGAAATCACGGAATGACCCGGTTGCTATCTATGAATACCGTCAAATATAAACAATATTAAACCACAGATTTAATTCTTAAAGCCCGCGTCTGAGCCATTCAATTAAACTGGCTGAAGGAGGCTTCCAATTACGTTGTATCGCGCGCCCTGATTTCTCCCGGGCTGCATACAGAGCTCATGCTACACTTTTATTTCATGCAGATGATTAAATTTCTGATAGCCATGTGTCTTGGAATTTCACTCGTTTTAAGGAGGCTGGTGGGTGTTATTTTAACGAGGATATGCGGGGTTTAAAAACATTTTGACATTTTAAAAAATCAATTTTTATATACTTATTTAAAATGTCGTGATTATAAAGTGCGTGGTAACCCATTGGTAAACGGACCAGACGCGGCTGCCAACATTTTCCGGGCGGTTGCGGATTTAAATACAAGGGCACCCCTCTGACTTTTCGGAGTCATGTGTGTTTTGATAAGCAATCACAACGCACTATAGCTTTTTTTCTGGCACGGCATAGTGACTGCATTGCACCTGGTGATAAGTGTTAATGCTGTCCAGATAGAGTATCAGGTATCAGACGGTAGTCTCATACCATTCGATACAATCATGCCGGCCCGCTGAGATGTCTCTTCACGCAACGGCGGAAGGTACGCTACGCTACTTTAAAATATACCCGTTTTTATCATGCCGAAGGAGTTGCGTTTTTTTTTATCGCTAGTTATTATTATCTAACAATTTTGATAGCTCTTAAAACCAATTACGCCACACCTATTAAAAGAAAGAAAGAAAAAACATTTATTATTGCATGGCCAATACATACAACAAGAACAATGTAACATATAAGGTACTAAACAATATGCCGTTATATGCGCATGGCCAGACAACAATGACCCCCCATTCAGCTATATGCTGCAATACAGCGCAAGTGTGCTGCAGCGCTGATTTTCAATGGAGGGTCAGTGTGACATCCGGACGCCATGTTTACCAGCAACATATTTGCTGAATTATTTTTTATTATTAACATACAAGAAGGGAAAAAAAAGTAATAATAAAAAGAAAAAAAAAAAACAAAATAAAAATAATAGCAACATCAAACAAAATTAATAGTAATAACAATTCCAAATAAAAAATAACAGTAACAATTCACAAACACAATTCTAATTAATCCTTATGAAAAATAACACATTTCAAACAGTGAAGTATGGCAACTGCAATTCATTTCACCCACAGAATAAAGAGTAACATAAAAACAAAAAAAAAATTAACTATTAACAAAGCTATTTAAATTCAACGTCATAGAAAAATAATTGGCAATTAAAAAATAACCCAACATTAAGACTTTCTGATTGCCCAAAGAAATTCATAAACAGTATCAGATATAATCCAGACAAGATGCAGTTTCCAGTTGTAATGGGAGCAGCGACACGAGCGGCGCCGGGGGCGGTTCTGGGCGAAGGGGTGAGGCGGCGGAGGAGGCGAAAGGGGCGAACTTTTAATTCTCCACCGCAGACATTGACGGCGGACGATTGGAGAACTTACAGATAAGTACAAGTTTTGCATCACTGCAGCTGATAGCGGAGCGTTCACACCGACCGTTATAAGTTGCGTTTACTATGAACCTCTTGTTCTTTAATGGGTGGAGGTAATTGGTCCTTTGATGGAAAAAACTAATATAGTTCGATTGGATGAGACTCGATTTGTTTATGGCTACGGTCAACAAACGTGCTGAAAGGTGTTAGCATCGATTTTTTAATTTATATTTTTTTATTACAAAATGTTACTCATCAAACCTCGATTTATCTTCTACACGATTTATAATAAAAAAAGCGGCCGATCGTAAACTTCAGATTAAACCATCATGCTATGCAACATGCATCAGTATGCACTCGTATAAAAAGTAGAATCTAAATGCTGCTCACTTTTGTTATGGAATATTTTTTTCAATGATGCTTCAAAAATTGATTTAATTAGTTACATAACACATAACAATTCATTAAGCAATAGTCAATATACACTATCACGTCCTCAAATCATCTACAATTTTACATCGATAAAAAACACGACATAAATTTTAGCTGTTTTCAGTTCTGCCATTGTAAAGTTAACCAGCCCGATCGGCAAAACAAAAGGTAGCGTAATCAAGGAAAAAGTCGTGTTAGAGTCAGCGGATCGTAATGACACATATTTGAGATCTAAACAATGTTTTAATGCGACCCAAACTCCCTTACGCAGATGGGTGAGCGTATTTGTTTAGGACAAGCTAACGGCTGACCGTTAAGCGACGTGGACTTGAGGACTAAGTTATAGGAACGGGCGATTTCGGGGCGAAATTCAAAAACAATGTGTCGAAATTTTATGAGGGCCAACAGCAGCAAGCCGGGTTGTAGCTGGTAAGTGAATTTCAATGCAAACTGAGTGTCTACGTAAGTTTAACACATGCCGGTTTAATCATGTATAATCATGTTATGTCAATGAAAATCAGACGCCAAAAATCGGACCAGATGGCACAACATCGTGCGCGGAGGATTGTTACCCGGATGGCTGTCAGATGTCAATGAAATGTGTTATGGGTTCTGTTGTAAAAAAAAACGTTCATCTCAGTGCTGCTTTTATGCAAAGGTATACATTTACCAGGATGACCAAGGATGCCTAGGACAAAATATTAATACTGTACAATTAAATTTGTTACCAAGTTTTGGGAATACAAAATAAAACGGTTAGGAAAGTGTAATTGCAATAGCCATTATGGTATTTGGGATTGGGGTTACTGAAAATTCATTCTCTCAAATAATAATTTATTACTCCAATCTAGCCAGCCAATTCATGATATAAAGAACAATCTACCATTACAAAACCCTCAATTCCTACAGCCATTTCCACTTACTTTTTTAAATTCTGCATCTTAACCCCTCTGCTCTCTTATACCTCAGCCCACACATACAGGGCGTTACAGGTGCGAGATTAAATGGCCGTCGTGTATACAGGGTGTTCATTACGATATTGCCAGTACAGGGTGATACAGCCGGCGGTTTTTATTAGGCGCGTCATAACGTTTCATGTTTTTTGCTGTTTTTGATGTGAATTGAAAACATGTTTGATCTGGGGACCGCTATTGTCATCACTGTATATTGCCCTCGGTTTAACAAGGGTTTACAACTGTTCGTGATTTGCTTGATTTTATATGTTTTAGTACCGTGAAATTGCTATAATGATTTTGGTCGAGGCTCCCTACGTGATGTAGGAATATCGGGAATTTCAGAGTGAAATTTTGTTCAAGTCTTTTTATATGATGTTCACATAAGGAAGCCTATATTGAACTGTAATATTGGATTTATATAAGATATAGCTTACTAATCTAACAGACAGACTCTGCTACAGTGTTCTAGTAACAACTCATAGGCTTGCTAATGCCTAGTCCAGGAATTCTCTATTATGAATTAGTACTTCCATTTCATATTTCTGATAACCCCGGATTGATATGATCACTATGTAGTTTAAGATGTGCAATAAAGAGCATAAGTAAATAAATTAACTAATCACCAACCTATCACAAAATACCCTTGTGGATAGTCCAGACGCCAGAACATCTTCAAAATAACCCGTAACAATCGCAGGGTCATGTATACCAAACAGCGCGCTGCAAGTGTCTATATTGTTTACGGTGCATCGATTAACCCGTAACAGGTGGAGGGAAGTGCCCCGATGAGTTAGTGTTATATTTACGGGTATGTTCGTCCCGATCGTAACTCAAGTCAAGTCAACCTGATCGCGACGAGTTTGTTGCGCGTGCATCGCAATTTATTGTCAGTACGTGGACTATCATGCAACATCTTATGTCCCGGCCTGTTTTAATAACGTAGAATGCATTTTTGTTGCTCTTTTGGTTTGTTGACTGTATGTGGTAACTTTATGAGTATATTTTGAAGTATAATGTCGGTTAGTTTGGTACTAAGTAGTTCCGTGCTTCTAGATAATCGAGATTCTCGACTCAATAAGTAGATCAATACGTACGTTTTAATGCGAATAATATTACTCTTCCTGAATGGATTGTGTTGCATAAGCGGTGAGATCATGCGAATTGTTATTCATTGTCACATTCAGTAGGTTTTTAAAAGTGATCCATCAGCGTCATAGTCATTAATCATTGCTATTAAAGTGACCTGTATGAAAGTTCCTGCATTCAATGAATTCAAAAAACACTCATTAGATTATCATCATCCGTTTAACCTTTAAATAATAGTTAATGAATACATTTCACTAAATAAGAAAAATTGCCAAACTTAGAAGTTCACCAAATACTTCAAAATATATCGCTCATCCAATAGAACAATGACGTCTTAGCTATTTTTCAGGAGAACTTTTTAAAAGTTTGAGATTTAAAATATAATGTATTTCCAATCATTCTGATGAAATTATTTTAATATTAATGTAAGTAACTGTACTATCAATGATAATTTACAATAACTTCATGAGAAACTCAAGAAAACTTTTCAATAAGATATTCAAAAGTCATTTTCGACTTTTTGTAATTACGTCGTTGTTCCATTGGATGAGCGATATATACAAAAAAAATCTACTAAAAGAAAATAACCTTTATTTCACAATTGCATTTATATAAACATAATCAGAACAAGCACGGGACCTTACCATAAAATTGAAATTACAACATTAAAATGTAAAATGAGCCCGAAAGCTCATCTTTGAGCATTTAATTCGATATTTTATATTATAGACAATAATCAGAACCTTATTCAAACGCATCACGTCCCATGCTAACACTAAAATTTTAATTAAATATATCGAAATAAAATCATAAATATCGTGCGACGTAAATTCGTACCTTTATTAAAGTCATTAGAAGGGTTGGAGCGTGGTACATCAAGATATGTATTATTGTGTTTCCTCACACGAACGAGAGTGGACGGGGCCCTTTCGACCCCCCCACCCGCGCCGGGTTTGGTCAATACAATTAAGGCCGGGACAAGATTTCACACGTACCATTTGAATTTTAAACAATAGTTTGTCATATAAATTTAATTTTATATTCCTGTTTTGGCACAGGGTGTTCTGAATAATTAATACCACTATTCGAAATAAAATTATAGTGAAATACTAAACTTGTTAATAACTGCAAAGTGGGTTATAGACATTTAACACCACCTACCACAGATGAGCAAATTAGTCTTTCAGACGAGATGGTCTAATTCATCACTTTCAACCATAGGCCTCCTTATAATATTTCCACAGTTGATCCTTACTCATATACCCAGTCTAGTAAATTAATATCATATTTGACTTTTCAGTACTACTGAACTAATATTAACATTGTATATGCTTTTTTGATCACTAATACATAGGGTAGCGTGGCCGAGCGGTCTAAGGCGCTGGTTTAAGGCACCAGTCTCTTCGGAGGCGTGGGTTCGAATCCCACCGCTGCCATGTTTTTTGTCACAGTTAATCTGTTACACTACCCACCCTAGCTTATCCAGTCTATTTATATTAAACTAAAAACTATCTTTAACTATGCTTTACTTTAACGAACTAAATTATTTACCAACTCAAAATTCAGACCTAGATATTTTTATTGGGTAGATTATTCATAGGCCGATGTTCAAAAGTGGACTTCCTCTAGCTGAATAGAACATCAAAATTACTACAAAGTCTAAACACTAATACAATCTACATTAACAGTCACCATCAACAAAAGCCATTGTACACAACCCATAACCCGGGAGCAGACATCCTGTAGGTTATGATTTGGGCGGCACATTTAAAATAAATTGGTGTATAAAACTAAGGATAGACAAGGGTTTACACAATTAACTCTTGTCGGCGCAGTTAAGAATAAAACATTTCGGATTTGGGCCCCGACGGCCGCTGAATGGTTGCTTTCTGAAACTGCCCACGTTACTTCTCTTTAGATAAGGGCGGGTGCCGTTGGAGGGTTAAACTTTGGTTTAGGTGACGGTTTAATTGAGTTCGTGATGAATTTTAGATGTGAATACTATTTGAAAATATGATAAATCTAAGAAGTTCAGTAAAAATGTAATTTGGACACACTAATATTGTTCGTAGTTAATTATCGCTTGGTTTACGGTGAAGAATATCCCACCATTTTTCATAATTTTCTACACCCATTTAGAAAGAATTGCAGTATGGCATAGGCTTCCAGTATAAGGCTCATTATACTTCCTAAATCAGAGGAAGACACGTATCCAGAATGAATACTGTTCAATCAGAGGGTGTTTATTACATTGGTATAATTAATATATTGCGTTAAAAAATCATATTGTAAAACTGAAAAGATTTGTCATGGGACGATGTCTCCAAACTACTAAATTAATAAATCATATCAATGGCCAAAACTAGAAAAATAATTGATGTATAGACCCATCAGCTAAACCATACCTAGGTATTAATAATATGCAAATCCACGTACCTTTAATCGCAAGTTAAACCATGTCGATGCGACCCACCCCGCGGCCGTTTACTGCGTCGCCTAACAGCTTTTACGGCGCGACCGAAAACGACTCGTACCACAAAATACTAATTTTCCTTTAACAAAACGTATCTAAACTTTTCTAATTACTGTAAACGCGACGTCCCGCAATTCGTGATTGCAGTTGTCTAAGTATCATAACCGTTCGTGTTTCATTCGCAATTGATAGCTGCTTTGCTGTGGATTAACGAGTGATCTTTTTAAATACGAGGGTAGGTTATTGGGTCCTAACTTGGCAACGGATTGGGTATTATTTCCTTTTTTTGTGTCTAATAAACGTCTGTGTTCTTTAAGTTATTTTATAACAGATTGAATATAATTGCTAAAACTATAGTTATAATATTATGGTGTTGAAAAAAATGACATACATACATAATAAACTTACGCCTTTATCCCAGAAGGGGTAGGCAGAGGCGCCACCAGGACACCCACATTTCGTCTTTTATGTTCCGTCCCATGATTAGATAGGGGGCGAGCCTATCGCCATATCAGGCACAAATTCCTGACTCCGGGTTGATAATGAATACAAAAACCCAATATCACTTTGCCTGATCCGGGATTCGAACCCGAGACCTCAGCTTTTGCAATCATACCGTAGTACAACTGCGCCACAGAGGCAGTGAAAAAATGCCATGCTAAAGTATATTTATATCTGAAGATTTATAAAACTTTCAAACATTTTGGATAGGTACTTGGTCCATGGGGGTCCCAAATACCAAAGATTTGTTAACTTTTAAAACCTCCCAAATCCTAATAATCAGCAACTTTGGAAAGTCTACTGTGTTTGTTGACAGCCTCCGTGGCGCAGTTGCTTGGACGCCGGCTGTGAAACGAGAGGCCGCAGATTCGATCCCCGCATGAAACAAATGTTTATGTGAACCAGAGGTATTTGTTTCGGGTTTGGGTGTTTGTGAGACCGAAAAACTGTCTCGTAATTCCTGATACCCACAATAATGACTCAATCTTAGTGTAGGGTCAGGACTATGTATGTGACTTTTGGGTATAGGTATTTATTTATTTATCATAATCCTCCCTAAACAATCCATTGTAAAAAGATGGTGAAAAGCATCCTCTGTCCATTTCCCTTTTTACCAGATACGTGCCAACAAAATAATGAAATTAAATGAAATATCCTTTGTCACGTAACGCGACGCAAAGCAAGCCGCTAGTTGTGATATTAATTCAATAAACAACATCGCATATGCAATGGTGGGCGCCAATAATTCGCACGCGCGTACCCACGCCGCTCGGACAAGATGGCCGCGCACCTTTTGGCGGGAAATCTTTGTCGTTGAGCTTGGAATTATTGGGGCTGTGTAATCTAAACAGGTTATAGGTGAATTATTTTTCCAATTGATGACAATAAACACAGATTTTATTGTTGTACAGAAACAATTGAAACAATAAATAAATAAAAGATTAATATAATACATCTACTTCTGATACGGCTTAACTATTGATGTTGTGATTTCTGTGTTATTAAATTTGATTTATGATTGAGTCTTATTGACCATAATATGCTGTGTTCTTTTTAATTTTAAACGTCTTAATACTTCATATTAAGTTTCACATAAAATAAATTTTATATTGTACAATCTTTGTTAAAGACTTAATAAAAGTTTCTCGATTCATTTGTGTGGAATAAAATAAACAAAAAATAATGGACCGTATAGTGTCCCATAACTAGCTCCTATTCCAATATGGCGGCCGATTTGGCGGGAAGCGTCTCGTAATGGCGTCTTTTTACGCTACCTGTTTGCTAATTGGAAATTAGGCGCCTAATTGCACGGAATTTTAGTCAAGGTTCGTAGTGTTATTGCTTTCTTCGATTAGGGACTCTGTTTATTGTATCTTATTGGAGAAACAAAAGCGAATAATTGTTCCCTTTGATGATGGTTCAAATGTTTAGTCTATTTTAATATGACCTTTTTTGTTTTTACATAATCGAAGTCTCCCGCTCTTCATCTGCTTTACCATTCCCATGTTTGCGATTTTCAGCCAGCAATACATCTATTATTTCGCATGTGCTTATAGTTTCTTACGCTAATGATGGTTCTGTCGATATACCTATGTCTGTCTACCGTTTGCGATTCTGGAAAACCGGTCATAATGACCACTGAAAATACATACTTTGCTTTTTAGAGTTAGCCTGTCTATAAGCCGTTGTGATCAGCCTGGCATAAATTATATCGACTATCATAGTGTATTATTTGTTGTTTTATCATCTTTATAATATGTATTTTCTTTTGTAAGCTAGCGATATTCTCAGCTGATTTTACAAGTTACTTTCTCACCCTAAACATCCTTTCTCAATCTTCAACCTCCCCTTCCGTTATCCCATAACTATATTCACATAATAACCATCCCATTAAATTATTAATAGAAAAAAGACATGGCAAGCTGGTGTTAATTACGTATCGTTCGGAAATTAAACAGATCGCCACGAAAAACAAGGGAATTTATTGTTATGTCCCTCGTTCCTGTACAAATGTCCCGTTACATATGTACGCAGACGCCAACGAAAATGTTTAATATTAAAGCAAAAATAAACAATGCTAATACAGCGCCCTAATTAGATATCACCTATGAATATGGAGCGAAGATGGCAGTCGTTAAACGCAGCACAATGTTGTACAGAAGGCTTAGTTTTAGTGAATTTTTGGTCACATTTTCCTTGTTTTGAATACAATTTTGTTTGCTTGTCGGTACTGTAAAATGAAAGCATTGTTATTTTTATGATTTAAATCTTAAATGAAGGTCTCGGAGTTTATAAATTTAATAAAATGGATCTGTTGTTAAACAAAGAACTAAACTAAGGATAACAAGAAAATATAAAGCTCATTTCAGCTCGTACCCTAAATAGACAACTCTGGTGATAGTTTAATGTTGTCCTATATCCATGCCAAAATAAAACAATTAGTCTTAGTGCTCAAAATAAGATTTAGTGCAGCTGGTGACAAAAACGTGCAGTGCAATAGCATTCAATTAAAATAATTTCATATAACCCTTCTGTAAGCAGTGTGTTGTGGCACACGAACGTCGGTGCGCGCCATCTGTCGGTTATAAAATGAATTTATTTATACATCTAATTGCTTCGTACGGTACGCGTATGCAGTTAATTTCAATATTAGCATTAAAGCAGCGATTCTGCTTAAAACAAGGGCTATTGTGAGAAACGTCGTGAAGTTTTATTGGTGCGGGGGGATTGGGGATGTGGCGTCATCTGTCTTTTAAATGGTGAAGTTTTGTAAAGCGATTTAGCCATCTTTGTATAATTTTATGATGTAAGAATGGTCTTTAATGTTTTTTTTAACACTAACAGGTTTCTATAACTGACGTATCTGAGAGAAGTCAACGCTTCAATGAATATTCCAATTAGTACATTTTCCAAATAAAAAAAAAACAATCGTTTTTAACGATTCAAACATAAATAATGCAGGTTGAAAAAAAACACAATCCTTTTTTTCACAAGTATGTATTTATTTACAGGCGTACTTAATACCACAGACATTCTCCATCACTCAACCTTTGGAAAAGGCAGAGATAAGATAAAGTGGGAACTAATTATAAGATTTTAAAAAAGAAAATTTTCCAACAGCAGCCTAATCAGACACGTTTTGTTTATTGTATTCTGGAACTACTAACAGCTTTTCCAATTTTCCACGAACACACGACAGTTTTTTTAAATCTCCCTCATTATTTAAAGTTCTACACCAGTTCTACAGCAGCGGGATATGGGTGAAACATCCATATCCCGGGGAGAAGCATATCTATTGCATCAAGACGCCATTTGCCGTTGGAATAGCCATGAATCACCCATAATGTGCATTAAAACATTACATAGGACGGTTGGGGCCGATAGATTTTTACTGTGATCACTTGCATAACGTGGTATGCGCTGATAATGAAAATAATAGTCTTATATTATCGCTGATTTATTCGTACATTTGTTTATCTTTCAGTTACTGAAAATGCTTTAATATTCTGTACTTCATAGGGGGCGACCCAATCGTCAATTTTCTGTTTATTTCATCAAAATATCTATTCTCTTGGCTAGAAATAACAACATTGGCTACTAATTTTAGTTTGAGAAGAATTAGAAAAATAAAACAACAAATACATTTGCGCGTAATACTCGTATGACTTTATTGAGTAACTGAAAGGATAAGTATCCTACAAAGATGTTACGCTGTAACCAGTTATTTACTAGAGCATCGATGTACGCCTTAAGGAGCTCGGTATCACGGTCTAACTGCAACTGCGCCACATCTCATCTTCACTATAGATGTGTAACCTCTTCACTATGGATGGTCTTTCCAATCTTGACCTCTCAACTTTTCCTGAATCAATTCCTCTCAACTTTTCCTTTCAACAGATCCTGATGGTCACTCATCTAATGTAGAAAGGTAAAAAGAATATATCACCAAAGGCCGCATACCAAGTCCAACCGCACAAGATCAGTCCACATAAATCGCGCTTATGACACGCTTGTTACTGACGAGCTTCACTTTTTATGGCCCCTGTCTGCCTCGCAGACGCGGCGTGAGGGTACCGCTATGCTTTTGTTTGTTATTTGGACAAAATGTTAAGTTAGTGGAAGTCATCTTGGAAGTTAGTGATGATCGGGAAAGTGTATGGATTCTCTCAAATTTAATGAATCTGCCATTGGCAGCCTCTGTGGCGCAGTTCGATAGACGCTGGCTGTGAAACAAGAGTCCAAGGATTCAATCCCAGCTCCGAGACAATTTTTTGTGGTTCGGTTGTTACGGGTCTGGGTGTCGGTGAGACCGAAAAGTCTCTCCTAGTTTCTGATACCCACGACAAGTTGCCTGTTGGGTTATTTATATTTGAGAATTGTTGATTGTTTGTCAGATTTTGTGATTTAAATCAATGTTTAAGACTGAAGTAATTTGTAGTTAAATATTGCTTTGTCAGTGAAGAAACATGCGTGAATTTTAGAGTAAAGTTTTCTTAGATTGGCATAAAATAACCCATAGAAATAATTTTGCAATATCCTAAATCCACTGTCGAAAACGCTATGTTAACAATTTCAATATCGGAAGATTATAACGTCCAGTTAATAGGTTTCACGGATATAAGGGCACTTACCTACTCACTGCACGAGAGCACATACACAAATGTGTCAAACATTTAACAAATCCTCAAGAAATATATGACTTCATAACGTTAATATAATCTCACAAAAAGCTTCGCCATCAGTCGTGGAGCCGAGACAGGCCACCCCAACGGAAGGGGGTTTGAACCCCGCACAAAACTATAAATTTCCGTTAATTACCCCCGGGCAGCGTCACATCATGGATCCAGACAGTTTTATGACGATTTACGGTCACATTTCGACGCGGGGACTGCCCCGCTTAGGGATTCCGTGAGACCATTATATCTTGACCCCCCGCGCCTCCTTGTAAAAACTTGCGAGGGGAAGAAAAGGAGCGCCGGCGTACGAGCGCGCAGCTCACACGGGGCTGGTCGGTATTCGTCACCTTTTACACTGCTAGGGGGTTTTAAGGCTTCCAGTTCTTTATGGTAATGAAATCTGAGCGGGGTGACGTGCGGAGGTGATGTTTGCAGAGTTTTTGTTGCGCCCCCGTCTCCCCCCAGCGGGTTTATTTATTGTGCGTTTGGGTGTACCCGAAGTTTCGTGGAAACTTTCCCCGAATGGAATGTGCCCCGAACGCCGTTGATGATATCTGGCGAATTGTTTTTCCTACATTTTCCATCTCGCCGTGATGGCCGCGGCGTATTGGATGTTTATGATTTCTATCGCGCTCCGATAATGGAAAATGTATAATTTACATGGAAAATTGAAAATGTATTTATTTGCGAAAAATATTCATCGTATTTTCCTATCTATTTTTTCGGCACATTCGTCTCCTTATGAGACGTTAAAGGTGCAGTAACATGCAGATATAAAACCATTTAAAAGATTAATAGATTAAAAAAAGAAACATTATAATAGAAAAATTATTAATTGAAACGCTATAGAAACATAATTTATCCCATATATCTACGAAGTAAATCATAATACTTCTTAGGTCTGCTTTAACACACCTTAAAGAATAATATGTTTAACTTTAAATGTAACTTTAAATTAAATCAACTGTTTTTACACACGAGGAATCAGCTCATAATATTACGATACAAAAGGGTCATCATCGTCCTTGAACATCAATAACTTCAGAAAGGCAATATCAATCGAACTATGGTATGAACGTTTTTATCAAAAGAACTTGTCGTTTATATAAGAGCATTACAGCTAATGATCGTAATTGCATTGACATATTCCATCTTTCTCCATCTCAGTACAGAAAAAAATTGCATTCTACTTTTATTGAACTAAATAAATAAATAAATTGTAATCTTATATTTCAAATTCTATCTCATGTATCCTGGGTCTGCGTGTGAATACGCACCAGCTATTAATTATTATTTTTTGTATGTGTTGTAATCTGTGGAATCTGTTGTGGATTGTGTAATTCTAATTGTTATTAATTTTATGTAATATTGTATCTGTTGTTTCCCAAATGAATAAAAATAAAATAAAAATAAATCCTTACAAGTTATTGAATCTTTAACAATTCAAGAAACTTATATTGAACACTTTTTGAGACAATGGCCAGGTGAGTCGGTCCAATCATGTTTTTTTTTGCGATGAATGACGAGACGAGCAAGTCATTAACCGCTCAGGATGGTAGAAAACCAAACACCACCATGGTTTACAAAGCATTGCTTGGCATTCCACTGCGCTCCCCATCCTGAGACATATGATGTTGAGTCTCGTTATGTCCAGTAGTTACTCTGGCTACAATGTCCTTCAAACCGGAACACAATAGTGCATTTACACCGCTGTTTGGCGGGAGATATAGACATTGCGGTGGTACCTACCCAGGCGGCCTCTCACATATGAGAAACCTACCACCAGTAAAATTATGTTTGAGTATGAGGGAATTAAAATAAGCTACATAGTACCTCTGCCTGGGAAAAATTGTTGCGTGTGCACACACTTCTGTAGTTAGTTATAAAAGTGTTCATTTGCCGGATTAAGTTTAAATGTTTGTCTTTTATAATTACTGGATTAAATAATTTGTAAAATGTACCTAAATTGTAATTAAATCCATAAATTTTATTATTTTATTTGTATTCTCGTTTAGGTGCAGGAAGATAAATTTACATAATTCGTTTTTTTTTTAAGAGACAGAGACGATAGCAGTTCATCTCGTAACAAATATACCTACTCGTCCCAAATATATCAGTCCAAAACTAGATGGTACTTTTCCTACCTTTAAAGAATAAATAAGCTCTTTCCTTAAAAGACAACATAATATTGTATACCTAAAACATAACAATCATCACATCCCCAATACAAGCAAAATAAAAGCACCATCCAATAAAGACCAATATAATTGTTATTCAAAACGTAAAGCCAAACAGTTTAACATTATATTATCTGTCGATACAGAGCGCACCAAACGAGAGTTTACACGATAAACGTACAGACAGACGTTTCTGTTCGACATAAAATCAAATCAACAGTTATCCTGTGAGCCTACATCACAATCAGGGTTAATCGCGCGTGTGACAAGTAAGCTTGTTGGCAACAACTGTTCGGATTAATAGAGCTCTATACCGACGCACTAGTACCCCGTTTTGTTCCTGGTTATTCCGACAGAGGGCAACATGGGAGGTCTTGTTAAACTGGTCGTATGGCGACACGCGCTCCGCTCCCTCTCAGTCGATATCGCCTTGACTGACGGACGAGTATGCATTCAAATAGGTTACTTTACCCGTTTCGCCCCCAGTATAAACATCTACGAACATTTCGGATCCAACGCCAATTTGGTACAGAATTTGTTGTGGAATGTCAGAATGCTTTTTGAGGGTTAAATTGCATTTAATTTGCACTAAACAACGTTTTGTTTTGATGGTTGCGGCTTAGCGGAACTGCTGTTACAACTGTTGTTAATTTTTGTTTAATGTTTTATATTTCGCTAGCATAATCAGAGGCAGTTAAATATTCGGATGCATTAATGCGGTGTTTGTTAGGGATTTAAATGACTCGTTTGTTTTTGTGTTAATGTTATGATATTATTTTATTTTAAAAGTTTCAAATTGGGTGTAAGTAATTACATGAATGCACTTTTTTTTGGTACTTTTGAAAAGTGCTCTATTGGAGTCGACGCATCTTAAAACAAAGTTCGTATCGAAATCGTATAACATCGCATTTATAAAGATAATGCTATAAGTTATTCATTTCTTAAAGATTGTATGATAGTAATTTATTTTTGTAGGCATTTTAATATGCTGGTAGGAATGATAATGACCATTTATTACCTGCACGGGAAAATTAACCCCCTCCTTTATTTTGAGGTTTATGTAACACTAAATAATATTTTCAACCGAACATATCACTATTATACGCTATTGCCACTGACGTTTAAACGGATTCCTAAACCTTAAAAAAACTTCACTAAAATATTTTTCCTTCGCGCAAAATCTGCGTCAGATTTACTGGCATGCAAATCCCAACATTCTAATGTTCAGCATAATTAGCAACGGTTTGTTATGTGGCCAGGAGATGGGGAGACGGGGGACGGGGGACGCCAGGTAGAAAAATGTGCTCGCATAGATTATACTGTCGTTAAATGTCTTAGTAATGTTTTGGGGAAAAATGCTTTTTTTCTCGTCTGTTTTTGTTTACTTCGCTCTAGGACAACTATTAAGCGCCATTTACAGGGAGAGAGTTTCTCGCAACGAGAATCGTACGACGTTATCGCATGACATAACCGCCATAAGATTATCGCATTCTGGCAATGTTTATACGATGCAACTTTTTTATATGCAATGTCTATTTCTCCCGCCAAACAGCAGTGTAAATACACTGTTGTGTTCCGGTTTGAAGGACATTGTAGCCAGAGTAACTACTGGACATATCGAGACTTAACATCTTATGTCTCAGGATGGCGAGCGCAGTGGAATGCCAAACATTGCCTTGTAACTCATAGTGTTGTTTGGTTTTGCTACTGTCCATGAGCGGTCGTATCGCTTACCATCAGGCGAATGGCAGGCTCGTCTCGTCATTCATAGCAATAAAAAAAAAAAAAAAAAAAATATCCTTACGATAATTGCATTTTCAAGATGAGAGACTCTACCCGTGTGAAGGCTAGGGTAGGTTCAAGTCATTCCGTATCTCTTTGTGTTATTTTCTGCGTTTTATGTAACTTACATTGATTGTGACAATGGGCTAGTGGTAGTGTGCGGACGGTGATTGTTAAGGTCCAAGGTTCGATTACTTGGTGGGAAAATGTGAGTTTTTCGATTTAGATTTGATATGTTATGAAAATGAAAATGAAAATAATTTATTGAATCCATTAAAATGTTCAACATTGTTTAGATTCAGTCATTTTTTGAACTACCACCCGGTTCGGAAAGCGGTTTTCACTAGAGAAGAACGGGCAAGAAACTCTAGTGTTGCTCTTTTCAAAACCAGTTTACAATGTAGTGATTATTACAAAAATTACAAAAATTACAAGTTGGTTTAAATCAGAGCAGTTCATTAATAACTTGTTATGATGTTAGCCATGATTTGGTTTGTCACTATCACATTTTTGGTTCTAATAAGCTCGCAGAATTAAAAGTAGCACTAGTAACACCACAGCCTACACCTTCGGGAATACGGGCGTGAGGTTATATTTGTATACATTTATGTAATGAAATTAAATTGATTTATGTGAGCTTTTAAAGTTAACGACTTTAATGTCTTTAACTTCATACTTACGCACTTCTCCATTTTTCCCTAAGGGTTTTGGTAGAATGTCGCATCAAAGAGTGAAACATTTTTTCTCAGGTTTACTCTCTATACAACACAATGCTTCTGATGAAAAGTAAAGGATAATTTATTTATTTTGCCACATAACAACATTTTACCGATAAAACCGCATTACAGTAGCATCGATAGTCTTAGAACTACATTATTTATATTTATTATATACTACTTATTCATAGACAGCTTTGGAACCTATTTTAGTTATAAAATGTTTTGTCTTATTCACTCAAACTGAATTCTAAAGTCGTTCAAAAACGACAAAACATTCGATAACTAAAATAGATTTTAAAACTGTCTATGAATAAGGCCGTTAAAAACTAAAGGAATGGTTACAATAGACCTTATCGCTAGCTGCCATCTCTTCCAGGCAACTTTTGGATGGACTGGATAAAAAAGAAAGGAATAAATGCACGTGCTATAATAATGTGGTATATTATTATTAAGATAAAAAGAATTATTATTGTTTTCATATGCATGTTGCTATATTTGTAAATTCATTCAATTTAAGATTTACTAATACTAAATATAATTGAATTTAAATTTACTATCCACTACAATAAGCGCTCGTTTACACAATAATTATGCCTGGAAGCTCGAAACCAAATATAGACCAGGTAAATCCGCAATTCGACATACGTCTTTGGGTCATTTTGACGAGTTTTCGCTCTTTTGAGAATTGGTTGTTAGCCGAACAGATAGAAAAACGAAAACATGTATTTTCTCATTATTAGAAATATTTATACATTAAATAAATTCCGGTTTTCCAACTAACATAAGCGGAAAGTTTATATAATATTGAAACAATTTATTCCACACCTAACATTCTATAACGTTGTACATTGGATAGAAAACAAAAACAAAGCATTTTAATATCCACGCAGACGCATGAGGTCTTTATTTATAACTGCAATAACACTGTTCAATAATGACGGAACCGCATTACACAGCCAGTTTAGTCTGACCCTTGGCTCGTCTTCTCGGGAGGGGAGGTTGAGGTCTTTGATGCTTAAATATTCTGTATTGAAAGTCATGTATAATAAGCCACTATTCGGTTTTCTGTATAATTAGAATGATTTAGAAATTAGTCCACTACCATGGGAACCAATAATTGAAAAAATTATTTAAGTTGGACTTATCATTTTTTAAAACTATATCTATATCTATATCAGCCCATATACGTCCCACTGCAGGGCACGGGCCTACTCTACAATCGAGAGAATCGATTGAGAGTGGTTAGGCCATATAGTCCACCACGCTGGCCTAGTGCGGGTTGGCGGACTTACATACCGTAGAAATTCTTTAAAATTCTTTTTTAAAGAATTTTTTAAAACAAATAACAAAAATTTAAATTATAATCAATGTTGGTAAATAAATACTAGCCAATGAAATAATACAAAAGCACGCATATTTTTCGTGTACAAAGAGAATATTATAATATTCTCTACACATTACAACCATCCCAAATCCCCCCTTACAAAATAACCATCATCGCCAAATGAACACAGGAAACTTTGCACGAGGGGCCAAGTTACACTGGTCGCGCGGATCCATGTAGCCGATTTATGGGTTGAGTTAGGTTCGGTTCCCAGGTCACGTATGGAGGGACGGGTGTCCGTCACGACCCTGATAGCATGATTTGGACGTGTGACGTGTCTGCCGCGTCGAATGTACCCAGCCGACGTTATTCTTGATATTGCAAACGATATATTTTCCTCTAGTACAGATTGGGTTGGGAATTGTGAGGTATTATTTTGTGTTTTAATTTTAGGACATTGGTGTTAGGAGGGTAGTATGGTATTCGGTTTCGTGTGTTTATAGATGAACGGAATTTTAAGTCTGTTTTTATTCAGAGGGGTTATACGTTTGCAGCCTGTCCATCCATCAGCCAAAGGAAGTCCACTGCTGAACATAGGCCTCTCCCAATGATTTCCACAGTGACCTGTTGGAGGCAGCCTGCTTCCAGCGACGTCCCGCGACCTTTACCAGGTCTTCTGACCATCTTGCAGCCTGTACTGTTATCTTATTTGATTAAAACAACTGTTTTCTTTAAGTCAGTGTTGTTCAAGTCGATCCATATTGTAAATTGTTATCTAATTTGCTCTGTTATATAATGTTCGTGTAAGACTTCTATCATCTTCATCCTCAGTATTGGCTTCCTCCAAATTATTTCCAAGGAGGAATTGTGTATTCAACATAAAGTATTAATACCATGAATAACCGAAATATCCAAAAAGTTAAGTAATTAGCAACGCTTGAACAGTTACAACTGCGCCATTTAACTGCACGCTTGTGATCTGAGGGTATAGCTCATACGGAACCCTGTCGAACAATTAATTTTTGACACTCATAACATTATATCAGGAACTTATCTGCGGAACTCCAATGTTCGGGACTTAGAGAAATGGAAGTGTTTTTTAAAATATAATTTGTAAATGAATTCTGAGTAATCAAAATGTTTTCGAGTTTTCTTTTGAAATTGACTGCCTCGGTGGTGTAGTTGTACTACGATACGATTACAAAGCTGAGGTCTCGGGTTCGAATCCAGGGACGGGCAAAGTGATATTGGATTTTTCTATTCATTATCAGCCCGGATTCAGGAATTTGTGCCCGATATGGTGATAGGCTCCCCCTTATCACATCGTGGGACGGAACATAAAAGTTAAAATGTACTGGTAGCACCTCTGTCTACCCCTTCTAGGAAAAAGGCGTGTGTTTATGTATGTATGTTGTGTTTTTTGATAATGATTATACAGGGTATATCGAGACTGCGACCGAAAACGAAGCCAGGTGGTAGTATTAGTGACTTCAGGCACAATGCAACTAAAAATTCCGCAAAATAAATCGTCATTTTTTTTTGGTAATTTTTTTACTTATCGTCGTATTTGGGTGACAAATACATATTTTTTCCAAAATAATTATGTACACCATTTTATTTTTAAAGACGCAATGATACGTAAGGGTTATAATTACTATTTTCGGAAAAACTAAGGATTTACCACCTAAAAACTATGATTTTTTAAAAATTTAAGAAAATGTATTTTGCCAAATTTTTAATTGCATTGTGTCTATAGCCACTAGAACTACCACCCGGCTTCGTTTTCGGTCGCGGTCTTGATATACCCGGTATATTACAAATATTTCGTCATCTGGTAATATGGTTTTGTTTAAAGAATATTACCAAAGGTTTTTATTAAGATTAGCGTAAGAACCGATCATACGGTTCGTCTGACAGAAAAATCACTACCCATTTAAAGACAAATGGGGAATCAGTGGTGAAATGAAATTAATTTATGTAGAAAACTCCTTTCCAATTGAGGCAATTAAGTGTTAACCAACCACGCCGGCCTGGTGCGGATTCATACACTTCAGATACCTACAAAATTGTATTTAAAAATTGTCAGGGATGCAGGTTGCCTTACGATGTTTTCCTTAAATGTTAAAGTGGGCGATATATTTAACTGTTTATAGTTAAATACACACAGCCACAGGAAGTCTATTGCTGAAATTAAACAACCCCTTATAGTTATTATCCCACTGAACTGTAAAAATCAGCTTGAATGTAGTGACTTCCCAAAAAATTCAACATAATATTGTCTGTCCGTCTTCAAGTTTTAGTAACTTCATAGTAGGTACAATTCATACATATTAATGAAAAATTTTGGTGTAGGTCAACATTCAAATCCTACATGTGCGTCCCAACAGATATTTTTAAAACTAAGATTAGTTATGGAATTTCTTCGAGTAGTACATTAGATACTGCCTTCAATGCCTAAGATAATCCTCACATCATTTCGAAATTGTCAGTAGTACAATTGATAACTTTTCTCGTATCTATAAGTATATTTTTTCTAACCATACAATATTCGTTTTACCCGGGTAACTACCATAGTACTGATGAAAAATCTGCCATAATATTGAACCCGGCATAATTTTATTTACCAGCGAAACATAATTTCTCGCCAAAATAGTACCTACAGCAGTAATCTTTACCAGTGCCCCTAGCCGGAACATTTTGAAGTATCGTATAGTAATTCTCGTATAGTAAAGTAAACGTTTCCCGCTGTGAAATTTTAGTTCCAAATACGCTCACAATGGTGCTGTTTAAATTCCCATACAACATTTTACTATTACTATTCTATTACGATACTGCAAAATGTTCCGGCTAGGGGCACTGAACAGTAGAATTAAAATGTAATTAGGGGTCCATTTTACACATAACAAAGCCTTCAGACTATATGGCCTAAGACCTCTCAATCATACACTCGATTATAGAGGAGGCCCGTGCCCTGCAGTGGGACGTATATGGGCTGATACAAATACAGACAGGTTTAGAATACCTTCAGGTTTCAGCAGCAGTTTTGAATAATCAGCAGCACCCAACACATTTCCCTCCGAAAACAACCTTATCACTTCTAGATAGGCTAATTCGTGAAGTTTAAATCGCAGTAGTAAGTTATTATCTGTAGCAAAGAGTGTAATTGCACCCTGTAGGCCGGCGGAGAGCTAATGAGCCGTACTTAAGATATCTACGCCGATAACTTATTTCCTTCTGCTGAATTTTGCATGCACAGAAACTTGCTTTTGGAACGCGCACCTTTGGTGTTGGAGATTAGTGGAAAGCCTTAAATTTTGATATTTTACGTTATTTTTTAAATGGCGATGAGTTGGACAGGTGGGAAAGACTGGCAGGATCGAACCCTGAACCGCGAGGAATGGAAGGAGGGTAGAGAGTCCTTTGCCCTACATTAGGACAGTGAAGGCTGATGTATGTATATATGTGTTTTACGAAATTGTAGTATATTAGAGTCAGGTTTGTATAGTTAATTTAAAATGTAAATAAATATTATTAGATTTCATGTCAATAGTAACAAAATCGGATTACAACAAACTTTAAGGGTAAAGGAAAACATCGTACTGAAATCTGCACACCGTAGCATACGATAGATTTTTACGATATTTTTATTGTGTGTGCAGTCCGCCAACCAGTAACAGGAGCATGTGGTGGCCTCAAATTCAAATTCATTTATAATGCAGTAAGGTTTTAGGAATTGTTACAGATGTTCCGTAGATACATGGCCTATAGCCTAATGCCCTCTTAATGAAATTCTCGATTGATAAATAGGCCTGAGCTTTGTAGCGCGACGTATATATAGACTGCATTACTATTATAATATTAAAGTAACAAAATGACGGAAACAATTTTTTTTATTCTGAGGTTTATCAAAATATACTTCTTCTTCTTGTAGTGTTTATTGACTAAAAGGGTTTTACATAAATGATCCTTTACATATTGACAATTCAACACATGTTTGATCAAGGGAGAATATTGTTATTATTTGAAAAACATAATATTGTATATTTGATCACGCGAATATAATGAAATTCGGTGTCCGTTCGAAAAAAAACTACTTTTTTAATAGGATAGCTCCTTTAAATGTCAATCATTCTAAAAACAATATCTTGCACTCATATTGTTTTAAAACACACTATAACATAAAAACGTGAGACAAAACCAGTCCAAAAATTCTTTTAAAATGTATTTCCTCGTACAGAAGCTACAACAAAACAATCTTCATAGTGAAATACGTTAAATAACTTCAAAACGGGAAACTGAAAGTTTGTGTCCAAAAGTTGACTTCAAGTGGCTCGAGATAAGTCTGCGAAGTTTAGTGCAGTGGCGATAGGTCAAGTGTAATTATGATTATTCACTTCGCCACACTGTTTGCGGCCTCTAGATAGCTAATTGCCGCTTTTTAAACTCATAACGCGGTCTGCGAGGACCAAATACTGGTAATTAAGTTAGTCATAAGGTATAAAGCAAGATAAGTCGCTAAGAACTTGACTTATTAATTTTTTTTGGGAAAATAGAGGCTTCTTTTTAGTTTTAAATGCGTTTTCGGGATAAAATGCGCCTTGTGGAGGAAATGGATTAAGATTTTGTCATAATTTGTAGTAGTTGCATGGTTTATTAAGATTACCTACAGATATTATGCAGATTGATGTTTGTTTATAACATTACTAGCGGTCGGGCCCGGCTTCGTTCGGGTGCTGATAGTTTTTAAGTCCAGTTAACATAAACAACATATTATTTTGCGTACTAACTGTTTTATATTTAAACTCAATATGACCGCGCCGTCGATTATATAGCTTTTCCTGTCCCATCCCGTTATATCCCGTTCTATCTAAAATCTAAAAGCATACAACCCTCATGGCCTCTCCTTTTTCGTGCCATCCATTGGAATTTAAAAGAGTAGCAAATATGGAAATTTGATTCCTTCCTGATCCCACGGGAACTACATTTTATTCGGAATAAAAAGTAGCCTATGTGTTAATCCAGGGTGTCAGCTACCTTACAACTTTTATAACTTAAAATAAAGTTGTAACAAATATTATACAAAATAAATTTACCTATTATCTGTTGCAATCAACTCAATCTAACTATTAATGTGATAAAAAGTGAATATAAATTACTTAAATTAAACAACTTAACATTATCTTATAGAATAAAACAAATAAATTATCGACAAACGGAAAACAACAATGAAATTCAAAAGTATTTCGAAGTTTACTGTTTGTAAATGACGTTTATTGCCATCTATTGTGGAATGGTGTGACTTAAATATTTTTCCAACCACCCCTAGATGTCGCTGTACGATGGTGAGTGTCAGCCGCGACATGTTTATGGCCGAAAAAGCGGCTGGAAACAAAATGGCTTTTAAATGACTGGGTGAATTTTCGCGCGCGATCTCACGAATTTGTATGCAGATTTAAGAAGAAAGATGTCTGCGAGGAGACAATGTGTTTTTCGCTCGTGCAGACACATCTGTTATTTATTTGTCGCGTTCAAGACAGGTTACTTTTATAAATCTCTCAGTTCTTTTATCTCTAAGCGTTTTGTGTTGCGTAAATTCGGATGCTTTCTATTTTGATTACAGTAAGAAAAACATGTTTAAACTCCTTGGATTTATGCATTTGCTGTACTTAAATAAGAAAATTCTTTAAAGTGCATAAACCTATAACAAAAGACAGTTTACTTTGTGCTCTGTGTTTTACTTTTGCTACATTTAATAGATACGTAGGTACCTACCCATACGTTTAGTTAATTAACTTTGAGTGAGTATACTATTTATTGGACCCTAAAAGCAGATGGTACAAGCAAAGCTACTTTCCAAACACAATCTAGTTAGGTATCAAACGCAAACATCAAATCTACTAGTTTAAAAGTCACATAAAACTTTAGTCTATGATAGGGAGGGAGGCAAAAGTCCGGACCCCGTCTACTCGAGGCCTCCCATAAATATTACCCGTCTGAGACATTGTCAACCGGCCACCCTAATTTACGGCCCGTAATTAGGAGTTTGCACTTTGCCAAAACGATTTGCATCGATCGCGCCACCATTAATTTTATATTTTTGCTCTTGTATCTTAGAACGCTTCGATTCTATTGCATTAATGCTTACATAAAAGGTTTTTATGCGGAAATTACATACACACAATTACGTACATATCACAGCTATCATCGTCTTTTATAATCTTGTAAACTTTTACGAACTTTGTGATCTTAAAATACAAAAGATTAAAACTGCACAACAGCGCTCTCTGTTGTTGATAAGGTGCGTTTATACGAACAGTACTATAAATGGTTGACAAATTAGTACATGTATAGATGTCGCTTTTGGTATCTAATAAGTAATAAGAATTTAATTTTCATGTATATTTTCTTCCTGTTTGTGTAAATTTGATTCTGAAAATATAAGTCTGCTTTACTATGTATTTTTGGTTATAGTTTTCACGAATATTTACGGTTAATTTTAAGCTATACATCCTGGGTTTTTATCTGGTAGGAACTTTCGCGCCATTTATTGACAACTACGAACTGTCAAATGGCACAGAAATAGTTTCTAAATTCCGTTAAGTTTCATGTTTTCATTGTGATATTTTATGTTAATGTTTTATAAATATTTGGTGTGTTTATCAAACAAAAGTGATGGATCCAAGTGAGATAGAGTTTATTGGTGAAAATCGCATTATTAGCGTTATACCAAACTTTACCTACGACAAAATTTATTTAATTTGCGGCGAATTTGGTCCGTTTCGCGCCGGCTTGCCGCTAAACGTTCCTTTATGGCTCGCTATGATGTTGAAACAGAAACAAAAGTGCCGAATTGTGCCCCCAGACTGGATGGATATTGAAGTTCTAGAAAATATCAAGGAAGAAGAGAAACGATCCAGGTTAGAACTGTTTTTATTTTTTTTCTGTTTATATCGCTCCATATATGAGATGAACCTATTCTATTTTAATTGCAATAGATAATAGAAACTTCAAAATATTCATGAATCAGGTAGGTATGCTGATTTTCCATGATGAAGTGAATCTGAACTGTTCAAATGGGCAACTATTATCTATAACGAAACGTATCTTTGAAAAAGTATAGTATTCCAATTAAATTCAACAAATTGGCAGTGGATTTCTCTACAAACAAACATTAACTTACGTTTATCAAATTTTATATCAAACCCATAAGGAATGTTAAACACCAGCCAATATCAATTTATTTATCCTGCCATTTACAACATTCCCCAACACTAAGAATGAATTTCATGTTATAAATCTCCTTAATTTCAGGTTCTTCACAAAGATGCCAAATGAACACTACATGGTTGAGGCTAAGCTGATACTTGGTGCAGCATCGGAAGATGTGCCAAACTCCGCCGAGATTAAAACTATTATCAAAGACATATGGGACATTAGAATGTCTAAATTAAGGACTTCTATGGATGCTCTTATGAAATCTGGAGGTGAGATTGACAATATGATTATTATATTTATTATAGATACGAATTGGTCTAATAAGTCACCAGTGCAGGTGCACTGACCTAATCTAACATCTCCACAAACACAGAACACACGCTTTTTAATCATCTTACGTAGATGTAAATTGCCAATGATAATGATGATGATGATTATAGATAGCTTACAAAAGTTCCCTGACCTAAATATTATAATTTTTAATACATTGAATATGGTATCATAATAACAAATTATCTACCCGCTCTGCCCATGCATATTATGTATGCAATTATGTGTATATCAATTGCCATTTATGTAATAACTGGTATATGCAGTCCACAATAAACTTCTGTGTCATGATCTAAGTTTTAAGCTATACATAGTAATAATACAACTATTATTATATTATATTATTCATAATACAACACAAATTTATTGAAAGCATTAAATACTTGTTTTCAGGTGGGTATGGTAGATTAGATCATTTAACTATGATGGAAATAAACTCAGTAAAGCCTTTGCTGCCAGCCGCCATGGACAATCTACTCAGGATACAAATGGTATGTTTCTACGATTTTAAGTCTAAAATAAGATATGAGCATAACATAACCTGGTATTACACCCAATAACATTGTCACTTCTTTCCTCAGATCTTTTTATGAAACATTGGTCAAAGTCTTAATTGGAAATATGCTCCAAACAATTTTAAATATATAATTTAAAGGTTATTGACTTTAATATGAAACTGAAGGCACTTAATTTAATGTTAAAACTTCTTATAATATTATTCCTTCATACACCATGAAATTTTTAGTTAATATGATTTATTTAATACTCATTTTCTCCCTTTCAGAAAACAAAGAAGACTGCCCCCACTTCAAGCCTAAACACATCCACATTCAGTCAATCTGGCTCATCACAAAATACATGACATATAATAGTCACATCAATACTAGTCAATACAAGTAATTTAAGAGAAACATATAAAATATTTTTGTATATTTTTTGTATTTATTGTTCCCATAAAATTCTCCTTTGGATACTACAATAATTTAATGTTTTACATAAACAAAGCTCTTTTTTAGCCATAACTAGTTACGAGTCTCAATTTCAAAAGGAATAATTTGGTTTTCATTCACCATACATAACTATGGACTACTGGACAAGAAAAAATATTTAAGTATAGCCAATCAATTATGGGATTATTACTAATCTGACTTGGGCCTTATGAAAACAAAAACTCATTTTCAGGTAATTTGCCTCTCTTTAAGTTACCTTAATTTGCAAATTCTAGTTTCCCAAATTATATTTAGCTCTCCGAAAAAATGCATCATTTTAGACCAAATATGTTATAATATTTGGTTGCTTTATCATTTTTATTTGACCATCAGTACAGATAAAATATCAGTAATAGGACTGTGGACTGTGGACTAGTTAATTAATGTTATACAGGGTATCTCAAGACCGCGACCGAAAACCAAGTCGGGTGGTATTATTAGTCACTTCAAACACAATGCAACTAAAAATTTCGTACTTTTTACTGATCGTGTTATTTGGGTGATAAATACATAATTTCACTAAAATAATAATGTACACCTGTTTATTTTTAAAGACGCAATGGTACGCAAAGGTTAATATTACATTTTTCGCAAAAACTAGGTATTTACCACCCAAACACTATGATGTTTAAAAAATTGCAAAAAAAAACTGTTGCTTTTTTTGCGAAATTTTTAGTTGCATTGTGTCTGTAACCACTAAAACTGCCACCTGGCTTCGTTTTCGGTCGCGGTTTTGATATACCTGGTATATTCTGAACAAAAAAACTGTGATACATAATATTTTGAGAGCCGTTTTGACAATCGTTGATTTATCACTCTGCTCGCCCTGCTCTGAATCTTAGCGTATCTAAATGTAGGTACTGGGTTACGTCTCCCCCATCTCTTAAAGTGTAACAATATCATTCCATCTGTCGAGATCATATATAATATACTCATCATCATAAACCTACCGAGTATATCAAGACTGCGACCGAAAACGAAGCCAGGTGGTAGTAAAATAGTGACAGATATTTTTTTAGAATTTTTTAAAAATCATCTTGTTTGGGTGGTAAATACCTAGTTTTTGCGAAAATACTAATTTAAACCCTTACGTAACATTGCGTGTTTATAAATAAAGAGGTGTACATCATTATTTTAGGGAAACTATGTATATGTTATCCAAATACGACGATAAGTAAAAAATTACAAAAAAAATGTTGTCGGTTTTTTTTGCGAAATTTTTACTTGCATTGTGTCTGAAGTCACTAATACTACCCACCACCTGGCTTCGTTTTCGGTCGCGGTCTTGATATACCCTGTATAATGCGGCGGGTTTAGGGACCGCCCGCAGATAGGAGTAGGTAGAAAATAAGAACTCAGGGTGATTACGCGGTACAGGCTTTAATATTTCGCATCACCGTCTTACACTCGGCACTGTTGCTGGTGGTATGCAACAAGAGTCACTGGCCTTCTGTGGACACTGATCCGGGACTTCTGCACGTGGCGGTTTTCGACGACAGCTCGCCGGCAAGGTTGGCTGCCACGTGGCCGGTAGTGGTGCGCAGGTCAGCGGCTCGGCGCAGGTGCGGTCGCAGCACGGGCAGGAAGCGGTGCGGAGTGAAGCCTGTGCACGAAGTCAGCACTCCGTGCGTAAGCAGGGTAGAAGAAGCAGATGAAGGTGAAGCTGAAGCTGATGAACCCCAGCGGGAACAACAACACGCGTGGTAGCACGCAGTTTATTTTTAGAAAGAGGACGCGAGAGAGGTTACACGCGTATTTATGCGTGCGATGACAGTTCGCACGTTTTAGCTGTGAGAATTGAATCGACCAATCAGCGCAATGGAGGTGTTGATTGGCATAGACAATATATATAATTGAGCCATAGACTTAAATTATTCCGGGTGACATTCTACAACGTCACAGTACCCCGCCGAAAAGACCAGGATTTTACTTATAACTAAATATAAGTAAAATCCGTCTGCCTACTTAGCATTCTTGTTATATTCACTTTCATTCTATCTTCTTACATGCATCTTTCTTTCAAAATGTCTAGCATCAAAATATATTATGACCAAGACCTTATAGAACAGAGAATACTTTGCAATACTAAAGGAGTCTCTAAACCAACAAGAAGAGTAATGGTAAATAGGAGATGTTAGTAAATGGCAGGATATGTTTAGTGTCGCTGTTAATGTCATGTAGTTAAAAATATATAAAATGTTAGATGTGTTAATAGATATTAGTATTTGTAGTTAGTTAGTTTTAAATCTTTGATATGCCAGGTACCTAGTGGATTACCGTTCATATCTTCCAAATCATATACTAAAGGTGATTTTTTAGAAACTATTTTACATTTTAAGAACTTGGGAGCAAGTTTTCTATTGAAGTGTTTATCTTTGTCGCTTTGATAAAAAGTTTTTCTCCAAACTACATCGCCAACATTAAATTCCGCAGGTTTCTTCCTTAGGTTATAGTTAGCACTATTCCTCTGATGTGCCTGCAGAAGTAACGACTGTACTTTGTTAAAAATATTAGATAGTATGCCTAAGTTTTCAGCATAATGATCTCGAGGTATGAAAATAATATCCTGATCCACATTAGTGTCTACATAGTGTGAGCCACAAGTAACTAGTTCACGACCATATACTAGAAATGAGGGAGTGTAGCCAGTCACCTCATTAACAGAGTTGTTAATTGCAAACTGTATTTTGGGAATCAAGAGATCCCATACGCGTTGATCATTTTCAATAAATGTAGAAATAGCTGTCATGATAGTTTTGTTGTAGCGTTCGACAGTATTGACATGAGGAGTATATTTAGGTGTAAAATGAATTTTTGGAATTTTATACTTCTCTAACATATTTTTTAAAGTTGAGCTAATAAATTGACGTCCATTATCCATAAGAATGGTTGATGGAATGCCATGAACAAGGAAAACATTTTCTTCTAAAATTTTAGTTATAATTTCCGCGGTAGCGCGTTTTAATGGAAAAAGTAAGCAATATTTAGAAAAACAACAAGTAACTACAAAAATATAACAATTTTGCTTTCTAGTACAAGGGAGAGGTCCAACAATATCAATACTTAGCATTTGAAATGGTCGGGAACACGACTTAGGTCTGCCCATTTCACCCAAAGTGGTGTGGTTTTGATGTTTATGGGAAATACAGACATCACAAGAAGAAACAAATTCTACAACACTAGCATGCATTCCTGGCCAGTAGTATTTTTGTGCCAGCCTTCTGTAAGTTTTGAAAATACCAAAATGTCCAGCTAAAGGGTTATCATGGTTTTCAGAAATAATAGACGACCGAAGTTCCTGAGGGACAACTTCCTTCCACTCAAATTCAGTATTAAGTACACATTTAGATTTCATAAACCGATACAAACGATTATCTTTAATTAAATAGTTAGGGTATGAAGTTGGTGAATTTTGACAACCGTGAAAGATATTTAGGTACCATTCATCAGCTGTTTTAGTAACATTCATGGAAGTATCAATAGTACTTATATGCTTAGGACAAGAACGAGACAATGCATCAGGAATAACATTATCTGCACCCTTACGATGTTTAATGTCGAAGGAAAATGCAGAGAGTCGGACACCCCAGCGAGCGAGCCGACCTGTAGGGTTATTCAGGTTTAGAAACCATTTAAGAGCTGAGTGGTCTGTGTAGACAGTAAATTTTTTACCACTCTCTAGGTAACATCGCCAATGTTCTAAAGCAACTAAGACTGCTAAAGCTTCGCGTTCAGTAATGCTGTAGTTACGCTCCTGTGGGGACAATGATTTACTCATATAGGCAATGGGATGTTCTACGCCATTAATGGTTTGAGTCAGTAAAGCACCGACACCATAGTCGCTAGCATCTGTGTGAACATCGAAGGGCATGTCAAAATTAGGACACGACAAAATGGGAGCTTGCACTAGACAATCCTTTAGTTTGTTAAAAGAGTCCTGCGCCTCTGGAGACCAAATGAAGGGTTTAGCCTTCTTACTTGTAGAAGTAAGTTTATTGAGGGGACCAGCAATTGAACTAAAGTTAGGAACAAATCTACGATACCAAGATGCAGTGCCTAGAAAACGTTTGACCTCCTTAGGGTTGGTCGGTGTAGGAAAATTCAGAATAGCATCGACTTTTCCAGGATCAACTTGTAGACCATTCGAGTTAACAACATAACCTAAATATTTGAGTTCAGTACGAAAAAATTGTGATTTAGAATAATTAATAGTCAAATTAGCATATTTTAATTTATTATAGACACGTAAAAGCATAGCCATATGATGATCAAAATTAGGAGATACGACAATGATATCGTCTAAGAAAACGAAAACGCAATTCTCAAATTCAGGACCATAGAATAAAATATCAACCAGCCTTTGCTGCGTTGCAGGTGCGTTGGTAAGACCAAACGGAGTAGTGACAAACCTGAACGAACCACGTGATGGAATATAAAATGCTGTTTTATCACGATCACACTCTTCAATAGGTATTTGCCAAAAGGCTTTCGAAAGATCGATAGAACTCAAATAACAAGCGTTACTCAAATTGTCCAAAATTTCTGACATATACGGTAATTTATAAGCATCTTTTTTAGTTACTGAATTGAGTTTACGGCTATCCAAACAAAATCTCAATGTTCCATCTTTTTTAGGAGTTAGTAAGACAGGTGAACACCAAGGACTTTCACAGGGTTCCACAACACCGAGTGCTATCATTTCATCTAGCTCGTTACATAACACGCGTTGTTTTTCGGGAGAAAGTCTATAATAGCGTTGTCGCATTGGCTGTGAGTTGCCAGTATCAATGCGATGAGTGATGAGATGTGTTCTGCCTAGGCCTCGAGTTTCCATAGAAATAGAACGAAATAGGTCAATAGTATTATCAGCGTTTAGACGCTGCGATTTAGTTAAATCGTCATAAGAAAATAATTTCGTTTTATTTTCATTTAAATAAGAAACACTACTAGTACTAGAATTACCCATAGTTATTGATTTTAAATACTTGGGACAAATCTCAAACCTAGACCAAAAATCAATACCTAAAATTAAATACGATGACACTGTAGGTATCACGTAGGCTTTAAGAACATGAAAATTATTCTCAAAACTTATAGGGATATTCATATATCCTATAGGGTTTAACCGTTGGCCACCAGCGGCAACAAAATATGTGTCATTAAGATCTGTACACAACTTAAAACCAGCTGACAATAATAGTTTATGTGAATCGTTCCCTAGTATAGTCACTGAAGAACCAGAATCCAACAAAGCACAAAAAGAAATTTCACTAATCTTTACGTTAACATACGGGCGAGAATCATTCTCCGGTTTACGTTCCCAGATTGAAGTGATGTTATAAGTAGAAAAAAAGATTTTAATAGTGGAAAGCCATTGTTCCCAATCTTCCTTATCAAAATTAGCACTTTTAGTAGTAATATCACAACAATCTGGCCCTACAAGTTTTTTGGACTCGATTTAGAATGACAATTCGAACAATTAGGATAAATAACATCTTTAGCACCACATTTAAAACAAATCGGAAACCTATTTTGTTTACACTCGGCTAGCGTGTGGTCATTAGTGCGGCAGCGGGGACAATATGAATGGCTACCTGAGCGTCTTTTGTTCTCGAGCGATAAGCGAGCAACCGGTTTGCTTGGACTAATAGATGTATATAAAGGGTTAGTTTGTGTATTTGTGTGTTTATTGAAATTGTAGAAATGTGTAGATTTTTTATTAAATAGAATATTAGTATTATTAGTATTGTTAGAGTAGGCTAAATCTGGAGCTAGCGTATTATTAGTTATAGGAGGTGGTTCATGATATTGAGCAGTCATAGATTGAATATTTTCAAAATTTTTACAAGTTAAACGAAGTTCCTCAATTGTAGAAATTTTAGGTGAGCAAGCTATAACGTTAGAGTAGCAGGGACGAATGTTATGTAACAAAATTTCTAATTTTTCCGACTCAGGTAATTCTTTAGAAAGACGAGAAAAAAATTCAGACATTATAGAAAAATATATAGTGATGTTTTCAGTTTCACTCTGAGTACGGTTACGAATTTCTGAAATTAAACGATAATCATAATCAAACTGGCCAAAATCCTCGATCAAAAATTTAGATAATTGATCCCAATCTTTAATTTTACTTTTAATGCTACGGAACCAATGTAGTGCATTGCCACAAAATATTTCGGTAGCGAAATTCAATAGATCAGAAGATGAAATACCCCTAGCGACTTTAAAATCATCGACCTTTTGTAAAAATATTCGAACACAAGTAGAACCGTCGTATTTTAATAGTTTAAAATCGGAAATTCGAGGACGCTCGCATAAATACGTTGTAACATCTGTTTTATCAACCGATGTGGGTACATTAGATGTAGTCTGTTCACTAGAGTGAAGTTTTTTAAGCTTATTGACAAATAGATCGTAATTAGTGTGGAATGTATGCAATAACTTGTTATCGGCAGATGTTAATGGTTTCAATCTACGTGCTCTGTGAAAAATATGATTTGCCAGATTGGATGTGCGTTTAAACATGTTAGAATCGTATGAACATTCTAGGTTTGAAATTTTGGATTGTAGGTCATTAAAAGAATCATTAAGTGAATTGAAATCGACGTCAAATGCTAATCCTGACTCGTCTATGTCCTCTGATGGATACAACATAGACAGATTGTGTATCTGCTTACGCAGTTGTAGGACTGTGTTAGTCGGGTCCTCGCCGCGAATTAACACTTCGTAACTCAGTTCACTTTTGTTTAGTAGAAAATATTTAATAGGGTGAGTGCCCATAATGAAATTTAGTGAATTTAAAATAAGGAAAAGAAAGTTAAAGCAGGAAAAAAAATTGCAAACAAATTACTTTAGGATAAACTATAAAATCAAACGTTACACTTCACTTATAAAGAAAAAAAATTACTAACCTGTTTGCAACCTTTTAACCGCTCGATTGCCCAGCTGTCGACTGCGCAACCGGACTGTGTGTGGAGTACCGAGTATAATGGTGATGCGAAAACCCACGTATTAGATCTAATTGGGCGCCACTGCGGCGGGTTTAGGGACCGCCCGCAGATAGGAGTAGGTAGAAAATAAGAACTCAGGGTGATTACGCGGTACAGGCTTTAATATTTCGCATCACCGTCTTACACTCGGCACTGTTGCTGGTGGTATGCAACAAGAGTCACTGGCCTTCTGTGGACACTGATCCGGGACTTCTGCACGTGGCGGTTTTCGACGACAGCTCGCCGGCAAGGTTGGCTGCCACGTGGCCGGTAGTGGTGCGCAGGTCAGCGGCTCGGCGCAGGTGCGGTCGCAGCACGGGCAGGAAGCGGTGCGGAGTGAAGCCTGTGCACGAAGTCAGCACTCCGTGCGTAAGCAGGGTAGAAGAAGCAGATGAAGGTGAAGCTGAAGCTGATGAACCCCAGCGGGAACAACAACACGCGTGGTAGCACGCAGTTTATTTTTAGAAAGAGGACGCGAGAGAGGTTACACGCGTATTTATGCGTGCGATGACAGTTCGCACGTTTTAGCTGTGAGAATTGAATCGACCAATCAGCGCAATGGAGGTGTTGATTGGCATAGACAATATATATAATTGAGCCATAGACTTAAATTATTCCGGGTGACATTCTACAACGTCACAATAATTTTAAATTCCTTTAAACTTGAGCAAAATTTGTGTCGTGTTTGATTTGAGTATATTTCAAATAAGACACATATGTATAGACGAATGACTTATTCTCGAAATCGATACGTACTCCAGTTTTGGGACAGTTATTACAAATATTTAACAATTATACTACAGAACAATGACAGAAATAGATAATGAAATATGAATTTATTCAATTAACGTCAATTCTGCTAGGACAATTTATCTAACTGGGTTTATGATACGCGATAATGCAGGCGACATTTGTCATTCGTCAACAATAGATAAGTGAGATTGCATATAAAGGCCAACAGCGGGTTAAAAGGCCGTAATAGCTAATATAACTTTAAACTACTTGGCGCAGTTGGTTCGACGCCGGCTGAAAAATGAGAGGCCGCGGGTTCGATCCCCGCACCGGGACAAATGTATGTGTGATCCACAGGTATTTCTTTCGGTCTGAGTGTTTGTGACTCCGAAAAGTGTCATTTCTGATACCCACGACACAATACTTAATTGATTTAGTGTGGGGTCAGGATGTATGTGACTGTTGGGTGCATTTATTTATCTACCAAGTCTTGTGTCACGGGTATCAGAAATAATGAGACCCGAGACATCGGGCACACATGCCTGACTCCGGACTGATAAAGAGAAAAATCCAATATCACTTTGCTTGACCCGGGATTGTAACCCGAGACCACAGCGTTGCAATTGTACCGTAGATTAACAGCGCCACGGAGGCAGTCTTGTAATTTGAAATTTATTATTTTACTTGTTACTGTAAGTTTCATAACCATACAAACAAAAGAACGATACGAATAAAAGGTATAATGAAAGTCGTTTGTATTTTAAAGGAAATGTAATATATTCTTTCTCAAAAATCGCCTTTCCCTTACACTGATAACTTAAATACTAGCTTAGACGCCTAGTACATCTAGTCTTAAATATAGACTTGTATATTCGATTAATTAGTCTCATGTCATTAAATTTATCTAACGCCTAGCTTACTAACTAGTTTTGATAGATATAAAAACGATGTTAGGTCTTTTACGGTAAATATATAAAAATATGTCAATATTTAAAAAACTTTGGGACGCCATTTTGAACGTACTGTTGAAGTGACAAACATTGATTTGAAATATTATTTTAATGCCCATATTTTTTACAATTCTAAAATGGCGTCCGTATTTTTATTATCTACGAAAAATAGAATAAATTACAAAATTAATTTCACAAATAGATATATTTTTAAATGTTATATGTTTCATATTCCATTTCCAGACTTATCAATAATATTTTAAGTGGAATGTAACATTGCGGTTGAGATTTAACATTACCAAGGAAAGCGTTTCAGAGATCTGAAATATTAATTTTGCAACATACCACAATAGATAAATACATAATAGCCTAACTTATTCTACGAAATACAGGCAGTGTGGGGCAAATAATTGCACACTAAATAAAACCTTATTTATATCGACCTTCATAAGTTTCGATTTCATAATTCACTCTTGCTTAAATATAATTTTACATACAGCTTAAGCCGTGACTTGTAAGTTGATTCTCCGCCGATGCTATGTACAGACACATCGCGAAGACATCAAAGCACTTTGGTCTAACTCCAGCGTATAACACACACACTCATATTTACATTTTTAACTATATACAAGGATTCAGAACAGATTTATTTACAAAGATCTGCCGTTATTATCAACTGAAGTGTTTCAAAGTCAAGTATTTATATTCGCCGGCATTTAATTTTCATAATAACCTTTTGTAGGTACTATGTTAAATAGGCGGAATCAAGTACGGATACCTCGATGAAAATTAGGTACAAAAAATATTTGCTTTTTACTATAAGGCAGAATATTAGTATGTTACAAAGCGATTAATAGATATTTTGTGGAATTAAAAAGTATATTACACGTTTAGTTTTGACGGGGAGAAAAAAACGGAATATGAACAGGGAAATGCGGTTCTTATCCTTCATTTAGACATAAATTTTTTTTTAAATTAAATGTAAATAATAATGAATTTGAAGTCCAAAGCATTTTTAAAAAAGCCTTCGGTAATGTTCGCACGAGGCAGACAAAAACGCGTTTGAACAAGTTCGGTGGAGGCACACACAATTTTTGCAGATACCCTATAAAAATGTGTGTATTTATACTGCATACTAAATAATATTAACTAAATATATATGTTTGCTATAAAACATATGTACGGGAATATAAAGCAGATATTTGATAAAAAATAATATTAAGAGAAAGCATACGTAAATTGAATGAAATAAGACATGAATATCGAATACTGTAGATATTTTAGATCTATTACTTAAACCGCAATGAACTAGTGTGATTGACTATGGTTTTTCATTATAGAGGAGTAGTGCCTAGCAAAGTTAATATAAAGCAAAATTGTTATGGCACAGCATACAGCTTTAAAACAATTCAATTGACAATGTTGTTCCGCCGGCATTGAAACACAAGAGATCTTTAGTGAAAGGATAACAACTATGCGCACGCGCATCTACACCTACATATATACAATATATGCATCTTATATCAATATTTACACGTAGCCTATGACTTTTTAATTTATCTAACACTAAATAACAGATTGTGCGAGTTAGCACTTGTGTTAACTTGTAAATAAAACTTATGAAATTAGTATGTGAGCATAACTGAGTATAGATTGGCACCTTGTTTGATCAAAAATGAACCCTATTCATATAGACACATGTGTCAAATTGAAACTTTCATTTTAAACTGGGCCCATCTGAAAGTAAGGCTGCAATGAGCACAAATCCCAATTTTTTTCAAATTATGAAAACTATAGATTCAATTCAAATTTTACATATTTCTTAAATGTATCGATTTAAACCCGCTTAAGCTAGGAATTATACCCACAATTCAAATGTTTATGTATCGATTCCATTACTTTGATGTTCATAATATTATACTGACAGATCAGCGGTTTATAAAAACATGTATACACTTCACCAACAACCACAAACAAAATAGCGCCAAAATCAGATGACATTTATCCGACTTCGACAATGTGCAGGACTTATTGGTGTTAAAATATTAACTACGTAAGTGTTAAATTAACCTTGGAAACTGAAATTAGTAATTAGTAATCAATTTGCTTCTACACTAAAACACTGTCACCGTATGTCTTAACACAAACATTTGGCTCTAAACGGCCACGATTTTGCTGGGATCCACTTTGACCCTTAGAAACATGACGTCATCTTTCACGAAGTTCCGTTTCTTGAGCATTTCGTGGGAGACGAATCTCGGGAAGCCGAAGCCCAACGCATCAGGTTCCTTGGATGGTCTTTGGAAGTTCTTCCACGTGGGGTCTGGAACGAAGCTCTCGACGATGTTGCAGGCGCGGTCGGGACTCGAACTTTGGTCGAAGAGCGTGAAGGACACGGTGTGGGCGAACGGCCAGCGGAGAAGGGCGTCGTACTCTCCAGGTAGAATCTTGATATAGACCGACATGTGGGTGGACTCGCCAGCACCGTTGCCGTTCAGGAATAATGATGCCTGGAATAGAAGGAAACGTTTTATAAGTTATAAAATAAAGAAAAAATCTTCTTAGTGTGGGGTCAGAACTAAGCATGTGACTGTTGGGTGTATTTGGGTGTATTTTATCGGTTATTATCCTACAGTACAGTCGAACCAAATATATTTTTAAAAAAAGATAATCAGATTGATTTTGTTAATAGTGTAATCGCTTTGTATATCGACTGTGGTTCGAAACAAACGAATGATAAATATATTTTGTTAACGTTGTAGTATATTTTGCGTACTATAGATCTATGGAAAAAAGGAATTCAAATTATTCTTGGGAGTACTGGAGCAGGACATCTATTAATATTAAACATGAAAAAAAAAAACAATTGTATCAAAACCGGCTTTAATGTCTATATTTATTGTAAGTCTAAAAAATCCTTACTACCCTACTCTTTGTTGGTAAACAATGGCACGCGCGGGTATATTTGCCGTGTGAATAATATAGTGAGTAAGCACCGCGCGACGCAAATAAACGCTCCGAATACGCGACATAAGTTCATTAAAACCGGCACGAAATAGATCGGGGGAGCATACATGTGACTTAAAATTACCGGTGACTAACTCAGATATAAATATCGGTATATTATTTAAGTTATACAAGGGAATAATTACGTTTTGTGATTAGTAACTACCGACATATGTAATTATTGCCGTGTAGGTAGTCACATTTTACCTGCTGGGAGTTTAACGGTTTAAAAATAAAATTTCTGGGAATGGAATTTCATTAAAAGTGTTATCAACTGATTTGATCCTCTCAAATGTTTTAATTAGGTCATATCGAATCTCGTATATAGATACGCAGTATCTTATAGGTTTAGGTACGAGATAAAACCTTAATACCCAACATTTAATAGGTACACAATCTATTAAATTCTGTATAATTATTTTACATACATACATACATAAACTAACGCCTTTATCCCAGAAGGGATAGGCAGAGGCGCCACTAAGACACCCACATTTCGCCTTGTGTGTTCCGTCCCATGATGTGATAGGGGGCGAGCCTATCGCCATATCGGGCACAAATTCTTGACTCCGGACTGATAATGAATAGAAAAACCCAATATCACTTCTCCGACCCGGGATTCGAACCCGAGACCTCAGCTTTGTAGTCATACCGTAATACAACAACGCCACCGAGGCAGTCAATATTATTTTAAATGCTGCCAATATCACATCGCCGTAGAAGTCCTATCACCAGTAATGGACAATTCACCAACATTGTATACATTTTATTATACTGAACTCACCTGTAACTTGTACCCGTACTGGCTGGTGTAGAACGCAGGGGACACAAGTTCCACTCCATCCTTGCATTTAGCCTCGGCCATTTTGGCAGCCCAGTCGGTGATCCTCCATACAAGAGCGCCGGAGCAGTTGACTGACAGCCTGGCTACTGCGGCACGGAGGGAGTCCAGCTGGCGAGCTTGCCTGGTGGCCAGAGCTGATACCAAGGCTAGGTGTTGTTGGCAATTCTCCTCTGTGTGTCTTTCTACTGCTTGTCTTGTGCCCTGGAAGAGTTAGAGTTTTGTTGGTTGAAGGGCTGGTGTTACTTTATAAAGAGTTTGAGGTTACAGTTACGATATTAAACGAAGGTAAATATTATTTTTAATAGTGTTATAATTTTGGTAGTTTGTTGAACTAATATGCTTCACTGATCCACGCAAATATAACGCGTTTTGTTTTAGATTTTGCCTGTATAATCCAGATTAAACAGTCCAGCGTAAGTTCGAATAGTCAAAGAAATAACCCTCTTAAGTTACGTAATTGTTACTGTATTTGGCATTTACATTCAAATGAAATGCCTATAAAACAAAGATGTGCCACATTCTTAGTCAAATTGAAAAAGGAACCAAATATTATCTAATGGTTTCTTAGATTTACGCGAATGTTACACATTGAAATAAAACTATTTTATACGGATTTTATCGCGATTTGGTTTAATTTTTACATTTTTTAACTTCCCGACGTTTCGATTACTTTACAGCTTTCGTGGTCACGGGGCGGACTGAGGTATTAGTCGTCCGCTCAGTGACTGTAAATCAAGGGTAGTTAAATTGTAATATAAAATAAAAAATCCGTATAAAATAGTTTTATTTCAAATATTATCTATCAAAGTTACCTTAAAGCGACATCCAGCGTCCCTAAAAGCGCAGGGCACGGCGGCGGCGGCGGCGGCGGCGGCGCAGTGGTCCCGCAGGTGCGCGTCCAGCTCGTCGCGCGGCACGGCGCCGGCCGCGCAGCGCTGCGGGCACGGCACCGGCGCGCGCGCGCACGAGCCGCCGTGCGCGCACACTGTGTCCTGCAACAAACAGGTATTACCTACGTTAGAGGCGATTTATCAAGCGTGGGGTTAAGGTGGAAGTTGATTATTTCACCAATATGGTTTTTTTTTTTATTGCATTGAATGGCGAGACGAGCATGCCATTCGCCTGATGGTAAGCGATACGACCGCTCATGGACAGTAGCAAAACCAAACACCATGAATTACAAGGCAATGCTTGGAATTCCACTGCGCCGGAATTGCCCTTTTATTATCATATTTTAATTTTAGATTAGGATTTTTAAAACTCTCATAAACTTTAAAATTTCTCCCAGCTAAATTTCTCCATATTAAAACTGGTTTGCTCTTCCGCATAAAAAAATGAAATAAACATTTTGATTAATGGTTTGAAAGTATAGCTCTGAGCTATACTGTTACAAATACTCTCATATAAAAGCAATTAGCTTTTAAATAGAAATCATTCATAAAACATTACGTTCTTTCAGATTCACTGAACACGTATCCTTAATGCCGTTCTCGCGTGGAGTAAACCACATTCATTCAACCATGTTCAATCATCAGGCATCACATAAAAACTCAGATTATTTATTAATCTATCTAATGTAGAAAAACTACAAAGGAATTGATAGATGCTTTAAAGTTTTTAACCAATACGTAATTGTATCCTGTTTTATTCGATCATCAATCATCATCATAAAGGAGCAATTAAACAAATAGATTTATCTTCTACTGACCTGCGTGTACCTCTGTCCGCAATGTCTGCAAGGCACGAGCCGTTTGCTGCAGTGCTGCTGGAGGTGCTGCTGTGTATGTCTGCGCTGCACCTTAGCACCGCACTTGTTCTCGCAGTACACTGGCTCGTGACCGCAGTTGCCTTGGTGCTCCTGGAAATAGACAATAATCATGAGGATATCTTCATAAATAGTTTTAAAATCCAAAACTTTGCATTGGTAATTATTAAACTTAAATTGATTAAATTATTTAAGGAACCAGTAATGAACATTCACATACGTTGTGAATGAACAAAAAGATGCAAATCCATTTTAAAAGCAAATTATTCTAGGCACAAAACTAGGCTAAATAATGTTTCAATTTCAAACAATTTTAACTAACTGTTCTAATTCCGCGTTGCCAAAACGCCGTTTTGTATTAACACAAACAACCTACATAAACGCGTTTGCAAACGAAGCTTGCAACAAACATCCAGAATGCAATAAAAACGGAACATTCGAAATTCAAATGCTGACGATATAAAAATCTATCATCCATAAATGTTGGTGTAACTCGTAGGAATGTGATTTGCCGCGTGTGCCAAACGTTGGCCAATGGTTTGTCGTTGTTGCGATCCAAAACTGGATTTTCGTGTCATGGCCGCTGAAATCCTGTACTAAACAGATGTACCGTAGGCCTGAAACGCGCGAATATTACACGCCGCGCCATTATTTATTGCCATGTGGTGAATACGTCCTGTTTAATTGCTATCGAAACTGGTACGGATGGTTGGAAGCACTTATTCTAAAGATTTGGGTAATTAAAACTTTTTTTATGTCTAAGATCTAGTCGCGGACATAAACATCAAATTCGTATAGCGCTTTTGTTTACGTAACTTTTTACAGCGCTGTTAGTACAGTATCGTTTGTAGTATATACGGTGTTTTTACATTACGTTTTAGTTTTAAATATTTTGTTTACCCGTCCCTCCTTTCTTTTAATATAAAGTAACCACCCGTAGTTGTTATTTATTAATATTTATCGATTACAAAAAACAGAGTGGCAGTACCTAATCCCATCACATTATCTGCTTACATTTCATCTCTATTCCTTCAAAAATAAAATTCCAGTCCTTTCTTTTGATTATCTCCATAATATTACCCATACTATGAGTTTATCCGGGCACCTAGACTAGTTTTTCTAAAATGGTATTAAGTGGTTGTATTACCTAAATAAACACACATAAATAAAACCAGGAACTAAATAATTACCTCAAGAGCGCTCCCTGAGAACTCCTTGTGGCAGTGGTCGCAGTTGGCGCGGCGGCGCGGGCAGGTGTAGCGCAGATGGTCCTGCATTAGCACCCGCGGGATCATCGCGCCGCACTGCGCTGCGCACAACACTGCGTCATGCTTGCACGTGTTCAGGTGCGCCTGGAACAAGGAATTGGGTTTCAAAACCTCATTATGGCTTTAACTATAACTGTGACTTTGACATTGACAGTGAGGTTAAAGTTATGGTCAATCTTAGTTAGTGCAACTGAGCCTTTCTGTTTTGATAGAAGTGATTTTTTTTTTGGAACTGCGAAGTGCATTAGTCACAATTATTGTAGTAATTTTGCTATAAGTCAATTGAAATCATACCACATTGGAATTTTAATGAGTTTTATCCTTTGCGATATTGAAAATTATTCACACATTTAATTGTTAACTTGTGGTTGATAACCTAAATAACATAAGGTAGACCTTCATAAATAAGGAAAATAGATACTATGTTTGTAGTAGGTTAAATATACAAATATTTGTGGTGTATACTGTCTTGATAACAAATATTTACACGCCAAGACAGGTAAAAATTACAATATTATTAACACTAGTTGGCCCAAGTTTATAAAATCATAATTATTTCATCAAACATACTAAAATAAGTAAATACATTATTTCCTGCGTCACAAAGGACAAGTTAATTAAAGTCATTTATAAATTAATTCCTGGTCCGAATGCCCAAGTCCTAATAGAATGCGGGCTACGCACGTTCCAAAACCTCGTAAATGAAAAACCACACGCAACACAGATAACAATACGTGTCAGGCCCGACGTGCGACGTGCGCGCCACCATGATTGATCGCCCATCTCACCCACTTACACTATCTCTACCAATATTTACTAACTCACCTTCAATTTACGGAGCTCGTCCGACCACTGGCACCCCTCCTTATGGTGGATGCAATACACCACGGAGCCCATAATAGCCTTCTCAGACTCAGGGTCCGGGTATATCTGCAACAAACAAAAACAAAATTTAAAAAACGATCATTAAACACAACTAAACAAAACACTGGCATAAAATGTAAGAAACACAACCTTTTTAATCTTTGAAATTATGTATTTAATCATTTTTACAGTTTTTGAATTCACAATTTTTTTCTTAATAGAACACACAACGTCAAAAGCTACGGTTGCCGCTAAGACTGATTGGGGCGCCTGCCGCACTGGCATAACGGATTAAATAGGACAACGCGATTAAAAATAAACCAACATCTCAAAAAAGAGTATAATAAAAGGCGCGTGTGTGGGTGCGCGCCCGCGTGTGTACGCACCGTACTTTCGAATATGGAACACATAGTGCGGAAGTATGCAAAATGGCCGCCGTGTTTTTCGCGCGCTGCACGCACAGGGAAGCGTCCGCCGCAAAGGACTGATACGGAATGCGTTCCCGTTTGTACGTATTCGTTATCTTTATGGGTGCAACGAACAGATGGCTGACGCTGTGCGGCGTTCCCTCGCACTCGCCTACAGATAAGCGTGATTTTTCACTTCCCAAACCAACCCAGTAATGGAATGAGCAAATACAATCGCATTGATGCCTTTGAAAGCGATGCTTTCACACAGCTAAGCTAATTTTTCTGTGAAACCCGCCGCCTGTAACTCTAATGTATTTGTTGACGCGCCGCCGCGCCGCGCCGTCGAAATGTGCATTTCGAATGGATAATGTCTGCGATTGTTTGTAAACAACACAAATTAAGAATCCAAAAGTTAAATAGATGTCACTACCGTGCGCGCCGCGCCGCTCCGTCTACTTTATACAAAGCGTCACTCACACTTGGTGTGTTTTACATTGAGGAGATTTTAGTTGGCTCAGTTTTAGTGTTAGAATATAACCGGCAACGAATACGTCATTAAATTAAAAGTGTTAAAGTTCAAACTCGTTACGTAGTACGAGAGTTCTATTTACAAACATTGATGCATGTGGTCATCGGCATGGGTGCCGCATAACCGTACCTTCGCATCCATATTCTGTTCAAGTAAAACACAGTACACTATCCTAAACCCTCCCGCGATTTGCATAGCGGACTTTAATTTTGGGCATTAAGGTTGAAAATTGCACTCGCATCTTGTAGATCTTGGTGCAACCGAAGTTGGTAGTGTATAAATTTTCAAATATAGAATGTTATTTGTGTCGTATTCTAAAAAGATGGACAGCGATGTGTTGAGCTCTCCCGCATCGGTCATTTATAGAACTCGTTGTATGGTAAACAACGCGGTACGAAAAGGTAACAGGTTGCCAGGAGAGCGTTGGCGGTTGTAACGTTTCGTAATCAGAGAGCCATCGAAGCGTAAGGATAGTGCGATGAGGATGTTATTCTGCCATTAGCGTATCGTGTAATTTGTAGAAGTGAGGAGTTACAATCCCGTTACGTCGCATTCTTGAGCACCTGAACGTGCAATAATGACGTAGGGATCTATCTATTCAGTTAACTACAGAGCGGGACGATAATATCGTAGATCATCAAGAATACTTTAAGAAATATTGTATAATGTAAGGCATACTATCATAATGAATAAGTTAATGTTGAAGATAAAATTACTAACTCAGGAAATATAAAACAAATCCACCCACGAGAAGGTGCGGCTGTGAGATAAAAATCAAAAGCCGTCGTCATTAAACCGAAATAATTAAATTGAATAAATGTGATTAATTCAAATGTAACTATCGGGTTGCGAAATGCTGTCATAGTCTGTAAAAGGCAATCGGACCTCGCACCTACACGGCTATTTTAAATAAATGTCATTAATTAATCAATGATCATATTACTCCGCAAGGACGTCTTTAGAATTAACTAGAAACATTTGATGATACAGGACTGAATCATGCTCTGAATTAACTTAATGATGAATGATCCAGGATTATGTCATTATGAATCATTATCATCATCAGCCCATAGCAGATCTTTGTATTTATTCACCAACGAAAATGATTTTCAAATTCTCCCAACCATCTGTGAAGCTGTCGCTTATCTGGCTTGACGTCCTTTTCCATCAAACACGTCTCATTCAGCAGTATTGCTAATTAAACTAATTAAATGCTACGTAAATCCAGTACTTTGTTGGAGACATTGCTTAGAAATCGATCTAAATATTAATATAATTTTTACAATTATTTCAACTTATTTATTGCTTTCAAAATTATCTTATAGAATGGTAATTTCAGAAGCTTTATTCTTTGATTTTGACAACCCATAAAATAAATAAATTAGCAGAATTGGTACTTTAGAGCACGAAGCTCATAAACGTGATACTCAAATACAAGTTTCAAAATCCAACAACACTAGGGGCCAAAGATCATCGAATTAACAAAATTGTCATACAACAAAATTGTCTTCCATGTCAAATATAATTGCCAAACCATTCAAGCAAAAATGAACCTTATTGCGTGAACTTTCTAATATACCTTAGAACTTCAAAGTTTCTGCAACAGTACGCTTCGAGTGTTTTTAAATCACATAACACGTGAAGGAAGGTCGGGCGTGGGTTATATGATGCAAGTCATGTAGGCGTCTCTAATGGTCTTGTAAACCAAATTATACGTAAGGTTGTCCTGGTCATAAATACAGAGGTGAGCCTTCCTCATACAGTTGTGAAAATTATATCAAATCGTTGGAGATTAGATAAGAGTGGTTACTGGTTAGGAGATTAGGTAGGATGAAAGGAGTGTAAATAATTTGAATGTAATTTGCATTTAAATTGAATTAAACGGATTTAGGATAGAGATTCCTATACCTATTCATTATCTATAGCCTCTAAGTGTATTGCTCTATACATTGATTATGTTTTCTTGTATCAGTTCCCTTAGTCAGAGATAGATATTTTGGCTACAACAGGGTAATGCTGGGCAAATGTAGGCCATAAATGTTGAAAAATGTTTTTAGAATAAAGTTATGGCAAATTTTATGGCATTCGATAGAAACTCTTGACCAAGTGAAATCAATAGTCCATTTTTGTTCATATTGCTCTATAAAAAATAATTAAGCTAATGATAAAAATTACTAGCTACATCATATGGTAGTCAATAATAATCGCGTTAGGTACGTTTTATTTGCGTTAAATTGATGTTTTATGATTAGTTTTATTAATATTTTTTTACAACATACCATGAATTAGGTACCCACCTACATCAATGGAGTGGAATTTCTACATGTCGTTTACCAGATAGGATGTAAATGTATATTTAACTCTTAAATTTTACCAAACGCCGTTGATATAATATTTTACACTGTCAAAATTAATATACACAAATGTGACAAGTTCAAAACGTGGCTGTCGTAAAACGGAACGTCTCGTAATTTATGGCGCGAACTTTGTTTGTGTCACTTTGTATTCTAATTTTGAAAATGACATGTTCGGGCGCCATAATTCTTAATTTTTAATTATTACTTTTTTGACATTTCGCCTTATTTATATTTTCGGCCAGTCACTATTACAACTCAATTGATAGACAGGCTACAAAGGTATTGGTTACCAAGATATGTATGCAGTTTATCACCACAGTTTGACCTTTATAAGTTTTGTAATAGGGTTGAAATTACGGTATAATGCTTTTCTAAAAGGTAAGGGTAAGATTGTATTGGTATAGCTATCGACACGAATTGACGTGGGAATGTAAACAGCTTCTGAAATAATATATATGGAGGTATTGCCCTCAAGTATCAAATAGTAAACCAGACCTTGTGGACCTTGTGGTAAAAGTTCAATGCACTTAAAATGTCTGAAAACTACTGAAATAAGGCATTACAATTAATCCGTTAAATAATAAATCATTTTAAACTGTGCAAACAATATATAATTTAATAATAACTACAATTATTCATAGCTATTAAATCCGCATTGATTGTTCATAATTATTTAATAACGTAATGCAGCGTATATTTGATTTATCTCGAGTTTATGTGCATGCCGAATCATTTAGTATCATGTAAACGTTAATTTTATACTCATATGGTTTTCAAATATGTCTTTATTACGTAGATGCATTTAAATTCGATATTGGACTACACTATCGATATTTAAATAAGTAAATAAATACATCAAACAGTAACACGCATTTTTCCGATCATATTTAGATCAGTGTCTTGCTACAGTAGTCTATTGCTACCATTTTAAAATCACAAGCGTTATTCTCAGTTGTTTAAAAAACCGCCGCATTTTGTTTTACAGCCAGTCATTTATCCACTGCACCCAGACGGTCATTTAACGATAATATGTTAAGAACTTTAAAACTTTACCATATGAAATATGTATATAGAAAAGGTCAATTCGAAGTAGCACCACTAGTATAAATTATAATTTAAAACAATACAAGCGATCATTATCAATGGCGGGCAGCGCGCCGGGCGGAAGTGGGTTCGATGCCCGCGCGTGCGCCGCTACCGTACCGCACATTCTAATGTAATTATCATAATTACATAATGGTTTATGACGTTTATCATTGTTTTTCATGTTAGCGAGAAAAAATTTTGGACCATGTTTCTGAGGTGGTAAATATAGGACTAATAGAGCAGGGCTATGATTGCTCTCCTTCATTTAGATTGTGCGTTCGAATCCGCGAGTAAAAGGTAGATGTTGTAAGCCAGTATAGATGTTTCGTAGACTGGCGTAATAGGGTTGAATGGCAAGAGATAGTAGTCGTTTGTTAATCAAACGACATTGCTCTTATATTTAAGTGCAGTGCAGTCTCTATGCATTTAAAAATGGGAGAGGTCGAGGGCAATCTTGCGACAGCAAAGTAAATATGAAATCAAGATTGATCCGAAAATCTCATCTCGAGCACTAGACATTTCACGAACAATATTGCACATCGGCAATTCAAGATTATCTCGTTCAGTTCTAATAACATTTTATTGAAATAAAATAATTTTATAGTAACTCCGTAAGACAATGAGTAAGCGGTGTTCATGTGCCATATACCAGTATAGGAACCGAGCTTTGATCTGTACATACATACATAAACTCACGCCTTTATCCCCGAAGGGGTAGGCAGAGGCGCCACAAGGACACCCACATTTCGCCTCGTATGTTCCGTCCCACGATGTGATTTAATCTGTACGATATAGATAAAGATGTGTTAAAGACAAAAATGACGTACCATCATTTTATTAAATTCTTAAGGCCTGGTGATCCTGGAACTTCGAGAAGGATAAACACTAATGTTATTTTTTCCAACAACTTTTATTTTCTTATCAAATTTTTGTACTTCCAGCACGTTTCTTATTTAAATCATATCATGAGATGATCCTCTTGCTCATCTAACTAGCAATTTTTTTTTACATTGACATCGCAACTTCAAAACATATTTCACATATCATACCAGCGAGTTAAAAAGTGAAACAGCTTTCATTTCCACTTCCTTAGCAATTTAATATAAAGATAACCCGATGATTTACGAAGTATGATTATAACTTTCTTCACAAATCGACAGTTGGTAATGCGGCGTGCGTGGGATCCTTATTTCATTCACTATAAACAATTCTGAATGGACTGACAGACAGACGATTAATCGCGGCGCTAATGCATCCAGTGTTATTGTTTACACGTCCGACTATGACTGAGTCTAATCGACTAGAATATCAAAAATGTTATCGATTTAATCAAACTGGCTGGTTTGTTATGTTTCTGACTGTTAGGAAAAAGGAAGATTAAAAAAATATATATTTAACTTTCGAAGACTTTTTGTTTTTGAAATTTTGCGATAGAGATTTCATTTTTAAAAAGTGAATTGTATTTTAAATCAGGCTTTCCTTTTTATAGAATTATCTGGGACAGTAAGACCACGAAAGCTAAATTAGTATATTGACAATGAACCACGAAGCTTTGAACTTGATTCTTAAGTCGGAAAATCAAATTTCCATTTATTTATCATTGTATGTATACCGTATGTTCAACATCTAAACATGTTAATTAAGATTAAAAAAACATCGAATCACTGTTTTCTTCTAACGTTTTATTAAAATAGAACACTCAGGACAATTAGATAGTCTGTCATCACCCTGGCGAGTGTCAGGTTACTACCAATTTAATTCCAACCTCCTCCGACAGATGGCCTGGTGTAATTTTTCCTTTGCTATTTGTTTTTTTTTTGTATTTATACAGAGCGCATCCCTACTCGAATTAAGTTTTATAATGGGTATACGGGCCGAGATCCTTTTTTTTTAAATCACGCTTTTATTTTTCTAAATGTTTTATAAATGTTTAATTGCGTAAAATATTATGTTAATTTATATTCAAATGAAGCCTATTAAACATTAACTTAGACAAGAAACGTATATCATTACATGCCTATTTATTCCATTCGAGGCCAAGGCTACGTTAATGAAAACATTAAACTTTTTGTTTTAACTTTGTTACAACAATTTATACTAAACAGTAAATCAGTTAAGAAGACACCGGAAGCCATAGAGGTCGCTAGTGTCAAGCGGCGCAACAGACGATACATTAAACATATCAAATGGCATTAAGTGTTTGTAGATAACTTTGTAGACCATAGCGACTGTGATAGGAACGTATTTTTAGTTGATATTTCAATATCAATATATTGGTCCTAAAACGGTGTAGGACGTAGGTAATAAAAATCTCGAATAACATCCGACTTATTACACTAATATTATTTGTATATACGTGTTATTAAAATAGGTTACTACAAAAGCATGTAGCACTGTACTCCACTGTTAGAATTTTTATTTGTAAAACCCGACATGAATTCCTTGGGAGCGAAATTAGTGCGCCGTGATACTCTCGCCGCCAATAACATCTTGGGGCAGAAATAAGGCGAGCTATACGTACTTCTAGGCTCTTTAAACTGTTAAGGGTCGTCAGTCGGGCATCAATAATTTTAGGGTTTTTCCAAGTGCTTTAAGTGTCATATACCACTTCAAAATATTCCACAGTTGGCAAATTATTTAGCAACTTAGATTCGAACACCATACAAGACGGTAATAAACAATTAACCATCCAATGTAACGGACACGAATATAATAGTCAGCGCACCGGAGATGCGTTCTGATAACTTTTTAAAAGTTAAATATAACGTGCAAAAGTTATGAAACCGTTTACGCTTCGTGGTTACATGTGCTGTTACTCGTAAGTGTGACGTCCCGGTGAGGTATGTATTCATATTTCATTTAATATAGTACATTATATCACCTCTTAAAGGGATAGGCAGATGCTATGACTCTACTTTGCTCTATATTTGTTATCATTTTCAAAGTATCCCCGTTCATTTCTTTATGCATTAAAATAAAACAAGTATTAAATTATGATTATAGCACATGATATTTCAAACATAAGGAAATAAAGGGCTTTTCAATTTCAAAATTAACTCAATCCCTTTAAGCATGCTCAAAAGAATTCCCACGCATAATCCGCAAGTGGATTAATGTAAATACCAATTGACAAACACTCCACCGCACTCAATTTGATTTAAAATAGCCCTCAATTGCACCGACCTATTTCACAAACTATCCCATGTGTCTCGGTTTTGCGTCAACCGACTAATGAAGTCTTCCTGTGATCGATCAAGCTGCGCGCGCGCTTCGTGCCTGCTCGCGGACAGGGATATCAGTGATAACAGTATCGATATATCGAGCAATGGTACCGATAAATGAGCACGATGACAGAAAATATTAGCACTTCATAAATCTTTAACTTTAAAAAACGTACAAGATAATTTTGCAAAATTCGTCTCGTACCGCAAACAAAAAAAAAATATTGTATTTTTTTTTAATGTTACAGAAAATAATATAAAATACCTTTCCAATACATAAAAAATATTGAGACTTCGATATATTTCAATAAACAAGCAGGTCTGCGGTCCCGGTCGCACCCTCCGCCCTCTCGTTATCCAATTGAGTGTAATCGGGACTTGGGAGGTCGGAATCATTTGTGCTATGGACTTGTATAACAGCTTTTTATTCAATTGAGTCGTTTAGCCTCAAGTGGCGATGGTTTGGGCTTTGTAGTACAATCAAATCTGTTTGGACAACAATTTGTGTTGTTTATAGTTGGACAGCTTGGTAACAGGAACTTAGTATAGAACCAATTTTCGACAATTATGTATTAATTGACGTAGAAAGATAAATCTATTGTTGACCTTAATATTGCTTACGTGATAGCTAGCACGGGTTTTCACAGAAAATTTTAGACATCTCAGTTCTAGCCAATGCAAAAGCAGAACCAAACAAAGCATACACCAATGCAGCCCCATCAATTCCCTAGAAAAGGCGTTTACCAAACCACTACAAACACCGTAAGATGAACGTAAAATATTTATTACAAAACTACTTATAGAATTACGTAAATAGTATCCATTCATTCCAAATCTATTTCCATCTCTCTCCAACACTGAGGATAGGAAAGAGAGATCGTAACAAAATGTCTGCCGATGACGTTATTACGGTTGGATGTTATTATCACAGCAAAAGAACACATTAACCGTCTTAACGCCTCAGTTAAAGGTATGGATAACTCATTTCAAGTAGTTAATGGCGTTTTTTATGGATTAGTTGAAATGGTGTTTTAAATTGGAATAACAAAGGGTGCAGACTGCACAGGCATTGGGTAGGTGGCTGGATATTAAAAAAATGTGTTGCTTAAATTAGCTCTTAAAGTTGTAACGACTCAGAAAAAGGTAGATTCAGAAGTTACTACTTACTACCACGCTATAATATGATATTGTATTTGTTGAGAAAATACGTAATAATGTTATAAGTATGTTTTTATTTGAGTTGTTCTTAACTTTTACAGCTGAATGTTCAGAATTTCCTCTACTACTTTCCTTTTATATCATATTCATAATTTTCTGTGAAAATATAGATAAGCTTGTGGCTCTACACCCAAACATTTGTCGATCCTTTCAATGCCAATAAAGAAATACACAAATCATAAAACCGCAATATCCTTAGAACACAGACAAGTAGATCACAAACGTCAACCGCATTTATCAATGAACAGTCATTCATACAGTAGTGATTCATGCAAAACGTCTGGTCTATTGAGTCAATGTTTAAACTGTCTATTTATTCTTGTGGGGACGAATTTGGTTTGCACTCATTAATGGAGCATTTCTAGCCAGATACGTCAACTTGGAAGTTAGAAATTATGGTTCTTATTTTGTTTTTTTTTGCATTGAATGGCGAGACGAGCATGCCACTTGCCTAATGGTAAGCGATAAGGCCAGGAATGGCAGCACCATGAATTACTAAGCATTGCATAGCACTTCACTGCGCTCGCCATCCTGAGACAAGATGTTAAGTCTCAATATTATGTCCAGTAGTTACTCTGGCTACAATGGAATAGGTAAGTTGAATTGTGTTGCTATGACCACAGATGACCATTTACTTGTGTGGTTTCCTTATAATCTCTAATCTGCACTTGTATTATTCGATAATATTTGCTTTATTGAGACAAACGTTTTTCATTTATCCGAAGCACATTTTTTCGAAGCAATTTTCACAAATCGATTTATATACCTATATGAATAACAATAGTTAATAGATACAAGCTAATCACACAGAATAATTGGTACTCAATAATCATAAATTACTGATCCTTAACCACCATAAATTATTAGTAAAAAATAACGGAGCAGCCAGGTAGATCTTGGATCCCATCTCAGATGAGATAAGCTGTTATTTCTAGTGCCGGATATGGCAACCTCCGCTCCGTCCCACCGGAAGTGACGAGTTATCGCCACGCGCATCTCCACAACCAGTTTTTCCCACAAAAACACATGTTTTCGGTCAATACATTTTTTGTCTCGTGGAACAAATACTTTGAAGAGATAGATGTGTAGATTGGGTCACCGAATTTTAGAAAACTTGTTTCAAATGAAATTGATATTTATTGAGTTTTAAATTTCACTAAGATACGTAAATGAAAAAAAATATTAATTTAAGGATTAGATCCTCAACTTTTTAATGCACAAAATAAGCTAAGTCATTGCACCATTCACAAATTTGGTTAAGAAGTGTAAGTTTATCTAAATACCAAATAATACCCGTACAATAACAAGATGGCCAATGCACAAGAACATTTGCGCAAGAGAAATCCGAAGTAGGGCGAGAGTACTAGCCTATCGACGACATTCCGTGCATTTCTAGATACACCAGTGTTTACCAGTGTGGAATCGATTGCCTAATGCTGTTAAATGTTGCCCAAGACGACTGGCGCCACCTGTCGTCAAGCAACGACAACACTTATGGAACAAGGATTTTTATAGGTAACATTAACTTAAATTGGTCTTATGGAATGAGCAGTACCTAATTCCATTGTTAAATAAATTATGCTAATTATTTTGGCTTTTTGTAGTAAAATATAATCAGATATTGAATGATGAATTGCCTCATACGTACACAGGTACACAGACAACACCTTAACAGCCATCAAGATAACCCTATTCCTATAGACAAGTGCGAGCCTTATTCTGTCAAAACCATTCATTATATTACGTTATAAAGTCCACAAGTCTTATTACCTTCATAGGAATTCCACTGATGAACAAGCTTCCAATTCCACAGTTTCAACTGACCTAATTAAAATTGTTTATTTTTCAAAACATGATCACGTCAAGGAGGGCGTAAGTCCCGAGCCACGTACAAGTTATCATTGTTAAAGGAAGTCGTGGTGATTACGTATTCACAGCGGTGAAGCCTAGTGCACAGGTTTCAACATGTTTGGTATCCGATATACCGAGAATTAAAGTTGGTTGGCGCGTCAAAGTTGAATTGGAATTGTTTTGAATACTTTTATAGCAGAAGTTTGAAGGCATTACGAATATAGTTGTGTGTAGAGAATAACATTCCAACACTTGGCAATAAAAGAAATAAAATATTGATTTGAAACCGTGCTTTTTTATACTGTACGGTTTTGACCCATAATCACAGTTACTAGGCGCTAAGCCAGTGATTCATAAATACAATCATGAGTTTAATTAAGAATGGATCACCATGTTGTTCTTTAGCGGAATAGCAGTAGATTATTTAGTTCCTATTTATTCTCAGTTATATTGATTAATATAGGAAGCATTTGGAATATGCAAATAACCTTGTCACCATTATAACTAAAGCGAGTCATAGAAATTTTATGAATACCTGTTCGATGACCAAGAGGATTTCCCATTTTCAAGTTTAAACATAATTCTATCACTTATGAACTGTAAAGTTATATTCACCTTAAAAATCATATTTTTGAGGACTAAGTTTTCTAAAATATTTTTTTAATTATCACTATCGTAATTATTTAAAACATCTACCAAATTTCATATTTCTAGATCCAGCGATTCAAGCTATGCTTTATCTGACAGATGTTAATTTTATGAATTAGTGTTGAAGTTATTTCTTCCCATCGCAAGTGTAGTTCACACACATATTCTTTTACTGAAGGACCATAAAAATTAACGCGTTCCAGGAACGACTTAACTTAATGTGCCCCTTAGCTAATTGGACGTTAAGCGTATGAATTAAACGAGTTCTTTTTAACTTTCTTTTTTTATTATTTTCACGTTTTATTAACTTAGCATGTGTCACTAAAAAGGTTTAATAGCAATAAACAATAATTTTTAATTAGCGTTTAGATATTACACAATTAAAAAGTATAGAAGTTAAATTTGAATTTATTATAAATACCATATTAAACACAGTGAATTTAATTATTTAACTAGTAATAATTAAGACTTCCTGTAATACAACAAATTGAAACCGAGCCAAAAGTTAGCTTGTTCTATTCACCGGAAAAAATGGCGGCAACAAATTATAATACAAGCCAATTAACAAACATATCCTTACCTCCAATAAATCGTAGAGAAAATCCATGTAGCTCATTTTAACCATAATACAAGCGGGTCACAGTCATCCCGGTGCGAGTTCGATTACCGACTGCGAAGTCGCAGCTGCGGACCGACTGCACCCACGCGACCACCCAATATGGCGGCTAATCAACGATTTACACAATCATTAAAACGCTTTTAACATTTTTTGCACCTAAATATCAATTGGTGACGTTGTCTGCTAATAGAATGCCAAATTATTTTATCAACTTAACTCTGAATAAATTATTGAACAACATTTGCATTGCATAAATGTTACATTTAGTTCGATCGCATGTGCACGTGATTCTAAACAAAGAAAAAACTGACTACGGACATAAGAAAACAGATTTTTTTAGGATCAAGCCTAATTCAATTCAAAAAACCATATAACACAAGAGTTCAATATTAAAAGCCTATGTCACAGAAATGTTGTTTAACCATAATATAAAACAGTCCCGCTAAGCATTAAAAAGCGTTAAACTAAACTTTAACATTCATCAATAAACCACGTAAAAAGCCCAACTAAAATATAACTACCGTAAACAATTAATAATTGTAAATTTGATCAGAGAGAAACAACCAGCCCACTGCTCTAACGCGCCGAAACGTTTGATCATTTGAAAAATTCATAAAATTGTCTATGGTCTTATCGGAAACGCGTCCCTATTGCCTGCCAGCAAGTGCCATAAAGTAAAAAGTGTAAAACTGCGTCGCGTCTCATCGGAACCGGTCTAAAGTGGGCTTGCAAAATATACCGCTTTGCTGTGCAACTGTGTGCGATTTCTCGAGGACAAACAACGACCATAGATATTCGCGGCTGTATGTCACAATGCCTGCGCCTATGTGCACATATTAAAACTTATCTATCAGTATTGACTTTAGAATACATAACAAAGAGTATTAGCTTTGCATATTTTAATTCGCTTTTTAATGACTGATTTTAGTAGGTCAATCCATTTTAAATGAAGATTGATTCATTAAACAGAATATTCCTGGTATTTCATATGTTTGTGACTTGTGATGAGGTAAAATCCCTATTACATTACAGGATAAATTAGTAAAACTGAATCGATTGATTTAATTCCAAAAAAAGAATCACATTTACACGATCCTTTCTTTGTTATTTCTACAAAAGAAATTGCCCCCAACTCACGACAGTTAGCTATTAAATCACTACGCATCCGAAAGCGTATTTAATAGAAGAATAATGACAGTGTAGGGATCAAAGCAACTGGCAACTGATGGCCCGCGGCGCGGATGTGTCGGGCTCCGAGCGTGGGAATCAAACTTGATAAATAGGACAATTTAGGGTTATAGGGACTTGCAAAAGGATAATTTAATGATTAGTTTATTAAAGAAAACCTCTTTGTTGCTTTTATATTTTTTTAATGTTTTAAGTTAAGTAGTACTTATATGTAACGCTTTTAAAGTGATAAGAAAGATAAAAGTAGAGTTCTAAGGAAAAGTTTAAATAAAAGAGACATATCTCAGAGTTTTCTTAGTTATGTGTGTTTTAGTAATTTTTGATAACGTTAACGGTGTAAAGATCGAGAGGAGACATGCATATCGAAAATAGAAACCTATATACATATAAGTAATTTTCATCATTTATGTTTGTGAAGTCTACCAAATTGTAATAGACTAGAGTCGTGTTCTAAGATGTAATACATCGATATGTATCATCATCATCATCATCAGCCCGTTGCAGTCCACTGCTGGACATATATGGTCCAAGATACGCCACAGAGCCTGGTCTGTTGCTTTCTGCATCCAGTCGCTGCCGGCCCTCTTGATATACAGTATATGGGCTCATAAATATACAATATTTACTCACCAAGTCAGCCAAAACTTACATGTTGTAAATGTCGCAATCTCTAATGCTCAGTTGAAAACTTCGTGAATTCCAATCACATATTTATGAGTCACAATTTTCGAGTACGCATTGGTGGTATCACGTCGCGAACATCTGGCACGCATAATAAATTAAATCCTAGTTGGTGTGTGACTGTATTACCTTTGCTGGTTTTTGCTGTTGTGAGAAGTCTTTAAGTACGTTTATAAATTAACCGACGAATATCCTTATGTCAGTGTCCTTCCCCCCACTCCTAATCCACACCTTGTTTCAGGCCAAGGACCTCAAGGCTATCAATTCATCGAAAGGATCACAAAAATTAAACACAAGATCACCAGATCTATTAAACAGATTGTAATATAATGATGTATTAATGTCAGCAAAGCGACATTAAAACCTAAGTATCAGCCATTATTTTAAAACAGTAAATAACAAAAACCCGATATGAATGCAACATGGCCGCTAACGCGACAAATTTATAAAAAACAACATGGCGGTTACAATTACCAGACTCCAAATGGCATTACGTTTTTTATTTTATTTTTTATGCAAAACCGGTGCACTTCGATACGGTCGTATTAACAAAATGCGCTCATGATTCCTCACGCTAAATAAACAGACGCAAATATTATGAGAGTAAATTCGATTAGGACAATTTAAAAAGTAAAAGACATTATTCGATCAAAGTTCGTTGATTCTCGTGTTGAATAGGCATGCTCAATCGCTTTTCTCCGTCTCTTTGTTAAGAAAGAAAAATGTTCATATACAATAAAATGCATTATGTTCAGGTAACTAAATATTTTTTGCCAGAAATTGTATGTAGTTGGGATCTATATTGCTAACCAGCATATATACGTATAACCTCCGCAACTATCGCACTTGGAAATATTCGGACGAAAGATATTAATCACTTCTATACCTTGCCTGATATAATTTTAAGTCTTTTTCGCATGAGCCAACGTTTTTGATCATCCCAAGAATCAATAAAAGTCTGGGTGCGTTGTAATTTGGAATTCAAACTCTCAACTCGCGTACGGACCAATAAATTAGGAAGGGGCGGACGCGAATATTTAAGTGATGAGTAATGTTTGTTTGTATTTCCCGACATGAGGCTGTCACATATTCCATCAATATCACCCGCATTTGTAGGGATTAGTCTACATCAAGCAGACTCCTTCGATCCTTATCAGGTTATAACAAATTTCTTTCATATGATTCTACAAGAATTTCTTACCCTCTATTTTAATTTACAAATTTATTGACCGTGAAATATCTAATAGAGTTGCTTTCGTGTACCGTTACCTTAGTTACCAGCGAACTTAAATGTAAGCTTATTCTCGTGTACCGTCGGTAAACTCTTCATATATTAAAATACTTTATTACAATTCAAAACATTCCCACGAAAATTTATATCATTGCTTCTTTTACTGTTTAGACAATAATGAAACTTGGACACACGTGTTAAGGATCAGAATGACATCTACTGTCCGTCAAGACACCGGAAATCATGTGCGGTCGGATTATTCGGATCGCGATTCGATTGTGCCGCCATATTTAAATATGGCCGCGCATCCGGTCAATTAACAGACGATAATACAAATTATTTTGTAGGATTTTAAAGGATGGTTAGTTTTATTTGATGACAATAAATTGGCGTTAATGGTTAGTATTGACAGTGTTAATAGGTGTTTTATTCATATTAACATTAAATACTTTCCTTATGGTTTTATTCACCTCTTTATCGACTTAGGACAAAGCTAAAGCGCATCAAATGTTTCTATTTTTGGATCACAGTATGTAGTTCAATTAACATTAATTTCCTTTTACGTGCGTTTGTATTAAGTCTCTTATACATAAATACTAAATAAGTAGATTTAAAAGACATATTATAATTGTCAGTTAAACATTAAAATATACTTCTAACACAACAAATATTTTCTTATTTCGTTGTGTTTGTATCATCACGAAACTATTAGAATGAGATGACAGACAACTTCCTTAATTGTAATTTTTGTTTTACGCTTCGCCTGTGTAACAAAATTAATAGTTTGAAATTAATAATTATTTGAATACCGACTGACATTCCAATTATTGAAAAGTTATTTCATAAATATTTCAAAGTAATTTCATCGTAAACTGATATTCCATACTTTAAAACTGCATTACACATTTCCAAGTTAATCATATTGATAAAAGTCAAGTAAGATTATTTCGTATTTCGTTTAAAACCATATTTCACCACACCCCATCCCTTCACCATTTAGTTACCCGCACGCTATCTCAATTCTCGTGGGGGAAGCCTCACAATATTTAAAATATTACCGTAATTATTCTACCATCAGCTCCTATCAAATTAATGACGATGAATTAAACCGATGACCAGCAATCTTCATAGTTTAATGATATTACACGACTGATGGGAGTTGGACATGCAACCGTAATCTTATTGTGGGTGTTGAGTGCTAGTAATAAGTGTTAAAGGTGTGCGGGAATTTTGCTTCCTATTTTCTACACAATGTTGCCTGCGCCTTAAATTGCAGGAATATTTGTCTTTTCATTTTTATTGGAGTTTTTAAACTTTTTATGAACCCTTAAATTAGATATATAATATAGTACGAGATAATGTTAAAATTACTGAAAATTTAGATACAATGTTTAAGAAAGGAAACGTAAAAGTATTTTTCTGAAAATAAAAAAGAGTCTCACGGTCTACCACAATCCTGATTAGATCGAGGGGATCAGGACAATTGAAAATGTATGATTATTATTTTAAAAACCGTTCGAAAATAAGGGACGTGCCAAATAACGGGTTGCCAGCTTTGAAAAATGATAATTGGCGCGTAATCACGGACATTTTGATTGATGCATTTGAAACCCTTTCCGATTGTAAACTGCATTTAATTATAACAGTAGGATACAAAGCGTCTTCGTAAAATATAATCTTGTCTCTTTTATGGAGTTAAATGAAACATTTTGGAACGATTTGATTGAAGTGTGTTATTTACGATCATTTGATGTTTAAAGTATTGTCGATGTTCTCACGAACTGTAGATTATGTGTAAAGATAAAATTGTGCTTCAAAGTAGAGGTATTAAGTTTCGAAAAAAAACAGGAGTTGAAGTTTTATGTCACGTTTATTACGATATAATAATTAGGTGTTTACTTCCCAATAAAACGATAACAGCTTAGTGTTTTAGAATTGTATGACCATACCTGCAATCAAACAAAAAAGCAGCAGGAAACTACGCACTTTACGACATTAAACACACATAGTCTTACACAACTCCATCAAAGGGACGAGCTCACACCAATTCCTTTGATACGAAAGTCAAAGCGCCAAAATGTCGAAAAACTGGGACAGCGCCCAAAATGATCTGGTAACATAAATTAGTACAGTCTATTTACAGTATCAAAGATCTGAAAGAGCTGAGAGCAAAGGGCCCTGCGACGTGAGCCAACAAACATAAGGGCCACGGACACAAAACAGACGTTACCCGCGACGCGAGCTGCCTTTGTTTGGATCTTTTATAAATAAAACTCAAGTAGCTCTTTGAGTTACTTCAATGTTGCCAGGTCTATAAAAATGTTTTGTTTGAATAAGCCAGGGGGAAATATGGGCCGTTTGGGATTTTTTTCGTGACAGTTGGCTTAGGATGTATGATGCTAAAAATAATTTAAAGTTAACTCCTAAAAATTGTTTCGATCGACCTCCTGAATGGCCAGATGGAGTAATCCTTTTTTGCAACACACAACAGAAAGTGTTTATACATAGTTTTTATTACATCAATGCAGATGTACGTAACGTGATCCTGCTACTCGCTAGCGGCAAAGGCTGTTTTTATACGCACCAAAAAAATTCAATAACCTTGCAGCAAAAAAACTACACCATATGCCGGCATCAGCTGATCGCGGTTGCATTTTCAATAAATCCTCTTTAGTGCAGGTAGACTTTTTTGACATGCCGCAGCCGTCAGCTGTTCGTTTCAAAGGCGCGCGTGCATTCAAAAATCTTCCGAAATATACAATTTAAAGCGCCCTTCCGCTAATGTGTCCGAACATCTGCTGCGTGCAGGTGGTATCACTGGAATTTTTAAATTTCGAACGCAGTTGGCTTTCTAAATTCGACATTTGTTTTTATCAACACGGCAAACAGAATAAAATTGTAAACAGCCGGTGTTAATAAATTATTTTATACAGAGTGGTATTAATTTAAATTTCTTTTAAAAATGTTTTAAAGTTTGATTTAATTGATAATTTTGACCGAATCGTTCAAAAATATTTTTTATCAAATTATGATCACATCAATGCAAGGGCACCACCTGGTGAAAAGCTATTACAACCGGCCATGGGCAGCCTCTACACCTGGAGAGCCAGCACGTTTTGAAGATCTTCGAAAATAACGACTCCAAAAAATAATTAGATTTTCATAAATACCGTTACAAACCTTTTTAGTCGATATTCAAAAATCCTTCTTCTTTGATGGAGTGTAAACCCGAGGCGGAAACGTCATGTTATCATGTGTTTTTTGCGCATCCGCGCCGGGTTCATATTTTCATATCATACAGTGATGTGGGTATCGAGATATCCTTCGTATCAAATATCGCATCCGTTAAGAATGCGATTACATTGGAAGACGATTAGCGGACGTAATATTTATTACGGGTTTTTTGTTGAGTCCATAAACTTCGGGACTTCTCCCTATGTGACTTGTTATTGATTTCTATTAGCAGATTATAGGGTTACAAAAATATATCTCAAACGTATATTGTTTGCATTCAGCGTCGTTTGATAGGCTTTCAATCTTCGGGTGATATCTACTGCTAGTCTGTAGTCGATTATATTTAAGTTATAAATCTATAATTACGACTGTTTCCCTGTAACTCAGATTAATTTCATAAAAATAGTATTACTGGTATTTACGTGTAATATGTGCAATAATTTAGATGCCAACAAACCGCACGCAACGTTTGTTGTTCAAGCACCGAAACGAGATAAAATACCATATCTATCTACGTAATATGAAACGGAAGATAATATTGTTTCGGAATATCTTTCATATGGATGTCGCAATCCAGTTGCAGAAACGATTTGAGTGCATTTTATGTATTTTAAGATAAACTTATTTATCTCAGTGCGTTTTATATCAACTGATAAGTAAAGTGAAACAATAATGATAACATAACACATTGCCAAAATAATACTTTTGTGAATTTTGAAATTTTTTTATCTCTGTCGGCATTTATTTGATTGTAAAATACTGTAGTTACGTTAAATGTTATGGGAGTACTTGCAATATTTCTTACAAACGCAATGGCCATACTAATTTTTATTGGCTCCGTCACTTTTAACATAATAATCCTAACTTTCATAGTCCGTATATAACGCTCTAACATTTTAAATAATAGTTACTATAAAGTGTTTAAATTTTAGTCCTACCCGCTACCTCTTGTCATTAAGTCGTCGCCCCATACTCAAAGATATTTGATACTGTGTGTTGTTGAGTATTTTTTGCTGATTTTAGTTTTCAGTGCTTATCTGGCGTCCTTAATGTTGCTCTAGCAAGCATTTTATTGAATAACATGTATCACTTCCGCTTGTGATTTATCTTTGACCGAGTGCAGATACGTTGGTCACAATAACCAAGTGAGTGATACGATTTTAAGAACTTTTTTCCACGAAATCCGTTGGTTCGTAACTTGTAATGGATAACTAAGGCCACATAATCCTTTGATAGATGTAGTCAAGATAACAATATTAAAAACATGTAATTACATTTTCAGTATTTAAAAAGAAAATGTAGATATAATCGTTTATTTTTATAAATGAAGGCCATCTAAAACGACACCGAAGGTCAAACAACTCGTCAAAGGCGAAAGGTGTATAAAAGGAACAAAATTATACCCATATGCTAATAATCCACCGGGAACAACTCAATTTGCATATTCTAAAGCTTATAATTAATTCGAATAAAGAATGCCTTACTCTTACCATTAAATTGTCCAGTGGGTAGGGCGCGACAGCTGACGTCAAAAATGCACCCTTGTCTATGCTCCTATTCAATGGCCGGCCTTTGTGGGAGCGCATTGCAACACGTTTATAAAAAGTTAATGTTATATGTGAGTGTTGACAGATGGTTTTTGAAAGCGGAAAATTGTTTGGATTGTGAGTGCAAGTATTGATTTTTAAAAAGTATGCTTAATTTTACATTAACTAATTTTATTTTTTCTTCATAAGTAGACACTCCACAGTACCTGCCTACCTGCCTACGTATGAAAAGGCTCAATTGTTTTCTTTCCTTCCTACATTTGTAATCCTAGAAGTTGAGTTAAAAAAGTAGACCAATAAAAATAAGGAAAAGGTCTACACCTAAAGCCTTAGTGTGAGCAACAACCGTGACGGCAACCACGCATGTGCATCATTAGAAATGGACACATGGGCCCAGTACACGTTTAACTCAACATAATAAGTATTTTTTTGTATGTCCGTGTGTGCACGGTTGGTTTCCCATCGACGTGCACATGGCTCCGAGGAATTCGACGCGCAGATGTGCCACACACATTATCAAACCTAATAAATATGGCCGACACCACAAATTATACTTATAAGCGAAAAATAACCGCGTGCGGGTTATGTTGAATAATTCAATCTAAAAATTAGAAATAGACCTTTGGAATGTGAGTTCTTGTGACTTAACTCCAACAGTTTTCTATATACCTACATTGATTTTCCCGCAAGATATTCACAGAAATAATATTGCATGATTTGGAGAGACTTATACCTTTGGTACTACGGTTAAAGATGTAAAGATCAAGAGTCCATCTGCATTTTTCTAAAACTATATAAAAGGATAAAGTTATTTTCAAGCCGTAATGTAAACAGAAGTTAAATTCAAATAGATATGAGGCGGACAGGTTCAGCCACCTGCCACCTCTGCGAGCTAAAAATAATCATCTGCGTGTTGCTTCATCAAGTGTACGGGTAATGTAGGAGAATTACTTAAGTGTGACCTTAACTTGCGCCAACTTAAGAAATTATCTTAATTAGGGGAATTTACGATTTTATTTTGTTTCGTATAAAAAAATAAAATGTGCGAATGAACAACTTTGCTTAGGGATGAATAGTTGGAAAGTCGAAATAAAGTTTTATGCTTAAAATTATTATGCGTACATTTTCAAAATATTGCAAAGTAAATGCAATACAGATATCTGTAATCTGTAAAACACAAACCACAACGCAATTAAAACGCAGTACTCTGAATGAAATTTCTGTCCATAACACAAAACCACATAAAATCGGGCAATAAAATACAACATAATTCGAAATGGCCAATCAACGCGCATTACCAGACCGTTAACGGCTCTTCATAATTCGCAAACTCCTTCCTTTGTCCGATCGGCGAGATGTCAAACCGGAGTGACCTCACCTCGATTATAAATTAAATGCGTACTAAAATAAAAAATCTCCGAAAGAAAGCCATTAATAACACGGCCATTTTACGCGCCAGTTTTGACAGTTACTTTTAAAATGTTACGACTTTTATGTGTTCTTGGTATATCGATTGTGTTTCGTATACAGTTTCATCGATTGTAGTTATCGCCTAACCGACATTATCACAAGCACAGAGCGTAAACTGATTAGCAGTCCACCGAAATTAAGAGACAACGACACTATTGCTCGCCATATACAGTTGGGAAATACATATCCAAACTCCATAGTGCATAGTCTCCATTCACATTTTTTAATTTCGTAAAACATTAATAACTAAATCCGAATCTATAGTGGACTAAAGCAACAAGATGAAGACAGAAGTAGCCGACATTCGACCTCTTAGAGAAAACGATGTGCAAAATATTTCAAAATAAATTAACACATAGAATGAAGCAAAATACTCATTTATTGATTTCGTCGCATGCGGAATGAACAATGTCAAGAATTCGCGGCCGGTGTGCAATTCGAATATGGAATGCGGATTGCGTTCGATTACGCACCCGCCGTCCGGCGTAGGGTTGTAACAATAGTCGATTACCTCTGACATATTACCCTATTTAGTCGATTATGTGCAAAGTCACAATACAAAACTAAGTAGTCTTCGATGTAAAAACAAAACTGCTGTAAAAAATTAAAATGCAATTTTACAAAGCGTTTTATAGTCGCCCACTTTTCTATGAAATTTATTGTGATTAGGTAATGCGACCTACGTGTTTCAATAGCGATAGGTGTGGTCTTCGTTAAAAATTCAATTGTTTTTTTCTATGTAATTACAAAATAGGCATCAAATTTTAATTTCGGATGGAATATTCTTCCATTGTTCTACCTTACAATAATTATACTTAAGTCCTTTGTAGACTACTAACGGTCGCAGAGCATTTCGTATGCACGGAATTTGGTATGCAAGTGTCCCAGCCAAGAAACCGTTTTAGGTACAATGATAAACAAACTAACTGGCCCGCGAGTCTGTGTTTTGACTTTGATAAGCTCTGACGTCATTACAGTCACGGAACACCGATTATGAAAAATAAAGGTTCGAGAAGAGTTAGATCTTCAAATTGAGATATGCCTTGCTACCTCTACATTGCAATGTTTATGTGTCATTTTAATAACTCTAGAAAACAACATTGTAAATATTATTAATTAATTTCTCTCATGTGTAATTACAAATTTACAACCCTGTAAATTGTAATATGCTAAAATTAGTCATAACATGCAAACTGTATGACAATATCTCGTTATTCTGTTAAAAATAGCTTTTCGTAAAGGACAATACTATTTCCGGTCTGAAACTATTTTTCAGTTGCATGACTGGATTTTTTATGACAACCGGATATGAAGCAGTGAGCATAAAATTAATATTATAAGTCAAAAGTTTAAAAGTTATAACGTATTCACAGTCGATAATCTGAATTCGTTCAAGTGTGAAGGCTAATTTAGTGATTCTTTATAACCTGAAAAATAATTTAGCAAATATTTAGGATTTTCTCAATAATTTACAGCTTTCGAGACCGATTGTTTAGAGGTTTTTTAAATCCCCAAATGTATGGTAATGTTTGATTATCTACCTAAATCGTTAATCTTCGGCCTTTAATAGTTTATTCTAATCGTGGTAATTACATTTCTCTATTACCTATATGTCACGTATTATTACATATACTATGCCACAGATACTTATCTGTCAACATACCTCACATACTGACTCACTACGATATTATTCAGTTACTATGTGAGCGTCAGCATAAAAATGTTGGACATTTCTTTAATTAAACTGTCGTCACAAATTTCGTACCTATTTACCTACATAATAAAAGTAAATACAGAGAATCACGAATGTAAACAAGACGCAAATCATGTTTGCCTTTTATGTTTCTAATTTAGTATTTATAGAAATAAACGTCTTAATCATAACATTATGTAAAACAAAAGTAAGTATAAATATAAATTACAAATATATTTCTGCGCTTTTTTTGCGGTTCTTCGGAATCTTTGATGGCTGATAATTCTGACTTATCTATTAAAAACTAGGCGCGAGTATTTTGAGTAAATATGACTATCTGCGTGGGAATTACGCGACAATCGGGCGTTACACTCGAATCTTAAAAGAGCAGGTAATGGATTCCAACGGTTTTAACGTTTTTCCCAATAGCATTTATTAGCAACCATGGATTATCTCGAATCAGTTGCGATTCACAATTTCCATAAATGCAACAGAGACATTCCATTTTTAATTTCAAATTTAAAAAATATTGTCCCTGACACATTCTAAATTCAAAGTTTAAATGAACAACAAACCATGTCACGGGTTCTTAAAATTGATTTTAACGCCATCTATAAATTATGACCTTTAAATCAATTTCACTCAAATATAATTTACGCGACGTTAAGATGACAACGTGAAGTATGGGAATGTCACGTGCGACTTCATACAATAACCCGCTACAACAAATTAAACTTTTACAACCGACCCACAACGTGAGATTTACAACAAAAGTTACTGTTTTGCGTCGAATTTTAAGTGTTTATACCTTTGCTCTCGAAATGTAATGTCTTTTTGTCCGTCTGATATCTTGTTTAAGTTTAAGAGAGCGGGAAACGTTTTATTTTAGGTATTCCTATAATATATGTCCAGTTCATTAATAAAATAACTTGTTTTCATTTGTTACAAATAATATTTTATGTTTACACACGAATATTAAAATGTCTTAAATAAACATATTTAAATATCTAGAAAACTAAAATACCAAAAAATAAATAACCCAGTTTTGTATAATATCTTTCCTATTCAAAAATTGGAAACATAGATTAATATCACCAAAGTTGTCAATGATAAGCAAAAATAAATCAAATTTTAAAATCGTCACAAGCACTAAACATTACAGTATCTCAACATTTACAGCAGATAAAATATAAGACCTAAATTCATCGCATCTCACGAAAATAGACCTGAGTATTTAGAAAGGCAGTACTCAAAAGGTGAAAGTCATGGGCTTTCATGCTTTGCAAAAACTCGAATCTCGTCGCGGCCTTGGCAAGGTGAACGCAAGGGGGACATAACGGTGACTGAGAGACATTTACTATATTACATTTCACACTCGATCGCTCGCTCTTGCATCCATCGACCGCTGCCGAAGACAAGCTCACAAGTGTCAATAAACATAACCGTCAATCGATACTAACAATTTATAAGAACGAGATTGATTATTCGGCACATGGTTGCGCCTGATATGGTGTGGCGACATAAAAAATAAACCTGACTTATAAGGGGACACAGTTAAACTTAACTGTAAGTTATCCAATATGAATGTTATTTGTAAACAAAAGAAAATTATTGAACCCGTGCACCACGTTAAAACGATACTTTTTCTTTTAGATAAAACTGTTAATATGGAATTAAAGATATCCTCAACTGCTTCTTTTATGAATGAGTCTTCCTCAAAGGCTACTTTTAAACTAACTTATGGGTTATAGACATTTCGATAATCATCGAACTATGCACAAGACATCTGCAGAACGTTAACATCGTGAGATAATTGTATCTGATCGCTCAGGTATTTCAATTTCACAATAAAAGCATGACTTATATAAATTGTGTCATCTAAACAATATTGTAAACATGGTGTAATACGACCACGCGAAGAATTTCATTGTTTCATTCAAAAGTAGGCTAATGTAATCGTCGCCATTTTTATTGCCTTATAATCAAAAACATTTTATTCAGATGTATTAAGGCTGCGCAGTCTAGGTTCCTTCGCCTAGATACAGCCTGCGAGAACATACTCCGCGTGTGTGAAATGTGAATGACTATCTTAAATTCCCATTACGCGTGCGAAGATATTCAGTAATATAATCAGATATGCCATAAGCAAGCTTAGCAACACGTTACGTAGAATTGTTACCGCAAGTTTTTGTTTGTAATGAATCGTTTCGTATGCAAACCGCGCGTGGTGCTTGAAGCTGCATGTGAAACGGCCTTTTCCCGCATCAACAAAATTTCCCGACACTTTTCTGAGGGGCTGCGTGGGGAATGTGAAGGGGACTTACGATTTGGCTGATCTCTGTGATGGGGATCGGCGAGATGGTCTTGTCCGAGCCTTGGGGGAGCGAGGACGAGCTGGGAGTCGGCGACACGCCGGGGGAGGTCGACTGCCCGTTGCCGACGCTCTCCTTGGAGGCGCGGTTGGGCGACAACCTCGCCGGGAAGCTGAGCGTCTTCGTCCATTGGGATAAGCTACGCACCATGTTGTCTGTTCATAACACACACTCGTTCACTAAACGCGACGACGCAGCTGACACTACCGCTGCACGCGACGGCCGGCGCACGAATGAGCGGCGACTCTCGGAGCGGTCGCGCTGGCGACACTACTCCCATACATCCTGTGCAAGTTGCGACTTGATTGGTTCGGCGGGACGTTGCGAAGGCTGTGTGTGTGCGCCCTGCATCGCAGGACGGATACCTATCAGTTTTGGGCTTTTCTTTTGTTTATATTTCGAGCGGACTGTTGTTGCAAAAAAAATGTTTTATACAGTTTTTTGCTTTGCAGCCGACTCGTTTTAACTGTATGCAATCACAAAAATAGCTGAGAGAGTTGATATAGAGATGCATAACTTGATTAGTTGGTCATATGTCACGTATTTCTTAACGGTTAATCACTCTCAAACGAGTAAATACATTAAATAATAATTAAATCATCAAATCGAATTATCTTAAAGAAACAACATTATTTCTAACCTAATCAAATACAACATAATTACCAATATCCAACCAGCACAGAATCCCAAACAATCGAATTAAATTATAATTGAACCATCACAAACCGGTCTCGCATCCTGCGCAGTCAACACCACAAACATTGCGAAGAAAGCTATTTCATTATTTCAATCTGGCAAACAAAGAAACGCCTAGGCTCCCGTAAAAACCGGTAAGTACCGGCGAGAACCGGCTCCGATCAGCCGGTAACCCCGATCACACCGGCATAAATTAGCAACGCGTTATAAAAGCAGAAAATAACCGCACGTGGTGACTGTGAGGGTGCCACCCTTCGATGCTGCGCAAATACATTTCAATTTGTTTTAATTTTAACGCATTCGACCTTTTTCGCGACAGCTTTATTATTAGCGAACGACCAAAATAAACACGAAACCAGAATTCGAAAATTAAATTACGTTCCATTTTTAAAATCTTACATTATATTTTACAATGGTAAAGGTTCGAAAACAAGAAAACGGACTTACTTATGTATGTAATCACTGCTGTTTATAAATAAATACACAAAACAGTTGGAAATCTTAGGTGTTAGTGAGCTTTGAAAATGCATGTGAAGACAGGATGAAAATCTTAATTGATTGGTTTGCGAAAATCTAGACCCTAAATCAAGCGCAATAAAAAAGCTGTTACTTTATCTCGGTTTTCTGTGATCTTATTGAACTACCTCAATTCCGAACACTACATAGCTCTACCACTTAAAAACAGATAAAAATATGCCAAAAATATTATCCTGCCTCGGTGGCGTAGTTGTACTACGGTGTGGTTACAAAGCTGAGGTCTCGGGTTCGAATCCCGGGTTGGGCAAAGTGATAGTGGATTTTGCTATTCATTATCAGCTCGGAGTCGGGAATTTGTGCGCGATATGGCGATAGGCTCGCCCCCTGTCACATCGTGGGATGGAACATACAAGGCGAAGTGTGATAAAGGCGTGAGTTTATGTATGTAAAAATATTATTCGAAAATATGAAAAAGTGTTATTATAAAATCAATACACAATGTAAGCATATTCAAACATTGTTATTTTTAACAAGAATTATATGAGCTTAAGTAGCGGAATATTTTAATAAAACTTTATAAAAACATTGCAGAACCGTTCCGTCACCGACCTTTCATAATAATACCTTCATAGGTGATATACAGCTTTATAATCATAAAAAACCCATTATACTGAAAACACACGACCTTTACGCAAGACCCCCAGGTTTAAGGGAACAATGGCGCATGTAGGGGCTTCCTGGGGACACGTGCGCGCAGCCGTCGCCCGCACTGCACGTCCATGCACGATGCTGGCACAATAATGCAATTTCCACGATGTTTTTGAAGTATCATCAAGCATCGAGAAAGACGACAGTTTCCTGCACATGACAGCCTCCGTGGCGCAGTTGGTTAGACGCCTGTGAAACGATTGGCCGCGGGTTCGATCCCCGCACCGAAACAAATGTTCGTGTGATCCACAGATATTTGTTACGGGTTTGGGTGTTTGTGAGACCGAAAAGTCTCTCGTAGTTTCTGATACTAAAGACACAAGACTCGAACTAAGTGTGGGGTCAGAACTATGTATGTGACTGTTGGGTGTATTTATTATTTATTTATTTATTGTTAATGTTGTAAGAAGTATTAAAGTTCATCTTATACACGGAAACAGTAAAGCTGCGGAATGTGAAATAATTCACTCGTAATACTTTTGGAGTTTCGTTGTTTAAATATTGTAAGATTGTCGCGTGTAATGTACTCTAAATTGGAAGGTCAAGTTTATGCATTTGTTTTTAATGAGTTTTTTTTATTGCAATGAATGGCAAGACGAGCATGCCATTCGCCTGATGATAAGCGATAAACCGCTCATGGACAGTAGCAAAAAAACAACACCATGAATTTAAAAGCAATGCTTGGCATTCCACTGCGCTCACCATGATTACCAAGCAGCAAGTAACGACTTATGAAATATTTGTATAGAATTAATCTCAAATTAGGGACCTTTACACTCCTTTTGCAAGAATATCTCGCGAAACAATACAGAGCATCGTTTGATCGTTTCTAAAGACCAAATTTGGTGCTAGACAGCCATCTAGTTATAAGGTACACAAACAATGTGATCTAAAGTTTTATACAGACATAATATACTATAAAAACAACATAATCTAAAAATTCTAAACAAAGCACCTATACAAATAACCTCTACCAAACAAATCTCATATAACCCATGCTAAAAAAACACAAAACATCCATCAATATTCATACCGACATTAACGGGGTGGTCACAAGATCACCCCCTGTCTTTACAACCCCATACGAGGGGGTGTACTATTGTGTATGAGAGCCCTCTTTAACCTTTGTTAGAGGGTAAAAGTTTGGGGGAGGTAAAGGGATTCCAATTAAAATTTCTTTGATAATTGTTTGCATAAGTTTTCTTTTGGGTGTAGGGTAGGCGTGTGAACGCATGAGAGGATAATTTATGTGATCCCTAGTTGAAAAGACTCTTGAAAACAAGAGTACAGATATTAAGATTTTTAAGAACCTTGTTTTGTGACATTAAAGCCGCATAGAATTTCCATTGTTTAAAATAGAAGCTGTAGAAGTGCGTGGTGTCCTGTTAGTAACGGACCAAACGCGACTGCCAACATGTTCACGGTAGTCGCGGGTTCAAATCCAAGGGCACACCTCTTTTCGGAGTCATGTGTGTATTGATAGTCAATGACCACGCACTAAATCGGTGAAGGAAAACATCATGAGGAAACCTGCATACCATAGCGATTTGTTTGAACTTCTAGGGTATGTAGAGTCCGCCAACGCGCACTAGACCAGCGTGGTGGACCATATGGCCTAACCCCTCTCAATTATACTATCGATTGTGGAGGAGCCCCGTGCCCTGCAGGTGGACTTATAAGAGCTGGTTCAGATACAGAAACAGAACCTAGAAACTCTATAGAACTTTTTGTATCCTAATTCATCAGAATATAGATTTCAAATAATTCGCAAATTATAATTATACGAGTATTAATAAGAATCTTTTGTAAATATCTCGACTATAGTAAAATGAATAAAAATAAAGCTAAAGACGTAAACACAAAATGGAACAAAGACTTGTAAAATGTCAAGTTGATTTATCCGCGCTCGCGTAATACTGCGGTGGCCATGTGATCGTAGTTATTTTGGATACAATAAAGTTAAAGTAGGGAAAAATGTTTGAAGTTCATTGGTAATAAGTAATAACTCATAGTATGATAATCGAATATGGATTAATGCATAAGTTAAGTTCTGTATTCTTAAAAAGGCCGTCTGAGGTGCCACTAATCTGAACCACAATTATTCACGAAGAATTTTAAAGTTCTAACGTATGATAGATCTTAAATCTACTGTCAGGCCAAGAAACTATTCACTTCCAGCTAATTTAACTGCAATGAGTTACTTCAAACTTTAAAACTCACAAAGAGTTGATTGCTGGGCCTGAGCATCGAACCTAAAACCTTTTGTTTCACCAATGTTCCTTAATTAAACGTGCACTGCAATTCGTGCACTGTTTTTGTACTCATTTAGCCGCGGTTAGTGTTGAGTAGGACATACAAGAGGTAGTACATTTGTCCCGTACATGACGTCAAAATGTAAGAGCGGCTTAACTTTTTAAAGTGTACTACTTCATATTTTGTGTCCCGATACTACGTCAATTACATGATCGTGCTTCAAACGAGGGAGAGAGGAATATTTTACATGACGGAGAAGCAGTAAGCGTCAGTACGCCTCGCTTCAATTGAAGTGGGACATTGTACTGGCTCAGTACAAAAATGAGGCTACTCTTACAAACTCTTTTTGAAGTCATGTCCTACTCAACACTAGCCGCGGTATTTAAAAAAAGTTTTATTAGCGAAATGTCTCCATTCTTTCAGTTAACATGCGGTCTCTACCCTACAAAGCAGAGGGGTTGTTATTATTAATAAAAATAGTGAATACACGTGCAGAAGTGGTACGTCAATCACGTTGTTACGTTATTTTTACAGCCCCGTAAATTACGTTCGACCACCGTAAAATACTCAAGGTTTATTTGTAGTTTGGTAACCGTTAACTCACTAATAAGAATTTTAACTTATTTTTATTGGTTTTCCCCTAATTTGGACGTGTTAAGTAATTTATTGGTGTACGTAAATGACACTCGAATACTGGCACTGACAATTTTTATATAGAAATGTAAATGGTAGCATAGAAAGAAGTCATTAAATCGACAAATTATATTAAAATGTATTCCAAATACGAATTGGAATAAATTCTGCAGCGAAATAAAAAAAAATCTGTTATGTTTAATTGTGTATTTTTGAACTTCAATTTCAGAATAATTAAGGACCGAAGTTACAGAGTATTGGTAAGCTTGATAGTGCCTCTCTTTGCATAAAAAAGAAATTTATATTTATAATTGATTTTTCCGTTTGTTGACATCAATTATATTATATTTATTTAAATACTTATTGTACACCAGTAAACAAAAAAATATAATGATAACAAAAATGAATTAACATGTAAAAAATTATGCAATGGCGGCGTTATCGCTCGAGGCGATCTCTTCCAGGCAACCTACTATAGGATGGATAAGACAACGACAATTAATTGAATAATGAGGATTATTAAAACCCAGGTAGGTTCTACGATCGATTGAAAAGTTGTTACTTGTCACTTCAAGTTGGCTTTCTATGAGACAGTGATGAAGCCGGCCCTACCACCGGCCCGGCCGTAGCGCGGCTCTACCTCTTATACAACTTAGCGCTTACTAACATGTATTTTTAAGTTTTTTATATTTTGTCATTATATGAAATGCTCATCTAATTTTATTGATTTGATATTTTTGATATCTCATAGATTATATTGTAACCATGACATTAGTTTTAAGTGATTTGCTGTTACTGTGTTATTCTTTTTTATTGTGGTGTACAATAAAGTGTGTAAATAAATAAATAAATAAATATTTTGTTTTAATAAATGCCACGCAAATACACAGCTCGGTCTGTGATTGGCATAACTTACACTACCTTCCCTTTAAAAATAAAGGCGTGAGCAATTTATCTATGTAATAAATTCTAATAGACATTTAATTCGTACCCCCATAATACATCGAAACACAAACAATATCGAAAACAATTATCATCCCCAAGACTCTCACATTAATTAACCCCGCACAAATATTTTAATTTACCAGTTTCCTGTTTAACGTACATTTTTCAATGTATTTACTATGACCATTAGGAATGACGGGTAATCATTAATTTTGGGAAGCAATTCTCTTGTCTTTGGTCACACACGTGTGGCGTCCCAGCAGTGCGGTCGTGGGATTATTCTGTTAGTTAATGTGTTTTATAATAAAAAAAAAAACTTTTTATTGTTCCAGAAAAATCGAGATGGTGCATTTGGTAAGTACTTTATTATTCTATATATTCAGTACTAAGATATGGCGATAGGCTCGCCCCCTATCAAATCGTGGGATGGAACTGACAAGGCGAAATGTGAGTGTCCTGGTAGCTCTTCCGCCTACCCCTTCTGGGAAAGAGGCGTGAGTTTATGTATGTAAGATGCTGTTAGTTTAGTTTAATCTAATTAATGTTTCATGCGTATGATCGTGACGCCGGATGTTAAGCAATGAGTTGTGAATTGTTTTTAACGATGGCATAAATATGAAAACATATAGCCTTATTTTATACCGAAGTTTATTATGTGGATTAATAACATTTATGTACCAAAATACTGTAATATAGCGAACATAAGTTACCCAACATCCATCGAACGTGACCAAAGTCACTAACATTCGACAATAACAATCCGAAACCGTCCAATCATTTTACATCTGGTCTTCTGGCAGCCATTACCCATTTCACACCATATGTATCACGTATACTTGAAAAAACTCGCCAAAGTGACCTCCGCGCATATGGGCTCGTTTTTATGGGCCCTTAAGCACCAAGGGACCACGTGAACAAACAAAATGCTAGGGATGTTAGGTTAAGTACTACGAACACTTAAAAGCAAAGAGTTACATTGGGATTAGGATTTGTAAGTGGTTATTGAATTTGGGTGGTCGTCAGCTAATTTTAATTAGTTTTTAAAATGTTTTTGTTGTTTAGTCTGCCATCAAATAAGTTCGTAACCTATTGCTGGTGGCCGTAAATATCCGTTTGCAGAGTCGTTTTTATGCTTACGAAGCTGCCTTATCAAACTTTCAAATAGATACCGAATGTAAAATGGAAGCTTTTGAACCTTCGACCTCAACAATACGCTATAACAAAGCCGTCACATTGTTATTCTTAGACTATAAGTTAATTGTACCACCCCATCGAACCGCCTCATTCATACCGGTTCTATACTTTCCTTCATACCTAAAAATATAAATAACGTACAATTAGCAAATCTTCATTGATGGAACGGAAGCCGCGTCGTGTCACGCCCGCCCATAGTGTCAAGAGAATTAATAAACGTTTATTAATTCATTGGCGAGGGCACGCGCCATTCATAGCTTCATGACGAGGAGCTTACATAATAGCTTCGTGGGTTTCGTACACGACGCAGCGTGAAACTCCGTGGCTCGGGCTGTGACAATTCTTTGTGGAGTTGGCCCCCTGGATATAGCGAATAATGGAGATAAATGCTAGGAAATTTTATATTTCAAGCTTAGAAAGTATCATAAAAAATATTATGTAGAATGCTAAGAGCTAAGTAAGTTACCAAAAGTGGGAAAGTTGGCCATTTACCTTAGTTTATGGATGCAAGTAAAGCAAATTATTTGATTAAGTTTATATGATCATATTACATTTAAATTGCGGTCTTTAAACTTGTCCTTGATAAGTTATTTTAGATAATCAATAATAGATACTCAATGGCCAATTTCAGTATTTTTACTTTCAATACGTGCAAATTGACAAAATTGATTAATTATAATCTGCTGTGAGACTCCTTTTATAAAAGGTTTTTAACCACGTTAATGTACATACATATATACATAAACTCACGCCTTTATCCCTGAAAGGGTAGGCACACCGCCACCAGGACACCCACATTTCGCATTTACTTCGCTTTTTTTAAGACTCGATTCTACAATAATCCTTAGCATTGCCACTCTTCCACCCTAGCTCCGTCCACAAAGCCTATGTGACCTCGCGGCGCCATTTCATTTTCCAACAATGAGGCAGGACGTGCGCACGCTCCCAGACGTGACTGACGTGTGTTAGACGCATTACTATAACTTTTTATACTTCATACACATGTCTGATAATTATCATTCGCTTCCTGCGGGAAGGTAAACATTGAGTTTATAGATTTTATAGGTTTTGAGGAAGGTATCCGTTGTTTTTGTATGGAGCATTGAACTTGATAAAGGTACAAAGGTTAGCTTCCAGATGTGATTATGTTTGGTGTCGAAAGATTCCGACGTTCTAGGCTTCTCATTGAATGTTCTGAAATCAGAACGTCTTTTTAAATATATTCTATGTTTATTTCTATCACTTTAGTAAATATGCTCGGCACGCACTTTCAATACAATTATGTAAAACGTTCAGTCTATGCTGTTCTAGTATGGTTTGGTCTAATTTGAATACTTTTGAAATTATCTTGGAGAACTTGTAAGTTTGCAGATTTCTACACGATATTTCTTAAGTTATTTTTGTTTTAAAGACCCTAAAATGCTTTTGATGCGTTGATAGAGATTATAAAAGATTTTAGCTGGTTGAAATTTAGCATATCCCTCTCTACAATACCCAGGGATCCAACAATTAAAGACTATATGTCTGCAATTTTAAATCTAAATCATGTTTGTATTCAATAAAAATATACGCAATGAAATCCCAAACCCACAATGTACTCCACAGATTACACAAGTGAATAACCGCCTCGTAAACTATTCCATTACAAGCCAAAACCAGTACAGGTTACTAACAATGCGATTAATCAAACATAGTGACACAGTCGAGAACAAACAGACAGACAGACCGCCGCGCCTGCGCACTGTCGAGTCTTTACTGTGTGCAATAAATTCCTGTCTTGTTTAGTCGTTTGCATTTGGGTTGGATTTTGTGCGTGTTTGTAAAGATGGACTACTGACGTAGCCTATTTTTAAATTCCTTGTATTGATGTGGTGATGTGAGCGGAACAGTTTCTCCAGTAATGTGATAGGTAATGTGTACGAGTCACATAGAATAGCGTAATGTAATTTGCATGGATTTTAAAGAATTTGCCATCTCGTCTAGATCTTTCAACAGTTGTTAGGCTAGGTACTTCAAAAATTGCACGGGCATCGAAATTATTATCATCAGAACCATAAGGAGTTTCTCATTACTGATAGATTAAAAATTAAAACTAGTGTTTTATTCAAAAATTAATAACATAGAAGTAAAACTAGGGTCTATTTTTCAATTGTCAAATGATCGCTGCATACTAACTTTGTATTGAAATGTATATTTTTAGCAATTGCAATAAAATTAACCAACATTAATTTAAATTCTGGCCTATGCCACCGAAAGTATGGCATCAGATTATAAATTGGCTGTCAGGACGAAGCACCTTTATCCAGTAACAAGGGTTATGACAATTAGTGGCCCCGCTCTATTAAGTCTATGGTCCGTAAAGTGTTCTATTTTCAAACTCCAACCATTAGGGGCACATATTTTGGTTAAGGAGTGTAACAATAAGTAAACAAATAATTATTATGATACAAGCCGTGTGCTCAGTAAAAACAAATTCGGTAAAGGAACCATACGAGTTAATTACACGTTTTAAGGTTTTTACGCTATTTGGTTTAATTTTTACATTTTTTAACTTCCCGACGTTTCGATTGCTTTACAGCTTTCGTGATCACGGGGCGGACTTCGCCGACTCAGTCCAAGTTTTATTTCAATGTGTAACATTCGCGTAAATCTAAGAAACCATCATTCAAGTTTGATGTAATTTTTTAAACACAAGAAAATTTTATATACATACATACATAAACTCACGCCTTTATCCCCGAAGGGGTAGGCAGAGGTGCCACTAGGACACCCACATTTCGCCTTGTATGTTCCGTCCCACGATGTGATAGGGGGCGAGCCTTTTCCTGACCCGGGATTCGAACCCAAGACCTCAGCTTTATAATCGTACTGTAGTACAACTAAGCCATCAAAGCAGTCGTAAGAACTAATATGAATATCATTTTATATACCTCATAAGGTGTGTTTGTTACGGAAGTATCTGTTATTGCAAAAGCAATCATTTTACTTTTTTTATCATTGTTTTTCTAATAACAGTTACTTCCGAAACAATCACACCAAATACATCGATAGTAACCGCTGTTACGCTGTTACTAAATCAAACGCATAATGAGCTTAGCACACAAAACAAAGAAAGGGCACAGAACTTTTAAATCACAAAATAGTGAGGAGACATTGACGCAACTTAAATCGAGAAAAAAATACCAATGACACATTTATTAGGGCTGTCACTCGGTACTTACGAATGACAGCTCATAAGTCCCAACCTTAATTTGTGATAAACCAAATGTACGCAGCGTGCTACTGGATTTCTACTTTCACATTCTAAAGGTCCATATTTTATGGTCACTTATCAGTTTTGAGTTTTAGTTCTGTGTGTTTCACATACAATAGGTGAGCTGGTAATGAATTTACTGATATTGCTGTTTGAAGGATAAGTTTGTTTATTGAATAGTTTTACGGTGTTTTCGATTATTTTTTTTTTGGAGTAAATATTTAAGGTCCTTGGCGTAATGATTAGTACAATTATCATTTCTGACTAGTCAATTAGATTGAACTTTTGATCACTGAATCCTACTCCATATTTATAAACACTTTAACAGGTATATTTGTTATTAACAATTAAAATACATTAAGGGAACTCAAACTATTGGCATAGATATTCTCAGGAATTATAACAAAAACGGTTGGCACCTTAGCACAACTAGATTTTAGCAGAGTGGTACCCAATTTCACTATATTACACATGTTTTATTACTGACGGAATGCAAAGTATAACAGAACCACGCGTGCTGGCTTGCGGAGCCATAGCTTGACTGTTCAATCCATCTCGGCGCGAACCAAAAGGTTCTCTAATTATTTTTTCTGCCGTACAGTCAAGCAGTGGAACGGTTTGCCATCGCACGTGTTCCCTCCTTCCTATAATCCTGGGTCCTTCCGCCGTAGCGTGAAGAGGCATCTCAGCGGGCCGGCATGATTGTATCGAATGGTATGAGACTATCGTCTGATACCATTCGATACTCTATCTGGACGGCATTAGAACTTCCCATCAGGTGCAATGCAGTCATCATGCCGTGCCACTTTAAAAAAAAAGTGTTCTTGGACGCATGTACAGAGTAGAAACTACCCATCAGACAAACATAATAAACTCTACAAACATAATCGCTCCCTATTTTGGATTTGGGCTTACATCATTCCATCGTACTAATCTAAAAATTCATTTATTTTATAAAGAAATAATTATTACCACAGAAAAGTGTCAAATATCGCGTGCCTCCGCAGCAAATTCTAGTAAAAAGTATGACGAATGTACCTAGCACGGTGCTTCTACACCGTGAGGCAATATGAAAAGGTCATCATTTTTTATCAACTAACAGACATTCGTCATCAGCGATAGCTTTAATAGCCCCGGACAATTAACGTAAAGACGAATAAGAATTGAAACATACATAAACATACGCTTTTTACTCAGAAGGGGTATGCAGAGGTGCCACCAGGACACCCACGTGTCGCTTTCTGTGATTCGTCCCACGATTTGATAGGGGGCAAGCCTATCGCCATATCGGGCACAAATTCCTGACTCGCGATTCGAACCCGAGACCTGAGCGTTACAGTCATACCGTACCCAACCAAACCCGGGGCCTCTCGTTTCACAGCCAGCGTCTAACCAACTGCGGAGGCTGTCATATGCCTTTGTAATGTATAATCAATTATATGCCTTTATAATTGACTATACTGCGGATGAATTGTAACAAGGTTTCCCAGCTTCCACTGGTTAAGTTCTATTACGATCCATATCGCGCAAATTCAATGCAAACTTTGTTCATCCATCACACGGCTGGTTTAGCTGACATCGGAACCGGACTTAGGGTCTCAGGGTTCATAACTAATTTTCGCTGTCACTGTTATGTGGTTAGTTGATTCAGTTTTTGTATTAACACAATCATCTGGAGTTAGACATGTGCCTACTTATAGATTTTGGATATTTACGTATGTCAAACATTTATACATACTTAGTATATTATTTCTTATGCAGAAATGTAGCGGATATGATATAGTAATAAAGCTTTTTTTAGGGTTGTAGGTGAATTTTTAATAGTCATGTTACGATGACTGAAGTATTTCTATTAATATCAGTTATTTTTTCTTACATCAGAGAACATGAATAGAAAATGAAACAAAGAAAGAAAGTGACGCTGAGTTAAATGCTATTTTTGTTATTAGGAAATAGAAATACCAACGTGACGTAAGACAAAAAGAAAATTAATATGGGTACGTTTCCCTTACGTATTTGATATTTTATTATAATAATATAAAATGTTATAAAAAAACAAATATTTCAACAGATTTCGAGAACAATTTTCATAAATGCAATAGATCCTATAAACAGTAAAAGTGTATTGAAAAAGTCTAGAATCTTCGCTTAGTAAAAACAATTAATAACCTCAATGCAATCAACACCAATTTCAAGCAAAAAGCCATTCAATGGATGATCAATAACCCTTGTCATTCTGTGTTTCACCGACTGTTCGACTTTTTATACGTTAATACCGAAGTTATTAGCCGGCGAGCTAATTAGACTCGCTGACAATGTCGGACGTGGCATTAGTCGAGCTGACAGGCGCGACGCAATCATAATCGAGATGTGCGCCGCACTACAAATGTCGACACAGCGCGGCGCCATAGACTATTTACTTTTTTTTTTCAAGATGACACTGACAAAAGAGGTTACGTTGACAATTTATTTTAAAAATAGAATAAAATTTTAATGATGGGTAATTTGGTTTTTCTAATCAGATTTATAAATCAAGTTCTTTTTATATCGAATTAAAGAACCGTTAAATTAAGGCCGGGTTGAGTAGGCGTGTATTTAGTTTTATTTCAACGTTTTTGTTCCTTTGTAGGATTTGTTGCCTATTAATCATTCCGATTGAGGCATGCAAATTAATGATTTTTTTATAATACATAAAACAGTAGTGAGACAGAGATAGTATAACCTATCATAAACTTGTTTTTATGGTTTCCTTAGGATAACAACATTTACAGTCTCTCAATAACTTAACTGATTGAGTAATCATTAACCTCATGGTAAAAATTAAAAAAAATACAATATTTTCGAAAATGCGGCCACGGCAGAACAGACGATAGCAAGACGAACTTCACACAACATTGTTCACATAGTCACGTCATCGCGATGTGGGAAATGATTTGATTAAGAGGGCAATATAAACAGATCAAAATGACAAAAACTGTAATAAATATTTTCTCATTTAATAAACCAAACTCTATTTATTATAAAGAAATACAACCTAAGCCCACCGCATCATCGCCCAATAATTGTGATGATACCAATATGGGAGGCGTCGAACGATACAGATTGATTCAAAGGCCTAGCATAACGGTGCGGCTCGCAGTTCACAAGCTATATTCAACGGAAGCGATTATGCGGGGTTCATATCCGTTGTCAATAAATTGTTAGAGATCGAGACTTCTTGGCTCACTTTTTTAATGTTAGTTAGGTTGTATAAGATTGTGCGGCGCAAGATGGCAATGCCCGGGAGTAAGTTAATTTTATTATGGAGTTAATAATATGTATGTTATTTCGCTGTTTAATCTATATAATAATTGAATGAAGCATCAAGCTCAAATGAGTAGTTTTTGTGAAAAGTATTAAATAACCACTCATCCTTCTAACGTCGCAAACTTTAAAAGCAAAAGGAACTTTCGACTTGTCCCGTTGTTCTTGACAACTTTTGAGTAGATACACGAAGTTTCTTATAACTCCAATTTCTATTACATTTGAAACGTTTATAAAACCATTAACTCTCCATAACTTACAAAAACTTAATAATAAACATAACACGCCAATAATCCTTTCATATACCGCACAAACATTTCGAGGGGCAATGTCGGAATCCCTTAGAATAGAGAATCAAAAGTCGATATGCCTACGCAGTCAGCTGCACCGCGACAATGCGACAGATGTACGGCAACAATGGAACTGTCAACTGTCAACTCTCAGCTGTTGCGCGTGGCGGCCATCTTAGATTTTTTTGGGTGTTATTTATTGGCTGTGTTTGAAATTTAAACGGTTTTTGTATATGAGATACGGCTAGCAGAGGCTTGGATTGATTGGACTTTTCGGTGTCACAAACTCTGAGACGTGATTGTGGATCACCCAAAGTTTGTCTTGGTGCATGGATCGTGCCCGCGCCCTCTGGACACAGCACTGTAATGTTTGTTCTTAATTAAGTTATGGAAATTAATAAAACTTTTGTCAATAGATTGAATTAAATATTGTATGTGATTCATTTTTTGTAAACAAATAAGGAGTTGACATTGACAAAATTAATCTGTATTGAAGACATCTTTAATTACTCATACAGGGTATATGAAGACTGCGACCGAAAACGAAGCCAGGTGGTAGTTTTAGTGATTACAGGCACGATGCAAATAAAAATTTCACCGAAACAGCGACAGTTTTTTTTTTAATTTATTAAAAATCAACTTTTTTGGATGGTAAATTCCTAGTTTTTGCGAAAATAATAATTTAAACCCTTACGTACCATTGAGTATTTAAAAATAAAGAGGTCTATATCATTATTTTAGGAGAACTATGTATTTATCACCCAAATACGACGATAAGTAAAAAATTTCAAATTTTTACTTGCATTGAGTCTGAAGTCACTAATACTACCACCTGGCTTCGTTTTCGGTTGCAGTCTTGATATACCCTGTATATTCGGAGTATAAATAGGAAGATAATTCACACTCGCAGGCCTATAAAAATCTCCATTGTTTAAAAATGACGTAAGCCACAAGTCCGAACTTGTTTTAGATTTGTCCGTTATCAGTTAAACACCTATAAAAATATACGAACAGATAAAAAACGAGTGTAAAATTCCATTCACTGCCATCAAAAGAAATACTTTACACATATTTTTAATACCGATATGTAGTAAAGAAATTATAAATGTCGCAGCCTAACGCCGTACTTTTTTATTCCCAAATCAATCTTAATCCCATAACAAAACATTAAAAAATAAAAGAGCCACTAAAGTCTTTGTCAACATAGCGTCAGGACACGTTAAGTACAGGACTTTATCTCCCGTGATCTGATGGCCAATTAAGGGCCATTTGTGTGGCCCGGGGTGGTCTCAGCAAGGACTGTGGACTTAAACGCAGCCGTTACATTATTGTGTCTTATGAGTCAACGGTCGATGGAGATCGCGTTGATGTCTTTAGTTTGGACGCTTTCGTTTTTCAATATGTTAGGTTGATTATGTAGTATTTTATTATAGGATGCGTTTTTATGGTTAATTTTAATGATGGTCCGTTTAATTATAATATTAAACTGTTGATATATTGAAGTATTATGACATAAATAGAAGTTCTAGAATTGTTGTTTTGCCTAAATAATACGCTCAAAGCTTTTCGAAAATATTTTTAATTCGTGGCAGGCTACTGAGTAAGAAATAATTAATTTAGGAATTAAAAATACAATAAAAAAGTTCATAATATTAATTTCCTAAATTGTATATTAATATAAAAAAAAATATTTACAGAATAATAAAAAAGGAAATTAAATTATATAGTCTCATATTTTGTAAATTTGTGTATCATTACTCCAATTAACACAGACACGCAAGAAAGACACTTAATCGTAATTCCTCCCCTAAATTACGTCGCACTAATTACTTATCTCCCTTCATTATCTTTATTGACAAGTGATGTAACTTTATAGCGTAATAACTCGTCGTGTTCGTAATATAAACTTATTAAAATAATGATAAATTAATCTTCTACAGTCACGGTGGCGCAGTGGTTAGACGCCGGCTGGGAAATGAGAGACCGCGGGTTCGATCTCAGCACCGAGACAAATGTTTGTGTGAACCACAAGTATTTGTTTCGGGTCTGGGTGTTGTGAGACCGAAAAATCTCTCGTAGTTCCTGATACCCACGACACAAGACTCGATCTGAGTGTGGGGTCAGTACTACGTATGTGACTGTTGGGTGTATTTATTTATTTATTAATCTATACCAACAGTCAGATTTAATAATGTATCTTTTTATACGGCACATGATGGTATAATGTAGATAATATAGTAGATACGTTAAGATAATTCCCTAAATCAAAGTCACAACTACATTACTTTTATAATCTCATGCAGCTCAAAAATAGATTCATTCATAATAATAACGATATATCGACTCACTGTTATTTAAAAAATACTTCGTAGAAAAGTATCAAATACAATGACAATAACTGAAACAACCTAATAACTACCCAATAGGCTAGTTCATCACAGGCCCACATTCCACACACCCAACCCAACTGTCGCCTTCAAACAACCAAATCCTTTACATTCTCACCGCTTTTATAACAAACCAATTAATATTAATATCTATAATAACGGAGTACAATAGTCGTTTAATATGGCAAAGATTTGGAAAGTATTACTTAATTAATGTAGTTGTTTTTAACTTATTCAATCTACTTTTTATTAGGTATGGCGATAGGCTTGCACTTATGATAACTCTACCTACCCCTTTGGCGATAAAGACTGTATGTTGTATTACAGTTAATATTCTTTTTATGTGACTCCTTTATTCGACATTTAAGTGTGGTCAATATTAATATATATTTTTATTCAAGAGCCGAAACCAAGCACTGGTAATTTCATGTCTATTTGACAATCAAATGTTAGATTATTTTACCGTTACGTATAACTTGATATATCGAATCGTTGAAATTTATTTATGGATTTATAACAAGCTTATCGTCTAATGATATTACTAGGTCTAGGTTTACAAAGCGATCTGGGTCACAACTCACATACGAGTAAAAATCAAGACTCTTAGCCACGTCAAGGATTTTTATTTGGCAATAACTACAATAATAAGGTTACTCGTATGGCCAAAATATTAATAACGACCATCTTTCTATCAAGCTTCTTTAATAAACGATTTAGCTTACTTACAATATAAAGATATTATTATCAAAAGATTAAATAAAATCAAACCTCACAAGTAATGTAATCGAAACGTCGGGAAGTTAAAAAATGTAAAAATTAAACCAAATCGCGATAAAATCCGTATAAAATAGTTTTATTTCAATAATGTAATTATGTTAAATTCGTAATTTTTGAATTTATTTTTGAGACATTTTTTATATGCAGCATACGGCTAACCAACATTCATCGTTAATCCATTACTTTTTTACTTCAGATTGTTACAAACAGAGCAATCATTTCGTCCTCCACAATATTAACTATCATTAATGTATTATGGAATCAACACCGTAGCATCCTTCACCAGGTACGAACTTGTCTCCGACGTGTTAGAACATGTAGTGAAATGCACGTTAAGTTTTTTATGGGGCAAAGAAGGCGGAGTATTATGAAGGACTCTATTCAGATCGTTCTAGATCAGTTTTTGTTGTAAGATGGTGATGTGTAGTGGAGTTAATTTTAAATTGTCTAGACAATGATTGCGCCAAAATACTATTTTTATCTGTATACTAGCTTCTGCCCGCAAACTTCGTCAGCGTGATTAACTTTATTTGGTATTTCTCATGCCGTCCCGTCCCGTCCCGTTATATACCGCCCGTCCCGTCTCATTCTCACTCAAGGCATGTAATCCAGTCCCATCCCATTCCTTTGAGTATAAAATGTAACAAATATGTCGGAATTCCTTCCTCATCCCACAGGAGCACTTAATTTTTCGGAATAAAAAGTAGCCTTAGTGTTAATCCAGGGTGTCAGCTACTTCCATACAAAATTTCATCGAAATCCATTAAGCGGTTTTTGAGTTCATCGCGCACAACCGCACAGACAAACAGACAAATATTTTAAAAATCATTGTTTTTATTACGTTAATACAGACCCCCATTTTAGTTTTTCTCATTTATCTTCCATTTATTATTTATTATTATCTTCCATAATACAAAGAAACACCCTGTATGTAAATAAGACATATACCAGTTTTTAAGTTGGACTTGTACCTATATAACTGTGAAAACCGCATCTCGTTTCGTCTTGTAGTTTGCATTATGCGCAAGCAAATAAAAAGAAACACCCTGTATGTAAATGAAATATATACCAGAGTTCAAATTGGACCTGCAGCAATATAACTGTGAAAACTGCATCTCATTACGTGCGATTGTTTTTGAGTAATGTGCAAGCAAATAAAAAGAAACACTCTGTATATAAATGAAATATATAACAATTTTCAAGTTCGACCTGCACCAATATAACTGTAAAAACTGCATCTCATTACGTGCGGTTGTTTTTGAGTAAAGTGCAAGCTAATACAAAGAAACAACCTGTATGTAAATAAGATATATACCAGTTTTTAAGTTGGACTTGCACCTATATAACTGTGAAAACCGCATCTGATTTGGTGCAGCAGTTTTTGAGTAATGTGCAAGCAAACAAAAAGAAACATCCTGTATGTAAATGCAACATATACCAGTTTTTAAGTTGAACCTACAGCAATACAACTGTGAAAACCGCATCTCATTTGGTGCAGTAGTTTTTGCGTGATGCGCAAGCAAACATACAGACAGACAGACAGACAGACAGACAGACAGACAGACAGACAAAAATTCTAAAAAAAATTGTTTTGGCTTCTGTTGCTGTTATAAAGACCCCTCGCGTTAAAATTTCTCAAATATCTTCCATGTACAGACATCGACCATTTACATTTTTATTATATGTATAGATTATTTTTAAGTGGTTGTCATTTGTAATAAGCCTATACATAAACTCACGCCTTTTTTTCCCGAAGGAGTAGGCAGAGATGCTACTAGGACACAAATAAGCATTTTCTCTAATTACATAACAAAAACAATGAATTTGGAATGTGTTTCTAATATAACTTAGTTTAGACAAACAAGTACATTACTTTAGCTTCAACGTAGGTAATATAAAAAGACTCTACCAAGTACCAATTATCTATCTTCCATCTAAACATTATTGTAGGCAAAGCTGTGTCTTTCCTAAAAATAAATAAATACAATACGTCAATAACCAATCGCAATCTACAAAACATAATTTTATTTAAATAACTAATTATTATGTACACGTTTTGCTTTGTTTAAATAATGATAAGTTAACATTATTTGTATGGACAATGAGTCATTAACTGCCATATAGGTAGATAACACCGGTTTGAAACAATCGATAACCTAACCTTAGAGGTTTATCAATAGCAAAAAATGCAGTCATCGTCTGAGTGATCGTAACTATGAAATCAGATTTATTATTATAGGAGAAAAAGCTCAAATGATATGCGCCTTATTGACTCGGAAGCATAGGAGTAGAAACACTTTTTAATTGCTGTGAATGGCGAGACGAACATGCTATTGTTCATGAACAGCAGCAAAACCAAACAAAACCATGAATTACAAGGCAATGCTTGGCACTCCACTCCGTTCGCAATCCTGAGACATAAGATGTTAAAGCTCAATAGTTAGTTATTCTGGCTACAATGTCATTCAAACATAGCATCTACACTGCTGTTTGGCTGGAGATAGACATTACGGTGGTACCTATCCAGGCGGCCTCTCGCATATGAGAGACCTACCATCAGTAAAAACCAGTTAAAATTGTTCAGGTAAATTTACAACCACGAACAAAAACTGCAAAAGTCGCCTAAAAATCTTACTAATACATATTATTAATATATTTCAACCTAAATACATGATCCAGGACTGTTTGATATTTGCAACGGAGGAAAAAAATTCTTGACAAAAATCAACATCACTCTACTTTTTCTATATGATCGAAAAGATCAAGATGACCGAATTAAACACAAAACTTGTCTGTTTGTCCGTTAATTTGGCGACAGGTTCTGTTAGAATCAGCTGATCACCGCACCCATAGAGTAGATATACCGGTCCGCATTGTCATCACAAAAATATTACTAACGTATAAATTAGTAGTAACGTTCATTATATTTAAAAGATAAAGGACATGTTCTATTAATAGTAATTGTAGACTTTTCTGTTTCACAAACACTTGTGGGCCTCACAAGCATTTGTCTCAGTGCGACCAAATACAAATAACTTACTTCGGTCCAACTCCTATATAATTGTTAAATGTTTTTATTTATCTCAAAAGCCCTCTATTTAAGATACATACATACATAAATTCACGCCTTTACTCCAGAAGGGGTAGGCAGAGGCGCCACCCAGACACCCACATTTCACCGTGTATGTTCCGTCCCATGATGTGATAGGGGCGAGCCTACGGCCATATCGGGCACAAATTCCTGACTCCTAGCTGATATCCTATTTAAGATATTTCAATTTAAATAAATATTGCTGTTTACCTCCGTCGGTGTTTCCACTGCGGTGTCACAAAGACCACCAAGGTAAGCGCACCCATAACTGACACTCGAGCGGTGTCTTTATGACTCATTTCTCAAGGAATGTCCGAACACACAAACAATCACACAAGCATCATACGCTTTATTGATGTCTATAAATTACCCGATGGACAAACACATTTAAAATACCGTGAAATATGTATCCGAATGGTATGCTTGATAACGTGTGGTCGTGGGTGCAAAGTTTGTTACTGTTTATTCTTGGTAAAGATCGTTAAGGGTAATCTGTGTGACGACTGACGTGTCATCTCTGAATGTAATTATTGTCCTGTAAATCGCATGATATTAATGCATATTGTACAAGTTTATTCAATGATTTGTTTATTAAAAATAAATTATACACAGATATGATCTATGTAAACTAAAAAATTAACGAAATAAATTAGAATTTCTGTTGTATTAATTTTTTTCAAACATTGCGTAAAATTCCATAATTAAGACAAATTGTTTTCATTTTTGTATTTTATTTTCATTTATTACTATTATACATACTGAAATTATGTTTTTTGGAATTTCCCATCTCGTCGTGTCCCGTCTCGTTATATACTACCCGTCCCGTCTCATTCTCACCCAAGTTATGTAATCCAGTCCCATGCCATCCCTTTAAAAAGTAACAAATGTATCGGAATTCCTTCCTCATCCCACTGGAACACTTAATTTTTCGGGATAAAAAGTAACCTAAGTGTTAATCCAGGGTGTCAGCTACCTCCATAGTCCATACCAAATTTCATCGAAATCCGTTAAGCAGTTTCTGAGTTCATCGCGTATAACCACACAGATAAACAGACAATCCGACGGACAAAAATTCTAAAAATCATTGCTTTGGGTTCTATTACGTTAATACAGACCCCATTTTAATTTTTCTCATTAATATTCCATGTACAGACGTCGATCGGATACAAATTTATTATATTTACATACATACATACATAATCTCACGCCTTTATCCCCGAAGGGGTAGGCAGAGGTGCCACCAGGACACCCACATTTCGCCTTGTATGTTCCGTCCCAGGATGTGATAGGGGGCGAGCCTATCGCCATATCGGGCACAAATTCCTGACTCCGGGCTGATAATGAATAGAAAAATCCAATATCACTTTGCCCGACCCGGGACTCGAACCCGAGACCTCAGCTTTGTAACCGTACCGTAATACAACTACGCCACCGAGGCAGTCGATTCGGCAGATTATATTTACTATAATACATATGTGTTTTTGACTGTGCGCGGAAATAAACTTTGTTCTTTTTTCCGTCCTTTTAGTATTTAAGCCATTTAAGCCAAAAAATAAGTATGTAACTCAAACAAAACGTCATACAATTGTCATGAAATCATCACACAAGACGAATTGTGAGGTGTATACCTTTATTTTCCTTTTTCTTTTTTATAACAAACAATAGGAACTGTACCCAAATAATGGAATAAGCAGTGGACAAGTATTATACTTGTCCGATTTACCGTATAGAAGCGATCCTTTAAGCATATTCTCTGCAAAACTACAATGTATTTTTGACAACATCGGTCACACCTTTCGGCTTTTGTCGCGTCAAACAAACCTCCCTTTATTTGTATTTAGGGTTGCATATTGCAAATAATATAAGTTTAGATAGGTAATTTTGAAAGGGAAATATATTCGGCATTTTTCAAATATTTTGTAACATTCGATCATAGTAATATATATTGATACATATTTAACCACTTAAGGAATAGCTTTTTTAAACTCATATTACCAGCGCTTTGCTCCTTGGAGCTCCTTTGCATATTGCTAAGCTGGGGCCTGATTGCAGCTACAATATTCCACATATATGTACCTATTTGTAATCATTACCTATGTTGATATTATTTCTCGATGATTGTTTTGTATGTTTATTGTGGCCAAAATAAACGTTTATCTACCTATCTATCTACGGTGTAACAAAGCGAACATAACATCACATGAGATAAAAACCACTAATCGTAGATTTTTTTAAACAATCCCGATTTAAAATAGCTCAAGAATTTTCATTATTACATCTTTGTTATCATAATAATATAATAACACAACTCACAATTCACAAATGCGCTATTTAACTCAAAGTTGCCTATAAAGAACTGCTATTACATCAAGTGGTTACTTGTAAGGCCTTGCCCGGACATGTACGGAACCCGGCAAGTACACTGATCAAACGCACCTGGCGACATTCTAACTTCGCCAAGTTTTACAGTATTGCATACGAATGATTACAGGTACGTAATTGAACGACTTTTAAATTTTGTTGGGGTCAGTTAAATTGTGATGTAAATAAACTCGTAATTTATTATTTATTCATTTTGACCCGGTTTTAAGAAGAAATTTATTTAATGCTTTTATATTGAATTTAAAGTACAGTACTAATAATATAATTTTAATATAATAATTGGGCAAAAGTCTCTAATTTATTTAACAATTTAGTGTTCTCAAAGTATAAGAAAATGCACTAGCATCTGCAAAAAAATATATTTCAAATATTTTGTACAATGAACGTTCAATATCCCTTTTCATGACTCCAACATTCATACCTCTCCCCTCAAATCCCCTAAATTCATCCCTGCCACCCGAGCTAACATTATCGTAACAGAATAATTTACACTTCACAATTGTAAAAGAAACAGAGGAGCTAACCGTTGCCAATTATTTTACCTTTATTGTTAAGATTTTTTTGTTAATTGCATCTTATCTACTGTTAGTAGGAGCTGTTGTTGACGGAGCTATAACAAAAGCGTCAGTGTAAGTCAAAATTTACACGCTTGTCCAAAAAAGTAAATTATGGACAAATTATTTACGCAGGTAAACGTAAAACTGTGAGAAATAGACTAGAAAAAAAGTTTAACTTAAGGTGTAAAGCAGTTAAAGGTGTTGAGCTTCCTTGGGAACTGCTTTTATGAAAAATAAATAAACAACAAAAATTCCTATATTCTCGACTCTAAGATACCTTACATGTCTTGTGTCATTATTAAGAAACTTAGAAAAAGTTTTTAATTCCACAATATATATAAATCTATGCAACTTACCTACTAAAATGTCTTTAAAAAATAAAGTCTATACTTTAACTTACTAACTTTAATTATAATACTAAAAGGATAAGCACAAGTAATTCTATTTAACTTCAGTTAAGTTACCTCACGCAAAGAAGTAAAAAGTAAAAACCTATAAGCTTAAACAGTAAAAAGTCAAATGAGTTTGCTACCGCGCTTGCCTCACCACAAATAAAATCAAACAATGTACCACAACAATGGATTTTTATATTTATTAACTGAAGGAAATATGCAGGAGCCCATTTGAAAAGGTTTATTGGAAATTGGTCTACCGGTAATAAACTGTTCTGAAGCGTTTTTAGTTTATGGTAGGTTTTATTGCATATTTTAGGTTCCTTATATAAGTTTATGCATGTCGAAGGTGTAGCAGAAATATTACTAGTGCTACCTAGATATTCCCCGAATTAATATTCGTTCACAGATGTGATGAGCCTATAACCATTCATGTTTATTTCAGTCTCATCTAATTTAAAATATTAAGTACTAAAAACAGATACACAGTAGGTCAATGCGCTTGGATATATCAGTTTTTAAAATGTAGATTCATAATATCACACACGTGAATTACAATTCAAACGTATAAAAAAATGAATTATATTATGCAGCGGCAATCTTTGATAATAAATGTATGTCATCGGTATCTGGAAATAAACGCCTACCACTGAGACCTCCCTTCAACATTACACCAGATTTTTTTTAACCCAATATCGGATGAATCATTAAAATAAATAAAAGCTTTTGAAACACCGTGTGTACTAATTTTTTATCACGATTCCTAAATAAAATTGTCACTTACTGAGAACAGGACCTCCCATTACTATCGGAAGATAACAAGATGAAAGGTGGTTCTGGAAACGGCTCAATCGCACCGCCCTGCTCACCCGCTGGCAGAGGCGGCGTGATGATACAAACTAACTATCAATGCCTTTAATTTGTAAAAAAAGTTGTAAACAAACTCATGTAAAGGTAGACCAGGCTTTTCCAAACAAGTTTCAACCGTACAAAAAAAACATAAAGTTTAAAATCACCTGACAATATTTTTCACCACATCAAAAACCTTAACACCGATAGAAATACGGGAGATATTCCATACCTTAAACAATTTTGAACCTTCTGAAATGCGCAATAAGATGCATTTTCAATAGTCAGAACGATGAACAGAAGGGCTTTCGGCGTGAAAATAAAGAGCCATCGACACATAACATACAGTGAGTTATTGCCACTTTGGCGAGGAACTAATGCTTATATTGTGTTCTGTTTTTGTAATTTTATAAGGCCACACTCGACGCTGTCTGAGAATTTAATTTGTGCATTAATTTATACAAATTGGAGGCATCGCATTTTGTGAGTACAGCTACGTTTTATAGATTTTATTGCAAAGGATGGCGAGACGAGCATGCCACACGCTGGATGGGCAACGATACGACGGCTCAAAGACTGTCGCAAATTCAAACAACACCATGAATTACAAAGCAATGCTTGGCATTCTCCGCGCTCGCCATCCTGAGACATAACATTTTTTTTTTTTTTTTTTTTTATTGCAATGAATGGCGAGACGAGCATGCCATTCGCCTGATGGTAAGCGATACGACCGCTCATGGACAGTAGCGAAACCAAACAACACCATGAATTACAAGGCAATGCTTGGAATTCCACTGCGCTCGCCATCCTGAGACATAAGATGTTAAGTCTCAATATGTCCAGTAGTTACTCTGGCTACAATGTCCTTCAAACCGGAACACAACAGCGCATTTACACTGCTGTTTGGCGGGAGAAATAGACATTGCGGTGGTACCTACCCAGGCGGCCTCTCACATATGAGAGACCTACCACCAGTAACATGTTAAGTCTCATTGTGTCCAGTAGTTACAATGCAGTTTTAATATAACTGGATTAATTTGGTTAGCCTGGAAATTGTTGTAAAGCAGATTTGTGCATATAACACTAATACAATATTTTTACGTAATATGGCAATAATAATATAAGTTTGTCATAAGCTCTACTTCAAGTTTTGTCTCTAGACCCCAATAAATAAGATCAGAAGCGTGTAGTGACATGTCAGCGTGCCTCGTGGCAGACAAGTAGCCACTGCCCCCCAGCCTGTGTGACCTTGCGCTGACTTAGACTGAAACACGAAGCCCTACCACCAGCACCACTACACGTTGCCACCATTATTAACTAAAACTCCCAAAGTTTTCTTAACATAAAATTGCTTCACGACCCCAGTAAATAAGATCAAATACGTGTCGCCGTCTCTCGTGGCGATACAGCTGCTATTAAATAGCCAATGCCTACTGGTGCAACCTTGCTTTAATATAGACCAAAACACGCCGAAAATATCATCAAAATCCGCTTTTCTATACACTCAATCTCAAACTCTATAACATGTTTTACAGAAGCGATTTATAGAGTCAAAACTTTAATTCAAAATAACCTCAGAGACATGTAGTGACATGTCTGCCTCGTGGCAACTGGCAGACAAGTTACTAGCCAGCCAGTAGAGCGACCTTGCGCCGACCTAGACCGAAACACGTCGCAGGATCAACGAACACCGCCGAGGCGAGGCATGCTGATCGCGTTACATACAGATTGTCGCGAATTTCAAATTAAATTGTAATATTATTTTTTTGTTTGGCGATAGTTTGGCGATAGGCTCGCCCCCTATCACATCGTGGGACGGAACATACAAGGCGAAATGTGGGTGTCCTAGTGGCACCTCTGCCTACCCCTTCGGGGATAAAGGCGTGAGTTTATGTATGTATGTATGTATTATTTTTTTGTCTTTATGACATTTTGTCGGTGTGATGTTGAGAAATGTTTTGGTTAATGGAATTATAGAATAGTGTAAAAAATACTTGTGATTTAAAAAAAATGTTTTAGCAATGTTTAGCAAGTAACCGCTTGCTATAATGCTAATGGAGTTCAAAATTGTTTGCCGTCAATGATTCGCCGATTATGAGATTTGCTTGTCATGATGAATACTTGGCATCGTGGTACAGTATTTATAAAATTTATCAAAAAATCGCAAAGACGCGACACCCATGTGGGGGTCCACAGAGACTTACGTTAGACCTTGTGTCAGCTATTGAATAATGTTGTGCAACTTGAATGCAAAATAGAATACACAATAACACTTTTTTTTACAAATTCAACTCGTTAAACCACGAACCAAATCTGATGTCGTTTACAAAATAAATGTCTTTTTAGTATTTAACCAATTAGACACTTTCACAAAAAGACATAATGAAAATTAATAAAATAGTAAAGTACATAAACAGTAAAAGTCCGTGGGAATCGAATCTGTGACGAATGAACCAGAATCAACAGTTAGACGAACACCGTCGCTAAGTTGGGAAACTGTGGTTTGTTTGTAAACTGTCGCGTTTGACCCCTTTCTCTATAACATAAATTGTCTAATAGTATTTTTTGTAGTTTTTTTTGCTCGGTAATGTACTTGGTCATAGTTACCTCGTATAAATGAAAGAAAAGCTTAAACTATATGTACAGAGCAACTTACGATGGAAGGCACATTGAAGAAAGTAAAATATTAATTCAACAAAAAAGCATCCTCATTTCTGTAATGTATAATATTTAGATTTCAAAGAGACGGCCTTATTCATAGATAGATTTAAAAAACTTTTTTTAGAAATCAAATGTTTTGTCTTCTTCACTCAAACTGAATTCAAAAGTCATTCGAAAGGGACAAAACATTCGATAATTAAAATAGGTTTTAAATCTGTCCATAATTACGGCCGTTAGTCTCAACAACTAGACACGGCTCAAACTTAAAAAATATATTAAACTTATATTTAAAATAATCACCAAATCGTTTTTAATTAAACCGGAGCCATCGCCCATCTGTCCAGCATTTAAAAACAAGTTCCATTCAAAAATATGCTTCAACTGCTGTAGCAACTGTAAGATTTAATGAGACAAAAATCACAATAAATGGGTGAAAGTATGTATGAAGGCTGATACTCGGCACACGTGCGGGCGCACCTTGCGCAGCTGCGTGGGACCATCTGCCGCGGACACTTGCACCCTCCCCTCCCCTCCTCCTCACCTACACCTTCCCCCTTCTCCCCATGCTGTGGGGAGCACACGCCGAGCAGCGCGGAAATCATGTGTGCACCTTGAGGTGAAATCTTTTTATTAACTCTACTTACACAATTAGCATGGTTTGGATAAATTACCTGCAATCAGAGAAATATCATAATATGTCATATGTTTTATGGGTAGGTATGAAATTATCTGAGGAATTTTAAGTAACATTATGTATTTAAGATTGTAGTATAATTGAGACGGCTTTACCCGAGACGTTTTAGAATGCCAAAAACAGCATCAGTGTTGAATATAGGTAACCACAATAATAAGCTCTTCTACAATGTTTCGGTTTAATTACATTTTACTGCCACCTTTTGTTTTCGCTCCCTTAACTTCTTCTATTCAATATAAAATGCCGACAACATACATATGTTGTGGGTATTATGAATCGCCATCTCATTGCAAAACCATACGGTAAGCTAAACTCGAACATTGATAAATGGTCGAATTTCACACACATTCACGAGACATCTGTCCATTCACGAGAGAAAGAGGGCATCCAGTTAAAATTCAGTTAAATAATTCATGAGAAACAGTGGTATAATAAATTAAGGTCGTTTTGTTAGTTTAACAACACATGGTATGAGGGATCTGGTTAGTTTCGAATTAGGTCATGTTCTAGGTATTACACATGTTAGGATTCAAAATAGGCTACATGTATAATCTGTGCCTAAGAGATTTTTTTACTGTTTTTTGTTTGCTCCCACACTTCGTGGAGCCAGTTTGATATTCTTATTTAATGCTTTGATAGTTCAGGCTTCTGATAAATTGTGATACTTTTAATAATATGAATGACTGCCTCGGTGGCGTGGTTGTACTGCGGTATGACTACAAAGCTGAGGTCTCGGGTTCGAATCCCGGGTCGGGCAAAGTGATATTGGATTTTTCTGTTCATTATCAGCCCGGAGTCAGGAATTTGTGCCCGATATGGCGATAGGCTCGCCCCCTATCACATCATGGGACGGAACATGCAAGGCGAAATGTGGGTGTCCTAGTGGCGCCTCTGCCTACCCCTTCGGGGATAAAGGCGTGGGTTTATGTATGTATGTACTTTTAATAATAACATAAAAGGATTTGAGTATGCAACTGATACTTAAACACCATTTTAATTAAGCAACTTAAGAACCGTCATGGTATTTCTACAAATTGGTCATTATGTCTACCTAAAACTCAGCTACGACTGTCCATTTCAAAAGATCTGATTTCCTGAATACTTAATATCAGATATACAGACAATTTAAAGTCACCATTCAGTCTTATTACATCCTACCTATTTCAGAAGTCATAGGGTAAAGAACAGTATATACTTTATGCAGATCTTATGGCAAAAAAACCCAGTGACAAAAATTTTACCAAATATTTATTGATAATAAATTATGTAGAATGCACATACAAAAAACTAGTCTTGAAAGTGTCATAAGATTCTTAAATATTAACTGCCTAGGTGGCGTAGTTGTAATACGGTACGACTACAAAACTGAGGTGTCGGGTTCGAATCCTGGGTCGGGAAAAGTGATATTGGATTTTTCTATTCATTATCAGCTCGGAGTCAGGAATTTGTGCCAAAAATGGCGATAGGCTCGCCCCCTATCACATCGTGGGACGGAATACACAAAGCGAAACGTGGGTGTTTTGGTTGCACCTCTGCCTACTCCTTCTGGGATAAAGGCGTGATGTGTATGTATGGATGTAAATCTTAAGTGAAATTCATCTATATCACTACATCACGTTATTCTAATCAAGAAACCATAATACATGACGCAATGCACCTATAACGAGCATACACGTTACTTACAAAACATCAAATAAATCATAAATAAACAATACGAAGACAGAGCTTCTCAACATTCTTGAACCATACGAGCATACTTTCAATATTTTGTTTGTTAAGCTCCTATAATAATGAGGAATAATTTCTAAGTAACTTATTCTATCAAGTACCATAAATAAAAGTTTAAAAAGAGATTTTATAACGAGCAATAGTCTCATCTGATGGACCGTAATTTCCGCTGCCCATCATCGTATTCAACAATCCTTTAAAATGTATTTATTTAAAGAAAACACGCTTAACACAAGAATTGGCGAAATTGAGGTCCCAATTTGATTTAATAGTCCCAAAATCTCACTTCAGTTCCACAACTCGATTGGAATCTAAATCAAGAATGAAAGCTCACAGCCTATACATAGAGGAAAAAAATAAACAATATCAGCAACAAGCCGTAGCAAAAAACAAAAATGATCAATACGTTATTCATTTCCAGCAACAGATTGAGAACCCCCGTTCGAAATTTGAAAGAATGTATCACATTGTCACATGGCGTAGGGTAACGGGCCCATTTATCGTCGGTCATCATAATCCATCAGGCGAGCGACTTTATTGAACGTTACGTGTTAAATATGGGCCTCGTGTCACAGGTGACGGACTTTCGACTGGAATTACTGAGAGTTATTCTGTTATTGAGTGTATTTATTTGAGGTTGGTTTTGCATCAAGGTACTCCTTACATTTATTAGGATTAAATAGTTTTTTTTTTTTTTCAAGTGAAATTTAGTTAAGTTCAATTAAAAATGTGAAATAGTTGGTGCTAAAATCGTATTAATTGTTTAATCATTCCAAATCATATGTTTTAAATAGAGTAATTTTCGTGTTAATATTTCTTGTTGCAGTAAAATAAATGGGCAATGTGAATTCACCAATACACTACATAAAACTTACTATACATAAAAAATACTTCGATATTATTTTATTCTTTCAGACATTCCAGTAACTCTCAAAAAGTTTTCGGATGTACTATTATTGTAGAATATCCCACATTTCTCCGCTCCAGTAAAGCGCGTTGCTTGACCTATGACTGGCGTGATTTACGAGCGATATGTAGATGGCTGTCCGTCCGTCCGCGCTAAGTCGACACAGGAATGCGCGCATTCACAACTAATGCCATCAATTATGCATCATTTGAAGTAGCTTCGGTTATTTCAAAAACTATTACAAGATTTAAAAAATGGAGCAATTTTTGTTTTTGAATAATTTGTGCTGTCAATCGAATAGTTGCAATAAAATATCTAAAATATTTTGTCTAAGAATGCTAAACTGCATGAAATTAGGTATTATGTTATAATTATTACCATAGTGACCGTTGCACAACACTCGCACTACTGTTTAAACAAAGTATATCGTGCATCTCGCCAACGCAACTTTCACATACTTTTATACAAATCATGAAAGGCGCTAATTTTCTGTATAGCATTGAACCAAACATTTCTTTTTCCAATAAAATATAGTTACTAAAACTAGCGAAAAATCGGCTAACCGCATCCGTTTATTCTTTCCACATGGTATGGAACTATGAGCTATATCCTCCAAGCTCTGGGTTTCCACGTACTAAGGTTTTTTATTTATTTTTTCTATGAACATAGTTATATCTAGTAATAAAAATACTTGTAGGATCAGCCATTAACTCCTCTACAATCGATACATCGTTTATAAAGCTAAGGATGTTGTAGCCATTAAGGTATGTAAGAATGCATAGTGATCCGTTCCCATCTATCCATCCGCTTCTGCATTACCAAATCAGTATGACCCGAGTGTCCACAATAGGGGCCACCACCTCTCATAGCGCACAAGCATTCCAAACGTGAGAAAGTTTAAGATAAAGCGACAAAATGAGCGCTAATGCCGCGTGTTTAGATAACATTTATCGTTTCGCTTCCGTGAACTGACAAATGTAATGTTATGAAATCACTTATAACTTCATTTTACTGAGATTCCGTGACGGAGACATTGCGACATTAGTTAACGGGTTTTGTGCGATGATTGTTACGCATATTTTTATTGATACCAAATTGGTACAGATGGGTTCGAATGAAAAGATCGTGGCTTAGGAGAATTGGTGCAGCGGTTAGGAATGTTGCTATCGGCGATGCTATTTGCGTGTTAGATTCCCGAGCAAATAAACATATGTAATAAACTGCCGGTTTATGTCAGTAAAACAATATAAAAATTCTAAACCTCATAGGACGACACAAATAAGTCGCCGGTCATGCCATGGTTAATCATATCACCACATTTAACTTCTATATTTTAATTTTATTCTAGTTCTTAGCATTCCCAAGGACCAATATATGGGAAATAAGTCCTAAAATTAACATTTGTTCATAAAACAAAACAACTAATGCAGGAATCAGTCTCATGACTTATACTTTTCAAAGGTAATTTCTATCTTTACTATATGGATATATTTTTAATATAACGAGTTCTCAAAATACAATTAGCTAATGACAGATAAGAGCGTGATACATAATGCACTTGCACATTATTAAAACACTTTACTCAGTCCAATTTCAAGAAACAAACCGTAGGAGACTCACACGATTTATTCACAAAAAAATTCTCACCGTGGACCCTTCGAAAACTAATCCAATTCTTGAGTCACTCATCCGTACGAGCCAACAATGGAGAAGGTGGACAACGGACCCGAGTACCATCGCATACGTTCCCTCACGTCCCGTCCCACATTGTTTACTACTGCTTTACACAGGGGCGTGCGCTCCTTGTAGGCAGAAATGCAGTGCTTTACTTGCCATTCACAGATATTTTAATAAAACGTTCTTACGTTTTAGATGACTTTAATTAATATTAAATAAATGAATAAACAAAATATAATAAATTAAAAACGCCTAATATTTTATAAATAGCAATAGCGCTGCAAAATAATGTACCTAATCAACCAACTCATGCCGCCGCGTCCCGCAGGAGATTTGTTCGTATGTGTGTAGTAATTTTGGTGTCCGTGCACGGTTCGCAAACGCACACACCCATGAATATCGAAAGCCGCATTGGCCGAAATGATACCAACTCCTGCGGCAGCCGGCAGGCTACGGAAGTTCGGCAGTTGTCGGGAGTAATCGGAAATATTCGTTGCCTATAACCCGAGTAAAAATAATAGACGGAAATCTAATACATCACGTATGCACATTATGCATTTTTGTTTAGTAAGGTTTTATTTGTTTAAATAGCAGAAATGTTTTGTCATTTTGTGTTTCGCGGGGGCCATTTTTGATTTTGGTTTTTTCATGTGATAAACATTGTTTACTATTTTGTTTGCGCCAGTTTATTTATAGTTTTCATAATTATAAGATTTTTTATTTTAACATTTAAAGTGTGCACATTTAACAGTTTATTACTGAGTTTCTATAATAATTGTAGTGATTTGCTTTTACTAGTGCGTTTGTTGATTTTTTTAAAATGTTATTTGATTGTGAGGTTTGTGTTGAAAATGTTTGTTTATTTAAAAATAACAAGTTCTCACAGTTGTGATTCAGTGAAAAGATTCAAATTGTGTCTAAAGGTAGGTGTGTGCCCGAGTTACAACAATTATACCAGCAAAAAGGAATGTAACTCGAAAGTTTCATGATAAAGTTATGAAACGTATAACTATTATTTTAGCTTATTATTTTACTTATTAGAATTTCTTCCGCCGCGACGATCGATCGCTGTTTTGTCTGCGTTGCCGTAGAAGATGTACATGAATAGTCAGGGGCGTGCGCTCCTTGTAGGCAGAAATGCAGTGCTTTACTTGCCATTCACAGATATTTTAATAAAACGTTCTTACGTTTTAGATGACTTTAATTAATATTAAATAAATGAATAAACAAAATATAATAAATTAAAAACGCCTAATATTTTATAAATAGCAATAGCGCTGCAAAATAATGTACCTAATCAACCAACTCATGCCGCCGCGTCCCGCAGGAGATTTGTTCGTATGTGTGTAGTAATTTTGGTGTCCGTGCACGGTTCGCAAACGCACACACCCATGAATATCGAAAGCCGCATTGGCCGAAATGATACCAACTCCTGCGGCAGCCGGCAGGCTACGGAAGTTCGGCAGTTGTCGGGAGTAATCGGAAATATTCGTTGCCTATAACCCGAGTAAAAATAATAGACGGAAATCTAATACATCACGTATGCACATTATGCATTTTTGTTTAGTAAGGTTTTATTTGTTTAAATAGCAGAAATGTTTTGTCATTTTGTGTTTCGCGGGGGCCATTTTTGATTTTGGTTTTTTCATGTGATAAACATTGTTTACTATTTTGTTTGCGCCAGTTTATTTATAGTTTTCATAATTATAAGATTTTTTATTTTAACATTTAAAGTGTGCACATTTAACAGTTTATTACTGAGTTTCTATAATAATTGTAGTGATTTGCTTTTACTAGTGCGTTTGTTGATTTTTTTAAAATGTTATTTGATTGTGAGGTTTGTGTTGAAAATGTTTGTTTATTTAAAAATAACAAGTTCTCACAGTTGTGATTCAGTGAAAAGATTCAAATTGTGTCTAAAGGTAGGTGTGTGCCCGAGTTACAACAATTATACCAGCAAAAAGGAATGTAACTCGAAAGTTTCATGATAAAGTTATGAAACGTATAACTATTATTTTAGCTTATTATTTTACTTATTAGAATTTCTTCCGCCGCGACGATCGATCGCTGTTTTGTCTGCGTTGCCGTAGAAGATGTACATGAATAGTAGTACATCTAAGACTTGTTCTGTTAGAATGGTTTCCGACTTAGGGATCCGTCATCCGTCGCGTGGCTGTGGCTATGCTAAAAATCTATTTAAAAGATTTTTTTTTGTGACCTAGTGCTCCGCCGCATACCCAGTGTCATAATCCTGTGCACGCCGCTGTGAATAGTAGTACATCTAAGACTTGTTCTGTTAGAATGGTTTCCGACTTAGGGATCCGTCATCCGTCGCGTGGCTGTGGCTATGCTAAAAATCTATTTAAAAGATTTTTTTTTGTGACCTAGTGCTCCGCCGCATACCCAGTGTCATAATCCTGTGCACGCCGCTGGCTTTACATTATAATAAAACTATTTAATACCCGAATAACCCCTGTCCAATGTCATAATGAAATGCTGAGATGGGAGGCATATTGGGTATACGTCACGTGACGCGACTTTTTATATAGTATTTGTAAGAAGAAAAAAAACACATTTATTACCACAGAATACGACGTATAATCATAAATTAACATACAAAAAATAAGAAAGAAAAAAAATCTAATTAGCGTAGGAGTTTGCGCGTCGCATCGCTGTGACACACTCAGCATAATGTTGCACACACACACAGTGTTTAAAAGTTTGTTCTGCATAGAAAAGGCCTTCTTTCTTTGTTTTATTGCAACTAGTCAGATGGGCTGGCAGCTTGAATGCGGCTGTCGCTACTCATTAATTTTGGCAATGCCAAGGGCACAATCGCGTCTCTGCTAACCGCATTGCAGTAGACCCAATATCATCAATGAATTTTGGCTACTACTTTAACGATATCAACCCCTTATCTTTGGCTTCACATGTATAGCGTTTGTATATTTAAAGTTATTGTCAAAATTACTTGATGCAACTGTTCATACAAAAAGTATAAATTATTCATTTTAGAAACGATTTTGCGTTGCAATCTCTCTGGCTATTCGCATTTACAATAATTTGCAGTTGCACAATTATTAATTATTTGTAATAATTAAACGTTGATTTTGTGCAACCAAATCAAACTCTCTAATGATATCGTACACTAATTCGTCTCGGCTACATTTGAAATCAGTTTTCTATTGCAATACTCCTATTGATTTATTTTAGAAATTTAGCTTACAAGTTCGTAACTTTAGTTTCCATAGAAATTGATATCGTCGTTTCATCTTTGATTAGAGGAAAAAACTTAATTTCACTAAGCACTAAGCAGTGTACTATAGAAAAACTAAATAAGTTTGTCACAGTATGTATTTGTTTAAAAGTACACAATATTGAATTTTTTACAAACACAAATGTTAAATTTAGGTCTATATCATATTCATATTCATAACACTAATAAATAAAATCTTCCTAAATATGTGTAACACCATATCACACAGCTTGCCATAGCGTACACACAATGTGTCCCACACCGTCCTAGTTTGAATACACACAAATTAGGCCTTTTCAGAAGGAGGTCGATGATCCAGCCTGTATCTCCATAACACAGATTAATCTTTAATTTAAATTCTGTGCACCATCCATATCATTTGATAGATACCATCTGTCCCATATAATGAATTGATCTCTTAGAAGTAAGTTTGTGAAATACAATGGTGTTGCCTCACCATTATTGTGTTCGGAGTTCATTTAATTGCATTCAATTAGAATTTTCGTGTTTAAAATTTTTAATAATGGGTTATGTTATTTGTTAGTTATGCTTTAAATACAGGTTATCGATCAAAAACACAAGTTTTGAGACTTTATCGTATTTATTGTTCATGACTGATCGTTGACAAATAAAAGGGATATTCTTTCGAACACTGGTAAAGGTCGTCTACAATCTTTTGTCGCCGAAAGCGCTGTTGTAAAAATATAAAGAGTAGTTTTCCTCTCTTCACATTTTATAACATTAGACATGCTGATAATATAAGATTACGAGTATAAATGCTTGTTTGTTCATAATTTTAAAAACATATCTCAAACAATGCGATGCATAGATATTTCTAAATTTTATTTGTAGTTCCAATTTTCGCCACACGCCATTAGAACAAGTTGTCTCTAGTTGTCGCTGAACAAGTATTAATCGAAATACATCCAATATAGCAACTTTCTTTCTTAATCCTTTATCTTCCATAATCCTTAACAATAATTTAATTAAACCCATCTCACGTGAACATAAATATTCATAGAATTCCCATAGATCCAGATAAGCAAGTCGGACCACAAATGCATCACGCCCCGCCGGACTTGAAAGGGTGGACAGGAGCGTTGCATTGAGATCAAGTTGCTTTTGTATTGTTATCTATTATCTTAATCACCGTGAGATCGGGTCAAAGCTAGAGCATTTTTAGATGGTCCTTTGTTTGACCATGAGGTTGATTTGGGAGAAATTGTGTATATGATTAGTGTGAATAGTGGTGTATCGTGTTTCTTGAAGGGTTGAAAATATTTTTTTGACGCATTTGGATGTGATGAACCGTGAAAACGTGTATTTAGTTTGAAATGTAGCTTACCCTTTGTGTGAAATTTAAATTTAAAAACACGCTTCAGTAGGATCAGGACACATCGCATCATGGGATGTAATTACTGTTTGTGACATTTTAGTCGTTACTTTTTATAAAGTGGTTATATGTATTAAAAATAGAACTGGTCCAGAAAAAAACTAACTAGATTTTCAGAATGCCCTTGACAATTAGATACCTCATACGGTTTTCGAAGAACATGTGCAAGCATGTCGAAATTGAATCCTCGGTAATCTAACTGGCCATACTCTAAGTACCACGCAGTATTACTCCAAAGAAACCAGTTCATTCATACTAGTTTAAAATGAAATATAGCCAAGTCAAGACATTTTAAAACAATTACGCAACACTTGCCCACAATGGCCCGGATGTGCCTTGTCCAGGCTCGACCCACAGCGGTTGGGCCGTAAAATTCAAACTGCCGCCGATTTATAAAAAAGGCTCAAAAAGTCTACAAGCCAGCCATGTGTCGCCCAGACATTGTTGCGCCATAAAACAATGATATGCATTCATAGTACAATGGCATCAGGGTTGCCAATGAGGGAATGAATTGTTGTGTTGTTGTGTTATAGAAATATCGCAGAAAATATTAAAGCAGGACTATACGATGTAATACTAGGATGTTAAATTTTATTGAAACGAGTTGCGGCTATTAAGTGTAATTGGTCTCAAAATAACCTTTTACTATCATTTTATCATATTCGTGAATTGCTTCTATTTGCTCTTTTAAGTTCCAGGTTAATGACAAGCTAGTGAACCAAAGAAACTTACCGACCTGTGGTGTTCGGTCTTTATTCTTTGCGTGTCACTTGTTCATTTGGTCGCCTTGCTACTATTTATAAGAAGTTCAAGGAATGTCTCTGCAATATTTCATAAATTATTTCCATACACTACTCCTTTCTCTACAGTTATTTTTCAGTAACGTTAAATTAACTATTTTTTTAATATAGAAAAGAACATAATAAGCTAGCAACCCTAACTAGATGTATGAAGCGTGTGATGCGCTCCTTTCAGCGGCACACGTGGCGCGCAATTGTCTCGGAAGTCGCATTGTTCAGTGCAGTGTCGCCATGACCCTGATATTGTGTTACAGAATGTACGAGCACGCTAGGGCGACCTTTTGAGACGTTCAAAACAAGTGTGTTTTAACTGCGGCTTTTTATACAAAAATCCGGTAAACCGTGCGTTTTATTTGGTGACCGACTCCTTGAGATCCAAAAGCTGTTGTTAAATATACGTATGCGCTCTGAAAGTGACCATAGTACACACTACACGATAGTGAAAAACCTATTATAGGTATACACGCTGTCGCTTTTCGAATTCATCCTTTTTTTATCCAGTTTCGAATAATAAAATTGTGTTCACAGCTTTAATACGTTCAGGCTTTAAATTATGAGTTACTAATTTGCGTACACTAGATAAATAATAACTAGACTACTTACTAGATAGGTCGAATAGTCTTGTCATGCCTAGTCTATCTTGTATCAAATTAGGTGCGTAAAAAGCCATGTACACGGGGAGAGCTTCTCGTGGCGAGAATCGTATGCGATTATCGCGTAACACAACCGCCATAGATTATCGTTCTGATGCAACTTTTTTATATCCTTACGATAATCGTATCTTCGAGGGAAGAAACTCTCTCCGCGTCAATAGGGCTTAAGTGTCGCTTGTGAAGTTGTGACAATAGTCTCTGTGGTGAAATGGCTCGATCATGACTAAAGACGAGTTAGATATTCCCGGAGACTCGCTAAGCTTCAATGCTCGGTGGCATTAAAATGCCTGCCACTGTTGATCCTGGATTATAGGAGTTGCAGTGGCGGGTGTGAGCATAACCTAGGTGTTCGACCAATATTAGCCGCCTATTACCCGCCTCCATGGCGCAGTTGGTTAGACGTCGGCTGTGAAACGAGAGGTCGCGAGTTCGATCCCCACACCGAGACAATTGTTTATGTGCTCCACAGGTATTTGTTTCGGGTCTGAGTGGGACCGAAAAGTCTCTCGTAGCTGCTGGTACACAAGACTAGATCTTAGTGTGTGATGAGGACAATGTATGTATGACTATTGGATGTATTTACGACAAGTCTGACTGGTGACTAGTATGTGTGTAAGTGTGGTTGTGAGTAGAGTCGTAGAGATCTAGTCGCCATTGTTCCGCACTCGACGGTTCTCACGACCTGTGTCTGCACACCCGTGTTAACACGCGAGTGGAACGGACGTGAAGGGTTTGTTTTGATGTTTATAGGGATTCAAAATTTGTACATTGATTCGTTGGTAGAAGACATGATTTTATTTTTTTATATTAAAAATGTACATAAAAATGTAAAGGAGAATGACCATACATGCTATCGGTAAAAGATATCGTTGATCCCGATAACGATACTGCTTAGAATTCATTATAGCACTTTTTATGGTTTGTCCTTAAACGTTTCCTTGTTTTATCCCGGGCGACATATTTTTATAAAATAAAATCATCAAATTTTACGATACGTCAGCCATTACTACAAATGGGGATATCAAAGTGACTGGACTTCAAGTACATTTCTCCAAGAACTCCAGACCTGGATTGCAATTATGTTTATTTTTATTTTAAATATAATTTTTTCCCAACACAAAAATCTTCGCACCGATACTAAGTTTCATAGTAAAACGGTCATTCTCCATTAGACTTTAAAATTATTCACGAATCACTGTAGTAAATTGTTGCACTCTGTAATGGTAAATTATTGAATCAACATGATAGACATTTACCTTTGTCATTTGTAAACACATAAGAAATTAATACTTCTACAATGTCCACATTTCAATAATATAAATAAATAAACACGTTTTTGTCACATAAAAAAATAAAAATAACCAAGTCATTTTAAACCTGATTTAAAACCGCCGCGCCATCTAGTTTTTACTGATCGAACTATACACAAAAACGTCCGCACCACTCCTTAGCTTACAACGTGCAAGTGAAATAACCTCACAACACCTTTCCGCTAGAAAAGAACAGCAACACCGTCTATTTACCAATCACCACGTGTTAGACAGAGACGGGCTATATTGTCGCGTGACCGGTTAGCATTGCAAGGTCGTCGCCGCGGGGTGAGTGACACTCGTTTTCCTAACAAGTTTGCTTAAAATTTAAACTTTAATGCGTAGCAACAGATTCTAAAATTGAATAAATAGATATTTGAAAAATGCGCCGGCGCAGTTTGCGTGCCAAATCACCATGTTTTGGTTATGGGGTCCATTGAAGCCTAATCGAGGAATTGAGCGGGTAATAAGAATTGATTGTCTGTCATGGCCGCGGCGGCAGAGCCGTGGCAGATTTTTGTTGTTGCTGTGGTGAATTTGGTAATGATTTGCCGGGTCTATGATTATCCGGCTCGAAGGACCATGACCTGATAAAGAGTTGCAATAAAATAAAGAGATAAATAATTGCAAGAGCTATGAAATAATGAAGAATTACAGTGGAATAAGAGATTTATTGACAGCAGATTGTAGATTTTTTTGTTTTGGTTTAGGACCAATCACCCATTATGACACTATGTAGCGAGAACAGGTAAGCTGACAATTCACTCCTTAAATCTCATAGACTACACACATCCATTTTCCTTACACTTTGTTTACATAATGACGATTCATAAGACTAGCGAATCACCTATTAGGAAACTCATTACATCCCATGAAATGATCTTAAGTGAATTAACAACATCCAACACTTTCCCAGTAAAAGTTACAATCATCATCTATTATAGTAATTCGTATTACGTATTAGTAAAACCATTAGAAGAAAATCGAAACGTGTTTTCTCCATCATTTTCTGCCGCAAGCTCTTTTATAAGATTTCTGTTTTTCAATAAATATTTATAACGGAAAGGAATCACGTAATGTTAATAGAATTTGAAATTGATCGCGTGTGTGTACGCACTTGGGCGTGCGAAAATTACGTCTCACTACTACTAAAATAGCCGGAAATTCTTAAGTTATGACAAGTTATGTAATTAGTCTAAGTGAATGGCCTTGAAATGTTGCTCCGGAGACATTGCACCGAGTAGCTCTAAAGAGTTTTAAATGAGTTGAATAATTGTTGACTGCCTCGGTGGCGTAGTTGTACTGCGGTACGACTACAAAGCTGAGATCTCGGGTTCGAATCTCGGGTCGGGCAAAGTGATATTGGGTTTTCTATTCATTATCAGCCCGGAGTCAGGAATTTGTGCCAGATATGGCGATAGACTCGCCCCCTATCACATTATGGGACGGAACTTAAAAGGCGAAATGTGGGTGTCCCGGTGGCGCCTCTGCCTACCCCTTCTGGGATAAACTTCTAAAGGCGTGAGTTTATGTTTGTATGTATGTTGAATAATTGTGTGTTTTTTTCACTGAGTACATTGGATTATTCGTGTGTTTTTGATATTTAGTCAATGAATTAACGTGCAGAACCCAAGCAAGTATGGAATAACTGGATAAGTGTAGGTTGAGGAATATAATCTGAAAGATGGAAATACTGATTACATGAAGCTTGATCGTAAATAAGTAGGGTTAGATACTAACTACTTTGTTTAGAATTCATGCTCTTCGTTTTTACCGCTTATGCTACATCACTTTGATAAAATTACCCTTACTGACTCCTTGCCATAAACATGTAATAAGTACTGTTTGGTATTCGCAACTTTGTTTAGAAATTAATTTTCAAGCTGCTAGTATTTACCGCAAAAGTTACTTCACTAAAAAAACCTTTTTGAGTGCTTCTAAAATAAAATTATAAAGAGAATCTGGTTTATGCATAGTAAGATGTGATAAAAAAATCATAACACCAAAGTTAAAATACTCTCCAACACTTATTGGCACTAAAATAAACGTTACAAAGTTTTATTGTGTTATTTTTACGAGACAATAAGACTTGTGTATAGCGCCATCTATCCGCAGCTGTTGGAACCACAAGGTTTACGAGCGGACCACCCGCGACGGCGCTGCTGTTGCGCACGAGTTTTGTTCATTCAAATATTTTTATTTCTTCCTCGAAAGTAGTAGCTCCATTTCGTGGTAAAAATATAATCACCATAAATCTAGTTTATTATTTTAATTCGCTTAAAGATTACAAAACCAGTTTCGATACAGCTTTGTTTATTGAACTAAAGGTTATGAGTGTTTAAGAATAAAATTACCTATTTCCCTAGTTTACCACTTATGGACATTTGAAGACGTCATGACGAATATAAATAAATAGGAATATTATATAGATAGCAGCTTGAACGCCTTTCATTCGTGCTTACTATGTATCCAGAATAAATTTACAGCTTGAATGTACAATAACGATTAATTTATTGATTTACCTTAGCGTAGTCAACAGGCGAAGCATTTACAGGACACGTGAAGAGGCCCTCGCTGAAACAAATACAAATATTAAATATTATATGATTTATTGTACACATAACAGTATACAGAGATAAGAAAACAACAAAATACAAATGGCGGTCTTATTACACTAAGGAAATCTCTACCAGACAACCATTGAATGTGTTTATGTGAAGGAGAAAGAAAGAGCAATCGTCTATGTCATAGCCAAAAGCCGATACTACTCGTTTATCCTAGGTTTGTCAGCAGGCTTCGGGAAAACCCCGAAATAAATTCCAATTTCGGTTTTTGACTCAAGTATTTTTAACCACACCTAGAAGTTCTTAACTTATCAGCCATCGAAAGTAAAATAATATGTTTCGGGCTTTGACTATTCAATTCTAGAAGCGACTGGCAGAGTCGGTCAAACGTCGACTGTATTTGTAACATGTATAACATAAACTGAGAATTATAATACCCAATTGACAAAATCGATTGGATGACTTGTCAAACTTAGGAGCGCCGGAGCTTCGAGATTTGACTATAACATATATATTCTGGCACAGTTGGTTTGACGCCGTCTGTGAAACGAGAGGCCGCGGGTTCGATCCGTACCGAAACAAATATTTGTTTGATCCACAGGTATTTGTTTCGGGTCTGGGTGTTGTGAGATCGAAAAGTCTCTCGTAGTTTCTTATACCCACGACACAAGATTCGATGTTAGTGTGGGGTCAGGACTATGTATGTGACTGTTGGGTGTATTTATTTATTTATTTTATTTATTCTTCATTCTGTAACAACTTTTAATCTCATAAGACAACTGATTTCTAGCCGCAATTAAAACGTACAATTGCCGCGAACATTATCATGAGGAGATATGATACGCTAGGACCTGACCCCGCGACCCGACAGCACTGCTTTTCACGCATAACAGAGCAACGAGAAACGAGCTAATGCTACGCGTCCGTTGGGGAAGGCATCTCAGAACTATTTGAACTATTGTGGTTATCGTTTTGTGGTTACGTTATTGTTTCGGCCGACACAAAATCTTTTCGGAAACCTGCCCTCTTTTCACATTATTATGCCCAGTTGTGTATGAACATTGTGATAGACAGGTGAGCCTAATAATATGGCATAGTTATCAAACTTTAACAGGTTATGTAATGTCTAATGATCTATTATAAATATAAGATAAATTTCAAATAAATGCACCAGCCCGTCCAGGCACTTCAAAAAACATACACCCAACAGTTACATACATAGTTCTGAGCCCACATTAAGATCAATGTATCGTAGGTATCAGAAACTATATCAAAAGGTTATCTTTGTTTTCCCAAACTCTCTCGTACTAGAGCACTTGCCCCTTTTTCATTCCTGTAGTAATAAAAAATATTTCACAGATTCGGACCCTATTAATTAAAATACCCAACACAAAATATTCCTAGTGGACAACTAGCATCACACCGTTGCAACGTAAAGCGGTCATTCGCAGATAATAAAAATGTTTTCAGAGTCTTGGCTTGTAATTAAGGAGTTTGTAAGACTTACTAACGATTTGTAATGGCCCCTTGTGTGATATTACTAGGCTGGTGACAATGCATAGTATAGTTGGTAGCTTTACTTCTTGTAATATGGACATTGTCAAAGCTTGAAGAAATTTTTACTGACGAATTGATATTTGTACAAAAATTCAAAATAATTGATTGGCCAGATTTGTGTAATTATCGCCTCAAAGGTTTTAGGTTTAGTGCCTATATTTTGTAAGCTGTAAATTATAATAGGTTTGATTTCGATAAACTATACATAATTTGCTGACAAAAGGGACACAGAATTAGCAAACTTTCTATTTATAAATATGCTTTATATTTAGCAATATTTCTAACCACAGATAACGTCCACCATAGGGAAATATCCAGAATAATACAGATTTTAAATAGAGTTAATTAATCATAATCTCATTTTTTTGCCATACACGTCAAAGCCGATATATTAGTACATAAAAAGTGTTATTTTGCGCGCGACACTGTGACAAGTAATTAACTACACTGACAGAATGGCACTTTTATTTATAACTTAGTTTGTCTAGACTTCATTAGTGTAGAGGTGTCTACCTTGATGTCCTAGGTTCATAAACAGAGCTAGTCAAGTTTTCCAATAATGTTCAGTCATAAAATTTCAAGCTAAATAAATGATGTAATATGCATAGTGCTATAAATCTCTCTTGGGTTCGGGTCCTTTGTCAAGTTAGTTAATACACATACAAGGTTTGCTCAAAGCAAAGCTCGCGCGAAGTGAATTGTCCATCTTGGAAATTGATGTTAGAATGTTAAGATTGTTAAACTTTCGCCGCAATTCGTAGTATTTTAATAGATAACCTCTTATCGGTCAACACTTATTAAAATAGTGCCAAACTTGCAAAAATACTGAAATTTTAATATAATTTTACACCTGTATTCATTGTTAGTAAGCATTAAGCAATCAATATAGTCCATAGCCATGTAAATACAGAAAGTGACTGTCTTTATCGAGCATACTGTCGTTCATCATCTATGGTAATATCGGGTATAGAAAGGCCTGCTTGCCACACCGCTGCCTCTACAAACACAGCTCCTACGTCTGACCACTTCACGCGATACAGGCATTTGCACATTGATTATATATTTTAATGTATTTTCGCTCTCTAACATAATGGTGAGGAAACTAATGATCGGCTCTGCTACATGCTACTGGTTGCGATTAGTGGTCAATAATACGGCAATTAATCTTATTTTTCTGTATCAGTTCATTATCGCCCACTGGCTTCAAGGGAGATATGAGAGTCAATGGCCTTATTATTTTGGATGCCGAAGATCGGACTAGACGTGACTCAGCCGGAAGGCAGACCCTGGCATTGGCCGGAATAACGCCAAGTAGAAAGAAGGAAGGCTAAGCAAGAAACTCGTCTACAATTGAGAGTTCGGTTGAGAGATTTTAAGTGATAGTTCACTACACTGGCCTAGTGTGGTTTAACGGAATTTACATACCATAGATAATCTTGTTAAAGTCTTTGTGGTATGCATGCTTCCTCACCACTCTGGAGCTTAATTTTCCTAAAGAGTTCCCTGATCAGCAATGAGCGATTATGGGCTGAGACAATAGAGTACACATTTGACTTCGAAAAGACAGTGGTGTGCCCTGGTACTCGACCTCACGACCACCGTATCGACAGCCTCGTCCGGTCTTTTACTGACAAACCACGCACATATCCTATAAATACTATCTATAAAAAAATATAATAAATAAATAAATACACCCAACAGTCACATACATAGTCCTGACCCCACACTAAGATCGAGTCTTGCGTCGTGGGTATCAGGAACTACGAGAAACTTTTCGGTCTCACAAACACCCAGACCCGAAATAAATACTTGTGGTTCAAACATTTGTCTCGGTGCGGGGATCGAACCCGCGGCCTCTCGTTTCACAGCCGGCGTTCAGCCAACTGCGCCAAGGAGGCTGTCAGAATACAATCGTTTAGTGAAAATCTTTACACGGAACAAACCAATAAATCCACAATCGACCAACTTTACGATCCACGCTATCACACCGGTTGTTAACGCAAGCATCCAGATCAACACACAAAAACCTTATCTCGTGATACATTTACATACATTTACACGCATTATCTGCTAATTGCAAACGTCAGGTAAAAAATAATGCTTTTTAACTAAGCGTGTTATGTAGAGAGATGTAGTGAGGCATGTTCGATGATTGGAAGGAATTGCGTACCAATTTTGTATACTTTATAACGGCTCTGGTAAAGTAGCTGTAATGCACCGAATGACAACTGTAGTTTAGACAATTCTTTCGTTCACCAAATCGAATATGACCAGGCTGAGCCCGTAGCGCTATACACGATAGCAGGACAATACAAGTAATTATACAAATATCCTACTACCAAAAATATGGCTCTTAAGTCTGTTTTTTACAAATCATCAAATCTGGTTCTTTAAAGCATCAACACACTCAGCCATGAATCCTTTCTTTCTTACCCTTGTGAGTACGTTTGTAATTCTTACAATCGAACATGAAATTGATTTTATGTAAATTGCTTGCGCAATTTTATAAGACGATGTTACTACAAACCAAATTAATTAATGAGCCAAATGCTCTGAAGTCCCAATTCTCACATAAATCAAAGTTTCGATGCGAAAACCTATTTAGATTTTAAACCAATTACGCATAAACGGCATCATGGAGGATTTTCAATAGTTCAGTCAATTAAGCAGACTTTACTAGACTTATCTAATTCTAGATTAATTTCTTAATGTAATAGAATTAATTGGTAAGAGGCAATTCGTGAGAATATAGGTTTAATGTCATGCCGGCAGGTTGATGTCACAAGTTTAATGTCCAACTAAAGGTTCAATTAGCTCTTTGAATCTCATAGTAATCGAATGCCAGAAGGTAAGGAATATTCCAAGATGCGGTGATTTCCAACAGAACACATACTAAATAATTACACGATCCTGTTCCCACGCCAAGATACAAATTTACTTTTACGCGAATCTACGAAATGCTTAAGGCTCATTTGTATGTACTGGTACTATATTATGAATATTTTTTTTATTATTTGTAGTTAATAAATTATTTGTATTAGATATACTATTCCGGGTTAGCTTCTATCCCTTACACTTTAAACTGTCGTCTGTTAATCCTTATCTTCAATCCATCCCATTGTTGTCTGTAAGACATGGCCTTTGAGCGATAAGACCGCCAATTGTACTTTTTATGTATAAATAGGTATGTGACTTTTTATGTATAAATAGGTATATTTTTGTGTGTGCAATAAATTATACATAAATTAATAAATAAAGGCTTTTTCGGTCTCACGACACCCGGAATCGAAACAAACATTTGTAGGCTGCAAAAAACATTTGTCTCGGTGCGAGGATAGAACCCGCGGCTTCACATTTTACAGCCAGCTCTCTCTCTCTCAACCAACTGCGCAACGGAGGCTGTTAAATCTTTAGAAGAAACCTATGCCCAGCATTAGTCCTGATGAGAGCATGGCTCATAGTCAAACGTGATGTACTGATCATTTCCATCACAACGCATGTACTGCCAACCATGATGAATAACAAAGACATGAACAATTACTGGATGGAAACAAGCTGTTTTATGTATTACAAGATGCGGTATAAAGTTGTCACAGTAATTGTATAGTAAATACATTGTAATTACGGCTTGCATATTAAGTTTTATCTCTATTATCAGCACGCTATGTAATTGTTTCGACACACTTTTTTTAGCTTCCTTTGTGTTGTATTTATTATTAGATACATAGGAAACATAATTGCATATTTGATTTTATAAATATAATTTTGGTTATTTAACTTGCATATGTGAATTCTATATGGATTTTGTACAATATATCATCTTATATCACTTCAAACGCACTCCATAAAACACATCTTTATATTGTGTACGTTAGATCTTTTGTTACCGTTTTACAATATTTCAAAATAATATCATTTCAAAGTGCTGAGAAGTGAAATGATTACAATTAACGCATAATACTACGTCTTTAACAAACGGAAGCCATTTTGTAAATCGCTTTGTTTTTGTATCTCAGTCCATTCCTTTTAATTAACGGCGCGATGATATTTTAATTACTGCTCTTTTAGTTTAATTTCTACGAATTAAATAAAGTGCAGTTAATGATTAACCTCCGATATGGATGGACACGCCACTCGCTGTTAAGAACTGTTTATACTGGAGGAGAAACGTGCGGTTTTAATGAGGGCTAATATAAGTTTAAACTATTTTACTTTGTGTTTCATGATTCATCTTAGAAATATTATAAATAAATTTAAATATTGTAATAGTACAGTTTATAAGTAAATAGCTAACAATCTGGTAATACAAAATACTTTTATTTATTGTGTTATACATACCATTATTAAAGCTTTTAATTTTAGCTTAAGGTTCTTCGCCCTTAACACTTGGGATGAAAAATTCGCACTGTTATGCTCCACAGTTTATATAAAATCTCTTTATAAATTTATTTATTTAAGACCACTTAATTTTATATTGATCTGCAAGTGGATTCGTATATTTGACAGCCTCCGTGGGGCAGTTGGTTAGACGCCGGCTGTGAAACGAGAGGCCGCGGGTTCGATCCCCGCACCAAGAGAAATGTTTGCGCGGCCCACCAATATTTATTTCGGGTCTGGGTGTTTGTGAAACCTAAAAGTATCTCGCGTAGTTCTGATACGTGCGACACAAGACTTAATTGATCTTAATGTGGGGTCAGGACTATGTATGTGACTGTTGTGTGTTTTTTTTTATTTAAATATACCGATATTGGTGTCATTAACCAGCAGGTTTTTCGCGTCTAAACCGCGTATCTTTTCCCACAGTGTGCCATACCCTCAACATGTAGATCGACCGGTTACAGAGGAAGATCCAATTACCGACAGCTAACGGTCGCGCATACAACCGATGCCTTCCGCGCGTCGTGTTTGTAAACCTAAATTTACATCGCGATTTTAATAATTTAATAGCATGTTTGTCTACAACCAAAGCTATATTGATTCAAGCAGTCTGGCTGTGTGAATTTTATTTCTCTAGATTAGATGCTTTGCAAAAATGCTACATATTATTATGGTGTAAACGTAATCTTAAAATAGAATTGAAATAGATATGAAGATCACAAGAAAGCAAATAAATAAATCGTTATTTTAGGGTCTAATATAAAACCCACATGGGCAGACGCAACAAATAAGTGATTAGTACTAAATTGGCGATTAATTAAGCTATAAATTCAAAAAAATTACAGTATCATACAATAATAGTGGTAGCTTTAACACACAAATTAACAATAATTAAATGCACTTAGGCCTTGACAGGACTTTTTTTACAATTGCGGAGAATAGCGAAAACGTTAGAAAAAATGATTTGATTAAAAGAATATGGATAATCACCAAAAAAAGCATTCTGAAGTGACAAAAATCGATCACATACGAAAAATGCTTATTACGACAATTTTGACGAATACAGTAAGTTCAAACGTTCCGAACAGTAAGATAATCACATCGGAGCAGTTTGAAATTTTCAGTGTCTTTAGAATACTTTAAGGTTGAAAAGTTACCGACGATATCCTTCGTTCGTTTCTTTTATCCAAAGATATGCAGTGTTTTCCGAATATCCATAAATAACCGTTTTTTACCTTTTTTTCAGTCAAAAATTTTACTTAGAAATACTGTTTATTATCATAAGACTTTAATACCATATTATAGAACATGTTTTTAAGTTACTAAAATTCTGATTTTGTTTTCCCTATGATTGATATTCATGGAGTAATTCAATATCAAAGTGGGATAGGCCATTTTTACTTTGATTTACCATAAGTCAGCTCCAAATCATGTCACGGAGGTTTCTGGTATATCAAATTAAAGGCAATTAAATTATCTACGGGAATTTTATAATGATGTCACCAAAAAAATACTACCCATGTAAATGCACGGTTTTGAAATCCAGAAAAATTTAGGATTTTTTTTTTCTCGTTGGTTTTCTTACGATTGCTTATCAACTTAGCAAGGAATTAAGAAATAGAGCACAGATCTGCAAAATAGACATTTCAAGCTCCCAAGTTTCAGTTTCCGAATTTCTTAACAATCAATTTTCTCCAAGATACAGAGTCTCAAAAAACACCAAAAAAAATTGATCAAAAAAAATATCCTTTAATTTTTGTGCGTAGTATATTTTATACGATTTTTTTTGCGATTTGGTTTAATTTTTACATTTTTTAACTTCCCGACGTTTCGATTACTTTACAGCTTTCTCCTTCTGCGTAGATCGGATCGCAAATACTAGTTAACTTTTTAAATTAACTTTTTAATTTAATAATTGTAAATTAAAGGTAGTTAAATTGTAACAGTCACTGAGCGGATGACTAATACCTCAGTCCGCCCCGTGACCACGAAAGCTGTAAAGTAATCGAAACGTCGAGAAGTTAATAAATGTAAAAATTAAACCAAATCGCGATAAAATCCGTATAAAATAGTTTTATTTCAATGTGTAACATTCGCGTAAATATAAGAAACCATAATACCTATATATATAAATTGGCTGTAATATTGCGCAATAGGCAGCTCATAACGTGGGTGTTGAGCCTTAACCAATAGAGTAAGCAGAATATTATCTTTAAACACATGAAATACGTTCTGCTAGAGGCCTTTCCGTGTCTTGAACATCGCGGGGGCTTAATAAGGTTTTACACAATATCACAAACGTAACTATTATTGCTTGTAAAGTGCTGTTAGCGCAACCCAACTAGTCTGAGTAAAGCAGCTGTAACTTGCTTGTTACATGTATCTATGAAGGATCAATAAACGATCAATTTATCAATCAGCATTAGACCAGTCGGTCAAGTAAACCTTAGCTTAACATATATTTCCGACGAATTTTTTCCATTTTTTTGTCATAAACGTAAAATAATTCATTCTTCAACAATTCATTAAATTAGATCATGAATAACCGCTAAACCTCTACGAATCTCTGGGAGATGCTATCTCGTATTTCACTCGCAGTAAAATTGATAGAAATTGAAACTAATAATAATTTCCCCCTTGCCGCACGAAATTTGTAAAATATTGCACATATTTTTAAGCCCGTAAATTCATTCGGTACATTCCAATAATTCCGTTTATCAATACAAATCACTGCCTACTAACTTTCAAACGGCTTGTGGCCTGCCTTGAGTGAGCGCTATTGAAATCCTTGCCTAGTGCTTAAAAATTCTAACACTAGACCGAGCTAACGGTGTGCCAACGCGGAATACGGTGTTTAAACGGTTTGTTTACTTAACTTGTGGTTAGAGGCGCTAACTCTTTCCATATGTTGCGAAAACATACTATGTTAAACGCCTATGTAATTTTCTATTTTGTTACGGACTTTGAAAAATAGGCATAGGAATGTATGTATTATGAAATCGGCATCACTAATGATGCATTGAGTTCTTTCGAAAGTAAATGCTAAAAAAGTGGTACTGTAAAGATGGCACGATGAACTAATTACAGTGAAGGGACCTCAAGGTGATTGCAATGCTATCCCCAAATAATATATATCCAATAGAGTCAACCCATTTGTACTTTAACGCCCCACACCAAAGCACTTCTTTAAAGTACATTACACTATCAAGAACTGATAGCCTCTGCTTCATACCGTCCCCATTCGCTTCAACAACACTCAATACAAAATCCCATAACCGGTGATGTGTAAGCGACGCCGATGGAAACCGCAGACTCCACCACACTCCACATGCGACTATGCTCATCTGGTGTCACCTTACTGTTTATGTTATTCGATCGCAAGTGTTTTGTACTTTATTGTGACTACAAAGTTGAGGAGATTTAGATTGTAGTTTGTACCGATAGCCTCCGTGGTTTTAGTTGAGAGTCAGCGTTAAAATAAGCCGCGAGTTCGATCCCTGCTTATGAAAAATGTTAATGTGGCCCACAGTGTTGAATAGATTCAGGATGAACTGAAGATGTAATGAAACCTCCGTGGCTTTGGTTGACAGCTGGCTGTGAAACAAGAGGTTTGATCCCCGCGCCGATAAATTTTGTGTTGTCAATCTATATTTGCTTAGGATATGGGTGTAGTGACACTAGAAAGTTTGTAATAGCCAGTAATCTCTAATAGTTTAGATGACCCAATCAAAAATTAATCTCGCTGGGGATTATGATACGTTTATGTATGTTAAAGTTGGGTTTATTAGTTTTTTTGTTTTTATACCCCAAAGTTTTTGGAACACAAAATAGTTTGCCATTTAAAATGTGGATTAATGCTAATTCAAATGAAATAACTATGGAAATCAATGCACCTATTTATCAGAATAGAATCATCTCTAGGTGTTCTAAGTTCTAACACGATGTGTCATTGTTATAATTACGAATAATAACTCGCAATGATGTTATGTTAATATGTTTGTGGCAATAAAAAACCGAGTTGTTTGTTTATCGAGGTTGTATATTAAACATTGCGTGTTTACTAACAGTGTGTAATAAGATTTCGAGCGTTATTTACATTTAATACTAGTGTGTGACGTCCCGGCCACTTTTTCCTTAATGACATGCACACATTATCTAACAATGTATCGACATATGTACGTTGACTATATTTGTAGGTCTATCTTCGAGACTAGACAATGTATTCCAATGAAGCTCACTCTGATTTAATTAGAGTAATGGACGTTTCAAGTAATATATACAAAGCACAAAATACAGCAAATAAATAAATACACCCAATAGTCACATACATAGTCCAGACTCCACATTAAGATCAATTAAGTCTTGTGTCGTGGGTATCAGGAACTACGAGAGACTTTTCGCTCCCACAAACACCTAGACCCTACACAACTATCTGTGGACCGCACAAACATTTGTCTCAGTGCGAGGATCGAACCCGCAGCTTCTCGTTTCACAGTCGACGTCTAACCAACTGCGCCACGGAAACTGTCTAAGCTAGAAACTTAAACTTCCAGTTACCTACTAAATATAATTTTATGAAATACATTTTAAAATTTTGATATAGTATTCATTATAACTACTCGTATATTACAATCTATTTAATTTTTTAAAGCCATTGTTATATACCTATAGTTATCGAGCATAATCGGAACTAACAAATAATGTAACACTGATCATATCTATACATTATTAATATTTACGTCAGTGAACACAATAATATGGTCTATTGGGCTGGAAAATCAACCTTAAAAACGGGATAAATATGAACCAAATGTTTTACACCGCTTATGAGTTACAAAGGCTGGCAGATAAGCGATAAGTGTCTCAACTCCCACGAGAGTTTATTCTTCAGTGCCCCTAGCCGGAACATTTTGCAGTATCGTAATAGAATAGTACCTAATAGTAAAATTTTGTATGGGAATTTAAACAGCGCCATTGTGAGCGTATTTGGAACTAAAATTTCACAGCGGGAAGCGTTTACTTTACTATACGAGAATTACTATACGATACTTCAAAATGTTCCGGCTAGGGGCACAGTAATATAGGCTCAATTCTTAGGTTTTAGTACAATACCATCCTACGTAACTCACCACGGTAACAGTAATTACTATTTCACAGCTTGGTAACGGGGCTAATGCTCTGCGCATATTATTTAACTACATTGTAGTACGGGCATGTTATGTGATGCCGATTATGGAAAATGGTGGATTTGGTAACCAAACAATTCGCGCATGATTTTTATTTATTTATTTATTTATAACTGCACACAAAAAGGAAAAACACTTATATTATATATTACAAAATAACAAAAAGGTGCAGATGGCGGTCTTATCGCTCTAGGCGATTTCTTACAGACAATCTTAGGATGGATATTAGAAAAAGAAAAGAAGAGAAGTGTTAGAACCTTCTTGGTTACTTCAAGTGAAGCGCAAAGACGCAACACATATCAAGTGCTTTTGTAGAATATTTTATTCATCAATCATTTGATTTCCATCCATCCATCAGCCAAAGGACGTCCACTGCTGAACATAGGCCTCTCCCAATGATTTCCACAGTGACCTGTTGGAGGCAGCCTGCATCCAGCGACGTCTGACCATCGTTTGATTTAATAGTATCTAAATTTAATAGTAACAAATACCTGTGGATCACACAAATATTTGTCTCGGTGTGGGGATCGAACCCGCAGCCTCTCGTTTCACAGCCGGCGTCTAATCAACTGCACCACGAGGCTGTCACAAGAAGTAGGTATATTTATTATCTGGATGGCAATATAGTGGTACCCCTGGTTGGTTTTCCTGTGTTGGCTTATCGGTTTCCCACACTCTTACCAATATTACTTCATTCGTATTGGTAAAGAAGGTCATAGTAACTCTTGACTACAGTATTGCTGGTAAACCACTAGTCATCCGGTACGAACCAGTTTCGACGGAAGTCACTGCCGTTCAATGTTTTTAGGGTAATCGTCACAATTTGACCAACTGGTTCGGTTTCTATAATTAAAAGCAAGTTCATACTATGACACTTTTGCGCTTTGTAGGTGAATTCTGCTAGTGACAACATTTTATTAAACAGCCAACTTCCTACAAAAAAAATTAAGGGACCAATGTTCAGTACTGAACTTCCTGTGGCTGAAGAGAAAAGACATCTATATCTAGTCTTCTTCTCTTATAAATTATGACGCATTGCGTTGGAGGTTCTGACAGAAACCTTCCAATTAAATAATTTCGAATTCGATGTACAATATATTTATGTTCCTGAAGAAGTTTTCCAATAAACGATGACTGCTTTGATGTTTTTAACATCTCAATAGCGAATTTTAGGCTGTATGATATTATGCATCAAAATAAATAAACAGATTCGTGTGAAATAGAAACCTACGTAATTATTTGTAAATGAATGAATGATTGTTATCAACTTTTCATTCTACCGTTCTTAATAGTAGCATACATTGAGACATAAACATCGATATGTCTTAAAAAAGTATATCTCTAAAATCAACAGCCTAACATACTTTACTTTATTTGAAAGACAATAAACCTGTCTTAAAGATATTTCTCGACGTTAAGTAGCTGCAACTCACATTGTATTAATCAGCATGCTCGTTGCTCGTAGATGAGAGTTTATACTAATTAAACAGCGATAAAAACCCTAATTACTATCTTGCTACTCGATCGGTGTAGTTTTAAATGATGTATGTAAAGGAATCTTTATAGTACAGCCAATAGTAAAAAAATGAGATTCCTTTTATGGACGATTACGAGCATTTATAGATTGGACTTTTAAGTGCTTGCTGACAAATAACTGAACGTAATATTCATTTTGTTTATATATTCTTAGGGATCATATATGTACATTAAACTGTTACATAAGATTTTCTTTGCCATGGCAGCTAATTGAGTAACAAATTTTCATACCATAACTAAGGGCTGAAGCTCAAATACACATATCTTATACGCCTAATGTTCTTTGATACTACAAAAATATAAATAACAATGTAATCGAATCGAAGAAGTCTTGACGTCACTTGTACTTCGAACAATTCCAAAGAAAACACACCTGTTATAAATCTGTCAGAACAACATGGGTCGCATACACCTTCTTCTAAACGTAACAAGAAGCCATTACAATGTTTCCGTTAATAGAATATCAATGGACGAAGAAACAACCTCACGACCTGCATGTATTAACACGTACCATATACAATATTTAAAACAACCCTCGGATATGGTCATGCATACCAATAAACATACATACCTGTTCACTTTAAACAACAGTCCAACTGGAGTCATCTCGATTAGGCACTGCACTCAAAAACTATTTCAGGTACTGAAAATTCACACAATTTTTAAAAATCGAATACAATCTTTTTAGTTATATTTTTCGATTTCAATTTTCGGCATTCCTTTTTTAAATTATTTATTCCTTTTTTTTAATTAGATTTCTTTTCTTTGTTTTTTTTTTTATTCTTTATTCGAAATTATGAACGCGTTTCCGATACAATCCGTGTGAAACTCTGCTGATCAGAGCGCATGGACCGCGACGCGCGTGCTGGTCACTCAACCGACCGGGCTGTAGTGGCGCGGTGACAAACAATGCTTCAGTTTGAACAGTAATTATACAGGCTCTGTTTGTAACGACAACAGGTGGGAGTGTTTCAACAATGTTGCTATGCTACCCGACTTATGGCTAGCTGTCAGAACGATGTGGGTGCATTGGATTCATTTTAAATGGAAATCAAATGAGTTTTGCAAATCAATTTGGCGAAACGCATTCGAGCGTAAATTCCAGATTTTAATTTATTGTGTTGGGTGCAGGATATGTCCTTACTCGCTGTAAATTATTGAGTTGATATAATATTATGAGTTTGTTTAATAAGCTATATAATTTTAATCAGAGAAATAATTAAGAAACAATTGAGACTAAATATTGCAATAGCAAGCTAAGCAAAGGTATTTACAGTTGAAAAGGTTTGAAACATGACTAGTTACTTTGAAAATTTAGTATACATCACAAACTAACAAGAAAGTATACAATATGTATGTCAGCTTAGAAATCCTGAGGTACACAGGTTTTATTACTACATTTTCGTATAAATGCAAATAACCAATGAATACACATAACATGATAAAATTAAAAGTAACGACCAGAGCAGTAGATTCTACTTAAAACAAATCTAAATTCAAAACTTTAAACTAGATTGAATCCTATAAACGCAACGAACTGTACAAGACAAATCCAGGATATATTAACGCAGTATATAGTACATTTTTCATATCTCCAACGGTGACTGGGAATAAAACCGTAAACTAGCCCCCCCTTTGCGGCGCAGATTTCATCTGATTGCAAGACATTGCAGATAAAGTTGGCAGGAGCCGCGGCAATGAGGAAGCCACACAGGATATGCTATCTCCAACTGGTATTTGAATGAAATACAAATTGTTAATTTAGTTTGTATATCAACTCTAACGGATTTTTTTATAAGCCAGGTTCAAGAAATGGACAAGTTGTTCGTCTTACTGGATGTATAAGGTCTGCCCTAAACAGGAGCCTCTCCACGCTAATAAATAAAAAGCACCGAATGGCAACTCACTGCGAATACGGGTTGTGAAAATCTCAGAACCTAGGCTGGAGTCTGTGGAAATCCTGTTAAGGCGAGTTTTGCCTTTCCAAAAAATATAATTTAGTCGAGTTTATGTGAACTCCAAGAACCGAGCGATAGTCTATTGCGTGAAGCCCCAGGGTGGTCTGAAGCAGAGGTAAGTCTTCATTTTAATATAACTAAAACCTAAAAAAATATTTTATACTAAAATCAAAATAAAGAAATTAAGGTATACCAAATTATTCCTAACAAGTCCATGAGAACCGGATGGACGATAATCCGAATATCTCTAAAAGATACATTCATACATAAACTCCCGCTGTTTACCCAGAAGGAGTAGGCAGAGGTTACCAGGACCCCTACGTTTATTATGTATGAATATCTCTAAAAGAACTCTCTATAATTATCCTGAACTCGTGGGGTTTCATGAGCAGTGGTGATAACTTAAAGTCGACCACTTCCTTCTACCCTCCCTGCAATAAACAGGTAAATTCGAAGGAAGCTCATAGTAAACGCCTAGTGCTAAAAATATAATATTTCTTGCGCAATATCGGAGGGTATCGACTCTTAAATTTTATGGTTTTATTAAGCACAGCCCACGCCACATCCGCGCACGCGCGTTACAGGATGTTGCGTTCGAATACCCATCTATTGTTGAAAAATCAATCTTATTACTACAAATATAAGAATTGTTATACGAGGAGAGATGGGAGTTAGCCAAGTGGAATCCCCCCTATATGATGTCATATAGATTTCCTTCCTATAAAAGTCATTTGTCGACACTAAAGTCTTAAATTTCAAGGCTGGTGCTTCCTATGTTTACAAAATTGTCAAGCCTTTTGCCTCATTTATTGTACGAAGTTATTGTATTGAATTTCATTGACAGCCTCCGTGGCGCAGTTGGTTAGTCGCCGCCTGTGAAACGAGAGGCCGCGGGTTCGCTCCCCGCACCGAAACAAACATTTTTGTGATCCACAGGTATTTGTTCGGGTCAGGGTGTTTGTGAGACCGAAAAGTCTCCCGTAGTTCCTGATACCCACGACACAAGACTCGATCTTAGTGTGGGGTCAGGACTATGTATATGACTGTTGGGTGTATTTATTTATTATTTATTTATTTCCCAGGACTTAAAAAAATCATAAAAACAATCATAAAGGCGATATTATCACCCTAATATCATAAAAATTCGATTTTTTCCGAAATTTTTTGTTGCTTTGTGTCTGATGTCACTACTACCACCAGGCTTCGTTTTCAGCCGCAGTTTGGATATACCCGGTATAATACCTAGTTTATGTATATATTTCAAACTAATCCACAAGTGCAGTCTACAATCGGCTACCAACTGCTGTTGTGAGTGGTTTTACTTGTGAATTGGTGAGGAATGCGGACACCAAACCGCAGTGCAACAGATCGACGGACAAACACAACGCCTTGTGTATGTAGCAAGCAAGTAAAAGTTGGACGTGTGAAAATGTCGCCACTGGTAACTGTTATGCTGTTTTTTTTTACTTTCTTTGTTGTTAATAGATATATTTTGTATGGATTTATGGTCGTAGTTCTAACGATGCTATTATTTAGTATGTTAATCTTATTAACAAGTATGTCTGTCGTTAAAATTGGTGTACATTTCTGCATAAAAGTAGTATAGTGATTATTTTTGTGTCTAAAATGAAGAGATACATGAGAAATAATTCAGTGCAACTGCTCTAGAGTTGTATATTTGCAACCAACAAAATAATATTTCAAATTAAAATGTTCCGTATTCTAGTAGTCTTTTACAAGATCTTTCGAATTAACCTTATGCTTCTAATGCTTCGTAATGTGTTGTAGTTGTAAACAAGAAACGGCGCAAGAAACTCCTTAACCAACACTGTCTTTTTTTCTTTTATCAGATGTTAGATATTCAATGCCTAGGTAAGGTAACACCTAGGTATTTAAATGAGAGCTGGATCGCGCCCATCAAGCGCACTTCAAACTGCGTCCATTGTTCAAGGTTTACGACACGGAGCGGAATGCAAACAGGAATCGAACCCGTACCGGCGATAACGAACGCGAGCAATAAGCTCTCAAATGGATTTCCTGGTTCTTGGAAATGTATATTGAATTCTCCTACTTTTTAGGTACTTAAAATATTACAATATTATTGTCCGTATAATGGGGAGTCAGAGAAGCAAGCGAAGTGTCGGGCGCACGTCTACAAAGTGGACGGACGAACTGTTGAATAAATAAATAAATAAATAAATACACCCAACAGTCACATACAAAATCCTGACCCCACACTAAAATCGAGTCTTGTGTCGTGGGTATCAGAAGCTACGAGAGACTTTTCGGTCTCACAAACACCCAGACCCAAAACAAATACCTGTGGATCACACAAATATTTGTTACGCTGCGGGGATCGAACCCGCGGCCTCTCGTTTCACAGGCGGGGTCTAACCGATTGCGCCACGGAGGTGAAGGTTGCAGGAAGTCACTGGATGCAGGCCGCTTCCAACAGGTCGACGTGGAGATCCTCGGGGGAGGCCTATGTTCAGCACTGGACTTCCTATGACTGAATATATAGAATAGTGAGTCGAAGTTCTAAGTCGGTGGGAAGACACTGTAGACCGCTGCTAATATGTTTATATTTAGACTTATATTCAGCTGTCGACTTCTTGTGGCTGTAGATGATGATGATAATTCAAGAGAATTTTTCTTTTCCTATTCAGGTGATTCCTGATACAGCAATAAATGAGCAGCTATTTTTCTTCAAGACTTCATGAGTTTGGCACATAGTTATGCTGTCTTAGCGAGGAAGACAAATTGCTGTTGATAAAAAGTTGGTCGAGTATTAATCTGGCATATCTATTGCAAACTGGTTAAAGTCTATCAGTGTACGAATTTGTTCATATACTTACGAAAACCTATTTATAGCTTTCTGCTTTGTAGGTGCGCTGATATTTAGCTTGATCGTAAATTAGTTTTTCCCCCAGCTTCGCCCGGTTGAAAAACTTTCGACTAATGGACTCTCCAACTCTAATATATTTTTTAATTCAAACCAGTAGTTCCTTAGATTAGCGCGTTCAAACAAAAAACTCTTCAGCTTTAGGTATATTGGCAGCCTCCGTGTCGCAGTTGGTTAGATGCCGGCTGTGAAACGAGAGGCCGCGAGTTCGATCCCCGCACCGAGACAAATGTTTGTGAGATCCACAGATATTTGTCTCGGGTCTGGGTGTTTGTGAGACCGAAAAGTCTCTCGTAGTTTCTGATACTCACGACACAACACTTAATTGATCTTAATGTGGGGTCAGGACTATGTATGTGACTGTCGGGTGTATTTATTTATAGTTATTGTTATATATTTTTATCGTACATTCATAATTATACAAACCATGAATTAAGGGTCATCAAAAACAACAACTGTGTAGCTTGGAATGCAACTATCTTTTCAATTAAGCTGTTACTATTTTATTTCCACTCTCTCATAATTTAATTAACATTTACCTGCACAGATTATCACTTTAGAGGTTAAACCATGTCTCGAGCCATGAGACAATGCTTCCCATGCACTCGTTACACTGTTAATACTTTAAATACCCGACAAACAACTGTAACGGGTATACCTACTATAACCCGTTACCGAAGTGTGGACATTTGAGAATAAATTCAAAATATTATATATACAGGGTATATCCAGACTGCGACCGAAAACGAAGCCAGGTGGTAGTATTAGTGACTTCAGACAAAATGCAACTATAAAATTCGCAAAAAAATCGTCTGGTTCTTTTTTAATTTTTTACTTATCGTCATAATTGAGTGATAAATATGTAGTTGAGTAAAAATTTTGTTGACACCATTTCTTTAGATATGTTTTTCAGTTTTGCTACTTATAGTCTGCTTCCAGCACGTATAGAAGTCCTCAGTATATGTTCAACAGTGCACTTCTTGAAGACTATAGGTGGTAATGATCGTGATGAATCCCTTGAACCCCCGTGAGATTTCTTGATTGCTGCCTTAATGTTGTTGTTATCCGTAGGAAACCATGATACCATATTAGACTATGTACATAAATATATACCCGTTTAATCCTATATATTCCTTGTACAGATTACAAACAAAAAAAATATATCAAAACCTTCATGTGTATTCTTAGACCAAAAGACGTATCAAAATCAAACGAGTCAGAATTATTCAATATGTAAAGCATATAGGTATAATAAAGGTTATTTATTATGAGAATCATGAGCCGTGTCGCACATCACAATAGTGGGAACAGCGTAAGTTGGTGCGTATCTAACTCTTGTAGAAGGAATCCTTCGCAACACGATCTCACATGAAATATTACATTTTTAACATTGAATTTGTGGAACTTCCTGTCTAGCAATTATTTTCTTGCCGTATTTTTCCGTTCATATTTTTTATTCATAACTTTTAAAAGTCTTTGTGTATATTGTTTACGTAAGGATATTACTATGAGCCACAGTATGTGCATTGATATAAGGCTAATCTAGAATTATCACAGCAATTTGATGGGGACGGCCTGAACCCAAAAATGGATTGTGCACTTCATATTGTTGTCTTTCCGAGTCAAAGGTAGAGTTCCAACGATCGAGTATTCTTAGTTATAATAGAAGAAAAAATCTTAGAACGGTCTATGCAAATAGGAGAAAATATTCCGCCGCATATGAACTATTTCGTGACCATAGCCAAAATACCCAGACTAAAAACTGATAGAGCCTAGCTGATAGCTGTTACACATTTCCAACACACTGTAAAATGTATTTAAATAAACTTTACATAAAAACTGATTTAGTATTAACTTCAAGTACAAAAATTAATAAATTCATACACATAACAATATTAAATCAAAGTAAATATGTTACACGAAGCAAGCTTCTGAATGGGTGTCTTGAAGCGTGAAAAGCTAAATTATCACTTAGTTATCTAGAGACCTCGTTCACATGGCGACGGTGAATGGTCACCGATAATTACACTCCGGCATTTGTGTGTTGACGAAAGAAAAACGGTGTTTGTAATGATATCTGCAAGACACTGTCCGTGTAATTGGATATAATTGAATCAGTTGTTATTGTTCCGTGATGGTTGGTCCTGAAGACTGTGTCATATATTTATTCATTTATTTTACCAATAGTTTACTTAGTAGGTATGTTTTATTTGTTTGTAGCCACAAAGCTTTTGTGGTGTTCATAAGGTCCTAAGTATGAATTTGTATTTAAACATTATTTTAATGCCGTCAAAATCTTTGAATAATATCTTCTATATTAATATTTTTGTAACAAGATAGTGGAAAAACCATTATAGGTAAAAACCATTGATTAACTACCTAATATTTTAATTATTTACAAAAGCTTCGAGTAAGAAGCTTTGCGAAAAATTACAATGCCATTCGTCTTTTCATGTCGAGTTAATTACCCAATTCCGGGTACTTAGTAGAATAAACATGTAGATCTGCCAGTGATATCTTCAAGCGTACGTTTCATATCTTTGTATGGTAATGTGGTCACACGATTGTTTGGCACTTAATATTTTAGGGTCCAGTACCGAAATAACTTTGTGATGTGATTTCGCCTTTCTATTCCATCATTTCATTATATTTCAGCCACAACTCACAACTATAAATAGCGGCCCTGAAATGAGTTACATTATTACGTAGATACGGGCATCTCAATAAGGAATATTACAATTGTTTATGGTGAAACTAATCTACTCCTGGTTTTATGATGATTAACTAATTTTGGTCAACTGTCATTGCAAAACGTAGGCCTATCTTATGACCACAATAAAAGTTGTTTTCCATCAATTCCCAAACATTTACTTAGCAAAATGGTGCACCAAAACATACTTCTGAAATTCCTTTCAAGTCCGCTCATGCGCGCGTTATGTCATTGAATGGAGCTAAACAATGTTTAACTGTATTCGGCAAAACAATCAATTAAGTACAGATAAAAGCATGCAGGCAAGAAGTAATTAGCTGCGGTGTTCCCATGGTTTTCACCACAACAATACCTGTTCAATATGAGGAGAAAAACTATCACGTTTCACATTGGAATTTCTTAGGTTGTTGGTATCATCTTGAGTACTTCTGCTAGAAGCTTTAATTTCTAAATAAGAGAACCTATGGAACAGTAAAATTTGATGACAATATTCATGCTGCTTAGTGCATTCGAAGATCAATTATTAACAGACATTCCCATTCCGAAAGGTCAAACAACAGCCAAGTTTTTTTACCTGTATTTATGTCGCTGTTTCAATACGCAAACATTTCTTCTGAATTAAATAATACTCTAATCATTTTGCTGAAATTATATAAATCTAGCATCATAAGTGAGAGGTAGTACGTGGCAGATTATGAATAATCTGAAATCTGCTATCTGACGATCAAAAATTATTCTTTAATCTCCATTCTAGAAAGACAGGTGTCTGAATACTGTAACAATTCACGCAGATACATAAAAACATACGCACAAACATATTATTATATCAACCGCAGCGTGGTATTCTGCTGTTCTTATTTCTCGATATAGAAGCTAATGACTTGTGATAATTATACAGCGACATCTCGCGAGTGGGCGAACGCTTTAGGCACTCTAGTAATTAATATATTTCAATGTTTGAATAAGTTTTTTATATTTCATCCTAAGGTGACCTTTAGATTGGGCATTAGTAATATTTCTAAGATGGGAATGTCTCTCCTATACTGACACATCCGCATAAAGTCCAGATCCAGAGTGTCCATTGGTGAAAGGAAATTATCTTTTGCAGTTTGACATGCTGAATTTATATTTATGAGTAATTACTAAAGGTTAGAAAACGTTACAGCTTCATAGATAGGTACAAAGATATCAGTGCATATAACTCTTACACGGGCCTCTTACCGACCGAAATGGCTCAATCCATAATCCACCTCTGATCTGGCTGAGTAGGTTCCCGCATAATATTTTTCTCCACTCTTAAAAGCCTTGAGATTCGAACCCATGACCATTATCACGTCAGTTCACCTGCAGTTACTAACCGACCACCACGCCCTCTTTAATTCTATAACCTTTATTTAATCGCTAAATACATGAAAACAGTTTTATAAAGACATTTTTTAGTCCATCTGCCCATTCTACTGTGGGAATTACGAATACAATCCAACCATTCTAAGTGAGTATAAACAAAAGAGGTTTTTCTCGCATGCCGCGCCGCCGGCCGACCGAAAAATTATGTCAGATTGTTGGGTGTTACCACCTAATTAATTAACTACTGAGTAATGTAAATCAGGTTTAATGTACACTTTATGGAGGAAAATGAAACTACTTTGAATAGGTTCGTTGACGTTGGACAATCGATATAAATGTTATATCACTTATCAGGATTGTTTTGTATCGAATGTATTAAGTAATTGATTTTTGATTGTTGTTTTAGCTGAAATATAAGTAAAGTTTTTTAGCAACTTATCAAATTAAAATAGACCATATCAAATCAATAAATTATTTATTTCTTAACACGTAAAATAAGATTGATGTGCGCAATAGTCGGAAAATGGTAATGGAAAATGCTTTACAAATTTTGCGTTAATATTATAGTTACATGCATACCATTACATATATTTAATTTAATAATAAGTATCTATGCTATATTTTTTTTTGGGTACACTTATAATGAAGTAAATGCGTTAAATGAATTAGTTTCACTGAGGGGTTTATAAACAACATAATCAATACTATTTTAGTAAAACAACTCTATTTAGGAATTGATTTATACAATAATATTTTTTTACTGCGTGTTAGTTTTTTCGTACAGCGACCAAATGTCAATGATTTAAAAATGCACCGATACTTCTGTATATGGCGAGGTCTTAATGTCTTGTACGGACAGTGCCCTACGTGGGCGTTCGTTTTGGACACTCGAAAAGGATGCCTAAATTCTAGGTGTCGAAAAAATGATATGGCAACTAATTTAAGACCGGTTTGAATTAATATTGCCGCGTTTGTGGGTGCGAACGATATATTAACTTCAAAAAAATTGAATATTTTCTTAAGAAATTGATTTAAAATATATTGAGCTCTTTTAAAATATTAACAGTGATTTAAATCCACGATAGGAAAATATATGTCACATTTTTTTCAAGCTTTGATTGTTTTTATTGATTCATATGATTATCATAATTTTTGCAAAATTTTGTATCTCTAGCTATCATACTAAAAAGAGATTCTTCTTTAAATCTACATAACTAATTCAGGAGTAAAAAAACACTAATTAAAGTAGGTTTATATTAAGCGTTCAATACGCGTAATGTGTCATTTCAACAAAATTACAAACTTTATTGATTAACCGTCTGTTTTTGAGTCTTTTCTCTAACTTATGAAGCAGAATCACGACATCCAAAGAAACGTAAAGACTAATTACCAAGTTTATTAAACTTGAGCATTTGATTCATCGGATACAATGTTTCTCGGTAATGTGCAACACAGATCGACATTAATTCCGTAAATCACCGCGTTCAGAGTCGAATAGCGGAACGCAAGACCGATTTATGCTTTAGTTTTTCATTATCACACGCAATTTGTCTGATTAATGTTTTGAATTTTGCTTAGTTTTATAGCAAAAATCGGGCTACCTTCCTTACTCAATATCCATCTATATTATCATAATATATTATGGTTCTTTGAAGATTGAGAACCTTCTGCCTCTCACAACGCAAAACTCTACGTTAAAACCGTATTACATCTGCCCATAATCGCCACGTCTCTATAACCGACAATTCGCTTAAAAGAGCTTAGGCCATGATCCACCACACTGGCCTAGCCCGGGTTGGCGGACTTTACATACCAGTGAAACTGCTATGTCATTACTGTTGTATTACATGTACCTAGCTCACTTTCTGCTCCGTAAATCAGTCAAATAATAATTACAATTTTCGGAAACATTTAACTTGTCAGGTTAAATAAACTTATAAATTGTATGAGAAAGAAAATTCAAGCAAAAAACTTAATTAGCGACATAACTATTTTTACAACTGGTTAAATATTATTTTGTAACATAATTAGACAGTATAGCTGCGGTGTTCTTGCAAACTTCAAGAGTATACCAATTGCTTAATGATATCACTTATTTCCCAGCAGTAGGACGAATATGGGCTGATACAAATACAAAATCAATTATTTATTTCTAACGGAAATATAACATATAGAGTAGGATCTATGTCTTGGGTTCGATTCTAAAAACAAGAAATCCACATTGAAAGAGAAGTTAAAATACAAATCACGCGCATCCATTTAATTTTCCAACATCCAAAACATCGCATTCCGTGTAATTTGTAAATTGGCATTATATTTTCCACGGATACGTGGGCCGAACGGACAAAGGACTGGACGGACTTGGGTTAATAACTGATTGGAAACATGTAATTATGCCCTCCTTTTAAGGAGCTGTTGATATGTCAGTAAGCCTTTAAACTCGAATAAAATGTATCACCATAGAAACTGGGTCCAGGAGGTAAATGTATTCTCCGCTTCGATCAACAATACAACTGATCGAAGATTCTACGACACGAAGTTTGAACTTTTCCACGTCCACGTATATAAAAATTAATACGATTCTCCATGAAACATGTCATTAACTCCAAACTTACACCCGTATTCACAAACAATACTATGAGGACGCATAGTGTAGCCAAACGCACAGAATTGTCAATTTGGATTCAAAAACAATACTTGAGTGATGAGTGACACTATGCGTTCACTTATGGAGGCCCTCAGGTAAAAAAACTCAACAGCTATTTTACTCAACGCATAGTGTCGATTGTGACCTAATTGACCTGACCTAATTTACGGCTTAAAAATGTGGGAAGGAAATTTTATAAAATATTTGGCATGTAAATATTTGAAGTTGTCAAAGGCGCTTTACACTCATACGGAATTCGCGGGAGAAATTAGCAACAGTAATTGACCAATCACTGATCCGCATTGGACACTGTGCGTTCCCATAGTAAAAGGGTGACTCAAGTATTGTTTATGAATAAAAAGGCTGAGCGGAACGATCACTATGAGAAATGTCTTACTTAGCATAGGGTTACTTCAACACTGAGTAAAGTATTGTTTGTGAATACGGGCCTTAGTCTATGATTAAGACGTGCGATAGAGCATTCGAACATGTAGAGTATTTGGCACATTCGTACTGTTTTACGTACGACGTTCGAACATTCGTCGTCGTCTCGAAGAATAGAGTAATCCTAGCTTCGCTGGGGTACACATAATAATTATAATATGAACTCTAACCCCAGCATAAAGTTTGAAATAAATTAGATCAGAAACATTATTTTCCTATGTATTTCATCCCAGTAACTTCCCTTTGGGATAGCTTAGAAAAATGATAAAATTCATTTTAACTGATTATGGCAAGAAAAAATTTGCTCTTCGTGCAGTGGAACATACGCTAGAAGTCCAATTACATATAATAACTTTCAAAGCCACCTCTTCAATTGCCTGCATTCAAAGATCAAAAAACGAATCCAATTGAACTCACAATTCTCCTGGACATACTAAGTATTAATTCCTTGCATTACAAACCTTTGGTCCAAACGCAAACGAACAATAACACCTGACCACCTCACCGACAATGAGACGTGCTGCTCATGGGAACGTCCAGAGAGAGTAGGCAGTAGGCATGCAAAATACCGTAATACAAGCCGGAACATGGTAATGACGGCCCAACCGGACGTGGGCGTCCGCGACAAACCTGAGAACTTTTTGCTAAATTACCGTAAGATGTAATTATGGCATATTTTGTATGGACTGGTATATTGGTGGCATTTTCGTTGTTTTTATTAATGGAAATGCCATTTTTTATGTACCTGGAATGCCAAGTTTTTGACGTTGGAAAATGTATTTGCACGTTGTAGCCTACATAGATTTCAAATGGGCCAGCTTTTGGTAATTGAAGATGCTCTCTCTTTTTCTTAGAGCCTTAAACATAGATACGTTCATTACTAAACATAGATCTCGTCAGTATATTGGCCCAAACGCCCTGAAATGTTTATACATACATACTTAATAAACTCACGCCTTTATTCCCTGAAGGGGTAGGCAGGGGTACTACCAGGACGCCCACGTTTCGCCTTGTGTGTTCCACCCCACGATTTGATAGGGGATGAGTCTATTGCCATATCGGGCACAAATTCCTGAGTCCGGACTGATATGAATATAAAAATCCAATATCACTTTGTACGACGCGGGATTCAAACCCATAACCTCAGCTTTGTAATCGTAATTCGTACCGTAGCACAAATGCGCCACCAAGGCAGTCCGGCATCTTTAATACAGTCTCTAAATATTCGAGCAGCGACATCAGATTCAATTTCTCTATTTCTTAATAATGTTTAGAGCCACTATAATTGAAGAGAGCCATGTGTTGCAGCGAATGCTTTGCATCACGCACAAATAGTCAGGACAGTGACGCGTAGATTGTGTAGAATAAGCATACTAACGAGCATGCTTTGGAGTGGAATAACCTATGACAAAACGTAATTGAAGAATGTTATTTTAGATAATCTTTTATTTATTTATTTAAATCTTTATTGTGCACAAAAACATGCAGAAACAGAAAAAAAAGAACAATAAAAAGTACAAATAGCGGTCTTATCGCATAAAACAATGTCTGACAGACAACCATGGAACGGATTTAAAAAGAAGGAGAAAGATTTTCAAAGTATAGAAAATCTTTTCTATATTTTGTCATACAATGTAGAAGTTTTATACGATTCCGTAGTCTAATTGTAACTTAGGCGGTGAATCACGAAATACTAGATTAAATTTTCTGATCAGTCCACTTTATTATTGAGTTTTAAGATTTTAAATTCATAATTTCTTTGGGAGTAGATATTTTCGAAGGATGTGACGTAAAGTTACTTATTATAAAATCTTTTTGCAATATAACTGTGGGTATTAAACTCATATCAGATTTATAAGACACCGACAGATATAGAAAAAAAAAGTTATATTACTTATACCTCTGTCTTTACTCTTAATTTTCCAAATGACACCTTAATCAAGCAATTCCTTTCAGACACGCTAATGAAATTTACGACCAGCTTATTTCACCACCTACTAATCCAATCTTTATCTTGTTAAGAGTAACGAAGCAGGAAAACACGTGTTAGTCATTAAGAAGACTAATTGAAACTTGCAAGAAAGCGTGATACAGGCGACTCGCCATAATCATAAAATAACTGAGACCTTAATTTCATACTTCATTAGCGGCGTACGCGCTTACCGCTCATTAGGATCGGTTTATAAATTTTACTTTTTGTTCGGAAACATGGTATACATTATACATTGATAATGTTATTCGTAGAATAATTTGTACACAAAATATGGTCAGTATTAATTTATTTTCGAATTAATAATATCTTTCATCAATGAACTCTCATTACATCTAATTATAGATGCTTCTCCAGATTTCGAAAATAAATAAATAAATACACCCAATAGTCATACATAGTACTGACCTCGCACTAAGATAGTCTTATTTTTAATATTACATTATAATTGTATCGTGGGAATCAGAAACTACAAGAGACTTATCGGTCTTACAAACACCCAGACCCGAAATAAATAATAGTTCACAGAAACATTTGTCTCGGTGCTGGGATCAAACCCCCGGCCTCTCGTTTCACAGCCGGCATCCAACCAACTGCACCACGGAGGCTGAAATAAAAATAAATGGTAAATGCTGAATATTAAAGGTCTGACCATACTATTCGTACTAACAAGACTTCTCAGTTCTCACAGCGTAGCTACCACTATTAAGTCATTGAAAATCGTAAATAAAATAAAAATAGATTAGAATGTTAATGCTGTATAGGTAATCCAAGTTTAGAATCTCCACCCACAACATTTCTATTACAATATTTCCAGTACCTACCGCAGTGATACTATTGTTCTGTAAGTCGATGACAGCAAAACATCTCAAGCAGTGGGAATAATATCGCGTGATTCCGTACATCTTTATCCAGTAGCCATAAATCTAAGTAATTACCGGCGTGATTAACGGTTCAGTGTCATGGAACAGTTTATGTGAACGCTGGTAAACGAGCGTGAAATCTGCAAAGACATCAATAACATCTGTACCTGCAGCTTCATTAGGAATTGGCTAATAACTTGATGATCTTAGTAATGCTTATGAAATTAGAAGATCTGAAGGAGATCAAAGGTTTACATGCAACGGATTAGCAAATGGATACAGCCACAGGCAAGGCAGATATATAGCACAGAGAACTAAAAGGTTATAGGTCAAAAACACACGAGTAAGGACTCTTCCGTGTCTAAAAAGATGATGATGATTTTAAATTTATGCAGATTGCGACTACGGCAACCATAAACTTTTCTACTTTATTCCTGTTGCATCTTGATATGATTTTTACTCCTAATTTTAGTTGCAAATGTTGTCCAAACGGTGAAAAGTCTTGCTTGCAAGTTGTTAAATATAAAGTATAAAACTCCAGTCATTTTTTTTAAGCCCCTTCGAATAGTATAAACAAAAGCTCTTGACCAAACCCGATCGCAATACATTTGTGATTCACATCATAATCGATAGGTTTCCTATAAGGCTCGGTGGTACATACCTCGGTCGAGACGGGCGGCGACACGTGTCAACACACGTATAACCCATTGGTATGTGTGAAGCGCCGCCGTATGGACAAATAAGCAGTGGAAGTACACGCATCGCGGACTGCTAATGTGAAGCAATAGTACTTTGGTACAGGGTTGGCTATGTTTACGCGAAAAAGGCGATAAGAAGTTCACTAATTCATTTTTTCGTATCAGGCTGTGGAACAGTTTATTGGCCTAGATTTCCCTCCTTACTATAATCGTGGGTCTTTCCATCGTGGCGTGAATTTTGGTAGGCATAATTTTGTCAAATGGCAGGAGATTGTCTGCGCCCAATCGATACTCTACAACACTGGCGAATTATTGACCTATACATGCATCAAATTTACATTTATTTTAATAAAGATACTCTGTATACGATACAGACGAATTATTCACCTCAATGTATGTATATGCATAAGATTATTTTTATACAGGAGACTGTCCCGCCCTCACACCCGCCAACTCCAACTCCAACTCGCAACTCCTGTAAGCCAGGATCAACAGTGGCACGCATTTTAATGACACCGAGCATTCAAGCTCAGCGAGTCTCCAGTAATGTCTAGCTTGTCCTTAACCCGCAACGAAATCAATCAAAAAGTTAATTTAATAGGAGGAGTTGGAAATCAATTATTGTCCACTTCCCTCCCTAATAAAGCGGGTGACAAAACAATGAACTAAAGAGGTAAATAACCTCGCATAAAGACATTTACAGCCAGATAAGCCAGCTGTAAAGCACCACGGATTAGTCATTATTACATTTAAATGGGACCTATTATGTAAGCTGTTATACTTGATTCCAATAATAGGTATGGCAAAATCGCCGGAAAGCACGAAAATTATTTTAATACAGATGTATTTTTTTTATCAAACTTAGTCCCTACTAACCGATTATCATACGACCATAAACCAACATGAAAAAAACACTCTTGCCAGCCCTACCCACCCGCACGTCTTGGCATTTACTTCCTAAACGGCGGACAGGAAGCGCTCCCGGACGGCGACGAAAGCTCTCGCAAGCTTTATTGTGTCGGTAATTTGATTCACAGTTATTGGGACCCGCGCCCGAAATGGACAAATGGGAAATTCCAATTGCGCAACATAATACTTTATTCTAGTGGTGGGTCTTGTTCGCGAGGTGTTTGGGGCCTCTGGGGTTTGGCGACTTTAAACTGTTTTTTGAATGTAATACTGTACTGTAAGGCGAAATGTGGGTGTTCTGGTGACGCCTCCGCCTACCCCTACTGGGATAAAGGCGTTAGTTTATGTATATATGTATCTATTCATTTATTTATACTCTTTATTGCACATATTAAGTTAGATATGAATGAGATAAGAGTTTTAAATGTATGTATGTATAGGTTGTACTGCTTGTTCCGTATTGACGTGGCTTTCTGTGAACATAGTAATAGAGGAAGATGGGTTTAAAAGGGGTTACAGATTTAGTGTAGGTTGGACCTTCACCTAACTATACTCGTAACTGTATGGAAAGTAAGAAAAATGATTAGAATGATTAGTCATCTGTGAGATATTGGTACCATTCAGCTGGAGCCGACCCACACAAGACACAATCAGAAATTGACTTCAGCGAAGCTCCACTATCAGAATATTAGATTTATTTTTTGACTTCATGCTTATTTTCAGACAGTAGTTACTACAGGCAGCTTTTGTTGTAACGCATAGCCAGCTCGAAGGCTCGCCTTTAAGTGCGTTAGCAATATTTACTTCTAATGCTTGTTGCATATTTAACAAGTTTGTGCTCTAACACAGCTCTGTAAAATAGGATTAATTGTTTGGATATCACCCAAATATTTTGATGATAATTTGTCGTACTTTTAAGGAGACTTCCTACCTTTTTGAGAGATAATAATTGGAGTATTTTCAACTAAGTTATTTTGGAGTGTAACATCTAATCTCCAACAAAGATTACAAAAAACACGCAAGGGACACCAAGATCAAAAACACACCTAAACACTACTTTTTAAAACAACTAAAGCGACAGTTTCGATCGAGAAGGCAGTAAAAAGTAATTCCTTATGTTCAACAGATAATTTTTAACAAACGTTCATTTGTTTACGGGTCGCTTCCCGACTCCCGCAGGACGCGTCCCCCATCGGGAGCGATGCGCTTCTGGACTACATCGTTAAAAAACTATAAAATCCAACAAACTACTAAAATATCCTTCACTGAAAAGAAAATAGCATATACCACTTTGGTTGAATTTAGGGTGAACGTAGCTGTTAGTTGATACCGGTTTCTATCGATTTCAATAAACATTACTATAGGTTATTTTACAGAAAGGTCATTTTAAGTTTCGTCTTTGTAATATACTTTCATAATTTTCAACTATATTTTTGATACTTGAAAAGTGACAGCACTGACAGCTTAAGTGTCAGCCACCTTTTAACTGTTATTTACCAATGTAAAATATAAGATCAAGAAATAAAATCTGCGTATTTATATACATGGCAGTAGTATACATATAACATAGCCAACAATTACATTATTTGTCGAAGTCGCCGTCGCGTCGGTATCATTGCTGTCGAACCAACCTAGTGACTTGTGTCACAAACAATAGTTAATAGTTACGAGTATGCGCCTCATAAACAATTTTACGAGATAATCATAACAAAGGAACATAAAATTATACAATTTATGTTCTTCCGGAAAAGCTTATTTTAATATAACTATTAACTTATTCCTTTTTTATTTCATAATTGATTTCTAGTAACGTAGATAATTATCGTTAATGACTGTCACATTTAACAAAATTAATTAATTTGTATGCAGCCACTCGATTAATTTACGGAAGTATTTAATTAAAGACCATTCTTAAATAAATCCTATTCATACATTAGGTACAGGATATTCCAAGTGATCATTTGCGTTAAAAAGAACTACGTAAAAACCTTGCATACAATATCAGAGATGCTTTTCGGCCTTATTTATAGATTGATTTAAATCTATTTTAGTTATCGAATGTGTTGTTCCTTTCCAGCGACTTTAGAATTCAGTTTGAGCGAAGAAGACAAAACATATGATAACTAAAATAGGTTTTAAATTTGTCTGTGAATAAGGTCGTTAGAGTTTAGTCTAAAAACAGATTTAATATATTAGATGTAAAAATTGAGAAAAATTCAAAAATCTTACCTGCTCAGTGATACAAATATCGGTAGCGTCGCCATTGCGAAATATCTGAAAAAAAAAACAATATCAATACGCACTGCACGGTCAAAAAGTAATTAAAAACAATGAGCTGAACTTTAAATGAGGAAAGACCAGGGTTCCGACCCTTGGAGTTGTGTTGGTCACCGGACGTCGTATCTATGGTCCGTGCATAGACAATAGTGCCATTCGATAAGCGCGTTATCTTTTGTTCCGATTCAGATATCACAATGGACTTTTTTAGGTTTGTAAAGGAAACCCTTAAACCGTTGGTATTCTATTATCGCCGCCGTGTGAACTAAATGGAATGCATTTATGTACATAATGTGCTTTATCGGTAGTATATAGGTATTTACTATTAAATGTATGAGAAACTTCATCCACATAGGGAATGCTTTTGAGATATATTTTTTTTTTGTTTCTAACTTATTTGTCTCGAATGTACCATGTATAACATAATTTTAAATGGAGATGCATTATTCTGTCACCATATTCATATATTCGTTGTCAAACTATGAACTCAATTTATGGAAAAATGTGCCTATCAATAACCAACAACGTAATTAATACATGGTTTCAAATACATAATTACCTTCAATATTTGCATGTTATTTTAATGGGTACTATTAAAAGTCGTTGCTTCAAAGTCTTTGAACTTTACAAAAAGTCAATTCCCCGGCACAATACGCTACTTCCAATTTTACTCTGCCACTCCCAAAACACTTTGGGTACCCATTAGTTTAGTGCCTTCGATTCACTAGGGGAAGCTGTTTATTCTGTTAAAATGAAGGGGCGGCGACCGGGGGTAGTCGAAAATCGATACAAATCGCATATAGAGGGTGCGGATCTGCAAATCGTACTTTATTTGATTAGACCAACCCCAACATGACTCACCAAGTCTCCAATAAACTTTATATTTTATGTGGTGGCTCCGAATTGATGGTGACAAAAATCTTAATTATATTTTATTTTATCAGTCCATACTACAGACGGTAGGAATACCGTAGCGATTTTAAAGAAGTTCTACAGTATGTAAGTCCGCCAACCCGCACTAGGCTAGCGTGGTGGACTATATGGCCTAACCACTCTCAATCGATTCTCTCGATTGTAGAGTAGGCCCGTGCCCTGCAGTGGGACGTATATTGGCTGATATAGTAGAACCAATTAAAAATATTGGTTGACGAAAAATCGTCCTATCTACGGTTTTCAGGTGCTAATCTTTTCTGGTAGGTACGTGTAGATGTGTTCATGATGGTGAGCCACATGTTTCATATATAGTAATGTATTCTGTGGCCACATGTTAATAAAGCTACTACGGCGCTGCGACAAAGGTTCGAATCCAGGGTGGAAATCAACTACATTTATATCAAAAATCTTAGGCTTCCTTTTTTCTAACATGTTAACTTCAGCCTTAGGTTTTTCAATTCAATATTTACACACACTAAAGTCTTGTATATCAATAAATATGAGATACCGATTCGGTCTCATAACACTCAAAAATATTCGTGAGCCGTAGCAAACATTTGTCTCGGTTAAGGATCAAACCCACGGCCTCTCCTTCTACAGACTACTCTTACTGAACTACAGTAGCTCTCAATAATCTTTAACTGGCAGGCTATTCTATTTTCACTAGTAGGTATACCCTATAGTTTATCACCTTTTTATATAGTATATTTTATATATTATTTAGATATTAAAGTAATTATAGTAAATTCTATTTTATAATCTGTTTCCACAGTAAGTACTTGTTACAAGTTCACGTTGGCTGAGCACTGGTGCGTTTACCCTCCTCGCAGCTTGTCATGTTTTCAACATGTGTACGTATAAAAACATAAGCACGCTTCTGTTAGAACTATTCATTTTTTACTCAAATGTTAAATAAGTAATTGTTATCATAATTAATTTATAAATTAAAAACAAGTGATCGCATTTTATTTCGAATAAAATAAATTTAAATATATTTTTGTTTTTAAATCCTATATTATGGCTTGTCTTAGTATAAATATGATAAGTGAAACAAATTAAATATAGTGTAAAATAAAATGGATTAAGCATTATTCACATAAATAAATATGTTAATAATTACTAGGCCGCTACAAAAGAAGTAGGTACTACATACTCTACATTTAACAGAATATGGAAAATCCGTACAAAATTAATATAAACAAAATGTAATGAACTAGGTACGTTCCAAATTCCAATACACTTAATTTCCTATCTTGATAGAAAATATAAAATGTGTACCTACCCGAAAAAAAATAACACTTGTTCACATCATCTTCATCACCAATATTTATAATCCAAATTCTTTATTTAAACAAATAAACCATAAAAATGTCTAAACAAAGTCAAATTGGCGGTAAACTAAAAGCGTGCGCACGTTTCATAAACTACAACTTGTTATCAAAACACACAACATCCAAAACAAAACGTCAAAATTATTTCAAATTTCGAACTCGGCAAAGACAATCGCTCCACGCGGCCGTTTCTCCCGTCACTCATTTATCTATGGACAAAAATGGCGACTTACGGACAGTTTATTTTTATTGGAACTCTTTGCATGGGGTTGCGACTGTAATTTGGGGCAACAAGTGGGTGAAATTATCGGATCCGCGCATGCGTGGTGGTCGCGCCGTGTAAGTACGCAAATAAGCTGGTATTTTGTTCGGAAATAGCTGTATCGCGTGGGGTAGTTATTTATGTTGTGAATGTATGAATGAAATCGGTGGATAATTGTATAGTTTCATTTACCTACATTTGTGAGAGTTTTTAAACCAATTAATGAAACGGAAGCAAGTATTAGCGGCATTATACCGATAATTGGATTTTCCTCATAGGCATTTCTCTTGGCAAAAAATATAAATTCTTAAAATATAGTACATACTTAGGTATACTTGACGAAATATTCCAATGAAAATAAAATTCAAGTACTACTAGGTATATCTATTCAAATAAATTAAACGGTACTTACGTACTTGTCATTCATAAGTATTCTTCGCTTTTTCATATTTTTTTTGCATGCACTGATCGAACCCGCAACCTCCGACGCCATACGCCAATTTAGTGGTAGCGCCAACAGTTTGTGAAGCATATACCTACATACATAAGTACCGAATCGTTGTAGTAAATATAATTATTTAGCTTAAATAAATTTAGCTTGTATTGATAAAAAGTTTTTTTCATATTTATGAACATAGTACTAATTTTAAAAAATCTATAAAATATTTACATACATACATAAACTCACGCCTTTATCCCCGAAGGGGATATTATTAAGGAAATATTTTACAGTTTTTATAACTTTGACTTTTTCAATCTGCCCTTATCCAGCATTTACATGGGGTCGGTGCATTAAGATTATAATATTTAGGATTATTTACGATCTTTCCCACACTATTCGCGCCCTATCAAATACGCACGTACGACGTAACGTCGAAAACCCCATGCGGGTTATTGCGCACCTAACTTTAAAACTTATGTAATTATTAACACGAAGCATACAATCACAGCGATACAACAGTTCAATGGCACTGGCATAGACAGTTTTTGCCAATAGGAATAAAAAGCATACATCAAGTCCCGAGTATCTTGCGGCAGGTCGGCAGGAAGCATGCTCGGCTGAGCGTGCGGCGCATTATGGGATCTTATGACTTGCCCTGTGCTGGGCAATCTAATTTGTATTCTTTGGAAAGGGCTATGGCAAGAAGGGTTTGGATGAAGCAATAATGTATGGTCAAAGTTAGATCATTAGTAAAAAACACAAAATCAAGAGCAATTGTCAAGGATTTGTATTAAGTCTTTGTCTATTCCAATTTGGAGTTAGGAGGAAGCAATAAAGTAATATGATGAAACCCAATTATTAGTTAACGCGCAAAAACTAGTGAAATAGTCATGAATTTGTATTTAGTCTTTATCTATTCCAGTTTAGAGGCTTGGCACAAAACCTACGCAACGATCTCAGCGTTGGAACATACACAAACTCTCGTCTTTATATCTGCGTAAGAGACTAGGGAGAGATGTCCCCTGTGGCGCCAAGTACAGTGAAACCTGGTTAAGTGAGACATCAAGGGACCTGCAATGTCGTTTCACTTATAGAGGTATTCCACTTACCCAGTGTCTCAGATATACAGGTATAAATAAATATCTGTCTCATTTACAGAGGGTTCCATTAATATTTGAGGGTTCCATCATAAACGGATATTAACTTCAGTTTTTCACGTAATGATAACGATTGTAGCTTTCGTTTTGACATTTTTCAAATAAACATCTGTATGATAGTAAAGCGAAACTAAAACTGAAGGTAATTGAAGCTCAAAATTTGTACTTAGGTACGTACTTGGAATTACGTGTGGAATTTGTGGGTAGAATAAGAATGAGTAAACAAACAATGTTATCTATGATGATAAATCGAAGGAACAAATCCCAGATATAGAGTTTACCTCGTCCCACTAACAGAGGTAATTCAGTGCCAAAGTGTTGGGACCTCAGCATGAGTTCCAGTTATGGAGGTTTCTCACTTATCCAGGTCCCACTTAACCAAATTTCACTGTATTTGCCGAACTTATTTCGCCCCTAAGATGTAATGGGGTGCGTATCTATCACCACGCCACGCTGGCCGAGTTTCAATGCTAGTTAAAAATTCAAAGTTTTATCTAAATAAACCAAAAATAACATTCAATCTATTTTCAGTAAATACATCCCTATTTTTAACTTATGCTAACATATTCATAGAAAGATGATGATAAAAACATACGCGCTTATTACTCAGGTTCAAACAACTATGACCTAGGCACGAGCTACGCAAAAACTAGCCCTCGTTATATCGGTAAGCACTCAAATACCTCCCACTTTTTACAGCGAGTGTAATCAAAGGAAAGTTGTAGACCGGAACAGCAATCCATTGCCTGCCTGACGGACTTCAAGGAATAATGCAAGGGAGAGGTTTCCTACTTCATATTTATAAGATGCTTGGAATAATGATTTGTTGACGTAACTTATTATTTATTTATTTATCATGTTAAAGGTTTAGATATACGTAGGTAGGTATTTGTCCAATTTGTAGGTTATTTAAACAATTATGTCATAATTTAAATAACTTTATTAGCAAAAACAATAAAAGAAAATATCGTATAAAATTATTAATCACCATTTCACACATACGTCCATTCGTTCTGTGCACTCAACTTCTTTGCATATGCACAGATCATCTTTATCCTTACTTCTGTAGAAGTTCTCAGGAGGATCTGGAAAGAAATTCATATATTAATAATATAAAACCACAGCTGAAATATTAATATCAGTAATGAAAAATTTCCATTCCTAGACACGGCCGGCCATCTTCTACCATTAAGACCTTTGACCTTACGCTGGCACATTCAAGTCGCCTTTGGTCCAGTTGCATCAAGTGACTTTAACTTGGACGATGTCAATCCTTTTGTCTCAACTAAGACCCCGATGTATCTTATCCCTAACTTATTTTTAACGTCAAATTATAATGGAAACTCACCGACAGTCAAATCATCATCAAAGTACAGCATGATGGCAGGTATATGATTGTTTTCTGGCAAGCCGAGTTCGTTGAACAGCTCCCGTTCGTCAGGAATGCCGTTCTCAGACAGGGTCTTGTTCAAATTGAGCCGTTTGCCGAGGTATCTCCAGGTATAAGACATCATGTGCGTGTTGTGGGGGAGGTAGCGCATCATTATTTGGTATATTGTTTCCTCTGAGCACACTTCCAGAGTGACAGTGTTGCCTGTAAGGTTACGTGGTTGTTTAGCTATGCAGGTTATTTGTAACAATTTAAAGCAACAATATGGTTGTAACACGAGAGGTCGCCGGCAGCATGTCTCCAAGAAGACAAATGTAACCCGTGAGGATGGATTCTCGAATCGCTGGTATGGCCTGGTTTGGCAAGATTTGTTTAGGTGGTACATACATATATTTGTGGCGCCAAGGAATGTCCACCCTACACAGAGCAAAGAGCATGATAAACCTACAAAAAAGCATACCAGTCAATGAATTAGTAATACGTATCGGCCGCGTTTTGGCCGTTGCTCTCCCCACCACAATACTCTCTTCCAACCACCATGGCTTGGATATCGGGCGCCATCGAGTCGAGGGCACCACCGGGTTCCTGCCAGGGTGCCCGTGCAGGTGGTATGTCGTGGTACAACCCACTATGGGGTGGGTGTACCGCACCCACTCGTCTCCGTTGAACCAGTGGCTAACGTCTTTGCCGGCGTACGCGAGGATTGTCATGGCCAGCTAAAAAGGAAAAACAAAAGTGAAATAACTACACTACCTGCTTACAATTACATAATTCAGAGCATATTGGAACTTATTTCTTATTATAGAAGCAAACTATCCGAGAATTACGAATGAGCAAATCGCTGCCCTATTGGGATACATCACGCCTGCCAATAATGAAGAGCAACACTACACATTTTTATTTTATAAAACAGTGCAAATTAGTAAATTCCGAATTGCAGATGTCACTTAGATGTTAGGTGTAAGTCTCGTCTAAAAACCGGAACAAAGGTGCACTTACAAGCTACTACTTAAATAAATAAATAAATACACCCTACAGTCACATACATATTACATAGACCTGAACCAACACTAAGATCGAGTGTTGATGCGTGGGTATCTAAAACTACGAGTGACTTTTCGGTCTCACAAACACCCAGACACGAAACAAATACCTGTGGATCACACAAACATTTGTTCCGGTGCGAGGTCGAACGCGCGGCTAGTCGTTTCACAGGCGGTGTCTAACCAACTGCGCCACGGAGGCTGTCAACTCACTACACATATTGTATCACTTGGCGATAGGCATAATAAAAAAGCTGTGGTAACTAAATTATTCCTTACTCGTTTCCCATCACAGTAACTAAACCCCCGCTTGAAGCAAGGGCAGTACTCCACGCAGTCGTCTCCACAGTACCAGCTCTTGACCTGGCACGAGCAGCTTTTCCTGCAGCAGCAGACCCTGAACTGCTGCTCAAGCCAGCCTGTCATATTCAGCACCTTGCCGTTGAGCGACACCCAGCAATCGGAGGCGGTGTTGTGGATCGCCACTTCGGCTGGCGTGAACCACTCTTGCTTTGTGAATTTCATTGTTTTTGTGTATATTTCTAAAAGGATTTGTGTGATTTGTGGTTTTGACGTATTGGTTGTCAATATTTTTTGTGGTTTTTTAAATGAGGTGAAATATTTTCATACAACCGCTTTGCAATTTTTCTCAAAGTTTCCCATTGAAAACTTTTAACAAACAAAGGTAACAAGGAGCACCGAACATTTTTCCATAATCTCTTCCACTTAGTGAAAAGTATGGTGAAAAGGGATCAACCTCCAACCTTTAACCATTCATTAACGCCCGTATAATCCTAAGAATTCAAGACGCTTTTCCAACCCCGTGTAATCTTGGAATAAGAAAATAGAAATAATATTAGGTGCTAAAACTAATTTAAAAAAACAGGAAACGAAAGTATCAAGATTCAATTAACTTAAATTTATACTGTAAAATAAAATTCAATAAAAATAAAAGCAATAATAAATATTTTATTAAAGAATATTCACATTTCTTATGTGTCGACAAGTTCAATACATTTTCATACATATGATAAATTTTGCTACTTTAACCAAATAAGTATATTTAGGACTATAAAATTATGAATACACAACGCTACAGTTGACGATTATAAAAATAGTTTTATAGTGGGCCTACAATGTGATAAATAATATATCGAAGCATAATAATCAAATGAAAAAAAAATCAGGAACCTCACACATACGTTATGAAACTGTCAAATAGAATTCGGCGCGAAAATGACAGAGATAAAGCGAACATGCTGCCAGTATTTTTGTGGTATTGAAAACCTTTTCGACTCTGTAGATTCCTAGAGCGTGGTTTAAGGTTTTGTGAGACAATCAGAAACTACTAAGAAGATACTACATAAGAGACTGGAACATAATAATAGGGATGATGACTGATATAAAGGATTAATGAAATGATGATTTACAATAATAATATGTATTATAGGGAATCTAAGAATATAAATTTGCTTGAGATTATAATTGCGATTAATTATATTTTAGTAAAAATAAAAGCAGAAAACCTAAGAATCCGCCATATTAGATGAAACGCCAACTTTCTAATATGACGTTTCACTTTCGTAAATAGTACTTTGGTTGACAGTTGACTCCACGCGAACTTCCATATCATTTGGTAATTAGAACCAGAATAAGTTTTCAAGTACTTATATACACAGCTATTGGTATAAAACCTAAAGTAAATGAATGAAATCTAGCCTCATAATTGATCGATTGTGTTATTAGCAGTATATTATGTATTAGTTCTGATTATAAGTTTTCTGGGCGCGTGAATCATTATAAACGTTGTAAATACTTACATCAAAATGGTCTTCATAGAAATAAATTACTGAGTTAAAGATACAGATGCTGTGTCTCGCCTTGCCATTTTTAGCCACATATTTGTAACATTTTTGTTCGTTGTAACGTTCATAAATAACTTATTCGGAGTTTCTATCGATGTATTTTTACATTGTGGAACTGAACATTATCGATACACATTAGGATTCATCATTATTAAAGAATTTAATGAAATTAATTTATCACAACAAACTTATAAACAAAGAACTATCAAATGTTTACGAAAGCCTGACGTCACACGCGGACGCCATTACTAATCTAGCGTTTTGGAGCAGAGTATAAATTATTTTATTTGAAACGATTTTTTTTCCTGCAAAACCTAACTTTTTTTCAGAAATAAAATGTATTTTAAGCTAAGTTATTGTATACGAACATTCTGAAGTAATTTCTCAAAATCAGTTATCATGCCTATTGTTCTGTCTATGAGTGATAAGGATTACAGTAAAAAAATGTCAATGACTTATTCATAGACAACAATAATTCAACTAGAGCTGACATAGATATATTAAAATTATGTTTAAAACCCATACATTTATAAACACATGCAGCACACAAAAATAATCTGACCAACCTAGCACTAGGCAGTATCTAAAAACCTTATTAATCTACATTAGGCCAGAGCATATATATTTAGAAGCTTCATAATGATATATAGTATACGACTACATAACAATACTATATAGTATATCATATATAGAACAAAGCATTTCATTTACACAATTCTTGTATTTGAAAGTACTACAATTTGCATTATTATTCTACAATTATAAAAAGTACAAAACATACTATGTATTTATAACACTGTGTATACATCTATGGTATACATAGAGTAAAATAAAAACAGTATGAAGCAGAGATATAGTAAACGCCCTATATTTTTCGTCAGCCTCTATAATTAATGAAGAGTTACTATAAAATAAAAGATAGCTGTTTTTAATATTGTTTTGTCGATAGCCAAATGTTTGTAAAATTTTCGGTTAACTACAATACAAGAAATATTTATTACCCGACTACGGCGGAAAAATAGTGAAGATTAGGTGTATGGTACATATAAAACTATTTTTGAAATGTTTTCATTGCTTCATACCGTTTTTATTGACATTATATGACATGAGATTTACAACTTAACTCTTTAATGAGCCTTGCGACAATAGTTTGTATATTATACTAATGAAACTAGAATAAATTTCAATACAATTGCCTGATAATCTAAATATATATACAAAGTAGGCTAAATCTAATTTCTATTTTACATTAGGACAAGGCAGTGAAATAGATTAGCAAACATTTTAAATAGAATGTACATAATATTTTTTGGAAAATAAATTGCCATGGCAAAATTAATTTTATGTGCTGGCAACTCCTTTTTCCTAAATAATTTTCTTTTTTTAATAATTCATGTAGCAAAGAAATAAACAATTAATAGTTTGTCAACATCACATTTAATGTCATTTCAAGATAACATTTACTTGACATATACATCCCTTACTAGTATTACATGTTAATATTTTGTTTTATTAACCATTCATCACAGTAAAACCTAGTTTTATTGAATATGTAAGTACTAGTTAGGGCAGTGTTTTCCCCAACAACCTTGACCTAATGTAAAGCAGACGAAACACAAATGACAACACACAGGCATATAAAAGATGACACAGACATTCAAATACTGAAAGTAAAAAATTGTATGTTTAATGTTTGCAAATAAATTTTACCTTCGGATCATAAGAATATAGACACCGAAATCGGGATGTGTATAAACATGTAAAATAATCCGTATTTTTTTTACGGTACACAGTACATATAATGGATATTAGCCTTTGTAAAATTAGCACCAGGTTTTATCACTTCATTTAAAAATATCTGGTTATACTGTCCCATTATAACTTAGTTTGCAACACCTCCAGCGTTATTGGAGCACATTATAACAATTAAAAAGTGACTGTTCAGGCCAATATCCATCATACACATTCCAAATATCTGATTTATACCCATGAAATCTAATTCCCGAAATGAACATACTCAGTTAATGATAGATAATCTTGCTACAGCATATTTTATTCAATCCAATAAAAACATGATTTCCGGTCATTAGTAAATCTGGATGTTTTCTTATATCATATTTGATTTGTGACTGCTGTATGTTTATTATTTAACAGCACTACATTAAACCTATTTTTACACAATGTTGTGAGTGTTGTTTTCAAAAACATTGCATTGATATAAAAGACTTTTTTACATATTTTGTTATAGTTACGAAGTAACATCAACAATTAACTGAGTACTTACGTTTCTAGAAAACAACAAATTAGATTCCACAGTACATTTGACAATTTAAAACTTGCAATTTTTCAAGGACCTGATGAGTCTCTGTATCCTCTTCTGCCTGTTGGGCGCGAAGCTCGGGCCCGATTCACTTGCGAGTTTCAGCCTACTGTAGCTTAGTAACTATGCTTGCAGTTGGAGTGAGGAGGACTGGTGGGGGACCTGGGAGAGGTGCTTCACGATGTCCACCCAGTCCCAGCCGCGGGGCTTCTCCCCACCCCGCCCCACCTCCGCCTTGTCCCACGCTCGACGCTTCTGGGCTTTGGTTAGATGCTCCTTTTTCTCGGGTTTCTTTGATTCCGTCTGTAAATAGTTTTTTTTTTTTAACAGAGTGAAGTAATATAAATATCAAGTAGGTGTGATATTATAATATGACTATTCCTGTTTTTGTCTCTTTTACACCTACGGAAATACACTAACTTCCCTTTCACTCCTCTGATTTTCAGCACACCTGGTACATGCACACAGCTTTCGACCGCAATATAACCTGAATGCTGACAACAGTCCCAAATAGTTTTTTTTATGCCATACAAAATCAACAATAGTTTAAAATTTACCTCATCAACAAGGACAATTTTCTCCACTCTTGCAGACACTATAGCCTCTTCAGTCTGTTCGGCTAGTATTTCCACCACTTTTTCCTTGAGGCACTCAAAGAGGGTGTATGTCATCGCACAACCTAACCATTGATCTGCCTCTGCATTTACAATTGACAAAATCTTCTGTTTTACTGATGGTAGTCTGAAAATATTTATAAATAATTTTAAATACATTTAGGAATAGTCTTTTATATGCGTATTAAAAACATAATAAGGTTGAATGTGATTATTTAATATCACTGAAATTCAATCACACTAATCACAGCTACTTTTACCCTTATCCTATTTTCACCCTTTTGGGAATAACTAGTTTAATATTTAACAGGAATTGTACATAACAAACATATATAATTACTGATGCATAAAACAATGAATAAACTTGGTAACTAGTATAACTCTTAATCAATATGTTGTTTAAACATTTTTACTCACAGACTTTGGTTATAAAATATTTCTAAGTTCAATTTGGGCTTGTCCGTTGGATATGTAGGGCCCCATAATATCTCCAAGATAAACGATTTGTCTCCATCTGCATACTAAAAAGAAATACAACATTAACACACAAATTAACATTTTCTATTCAACTATAGCTTACCTTTCTCTACTGTCTCTGATACCACACTTAAAGAACTTAGTAATTATTTATATGCAAATTGTAAGGTGAATTCAGTTAACATTTTTGACCCACCGGTGTGAGTTTAACATCTTTGCAAAATTTTTTAATAGATTAAATGGTACAGTCACATCATCACAAACAAAATATCCAACTTGGGAATTAAAGCCAAGACCTCAGAAATTACAGTGACTAGAAAACTGGGATGCCTGTGAATGATTGCTTAAAATGGCTCACCTTATATTGATATGTTGTCGCATCTACTTGTTTAAAATTGTCATCACCATCATAGATGGATTTCAGCACCTCAATTTCCTCGGCTTGCTGCTCAGCATCATCAGACATATTTACTGAATGGCTGAAAGTTTAAGTTAGCTTAAATATGCATTTCTCATTATAATAGACCACAATTTCATCTATGTGATTATGCCAAAGTAATAACACGGAAGTTGCTGAATATACACCACTTTTACACCTATACACAATTACAACTATACACAATGATTTTTTTAAAGTAAGTCCTATGTTTACCAGTGAACATACTAAGGTTCAAGATCCTGATTTAAGCTCAGTTTTAAAGGCAGATAAAAGTCTGTTTCAGTTGGTTATAGAGCATATGGATATATGTAGTTAAAGCTTTTGTTTCTTAATTTAGCAGTCACGTAAAATTAGACCAATCTGATTGGCCTGTGATACATTTATGATCCAATTGTTATGGATGTTCATGGGCAGCAGTGATCACAGACATATTATATTTAAAAAAAATGAAAAAACCAATAATGGGTGAAATTTTATGTGACTGCTAAATTACTTAAAGAACAAAAGCTTTAACTACATATATCCATATGCATTTTAGCCAACTGAAGAAGACTTTTATCCCCTCCCAAGAGGGGAGTGTGTTGGGAACAGGGAAGGGGTATTGGGCATCCGGCAAACTCACTCATCGAACGAAACACTACAGCGAAGGTGTCATTTCACGTCGATTTATTGTGAGACAGTGTTACCACCCCGGATGAGCCTGCCCATTCATGCTGATTCAATTGATACACTTGTTATGATTTATAAGTATATAGATATTTTGAGCTTATTTTCGATACGGAAACGAAGTTTATATAATAAAATAGTAAGAAAATGATGTTAAATAACCATAACCTCGAAATATCCTGTAGTGTTTGATAAGATATTTCCAAAACGACATATGCGCTTAATGCTTATGCTATTTTATAAACCAAATATAGGATACTTACAGTTCAATACAATGAAATCCCTAGGAAATACGCAAATTATATAGTCTTTTTTTTATCAAATGTATAAGCGAAGAAATGATAAGTCTAATAGTTCTGACTATAGATTTTAAAACATTAGTGAACGTTTAATTAATCAATAAAACTGACCTTTACAGTCAAAACTATTATAACAGTCTTAGAAAATGACCAGAAAAACACTTGAGAAAACAACAAAACACAGAAGTCAAGAGTCTGGATAATTTTTTTGACAACTAAACAGCTGGTTATGATCAGTGACGTCGCAGAATGTACAAATTAAATCTGTTTTCCAAAGCATTATTTTTGTAAAAACAATTCACATTAATAATTTAAAAAAAAGTATAGGTAGAATAATATATTTAAAATATTCCCAAAATTACAATAATTTATATATTTGTATAATATTTAAACTATCAGCCTAAGAATAAGTTTTTACACGTTACGTTTGATGAGAATCATTCCAATCATTTACGAAATTTTGAGACGGTTTTCTATTCCTTTTATCTAAATATATTTTTTAAACTCATTAATTAATTTTTATTTGTTTTGATTTCTGAATAAAACAAACTGCCCACAGCGCACCTCATAAATTAGTAACATAATAAATTGGCAACCCCAGATTTCACTGCAATCTGGCGAACGGAACAAAAATACGTTATTCAAATCTTTAAACATCGCGGTCTCGTACATCTCCTGCTGATGTGTAAATAATTGTTTAGGAAGAGTTTTGTTGTTTTTTGTGACGATGAATATCCCCAAATGCGGCTGTAAAGAGAATCGGCCGCCGACCGCGGGCCGGTCTGCTTGTGGGTGCACCGTGAACACACAAAAGGCTCCAATAGACACGTTTAAAATCCCAGCTGTTCCCGTGAATCGCCCTTTGTGTACAAAACCCGCTGAAATGAAAGAACAACCGATGTCAACGAAAAATGAGCTGAAAAAGGACGATAAGAAGAAAACATGGTCACTGTCAGATTTTGATTTAGGAAGACCGCTGGGCAAAGGTAAATTTGGAAATGTATACTTGGCACGAGAGAAAGAATCTCACTACGTCGTCGCGTTAAAAGTTTTATTCAAAAGTCAAATATTGGACTCCGAAATTGAGCATCAAGTGCGTCGTGAAGTGGAGATACAATGCCGACTACGCCACCCAAACATTCTGCGTATGTACGGCTATTTCCATGACGAAAAACGAATATATTTAATTCTGGAATACGCAAAGCACGGCGCTCTATACAAGTTATTGAAGGAGCGCGGCCGTTTCGACGAGAAGACTGCAGCAATATATATCAGGGACTTGACAAAAGCACTAATATATTGTCACACAAAGAAAGTCATTCACAGGGACATCAAACCAGAAAACCTGCTCATAGGACACAACATGGAATTGAAGATAGCTGACTTCGGCTGGTCCGTACACTCACCATCTTCAAGACGTATGACTCTGTGTGGTACATTAGACTACCTCTCCCCAGAAATGATTGAAGGAAAACCACACAGCTACGCTGTTGATATATGGAGTCTCGGAGTTCTCTGTTATGAATTACTTGTTGGACTTCCTCCGTTTGATGCTAAAGACTCTCATCAGACATATAGAAAAATAAGATATGTTATAATTAAATATCCAGAATATATTTCAGAGAAGGCAAAGGATTTGATGGGGAAATTATTAGTTATCAATCCAGATGAAAGGTTGCCTCTAGTTAATGTATTACAACATCAATGGATACTAGAAAATGCTCCAGAAGGAGTGCCCCCTCCAGAACTTATTCCAGAAAAAAAATGATAATTTTATATTAGTTTAGGATTTTAATATGAATTATGTCAATTGATAATTATTGTATTATTTTATAAGGACCTCACAATTCTAAAATGATATATTACTGTCTGTAGGATAAGGCTGAATTTTTGGCTGAAAATAAAAATGAAATGTGAATGTTGGCTCAAAAAGTACTTAGAATCCACAATGTATTATTATGTAGAATATTGGACTATTGTCAGGGAGTATAAATACTTTTTGTTATGATTCCTAAAACTTGTCTGTATAAAATGTTAATATTCTAATATTACTACAAATTATGATCATGTAAGCTGTTTATATAATTATGTACAAAACAAAGAACTATTCACTCAAAGACTTCATCATGACTGAACAACTATTTATTTCTAAAAGTTCTAAAACATTTTGTCATTCTAATAGATTATTGTAAATAATTAAATTACTAGAACCCACTATTTCTTTTTATTTCTATAGTATTCATCCAAAGCATATTTATCAAATTTTGGGTCTTTTTTTACTACACAATTCCAGTGTATTATTTCTCCTATCAAACAAACCCCACTTACAAAATATCCAATTGCTAAAGCTATGAATGCACCATAAAGTTTTTTCAAATTCATCAATGCTTTGATTTCTTCTTCATTTGTTTCTAGTGCTCTTATTGGGACCATAGCATCATTCAGCCATTTTTCTACCAAACCCACTTCAACTATTCTTCTGATATAAACATCAGCTGAAGGTACGAAAGGGGAGTTTTTATGAAACCCAATAGAAATGGGAATATTGACCACGCAATCGGACATTATATGCAGGTTTCTTTCTACATCTGGTTTGATTGGAACCACGCTAGTGTTAGCTGTCGAGTTATCAGATTCCATTAATATACCACTTTTCCTTTTCACACTTAAATATTTCAAGAAGTGTCTGTTGTCGTAGTATGCATAAATTCCCTGGGCAACACGATTAGCCGCACCATTCGGATCATTAATATTTTCGAATTTATCGCTGATTTTCTGACCTAGATCATCAATGGCATTTTCAAAGAACTTCTTGGTTTCGATTCCCCAGCCACCACACGTAACTTTACTATCAGCTAATTCTTGCAACGTGTCTATTGTGACTCTCGGTGCTGGATTGGCTAATATGGCCGTCATACTTGCCCTGTAGGACACTACAAGAAGTATGCAATACAGCCAGTACCATCCCGTGAGCAATCTTATAGACCAGCCAGTTGGTAGCTTAGGCAAAGAAACCACTAGCAACATTCCGTACGTGTAGAGAATGCTGTTTATTATTTCGCCAAACAAATATAAGCCGACTGGTTTCTCATCTGCAAAGTAAATAATGCAAGTCAGCATTCCGTTCACGAGCGCTGTTGGTTATTTGCAAATATCATTCGTGTTTCTTAGTACTGCAAGAAATGCTTTCCTTTAGACTGCGCCGTAAAAATCTTGTTTAAAAATGTGAGGTAGTATGAGGCACGGAAAAAATAACTTCAACTAAGCTGATGTATAATTAATTTTAACTTAGGAAAAGTGCAAAATATTTTGAGATAAACCAACCGTCATCATTCAATTGCGTTTTAGCGCCCTTTCCTTTAGAAACAGGGGTCAAGTCATGATCATGTCGGTAATCTTGAAGATGAATGTAATATCTCGCTAGTGCGTAAAATATAGAACCGGTTATCAACAAAACTAGTAGAACCGCAATCCACATGTAGAGTCTGAAAATATTGAAGATAAAGCGGAATAGTCGATAAAATTTATGAAATTATCAATTTCTAGTTAGCTCACTTGAAGGGCAAAATCAATGTCATCCAGGAGTTATCAGTCAAGGCTTCTGGTGTCACAAATGTCCAGCATTGGGTGGTGTAAGGTATACTTAAGTCCATTATCTCAAGATGATAAGGCGTGTATTGAAGGTTTCCAAGAGCCGCATCAGCTTTACCACTTGACATTTCACCCAGCAAACCAGAAAAGGATCCATTGGTTTGCTTTTCACCCCATTTATAAACATCGAGGTTCGCTGGTTGATACAGGTTGGCTTTAAAGTTCATTTGTTCTGCTAGGGTGTTGAAAATCTACGAAATGTAACATTTTCATAAATACTAAACATTAGAAAATACTACAGATCGGGCCTGGATTTAGTCCACAACGCCAGCTCAAGTCGAATTTGTGGAGAATAGTAATACTGATTACTTACTTCCACTTCAACTCCGCCAATCTTGCTGGATTCATTGCTACGGGTAACGACGACAGAAGGAACGTGGTCTAAATAGACCGCTCTCAACTCTTGGCCGTATAGATTCCTAGTTTTATCAAAGAACAGAGATCTGTTGTAGTGAAATTTGTGATGTCGCCAAATATCGACTCTACGCGGTACCAACACCTCCTAAAAGAACATGGAATTTGTATAATGTAAGAAACAATTATAACAGTTGTAGAAAGTCACAGGATACAAGTTGCTTCCGACTGATCGCGCTGAAAATTCTTGGAAAAGATTTATAGTTATCAATGGACTTCCTATGGCTAAAGAATATGATGACAATGAAACTTTATTAAAAACAATAGACGTTTAGTCTCTATTGTTACACAAATATAACATAGGTAGGGTGATATGAAAACGCACGTAAATCCTGTATTTTAAATGAGTTTACGTTCTTAACCTTTCCATCTAAGTGTTATCCCGTTATCCCAACACACTATATTAAAATAAAGACGAGTTTAAATTTTATCGCGGTTGCAATTTAATTTTAACATATATTTACACACCTTTATTGGACTAGGAAAAGGTACAGTCAGCAAGTCAAACCAGGTTTTGCTTTTAGAGTTCCCAATAACCTTTTGGTGGTACTTAACAAATACAACATTTACAATTCTCTTCCAAAGGTAATGAAGATCGCTGTGAAATAGTCTTATGTCGTGCAGCATTATGTACTTAGCTCGGGTGTCTAAAATCCGATGCCTGAAAAAATAAGTGTTCTTTAGTTTCTTTTTCTATCAGGTACAATAGAGTTACTTTTTATAAAAGTCATCGTAAAAGCAAGTTATTTCAAAATGCCCGTACACAGCAATAGATTTCCCATCATACTCTTAAATGATTGAGGTGAGTCTAGACTACTTAAATATGGTTACGAATTTAAATCAACGAGTAGGTGTAAATTAGTTTTTATATTAAAAACGGCCCCCATTTGCCCGTAGAATTATTTGCCTACCGTGACCAAATGTGACTCGTTTATTATAAGTTATAACGTACCGCGAAACGTATTTCCGCAATAAAAAGAACCATTTAAATTAGATCATCGGTCCTCGAGTTAGAAGGTTACAAATAGACTGAGAAAATTATTGTTCACATAGTTCCAATATGTAAATACGGATTATAATAGATAGTTACCGGTCTCCGAATCGTAACAACCTCGCCACTTGAAATCCATTTGCTAACAGCACCACGTACACGTTACAATTATTCCTCTTAGCTTGTCGTAGAGACTGCAGAGTTTCGAAATTAGGTGAAAGCAGGTCCTCTTGTTCTTCTACTATGATCTAGAATAGAAAAATATTTTGAATTCGTCGCGATCAGATAGCTTACCTGATGATAAATTATTGTAGCCAATGATAATCTTACGTAATATGCAGTATTGAAGTGGTAGAGCCTTGCTCTAGTTCGCTAAAGCTACAATAGCAATGGGTCGGCTCATTAGGGGTGTTACCATTGTCTTTCAGAATACCGATATAAAAATAAAGCTTTCCTGTTTTATCTGGATCTGGGCGAGGGTTAAACATCTCTCCCGAAAGACTCTCAATGAGCCAGTATGAATTAAAGGTTTCCTTATAAAATAAATTCATTTACCATAACAAAAGGAATAGATGACATGCTCCTGAACAGTTCTCCATCGAAGACAGTCAAATAGATTGAATCACTCACGATGGCGACGCATTTGATTTCACGGAGGTTCACCCGACTCAATAGGTCTATTACAACATTCTGCAGGTCCTTTTGTTGGTTGGCCTCGCGAAGTATTGTCGATATGTCGGCACCGGTACCGGAAATGCTATTAAAAACTGTTTCAGGTGGTAAAATACCTATTGGCATATATGGTCCACTAGGCAAGGATACGAATGAAATTAAATCAATAAATAAATAAATACAGCCAACAGTCACATACATACCTACTCCTGACCCCACATTAAGATCAATTAAATCTTGTTTCGTTGGTATTAGAAAATACGAGATCTTTTCGGTCTCACAAACACCCAGACGCGAGACAAATACTTATGGGCCTAACAAATATTTGTCTCAGTGCGGGGATCGAACCCGCGGCCTCTCGTTTCACAACCGGCGTCTAACCAACTGCGCCACGGAAGCTGTCAGCAAATTAGAAATAATGGACTCATACACATCCTTACAAAACATTGCGATTTTTTTGTTGTACTAATTAAAATTACGGCGCACTGGATCTACATTGAAGTCGCAAAAGTGGATTGGAATATCTAACAAGGATCTAAAACTTACCCGACAATCAGAATAACCCACACCCCAACGAACTTCATGTTGAACTAGAAACTTAACTTTATTCTGTTGAATTTCCATTCCTGATTAGTTTACGACGTCTGATTGACAAGCCTCGTTAAGTATGCAACAATCAATTACGAAGTGATCACGAGTTTTCACTCCACAAATTAGCATAGTTAAAGTTTCATGTATTCTTGAGTTAGGGGTTCAAGAATGGGACTTGCGTTTCGTAGAATGGCCTTGACATTATAAGTTTTATAAAAAGCCATGGCAATATTGGTTTGGGGTTAACTATGTTGCGCCTGATATTCGTGTAATGCTGTCTAAAAAAAATCCTCATGGTAGAAATATTTTACCAGTCTACATATATATACTCACGCATTTGTCCCATTGGGGTAGGCAGAGCTTTGGGCGCCACTCAACTACAGATATACATTTGGAGTTCATTAGAGTTAATAAAAACCGAGTAAAAATAAAACCTTTTATTATAAAACCGTGTATAAAATATGATATAAAAAAATCACAATCACCTCTTATATAACAATAATAATTATTTAATAACATAACATCCATATCCATTCTAGTTCCGATAATTACATTATCACATTAACTCTATAAAACTACCATATTGTTATTTTATGAAGTGTGTTACCCAAATAAGGTCTTTTAATATGCATAAAAGAATATATGGGCAGTGTTTAAACCATTATACATGAATTGAATTATTATTCATTAGTCATAGTATTATTTACTTACTTAAATGTAATGATATGATATGTTCCGAGTACAAAAATTAATAACAGATTTTTCACGTATATTCAATACTCTCAGACATTAATAAAAATACTATTCTCTTATATGTTTCTTCTTATAAAATACTTCTTACTCTGTTAACGAAAAATATCAGATAATTAATTCGGCAAGCAGTAATTATAGTCACTTATAATAATGTTTCTGTGAGGTAAATAACATAGCCACATTTTTTATATAGCATAGCCAAGTTCTTAGATTAGTATTTCGCCTCAGGTCAAGATTCAATGAAAATAACGTTGACACTTGTTCATGCTTTGAAAGATAATGTAGCCTCCAATACTAAGGCGTAATTTTGTAAAAATATAACTATGCCATCCATTGAATATTGTAGTACAGGAGCCGTGGAATATCAACTTTCGAATTAATTCAATTTAAAATAGCCATGAACACTTTTCGATAGGCAAGTTATCATAGGCATGTTTGTTAATCAATAATATTCGATAAAAAATATGTCTGATTTGGTGATCAAATGGGTGAAAGTCTATCTTCACCGGCTCTTAGACTATTACGTAACATTATGTCTGTTTTATATATTGATTTAGATATATTTCGTATATCACAGTTTATAATTTAGCCGGTACGTATGTTCGCCAGTGCACGACGTCTCGCCACCAGGAGGGTCGGGACATCGATCCCGGGTAGGTCATCACGCTGTGCTGGATGTGTTTGTAGGCCTGAAATAGTTTTTGCGAAAATATTAATTTAACCTTTGCTTACCATTGTCTTTAAAAATAAAAAGGTGATCATTATTAATTTAGGAAAACTATTTTTTTTTCACCCGAATACGACGATTAGTAAAAATTACAAAAAAAATATATATTTTTTTTTTTTTGCGAAATTTTTAGTTGCGTTTTGTCTGAAGTCATTAATACTACCACCTGGCTTGGTTTTAGGTCGCAGTCTTGATATACCCTCTATAGAGTATGGCTATTTACAGCAGGAAAATTCCTGACTGATAATGACTATGTAGTGTAATTGTATGTAGTGTTTTGTTTTAAGATTGTAGCATTACCTCTCCGTCAGAGCGTCCCAGTATGGACCTGAGGCAGAAGTCAGGTGGAGCCAGGGTATCCGCCAGCGCCACGCTGTGCGGCGCCACCGCCTGGCACGTGCGCACCACGCCCGCGCGCAGCCACGCACCCTGCCCGCCGCGCAGGAACCCACCCTGCCACAAATACTTATATAAATATTCATTTGAATGTTACAAATATATACTATTATATTAATGCCTATCCCATTAGCATTATGGAATAACAATAAAAAAACACCTCCATGACAGCCTCCGTGGCGCAGTTGGTTAGACGCCGCCTGTAAAACGAAAGGCCACGGGTTCGATCCCGCACCGAGACAAATGTTTGTGTGATCAACAACACAAGACTCGATCTTAATGTGGGCTCAAGACTATGTATGTGACTGTTGGGTGTATTTATTTTATTAAAACATACGACTATACAATGAGTCTTTGGACTTTGATAACGACAATAATCAGTGAAGAATACCTATTACAATTTTAAGGCACATTTCCAATTGATCGCGAACCTCATCGCGACTAAATATAAAGATTCCTAATTAACGTAAAAAATCTGCAAACAAGTTCATATAAAAAAGGACACTTACAATGTACAAAGTAGCAAGATGTTTTTCCAATAAAAACGCTCCATACAGAGACACAAGTTTCAGCAATATGTCTCTACACGCCGCATCTTCAAACTTCATTGCGGTTTCGTAGAAATGAGTCAGTATAAAATTCTGAAAAATATTCAATTTTATTGGCATATGGCCTAACGACATTCAATTGATCTATTGTTAAAGAAGCCCTTACCGTGTTGCAATTAATATTCAATTCTTTTGTTGACTAAAATATTTTTTACCATATCAAGAATTCGTGATCTAATGGTATTTTTTGTATTCCCAAGGTAAATCGGTATTTTATAACTAATTTAAATACATACATACATAAACTCACGCCTTTTTCCCGGAAGGGGTAGGCAGAGGTGCAACAAGGACACACACGTTTCGCCTTGTATTTTCCGTCCACGATGTGATAGGGGGCGAGCCTATTGCCATATCGGGCACAAATTCCTGACTCCGGGCTGGTAATTAATAGAAAAATCCAATATCACTTTGCCCGACCCGGGATTCGAACCCGAGACCTCAGCTTTGCAATCATACCGTAGTACAACTGCGCCACTAAGGCAGTAATTTAAATAGTACTTAAATACTTATATCATTTTCATACCTCTGCATATACCAGCGACAAAGTAATAGCGTTGTATGATTGTGACTCGTTTTTCGCTTCCAGATTGGATTTACCTTCCTTCTTTAGTTCAGCCACCTTCTCATACGTCGTTTTGAGCATGAAGGTAGTCAACCATTTGTAAGCATGGATTAGGTCTGGAATCAAATCATCATTAATAATTGATTTATCTAGATTTTCTTCTTGATCTATCTGTCTGTTCCTGAGTAAATTCTCTTATATTTTTGTAGACTATTTTTTTTTCAGCTGGAAACAATTTTTGGAAACTATTTAAATAACACAGAGTACTCCTTACTAAAAATAACTTTATTCTCCTATGTTTTTAACTTGTTTCTTATTATTGGATATAGTGTGTGTCAAATAAAATTATCTCTTTTCTTTTGTTTCCTTTTTTTAAAAATACACTAATGTGCACTATAAGATTATTAATCCCAAATATCAATAAACTATAATAAATACAATCTTGAACTTACTTTTCGGCTCAATCATCTCCTCCACACTATTCCAAGGGCATTTCTCCAGCAGCAACTGATCAGCGTTGTCCAAGAACCTCAGAGTTCCTAGTGGAGTCATATCCTGGGCCTGGTGTCTCTTGGGCCAGATGGTGAGGAGCCAGTTGCTAGTCTGCTGGACCAGGAGGCTGTTCTCTCCCTCGTATGTGCAGTTGGCGTCGTTGTCGTTGCGGAGGTCGCCGAGACAGGCCGCTGGGAGATGATAGTGGAGGTTGGTTGTGGTGTTTTAGGTGGAGGTGGGGGAATTGATGGTATAAAGTGTGTGTTGTTAAACAAGTTCGCATATTAAACCGATTTGATGGTAATGGTGTTTATTAATATTAGTTGCTTAAGTATGTGGCTCTCTTAAAATAAAGTTAATATTTATTACTTATTCAATGACATATAATAATAGTTATTTTTACTCAATAATTCGTAGATAAATCAATCTTTAGGGTTGGGTGAAAACTGAAAAGGTAAGTGATGGAGAAATTATTTTCTACCTACTGAATATTTGAGCTGTGGGAATAAAATAGTAATATAGACACAGCGTACCTTTCAAGTACCCGTGTCCGCCGCACGCCTCGCGGCAGTTCTGTATGGCGTCGCGCGCCGCCCAGCCCAGCAGCGGCTTGGCGCCGCTCGACAGCGCGTGCAGCTCCGCGCCGCGCGCCGCCGCACACGCCGCGTCCGCGCCTGCACGGCATCACGGACACTTATACCGGGTATATCAAGACTGCGCCCGAAAACGAAGCTAGGTAGTAGTTTTAGTGGTTACAGACACGATGCAAATAAAAATTTCACCAAAAGAGCGACCGTTTTTTTTATTTTTTAAAAAATCATCTTGTTTGGATGGTAAATACCTAGTTTTTGCGAAAATAATAATTCAAACCCTTTCGTACCATTGAGTGTTTAAAAATAAAGAGGTCCACATCATCATTTTAGGAAAACTATGTATTTATCACCCAAATACGACGATAAGTAAAAAATTACAAAAAATAAGTTGTCGATGTTTTTTTGAGAAATTTTCACTTGCATTGTGTCTGAAATCACTAATACTACCACCTGGCTTCGTTTTCGGTTGTAGTCTTAATATACCCTGTATGCATTTGCATATTTACTCCGTTTACAGCGATCATTGTATATTTTACCTCAAATCTAGTGATCATGCATAATTTCGCTATATTTACTACACTTTTTCGGTAGGTTATTCCTTTAATAAGTATAAAATTAACTGTTACAATTTTTTTCTGTACACATACACAAAAAAATATTATGTTATTGCCAGTCAAATGTACACCTACCTACGAAAACTGCGCATTTTACAAAGCGCACTGACACGTTGACTTTTTCACGTTCATTATAACCTACTAGAATTTATGGTTGAATGAATACGTTATTTTCTAAAACCACTCTTTTTCTCTTAGACTTTCATAAAATTTGACATTTACATATTATGTTATGTTGCATATTTTACCAGTTTTCATTGGTTTTCATACATATTTTACTTATGCATTTTTATGCATATTTTGAGCTTTGTAAGTTGCATATACTCCGGTTTTCAGTCATAATGTTTGATTAAACCGAATCAGTCCATTCCGAAATTATTCTCTTTAGTTGTAATAATCGATCTCCAAAGTTATAAACAGCTAAGTGATGTAGCAGGTCAATGATCTATTGATACCATAAGGTAACCACGCACCTCCATCAATTATATGTTTTTGCATAGAACAAATTCAGCTAAATGTATTGACGGTAAACATTACGCTTTACAGACTACATATCATACTACAAATTCTGCCACAAATTGATTAAAGCGATGATTTATAGTGTCACAAACTTTTCTGGCCAGCTGAGACAGTCGCTGTTATCGCATTTGATGTTGCCAGTAAAAATAAATTAAACAACAAAGTGGGTAAATAAGTCGTCGAATTAAAAATAATATCCAATATATTATTATGTTAATATAGAGCAGTTCCATTTATAATACATTCGTATGTGACTAAATCATAACCTACTTCTTTGAAGATCATTAAAAATATGAGAATATGCACACACTACTTAATATGTATCGGGACTTGACGTTAAACACCTGGCAATTTGAAGTAGTCAAATGTTAGGGTAATGTCAGCGAATGGCAAGCAGATTGACATTTCAAAATGGCGTCGTTAGTTCCTCTTTTGGCCACCGGGCCAGATAAGTTTGTGGCACTGTAGTTACCGACTATTTTTTTTCTTTACATTATGATATTTATAACATTCCTGTTATGCCTTCTGTAAGCGAACCTCCTTTTGCTAATACGCATCTGTAAAAGCTAGCACATAAACAAGTTTGTACAGTATTAACTCACCCATCATATTATTGACGGTGATGTTGATGTGTACCTCGCTGAGCCACACGGAGAATATCTTCATGGCGTACGTGGTGGCCAGGTACGGCAGTAACTTCAGTTGCTGTCGACAAACAAAATTATGGCAATTTCTTACAAAGAAAGGTCCTTACTTAGATCACTTCTATCACCGATAAATTGTAATTTATATTGGTAGCTTTTTAATGGTTTTAAAAGTTTAAATGCTTTTTTATTATTTGCTCTTTTTGTGGTAGGTGTCGTCTCCCGATTCACCAACAAAACCATCTGACTTTAGTTTCAGTCTTTTTGCACACTTTAATTTTGTTATTTATAATTTAGATCCGCCAAACGAGCATAGAGGTCACCTGATGGTAAGTGGTCACCGCCGCCTATGAACATCCAAAACGATTGGATCATAAATGTGTTGCCGGCCCATAAAACCGGGAGGGGGGCGGGAAGGAAAAAGGGTGGGAAGAGGATTGTATTGTGCATTAAATAACGCTTGTTCATACTAACTTGTTGCTGGTACTCTAAAACAGGCGTTTCTTCGGGAGAATCTTCAGGGCCGAACTGTTTTCTAACAGCCGAGTATCTGATGGCGATCACGATCGCCTTCAGAAGGTAATGAGTCGATATCGACGTGATATGGACTCGACCACCTGAAGAAAATTATTTGTATTTAAAATGACTATCAGTCTAATTACTTATGTATGTAGTGTTATTAAGTATTATGTAGTTTGCAAGTTCGATGCTCATAATACCAACAAAACCCTGATTTTAATATTAGGAACAAAATATATTTATAGTCTGCAATAAACATACAAAAATATATTGCACGACGGACTAACTTTACGTAAATACATACACATAAACTCACGCCTTTACCCCAGAAGGGGTAGGCAGAGGACTAGGACACCTACATTTCGCCTTGCATGTTCCGTCCCACTTTATTTAAATATTATATCCAAATGGAAGAATCTAAAAAGACGGCAATTTTTTTACAAAAAATGGGAAGGGACATACTTATCGCTTTCTATTACGATTATTATTTCTAAAGAATCAAAATAAATTACCTGACAATATGCCCAGCGCGGCGCCGAACCTCTTGTTAGGGTCCCTGATGGGCGACACGTAGTCTCCGCGCTCGTCCACGCCGCCCAGCTTGTCCAGAGCGGCCTCCTTCGACACGTGGTAGTTGTTGAACATCACGAAGCTGAAAACATTTATATTATTTTAAAGAATACTGTAACTGCTTTGACTGTTCATGATTTCTACTATCTGACTTCTCAAGGGACCCCTTACCTCTATTCTTCCATTTTCGATAAACTTTCCTAGCAAATTTGAAATGGTACAAATCTTATGGAATATTAAGTAGTGCCCCAACAAAATATCGGGTATTGTTAAGCAAGGAAGATTGCTTATTATGTAAAAGAGACAATAGGTAACAGCGAAACATATGTAACAAAAAAATAGTTTTTTTTTATTTGGTATAATGTCGTTAGTCTAATTCATTTAAGATGCTGCCATTAGGGAATGCAATCCCGACTTGAGATCGCAAATTCGAGATCCCTCGGGATGGAAAATGTCAATCCCGCGAGATCCCGGAATTTTCGGGATCTCGACTGGTTTATAAAAAATTTAAAGTTCGGATGGTTCAAAACGATGAAAACTGCTTGGTTGTTGTGATAGTGAGGTTAATTAAAATAAAATATTTTTTGGAAGAAAACAAAAACCTTTATTCTTCAATATTACTAACTAAATAATTAAGTTTTTTTTTAATAATGGTTTCTTAATGGTTTCTTAGATTTACGCGAATGTTACACATTGAAACAAAACTATTTTTACGGATTTTATCGCGATTTGGTTATTTTTATTTCAATAAGTTTTTTTTTTTGTAAATTAGCATAATCAAACAAATAGTATAACTCAAGGAGATTAGAAAGTAGTTACGGGTGATTTTGAAAGTAGCTAAAAACCAAAGTGTATTAAGAGTGCCTACTATCTGCTAAGCGACATCTAATGTCCGTTGCAATGTACCCAGCTGCTGAGAATGCCCTCTCCGACTCAACACTGGTTGGTAACAGTGTGACTAAATTATATGCAAACTGCATAAATCTCCTCCTTGTTCCTCCACACTCAAATAAATCCATTTATTTTTTTATGACTGACTCTAATTTTTCTAAGATCGTGGATACACGTGTAAAAGGACTTTTAGACGCTCGCAGAGTTTTTTCTAATTCCTCTGCCTTCCACTGTCGTCCAATCCCGTCAATCTCGAACGGGATCTCGTCATATTATGCTTCGGGATTGATCCCGAAAAATTAGACGAGATCTCGCGAGGCGGGATCCCGCGAGATCGAGATTGCATTCACTAGCTGCCATACCTATCGATTTTTTAATATCGACACTATATAAAACATCTGTATAATATATAATTGCATGTTTAAATTAAGCCAGTTAGATATTTACATCAGCTCATATGTCAGATAGCCAACTCCAAACGGACCTTGCTTAAGTTTAACCTAAAATTGTTATTTATTTATTTTTAACTCACCCATTATCGACCCCATTGAGTCCTATCTTTTCCCCCAAATCCCCCACAATGACCCCAGGGAACGGCTTCAAGGTCTTGGGGTCTCGTAAGGGCACCACAAATGCGTGGAGGCCGTGGTCCTTGCCCTTGGATATCAGCTTCGCGTAGATTATAGCGTGGGTTGCGCATTTACCTGTAAAAATCAAAACTAAACTGAAAGAAAACCGGTTATATATTCTCATAGTTGAAATAAGAAGAATTTACTTTAAAAAATAAACATAATTAGCTACTCATTTCGTATTTCAACGAATTTCCTTACTTGTGTTCATTTTTCTTATTTATTATGCCCAAATAACTCCAAAACAAACTATTAACATAATCACTAAATATTTCATTTAAAAAACTACTTCCAAATTAATAAAATACAATATAACGTCTCGACTTACCTAAAGACCCGACCCAAAATTTAGCAGCTTCAAAATCAGCCGAATGCAGCACGAACTGCCGTTTCTCTGGCACGTAAGTCGCAGTTGTCCTCATCCCTTTAGCATTAGAGCCATGAGACACCTCCGTAAGGGCGAAGCATCCACCAATCCTGCCTTGTTCCACCGCCTCCACTATTGGGTAATGATGGCTCTTTCCACTGCCTGTTATCATGTTACTAAACATTCGGAAAGTCAGGGACAGTTTCACAGCTAAAGAGCTATCAAACATGAAGTATGCTTCTGTCTCTGCTTGTAAAGTTTTGGGGTCTTCTATTATCTGTAATGTAAGGAGTTTTATAAAAATATATTCCTATTGTATAATTTCACGACTGTATCCCAGAAGGGTTAGGCAGAGATGCCACTAGAACCTCCCAGTTTGTCGAGCCTATTCCCATCTCAAGATGGGATAGGGGGCTATTGATACACTATGCCAGAGGAAAAAAATCAATCGATATTTTTAATATGCCGATTTTACATATTTTGTACTAGCACGACAAAACAATGCTGTAGGTTAGTAAAGTTCATAATAAATACAGTACATTGTAGAAATAACAGACCCTTGATTTCGAAACAAGAAAAACGTATTTACGTTTAATCGCAGATAGAGCTAATTTGTTAATAATTTCAGCATTAACCTGTAGTGCCACAATTTTCAGGCCAAAGGTAATACAGACATAAAAGTTGTTATTTCTTACCTTGGATCTCACTGATAACGTGAGTTACAAAGTTATAAATTAATCTACCGTCTGACATTATAATTCTTTCATACAATTACTTACGAGGTCTTGTAACTATTCACAATAGTATGAAAATATTACATTGTTCATAAAAGTCACACATTTATTAATAGTTCTTTATTTGTGTCTATACCATATATTGAAGTAGGTATTACAAGTAGGTGGTAGTTTTAGTGGTTACAGACACAATGCAAATAAAATTTTGCAAAAAAAGTGTTTCTTTTTCTTCAACAATATTTTAAAACCATCGTCTTTGGGTGGTAAATACCTAGTTTTTGCGAAAATAGTAATTTAAACCCTTACGTACCATTGCGTCTTCAAAAATAAGAAATTTTCGATCATTATTTTAGGAAAACTATGTATTTATCACCCAAATAGAATGATAAGTAAAATATTCTATATTCTATATATTTTATAGAGGGACTTCGTAGCTGAAGTACTTCATCTTTAATTAAAATACTGCTGCAAATTGTATGACCATACATGTGATTGGAATTCTGTTCAAAATATAATCAGGCACATAGTTGCATAATGTTTGGCTTAATTAAATGACTTTGCAGGTTCAATGAATAAATTATTTGCATGGCTTTACTATTGAACCTAATGCTTGCCCAAACAAGCATCATTGGCATATTTTGTATGAAAGTTTTTTAGGGGGAAAGGCAATATTACTTATCAGACAAAATACGTCAAGAAAGCTGTTGGATCTCATCAGTTTCTTGTGGGACCGTGATACCGCTCCGGTTGATGTAGCTCATTCCTACAATAGTACAATTTGACTACAATGTGGCTCTATCACTCGTAGTATTTGTGGTATCCAACCATAGAACCATACATGCATACATAAACTCACACCTTTATCCCCGAAGGGGTAGGCAGAGGCGCCACCAGGACACCCACATTTCGCCTCGTATGTTCCGTCCCACGATGTGATAGGGGGCGAGCCTATCGCCATATCGGGCACAAATTCCTGACTCCGGGCTGATAATGAATAGAAAAATCCAATATCACTTTGCCCGACCCGGGACTCGAACCCGAGACCTCAGCTTTGTAACCGTACCGTAATACAACTACGCCACCGAGGCAGTCCAGTACCATAGAGCCAATATAGAAAATTAATAACTACACTGGTAATTTTACAGTTATTAAACAATTATTTAGATGAGATCCTTGTGGGGATCCTTGGGAGAAGCCTATGTTCACTGTTTAGCAGTGGCCTTGCTTCCTATGGCTGAATAGATAGATAGAGAGATAGAAACATGTTTTAAATTTCTACACCACTTATTTACACTGTTTTAAACTTATTTTATTTATCTTATATCTGCTCTTTTTTGCACATGCAAATATGTCTGCTCTGGCATAAATAAATGCTGGATACATTTTTTTGCAATAAGGTCAAATATATAAAATATATTTTGTGTCACTGCAGAAATATTTTATTATTATAAACCAACAATTCCTTTTTCTTAATAATTCTTTTGAGTGGGGTTACAAAATAAATCTATCTTATCATAGAATTGGAACTGTGTGTGTTGTTATAAGAGGAAATTACCTTTTCTAATGGAAGAAAGTTTTCATTAAAAATACTATACATCCTCTTGACTGCAATATGTCTCTCTTCATCCAGGGGTAATGTCACATCTGAGTGTTGAAAGAGTGGGTGTTCCTCCATGAACCTCCATATCTTGTGCTAAAAATGAAAGGGCAATTATTTTATGCTAGTTATTATATCTTATCCTAAAATGCCACCATAGTTACCTAAGGGAGGGTAAGAAGACTTTATTACTCAAGGGAATTAAATAGTAATAACATGATTGATCTAAAATCAGCAATGGTATCCAACCAATATGCTGGATGATAAATGATAATAGAGCCTAGTGGTGCCATGTTGTGTTCTGGATGCCAACTACAAATTGATTTTAATATTAATTTCCATACAATTTTTTTCTTGGGAATTGTTAACTTATCTGTACAGGATTCAAACCTGCAACCATTGGCTCACGGAGCTAACTTATGCTTCTACTTGTCAGTTAATTGGCTAACAAAATAGTTTAAATTAACTAGTACAGGTTTGGGGAAAAAACTGAATATGCCATCATCATTAAAGTTAACTTTGTGTATCTGATTTGTAATAGTTAATCATAATTGTAAAATTCAATTTAATTTGTAATTTGTTATTATAGCCAGTTTTATATCATTATTAGGTGCCATCTTCCAGTTGTAATTTCTTACTTCCTTACTTTCTTATTTAGCAGATAATGAACCTTTTTGGACAAGAGTATAGTAGTTAATCCCTCTTCCAGGACTCTAGAGAATGCCAATATGATTTTCTCCTCTCTAGATGCTTCCCTAACATAGGGAAGTCGCTAAGGCTAACAATTAATATTAAAGAATTCAAACCATCTACTATTTATTATAATATGAGCTATAAACAGCTTCACTATATTTACAGAAAAGTTCCCAAAGAACCCATTTTTTGTCTAACTTTATACAATTATGAAATGAATAAAAAGATGTACAAAAATAACACAACTTATTAAATTAAATATCTGTAAAGGAGAATTTGTAACCGTTTCGTCTCATTGTTCTATATTTTTTGCACTTACCTTTAAGTTTATAGTGTTCAAAGTCTCATAAACTAGTTTCAGTCGCCTCCAATCGAATGTTGCTTTCTTCCTGTACACATCCAAAGGTCCCGATGGTAAATCCGGGAACAGCTCCTTTAATTGCTCATCAGTAACCTTCTGCTCAGTCCCCATTGTAGCACAGTAATGTTGTTTCGAACCGAACTTTGTTCTTTGCCTAAAGTGATAATTACGAAATTTTTATGGCCGAAAAATAACAACTTATCACAATTTATTGTCACGATATCTTATAAGATTATTTTGTAATTTATTTGAAAGCACGTACCTAGTCGTACAATATAAACATTTAGTATATTCCACCAGACGACGAATAGTCAACATTGAATGGCAGTCACAAGTTTTTATCATAACTTGTAAATTCTAATGAAAACAATTTACTTTACGAAACGTCACATTGGCAAAATTTAGATAAATATGGACTTTGACTACATGATATAAAGTTTATTTTTCTGTACAGAGTGAACTGTCAAGTGTTAGTGTTAAATGCGGTCGTAGTCCGTACCAAAGAGTAATATAATCACTACGTTATAGTCCGTACTAAGTTCAAAGGTTTGGAACGGTTTATAATAAAACAAACCAAATTAAATTTTGAATCTACATAATATATTGTAAACAAATAATTGCATCATAATTATCTTAATTTATAAGTTTAGTTATAGCAATAATTAAGTTGCAACTTAATATATTTTTAAATATTAAAGTATTTATCATACTAATCCTATTAACCATAGGTCATGTCACAACTCACAATTAGTGCTTAGTAGGTTAGTGGTTAGTGAACTCATGTTAAACAATAACTGTGTATTTCCATATGATTTAACATACAATACCTAAATAAATACCGTACGGTACCTTTCACACTTTATGCTATGTTTAAAAAGTCTAGGTCTAAGGAGTTCGCCCTGCCACCTAGTTAGTAGTTTGTTACAATCAATGAGGTCACTGGTCCCAGATTTTTATACTTGAGCCATAGAACTTGAGCGGACATCAGAAACGAAATCTGCGAGCACTGAGTAAGTTCTTTATTAGGTAATTTATGAGTCACCTAAGTAATCTGTGATTTATGACAAGTGTCTACCTACCAGGCATTAAGCAGGAGAGCAAAAGGAAAGAGTGGGAAGATTGTGTGATTCCGTAGGAGTAGTGTTGTGTAATTTTCGGAAAAATTCTATTTTTCGGAAAACAATCAGGAAATTTTTCGGAAAAATTTCAAAATTGAAAAATAATGGAAAAATTCGATTATTTAACTTAATTGTAGGTTTTTGTTTTCTATTTCTCCCTGAGTTTCGATTTACCCCGTTTTTCAGGAATTTATGATTCGTTCGAAATTTAAAAATGGAAAAATATCGGAAAATTATCTGAAATTTTTCATATTTTTCTGAAAAATTGAAATATTTCATTTGGAATATTTTCTGAATTTTTTTATGTCCCAACAGTACGTAGGAGTGATAAAGACGGAAATAATATTGCGGTACGGTACAGTTTTTTTGTTACATTTCTTTTTACCTTATTAGGTTTTCAAACTTAAGCCTTTTATCCTAAACTTAGGGTAAACGAATTATGCGGACATCATTTTTGGAAAAGTTGTAAAGTCAATGTCCGTTCCTGGGGTCAGCTGAGGTCCCTGCACCCTATATTCAAGTTACTCTAACTCTGCCATGTCCCTCCAAAGCAAAGAATACAATTGGGTTAGTCTGGGAATACAATAGAATAAAGACACTAGCCACTACCTCCGAAGTCTGATTATCGCGCGACGCTGAGCGGCTGAAGTCACGTTTGATTACGTTCCATATAGCCTTTATCCTTATTTTAAGAAAGAAAATGTTGTATCTTTTTCTAATACGTCGTAAATGTATTAAGCTATCACTTTCGTGTATACAATAAAATAAATGTGTTACTTGTTAGTCATAGTAATATTTCAAAAGTCAAAACAAAAGTTGAGTTTGCTTTTGTGGGAAAACTTTTTCAAGTTAATTTGCCGGTGTTATTTTGAATAAGTGTTATGAGGGTAATCTTTAGCATCCTATGGCACGAGTTGGGGGTTTGGAGGGGGTGGAGGTTAAGGGGGGGAGTGTCCCATCTCCCCTGGTACCACTCCCATGAAAAGGTAACGCACCGTTCCTGAGATAAAGTAATTAATGTAAAACCTAACCTCAAAACACTTGTTGTCAAAACAAATTTGCTTCTGCAACGTCTCCGGCGCTGCGGGAAGTGCAGCCCCTTCGCCCTTGCGTAACAAAGCATAGGCACTCATGCTCACCTCCGCAGCTTCGGCTTGCTGGTCGCCTCCGGCGACCAGCCTCAGCCGCTACGGCTCGCACGGTTGCCTATACTTCGTTACAGCGGGCGGGGGCTGCTCTCCTTCCGCGCCTCCGGCTTTTTATATACACTCTAGGGGTGGGACCCAAAAGACTACGTGAAGTCGGGGTGCCCCAAGTCAGTTTTGGGACAAAGTCGAGCTATTTTACCCACAAAGTTGGTACACTAACTACCAACCGAACAAACGGAATGAACTAAAACAAATGACACTGACACTTATCGCAACTCGTAAATATATTTTACACGTTCCGTTTCACCACTTTTTCACTAATTTTTAAATCACAGACTATATATGTGACATAATATTATCGATTTGTTTGTCAGTCGCCCAAAATAACGTTCCGTTTTACCTAAAGTGTGATTTGAGGTTAGAAACTATTATATTAATTTCTCGAAAACTATGCCTTGCCTTTTAATAAGAGTGGTAACGTTGTAATCAGGGACCCAATCCCTAATACCTTTGATCACTTTCACCCCTCAACTCGTGCCATAATATCGTAAAGTCCAGCCGTTATACGTTATGTACCTATTAAACTTTTGGAAAAATGTTCGGCAGCTTTTACGAAAATGTCAGTATTGGAATTAAGTTAATGCTTACAACGTGAAAGCTACAGTGCTGTCTTTAATTTGTACGATAGTTTCAAAACAAATAATCGTGGAGTTCTTTAAAAACCCTGTATTCTATATTTAATGTGGTCTGGCAGTTATAACTTTATCAAATACTAATTTCCTGTTATTTTTTTTACCATTCCGGACACGAAATTAGTTTTACGATATCACAAGTGATTTAATTAATATAATTGGTATTTCTTGGTGCCACTCAATCTATAATATAGTGGTAATAGACTACTTTGAGACATTATTTGATGCACTCATCATCAAAGCTCAAAGCTAATGATGAAAAAGTATTTAGTAATTAGTGAAATAACAGTAGTGGACCAGAGCCTTTTCTAGAGCAAAGCATTTTGAATCCGATCTTGGGCATAACTAAATAATGTTAGATATTGAACTTTCTGGTGTTATTTAAACTGAACTGTGCAACTAGACTAAATATATGAGTAAGTTAATGTAGTTACAATGACACTATGTGGTAGAGCCAGTTGGTTGTCAGTCATGTCAATGGGTGGCTCGTCTGGGCCAGTAGTGCTGTCTTACAGGAGATTGACGTACAGTGACAACTTCACCATCCCTTTCCATTTGTTGAGCGGAATTGCCAGATGCGTAATACCCCTTTCTTCTACCCAAGAATTTTTCTTTGTGCCCCCTTCCCGATTTGATGGTCCATCACCACATCTATGATCCGAGCGTTGTGGATATTCATGGGTGACAGTGATCCCTTACCGTCAGGTTACCGGTTTGCTTGTGTAATGACTTGAAGCAAAAAAACGTCATAAAACGATAAACTAGCACACTGTTTCATTGAACCATATTGGTTGCAGCTTAAAAACTTGTCTAACTACACTTAAGTGCACTATAAATATATGTGTAGATTTGAACTACATCAAACAAACATTTGTTAACGTGGGGATTGAACAAGTGGGTTTTAGTGTTCACTAGCGTAGGATTTGTAAAGGAACCAGGGTGGGGTACAATATCTGCAGAATGTCAAGCTGGAAGGCCATTGATACTGGCCTTGATACCCCTTTCGGCATCTCCAAAATCCCTGGGTGAGCTTAACAGCTTTCCTCTGACAAAAAGATAGACAAGCGGCCTCCATTTTATAGCTGGTGTTGAACTTTACTTGACATAAAGGCTGTTGAAGGATATTGGAAACATTACAGGAGTATTCTCTCTGCTAACTGAAGTATCATCATTGATTGCTAATCCTAAACTTTATTTGTGTTAACTGGCTTTTGCGAGAGAGTAATTAAAAATGAGAAGTGCTTTGAAAAATAAGCCATACAATCTAATATTTTGTTCCGTTGTATCCAATAGTGATGTCCAAACCCTGTGTTGTTTAAGTCTTCCTCACCCTAATTATAACAACACCCTACAACTAACCCAGCCATAAATAATCAAAAAGAAAAAATGTGTTGTCAAAAGAAATAGGAGAAGCTGTGACTGCCATTTTGCATCCTGTGGATTATTTTGATAATTTTATTTCAGTATCACTAAATCAGCTCATAAATCGCCCACTGCTGGCCACAGGATTCCTTTACAACCGAGAATTCGATTGAGAAGGCTGAGGCCGTAGTTCACCACAATAGTCTAGAAGAGATTGACAGACTTCAAATGCCATGTATTTTCTTGTATAATATCTGTGGCATCCAGATTTCCACCCACTATCACTAGCAAAACACAATAAAAGCTTTTTTTTATTTCAATGAATGGCGAGATGAGCATGCCATTCGCCTGATATGACCAATCATGTACAGTAGCAAAACCAAAGAACACCATGAATTACAAGGCAATGCCCGACATTCCACTGCGCTCGCCATCCTGAGACATAAGATGTTAAGTCTCTTTATGTCCAGTACTTACTCTGGCTGCAATGTCCTTCAAACCAGAACACAACTGAGCATTAAAACTGCTCTTTAACTTGTGCATAAACATCTTGGGACCCAGAAAACATACTTTGCAATCTTGAGTTTGGATCCCAGTTTTGCGTGTCAATTTGACAAATCTTATTTTTGTTACCCAGAACAGGAATTTGTGCCCGGCATGGCGATAGAGTCGCCCCGTTAATAAATTTGGCGAATGAAAGACGGCGCTAGGTTGCTTCTGCCCACCCCTGTGAGGAGACACGCATGCGTATTAACAATAACTTAGCCAGAATAACCTGTTAGAGGTTCTGATCCTTAACTTCGTCTTAACTGATATATCCTCGGTAGTATAGTGGTGAGTATCCCCGCCTGTCACGCGGGAGACCGGGGTTCCCCGCCGGGGAGTACTGCAATCCCATTTTTGTACAATTATATTGTTATTATTCTAAATATTAGTATGTTAAAATATGTTTTTTTTTTATATTTGTAGTAAAAATCTTACGAAATTTTATTAAATCGTTTGAAGCTTGGGCTTCACCGTAAGAGACAAATTGAATTTAAATAGCATTAGAATATTTCATGTTATTGCTTATTACCTTTTAGTTTTGCATATTGTTTTTCGTCTGTTTAACATTTTTCTGATAATTTTCGTTGTCTACAACGTCCAGTTAGCTTACCTTTGATACATGACAAGCTTCGGTGTTCGGTACAAGTTCAACGTGTGTGTCCTTACTGGACATTATTATGAGTAAAGCATTCCCTTTTCGGCTTACTATGTACTTTCTCCCTTACTATATCGACCGCAGCGTAGTGTAATAATTTATGTCGTGTTGAATCTAAATAAAGTAATAATACTCAATGAAAAGAAAAAGAAAGACTAAATCTGAACTAAAACGAATTTTACCTACATTTATACAATTTGCTATTCAAGGGTCATCAAAGTAAAAAAAAATCAATATGAATGTAAACATACCCATAGTTATAGTGCTATATTTAAATAAATACAATTTAGGTACGGTCTTCCGCATTGCTAGCTTCACGTACGTCGCGTCGTTGAACAATATCTCGGCTGGGCGTTTTTATGGCAACGTTACGTTGTGAAATATTTAATGGAACTCCAACACTTCAAAACGGTGCAATCGTGCTGATGGCTCGGGCGGCGATCGCTCTGACCGTCTGCGCACTAAAGTGATCTGGAATGGTGACTGTGGATAGGCTATGAAAAATTCAAGCGAATACTTGTGACTGAATTGGTTGGGAAATGGGTGAGAGTATGAATGAAATTGGTTACGATGTCGAGACAAATGTTTCTGGTCAACTAATACCCGGTTTTTGGTTTTGTGTGACTGAACAGTGAAAATTAGTATTTTATATCTTTGATACAGAATATGATTAATACAGAATATCGAATTGTATTATTATGATGTTAAAGAGCTGTTGGAGCTATGACTGTTGTGTGTATTGAAATACTAAGTACCCGTATATTAACTATCTCGGTAGCACAGTTGTATGTAAGTAGTTGTATTTCCGGGTCGGGCAAAGTGACATTGGATTCATTATCAGCCCGCAGTCAGGAATTTGTGCCCGGTATGGCGATAGGCACGCCCCCTATCGCATCATGGGACGGAACACATAAGGCGAGACGTGGGTGTCCTGACCTCTGCCTACCCCTTCTGGGAAAAAGGCGTGATGTTTATGTATGCATGTAAGTATATTAACTCAAATAGTTTTATTATAGTGGTCTGTATGCTCACTAATAGCCGTGGCTACTCGCCTTTAAATACCCACTTGCAGTATTATCTTAAACAATAAAAAAACCACCAATCCATAATGCATTACTCCAAGCGTAACGTTAAAACAAGCCACAGTTTAAAACTGGAGTCCCGTTACGTAGCCATCTCGTAAAATATTTCGTGCACCGAAGGACTTGGCTTTATTTTACCGCTCCGACGTGCATGGAAAAATCCCCAATTCCATTGAAGCGCTGTTTGTGCCACATTCGCCGGAAACCAGCTACCTGAGGTGAGGATTTGTTTATATTTAAGAAATATTGGATGAGATAAGTCACGAGTTCTTTTATAAATATGAAAATTCGTTAGTATATAAAATTCTGGTGTTATTCTCATCGGCTCTTATATAAACTATTCGCGTCTTTGTCACGGTGTCAAAGACTGGCGTTGCTTTTTACTGGAATGGAGTGAAAGGACATTCAAACACTGCCATACAGCGACCATCCTTCGTGATGCGTAAAAACGACCAATGCGAACCACGTAAATAGGCACCACTTTGCAGGATTAACTAGCTTTCACCCTGTTTTTAAACCACAGCGTAAATGGCTTGTCTAGCAGAAGATAATACCGCCAGTGTCTTCTGTATTCCTACCAGGTTTTCAATCCCTTGTGGCTAGATAGATACACATTTTCATAGGTAGTATTAACATTATGAGCTTGTACTAGACACCTAAAAATACACACACATCATACAACATACAGTTGTGTTTGATTGGCAATCAAACAAAAAAACCACACAATATGTTTACAAACTGAAACACTTCAACTGTTCGCCACTGCGGGTTTTCAATAGAAAATTGGAATGAAAATTCCCGTTTTGAATGGGAACAAGAGAAGCGCCCGTGAATGGCCCAATCAGCCTGATTCGTACTCGGGATATTTTAAAATGGGCCTTGGTTTGTATAGGTTTATTGTTTATTGTAAATTATTTGCCGGCTATTGGACTTTTGTTACTTTCGATTGTTTGTTAGGAATTATTGGGTGCTAATGTCGTTGAGTGAGATCATTTGTTGTCCATTTCTTAACATTAAGTACGTGGTTATATTCCAAATGTAGAGCTATGGTACAGACATCGACGTCTTTGCTCGCGACAACAAATATTTATACAATCAAAATAATTACCTAAACATAATAAAAAAATGTTTAAAGTGAATTGCATAATACGAGTACTCGTATAACAAGATGCATTCTTATTAAATGAGCCAAAAATACAGTATACTCGAAGGCTGAATTCAACATAAATCAATCGTAATTCAGAAGATGAAAACACATAATATTCTGTACAATAGGCGCACAACTCCAATTAAGAATTGATTATTTGGCCCAATTTCAAATATAAAAATCAGAGAGCTATGAAAAATATTCAGGTAGATTTTTATGCGTTTGACAAAATTCGTAGGAGAAATTCTCATCAGCAATGAGAGACAAGTAGTTTTATTTTTTAGTCCGTATAATAAATAACAACTGTCTTAAGATTAAAGCCTTTGTTATCGTCATAAGGATCTGTCGATGTTTTTAAAACAGATGAGAAATAATAATAGATATTACTTTGTACTTTTTAGGAGTTCATTTTCAATTATATGCTTTTAGAGCTTTAAGGTTTTACAATTTAGCTATCCCTAGTATTAAGCTCTATGTTTCTCTTTCCTTTGACTCCATTTAAATAGCGTAATTTCATAAAAGGCACTCCATTCTGTTGTGATCGTTTACCCGATGTTAATTAAAGTTGTTCTATAACAACTCACAATATGTCGTTTACGTTTGACGTCTTTCGCGAAGGCTGTGGGGCAAAGTTTAAGTGAGCTTTCGAGCGCGCAACAGAAGTTTTGTCAGTAGCGATCCGAGCGGCAGGGGTGGTGTACGCCCTTTGCCGCTAAGTTTCCCGCCAATATGAGCGCGAGAGGTAAACGCACGTTCCATTTTCAAATATATTAAAAAAAAAAAAAGTAGCAAAGGAAATATTTGAATAAACCTTTGAAAGTCATAAATTATTTATTTATCGTGTGAAATAGGTAAATTTAAAAATGAGTTATGTGTTTTAATGGAATTAACCGAGAAAGCTTGGAAAAATAAATATGATTTATTAATCTTATATAAAATCTAGGTGACTTTTTAAGCAATGATTTGTGACGACGAATTAAAATAATAAATATTTTGTTACAGTTACGTTCCTGCTAATTCTTGCCTGTTCTGAATACATTAGTTGTTTTGGTAAGTGACCATTTTTTATGTTTTCATGCAAATTTTATCTTGATTTTGAATTACTTACTTTTGTTCTTTCTTTTACATTGATATGGTCAATAATTATAAGTTCAATTCATTTAATTTTCTAGTTCATGGAATCAATAGAATATGACGTTGTTGTCGAAGTTTTAAAAAAATGTAACATTTAAATAATACGCGTTTTATTATGGGTTTTAAATGTTAGCAACAACCCGAAACCGAAGCCTTGGTAGGACTCCCATTTTTTACCTAGTACCTAATATAAATCAAATATTTCCTAAATGTAGAAAGTGATGCTTTGTATTTATTTTAATAACAGTTAACAAAGTTCCACCCTTTACTTAAAGGCCGGCACTGTACCGGCGATGCTTCTGGTGGATGGCGTTAGCTACTTAATACATACCGTCAGGTAGCCTAGCCTGTCTGCTCGTTTGCATCATATTCGATATAAAAACTGTATCTAACTTTATGGAAATAAGAAAAATCTGAGATTCTAAAGAAATTGTGTGTTGTAATGAGGGTTTTAAAACGTGTGTGCAAATTTATTCTTGAATATAACGCATTTAGCAAATAAGTCAAGATTCAGAACGTATAATTGTTTATCGTATAAAAAATTCAAACACCTTTTACCTTTAACAAAGCACAGTATCAATCTAAAAAAATAGTTTATTAACATAAGTTATCCAAAATATATTATAGTCTTTTTATCTGGTTTAGTATGCGGCTTCCGCTTGGATAATAGTAATTATACAGATAACATATTTTGTACGGTCTATATAGTATATTTCGTGTTTGGTGATTATCTGTAAAAAAATCCGTTAAATAAAGCAATCATCCTACTTTATAAATATAGATAAATACACACAAGGGTCACATTCATAATTCAGACCCCACACTTAAACACACGTCTCGTGTCGTGGGTATCAGAAAGTATAAGATACTTTTGGTCATAGAACACCCAGACCGTCACAAACATTTGGGCCATAGTCGACATATTACACAAACATTTGTGTTGAACCTGCGGCCTCTCGTTTTAGACGCCGCTCTCAGTCAACCGCACCACAGACGCAGACAATTGTTATTTTAACCTTATTTTTAAATTTTTCTATGTTAAAAGTTTTATCAATATTATTTGCCAAAATCATATTCTTGTTCAACCAAGTATAAGCTGAAATATCAGCTTACTAAATCGCTGATTTTCATCACCCAGGTATGTAAATTCCCTTCGTCAGCTATTTAATTTTATAAACGCGCAGATGTGCTTACGCGTCGCTTAGTATTTGATCACCGGGATGTTTCTACATTACTTCCGTACGATTAGTCCCATCTCGATTGATTTAAACGCTCTTTTTCCGGTTAAACGGCGCTTTGATCAAATTTTACAGCTTCTGATGAATAGCGACATCGTGGAATTTAAGAGAAAATTTGTTGGATTCAGGTGATTGGATGGTGTATCTAGTTTAAGGTCTGTTGGTAGAATATTTCAATGAGCTCGGTAAAGACCTTATGCAGTGGTGGAAGAAAATCGACACACTTATGTCGCATTTCGTGCTCAGCTTGTATAATGTATTTGGTTTTGGGCAGGCCGGCATAATTGGGTCGCGTGATGAATATCTCCCGCCAGTAGACCTATTTCGGTTGCATTAGCATTAGGTGTATTGTGGTCCAATACTGTATCTGTCTGCATCTGCATCAGCCCATATACGTCCCACCGTAGGGCACGGGACTTCTCTACAATCTAGAGTACGATTGAAAAGGGTTAGGCCATATAGCCCCCCACGCAGGCCTAGTGCGGGCTGGTCCAATACTGGTGCCAGAGAAAAAATCTAAGAAATCTCTGCTCACTCTCTTCTTGACTATCTAACCGTGATAAAATTATTAACAGGAGTACACTTAAATGAAATTAATGGTAACAATAAAGACGATGTTTCTGTTAACTTTGTGCGGGCGTTGTATTGAATTTTAATTAGTTGCTAGTTCCAATCAAGCTCCAATTGTCAGTTCTGTATACATTGTATTTTATTATGGTTTATTATCAGGAATTGAGAGTTTTTTAAAGATTGTAGGAAAACTACGCTTACTATAAGAAGATCGAATTGCTCGTCTGGTCATTCTGGCTAATAAAAGATACTTCATTTTATCGATGATACATAATATGAATTTCCAAAAAAAATATTGTACTCGGTCGACACCGAGTTGTGCTGCTAGTCTCGTAGTAAAGGAGAAGTATGTCAAACAATGCGTATACAAAGTTCAGGATACTTTTTATTCTCATAGAAAACTTTCTTCCTGCGTCATGTGAAGCAACATTTGTACAATATTACTATGTACATTGTGTGCAACACTTTTGTTGAAATAACGAGAATAAAAAACGTTCGAATGTAACGAAACTTTGTAGTCTGAAACTACACCGCTCGGGTTTTTGTAACCGGAAAATAAAACTAAATTGATTTAACTTTGTTTCACGTCTATTCCGCCATGTCGGTGCGAACTTAATCGGATAGATTTTTATTACATTTTTGAAGTTTTTTTTGTTGCCGAAATTGCATGTGCAAATGTTAGAATTTATTTAACTGCGGCTGCTTCAGTATACAAAAAATGGAGTTGAAATTTGTGTTTTCGCTTGTACGTACTCTGTGGAAACTGGAAAAATATACGTAACTAACTTTGGTTCAGTGGTTAGTTTAGTCTCCGTACCTTTTTGTCGTATCATTATCGCTTCTGTTCTATAACATGACTTATGGTCTATGGTCTATGGTTCTATGACCTATGGTCATATATAGGTGTTTAAGATATATATACATTATTGTATGAGTTTTATTCCTTTTCGCTCTTCTTCCACCTTGTTATCCCCCAGTTAGTAATAGAATGGTTTGGTTAATAATCTTTTAATCAGTCACCCGAATAACTTCAACCCTTCTAAGAGTTTTTCCCTTTTCCCTAAGCAGTCAGCAATTTTTTGTTACTTATGTGAATTCTAATTTTTATTTTGTAAGTTTAAAGTATATTACGGGTTATTCACATTTGTATTTTTTCAATTGATTTCTAAATTTAATGTCTTTCAATGTTTCGTATACTTATTCAATTGACCATGATCAATTAAATTAAACAGTCGAGACTATTTTTTTATTTCTGCTATAAAAAAAGAGTAATATATTGCTGGTGGTAATATATTATAACTTCAATCTGAACATAGTATGCGTATTACTGCTGAGCTAATTGCCTCTCGTAACATCATACAAGTGGGATTCAGAACTTGGTCCACCACACTACCCCAATAAGTTCAACAATTTGTCGGAATTATCCAGCCCGAACAACAACCACATGAACTTAGTTTTATACTGCTTTGATTGTGCCACATTTATTAGTTTATCAGCGGCTAGTACGGCGTACAGAGCGTGTATTCATTGAGTTAGCTCGCTGTGCATCCCAATGCAGCAAAAGTGCTGTTATTGTTGCTGGATTTTGGATTGCACTTAGTTTATTCCCATGTAGAATTGGCTATTGAGAAGTATTTTTTTTTTATTGTTTATTTGGGAAACATGCAATCATTAAGTCCTTATGGCTAAGTTTTAATTGCAGAAACAAAAATCAGCATCTAATATTACACAATAGCTCCGAAAAAATGTATTGTTGACAAAAAATATAATTTATTTAAACATTTTTAGAGAAAAGATAAAATAAAGTTAGATATTAAAAACAAAAAATAAACTGTATGCATATTGACAAAATTAATAACAATCATTAAAAAATAATACTTAATAAAAATAACATAAAATATAACACATAATCGAAGAGAAAAAAATATTTAGGATTCATTTCTTCACAGATAACTATTATATTCTAGAATGTAGAAGAATAGAGCATCCCAGAAGGAATACGCTGAAACTTCATGCGTTTCAAAGAGGATGTGTAAGACGTAGATTGTAGACCGTTACAGAAATTATTTAATTTTTTCTATCACTATGTGACAAAGCTGAATCCATTAAGAACTTTTAGTCACGCAACTTAAAATAATCGCCCCATTAAGGATTCTAATCCAAAGATTTCCAATTAACAACACACTAACAAAACCATCAATTGGCTTTACGTAAGACCTTCAAAGTAGGCACTACTTTAAAACTAACGTAACAAAGTAACATTTATTCCCCATAAATTTTAGATCACTAAATTGGCTGTTGAAACATAAACGATACAAAAAGGATTATACAAATAACATGGTGTTTTGTAGCCATTACTGTTGTTAAGTACTTGAACTGAAACCTGTAATTTTGCTTTCCAACTACACTAGGGATACATGTTACAGAATAAATTGATAGGTCTTGAATTTATAATCGTTTGTGTCTTTTATTACGTAAGCTCCTGTAAAGGTCACGATATAAATAAATACACCCAACAGTCACATACATGACACTGACCCCACATTAGGATCAATTAAGTCTTGTACCGTGGGTATCAGGAACTACGAGAGACTTTTCGGTCTCACAAACACCCAGACCCGGGACAAATAGTTGTGGGCCTCACAAACATTAATTGTCTCGATGCGGGGATCGAACCCGCAGCCTCTCGTTTCACAGCCGGCGTCTAAACTACTGCGCCGCGGTGGCTGTCAATATTATTATTGTTTTACTCATATTATCAGCTTATATGTCTCACTGCTTGGCACAAGTTACTACCCACATAATTGAAGGGTGTATGAGCCTCAGCATTGGGTCAATGCATATACTTAAACGAGATTATATTAGCACAAATGATTTTGTTGACGGCTAATTTCAATTGTTGAAGCTCGGTAGTATCTACAAGTCAATATGAGAAATCCCGCAAGAATTGATGACAGCAGGCAGTTGGTTTTAAATCATAAGCCAAATCAGTCTACAATATGGATAAAGTAATATTACACCGAACAATATAAGCGTATAAAAGAGAAGATCGCGAAAGAAGAGCAAATCTATGAGTTAGAAATACAAATAATTGCCACAATTAATGTAACATTTCACAATCACAAGTATAATCAATTGATGTCAATTGTCAATATAACACTGATTTCGACTGGTCAATCTAACTTGGGAACCGTCATTCGCCTGTCTAATTCACGGTCGAGCCTGGTAGGATCAAATAATAAGTACAAATTAATTGTTTTATCTGCGTGTATGGGAGCAGTGTCCATTACGATTTCATTCTGGGAATTAACCCCGAAAATTATTGCCTTTATGCGTAATACGGTGTTTTCAGAATGTTCCACCATATTGCATTTTGTGGTGGACATAAATTTGCCAGGTAATGCGTTTTTTAAATTTACGAACAGTTGTAATGCCAGTGTAATTTTCGATGCATGTATTTTTTTATGTGAAAAGTGAGGAGTCTCTACTGAAAATTCTGCAAATTATCTGTTTAGAGTGTGCCTTGGCTTGGGGTAAGGTTACGACATGTAATGGAATTTGTAAACCCGCATCAAGTTATTTAATCGGTGCTCATGTGTGTGCGGATTTGTACATGTCTGAATGTATGAGTGCAACGGAAAATGTAAGATGTTTTTTTTATTACTTAAAATATTGTAAGTGAATCTACTGTTAGCAAATTACCATCACTTACCTTTAGATGTTCGGTTTCTGTTAACTTTGTACTACTAAAATGTAATTGGAAGTACATACTATATTTTACAGTAAATTTTTCCTTATTTTTTTTATTAGTTACTTTATAATTTTGTTGGCTTTGTGACGAAAACGCTTTTACACTTTTTCTCTCTAAAATCATACCCAAGCCAAATCCGAAAACAGGAATCAAAGTACAGTAGTGAGAAACGTAGCAATCTGAGTTGTCCAAATGGAAATGGTGTTGGAAACTACAAAGTTAAATCTGATAGGACCGTCTGAGGAACTTGTGTGACTCCATGATTGTATTCAAATCTCTTATAAACCTACTTTGTGTTGGAATTGATGCCTCAGACTTCAGAGTCAGCAAGGATTTGGTAGAGCTGTCTTGTTGAAATCTGTCGTGTTGGACGTTGGTTAATTTTTGTATTGGAGCTGGATAGCTTTGCTTTTCGTTGATTGAGAAACACGGATTATACTATTTTTAAAAGATTGAAAAGGAAGAGGGTACAATTTACAAAGCTTATTGTAATGGGTATAAGTTTCGAGCAAGACGTATTCAAATAAACAACTTGTGAATAAGCCTGTGTTCTTATAGTCTACAGTGCCTCGTTTTAAATATTGTTATATAATATTTTAGAATATTGTAGTAAAATATATTGGGTAAAACCTCTGTGAACATGATGTTGACCCGCAAACTACGCATTTTCCAGTACCGTTACATGCCCAGTTCTAGTCCTGTTCCACAAAAACATCAATAACTTCCATTTCCTGCCAATTATCTATCCACATCCATATTAAACTTTGATAAAGCTATTTATACGTGCCACTGACTATTCAGAAACTTCACAGCTACGGATCAAAGTGCTCGAATGCACTCCATAACAAATGGCCCAGTAAAATGGGAGCCGGCGACTGGAGCATCCAGATATTCGAGACGGCAATCCCTCAGGACGCCGCGTGAAATCCGTGCAATGTGATCGGGAATTATTGATGGCCCGGTTCCCGTTAGTACCTTCACTGCCGTACGGCTAATGTGCTTCGTGAAACTAGCTGCGTTTTTTGATATAATATTTCTCGTATTCTCAACGTTCTATTTCTTTTGATTGATTTGGTTTGAATGATTTATTAGGGCCTTTGATGTCGTTGAATGCTTTAGGGCTTTGATTGCCATGAATTTATTTGTTTGCTATGAACATTAAAGGATAACAGTACTATTATAGTCCTTGTTTTGTTTAACAGATATTTGTACTTTGTTATTTGAGTCTCGATAATTATCAGTTTGAAAATGTTAAAATTTTCATTGGGTTATAGTTTGTCGTGTCTTAGACTAGATTTATTATAATCAAAGGCATTCCAAATTCCTTAATAACCTCGAGAAATATTGTCACTGACTAAGTGTATGCCGTCCTTTGATGTTTCAAAATCAAGTAAAATTTTAATTGCTAATGTTGAAGTTTATAAAGAAAATACTGCTGTACCTTATCAGAATATTTAAAGTGGAAACTAATAAAGTTTATTATGACTTATTGAAGGTATTTACATTAATTCAATATCCATAGTTTAATGATTATTTTTAAGGTAATGTCTTGGTGATTAGATGTCACATTTTTAACTTCCATATACCATAATTTCGAAAACGTTCTTTACTTTCTTCCAAAACATGTTGTTTTTCACAATTTAAATAATACTTTTATCTTGTACTCTATCCTTCAGATGTTATGTCACTAATGAGTTCAGGCAACTCAACTGGCTTAATATTTTCACTCATACGAAACATTGTTTGGACTGTAGTCGACAACGCCGGCTAAATATTTACTTCGTAACAACTTACTGAAATTATATTTATGTTTCCTAATTGAAATGAAAGTGTATGTTGATTAATTCTGCTTCTACGTTGTGCAAATATTTGATGGGTAAATATAAAATCTAATAAATAGGAAGTCAAGTAATTTTTTTACCTTCACCGGAGATAGTACCGAACAAATCCTTTGGGTTTTCGCAAGCATCTGCCCATTCTCGGAGTTGATTCCTGCAATATTGATGAGCTCGAACCTATTTGCATGCCTACAAATGTGTCTGAAAACGAACGTTAAATTGATATAGATAGGTTTTTGATATGGAGTGATTTCTTTTGGTAAACAATATGTTTTTGGTTGTGTTCTGTGTTTTATGTTCGTGTTATTGCGCCTGACAAAGTTGTAGGTTCTCTTAAAGTTGCCGTAACATTTTATTCTCTAATGGAGTCTGCGTTTAAATTAATACTAACTAAAATATTCGTGATGATGGAAAACGTAGTCTAAACGTCTCTTACCGGCATCGCAGTTGAAAATGTACTTAGAGTGCTTGAGTTAAAGTTTATTAAGTGAAAATATGTATTTGAATACAATGAGCTTTTGTATATTATAAACCGGGTTGTATTTAATTTTTTCTTCGTCGTCGAAGTAAAGCAAGCAAGTTTTAATAGAATGTCTAATACAGACGGCATCTTGTGCGGCGCATATAATTGTTTGAGAAAAGATTCTGTTGGCCGCCGAGTGAACTGTTTTGCGGTTAAGAGGGGACGAGCTTCAATAGCGTTGAGGATTTTTGTATAATCGTTTCTAGATTAAAATGTATCGTGGATTTAAATGCAGGTACTGGCAATTGCAGCGTGTATTGGACCGTTACTTTTGAAGTAGACGGACTTAACGGAGTAAGATTGCAGGAAGTTGCTATGCTTACAATTCACTGGGGTGCTTGGAGTGAGCTTGTGTCTAACATTGGGCTTCCCGTGGCTGACAATGATGATGTTTTTTATGCTGGTTAAATGGCTATACACATAATGACAAGTGCATTTAAATATCAATAATTTGACAGCCTCCGTGGCGCAGTTGGTTAGACGCCGGCTGTGAAACGAAAGGCCGCGGGTTCGATCCCCGCACCGAGACAAATGTTTGTGTGAACCACAAATATTTGTTTCGGATCTGGGCGTTTGTGAGACCGAAAAGTCTCCCGTAGTTCCTGATACCCACGACGCAGTATTCGATCTTAGTGTGGGGTCAGGACTACGTATGTGACTGTTGGGTGTATTTATTTATTTATATCTAGTTTCGAGCAAGCTGGTGTAATTATATCGACTATACTCTATTGAACTGCACAAATCTCACATCAGGTAAATCATAGGCATTTTTCCATACTAAAATAATAATAAAGAAGGCATATTGGATACATGCGAGTTTATATCCCAAGAAAATGAAATTTTACCTCAAGACAAACATGATCACGTGACGCTAGCTGGGGTAACGGCGGCTTATAAAGAATAACCGTTCGCTCAAGACACGCATCATGCTAGCAATATGCGGGATTATAGCTTGTATGTGAAGTTTAAAAGTGGTGTGGACGTGATGTAGGGTGAGTTACACCCTTCTTGGATAAAATTATGTACTATACTGATGTTTTCCTTGCTTAGTGAGTTGGGATACGTTGGATTAATATTTTTAACATAAGTGTATTTATAAAAAAAAAAATGCAATGGAAATAGAATCATGGCTTAGGTACATATTTTTAGTAAAAAAAATTTACCTAGAAAAATTTGATTTATTGATTTTGCTAAATTATTGAGTTTTTGTACATAGTTTTTTTATATTTTGGTATTCAGCTGCATCAATCGGATCGCGAACTTAGTATGCTGTTGTATTGCTGAGAGTCCATACGGATTCATTTTCTATATTTGAAAATTGATCATCCAAAAGTATCTCGTTGAATATATTCTTCATTGTATTAAAAGATTTTTTATAACTTTTACCGATTGCCCCATTCATGTTTCGGACCGTAAAACTTCAAGAAACTAAATTTTTAATGTAATAGTTTTTTTTATCTACTACCACATTAACATAAAACTTATACCTGTCTGAAAGCCCCCATGCACTAATATTACCCACGATTTCCACTCATTTTAAATTTACCTTCGCGACTTCGCACACGTTATCGTGAGCGAAGGCGTTCGATGCGATTTTAATGTTTCTCACCCGGGGTGATCGGCTCATTGCATTATTCATGAGTGCCGGTTCGATTCCAGTGCCACTCGCGTTTTGATTTGATGATTTATTTGAATAAGATTTCGGTTTGGTCTTGGTGGGATTATTGGGGAAATGACATGTAATTTTCTTTTGTGAATTAGTTTTATGCGAGTCTTGTTGGCATGTAAGCGTGTGAGAACGAAATAATATATTGATGTTTTTTGTAGTTAAGTCGGATTTCTCTGATACGTATATGTTTTATTTGGAAAATTATTAGTGTTCATCATTGAATATTTGTTCCAAGGGATGGTTGCTTACCTAATTAAAATGATAATTTGCACAATGCTAACTATAAAAAAAGGAAAGAGCAATTGCATATCGTTGATAAATAAATTTGAATAGGGAACTAAGTTGACACTATTCATTTTTTAAAAGGTTCCATTACCGATCCGGGACAAGATACTCATATACATAAAAATAACTGAAAGGAGACGGATTCCTGACGTCTAAAGAAACAACAAAAAATGGCCAACGTTCATGAAACTTAAAGAATATTTTAAATGAAAAACTTGAAGCATTCTTATTCTGAGATAAATTAAAAACGTTAATGAGTACTCCGTAGAACGGCTGAGAGTTTTACGAACGTAGTCTCCATTCCCAATGGTATTAACTTTTGTTAGGCAAATACAATGTGATGGGGATGTGGGGATGTGGTTTTCGGAAGCTAATCAACAATTTAGTCTAGGATTAGTGAATTACATTCGGTGGTAGTTTTAATTGTCAGTCTGGACAATCTCTTAGCCAAATGTTGTGGGGTTCAAAATATTATGTTAGATTCTATCCAATATGGGAAGATGTGACACCTTCGTACCTCTAAGAACTCTTTGAGTTATGGAATCTGATGACGTATTGTTTCTAAGTAGTGAAATAACAATGTTTACAAAAACTCAGGGTTTCACAATAATTCACGTCTTCGGTCCTAGTTGTTTCTCTTTGGCAATTAGGATATGACGTTTGAAGCTAAAACTCTTTTAACATCTCCGTACTTCTAAGAGCTCTTTGAGTTATGGAATCTGATGACGTATTGTATCTAAGTAGTAAAATAACAATGTTTACAAAAACTTCGAGTTTCAATTTCGTCTCCGGTCCTACTTGTTTTTCTTCGGCAATTTTTTTTAACTCACATCTAGACCTTCGCTTGAAAATCCTGACACTAGTAGACTGACCACATCTATGCTTCTACCAAATAAGATTACAGGGATGGATAAAATTATTTATCTAAAGCAAGTTGCACTTCTTCAAATAAAGCAAGGCCCGTATTTGCTGATGATTCGTATACAGGCACGAATTAAACAAAGTATCCATAACTGTGAGTGATGACTACATCTTGTGATAAAGCGATTGTTCCCGCCCGGTAATATATCGTGTAAAGATAGATCGTCCGGCTCACCTGTCGATGTGGATAGATCATAACTAATAGATCGCAAGCTCGTGTTGCCTCGTAAATCAGCCGGTGTATTAACCTTGACGGCTGTCGGGGTGATTTTATTATTATTATTAACTGCGTTGTGTAGAGGGAATTATGAAAATATTGCTGTAGATTAAGATTTTAGAAGGTAAGTAATATGTTGGGTCAAAGTGTAACTTATACTGCCTGTGTTAGATTTTGAGCAATACCTGAGCAAACTAGTCCTATTTAAAAAAAAAATAGAACAATTTATGATATTTTGACAAATCTTCTAGTGCCTTCTAAACCTATCCCACTGAATGCTTCTTTTGCACTCAAAGGATATGTGATCCTTGAATTATGCAATATCTAGTTAAACCAAGGCGGGTTATTTCGATTTACTAACCTACAGAATACGGACGCTAATCTAATTACCACGGTTTGAGAAACTAAATAGACTCGAAAGTGTTTAAAAAGCTAATTGATGTCACTGAGCACTTAGCTCCCGCTTTTGTTTTCGTTTAAATATAGCGCCACTCTTTATATTCTCGGAAGTTAATAAATAAGAAACGACGGCGGAAATACGAGGAAGAATAGTGGATATCTTTTTTGTATGGAATTACTAGAAGCTGTTTAGAGAATATTATTAGTATTATAAAGCATCGCAAAGGCCGGATTAGATTAGACTATCTCGGTGATACGAAGAAAAGAAGATCTCTAAGAAGTACTCTGGAATCTGAAACCTGATGGCAATCAGGTCCATTCAGTCTTAGCAAAGTGATATACCATATTATATTTCATATTTTGAATAATTATGTTTCTTGCAGATTCAAGAAACGTGGTTTTCACTATAGTCAGTCAGTCGGAACCGTACCATGCCAGCGTGGCGAAGAGGCTCAAACAAGACATTGAAAACCAAATATGGCAGCTGGAAGGGGTAATTTTTTTTATAAGATATAATGATTAAATGATATACGACTGCTATACGAGTGAAAGTTGTAATAATTGTACTGCATATAATGAAAACAAGACTAGCAATAACACAAAACATTGAAAGCTTAGAAAGAAGCTTTGGGGATAAATTATAAATTACGTAAATGCTTTGATGCCATCAAATTAGATTAACAAATAATTTAGTTCAATCACGGCTCTATAATTTGATATCCTGAGCTTTAGTTTGTAAATAACATTATTATCAAGTTTATAGTTCATGCAAGTATTATAAAAATATCTATACTTTATGCAGCCATTTCGTGACTTTTCATAAATATCTATGCTGTTTGGTATATCTCTGTGCCTGAGAGCAAACACCAAGCATTTCGTTACGCCCATTGTTTGCTTTTCAAAGGTGCTCCACGTCAGCTCCAAATTTCATTTCGAATGAAACGGCTAAAAGGCAACGCAATTTGGAACTGCAAACGGAATATTCTGTAAATAAAAATAGGCAATAATCATTAGACTTTAAAGTCTATTGATGCCCGTTGGAATTTCCTATTAAACGGTATTAATGGCTGAACTTGGGTTCTATCTTCTATTTAGCCAAACTTAAACTAATAATGCCTCGCTAAGGCTTCGATAAAAGTATAAATAGACTGATTGTACCTATGTCAACGTCTCAATAAAAACCGACCTGATGTAACAGCATTGCTACCGTATTTCGTTCAACTAATAATACTGACCTTCCTTTTTCCTTTCCTCTTCTTTATCAACCACAAAAAGTCCACTGTGGGATATAGGCTTCAATGACTTCTATAGAAATTGTCCTTTGATATCTGTTCATAATAGCCACACTGTTTTATGTGCATTATTACTTCGGACATCCTACAAGCAAAGCTATTCCTACTTCCTTATCGAATCTAATATGGTAAATGTTAAAGTGTATATTTCTTCACAATGCTTCATCATCCAGAGGTATCCAAAAGTCCACCTCACTCACGAAGACTTCCCGATGGCTGGCGCTTGGACGATCCTGCCGCTGCTGGGTCCTTTGACCATGAAGTACAGAAGCAGTGACGTCAGATGGGTGCTGTTTGTGGAGTCGCACACTGCTGTGCGATGCGTCCAGTTGATTGAAGCGTTGGCGGCTGCTGATAAACAAAAGGTAAAATAATATACATTTGTGAATAAAAAATGAATTGTTACTGGTAAATCTATAACCATTGACTTTTATCAATGTTATTTTACGGTTTAGAATCCTTTTATAGTTGCAGAAGTTCATGATCAGGTATAATTTGATAGATGAGTGTTTATTACTTACGCCTTTACGCAAAAAATACTGAATGGATTTTGATAAAACTTTTCACTTTTATAATTCATACCTCAGAATGCAATTTAGGCTGTAATTTATTTAAATTTGCTCCTGGTCAAAGCCATCTCAGGCTACAACTAAAATTGTTTTTCGTAACACTAAATATTGTCCAGAACATTTAACATTTTATCACTATTTAATCTGTATTCTAAGGGACCCTTCCTTTCGTAGGACACAATGTGGGTGGGATATCCTCTAAGTGACGAAGAGCCGACGATAATCCACCACTTCACGTTCTACGAAGAGTTGGAAGAAGAAGGAGGGTTCGTGTACCCAAACTTCGCCAGCGGATTCGCAATGAGACTGGAGCTTATTGAACAGTATGTTGATTGTTTTGTCACTGTGTGTTGAATTGTAATTATGTATGTCATGATTTCTTAGATTTACGCGAATGTTACACATTGAATTTTTTTTTACGGATTTTATCGCGATCCAATTCTACATTTAATTAAATCGGAACCCAAAAGACCAGCTGCCAGACCTCAAATCACAGTGAGCTCCTTCTGCGTAGATCGGATCGCAAATACTAGTTAACTTTTTAAATTAACTTTTTAATTTAATAATTGTAAATTAAGGGTAGTTAAATTGTAACAGTCACTGAGCGGATGACTAATACCTCAGTCCGCCCCGTGACCACGAAAGCTGTAAAGTAATCGAAACGTCGAAAATTACTGGTGGTAGGTCTCTCATATGTGAGAGGCCGCCAGGGTAGGTACCACCGCAATGTCTATTTCTCCCGCCAAACAGCAGTGTAAATGCGCTGTTGTGTTCCGGTTTGAAGGACATTGTAGCCAGAGTAACTACTGGACATATTGAGACTTAAAATCTTATGTCTCAGGATGGCGAGCGCAGTGGAATTCCAAGCATTGCCTTGTAATTCATGGTGTTGTTTGGTTTCGTTACTGTCCATGAGCGGTCGTATCGCTTACCATCAGGCGAATGGCATGCTCGTCTCGCCATTCATTGCAATAAAAAAAAAAAAAAAAAACGTCGGGAAGTTAAAAATGTAAAAATTAAACCAAATCGCGATAAAATCCGTAAAAAAAAGTTGTTTTATTCCTATGTATGCGTCGTTGATTCTGTGATTTAAATGTTCTTATATTCCTTTAGGTGTATTTTAAATAAAAAAAATATATAATAAATTAGTTTGGACATCATGTAGAAGTCGACATAGCGCTAATTCCATACAGGATTAAAAGATAAGGACAGTTAAATTGAGGGAAATAGAAATATTCAAATACGTATATTTGAAAATAATGTACCTTGTAAATATCACTAAAGAAGGGGAAAATGTACTAACTACTAATTGCTTTTGAAAAATAAAACCATACAATATTTCCTTAATTGTTGCTGAAAGTTCATTAAAAATTCTAACCAAAGCTAAATAAAAAAATGCTATGCTATGTGACATTTCTACTGCGAGACAGTTATGTAAACAGAAAGTTTAACTTCACAGCGGTTCGTTTAGCCTTGTCCCATTACTGAACTAAATAATTGGAATTAAAAGTTGGCAGGAGAAGTTCGATAACAAGGCAATAATTTAGTTCCTGATAGCTGTACATAAACGAGGTTATTTATTTATTTAAAACTTTATTGTACACCAGTGATATACAAAATTACAAGTTACAGAGGTTAGTCCGTAACAGGAATAAAATATGTATATTGACTGTCTATAAGTATTAATAAATTTATTCCAGAACTTAGAAACGGCACATAGATTTAATATTACATTAGAATAGTTTATTTAGTCTATATTATCTACTTTATCAAGTTAACTGTTCGAAGTTGTACAAAATTAACCAAACATTTTATCCAATCTTTTCCTTATTATATTGAGCTTTGAACAGATCAACATTATAAAAATAAACGAAATTTTTTCATCATTATAATACAACAATTACTACAACATTATAAAACTAAACCAACAACGTTTGTGAATCACATAGGTAATTCAATACATAATTATGACAAGTCGGTACAATTTTAAAAATAAAAATCAACTCTCCCTCTCTTTCTCTCTCCCTCTCTGTCTCTCTTCAGCCACAGGAAGTCCACTGTTGAAGATAGATCTCCCCCATGGATCACCATATAGACCTGTTGGAAGCGGCCTGCATCCAGCTGCTTCCTGCGACCTTCACCAGGAAGTCCGCCCATCTATATATCAACTATGGTGTCATAAATATTAGCCGAGGCTAAATCGTAGCTCAGTTAGTAGAACGCCTTTTTATGGTCTCGCTCACAAATGAAATAGGTCTGAATATAGGTTTAAAGCTTCATTAGGCAATTATAGACCCTAAAGGCTAAATTATAAGACTACAAATTGAAAACCAAATGTCACCAGGTTACTATACCAAATAGAAAGCGGAGATCGGAAGCTAGAAGCAGATTTCTCGATAGACCCGGCGTTTGAGTTGGCGCAACTGGTGTACGGTAACAGCAAGAATCCTGGACCCTTGTTGACTCCAGACCTTAGCTTCTGCGTGGTGTCGGGAGACAACTGCGCCACGTATCCAAGGCAGTTTGATATATGTGTGAGTATTTATTTTAGAATGGTGTTTCTGATAATTTAGGTAATTTACAACTGTTAATGTTGTACACTACCTAACATGGAGTGCATGTTAATCAAGAGATTTTTCTGTTATAAAACGTCGAATATAATTTAAGTGTTTTCTTCATGACGTTTATCTTGATCTAGCCTTTAATGATTTTTAGCAATATTTTTACAGTAAATACGAACACATGTCAAGCATTCTCCACAAAGGTTTTACATATTTGGTTGAAAAGGGAAAGTCCTCATTAGATTTCCGGTAACGTCAGGTATAAGGGAATGTCGGACTCCTAACGGCTAAAAACCTTTAAATTAAATGCCCGGCTATTGTATCTCTACTGCGTCCATCAATTATATGCTTATTGAGTGGTTATCGGCAGGGCAGTGCCATACCTGAGGATTCGATATACTTCGCCGTGAAGACTTGGAGTGGCTTCCACGCCACCAGGGCCAAGGTTGTCAAGAAGACCTGGGGCAGGCATGTCACTAACCTCATGTTCTATAGTGATAAGGATGGTAAGGATATCCACCAGGTTATTCAGTTCTAATATTATTCTGGCGGGATACAATTGGACACTTTACCTTTGAGATTTTATGAATACTTGTATTATTAGTAAATAACAATCCTTGAGATAATTTACTTTATTGTTCTAATTGTAAAGTAATTTATAGTATTGCAAGGGTACTTTTACTTAAAATCACCTGGAACTAGATACAGCTAGGTATTTAATGTGCTGGAAGTAACTGAATTGCTGGTAGACATAAGGCAATCCAATCCCCCTATTCTATCAATTATGCATTAAAAAACAAAGGAACAATAGTGCCAGAACAGATTGATAATTTGGTCACTAGACGACCAACCCTTTAATGCTTCTTTCATGGCAGATCCGTCCCTGCCTGCTGTTGATATTGGAGTGCCCAACTCCAAAACTGGTCACTGCACAAAAACAGTGGCCATATTGAAACGAGTCGTGAAAGAAGTTCAGGACAAACCGCACATCAAGTGGATTTTCTTGGCTGACGATGATACTATATTGGGGTATGTGTTTTTAGCATAATATTTACTTAATACAGGTTTTTCAAGTGGGCGTGGTTGGCGGAATCTGAAAATATGAGAAATAGCGAAAATGCTGAAAGGAGTACACATACTTAGATTTTTGATAAATCGATATACCTAGCTAGAATTCGAAATAAAAAAAATATTTATCTTAAATTAATTATTTCATAATCAGTTTGCTCTTGTTTCATTGGCGTTTTATTCAACAGTGTTCAACGGTTATGTGAAGTACTGAGCTGTTACCGCGGCGGATCTGATCGCACCATTTTGGGTGAGAGATATGGCTATGGATACGGGAAAAAGGAGACAGCATCCAAGGGTATGTATTAAGTCTATGTAAGGGTGTTTATAAGGTTATAAGATGCAGACCATCTTGGATCACTGTGAGAATGAACTGGCTCTATCGGAATGTTGCCACTGAAAAACTGGTAGCAAAACAATGTTCTATATCGTGCTAATCTGGTAATATCACTGAAGCTAATTCGTTAGGAATGTTGTACAGAAAATGTATGTAAGTATATTTGTTGAAGAGTGTCATAATTATAACTACAATAGTAATAATAATAAGTTTATTTACCAAAAAGAAATAATACATAGTTTAACAAAGAAATGACGAAAGGGTACACATCAAAAGTTGTTACAGGTAGTATAATATCAAAAGTATTTTAGCACACGATATAGTAATTTATCCCTGTCTCTCAAACTAGGACGAACCTGTATCTTGAGAGTCAGTGATTCAGCTTGAAGTTTCATAATATAATATGACATACATTGGGGTGTGTCAGTCTACCATAGAGATGCTGATTTTTTTTATCAATTTCGTATGAGTTAGTGTGTGTGTTTGTGCGGATGTGAATAGAAAGAGTGTATTCGTGCAGGCTACGACTACGCGACGGGCGGCGGCGGCGCGGCGCTGAGCGTGGGCGCGGCGCGGGCGCTGGGCGCGTGCGCGTGCGCGGCGCACTCCGCGCCCGACGACATGACGCTGGGCGCGTGCGCCGCGCACGCACACCGCCTGCCGCTCACGCACTCGCCGCTCTTCCACCAGGTACGCACGCGATCACATCAGGTACATACACATACAAACTACAATAGATACAATACAATACTGACAGCCTCCGTGGCGCAGTTGGTTAGATGCCACCTGTGAAACGAGAGACCGCGGGTTCGATCCCCGCACCGAAACAAATATTTGTGTAATCCACGGGTATTTGTTTCGGGTCTGGGTGTTTGTGAGACCGAAAAGTCTCTCGTAGTTTCTGATACCCACGACACAAGACTCGATCTTAGTTTGGGGTCAGGACTATGTATGTGACTGTTGGGTGTATTCATTTATTTTATTATTTATTTATAAAGTCGCTCACAAAGCGCACATGCACGCTGGCATTTCACCAGGTACGCACACACACGCATACATACACGAACGAATGAATGCACAAGTACGCACGCACACATGCATACATCACAGGTACGTACAGGCACACAGACACATGGAAACGCACATACGAACACGCGCACGCATGAACGAATGCATGCGTACACATATACGTACGTAAGCACGTTCACATGTACGCACGTATAAACGTAATACTATAGTGTTTAAGCATCAATTTAACTTCAATATACAAAACCATTCAATCCGGATAAATTATCACCTTTCTTCATTCAACAAAATCACATCAGCAGCCTATAAACAATAATGTGCTCATACAATTAAATCTACTATACCTTCTCCATTTTTATCATAATAACCCAGAACTACATCCTGATTCATATAACATACCAAAATATATTAATTAACCATTTACCACTCCTCCAGGCAAGACCACAAGACTACCCTAGAGAAGTACTAGCCCGAGACAGGCCAGTTTCCTTCCACCGTCATTCTTCACCAGAACCTACCCGGGTATACGCCACCTGGTTCCAACACGACGACCTGGCTATAAGGCGCAGACGCAAGGACGAACTCTAGTGTTGCCACACTACAAAAATACTACCATGGCAGTAGTATTATGAAGTTAATTAATTTAAAATTGTTATGATTAGATTTATGCCAGTGCCACTTAATATAGTTATTTTTGTAATTTTTTTGGTAATAAATTCAGCCTGTTTTTTAAGTAGCTTTATAATAGTATTGTATATGTTAAACTCACGAAAGATTATTGTTTATTCATAAAAATAAAGTAAAAACATCTTGAATGTAGAATGACTTGCATTCGATTGTTTTCCGGCAGCCATAGAGTAAGCATGCAATTAGTGTTGCCAATGTATAAAATAATATACCAAGAAATTATGTTATATAGTAATAATGTGCATTCCATCAATATATTAAATTGTTAAGTTTTATTGTACGTAGAGATACATAATTCTAAACACATGACTGATGATATGAAATATGAATTTCATGCTGACTTGCAAAAGATATGAAATACTTGAATTGTTTTTGGTATGTCGGTGGCGTAGTTGTATTACGGTACGGTTACAAAGCTGAGGTCTCGGGTTCGAGTCCCGGGTCGGGCAAAGTGATATTGGATTTTTCTATTCATTATCAGTCCGGAGTCAGGAATTTGTGCCCGATATGGCGATAGGCTCGCCCCCTATCACATCGTGGGACGGAACATACAAGGCGAAATGTGGGTGTCCTAGTGGCGCCTCTGCCTACCCCTTCGGGGATAAAGGCGTGAGTTTATATATGTGAATTATTTCTGAGAATTTTCTCATTGATTCGATAAGTTAGCTAAACAGATAAAATATTCAATAATACCTACTTGACATAGATATATTTAAAAAAATAGTTAAAAATAATATGACGCAATAAGTTTTAAATTGTTTTATATAGAAGCAACTATTTTATTGTGTTAACGCTTAAAGTTTTATAATATTAATAAATGCTAATGTTGATTGTGCCATAAAAAATATAATAAACAAAAATCTCAAATGTGTTTTAAATACAAATCTCGTTTATATAAATAAATGGTTATATTGATTATTATAATAGAAAATCGAATCGAAATCGAAAGTGGATAAAAGATTACCTATTTGACTTTTAGTTACTCCTGCAGGGACATTGATGTAATAATTATACCGGTATATCAAGACTGCGACCGAAAACGAAGCCAGGTGGTAGTTTTAGTGGTTACAGACACAATGCAACAAAAAAAATCGCATAGGTAATTCCCGTTTTCTCTCGCTTTTTCAGCTTTTGACATCAATTTGGGTCGTAAAGAAAAATTTCAAGTTCAATATTTATATGCTATACGAATACGTTAATGTGCATTTACTGTTGCCAGTATATTTGTGTTCATTATTAATTGGTACTTTTAAGTAACTAAATGTAACTAACATATCAGTTATATACTGTGAATAAAGTTTAATATTTTTCTATTTACCTGTTTTATTTCTATGATTGTCATAAACTTTATTATTATTATTTATTTATCTATTTAACAACTACTTATTGTATAAAGACTGACGTTTCACGACATATAATTCATCAGAAAAAAAAATTATATGACAGCCTCCGTAGCGCAGTTGGTTAGACGCCGCCAGTGAAACGAGAGGTCGCAGGTTCGATCCCCGCACCGAGACAAACGTTTGTGTGAACCACAAGTATTTGTTTCGGGTCTGGGTGTTTGTGAGATCGAAAGTCTCTCGTAGTTCCTGATGCCCACGACACAAGACTCGATCTTAGTGTGGTGTCAAGACTATGTATGTGACTGTTGGGTGTATTTATTATTTATTTTGTTTATATGGGAAAAACGCAGGGTATTCTTAACTACCGCCTATTATAGTACAAAATAATATCACTAATTCAGCACTATTAAAAACCAGTGGGTGCCGGATTATTGGAATGTTCGGATTAATGGATTCTAGAGGAAAAATCATATTAATAAAGCATTTCATAATTAGCGTATTGTGGGGATATTACAAGTGTATGTTTTCAGTAAACGTCGCTTCAATAGTGTAATGACCACGAGTGTGGGTTCCCTACCGTAGTGTCAAGACCTGGGTTCAACTGGGAAATCCATTCCATCCTTTGTGAATGTTCTGATTGAAATATTACATGAATATACCGGGACTAATATGTTTTTGGTGAACTATGAGTCCGAGTAGCGGTAAGTACATCTCAACCTACCCTATAAAGGGCAAGTATGATTTTCTGAATAATTAATATAATTTTGTACATATTCTCGATAACAGCAAAGGTCACAAGAGTTCTTTAATATGTTAAATATTTTTTATTCTATTACTTACTGAGCTGTAAACAGTTACTTAACAAAGTGCATAATTTGTGCTCAACGCAAAATATTTTCCGCTGAGAAAACTAAGTGATGTTTCTCAATAATTATACTTTTAAATAACACTTTCCGAGAGAATAGCTTGCATACATTACCGCCATTTTATGGTGAAGGTTTTTATACCTGCAAATTAATAACAGCTTGCAGGCGCCGGTTTTTCATTGTGTCTTCATTAAATTGTGCATAAGAATGAAAGCAAATCGTTTCTATTTACACATATCTAATGGTTGTAAGCCTATCATAAATAAGTAAGGTAATTTTTCCGATGACGCTATTAAATAAGAAAAGGGCGAATACTGAGCGACGACTTCAAGTAATTAAAGATAGTAATATATTTAAAAAATACGGTATTAACCTATGGTATTAACCTCAGAGTATTAACTGATCCAGAATCCTTAATACTTTTCAATACTGAAATAGAAATAGGTAATTACGTCAATTCTGAATGAATTGGTAACCTCCGACCTAAATCAGAACACGTTCTATCTTATCTCCAATATAAACTCCATTAATTAGAGATCCGTTGTTCTCGCTAATGGAAGCATTGAAGACGGATATAGCTCGGTAGCTGGCACGTACGGAACCTACAAGTCACGTTACTTAATAAACAACAGTTCCCTTTTACGTTACAAATGATATTCCGCCAGTTATTGACAGACGCCAAGTCAGGGTAGTTCATCAACATTATTAATGGCATTTATTATTGGTAAATATTTACAATACATCGTATATATTATGATCAGGCATATGTAGACTAATACAGCCAGGCTTTAGTTGCCTAGAACTGCAATAGGAATGGACCTGGTGAATTGAGATGGTGCTAATCGCTCACACAGAAGCGATGTCATGTGGAGGCTTTATGGCTGTGTTCGGTAAATGAGACTGCCGGAAGACAAATGCCCCTTTTCTTTTCGAATCCTTGTTTCTTTTCTTTCACCTCCCATTTTGAGGAGCCAGTAACGCCCTTAAGCTCCAATAGATGTATACAGGGTGAATTTTTCAAATGGGCGTGGATGGCCAAATCCGAAACTATGAGGAATATTGAAAAATGCTGAAAGGAGTTACGAGCCCGATTTTGATGAAAACTAAAACTGCGTATATTAGATTTTTGATAAATACACATGTGTTGATGCTGGGTTCGAACTCGCCGCCTGTCGTTTTACAGCCAGCGTTTAACCAACTGTACCGCAAAGGCTGACAATATAAATGTGTAGATTGGTATAAACGAGCACTTGAGACAGGAATCGCTAAGGCTATGTTTAGTATTATACTTCTTACAGTTGATGATGATATTTTACCTATGGACGAATAGTAGGAATGCTCCATATATTTTAACATTTGTGTAACGGTAAAAATATACCTGATAATTTTTATTAATGTAGCCTTAGTAACAGTTAAATTTTTATTTCAAATGTTACTTCCATTAACACAAATTAGCCTTATCTATGCCATAGTTAATATCCGTTACCAACAACGTATAATATATTATAAATAAATTTATTGTACGAAATATATAGCCATAATGTTTCGTACAATAAATTTATTTATAATATAACGTAAAAGCTCCTATTAACGACCCCCTAAAATGTGTACTCTATTAACGACCTAATTTTTAAATCACTCATATTAGACATAATATAGGGTTCCAGAAAAGTCATACCTTAAAAATTAGTTACGTATTTTTGTTGGACAACAAATAGAGTAAAGTTTGTGTGTTTAAATAGTCAGTGAAAGAAATAATTTGAAAGTGAGTGGGACGCGCCTGAAGCGGGCGCACGTTTCATAGTGTCGCGCCTCCAGCCACGTAAGTACACCTAAATATTACTTAAGGAAAATAACACACTAAAAATGGGTTTTTCTTCTTGCTATCACATTACAACTGTAAAGTATATATTCGTTTTCTGAACTAACCCTTAATATAATACATTTTGTTGGTTTTTTTGTTATAAAATCATGTTTTAATTTAAGGCGGTAATAGGATCCAAATTTCAAAACTTGATACTAACAACGACCCATGGCGTTGTTAAATTTTGAGAACATTTAGTATTTTAGAATAATATCTATTATAAGCTACCTTATTTGAATTTATTTTTTTCTTGTTCAATTCCTAAAATTATTTTACTTCGTTAGATCTATTAACGACAAAGCTATTTCTTAAAGTTTCTGTGTAAAACTCGATTCAACGTTAGACAATATCCCTATTATTATAATGATATTATACTGTAAATAACCTTTATTATCTTAATTAAAGACTAACTGACATTAAAATAAATAATTTAGCAATGAGATCGAATTTAACAGTATTCCATAAAGCGGATATTTTATCTGTTTATTATTAATTTTATTGGTCGCTAATAGAATATTGTAACCTTCGTACTTGATTCTATTACCGACTCACGATATTTTTGGTAATATTACAGTACACAAAAACAAAATGTATATTTTTTAACAAATTGGCTTATTTCTTGAATACGTGACGTTTTGAGATATTTTGTCACAGGCTGTATTATTAATGTAAAATAATATTTGCTATCCAGTTTCATTCATGGCATCATGGCATTGGCTATATTTCATATGTTTTCAAATCAAATAAAAATGGCGGGACGGAATGGGGGCCATGTAACTTTTTAAAGCTTCTTTTGAAGAATTAAATTCTATATCTCTTTAAAGATTATGTTCTTTTATAGAATCATGAAGCCGCAGAAGCGCAAGCAATACGCCTCTGCTCAACTAGAAGCTGCGCTTCTAGCTATAAATGAAGGGACCAGCAAATACGAAGCTTCAAAAACCTATGGCATACTGAGGACAACTCTGCGTGACAAGAGAAATAATAAATATATAATTAATGAACATTGTGGAAAACAAACTGTTTTAATGAAGGAGGAAGAAAAAAGACTGGTAGACTGGATTTTCTATCTCGGGAAGTCAGGTTTTCCTGTAACTAAGGACCAATTGTTGGAAACAGAAACAAAATTGGTAGAAAACTTAAATCGCTCTAATCCTTTTAAAGATGGTGTTCCCGGTGTTTATGGCGAGGCATCCTACCATTTCAAAGCCAATTACTCAGAATTTGCAGAAAAAGTACATTTAATTATTTGAAGACTGTTTTCTGAGACTGATTATATTTTTTATTTATTAAAATAACAAAAAATAAGTACTCTAAGCGTTGCAATAAATAATTATGTTCGTATTGTAATAATGTTAATCTCATAACTATTGTTATTATATAATAAATACCTTAAAAACGATTTTTTATTTTATTTAATAGTATAGAAGAAGTGACAACTTTGTAGCGGTCGGTAAAAGAAGTAGAAAAATCGGTAATAGAATCTTGCTAATTCTACGGATCGGTAATAGAATCAACTACTCTTTTGCATTAAATAATTATTAAGTAACTATTGTGTTATTAAATATTGAATTTAAGCACTGAATTGTAAAGAATACTTCGTTGAGATTAATTATAAATTATAACATCTTTCCTAACATAACAGCTTATATCTATTTTTTAAAGTGAATCCTAAGACAGCTAAAACTGGCGGTAATAGGAGCATTTACCTTAGTACATATTTCGACGGTCCCCACGTAAACTATCGAAACTGCAAATTCTCTACTTTACAGGAGAGTGATTCAAAGTTTGTAATTAGATTTTTACTAAACAATAAATTCGAATATTCAATATTACCACGGGGTCATAAATGAAAAATTCGCCTGTTTTATACTATCTACTAAAGTTTTTAATAATTATTATACTTTTTCTAATATTACACATTCGATACTTTACTTGGTTACCGCTGGGTTTTTTTTTATCGAATGTGCCAGTTTCGACAGTTTTATGTGACAAAATCTTTTAGTCTACTATTGAATGTGCACGTTTCGATACTCTTCCACTTCAAGAATTTCTATTGAACTATTGAATGTGGTACTTTCGATTGTATTATTTGTTAAATTGCTCAAGAGAAGGTTATATTATACCAGTTTCGATATCTACTATTTATTTTTGTCAAGCTTTTACTGCTATAATATTTCTAAGGTATTTATGACAAACAAAGACAAACACAATCAGACATTGTTAATCAAGAAATATGTATTAAAAAATAAAGAATTAAGAAACAAAATTAATAATAAAACAGGTTTTAGCTTGTATTCAAATAACATTTGTTTTACTTAAGTACTTAATCAATATCTTAAAAGAAAAAATATATTTTTGGCACAATGGTTTTATAAAGTAATATTATAAGAGAACAGAGTAGAAGAAGAACTCAATACTAGGTATAATTATTATGAGTACCTATATAATATAATCTACATAAGTCTTATGCTCTTGACGTGTTAAATCAAAGTTAAAATTAAATCTATGTTATCATTAGTAACTAAAAAAGAATGAAAACTTAACATATCTATTAATCATATAACTTTTAAAAGAGATCAACATGAGATAATTATCACAGCATCTACTTTATATACCTACTAATCAACTTGCTTAAGTCATTCAACATTTATATGAACTAACAATCAATGTAAATAGATAGAATATAATAATATATTTAGCTTTTGCTTTGAGCTTAAAATAGAAAGAAATACTTAGGTATTTAAAAGAGATTGGCATTTTTCACAGTAATTAGGTACATAGTAGCAAACACAAATCCTAAAGAGATAACAATTAGAGATCAACTTACTTAACATGGCTATAATATTTTAACATTTGTTCAAAATTTCAATCACAGTTAGTATCTTACAACTCTACAATGATGATAAAAATAAACTAGTCAGTCCTCGTCGTTAATGTCTTCATCATTATTTTCAGATATTTGGAGTGATTTGTTAAAAATATGATATTGCTTTGGAATATGTCCAGCATTACAAAGTGACAACAAATCTTTATATTTTGCTTCCGATATCGGCAAACTGTTAGAATACAATGGCATCAATTCACTTTCTTGGTTTCTTACCAATGTTTTTTTATTTCGCCGGGTCTGAACTAACGTATTTAATGTCATGTAGTCTGAATCCAAGTCATATTTGTAAAGAATAACGTTAGGGTCAATTTGTTTTACATGAATTTCTTTAATGTTATTCCACTTCACATCTTGATTTTCTGTGTTTTTCTTCCAATTTCTGTTATCTAACAAAGTTTTAAAATCAAATATCATGTCTTGAGTCACTTCAGTAACTTTATAAGGAGAACTGTTTGTTTTCGCCCAGCGAACTAACGCGTACCATTGGTCAGGAGTATAAATAATTTTGCCTTTAGAAGATCTCTCAATAAGAGCATGCACACTGTCAGCTTCTTGTTGTGTGTGACCTGTCTCTAAAAATCGGTGTGTGATATCGATGTTGAATTTTCTGCTAGCGTGCATGTAGAGACTGTAGACAACTCTGTTACGGTTTTGCCCGGTACAATTATCAGACCAAAATATGAAGTCCCGTGCACCCTCTGCTACTTTAATCTGGATGAAATCGAACAAGCAGCTAGCGACCTCGTTGGCTCCACGCTTGGCTATATTTTCAGGCCACATGTAACATGATGCTTCCTTATTTCCAGCATCAAATACTGTCAAATGCATAAGAGACAACTTCCTTTTATAATAAAATAAAGACACCTCTCCACTAGGGCAGTTAAGTACCTTCTGAAAGTCGTAAGTTGCACAAACTATTTGACCAGGATTTTGCATAGCTAGCTCTTTATCTTTAGCTTTGTATTTTCGAGCAGTTTGCTTGTTCAATAGGTGTTTGGCGTGAGATTCTTTTTCTTCTTCGGTAGGGTTTTCCTTATTATCAAAAGCATGACATTTCTCACATAAATCTTTTTTTGGCTTATAAAATGCAATGTTCATGTTTTCGTTTACTATAGTGCGGTATTGCCTTTCCGTTTGTGCTGTATTGTTGTAGTTTTGCAATTGATCCCAATCTTTGTACAATGTAAACATCTTAGCAAAACTTAGATTGTTGTCCAGGTACAATTTACTGCTGCTTTTTCTGGTGTAATGGGACTCAACGGGCTGAAATGACTTCACGTGATCACAAACACTTCGAGTCATCTCGGTGTCTATTTTTTTTGGATGATTAAGGTGTTTTCCCCTGTTGTCAGTTCCAGTAATTCCAGTTTGGTCAAGCTTTTCTTGCGCTGTACGGATGAATTGGTCTGTAATGGCTAAGGTAGCACAAAACATTTTTAAACACACTTTTATTGGCTCAAAGTTGTTGGAATCTTCGTTTGGGACAGGTAGATAATATTGAGTAGTAAATTTCCTTCTCGATGGCCCTTCCTTAGTTTGTCGCCTTTTTTCTATTTTCTTAGTGAATTTGTTTATATACTCCCACTGCTTGGAGTGGTCTGAGAGTTTCCAAAATTTCTCGAAAATAAGTTGTCTTATTTCTTCCTTAATGTGATTGGAGCACTTCAGCTTGCAAGTCAAAGGACATGAACTCCTCATTGCTTTGGCTGGTATTTCTTTACCTTTTTTACTGATGTGTTTTTGACCAGAATTTTTCAGATATTTCCTACGAATGTCAGTCCATTGGTCTACATGCCTTTTTCTTTTTTTACCTGGATCTTGCTTGAAGGTTCTTTTTCTACTACCTATGTGGGTGTTGGGTGTTCCTGGTTCAGAAGCTGATACTGATATCAACGAAGTGACACTTGGAATGTCACAAAGTTCTTGAACCGCGACGTTATTACACGATTGTTTGGTTTGGTATTTTTCACAATAAAAATCTTGACTAGAGTTAGGAGATGGAAGAGGAGTACATTCAATGCTATTAAAATTATTTTGGATTTCAGAATCATTTTGTGCAAAAGACTCATCAACCTCAACATTTTCTTCGTAAATATTATTTAAATATCTCCACTCTTCGTCGGTGAATTGACATCGCACCGGAGATTCTAAAAATACAAAATAAAATGGTATAAAATATTGCAACATCCATCGAAAATGCAAGACTTTGACGTAGTAAAGTATCGAAAGTGGTACATTCGATGTGTTTTAAGCAGAGAAAACAATCGAATGTACCACTTTCGATAAAATTTTTAAAACCTCTACTAGAGAATACTATCGAAAGTGGTAGATTCGATAAAATAAATTCACTTTTTGTACTAGTATAGTATTGAATCTACCACTTTCGATAGTTTAAAATCAATTATTCAAAAATATCAAAATATATTCAATTTTTTTATCTTTAAATACCGTGACTCCATAAGTTCCAATTAAAAAAGAATATTTCATATAAAACAAATATGTTACTTTACATTTTAACTTTAAACAAACAATAATGCCCAAAAGGATTTAAAACTTACCGGGTTGATAATAACTTGTTTTGGAAATAACAGGTTCCGTTGTACTTTCATTGCGTTTTTTTATCATATTTACAATTAGTTTGCCTCTTCTATTCATTTTGAACGAAAAATTTATGAAAGACTAACCTAAACCTAACCTCCAAAAGACGCGTGCGTTCTTGCTCACATTTCGAGTAACACTAACGAAACAGGTAGTTTCGTGTCGCGCGCGCATACCGCTGACTACCAATAACATCGAAAGCGGCAAGTTCGATGTTTTAATATGTTCACTTTATGTACTTTCAATTCTGTTCAATTGAAAAACAGTTGAAGGTATAAAAAATGGTACATATTTTATTATTTGGATTATAAATCTTAATCTCTACTTGTCATTAGTGCAATAAAACAAAAATGCATTTTTTTCAATTTCGATAGTTTACGTGGGGACCGTCGATTTGTGATTTGTGTAGTTTTGCAAATGTAAGTGTTGCTAAATTTAGCTTAAAATAAATACGACAATTCTTTTTCAGAAGCGCTTAGTGCAGTCTATGATGAAAAAAGGTACACACAAATTATAGAAATAAAAAGTAGAAAGTTTTAATAATTGTGTAGGAACCAGGAATGATTTCATTATCTGAAATGTTAAGCAAAGCATCCCAATTGCCAAGTCATAATTTTGCTGTTGCTCCTCGATTCTTGAGTAGTAAGTCAGTGTTAATGTTTTATTTTAGTATATTTTGTAATCTACAGCTGAGATAATTCTTAGATAACTTCATATCGTACAAATTAAATACACTGAGATATTACTAAACTCTAAAGGTTAGCAAAAGGTTAATTGTCTAGGTGGCGTAGTTGTACGACGGTATGAATACAAATCTGGGGTCTCGGGTTCGAATCTCGAGTCGGACAAAGTGATATTGGATTTTTCTATTAATTGTCAGCCCGGAGTTAGGAATTTGTGCCCGATATGGCGATAGGCTCGATCCTATCACATCCTGGGGCGAATCATACAAGGCGAAATGTGGGTGTCCTGGTGGCGCCTCTGCCTACCCCTTCTGGGATAAAGACGTGAGTTTATGTATGTATATATGTTAATTATCTTCATTGTATTCGGTCTTATTGACAGATCAGAACAATAGTAAGATTTGGTTTCTTTTATTGCATTATATTTTTTCCTAATCTTGGATATTATTTTCCTAATAGCGTATTAAAACGTAGTAAGTAAAGTATGAGAGGTCGTAAGTGTTTATATTCGTCCTATTGTGACAGCATCCGCAGCGCAGTTGGTTAGGCGTCGGCTGTGATACTAGAGGCCGCGGGTTCGAAACAAATGTTTTTGCGCTCCACAAGTATTTGTTCCGGGTCTGGGTGTTTGCGAGAGCGAAAAGTCTGTCAAAGAGTAGTTTCTTATACCCACGACATAAGAGTTGTATCTCTGTGCGGGAACAGGACTATGTATGTCATCATTATCATCATCATCAGCCCTTTGCAGTCCACTGCTGGACATAGGCCTCTCCCAAGGTATGCCACAGAGCCTGGTTGCTGTTTTATGTATGTGACTGTTGGGTGTATATTATTATGGTAGCCTACCCTGTACGCTATGAATATATTCTGACGAATGGTGTATATTATTATCGTGACCTTACGGTATGAATGTGTTCTTACTAATCTAAAGTCAAATGCAGAAAGTATAATTGCAAAGTAAACTCACACTTTTATTAGCTAATAAGCTATTAAACGGTTTATCAGCAGATAATGGGTTTAAATATAAAGTGGCAACGATTACTTTGTCAGTTGTAAAAGCAAGTAGGTAGTGAACAATGTCGTTTCTCGGGAAAGAATACAAATATGTTAAGGAGGAAAACTATGCGGAGTTTCTCAAGTCTTTGAGTAAGTAACATTATATTTTAGCTTGTTGGTAGTTTGATAACTTTTCAAACTGTCATGGTCGGATTTTTTCCTTTTGTTATAACCCAGTCTTGTATTTATGAAACTATTATTTCTGAAAAGCCTTAATTTACGTACTCCCAGAAATCTTCTTCGTTCGCGTCAATGGGTCAAAATGATTAAACCTTCACAATTTCCCGGCCCAGAAATACAACACACGGAATCAGACTGTAGAAGAGGAGAAGAGAGGTAGAAGTTTCGTAGAAGGCAGCCCTGTGTGAAATTAATGATAATTTATTGTAGCCAGCTATCATAATATCACCATAAATACCATTATCATCATTACCACTAGCCACGAGATATACATTGCTGGATATAGGACTCTTAAACGCCATTCACACGGGGAGAGTTTCTCGGGGAGAATCCTATGCGATTATCGCATGACATAAACCGCCATAGAGTATCGTGTTCTGCCCAATGTTTACACGATGCAACTTGTTTATATCCTTACGATACTCGTATCTTCGAGGCGAGAAACTCTCGTGTCAATGGGGCTTTACCCAGTTTTCCAGAATATCTGTTAATAGCAGACTCCTGTCTCCATCTAGCTACCTCCTACGAAAAACAAATCAACTATAGTTATGATATCTAACATTATCTTTCTTTCCTAGATATTGCTGATGACAAGATTCAAGAATTCCTGAAGAAAGGGTTGAAGGAAAAGATTGTTAAAAATGGTGACACGTACACTGTCTTTTACTCCAACCCATATGGCAACAAGGAACTCAATTTCAGTTCTGGTGTAGAATTCGATGAACCTATTGATGGAGATTTTACTGTAAGTATAAATGTTTTATACTTTAGACAAGAGTGTTGAATTTGAACAAATAAGTTCCTTGTAGACCAGTAAAATACGTATTTGAAATAAAACTATTTTAACCGCGGTAAAATCCGGTATTGGTTTAATTTTTATATTTTAACTTCCTGACGCGACGTTTTGATTAGGTGCTTAACAGCTTTCGTAGTCATGGGGCTGACTCCTCAGAATACTTAACGTTGGGATTATTCATCAAAATTTATTTAACAGTTGTTGTATATAACTCTTGAGTATCTACCAGAGGTTGATAAGCCCTTAAATAAATCTATTTAGTACAACTAAAATCGACGCTAGTTATTAGCTAGATGACCAAAGAGTTACAAGCAATTAATGAATATAGACTAAAGAAATAAACAAAAAAGGAAGCAAAGGTTGTTTACAAATACCTTTTCTGCAAAGAAATTCTAACATGGCATATTCATATTTTGATAGCAGAGTATTTTTATGACTTTAAACTTAAAATGGTCATCGCTGTCTGTGTACACCAACTAGTCCAGTAGAATCGTAATAATCTGATTCACTTATTATTATTTTTACAGGTAAAATCTGTGTATAATATTGAGAGTGACGGCATCCATCAGGTTTCGAAAAGTAACGAGTTTGTCGTCACTTTCAAGAGGGAATACAAAGACGACGATCTTGTAATTGTAAGTGATTTTCCAGTTAATAGATTTTACTGTTCATATTTTTTGATTTTAAGCACATTAAATATATCTTACAACTTCTCTAATATATAAAATAACAGAATATTCTGATGAACAAGAAGATTACTTTTTATAATTCTCTTGAGAAGATATAGCAAAGAATATCGGTTTATTTAACAACTTTATGCATTTGTGGATTGAGAACGAGTATTTTTCACTGAAACAGAGTATATATAACATAAAAGCAATACTATAGAAAAGAATCCAAAGTACAATGAAAACATGATTTAACTAAATATGTGTTTAGAGTGTGTTGGTGAACATCTTGTAGGTATATTTGTTCCATTAACTGTTGTGATTACACGGTCTCCCAATCTACCGATTTTTTTTATTTGGGGGGGACTTTTTAAATTATAATATACAAAAAAGTGGAATATTTGTTGATGATCATTTCATGTTTTTATTTCAGACGATGACCAATGACAAGTGGGATGGAGTTGCCCGCACTTACTACAAGGCTCAATTCTAACTAAGATCATATTAAATCATTTATTATCTACACTTTTAATCATTATTGAGTTGTGTTTTACATTCTATCTGTAGTTGACTCTTCAAATTAAATGTTAGTACACCGTTTTCAGTGGAAAATTATTTTACACGACTAGTACTTCCTACTATAGCAGATTTTGTACTATAATATGACCGTTTTACTCGATTTATTAACTATTAGTATTACAAGATGTACAATTTAATGGGAAATGGAATTTTTCAGTTGGTTTGTTTTTATCGAGAAAAGTGAGTCTTATGCGAGAAAAGTGGTGAATATACGTTTCGATTGATAAAAAGAACGTTTTAATACAGCTTGTACGTAGGAGGATCAAAATGAAATAAATGATTAGTCACCGGGATAAGCAGAACCTCTTCTGTTTGACGGACATGCTACGACCATACCAATTAATTTAGGACAAGAAAATCAAAACTATAATAATATAATCATTTACTCTTCATAAAAAAAAAACATTTAGAACACAAAGATTAAACTCATTTCACCCTAACTCCAGTTTTAATTCAATAGGCGGGTCAACAGGATCCCATCTGTATTTTTATCCTTCCCGGGTCTTACGTAAAATAATATTTATCCCGTCAAAGTTTGTACGTACTTAAGGCGAAGTTGTGAAAGGATCTAAGAGGGTCAGAGCCGGGTCATTTGTCATTCGACACGCGATACTTGCTAAGTACCCTAGCGAGTTCAACTCCAAACTTGCATTTTTCATTACGTAAAACTTTTGAGTGCGGGTCTGGCTGCTTTTGGATAAGTTGAACGATTTGAAACTCTATTCCAAGGTGTTAAGGTGGTGTTTGAATATTATTTAGATGAGTTATGGAAGGTCGGTGGTAAGCCAGTGTTCTTAGCACGTATTAATCACGCAATGTCGTTGTTTTGACATCCATTTAGAAGGGTTTTGGATGAATTTTCGTGTTATCTCTCTGGCTGTCAAATCAATGAGGGTTCTCGAATTTAAATAAGGGTTTGCGAATTAGTCTGTTTTTAAACTTGAATTAGCTTTGTGATTTTAAAGAAGAAAATCATAAATAATGTTATCTTAGATAATGTTTAAAACTGTTATTACGCAGTACATCTAAATAATAACAAATATAAAAGTAAATACGCGAATAAAAACAGATTCGTAATGAAATGATTACCTAGTAATTTTAAAATTAAAGTAAATATTCTAACTAAAAGTGGTAGTTATTGGTAAAATATTGGTTAACAGTAAAATACAAAATTCCTTCACTAGGTAAGCGTCTATAAAAATTAACGATAATATAATGGTACAAAATCTTCATTTCTTAAAGTTGCCACTAAAATCAAATTAATAATTACCAAGGAACTACAAACAATTCAGATGGTGCAAACAAAAGCCCTGACCAAGGCATGCTCAGGAGGCCCTCAACAAATTGCGTTAGACGCGTCAATCCGATAAAGTTAGTATAATTCGCAAACTGCTGTAACTCGGTTACGTCACAAAGGCAGTGACAGGAGACAGCTTCCCCCTCCCCCCCTCAACCTTGCCCAATCTCCCAGTGATTTATTAAGTTAATTAGTGGCTATGTTTATTATTGTGTAGCTTCTGGAAACTAGACAGTTGGTTGGATAGACGACTATTGCAAAAAATCTTTACAGGATCTAAGTTTTGAAATAAAAAAAGTGTTTGTGTGTGGGTGCAATTCACACACGGCACAAGTGAAACTTCAGAAAAGTAACCTATGAGAGAATGAGATATAATATACTTATATTTATTATTACTGTTATGTATACTTATACAGTGTAATATTCGCCTCCTCTTTCTTTCTTTATTCATATTTTTTCAAGATTTGGAGAATAATCGGACCAATTACTAAAAAGTTCAAAATGGCGGCCACAATTTTCAATTCTGACCATCAATTTAGATTATCGGGGCGGCGTAAGTTCCCTCAGATATCGAATTTGAGTCCAAGTAGAGTATCGACCTCAAAAACCTGCCCTGATCCTCAAAAATGTTGTTTTTTCATCAAAATCAACAAATTGTGGGTATGTAAAGCTCTGGACTATCATCAGAGCCTCTGTATCCAAGCAGATCATGTTCTGATTCGATTAACCTATCCTATGATAGTAATATCGGATTATGATTAACTAATACGTCACGTGCAATACTCGGTTTAATTAATTCGCATGGAAATGAGATTCAAATGGGATCCTCTGGCGGGATCCAGTTACACTTTCTGTAATCGCATTAGGCTAACTTCACGGTTTTGTCATTGAGAATGGTGAGGCAGACTTTAAAGCAACTAGGTTACTTTGTATTTTTAAAATAATACTATTTATGGGTTGTAACAAAGATTGTTTAGTATTTATTGTATTTTAACTATTACTTTACTGAAATTACCTTCAACTTGGTGCAGCTAGGAGACGCCTTGTCTGCTACTAAACATTTGAAAAATTTCCTAGTAAGCATGATCGCTTGAACATTCCTGCCACGGATTCAACCATCTAGCCCGAACATACGCATTCAAATGCTTCAATCCATTCAACCACACATCACAAATCATGGTGAAGAGATTTCCAACGAATCCAAAACTGAAAATGTTGAATCAAATATAAATGCAGATCCCGCCAAAATACCTAACATTTAAATCCAACAAGACATTTCAAATAGATTTGCTCATACGGACGCGTCTCGCGTACTTCCCGCTTCGGGAACGGTTGAAGCGTTCGTTTTTTAGCTCGACTAGCAGCTGGAGCGCTCTCGAACGAAGCCCGCACTGCCTTTTGAACGGAACGCAAATAAAACGATGGTTTCCTACCAAATCGTAAATAAAGCCACTCCGAAACGTTTAGCTCCGGTACACTTGTGTTTGGGGATGTAGGTGCGTGGGTTTGCGTTGTACACGTGGAAAATATCCAGGTTTATTTACACAACTATTCACCCATATTTATGTTCATCTTCAGCCACAAGAAATCCACTGCTAAACATAGGTCTCAGCGAAACATATCATTTAGTTTTAGGATGTTGTTAGGTTATAAAATGCATTTCAAATTGAAGATAAAGAAGGATCATTTTTATAGTCCTGTTACTGTTTTACCAATGGCATTTATCATGGTAAATAGGGCCAAATATTGTTAGAAGTCATCGGACTGACCCGTCACATAAACGTATGGGAGTGATTGTTTCGAAGCTTTGAATAATGTTTACCACGAAGCCGTAACGTACGGGAATGGGAACGTGCAACATTTCCACCGCTTATAAGAAAATATGTTATTCACGCTTTGAAGCACGTTGATTCTTAAATCTTACAATTTCTCCTTGCAATTACTTTAAGAGAAAAGCTTTTCTTAGACATGAAATAACTTTTGAAAACCTATTTGCTATTGTGTACACTACAAAGGGAACTGAGGTAAGAATAGCAAAACAAAATGCAATTCATGAGGGCATTGTAGGTAATATAATACAAAAACAATATGGTTAGGGAATAAAAACAAAGTTACTCGTAATGGCTACAACAAAATTGACCACTAAACAGTTACACAAGAGTTTCACCTTTATACCTTTTTAATGAGCGTTCCTTGGCCTACCCTGGTTTTAGTTCCTAAAATTCTATTTGTTTAAATTATTTTCAGGTGATTTTAGGTATTGAATTATTCATAAATAAATACAAACAACAGTCACAAACATAGTGAGTCCTGATCCCAAACTAAGATCGAGTCTTGTGTCGTGGGTATCAGAAACTACGAGATATTTCGTTCTCACAAACAGACCCGAAACATACATACTTATGTAAATCTTTAAATCACACAAACATTCGTCTAGGTGCGGGGATCAATCATGCGGCCTCTCGTTTCACAGCCGGCGTCCAACCAACTGCGTCACGGAGGTTGTCAAATATTTAAATTGTGGATAAAACTATGATCTGGTGAAGGTCTATGAAGGTCGGGCAATCCACATTTTAGTCTGTACGTGTATTTGAATTTTAAAATCACAAAGTTGCATAAGACAACAGTAAGTATACTCGTATATTTGTGCCTGGATACTTGGCAGGGCGTTAAGCGCACCATTACCACATCGTGAGACGGAACTAAGATCGGCTATTGTGGTAGGTACCTGGTATAGAGTTAAGGATTGCCTATCCTATTGATATTCCTTCAGGAATACGTGCGTGGCCTTTATATGGTAATTGAAGTTAACGCACCTTTACAAGTAACCTATATTTTCGGAGCGTGTGAGTTTAAAAACTTTCATAGGACATAAAACACGCAAGTTTATACGCGCAATAAGCCACAATATTAGGTTTTATGCGAGGTCACATCGCCTGTAACCTACGCACCACGTCTCTCCCAATAAAACACAATTTACTAAAATACGAATACTTAAAAAATCGTGGCCAGAAAACTTCTAACAGGAGATATCGTCTCCAGCCACTAACATGAATCTATTTAAATTCGTGTCTGTGACTCCTTTAGAAGTTGATATTTTATGGTTAATGTTAAGCGTCATAATTAATAATTCCTTTAGTAAACTGTGTTTTGATCTGCAGCAGATCACTGTGGAAGTGTGCGAGGGATTATTATCCTCCGCGATTTCCATTCTGTGGCTGATGTTAAGGATAATTACTTCAAAACTCTTTAAAAAGACTGTGTGTCGCTCTGTACAGACAAAAGAAACACAAGAGATTACTCATAACACGATATATCTAAACGTTATTATCTAATCTCATTTGCAGAGGACGTCTGAGCTAAACGGCCGGCCATAACGCCAATAAAAAGCATCGTCTATGCCGTCTCAGCTAGGGATTGCATTCCCGCAGCTCATTCAATCCCGCGGGATCGATATGCGGGACCGATCGATCCCGCGCGGATCCCGCGGGATCCCGCATTATTGGTATTATATTATAAAACCGAATTAAATGAAACTCTAGGTTTTCTTTAAACTTTTATTCTAAATGTCTTACATTATGCAACACGAAAAAATTTCTTTCCTAATAAAATAAAAATAATTAAGTTCAAGAAATCTGTCTTCAATCAACCATTAAAAACTTAAATTTGCCCTTATTTCTATTCTAATAACAGTTTTATAATATTTTTAATTCAGTCTCATTTATACCGGGTATATCAAGACTGCGACCGAAAACGAAACCAGGTGGTAGTTTTAGTGGTTACAAACACGATGCAAATAAAAATTTCACCAAAACATCGACAGATATTTTTTTAGAATTATTTAAAAATCGTCTTGTTTGGATGGTAAATACCTAGTTTTTGCGAAAATAATAATTTAAACCCTTACGTACCATCGAGTGTTTAAAAATAAAGAGGTCTATGTACATCATTATTTTAGGAAAACTATGTATTTATCACCCAAATACGACGAAAAGTAAAAAATTACAAAAAATTGTTGTCGATTTTGTTTTGCGAAATTTTTACTTGCTTTGTGTCTGAAGTCACTAATACTACCACCTGGCTTCGTTTTCGGTCGCGGTCTTGATATACCCTATAATGACCTATATATAACCTATACCCTATAATTATAATGACTAATAATACAATCACAATCTAGATGCTATTACTACTATGAGTAACCTATGGTGATAAGTTATGAAAATACGCTCGTAAAAAACAAATGGCATAGTCTCATCTCCGAGCCTGCTTCTGAGTGAACTGCAAATATATCCTGATGCTCAAAATGCTGAAAACTAGCTACATGTGTGCTTGAGGCACCCTCTAGTCGTCGCTCCTTTGCGAGGAGCGGCAAAGTCACGCGCGCGCCACTCGCGATTTTACGCGAAACTTCACGAAAGTTTTAGCGCCAATTTTCAAATATTTGCGGGATCCGCGTTTTGAAGGTGCGGGATCCGGCAGACCAATAAATGCAGCGGGATCCCGCGGGATTGCGGGATCCCGTTTTGCGGGATTGCAATCCCTAGTCTCAGCTCCGTTCAATTTATTTTATTCCTCCTTGTATAGCCTTGCCGTTTTATCCTCGACCAATCGTAAACATGGGATCTTATTCTCCACACTTATAGCCCAAATATTTTTAACTTATGGAATTGTGAGGATAGACGAGATTAGGTTAACCTTCGGCTTAAAATTGCGTCTTTCTAGCCGCATGAGCCTTGTAATATCGCCTGATTTTATTTTGAGGATTAGTATTTTAATATAATTTTGATAGAAAAAATATGAAGGCTTTCTAAATGTAGAGGAGGCTCCTGTCTAAAGAAGGTATCGTATTGGTACTTACTAATACTTATAAGTAGAAAACATACGTAGATCTAATGATTGCATTTTTAATTTGTAACAATGCAAATTGTTGCATTGTTACAAATTCGGTACCTGCCTGTTAACTGTACATACATACATACACAAACTCACGCCTTTTTCTCCGCAGGGGTAGGCAGAGGCTCCACCAGGACATCCACAGTTCGCCTTGTGTGTTCCGTCCCACGATATGATAGGGGGCGAGCCTATCGCCATATCGGGCACAAATTCCTGACTTCGGGCTGATAATGAATAGAAAAAACAAATATCACTTTGCCTGACCCGGGACTCGAACCCGAGACCTCAGCTTTGTAACCGTACCGTAATACAACTACGCCACCGAGGCAGTCCTGTTTACTGTCTGTATTTTAATATTAACTACGATGGAAAACTTTGGAAATTACATGCAAGTAGTATTCCGTTGAGAGCCCTGCAGACGCCAGAAAAAGAAAAGAAATATAAATATTTATAATAAGTCCATCCAGACGAAGCCTTGAAGAACATTTGTATGATTAATCGATGGAAACGCAAATATGTATGGTAAGAATTGAATTAGGATGTCATTTATTCTATGCCATTGTATTATTTACGGCGGTGGAAAATAAGATATAATAGATCCAAGCCTTGCAATCACATTTGCGAACAGCTATTTCATCCTTGATAAGCAGAATTTTCTTCTTAGATATAATCAATTTCATTTCTATTGCTAAGAGCATTACAAATATGCTCTTTATATTCCCAAATCTTTTACTGATTGTGTTGATCATGTACCAACTACCTAGTATAAATATACCTAGTGTTAACAGAAATAAAGGTTAACTACATCCTTAATTAATTTAATTAATTCAATAGAAATAAAGCTATTTCTATTGAAGATATATAAATGTATAGGTTTGAATCGAATGTAGTATTGTCTTTGGATAGTGATATAATATTATTTGAAATTAGAACCGTGTTCTTTGTCGTTTGCCGTGTCACTATATAATATATGGTCGAGAAATCTTACGCTAATTTTATTTCATAATCCTAAACCTTTAATAGGTTATGGGCCCAGGACGTTAGAAATATATATAGATTTGCGTAAAGAGCAGCAGTATTAAAAATGGAGGTAATGAAAGTTGAAAAGTTTAACGGGAATAATTTTCAACAATGGAAGTTCACAATATAGTGTGCTTTGCGAGCAAAGGGGTTAAACATATACACTACAAAACCCTCAGCAGCAGCAGCAGCAGCGCAATGGAACAAGGACGACGGTATGGCAATGTACATTCTGACATCGTCGATGGAGCTAAACCAAATTGCCTTGATAGAGAATTGTGAAACAGCTGAAGAAGTTTTAGGTAAACTAGAGGCCATTTATGAGCGGAAGTCAGAACTAAATAAAATGTTCACACATGAAAAGTTCTACCAATATAAATATTGTCAAAGTGACACAATGGCACAACATGTCGCAAAAGTGGAAGGGCTAGCCAAGGAGCTTAGAGAAAGTGGCGAAAAATTGAGCGAAACTGCGGTAATTACAAAAATAATAAGTACACTACCATCTGAATATCGTTCCCTGAGACAAGCATGGCTCTCATTGGATCCTGATCGGCAGACAATACACAATCTTACATCACGATTAATTGATGAAGAAGCAAGCCTTGCCAATTACTTGCCTACTTGTAGTGAGACAGCGTTAGTGTCCGCAAAAGCAAATTACAAAACAAATAGTCAAGATGATGATAATAAATTAAATGTTCAAAAAAGTTCAAATCATAGATTTATTTGTTATAATTGTAATAAAAGAGGTCATTTTGCCAGAGATTGCAGAAAACCGAAGAAAATATTTAATAAAAATAAAATGACACATGAAATGTCAGGATTTGGTGCGGAGAAATTTTCTTTGTGTGTAAATACAGAAGAAGCTTGGATATTAGATAGCGGAGCATCAATGCATATGACATTCAGACGTGACTATTTCTGTGAACTGACTGAGCTTCAAGGCAATGACATTAATGAAGAAGTCAAATTAGGCAATAAACAAAGTCTTAAGGTATGTGGTAAAGGCAATATTTTAATAGATAAAGTTATGTATGGAAAATGGGAACGATGTATATTAGAGAATGTTCTTTATGTGCCCGACTTAAGAAGAAATTTATTTTCCGAAGGAGCAGCTACTCGGAAAGGGTATGTCATTGTAAAGAATTGTGAAAAGGCAATGATAATGAAGAACAATAGAGTTGTAATGTGTGCTCATTTAAAAGGAAACAATTTATACGAATTGGAAGTTAAAACCGTTATACAAGAAAATTGTAATATTGTTCAGACAGATGTCAAAGTATGGCATGAGAGATTGGGACATTTGAATATTAAGGAAGTACAAAATATGAGTAAATGTGGTGTTATTCCAGTTACACTGACAGGGAATGCGGATTTCATTTGTGAAGCGTGCCAATATGGTAAACAAGCAAGATTTCCGTTTATGAAGTCGAATAGAGGCCCAATCGAACCTGGTCAAATTGTGTACAGCGATGTATGTGGCCCTATTGAAGAACCTTCTGTGTCAGGTATGAAGTACTTTGTTTTATTTAAAGATGGAGCTACTAGTTTTCGCCATGTTTATTTCATGAAACATAAGAATGAAGTTTTTCAGTATTTTGTAAAATATAATGCCCTAGTAAATAACCAATTTCATCATGATGTACACATATTACACACAGATAATGGTAAAGAATATGTGAATAATGAGTTTAAGAATTTCCTAGAAAGTAAAGGAATAACTCATGAATGTACTGCACCTTATACCCCGCAGCAAAACGGTAGAGCGGAAAGAGAGATGAGGACAATAATGGAAAGTGCAAGATCAATGCTTTATGCAAAAGACGTTCCATTGAATTTGTGGGCAGAAGCTGTCAATTGTGCTATATATTTGCTAAATAGAAATACATCAAGTCAAACAGGAAGTGTCACACCATTTGAACTCTATCATGGAATGAAACCCAACCTACAACATATAAGAGTTTTTGGTTCTGTTGCATATGTACATGTACCGAAAGAAAAGAGAAAGAAGCTAGATAAGAGAAGCTCAAAAATGATGTTGGTTGGATATGAAAATAATAATTACCGAATGTATGACCAGTGTACGAGAAAGATTACAGTGTCACGGGATGTGAAATTTGATGAATATTTTAGATCAGAGGAAAAACAAAAATTATCGGAGATTATTTTGAATGAAGAAGAAGAACAGTTAATGATTTCTCCACAAAGCGATGGTATAGATCAACATAATATAACTGAAGAAATGTCTTCAGATGACAGCATGAAGAGTATTGATGATGCAGATGATACTTATAACCCTCCAAGAGGTATTACTTTAGAAACTAGAGATAGAAATTTTACTTTGCGTCCTCGAAAAAATAGGGTGGAAGTTAATTTGACTGAAGTAGATATTATACATAACAATGAAGCAGTAAATAGTGCTAATTATCATAATTGGAAGAAAGCTATAAATGAAGATCTTCAGTCACATGAAACTGATATAACTGAAATGAAGACTATTACTAATAACTCGACATTTACTGTAAAGAAGAACAGAGAAGGAGAGATTGATAGATATAAAGCAAGACTATGTGCACGAGGCTTTACCCAAATAAAAGGTTTGGATTATAATGAGACTTTTCCCCCCACTAGCAGGTATAACGCCAAAGAAGATCTGCAGATAGAGCAATTTGATGTTAAGACCGCATTTCTGTACGGTGAGCTAGCAGAGGAAATATACGTGGAGGCACCAGTGGGAGTGAAAGACGAGCCTTCAAAAGTATGTATTCTAATTAAATCTGTTAAGCCATGTCCATCTAATAATAGTGTGTTTGTATGTTATTTAAAAAAATTAAAAGTGTTTTTGATGACATACGTTAATGATGGACTATTAATGTCAATAAGTAGTTATGTATTGTTTAACTTATTAAGAAATATGCATTTTGATACAAAGATTTTAAAGTTTAATACATGTATTGAAATGGTAATAAACAGAACTAATGGATGTATAAGTATAAGTCAAAGACAGTATATGAAGACTTTAATAAAGAAATTAAATATGTCAGATGCCAAATGTAGCAGTACTCCTGTGGATGTAAATGTGCAGCTATCCAAGGGTACAAGTATTGTGTCTATTAATTTAACATATCGAGAGGCAGTGGGAGCATTGTTATTTTTAACAAGTGTATCTAGACCTGATATAGTATATGCTGTAAATATTGTTTGTAGATATGTCTATGATCCGGGTCCGTCACTTGCCATAATATACTTAAGTAGTATGTTATCAATGATATTAAAGTTTTTAGATATGTTGTTATTAGAATAGAAGTTAGTTATGTGTTATTATTGTGAATAGGAATTCATACCTTATACATTTAAGTGGGAGTATTGAAGATATATAAATGTATAGGTTTGAATCGAATGTAGTATTGTCTTTGGATAGTGATATAATATTATTTGAAATTAGAACCGTGTTCTTTGTCGTTTGCCGTGTCACTATATAATATATGGTCGAGAAATCTTACGCTAATTTTATTTCATAATCCTAAACCTTTAATATTAGATATAATCAATTTCATTTCTATTGCTAAGAGCATTACAAATATGCTCTTTATATTCCCAAATCTTTTACTGATTGTGTTGATCATGTACCAACTACCTAGTATAAATATACCTAGTGTTAACAGAAATAAAGGTTAACTACATCCCAAAATACCATCGTAGTTACTGAATAGTTTATGATCAACAATAACCCTGATACGACCTTCAATCATAGACAATAGCCACCTAAAACATCTCGCATATGGTTCCTCGCTTCATATGTAAAACAACCCCCCCTTAATCCAAGGAAAAATATGTCCAACTAGGATTCGGGAGAGACAATCCTCTGTAAATATCTTGGGGCGTTACAACTCAATAATAAGCGGGCATAACTTCAAATGGGATTGAGTCGCGGCGGGTCAACGAGATTTGCCTACAAATATCATCATATTTATTATTTATTAATGGTTAAATATTTGTCTTTATATTTTATCGGGAGATTGTTTGTTTGGGATTGTGTTTGTAAATATCGCGATGAATTTTGTTAATGAGATCTGTGTTTATATTTGGTAATGAAATTGTGTTTGTGGATGCTTATATTCACGCCTACTTCTCGTTGGCGTAGGCAGACAATAAAGGCTAAATGCCATGGTCAGAATATGTTTTTCACATGCCATTAAAGTCCTCCCAAATTAGTCTTCTGTTATGAGTGCTCCTTATTAGGCCTATTCAATAACGGCCTTATTCATAGACAAAAAAAAACTATTTTAGTTATAGAATGTTTTGTCGCTCAAACTAATTTCTAAAGCTGTTCGAAAGGAACAAAACATTCGATAGCTAAAATAGGTTTTAAAACTGTCTATGAATAAGATCTAAGTCTCAAAATGGACTGTTGTAAGATAATATTAGGTGTATGTCTGGTTTGTTTGGGCATTTAATTATGAAATTTTGAAACATCTAAAGTGTCAGCATATAGCTAAATATTTTTTTTAATATAATTGCAGTAGTGAACTAATTAAAACAACAGTTGACGATAGATCGTTTAAAAGTGATGGCAAAAAACGGCGAGAACTCGTTAAACACGACAAATTGTTTCCGGTCAACGCGCTACTCTTTCAATTCACACTTAGTTTTGGGTACCGCAGGATAACAATTAGTACCAAATTAATTAATTTATTTCTCTATGGTTTTACTTATTATAATATAAAAATAGGAAGTTAAGTCAGCGGATGTATGGTGTTTCCAACGGAATCCTGTGGAATTTGTAGTGGTGTCTATATATAGTAAGTAGTAGACATTATAAAGGCAAAAAATATGAGTATGTATTTACTATAGGGTGCGGTGGATCTTGTCCTGGTCTATGATATTTATAAGCCAAAACTATTTAAGGGGAAAAAAGTGGCGCCATCTGTCCGCTTAAATCTTATACCACGACCAATGTTCTATATCAATATTTTATCTCGCTCCTTAATATTAATATTATGAATAAATATTTTATAATTTATAGCGCTATTTATCAGATCTTATCATAGCTATAATGAGCCATCGTCCCGACAGTACAAATATGCAGAAAAAGGACCTCAAACCTTGTTTCAAAAGCTTCACAATCATTAAAATAAAAACCAATATTTTATCCATATAAAATGAGATATATAAGTAATATGGCTTAAATATTTGATATTACAATTCATCAATTGATTAATATTGCGACATCCTCAGTTTATTTTTACTATTATTTTTTATCAAAAATATATTTCAGTCGAGGGTAGTTTATCGTCTCTTCTCATTTCCATGTTCGTTGAGTTCATTGTTGTGTAAGCTTTAGAGCTGGTTGCATCTGCTCCGGATTTCATTGGACTTCGGTGTCCTGGAGAATAGTGTAAGTGGTGAAGAGACCAGCATTGCCGTCGGCGCTGATCATCAAACTTTGGGAGTGCAGTTCCGGTGAGTAGGCTTATGTATATTGCTTTTTATTGTATATCAAAAAGTACACTGTAATTTTGACTACATCTATGGAGACTTTTTTATTACTGATTAATTTCGAAACTATCTAACGAAATAGATTTTTAATATCCTGACATTTGGTACAGAATCTAAAATGCATAAAAAAATATGGGTCTAGTCTTTTTAGGGCACGTTTGCCACTTATTTGTTCGTTTTCGTATTGGTCCTCGTGTGCTTTACTTTTCGTGAAGTTTATGGGAGACATATGTATATCTTCGCGTAGTGGGTAAGAAACCCCGTTTTACAATTTAGGATGTGGCTTCGATTTTCGCAAATATTGTAAAGTTTATATCGCCTATAAATATTTGTAGCTGAGTTTCAGGTTTTATTTATTATCTATTGCTATTACCCGTCGGAAATATCAGTGGACCTGAATAATTGACGTCATTGGAACATAAGTTCAGCAAATTCAAAATATAGGTTAAACAAATTGAATTAAAATAGAAAAAAGAATAAAAAATAGAATTCGCATCCATCTCAAAACGTTTTTAATGTAAAATAACATAGTAGATAGGGAAACACAAAAAAAATGAAATTCCAGCTAGGTTCACAGATATTTCCGACAGGTTATACTTAATTATTATAGTTGTACAGAACCATCCAAGCTTTAATAAAAAAACATTATTGAACGAACGAACGAATGCAACATCGCCTGTTTTTCACATTCGCAATTGAATTTTCTACCGTCGACAGAAAATTACCTGAAATTCTGCCTAGCATTGAAAGATTGCTAGTAATGTGGTATATTTCAAAGTTGGCGTGTAGTAACATAATTTGCAAAGTTTAATTGAGCGTCACGTAGTCTAAGAACAATGTAAGTCATATTTTCGTAAAAGAATAATGCTCATGGTACCAATACCCTGTTTTAGAAAGGAAATTATTTGTGTTATTATTTATTAAATTTACGCATTTATATAAGTATGTACTCGTTCACGCGTGTATTCCCGAGGGGGTAAGCAGATGTGCTTGTGAATAGCACCCATATTCAGCGGATTTTATTTCCAAGCAAAGATGTGACAAGGGCGACCGTTTAGGGGTACCGGGATCTAAGTCTACTCTCGGGCAACTTATTTCCTGTATCCGACCTGGGAATCGAACCTATGACCACAACCAACCAACACATTAAGTTAGAGCAAAGCGGCGACGTATTAAGTTACTAAATGCATTTTTACAAAATATAGGGGTAGAATTTTAGAGCGTTCATTCATAGTTAAATTTTAACCTAGCAAATTATTCCTTCTTTAAAATACCTTAAAGAAGCCTATAGTATCCAAAACCCTTACTAACTTATCTTCTTACTTAGGAAAGACGTGGCTATTCTTTTTCCCACCGAGCATGCTCCCACACATGTTGGGCACGAGCTAATAACTTATGAGTCGATGCAAGTGGATTTGCGAAGTTCCCAACTCTTGCCCGGTTATGAAGGATCGGTTCCAGGAAGTTGGCTTGCTTTATTACCTGTCTTGCCAACTTCGTCTTATCCGGAGATAATTATGTGCGGACTTTGCGAGTAACGTGGTTCGGGTAGGTCGAGATGTTCTTAAGATGGCTTGTTTGAGAATTGTTAAGAAATTTTTGAGTTTTTAAATTTAGTCTATTAATTTTAATCGTTTTATTAAACCTTATAGGTATAATTTGGTGTGTATTTGAGTTATTTATATTTGATTTGACGTAAACCTATTAATTATAATGGTTTGATTAAAGCTTATATAATTTGGTGCATTATGTTTTCGTTATAACAAGTATTTGAGTTATTTATATTTGATTTGACGCAAACCTATTAATTATAATGGTTTGATTAAAGCTTATATAATTTGGTGCATTAAGTTTTCGTTATAAGAAGTATTTGAGTTATTTATATTTGATTTGACGTAAACCTATTAATTATAATGGTTTGATTAAAGCTTATATAATTTGGTGCATTATGTTTTCGTTATAAGAAGTATTTGAGTTATTTATATTTGATTTGACGCAAACTTTTGCGGAAATCATGCTCTTTAAATTATATCGTGTTAATTTAATCGTTATGGATATTTAGGTTGATTAAATTTTATGAATAATACAATAAAATTCTTACGAAACTGCGGATATACATTGAACCTATTCAACTTTAAGATAATGCCTGAGCAATAATGTTCTTTCTGAACCATACTATTGGAATCACACTTTCTTGACTTATTAAAGCAAATACTTTTATTTTTCCTTTGGATTACAATATTCCAAATGGCAAATAGTAACACCCAAGCCACATTGCCCCTTAACATAATTCCCCACATAGTCCGGTTATTAATACAATAATGGGGGATCTGCGTGGAGGGGCAGAGGCTACATGAAGAATATACAGCGTCGATACCGAGCCAGCCGCGCGCCAACGAGCCTTGAATATTGAATGGTTTGTCGAGGATGAGATCTGTGTCCGTTTAGTTGCGGGATATTTCACGTATACGGCGTTGTTTATTGGTAAGGAGTACAAGTGAGTTAGTTAGTTTTTACTGGTGGTAGGTCTCATTTATGTGAGAGGCTGTCTGGGTAGGTATCATCGTCTATTTCTCCTGACAAACAGCAGTGCAAATGTTGTGTAATGTGTTCCAGTTCGAAGGACATTGTAGCCAGAGTAACTGGACATATTGAGACTTAAAATCTTATGTCTTAGGATGGCGGGCGCAGTGGAATGCCAAGCATTGCTTTGTTGTGGTTTGATGGTGTTGTTTGGTTTTTAACTGTCCATGAACGGTCTTATCACTTACCATCAGGCGAATGGCATGCTCGTCTCTCCATTTATTAGTTATATATTGTGAGCAAACTTGGGTAAAATCAGCAAGCCCACAATTATAAGTCAGCGTGGTTAACAATTGTCTATCAGGCATAGGGTTGAAGTGTCCTTAACATAAGTTTTCCCAATCGTAAAGGAGACGTGTGCTCAGTAAACAGCAACTACGATTCTAAGAAGTGGTTTAACTTGGAAACGACTGCACCATACGCTGAAATAAAATTGTGAAGTAACATCATTGTTGTTGCGCTTCGTTCGGTCAATGCTGGAGTAATTGTCTTTAATCTCGCACTATTCAATTTCTCCTAATTGCTCCCTGTTGTCTTATTAAAGGAATTCCCAACTTTTATTAAGATGTAAGTTTCAACTTTAACGGTGAAGGAAAACATCGTGAGGAAACCTGCATACCGTAGCGATTTTAAAGAATTTCTACGGTATGTAAGTCTGCCAACCCGCACTAGGCCAGCGTGGTGGACTATATGGCCTAAGCCCTAACCACTCTCAATCGATTCTCTCGATTGTAGAGGAGGCCCGTGCCCTGCAGTGGGACGAATATGGGTTGATACAATACAATTAAGATATAAAATTTTGAAAGAAAGAGACGTTTATTTCTTACAAACAAAGATTTAGAGCTATAATAAATAACTAATAAGTATAACAGTGCTCGTCACAAAACGGCTCATGCTCAGCATGTGTTGGTGATAAAACCAACGCTGGCCAGTATTTACAAAAATATTCGTGGATATCTTAATCTAAACTTGCACTTTCAAAACAGCGCAATACCTCGATCACAATTAACCAGCCGTTGGTTTTAAACGATTCATCCTCTCATAAAAGCCCTTATAATAATATTGGAGTAGTAGAACTCGTAGCAATTAAAACAATGGATACTGTCACCAAACGCGTACACAACACAACTGGAATCCCCAACGAGCTCTTAATAATACCTCTATGATATCTCCGGATTCGGTAAATGATTTTGCTTACTTATATCCGGACCGATTTTTATGAATCGATTTTGGACTTTGTCCCAATGCTGTAGAGTTCATTATCGAGGTTTATTATGGGTGATAGTATGGAAGGATAGTGGAATTGAATTTTGGAGCGTGTGTTGTGATAATTTAACGATGTGCGAACGACTCTGTCGCGTGATAATGGGATATTTTCTATTAATTCTATTACTGATATTTTTTGTAGTTGGGAAATTAATTAGATTTGTACTATGATTAGGTGTTTCTCGTATAATTATTGTAATTTTGGTAGCTGGCTTTTTTATTTCTTCAAAGTATTACATAATCGGTTTTCTTACTCACTAAAAACTTGTACAAATAATATTGGTATTTTGAAATGTTCAAATACAATTCCATTCATGGATTCTACTTTCATAATATGTAATCGTCATATTATTATGAAATAGATCGTTATAGTAGTAGATAGTATCTTTAGTAGTAGATAGTTATTTTTTAAATTTTCATCATTACAATACGTATTAGTTAATATTTTGTTTTATTTATTAATAATCATATTAACGATACAACATAGTGTTTTGTCTATAAGCATAATTCATACTGTACACGAGTATGTTATAGTAGAAGATTCTAGAGCAAGAGCACAGACAAGAGTAAAGTTCATTGAGATCGGGTTTAATACGTGTCAGGGAGTCCATCCACTTGCTTCGTAACATTTAATTGATGTAGATTCTTGACTGTTTTGTACGTTCGAATAACATAAATGGGCGTTTTGTTAATTAAGTATAAACTATTGTAGATTCCTTTTAAAGCCGCACTCTGTGTTATGGCGACATTTAGTTTCATGCCTACATCATTTACAATATTTGAATATGTATGTACGTCATATTTTGGCTTGTGATAAGAATAATAGGAAAGTTTAGGCTTAGTTGTAAACGGTGTCGCAAAAGGAATGCCCATACACCCTACGGGCCTATATCGTTGGGTTTAAACTCTAAAGTTGATGATAGTTAATAATTTCGCATTATTTTCATTGTTAAAGGTTATATCGGTTTTGATTATGCTGAATTTGAAATTTCTCAAGATACATATAAATCTAGAGTCGAACCTATTTACTATTAATTTCCAAATGTTGTCGAAATTCTTTATAGTTACCATTTAAAATGCACCGAATTTGCTGTTGCAATTTGCACATAATCGAAATGTTTACACGTGGTCTCATTTCAGTATTTTTCCTTTAGGAATGGTACTTAAGTTTAACTTATAGTTATTTTTTACGTAGGTAGTTCGAAGTTTTTCACATGTCGCCAGTAAGTATTTCGTCAAGCCCTGAACAGTCACGCTACGGTTATTTATTGCGTTTTCGTGCTGAAAGTGGCGCCGATTGTGACAACTTTATGTCGCCTGTCGCCATTGTTTCATGGGATGGTACCACCACGCGCCAGCGCCATGCCATTTGTAAGTGGTAACTTTTTGATCATTTGCCGTTTATTTTGGGATAAGATGTACGCACAAAAACATGAAATGTTTTGAATATTAATAAATGTAAGGAATTTTTGATCATTTCAAGCTTATTACATAGGATAGGTACACACTGCTCCGAAAAAAAATGCTATGTGTTCTTATTCCGTCAGTTTGTCTTTTATTTAATGATAAATTAAACAGCGCAGTAAAAAGTAAAAAAAACAGAATATTAGCGACTGGAAACTATAAATTGGCGACACGTATCTTAACTAAGGCTTCTGATGGCTTACCATCGATCAATTACACACTAGATACACAGTTCCCTGTAAATGTTCCTTTAAAAAGTGGCACCGATGCATTGAAACAAAAAATTGAACAAGAAGATTACAAATTAACACAAATTTCACCTTATTCCTGGGGCATAAAGTCCCTTTTTGAATGAGACGTCCTCGAAAGTAATAAAATTTTATGACTTTAGTTGGACAGCGGAATAAAGGGCGCAATGGAGTCGAATTGTTACATATTTTTTCTATGAATTAACATGAACATAAAAATCTACAATATAATAGGTAAAGTTATTACCTATTGTATTGTAATAATGAAATATGATATGTAAAATGTGATTATTTAGTAAAAATGATAATTCGAAAAATATAATAAAATAATTATTTTTTTTGGTTTTCTGTTTCTGTATGTTATTTTTCTGTGTACAATAAAGATTTAAATAAATAAATATACTTAAGTTTATTTTTCTTTTACATTATGTTAAATGTTGTACGAAAATGGCAAAATCATAAACAAATGAAACAAAAATCGTTGACACACAACAATTTTTTTTATATTTACTTCACAATGTCTCCTTTTAATATATTTTAACATAGTCTGTACATAATATAATAAATTCTGTAATCTGTACCAAATATTTCTGATGTTAATTTTTAATATATAATAAGTTTAAATTATTTAAAATTAGTAACTAAAAAGTACAAAATAAAACTACTCCATGTATATTCTGTTCCAAATCATGACGCTACTCATCCTTGTCTATTTAAGCGTGTCGAAAGAGACAACTGCGAAGCAGCGCTTAATGATTTTAGGTTGCTAAATTAATTTATATTTAATTATTGGTACTCAATTTCACATATTGATTAAAGTAGGAAGCAAGTAAATTAATTTTACTTACCGAAAATACGAAATCCCATGAGTTTTAAGCTTTGTAAGCGTGTTGTTTTTGCACTTTTTTACGGAGCATTTAGGCATTGTCACAAGCAACGGTCGGCGCGCGACTGAAGGTGAAAGAGTGCTTACTCGTGATTTAAGCACTCTTTTTCGGTGCCATTTTTCAAGCGCTCATGTTGTATCTAGTGTATAATTGATCGATGTGGCTTACATTTATTATGGACATAAATCAATATGTCAATGTCCAAAATAGTTATAGGAAACAGTTACTTTCTTACGTCACTCATTTATTATTTTTAACCATTGCCGATAATTATTGCAATGAGCAATTGAAGGCCAAAGCCTTTTTATTTATTTATTAAATCTCTTTTATACTCCACATTTCTAAAGTAATTCACATACGTCGTCCCATTCAGATTTCCATCAACATAGCCACGCATAATAAGGTGCAAGGGGCCTTCCGTACCCCGTACACTTTGCAGGGTTAATTGACAGGGCGGCGGGTTATCTAGTCCACGTACGGTAATGTCCGGGCTTTATGTACCCTCGCCGCCGATTGTGTTTTATTTCTCACATTCAGCGGTGGAGGGTCGGGTTGAGTTAATTTGCTGTCTGGTACGAAATAATCTAATCATCCTTGTATGGGTAGTTTATGGTCTCGCGATTTTTATTGCGGTGAATGGCGAGACGAGCGTGCCGTCCGACCGCTCATGGATAGTAGGTAGCAAAACCAAACAACACCATGATTTACACAGCCATGCTTGGCATTGCCCTGCGCTCGCCATCCTGAGACGGTTACTCTGGTTACAATGTCCTTCAAACCGGAACACAACAGCGCATTTACACTACTGTTTGGCGGGAGAAATAGACATTGCGGTGGTACCTACCCAGGCGGCCTCTTACATATGCTTAGATATAGGATACGGCTAACGAGCTAATAGCGAGCTATTTATTACCACCCTTAAATGACCACAATACGCAGATCATAGTGCGTTACCGGGCTCTCATAATAAGTGAATTATTGAACGAAACACAACAGCTAAGCCGTCGTTTAAATCTTAATAGCTAGTTTTTTTTTGTGCGACGGTAGTACCACCCTGGTCGAATTAGCCCATTCCTTTAGTAGTCCTTATAATTATAATGTGGCGCTACCACTTTCATGCATTGCTGAAGGCATAGAGGCGTAGGATTTTAAAACACATCCAACAATTGTGGACAAAAATAATCTCTAATAATCCCCTAAAATTCTCATTCCATTCAACCATTGTATCGTAAATCTCATTTGATTTTACATTTTTACCTATGATCGTTCGTTGCCCAACTAATCATATAGTAAAGTCACTATGAAGAGCTGTAGCATTCCGTGTGCCCTTAATTTTGGCCTTAAAATAACAAAAACTCCGAAACTCAACCTATAAAACCCAGATTTCACTAATTATAAAACTCATTATTTTTTATAATTGCTACAATATAATTTTATAATCTACAAGGCCAGGGATCGAAGCTGAGGTAGATGGAATACAAACAAATGGGCGGTCGTTATTCCATCCCGCCGGTTACGCTCCATCAGACAGACGTTCCGCGGAGACAAAGACACTAGAGATTTATCTGTGAATCCGGATTTGTAGCGTCCGCAACGCAGTTATTGGTATAAAAATTTTGACATATTTTTCTTATTTTTGTCCCGGTCAGTGGACAGATCTGCGTAAAGGCTTGACTTTCGTTATTTCGCCCGATGTTTACCATCTTTAATTCCGAATTCAATGGTATTGACTTCAAAGTTGAGTGTTATGTCTACATAAGCTCACGTCTATACCGGGTATATCAAGACTGCGACCGAAAACGAAGCCAGGTGGCAGTTATAGTGGTTACAAACACGATGCAAATAAAAATTTCGCCAAAACAGTGACAGATATTTTTATAGAATTTTTAAAAAATCATCGTGTTTGGGTGGTAAATACGTAGTTTTTGAGAAAATACTAATTTAAACCCTTACGTACCATTGCGTGTTTAAAAATAAAGATTGTCGAAGATTCGATTGTCTTGATATACCCGGTATATAAAATTAAAAATAGCCTTTATTTACTACTTAACTTACAAGAAAACTTATTTACTACTTATTAATTTTATATACCGGGTATATCAAGACAATCGAATCTTCGACAATCTTTATTTTTAAACACGCAATGGTACGTAAGGGTTTAAATTAAATGTCTTGATATACCCGGTATATAAAATTAAAAATAGCCTTTATTTACTACTTAACTTACAAGAAAACTTATTCTAGGTCTTAATTACTTTCCACTTAATTTTTAAATAAAAAATTTGTTAGTAAAAATAAAAGTATAGTTATTAATAAAATTATGTGTTAGTAGTCGCCTCTGAGGCGTAGGCCTCTCCTAAACACTTCCATACATCTCTTTCGCGTGCTTTTTGCATCCAATGCGATCCACATATATTATGATTAAAAATGTTTCCATCTTTTACTTGGCCGTCCCTTTTTTCTTGTTCTCTTATATCTATATCTCTATCACGTCTATATATACATAGGGTTAAATAGGCAGTACTGATTCTACTTATAATTCCCCTAGTATTTTCCGTCTAAAAATGTGATGAAAAGCGAGCATATTGGTTTATCAGGCACATATTCTAATCTGTAGGAAATCGTTGGGTTTAAAAGTTATAGATGTTCGACTTTGCAATTGGGCAGGGGTCTAACAGTTCACAGCCCGCCCATTCTGCAATTAGACCCATTAGGTATTACTAGATATCATCCATGGAATTAGTCGTTGTGTACACACTGCGGATCCAGGGGGGAGGTCATGGGGGTCCTGCCCCCCCCCACCTGGGCTGACTCCAGATTGACAGATTTTTTTAAAAATATCGTTGATTTTCACTTAAAAAATCTTAAACATATTCACTGGTGTCTTCTTCTTCGTCGTTACACTCTTGACAGAGCGGTCGTGGTCACGATGATTTATGCCCTAACGATGATGTTGCTCGCCGCACGATCTCTCTCCATCTGACTCTGTTAGACGACAATCGGGTGCATTCGTTTACAGGGCCTCCCACTGCTGTTTTATCACAGGTGTAACAAACTTTTAAATAATCACTTTTAAATGTATATCGTAATCGAATTTGATTACGTCCAGTGTTCTGACTAGAAATATATGCCCCTCCCCCTGACTTGAAAGCTGGATCTGCCCTTGTTGTGAACTTTGGTAAGCCGCGTGCGTAATTAGCAGTTTACATATTTTTTCTTAATTAGAATAACGAGACATAAAAGTTCGCCTAGTGACAATCATAATGTGCCAATAAACAGGAGCAGCACCACGCATTGCAATGCTAATAATAAATTATTAAACAATTAAAATGCCAGCTGTTTTGCCGACGGTACCGTAAGTTAATTTAATCTGTGAACGCGACCATCGCCAGTTTATCTTCCGACCCTATTTAAAGGGCGAACTGAACAAGTGGCCAGTGGGTGCGTACTTGAGGCAAGAAATAGCGGTTAAATTGCTTTCTGCACTTCTTAAAACTACACGTTTATCAAATTCCGTTTGAAGGCGTTTTAGCTATTCAACGGTCTCTTTTAATTTTAGGGGCGTTGCTAAAGTGGGATAGTTTGGATTGGTGAAAACGGTAATTGTTAAGAAGTTGTTTTAGATAATATTAGTTATGTAATACACGTGATAAAATTAGCTAGCGGGTTGTTAAATTATTTTTCATCACTACTTTATAATGGTCTGATCATGGTACAGTCTTAAATATCTTGCAATATTAACAATACGTAATAAATAATTATTCCAGTAGTATTATTAAACAGTAGTATATCGTTACATGAACCAATAGACTTTTTACGGGTGGATAAAGCCACCCACGTACTTCTCCTCAATACCTCCCTGTTTTGAAATGGAATAAAAGCGGAGGTGATATATATGTAGCTTGTAATTGGACTGCCTCGTCTCGATAGATAATAAATGGAAGGACAATATTTGTTTTACGACCACTTCGATTCAGATATGAGAACTCTGGGATATTTACATGAAGATAAGCTGTGTTTATTGGCTCATGATTAGTGGCATGGGTTGGAAATTAGGGCCTTGGGTTGGAATTCCACACATTTTTCTTTCAATTTATTGACTAAATGATATTCCAAAGTTTGATGTGAAATAGCTAGAGAGATAACAATTTTTGTTACATAGATCGATGTCAATATTAGGCCTGCGTAAATGATAGTGTTTCAGACATGATTTCGATTATTTATTCATATTATTTTCTTAATATTTAGATTTTATGTTTTTGCAATATCATGGTCTGTCACTTTGTCACGGTGAGAAACGTCTAGCTAAAAAGCCTACCTACCCATTGCTAGGTAGCCTCTTCTCGATTACGCATTTGATTTCAATCCTCATCCACTGCTTGACACCCGTCCTTACGACGTCATCTGACCATGAGATCATTGGGGGAAATTGTGTAATAATGCCTCTTTAGCAATGTTTACATGATAAAATAATTGTTTGTCATTGAAGCTTAGGGTAAATTTCTTTGATACATTTCATGAATTATTGGTTTGTAGCACGATTACATTTGTGATCGCGTCTTTGTGATGTGAAATTGTTTGTCAATTTGTTTTTGCTGCATATTTGTTTTAATGTGTACTCAAGAATTGTCTAAAACGCGAATATATTAGAACATTAATTTACACTGCCGGCCAACAATTTGGTATTGTATACGAGAAAATTTAGTGGTCCTTAAAGCGAGCCATTAAACTGGTTTATTGCGGATCTGCATACATTAAACACTGGAAATCTTAATGCTTAGCCCGGTAATGTAGTTTTAGGGCGCACATTACAAGTATTCAGTACGAGTATTCAGTACCTGCGAAAAATACAGTGCGTTGGGATAACACCGTGATAGTAGTTCGGTGGAGTAAACTCCTAAAAGATGAGTTCACGTTCTTTCCCCGTCCATCCTCGTATTCTTCAACACGAGTGTGTTGGAATAAATATAGTCTCTAAATAAATAGTTATTTGGTCTATTTTGATAAAGAGATTATGTGGCTATTTTTAATTCTTCAATTTTTTTACATACTTAGGTAAAATCGGCGGTGCGTCATGTTTTTTATTTGTGTTGCTGAAAAATCCGATTTTACGTTCAATTGCCTGCTTAGTTTTTCAAAATTGCAAAGTAGGTACTTGTTAAAAAACTGTTTTTAATGTTTTAACAAAGTTACGTTAGCCGGTAGTACTACATGTAGTATTCCCAGGAGGTAGGGTTGAATTGAATAAAATAATGTCATAAATTAAAAACAAAAATTTATTAAAATTTCTTTTTTGGTAAATGCAAATAAAAAGAAATTATTACGTAGACATATAAAACAACCAAAATATATACCATTACAGTTATTTTATGGCATCAATATGTTTGTTATAAAATTAACTATAGTCGAAGCGATGCACTTACTTGTATAATTAAAATAAATAATATAATTACAATTACGTAACAATGGCTTATATGGTGTCATTTTTTCACAGTTTTTCAGCATTTTTTTGTAAAATTCTCTACAGTGTAGTCTAAAGACTACTCTATATTGCGTGACCTACAAACATTACACATTTCTCTTAATTGTAGTATTTCTATATTTCCAATTTCCATACAAATCTATTAAATTACACATCTCACTCGGAAAAACATTAAGTACATACATTTTCTACAAAATATTTTTACACTTCCGACCAAAAAAGTTTTTGAATTTTTTTTTCTGTGAAAAAATGTCATAAATACTAATATAAAACTCTTAACGTATTTACATTAATTAGTTACTGGCAGAAGGCACATTATAAGCAGTTGTAGTATATTAAAGAAGCACGACCGAGATATGTTTTATTCGTATTGCTATAAGGCACTCTTATATGTACGCGTTTTCTTATAAATGTACTTTACTACTTCTACCATAAATTATTTCATAATATTTATCTATAGATTTGAATAACCTTTATATTTAAAACTTCAATTATTTCGCTTATCTGGTTTGGGACGAAAACCTGGTTTAAAGGCAGAAAAAGTAGCTGGCATATTTTAATACAAATTCTACGGTTTTGTAATCGTAACAAAAACTAATGTCAATGAATTAGAAATGTATAGCATTGGGACGTTGTAGTCAGTCATTAATTTATGCTCTAATTTTTTTTTAATTTTTCATGTCATATTTTGTAATGTAATGTCGGAATCCTTTACAAATTTAATTACTAAAAGATTTTTTATTGAAAGAAAATATATCCTTAATCTCATATTTTTTATTTGTAGTCAATGAGATGCCTCCTTACAAATTGTATACTTGCGTTACTGATACAAATACCACTTACATCCAGATATCTAAAAGGCACTAAAACTTACGAGATTTTATTTATAGATTCACACATCCGGACGTGCAAAGATGAAGTCACAGTAGTCATAAATAAAATGTTACCTAACAATTTAGTAAAAATATCTAAATTATTATTTATTTGACTTAAATCACAAATCTGAACAACTCATACCTTAAAATAAACACACTTTATACATTATCACACTTCGAGATTTAACTCTCTCATTCTTTTATAACATACGATAATTCCCATTAAAAGTTTAGGATTTAGTAGAATTAAGTATGAAAATACGGGAATTATAGTATATTATAACTATAATACACTTTTCAACTCCTAATCTAATAATGGCTACCGAAACGTGTTTTACGGTGACTAGTAATGCAATTTTTTTGTATGTTTCCTTCGAACATTTTTACTACAAAAGTGTCCAAGGATTAGATCTCAAATTTCGACATGTCATGAGGTACTGTGTTACTATTTCGTAGTCACATTGACGCGGTAATGAAGGTGAATAATAAATATAAGTCCCTAATGGAATAACCCGCACCTTAATTTAGATTTATTGCCTTTGAATACTCCATGTATTTAAAAAACCACCCCCCTTGTTGTTCAAACAAAGCTAAACGACGTGCGCAAAATCATATACACGCACTAGCTACCAATTGCTTATTTCGCGTGTAAATCGCGAGCAAATCGCGTGCAATTCGCACTCATTCATACAGTTATAAAAATGAAACGAAGGGTTAGTGACGTCAGTATCTGTCGTAGCTGGAGGAGTCCCTGCTGGTGACGTCACTGGCAGCATCGGTGGAGGAGCTGGAGTGAGTGGGAGTGGAGGGGGAGGTGGGCGTGGCGGGGGAGGAGCGCGGCGGGTCGCTGGAGGCGCTGGCCGGGTATCAGAGATGCTCGTCGCGCCCGTTCAGCGGCTGCCGCTCGGCGTGGTCCGACGGACGGTTGCGCTTGAAGAATCCGCACTGAGGACAAACGGGTAAGTTATAATATAGCTAATACATTCAATTGTGATAAAGAGTAGCTTTAGTGCGTTGGCCTTAATTAAGGTTAGGAAGTGTGAAAATTCTTCTACAGTATCTTTGGCCGTTGTAAGAGGCGACATAAAGGGGTCATTAGGGTTACTTGTCATACTGGGGGGGCGGTGCACCCTCGTAGATACTCTGAAGGTCTCGTCAAACAGTGGGCGAGAGGAGCGTTGACGTGGCGCTGACGGGTCGTAATCAGTTGTAATATATTTATTTGTATGGAACATGTCACATAGAGTCGTGGCGCTCGGCGGAACGGCTTTGGTGACATGTGTTTTCCATATCAGTAAATATATTACAATTGATCACGACCCATCCCGTCAGCGTTGCGTCGCAGTCCCATCTCGCCTGCTGTTTGACGAGGACCTTAAACAGATGGCGCACCGTCTCAGCAGGGTGCCGGGCATAATATGCGATAACTAGCTTAGACAACCTTTTACAACGACCAGGAGGCTTCGAGGGCGGAATTCATTGTCCCTTGACCACTGGTTAAGGGTACCTATCCTTTTGGACTTTTCCCGTAATGGGATTGGCGGCTACCGACAATTTCGGTTAATATGCCGGCGTAGTTTAGTGGTATATAGGGTCCATCGTTAGTTGGTTAGTAATCCGCCCCTAAGGTAAAAGAGGACCTAAGAGTTCCGCCACGGTATCGCATGCTAGGCGCAAAAGACGACCTGTAGGGGTCAATCGAAGACTGGGCACTCTTCGGGGGCGGTGCGCCTTCACTTGCTGCGGATAAACACCAGAAGGCGCTGCCTCGTCTTTGTGGGCGTCCATAACATCTTCACGGGCAGACAATGGGTAAGTGGGAGACAGCTAGGCCCTTCAATTAGAGGGACCAGTAATGATTTTGTGCGGGGCGCTTCTCCCCCTGGGACATCCAGTGCCGCATGTAATTCGCGCGACGGCCACAAAAGGGTTTTCGTCGATAAGTTGGCGTAAGATTTGCTAGGGATGCTAGGGATGGCAATTTTATTTTAGTGGCGGGAGTACCAGAACAGAAACTTTAATCTCGCCACAAAAAAAAATGCGTGACCGATCGGCTCCCTAACAAAACGCCACGGTGGCAGTCGCACGCATTACGGCGGCACTGGATATCCCAGGCGAGAAGTGCCTCGATTTCTCTCTGATCGCCCCGCACAACAACCATTAATGGTCCCTCTAAAATGGGGGGACAAAATGTCCCCCAGTTACAACTAATTTGGACGCCCATTAAGATCCAGACGCTTTAGCATCCATGTCGGAACCGCAGCTACCGAGGGTTCATCACCCCATCATCAGGCAGTGTGCCTAGCGACTTCGATAGCCCGTTGAGGTCGCCTTTTATGGTGGGCAGGGGATATCGTTGCGGAATTTGCACACCCCTCACCACAGGGTGGAGGCAATGATTCTTCCGTTTATCACCCGCAGCTTCCTTTGTAGTGGCGAGGGGGATCGTTCCGCTCCCGGTCCGCGCTTTCCTTCGGCGAGGTACGCTCGCAGAACAAGATCCTTCGACTCTCGACTAAGGAAGGAAGCACGGGTCTGGCGGCTGCTTTGTGTTCTGTGCGCTCGTCAGCCCAAGCGACGTATTCATAATGGCGAACACGGCTGACCCTGCTTCTATCCACCCGCCACAGGCATATACCGAAGCAGCGTTACCCCGCTACGGTCTGTGTCAGGTGGAACGCCATGACGTCGTGACGCCTGTCCAGCTATTGGTCAAAGACAAGACGCATTGCTACGATGGGCTGTGCGTTAACTAACACTCGTCCAGGCTGGAGCGCCACTCCTCCACAGCGACCTTGCGCAAGATCTACCAGCCTCTAGAGGTAGCGGCCAAACCGCCCTCTCCCATGGTGCCGTGGAGGAGTGGAGTTCCAGACTGGACGATCCCAGTGCTGGCGTACAGACCAACGCGACAATGCGTCCTGTCCTTGACCAGCGGCTGGAAGCGCCACGGCGTGATGACGTTTCACCCGAGAGTCCTATTGGGGCACTGCGGCTTCAGTACTCTATTAGCCCTTTGACTAGACAACTTCCGCCAGTGAAGTTAAATTAGGGCCTACATTCCAACTGGTCAAGAAAGACCAGGTAATAAGAACTTGGACGAGACACCAGGGGCGAACTACCGAGAGCCTACATCTCGAGGAAACGAGCTAAGAAAGATCATCTAATTTATGAAAGACACTTACTTTGTAGAGCGCGAAGATGAGCAGCAGCAACAGCAACGCTCCCACGACGGCGGCGAGGACCACCACCCACAGCGGCACGGCGCCCGACTCCAGCGCCGCGAGCTGCGGCGTCACCGTGGTGCGCGCCTCCGCCGTCTTCCACGCCAGCTCCGACGGCCGCCCCACCATCGGCAGCCGGGACACGCGCGTCGCGCCCAGCGTCGAGAGGATCACTGCGCGGTCTTTGGAGATCTGCAAAATTTTTGTGTTATTTTGTAGCTGAATCTAAAATTGTGTGAACCTTTGTGTATAATAATATACGTTGCAATAACAATTTTGGAAGCTTTATTTGCAATCACCATAACTGAAAGAAAATTTAGGTTTGTAAGAATTTCTATGGTATGTAAAGTTCGCCGACCCGCACTAGGCTGGCGTGGTGGACTGTAAGGCCTAACCTCTCTCTATTGTAGAGGCCCATGCCCTGCAGTGGAACGTATATGGGCTGATATACAAAAAAGCTCATGTTCTCCAGCATACACTCACCTCATTCAGAACAGACGCGTTGATCCTGGAGCGGAGCGCGACCCACACCTCCTGTCCCTTGAGCAGGCGGCCCGTCGTGCAGCGCAGCACCTCGCACTTGTACTTCTCCTCGCATTTCTCCAGAATCTCCTTTAACTTCGGATCCACCTGAAAAATAACACATAAATGCTTATAACATCGCAAAGTATAATATAGATGCGTCGTCAACATTTTAAAAATGAATATGGTAAGATTCCCTTCCTGGCCCTTCCTCGCTAGAAAGAGGGATGAGGGAGTCAAATCTCCGGTTAATCATTTACACAGAATTGAATACGCAGATAAAGTCATGCTTATCGAAAACAAGGAAATGTAAAAATACCATTTCCTGAAATATGAAAAATATACAGTTATTCAGAAGATGTGAATCTTAAAATACATGTGAACTTTGCAATCCGAAAAGAACCTAGAAAAATAATAATTACCTGATCAGTCTGTCGCCTTCTCCTTGTGTTCTCTCGCCTGGTGTCTGCAGATGTTCCGAAGCCACCACCTGATTGAGAGCTGTACGAAGATCCACCGCCTGCACGTCGACATTTAATTAATTAGGAAACATATTTCGGAACTTAATTAAATTTCGATGCTCAATATAAATAATTTAAAAAGAATTAGGAAAAAGTTTCAAGTACAAATTACTTTTACTTTGGAAATTACCGTGAATTCACGGATACCTAGACAAATAAAATAGTATTCTTACCTGATCGTGAAGAATAAGAGTATCCACTGCTCCAAGACCCGCCGCCTCCTGATTGATGACTTCCACCTCCAGACTGGTAAGTTCCACCGCCGGCCTGATAACTACCGCCTCCGGCTTGGTGACTTCCGCCACTTTGGAAACTACCACTTCCGGATTGCATGTTACCTCCACTTGCATAGCTTCCACCTCCTGACTGGTAGCTTCCAGATCCTTGGTAGTTTCCACCTCCAGATTGGCTTCCTTGGCTTCCGTGGCTTCCAGCACCAGTGACGTCTGCAATGCCGTATTTGAACTCATTGTTAGGGTTGCTAGCGGCGTATGCTCCAAAACCTTCAAGCTTGTCCTCTTCTTCGTCTCCTACCACGGTGACAGTAGACGCTCCTCTGAAGGTAGAAGAACTGGCTTTCATCACGTCAGGGTTGACGGTTTCTGTCGTTCCCCATGAGCCATGGACAAAGCCTTGGTCTACTCCGCCAGCTTGGCCGTACTGGCTCCCTTGGGCATATTGCTGGTTTCCTTGTGCAAATTGGCCAGATTGAACGTAGCCGCGACCTGATCCTTGGGAGTAACCCTGACCTGACTGCTGGACTGTACCTCCAGAGCCGTGGGCAAATGTCGCACTGTGTTGTTGACCTCCTTGGTTGTTCAAGTATCTAGAAAAAGCAAAAAAATTTAAATCGAGTTGCTCGTGGAAAACATAAAAATCTTTGGTTTAATTCATTTTTTAGAGTAAGCAGAGATTCAAAATGAAGTTTCAAACGGCATGGTTGTAATTAATTCTTTGGAGCAATTCTTATTTCCCAATGTTGTAATGTCTTGACGACAAGTTTAAGATAGCAAGTAAATCATATACTAAAAATATTTCTTAATTTGTACTTACGTGCTGAAAGAACTTCCAGGTTCGCCTTCATGTCCAAGGTTTCCATACTCGGTGCTAGTTTCGGTTTGCGATATAATATTATGATTTTGATCATAGATGATGGTCTTGTTCTTCACGAGTACAACTCTGCCACCATCTACGAAGCCGCCTTGACCTGCTCCTTGGGTGTAGCCACCCTGGACATAGCCTTGCGAACCACTCTGTGAGCTGCCTTGGACGTACCCGCTCTGAGAACCTTGCGTGCTTCCTTGCACATAGCCACCCTGGGCGACTTGAGTTCCCTGGACATAGCCACCTTGAGACCCTTGAGCGCTTCCCTGGACATAACCACCCTGGGAACCACCTTGCGAGTACCCTCCCTGGACGTAAGTGCCTTGCCCGCTGAACTCTTTATTCACACTACCCTGGGCAGCAGCTGCGAGCTGTTTCCTGATGTCCTCTTGCTCCTCAGCCGTGAGACCTCCACTCGAACTGCTCCAAGTCTTGTTATATGAGTAGCTTCCACCAGATTGGCTGCCTTGTCCTCCTTGCCCGCTGAAGCTTCCTTGGCTGCCATACTGCCCACCAGATGCTTGGCTCCCAGTAAAGTGGCCTGAAGTGGAAATATGAGAGCCTGAACTTTGGCCTCCTGCTCCACTAAATTGGCCTGAGCTAGATCCGCTGAACTGTCCTGAAGATCCCTGGGCGAATTGGCCACCAGATACAGAGCTGCCACCGCTTTGGGACGTCACTAGACCACCACTGCTGGAGTGTTCTTCCCAATAAGCTGCAAAATACAATTAGCCATATTGGAGTCTTGCTTACATTCAAAACATTTGTGTACAATTTTTTAATGAAAACTAAAGGAATTAGAATTGAATTTTAACTTACATTGTCCATAGTATCCACCGCCGCCTGAGATTTGAGATGCGGTGTACAAGTCACTGCTCAACATAGCTGGAAAACAATAATTACAAATTTAGATTTTCCTACAGTACATACTTATGAACTTCACAAATTGACTTGTTTTACCTATTCATATTTAATTATTTGTCGATTTTAACGATGATATAAAACATTGCAAAGATATGAAAGCTTTAAAGGCAATATTTGCTAGCGGACTGGACTCTTTAAATCTCTCAAAGAAAGGAAGACTCCTAATGGGACTGTTATTAAAAGTAGTATTGGGGAGTGGAGTCAACTATGAATTATAATTAGCTTATAAACCTCACCGTCTTTCTCTTTGCCCAGCATGAAAGCATACGGGTTCTGCACGAACAAGTTATCTGCGTTGACGTGTCTTGCCACATCACATCTCACATTGCCGAGCCACTGCGGTTGAACTAGCATGTACATCAAATTCTCCCCTGAAACAAGAAGTTTTATGTTAACATATATGAAGGAAATAGGACGGAATAATAATATTACGGATTTATCCGAATATATTTGTATCATGAGAGTAAAGGCGTAAATGCTAATACTTCAACGCCGAGTACTGAATGCAACGTATTTCGGTCTGAAGGCGGTTTAAATTGTTAACTGTCATGATCCCACCCTTTTTTCTAACTCTAAGCTTCCTTAAAGTGTGGATAGATGGCACCACAATTGCCCCGAGAAATTGAACCACAATTGGATCTATTTTAAATAAAATTGCTTCTTAAGCTTTCTGTAGATTATTTATGATTTATTACCAATTGTTTTAACAATAATGTTGCATTTCGGCTTTACATAAAATTGACCCGGTCCAACTATTTTGAATGCGCGCGCTCTGCATAGTTTTGGTTCCTCTCTTTGTTATTTTCTTATCTATTAAAAATGATTGAATCTAAATGATCTTGAACAATTTAATGGGGTCAATAAAGTATTTTCATTTATTCCTATTGCTTTCTTGTTCTCTTTCTTTCCTATAGGCTGATAACGCGTATACGGATACCAAGTATTTTCTTGCCTATGAAAGTTATGTAGAATGCATTAAAGCTAAACAAAAGAAGGGAATTAATTACAACAGAAGGTTCTTATAGGAATACATCTTTACCATCCAAAGTCTGATATGGCCACATGAAGTAGATCTCAGCCTCGTCGACAGTGAAGGGACCCTCGTTCTTGATGTTGTATTTATGAATTACTTGAGGCCCAAGTTTGGTGTCGTCTTTCAGGTTCTGTGTGTCGTAGAGAGACGCGTTGTAGTGAAGTTCTGGCGGGTCTGATGTTCTGGAAGCAAGATTATTTATTTTATTTTCTTTTTCATTAAAATCTGAAAGATTATGTGATGCTAGATATTACATCCGCTTTTAAAAAAATACAGTGCTAACCAACCAATTTAATGTAACTTGGAAATTGTAAGGCCTATATATTTTTCTTTTTTCGTAGATATTCATAAAATCTATCAGCAAATGGAAAGATGTCGACTGAGCTAAGCTGGAGTTTCTACTATAATTATAGTTAGTTATTGTCATAGGTCTAAAAAATAAGTTAAGGACCAGACGCGGTTGCCTACATGTTCACGGCGGTTGCGAGTTCAAATCCTAGAGCACACCTCTGACTTTTCGGAGTCATGTGTGTACTGATAGTTAATCTCCACGCACTATAACGATGAAGGGAAACATCGTGAGGAAACCTGCATACCGTGGCGATTTTTAAGAATTTCTATGGTATGTAAAGTCCGCCAGCCCGCACTAGGCCAGTGTGGTGGACTATACCGGGTATATCAAGACCGCGACCGAAAACGAAGCCGGGTGGTAGTTTTAGTGGCTATAGACACAATGCAACTAAAAATTTCTCAAAATAAACGATAGATTATTTTTTACAAATTTTTTAAAAATCATAGTTTTTATTTGGTAAATCCTTCGTTTTTGGGAAAATAGTAATTTAAACCCTTACTTATCATTGCGTCTTTAAACATAAAAAGGTGTACATCATTATTTTGGAAAAAATATGTATTTGTCACCCAAATACAAAGGTATGCAGATGATCTCCAAATATATTCCCAAGCACCTCCAGACGAGCTGAAAGATGCTGTCTTAGCTATTAATGACGACATTTGTCGCATTTCTAATTGGAGTAAGGAGTATGGACTTACAGTTAACCCGAGTAAAACGCAGGTCATTGTTGTCGGCAGCCCCAGGTTGATGTCTAGACTGAACTGGTCGCTCATACCGCCGGTTTCTTGTAATGGGATATCTATTCCTTATAACGACACTGTGAGAAATCTAGGTATCATTCTTGACAAATCTCTTTCCTGGGGTCCCCAGCTTCGAGAGTTGAGTAGGAAGCTATTCGCCTCGGCTGGGTCCTTGCGAAGGTTGCGCAATTTTCTGCCCATCGCCACGAGAATATCGCTTGCTCAATCCCTCCTGCTCCCCATCCTTGATTATGCGGATGTCAGTTATCTTGATCTCACTGAGGAGCAACTTAATAAACTTGAGCGTCTTCAAAACTTTTGCATTAGATTTATATTTGGACTGCGCAAATATGATCACGTTTCCGAATTCCGCAAAAAGCTCAAGTGGTTACCCATCAGGTTTCGCCGGAATACACATATTCTATCTCTTCTTTATTCTATTCTTTATAATCCTCTCTCTCCCCCTTATCTTAATAACCGATTCGAGTTTCTTCATGTTACGCATTCTAGATTCCTGAGGTCAACAGAGAACTTAACACTAAAAATCCCAGTGCATTCCACTTCATTTTTTGATAAATCTTTTTCTGTACAAGCTGCTAGGCTGTGGAATTCATTACCGGTCTCAGTGAGGCAGGCAAAGTCCCTGCCCATATTTAAACGTTTAATTAAACAGCATTATCTTTCAAAAACAAGCTGAAGACATTGCATGTAATATACGTATTATTATTATTTTTTTAATTTAATACGTTTGGTTATTTTGTTTTGTTAAAAATACATCTTATAATATTAAGTATATATTTATATATATATATATTTATTTATTTTTAAGTATATATATTTGTATGTATGTATTGATGTGTATATATATTTTCATATATATGTATTTATATATGTATATATTTTAGTATTTCATTTTTCGTACACCTCATGGTACCCCTAAACTGTTGTTCCCTCTTATCCATCCTATGGTTGGTTGTCTGTAAGAGATCGCCTTGAGCGATAAGACCGCCTTTTGTACGTTTTTTGTTTTCCTCTCTTCTAACTTGTAATTTTTGTATATCACTGGTGTACAATAAAGTTTTAAATAAATAAATAAATAAATAAAGGTAAGTAAAAAAATTACCAAAATAAAATTACGATTTATTTTGCGGAATTTTTAGTTGCATTGTGTGTGAAGTCACTAATACTACCACCTGGCTTCGTTTTCGGTCGCAGTCTTGATATACCCTGTATAGCCTGAACACTCTCAATCGCACCCTCGATTGTAGAGTAGGCCCGTGCCCTGCAGTGGGACGTATATGGGCTGATACAATAGAAATAAACATGAGTAATATTTACCCGATAATAGCGATGTTTGCCTTCACCACGACTCCGATGACCATGTGCATGGTGTTGTCGTAGCCGGTGTCCTGCTCCGGGTTGGTGGAGTTCGCTTCCATGTCGAAGTCTAGCAGGGTGACCCGCGAGTTCACCTCCAGGATCACGCGGAAATGCACCTGGAGTAAATAATTACCTTCTTATGTCAGATGGAAGATAGATGAGGACCATTTTAAAAATTTTGCATAAACCTTCAACAGACAACATGTAAGAAGTATCTCTTTTTCATTCAGATAATGCAGGCTTAAGGCTCAACTCATATCAATAGGAACCAAATCAAACTTGTGTCTTGAATTTCTCCTATATAAATACTTCAGTAAATATCCAATGCCTCAATCTTAACAATTACTAGTAAATATTGACAGGAAAAATATTTTGATACGAAGAACCTGAACGTTAAATTAAAACCTTGACTGCTTACCTTCTGCCCACTAGCCATGGGGTTTCCAAGATCACACTTCAGCGTAGTATTTCCGCCAGCTTCCCTACTAGCAATAGAGCAGTATATCGGAGTTTCCGCGTTTTCTTTATCTAATCTCTCCATCTTGGCATACGTCACTCCGGCTGGGATGTTCAGGAAGTACGCCGCTTCGAATGCGTCTTCACCGGCATTCTCCACTTTCACATCAATGTTCACGTTCTCCCCGGAGCCTAGCACGTAGTTAACTGTTGGCCTGTGTAAAATTAGTCCTAAATTATAATAATACCGTTTAAATGGTGTAAAATAATAATTATATTTCTTTTTTTTGTGAAACGAGAGGCCGCGGGTTCGATCCCCGCACCGAAACGAATATTTGTGTGATCCGCAGGTATTTGTTCCGGGTCTGGGTGTTTGTGAGACCGAAAAGTCGCTCGTAGTTCCTGATACCCACGACACAAGACTCTATCTTAGTGTGGGGTCACGACTATGTATATGACTGTTGGGTGTTTTTATTTATATTATTTTATATTTGGAAAGATTGGAACAGATAAAGGGCATTTCACAAACACAAAAAAGGTATGAACACATTTTAAATGACCGCAAATGTAATAGACCAAGGGACGATTACCTGTTGACAGTTGATACGTCATACAATTACATATATATGAGCATACTTAAATCCGCAACAAACTGCCCGATATCGAAAAGCGACATCTAACGGCCACAATGTAAATTTTACAATTAATACAATCTATAATACCCGTATTGCCTCGGTGACGTAGTTGTACTACGGTACGACTACAAAATTGAGGTCTCGGATTCGAATACCGGGTCAGGCAAAGTGATATTGAGTTTTTCTATTCATTATCAGCCCGGAGTCAGGAATTTGTGCACAATATGCCGATAGGCTCGCCCCCTATCACATCATGGGACGGAACATACAAGGCAAAATGTGGGTATCCTGGTGGCGCCTCTGTCTACCCCTTCTGGGATAAAGGAGTGAATATATGTATGTATGTATGTATAATACCCGTATCGTTACCCTAATTTCCACTGTCAAATTAAGTATAACAGTTATACTTACGTAGTAGCAGACATCCTCAAGTCAGGTATACAGATGTTGTCAGGTCCGCAGTTCTTCTGGATGTTGAGGGAGTCTGCGTGGACGATGCTCCTGGTCTGGTCCAGGACTGGTGGTACAACGTCTCCGGATGGTTGAGTGATCAGGTCGTAGGACATCTTCACTTCAATTGGAGTTAGCTTGTCACGAATCTCCTCCTGTAATGTAAATTTAGTGATAAGAAGTGTGGTCTGGTAGTTTTGTAATGTAAGCAGCTGGATTTAGAGATGTATTGGGTATTTCAAAAGTTTGATAATAAAATTCAATTATTTTTCGTATGGAAATTTAGAATGCTTTATTACTTAGAACTGAAGTTAAAACCTTTAAGGTAATTTGTATTGGTCGGTAAATAAGTATTCACTTACAATATAGAAACTGAAATAGTCGAGCTGTAACTCAATTCGAAAACAGCTTCAGATAATCGCTGGAAAGGCACTCGTCAAAAGCAAATAGCTGTTCTCTTTACGTTCATCAGCATGGATGTTCATGATTACAAAAGATAACAATCACTTACATCCAAATACACTTTGACTTCTCCGCACTCCTGTTGTCCCTGAGTGAGCAACACCTGCGTTTTGTACGTGGTCTCGCGACTCTCCGCTAAGAACAACCGTTTGCTGGTCTTCTGTCGCGAGTCCAGGTCTAAGGTCACCTCGAATTCTGTTACAAAATGAAATATATTAATTTTAAGAGCATTTTAAATACATTTATGCTCATGCCTGTATCCCCTAATGGGTAGGCAAGAGTGCCACTGAAAATTATGTGGTGTGATATCTAACAATGTGATTTTTTCTAACACATATTCCATAACTAAATTGTATATACACATGGTTTGTACAGACGAAGGGAGAAAAATAAATAAAGACTGGAAAGAAATATTGATAGAAATTGGATATGTAAACTAAAAAGGATGCTTCGGGTAAGGTGGTAGATGATATCTAAAACACAGACGACGATGACGCTACCTCACTCACCGAAGTAGCAGATATATCCTTCCGCTTGGAAATAAATAACATTAATAAGTAACAATGATACGTACATAGATACACGTTATTAATAATTACATAAAAGTATTGATTACGTAATAATTATATTTGCAGACATATTGCTGTTTAGTAACAAAGGTAGTCGACCATTAAAAATAGAAACCTTAGGAAATAGAAACAATACATTTATCTCTGATGACACCTCTATCTTGCCATTCAATTACCTCAGTATCATTGGGCTGATGCAGTGGATTAACACGTTATGCATTTTTTGGAGAGATTGGCAAGACAGAGATGATGGTGATGATGACAAGAAGATGTTACGCAGACATAAAAAACTAAATGTAAGAAAATCTGATTCGATAAAATATACTTACTGATCTTGTGATCGACATTAACCCCGGTGTAGGTGAGACAGAACATGAGGTGAGCGCAGGCCACCTCGGTGCCGTTGGAGAGATGGCATCGCTTGTCAGTGAGGGAGATCAGCTTACTGTCGCCCATGAACTTCACGTCTGCTGTCACCTTCACTACAGGACGGGATCTGTTGAAATCAGATCACATCATTAGCCATGCAAAGAAAAATGAAATTAAATATCTTAAAACGTAGAGGATTAACTCCTAATTTATTTAGTTGCTTACTTAAGTATAAAAAGCACAGAAAAATAATTTTAGTCAAATTATACATTTCAAAATTCCCAAGCAGTTGATCCAAATAAATTAAAATTTACGGTTCGGTGCTAATTAAGGACCCGACGCTTTCAGTATTACTTATCATAATATTTTCATCAGTGGCTTAATTTGCCGCCTGCCTGAAAATATAACCCTAATGAACCCTAACTCTAAAAATATCTGGAGCGAAATATTATCTTAGAACGTTACTATATAAATAGCTAACAAAGATAATCACATCAATGTTCTATAAAAATCAGTCGCGAAAACCAAAACTACCCTAGACATAAATAAACTTGATCTTAACATTTACTTACTTCAAAAACACAACGCTATCAGACTTATAAGCGCCAACAGCGAGATCAGTATAATTGTTATTATCTAGATCGACTCCTCCAGAGAGGGAGAACCCGAAGGTGGAGATGGTGGGAGAGATCTCCTCAGCTGTGATGGCTTGGGAGTACTTGTCCAGGATGCCTATCTCGCTGCCGTGGTAGATGTAGACGACACCACGACCGTTCAGCCCACCGTAGGGAGCGCCTACTGCTATGTCTGGAAAAAAAACACAACAAGCCATCTTCCACATGGATTTTCACAAAGAATAAAATAATATGAAGATCAAAAATATTCATCGGCTTCATCATTTTTGGCGAAGAAATTCCACTAATGGACCTGGCTTCCACCACGGATGTTGCGTCTAGCTTGTTTGTTGCTGGACTTAAATTAATTCTGCCTTAAATGTAAAATAAACTTTAAAGCCTTCTGTCTTACCTCCAAATCCGTCATAATTGATGTCACCTAGAGATGTAACAGCCAGACCAAATCTGCCTCGGGAAATTTCACCTGTCCTCGCGTGGCTCTTGGAGTACGACTGCAATAACGTACAATAATACTTATTAGCCAGTAATTTAGTCTATCTACTACATAGATTTCAGTCAAGATATTTATTATTTTTTCCATGTTCTGGTGGTAAGTGCTATGCGTAATGCGTTCCAGAAAAAGTGTTGAAACAGACAATCGTCTCTTACCGGTCGTCACATTTAAGTATATCGCCCTAGTTAATCGCACACGGTGTAACTTAAGCTCTCACGATTATAAGAACTATAAAATGTGCTTAGATTATGTTAACTCCATGTAATAAGTACTATTTTGGTTTATATCTACACGGATCTAGTCTTTAAATATGTAGCTGCAAAATACTCACCCGATCAGTCCCCTGGTATATGACGTAAATTCTTCCGTGTTCGTATCCATCGCTCCTGGGTTTGGTGAACATGGGAGCTCCAACGATGACGTCATCCATGCCGTCACCGTCGATATCCCCTGACGCCAGACTGTAGCCGAAGTAGGCGCCGATCTGGCTGCCCGTGATGTTCCTTATATTTTGCAGCTCCCAGGTGTAAAGGACGACCTGATTAATTAAATTAAAGCATTAGTACTAAAAGGGTATTAGTAATATTTACAAAGGAGATGGTCGGATAACGTACATGGAGACTAAGTCCTGATCAATTACGAGTAACCTAAGGTTTATTAAATAATTAAATAATATTCTATATGCCGGATTTCTAAAACCCCCTTGGTCATTCATTGGAAGCGTTAATGAGTAAGGATCGGATGAAAATAACACTAATAGAGGTAGTTTGAAAGTTTATAAGTTCACAGATGCATACTCATAACTCAACTGAGACACGTTACACAACAAAACTAAAGGCTTGATGACTTTTCCTTTGAGGACTAGTGATAAGAGCCAATTTATACATTTTGTATGGAAATGTTGTTATCAGTGCTTGCCTTTATTACTACGTATTTACTTTCAAAGAGCAGAAAAACACACATAACTTACCAATCCCTTCAAACTTGCCCCCCTGGGGACACCAACAGCAACACTCTGGATTCCTTGACCAGCGAAATCTCCAACGGTGATGGAATAGCCCATGTACGAATCATCGTACACGGCTTTGGATTCAGGAGTCGCGATCAAAGCCGGTCGAGCGCCTAAGGTCTGGGACATCAGCTGACCTACAATGGAACCGATGGTTAGATAAAAAAACTAAAGTGATCAGGGATTTTAGTCTTAGCAAATCGTTTTAGGAAAGCCATTGATGTAATATTGGGATTCGTTGAAGAGTTAGAAGTATGAGATTGTGAAGCGATGATTCCCTTCCAATTGTTGATCCATCAACAAATGATATAGCAAATATATTTGTTTAAATATCCATTTTGGCTGCAGTTGCAAAGTTAAATAGAACCTTCACAGCGTCAGTAGCAACGTGTATAAATGAGTTAATTGTTGGTTTATGAGAAAGGCTTTTGTATAATTTTTATACGATTAAAACCACTCGTAAGCATGTAGTTTCAGGAATCGTGTTAAATACCACCAAAACGTAACTAATTAATGGGAAGCCGTTTCAATAATCTTAAGTTTAGTTTTGTTTTAAACATGGACGCATTTGTTATACTGAAGCATTAATAAAACTTGACACCCTATGTACAGAAATATGGACAAATGCAGAATTGTGACCTGATGTTCAAGAAAGATGTTGACGTAGACAAAGATTGAATGGAAGACACGACTTTTGTATTGATCGTCGATGAGCAAACATAAAGACTAACTAAAATGACAATTTCATTCATAAATATTCTTGTTAGCACAGATAAGTGACACAATGATTTATAGACATCAATCAGTCATCGTGCAGATGAGCTCTTAAGACATGTTCTGATAGAGTCGGAGCATACAAGGGTATCCGGCAAACCCACAGGTAGATGCACCATTTTCAACCGTGATTTAAGGAAAGCTAATGAGACCAATTACACCGGAAATTGTAAATAAATTCAATATCTGGTGTAAATGGGTGTACAGGGTTGTCTTAAAGACAGTTTTGCTTGTTCGAGTAAATTCCTTATTGCAAGATATAGTATGATGAATGTATTAGAATAACAACATCAGTTGTTAGAGTTATTGCATTATCACTTATTATGTTAAGGTTACGGACAACACAACAAATATATTATTAAACATGTATAGCTTTATTAGTATCATTTATCTGATCTCCTTTGTTACAACAAATCTTCTTTCCTTCTTTATCAATGTTTTTTTCATGTCTCCCCTGCTTGCCTCAAATAACTTTAAAATAGTATTTATCTACAATTGTGTTTAGAATAGTTCTATTAACTACACCATCATAATATAGCCTATTTATCGATCATCGCCTACGTAATATATCAACATGTATATCATAAAAAATAATTATCAACACATTTTTACTTACATGTAAGTAGTTTTAAAAATACCTAATACTAATAGGTTGAGTGACCTGGTGTTTTAAATATTGCAATTGACTCAAATTTGAATGTCTCTATTTTAATAACAAAACACTTTTATATACTGTCCCTAAAAAGCAGTTAGACTGTCTTAAAGTCAGATTCTGCAAAAATTTACTCGTTCCCGAATCTATATCTAACTTCTAAATATCTTTGCAAGCGTTATAGATCCAGTTTGGTGATTGGATCTCGTCTATTTGCTTTATTGCGTAAATTAATTAAGGTGAATTACTTGATAAATTAAGAAGCTGTGTCTTTACCATTTTAACAGTAATAGTTGTTAATATACTCGAACAGGTAAAATTGCATTTAAAACTCCTGTGTATGGTCCACAAGGCTTTACGGATTATGCTTTGGGAAGCGACTCGCTATGTTATGCTGTTACGAGTTAATGTCAAATTGTCGGTACTTTAGCTCTTGTTTACCTTCCTCCGGTATTTTCGGCATATAGTAGTAGAACGTTTCGTTTGGTTCTAATGAAAATGTTCGTCCTGTGAATTCGGATTAAAATTACAATCAGTTGGAGCACCTATTGGAAATCTGGTGAAACCTACCGCAGCTACTATATCGTTTGTTTTAGAATATTTCAAGGGCTGTATACATTGCTAGATATTTTTGCTTAGAACGCAAAACATCTTCGACATTTTTACGTTCGACCTGTCATACAAATTGGTGCATTTTTGTTTAACAACCCCGATTTAATGCACTTCTATATTTGCGTTTTATTACAAAGAAAGAAGTATAGGATATCTTCAGATTATAATAAGTTTCATCTTTACAAAACATAAGGAATTTCTTATCCATAACATCTAAGTATGAAATATCCTATGATAATTCTCGACATCTCTTATTGCTTTTTTACAAAGCTTATAGCTTTAGGTAAATTTATTTTCATTTGGAAAATATTTATGATTAATCATTCCATATATCCAAAATAATTGTATGGTGGTACACCAATTATCCCATTATTTTGTTCTGAATAAACCCATTTTATTGGAACAAACATAATATCAGCTGCCCTTAGATTTGTTCAACTTCCTGAAGCGATATTTACCTTGCCAGTAGAAGCTGCCTGGCGCACCCATGAACAATCGCTGGCCATCCTGCAACAGATTGAATATGAGAAATTAGTAAAAACTAACTTAATGAATATATTTCGAATATATAAATTTATAAGAGCGTTAAATTGACGGACAAGTTGGTTTTATACAGCGAAGTAACTTGACTGCGCCTGATAGCATTGCCGTTCAAATAAAGTGACAAGTGGTGATCATTTGCCAATCGACAAAATGGTGTCGATTTATTCAAATACTTATTCACTTCCTGCTAGAGTAAGTGAGAGCAATTTATGCAGTTCCTGTTAATTCTATCTTTTACTCCTTCATCATCATCATCATCATCAGCCCTTCTGCCTCCACTGCTGGACATAGGCCTCTCCCATAGCACGCCACTGGGCTCGATCTTCAGCCCATCGTCATTACTCCTTAAGTTACTTAAAAACTGTGGACTTTACAAATTCAATCAAAAGTCGAAGTGATTTCAGATGGCTTTAATTGAATAAAGTTTACTAAGATTTTAATGCCGCACAATACTGCCGGGCAGTGTGAAACATTACTTGTCCATTACTGGGTGCATCGGTTTTACGACTGGTATCGGCTTTATGGACCACTTATAGTAATGTAAGAGGTACACGCATTTGTGGGGGGTAGATAAGTGTATGTTAATAAGTGTGTGAATGCGATGATTTTATGTCAATTACGTATTTATTGGTCGGAGAAACAATGAACTTTTAAGATTTTTGAAATAGGAATATTTGATAAAGAAATTGTTTATCGCATTTGACGGTTGTATTTTTATGAATTGGCTTTATTTAAAATCTAAAATTTTCCAGTTAATGGTTTAAATGTGCCCTTAAGGGCTAAGGGCTTAGACCACAATGCATGCTAAACTGCGTTTTGGCGAATTTTAGATACGATAGAAAATTGTATAGATATCTCCATCTCATGAGGCTAACAACGCCAAAATACGTAGCAAGTGGTAACCGACAAAGAATACACGACTGACTCGGAAAAGCCAAAAACGTGTGTCCTGAGATTCAAACCAGCGAGCACCGTCTCGACACAAACTTACATAACAAATATATCGTTTAAAATTGCGGTTCATGCCAGACCCTGTTTCGCAGGTGAGGGTATAAAAAGTCATTTATTTTACTTCTGTTTCGTTGACAGCACATTCCCCGTTAGTGACAGTTTAATATCTTTGACAACTTTGCTTAAGTTACAAGAGAAATGCGATTTTTAATAAGAAGAATATAAACTTTATTCAATTTGGTTTACGTCATTTAAATAGCCTAATTATCCAGTGTATATACGCTCCGCTGTAGAGCACGGCTTTCCTGAACAATCAACAATTCGATTGAGAGGAGTTAGGCCATATATCACCGGGCATGACCAGTGCTGGCCGAACATCACACACCACTGAATTTCTTGAAAATCTCTATCGTCTGCATGTTGCGACGCACGTGTTTTTTAGTAGTTTTTATTTCCTTGTTTTCGGAAAACGTTACAAATTAAAATATCCTCCATGAAAATCGCTGTCGCTACCTCTCTCGCTATCGCTTATCGCTGAGCCCGCACAAAAATCGGAAAGACAAAAACCATACGTCTCTTAAACCCAGGCGTGTGAACGAGGCAGATAACACAGCCGTTTCGGGTTACACACTTGACGCACAGACAGAAGAAAAAACATGTTAACATATGTATCCGTGGCTTTGGTGGTCTGGCGGACGGTACTGTCAGAAAAAGGTTTTGCTAATTTTTATTTTATTTTTTGCGACATTTAAAATTTATTTTTTTTTGTTTAGGATTTGTGTAATTAAATAATTTGTTCAGGATTGTTTCAAATTTATACTCTTTATTTTGCTTTGGAAATACGAGATCCAACTTTTTCTTTAGATTGTTTAAATGCAAAAAACATTCATAGCTTAATATTAACCAAAATGCAATGAGAAAAGCATTTATTACTATAAAAAACAAAAAAAACGCCGTTTTCTAAATCTCTCCCTCCCTGGCTTAAAACCAAAGTCATCTTCAACAACGGTAGTATTAAACCATAAAAACAAAACACCTATACGATCGCAAGTCGCAACGTATGGTGGTACCAATGAATAAATATGCGCGGCCGCGTCGCCTTATAAAGGTGGACAGGCGGCGCATGCGCATGCGCCCTATTTCGGACCTGTCACGTGGCGTATGTCAGGGGTTGGACGTTTTATTCTGCCTCTTTACCATGTTATTGGTGGATGAATAATGCATAGATTGTTCTGCAAAGGCATTTTAGTACAGACTACAGAAGTCTTTCGCGTGGTATTTTATGTGTAGAATTTGGGAAAGACTTTGTGTGGTGGTGGTACTATGGTAGTCCACGGGTACAACGGCTGTAAAAAAATTTAGGCATAATATTTGGCATATTATCAGTCGCGATTTAATACTATACCCCGACAGCACTGAACTTTATATTAATAATAGAGCAGGAAGAGACAGTGGTTTTGGACAAACAATAAGAATTGTTTGTCATGTGCCAAAAAGCAGAATTAACTTATGAAACGGTGATTACTGAAAGCAATTTTCCACCGACCAGGTTAATACTGAAAGTAAGATTTGTCGCATGTTAAGTACGCAACATCCTAAAGAAAACAACGAACTATCGCCGTTAAGTTAATATCCAATACATTCCCATACAGTTAGTTCAAGTAAATGCGGCTCTCTCAGCACTTTATTACAGCCATTTCCCCATACAAATGCAAGCAATATTGAAATTGCGATTGTATAGAAAATCATTAGCCGCGGTCGCAAAGGCCCGTTGCGTGAAGCAGTTAAGACGAACAAAAGCCTCGGGTCGCCGCAAATAATTGAATATTCAATCAACCCGCCATAAATATTGGAAGCATTTAAAATCCCATACGCTTTGCATATACTGCCGGCTGGAGAAAGGAATAATTTGTGGAAACGTTTGTCGTACACGCGATGTATTTTGTAGTAGTGAATAGAAGTGTTTTCGAATATTATTTTTATTTTCATGCCTTGGTAAACGTATCCTACATAATTTAGGATTTTGGGCTTGCAAATCGCATTAGTGACTTTTCAGGCGATTTTAGGTTTGCAAATCACATTTGTGATTTTTCAGTTCGGAAATGTAGATCGCATGTGGTTGAATTTTCCTAAAGGGTTAAGGTCAAAAAAGCCTTTGGTGGAAAAATTATACATCAAAATTTGCACCTACTTGTAATTTCAGTTACAAGACGAGAAAGAGGTTAAAGTTAGAAAAAGAGGACTGGGTTTCAACGCGGTCTGCAGAATAATAATATTTATTTAAAATATGACTTTCTTCGTTATGTTAAGCGTGTAGGTAATACTCGTAGAGCGATTGACACAATGCTTTCAAAATGCTTACATATTGTTAGTTTATGCAATTCATTTCAATGCAACAAAGCGCAATATCTTAAAAAGAACAATTTATTACCAATTTATGGATTCTAGAAAACTAAGGTCATTGCCAAGCAATGTGCAATTTGCGTTCAATGTTAGAAAACCACAATCAATTTATTTCATGCGTCTCTTGTGCATATGCCAAATAGTTTCTATAAAATATGTCAAGCAAAAACTGATAAAGAAGTAAACTTTGAATAAGAAAATAAATCACGCGCTGAAAATAAAACGATGCGGCCGGACAAATCCGCGATCGTCGCAGTTTGCAGTTTGCGGACGCATCGGTTTCCCGCGCGACGCCATTGTCTGCAAATGGCCGCCGTTTACGGGCGCGTTCCGGAACCCATGTTTGTAAACCTACAGGAATGCTTGACGTCGCAATGACAAGGAATTTAGCTCCGCGCCGGGATGACAAAAAAAACACTGAAAGAATTAAACGTTTTCGGCGGCGATTGTAAAATGTTTCACGGAAGTTGCGTTTTGACGTCGCGTTTTTTACTTTCGATTTCTAGTGCAGAAAATAGTAGCACACAACCTTTTTATTGTAAGTTTTATTGTTTATATGGTATAATTTACACCAAAAATTTTATTTTCATATTTATCAAAATGTATGAGATTTTTCCAATAAAATTGATATTTTCAAATTGCAAAAAAAAGAACACTACGCGCGCCGCGCCGCACAAATGTCTATTTATTTCATGTCTATTCATAACTGGATCTCCTATATACACGAGAACTCCATATTAATCCGTAACAAATCCTCTAAAGAGATAGTAAGGAGAGCCTACACTACGTGTAAGTAGAACGCGTTGCGACTGAATCATGGCGCCATTGAGCCACTGCTACTTAGGATTCAACACGCCCGGCAATGAATAGCGATGTACCGAGGTGTTCGCACACATGGCTTCACTGATACTTGATTTGTTATTTACAATACTTACAATTAAATTAACTCAATGTGTTAAATAGGTATCGAGGTGGTGATTTTGTTTTCATTGGTTGGAATAGTTATGCAAAGAGTAAGTATATTAATTCTTTACAATCTGAATGAGAAACTTCTGAATGGACGTAATGTAAATATCTACGTCAACTAAGTTAGCTATATTCCCTGTAGTAATTTAAAAAGTGCCAGTTTTTATTTGTATTTTCAAAATTTCTAAAAGTCTAAGACATATTGTGAACTTAAATAATAATCTTCACGTGTGTTTACGAAACCATATTAAGAGAGATTGTTCCGAATGCCAATAACTTCGTAGCTTTTTACTGTGTTTTTAAGATCATGTAAGCGTCCAATTCTGAATTCCGATTATAACTTATTCCTTGGCCAGGCCAAGAATCCCGCAAAGATACATCAGTTCTATTAAATTAATTCATCTATTAACAAATCAACGTGGCGATTTGGAGACTCTGCCTTCGCTCCTTGACACATATTTTCAAATGCAGTATGATATCTAAATGCCACCTCTTTCTTTTAACCCATTTATTTTTATGCATCAAACATGCAAGGTGCCAACTGCCGTATTTCTTTTTAACAAGCGAAGGTATCAAATGTCATTCGGATCGTAAAAGCGCGATATAAAAATATCGGAGTGAGGTTATGTTTACCAGTTGCATACAAATGAATCCAAATGTATTTGTTACGATTATTGATGCCGATTAGTAAATATGTTGTTTGTTCCGTTATTGTGAAAGCATTTTATCTTCCATCTTTAGATTTTGAGGTTAAATGTGTTTACTTTTAATAGCATAGACAATTTGTTTTTAGTATCTGTTAAGGTTGATATTTATATCTAAAGCGTTTGTTTTTATTCTTCTTTTGATTTATTTTGTGATCTTAAGCTTTTATATAGTTAGTTTTATTGTTACTTTCTTTATCATAAATTTCGGACTTTAGCAATAGATAGTAGTCAAAATTAACATAAGTTTATGTCTTTAGCGAGGCAAAAATAGTAATCATAAACCGATTCATAAATTCTGTACATGGCTTTGCAAATTTGGCCATAGTTGATGTGATTCAACAAACGAATTCAATGAATAAGCAATACAACATGGTCTCCTACTATGGCAGTATAAAAAAGCCGCTCAATTGAAGGCGTGATTAAAATGTATTCTTGTTATTTTTTTAGTATAATTGCAGGAAGCGTGAATTTAGAATTTAAAGTGGCAGGAAGGGGAAAGGCGAGTAGAAATTTTAGCAAGTTCCCGTGGGGCGCACCGCACCAAACAAGGCAGCGTTACACCGTCGCCGATTAAAACTCAATTGTATCCCAAATGCGGAGACATAATAAAACGACAATAAATACTCGAGTACTATTTTCGAAATAGGAATGGCCGGCCATTTTGTTTGTTATTTTTTGCGCGGGACAATAAAAGCTGTTAATAATTCATAAGGTGCGCGCGGTGGCGGCGCGGCGGGCGCGCATGCGCATCACGTGCGCCCGCGCATCGCGCCGCGCGATCACGATGCCTCTTACATGGGCAAAAATAATTCTATTCCCACGATCGTAAAATCACGATGTTTTACATTACTCTCTGACATTTTTTTGGACGTGACACACTTTTTGTTTTCAATAGAATTCTTGGCACGTATCATCCGAGTGTCAGAGATGGTTGTTGTAGAAATTCTTCAAGTGTTTTACCGTATACGGATTTTATTGTTAAAGTATTATCATTATTTTTTTGTCAATATAATATGGTTTTAAGAATCGACAGTCAGATTAAAGTTTACGGATAATTGTGTAAATTATTTTCAATTACTAAAATTAAGATAATTTTCATTCGCAAAGAATAATTTTCCAATTTGTACTGCCAGTTGGACATGTTAAAGAAACATCGTTAAGTATGATAAATACATGGAGAAAATTACAAAGAATTTCGGTTGCAATTACAAATTATTACAGTACATAATAACAGCACTTTCCAGACATTCCATACGAGATGAAATAAAAAAATACGGCGAATTTAACTGAAAACGAATCGAAACGTAATTGGGCGTGACAAAAACATTAATGACTGCTGCTTTAATTCGAAAGTTGAATATAATAGTCTTAAAGTTTTACGACAAAGAATTTTACTTTAAGAATGGTCAGAAAATTAAGAAATAGGATCCTTCAGTCTGTTTAAAAAAATATGTTTACATATTTTATATTACAATTCTCCCCAGTTTGAACTCTTACTTTTATTTTGAAACAAAAGATATTGGCAATTAGTAACATAAGAGATAATAACAAATTGCAAAAAGTTTTGTTAAAATGAAGAAGATTTATTAAAAACTTACCTTTGATACGGAGGCAGAAAATCCAGCCTGACACACGCCAGTCTTTCGTTGGCCGTGACTAGCTGTGGAAGTAAAACATAATGCCTTAGTTTTATTTATCATACTTGCAACAAAAAATAATTAAAGCCTAATTAAATAAAATAATATAGCCAATTGTGTTGTATTATTGATGATAAATTTGTAATGGATTTTATTTGCACAAATTAATGATTTTCATTTGTGCTTGAATTTTATTTAAATACTCCTATTTTCTTTCAACAATAAACATACTCCCAAGGCAAGTATAAACAATAATCTGTAACATACACATTTTGCAATCGAGTAATTCTCATTTTCCATACATAGACCGAGTTTAATAACATAAAATTGTATTAATATAAAACATTTGTTAAAATAAAGATAAGTAACGATGTGTCATTATTTAGGCTTCAACAACACAAATGGTTTTATTAAATGTTTGTGTTTTTAAACAATAAGGCCAATATTTAGGTATTAAATTATTTATAGTATATAAATATTATAGTTTTATTTCAATATTAAAATATTTGTTTTATTATGGGCAGACCTATGAATGCATGTATTGGAGAACCTGTGTGTGTAGTATATTAAGACATTATACACATACAACATCAATATTACATAAATTATGTACATTACATGCAATAATATAAATACACAAATAAATTTTAAGCAGCCATTTTTCTTTATATCGTTGATACTGTACCTATGTTCCACTTTTCGCCAATTGTATAAATACAACAATTATTTTAAAATATATATCTATAAGTCTACATACATATGATATACACAAAATATGATATGAAATATATGAATTTTGTATGAAGTGGATGAACCTAACTACGGAGTGCATACATCCAACTTTACCTCTCGATACTCACCCTCATCCAACGAGCGGTGCCCTAAACAAATTATGCGTGTTACTCTCATACAATACATAAATAAAAAGCATATACATTCATAGACAACAGTCCGAGCATTTTAGTAATGCATTCGGTTAATTCGTGTCTGCACGAATTTGTGACCTTTGCCTAAAAAGTCTTCGCATACCATAGATACAAAGAATTGAAACAGAGTAAACATGTGGCCAGGAACCAGTTGTTTTGTGGTAAAATTCTAGTGTATTACGTAATTAATGCAATATAATATGTATAGAATAAAATGTTGCTACAATTAATTTAATAAAAAATAGTTTTTAAAGGAGGACAAGGAAAATTGTTTTCACAGGCAGTGATGCCTACTTTTTTCAAGAAAAGAACTATTTCGCAGTTCAGGTCCTATATCAATTACACAAATTTTTGTCTAGAAACTGTAATGGTTTTTTAAATGTTATAAAAATATAGGTATAAAAATTACCTTTATGCTGAATAACCTTGCCGAAAAAAATATAAAATAGGCATAAAAATGTATACATGTAAAATAATATAAAACCTCTTGTCATACATACATTTAACATTACACTTAAACGCCGTCCGTAGTTATTTTTTTACACAAAAGAGTAATCGTAAATCATGTTTCGCCGGCGGCGCGCGATACGCCAATTTTACTGCGGGTGCCGCCATTACCGGCGGAAGTGAGACACACTTTTCGCGCGCTTTTATAAGGCGGGCGCCATGATAGCTTCACTAAAGTCATGTTGGAAAATGGCGGATTAATTATTTTTAAGGCTTTATTACCATTTTGCGGAAGGCGCTGTCGTGTTTTAATGGAATTTTTAGTTTTATTACCAACAATTATGTTATTGACGATAAATAAGAGTTCTATTGTCATCTTTGAAGTTTCTTTGAATTTTACATAATGTAGATTGCAATTTTAGACGTTGTACCACCAAAACGTTCGTAACCAAAACGTTATCTAAAACGTCAACTTATTCTAAAAATACTTATGTACATATAAAAATACTTTTGGACTGAAACAAAGAATTAAAATTAAAAAGTAATCGACAATTAGACCAAAAGTTGTTTAGCATTACGCCTTCGATTTAGTCTGTTATCATCATCTTCATGTTTAGATATTCTCATAATATCCTAGTATATAAGGTAGTATGTAATTTCTAAACGGTGTAAAATGAACTAATCTACACCGATCACTTGCTAATCCGATCGCATCGCACATTAAACGTATCAGCCATCTGTGCGCATTTTCTACGGCTTATTATTCATCGATCGTACTCCGTAAACTCTTCAGGGATTAAAGCTATATAATTATTAAAATAGTAATTGCAATAGGAAATAAGTTTTGTATATTACATAATCACGTGTGAGATAAATATGAAAATGGTGAAACACTTTTATATTGTGTGTGAAATACAATACTGAATTTATTTAGAGTGTAATGTAGGCAATAATAAATATTTTTGATATCGATTTAAGACTTTTGTAGACATAATTAACAAAACAAAGAAGAGCTGTATAAAAGGTCAAGCTAAAAAAAGATGTGATATTTAATAAAAATTGGTCAAATTGTGTATTCATAGATTAGGAACTTTAGGTAAAAACATTGTTCAGTTCAGACAATTTTTTCGTTTATTTGAATAAGCTCTATCAATTCCAATCTATATAGATAACCACCAAGTGCCAACGTCCTATATCATTAGTCGCTATTTTGAGTCTAGTTGTCATGAGACCGAAGACTCTGTCATAATTTCTGGTACCCACTAAGACTTATATCATGTGTGTTCAGGACAATGAGACTGTTGGGTGTATGTAAAGGTAAATATAAATAATACTTACATATTCGGCAAGGAGAGAATTCGTTGACATCGTCGGCCCTGGAAGATTTCGCCACGTAACATGTACCAACCGGATCTCTTTGGTTCAACTTCGCAGACACGTAGGAGACGTAGCGAGGCGCGCAAGCCTGTGAAAAAGAAGAAAATAAATAAGCTTATCTATACAAATGAAGTAGGCGCCACAAGAGAAGACGTTTTTCCGTCTCAATAAGTGATTGCAGACAAGCTGAATACAAGTCCTAGGCAACATGATAGATTTATCAATTCAAAGTATGTGAAGAAAGGTATAAAAATCAAGGGCGGATTTTCTATTCATTTACGAACTTGTTTAGTAAACAAGATAATTGCTCGTATAAATGTGACAGTATGTTCTAAACCTCTATTTGAAAGCTAGTAGCCGCCCTCCACATTATGCATTTTTTTCGAAAATCCATGGTGTAATGTTGGTATTTAGCTGAGCACCAACCAATTATTAACATACTAACATAAACTCACGCCTTTTTCCCAGAAGGGTTAGGCAGAGGTAATACCAGGGCACCCACATTTCGCCTTGTATTTTCCGTACCACGATATGGTGGGGGGCGAGCTTATCGCCATATCAGGCACAAGCTTTTTACTCCACGCTGATAATGAATAGAAAAATCCAATATCACTTTGCCCGACCCGGGATTCGAACTGGGGACCTCAGCGTTGTATTCCTACCTTATTACAACAATGTCACCAAGTCAGTCAGTTATTAATTAATCAAATATACAATTGACCTAGGATGGTAACAAATTCGGTTGTCTTATTTGGGTAGCAATATGGTATGCATTATCTACATTTTATTCTCATAATCAGTTTTATTAAACAGCCAATAAAAAATATCGATTGGCCTTCGTATTTTCTCCGCTGTCACACCCGTACGCCATGTTTTCCCACTAATATTTGTAACTTTCATAAACCATTCACAGAATTGGTATGTTTACACACCATCTCTAAATAAACTTTCTTATGAACTTGATGTATCGCAGTTAATCTTATTAGTAACAACAGCTATCATAAATGCCATGATATAGGGCTACTATTTTAATTTAAGCAGAAATATTACCAAAATATCGAATATATATCGTAAAATATTTATCGTAAAATAAAATATGGTATAAAATTTTCAATTTCAAATTCCACAACTTAAAACAGTTTAAAAAATAACTTTACGGATCTCAATCTGATGTTGCCATTTTTGGAAAAAACATTTAATTTCAAAACTTTCTTTTACATGTTCCTTATTACTAAATTAGGTAATTCCGGTTTCTAACACAAAGTTTCAACACAAAAGGAAGCTGAAGTTTAAAATGGTTTATCAAGCAGCTGCGCCCATTTAATTATCCAGTACCATCAATTCTAAATGTGAGGACATTTACATCTATTTATATCAAATTCAACATGGCGACGACAAGATGGCGGTGACGTTCTTTAAATAAACAATTTAATTACCGTATAGGGCGTGACACTGTTGAGTATATACGAGCCAGTGTCTCGTAAGATGGTGGTAGGATAAAGGATATTCACATTGGGCCGGATAACGACCTTCCACAGAGATTTAGCAACCTGCATAGTGATCTTCGTAAGTATATCGTCTTTCAGGTTCATTCTGCGTATACCTTGATAATATAGACTCGCTTATTTCTGTCTTTCAGCGAGGGATAACCATCTCACATCAGTGGATTTCTATCTAGACTGGATTACACATACCATCACGTAATTTTTAGTAATTTTGAGCTGGTATTTAAAAAAAAAACATTTGGAGCAGGCAACCCTATCGCTCCTGTCATACAGCGCGTGGCAACTGTTAGGAATAATCTACGTAAATTATAGAAACACATCTGGCAGGAAACCGGCACGTTATGGCCGGTAATCCTACATAACTAAATATGTTTGTTTTGTTTCACGCCCGAATATCTCGGGTTTGGGAAGGAGTTATAAAAATTTTGCTTTTGTGTGTTGTGAAATAGACTGTACGGTTTTTAAGCTTTTAGTAAGCTTTTGCAATTACGCCTGTATATCTTTTGAATAAAATCGAAGCTTTTTAGCTGCGTCATATAAATATTTCACATGTTTTGTGGATATGTGTAAGAGTACTTTCACGTCCACAAAAAGCTAAGCGCAATTTTAATTTTAGATGAATGAACCCACGACCAAACTGCAACCCACGACGCAGTATGCCTAATTTCTGCACTAATCTGTCGAGAATATATTATATCAAGTTGTTACTCCGTCCTTTTCAAAATAACATTCAGAAATAAATCCTTCGCGGACCCTGATAATCCTGACACAAAAGCAATCAGCGATCCAAAAATACCTGAGGCTTGAGGTCATCTTCATGACTAATATAAGAAACACGCATCTGGCCGTAAACCACAAGTTAATGTATCGCCAAGAACCGAGATATGCAAGGTTTTAGTGCCATAATCGAGGATACACAAATCGATTAAACCAGGCTTTGACATTCAGTACTATGATGGAAATTTTCACACGATTGTCACTGATTACTCATTAATAACATGCGATAAAATCGATATGATTGAGTTATTAATTAAAATTGCAATTTACTTGTTTCCTTGACGGTCGTTAAATGGCGAAATACGTAGTAATACGTAGTAAAATGGCGAAAAACCCGGTGTGAAAAGGGCGACAATGAGTTTGTCCCCGAAATTATACAATAACTATTTTTGAGACTGGATATTGTAGAAAGGAAAGAGCTTTGTTGTTTATGATTTGAGACATGTATTTATTTGACCTAGTAGATAATATATGTATTATGTATGTATATTCTACAATGAAAATATATGCATAATATGTAAAGTAATGAATAATCTCCAAAAGCTACACTTGCAGTAACTTCTTGTTACATTTTAATCAACGTATTAAAGTTTTTCTTAATGTTTTCTGCATAAATGTTGTCAATCATTACGTCAATTATCCCTACTCTCAACCGTCCATTGGCGATCTTTATGTTCTATAATTTTTTTCCACTGATAAAGTTTTCACAGCACCGGGTAGTGGGTACTTGAATTAGCGGTCTATATGAACATGGTTGTGATTCACAACGCAACGCGTCGTGTGTCATGCTCTGAGTCAACGAATGAGTTTGCTCTACAACGCAAACAGTTTCTCAAGAAAGCGCACCGTTTTGTGGATTCTTTGTACGTATTCGTGTATGAGTTATTACGTGACTAATACGGACCTTCGTGATGGTTTTTGAGAATGGCTTAGAAGAAAATATTGCATGTACCTGTATTTTTTATAAGAGCAAATCCTTGTATGTTGTATGGTTCTGTATCTGTCTCTGCTCAATTTGTCCCACTGCAGGGCACGGGCCTCCTCTACAATCGAGGGTACGACTGAAAGGCTATATTAAATACCTCAAGAGAAAGAATGAAACTTTTCTAGGATCACATAATTGTCCATCAGTTTTATAAACAGATCTCTTGAGGGCAAACACCACCCAAAACGAGAAGAATACGCGCATTGTCAGTCTTTCAGGGTGAGTATTGTAAAAGGGAAATGAGTGGCGATGAGATTAGGGTCCTTAAAGAGCATTCGATTTACCAAATGATTAAGAAGGAAAGGCGAAAACATTTAGTTCATGTCTGTTAGCTGTAAAAGATTACCTTTTTCATGATTTCGCAAGAATAAAAAACAAAGCTACATTAATTTGTTATAACACGCTCTGGAAACCGCCAAAACACTTCAATGTCGATAAATCAAAGAAACTGACACAGTGAGACGGTTTTCCAGCAATTGACACGACGCACAATGGTGGCCCGGTTAGCGCCGGGAATAGCACGGGCGTCAATGGATTTGGGTCACAGATATTACGTTTTATTACGATACGTACAGAAAATGAATGGACTGAAGCCGTAACCTGATTCTCTGGGTATATTATAATCGGAAGATATTGCAACGACTACTGATTTGATTTGCTAATGTTAATGATAAGTAAATAGTATGCGTGTTGTCGATCCTGGTTTATAGGATTTGCAGTGGCAGAACAGTGTTAACGGACATTAAAGTTATTGAACTGGTCATAACAGCTTCAAACTATAGTCCTATAGCGTAACATTTCGTATATTTTTATTCAATAGCTCTCATTCATAATTTCGAAATCGTATTCTAACTATTCCATTTTTGTTACCGATTTACGATGTCATTTATTAATGCATTTTTATATCTAAATCCGACTGATTTACACCTCAACTTAATAATAAATATAAAGCAACATAAACAAGTCTTTTAAAACCTATAATGCCCATTCTTGGATTCACAGCTAAATTGTGTAACTGCCAAACAAAGTTATTTAGTTAAGAGTCCCGCTCTGACAGCCATTGTTGTTTGATTTATATCTCCGTGACATACGAACGAACACAAAATGTTTGTACATAACGAGTTTGCTGGGACCAGTGTTAATTGCACTGTGATGGGCAATTGTGTAGTTCTGTTGGTTTTAGAGTGACAATTGACAAATATTGGAATAATTGATGTGATTTTAGATTGTGAGAAAGAATGTCAGAGCAGATGTTTTTTCAGGATTAATACAATTTCTAGGATTGAAATTAAGTCTTGCTTCTGATCTGGGATTGCACCCAAAACCCCGGTAATTCATAGTACACACTAAATGTTGCTTTAAGATCAATGACTCAAAATACATAGTGTATTATGTTTAAGCAGTCGTTTGATCAGTCGCTTGAATTTTTTTAACTTCATGATAGCCACCAGACCAAAGAACGCAGTTGAATGCATCCATTGTCGAAACATTTATTGTATAAGACAATAGGTAACATTAAAGGTAGATCCCAAGTTGGGCAACAAAATGTCGCTTAGTACTATCGCACAAATTAAATTGCACATTTCATTACCACGTGATGCAGTCGACGAGAATGAATAAAGAAATAAAAAGCCGTGGAAATCGATCTATGTTTCTACGTCAAAATATTCTCTGTCGAGATTACGCATCATTGTATTCCTTATTGTAATTAAGTAAAAGAAACTGAAACTGAAACTTTTCTGAGTCCCAGCTGGCTTCACCAGCTTTTGGTGCACCGTAGCCAACGCTCGATGGTCTCGCAACCGGCGGATGGCGAAATTACCAAAATGACCGTTTATGAAGGACTAGCGGACCTTAGGCTAAAGATGATATTTTTTCTATTATTTAAATACCTTTGTCTGGCTTTTAGGTCTTACCTGCTAATGGGTTAGTTACTCCGTACTTATGGCGCGGTAAGCTACGCTTATTTAAACGGCGAACTTATCAAATCTTATTGTTGCAAGCACAGAATGGATTGTGGTGGGATAAGGCGGAGTTTACACGATATTTTAAGTGGAATGCTATGTATCCGCGTGCCCACTCTTGCCCTTGTTTATGCACTGTTTGTTTTATTTCTACTATAAATAAAGCAGCTGATACGACCGGGGAACGAAAAATTGCTAATGGGTTTCGCTACATTATTCTTAAAAGTGCGTGAGAATGTAGGTTAAAATAATAAGAAAATATTATGTATACTATAGAATAGGGAATAATCATGGATGACAGATGCGGAAAATGGCTAGTAAAGAGAAGTCGAAGTTACCATATTAACACGGTAAAACGATTGTTGATTTGACCCTATGTGAATAAATATTTAAAAGAAGGTTAAAGGTTTTAATTCGAATTATTTCTCAGTGTGAATATTCTATTTGTATAATTAAATGCACTCAGGTAATTAAAAGTCGTGTGGTAAAATAATGAAATTGAATTAATTGTCTAGCTGTATATTTTGTATTCCAAAACTTCACATAAACCATCATTATTTTGTAGTGTACGTTCGTGACTGCAATATTAGGTTGAAAATGAATGTTATGCGTGCACTTGTATAGTTATTAGTGATACATACATCCAATTACGTAACCCCAAAAAGATAGACAAATACGTATATACCGGGTATATCAAGACTGCGACCGAAAACGAAGCCAAGTGGTAGTTTTAGTGGCTAGAAACACGATGCAAATAAAAATTTCGTCAAAACAGTGACAGATATATTTATAGATTTTTTTTTAAATCGTCGTTTTTGGGTGGGCTATACCTAGTTTTAGCGAAAATACTAATTTAAACCCTTACGTACCATTGCGTGTTTAAAAATAAAGACGTGTATGTACATCATTATTTTAGGAAAACTATGTACATAATATATCACCCAAATACGACGATAAGTAAAAAATTACAAAAAAAGAGTTGTCGATTTTTATTGCGAAATTTTTACTGGCATTGTGTCTGAAGTCACTAATACTACCATCTGGCTTCGTTTTCGGTCGCAGTCTTGATATACCCTGTATAAATATAAATGTTCACGTCATGCCTTCCTTTTCATTTACATTTATTTAGCTAGGTTTACAATGAACTTAACTACTGCCAAAAAGGTACAATAATTTAGACACGAAACTTCTCTAAAATTAAGGTGGACCTCTGACCCTTGGGACGGTAATGGACCTCTGTCTATTACCAACCCCAAGGGATCCTACTAGGCAATCCGCGACCCATCATTCACATAGCAAAATTTCTTAATATAGCACCGCAATACTATCTAGAACAACTGTCCTACGATGTAAAAGCCATTAGCTCACAAGGATCCGACCCACTTCCCCTATACAGACCAGAGCCAACGCTTTTTACTCCCTTAAAAAGGTCTGTGATAGATTCTCGAAAATAACTGTGAGCTACGGATATGTTTTTATAACTTTATATAGAGGTCGGTATGATAGAACAGTTTGTCAGTGTTTTAAGATTTATATGGCGTAATGTTATGGTATTTGCGTTGGTTTAATTGTGTTTGATTTATTGTGAAGGTTTTTGGATTTTACCAACTCCTTCTGGGATGAGCGTGAGTTTATGTATTATGTGTTTTTTGATTTTGTTCTGTCAAGCAAGAATATTGGACAAGTGTGATTTAGATGGATGACCTAAAAAAGGTTGCTGAAATTCGAGCAACTCACTATGTTAGATGCATGCATTATTTGAAAATAGTTGTTCTGCAAGTTTAATAAAACGCTTATTAGATAAGCTACTATAACATATTAGGTATTTGTGATTCTCATGCAATCCTGCTCATCTTCATTTTATGTACTTTATTTATATTCTTCGTCTCAATATAACACAACAACTATTGCAAAATGATAAAATTCTCATGTAACATTAATCCCAGCCACACACAATCGCGCGATAATGTCAAGAAACAATAATTACATGAATGCATAATAACAATCATCATAAAACATAAGATCATATCACATTTGGCAACACTCATTAATCTGGAAAGGTAATATTTCTCAATTACCGTCGAGTTTCGTGGTCGGGCGAATTTCTCGAAGTTAACATTTACATGAGGGATTGTCGCCGTGTACGGGCATGGGACGTGATGGAGCAAAGGGCATGCACACAATAAATTACTATAATACCACCATGAGTAACATCAGGTTGGTGTTTATATTGGAAAAATAACTGCAGCACGCGACGCTTGTCTACACTAATACAGAAGCCTCTTTATAAGTAATGCAATCAAAATATGAGACGGTTTGAGTACAGGCAGATTAAACAATAGTTTGGGCTCAACAATCGCCCTTACGGAAAATGACGACCGTGGGAAGTAATGGCGTTTATGCTACTTAACTGGAAATTATTTTTCATAAAACATAACATTAACTCACGCCATTTTCCCAGAAGGGGTAAGCAGAGGTATAACCAGGACACCTACGGTTCGCCTTGTGTACTCCGTCCCATGATATGATTGGGGGCGAGCCTATCACCATATCGGGCAATTGACAACGGTGTGACTCTACCAATATTTCTTCACTTACATTTTTACCTTTAATAGAAAATTACACCTATGTACTATTTCCTTACTTAGTTAAACCAATTTTATAATTTTTCATAAATAAAATTGCCGTAATATACCTTTGACCATATGAACTAAAATGCCAGAAGAACCTACTGCATCTCGACTTCTCAAAATCCCGTTTCGGCTAATAATTCTCGAAGTACGCAAAACACGACGTGAAATCGCAGAACCTACCGTATAATACTGGAACCCGCTTATTTTCTAAACAATAGTGGAAACTGGGCAACCGTTGTGGCGAGGAACGCCCAGACGGTCGTGTTAACTACCTAACTAGCGGAACGCCTGCGGAAACACTCTTTTAGGGACACTAAAAAAATGAACTTTAGATTTCCTATTTGGAGTTTCTATTATTTGGAAATAAAGTAGAATTTCCGAATTCGATCCCCATTTACATACAAAATTATATGAGATAAAAACTCGCTTGATTTGACGTAAAGCTGTAGTAGATATTGTATTTTCTTCAATTAAGCCCAAATACTTTATCACTAATTAATACGGTATGTAAGTCTGCCAACCCGCACTAGGCCAGCGTGGTGGACTATATGGCCTAACCACTCTCAATCGATTCTGTCGATTGTAGAGTAGGCCCGTGCCCTGCAGTGGGACGTATATATGGGCTGATATAGATATAGACTTTATCACTGAGACTGCCTCGGTGGCATAGTCGTATTACGGTACGGTTACAAAGCTGACGTCTCGGGTTCGAGTCCCGAGTCGGGCAAAGTGATATTGGGTTTTTCTATTCATTATCAGCCCGGATTCAGGAATTTGTGCCCGATATACCGATAGGCTCGCTCCCTATCACATCATGGGACGGAACATACAAGGCGGAATGTGGGTGTCCTGGTGGCGCCTCTGCCTACCCCTTCGGGGCTAAAGGCGTGAGTTTATGTATGTATGTACTTTATCACTGAGATTTTGCTATGACAGCAATTAAGTTATTGCATAGTGTCAAACATAATCTGAAATACGAAATTAGCTGCTACCATGCAAACATTACATACATAGCTTAAAACAAGCACCATCCAAATTAAAAATTGACATGCCGAAAAAAACAGGCTTTGCTCCATGTCTTTCGAACTTAGTTACTTCATTTCAATGAAAATCCAAAGCCTACACGTAGTTCCTGGTCACACCGTTACATCAATGCCGACGGCTATAAAGGGAAACCCCCCGGTGTTCCAGATTTTTTCTGATAACTGTGCCTCTGTGTTTGGTGAGCCGTTACTGCAGATAGTTGCACGGATATAAATAACGTGGTATTTAGATTATTGCACCGTAAGCGCTTTATTTTATTTTTATCACTGAGTGTTAACTGTGAACTTACTCACAATTCGCTTTACTTAAGTAATCTATAATATTTAGTATCAATGGCGTTATTGCGTAGAATACTTTAAATATAGTACAATGATAAATGAAAATTACAACGGGATTGTTCACAGAAAACCTATGTTTTGCTTTTGTATTTATATGAATATAGTTATGACAGCCTCCGTGGCACAGTTGGTTAGACGTCGGCTGGGAAACGAGAGGCCGCGGGTTCGATTCCCACACAGAGACAAAAGTCTGTGTGAACGACAGGTATTTGTTTCGGGTCTGGGTGTTTGTGACACCGAAAAGTCTCTTGTACTTTCTGATATCCACGACACAAGACTCGATCTTAGTGTGGGTTCAGGACTATGTATGTGACTGTTGGGTGTATTTATTTTTAATTTATGAATAAGACTAACAACGAGGATACAACAAACAAAACTTTCCCTTCATTTCTCATTTTCAAACTTTTCTGATCCTTTAGTAATGTGGATGATAAAAGCTTTGGTTACATCATCAAATTGAAAACTAATCAGATGACATGCTTGCTCCTCTATACTATTACACAAACACCAGGTGTACCTCTATACCTTTGCCTTTCAACACTTATTAGCGATTTATGCAACACGAACTCGTATTAATCCGGTGTCCATTGATGACCTGCGATATTGTCCGCGCAGTAACTTATGTCGATACCAACCTACTGGCGTGAACATGTCGAGGCGTCGATAAATACTCCCCGTTCACAATGGGACAATTCTGGAGCGAGTTAATAGAACAAGCGCCTCGGGAAAGTAATTAGGAAAAAATAGGGGGCTGGTGTTTTTTTGGATTTAAAATCATCGGTGCCTCGATGGCGTAGTTTTACTACGGTACAATTACAAAGATGAGGTCTCGAGTTCGAATCCCGGGTCAGACAAAGTGATATTGGATTTTTCTATTAATTATCAGCCTGGAGTCAGGAATTTGTGCCCGATATGGCGATAGGCTCGCCCCCTATCACATCGTGGGACGGAACATACAAGGCGAAATGTGGGTATACTGGTGGCGCCTCTACCTACCCCTTCTGGGATAAAGGCGTGAGTTTATGTATGTATGTAAAATCATCGGTTTTGGCTGTATTTTCGATATTGGACTTTGTATTTTTACTATAGGAGCCTATAGAGAGGAGTTGAACAAAATAAAATACAAATTGATAGCATCTAGGCCCATCAGGGACTCGGTTACTCTATCATATATTTTTGACAATAGGAAGTATAATATTCCTAGATGTCCGTTAGAGCTTTCAATTACTTACAAAGGTTGGATGATTCTCAACTAAAAGAAGTTAACTTTTTGGAAGCTGAGTGAATACCAAATACAATGTGAAATGTTGGTCGCTAAATATGTTTTTTGTAATGTACTTGCCCAACAACTATCCCATGCTACACACTGTCTCGTATGAACGAGCCATTATAACACTGCTTTAGTTCGCCTGAACTTTACATCTACCTCTGATATTTAACGAGCTCCCTTGCGCTGTCATACTGCTGTGACATATAGCTGCTTCACTGGAAAACGCTAATAAATCTACCTTTCTCTGGATACATTTCGACAACTTTCCTTGGAAGGACACAAAATCGATAAAATATTTTGATAACGACCTCAGCGACAATCCGATAAAGTACGGATGAAATATGGCAAAGAGCTACCGCCATCTGCTATACGTTTTTCAAATTAAAATGAAACTTACAATGGCAATGTTATTAAAGGTGTGCGCTTTTACCGCCATCTATTATTTGAAACAATAAACTAAAGCTGTACAATAAACGTAAATCCGAATACAAAAGCTCATAAACCGAGTCATTGGTTGCTGTCGAATTGCACAGTATAGCGCTATGGCCCCATTGAGGGCTGGCAGGACCATTGAAGTGTCTGATTGTGAGGACAAATTGGCGGTTGTCATGACGACACACCTATTGAGCGGGCTTCAAATTGCTGAGTTTAGTAGCACTACTGTTGATAGTTCGTTACTTAGTAAAGTGCATAAAAATATAAGATGCATGAAATACAATGTATTATTCCTGTTTCTATGTTTTATTGACAGCTTGTTAAGAATTTAAAACGAAATATAAGACAAGTCTCTAATACTATACGTAGCAGCTTATCATAGTATAATAATTAGTCAAAAATCTGATGTTCTATGGAAAATGAATTTAGGCACTTCCTAAACTTAACAAAAAGTACCAAATCCATAAAAAAGGAACTAAAAAACGTATTAAAATGTATGTTATAAAAACCCGCCATTTAAATTGGTATTTAGTTTAACAGCCAACACAATCTAGCTCGTAAAACACAAAAATACGCCAGTTGTTTTCACACATAGTTCTCACAAGTACAATAGACAGGATAGCCTCATAGCCTAAGGATCATGTGCTTTTTATCACGTATTCAATATTGCAAGGGCATTTATCCTTAGTATTTACATGGCGATGCTTTGTCCGCACTGCTCGTCCGGGAAGACAATTGGTTATTTATTAACGGCTCGCATCGCAGACGCCACAATGCGATATTTCTATGGTATAGTAAAGCTTGGCTGGATGTGGTGCGAAGTCTAAGCATTTGGCGATAAAACTTGAGGATAAGAACTGGAATACTTTCGCTGATTCAATAGTTTTATTGATCTGCGTATATAAAAAGTACAAGAAAGTTGCTCTTATTTCATCTGCATTTTTAGTTAGAGCAAGTTTAAAATTAGTTCCAAAGTAAATGTTTGTGCGATCAAATAGACATATTCCTTAGAGTCATAGGACCAAAAGTAGGTTTCGAAAGTTACTAATTAAGATATTGGGCTTATGTGGGATGTCTTTATACGTAGAATAACTTATAAGCTACATATTGATAAGTATACAAAATGCCTTAAATAACCCCTTCTACCTCTCCTTCTCCTAGAATTAATTCCAGGTACCTACTTATATTCTAAAAAATCTAGTGCTAGAAGCTACCATGAAATACAAGCCAACGCGCTCACCACTTCCAACACTAACACAGGAAACGCATCTCATTCGCTATTTATATTATCGACGGTGCGCAGGAAACCACCGTCTTCATACGAAACTAGCCTCAGCACCGATGAGTTACTGCGAAACACGTTCCGAGAACAATGCTGGCTAACAGATAACGTGTAATCAATAGAATACATTTACACACATACATAAACTCACGCCTTTATCCCCGAAGGGGTAGGCAGAGGCGCCACCAGGACACCCACATTTCGCCTTGTATGTTCCGTCCCAGGATGTAATAGGAGGTGAGCCTATCGCCATATCGGGCATAAATTCCTGACTCCGGACTGATAATTAATGAATAGAAAAATCCAATATCGCTTTGCCCGACCCGGGGCTCGAACCCGAGACCTCAGCTTTGTAACCGTACCGTAATACAACTACGCCACCGAGGCAGTCACAACTACAGACTGTTTTTAATAATCACAGATAGTCACGGGAGGTAACAGAACTACAAAACCAGTAAATGCAACACAAGACTCATATCTTTTATCTAAGTATGAGGTATGAGGTACTTTTCAATTGCAGGAAACCTAAATCCATCACAAATGTACATGAATGAACCTACAAACTTTATTGCATGAAGCAAACTTCATTTATTTCAACAAACAAGTAATATAAGAAAGTTGCACAGAAAAAATCTCTGAGGGGCTGTCATCTACAAAACGTTTATAAAAAGCGCCATCTATATTTCTTTTCTCTCACTACTCCTAATTAAAATGAATAATCTACCCACCCAACGAGTTAGTTGCAGTATCTTACTATGGGGTTATGTTAAAGTGTTTTAACATAACCCCATAGTAAGATACTGCAACTATTGCAATCAATTGCATTTATCTCGTAAATCCAATTAACTTTATTAAATGATAATAAAGTGAACAGTTAAAATCGTTAATAGCTTACGCAGCCGGTTTCGCGTTAGCCGGGACTCGAACCTGCACTCGCTTGTGACCGGAAGATACAAATATCATGCAGACCTACTATTAATAAAAATAAAAGTCTGGCTGCAGATTTTTAGATGGTTCTAGAAGCTAGATCATGTTGAAGTCGCCTATTGATAAAACTTCTAGCCAGCGAAAATTTAGAAATTCTTATGGTGATATTATCAAAATCGTATAAATTAAAGGTACACAATCACAAAAACAATCTCAACCTCAGACAAATCAGAAATCTTCTTATACTTCGATTTATCAAAAAACAAAAACTATAAGATCTTTTCAGATTCACCTTCACCTCCACTGAGCTACGAAACCAAGACTGCACCATTGGTAAAAAAATATATTTCCAATGTAATTATAACGCGGATGAAACGACATAAAAAAAGCTAAAATTCGGAGCTCAAATAAATCTTCTCAACACCCAACAAGGCTGCCGAAAATAAATTCAAAAAACACCCACTAATCTACTAAACCAAGTAATTATTCATTACATATTACACGTTTATTCGTAGTAACGGTACCAAGAGCAGTGACTATCAGATCAATATCATGACGACTTAAACGCACCGCCTAGACAACCACCACAATAGATTTCCAGCTCTATCCTGCAGACTCAAAGTTGAAAACACCTCAGCAGGTATACAGAGATGTTGAAATGATAGCAACCTATCGATATTTCAGAGTAGGGAATGAATCATCGAGTGATTACTCCGCCTTATATCTCGAAGTACCCAAATACAATTAAATTAATGGTTACTACAAAAAAGTGTGAAAGACATCTTGTAAGTTGATTTTATCGGTCCGATTGTGACGAAAATAGTGAAATCGATCGAAAGACGATGAGTCTGCAAGACGGGTAATGGATGTATCGAATATCTAAAAGAGGTTTTAATGGATAGAGCAAGACATTACAGTGTCAATGACAATGTACGTGAATCAAAAAAGCAAAATGCGATGGTTCAGTTGGTTTTGAAAATGGCAAAATCGAACCTTAGGAACAATACTTAATTGATCTACGAAGATGTGTCTAATCTTAAAAATACGTCCAACATTTATTATAGAAAATAGGTACCGCCAACATTGGAGCCAACATACAAAGCTGGCATAGTGTAATTCAAAATAGAAAATAACGTCCGTTCTGAACCCGATTGATAATTTTGCCAGGTAACGTACAGCCGAAATAGCTAAGTCTGGAAGAGCTTTAGGCCCACGGGGTCTAGCGGTCCCTGGTTCAAATCCAGGTTTCGGTAGATTATGAAAATAGGCCAACATTTTTGGATTTTTTAATTTTTGTAAATCATAAAATATTTTTAAAAGTATTGTCAATGGCGCTAAACAACTACTTCTATGAAAAATAATAAATTGTGGTTGCAGTGAATGATGAAAATAAGAAAATAAAATAAAAACGTAGCCACACATCACTGGGGTATAAAACTCCCATGTTATTCTTATTATCCAACAATAAGCTAATGACGGAATGCAAAACACATTGATTTTGTTCGAAGCATCAAAACATATCCCAACAATACTAGCTAACAAAGCATAAGGGGTCTGGAAAAAATAAAGTAACGTTAATTGTAAAATAATGAATGGGGTTTAATGAAGCACAGCCTAAAAACGCCTTTAACAATAATATGTTTAATAGTTTTATTTGGGATTCGTTAGGCATGCCCAAAAACCCCATCATGAATTTTGATTTTTTTTACAACAACCTTTATTTATTTTATTTATTTAAATCTTTATTGTACACAGTAAAATATAATACAGGAACAGAAAAAAAAAACAGTACAAATGGCGGTCTTATCGCATAAAGCAATGTCTTACAGACAACCATGGGATGGATTTAAAAGACGGAGAAAGAGAAACAGAGGGCAGTGTAAAAAAAAGAAATTAAATAAATAAAGAATGGAAGCCGAATAAAACTAATTAAACATATAAATATAAATACACAGACATTACATACTTACATAACAAATAAAATAAATACATAATAAATAGACATACATACATACATACATATATAAATTTATATACAAAATAAAAAGAGAATTCAGATGTAGGAAATAATAATAAAATCAGTTTAAAGAGAGAGGTAGTGTTCTTTAGTAAGCCTCTTGAACGATGACAGTGTTTGCGCCTGTCTCACCACAGTAGGAACCTTTATAAATTGTAAGCATGTATGTTCCCAGCCTTTAAATATTATTGAAGAAATTTTAAAATAAAAGAAGAGGAAAAGACTTATAAGGCTACTGGAAAGTTGTGGTGTTAACATAAAATATTTGTCAAGAATTGATGACGGATAAAATCGACAGTCTTTTTAAAATATTCATATATAAATTGTACAACAAATTAAATAAAACATACATTTTTATAGTAAACTTATGGCTATTTTTTGAACGAAACAATTTACACCTTGCCGATGTTATTAAAGTTTATTAGAATAAATAATATTGTACAGAACTCTTTATTGATCAACCTTGTCACGCCACCACGAAATCTCTTAAGCTTTTAGCCCGAGAGCTCGTGCGTGACTAATTCCAGATTATTCTTTTCATTTATACGATAATGGGAAGTTAAGTACCGTGATATTAACGCTGGAATTTCGGTGATTTCCAACATCTCCAGTTTCGGGAGCGTGGGCTTTGTACTTTTGGGACAAAGGTTGTTGAATTAAGTGCTTTTAAAGTTGTCAGTAAATGTGTTAGTAAGTGTGAAAGATGTTTCAATAAATCATTTTTCAATCATGTTTTTTTTATATTTATTTATTGTACTTAGTGTTATTTTACTGATACTATGTTCGTTTTTCTACTTAATCTTGCTTAAATTACCCGAACTTTGGTATTAACAATTGTAAGAATATTGGCTCAACCTACCAAATCAAGAATTTTTCGATCTTTTGGCGTAAATTGTCGCGGAGATTTGATTCAAAAAAAGCCACTGTGTTGAAACCGGGTGGCGAGTGCCGACCCGTAAGATGACAGACTACGGAATCGATTCCCGGATGTAAAAAAGGGTTAGAAGGTCCACAAATATATGATTTAGGTTGGATAGCACTTAATTCGAGAAATATACCCCTAATTTCTGACACAAGACTTGCATATTTCTATTTAGTCGATTATTGATTTCAAAACTTTTCTCCCACTCGTATGTACTTATACATGCATATGTATGTGGATAAAAACACAAAAAGCTTTACTACGCTGCAAAACAACCACACAATCGGGACCATAATCCGATATGAATTACTCAACACTGTCGAGTAAAAGTTTCACAACAGTGTATAAAAAACGGCAATAAAGTATCTCGCACAAAGGCATTTGCGTCCAAATTTGTCGCGCGCGGCGGACAGCCAGCGACGCCATATTAGGTGCGCACGCGCAAGAACCGAACCATTCGCTCTCTGACAAATAAGCGCACAATTTGTTACCTTTGCAGTCACTCCACATGGTGTTCAAATTATTTTTCGATAAATTAAATGTTGTTTTGATAATTAATTAGCTTTGAGTAGTTTAAACTAATTAAGGTGTTTTTAGGTAGGTACTGTAAAAATACTTAAAGTAGATAATTATAAGAAAATGAAAATATGGAAAAAAATAGAATATCACAAAAAGAGAAAAATGACTGCGCATAACGTACAACCAAATCGTTGATGCGATGCTATGTTTTTTTTTCTGTTAATCGCTAGCAGTACAATGTGTAAACAACTTAGCAAGAAAAATCATTAAGATACAAAAAACTTACTACCAATACTACAGCCTACCCTAAGCCCCCTGCTGTCTACATCTGGTAACCACCCACCATTTTACCAAGAACGAGACGCAACCGCGTACTCCAACTACCTTATAAAACCACTTGCATTTTCTTATCCAACTTTGAATATGCGAGTGGTTACGTTTCAATAAATATTCATAGTAAGCCCCCCTCGGAGTGAAGCGAACAATACCAAATAGAACCTACTCAGAAATCATGGGGATATCTAGGAATCAATCGGAGACCAGTACCCGTGCGGGGAGAATGTATGCAGATGTACATAGATTACGTAAAACATGACTAGATAGGCAACCTGTCTGACGGCAATTTGCATTGGAATGCGCCTGTGTTTTATGCGGAATTTTCTCCCTATGCGATTAGCTGTTGTCTAGAGTAATTCCGAAGTGGTCTTGGACATCTGTTAGAAAATACAGCATGGATTTCTTAAGGGTATATAAAGGTAGGACAAATCGTTTCTCAAGGTTCGTTAGTATTCATAATCTGAAATTAATTTTGCTAGTGGCAGGATATTAATATTCGCCCGGATGTGTGACCACTACAAAGCTTAAAGTCATCGTAACATATTATATGTAAAATGAAGAGTCAATAGACTTATTTCCTCATTACTATCAATCTTAAGACAGCTCTTGCATCAATTTTTCTCCCATCGGATAATCTGGTTAACATTCTTGTATTCGCCCCGAGGCATAAACATATCGGTCCATTTTAGAAAGCAGATCGAGTTGAACAAAGTGTGACATCTGAGCAATTAATCTTTGATACGTATCAGCCGGTGCGTGCACGTCGCGTCGCCGCGTGACGGACGCGCCATATCTCGGGATTTATCACGCGAATTTATTTACAATTATAAAGCATGTATTTTTTTAAAGTATATAGGTTGTTTAGTTAAAAATGTAATTTTTTTTTAGTTAAAAGTAGTTTGGTCGGTTTGTTTGTTGGCGTCGCTATGGTTGCTGAGGATTAAATACATATTTCATAGAATATAGCATAAAATAACTCAAGTTTTTATTACAATACATCATCAAGAAACTTATTGGCAGTGAAAAATACCTAAAATTATTCCATACTTGCGTTATAGAAATATTTTTCATAATTGTAATTCCTACTCTAACAGCTGTGACCCTACAATTTTCAAACGATAATGTTTATAGACAGCTGTAAAGCACTCTTCATTTGAACATTGGTCGCTACAGAGTTTTAACAAAAAACATATAACCTTACTTCAGCCATTAATGGATCAATTAGATTAAAGACGTGACTGCTCTCCGTCAAAAGTATTTTTATAGTCTGTGACAAAACGTGGACTTATTCGTTACAAATGGGTTACAGCAAAAAGTGAACGCGCCTCGTTTGTCGACGGAAAGGGGCGACGAGTAATTATAAATCAATAATTTATTTTTAGATGTCTACAATGTGCCTTTATAGCCCAAGTTTTTGTTAGGAAAGAACTTGGTACAGTCGGCAAAATGGATGCTCTGGTTTTAATATTTATTTTTGTTCTTTGGTAAGTTTTTTTTAGATAAATAGCGCTTTGTTTTTCTATTCATATAACGTGGCTAATATCTATAGTATAAAAACAGATCAGGATTAACCTTATATTACACTATTCATCTTCTAAGAAACGAAATGGAAACGTAAAATAAACAACCAATATTTCTCAATTTAATAAAAAAAAAACATTAACAAACTAATAACATAATTTTGGAACTAAACAAAGTTTATTTTGTGATATTTACTATTCAAATTTTCTGACATTTAAACATACACATACACAAAAAAAGCAAACTTATTACTCGTAATTAATTTCTAAAGCATCGTCATTACCGCTGCGTATTAAAACTCATTAGTATGACACAAAGTAATTGAGAAACAATTTTATTGTCTATTAGCGTCGAAGGCAATTATCGATACAGCCTACATACAGCCAGTATTATAAATTCCAGTCATACCTTCGTCTCGAAGCAAATGGAACAAAATACCTAAACAAATTGCGCCGACAGCCATGAGAGAGTTCGCTTTTTGCACTAATTCGGCATACCGAAATAAAAATTCCAACTCCTTAAGTAGAAAATGGCAAAAACCGTCTCATTTCTGAACGAAGGCGGTTCTCCGAAAGCGTACGAGCGACTCGTCGCGTCGCGTCGAAAAACTTAAATGCCGAAACGAAACGTATGTAAAAAAAAACAATGTGTAATGAAATTAATTTTATTTGGTGTTGTGGGTGGCTGGAATTGTTTTATTAATATATTTGCGATGATTTAATACAAAAGGAAAAGAGTTTTTCTAAGAATCTTGCGGAAATATTATTACGTAATAATAATTTCACGACTGTCCGCATGCCCCCATCCTTTTACGATTTTACCCAAGACGGAGATTTCAATACTGTTTTCAAAATAAAGAAAACACGATTTTAATTGATAGACACAGAAGCTACAACTTCGTGATTCATTGTACAATGACAACAACGTATCTAACTAAGCTCTAAAAGGCTGACATTTTAATTGTTCTTTTGTATCAATGCATAAACCCTGCCAAACAAAAACGGGGCAATAAAAATTGTACCGCAAACTAACCTGATTTCTTTACACAGACGGTTTTTATGTCCGTCTGTCCACAGTCGTAAAGGCGACCTCGTGACCTAACGATGTCCAACCCCATCACAAAGGCCTTGGACAGACTTGCCCCAAATTGAACCAATGGGGTCTAAAATTAACGACTGTTTGCACGAACCCAATATTTGGACCCTAATAGCTAATTGAGTTATTTTATAAGATTCGCTACAGTTAGGGTTTTTTTTAAATTTGGGGGTTAAAGTTAATTAGTTTGGTTTAGCGCCATCTGTTGTCGAAAAAATTATATTCAATTATTTCTTGTATTTTGAGATCGCTGGTGGAAAAGGTGATCAGTGTCGAGCACTTTTAAACAATGCCAGCCACCTATGCGATGACAACCTAAAGGACCGCTCAAGAGAACCCTCAAAGACGAAAATGTATGCAGAGATTGATGAAAGTAGACGTGAAGTGTAAGTAGCACGTCATGGTTTCTGCTAACACTGACGCTGGCGTGAGATATGAAACGTTATAAGAATCTACGACACCTGTAATATGAATTTTTGCGAAATTTTTAATTGCATTGTGTCTGTAATCACTAAAACTACCACCTAGCTTCGTTTACGGTCGCAATCTGTATATACCCGGTATAAACAATCTCTGACCTTTCAGCAAGGGATTCACACAACCTTATCAGTAGCGAGTAACAATCACGAAAGACAAACGATATAATAGAGCCGTGGAAGTGACAGGCGCGGCAGGATGGGCGCGACGCTCTCGTAAACTTTATAGGTCACCGTTCCTTATGAGGCCACGTCAAATGGCAAGAGGTAATGGTGTAGGCTTTGAGGTGGGAAAATGACCTAGTTTTATCAGAAACAAAAGCAGAGCCTGTTCTGTTTGGTGTTTTTATTTTAAGATATTAAGAGCGATCTACAAAGTGGTTACATATTCTTAATGATATCCGTGATGATGGAATTATTTAATTAATAATTAATATCCATAGACGAAGAATAAATTAAGCAATAAGGACAAAAGAAAGAAAAGTCAAAGAAAGTAATTAAAAAGAAATTACCAACAGCTGCCTATAGAAATCTTTGAAGGAGTCATAATGTGTTCATCAGTAACGTGAATGTGGATGACTAAGGTTTGATTGCACAAGCCAACTTCCCCAAACCTTGAATTTGATAATGTCAGTACATTTGCAATCTTAAATGTATAGCGATGACGTCACAATTATAGTTATCGTCAAAGTTTGTGCAATTGAGCCCAAGACAATGGTATTGATGGTAACAGAAAGCTAAAGACTCACCACAATGGGTCCGTTTCTGCCGATGCTGGTGAGGGTGGCGCCGAACCACTGGTTGGACTTCTCCTCGATCTGACGGCCTTGCTTGTCCGCAGTATTTTCTGTAAACAAATAAAATTATATTTAGTTTATAAATAAAAAATACACCCAACAGTCACACATAATCCTGATCCCAAATTAAGATTAATTAAGTTTTGTGTCGTGGGTATCAGAAGCTACGAGAGACTTTTCGATCTCACAAACACAGACCCGAGACAAATACTTGTGGTTCACACAAACATTTTGTCACAGTGAGGGGACAAAACCCGCGGCCTTTCGTTTCACAGTCGGCGTCTAACCAACTGCGCCACGAAGGCCGTAGATTGTTTCTAAACTTGTCAAGTATATGACAATGTTTATAACACGGCTGATGCTAATCTCTGTGAAAATCACACTGTAATGATCAGCTCTCCAAAAATATGTATTTCCCCAACATTTAAGGGCCAGTTTGATAAACATCTACTCGAATTGATTTTAAAATGCAATAACCTTAAGCCAAAGGCCATAAAGCCATACAGCCAATTTAAACCAACATTAAAAAACAAACTCTTTTATCTTGAATCAGAAAAACATAAGTGAAAGAAATCGACAACACTCGATCATGTTAATCGAAGGGGCATTTATTAAACATGAAATAATGTGTAATGAGTACTTTCACTATTATATTGATTGCGACTGTCGAAATTAAGTCTTGAGTCGTTTGACGGACGCCGCGCTCGTACATCAGATGGACACGCCCATTATGTGTCCATTGTAAAACGGTTTTTATGTCTGAAATGTTTTTTGCGGTTTTTCATCCGAGAACAATAAAAATAAAAACCAACAATAAAAATAACACAGGCGTTCTAATGTCTTCTAACAATGTTAAGAAAAAATCCCTGAATTTGAAAGTGATGAACATTTATTTTACGTAAGTCGCCTCTTTGATCTCGTGGGTGTGTGTAACCACTTTTAATTTCGATTCCCAAGTCGGGCATTATACTTTGTGTGAGTTTTATGGTTTCAGAAATCTCAGAATATGAGTTGCCTGATATTGCAAAATAAGTTCGGCATAGCGAAAGGTATATAATATTAACATTTATAAGCTTTTATATTAGCAAAATACGGCCCCGCTATTATAATCTTTGCCCACCATTGGTATACATGCGTGAACATACATTACGTTGCCTTTTATGTCAAAGAACAAACATAAATATTTCTCTTTTATCCTTCTCTTATTTCCATCCCAAGGTAGTCGGTAAGATATTGCTTCGAGCGATACGACCGCCTTTTGTACTGCTATCTAATATAATGTTTCTTTTTTGTCAAGCTTCTGTAGTGTACAATAAAGAATATAAATAAATAAATATTTACAACTTGGTACAATGGAAACACGTCCAAATCGGTCAAGAAGCGCATGCATCATTCATAGCCATTTTTGCCTCAACATTATTGAATTCGCGGTAAGATGAATGCGGCGATACGACGGTATTAAGTTATTGCAATCCATCTCGCCCCGAGATATTAAGCACAGATCGAGATAAACAACAATGTCGTACTTTCATTATTTATAAATATACCAGAGGGAGAAATAAATTGAAACTCAGAAATAAGTAAAACGTATAAAACCGCCGATACCTCAACGACAAAGAAACATACAAGTCTGTTAAAATCTTGCATTATAAAAATATTTACTGGAGCAATTTTTTTTTAATACTTAGATCTAATATGCGTCAGTGGCGTAGTTGCACGGTACGATTAATGAAATCTCGGGTTCGGATCCCGGGTCGGGCAGTGATATTGCATTTTTCTATGCATTAATAGCCCGGAGTTAGGAATTTGGGCCCGATATGGCGATAGGCTCGCCCTCTATCACATCGTGGGACGGAACATACAAGGCGAAATGTGGGTGTCCTGATGGCGCCTCTGCCTACCCCTTCTGGGATAAAAGCGTGAGTTATGTATGTATGTATGTAGATCGAATATGCAAAGTTAACCCTTAAACCCAATGTTAGTCCGACCAAGATCAGTTTAAATCTTAAGCCTCCATTACAACAGTACGCCTAAAAATTACACCTATTCGTTGCCTCCCTGAGAAAGTATGATAACTCAACAATTTAAAAGTAATAAATTGACTTTGTAGCCGTCACAACAGTAGCCAGATAGTAGATACAGCAGCGTCATAATGACAATGGTAATGAGTTAATAGCGGGCCCCTCGGCGCCGCGCCCGCCTCATCACCGCCGGACTACCTTTCACGGTGATTGAGTACTGTTACTTACAGAAATAGTAACATCTAGGAAATATGTAAAACAACGTTGCAATTGAAAATCAAAAACAATTAATTCATCCTATTTTAATAAATTATTACGAAGGAATTACGAGTTAACCTCAGTAAACACGTAATTTTTCGTCTCAACGAGAAACTTATAAAATTGATTAGTTGACTTCAAATTTTAACTACAATTTTAAAGACTACATAGCTATTGTTTATGTACATAATTGTTCCGTAGTCTTAGAATATTAGCTTCGAAAAGTAAGAGACGTGAACTTCTACGAAGCAAAAAAATTCGTCTTAACTATATTTAAGCTTCACAAACTTCAATGTAATATATGTTGATTGATTAAACAGAGACCAGCCTCTTAACAATTGGTCCAACTCCTAACTATCGCATATTAATTTACGGAAGTAAAGCCCAACGAAATGATCTGTCACCATATTTAATTTCATAATAGTATTATTTCGCGTTCGCATAGTGGTGGCTCTGTTTCATTTAGTCTCTACCGCATTCTTCTAGTTAACTAAAGCGTCTCCAACTGCTTAATGAATTGTTATGTAAGAACGCAGAACAGCGATAAACTGTTTTTCAAGACACAATACTCGACTTTCTCAGAAAATTTAACACTTGTATACTTCATAAAAGACTGGTAAGCTATATTTTTCTTAGATTTTACGGATAAATTATTGACGATAGTTCCCAATTAATAAAATATTACTTTTATATCACGCTTGTTATTGTAAAATTTGATTTCAAGCACCCCATATTTTAAGCTAACTTAACCAACGAGTGCACTTTATATCGCAGTAGAATAACTCATAAATTTTTCACTGTTTCATTCAGTTTTCTATTAAAATGTACGAAATATAATGTAAATAGTCATATTCTCTCAGGTAATTAACATTTCTTTAGCCAGAACCCTGTTGTTTATGACATTTATGAACGTTAGTGATGGGGTGAGTCAGTTTATGACACGTTGCGTGCCACCTATCTCCTTTTTACATCGGAAAGAAAATACATTACATTTTGTAATGAAACACTACAGAACAATGGTCAATGAACTATGTATTATCATATAGAATTACGATTGTAAAAAAAGTTTTAATATTCATCTAGTATTGAGCTACTGAATGCATTTACATATGTCTGAACCGCGTTTAATACTGCCAATAATCTGCATTCGTTCGTGATGGGTCCAAATTGCCATTAATCTTGGGTATCCAAGTCCATTATGCTAAATGTTTTTAAATATATCCCCAAAAATATTTCTAGAATAATAACTACATTTTCTTCTAAGGTAAGTTACTACTGAATTCCAAGCTGGAAATTATCTAGTGCCCGAGGTTTAATAAAATCAATACATTGAAACTACTTTCTTGCACACTATTTAATTTTTAAATCATTAAAAAGATAATGGTTTCTTAGAGATCTTATTATATAGAAAAAAAATATTATGTACAATTATTTTCTTAACCGACAAGAATGCATGAAGAGATTGATGAAAGTGGATGAAACGAAAGTAATATGTCAGGATCGAGCAAAGTGGCGATCCATAGTCTCTGCCTACCCCTATGGGATACAGACGAGACAATTATATATGTATGTATGTATGTATATACATGTATGTATTATTTCTTAGCAACGCTTCCTCTTAACAGTACCGAGAACTCACAAAAAACATCCCATTCATCACAAAATCTCCGCCCCGTATTTGTTTTCCGCGGTATCTCGTGTCCCATATATGTCGCGCGATTGGCATCTCTGCCGATACCCTTAATGGCGCTCCTTATACGTCGTGATCATAACACGTGGAGGCAAATTACAGCTTATAATATTATTGCATGTAAAATTATGTACACTGCTCATAAATTATTGGGTAAGTGTGGAAGTACTGCATACAGTAAGGGTTCTGGATATTTTAATTAAGACTGAGTAAATTTTATTTTGTTGTATGCAAAAGATATTAATAGTTTTTATATTACTCTGCGTTTATTTGTAGTTTCTAATTTCAAGTCAATGTTGAATGTCTTCTCTATTAAAAAAATACAATTGCACGATCTGACAACCATACTCGAAACCGTTCTCGAAATAAATCTGCATTAGTAATAGACAAATGAGACTTAATAACTAATACAATCTATATTATAGGGGCTGATACACAAACAAAAGGTTTCTTTTACCCTGGCAGAACATTGCGGAATTCTAAAAAATGACAAGCTGTCAAAATTTGACGCATGATCAGCAATTTGCCGGCATGAAGACATTACATTACGACCGGACAATCTTTACTTTTATGGGGGTCGTAATTAACTCCGACGACAGGCCCGCACTCTAATTTGACAGGGGGCACACCCCCCACGTATGAATGGGACTGTAACCATGTTGATTACTCACTTCCTCCTGTACTGGTTTTCCGAATTTGTTTAATATTCTTGGGATGATTGATGTTATTACAATTATTTTTTATTTTTAAGTTTACTACTCAGAATGGATGAATGGAAAGATTGATGGCTGTTAATTAAAAGGCATGGTAAAGAAACGGTACTGTTGGGTAAATATTGGTTGTAATTACAAATTAATAATGGAGTCAGCGGTAAAGTCACGCCAGAATCTTTTGACTTTAAGATTCTGATATTAAATTTAAAACAGAAAATAAGAAATAATCAAATACCACATAGTTAATAATACATACATAAGCTGCTTCTAGACCAATAAGGCGTAAAGATATAAGTAATTACTTTGAAAATACGGGTGAATTTAATTGCCGTAGCAAGCACAAAGTCGAAACCGATTATTTTAATGACAATACATATATCATGCAGTCCTTTTTATAACAGGTACGGTAAAAGAACAAGCTATTATTACTGAAATCTGTAGGCTTCAATAGTTCCAAAATGACTTTTTTATAGTCATTACGCATACATTGGAGCGTGAAATGTGAAATAAAAGCGATGCGGTCTATCGAACATTATTAGGAACACGGGTAATAACACCCCTCAATATTTTACTGCAATCCGGGTCACGCAACAACGACTTTCAAACATTAAAACTTACTATCAAAATCTTTATATCATTATAATGTTTTGAAATTTTCTTTTTTTGTTTTGTTGTAATAGTGACAAGGCACGGCAAGAGTAGGGATTTAAATATTTTGGAGCTTCACGACTGTTAAATTAATGATAACATTAATTTAAATATATAAAAAAGATTTATATCAATCGTATTGTGATTTCTTAACTTAGACTTCGAACCTCGAACCATCGAACACACATGGTTCAAGTTAATACACGATCAAGTTAGTAAGGCAAAAAATCCCCAACAAAATAATGTTCATCAAACAATACTACAAGCTTGTAACTAATTAGCAGGATATTGAGAAGGGTTCGGCCTTAATTAAACCGCATTGAACGTCGAACACGAAAGGAAACTGTACATTACAATGATTTATTATTAATTAGAGTAATAAATTCAATATCTGCGGAGGGCAGATGTTTATTGATATGTATTTTGTAGGGGATTTGATTAAAGTTATTATTAACTATTCATATATTAACACAGCTATATGATACGAAATACATAAAATTTGCGTCTGTCCTGATAGCAATACCCGTACGTAATAGTAGAAATCTGTCATAGTAAGCTATCTATTTTTTTATACTATACCAGAACTTGTCAGAAGCGACCTAAGTCCAGCGTTTTCTCGCAACGTTTGCTAGTCGGACTTATTTTGAGGTTGTTTTATATCTTAAAAGCTTCGAAAACGGCTATAAGTCTTAATATCCAACGTTAAATCCAGTTCGTTTTTCACCCACATATTTCTTCTCTGTACTAGAATCGAAACTGCGGCGTCTCGTTACAATGCTCTCCACTATGCCATTGGTCGTCATAAAGTAAGTCAGTAGAAAAATGTCAAGTGAGCAAACAAAGACTTGGCAAACGACTTGTGTTCGCACGATTTTACCAAATATTTACCGAGTAATCGAACTTGAATGAAAAGCGTTATAACTGGACTTGGACATATTTTAATGCATATTTATATAGTAGTGTTTGAGACAATAGTGGAGGAGGAAATATAGTGGTCCGTTAAGAAAATTAAAAAGCAAATTGTCATGGCTTGTTCGTCTGTATGCTCTTATTGTTAGCGCATCGATTAGATGTTTAACAAACGTTTTTGTAGTTAAATAGCTGATTTAAAGCAAACAGGGCAACTTAGTACGTGATCGCATCTATCAACATTCGTAATTCTAATCATACATACATAAACTCACGCCTTTATCCTAGAAGGGAAGGCAAAGGCGCCACCAGGACACCCATATTTCGCTTTGCATGTTCCGTCCCATGATCTGATAGCGGGCGAGCCTATCACCATATTCCTGACTCCGGGCACAAATTCCTGACTCCGGGCTGATAATGAATAGAAAAACCTAATATCAGTTAGGCCATTTAGTTCACCAAACATTCGATAAATAAAATAGTTTTTAAATCTTTCTATGAATAAGGTTGTTAGAGAGTAAGCACGAATATCACTGTCAACAAAATATGTTACCCCGCATCAGTATTTCAAGAAACTTAGGCTTATAATTATATAAATCACTGTTGTCCAATAACATCTACAAAACGTAAGGAATCTTAATATGCGTTTCCCTGTACGGTAGAGATTACGGAAAAGGGTTTCTATCAACGTCACGGACCGTACGCAACGCGACAGAACAGCTGTTATTCCGCGTCATCTATAAGACACTTCTTTCTAGAGCAATAAGACTCAAATACACAAGATTATACCACTGAGAATTTTAAACCTACAGTCTATTACCACCAGATGGCGCTCCAAAATTAACCAATAAAAAAATACACGAGTAGTTTGACTTCCAATCAGATACACAAAACAGCGATACAAAATACAAATGTCGACACTCAATTCAATTAATGTACAAATAGCCAGGACATTCTGCTTGTTTGCCCACCAATTAGCCACAAGTGGGTCGATGTGGCCCAATTGAGTCCGGATTGATGGGACAGTACATTATAATTTCAACTTAGTGTCGATAAATTGAAGTATTGCCCAATACTGACCCGGAAATGTTGGGAGCACAAGGATTCTTTGTTTTTATAACTGTTTTAAAAGAGGTTTTCAGTTCGTTGTATGTTTTTACAAGTCGTAATCGTACTTTAACTGCGTTTACAGTAGGTAATTTTTAAACGGAGCTAATTCTCGCAATGCCTTGGTATATAGAACATAATTTCCAGGCTACAAGGATAAGCCTATCAAACTATAGGAGGCCTTAGGCTTTAATTTAACATTCTTGTATTTCAGAAAGCTACGAGCTATACTACTATCTAGTATCTACTAGCTACTATCTATCTATATCAGCCCATATACGTCCAACTACAGGGCACTGGCCTACTCTACAATCGAGAGAATCGATTGAGAGTGGTTAGGCCATATAGTCCACCACGCTGGCCCAGTGCGGGTTGGCGGACTAACATAGCGTAGAAATTCTTTAAAATCGCTACGGTATGCAGGTTTCCTCACGATATTTTCCTTCACCTTTATAGTGCGTGGTGATTGACTATCAATACACACATAACTCCGAAAAGTCAGAGGTGCGCCCTGGGATTTGAACCCGCGACCACCGTGAACATGTAGGCAGCCGCGTCTGGTCCGTTACCAACAGGCCACCACGCACTTATAGATATTCTTTAGTCTGCACTATTTTGTATTTACATAAACTCAACACCCAAATCATTATTCAAGGCCGCTTCAACTCGCGGTAGTTTCAGAATTAAACAGTTCCACCCAAGATATCGGTTACATTGGCTGAAAATTGGCATCGGTACATGAAACGAATGTGCATATAAGTGGCTTTGGGTCGTTGACCCGCGTTTGCGCATCAAAACGAAATGGCGCTTCTGGAGAAGCAACTCGCCAGCCGGCCCCGATACCATTCCGCGGCGCTACGGTAGGGTGACCGTCATGGCTACATCATTTCTATGGAATTTAAAATTGCGATCAATTTCCTAGTCAATAAGAGGTATATTTACTTTGCTTTTTAAAATTAATTGTTCGATATAGAGGAATTAAGAAAACTAAGTTATTTTAGGTTTGAACTATTAAAATTGTGTAACTATTGTGTCAAGGCTGAAATGGCGCACATTGGAGGAGGCCTATGTTTAGCAGTGGACATTAACATTACATTGAAATGATAAAAAAACCTAAAAATAATGCATAAAGTTGAGTAAAATCAACCCGTATATTTCTTCATCTAAACAATGTCTGAATGAAAATTATACCTAAACTGTCTTTAAAAAATCATTTCCACAACTTATCCACTCATCTAACAGCAATCATGGTCACCCCCGCCAGTGCATCTCGGTCCATTGATTCACGCAACATCAACACGACGAACTAATGTACTGCTATTTGCCACTGAATAGCGACCATCTGCCATCCAACATACCTACCATGGCATTTTAAGAGCATAGTTGTAAACCCTTCTTTAATTCCTGTGCAATTTGTAAATTAAAAGTTAGTACCGATAGCTTTTATAATAAATAATAACAATAAATACACCCAACAGTCACATACATAACCCTACACAAAGATCGATTCTTGTGTCGTGGGTATCAAAAACTACGAGAGACTTTTCGGTCTAACAAACACCCAGACCCGAAACAAATACCTGTGGATCACACTAATAGTTGCTTCGGTGCGGGGATCGAACCCGCAGCCTCACGTTTCACAGCCAGCGTCTAATCAACTGCGCCACGGAGGCTATCGATAATAGGGAAGGAAAAGGATGCTACAACTGTCTGAATTTATCAAATTCCGATCTTATAGTCTTTGCCTAACCTTATAGGATACAAGGAAACAACTGACAGCTATGTGTGTCTATCAAACACAAATTCACAAGATTTTGAAGGTATGTGAAGTGTACCAAGCCGCATAAAACGAAAGGAATCTAAAATCTAACTGCATCCGAAAATATTCTTAACGGTTATTAATAGACAGATTTAAAACCTATTTTAGTTATCGAATGTTTCGTCTTCTTCGCTCAAACTGAATTCTAAAATCGTTCGAAAAGGACAAAATATTCGATACCTAAAACAGGTTTTAAATCTGTCTATGAATAAGGCCGCAAATAATTACTATCATCATTAATTGTCCACACAATAGTCTGAAACGAAACCAATAAACTTGCAGAATTTGGTCTATTAATTGGCGTTACGCGTGGGGTCGCACCATATGTTTAACAATCTTATTTTTGGCTAATAAATTTACGACTGGCCCTAATATAACAAATAATTATTATACCATCTTATGGAAATCCTTAGGGGGGAAGCCTTTGTTCAGCAGCGGAATTTCTGTGGGTGAATAGAGATAGCATCGGTAATAATATTTCCGTTAGATTTAACAGCCAAAGAACTAGCGGGAAAAGCTATCACGAGCTATGATAAAGGATAGTATATAACCTTTTCAAAAGCAACTTTCAGTAAATGAGGACTCACAATACCAGAGGAATGGTTAACCAATATCCTGCGTTTGAGAATGGGCATGGAAAGAAATATTGGGGTCAGAATTAATACAAATCAAATAACATAAGACGTTACTAATAAGTTTTCAATTGGCTTTTGTATGCATCAGTTGAAATATTAATTATGTCTTAATAACCAAGGTAATATTAATTATCAATTATGTCTTAATTACCAAGTACTGAGCTAAACCCACGTCCCAAATGTGGTTGGCGATTGTAACAAGACACTGGCTTTAGCAACCAAAACGCGGCTGACCAACACTTCGCTTCTAATGTGGCCAGACGCAAGAACGGAGTAATGATAAAAAATTGTTTTTGTTGTTAATTGGCCGTATGTTTCAATTGGACTCAATCGAACTTTTTCATAAGATACTAGTGAATCGACCCGGGTTTGCCTGGTTAGAATTTATTGCACTTTTACAGGGGGTGATCATGAAATTCTGATAATTAGGCTACTGAGATTAATGTAAATCTCAAAATTGAGCTAATTTTCATTTCACTTTGCGGGACGGAAAATAAAAAGGCGATATGTGGGTGTACTAGTAGCACCTCTGCCTACCCCTTCTGGGAAAAAGGCGATAGTTTATGTATGTATGTATTCAATTTCTAAGATGCGTTCTTTTCAGTTTGGCGACCGGCGGCTTTCTCAATAAATTATCGAACTACAGCAGTCGTGTTTGAATTGAATTTAAACCAAAACGTAACTATAATCCATGTACGTCGTCATTTAGGATATACTAATAAAATTACAGTGTACATATTTCCCAGTAAGACTCATAATATCATAAAGAAGTCCACCCACGTTTTCTTAAACGACTAATCAACCTAAGAATGTATAAGGATGCTAAAAAACTAGTTCTACCCAAATAGTTATTCTCAGATTCGCATTTCGCAAAACCGGTTTCAACATACAAATGTCATGTCGCCGAAAGAATATAAGTATATTGACCTCAAGATTTGTCAAAACATACATGTGTTTTTAGCGCAAGTAAATTTTTATATGAAAGTACATTTGTTAGATTTGTCCAGCTGATTATCCCGTATGATGGCGGGGTCTAACCTAATAAATAATGTCATTTGACCAGCTTGAGTATTAGTAAATGGCAACGAATAAATCGAATGCCTAGTAATCGGTGGCGTAGTTGTACTACGGTACAATTACAAAGCTGAGGTCTCGGGTTCGAATCCCGGGTCGGGCAAAGTGATTGGATTTTTCTATTCATTATCAGCCCGGAGTCGGGAATTTGTGCCCGATATGGCGATAGGCTCGCCCCCTATCACATTGTGGGACGGAAAATACAAGGCAAAACGTAGATGTCCTTTTTTTTTTTTTTTTGGTGTCGGGTTGGAAAATCCTCATGGACATCCTCCGCCCGGGGGAGGCGCGGAGGGGACTGTCAGACTCTTACTGACTAAAAACCAACCCGTGTTCCTCATGTACCCGTGTGTCGGAGGGTCGGGTATCGCCGAAGCATTCGTCACAACCCCCCGACGGGTATTGGCCCGCCATAGTCAGGCGGGCCCCGTCACCCACTGCGGCCGTCACCCCGGCCGCAGGACTCCACTACGAGGCGCGCGCGGAACACGACGCCGCCGCCTCAAGGCCTGCTGCTGGTCGGACGACAAGACGCCCCGAGTCTGTCGTCCGCAGGCCGCGCCCTACGGTGGCCGAAAATCTGCCACCCTACGACGCCCAGTGCGTCTGCTGCGGGAGGGGAGAGAGGAGGCAGCCTCTCTCTCCCTTTCCGCCACCTCCTTTGCGAGCATAACGGCCTCGCAGAAGGTGGCGACAGCTCTCCATCCTGACTTGCTCCCGACCATTGTAGCCACAACAGCCGGGAGCGAGAGGTTTCCCGCAGCACCTACGGCCGCGACCAAGTCACGGCGCTGCTCAGCCCAAGCTGGGCACTCCGCCAACGTGTGCAACGCCGTATCGTCGCGGCGATCACCACAATGGTGGCACTGGGACGTCGGCTCCCGGCCTAGTCGACACAGGTACTTCCCGAAGCACCCATGTCCGGTAAGCACCTGCGTCAGCCGGAAGCTTAGGGCGCCGTGGCTCCTATTGAGCCACTCCTCAAGAACGGGCCTTACCGCCGCTACAGCGGCGTGCCCCGCCGTGGGTAGCGCTAGGCGCGTCTGCCACTCCGCCAATAAGACCTGGCGGAGCTCTGCCCTGCGTGCCTCTACCTCTCGAGGCACCAGGCGCTCGCCCCTCTCGACCGCCTCCACACGCCACCAATAGAGCGACGTGAGGAGCTTAGCGTCGAGGTCCCAGGGCGAGGATCCGGCTAGGAGGCTCGCTGCCTCAAAGGAGATCGTACGGTATCCCCTTATGACCCTGACGGCCATCGCGCGCTGCGGCCTTCGCAGCGCGGCGACGTTACGGGCCGTCAGGGAGTCCGCCCACACTGGCGCGGCGTATAACGCCATCGACCGTACGACCCCCATGTAGAGCCTCCGGCAGGAGGAGTTGGGCCCCCCCAGGTTGGGCATCAAGCGCGAGAGCGCTGAAGCGGCGCCCATCAACCGGGGGGCGAGCCGTGTAAAATGCGGCCCGAAGTTCCACCGACTGTCGAGGACGAGTCCAAGGTACTTCATCGTCGACTCGACAGCGATGGAGACCCCTCCCACTATGATGCTGGACCCCGGAGGCGGCTTCGTCCTCGGCCCGTGAAAACAGAGGGCCTCGGACTTGTGCAATGCCACCTCTAAGCCCAGCCGCCGGATCCTACCCACGACGTGCGCGACACCAGCAGTCGCGCGTATGGCCGCCTGCCGGTACGACTTTCCACGCGCTGTAACAAGCGTATCGTCGGCGTAACAAATGACGCCGACGCCGTGGATAAGCGCACCGCGCAGAGCCCAGTCGTACCCCACGTTCCACAGGAGCGGCCCCAACACCGATCCCTGCGGAACGCCGCACGACGTCTCTCGCCGACACCATTCCTCTCGACCCGGGTACACCACCGATCTCTCAGACAAATAGGCCCCGACAATGCGTTGGAGGTAGCGCGGCACCCCGTGGTACCGGAGTGCCTCCCTGATGATACTCCAGGGCAAGGTGTTAAAGGCGTTGGCGATGTCGAGCGACACCGCCAAGACCACCTCACCCCGGGCGACTGCCTCCTCCGCGAGGACCCTCACGCGCATGATTGCGTCCACCGTGGAGCGCCCCTGGCGGAAACCAAATTGGTTGTCCGCCAAATCCGGACCCACCCTGGTCATGTGCTGGACGAGGCGACTAGCGATAATCCGCTCGAAGATCTTACACACCTCGTCCAGCAACACGATTGGCCTGTATGCAGATGGTGAGTCTGCAGGGCGCCCCTCCTTCTTGAGCAGGACCAGCTTTCCGGTCTTCCACCGGCTTGGAAACTGGCCCCGCTCCAAACATGCGCTCAAGAGCCCCGCTAGTCGGGGCCAGAGAGCCTCCATGGCCAGGACCCATGCACGGCCTGGAATGCCGTCGGGCCCTGGGGCGGTGTTCCTGATGCGGGCCACCGCCACTCTCAAATCTACCCGGGTCACTTCGGGCACGTCGTCGTCAATGTCGTCTTCCGCGTCGGGCACATTGCGAGGCGGAACCATAGCCGGTGGTGTGTGCTCCGGTCTCGTCGGAAACAACGCACACACCACCTCCTCCAGCAGCTGTGGCTGGAGACTCCGGGACAGTGGGGGCGCCCGTTGGCGCAACTTGCCCCGCACCATAAGGTACGGGCGTCCCCACGGCTCTCGGTCCAGAGTCTCCAGCAGCTCCTCGTTGGCCTGGGCCTTTGCCCGGACAATGGCCAGCTGGAGGGCGCTCTTCGCTTCTCTGTAGCGGTTATATAGTTCCGCCTCTTCCTGTTCGGCCGCCGCTGTAAAGGGGCGGCGGCGTCTTCTTCGGCACCTAGCGTACCGGCGTCGCACCTGCACACAAGCGATGCGCAGCTGCGCGATCGACTGCGACCACCAGTACACTTGGCGCCTAGATGGTAACGGCCGGACTCGGGGCATGCCAGCGTCGCAGATGTGCGACATGCTCTCCCGGAACCACTCCGCCTCCTCGTCGATGTTAGATGGCCTGTCTGGAGAGTCCAGCCAGGCCTTGACGATGGAGGCATCCAGGAGAGCCTCCCTGTCCAGCCGCTTCAGTGCCCAACGCGGGCCGTCTCCAACGCCCACCGGGGCCGCTTGGACCGGCCCAACCGAGGTCTGGGCGGAGACGCTAAATCGAATATATCGATGATCAGACAGCGTCTCCACCCCCTCCAGGACGTGCCAGTCCTGGACGGTGCGCGCGAGAGCGGGGCTGGCGAACGACAGGTCCACTATCGACCCACCCCGCATCCGCACGCACGTCTGCACGGAACCCCGGTTCAGGAGAAGCAGGCCCTGCTCGACCGCCCACTCCTCCACTAACTCGCCCCGCGCGTCCGTAGCCGGGGAACCCCAGGCCCTAGAGTGGGCATTGAAGTCCCCTAGGACGATCACGGGACGAGGACGGCTACGACTGACGACAAACGTAGATGTCCTGGTAGCACCTCTGTCTACCCCTTCTAGGATAAAGACGTGTGTTTATGTATGTATGTAAATCTAATGGCTTCACTTTTTTCCTTAACGAGAAATTTTTATAACCTTTCCGACTAAATCAAGTTTTCCCAATTCTTTGTCAAAGAAGGTAGAAGTTATTAAGTCTCCGGATTACTACAAAAATGTGTCAACATTCAATAAAAACACGACTCATGACTAATTTAGCTAAGTGCCAACTTCCTGTCCTATAAATAAACTTAGCATACTGTTAAGCAAAAAAGCCAGCATCCGTCATCTGATCTGGGGTGTGTCATTACTACGGTCGATTGCACCCAGTGAGACAGTGACTCAACACTTGGCGCTTCAGTTTAGGACTTAAGGTCATTGAATCTTTAGCACTGATTTCTTGCAACAATGCACTGTAATTTTGGAAAATGTTACCTACTTTAGTTCCTACCCGCGTTTTCTCCAGCGATAATTATGCGTGAATTCCTTAGAAACAGTGCATTCAGGATATTTTGGGACCTATATTACACTTGAATCTTTAAACTATTACGCATAAAATAATGACCACCGCCTGCTGTATTTCTGGATAAAAATGCTTTAACATTTATAGAACATCGGGCTAAATACACTACAATGAAAACCCAAGTCAATACAACACTAAAAGACAATCCAACATAATTAAAATCGGGTCACTCAGTACAAAGATATGAGGTAACAAACATAACAAAAAACATACGAGTTGAGAACCTCCTCCATTTTTGAAGTCGGTTATAAATGTAATAAAATCTGACAAACCCACCGGATTGCGTCTCTCCAAGTGGGATGGTCAACGCCGCGAAGAATAGTCCATTGCACCACCAAATATCACTGGCACAAAATTGTCCACTAAACAACCGAAGTAAGCCAAAGCACGCCCAACGCACTCAGAATCCAACAAAATACTAAACTAGGAACGCAGACACATAGTAACAGAAAAACAACTACCCTCCATAATTATATTTGCATAAGAAATAAAAAGGACGATAAAATTAATCTGAAACTACCGTCGTCACTAAAAAAATATTCATGTTTTCAACTTAATTAATTGGTAAGCTATTACATAAATAGTATTACACTAAACCTTAAACAGATATCTAAAATTGTATTTATAACGCTGAATAGAAAATGTAACTGCTTAATTACCAGAATTGTAAAGCTGTGACTCCATTGCTTATGTGAATCAGTGTAGTAGGCCAAAACTTAACTCAATCAAGAGACCCAAGGCCAAGACTGGGGCTTAATACAGTCTTATAATAATAAATAAATACACTCAACAGTCACATACATAGTCCTGACATCAAGATAAATTAAGTCTTGTGGCGTGAGTATCAGAAACTAAGATACTTTGGTCTCACAAACACCCCAGACCAGAGACAAATATTTGTGAGCCTCGCAAACATTTATCTCGGTGCGGGGATCGAACCCGCAGCATCTCGTTTCACAGTCAGTGTTATTTAAATTTAAAAACATCACTGATGGCCGCCGAAAAGCAAACATCTGGCAAACTAGTTAGATATCTGTTGTTGCGCGGAAGTGGCTCGTTTGCAAGATTGCGCGGGCCCACGCCGGTCGATTTGCCTGTTTGACGGACAAATAAACTTTTACACGCATGTACGTAGGCGAAGTGGTTGTTGGTAACCATGGGAGCGACGAGGCCGAAGTTTCTCCAGCGATATTGCATTTAAAGACACTATTTATTTACATATGGGCCACAAGTCATGAAGGCCTAGGTAAAATGGTAAAGGACTCACCGGATGGCATTAGTTAATCAAAGTGACATGTAATCTTGATGGTATGTAGGTGTTGGAAATATGAAGGCTTTAACGGCTGCCTTCAAAAGAACGCTGGTCCCAATTAATGTCGATTAAAATAAAATCCCACAGCGAAATTAACACTACGTAGTTCTCAAACCACAAATATTTCCAACACCTCACTATCTTTATCGCACAGTACATAAACATCAAATCAAACAATTTAGAATATTAAACAAGACAAGTCTGCAATAGGAATCGAACCGGCTCCCACGCGCGGCCGTGGCACCCACATAGCCAAATATTAAGGCCCACGTGTTTTACTGACTGTTAAGTGTTGTTGACTTGTGTGCATCTGGTTGAAATAATATATTTATAGTATTGACTTATGGCACTTTTACTTATTTAGCAAAGTATGCAGGAAGGCGCTGGATACAAACTGCTTTCGACGGGTCGCTTTGAAAATCTTTAGCCTATATTTTGGGCGTATAATGGGCTCAGTAGTGCGCCTCATATTGGCAAAATTAAAGGACAATAATGACATAAGATGAAGGATCTCAGTAATCAGTTAGGTAAATATGAGAACCTAATTATTTTCATGACGCCTCATTGGTCTTGTGGCATGTATGAATTGATTCCCGAATTACATATGATGAACGAAATTAGAAGTCAATTTTATTAACATGATATTTTCATTACAAATCAAGTTAAACATCCTGATTTTCATCACTCAAAATATTACCATACAAATTAAGGCTAGTCTTCAAATTGTGTTTTTAAATATACATAAAATACACATACGTAGATAATTCCCATGTTCCCGTCTTAATGATCCAATGACATAGTGGAGCGACCGATAAAAGAGAAAAATGTGTGATAACAAATAAGCGGCGGCGAATTGTTTACAAGACGCCTCGTCGATTACAACAATGGAGCTTGTGAAATACAATGCCCTGATAACGTTACTAGGGATGTGGTGATGGACTTATCGATACTTTAAAAATATGAATTAGTGTTTCACCACAATATTTTTAACTTTTATGTAAAACTTTCGCCATTTAAAAAATTGAAACAGCCGTAAAAACTCCCTTTCTACAAAAGGTCACTTATAAATAGTAGATTTTATTAATGAAACGAAAGTTAAAAGTATCTTTTCTGACTTAATAAACAAATTGCTTAAAAAATCCTTCAAATATCTTGATTGATGTTTTGTTGTCTTTATATACCTTACATTTTTGTGTACAATAAAGAATATAAATAAATAAATAAAAATAAATACCCCCAAATTATGCCATGTAACTCAGTGTAGGTTCGAGACTTTCGAATAAAACCAATCGAATCGGGGCTAAGATTCCAACCCGACACTTCACGGTCGACAAATACTCGCTTCCGTTAGCCCATACACAAATTACTTATTATACCTCCTTCCGTTTAACAGTAAACGGTAGCCAAACACCACAATGTCAAAGTTGATTGAAGCGTTTACAAGCAATTTCCTCACTATTTATCATCGTTTAGACATAATAGTTGGGTACAGAAGTTATTACCGCTGACAGTTACTTGTTTAAATAGGCCGTATGGGGAAATACTGTAAAGCAATATTAATATTTTTTGTTAATAATCACAATTTAATTAAACAGTTAATGCGAAAATCGTTTATTAAGAAGTCATTACACCTTACCGTTTATTAAGAGATTATAAATAGAACTGTGAAGATAAGTATGTGATCGACCTACACTAGGTAAGAATGGAAAACTAAGGTGGAATTCTTACCCTATCGTCAAGAAAGCCAATGCCAAGAAAAAAATATGTGTTATGAGATTTTAGAAAGATAAGTGGTAGTTTACTTTCATCCCGCACTAGGCCAGCGTGGTGGACTATATGGCCTAACCCCTCTCAATCATACTCTCGATTGTAGAGGAGGCCTGTGCCCTGCAGTGGGATCTATAAGGGCCGATACAATAGTTGATTTTATATTTTTTATGGAACGCGTACATTTTGTAAAATACGGTTTGTAGTTGATGATGATCGTTTAAATAATTTTAATTTGCAACAAATGTGCTCATTAAACTCGACTTCTGCTCTCTTTGGACGAATAAAGTAATCACTATCGATACACATAATTAAATCGATATCAACTATCGATATCATTCCATGCCTAGTTATTTGCACGCTCAGCCGCGTTATCTGCATTGAACTCGGTTATCTGTTAAACTATGAAATTGAACCTCGGGCTGCCGACCTCTACTGCATTTTAACTGCGCTTGCGCACTGTATTGATGATCGGGCTTTGTATATTCTAGGATTTCTGATTTAGGGTAAAGATTTTGAAAAATAAATATATAAACATTTTTATTGCCTCGATGATGGACAAAATACTCACCTGACGGCATGTGATTACTGCCGCGCATGCTAAGAAACGTAGGTTCTTTCCAAGTCTATCAAATGGAGTACCACTCTTTACCACTTTGGCAGGGGTAAGTTGTATTGCGGAACAAGGAGGGAAGTTGTATTGGGTCTGCGGAAGTCGTACTCACCGAACGAAACACGACGGCAAAGTCCGTCTTCTGTGAAACATTAGTACCGCCCCAGTCGCTAGCTCATTCCTACAATACTTCAGGAAAACTTCAATCTACCCCTACCACTTTTACTTTCCCATAAATAATTCATTTCAAAATGATCATAAAGTGGTATCGAAGTCACGAATTACGTCAACAGTTGGCAATTCGCTACAGTTTTTGCTGGAACAGGCCGGGTGACCCAGTATCTGGACAGGTAGCGCCCACACCTCGCCCACGCGTGGGCTTGTCCCACTGAGAGTTTCGTAACCTATTCCCACTAATTACGATCGAATTGTGGGGCATAGGTTAACTTCGGTAATGAAAGTGGAAAATTGGTTGACCATTCTTTGGGTGATTAAGCTATTGTTAGTTATTGGTTTTAAGCGAGGAGCCGGCTGTGTAATTAGAGGTTTTAGATTCGATTCCCGTTTCAAGATAAAGATATTTAGATATACGGAGTCGGTGTAACGTGTATTACTGTAAGTCAAAGCACTAAGGATTCAAAGTACACACCTAGCTAATTTTCTTATTTAAGACGAAACATATTACGTCACATCTGTACTTCACGAAATTTCCCGATACATCAAAGCATTTAACCCATCAAACAGGAACGCAACAGAACATTCGAAACACTCAAATACTTTGATTTCGACTCGCAACAAATTTCGACCGCGGTACAATGGACCGGCGTGAATCACTGAACATTCCGCCAGCAATGCTAAATAAAAACTCAAAGTATGCACGGGTTAAATTATTGGAAGCTCTTGCACAATGAGATTTTACTGCCAGGATGTTATTTAACCCACATTTCTTTATTTTCAAAGGTACTTAGTTGTGTTTAACCGTTTTACATGTATTGGTTTCTGACGTAAGTGGGGTATAACTGACCGTAGGTGAACAATAAAGGTGTGACTTCTTTGTTCAGTTTTCATTTTAGTGTTTGTTAATTATTGTGCATGACTAAAAGGAAATTGATGTTATACTTAGAACTTTTACTGAATGGATTGAAATTTCTAATTTGTCTACTAAATTGTCGGTATTTCGAAAGTCTTTAACACAATTCTCTTATCTTTTAAAATCCAAAAGAAAAGAAACGTCCTAATAACATCCTATTTTCCACTTCAAAGATATTTTCATTATCCAGGACCGTGCAAATCTGTAACCAAGATTCTGTTTTTAAAGCTCACTCAAACAGTTTAGAGAACTGATACATGTCAACGCCAAATTGTGAAACAGCACGATTTATAAATCCTATTTTAAAAAAACAACCCTTTAATGCGCCTAAAGAGTCAGTCCAGCACAAAGGAGCATTATGAACATATAGCATGACGTACGATGCGTCTGGAGACAATGCGCGGTGGCGCTGCAGAGCGTAAATCATGCGCGTGCGCACCGGACGCCCGCCACGACGTACGGCATAACTTACGCTCCCGAGCTTAACGTATAAGGCTAACTTGAAGATGATGTCAAAATTATTAATTGGAGTTGAGATACGGTAAGGCACAATAACATTAAGTTACTTTGAGGATAACTTTAACAATTAGAACATCATACAGGGTATATCGAGATTGCGACCGAAAATGAAGCCAGGTAGTAGTATCAGTGACTTCAGACTCAAAGCAACTAAAAATTTCGCAAAATAAATCGTCATATTTTTTTTTGGTAATTTTTTACTTATCGTCGTATTTTTGTGATAAATACATAGTTTTCCTAAAATAATGATGTACACCTTTTTATTTTTTAAAACATAATGGTACGTTCGGGCTTAAATTATTATTTTCACAATAACTAGGTATTTACTACCCAAACACAATGATTTTTAAAAACATCCAAAAAATATACTTTCGCTTATTTTGCGGAATTTTTATTTGCGTTGTGTCTGTAACCACTAAAACTACCACCCGGCTTCGTTTTCGGTCGCAGTCTTGATGTACCAGGTATACTTATTTGGCATCTCAATTATTTATATAAATACATTAAACGGTCATATATATAGTTCTGACCCCACAGTAAGATCGAGGCTCGTGTCATGGGTATCAGACACTACGAGACACTTTACGGTATTACAAACACCCAGACCCAGAAATGCATGGCGTTGACATGGTTAAAGTCAAATCGATGGTCATAGCTCCTCGATCCAACTAAGTCTAAGGGTAGACCTCAAGATTACGTCAAAATTACTTAATATTAATCGTGAATTGGTTTCTTGAATAGCGATGAGACAATATTTGTTTAGATTCGTTAATGGGTATGTCATGAATCAGGTTTAGAGTCTGACAACATATTTACCATTGTAATTTTGGCTGAATTTTTTTTTGTGGTGATCGTACATACATATATGATAAAGTTATTATTTAAAATGCGTATTACGTGATAGATTGTAGGTGAGAGGCAAAATTTATCAACACACACAGATCGGCCACGAACCTATATCTCACCTAGTATCGTATTAAATTATATGCTAGCCTATTCAAAGATCCTATATTACAATTTAAAACGTATTCCAAGTTATCTTATTCTACTTTTGCGACATACATGTTGACTATTCTCCCCACGTCTTTATAATCCGCTAGTAAGGTCTAGTCAATAAAGACATCAACACTTAGCTATTCCTAGCATGCCTCCTTCTCTTTAAAATTCTATAACTTCGCCGGCCCATATACGGAGTGCTACCACGCTAGATCACTCTAGCCTTAGCTTTGGCGACGAATGTATTACATACATACATACATAAACTCACGCTTTTATCCCCGAAGGGGTAGGCAGAGGCGCCACCAGGACACCCACATTTCGCCTTGTATGTTCCGTCCCACGATGTGATAGGGGGCGAGCCTATCGCCATATCGGGCACAAATTCCTGACTCCGGGCTGATAACAAATAGAAAAATCCAATATCACTTTGCCCGGCCCGGGACTCGAACCCGAGACCTCAGTTTTGTAGCCGTACCGTAATACAACTACGCTACCGAGGCAGTCGAGGCAGACGAATTTATTTATTTATTTATTTATTGGTCTCCAACTAAGATTACACTGAACACACATTCAATAATCTACATATTTGAAGAATGAACACTGTGCATCTTAAATTACAGGTGATCTACATCTTTCCCAAATTGTCCCACAATTACAATACAATAAAAAATAAAAACAAAGAGAAAATAAAAAATAAAAACATTTGAACGAACTATTAAATGGTAACAACAATATTACGGTAACTTAAAAACATATAGTATACATATATAAATAGTTTTTAAAGGACCAGTTAATATTATTATCTAGCTATGTGTTGGAAACTTTCGTCAGCAAGGTATGTCAAATTTGGACGATGATTTTTTTTTCCTTCTGCAGAATAATATCGATACGACTTTTACACCCTATTTATCCATATTAAAGGAATTAATGTTCAAAATAATTCCTAAGATGCCTTAGATGAGTATATGAAGATCACATTTATAACACATTTATTTAACATCTGATTTAGGCTGAAATTCATTTAGTTGATAGAGTTCAATTTATTACGTATTCCAAAATTTCATAACCCAGAAATATTGTATTTAAAATAACCTGTCTGTCCAATGTGGCTGTCCCAAGAATCGAACTATTAAATCAATCTATTCTGCCCTCCTATTTAACTACACTATTCAGAAGACGTTCCTGTCACATCAGTTGAATACATGAATATATTACGCCATTTGTACCGCGCTTACTATTCGCCTCCAATAGAAACAGTTGCTACGTATTAATAACTGATTTATTGTTGAATGGCTTGCTCGGTGGTCTTTTCAGGTTGCGGAATGGATGACAAGTTATAGTCATTTCTTTTGCTAATCTACGATACTTGAGGTTCGTATGATTATAGGATTGTGTGTACGTCCTGAAATCTTAAATGAAATTACATAAATACATACATCAACTAACGCCTTTATCCCAGAAGGGGTAGGCAGAGGCGCCACCAGGACACCCACATTTTGCCTAGTATGTTCCGTCTCTTGATGTGATAGGCGGCAAGCCTATAGCCATATCGGGCACAAATACCTGACTTCGGGCTGATAATGAATAGAAAAAACCAATATCACTCTGCCCGACCCGGCATTCGAACCCAAGACCTCAGCTTTGTAGTCGTACCGTAGTACAATTACGCCACCGAGGCGGTAAATGAAATTAAGCAAAAATAATATAAATATCAATCGACACTCAAGTGAGTCGTTGTTAACAATCTTGACGAGCCGTGACTAACTTTCGAAAACATCGGGAAAGTAGGTTCATTAACATCACATTTTAGATTTTAATATCTAACACCACTGTCTGTATTACTTTACAATTCTCTCTTGCTTCTTATTCGCTTAAAGCTTGGCGCACTATTCCAGCGTGATGGACTATATGGCCTAACCCCTCCTAGTCGTATTCTCGATTGCAGAGGAGGCCCTTGCCCTGCAATGGGACGCGTATGGGTTGATAAAGATGCATATATAGATAGCTATAATCTTGATCAAGTCATCTCCAAAACATAAAAACTACATCAAAATCGGTTCATTCGTTTAAGAGCTACGAATTGTGATGCCTGATGAATGATGCCAAATATGTACACAGATGCTCACGTTAAATTTATAAAACTCGCTTGCATCGGGGTTATTAAAAAGACACAAACAATAAAAAAAGACTCACCAAACTTCTTATCAAACACCATCTCCTGACATCTGTCGAGAGGCCTGAATCCCTGTGCCTCCGAGGTCCTCCGGCCTGGCTCGCAGCGGTACACCGCGCCGGGCCGCGAGATGTTGTAGTACTTGGGAGGGTACCTCTCGTCCTCTGGCGCTCCCACGAGGATCCTGGGAACAACAGAAATAATATTAGTAAATAAGTAGTTCAGCATTTATGGTATATTTGTTCGTAAATCATTTACTTATTATATTAACAAATTTTATTAATTCTAATGGTCAATGAAAAAAATGTTTTTATCATTGAAATCCTAATAGTGTTATTGTTACGATTTCATCGGTTTCAATAGAATACTTTCATATACATCGAGAATACAGGTTAACAGAACATTTCTATGTAAATATCGCGATAATATTCCAAGGTTTTCAAACAGTGTACGTGCATATAAAGAATTAGTCCTACATGTCAAAACTTGTGTTTCTATGAGTGATATTGTCTAATTACGAGTATATTGATATACATACAATCCTAATTTTTTGCTATTATTCTAAAACAACCCCATTGATTTTAAGCTGTCTAAAAGGTACTATGTACCTGAAATACTACATATTTATACCTACTGCAATAAAAAATACCAGACATGCATTTATAGATATACGCCTCCTATACAAGCATTGTTCTAACACTTCGTCGTAACAATTATTCCATCAAACAAAAAAAAACTGTATATCTTTAATCCAGCGACTAGCGGGGTAGACACAAAGCGAAGGCGACGCGAAGCGGGTCAGCGGGCGACGCTGGCGCGCTGCCAGCACGCAAATAGCGCGGGTTCAAACCCCGCTCGCCAATACGTATTTCTATAACTATGAGTAATGTAGCGTTTCAGTGTGATATGTTTGCCTATCGATACATGATCACGGAATCATTAGGTTCAATTGGATTTTAAACCCTTATGGAATGGTTGTTGATACATCACTTTCAATAAAGTGAAAGTTATTCAAATGCATGGATAGAAGTGAGCAGTGTTTTCTTTCGGATTAATTCGTTTGTGGATATAAGATTGAGTTAGCTTCTCTAGTTTTTGAGCTTTAACTCGATATTATCAATATCATTTAGTTTATTTAATGAGATTTTTGGTAGGTAAAAATATCCTTCCTTTTACCCGTTCTTTCTAGGTACCTACAAATGCAAAATTTTTAAAATAAAAAAATGGAGTTTTGATTATTCCCTTTATAAATACTTTCTAAGGACGTTGGTCACAGCTTTACGTCTGACGTTGCATTTGGTACTATGTATTTATCGTGCTTATGCTTCAACAAAATAACGATTATCTATATGATATAGATTATTTATGGAGTATTAATAAAAGTTTAAAGATTAAACCACAATTTCAACATGTGCAGCTATAAAGCCGCTGGATGTATAATTACGAGACCATAACAAAAATAACCTCCAGTCGTTTGTTTACATTTGCAAATTCTTGGTGTCGTGTTTCGTGCAGCAATTATTTTGCAATGTTCCAGATGTCTGTATCGAAGGGACTATAATTTGAGTTTCTTTAATACTAAATACTAATTAATCACCATATTATGTGTCTTGTCGGGGTGGGCAGAGACTGTTCTTTCGACATGTGGTTTGGTGTGCACAAGTATGATTTCGCTTCTTCAAGAGTCATGAAAACGCAATGCTCTTTTTTAATCAATTGTTCTGTATGCAGTATGACCCCAATTTGATCAACATAACTCCTGAAAGATCCATGCCTGGCATAAAGTACGAAATAAGCCATATTCATCATATTTTCGAACTTTTTCTTTATTGCGTTGCATGGCGAGACGAGCATGCCATTCGCCTGATAGTAACCGCTCATGAACAGTAGAAAACCATGAATTACAAAGCATTGCTTGGCATTTCACTGCAACTGGAGTACAGTCACTGGAGTAACATGGAACTGCAGTATTTCTTGTTTTTGGAGCATTTATAAATACAAAGCATTTGTAAAGTTTCGCGGGCTATGTGATACATATAATATTTTATCAAGAATCATATCTTCCGATTCGCTATAATAACTAACACAAAATCCTCGACTACAGTTGACCGACCACGTCACTGCGTCAGAGGTCACGCACGGGCATCCGTCATAATCAAGTTCGTTGAACAGTAGCGTCATCGTGACGTCATCAATTGTGATGTTATGGCTGTGGTGATTGATACGGCATTGTTCGTAATGCCCGGATAGGTTACATGACAAAACGACAGAAGAATTATTGGCTACTGATTGTTGTTTTCAGGCAATCTTTGAGAGGATATTAAGCAATTAGTACACTTTTTATCTGTATTTTTATACTGACAGAACTTGTGATATTTTAATACATTACATTGACTGGATTTTATCAATAATCTCTTATACTTGGGCAGAATTATATATTATGTATTACATAAGGATGTAAATAACTAGAGATCTCAATACCAAACGCACTAAAATACGACTAATTCAGATCATAACATTTCTCCACACGTGCCATCTTTTGTATATCAGTTATTTACCATCAAAGCACTATATTTAGAACGAAAGTTAGTGACAAAGTTTGAGCGGATGTTACCGCGTACACCCCCCCCCTCCTCCTACCCCCTCCGCACGCGCCGGGAAGTGCCTATTTCGGTCTCCCTTACCTCAGATCTCGCGATTTGTTAGAACTTTGAACCGTGTTATTTTTATATTAATGACGTGGCGGCGCGTTAATTGTGACCAGAAAGGGAAGCAGTTTTGGGTACGAATACGAAGACAGTGGCAAGAGCTTGTGGGAATAACTAAAAAAGCGGTAGTAAGTGAAAATAGTCTAAAACAATTACATCGTTAATTTATATTATTACGCTAAAATCATTATTCAAACTCAGCTATTATGAAGTATTTACAAGAAAAAAGTTTTTTACGACAGCACAAGCTGTATGGCGGATTTTAAAGCTTTACACCGTTTAATTTAAATAAATACATGCTGATAGATATAAAAAAAACAACTTTATACATAGAATTGCTATTTTTACTTAATTAAATATTATTACTAACGCTAACACCATCAGCGATCAAGCATTACTCATGATCCTTCGAGCCGGATGCGAATTAATTAGCAATTAAAGTATTAACATAGCCAACTTAATGAATAAAAAATGTACTCTCATCATTAAAAATGAACACGCAACTAGAATTAGAATTAAAAAGGGCTCTTTTAACGTTTTGACACTTGTCCAGGGTGGTTATTAATAAGTCTAATCGGCCGGACAGTGACCACTAATATCACGCGAGCAGGGTTGCGAAGCGGTGACCACGCAGGTGACTCACGTGGCAGGATGCCAGACACACCTGCACTGTTTTGCTTTTTTATGACGTCTTATTTGAGGATGTCTCTGGTTACTGAGACAGCGGAAATTGGCGCCAACGGTTTTTTTAAGTGATTTCGCACCTTGACCGGATGGGAGAGTTGTCAGCGTGTTAAGTTCTTTTAAACATCGATTTAATGTGTTTATTAATAAGGAAAATATTAGAGGAATTTTATGTTTTTATTTTTATATAATTAGTGCGATTCTATATTTTCATATAATGACACGAGTTTCCATGTCTCAGGAAAATTATGCTTTTTTTCACGATAAGTAAGGTTTTTGCTCCATAGAATGTTAACTGTTTATTATATAAGAATATGTATTTACTAAGGAGTTTTGTTTTGCCTGGCGTGGCCAGTAATTAAGAATAAGTAGGTACATCCTGTTGATTGTAGTTTAAAGTTTTATACAAAGTATGTAGTCTTAGTAGTTGTCTACGCTCGTAGTCTAGACACAAACCAAAAATAAGATCTACTTGACTTCGGTTATCATTTCAATGGGTCACTCGCGTACATTTTTTCCAATATTTTATACTAACCCTCTAAAACCTTTCAACAACAATACCAGTCAATTCATGCGTAAGTGATAAATCATTCGATTAATACGACGAGCAATAAAAACATTGTCATTGTACACAATCTGGTCTCATTAAACCGAGTCAAAGTTCATTACTGCGCGGTTAACTCCTTGCTCGACGGTCCAGTGGTGGACACATCACGTTGCAATTGGCTCGTTTAGTTTCATCGAGACATAAATTTGAATGTTCTTTAAGTTAGTATTTGAACTATTATACTTATTGATGATAAGATGATGAATATAAAACAATTTAGAGATAAAACATGTGAATTATCTATGATCTAAATGCTAATCTAATTTCGTCTAATGGCTAGGCATACTGCAAGGATCTAGACCCAATACTTAGCTTAAGCTGTTTTATGTAAGATTTTCTATTTATCTAAGGAAACTACCGCGGGTATGGTTATATGAAAACTGAAAGTTATAAATGTAAAACCATTAGAAAACTCGTTCCTTCTAAAACAAATTTGAAAAGGTTACGTTTAGTACTTTCAAACTCTCCATACAAAGATAAAAAGCATAATACAACGGAAAGTAATAGTATCTCAAAAGGTTTGTGAAACATTTGCGTTTGCTCGAGCTCTGTCGCCATCAGTAATAAAGCATTGAATCTCATCAACGTTCATTGTCCCACATTGCATATATACATTGTACTAACAACTAGGAAGCTTTCAAACTGCTATAAATTGTAAGTATTCATTCAATTTATGATTTGCAAGTTGTGGACGCAATTTGTTGAAGACAATTAATTTAAGATAGTTCACATTAAATAATCGATGTGTATTTGTATTTATTTCATAAAATAAAGCATTTATGTTTTCATATCTAGTCTAGGTTTCTTTCGTTTCATAGTCTTTCAGTCCATTACTGCAATAGATTATTGAAATCAACCAAATTGGTAATTAACGATAGTTATTAACGAACCTTTTGAATGCCAATTTAAGTAATTGTTGCCGTCAATAGTAAAATTAATATAACAGCAAATGATTCACAGTTTTATAAGCACGCAACGCTTCCTAAAAAGTTGAGTCTATATTTGTATTCATATTTTACAAAATTTTATCACTCCCGAGATTTAAGACCCCAATATACTTGGTTCTGTACATACATGTAACAAAACAAACAGCTTCATTGTAAATTGTAATGTAGGAAGAACAAGGCAATTCGGAGTGTGAAATTCTACAATGAGATATGGCTGTTTGATGTATGAATCATACGGCGAGTGTTGCCGAGTCTCGTCTTTAACTCGTCACAATTAGCACGACCAATTCACTCAGTACGAATTACTACGAAATATTAGTGGCTTTGATGCACTAAATATTTGTGTAAAGGCTTCATAAGATCCTGTTTTAAAGATAATTTAAAGATAAAAGTTTTAATTGAATAACATCGGTTTCGATACAAAAGGAATCTATTTTGTGTCGTGGGAAAGAGAAAAATGTCTGCCATTTTAAACCACTGTGTCAAACGTATGTTTTTAAGTATTCCATTTATAAAATACGTAATATATAACAGTCCTATCATCCATCATAACAATATGTATTCACAGGTATACAATACAATTACTAAGTTTTCGAAAGCAGGATCTCGCGTTTGAAACTACAAATGTAATAAGGCCATAAGAAATTATGTAGTTCTACTCGTATTTAATTTCGCAATTAATTAATTAAGAAAAGAATGAAACTCCGCGCATGTGCTACATATGTAGGTACATATTTGCACATAGATTACAAGGTACTGCGTAATCACACTGTAATGTGGGTGAGTTGACAATGAGATGTGAAATTTTCCAACGCTTAGATAACAATTTAAATAATCTCTCGCAAATAAAACATCTTAATTCTTTCTAGAATTTAGACAACTTTATTCCTTAAACAGCTCACATGGTCTTACAATCAAAACAAAGAAGCGAAATGGCGAATATCGTACGGAGAAGTATACCTGGCATTTTATTAGCCCAAAATTATGCAATTTTGAGGGGACTGTCAAAGTCCTTAGAGACTATCGGTATCTCACTAATAAAAAGTCTATCTAGGCTATCCTGTATTTACGATCAGGTGCAGTTCAGTTGCTATACTAAGCCAGTAAAATTAAAAGAACAAAAATATAAAATGGATCTACAAATTAATTAGTAAAGTTATCTGAGCAATATAATTGTAAATAAGTAGTAATTAAGAACCAGGTGTGTACAGCCGGTTTATAACGAGAGATAATTAATATATTATTGGTATGTTTAAAGATAAAAAGGTTTAACATTCAACTTCGATTCCCGGCCAAGGTAACTAAAGGTTTTTAATTTTTCATATGATTTTATATTGTCGTGTAGGTCAATGTAAGTAGGTTCCTTATTTAGGTCGTCGGTTCGAGTCTGATTATTCCTACCTTATTGTACTCAAATCGGATAACTCCCATATAATAATAAAAATGTTTATAACGCAAACCTAATTTATTGAAAAAGAAAAGAAAATAATTCCGATGAAAATCAATTTTAAAGTTGAAAAGTGGCGCCAACGAATGTGGAAAAAAGTATCGTTTGTAAAAGTTTGTGTAATATAAGCAAGCGAAAAGTAGTAAAAAAATGGCATATTTATTAATCATATGTATTCTATTTATTACTATTTTCAAATAACTTAACGCCTTCACAGAATAACTCGTAGTGGGTGTACAGAAACATTTAAATCGCGACCCACTAGCGATGGATTAGACATCGAATGTTTATATTATGTATGTTAAGTCAGGATTACAATATAAATATGTTAATAAATATGAACTTATACATCTAATTCTTGAATACGAGTAGAATTGAACGTTGAAGGCATTCGATACCCGGAGCAGTCAAAACTATTTGCGTGATGGACATTTTTTTCATGGAATTAACTGAAGCAACCTACATGGCTATACAACTGTTCGTCCCGAAAAATCTCATAGGTTTCACATAATAATATGTTGTAACTTTAAATCCCAATTGTACGAAAGCGAAGAGGTAGCCAAAAACTAGTAAAAAAAAAAACGAAATCAAAATGAAATAAGCAAATTATAAACAATGGACCAACAATATACCAATAAAATTTTTAAATCCGTTAACAGATTATAAAATTGAGGTCAATTTTAATAACCACATCAAAGAAATTAATTAATTTATTAAATTAATCGTCTTAAAACATTAATAAGTTCATTCGCATATTTTTTATGTTTATGGTACGATTAGTAAGCACAAATCAGGCCACCCTTTTATCGATTGCTTGAAAATACATTGGGAGCTTTGTTTTTAAGGTTTCATTGTATTAAAATTATTTTGTAAGTCTTCCCCGGGAGTGCGATTGGGTTGAAGAGACTGAAGGGCTTTGGAAGTAATTAACATTAATATAATCCTGTTTTTATATCCATCCCAAGGTTGCCTGGAAGAAATTGCCTAGTGCGATAAGGCCGCTTTTTGTAAGTTTATTCTTTTTTTTTTAATATTATTTCATTGTAATTGTTTTTCTTTATGGTGCAATAAAGGATAAATAAATAATTCTATAATATTTTGAGATTTCATCCAATGTTTTATGAAGTTTGTCATAAGTTGTCCAATGTTGTTCATAGAGGTCTCGGGTTCAAATCCCAGGGCACACCTTTGACTTTTTGGAGTACCTAATGTGTGTATTGATAGTCAATCACCACGCACTATAACGGTGAAGAAAAACATCGTGAGGAAACCTGAATATTATAGAGATTCGTAAGAATTTCTATAGTATGTTAAGTCCGCCAACACTAGGCCAGCGTGGTGGACTATATGCCCTAACCCCTTTCAATCATACTTTCGGTGCTCTGCAGTGAGACATATATCAGCTAAAACAGTACAGTCTAATAACATATATAAATATGTTCGCGTGCCAGCTGACATTCTCACGGACCATCGCGTAAGTACGAGTAAGTACCGGCGGGTGCAATCTTCTCATTGAAACAATCACTCGTCACAAGACACCGCGAGGGTGCGCCATGCGGGCTTGTTGCGATGCTGTATTACATATACTTCACATATGCTATAATTTGTAATTGGCTAATCGAATTTGAGTTGAGCTCATCTCAACTATGATGTAGATAGTCATGAGAAGTCGTCTAAACGTAGGATTCTCCCGAGAGAAACCTCAGTGACAATAGCAGCAGTTAGAACCTCGAATTGGAAGTCGCGACGTTTTGAACAATCCGTTTAGTTAATTGACAGCCTCTGTGACGCAGTGGGTTAGACGCCGGCTGTGAAACGAGAGGTCGCGGGTTCGATCCCCGCACGGAGACAAATGTTTGTGTGAACCACAAGTATTTGTTTCGGGTCTAGGTGTATGTGATACCGAAAAGTCTCTCGTAGTTCCTGACACCCACGACACAAGACTCAATCTTAGTGTGTGTGACTTATGGATGTATTTATTTAAAATACAAAAAAAAACGAAAATAGCTAGATCAAGTCTTACGATAATACCGTTATATAACCTGTAATTCAAATTAGAAAAGGGAATAAAAATAATGTTATCTTACCGAATTTTCAACAGGTTTGTAAACGGGAACACATAACAAACGTTTTATTTTATTGCGATTAATGGCGAGACGAGCATACCATTCGCATGATGGTAAACGATACAGACCCGGACAGTAGCAAAACCAAACAACACCATGAATTACAAAGCAATGCTTGGCATTCCGCTGCGCTCGACATCCTGAGATATAAGATGTTAAGTTTCGTTATGTCCAGTAGTTACACAACAGTGCATTTACACTGCTGTTCGGCGGGAGACCCGAGATAGACATTGCGGTGGTAACCTACCCAGCAGCCTCTCACATAATTATGAGAGACCTACCAGTAAATATATGATCCAAAAGTAGACCTATAAGACTTAGTATATATAAACTAGTAAAGTTTAGTCATGCTATTTTGTTGATGTAAATCTCACCAAACAACCCGAAGGTCGCCCACCAATCACTTTACTTAACTGTCAAACGCATTGTAACAAAGTGTATATTTGTTGCTCGGAAGTGCTCAATCATTGTGAGATTTGCTGACGAGATGTTCGTGACTAGAATGTCTATATACTTATACAGCTAAGCTTCCGTCTGCGGGTGCATCAGTGGATATAAGCAACAATACATTGTCAGCTTAGTTAAATCAGAAATCAGTATACAAATTAAATGTTATGATGACAAAGATTCAATGTTGACAGTCAGCTACAGCCTACAAATTAGTTTGTTTTAATCTAATCCCAAAAATCTACTTAGCTATAATAAAGTCAGCTCAATCACTTCAACTTTCCAAGTTCCAATAAGCAGTAATTAATAATTAATGAAATAAACACTGTAGATGCAAAATTAAACCTAGATCCTTTAATTTCAAAGATAGCTTCGCACCCATTGTCCCATACACGCCGAATGTTGTATCTTTATTTCAACCTCTTTCAGTTACAGATTTCTTCTTCGCACCATTAGTCAAAGTAACAAACGTCGTCCAATAAGCACCAATAAAAATTCCGACAGCCACAAAACAGACATCGACACTTTAAACAATTGATGAAAACAGATTGTCCCGAAATCGATACGGAAACACCTGTTCCGTAGAACCCATAAACTATAGACATCGTAACATGTTGAAACAAGATTGACTTGCGCAACGCATTTCGGGTTGATCCCAAATGCAAATGATGGTGAAAGTTACGCGTGGGTGGTAAGGTTGGCCATAAACTCGCTGTTTTGTGGCCGATTATCGTATTAACATTGTTGTTCAGTGGTTTTTATCACTCTGGCTTTGATTGTGCTATTTAGTGTTCCAGTTGCAGCATTGGATATAGAATAACTGTTATACATTCCACTCTAGGAATCGATTGAATGAGAGAGTTTTATTAAATTATTAGCTATGTTGCATAAGTTACTATTCGTTATAACAATCGTAGTTTTCATTCAAATGTCATTGTCGTAACATGATGTCTCATCGAAATTTTTAACAGCTCGTGCTGAGGGCACCGAAAGACCCTTCAACTAGGCCAAGGTGTTCGAAATGGCTTGAAGCGTAGGACACACAGCACACTGATGAAAATGTCGAATTACGTGTGCACGTGGGCGCGAGGCCTTACGGGCAACAATTGTACACGACACCCGTGCCGACATAATAAACATTGGAGTGTCTTTATCGCTTGTTGCATGACGTCAGCGATTGTGATATTTCTACTTCAACTTAGCAAAAGGCTTATATTGAAATGTAGTTGAATATTAGAACTCATTACATTTCTTATTAAACTAGTTGTCACTTAGAAACATATTTTGTGTCCCAGGTCCCTGTTAAGTATTTACTTTAAAATTTATTACTTATACGAGTAATCTTAAAAAAACAAGCTTATTCATCCATAAAAAATCGGCAATGCCCCTACAATTTTTCGGGACTTATAAGTTCAAGAGCGGTGGTGATCGCTTACTATGAAGTATTACAAATTGAAAGACGCTACAACGCATGTTTTTAGAAATCATTAATAACCACTACATGATTATTTATCTCTCACCTGGTCGTAAAATTGTCCCAAAGTATGAGTTTGCATGCATAATGTAACAGGGTGCAGATGGTGACCGGTAAATGGTAGCCAGGTGCACCTGCCGCCACATTTGAATGCAAGTACATATCTGCAGTTGATATTAATGAGGCAATTTATAATTTGTTTCTTTTTTGAAGATTCATGAAAAAGTTCTTCCGTCATATTATGAATGGAGACCAAGGAAGAGCAAGTAAGCTAGATGTAACGGAAAACCGATAAAAATAAAAATAATATAAATAAAACCATGATTTAGTAATTTAAAAAAACCTGTAAATAGATTTCGTGGCACAGGAACACAACATCAAAATCCCCTGCTTATGACTCACGTACGCAATCACTTTACCAATAAGTAAATCATATCGTAATATGAATAGATACAAAATGGTCGAAACGTAGGCAGAGAAGTACAGATAAACATAATATTTCTTAACGGAACCACAGAACGGAACTTCAAAATAGAACAACATATCCAAACATACCCATAAAATATACCATTACGTACGAGATTATGATCAATTTTGATAATAAAAGAGCAAGCAGACGGACAGATATACGACAGCAAGGCGGTCGCCAAAGCTTTCTTTCCGCTAAGCCTTAATTAATACTTTATCTTAATTTGTATCAACAAACTCCGCGATGATCTTATAAAATAATTAAGGGCTTAATCCGTCCAGCGGTATGAGATATAAGAGGCAAGCGATTATAATCATATAACATAAATTATAAAGGCTAACAAAGTGTGATTGTTTTGAAGGGATTTTTATGTATTTATTACTGAAACATCATTAACAAAAGAGCACGTACACATTTCAATGAATATGTAAAATGTAAATGTGTTTATTATTTCACAGCTTTTATACGCATTTGATTTTCTTTTTTTTGTTACAAAAAAAGACGAACCATATCTATCAAATTAAGCCCCACACCCGCCGTGTTTCTTTCACACGGGCCGAACATAAACAACGCCATCTATCGGCGACGTAAGTTTACGGCAGACACGTGATACCGCATCTTATCTAGGAGCCTGGACCACCCGCATCCCGCTTTATGACGACGTGATATATTGCAGATCGAGTGACCGTCGGCCACCGAGACCTTACGACACGCAAATTATTCTAATGCTTTATGGTGACATAAAGATTAATTGAATATTGAATTGAGGAGAGATCTCTCTGCATATGCAAGAAAATACGTTTCGAAGTACCTAGTTGTAGTTGTGACAAACCGTAAGGCAATTCGGCTTCCGTAAGTTATATTATGTCTTAAATGATGTATAAGTTATATTATGTATAAGTTATGTTATGTCTTAAATGATGTATAATTCGAACACAAAATGGATTTTCCAATATGGTATATAAGCCCGGAGCCATTCAGTGTTTTGTCTCCCGCTGTATTATGGAGGGAAGTGGACAATAATTTATTTCCAACTCCTATTAATTTAACTTTGTGATTGATTTCGTTGCGCATTAAAGAAAAATAGATATTTCCGGAGACTCGCTGAACTTCAATGCTGAGTGGCATTAAATGCGTGCCACTGTCGGTCGTCGGGCGGGATAGTCTCCATAAAAAGGCCGGGGCAAAACGATATATTATTTTATTAGAGCAATGAGTCGTAGGATATATTAAAATTTACAGATTCTAGTATAACAAAAATATAATAGAAGAAGAAAGTAAAGTTCTCGCACGGAAACCCAACACAGTTAAGCATTGTTACGACTATAAAAAAGCAGCATTAATAAATAATACTAGTGTATTTATTGTAAATGAGAGGTAAATATCATATTATCATAAAGTACATTGTGAGAGCAGTTGGTATCGTTTAATTTTAATTGCTAATCGCAAAACAGGAAAGTTTTGCTATCGCATGGCTATCTAGAATATTTCAGCGAATATAAATAAATAACAAAAACAATCGCAAATACACAAAGCAATATCACAAATATTTTTTTATATAAAAAGATAAAAATTTACCTAACAATCCGCAGTAAATTTTAAACCCCGTCTACAAAACACTCAAGTCAACAGCGGCTTCTGTTCACTCATAAATTAAATCAGTCGTCACCTGTTCCTTCCCCCCTCCTCCTCACTCCCCTTGCCCTGTAAGGAAGAGGAGGGGAGGGGATGTCGGCCGGCGCTCCGAGGCAAAGGATGCGCACGCGCCGCGATCACCTTTCGTTTATTATGATAACACTTGAACGGGAACTCGGCCGGCTGCATATTAACTACCTAGTATAAAGGAGTTAATGTTTCAATATCACTTTTTACATCAATTAGGCCAGGATTTTATATAGGTAAGTGTGTTTTAGTGGAGAAGAAAAGTCGATTATTACTTTAAAAGGTGATTTTTGTAATTTATTGCTAAAACTACAGTTTTTTGCTAACACATACCAAATTGTGAATATACGTGAAATGCTAAAATACCTAAATAATACGGTGTTTTTACCTATTTAATAAAACAACACTGTATAATACAAAAAAAATTGATTTCTATAACTATAGTACTTTATGCCCAAGTCGGAATATCTTCTAACAAACTTTTCAATACGTCTCCCAAACGGTGTCGGAACTAACCGTAGAAGGAAGTCGGAAGATATTTTTAACCCAAACCAAAATAATTATATGAAATATGTAAACGCAACACGTGTACACGATTAAATAACTTTATGTTCACCGAGCCTCGTGTACTTTATGGTAAATTAAACATTGTTTGGCCATCGTCAGAGAATAATACGCCGATTATACACGTACTAATATAGCTATTATTACTAAAAACACGTTATAGTAGATATAGGGTCAGTGGCCTCTCTTGAAAGCATTATAGCCTGATGAATGTATTTTTTATGGTATAACAGCGTGTTAAAGAAATTATTCGTGGCAATTATAAAATCTTGTAGTTTTAGTTTCTTTTATAGCGTAGAAGCGGCAAACGACAAAGGCTTAACTGATGTAGAGGCCGCCGCCAGACAAAATCACCCACAACACTTACAGGAATGCAATATAAGGTGTGCGGTATTTGAATGAAGGGGTGGAATAGGTGAAAGAAGAAATGATAAGGTTATAATCAGTAGCAATCTCACTGACCGAAGCAGCATGAGATATCCTTACGAATTCATGGGTACCGTCAATATTGAATCAGCTCATATACGTCCCACTGCAGGGCACGAGCCTCCTCTACAATCGAGAGTACGATTGAGTGCAGGTTGGCGGACTTTACATACCATAGAAATTATTACAAATCGCGTTACAAATTGATATAGTGCATGGTGATTGACTATCAATACACACTTGACTCCGAAAAGTCAGAGGAGTGCCCTGGAATTTAAACCCGCCACCACCGTGATCATGTTGGCAATCGCCTCTGGTCTGTTTACTAACAGGCCACTACGCACTCTTCAATATTGATTTACTTTTAAGTTCTCCATGACCTTAAATGATTAATTTTTCAGTATAAACGGTGGGATATCATCTCACCTCGACACGGATCCGCAGATAATATTAGAACGTTAGCAGCCGGAGCTCCCGCGAACCCACGCGGGTCCGTGAACGCTCATTGGGATCCATTTGCTTATATCATCGCCGGTGTCATCATAAAAAATAGCTTCTATTGTAGTTTACATATTATTGTCATATGTTATAGTGAGGAAGTTTAGTTTGCACCTGATGGGAAGAACAGCGCTGTTCAATTACACCTTGTGAACGGTCGTCGTTGTTCCAATGGATTGGAATATCTAGCCACTGGCAATAATAAGAATGCTATCCGAATTTCACTCCTTGTTTACGAATGCTGTTGTTCTTCTAAATATATTGCGATCTATTCGACTGTGTATTTGTTATGGACTGCCAGTTGCTAAAGATGATGATGACAGTGTAGTGGCTACACAATTTGCAAATACTTCCTTCTGTCCTTTAAGATCCATAAATGGCTTTTCAAAGTCTCGAACACCAGCAGTTGAAAACGACTAGACTACTCCAAACCCACCCAACTTTAGATTGCAAACCTCTACAACTTGAACCATCCGCACCCAGTTACAGCAGCCAGTTAACACCTTTCACTGGAGTTATCACGTTAGCGGGCAGTTAGCGGGCCCTTTGTCTACGCAACGTGTTACAGCCGTGAGAAGTTTCACGGTATTTAGTACACTTTCTTTTCTTATAGAGCGATAATTATGCAGGTTAGTTCCATACATGCATTTTCGGTTTCTAGATCATTTACTGCCTACTGCAGGGCAAAGATTCGATTGAGTTTATAACCTTAGTATGTAATGCTAGATGGCAGATTTTACACAATTTCGAAATTCTTGTTGAGCAATCTGATGTCGCTATCTATCTCACGATATTTTGCCAATGTTTTGAATTCCCGCATATTGCGAAATGTATTTTTAGCAGAGACGCAGGTTACAAGTTTGTTTACAACTCTGAAACAGTCACTGAATTAATCAGTCTGTTACGTTTTTACTGCATATTTTTTATGGGAACAAACTAATTTGTTTGCGGAAATGTGTCAACGTGGTATCGCTTGCAAAACAGATAAATGGCCGTCGACACTGCGCTCTATGCTAATCTCTGTCGGTTTTGTTTGGTAGCCCAGATTTTTGACACTTTAAGTAGTTTTATTTAGCATCTAATTAAAATAATTAAATTAATTAGCTAATTAATATAGAAAAAATTAACATATTATAATACTGACTCTACTACAAAATAATGAAAATACAAAAGTGTATCAAAACTTTTCTATCTTACCACACCTTAACCCAGAACAATAATATAATTTATCGCAAATGTAAGCATTGATTCTAAGAGTATACCATCTGAACAACTATTCCGTATATAAATCTCGAAACACTATTCCTTCTTTACAAGAATCTTAGTATGTTTTACACGGGATGAAGAATTTCTAACATAGCATGATCATGTAATTCAGCTAAGGCCGCGCTTTAGAGCGATGTTTACAAGTATGGTCTGCGATCACATCGACCATATGGTGTGGTGCGTGGGCTGTCAGCTCAGCGATACACTTCTTAGAACACCTTGGCACCGGCGCGGACTGAAGGGAATGGGGGCACAAACAGTTCACGGTTAAAGAGAATTGGCAGATAACTTTATGGGGCTGATGATGATGTTAAAGATCAGGGACAACTACTTGCATGTACGGAAGCGTATAATTGTATTTTTGTTATATTTTCAAAAACCACCAATGACGTAAGAAAATTTTAGTAAAAAAAAGATTGTTGGTTAATGATTCAAAACAAGTTTTTAATTACAAAGTTAACCATACACTATTATTACTTAATAATAAAGTGGAGTATCTTCATATATCATCAAACGCTTGGATGGACTTCACCCTCCAAAAGCTCTTACTAAATACACCTCTGCATCTCAAAGGTGACGAACAGTAGCGCATCGGTCACGTTTCCACATTACGAATATTCATTGTTTACTAATGCTTCTCTGTCGTCAGCAAGACAAACACTTAACTCAGAAAATAAAGTAATAACACAATATGTTGATTTGTCATATCTAACAAGGTTCTTGTGTCATCCGACGTTAAAAAAGTGATGAAACCCGTTCCTCTTAGAATTTTATTACACAAAGTCATCGGCAAAGTTTCGATAAAAAAAATAGGAAAGCAAAAGAAACTATTCTAAAATGTTAATTAAAATGAAAATTATTAATTATTCTTAAAAATAGTTTTTTGTTTGCCTGAGTATTACAAAAAAAATACTTTTGGCATTAGTGTAAAAAGTTAAAGTTTACAAGTTCGATCGTCCTTCTGTGGGGTATAAATAAGCAAATATCTATGATATAGAACGACAAGCTACTTAAGCCTCCGCCCTTCAGAAAGGCACACAATCGCGCCGATTTCCTCCACATTCAAGGCACGTGTCAGACTATAAGGCTGGCCCTAGTTGGGTGTGAATGGATGACGTCACGCGAGTAGGCGCGTAACCGCACCATATGGTCGCCTATACCACCACTATTCGTATCTATTTAAATAATAATTATGAATTGTGGTTTTGTATTACGCTGTAATTAATTTAATTGTTGTGGTTGTTACGTAAATAAGTTGAAGTCTATAACAAAGGATACACATTACACATACACACGAGTACTCATCGCACATTCGAAATTAGCAGAATTGTCGACATCGGCACTGCTTGCCATAAACTAAAAATGTAATGAAAGGATACACTAATTGATATTTATATATTTACTAAGGTATATTAAGCACAGTGTTCCGTTGCTTAAAGAAAATTAAAATCGCGATAACATTATTAACACCAAAGCGAACATATTAATGTAACAACTAAAACCAACGTCCGTTTAGGACAGACCCATATGCAACATTTTTAAATCTTAACGTTCCATTGTAATGACTATGATATTGTACCTATATTATGTAAATTGTTATAAAGAAATCGAGCAGAAGACCCACCTTATGGCAGTCGGTTATCATCGCCTACAACTTGCAACATGCGAGGTAGGAACCCAAACTGTGTTACTTTAACCAGGTTAGTAAACATTGAGTAATTTCGTAACTTTACGCTGGTAAATATAAAGTAAAGGTTTGATTCCTGAGTTTTGTAGAAACGTGCTCCATATTCTAACCGTTTAATATATCATTAAGGAGCAGACACGACTGCCAATATGTTCACGTTGGTCGCGGGTTCAAATCCCAGGGTACTTATTTTTCGGAGTCATGTGTGTATTGAAAGTGAATCACCACGCACTATATGAAGAAAAACATCGTGAGGAAACCTGCATGCCATTGTGATTTGTAAGAATTTCTATGGTATGTAAAGGCTGTCAACCCGCACTAGGCCAGCGTGGAGGACTATATGGCCTAACCCTTGTCAATCGATCTTTCAATTGTGAAGCAGGCCTGTGCCCTTCAGTAGGACGTATGTATTCCGACATAATAAAGTACGTATGTAATAGATTATGATTACGCGATAACGCTTTGAAATAAAAATAATTTTACCGTGGTTTTCGTTTACTTTTCACTTCTCGTGCTCTGAAGACTTTATACATGGTCATAGGGTGGACTGAGGTGCTGCTCTTTTACATATTTTGATTTTTATCATGTACTTGTCTTATACGGATTCACGATATTCATCATTCTTTCTTTACCTGTGTAGTACGGATGGCTAAGGATGACGAAACAAACTGTATTTAATATAATGTCTACTGTGTTTTTTTACATACATAAACTCACTCCTTTTCCCAGAAGAGGTAGGCAGAGGTGCTATCAAAACACCCACGTTTCGCTTTGTGTGTTCCGTCCCACGATGTGATAACGGGCGATCCTATTGCCATATAGGACAAATTCTCTCTATGTCAATAAATACTTTGTCATTAAACTATGATTAGTATTATACAAAGAGCAACTTATTCTTTTAAGGAAAAATAAGTGTTTAAACAAACAAATTTTATCAATATTCTTGTGAATCGAGTAAATCACTTCCATTGCCTTATAAACAGGAAAACGTCACCAATATCCGCTATTAGTAGGACAGGTGAATCATTAATCAATTGAAGATAATTATTTTTATAATAAATTTACAAAAATGTTTAATATATATTAAATCTGTGAGTATTGGCGGGTATAAATTCAATTCCCGGAAAAAACCGCATTATATTTCTTTAATTTGTTAACAGACACAAAATGATATTACCGGGAATTGAACCTAGGATTTCAGTTCCCTTATCAATGAAGCTAACACTATGACTACAAGATGAATAATATACTTCTTATTGTTTCTAAATATAAAAGATCTAACGTCAGACGATGAAGAAGTAGCTGATCGCTCATCAAATAGTGACGTAACTCGTGTGACCAAACGGCTTCTAGGAATCATAAACAATACCTAAACACTAAATGAATCATTTCATTCATTGTCACTCACGGACAGCCACCGTGGCGTAGTCGAACACCAGCTGTGTACTAGTTTACCACAGTAGCTCAAGTTAGATTGATAGACTTATAATAAGACTTATTTTGTGATACTCGTGGCCAGTACATATATACATAAACTCACGCTTTTTTCTTAGAAGGGGCAGGCAGAGGTTAGCAACTCTGCCTGCCTGGTAACCCAGGACACCCACATTTTCATTTCCATTTCGCCTTGTATGTTCCGTCCCACGATGTGATAGCGCGAGCCTATCGCCATATCGGGCATAAATTTCTGACTCCGGGCTAATAATGAATACATAATGAAATCCAATATGACTTTGCCCGACCCGGGATTCGAACTCGAGACCTCAACTTTGTAATCGTACTGTAGTACAACTACGCCAGCGAGACAGTCACTAGTGGCCAGTTTGTGTCAGAATTGACTGTTTACGCCTAATGCTAGTATTAACTCCAGAAAAAAAAAAGATGACATTTGACGCAATATCGATCCCTCAAGTTATCTTTTTACATCTGGACTCTTAAAGGCTAGAAAACCATCCGAGATTTCGAATTTAGGTTTAAGGCGGTAATGGGAGACGGTAATTACCAGCAGTAAAACCGCTTGACCGTTTTCCAATGCTATTTTAATACTTAACCCACAACCACAACGTAAACAATGACGAATTCATTGATCACTTTAAAATTTCCAAGTAACAATAGAGTAAACACGTTTACAATGAGTAGAACGCGACACCCCTCATTGATCCGATTGATTCGTCATAGAAAAACCCCGGGCTCGCGTGACCCGACGTTGTAGAACTAAGTGACTCTTTTTTAAGGTAAACACATGAAGTAAGTACATTTACAGGAAAGAGATTTGAGGAAAAAGCATAAAGACTTGAGGCAGTTGTTTTTAACTTACACTTTAAAGAATAATAGATTCTGACGCCCGGAAACAGTTCCCTTTATTTATCTAATTACTAACTCTAATTAACTATCTTAATTAGTCTTCCGCCAGATTTACGTCTCTCGAATATCAAGTTTTTGTGCAAAATACTCTTCTCTCGTCAATATGTCTCTGCAAGAATCATTGCTCTTCCAACCCAAGAGTTTCCTATTTATCCCAGATTTTCGGTGCTCTACATTATTTTCTCAAAGACTAAGTGGTCTTCGGGTTTCCCGAAATTAATTTATTCCAAAACACTATGCTCCAATATGACCTCTACACATAAAAGTATTTTCACAAGTTACTTAAGTGTGTGCAAGTAAAAGTATCCCTATCTAAACGACATAAAGGTCACTCAAAATATCTGTAGTGTGTAGAATTCGTTATACTTCGTTATATTATCTATGGTGGTTGGTAATAAATAATCTACCTTAAATATTATTGTATGCAAATAAAGTTGACGTAACATTCTAAATCAGTATTAAATGGGACAAGAAAACAATTATTAAGTTAGATAAGGTTATCGTGCAAACATTGAACTTTTAATTGAAACGGGGTCGCTCGTCGGGTGCCAGTCGCCTGCCACTAATCTATTGGCTTTTGGACGAGTATCAATATTATATCTAATGGAATTGCAGTGAAATGACACGGTGACATCACATAAGGAATACTTAGTAAGGTGTAAATGTATAATACGTTAGGGAAAATCCTTGTTTATCCTATGATAAGCACTATACGCACAGCAAAGCTCGATGGAAAATCGATTTAATCGAAAATGCAATAACCAAACGATGGCTCTCAAGAAAAAGAATATGCATGATAAATATACCCATCAATGTTACATAATAAAAATATCATGTCTAAATTACATGTCATTAAAACATTATAGTTATACTTATCTAATATAATTTATCACTTAACTAATAGGTCGCTTAATCAACCACGGGAAAGAGAGTAAATTATTAGTACTAATTAATTACCGTAATTATTAATTGTTGAAGATTAAATCCACTATTGTTCATTGGCTTAATATGATTATAATATTGTACATTGCGGGATTATTATTGCAGACAAAGTAACAATATCTAGTATGAAATATTAGTCCAAGTACCTGCGCTAACAGACAGGTTAGTGCACAGAGTACATTACTATATATGAAAGTTTAGTGCAAGCCCGACATATTCCCGAGCTGAGGTCACCTTGCACGCAGCGCCGTGCATGATTATGCATTGCTTATTAACTTCTTAAAACAAAGTGTTGTTATTGTAGCGATGAAGTAATGCATAATTTAATATAGACTTCATAACGCATTATTACAAAGATTTTTTTTTTTGTTTAACAAATGTTGGTTTCAATTTATGGTTAAGATGAAAAAAAAAGCATTATGTAAAAAGCGGCCTATGGGATAGCATTATAATATTTTTGGGCCGGTTTGATACGCCGAAAAGATTTTTTGAATCGAAAGAATTAATCATAGTGGATTTCCCTAACGCCTTATTTGACATTAGATTTTACGATTCACCACTCATACTATTATACTAATTAACTACCTATGTAATTAGATCATCATCAGCGATTTGGTCAATTACACATTTCAATTCTAATAAGATCGACCCATTTTCAACGACCTTAAAACCCACACCCAAACGGAAAGAAAAGCATCACGTAAAAGAACTTCACCTAATTAGCACATCCGACCGAGCACCGTTAGAGACAATTATTTTCGAATTAACCCGTTTACGGAGACGAAGCGCACGCATTCGTGGCTCCATTTAAATATCAATTAATGTATAATGCTATGCGGTTTCCGGCGGTCCGTCCGCCGTCCGTTGAGCTGCCGTGCCCTGCATGCTAACTCCTGGGTGGATGGCGCCAGCACCTGGCTTCCGGCCGAGTCTTTGTGTGAAGACAGGTCAGTTGGGTGACGTCAGGTTGGAATATGGGGCAGCTTGGTAATCAGGTGGATTCTTTTTGGAGTGAGGCCAAGAAACTGTCATACCTACATGATATGTATTGAAAACCGAATCATTTAGTTGGGTAGTGTAATTTGCTTTGACTCAAGGTATCGTAAGCAATAAAATATGAGAAGCCATGGAGACACCTGCATTAGAATCGTGTCTTACTTTTCTTATAACTTCGCTTTTGCTATCCGCGAACATTTGATATCCGCATAAGTCTTATAGACTTATCTTGATTCTGTTCACAAATGCTGCCTGATGTTCTTCGTAGCAAAAGTTAAAACATCAGGTCTTATTCTACAAGACAGGAATCATTGAAGCCATTCAGAAACTTAGTCTTAATTAACGGTTAAATCAGTCAAAACAGTTGAGATAAGAAACTATTTTTATACAGAAACAAAACCGAACGCCACTATAACGTATGACATTGGCAGCGATCACTCCAATGACATAATACTAAGCGCCAATTGTATCCAATCCAAACCAATAAATCCTAAACAGGTTATAACGATCGGATCATTGGAATTCGTCGAACGTCTAAAATTATTGTAGTGTTTAATTTGCGTTTTAAATCATTTTTAACGGTCGACGCATTGTTCTAGTTTTGACTTACGATTCCAGGTCGAGCACGAGCAATACACTATAATGAGATTTTTGATACGAAAGACATGTTTTTCCCGAGACGGAATAATTTCCTACGAGGATTGATGTCACGGCCGAAAAATAACAAATCATTCTACAGCGCGAATAAATTGCACTGACTCCGAAGTGCATAACAACTGGCGGAAAATATGTATGACTCATATTAATTTTTATAGTTAAGTAGATATATTTTAAGTTTATAAAAACATGGTGCACCTGCGCGTCCACCTTGCCTGTCACCTTGACTCACGTACTTGTGTCATTCGACAACCGCCACGTGACATAATGCTTCCTCGTGTGGCCCGGGTTGATCATCTTTATTTTATAAATGATGCTAAGAATGAGCAACACTAGCGTATGTGTTTATGACATAATAGATGAGGTTATAAGATTGCGCGAGAAGCTTGCGCATCTTATTTCCGTGAAAAACCTCTGATGGTTTAAAGATTAAAGTTTACTATCTCATTATATCTGTTTATTAATGCTATTGTTATTAAAAAAATGCCGGCCCTAGAATATATCTAGAAATATCATTTATCAACTTATTTGTGCTCGAAATGATCATACAAACTTTTAGCTCCGAAAACAACTGTATTACAGGTGCGTCAAACGGTTCAATGCTATTAGTAAGCGTTCATATTTGCATGTGACATCATGCACGATTGTCCACAGGATATTGCCTCACATTAAAATTGGTAACAAGTGAAAGTGAATATAAATCAGGGCGGCATTGTGAAACTCAATTTGAACTGATAACCGTTTATCGATTACGTACGGGAGAGAGGTGGTGTATCCACTGACATTTACAAAAATGTACCATTCTATTAATTGGCAACACCGAAGCAATTCATATTCCTTAATGAGCTGCCAAAACACGTTATACATGGCGTGTGGTTATTGGGGAAATTATATAGATTTATTGATGTGTTTATTTGTAACAAGTTTTAATAACATGAATTACAAGCACTGAATACTGATACCAGGTCTCTATGTAAATCATCGGAGATCTTTGATAGCTGATCAATGGACTTCTTGTGGCTGAGGATAATCATGATAAGGGTAAAATAAATTCGTTCCAACAGACTAATTATCTTAATATTGTTGCGAATGGAGACCGGAGGGGCAGCAAATTCAGCCTCCGTAGATATACATATTTGTTTTGGGACTGAAAATATAGTTTATAATATCCATGACATCAGTATCTTAGTATGTAGTTGAAAATATGATCATAAATATTGCATTTATTGACTTTTCTGATACACTTCATACAAATTCCGAACATAAATACTGTTAATGTAGTTATTTTATCTAATCTACAGGTCACGAGGATGAGTGCAAACATTAAACTTTGTTATGCGGTTGCTATTTCATGTTAATTTAATCTTGCTTATCTGGTCACCTGCCCTTACTGACCCCTTATGTTGATATTTTAAATTAAAATATCTTGTGGAAGAGCTAAATTTGTACATATAAACGTATCCACCAATGAGTAGACTCTATCTATGCACTTTGCAATATGACTATCTCACACAAAACTGACGAACTAGCAGCTGCGCTGTCATATTTCGATTACTTAGCACAAGTTAACCACGTGCTAATATCCTTATTATGCTAAGAAATGTGTTGTTAAGGATTAGGCTTAAAATTAAACAAATGACCGTCTAATCGACGTCAAAATTCTTATCCACTCTTTAAGGCCTACATTTTTAGATGATAACATTTACTAAAATTATTACTAATTAATTTTTCTTCTAAGTAATGTTTTGATAGATAAAAACTGGTTCAAAAAGTACTGTTTTGGAGCCAAAAAGCGTACGGAATGCGTATACGCTCCTAAATTCAAAGTAGAGTAAATAGGTAAGTATCCTCGATATCTGGGTTTATAGACCACAAAGGTTAAAACCATCCACAAAGCCACAAGTTAGGTCAAGAACATAAGAGTCCACAATATTCGCGTTAAAGGAAAACTGCTGACAGCAATGACCCGATTTATAAAAATTCAACGAATATCACATTCATAAGAATATTGCGGCGACGGCGAGATGCAAACAATTGCGTCATGTTTACTGAATAAGGTCTGATTATTCACATGTTCGCCAAGGTGAATGTGAATTTGTTTTCAATATACGTTATATTGGAATGAAACGTTAATTTAATTTCTGGAACAATGTGTGCTTGTGATTATTGAAGCGATGATATTGTCGTACAGGAAAAATATGCTTATATGTTTTTCTGAGCTATAACACCAGCACTCCAAATACCAACAAAACTAAGGAAAAGAAGATGGGTTTCCCTTCGAGATGTATTCGAGAGTAGGTTACCAAAAAAACAGCGATATTGTTGACATGCTTAACCTTTTTTAAAACAAAGATATGGCGTGGCCTCGCATTAGTGATGTATTTAAATCACCACAAATTATTTCAAACCAGTAACTAAAATACACGATTTGATCAAAAAAACAGACCTGAACAAAAATGTTAATCGAGCGTGCACCCGAAACAAAACAAATGGTTTGTTAAATGTGGTTTATAACTACAATTTGGAAGCAAGGTCGTCGCTCACAAGTTCAGACATACACTATAACAATTAACTACATTAATTGTGCAAAACACGTACAATTAGCATTGAACGAACAATTTAAACCGACACGGACGCCCCTACTTACCGTATGAATATTTGCCTACTATTACGGTAATTTCGATATTTTTATCAACGAATAAGATTTTGAGGCGACAGAGTAGGTACCTATCTCTGATTGATTCCCCTGAAGACTCTTATAAGCTTACTGTGATAATGTAATATTATTAAAAGGTGGGTAGTACCCTTGGTCCTAACCTAAATCCCAGGAAGAATATACGCGTTACGATGAATTTAACAGTCCTAGTGCGAATAAATGAACAGCTTTTTATTCTAATCAATTCAGATAATTTTGAAAGTACCCATAGGATTCTTAATAGAAATATGTGTTCGTATTTGGCAATAGCCACAGCTTATCAACCAAATCTTAACAAACGTGCATAAGTAAACAATTCCTGTGGGAGGTGAATGTCACCGTAATGACTTAAACTACTCCACTTTAAGTAGTAGTACCGAGTAATGATAACTCTGTTAGATTAAGGAAAATTGTTGGCATACTGTCGTTTGCGTTAAGTAGGTATTAGTGTATTTGAGGTTAAACGAAATGATTTGATTACTTGTAGGAAAATTGTACACAGTACCTTTTTCAATTTTTTGCTTCAAAAGAGGTCCCACAGCTGGTGAAAAATGTGATGATTGTCGATTAATGACCCCACTTTTCTGTAAGCCCATTCCAATTAAATTCCAAAATAATTTATTATTTCTACTTTATCTACCGCTATTTACTAGAACCTAACCCATAAACCACTTAGCCTAGTCTTTCTGATGCGCTCGACCCATCCATTTGAAGTCAGCGTTCGCTTATAACACAAAAAAATGTGTTGAAACGCCAGGAACATTCGTTTTGTATGTTAAGTGTTCCTACACCAGAGGTTAAATGTCAACCGAGGTTACTTTTTGCGATAGATAGTGATAAATGAATATCGAAGCAGCGAAGATAGAGCCCCTCGCGCGTGAAAGATTGATGAGCCGAAATTGTGTGGAGAATCATAAATCCATGTCAAGGCGAACTGAGCTGCCCACGCGGGCTCAGGATCAGTTTTTAATTTACCAATATGCATTCACGGGTTTTACAAAAAAACAAAATGTGTGCACCGAAAAAATTGAATTTGTACAATGGATCCAATGCGTATGATGTAGGTAGTTAGTAAACGTCACATCACTACGCAATCGACGCACACAGTGTGTGAAATCTTTGAATATTTATTTATATTCAAATTGGTTGTAGCGTTAGGACATTCACGCGTTACTATACGCCTTCTATTATACGTGTGAAGTCTGCTAGTTGAATCAATTGATGTTTATGAAATTATTTTTTTATTTATTATCTTAAAACGACATTTCCAAAAACAAACCCAAAATCACAAGGCCAACGAATTACTTAGAAGCAATAAAGAATTACGGAAACAATAACTGTGTTGTTATATATTCACTGAACTCTACTTAATCTTAAGAAAACTTTCTCAGATTGCTTACACCTCTGCTCGGTTGCCAAGGAGCGTGTTACACAATACATCTTGCAAAAATCGTATCTAAATATACAGCATTTAAAGTGGGATGGGCGATCGGGGTCACGGGTACGAGGCGCCGGCGCCGGCGTACGTCCCGTCACAAACGCACTCTACGTATACCACACACGATATTATTGCTTTCCATTACGTATTTATTGAACTTAGGTGACAGTTTTGTGAAGATCCTGAGTGTAGGCAAAAGAGAAACATTATTAAGGAGCATATTTCAAGATAAACTTAATTTATACAATCATTTTTTGTTATTGCATAGCAAAATGATAACACTTGACGATATACATACTTATATAAACTTTGCGCATTAAAAGTGTAATATCTCTACCAAATGTATCTACGTATTAATACCAGCTCACCAATGTGTTATCTGCCCATGGTAACTAAAGCTTCAAATACATTTTAAGCATTTCCGACGCTATCTATATATGTAAATGTATGTTTCGTACATTTTTGCGTATAAACTGAAATCCTTCGCTCCAGTTCCCTATCTTCAATCGTCCCAACTTGCATTCTCGTCATGAATTCCTGGTTATCTGCGTGAGTGCTGAGTGCTGAGCATTGGGAGTGGATCGTGAGAGGCAACACAGATAACCCGCGACCCCGGCGTCTTCCTCCCGGCCCGAGACAATTCTCACTACACGTATTTTTAGACCTCGTAAAATTGCTCTTTACATGATAATGCGTTGATGCATTGTCGTAGGTATGATATTATATGTATTCATTTATTTTATTAGGTAGAACAGAAATATTAAATATATTTTAAACTCGCATTTTTTTAACATCACTCATTTGTTGGGTTGGTAACATTTTGCTTTTCTTATTTTGATCTTGCAGAGAAAAAAGTTGTTATAACTTGAACTTACAATAAATGAAGATTTCTATGCCTAGTGAAAAACTTATTCAACATTAACCCGAGCTATGACTAGAAATACGCAACGATTCCGTCTTCCTATGATACGAAGTACGACTATATATCAAAACCTCCATATTAAATTACTATAATCAATAATAATCTATGTCTATAGACTGCGCTAAACAATTCAAAATTAACACTAATTCTACGAGATCCGCTGTGTTTTATCCTGAACTTAATACTAGTTTTCATGACCCCGTTGTAAATCAACGGAAAGCGTTTGCACCCCCGCTTACTAAAATAGCCGGCGTGACTCAATTGAACTGTTGGACATGGCTGTGCATGCGACAGGGTTCTGCATGTTTGTTATTAAATAAACTGTTGTTTTTTTAATCCATATGAGAAATCAGTATTACCACTTTTGTTTACTTCAGCTTCTTTATTACCTACTTAGAGGTATTATTTAACATATTATTATTTTTATTTGATTTTTCTGATGGTTGACGTCAGAAATGTATGTATGTAGGTAATAATAAGAATGAGCAATACATATCCTTAATATTTTTGAAATAATGTTCAATCGAATTAGTATGTCATGAATTCTACTTATTTTCGTTTAATATACTGTAATAATGTATAAACAAAATAGGTAATACTTATAATCAAAATAATTATTTCTGTATTTCCCTCAAGTTGTATTTTCGTGAACCCTAAATCGCATTAAAAAAACGTTAAAAAGGCAGCGGGACTGCGCGGGCGCATGTGTTGCGCACGTGACGCGCCCGGCATGCATTTCCGGTAAGTCAAATCGAAATTTGCCATTGTCTATGGGGTGCCAAAGATAATAAACGAGAGCTGCAACAGATAGCAGCATACGATTGGTTAATGTTTATCCACTATGAAATAGCTGCAGCAACATATTTCGAAACACCGGAAGCCGACTCATTCTTATTGAGAAATATTTATCTACGTGCATTTTAAAATGTGACGTCGATTGTACGCAGTGACGAACATAGCGCGCCTCGATAAGTAATCTTGAGAAAGAATACAAATTCAATGCAAATAAAGTGGTCTTAAAGTAGAGTCCATGTAGCAGTCAAGTTATAGTGATAAAATTGTTGAAAATGCAATTTTAAATATTCGGATATGTGTGATTGTTCTTTTGCTAGATACTTGAGGAAATAGAGCAGAGTTGAATTGATTGTTTGCATGAATTGAAGAATGACGAACTTCTACTCATCCTAGAATAACAAAACACTTATCTTGGAGAACGAACACGATTTAGTATGAGTTTAGGGATATGCATAGAGACCCATAGCCGTAAGTTAGCTCGTTTCTTCCGCATGTATGACAAATATGTAAAGAATAATTAAAAGTATCAGTAAGAAAAATAGATAAGATATAAATACTTAATAGTTCGTAATAACATAAGCAATCAGTGTAAATGACTCATGCCGCTTAAAGGTCAATAAAGAAATGTATTTCACAACGCTAATAATACGAAGAAACATATAAGATACTATCCTGTTTACCTAATTTGTTTTATTCGTAAGATTATTTAAATAAAATATTTAACAGCTCTACAAAATTATTTAAGCTTGATGAATGCAAAAAGATATTACCTATTTATTTATTGTTTTTTTTTTCTGAAATACTACATAATATTAATTATTGCCGGTGCAGCGCCTAATTTAAATTTGACAATAGCTCGTATAACTAGAGTGCAGTTTTCCAACGGCAGCCTCTTACAGACGGCAAATTTTAGAAGGCTCTTGTTTACTTTATCTTATTGTGTGCAGAAACCTGTGGCAGGAACAGATGTTGGAAACTCAAGTAGCAGATTCAAATAACACAAATAATCTATTAGTCAAGTGTCAAAAAAATACACACATCTAAGATTAGGAATTGCTGGATTTTAAAGTTATAGTCATTTCTTTTTTGTAGCTGTGTTTCTGACGGTTTTAAGTTTATCATAAAGCTATTGTAGGCTAAACTAGTAACAGTTGGAAAGAAAGTACCTAACAGTAAAAAAATATTTTATGATGTCACACACATATCTAAATAAGGAGTACTTTTAACCAAAGGAAACGCACAAAGATATCAAAACATTTAAGAACCAAATAAGGTTCTTGCCAAACTCAACGAGTCACAGGTGCCAGTTTATAATGCATTTTGTCACATAAATCTTAAAGGAAACAACAAACTTTACCGTGTACTCAACAAACCTACAGTATATTTTGCATAAACTATATTTTCGGCATTCCAACAAGCCTCAGTTAAAACTTGGGCATTGGCGCGAACGCTAAAAATCGCGCTTAGTCGGAGCGATGATGTCATAGATATAACAGTGCGGCCAGATCTCGACGCTAACCTTGTCTTGTGTATACATTATATTTACACTACGTGGCTGGTTAAGATGCCTTTGCATATTGGACTCAATAAATGTGCAATTCATACAAATTGAAGAGTTATAAGAGAGATTTTGCAGTTTTTGTATCAGTTTTACACTTAAAGGAAGCCATTTTCTATGCTTTGAAAGAATAATATATCTGTTATATTATCCCTAATGTATACAGGTCACAGGTGTTTCGCTAAATTTATATAAAAGTATTATCTATGCTTCGACCTGTATGCTTATATGAATCATCTCTACGTATAGATTAGTATTCTGTGGTATAGACTTCAACCCCATTTGGAAATTTCATAAACTCAGAGAATCGTTTAGTACCTATGTTCATGTTGCGTTTTTCAAAATATTTAAATATTGACGGACCCGTCGATCACCATTGACTTAAAAGGTTAAATTTAATAGGTATATGTGAACCGGTCTCTTAGTTTAGTACCACAGAAGTAATGTCAAGGTGGTTACTGGCGATGGTCAATATGCTACCTCTTGTCGAGTCAAATGTGATGATTTCATTGATTGCGAATTTATAAATATTTCATTAATGAAAAATACTTGTAAAATGCGTGTTTTTGTGTATGTAATTATACGTGGTATAAATATATAGAGCTTCTAAAAGGAAGAAAGGAGGTCATTTCTTTGAGCCTCCTTTCAAAAATTATGAAATTATAAGGTTCGCACCAAAACCGTTTCAATGCCGGACAAAAATAAGTATTGGTGTGTTGTTGAGGCGTTGTGAATCAACTCTTTACTCTGGTGACTCAGACGACACCTTTTCTTGAGAAGAAGTCAACACAAACTCGTGGTCGTGACGAACCCGTATTAATCATTTAATTACACATAATCGATATTGGTAATAATCTTTATGCGTAATTCTATAATTAATGTTCTTACGTTAAATACGTAGTGGAACTAGCTGTTAATGACTTTTAAAAGGTCATTACTGCTACGAATTTAATGAAATATTAGCGTGTATTTGCAAAGGCAATAAAAATCACTGGCGCCGAAAGAATAACAAAATTATGTTACGTGCATAAAACTCTAACAATACCTAATGTAAGCATACTGCGGAAAAATAACTCAAGCTAGATCACGATTACGATAAACCACGTCATGTAGGCAGCAGAACTTGTGACCTTTACATTTATATAAAAAGTAAACTTACATTTTCTGATCACCGTCCACGTGCGCCTGAACGGTGAATCCAAACATAGAATTCTCATTTCCCTTGTAAACCACCCTCGATGGGATGTCCACATTGAACCCGGCGACATAGGCGCACACGCACAAAAATACACACAGAGACAACGCCATTGTCAATTAATCTTCACAACACAAACAGAAAATAATTATCATACACTATTTTTTATTATATAATTCGTCCTCATGATTCGTTCGAAAACTTTACGAGTTCGTAGTCGTAAATTGTGACGACCGACGCAACGTCCTCCCCGTACGGCGATCGGCGCTAAACTGAGCTCTTGTTCCTATGTTCCTTAGCGCGCAAGGCCGCGGTGAGGTAATGCCGTGAAAATAAGAAAATGGCCCGCGTTTGTGGATGATGTTTTCGCGCGTATTTTCGTGGTAATAGTGTGAGCAGTATATATTTATGTTAGTATGCTAAAATAGTCAGTGACGGGATGAATGAAATCTTGAGGCGGCGCTTGAAGAGTGACTGAGATCTTTGTATACAATGAGTTTTCCGTTTTATATGATTTTTTTAATATAATTAATTTCGAAAACAATTTCAGAGAGACTACCTATCTCACTTCCACGCTCACCACTGAAATTCCTGTTAGCCAAAGTTGATATACATGTCTCTCTGCCTACCCGCATAAAAGTGACATTTTACCACCTTTTCAATGTAGGTAATTATTCACTGCATCATACACTGTCGTTCTATGAATGAATTTGAGTCACATAAAGGACTTTCCGATACTGGAATTTCAATGAGAATTTCTTTTTTTATTGCCTAGGTCCGGCAAACGAGCAAACAGCTCACCTGATGGCAAGTGATCACTGCCGCCCATGATCATCAACAACGCTGGATCATAGGTGTGTTGCCGGCCCATCAAATTGGGATGAGAGCGGGAAGGAAAAAGGATGGGATTTCATAGTTCCTATCTAGGTATATAAAAACCCATACATTCAAAATATAAGTAGGTAATTATACAGGGTATATCAAGACCGCGACCGAAAACGAAGCCAGGTGGTAGTATTAGGGACTTCAGACACAATGCAAGTAAAAATTACGCAAAACAAATCGACAACTTTCTTTTTGTAATTTTTTACTTATCGTCGAATTTGGGTAATATTTACATAGTTTTCCTAAAATAAACATGTAAACCTCTTTATTTTTAAACACGCAAATGTACGTAAGGGTTTAAATTAGTATTTTCGGTAAACTAGGTATTTACCACCCAAACACGATGATTTTAAAATAATTCTAAAAAAATATCAGTCACTGTTTTGGCGAAAATTTTATTTGCATCGTGTTTGTAACCACTAAATCTACCACCTGGCTTCGTTTTCGGTCGCAGTCTTGATATACCCGGTATATGTATATAATATGCATGTCATAAATAATTTGGTGCGTGGTGGCCTGTTGGTAAACGGACCAGACGCGACAGTGAATATAGTTACGGTAGTCGCGGGTTCAAATTCCAGGGCACACCTCTGATTTCTCGACGTCAATTGTGTATTGATAGTCAATTACCACGCACTATAACGGTGAAGGAAAACCTCGTGAGGAAACCTGCATACAGTAGCGATTTTAAAAGAATTGCTACGTTATGTAAAGTCCGCCAACCTGCACTAGGCCAGCGTGGCGGACTATATTGCCTTACCCCTCTCAATCGTTCTCTCGATTGTAGAGGAGGCTCGTGCCCTGCAGTGGGATGTATATGGGCTGAGACATACATATATACAATAATTTGGTACCTAATTTATATTTGCTTTCCGAATACTAATTACATCAAGAATTTCATTACACAATAGTTTCGTGAGACTTCGATAATTTGTTATTTGACTTTGTAATTACAATACAACATCAAATGTCCAACAGCTGGTTTATGTTAGAACAATAAGCATAACGAATTGATTTTTTTTTGTATTTCGTACCAAAATGATAAGAAAGAATCGGCATGGCGTCTTTGTCCGCTCTTAAGACGCACATCTGCTTACTTTAAAGAATACAAATGTTATGAACTCACAGATTTGTATATAGTAAGGTTCCTAAGACAGTAAATTACGCGATTAATGGTACCTCATAGCCATGACAGCTTTTGTCGAATATGCGTACAGTTTTATACTTACTAATTAGCTTCCAATTGTTTTTATTGACAAACAATGAAACCATTAAAAAAATAGTGCTCTCTTACACTAGCTACCTTGAAGGAAATAATCATGTATTGCAAAAAGTAAGCCACGCTAGTTTAATGTGATGAATGAAGGTCTTTGCCTTCATGAAAGCTATAACAAGTAGGTAACCAAAGCGACTGATGTTTTACTATTCATGACTTTGTTACATAAATATGCCTACGCGTTGGGATCGAACCTATGTACATCACCTGACCCGACGAACCGTTTCACTCACACAAGTACATTGGTCAAAAACCCGAATGTGCGGGAGTATGAATATAACTGTACTTATTTAAATATTATTTAAAGGTACCTTTATTATTCGTTCTGTATAAAACAAATCGACACTTAAGGAAAAATATGTATTTTAAGAAACAACAGAATATGCAAATAAACAAGTAATATACCCATCAATAACAAATTACATTTCTTGAGTCATAGGTATCATAAACTGCTAGGGGATTTTCCAGTCTCTCAACATACACACAATTTAGGTGCACACCCGAAATAAATTTTGACTGTCAGACAGTCCATGTCTATTTCTCCCGCCAAACAGCAGTGTAAATGCACCGTTGTGTTGCGGTTTCATGGACATTGTAGCCAGAGTAACTACTGCACATAATGAGACTTAACATGTTATGATTCAGGATGGCGAGCGCAGTGGAATGCCAAGCATTGTTTTGTAATTTATGGTGTTGTTTGGTTTTCCTACTGTCAATGAGCGGTCTCGCCATTCATCGCAATACAAACAAACTTAGGGTAGAAACTTGCCCGCCCACACACCCACCACTGCAACTCTTGTCAGCCAGGATCATCAGGTAAGCAAAGAATTGGCACCGAGCTTCGGAGCTCCGCGAGTCCCTGAGGCACACTAACTTTTTTATTCTGACACGGCAAATTGGCTGCACTGCACCTAATGAGTGCAATACCGTCCAGATAGAGCATTGAACGGTACCAAACGACAATCTCAAGTCATTCGAAACAATTAAACAGGCCCACAAAGCTGCTAATTCACACTACGGCGCAGCCGGAGGACCCAGGATTATAGAAAGCAACACGTGTAACGGCAATCCATTCCACAACTTGACAGTGCGGCAAAAAAGAATTGACAAACCTTTTGGTTCGGGCCGAGATGGCTTTGACCATCTAGCTGTGAAGTCGCACATTCTTATTTTATTCGCATTAAATCCTTTCGACCGATGTTTCTGTTAAAAAATATTCTAAGTAGGAATACTCTGTTTCAATTTTATTACGGTGGGCGTCACGACATAAAACAATCATACTGCCCTCTATCAGATTCCACATGAACTAACTCCTTACTTGCTTCGCTAAGACAGAAAGGTGGTTTAATATTCAACAGCACAAGTAACCTAAAAACCAGTCTAAGAGGAAATCTCATCCCTATATTCATTCATCATTATCATAATTTTCTTTCTAATGTCAAAAAATACCTACTTATTTTTGTTACATTCACGTTCAAAGCATTGGGGAAATTCAGCGGATGTGCGCTTCTCCGCTGACAAGAGATAATAAAAAAATATGAAAATAAAACTCAATATACAATATGATAACATTTAATAAACATTAAACACATTCCATTAAGAATTTCGATTCGCTTATAAAAATAGCAGGAATTGGTATAAAATTTCGCTTACCGTAAGTCACCATTACATACATATATAGAGCCTGACCTGACCTTAAAATATGACGCCAAAATAATAATTGACAAACTACTAAAAATAACTTTTCATCATCTCATGACCTCAGAAATCAGCTTTATACGAGAACACGTAACACGATGCGGATATTTGGAAAAAAAAACATATTGCATTATAACCGCGACATTCAACACATTTTTTTTGTTTTCAATTGGGTATTTGACTATAATCGAATTTTTGTATTATTTTGCAGACAAACAGAAGCGCCATTAAAACAAAACAGTTTTGTGAAAACAGTGATAAAGTAGCTTGTAACATGAGGCAAATATTAGTATTTTAAATGAAAGAGTGGGGACGTAGTGGGGACATCTTACCGTCTCTTTCACACCCGCACGCTATTATGCACTGTAATGCACAGTGACGTCACTTACTTTGTTTTGCATCTCTTTTCTATTACCCCCACTACTAGATTTAAAAAGTTTCTAACTTGTTTAATTCTGAATGGATTTAGAAAATTCTTTGTTTGCTAGATTTCGGATATGGATACTTTTTGATTAATCCAATAAAAAAAAATGAGTCAAATACCCTATTGTGGTTTTATTTTTATTTATAAACATTTAAAAATCATAATACTTATTTAAAATACTTTGACTATAATTTAATGATTTTCTTTTACTAAGGGTTTTAATTGGGTACATAAAATATTGAGTAAATACAAAATACCTAAAACTTTGTACATAATTTAGCATGTATTAAAATTTTATAAAAATGTCAGGCCAGGCTAAACTACCACTAAAATACTGAATGCAAAACAAATTACGGCGTTCAATTTAATAATATCTTTATATTGCATTAAATAAAAATACTTTATACTTATAAATTAAATATCGTCTTTAAATAGTCTTTTAAAATTATTAAACTTAATAACAACCGAAGCCATTATTCACTAACTAAACATAATATTTGATCGTGAAAGAAGCGCACTTTTGAATTAAATAATGCATTATAGCTTTAAAAATAAATCAACAGACATGCGAAGTGTGACAATTTTATTTTTTGGTACCCAAACATTGACACTTCATATTGCCCCATCCGGCCCTGATGTTATTTTGCGTGTACTATTTATATTTTAATGTGTAACATAAACAGAGTATTTAAAACTTGAAATAATCCTGTACTTATAGATCTAGGAACCAATTTAGGAAACAATGTAAGCAGTTTTCAATTACAAAAATATATTTAATTAGAGCGATTAGAACCATTATTGCATAAATGCGAAATTAATATTGGATATTTAAATAATTAATTAACAATCCAAGAAAGGAATTAGGCGACTATAAAAATGAACTTTTATTAATAAGAAATATGAAAATAAATACATTACAAAATAAGCGCGTAAGCCAAATCAGATAAAATCTAAGATACAAGATCTGTACATTACAAAATTTTCCAAAATCTAAAGACGCCTGCCCATTACAACTTTCCGTAAAAATCTTCAAATTATTTTATTGGGGATAATAATTAATTGGATAATAATTGGGGATATTTGCATCGGCGTGATGCGCAACGTTGCATATCATGCAATATGACGTTGATACCGTGACGGGCACGGTACGGTATTAGCCGGGGACGAAACGGTATAATGACCAGTAATTATGTAATTCATACGTAGCGGAAAACGCAGAGTTGGACGTCTACCCACAAGGTGGTCAGACGACCTGGTAAAGGTGGCGGGACGTCGCTGGATGCAGGCTGCCTCCAACAGCTCACTGAGGAAATCATTGAGAGAGGCCTGTATTCAGCAGTGGACTTCCTTTGGCTGATGGATGGATGGATGTAATTCACACAAAGAATATTTTCACTGATACGTTAAACTTGGTCATATGATACGCTGTAATGGGCAGACGCCATAAAAAAGATCTACTTTACATATACCTTACAACTTCTTCACCAGCTATTACAAGTACATTAAGATATTAACGAGCACCATTAAAATAAGTTTATTTATAACCTAGGGATGATAATTATGAATTATGATAACATGGAATATATTATAAACCAACAGTTTTGTTGAAGCATGACTCTACAGATTATAAGAAAACGGCTCCCGCAAAATTAAGGGAAATACAGACGCGGCAACATTTAAAAATAATCGCGATATAATTATATTTTGAGTTTATATTATTGAATAGATAAAAACAATGATTATTTGTTAAAATAATCAGTTATATCTAATTTTCAAGACACGTACAGCCACTAACAATTGACGCTGTTGAATAATACGGCTGATAATTATGTGTTGTATGGTTTACATTGCTGGTTTATTTATAAGAAAATTCTTGGATATTTAGTACAAAAACCAATGTATACAATTTGTCGTTTTTGTATTTCTATTACCTTTTTGGATTCCGCAGCGTCCCTCACACCCTATTTGTTCGTTTTTTGTCTGGTCCGAAGACAATAATTATCTACCAAAACCAATTAGAATAATATGGGTGATAGTACTTCTAATAATACTAAAATGCATGATACAATAGTAGTTATGATAAATAGGGACCGGATTATATGCATTTACATATTTGCAAATACTATATTTTCTCATATATAAGTATTTATCCCATTTTCAGCAACCATTGCATATTTTGCCTAAAATCTAATGATCATACATATTTTCGCTATATTTACTATATTTTACATTTTCGATTAGAGGTTGTCCTCTTGATGAGTGTAAAATCAATCGTTAATTTTTTTTTCCATAAGCATACACTAAAAATAAATAACAGTATTGCCGCTCAAATCTTCGTAAACTGCATATTTTGTAATGTGCTTTCACCTGCTCATTTTTATACTATAATTTATAATCTTTAAGATTCAATTTTGAATGAATACGTTATTTACTAATTTTGTGCTGATTTAGTAATGAAAAAATAAATATAGCACTTTATTTTTTCTTATTTTCTTACACCCTCCTAAATCTAAAAAAAAATTTTATATTTTACCAGTTTTCATTGGTTTTCATGCATCTTTATCACATTTTTCATGCATATTTGCATGCATATTTTGAGCTTTTTATGTTGCATATAATACGGTCCCTAATGAAAAAAATATACTGTTGATGATGGTAAGCGTATTTTTCACTACATTTTTTAAAATATTTTATGAAAATAATTAAACAATTAAATAAGTTTGCTACGCTGTTATACGATCGTAATATTAGCTTCCATACCCATTATTAAATTTAATGTCTTTAATACGTGTAATTAAGTCTTTTTCCCGCTCAACATTACCGAATTTCAATTGGTCATTATTACACCAATGATATGCTATCTTTCCCATTCGCTACCATTATGAATTGGCAAAAGAAGAACTATTATGGTGAGATTGAAACAGTTCGATCTTTCATTTCTAATTTTGGTGAGCAAACATGATTGCTGCATATTTAAAATTTCGGAACTGTATTGAATAATACTTCACCTCTTATGTCTGTAAGCCTCAAACTGCAAATATCAATATCATTTTCAATTTAACGACAAAGAATTTACTTAAATCCACATCACAAACCTATAATTTCTAGGATCGTGATATATCAAAACAATTATGGGAAGAATATCCTTAAAATTTTGATCATATAACTTAATAAAACCAGTTTCTAGAACATTCTATGCTGTTTATAGCCTCTGTACTTTTTCGACTCCCACATACCAAAAAATGGGTTAGATCTTAACGTTTTGTGTTATGAACTACTAGCAAATAGAGTTCTATGATGATCTTCTAGCATGTTTCAATCCAGAACTTTCCATTGTCATCAATTTTGACGAACTGCTTTATAGCAGTCAGAAACACTCGCAATCACATTCTACTATGAAATCATTACTCACTAGCACTCAACAACGCATTCAGAAACCTTTTGATTGTTACTCTTTACATACATACATACATAAACACACGCCTTTTTCCCAGAAGAGGTAGGCAGACGTACTACCAGGACACTCGCATTTCGCTTTGTATGTTCCATCCCATGATGTAATATGGGGCGAGCCTATCGCCATACCGGGACAAACAAATACAATACAAATGACTCCAGGCTGATAATGAATAGAAAAATCTAATATCACTGCCCGACCCGGGATTCAAAGCCGGGACCTCAGCTTTGTAATCGTACCTTAATACAACTACGCCTCCAAGGCAGTCACTTAATTTTTAATCCGTTTATATTTAACCAGTACTGGTGATCTCAATTGAGAGGTTCCAAGCTTCAGTCGACAATGCGGACCAGTAAAACCTTTAAAATTCTCGTAAAATCCCTCTAGTATGCATTTACATAAACACATTAAATAGAGAAGTTCAACATGTTCTCTCAACTGCGTGACGTGTACTAAAAGCACTGTTCTATCTTTTATCGTTCATTTCTTTATCTATTGTGCGGTTAAATATGCTGTACAATGAAGTATGAACGAAGACACCGTGGGAGCTAATTCATTATTTTATAGATGGTAATGTGCATGCTCTGTGTCTTCTTATTTTTTACTTCTTCTTAATTATTGATTGCTATGATTTCGAAAACTTAAAGACGCTTGGTGTGCTCTTCTTTTGAGGTTTGCTCTCCGCCACCTGTGAACAATGAGGGATTTATTAAAACACAAAATAATGCAATGGACGTAAGACAATTCCACCGTTCTATAACTCAAGTAAACTTATTCATAACTTTAATCTTACTATATCTGTAAAAAAATATAAAAATTAGTTTCTGCGGTATAATGCCAAGAAACCATATACAAAACGACATCTAGCGGGTTAAATTGCATCAACATATAACATTAGCATTTACTGCTGATTAGCACTCAAAAATCCCTAATACTGATTTCCAACATAAAATATATAAATCATGGTTACCTATAACTACGCAATAAATAAAATACACAAAATGCAAAACATAGCATTATCCCTAACCAAGCAGACGAGACAAACACCTTAATTCAATATTAGTAAACAATTTTAAGTAATTCAAAGGACAAATGCCACTCATTCCTAGAAGGAATCGCACTGACGCGTCAATGTACGTGACTTGTGCAATGATTTTACGATCTGAATAGCAATTGTGCGTCATTTCAACGTCATTACCTGTGTGGTAATTGCCGTGACCTAATTTAGAATTACAGGGAAACTTAAGTTTAGACTTAAATTGGTATGGGGAAAACAGTGTTTTTACAGTAAATTACAAATCAGTAAGTTTACTAGTAATTTTTCAAGGATGAGCAGCACAGGTTTTGATCTGTTGATTGAAATTACATGAATGTAGTCTGAATTTTGGTGAAAAAATATTCTTAATAATAAAACCTTAAATTTTAGTAGTGACTCTTTTATTTCCAAATACTATTTAGAGTCCAATAAGGAAACTCGGTGGTGTCCCTTTCTTAACGGAAGTCTAATTTGTTTTCCTTGTTGACGTTTGTTATTGAGGATATTGTATTTTAATAACACCCTTTAATAAAGTAACAAATAAATCGATGGGATGAATAAATAAATACACTCAATAGTTCTACATATAGCCCCGACCTCACAATGAGGTAAAAGTCTTGCGTTTGGGGTTTCAACCTCTGAGAAACTTTTCTCTTTCCCAATATTCTTAAAAACAAATACTTATAGATCACAAAACAAAAAATATTTGTTTTAATGCGGTAATCGAAACCACAGCCTTTTTTACAGCATCATTACAACCTACTGCCTCCCGTAGGTTATCAAAAGAGGTAATGATATAGTCTAAAGCACTCACAGTTCTCTCGCCGAGCAGTAGTCGTGCTTTATCTTCTTCATGCGGCTCGGGCGCGGCGGCCGCGCGTCTGTGCAGTTGTAGCTTCTGACGAATAGCTTGCGACAGGATCACTCTACAACACAAACGAGTTTAATTATTATGAATTGCATTACCGAAAATAAAGATTAATAGTGGTAATTCGCGGAAAAGCATAATCAGGTTAAACAGCCGCAACCTTTTTAGAAGTTACAAAACAAGCCCGGCGCGTGCGTACATGCGTTACGAACGAACGCATAACGAACGTGCACGTCGCACTCAACGTGTGAACATGCCAAATAACGCCAATTTTACACAATGGATTTCAACTACTGGCCTGATGTGTTTAACTATTTCACCCCTACCAGAAACAAACTAGGATTCCATTATAGTTTCCTTTACATTTTTATTCTAATATGGAATAGTTCATCGCATTTTCCTAATAAACAATATATCATTAGTCCTTACCGCCTAGTGTCACTCTTCGTGGCCAGCAGCAGGTCCAGCCACGTCCAGGTGACATTGTGGTACTCCAGGGTGGGCAGCACGAGCGGCAGGTCCCGCACGTCCTCCAGGTTCTTCTCCTTGCTGCCCTTGTACGACACGCGCACCGGTACCTCCGGGATCTTGATGTATATGAACAGCTTGTTCTTTTCAGCGCGTTCCTGTTGGATGACAAATATAAATAAAGTTAATAAACACATTCAACAGCGATATATTCAATATACAATATTTATACCATAATAATAATAAAAAAAATTAAAAACCCTTTTTTTTTTTTGCGAAATTTTTAGTTACATTGTGTCTGAAGTCACTAATACTACCGGCTTCGTTTTCAGTCGCAGTCTGGATATACCCTGTATACTAAATCTTGGTTTCACTTGACAATATATTGTATTTTCTATCTATGGAAATTAGTAACAACGCGAGACTTCCAATAAAAAAAAACCCGAAGTCATTGACGGTCATTTGATTTGAGTTACACCACATAGTTTCGCTTCCCTTCACTCACCAAACCTTTTCACAAAAGCGAGTAATTATAAATACCGACCTTCATTTTTTCAACATCGTCCTTATCCCGCTTGTCCCTCTTGACGTAGAAGTTGGAGTTGGAGTCCTTGCTCTTCTTCTTCACCTTCTTGGAGCCGCTGGAGACCAGGCTGGCGGAGGAGGAAGGCCGCAGCGTACCCTCGGCCTCGTCCTCCGCGTCGTCTATCGCGTCGGGGTCACGCTCCGGGAAGCAGAACTTCAGCATTGTGTTGAAGAATTTCTTCGTTAGACCTGTGACAAAGATATATCCAAACAATATTTATTTTATTTAGAACCACGTAAGACTCACAAAATGGTGTTTTCGTCTTCCAACTGACAGTGAATGAATACTGCCTCCTGTAATACAACTGCTTACTTACCACGGGTGTGGTATCGGAGGGCCTTCAGTTCCTTTATGACCATTGGCTATAGAAAAAAACACAATTGGACACCAACCGAACTTTGGTGCTTGGTGACTTTCTCATTACCCACTATTACCATCAGGAATATTTGTTCATAACAATGAATGACTGCATAGTTAAGTCAGTCAACTCACCGATGCGTATAGGCACGATGTTGACCTCAAAGTGTTCTTTGACCGCGATGCCTCCCACAGGAGGTCGGTCCCGGCAGAACACGCGCAGCGCCGCGCGCCGCGCCAGCGGAGCCCGCCCCGACGGCTCCTGCGGCACCAGCACCTGCGCACACACACGCTGCTGTACCTCCAACACAAACACTTCACATACTGCCAGTCAGCTCATATAGAGGCGTGGCTATTTAACATTAAAACTTTTAATCAGACCAGCCTAAAAAGGGTCTCTATTGAGGCAGTAATTAGATGGAAATTAAATGATGAATCACTTAATATTGAAAAACGCAGCCAACATGAAAATTATTTATGAAGTCACTGTTAATCATAGACTTGTCTTCATTTTATCCGCCGATGTTGTTAATTACCAGTGCCCCTAGCCGGAACATTTTGAAGTATCGTATAGTAATTCTCATATAGTAAAGTAAACGTTTCCCGCTGTGAAATTTTAGTTCCAAATACGCTCACAATGGCGCTGTTTAAATTCCCATAAAAAAAATTACTATTACTATTCTATTACGATACTGCAAAATGTTCCGGCTAGGGGCACAGAACTGCTAGACATAACAATATCAAAGATTTCTGTTAAAACTGGTCGTGAATTAAATCAGATGCTTCCATTTTATCATCTAGAGGTGAAATTATCTTAGTTTATATTGTCCACCACCCTTACCAGCGTGGTATGGTACATACCAATTCTCCTGTGAAGTGGCATCCCCGCGCCCAGCAACGGAACGTACAACAGCTGATAATGTTAGTAAAGTCAGCTAATATATGTTCCACTACCCGGCACTAATAGGGTGTGATGACGTCACAAGTATGGGCGCTGCACCACGCAGACCAAACGTTAGTGGACTTTGTTAGTAACCAATCAAAATCCAAATCTACTCTCCATACAAAATATATACATGAAAAATGTTAAAAGCGACATACATACGTATTTATGGCTTGCCCAGACAAATAAAATACTTCAATAAGAATACCGACTTCACATAAAGTGTTCAAGAAATCTCTCAACTAAATAAAACATTATCGTTTAGAATTTCTCATATTAAGATGGCGCTCAAAATGTTTAGAAACTGATTTTATTTTTCTGGATAGGCTACACTATAAATATAATATTAAGAAAAAGTTTAGTCAAAGGTTAATAAGTGGATAAATACATACATTTTAGTAATTACATCCATCATTCCAGCCAATAGAATGCACTTTGAGTTCCAATACATTGTAGTTCGACCATTTCTTACCCTGTTATATTCCACCTCGACACAGAAAAATACTTTGACTATTGATCGCAAAATCACAATTTGTGTTATAATGCCAGAAGAAAACAATCAACAGGCCACACTTCAAAATTGTTAAGGGTTAATTTGTAGTTATTATATTTTCACTTCAATATACATGCGATTTTAGTTATAAATTAAGGTACCATTACACAGGTGTCAAGACAAATCATGGTTATTTAAAAAAGTAGAAATGCTTCGCACATACCTCTGGGAAGGGTTCGTTGGGCAGTAGGTTTTTGACGCTCACGTACCCTACCTCCAACTGATGTTCTACAGAGTCATCCGATCTCGATGTTTTTGTGTACCTGTATACAAGGTAATTGGTGTTTTATATCTGGAATCTTTATTTCATGACCTAAAATTATAAATAAATACACCCACCCAACAGTCAATACATAGTCCTGATCCCACATTAAGATCAATTAAGTCTTGTGTCGCAGGTATCAGAACTACGAGAGACTTTTCGGTCTCACAAACACCCAGACCCTAAAGAAAATTTTGTGAGCGGCACAAACATTTCTCTTGGTGCGGGGATCGAACCCGCGGCCTCTCGTTTCACAGCCGGTGTCTTACCAACTGCGCCACGGAGGCTGTCAGATATCAGATCAATTATCTTTATAAGGATTTCAGTCATTGAAAAAAAAGAAAAAAAAGAATTGTTCTACTAATTTAATAGCGACTAATGTTTAATTCAACAAATCATAAGATCGTATCTAAGGCGTGTTTCTATCGAAATTTTGTGATGTAAATAAATAATTATAAGTTTTTCTATCATCAACGTAACCTTAGAATATCATGACATATTTAAAAAGACGAAGAATACATTGATAACGTTTTTAATAGTATATCGATAAATATGAAATTCAACTCTACCCTACCAAGTAGTATGAAATATAACCAGTAACGAAGCGCATACTGACAGGAAGTTAGTAAGCAGCAGATCGGCGATGCCGAGCTGTCCGTCGGCGTCGGTGAGTCTCCAGCGCGCGGACTTGAAGCAGATCTCGTTGTAGCGGTGCGGCGACGCGCGCGACGTGCGCGGGGCGGGACCGCCGCGCCCCGCCTCGCGCCACGCGCGCACCATCGCGTCCAGCTCCTCGCCCAGCGACCACACGCACTCCTTGCACTCGTTCACCTGCGTCACGCCACCACACAATGACATTCTACAGATCGACGAGACACGTCATAGAAATAAAGTGCCCCCGTATTTTTAAAAGCACACTGCCGACATTTAGTTCATTGACTATTACAAAAATGTAACTTCAGACGATTTGCTTTCGGTTTACGGCGAAAAGTCAAAATAAATTACTTAAAAACGTATCCGATAAGGCGTACTGCACTGTCACTGTCACGAAGCAGACTGCTTCATGTGTGATGCATGCACCGCAACTAGGTGGGACACATTTTGCGTACTGAATGTCTTATCTTGTGTAACATTGATATCGATGCCACCACCCCACATTAGTGTCATACTCCATCGAACTAACTCACTTATGTAAAGGAACAGTCTCGTTTGTTGCATATACTATTTAATAAACATCTTAAACAACAACATTTTACCCATAAAATTAAGTCCGTTGAGACACATCATTTTGAATTTCCATTCTTATAAAATATTTAAAACAGAGTATCGATACATCGTACATAGTGTTATACATATTATATTGCGTATTTTACATAATACATTCGTTGTGTTATACATACATGTGCCTAATTATATTGTTGTTATTACTTTTTGATATTTTTAATAGTAGATTTCTTTGTATTAATTCGAGGAACGGTTTCGGAAGGAACACCGTTCACTAAGTACGGTAGTCGCTTATGTAGTGTCCTATCCCCATAGTAATTGTGGACCCTTGGTACAACGTATTTTCCCTCCTGACTATCAGTTACAATACAACCACTTCAAACTCGACAATACCGATTTCAAAACCTTATAATAAAACTAAATAAGTACCTGATCATCTAAGCTCTTCAACTCCGCTAAAGCAACAGGATCGTTTCCAGTAATTGATCTGTTCTTTAAGTAATATTCCTTTTCTAAACGCCGTAGTCTTGCTAGAGATTCCCGAACCTGGTAATGACAACAAAACAATTATAATTAGTTTTATACATACCAAATTTATTTTTAACAATAATATTTATGTTAAAGAAAGAAAATCTAATTATAAATTCAAAATTAAGTAAGAAATCAAGAAAATATAACTTGCCCACCTTAAGATTTACACTATTTTGCGAATGTTTTATCAGACACCTCGACTAAGCATGTCTAAGCTATAAATAAGTAGACAAGAAATGCGTATTAACCTTTTCTACCTAGTGCCCGACACGCATACGATATATGCATCACATCCAGCATCGACAACTGCCTCGATATTAATTTAACGACCGTGCCTGTGTCCTCTGACTCCGCCTGCTGGACAACGTCGTTCGCCAGGAGTAACAACGCCTACTATATCGAGCTATCGCCGCGTGTACCTGCGTCTGCAGCTTGTGTATGAGCTGGCGCGGGTCCTGGTCCTGGTGCAGCTGCAGCTGGAAGCGCATGCGCGCGCGCCGCTCCAGCGTGCGGCGCCGCTCCGGCTCCACGTGTAGCACCACGTTGTTCACCACATCCAGCAGCATCGCGTACTACGCACACAAATTATTATCAATATTATCGACTAACATTATAGCTAACAGATCTATAGGCTCGTAATTTTAAAGATTTCAGTAAGTTGCGAAATCAAAGCAGATTTATGTAAATTAACTGTTTGACCATGATATAACGAGATATTAGATATTTTTGTAGGTATAAAGAGAGTGAGATGTAGGTACCAGCATTCGAAAATTATATTATGCCCAAACCCACATTAATCTACCAAGACCTGAAATTTTGTTTGATCGAATATAGAACATTTGTATCTCTATAATACATCACACAATACCTTCTCGCTAACTACACTACAGCGACTATTGAAACAAGACATAACTCGATATAAACGAATGAGATAGTACCTGCAGCGAGTTGGTGCAGACGTCCAGGTCGTGGTGCATGAGCGTGAAGGAGTCGTAGGGCGGGTGCGCGTGCGGCCAGCCCGCGCCCGCGCCGCCCAGCGGCTCCGCCTCCTCGTGCGACACGTAGTGGAACTCGCACGCGCAGCGCGACACGATGCGTTGCAACTGGGTACGACAAATATCGATATTTTTGCACATGTCTGTAGTAAAAATTGTAATAATGGTGGTGGGGGCTTTAAGTATTTTATAGCATTTTAATTTGAGATATGACGAATAACTAGTGTAGTAGGTAAAGAAAAAGGTGGGAATAAAGGTGGGACGGTAAATACGGTTACTAAATATTTTTTACTTGAATGCTTTAGAATTTAGAACATCAAAGGTCGTATTTTAATTAGTAAAATCCCCATATATCAACTTTTATATTGTACTGTTCTTCCAAGAATGAAGTCTACTGAATTAAACACAGTAATGAAAAATTGAAGGGTTTTACCATCGTTTTAACAAGTTACCTGAGCAAGCCCGGTATCTGCACTAGGTCCAACTGTCCGTCCTATAACACCTCCAGCAGAATGGCCGCTGCCTACGAGTCGTGGCACATCAGGTAGCGTACTGATCTCTGTGCCCTGCCACCGCTCTTCAATCTCTTCCACTGACACCCACTGGATGTTTTCTATCGATAAAATATGTATTAATAAATTTAAATCAAATTTGAATGTCTTATAAAAACGACGAGTAATAAATAGGTAATTAGAAATTATGTTTGTTTTTTCTCATAACTGTATTATTGTTTCAGAAGTACTAAGTATTAATGCAACATATATGACGATGTTTTTATTTCGTGAATATCGATCTCTTTTTTTAGTCATTCCATTGCACTCGAACTTAAAAAATTAATGGCAAGTAGGCAAATATAAAAATCCTTCTGTGATTATCATATGAAATCGTAAGATAAAGCCATGTATACATATCGATAAAGAGATCAAAAGCAGTGCGAAGTATGTTATTACCGTGCAGTCTGCGCGCGTCAGCCGCGAGCGCGGACACGGTGGCGTAGTACTGCATGGCGGTGAGCGCGCCCGACCACGCGCTGGCGGGCGGCGCGCGGCGCACGCGCTGCCGCACCTCGGCGCGCGCCGCGCACACCACCACGTAGCCGCCGCTCTCGCTGCCGCGCAGCGCCACTTGCGAGTTCACCAGCTCGACTGCACGCATCGAAACAACAACATAGAGCAACGCTATCCAACACTACTGCATCGCTTTGTTATATTACTTTGTATTTCATTTAAAGATTCTTTCGACGTCATAATGACCATTACCACCATTATGAACATTGATGTATCTATGGCATTAAGCACAATGTATAAGCGAGTACAGACTGAGGCAGGCGGTGTGCGAGTTGTCGTCGTCGAGCAGGTGCCGCGTGTGCAGCGGCGCGGCGTGCGGCGGCGCGTCGGCTCCGCTGAGCTCGTCGCTGAACACCACGGGCGCCTCGCCGCCCGCCTCCGCCACCAGCGCCGCCAGCATGCCGCCGCCGCACGCGCCCACGCCCGCGCTCATCTGCACACGCACATTTCACATGTCACTACCAATAAATATCCTGCATCGACAGTACCCGCAGTCAGTAATATCTTATTGCCTTATGTTTCAATTTGAATTAGAGGAGCAACACATTAATGATATTTTAAAGACTTGTAGGTGTTCTATCTATTTGTCAAATTGACTACAAGCAACGGTTACCATAGTGACATTTACATTATCACCAATAGCAATCGAAATAGGTCATGCGTAAAGGGTGCGTGTAACAAAAATATAATAAGTTCTCACATAATATAAAAAATTACATCTACACGTGCACATGGTCACAACGTACTTAAACGGTGTTAGATTGATTTTATCATAATATAGAAATATTAATATACCTGTGATGAAGACGAAGGCGGTGGAGATATCACATCGGCTTCACGTTGATGTTTCGGTGACGTTGCCGGCTGCTCTTCCTCTTTAAGAGCTTTTGTAGACAAGTTCTTCTTCAATTGCTGCAATATTAATTAAACTATAATAACAACTTCCTCTCAATATCAAACAGCATTATTCTTAAAAAAAATATTACGATCGGCAATTAAAATAATTCTTAATACTTTAGTAATACGACATCGATATTTTTTATACGTCACACTGATAAATCACAGTACATTTGTCTTATAGCAAACAACACCTAAAATCACAATATTAGCACATAAATAGCACACCATTTACCCATCAATACCCCACCTGATTCTTAATATAAGTGTCGATGAGCGCAAACGCGAGATCCCGGTTAAGTTTGGTCCAGGCGCCGCGCAGGTCGTGCACGGCGAGGCGGTGCGCGGGCGCGGGCGCGCCGCCGCCGCCCGCCTCGCGCCCGTACGACACGCGCCGCACCGACAGGCAGTAGCACTTCTCCATCGTCGCCGGGACTAATGTCGACAACTGCACATACAATCAACATTCTACAAATCGAGATAACAACGGTAACAAAAATTAAAAGACCAATCGATCCATTGTGAATTGATTATGTGTGTTTGATTTTTGTTTAGATCATTGGAGTCGGTTGATAGCAAGCTTTTACACTGTTTATAATAGTCAAATCACACTCGAATTAACTAAGTAAATTTTTACAAAGATTATCATGATATTATAGATATGATCGTAATAATAAAGAATTTAAACTCATAACGAACTAGTTTGATTGGAATAAAGATAGAGAAATTCCCATAACTATTTTGAAACTCTTTATTTTTGTACTTTAAACATCAACCTTATTATAAGCACATAAATGATTTACCAATAATAATATGATAGCAATGCGTTTCATCGAGTACAATCAAGAGCCTAAACAGTTTAATTACCTCATCACCTTCCTTATCTTCGTTAGCAGACGTAAGAGTCTTGAGCCAGATTTCAGCGTCATTAATATCACAGTTCATGTACACAGTGGTCCAGTTGGCGCGAGGTCTCCGTACTAGTCCGTCCGAGGTGGGAACTAGAGTGAGTCGGTGCTTGGAGCCACAGTTCACTCGAGCTCCTAGTACTTCGATACCGCGTTGGAGGGATGATGATGACCAGTAGCACACCTGGGAAGAAGGCGAAATTTATTACAATTTAGTGTTTATTATCTAGATTTGAACGATAAAAGCTAGAACAATAATATCGATAAATTAAATGAAATATGATAAAGGAATAAATCGATAAAATATCGAGCTCAATTGTGATGTATCTGAAAAAAATAATACAATCAGCCTGTGCCTAAAAAACGGACATAACATTGGTGTCGACATGAATGAATTTGTCACCAAAAGACCCTGCAATTGGACATCGATGCCAATTGCAATGCCGATGCATTAGCTGTACAACAAGCCTTTTTTTTCTGGGATTCTTTGATTATTTAACCACATCGGTAATACAGGCTAATCCTAGTGTATATACAATAACTTTAAATTAAATAATAAAATAGACCGTACCTGCAAATTATGAAGCGTGACGGAGACACTGACGCTGCGGTAGTGTCGCGACAGTTGTGGCTTGCGCGGCCGCACGTTACTGAACAGGCGCCCGCGACGAGTCGGACGCGTGATGCCAGATAGAATCAACTTTAGACTCTCGAACCATCTGTGATTATTGTAAGATTTTTATAGGCCTTTTAGTAGGTTAGTTTAAGTAGTGTACAATACATGACTTGGGACAAATTGTCGACTTTTTTGCAATATTTTAGTGTTAATATTGGACTGTGGCGTTACATATCTGATCTTAGCATAAGCCAACGACATTTGAAATGTATTGTAGTAATAAGTAATTAATTAAGTGCTTAAAAACGATACCAAAAAAAAGTAAGGATTACCTGAGGGTACTTCCGTACAGTAGAACAACCGGCCCGTGCTGGTCTTTGTCGCTAGGTTTCGTTTCTATACTTAAATGCAGATCGAGTCCTTGAGAACGAAATGCCCTGTATGAATCATGCTCCTGTAAATTATAACTGCAGTTTAACAAAAACTCAGTGTTTATTAAAACTAAATTAATTAAATAAGAAAGGGACATAGAAATCAATTACCGAATCTCATACAGTTGTTCGATACAGCCAATAATTTGAGAGTTTTCATAAACTGTAAATTGTATTTAATAACTCAAGTAAGTTTAGCGGGCAGCCTAGCCGGTTCTCCTCTTGGAAAATGATCACAGATGTTCATCAACATTCATAACACTCGGAACATTGGCACTGTGTAGCCAGCTTAAATGCCGGATGGGACGGATGGTGGCTATTGAGCAAGCACGTGAGTGTAGCACCTGGTTGCTGGAGTACTCGGGCAGGCGGGTGGGCGCGCAGGGCGCCACGGCGAGGTGGTCGCGCGCGTCGGCCACGGCCAGCCAGCCCAGCTTCACGCCCAGCCGCAGCGCCGGCACCACCACCACGCGGCAGTCGTCGTACTTGCTGGCCGTGCGCACCAGCACCTCCAGCGAGCCCAGGAACCCCAGCTTGCCTGCGCATGCACACCACAACATAATAAATAAATAAATAAATAAATACACCCAACAGTCACATACATAGTCCTGACCCCACACTAAGATCGAGTCTTGTGTCGTGAGTATCAGAAACTACGAGAGACTTTTCGGTCTCACAAACACCCAGACATAATAAGCCAACAATCTCTACAGCGGTCTATCAAAGTACATTTCTACTTCCTACAACCTTAATTAGGTCGTCTGTCGATGTTATGAGTGGTTCTTATAGAAAAAAGAGTGTACAAAATGCTCCGAATATTCTCAAACAATAACGTGACGTGGATATCAGAAATCATCATCATCGCCTTTTCAATCCATGAATTTCCTTGACGTTCCACCGCTAAGTTTTCCAAAAATCGATGCTTCTTTATACTACTGGTAAAATCATAAGGCACTGGTCGCTTTAAAATATTTGGAAGAATCCATATGTTCAGCATTAGACTTCCTTCGGGAAGGATGATAATGACTACTCGTATTTCAATAAATCAAAAAACACACCATTAGTCCAGTCAAGCACAAGATCAGTCCAGGTGACCTCCATCTCCTCAGTGGTGTTGTAGGGATCCAGAGACACGTGCAACAGACACGTGAACTTGGCGCAGTTCACTGTCAACCGCCCGTGCATGAGCAGGCGGACTTTATCCCACCACGCCAGCGGAGCCGACGGGTCCAAGGATGGGCGGGATACTTGGTCGAATGCTGGAAATCATGATATAGATGTGAGGGTAGATGATGACAGCAATTAAAAATGCAAAGTAATTTAACTAGCAATAGAAAACATAAAAATTACAATGAATGTAGGACCTTTTTACTGTCGACTATTCTATCGATATTTAAAATAATTAACATATATAAAAACACTATAGTTGGACCAGCGGAAATCAGGTCCAAGTAGAGAGTCCAATTGAAGAGTAAAGAATCCTAAACACGTCGACTGCAATTACGATTTATTTGACTCCCTCACATAAACACACAACAATAAGATCTAATTCATATTAATTAATAGTTACTTACAAAGATTACAATGTGCGATAACAGGTTCCCAACAGGGTCCGAAGGCGTAGCTGTACTCGGCCATCTCGCAGCACAGGTCGTAGTACCACTTGAGCGGCATCATGCTGCGCTCCAGCTCCACCTCGCCCCACGGCTCGCCCTGGTTGATTACTACTGTTCGCACCGCTGGGAATGAGATTAAAGGGCGGTTAGGAGATGTAGAAGTTTGATAAGTGTTATACGTCTTCACAAAAGGTAGATGGATGTCCTGATAAATGATGAATGAAGTCGATAATTCCTCGTCACTTTAAACAGATATGTGTGGAATTCCTTATGGTATGCGTACATTGAGCAACAGATTAATGAATGACCTGAGTTGATGATAATCTTCATTTAGGAATCGATAGTGGAATAAATGGTTTACCCAATAGTTCGTATCTTGGTAAGTTTAACGTATCCCTTAAATTCTAAAAAAAAAAAGGTAAATGGAATTGAAAAGGATATAGGAAGTCCAGATATGGTTGACCCTTAAATAATTAGAAAGCCACACATATAAAACTAGTATTTTTTGAGGATTTTCTGCTTTAATTTCTCCCCATCTATGGTATAAATACCCCTCGGCGGCGGCTGTTCCTCGGCGCCCATGAGCGTGCCCCACATGCGCAGGTCACTCATGTTGAGCAGCGGCTGCGGGAAGTCCCTCAGCAGCAGCTGCCACTGCGAGCACGACAGGTTGATGCTGCGGCACCACAGCGTCGAGAACTCCACGCCGTCTTCAGGCCATGGACTAGAATAAAAAAAGTTATTTAATTTGGTTGGGTAATAAGGTAGTAAAAGAAAATCGAATTTAGCGATTATAACTATCGATATTTATATCGGTTCACTTCTTATATTGCTTTTATTTATTTACACTTTATTTTACATCAAAAAATAAAAATACTAAACAAAACACTTAAACTAAATGCACAGTATAACTGGCGGTCTTATCGCTGTTAGCGATATCTTCGACACAACCTTTGGATGGACTGGAGTGAAAAAAAGTTGGAAAACAGGGTTAAACAAGCCAAAAAAAGTATTTAATATAGGTTTTATAGTACGACCCAAAGTGACTAATGCCGATGATAAATGTCGACATATTCTATCGACATAATAATGTGCTGTGTGTGTGTGTGCTTGGACCTAGATATAGTTTGAATGTTATTGAAACTAGACACACTATTGTTGGTCCTCACGTTGGGTTTTAGATGCTACTTTTACTTTCTACCAGCAGATAATATAATGTGTTTGTATGGAGAGTGGAGACCTGTCGAAGTCGATGTCCCGGAGCCTGCGCTTGGCCCTGTCGGCGCCGTGCAGCGCGGGGTCGGCGAGCGCGAGCAGGCGCAGGCGCGCGAGCGTGCAGGCCACGAGGCGCGTGCGCGGCGGCGGCGCGGCGCGGCTGCGCTGCACGTAGATCTGCGCGTCCTTGTGGCGCAGCGCCGAGTACAGCTCCTCCACCTTGCCGGCCGGCAGGAACAGCTGCGGCGCGCACAGCTCCGCCACCTGATACGAGCGTGCCGTCGATAACTGCGTTTAGACTACACTACAATTCTTTGGTGCTCTGTGTGACTCATACCATCGTTCAAAAAACATATACTAAACGAATTTACATAAAAACACCTGTTCTAAATTGTGTCATATTAGTAATTCTACACGAAACAAATCGATTATTTTAAATACTCTTTTACCATAAAAACCAGTTTATTAATCAAATAACATACTAAAATTTCAGATGTGAGCTTACCTTGGCATCCAACATAGTCCGTCGTTTCTGACTCTCTTTATACTCATCTTCTAATAGCTCATAGTTATCGCGCAGTTTTACTTCAAACGGATCGTCACTCATTTCTATCAGCAGCTCTTCAATCTGTAAATACAAATAGCCTTTATAAAGTTAACAAATTTAAATATTTATCAACCTTTTGCCAAGCGCTTTGAAATTTATTAAAACTACAGTGTTATTGTGAAAAAAAAAGATTTAAAGATTTGGCCTTACCTTGATATGTAAGTCACTCGGCAACGGGCTGTCAGCAGTGAAAGGTTTCTTTTTGATGCCGTGCACCATTTTAACCCACTTGAAAAGCGACACGAAATCTCCTTGCACCGCTTCCGCGAATCTGTGTTTGTACGGGAATATCACCCTTATTGAGTCGATGTTCACCGCCCTGCGAAGAAACATTATTATCTTTACATACGAAGGGAATTTTACACTACTACTAGTATAGCTCTGTGTTTGTTCTACTTGATTGCGCTCGACAATTGCCATTTATGCGTATTTGAAAACTCGATATAGAAATACGACGAAAATAATGATAAAATAAATAATGATCATACGGATGTCTAAGTACATGCTAAAAAGTACAAAGTTTTATAATCATTATCAAACTCCCAAAAAATACCCAAACAGAAAACTGACTAATCACTAAAATTTTATGGAGTTTCGTAACTCTCCTTTCCAATAAAGTACATCGACTTACCAAACTTTATTCCATGTTAGAACAAAGTGTTCATTTGCCTTCCTTTCGACGCGAACTTCATGGTCATCCGTCGCTCTCTCCATGGAGTATCCATCGACAGATATCAGGTCGTCTCCATTTAGCACCATGTGTAGTTTACTCCATACTATCGATAGACCGGCTTCGTGGTCGTATGATATCGTCATGTCATCTGTTGAGTAAATATCGATAAATAAGGAATCACCATACCTTAAAACTTTCTTCTTTCTATTATAATAAATCTGACGTCCTTGAATTTAAGACAAAATTAATCTATTACAACACAAAATACTATCTTAAGACATCATCGATTATTAAACCGAGTCAGAAATCAAATGATTCAATAAATTATTTTACTTGAAGGTTGATAAACTCACCAGTCCCAAACAGCATATTATTATGTTCCGATAAAATCAGCCCTAAATTAGTTTCGCCCTTAAATGAAACTCTCCAGTCTAACGCTCTCTTTCTCACACTCGTTGGCTTTTCAATATCGCCGTCTCTTCTCATCATTATCAGTCTATCTCTAAAACCTCTGAAAGCCCTGACAAAAGTCAATATCTTTAGGTGCAGGTTCGCACTCCACTCGAAGTCTACATTTTCTATGAACTGGAAGTCGAGGAGTGCTGAATGCCTTTCTTTTGAGGGTACATGTTCTATTCTCGCCAGTTTCACGTGAAAGAACGTCGTCGGTATCTCGTCTGATCTTTGGCACTGCATGTTATCTAAAGCAAAAAATATCGATAAGAATCGTTATGAAATACACAATATCGATAACATACATTTCTCTGTGTCGATTTTGTATTTAAAAATAAAGACATTAATTTGGAATTTTTCAGTTTTCTCGACGGAAATATAGATATAAACCATTTCACAAGCAACAAATCACCATGATTTCTTGCATGAAAGTAGTAAGTGTTCATATATGACTATTTGAATCAGATCTACATAATTCCAAATGAACAAAATTACTAAATATTAATTATCCAATTTACCTTTATAAGGCACCATATCGACCACCTTTAACCCCGACACAACTGCCCCAGACTTATTTATAGTCTTCTCTAACGTCACAGCGTCTATCCTGGTCATCAAGCATATGTTCTCATTCACAATCAGGAAGAGATTGATATGGGAGAGGGCTACATTAACCGCTATATTAATAGGGGAGTCTATGGGATCGACTACGACCTCTGGTTTCGGAGGAGACTTTGTTCTGTAAAGGTCTATACATTCAGCCAGGCATATTATTGTTTCTGCGATTGTTGAGCTCCATTCTAGGCGGAGGCAGTCCATCATTGCTTCAACCTGTGAAAAAATGTTTAATGAAAATCTATGCCTGCATCAACCAAGATTAATATTAATGGAAACTAAATTAAATACACACATGTTGGTATCCTTGATAATATAGAGAACTTTAAAGTAAGCTAGCTATAACAATATTTTTTTTACTACTAATCAGGCTACGTGTTGATCCCGAAATTAAACCAATCGTAATAAAAACAATGGTGGGCGTGTCAATAAAATTTTAAACTGATTATTTTATTTTCGTGTTTGATCTTTAAACGGTGATCAAAACGCTTTATTAACTACTGACTATTAACAACTCTGCAACTTTAACTACAAGGCCCAACACATGAAAGTGTGGGGTATAGGCAGAAGGCTAGTTGTGCGGGTAGACCTTGGAGTCGCGGGGTCCGTGGCTGCCCCACTTGACGAGCGCGACGGCGAGCAGCGCGGCGCCCCAGGCGTGGCGGCGCCGCGGCGGCGCGTCCCGCAGCCGCAGCCCCGCCGCGCCCGCCGCCGCCCAGCCGCCGTCCACCAGCAGCTCCGCGCTCCAGTGCCGCCACCCCACCACCAGCCGCGCCATCGCGCACCGGTACGCCTCCTCTGCAACACACCACACGTCATTTCATACGTTCATCTTTGTCTTTTACCATATACATTTTAGGCCAACACACTCTAACACGCCTGAAGACTAAAATATCGATATGTTACGTACGTAACAAACATGATTAATCGAAGTTAACCTACGTCAATAATCGAGTTATTTGACAAAATTATATCGTGCAAATTGAAATATCAGCTCCTGAGAAGACAAATCCTTATGTAAATATTATGCTTCATCGAAAATATTTAAGGCAGTACTATAAGTAGTCACAAATGTAAGTTTTGATCAATAACACATGAAAATGTTATCTTCATCTCATTGTATTCGTAACCTTTAGCATCTATCACCATTGCTTATAAGATAATTTGTATGTGTTTCTTGTTCCAAATAAACTATATTATATTATTTTAACCATCTCTTGTTTCTTCTCTAGAACATGAATGTATAAATATCTGCACACTGACCTCTAGTATCGAGCAGCTGGTCGAGCTTGACCTTGATGCCGGCGCACCCGGCCGCCAGCGCGTGGTCGTCGGGCAGGCGCGCGTGCAGCGTCACGGCGCGCAGCTCCGCGCAGCCCTGCACCACGCACGACGACACCACGCGCGACAACCACGCGCCCGCGCCGCCCGCGCCGCCCGCGCCGCCCGCGCTCGCTGTGTATACGCACGAACGTTCAGTAGCACGTAGACTGTGACGTATGCGGCTATCAATCGCCGCGCATGAACGTTGGATTTAATATTTCCTAGTCGATCGACATAATATATCAACTTATAAGTGATACAAACCGATAGCACATACATTTATAAAATTTCAATGAAACAATGACGTCAAAGTTCATGAACGATGTTTCCAGTATAAATGAAACAAATACTTTAGAAATAAGATACTGAACAAAAATACAACTTAAAATCAAACAAACATAACGCCATGCGACCAGTTACACTAAAATTCATAAATATATATGTGATGTTACATACGTGAAGGAGTTTCTTTGATCAGCATCGGCCTGCTCTTCAGCATCTTCTCTCTAACGGACGTGTACCATTTGAACACGTTCGCGTGGTTGTACGTGATATTCAGCGTACTTATTATCAAGTACAAGTTCAGTACAGCCTTCTCCAGCTGAAATTAATACAAGAGCAGTTTAGGCCACCGGCAAGCACTAATACTGTCTTCTTCCTTGGCTATTTAAAGTCATAAGTCAAGTTGAATATAGTTCCAGTATCGTGAACTGGTTTCCACGGTTTCGCACGTAATTTCAGGCGCTTTTCATCTCATAAACTTGCGCTTACAAACTTCGTTATTAAAGAAAAGTTCGGTATAGTGATCCATGCAGCTGTATCGCGTCTCAACCTGTAATCCGGTTAAGGCCAGCATAATGATATCGACCAGACAGTGGATTACACTACCTTAGCGTCAAGCTTCAACTTGTTCAAGAACAGCAGCGTCTCCTCGTCAGTGAGCAGCTGGTACTGGTCCACCTGGAAGGCGACGTACACCTGCGGCACGCTGGTCACGTGGCACCCGCCCTCGTCCACCTGCACCGACGCCGCGCTGAACCGAGAGTTCACCTGCAGAACATTATATTGGTATTGGCAGGTATTGATGATGGGCATCGATATTTCAATTTTATGGTGGGAGATAAAATAATATCGCATTTTAAATCATGCTTTAACTGGATACAATGAGGAATATAAAAGCATAAATAGTACTACTGTGTTAGTGACACTTCAATAATGCCTTTCAACTTTTTCTTTCTATTGCAGAAGATGAAATAATATCAGTTATAAAATATGCGTAGAATGACGTCTGGCGCCATTATATCGAGCCGTATGTCTTTTTCTCTTTTGAAGTTACACAAAATATAATATGGAAGTAAATAAAATTATATGAAATGAGTGTTTCAGAAAAAAATCCATATAACTGTTATGAAAGAACTTTTATGAAGAAAAAGAATTTACTTACTTGTAAACTCTGCAGCGACATTTCGAAGTTTGTGCGTGTACTTTTGTCGCAACAGCCTATTTTCGTTGTGTCTATCCTTAAACTAAAGATCTGAAAAAATGTGAAAGAATGTTAAAGACCTTCTTATATTTGGTGATATAATATGGCAGATTATTGTATAATACGGGCTCCTCACGACCGGGATGTTTGCACCACAGTTTGTACTTACTTGGGAAGGCTTACGTCTCACCAGGCAGTGTACGGTGATAGACTGAGTATAATATATGTCGGAATAATTAGAAAAGTGATTTTATTGTTATTATTTTGCAACTCATTTACTTGAAGGGATTTTAAAAAGAAGATTGTCAGATGATGGTTGAATGACGGACGACGAAAAGATGTGATAAATTATTAAGATAATTTATTAAGATAATTTATTAAGATTGTATAATTTAAAAATAAAGCATTTCGTGAGAATTATACGTTTGGTTCTTTTGGCTGGTAAATATCCTTCATATATTATGTATATTGTATACCTTTGGTATCACAGGCGACAGTCTCGGTATGAGAGTGGATATGTGGTCCTCTGGTGGTTTCGTATGAACGGGGACACTCCTGCGTCCGCCGCGCTTCTGCATAAACTGATACAACTCGTCTTGGAACACTATTACTGTGTTGTTGATCGACGCGTGGATCTTCTGCAAATTACATACCATAAAAACACTCAACATTTAAGCATATAGTTCTGATTCTACAGCACTTTATTGTTGCGGGTGTCGAGGGTCTAAAGCATTTTGATAAGTAATTTTTGTAAATTTACCTCCAGCAAATGTTTTTAGCATGATTTAGCATTCGCATGATTCATTGAATACTACCTTTACATTTCTGTATATTAAAATTTACAAAACCTTGCGTACTTAATTATCATCATACTTCAACATTCAAAGGTCCGTCAGCCTTCACGGTGCCCTCAATCAGCAGACAACAGGAAGCCTCTCCCAGGCACTCTGTATTCCTCAAGACCCTGGCACTAGCCCCCACGAGCTTGGTGCTGAACACGAGCGCGCGGGCCGGCCCGCCAGCGGCGCCGTCCGCGTGCACCTCCGACGCTCTGGCGTGGATCGAGAACGGGTTCTCCGTGTCCGCACTGTGTACGGTCACGGATGCGTTGAATACGTGCACGCCCATGAACTAAAATAAATAATACACCCAAATGTTACTTACATAGTCCTTAGCCCACACTAAAATGCAAATATTTCGTCATGGGTATTAGGAACTAAGAGATATTTTCCGGTTACACATTACTTGTGGATCACACAAACCGGCCGGCCCGGGATTCGAACCCGAGACGTCAGCTTTGTAATCATACCGTAGCACAACTACGACATCGAGGCAGTTTATGTGTAACTAATTTCTTATTTATCGATTAAAATCTATTATTTATCGACACACTGAGCGTTGATGCTGTAAAACACCCGAAGGTCTTTGAATATGATCGCCTTCTCGCAACTCTGTATAAGGTATATATATTTTTAATTATTCATATATAATAAAATTGACCTTGGTCAATTTAATTGCAGTTCATATTTTTGAATACATCACTAACTTTATTTTGATATTCGTTTGAAAATACATGACATTATGAGCAATCAAATCAACCATTAGAAATTATGCTAGTTGTGTGCGCAATATCAACATTACATTTCTGCTGTGATAAGAATCTGATATAAATATTGTTTGTATTGTAATTTTCCTACTACACACAACTATCACAATTAATGCGAACTGGGATGATACCAATAAGAAAAACATTAGTACATATTACACCACTTGTATTGAAGTTATAAATATATATTTAAAAAGATGTTTTGTTCTCAAGAACAGTAATGGTAGATCTCATCAGAATAAGCAGTGCCTTGCAGAAAAAAATTACTTATAATGTAATGATTAACTGCCAGTATATTGGTAATGTTTTTCAGAAATGTCACACATACATCAAAAACTGGGTAAACCTGGAAAGTGAACCTATGTCCCATCAGGTATGAGGCCATATTCATGGCTGCGAGACTTATAAGGTAATCACTAATCATCAAATATAGTAGATATTAATATCATGATCTAGACAACATTTCACAAAATAAAAGTTAAGTATGCCAGCATTATCATCATGAATGGTAATGATATAATTGTCTGTTAACCGCCAATTTTCTATCATCACACTTAGCATCAGTCACAGGTCTGTCACTTTGCTGTGCCTAAGTAAAATAATAACAAATATCCATCCATACCTGAGCAAACATGATCAGACTGGGCGGTAGCTTTTTATCTCTAAAATCCAACAGCTTCTTTTGTGCTAAGTCATTTAGATCTCTGTTTATCATCCTGGAGGCAAAATCTTCCTCAACTCCCTGTGAAGAGTTCTGCTTTGACAGCAGGGGCTTGAGTATTGTCTCCACAACAACACTGCGTTTCTCCTCCACATTGTTTGTAATTTCTACACCCCTAATCACAACCGAAACAAGTTTGTTGATTTCAGAGTTGAAGAAACTGCTTTGGAAGGATATTTCATCTATGTGCTGAAAGTATAACACAAATACATGTCATGATATGGAATCAAGCCATTCAGAGGAGTATACACCATGCTTTTTTTAATTTGCAACAAAAAGATAAACTTATCAGCTAGTGAAATGTCCTACAAAACTGTATAAACAGTTTGAATCCAGGATCAATGTCTAAATTCATTTATACATACAAGTTGGCTATTTAGAGCTTTTTAAGTTTCAACTTAATATCATTTTTTCAGATACTAGTGTTACGACCTCGGGCAAACTGTTGAATGTATGGAATAAGTTTTGTTAGTCAACAATGCATTGTCAATATGTCTTGTGGACAATACTCAGGGCCAATTGCACTAACTAACTTTGCCCATAACTTTGACTTTGAAAGTGTCAATCGCATACATTATAGTCTATCTAAACTAAGAAGTTCCATTTGACGTTTCATACTTTTAACGTAAATAACTTTGTGCAGACGTAACCCACACAATTTCAATAACACTTTCCGTAAATCCATGGAATTATGAAGCTATTCTTATATTATCACTAGACTTACAACCCATAATCACTAAATTTAAACTAGAATCCTTTAATTAAAGCAAAATAACCATTTTAAACATCATATTTTTTTTCTAGACGTCATTACAAAGTCACCTCGTTAGGTCTTTTACCGGTAGAGTCGAGACTATTCAAACGCATTTGTATACGCATAATCGGTAAAAATATTTAAATAATCGAGCAGATATAAAAGAGTTGTGTTTTAATTTTTAAAAATACTGAACTTGCAGCTAATAATAGGTATGCTGTCAACGAACATACATCAATAAATAATGAAATAGTAATATTAATACAAATTACTTTATTATTAAGTAATAGATTTGGATATTACAATGGAAATGAAGGCAGTATTGTAGGATACGGCACATATAGTGAGGAGGTTCCTCACTTTGGAGTATATGTATTGTATTGTATTGTATGTATGTATCATGTGTTCATAAGCATGTGCGTGATGTGGACTGGACTCAAAAAGTGTCTGCACCCGGGTGAAGCCGGGCCAGGCCGCTAGTAATAGATAAATCACTCCTTTTGTTCCTAAATATTAAAGTGACTTATGCAATTGTTGATGTCTCATTAGAATAAAAATGTTCATGAAGAAATAACCGAAATGATGTAAACTGAAAATATAAACTGTAATCGATTAAGAAATACAAGCAAATATTATCGATATCTCTATATAATCGGATATTGTAAGAACCGATTTATTTGACAGCATCCCTATTTCCCAATGTCAAATGGAACTTCTTAGTTTAGATAGGGTATAGCACTGTCAAATATGTCTCAAATGTATGGCGATGACATTGTCAACATTAAAGTTATTGTCAAATTTGCAACTAGGCCTTAATGTGATGCACACCAGTGACTATTTAACATCAAATAGTTCATTTGCTCATTTGCCTCCCATTCCATAAAAAAACAAAACACAAAATAGAAAAGTTTTGTTCAGCATCCAGCATTATGCCTAATTTATGGATATAAATAATTGATAATTCGCATGGAAGTTCCATTTAATTACATACATAATACACAAAACATTGGAATTAATTGTAAAAAAAACATCATATTAAAACATTGTAAGCAGCGGAAAAATAGAATGTATCCACTAATTCAACAGCAAAAAGATAAAATGTTTGTTATTAAATGAATTCGTATTAACAACTATTAAACCAATAACATTTACATCATAAAGCAGGGCATCAGTATCAGCAATTTATTTGTCTATAAAAAGCTTTTCTAGATTACAATAGGATTTATAGTGGCTAATTTTAAGTCAATCTCATTAAAAGTCAAAATGGGTTATTAAATAAATATTTTAAAAATAAAACATTCATGGTTTTAAATTTACTTTAGACATTTGTACATGAGTTCTCCATTTAGAATCTAAATGGTTCTATAATTTATCTGATTTATTTTATACAGTAGATACACATTTTTGAATTCTTAACATTCTAAAATCTTCCCTTTTAGGAATATTAATGACATTAATCTTTATAGCTTAGTTTTTTCTAATAACTAGTATCACTGCAAGTGTTTTGAAACTTTGGGCATTGTCAATAAATAGCTAATCAATATCATGTCATTAGAACATTAATATCCTCCAAAGTAAATAAATATCACCATGTAATCTGTGGCTAGGTGATTATTGACGTGTGTCGCTAACATATCGATTTCGGCTATGATACTTACAACTGAGTATCTGTCTTTGGACAAGCTAACATCCCTCAAAATCAGTTTCGGCACAGCAATCCTCCCTATTTTTAACTTTATATGGTACTTTCTCTTGAACAACCACGCTAACAGTGTCGGCAGCAGCCTATAAATAAATACGACAGAAATAAACGGTAAACAAAACAAAAACAATAATAGAAATTATCGATGTCATATATTATACGGCTCTTACCAAGATACACATGAGTATATGATTATAAAAATTAAACATAGTATCAAGAACACGTTCATTTTCGTACTCCCATATAATATCGATCGCTATTTCGCTAATAAATTGCGTAAATATGTTTCATTGTTGGGTGTATCTAGCGACTTAACCTACAAAACTGCAATCAACTGTCAAGCGTCATTTGAAATCGTTCAGAAATTGCAACTTTAAGCATTGTCAAGGTTATCGAAACCACAAATACGGAAAATATCATATTATTTTAATAACAGTATTATGACTGTACAGCTCTGTTCAATAGCTTTTTGTAATAACATTCATTTTGGTACTATACCTAATACGAATCATTTATTTTCACTATATTATTAATACATTTATTGTGGTGTTAAACATAGTATGTTTGGAAATGGTAATTTTGCCAATATTCTTGAGTCATTTGCGTTAACACTGCATCTATTTTTGCTTATTTTGTTATTTTAAAATAAACACTCATACATATGACGTAATATAAATTTTGCCATTACAACTATGTCTGTGCAACTATGTGACTCATGGTTGTTTCTTATAATAATTAATAAACCCACTAAAGTTATGAAGTATAATAATTGTCCTAAATAGTGTCGGAAAGTGAATCAGAATACCGAATAATATTTAAGCGTAACGTTTTTAAAGGATTTTTATCGTTATCCGTAAACCAAGCTACCAAACATTATATTTAGAGAAAGAAAAATAAAAAATATTTACTTTAAATTATTTATTAAACACTACATAAACTAACACATTTAGGACTAGATAGAACTTTATGGCCATGTTCTCTTTGCGTTATATCCCTGGTACTTCTTGCGCGCCTTCAAACCAGTCACGATTGTAGAGCTCTTGGGGAATGCAGATATACCATTAAACAGGGTATCTGTATCTGAAATACAAAATACATTAGTCAATAAAAGTAGTTATAACACAATGTGATTAGTTCATTGATGCTAATTGGACAATTTAATAATTAAATTGTCCAATTGAATCATCAAAATTCCTCAGCACTAAGCACATTACAAGGTAGAAGAATATAATAATTATTGCCTAATAGGTAACAAAATATGTAGGTAAACTAATAAAAAGAATATAAACAAAATATTTTTAAATAATAATACATATTTAGAAAACTAAATTAAGTATGTGTAAGCTTTAAACAGATTTTGACAAAAACTGAAAATGTATGTACAATGTAGATTATACATGTTATGTGTGTAGCCAACATTTACCAAACAAAAAGAAACTTAAAATGCAGCTATTTATAAAAATATAAAATATGGTTATGATACCTGGATGGAATCTAACATAGTTTTGTTGAACATGGAGGTTCTTGGGCAAGTCCATCTTTTGCAGAGCATCAAATGGTGTTGTTGTATCTACTGGTGTTGAATAGAAATCTCTGAGGTCATCTGAAAACATAAAAAATATATATAATAAAGGTTTGTTTTAATGGCAATCTATTTATGGTAGGAATCACAACAATATTCTAAAATTGTTGTCAGTTATATTTATTTTTTTTATGACTAGTTTCCATTTAACTATAATATCTGCCGACTGTAATAAGACGGGTATAAGTTTATGTATTTTGTAAAACAATGATTATTTATATGAGTAAAAAGGGTATTTTTTTAGTTGTCACTTTAATATAAGTCAAATTCATTGCAAATTTTGATTGAATTAAAGAAGTAATTTTAAAATTTTTGTTTGGATCTTACAAACCACTTTATAGCCTACTTGGCCTTTCTGACAAACAAGGCTTTGCATGTAAGGAAAATGTTGGGTACGAAGTATAGTTTAATTATTATGATTTTAATTTGAAATACTTTGGTTAAATGAACAGTAATCATATGATATTGAATCCCCAAGCCACTATGCCCTTTAAATAAGGAGATTAGATTAAAAATATAAACAGTTGAATTGTTATCACAGCTTACCTACTGATTCAATGGTATACAGCAATGAATTTGGGACACTGTAACCTGTTTCTTCATAACAGGCTTTCAAAACATTGAACTTTAAGTCGAGAGCTTCAAACTGTGAATCAGGAGTAAGGCCATTTGCAGTACAGATTTTGAGGATTTTTTCTTCAATATCAGCTGGTGGATCCCATGGCTTGTTTGGCCTTAGGAAGCTGTAAATTTAGAATAAAATATTATGCCAACAAAGATCAAATAAATTAGGGATTTTTGTGGATCACACACCACAAATAATGGTCAGACATCAAAAATAATTAGTTTAGTGGATTAATAGTAAGTAAGTGGTGTGGGCAGCACTCCAGAGCATCTCCAGTGGAGGGTTACAATATTGAAAACGCTTGTTTGTATTACGACAGAAAGTTAAGTAAAAATAAAATAATAATTCTTGTCACTGTTAAGACAAAATGTAGTATAACTAGTTAATTTAATAATTATTATACATATAATGGTTTCTAAGTATAACAGTTACTTATTTCAATTATTTTAGTATTTTTATTTCAACTTATTTATGAAAAACTCTTATAAATGGCACGATTTTCATGGCAATCTAATTGGCACTCCAAACATATTGAAGGGCCTATCATTAGTTTTTAAATCAATGCATATATCCTATTTATAAGCATAAATATTTCTCAGAATATGAAATGCATCATGTTAAACTGCCATAATACGGAATGGTGACCCATAAAGAATTAACTGCAATTAATACAAATCAACAATTTGCATGAATTTCTATGGTATATTAAGTCCACCAACCCGCACTAGGTCAGGGTGGTGGACTATATGGCCCAACCTCTCTCAATCATACTCTTGATGGTAGAGGAGACCCATTCCTGCAGTGGGATTTATATGGGCTGATACAGTACAGTAATACAAATAAATCAAAGCAACCCAATGATACTGTGTTTAAATATGCTTAATATTATCACATTTCCTACATTGTCTTTATTAATAGTAAATATATCTTTAGATTTTAAATATCGTGATTAACTGTAGGCAGTATAAAAGCATGAAATATTACCCCCTCGCTGCCAAGGACTCCGCAGCCGCTTGAAACTTTTTGTCTACTTTGGGATATTTTTTTTGAGCATTTCTCACAGATATCACCTGTAATAATCGAAATAGTTACATTATTTTATTGATATGTACACTAAAATAAATTAAAATAAGTAATAACATAACCAAACATAACCTGTAAACTTTTGCGCTGCAAAGGTAACAATAAGTTTTTAAACATATTGTACTAAATGAATTGTTAAATGATTCTAATGTGTTAAAGAAATAGTTTATATTATATCAGAATTATTAAATGTTTTGATCTTACTTCCCTTTCATTTACTGTATTTGACAGCCATTAGGCACACTGTTCATTTCACGCAGAAAATACATTCAGTAAACTAGGTAAAGCTTAAATTATATAATTTTAAACTATAACTCACTGATTAAATTCGTGTTATATTCCTTATCTTATTATTCTACAACTTAACATAATATAATATTGAATCATTCCTATGTTTTAATATTATTATCTCATATTACGTAACTTAAAAAGAAACTCGCGTAATATGGAACGTTCTAAAATTTCTGGACGAAACTAGTTTTGCGCTATTGCCGCTGAGTGCAGCACCGTCGGCTTGGGTTGTTGTTTCCTATCCGCCATTTTCCAGTCGCCATTGAAAGGTGAAAACTACACTAAATGTCGGTGATGATTTTAAGATTTTGAGTGGTTTCTTTAAGATTATACCTGTTTTTAGTGTTGTGAAATGAAAATGAAGTGCCCGGGACTACCATGACGCATCAAAATCACCAAACAAACGGTGCAAGTCTCGAGGATTGTCATACAAACTTCTTCGCCTTGGTAAGTCACTTTTACATTGATGAAAGAACTCGTATGTACTTTTCTTTCGAAATTATTACGTTTTCCGTGATACCTATGCCACGCGCTGTTGTTTAGAGTTGATTGCTAGTTCGTTTAGAAATTCGTAAATAATGAGACTACGACGTTTAAGTGGATGATCTGATTATCGTCATCGGACGCTGATATACAAAATTCACCTTATTGCGATTTGGCTGCCAAATCGATTTATTGCGTTAAAGTTTTTGTACAAGATAATTTACGCTGATTCAAGCGAAGATGCCCGCTCGTTAGTCATCCTGGCATCATTCTCGCCTAAACATACAGTCATGTCGAGTTGCTAACCCACAAAATGTCAACGCATTCGGGCAGCGAGGCCGCAAGAAGCCATCGGCCCATAGAGGTCATTTTGAATTCATCTGGTCGAAGCGCGGACAGTAATGCGTTCGCAAGACTAGTTTCGCCAGGTCGAGGAAATAACTTTCTTATTACATTTTTTTGAACGTGCCGATCGGTTCGATAATGCGACACGATGCCGACACGGAACCGCGGTGTTTATGTACGATCGTGTCAAAGAAATCGTCGGGGTCATTCATTATCGGCGTGTTGTAGTGTTGAGTGGCTTTGCGTAATGTTCATAGCTGGCGCGAATTTTATCAGATTGTGTTCGGGTGAGGATTAGCGGGCGTGCGGGGTGGTGCGCGGCGCGCCGGGGGCGGTCGCTCGTCCTCGGCGAGAAGCGAGAACAGAACGGGCGCCACTTCCACCTGACGCGTTGCCATATCTCCGCGCCGCGGCGGCCCGCGGCGGCGCGCGCCTGCCTGCACCCGTCTCCCTCTGCGCTCCGCCTATCTCGACGCGATACAAATTACCGATTTCTTGCCCTGCCTGCTTATTGTCTAATTATTTATGCGTCGTTTGCGGACACCGCGGCTTTGTCGCGTGGAATGTTACTGGTTCAAGTCGCGCGGGCTGCGGTGACGCATCGGAGGCTACTAGTCGACGGGTTCATTACACTGCCGTTGTCATCAGTTCACAACACTACGGTGGAACTTTGAGACCAGGGTTTATTTTTACTTTTATCGACATGTGTCAACACATCCTGACTGTTTACTCCGGTCTATTTTGCCATGTTTGAAGCATAGTAGTGCGCGGCATTTTCGCGGCGACAGCACAGATGTCGCGGGGTCGGTGCGCGCGCGCACCGTGCCGCCGCCGCCGGCCGCACGCCTTCTTGCGCTCATTCAACCGTTTATGAATGGTTGTAATGATTGTAACATTCCCATAAGCGGGCCTCCGCCGCCTCCGCCCTGCCATCACTTGCGTGCACAGATTGCCTACTTGCATTTGCCTTTGTTCGCTTTTACCTGATACGGTCCGTCTTTTGATCGTGCTATATAATGAATAGAAACCAGTCGTAAACATGGTTTTGATATGGCCCTTGTCATTCACTTGACTAGGCTTTTGGAACCTACTGTAATTGCTACTATAACTTGTTAGTGCCATTTTATACACTGTTTAATTTATTATTATTACACTATCAACGATGCGGCAAATAAGCGACAGAATTGAAATAACTTTCTTCATTGGTCGGCACGTTGACCAAGGCTCCTGGGATGTAGATGGACGGCTAGATGTCCATTGAGTGTCGAAATTCGTCGCTAAGTTATTCATGGCATCCGTGGCGCAGGGCACGGCCCGCGCGACCTAGCGCGGCCTCCAACCCCCTTATCGCCCTCTATGCATACAGAGCACGACTTCAATTTTGCCCTGAATGTGTTCATTTCCCCTGTGTTATGAATCCTTGGTGTTGCGGGTAGTAACGGGCGGGACGTGTGTGCGCCGCGGCGCCTTTACTTTATGAACTTTTCTGTCTAAACATGGAAGTCAAGTTGGCCGGCTAATTGCCGAGTAGTCGCTTCACGTCGTCGACTGGTTAATAGTAATAAACGGCTCGTTTCAACTGCTAATTTCAAACCATGTACCTTTTTCGGCATCCTTGGGAATTTAACGAAATGAATATCGTTCAAAGAAAATATTTACGAATGTTGCAGAATATACGAAATGTGAATATTGAATTTGGGCAGCATATCGCCGACAAACAAACACGAATGTCGTATCGCAAACGATAAATTAAGTGGTTATGGTTTAATACAGAAGTCTCGTCTCGTTAATAAATAAGCAATTATGGCCAAGAAAACGGGGAACTTGCTTTCGTCGCTCGTTTCAAGGTCGTTAAAAAACTTCTACCTGGCTATACGAAATCATTGCCTTAGTCGGTGCAGCTTTGCCCAAAAGATTTTGAACACTATGTCAACGTATTTAGGTCGCACTTGCAACGATCCCTTCGGGATACGATAAGTGAGGTCGCTGTAATGACCTCTCGGCAGTTAAACGGTTGATCTGCGTCGGTACAGGTCACTTGTCGAATGTGCGATACAGTTTGATGCCGCACAAAATCTACACAGACCTATAACACTGTATTTCATGCAATAAAAGAATATCGAATACCTCGCACTTGGTCATCAAATAAAATTGTATAGTTTTGACATAACAATCTTAAACATTTGTTTCAATTTCATTACATAGATACGCTTAATTTCTGTACCCTGCTTATTGATGGTCCACCGGAATTGTCTTCCAAATATTGTTTACAGTTTAATACGCGTATTTATATATATTACACAATCCATGTGCTGTGAACTGGGAAAAATAACTGCACAAAGCGGTAAACTTGTAATATTAAAGCTTTATTTTTAAGTAGCTTCTGCCCGCAAACTTCGTCTGCGTATTTAACTTTATTTGGAATTCCCATACCGTCCCGTCCCGTCCCGTTATATCCCGCCCATTCCGTCTCATTCTTACTCCAAGGTATGTAATCCATTCCCATTCCATCCCTTTTAGTATAAAAAAGTAACAAATATATCGGAATTCCTTCCCCATCCCACGGGAACACTAAGTTTTTCGGGATAAAAAGTAACCTAAGTTTTAAGTAGCCTTAGATTAGACCAATCGTAAAGTAGAAAAGAATCCGGGTTGACTTCAATCTAAAATTTAAGATTGATTGTTGGCATCGGCTGTAAGTCTGAGTTCATCGCGAACAACCGCACTGACAAACAGACAAAAATTCAAAAATCATTGTTTTGAGTTCTATTACGTTAAAACAGACGCCCCATATTAGTTTTTCTCATTTATCTACCATGTACAGACATCGACATCGGCTACAAGTTTATTATATGTATAGATAATACCCAAAAAGGTTTCATGACAATGTTTTTTCCGCATGACGTAACACAGCTTTAATGTTGCTTTATTTTTTTATCTGCGCTCTTTCTGTACAACATGTTATGAAAATAATATTAACACGTGAATTAATTTATCAAAGTTTTGAGTTAAAGTTTGTAGTAAAATGTATGTGAAACATTGGCAGCCCACGTTTGTTGTGTCGCGGGGGTTCTTATCCGTCAGCTGATAACTTATCAGCTTGTGACACTATATCAAGGTTTGAACTACAGCGCTTGGCTATCGTTTATCGACATCGTCGCACTAGAATAGTACCAGAATATTAATAGTCTAGGTATAAACAAACACTAGACTAAAAGGAAATTTGTAACCTAATTTATTACTTACTATCAAGTTTATCATCATTTGCAAATGTTAAAATTGCTCATCAGCTGCTGTGAGAGAGACAGGTTGCAACAAAAATGCACCGTTCTTTAAAATAAATAAATAAATACACCCAACAGTTACATACCATAGTCCAGTCCCCTAGCCGGAACATTTTGCAGTATCGTAATAGAATAGTAATAGTAAAATTTTGTATGGGAATTTAAACAGCGCCATTGTGAGCGTATTTGGAACTAAAATTTCACAGCGGGAAAAGTTTACTTTACTATACGAGAATTACTATACGATACTTCAAAATGTTCCGGCTAGGGCACTGACCCCACACTAAGATCGAGTCTTGTGTCGTGGGTATCAGAAACTACGAGAGACAAAGTAAAAATAAGTAAGCATGGAATTCCTAAACTTTATTACTTACAAAATGATAAGCAAAATGCTGCGGCGCTCAATTGATTTAATCTTAATGAAAATACGCAGACGTCGCCGGCGAGTAGTCGGAGGAAAGGCTTCCGGTCCGCCGCGACATTTTGCCTTAACATTTCCCCTCCGTTTGCGTTTTTTACTCCTCACAAAAGGAAGTTAAAGTTTTCAACTTCTTAAGATTCTATCAAGCGCTTGTTTCCGTATTATATTTGAAGTGCGCTTTCGTTCGCACTGAGGCCTGAATCAATTTTCGTTCAGGAAGTAAAGGCGTACAAAATATGTACCTTGCCAACATTACGATTCACAGTCATCAAAAGACACGCAAGACAGTGACAGAAACGCAAATTGTGTAACGTCAGAGATAAACCACGTATGCGTGCTGCCATCGACACGTGACTTGCATCACGTAGAGTGACGGTGAACGTTCCAGGAATGGAATGAGGCGATGCAACTCACTCTGGATGCGTTTCACTTGATTCATTTCGTCCTGTGATCATTCCTTAACGGCGTGTGTCATTTAAAACATACACTTTCCAGGAATCCGTAATTTGGACTTCAACACTTGAGAATTCTTGATGCTACAGAAAACAAATGCGCATCATAAAACTTCTACCCAGTTGTGGAATTAAATACGCTAATATTTTCGCAATAATTTTGTATAATATTTCACAATTGCATTTAAAAACTATAAGTTTGTGCATAGAACGATAATGCATCTAATAATATGATAGAATAATAATAAAAACTACAGCTTTGAAATGTTTACCGTACATAACACTATCTGGTTCATCAATCCGTTATCGGGCACGTATAATAAACAATAAAATATTTAAAGCAACATGATGTATGAGAATGAAGTTGTATCGAAATGGTGCATCTGTTACAATAATATTAACTACGGATTTAAAATATAAATGGGATTTGATTGTTGTTCGATCAAATTTTATAACTCCTACATTAAGTTGCTCAGGATTAATGTTGAGAAATCTTAAAAATATATATGTGATTGCCTTACTCTTATTAAGTTTTCTCCCTAAGTTTAAAACTGGGATTAAAGATGTAAACCGGGATGGTATCAACAATACCGAGCCGTTGTGGGTGTTAATGATCGACCTTTTACGGTTTCTAAATAAAAATATGACACTAACTTATTCATTAAAACGAAATTGACGTGGCACTGCTTCCCAATTTTTGCAAATATTTTGAACGTTATGGTATAGGCGGAAGTTCTTTTGACAAATAACTATCGATGTAGGAATCCTAATTCCTAACGCAGCAACGAGCGGTTTTAACTTAAACTGATGGTAAAACACGTTGCTCTAATGCGGGGTTAGCGTAAATATTGCAAGACGTCGCTGGATGCAGACCGCTTCTCATAAGTCGATATAGAGATCCTTCGGGCAGGCCTGTGTTTACCGGTATATTTTTGGGAATGACAATTATGGTCATAATTATGATAAAGTAAATTTAAAAGATGAGGAAGTTAAATTTAAAATTAATAATATTTTGGCGCGCAAATGTAAAACAATGTAGAGACGTTGTTGTTGACAGCATTATATTGGCTAGTGGTCGGTGACGTAGAACCATATCAGCAACAGATAAGCCGCACGTTTGTAACGTCTTTATCTCGGCTTCTTCAAAAATATTATATACCTAATCATTATAATATCAATCTAGTGTTCATACTGCCCCATTATTGAATACCACTGGCCTCCTTTTCAAGAGAATGATTCTAGTTTAAGTTTATCGCTGTGGGATAATGCGGGTTGATGGAATTCACATCCGTGTATAATATATAGAATTCTTAAGTATGCAGTTTTCCTCGCAGTGATTTCCTTCACCAACATAGCGAGAGATAATTAACTTAAAAGATAAGGATATCGCATGCTTAAGGATATCGCATCGTCTGTCTTTAAAATATCGTTCAGTTATGTTCCAAACATGTTCACGGGTTCAAATCCCAGGGCAAACCTCTGACTTTTCGAAGTCATGTGTGTATTGATAGTGAATCACCGCGCACTATAACGGTGAAGGAAAAACATCGTGAGGAAACCTGCATACAATAGCGATTTGTAAGTATTTCTATGGTATGTAAAGTCCGTAAACCCGCACTAGTCCAGCGTGGTGGACTATGGCATAACCAATCCCTGTACCTGTAATCCAAGGCCTGTACAGTGGGAAGTATTTGGGCTACAGAATAATTATTTTATTAATAAATATGCAGGCGTCCTTGTTTGCAAATTCATGATAAAATTTGTGTGTAAAAACACGTTGGAATATTAATTAATGATGTATTAATTATTTTGTATATTATAAATCTATTAAAAATTATGTTGTGCAATCTATATATTTCATTTTTAATACCTAATTATATATTCATTAAAATATTAAAATCTGAAAACTACAGTGACGTGAAATAGAATAAAAAATATATTATACAGAATGGTGGAAACATAACGATATTAAGTAACAACACGATACCAATACGTCAAATAATATATCCTACATTATTCTATAACATAGTTTTTTGTGTAGAAACTGCTGACTTTCAATTATTCCGCCATGCGTCCACAACCCAGTATTTAAATGTAATTTTAAAATGCTGAAAATTATATGACGTGACATTAACAAATAATTTGTCAATTTGATTATGAAATATACCAAACATAATAATTATGATATAGATATTTTTGCACCGGCATTCATACATCAACAAACACTGTATTAACATTCTGGTCTTGTGCAAATGGTTGAAATTAAACAAAGATAAAACATACATTTCATTACTATTTTTTTATTGCAATACATGTCGAGAATAGCATGTCACTCGCCTGATGGTAAGCGATACGACCGCTCATGGAAAGTAGTAAAACCAAACGCCATGAATTACAAGGTAATGCTTGGCATTTCACTGCGCTCGCTATCCTCAGACATAAGGTGTTAAGCCTCATTATGTTCAGTAGTTACTCTGGCTACAATGTCCTTCAAACCGGAGGCTATCCAACCTATGTTTGTATCGGCATTAATTCTGCGAATAATATATCCAAATATTATACGCGCAGATGCTCTAAACGTAATGTTCATACCCTTATGTTTTCCGTAAAATTGATTGCAACAAGGAAAACAAGTATTTTTCCTGGGGAACGTGTATGACGTGTGGCCTTTATGACATACTTGAATGCTATATGACTATGTCTATAAACAGCCTGGGTTTGAATATAAATATATGGACATATCAAAGGTTATTTTACAAAAGAAGATTAAGGCTAGTTATACGGAAATAAAAAAAAACTGATGAACATCTGCTTAGATTGCTTGTAGGATACCCTGAAGTGCACTTGACTTTAAAATTCACTATTAGAGATAAGAAACCAGTATTAAAATCAGCTCGTTATCGGTTGTTTTCCTTGACTATCTGAACTGCAGATTCACACGCTTCAAATTCTTCATGCTGCTACTGAGATAGATCGGTCGTAAAATGAGTTAGATTAAGACGATGATTAAGGAAAATTCCTTGGAATCTTCAATATAAATATGTTATTTTAGTTAAAACACGAAAAATAGTTGACATCGCGGGCCGCTAAATGAGATCAGCCTGGATAATTGGATATTGATTCATAGAGATGTAGCAAGATAGGTAAAAACGTTATTATAAAATCGAAGTTATTGCAAGATTTTACGTTCCATTCACAACGCAACAAAGCCAATACGCAACGTGATGTGAAGTACTCGAACAGAAATAAATATCGAGATCGTGAGGTCCTTGAAAGTTGCTGCAACCTCTTAACCGTGTCCTTCGTCCAGATCGTCCTTCGACAAGTGCTTTCGTTTAACCCACTTAAATGTACATACTATACAGCTTTTTGCCAGTTCATGTAAGGATAAATAACCATGAGCCTGACTAATGTATTTGTTATTAATGGATTTAAATTACTCATTGATGCTGCTAGAGTGAGGAAAAAGACATGCTTGGCTCGTCGTAACAGCTTTACATGAAACAATAAGTTACGTGTCTAGATGTCCTGTAAGCATTGTTCTTCGTAGTTTGTATCCTGTCAGTTCGGGATCGGAATATCTCGATGTATTGATGAGTATAGTTTGCGAAATGTTATAAATACTTCGCTGTGAGAATTGAGGAAGTATTAATGCACATAAGTGGAGATGTTATCCCGATGTATGATATAATTGATGCGAGAGCGTGACACAGCGACGCGGCGATCGGCGAGCGCGTCTCGTCCTTTCCTTGTTTTATTACGAGCCACACATACCGGGTCAAGGTTCTGTTTTGATGAGAACGTCTCGAGGAAAACACTCAACGCTTTCTCTTGAGCTTGGCTAGTCGTCTTTTTTTTTTCGGAAAGATCTGACATAACCTGTTATATTACGCTAGGTTACCAAAAGGATATGATTATGGCTGTGTTAATCTAGTTACCTACTTTTTCGTTTCTCATTTAGCGCGTGATAAAGCTCTCTGTTACAAATTGCAAGGTTTCGGTCCCGTAACATTTTCCTGCATGTGTTTTTTTAAATAATTGAATGTCAATCGGTTTGCAGGATAACTTGCATGTAAAATTTTCCCTAATCAAGCAGCCGAAGTTTTAGGATCATGTGTATGTTTATTCGGTAGTGGGATAGTGTTGAGCGTGGCGCGGCGAGCGTATTCCATCGGTGAGCAATTATCTTCCGCTACAAGAGCGACAGCGCGGTCCGGCCGCCAGCGCGGTCACGATATGTGGGTCAAGATAACAGAAGAGTGCTCGGTGCTCGTTGCCCGGCCCACATTCGATGCCGCGACGCGATGAGACGCCCGCTGCCCACCGCACTATAAACCGTGCACGAAGATATTTTTATATTCATCATCAGCCCTTCTGCGTCCACTGCTGGACATAGGCCTCTCCCATAGCACGCCACTGGCGCCATTTTTATATGTTTTCTCAATATTACATTGGTAAATATTTATATTCACCTGCATTTACGTTGAAATAAATATCACCCGATTCATATTATAAAACAAATAATATTTCATCTTTTGTACACTGATTGTTTTTGCAATTTTCTTATCCTACTTAGTAACAAATTGTCTTACCAAATTATCTAACCTAATTCAAACTACCGAAAATAAACCAATCCATTTCAAGAATAGACGATAAACATCAAATCAGTCTATCTGTGGGTGAACACTACGGATCCATAATGAGTACTTAATACATACATAGATAGGGCAACCAACTAGCGAATAGCTTGTAAAACGTATCCCTGCGTCGGACGTGAGACGACATCATAAATCTCTACTGGACTTTAACGGTCGTTAATTTAATTTGTACCTAATCAGTTATATCCGTGACCCTTACTGACGCAATGCTATCCACGAATTACAAACCCTGACATACAGACCTTCGCAGCTAAAATAATCCCGTACCACAATCAATTTGAGAAGTAACAATGTTCATTAGTATGATTAAAATGTTCCTCATTTAGGTTTGTATCGATCCGAGCGTTGGCAGCCTTGTAGTGTACTTTCGCTTTTGTCGACTGTTCTTACATTGTTTGAGGGATCCCCGTTAGGAACCTAACTGTGCGAAAACTCACAAGTGCCCGTGTAATAGGATTATATTTTGTTGTGTAAACATGATAGTGTTTACGCGGCTCCGTTGACTGTCTGGCGGGGCGCGTTTCGGATTTGTTTTGAGGTTTATGCCAGTATATTTGATATTAATATTAGTATCTAAAAACTAAACAAAACTTTAATTAGACTTAAGTATGATCGGTCACCTTTTGTAGAACATCCAATTTGTGGTTTGAAAAGTTATCAAATTTAAGGAGTATTGGTAATAGGAATCAATTACTTGTTTTAAAAAAAAGCAAACAGAAACAACAAAACATATTTTTTCAAACGCATTTCTTTAAATAAAGTTATCTACGCTATCTTAACTCGAAACAAACGTAAACTCGTATGAATAAAAAGCGAGCACAACAGTAAATATTGAACATTTAAATTATATCGTAGAACCTCTTCCGACCCTTTGCTCAAACGAGTTTCACTGGTCGCGGTGCGTCGTACACCGCCGACGACTAGTCGCCGAGCACCGCGTCAACTCGGCACTTTGTTGTGGACATTATGTGGATCACAATTATTCCATTCCGACTTGCTTACTGTCTTTTTATACTCATTGTTTGCTTTCACCGAATACGCAAATTAGTTTCGCCTAGAAATTACTAGTTTTATTAGATTTTATACATTATATTCAATCAATATTGGTTTTAGACGAATTTTTATTTAATCTGTCGCGATTCTAATTGATACAAACAAGCTGATGTAATGTTTGTATCTAATACGTAGCAATAATTATACCGGATACTTATTAAAATGTAATTACTTACATTAATCTGTTATCCGATGGACACAGTCATAGAATATCAATTAAATAAAATAGATACGGCTCCAACCATTGACATCAGCAATGGTGGCTAATACCTATGCATCAATTGTGAAATTTGGTCAATTAATATATTACATAATGGCATTTACGTAGTGATGTATCGGCTTACATGCTTGACCCCATTTAGTGGGTCACTAACGCATGAAATGTTAAAAGTTAGGCACGCCCACAATCAACTCTCTTCCAATGCAAGAAGTGTGTTCTGTCCGAATCACTCAATTAGTAGTCAAAGTAAAGAAGTTGGGTTTCGCAATGTGCATTAGACGTTCGGTAAACAAGGGCCTCTGCCGCCGCCGAAACTCGGCCGAATGCAGTCTCTGAGGGCGTACGATTTAATTTAAAACGCTTTCACTCAATGTAATCCCCCCTCCGACCCTCCCAGAGCGCCTCCCCCCACTGCACAACCGCTGAGGTGCGAACTCGTTCATGCTGACGCTCGTCGACCGCTCTACGGATCTGGCTTAACTGTGTCTTGGAGCAAATCTCCGGTCGATTATTAATTTGATACAGAGGCCATGTAGCAACCAGCGAGACCTTTGATGGAATATTAAACAGTGTGACGCACGCTGTGAAGGACAGATTTTGGCGGAGAATAACTATCGTATGTTTGCTGATTATTTTGATGGTACGTGTTGAGACTGCTTATTCATGCTTAATGCTATTCAGATGTACTTAATTAGTAGGGTCCGTCGGTAGGATGAGTGTCGTGGTGGGTTGGTCGTCTGTTGTCGCGCCGGTTGTAGTGGCGTTCCACTTAGTAAATGGTGCACGGAGCGGTGGAGCGGTGTGCGGCGGAGTGGTGGCGGGGCGGTGGTTACGTGTCGCCGCTGGCGGCTGAGGCTGCGGTCGCGCGCCGCCTCGAGACGCGCGTGAGAAGCGATGCTCGCCATTCCACCGTGCAAACAAACCGACGCCTCCGATCCACCGAGATTGAAATTGAAATACGCACATCACTTTTCATCTCAGCGAAACATTATTGAAACGAACCGGAAAGTGCTATGATCAATATTCTCACTAATTTTCCTCCAATCGGTGCCAATAATAGTTTTATTAGACTTCACCGAATTCACTGGCGGTGTCATCGATTTGCTGGAACGTGGCTAGGTAGCTGCGAGTTGAAGAGCTCAAGTCGCACTCGCACAGTGTTCAGACGTTCTTTGTATGCATAAAAGCTTTGCAGCCGTGAGCCGGAATCTGCATTCTGTCAGCTCGCCGCGGCCGCGCAGCCGACGCTCCTAATCTCCAGATTGAATTGTTTATCGTCATTCTGACATAAATCAATGTACTGTTACAAAACTTACCTGGTAAAGATTGGACCATGATATTTTAACACTAAGTTTTCAAGTACTGCGCGTATTCATTTAAACACTGTTGTCTATTACACAATCTGTTTGTTTTAAAAAAAACTAGGCCAGACCCTCAAATTTCTAGGCTAGACGTAAGGTCGCGGAGTTCGTTGACCGCTGGCGGCGCGCGCCTGTACCGTTAGCTGCGGTACTGTACCGCCGCGCCGCCTACCTGCCGCACTACCCTTTACCCTCGCTGGCGATGCTTCTGCCAATTAATTCAACACCACCTTCGTTGATCAGATTTTTAAAAAAATAATTTAATAAATTGTGGTTATTAATATACGAATTAAATCTAATAGTCGAATTTCACTGCAATTCTGTTTATACAAACCGTAAAATGCCGTTCACGTGAATGGGTTTTTTCTTTTATTATTCAGTCACGTATTGTATCTGAATCGGCGTAGTCTCGTTTCTGGTATAAAAACTACTTTCGAAACCAGTTGAAAATATCATAACGCCCTCGTATTAATTGGTTGATTTTTAAGACTACCAAACTTTTATGCTTTATTTGGTTTACCTGTTTCTGGCGCGACCTTCCGGAGGTTGCTCAATCGTTCGCTGTTGGTGCGGGCGACCTCGTGCTTATCTCGTTCGGTTATCATAACGCCTTGCCCTCAGAGGGTATGTAGAGAGGACGAAAGGTGACTTTCCACTAATATGTTGTGTGACCTAGTTTTGTGAATTGGAATATGTTTTTGTACTTTTTTTATACGTACATGAGACATATGATGTATAAGATGAGGTTTGATAGTATAGAGGAGCTAATATTTTAAGATCATAAAAAAATAACGTGTGTGGGTATTTATGTATGCACGTAAGAAGTTATACTTCTTTTTAACATAAAATTCACTTATTTATACTATATTTAATTTTTAAAATTTTTATTTTAAATTTTGAACATTGGGTCCCTCAGATACCGATTTTGAGACCATTTGGATCTATAACAAAAAAGTTCAACATGCTATTTCCAATACCGACTCTGAACTTAGATTATCGGAACAAAGAGTCCCTCAGACATTGATTTTGCGGCAAATGGGATCAATAAAAAAATAACACTTATCACGAATTTTTACAATGGCCTATTTATAATTTCATGATAAATTTACATTCACACATGTTTCATTATGAATTATATTTTTTTTATCTCCTCCGATATAAAACACGTGCTGTAGATTCATGAATATTTAAGAAACTACTTTGAATATAGTTACGAGTCATCACAGAAATTTGTCAGACAGATAACAGCTAATTTCATCATGTCGAAGTCGGGGTGCGCGCGCATCCTAAAAAAATTACTCTTATAAAATTCCAAACTTCCCAAAAGAAGTATAACTTCAAAAACCTTAATTTCGTCAGAAGACATATTGTTATTACAATTGAGGATATTACAAATCAACTGACGTACAGAGTAGGAAGGTGCATCCAAGATAACACCAGGTAGAAAGACCGCGATAAAGGCGGTCAACAATAGTTTTCAAAGTTCAAACACGTGTGTATTCACGTCACATGTCAACGTCCCGCGGTGTGCACTCAAATCTGTCATTGTTACGACGCCATAAGAAGGGGTGAACAATGGCAGAGTCGATGCCAGCCCGTCGGATAGAAACATTTCTACGCGGCTACCACGCGCCCACTGATGTCATCTCGTAATGTGAACCTGATACCGGTTTGTACGTGATCGGGATGGGTTTTATATGTAGTTTTATTAAAATGTGTGTTTAGGACAAACGAGTGTTGGAAGGAGGGTACGATATTAGACATTTGATAGCGAGGCTTTCGTCGGAGGGGTTGCATTCCGTCATGAGTATTTAAATGTTAAACTTCAATGTGCCATGTGGACAAATGACCGGTGGAAAACTAATAGCTGTCATTTTCTCTGCCTTATAGTTTTACTACCAATTTAACTGGCATTGAAGAATGGTCTAACACCAGACAGCTATACATATTAAATAAAATCTTATCACACAACACTGTCGAGATGTCACAGTCAATAGCTTACATGCGCGAATACTAAACCAATAAGGCGATTTCGTTTATTGTTATGTAGTCAGATTCCTTGCAAACACAAAGGAGTATTAAATTTAGAAGAGTCTCGTACAAATGTAAAGTTGTAGCTGGTAATAAAAAAATCATAAAACAAGCATACATTCCAAGCGCTGCGAATGTTTTGTAAAAGTATGCATGCTTTTTTATTCTCATTTAACTGTTTCGTGATGCAAACTTGATGATGCCTTAAAAGGAATGCTGATTGATTTTTGTATGTGACAAATTGGACAATGAAATGTCGCATTTTGAATTTGACGATTATGGTTTAAGATACTTTATTTCTCAAAATAATTACAAATTCACTTATTTTAATAATACAAATGTAATTTTTCATTTGACAATTATCATGTAAGCTATGGTTTTATTTACAGGGTTTAAAGCTAGGTACAACGTATGTTTTGTGTATATCCAGACCTTTGGATATAATTTACTTGAAGTCTACCCGCAATATATTATGATCGGCATTTATCTTCCCTACTTTCCACAAGCCGCACTTAGTCCATTGAATCCAGACCATCAGCGCCCTCTACCTCCTAATCAGATACTTTTGTTGTATGAGTGTAAACTCCTGTGCATTTCTTGGACAACGGCACGCAATACAAACGGTATTTAGTTTTTTTGCTATAGTATGCAGACACGTAATATTTATCGAGCCAATGGTATTGTATCGGTGCGTATTGGATGCGGTCGGGGCATGGCGCGTGCCTGCTAACCGCCTTCCACGCATAATAATTGTACGAGCGAACTGAGGCCGACTCGGACGCATTGCAAACACTTGATTCTATCGCTTCATAAGACTGCCATATGGACAGACTTTAGTTAAAATTATCATAGTAGTGTGAATGCGAAATTAATTTGTAAGTTGAAGTAACATCATAAGGGTGTTATACAAGTAAAATTCGAAAAATATGCATGAGTAAGAACATAATTTATGCTTGTTTTGTGTATTGTAGAATAATAATATTGATGTATAGTATAACTATAAACATGAGGGACAAAAGAAAATCTTAGATAACGCACTGGATGTATAGAATAGATATAAAATATAGTGACGAAACAGATTCACCATTCCTAAATTGAATATAGCTTCAATACAATCTCGATGTTAGTTCGCGCTAGTGATAATTGTGTACAGATCCACTAACAAGTAGTATTGTTCAACACTGCAATAGTTTATAGCTTGCAAACAAAGAGTAGAAACTAACCGCGGCGGCTCCACTGGCGTCATACGCTGCTAATTTACGTAGGACATGTTTATCATTATGTTATTCACTCGTCCCCGCCCTTGACGACACAACACCACGGAGCCGATGCGCCGCGCACCGCCGAGAATTTAAATCTCCTTACCAACATGTTTTCCGTCTACATCTTATAACACCATACTTGCATGTGTTTTAGATGCTTCTAGCTTGACGTAATTATTGTAAGCAATTACAGAACAATTGTAAAGGAATTTGTAGTACGTCGCGTCGTACGAGCCGCATTCTACGTTTGTAATGCTAAATTACCTGACGTAGTCGTAAACTAATGTAACGTTAAATGGAATCCAATTAAGAAAGAACCTATTAAAAGTACGTCTCCGCAATGTCACCGTACGAAATATAATCGCAAAGAAGTTGTCTCTGACCCGCGTTGTATGCTAATTTCTGCGAATCTACCACATCCTATTACCACCATTCCAGAAGTAATCATTTTAGCATTCAGCTCCTACGACCGCGGTTGTGTTGTGGTCCCCCTCGCACAGGTGTACCGTTAACGAGATAGAGTGAGAAATATGAAATTGTGCCTAGCCATTTGCCACCGCCCACACAGCGCTCGCGTGGTAGTTAACCATGCCCGTGTGTAGTACAGTTTTGTGTGGCGCAGTGTGCGTACTATGAGAGAGTTATGGCGAATAACTGTTGTTATGCGCTCGACGATATTTCATGTTGTTTAACTGCGCCTTACGAAAGTGGCACTGCCGAATGTGCGGATCTCTAGCTTACTTCTCGGAATTTTGCTGTCAGCATTTTTGCTTTACTTACAAAGTAACACGCTTTAACTTTAGTAAGTAGTGCTGGTTATAACATCGGCTCTACGTCTCACTATTTCACACAAGTCTTTTCCCACCTTATGAAGGTTGTTGGCGATTAGCTGCTACATTGGCTTAATGGGATATGATGCAAAGACATAGGACTACTGAGTATTTTAAGCTTACATTATTTTTTATATCGGCCCATACAATCGAGAGTACTTTTCGGATTTTAGGCCATATAGTCCACTACGCTGGCGCAGTGGACTTTAGATATCATAGAAGTTGCATCATTCATCATCATCATCATTCTTGCAAATTGATTGATTGATGTTTTTGATACGCCATAAAACTGTAAATTCAAACGCTTTAGACTTCTCTATTACTTTGCTCTGTTTTCAAATAGCATAGTATATTACCTAATAATTTATGAGTCTAGCACCGTCCTGATAAATATTTCAAGTCATTTTTTTAATTACACACAAACCGTCCGTAAAAAAGATTCCGTCTGAGAAAAGTTTCCGCAGATAAGCTCGATCGTGGACCGTGGCGGGCTACAGTGCAGCGAGCAGAGACGAACACGCGCCGCCGCCTTATCAACAGATTAGATACCCAAATTCGCGATTGTTTTGTGATAAGCTGACATGTTTGTCAATAAACATTTACGAATGGAAAGATTTCGGTTATCGTATTCTCACTATCCTAAAGATGTAAGAAATATCTCGATGGTGTGGCTGGGAAAATCTTTTATATATTACGATTAATAAGATTAAAGATTTGTCTTTTGCCAAGATTAGCCTCTTTTAGGATTGTTTGCAAACAAGATCGATGTGAAAATCGCTGGGGAGGTATTGACGTCTGCTTGCTGGATATTAAGGGATTACTCTGATCTGGTGAAATAGGGTCCTATGACTTGTTCTACTTCACTTCCGGTTATTAACCAGAGTAAATATGATTAATTACTAGCCAGGAAATATAGATATACATTTTTCTGTACTGTTCAACATAAGCGTTATTCTAAGGATGTCCACAGCTTCTGATAGAAGCGGCATGCTTTCAACGACTTCCTGTCTTCTTCCATAATTTGAATTTATTTTATTAAATTTTTATATTAATTAATTTTATTTTTCATAGATTATAGAAAGTTTCTTTGCTCACACGTGATATACACTGACGTGCTGGATAAATAAATATATTACACCCAACAGTCACATACATAGTCCTGACCCCACATTAATATCAATTAAATCTTGTGTCGTGGGTCTCAGAAGCTACGAGAGACTTTTCGGTCGACTATCTGTCTTTCGTATATTTGTTCTATAACAAATTGTATGCTCCAACCTTAAAATCTTGGGGTTATGGCTTCAATGCACTATTACTAGACCAATTAAGCATTTCTCTTTTATGTGTTTTGTATTGCTGTTACAAATACGGTTTGTGTGGTAGCGATGTTTTTCGGTTATTTGTCGGTACGTGTCATAAGTTTTAATAGTTTATAATGATTCCGTTGGTCGGGCACACGTCGCCGGCGCCGCTCATGGCAACAGCTATGTCACATAACGCACAGTAATCCATAATAATGACCCGAGGAAATGGATTGCTGGACGACACTCACCTCTACAGAGTACACACCACACCGGCTACGACGCGACACCACGAGTAAAAGGATTGTTATTACGCGTGTTCTAACAGTAAAGAACTTACATGTGTGAACAATCACGTTACATCGACAAGGTTTTTGGTAAATTGTGTATAGTTTTCTGGAAAATTACTGGAACATTCATTTTTATACACCCTATGCATATTTACACTGTAATTGATTGTATCTACTGAGAAAAAATACCACATACATAATAAAAAATACATACGTGTCTTTACTGCTTAGTAGCATATAACCTTGCATGATTGAATTTAATGTTTAATAGTGCGTTGAATAACTTGACCCACTTTATCATATCACTCTCAGTTATTACCGTAAATGTAAAATATGTCAATGGTTATCATCAGCGAAACGTATAGTATGTATCAAGTTCGCATTCCACGAAAAACTGCATCGTGCCGTGCGGCATGTGTGTATGTTTACAAACAAGTTTTAGCTAAACACTGATACGAATTCATCCATCATTTATGTGCCGTGAAGGGCGTGTATAAATACATCGCGAGTGCAGCGCGAAGCCACCCCCTCCGTGCGCGGTGCAAATCACAAACGTATCAACGTGACGTCACACGTCAAAAATGCAGTAGCGAAGTGCAGGGCCGCGGTGGCATGGCGCGGTGGCGCACGCCGCACGCGCACCGCTCCACACCGCGCCGCCCGCCGTCACATCATCCTCGATTGTTTACCCCGCTCGTAACGTAACCGCGCGCGACGTTGCCGCTCCGCGCTCGCCTCCTCTCACTTTCGCGCACCCCGCCACCGCCGCCCGCGCCCCGCCGACGCCGCGCCGCACTGCCGCCCTCTCGCTTGCACGCCTAGCGGTGCTCGACTTTTTTGGACGTGCAGTTTTTTCCGTTCTAGGTTATGATCGCTTTACGGGATCATTGTTTACGGGTAGCTAATTATTAAGTTGCGTAAGGTTTTTTCGAAACGTTTTGGAAATGTGGAACGTTTGCGTTTATGGTTTTATTTATTTTTATTATTCCATATACGCTATAAATGCTGAAATGTCACCGTCGTGCGGTATTGTCGATTGTGACTTGCGAGCCGATAACGGTTTAATGATTGTCAGCGGTTCCTGCATATTATGTTCAAATATAGCGATGCAAAAGACATCAACGTCTAGTTGCGGCTACGTATCGATCGTCCGAGTGGGTGGTCGCGATAAAGGACCCGCGCCGGGAAACTACTCAGATCATCACTAATTGTGAACGTTGCTCATTCTTCACACACGACACTTGTACACCGTACACTATACAGTAACGCTGTATATTGAAGTATTAAACATTCAAAAGGGCGCAGTACGGTGTTTAAGCCCCACATTCATACTTTTGAACTTTTTGAAAGCTCGCGTGGAGTGACGTAACAGCGCTTCCGCGGCGCGCCGAGGGCGGAAAAGGCTCGACTTTGGGCATTATCCGGGTGTTATCGCGGGGAGCGGCGCGTCCACCCGCCGCTGTCGCCTGGGCTCTCATTTTAAATTTAAATAGGCGCAGATTTGGCCCCGCCAGTGGCGCGGCGACTCGTTCACACCAGCCCGCTCTTTGTGGCGGAATATTTTTGCGTAATTAATGTCGGCGCTGGTGGTTAGGCCGGCGCCGCATCAAGGTGCAACCTCTTGAATTTTCATCGCGAACCGTTGACCTCGGCGCGTGGGTGTATCGGAGACACATTAGCGTATCGAATGCATGCTTCGTTGATGACATGTTAGCTCATTCAATAAACTTCATTTTCTGTTTAAACATATGCTCACAAATCACAACATAATAACCGCAATTATTCCATTGATTCTACAAGTTGCGAAAGTATGGATTTCAATCGCTTTGAATTTGCTCTACACATTTTGATGATTTTCGGGAATTGTAATTCGGAAAGAAATAATTTGAAATCTTTAAGCAGGTCTGTATCTTTAGATTTTTATGTTTATAACACATGAACACCAAAATCAATAACTACACAAACTGGAAGCATTACATAATATAATTATACATACTTACACATAACACGTGTCCACAGCCTCGGCTAAAATAATATAAATATTTATTTATATGGAGGCTGTAACATATTTATGAACATGCAAAAATATTTGGATTGTAATGTCACAACCGGCCGAATGCCCGTAGTAAATTCTTTTCAATATCCGAGGCCCCGTCAATAATGATTCTAGTTTAAAACTATACTAATAAAATTACCCAATCTCAATATCTATATCAGGACCTTAAGATCTGCAGTTTGCACACATTACAGACTGTTTATAAATCAAAAGGGTCTTTATAAACATTATTATTATGTTAAACAATTTACATCGCTTCATTTTAATCTGTTTAATGTAAAGTTTATTTGTATATCACGTCTCGTTCAATAACGTTTCCTCTCTTAGTAAACTAGTTTAGTTTTATAAGGAAGTTAATCTCGTCGCCATTATAAGGCAAAATCACTCTCGGTTATGCAGCCACTTACGAAGGTTCGCTTTTAATTACACATCAAACATTCATTCACTGACGAGTAGCCGGTGATGTAGCAGAATAATAAGGCTTAATAAATGTTGTAGTTTATAATAAATGCAGTGCTAATGACAGTTATAATTTTCTTGATATGCTATCGCTATCCGGAGGAATAAGAAGATGCCGCTGCCAGCGTTTGGGTAACTTATAATCTCACTCTGCGACAAAATAAGTTTTACAATATAGAGCAAAGCTGGATACAATTTATGAATAATACTCTATATTTGGCATCAGAATACTAAAAAACATACTTCAATTGGTTAGTAAAACAAATAAATCTCTTCTGGAACCTAAACTGGGTCACTGGAGTAAGGTCCAAATCCCGTTACGTCACGTAGGGAGTGTCCAGCAAAGCGATGCCGCCATGTTGTGGGAAGCTCATGTAGAACAGATAATATGTAGCTAAATGCGTACTAATGCTGACGCTTGTATAAGGATAAGCAGTCTCCAATAGGGTATCTGACTATGATCGTTTTTTTAAATTATTTTGCGTACAAACACAAACACCATAGAAATAAAATATTTCTGTCAAAACAGCAATAAAGCTTGTAACATCACGTAAATATCAGTATTTAAAAAAAGAGTGGGAGTGTAGTTGGGACATCTGACCGTTTCTTTCACACGCGCACACTTTACGGGTTTACATTTGTTTTCTAGATTTTGAATATGGATACATTTTGATAAATACAATTAAAAAAAGGTGTCAAATATCCTATTGTGCCATCTTTATTTCGCGGAACTTACTTTTTTTTGGATTATGAACAGATGGGAGATTCCATAGTAAGTAGTCACCTTCACCCATGAATACCCATAAGAGGTATAGTCGGTATAATGTCAGTCTTAAATTGATCGATCTGGAAATCAAACTGACGCGAGAACACATCTATTTGCAGTAGTCATTATCTAGGTACATCGGGATTTCCTGACACCTCCATATTATCTTTATTCTAAAGAAAATTCTATACAACATCTTTGACATATAAGCCAAGAATTCCTTCGCGGAACGAGAAGGCACTAATTAATACTTGTATGATTAACAAATATTTATTTGGTGGTTGTTGGGAGTCGCAAGATTACTCGTATCAGATGCCTGATGGTCGAGTCATCTTATCAGGCTATCGTAGGGAACATTGTTATTTATTATCACACTAAGACAAGCTAGTGTCCCCAAGAGGCTCTTATAACACTGCAAGAGCATGTTTATTTTGATGTCTGCGCATCGAGCGGGCTCGTCAGCGCGTCGTACAATAGAAAGTGAAGCGATGGAGCGCGGGCGCATTGGGCGTTAGAAAGCGGCCGGCGAGCAGTTGGCGCACCACACACCACACACCTCTGCTGCCGTCGACACTCGTTCAACATGCATGCTAGGGCGGGTGTTAATATGACACATTATTTCCTTGAATACTTAAAATTGAAGCCTGCAAAAATCACAACAGGTAATCATTTGCCGTTGAGTTAGCTGTCTTATATCTATCCTGTGTTATTAACAAGTAGATAAAGAAGAAAGTTGTTTTCCAACATGGTTGATACTATGGATCTTCTTGATACCAATTTTTACAATATGTTAAATTTTCTCACAGTTGCATTTACACAGGGATATCGACTTGCTGCAATACACAAATAAAAAAATGATATCTCGTATCCCATTATAAGCCCATCACAATCTCAAGGGCCAAGACCTATAATAATACTAGAGAAAGTATGGTAAACGTAAACGCGTATGTGTCAAACACGGGCAACGTAGAGAAATCAAATTACTGGCTGGCCGGCGCAGTAACGCGATTCGTAGCTACGCAATCAGTCGGCGTGTACCCGATTACACGGGATGGGGATTGGCGCCTGTCCCGATATTTTCACTTCTCGACCGACCTGGATCACAGTAACCTATTTTCATAAGAAAAAACCTTCGCAGATTGGTTAATAATATATGCGTTGATAGGTTTTGGCAGCTTCGGCAGTAAAGTCAATTGTAAAGGAAAGGACAAAGATTTTATCCCGAAATAACAAACACATTCTTATGTATAGACGGAGAGGGAGAATTAGGTGGGACGGAAAAGTTCCTCGAATTTCCTTATACCCATGATCCCCAAGACATTAGAAACTTGCCAAGTTTCTGTTAAGTCTAGAATCTAAACTATGTGTGTGGCTGTATTTATTTCTTTAGTAGTTATTTTAAGGTTCAATTTTGTACCTATGATTGTAAAGGTAATGGTTGGAGTAATGTCTAAAATATTCACCATATTATTGAACTATTTTTTCAGTATTTACATCAAATAATAATTCAAATATAAATATTTGTAGTCAGTTGTATATTCTAATTTCCTTATGGAGCTAATGTTGCCTGAGCCAGCTAAATCTCACATCGTGTTATGTTTGTGAAATCCAAACGAATGTTTGTAATCTTATGCGTAATAACGGAGGTCAATGATCTTTGTCTCAAACAATTTGAATTTTTCAATGATCTTACGAAAAGTAAAAGTTTTGTTGGATGATGAACTCATCATATTAGAAGTTTGAAGGTCTGTTTGAGTCGTGAATCTTTTCTTGGATCTCAATAGTATTGCAAACAAATGTCCAGTTTTCAGAGTAAAATACTACTATTGACTCATTAGTACCACACATTTCTTAAAACTATGCAACCAAACGATACACTAATCTTACCATTAGTGATTAATGATATCAAGTGGTGCTTCAGTCATAACCAGGATATTTTTAAAAGTTAAAACAGCCTCAAAGGCGAGAAGAATTCGTATTAGCCAAAAACAGGATTTACCATTTTGCAGATCAAGAACTTGCTGCCTAAAATGTTTACAATAATTATATTTAATTACTTGCAAACGGTGGCGCATCGTTAAAGGAAACCCGTAATGTTCGAGCGAGCAATTGAATGGTCAATAAAATTACCAGCATCTCCGCCTAAGCATATTAGACAAGCGCTACAGTACACACGACAGTCGCGATCAGCACTAAACCACCGGCAGACTATAAAACACCATAATAAAACCACAAAGCGACAATAATATTCCATAAACGTGGCTCCTTGTGTAATGTCTAAACATCGGCTTAGCGTAACGAAAGCGAGCGATAACCCCTCGTTGAAAGTTAATAGTGAACTCGTTTGGAGGTTGGGCAGGGGACGCGGCGACCCCACGCGCGGCCAGGTGCGTGCCGCCCTTCCGCTGCAGATGCCTTGCGGGTGCTTGCTGAATTAGTGTTAACACCGCCCATTGTGTCTTAGGTATGTTGCACCCGGTAACGTGCCGCCTAGATATCGATGGGTTGAATTAGAATTGCTTTCTTGATTATTGGGTATTTGAGACCGCACTCGGGGTAGAGCATCCAGAAATATATGAATAAGATATTGTATTATAAAAACGTAAGTATTATTTATTAAACTGTTTTTGTACTTAATTGCAAAAATAAAACGTCTATTTAGTAAATATAAATCGTATTAATTTTATTTACTGTGGAATTATTGAATGTTATGTCCACAAAGGTCTCAATGCCAAGCTTTATGTTACGGTATCAATTATGTAGTTTATCTATTAATTTCCTTCGGATGTGAGTCAGAACATAAAGGCCTGGTATATATAATCAAATAGTATTATCGATTGTTTTCGATATAAATCTTGAAACAGTAATATAGATTTCTCATAACTCTATGGACTATAGATGTTTTATTTTCATAAATGTATCATCGCACTCTGTTATAATTAATCCATGTACAATAATTATTGTCATGCAATTGATTAGTCATCGAAAGAACCCAGTATTAATGAATTGTATGAATTCTGCTATGCTATAGCTCACACAACTTTAATTTATTTTGTAAAGATACCTAAAAACATTTGATATTAAATATTAATATACAATAAATAATCAATAATTTTTTTTTAGAAGAACTTCAAAATACTCCATTGCAAGTATGGTAAAATGAAAAGTCTTCAGCCTTCATCTAATTACCGTCTGTAGGTTTGTCCGCAGAATTAAATTAAATATAAAATAACGGTATGTCGTACAATAAAATCGATAAAAACGCCCAAAATAGATATTATTTCAAAGCGAAATGATAAAAAATCTATAAACGCATTTCGGGTTAACCGCGAAGTTTTCCCGGGCGCGATAACATTGCGAGTGCACACGAGGGCCGCTGGGTGTTTGACCCGATAAAATATTTGCATGCCCAAGGTCGAACCGCCACCTGCCACATGGCGATCTCGCACTTACTATGTCTACACTACACACTATGTCTGGCTGCAATGGTTTGCATGTTGACCGACAAAAAAAAGACAATTGAAATTAAAGGAATTACTTTCAAATTTAATTTGATCATAAGCTTTATTGTGGGTATTCGTGCGATACGTATAGACTGTAGAAATAAAATTCCTGTATTTTTTCCGGTTTTAAATAGATAAGGAAACATATCTTTTTATGTTTTATACAAATAGTGAGTATAGGATTTGAGATTTATGAGGAAATTCGCAGCAAATTATACCATTACATTATGACACGTAAATGCTGTTTAATTATGCTTGTTGTCATTGTAACTGGCTATCGCTTCAACGATACTGGAATAGAAATACTTGGTATGTATATGTACAATTAATATAAATGTGGAAGAACAATGAAACAACCAGTCCAGGAGATGCTCGTTTATTCCTAACTTGACAGAAGAGAAGACAAAAAGCGCGCGCATCGGTGTCCCGCCTTTTTTGCAAGGCATAGACAATGTAAATATATACCAACAATACTTTAAAGACATCTTAAAACTGTACATATATTGAGTAATTGAAAACGAGTTATAATTCATTCATATTACCTATAAAGACTGCTATATAAATACGTGACAATAATTCCCCCGTCTAATTCGTGTATATTATAATTCGCGTACGCGGAGCATTGACCTCGTGACCCGTATTCTGCGAGCACATTGACTATCTTCAGTTCGGCATTTACTCTAAATAACAACATTGAGAGGTTTCCTTACTTGATTAAAATACATTATTGGGTTGAATTTATTTATAGCTATTTTCTAGGAAAGTTACGATGAGTTTCTTTTAATAAATGTGACTTTCTTTATCCCTTGTACGTAGTTATACCATACATCCATGCGCGAAACAACCTAAATCGATTGTGGAAGTTTCCTACCCCTTACTTAATGGTTTATCTTCAAGGGCGATGATCCTATGGTGCTTTTCTTTCTCTCTCTCTCTCTCTCTCTCTCTCTCTCTTCAGCCATAAGAAATCCACTGCCGAACATAACTACATGGATATCCACATAGACCTATTGAAATCGGCCTGCATCCAGCGATTTCCTGTCCTTCCTTCGTTGTGGGTGCTTATCGATGGTCCATTTCCATCTGGTCACCCTTTAATAACTTTGAGAGTTCTGCCATCAAAAACTTCTCGACAATTAGTATTGAAATCTTTATTGGTCTTTTTGTGGGTTCGTTAGTGTGTCAAACTCGTGTGTTTAATTGTTACAAAGCGGCTGAGTCAATAGTATTGTAGGTGTGGTGCTGTTGGTTTAATTCTTAAGATGATTGTCTATCAATTGTGTAATGGAGCTTTGTTAAAGATATAAATTAGTCGGTTAAAATTTGGATGTGAGGATAAATGGAATGACTATATCTTCGTCAAAAAGTATAACCAAATGTAATATTAAACTTTGTATAATGCCAAGGAGTAGTAAATGATAACAAATTAAATATATTACATGGACGTTTGAAACCCACCGAAGCATAGAAAATGCTGACCCTACAACGTTGCGCAAGGATTGGGAGACGACGCGACGTAACAATTTTTCAAGAGCTCAAAACAATTGACCTTAATCTTGAGACCCACAAAACAAAGCAGCTGGCTATATTTAAAGATCTTGTACTAATTACAAAAATGTCTCAAACAGTTTGCTACTTTTATGTGACGACTTTACAATCTCAACTGGCGCGTAAAATAAGACAATTATCTCGGTGGCACTCTTTTGTAGTGCGAACTACAAAGAGCGAGTGTTTTCAAATATTTTATAGCATTTGGTATGTATCGCAGATGGGTTGGAACTGCTTCAGTACGGGATAAGTTTTGTTGTCCATTCGAGTGGGAGGGAAGCATCGCGCAGCATCTTGTCTTCCGGGTGGCTGGACATATTCCGCTCTTGCACCTCGTGCTGTTGGACCCGAGCCAACAACACTTTTAGAACAATTTCGAGGTCTCCGTGCAGTTTTGGTCCTGTACGGGCGATTCGCTTTGTGAACGTTGCTCGTGATCTCTGTTTTACGAGTGCTATAAATTGGCCGGCGCACACCGATCCCCGTAGTGACATCATTGTCGGATTACAAGCGGGGCTGATTCACGCGTTTGATTGTTGCATTGTCCATCTACGTTGCGATCGGGACGTCCAGATTTAAAGGGAACAAATGTAAACATGACGTTGTCAGGATTTGCTTAGTGCCATGAATTACATTAGCCTTTTCTTATGCATCCAGTGTCATTATTTATCTGATTTATACTAAGGTATTCAAAAGCAATCATCTCTATACAGCGAGGCCCGGTTGAAAATATATGATTAGCATGATAGTCATTCAGATTTTTATCTGTTCATGCGAGCTTATCATTTTCTTAAATATTCGTCTCGCTCTGCTCATTATATGTTTCGATTGTCTTCTGCTTCAGGTTAAACATGATTTTTTGTTTTTTGTTCCAGACGGAGTTGTATGGCATAAAATGGCGTAAGTTAGTGTGGGGCGAGGGTAGTGGCGGGGGCGGCGGCGGCGCGGAGGGCGAAGAGGGCGCCGCGCCGCTGGCCGACCCGGTGATCAGCAGCTACGCGCGCTGCCTGGCCGGCGACATCCTGTGCGTGTGGCGGCGCGTGCCGGCGCCGCAGCCGGTCGACACCATGGACTACATGGCCGTGCCTGCGCCGCCGGCCGCGCCGCCTCTGTCATTGCGCGCTGCTAAAGAGCTCTGGATCTTCTGGTACGGCGAGGAGCCCGACCTCAACGGACTCGTCGCGCCCGAACTCATCACCAGCCGTGAGTACATTTCTATTATACTTTTATGATAGGCAATTCTGTTGATAAACATTTAGTTCCGCCATTAAATACTATTCTTTTCGAACTAATAAGAGAATAACGTAAGCGGAGGTTATTGCGTCGTAAAATAGGCTGTGAGCGCCTATTTTCTATCCGCCATGTCTTTTAGCAAAGTCAGAAACGCAATCGCTATTACCATATCACGTGCGTAACAAATACAGGAAAGACTTGCAAACGTACCAAAACAAACAAGGATTAAATAAATGACTGAAAATGTAACACGCACGGTGTTACAAAACCGCGTTGATTATCTCGCGCGAAGAAAAATGCCCGCACAATGGACACTGCTTAACAACTCGTTAAACATCCGCCGGTGTACGCCAACAATTAGCTCCAACATTAAGATGTGCGGCGGCGGTGGCGGCGCGACGCTCCGTCTGCGACGCGCGCCCATCGGGGTTGTAAAGGCAGAGTAATCACACTAATGTACAAGCACTCCGCTTTCAGCGATTGTTCTCGACGGTGCGCGGATGAAAATTAAGGCGGACTTTTGGGGGCGTCTATTGTGCGTTTTTATTCCTCGTTGTTTACAAAGTTTTTGTGCACTGTGTCTTCTCGGCTTGTTGGAAAATTATTTTCGTATAATTAAAAATTACTTGGCGGCACCGGTGTGGAAGTGCTCTTTTGAATGGTGTAACTATAAATCTTTAAGAATTATGTCAATTCTCACGCAAATCACCACTTCTGTTGTGTTAAATGGTGTTTGCAAATAAATTAAAATTGTAATAAAAACTTACTTCAAAGGTTGTCTGGTGATAAATTCTTCGTCAAATTATACCAGTTAGAAAAATTCAATATACATACACGAGTTTAGAATAGTTGATTGATATAATGATACGCTGGAAACAAGTATCTTATAAAATGATTGTGTGTGTAGAACAAAACAACTACGGTGCCGTTTCGTAGAAGCCGGGCAGACGGTCGGTGCGGCACGGCGTCGATCGTGGGCGGTCGCTGCCCATCAACCCACTGTACCGCCACCATTGTGGTCCCATTACTCTTATATTGGCAAACGTGAATTGAAATATTTCAAATGCACGCGAAACTTAATACCAAGGCTAGCAGGAAAAATTTGATGGAATGTTGGAGACAAAACTATGTATAGTCTAAAAGGTAGTTTGGTTTGTCTATTTGCAATTATTATATTGTTCTTACAATCAGAATCAGATCCAAATACTCAGTGATCTGTACAAAAAATCCTGTCGCTAAAAAAGCTAAGACCTATTAAAGAATGTATATTAAGTAGCGGAACAATAATAGCGCTCGAACTCTCGCCGCGATAAAAACTCTCACTTTTCGACGGCCCATTTGCTAAAGAAGTTATCATAAAATTTCATTACTCCGCTCGGCAATCCGAGAGAGAATCTTCGTTTATGTGTATCCGCCCCTCGATGCGACACTCCCGGCACCACCCTCGCAGTAAAACGACGCATCCGACAACGCGAGATAGTGGTAGATACGCCCTTTCGTTTACCGAGTTAATGTTGCGTTCCTACAAAAAGTAGGTAAATGTTTGAGTGTCAGGGTTTAAGATTATGTACAAAATAACACTGGCGGTGGAGTTGCTACCTTTAAACGTCGCCTCGCTAGAATTTCTCTGGGATCGTGAGTGCGTTTATAAACACAAACTTCTCATAAATAGGCAGTTTCAGAAAAAAATAGTAATACTGCTAATATACAACTTATTTTCGTACTTATAAGATTGTTAGAACATCAGCACCATGGGCCAATGTGTAACCCTAGGTGGATGGATTGCATTAGAATAGTAGCCTGTTTATTAGAGTTTTCAAGTTTATCATACTTTTTAAATCTGAATGGCATCTAAGAACCAGACGGTTGGTTTGACATGTTCTTCCAGGCACAAGGCTCTTAGTCGTACGTCTCCTTAGTTACGTATCCAATGCTCCAGCATGTAATTTTATCACATGTTTTACCAACTCATACCTCATTATGACAGGTGTTTCAAAACTCTCAGCGTTTTTCACAATTCTAAAGAGGACCTCGTGTGTGGAGCCGTGCGCGCCACCTCCGAAAACACGCGAGCCGGGCGCCGCGCCGTGTCATCGGCCTTTCTAGAGTCCGCCTACACCACCGCTGCGTTTGAATATTCGCGTACGAGATTTTCATACCGTCTACTTCAAGCGCATTTTTTTTTATCCTGTCTCGGAACTGCATCCAACAATAGGTGCGATGTCGTGCAGATAATGTTGAATGGCGATAAACATTTATCTCGTGCAATTCGACACAATAATGTCCGGCCTGACTAATTACTATTTCAAGGTAAAAGGTCTTAACATTGTAGGATTTAAATACCCGCAATGCTAGACACGAATATCTTAATGTTACAATAGTTTGAAAACATCCTGTATTAGTTTACTCTCCCGTGCTCTAGTTTCTAGTGTTTACAATTTATTTTTATTTTCTTTGACGCGTTTAGTGTGGAGCAAAATAGATGGAGTGTCTTTAGGTACTATTTAAAATGATATGGCGCTTGTCGTAATTTTCCTTTCAATATTGCAATATTGGAACAGGGTGTTTTATTCTCTCTTTCACGGAAACAGGTATTACGGTTTATAAAGAAGCCTTTGAAAATAATTTTAAGGCATATTTGTTTAATTCATAAAAGGCCGAATTCCGTCGGAACCACGCACAAGGCTACCATTGTACTGATTATTTTAAAATCAAAACAATAACTCGCCGTTCGTTGCCAGAAACGGGGACAAAAGGATCGGGTTAGTTCCCGAAACAATGATCGACTATTAAAATTCCCAGAATAATATTGATCTCGCCTAATTTAAACACGTACCAATGATTGGATTTTCGGCGAAAATCCACGTAAGATTACCGTGAAATATATTAACAGTAATTCATGGAAATTGCGACAACGTAATACATCAAACTGTTGAGGAGGCAAATAGAGAAGTAATCACAATAAATAGGCTATCAGTTTCTACAGGCCTTGTGTGGCAAGTCGAGCTGGCAGTCTCAACGTGTTAGCACTTCTTAAGCGGAATGAAATATGGCATTTTGTCGCGAAAGTCTTTGGCTTAACAAATCCTTTACGTGCTATGGGTCAGTGTAAATTACTGTCTAAAATAAAGATAAGATTGTGGCTACGCTGTAAATGTGAAGGTGATAATATTAATACCACTCGAATATTTCCAGTATTTGAGTAAATACCGCAGCATGAAAAGGGCTCGAGAATAGAAAACACATACTTAAATCTATTTACGTAAAACTGTTACAAAGAATTGTTTTATCTTATCACAATCAAATAGAAACTGTTTGACATTTGAGTCGAAACTATTATAGAAGCGGCGGGTTCGCGCTGTAGACTGCTCTGTACGCCGCCGAAAGTTTTCTATACCAAATGAAATAAATGTGGAGAAGGAACGGCGAGCACTCCAGACGTTTCACAGATCAATCTGTTGCTCAACAGGTGGTTCACTATCTCAGCACAAACTTGAAGATCGAGCCGCGCTACAAATGTCTTACTCGGGGCTTTACTCTCGCCGCCGCCGCCGCGCCGCCCGACCGATTGAGACGTACCCTTTCCATTCCCACTCTATTGATACAGGATTATTTACTTGTTTTCCACTTCATTTGACACAGAATTATATTTCAATACATGCTATGTTTGGATTCATTTCGAAGGCACACGAGTGAGCACGTTCATATTTGGTTGTCATTTTTTCGCGTATTCAATGAGTCAGCGATATCGTGCGTGCGGTTGAACAAAAATATATTATGAACTGTATTTGCTTATCGAAGCGAAATAGTTCGTTAGTAATGAACAAACAGTATGTACACTCAGATGAGTAAGTAACAAATCGGTGATGGTGGACAACGGGTTCCTTGAATAGCGAAGTTTTCCTCTTGTTGAAATGTGTGCGCGTTAGGTGCGCGCGTGCGCAGCGTCGCCGCGCGCCCTCTGGCGGGCAAGTTCACGCGCCACCGGCCGTGTACTAAAATAGATCGTGACATAAATCTACATAAACTGTCTTTATTTTTGTACGTGATCATTGTTTTGATCCTTTTGCTGGTCGATTTGCACGCAACGCGCCGCCATAACTCTATAAGGAAATGTTTTATCACATTATTATGGACATTGTCGTAATAGAATACGCTCTTGCAGATGTGTTACGATTTTTCGTCTGGCAAATGTGACTTTCAAGCCGAAGTTATGTAAATGGAATATCGGTCTAGATGTTGGCTACACGTGTAATGGCGGACGTATTATGTTTGCGACTCTCAAGTGTGTCAAAACCAGATGTGTTCATTCAGAATAAACAGTGAGCTTCGGTGCAAGTTCCCGCAAATATTTGAGCTATTTATAGTCTGTTTGATTTTGAATAAAAACATACGGCATAACGTTTTATGTTATTGGGTTAACATAATAAAATAGACTCTGAATTATTCCAATTAATTAAGAAGAATAAACAGTAAATATGATTACAAATTTTTATTATTAGTATAACTTTGTCCAAGAATATTCGTGACTATAGTGCCCCAAGACCACTAGTACAATTTATGTCAAGAAAAACAGGTTAGTCGACTAATGATCGTTCAGTTTACGTTAGCATTGTTCATATACTTATAATAAACATATTAACTATCAAATACTAGTAAATGCAGACAAGCGATGTACCTGGACCTACATAAATAAACAAATCCTTTATCGCTCGCGTCACTAATAGCCGAAGTAATAATTTAATATGTGTCAGTGGAGCACACGGTTAGCGGATCACGCCGCGGTTCCTGCCGCACTGGCGGACCGCCGGATAGATGGAAGGTCGCCGAGTTGCCGACATTGACATTGCACACGGTGGCTCTTCCCAAAGCTGCCTCTACAGTCTGCACCTAGCTGAACAAATACTTAACTATTAACACCAGGCGAGTTGTTTATCTGCCCGCCAGGGCGTTTAATGAGAATCGTTTAAGTTGATTTATACAATAGTCTGCCGACATTTTTATTAAAACGTGATGTTCGGTCGGTTTTCTTTATTTGTGCGTTGAATCACGTGATATTATCATGAATATAAAGGTATTTCATGTGATTGTTTTGATTCCCATTGTAGCTAAAAGCAGCGTAGTTTACATTTGTAGAGTAGTTCATTTTTGTATAAAATGCAATCTTATACGAAGACTAAGTAGAGTGATATCAACGACGTCCAATTGAAACTGATCAGTATATCGTACTACATCCTTTCTCCGATAACTAGAAAGCGACATCGCGATGCCTCTATTGGCATTAGTCGGCGGCCGCGGTCGACTCGATTATTTCAACCTTGCGATTCTATTATGTGGGCGCGCGTTGGCCGATAGGTTGGCGACGGTCGCCGAACAAATTTGATAATCGATGCGGTGCACATAGCGCCGGACGGCCGGCGTCTTCCTACGAGAACCATCGCGGGGTCAGCGACCTCGTGATAATGTATCCAATGCGCTTATCGCATTCGGCTATGCACTCGTGTTCACTGTCGACGCCACTCTGTTTACATTCGGCTGAAACAAAAACAAGCTAAAAGTATCGCAACATGGTTAGAAATCTTTTGAACGGAAATATCCTACAACTGCGAACACGTGAAAAAAAGGAAGAATCTACGGCGCCTATCTATTAGATGTAACATGTAAATTAGTATTTTTGGGCGGTTTGTTTAGAAGCACGTGTGGCACGTAGTAAGATTTGTTCATTGCTTTACGGCCGTTTGGGAACGAGTAAAAATACGTAATACGTCATCGGAAACATAACGTTGACCTATAATAAAGGTAAAATTAAACACAATCGTCGGGTCGGCCCGCGGTCTTCTGCGTCCGAGATGGGCGTGGCCGGCCTTGAACTGGAACATTTAGCGGTCTCAGCCGAATTGTACGTAGCAACAACAAACGCACGGTTCGCGAAACACTCATCCACCTGAGGTTTTTTGCCAACCAACTTAGATAGATCATCTGATGGTTAATCTTTTATGTAGCTTACGGATATCAACAATGCTACGTCTATCGAATACATTTCATTTTACTACAATAAACATAAAAATACTCCATCAATAGTGTTGTATTTAATCTAGTTCAATACTAAACGCTGCTTTGGTTTGTAGATTTTAAGAACACTTAAACGCTGAGAGTTGGTTACCTAAATTGTATTAGGGGAAGTCAAAACGTCACGCCTTAAACTCACATCAAAATCATTTGTATCGGACATCAGAATAAAAAAAAACAAGACTACAATACAATTTGTATAACATAAATGAGTGACGTTAACCGACATAGGAGAGGTTGTGTAAAGCCCTGGTCTGTGGAACGGTACGCGCGGCACTGCGTTGCACGCAATGCGATGTCAAACTCGGTTTTGTATGAAAAACGTCATCATTTGTCTTTTGTTCTATTGCGGTATGCGTCAACCAGCGCGCACGGTGAAGGGTCAACTCCATTATAACATTTTGGTCGCTTGATAGAAACTGACAGCGGTTTGCGGTAGCGGCACAGATTTATATGAAAATGCACCGCACAGCGCGCAGTCATTCTCGTCAAATCGCCGCGGCGTGCGACATTGCGGCATGGATTTATTTGTCGATAATTTGACAGAAATAATAGCAGGAGCCTTTGTGTTTTATATCAAGATAGAAAGAACACATTAACATTTGATAATAAAAGGGAACAAATGTCCGATGGTAGTGTGCCCATATTTTTTTCATATGGGCACCAAAATGTAACCGCAACGCATCTGATGTATTACAATTTTAAATCCAATTACAATATCCACCAGCAAGAAATAATCAGCTCTTGCCGTCAAACACTATTATGCTACCCTGCTCGAAAGCATATTTGGAAACCGATATTAGAAACACGAAATATTTGCATGTGTCATTGACGAGTTTACCACCTTCGTGTACGGTGGTCGGAGCAATTAGGAAAATATCACTAGTTCATCCGATGAGCGTCTTATAATAATATATTACAGTTGAAAAATGTTTCTTGAATTTTTCCGTACATATTATAGAAAGCAAATTCGCAGCTTGTACCATACGACCCTTGTTAATATTAGTCCGTGTTGCTTTACATCTAGCTTCTCCAGCCCGTATTTTTGAGCGGTCAATTCAATATTTAATTGTCTTTCACTTTGTAATGGAGAGAAATAGACGATTCTTTGTTTTTAACTCCTACTATTTAGTTCCTTTTTGATAAATCTGCGGATTTCAACAAATGTACTGAGATCTATAACATCTTCTATATCAAAATAATGATTTTTGCAATATTTCAGAGACATTTACATTTACAGAGTGCGAACCAGTGCGAACGGAGTGCGACATTTTTTTAAGACTGCTTCGATGGCGTAGTTGTACTACGATACGACTACAAAGCTGAGCTCTCGGGTTCGAATCCCGGCTCGGGCAAAGTGATATTGGGTTTTTCTATTCATCATCAGCCTGGAGCCAGGAATTTGTGTCCGATATGGCGTTAGGCATGCCCCCTGTCACATCATGGAACGGAACATACAAGGCGAAATGTGGGTGTCCTGGTGGCGCCTCTGCCTACCTCTTTTGGGATAAAGGCGTGAGTTTATGTATGCAAATAAAGTTAAACCTAGGATCAAGAACTGCTGATGTGCTGGAGGTTGTGCAGATACATATATACCTACTACCTACCTATACCTACGTCTATTATTTGAGCTCCGTATTGTGAATTTAGATAAAAAGTACAATTAAATGATTATTGTAGAAAGTGTCCATCAGTATTGATCCAGGTTTTGCTTGTGATTGTTTATAACAAAATTATTTTATTTTCTAATAATAATACAATTTGTTTTTATCAAATTCCGGTACAATCGGCGATAATTTAAGAGTAGGTATCTATACAAGTCCAGTGAAATATAACTTGATCAAAGAATAGGTTTATTAGCAGAAAAAATAAAATAATATAGTTAATAGCACGCTAATTTACATGAGAAAATATAAACTAATTATGTCACGTATCAATATTTGAGAAAATGGTCTTATGTGCCTTTTTACCGACTTCGTTTAGAATGACGCACAAACAATTTTTTTATATAATTTTATATATTTTTGAACTCAAATAATTGTTATCCGTTGTCATGGAGACCCGTGAAGACTTCAATGCAAAATTGTCATAATAACATTTGTTGTCAAGTTTCGGCCCTCCCATTGGTCAACGGATTTACGCAGAGTGAAACCTATCTGTAAAACCTCCTTAGTTGCTTGAACTCCGTTGCTTGCCGCAGTGCCGCACGTACCGTTCGTCAGACCAGGGCTTAATATCGCACCTACGTGCTAACTAGTCGTAAAAATGTTACGCGCCCGCTTACTGCTTAGTGCTTAGTATAGGGCGTGCGAACAGTACTCTACGTCTTGTTGAATGACGTATACATACATATAGTCGTAATGATTGTAATTCACTCGTAATTAAATGGCACATATTTTATTGTTTTTGTTGGACGTCCATGACTAGTAGGTATAGGTTGATGATTTGGTATAAAAGCTGTCTTGTCTGTTTTGTGGCAATGATATGTAGCGTTGAGGTCTTAATAATTCCTGATTGGGGTAATTTACTTCCCGGAATAATATAGCTCAACTACAGCCTTGTTAACTATATTATTGGATCAATAAAATTACTATATTATTACGATTATTACATTTCTCATATACACACGGCGATACGAGCGTAAACGTATTAATTTATTAGTCTAATCTATTATCGCCAATTTCTATACAAAATATATTTTCGACTACTGTTTTCCTCTAATTTTACTTTCATTGAGCGATATGTGAGTATTTTTGGCTAACCAGCCGGTATGTTTATGCAACTAGCCCAAGGACACTTTTATGAGGTTCAGGCCTTGGCTCGGATTGTTATTTAGTCCGAGGCAGGGAACGCGGGTAGGGGCGGCTCTCGTATCATCTGCAGTGTTTTATGTAAGTTCACGTGTATGGATCGATAGTGTTTGGAAACTGCGGAACAGTTTGACCCGTAAGTTGCTGGGTCTTTTAGATCATGACATTCAACAGGATCCTGTGTTTGATCTATGATGTTGGATATATCTTGGACCCATCCTGTGATTGCACGAATGTTTGATTGTCTCCATACAAGATTAAAAATAGGTTAATATTATTCCATCGAGAAATACATCGAGTCTGAAAATGTTCGTTTTTATTTTCACCCTGACTAGTTACTCCGCAGACGGGAGCGATATTAGGTTGGTAAATATTAAACCTGTGCCGCACAATTATGCGCTTGGTGAGAGAAATAGATTAAAATTAAAAGAAGCGTAAATTAAGTCATGGGTAAAAAACATCAGAAGCAAATTGCAATAAAAGGGAAATACGAGATAAGATAGTCTGGGCATAAATAACTTGATGGAGTGTAAATATAATGGTACCAAATAAATAATAGATTTCATACTTATATACATAAGTCAAACGGGACTTAAATCCGTTGATACAAATCGCTCTAACGTAACAAAATACGGAAAAAATCCTATAGAAAAAAATGAATGAAACCAAACCTTGAAATTCGACTTAACAATGTTGCAAAATAGTAGAAATCAGATAAACTGCAATTACATACGTTCACGCACATGAGAAAACCTAACCGACCACGCCCGATCTGTTCGTGTGATAAGTATTACAGAATAGCAATAGGATAATCGATTAATTACCCCTGAAAAGTAATTAAATACATTTTTATATATTGAACATGCTACTTGCCTTCACATAGGTTTAAAATCACAGAAATTTACTGCATTCAATCGTAACAATAATGGCTAATAACCTACTCCCATAAGCGAAGCTGCGGGCATTAGCTAGTTTTTGATAAGCGTATTGCGCATATTATTGCGAACTCTGCCTGTGAAATTTCATATGAAATCACTGCGAAATAAGTAGCAGCGGTTTCCATGGCTATTACGTGTGTAGACGGTAATAAGCATGGTGGAACAATAGGCACGGAGTAGCGTCGCCGGTGCGCGCGTCGTTGTTGCGTGTCTGACGAACGACACTGTCGCCGCGCCGCGCAGCGTGGGAACGCCGCGTTATCTGCACCGCGCCCGTACCACCCTGTATAACAATAGATAACATCCCTTTATAGGTATGCGTCGTTCGCACTGAACAGATCATAGAACAGATCTGTGGTACAGGTACCTTGAAACTCTTTGAGGAAGTTTTAGGATGTATTGACATAAAAATTAGGATTAAAACCTTTTGATTCAAAATGGATGGAGTAAATTAGCATAATATCATTATATAATTATCATGTTATGCGCTTCATAAGTGTGTTGTATATTGGATTGATTTATCTTAAGTACGTTTAATTCATATGAAATTGTTAATATACATATATGATCTGCTCCATAAATAAATAAATAAATTTGCTTTAAATGTTTATAATTAACATATTTTAAAAATAAAATTAATTTTGTTAAGGTTGATAAACACATTTTCGATTTCACTACGTCTGCTTAAACGTGACTTTCATTTTATGTAATATCAATATTATAAAACTGCTACAGTGCACTCGAAGATTTTATCATATCACTGAAGTTGTGCTTTTGTAACAACATAACAGAACCAAATGACGTGGAATCATTTAAGGAAAATATTTTAAATATGTTATTTCTAACATCATGATATCAGATATGAATTCCCATTAGAATGTAAAAGAAAAATAGTAATACAATAAAAATAGTAATATGCAATAATTGACTTTCGAATATTGTGTCCGTTTTGATTGTGTATGCGAAAATTTTAAACATCATTCAAAAGAAGCGTTGTTTACTCTCGGTATCACTTTCTAAAAACAGCGGTACTAACGTACTACAGTATACGTATATTAATTGCTGTGTTTTTTTCTGATTTTACATAGACAACTGGCGCAGTAGGACTTTTACGTGGGTGGTCTAGAACATATTTGAAAAATAAGTTGCTTAATTTAATAGCGTCAATACTTATTTGTAATCCGTCGAGTGCCAGCATTGTAAATCAAAGGTTGACACGTTATAACTTACCAGTTTGAGTTATATAACCCTACCAATTACTATTCCTATCTCTCCTTTTGGTCTGATTTTTTGTGTTTTTTATTGGAATAAGTATAACAATAATTAGCCTTCATGTGTGTTGAAATTATAGAGTTACCACATTCTGATAGACATATAGACAATAAATAAACAACTTATTAACAATACCTCCCATTTGCTATGCAGGAGTGAACTATCGAGCGTGTGGACACCCTCCCTCCCTCCTCACCCCAGGAGTGCGCCGGGTGCACATTGCAGCGTGATGTCCGCGAATCGCTTCTTTCTAAATATAGATGCGTGGCGACCACGATAAATCTCTCCCGGTCACCCAGTTTCCGCTTATATGGAAACGCACCCATCAAGGGCAGTCCAGATGTTGTTTATATGCCTGTGTATTGTTTAATGGCATTAGTCCTTTGGAAACAACGGATTTGTTTATAGCAGACGGGTCAGTTGACCTAATTAAAGCGTGAATACAAGTACTTATACTGAAGAATCCCTCAAATATCGTAAAACTTCAAAATAAATTCTCTTCCGCCGCTTCCGTGATGACTGTCGTCTCGAGAAATTTTTTGATTGCACGAAAATTTTGTTAGGTAAATTGAAATATTTCCCACCAAATAAATTCACGAAGATGAGTTTGGAATCCTAGTTACTTTTGTTCTCAGCCCTTATACTTTGCCATCAGAGCATTTGGGTCATATAAGGTACGCAGGTCCTGATATTATGGTTAAGATTACAATACACAATGTGAACTCTATAAATATTGACACCGTCTGTGCGGAGGCACAAATCTTCGCCCATTCCGTGACATATAGCAAGTGGTATTTACAAGTGAAAGCCACTTTTATTTCTTATTTGTTTATTCTCCATTCACAATATCCACATATGGCACCAGAAAATACACCTGGTTTTTTAAATAATTGCTTCGACAATATGATTCTTATGTCGTCTACGAATAAGATGAATCGGGTATAAAAATAACCTTTCAATAATGAGATCTCATTCTTATTAACCTTTTCGTTTTATTTTAACCTTCGGGTATAAAAGATATAAATAATTTTATTTATTAATGACTTGCCATATTGATTGCTACGAAAATTACTACAGTAACGGGATATGTGGAATAAATTACATTGTTAGAGTTGGATCATTAGGTAATAGGTGTCAAGCCGTTCTTCCGAAACCCAAGCGAACTTCAGGATTGTTTGTATGATTTACTAACAGTTTTTGAAAAATGTAGCCAGTGTCCTAGAGACAGAAAGTTTCTCGAAGCATGCGATATCTACGAAGCAAAACCCATTCCTTGTGTGGTCGTGATTATTTGGGTGCCTAGTTATTTTCAGTGCCACGAAAGTTGTCAACGCGCAATATTTCATCCAACCGTATATAAGAAAAATATTTAGAATAAGTTGAAACAGAGTCGAACGTGTTATATGTGAGTTCCGGCCCGGTTTGCACAACCGGCGCGGCTGAGCCGAAGGTCGCCGCGACTGCGGACACTCGGAAATAGCCTCACACGTATTTGCAATTTCCCGTACAAACTACACTCTACACACTGCGTAGTGCATTCTGCATACACACTGCACAGTGTACACACACGCCGCGCCGCTCGCTGCACGCCACACTGCGCATTTATTGCTTATTCGTCTACAAGTTGATCGAATCGCGGAGCTCTCTCGTTACAACCCCGGTCCGCTCCCGGCTGTCAATTCAAATTGTCGCCGTATCTTGTTTAAATACCGTTTTATTGAAGTCAAAACGGTTTTTAACAGCTTAAATATGTTCAAGATTTTTATCAATGACACCGCTTTTCAATAATATTTATTGTTGTTTTTGAATGAGACAGTTTCAACATTTTAGCATATTTTGTACATTATAAAAAAATAGCCAACGCTAATTCGTGTAAACGCAAACCACCCATTTGACTAATATCGAACAGTGTAACTTTCGAATTTCCGCCGTCCTCGTCGTGCAGTCCAGTTTGCGAAACTTTGTTCATTTTGTGTTTCGTACTTGTACCGCCGAATATCGGAAAACCGAATGTCAATTACCGGCCACCGGTACTTGCTCGCCGCATATAATCCCTAATAAAATAAAAGATTAACACATCTCATCCCCTAATCATGCGATCTCGGTCGGCGTTTAACCGACAGCCTCCGGTTATAATTTGAGCGGCCGCCGCAGTACGTGCGCCTATTTGCGCGCAGATTAACGGCTGACCCCGCCGGCGGACGCGACGCCGCATAATCTGTTTAGGCCAACGCTGGTCGTGCACGCTGGGATGCGAAGGGTTGATGGAGGAGGAGGTGACGGCGATTTGTGGATGCAGTTCGCTAGACCGTGTCCTTTAGCTTGATTGAGTATTACGCATTTCGCTGGCTCTTGTTTCTTTTGAACTTCGCGGGCGCGTTTTTTCGTCAGCATTAATGCCGAGATATTTGTAATACTTAGAATTCCGAGATATTTATTCTGTTTGATGTAATCACGCATGACCCCCAAGGACGGCTCGGTATATTTGCCATTTAACATTTCGTTCGCAATGCTAGCAGGCAGTTGCACAAATAAATCGATGTTGATGGAAGAAATTCGATTCCCATTCAATCTGGTCGATACCGCAAACGAAAAATATTCGCGACGTTTTTCGAGTTTTTGCCGCAGGGGATGGCGCGTTCGTGGAAAGGGTTGCATGTTTCATGTTATATAGTGGTTGACGCTTTTCGCGGTAATACTCTTTCTCGTTTTCACGAGGAACTCCCTACATTTCCGCGAATGCCCAACTAGAGCTTCTGGATAATGATTATTTTGTGTCATTCCATGAGTCGGTGTACATTTGCACTCGCCTCACACGTTATATTAATAAACTATCAAGAGTGACTAAGTATCTAGACAAACCTGTAAAAGGTTTTTGCGATACTTTATTATATGTACTAATAGTTTAACTTAAAATGAAAAAATAAATTAAAAAAAAAACGTAAAAAAATATAAGTATCCATTTGTTTACTAGGAATCTTAGCGAAGTTATCGGCCGTTTTCGAAGGTCGCTCTACACACGTTCGGGCGAGGCACGTGGGTCGAAGGGCGAGGGGGCTAGGTCGCCGGGGCGGGGGCGGGGTAGGGGGAGTTGGCCGATGCCGTGTGGCGGGGGAGGAAGGGTGCGAGGTATAATGTCACGTTCCCACCCCGTGTGGGCGTGGGCGTGCTCGCGGCTCAGATACAAGCGAGCTTTATCGCTTCACTAATGAAATTAATAAAGGTCATAGTTAAAGTTCTAGATTTGTTAATTACAAACTCGTAAACACGCGAGTGTTCACTCCGTCGCGGTTTCCGATTGATTGCGCAAGTTTCCCTGCGCGAAGGTCGCGCGCGGCTGCATTTTTAGGCAGCGTTAAAGGTCAACCCTTGCCTGCAAACAATTGCATCGATATTACCAGTAACAACTTGGCGTCTATCAATACATGTCATTTGCGACATGGTTATCTGTACTGGCTGGTCATCAGAGTTCTGACGTGATTGAATGATAAGCTGTTATCTAATTGTATGATTGTTGGGGGACTAATAATGTTCACGACTGTTATGCTTATGATAACGTCGCTTCTGAAAGTTGCTTGTTCAAATAGCGATGTAAGAATATAAAATGATGCACTAACATGTAGTAGTTTCGAATTTCAAATACACATACATATTAAACTTCTACTAACACCTGTATTATACTGAATACGTCTACGCTAAATGAATTAAATGTTGAAGTCATCATCATCGGTGACAGGAATTCCCCTCTAAACTAGGCTTTCCCTTACGATTGTTCAATCTCCTCAGTGACCTATTCCAACTATTTCCTGCAGGCTTTATAAAATAGTCCACCTCGCTGGTAAAGGTCCGGTCTCATCGCCCGAGAAATATTTAATTTAGCCTTTTGTATTAAAATAAATAATAAACGTAGAAGCAGCACCGGTCTAGAAGTCTTACAGAACAAATGGTTTGTCCAATTACTGGCGCATTTTGCCGTCTGGTGCATGCAAATACACGCAGTGGCGGGACGACGGGTGTCGCGACACCACCCTTAAACATGCTCCCGTGGTTATAACGCTTGAATGGTATTGGTAATGGGAAGTTCTGGAGATGGTCGTCAGAATGTTGGCCGGTACAGTTGTGTCGATGAGATAGTAATCATATTTTGCAGATGGCTTCTGGAATGCACTTAGCATCGCGTGCAATGTAATCATTTTTGGGCTAGTTTAAATAAAAATTAGGTGATCAAGACGATCTAAGAATGTTGTGATAACTCGCGTATGCTTACTAAGATCAGTTTTTCTTACCATCATGCATTGGTACTACTCCGATATCTTTGGTCAGTAAGCTTACCTTCTGCTAAATATCTTCAGTGAGCTGTCGTATTCAGTTGTATACTGAATTCTGGCCAGTTAGATTTTTAAGTTGCTAATTTGTTACATAAAGTTCTCACCAAGCCGAAGCCGATGAGTCAAGCTATGGTTGCAACGGATATTTGTCCCAGTAATGTAGGTTGTGGGCCGGCGAGCGCGGTGCCGCCCACGATCCGCGGCCCGTGCGATGCCGCCATTACTAGCACTGATCGCATCGCTCTTGAAATCAATATTATTGTGTGAGGTTTTGATGGGTTAATTGCTGGGTTTTTCAGTCATTTATAGACGAGAAATGAGATGTCTTGTGTTGGAGGTTATTCAATTTTCATCTCGTCTGGTTGCTGTTTCTTTTCGTCGGCAGCTTGTTTTTAACTTTAATAAATAAAGCTCTTGTAATGTCTAGTAATTTTCACTGGTGTCCGTTTTGTTTGAAATTTTTCCTCATATACAATAGATATGAGGCGCCAGCCTTAGATTTAAATAAGTTCAGTGGATTTTCTAATTAAGTACGATACCTAAAGAACCGGTGCTAGCTCTAAAATTTTAAGGATTCTCTTACAAGGTTTCCTCAAGTCGAAAAGCAGACAAAAGTTTACAATATTGACAGAAAGTTCAAGGTAACTGTAAAGGATTACGCACCTTTGAGATTTAATTCAATTAGTATTTTCTTCTTAAGTCGGGCGTTTTGAATTAATTTGTTGCCTACAAAGTTGTACCAGTAAATATTGCGCCTATAAATTTTAATATAGCGATAGTTTATGACGTGATTATGTTATCCAAATGTCTACACGCATTTTAATTAGAATATTTTGTTCATGCGTTTGTGGGTCGAGGTGTACCGGTAGTTATTTATATTTTATACTACAAACGGGTTTTCACTATTTGGTCCATAAAAACCTATTTTATACGGCTATTTTTTTGTGTACGCGCGCTGGATCTCATCGGAGACGTTATGGGCCCAACTTATAATCCTTTGAGAACACTTGATATCGCGATGGTGGTAAGCACCGCAGCTGCGACTCGCGCGGAGTTAGGGCGGTGCCATGGTGCGAGCGGACGGTGTGGCGGAGGCGGGAGCGGGAGCGGGCGCTGCGATCGATCCGCGCTCGCCACCTGCAGATTGGTCGCCGCGCCGCGTCCACACGCCCCCACGCAAGCGGTCCAATTTACGCGCCGCACCGGCCACGTGTCCTGCGACCTTCACTCACTCGTGTGAACGTTTGTAATGCGTTATGAATAAATACTTACATGCCTCCGGACCAATTCGCGCACTCAATTTTTTATACCTGAATTTATAAACCGAGGCCTTACTTGACTACTTTCTCTAACATTCCAGTGTCCCTTAACGAAAAATAAAACAACCCCAAGTTATAATTGCAAAGCATCTGCGGACTAATTTTTATGTAGCGCTTAATGCTGAAAACACTAACACGGTGCTTAAATAACAACAATGATGTAATTATTATCGCCCAGACGCGATAAAATAGCATAAAAGTATGTACGCAAAGGCGGGGAGGCATCATAAGCGCTGTATACAAACATCGGCGTCGATTGCGACACGCGATAAATTAGGTGTGAAGACGGCGATAAGTGGCACGTAGCAGGGCGGCGCGCGCTTCCCGCTCCGCCGCACGCCGCACGCTGATCGATACGGCCCCCGCGCGGCCACACCACCGCCGCTCCTCGCACTCTAGTGTGTACCCAGCCCGCGCCGACCCACGCCGACCCACCCGCAACCCTCTCGCCACTCGTCTTCAGATTACGCGCCCTTATGCTTCCGATGCCTTGTGCCACCCAAAACGACAACCGACAGTACACACCACACTACACTCCAACCAATGCAGATACATTGCCGACTTTTTCCTCATCGATACTATTTTAGTTCCCTTTCACTCCTACACCCTTTAATTTATTGCAAAAATTGCTGTGATATCCAACCGGACAATGCCCATATACAACGCAACATAGACAACGCCGATGAAAAATACAGGCTAGTATGTAAAACGATTTCCGAACACAACATATAACTATATGGGCCGCGGCATCTCAATAATGTGGGACGCGCACGGGCAATAATTGATAGGTACGCACTATTGGATATGGTCGTAACATCCTCATTAGCGATCGTTCCGTGACACCGTTGACCAATCGAGCTCGCCATCTGCCATCTGGCGGCGCGAGTGGCGAGCACTTGGATCCCTGCCAGCTCCTAGTGAATGTTCCAAGTTCATTGAGCACGTCGACTCCAACACTACTTTTAGTGTTATTCTTCGCAACTTTCTACTACACACGCATTTTTGTGCCGCATGTACGCCGCGCCGCACCGTGTCGCTCTTGTTTTGCGTACTAACTTTCGATTGCCTTTTATTGGTGTTGCGCAAATGCTTCTAGAACTTGTAAGTAAATACCCGGCGACGTGTTTACTACTTAAATACGTGTTCACGTAAACATGGAGGTTTCGTTTGATATTTGCTTCGGGATTTTTGGCACTTGTTCGGTGTAGGTTGTAACGTAAACCTAACCTAAACCCCGTAGGCTTTTCCCAAACAGTTTTGGTAAACTGTGGTTTTATATAAATGTTGTTTGAATTGTTTGAGATTTGCATTGGTACTTTAGCAGGGTTTATATCGTCTGACATATTTTCCAAGTGGTAGTTCGTAGCTAATTAAGGCAATTGCCTTTTCACATGTGAGTTCTGGGTGACAAAAGTTAAACGAATCAGTTTGGTAGTGCTCATTTCTACGGCAATTTTTGATTCTGTGTTATACTTTGTAGAACTATATTTTATTATATAATTTAAACGTAGACAAACTTTTCTAACATAATTTGCTGGTCGTAAAACGTATTTCACTTAATAAACGCGATCGAAACAGATAACATTTAAAGTGGGTAACGTTTACATCCAGCCACATAACTTTCGACTCTCCCGTAGCTACGAGAACGTGCACACGTACACTTGGCAGTTTGTTATCTTATTACAAGTACGACGAAGCCGGAATAAGTCTAGACAATGTAAATCCGTCGTTGCGAGAGGCAGCCTGGCTAATTAGCCGATTAATGCTCCCCGGCGCTACCAGCTAGCGACGCGAACGTTGACACGTGTTCTAACACAGGATAATGCAGGCTTACACATACACTACATTATCGCACCGTGTACTCGCCCCGGTGTATGAGCATGCACTCAATACGCTCGTGGGATGTCGCCGCTACGCCAGTATATCAGTGCGCGATCCAAACGGTCCGTATAAATCACGGCTTGTTACTCTTTTAAACGGTCCAGTAATGCAAACGCAACAGGTTGTTTTGTGGGCTAATTGTGGACGCAATTAAATCGTTTCTTTTCGCCTTCGCCTCGGAGGACGGCTCGTTATCCGTAACGAGCCTCAATCTAGATCTTTTTGTTCATGCAACATTGTTCACTTTAATTCTAATTTTCTCGTCGTTGTCGTCCTCTTGTTTTTTCCACCTTTTCGGCCGTCGCGCTCGATATCACGATCGGCGATCTCTAAATCTGTCGTTAATTGGCGCGCGATTTTCGGCCGCGTTTGATGTAACAAATATTTAGTTTTTAAACGGCGGTGTCGGTGGGCGGCGGGCGAGCGGCTCGGCGAGTGTAACCCGTCGCGCCGGGTTTGCCCGCGGTCAGTGCGTCGCGACACCTGATCCTCGCTGCACATGTCCCCGTGCTCCATTATGTCGACAGATGTCCAAGGACTAGCCGGCAACTGGTTTCAGACGCTAACAACGACGTTGTCACATCGTAACAAAGGCTAAAACGGCGTCAGGGAGCGTGTTCGGGGCCGATATAAGCTGCCGATGATAAGGGAGCAGGGCGCGCGCGCGCCGTCCGCCCGAATTCCTCACAATGGGCCCGTTGATGGCCGTTTACGTGCCGCTGTCACTGAACTCTACTGTTTTAAACGTTAACCGACGTGTTTAAACTGGTTTATAACAAATGGAATCCATTTTGACATTATAATTCCTTGTATTTGTTTTGGAATGATTCGTAAAGTGAACATCGATTGGCTCTGTGAGTTCACTTATTATATCGCGGTTGTAACAAACAATCAAATATGATATTCTCTCGCTGCCTGTATCGATTTCCCATGAGTATACGTGAGTTCGTCTGGGCGATGTCGGGGCTCCCTGACCGCGTCGGCTGATGTATTGGCGTGCGCGTGCCGCGGCCGGCGGGAACGGTACAGTCGTTGACCTGCGTCCGACGGCGGCCGGCGCCCCTGCACGCAGGGGTACCTCGCATTAAACCCTATAAGAAAACAAGCCACTGCATCTTAAAGCATCATTACATCCGAGCTACACATACTATTCTTAGTTAAAATTAGTATTTGGTCTTTAACCAAAGTCCTTTGGCAAGACTTATGTATTTATGTTGCTTTACTGCAATAAACTTATTCATATGATACTGCAACTCGCGCCTGATAAAGATAGGAAAAGAGACAATATTCTACAAACAGTGAATATTAATTCAATGAAATCACTTCCCCATAATATTACATACACACGCATCGAAGTCGTTTTCTTTATCGCCGAGCTGAGCTCACGCATAGTTTCCATGACACTGCGTTTCGTATCTGCTATCTAATACAAACATTATATCATCGCGGATTACGTATGATGCGTTGATAACGCTCGTCGCTGCTTCCGCCGCGGTGCTCTGTGTAGCTTCTTACTTTACATACAGCCGCCCTTTGGAAGGTTTAATGCGTGTCCTATGATGAGACGGTGAAGTATTGCCCGGTTGGAGTAATTTATTAGTACGCTTATTTATAAGATATCTGGTAACTTGTGAGGACAGTAAGGTTATTGGAGGCTTTTAAGATAAGTTTAGGTTTGGGTATAACTCGAAATATGAAATAATATAACATATTACTCAAATTCCGTTTTGTAACAATATGCCAGCTATCCTTTGCAGCTTAAAGCATATGTTCCGTTAAAATAGGCAGAAACTATAAAGCGTGAACGCTACAGTTTCAACACACCTCGCTGGCAACTGTCATTAAACCTCATGCAAGCTCGTCACTTACAAGTACTCCTTATTAGCAGCCACTCTATTATATTGAGCCACAGTCTCGCATGTCCGTGTCGCCACAGTTCCGCTCAACTGAACATATGAAAAGAGTGTACAAACGGCCCGTTAGCTATATTAATTAGTAAGTAAGCCGGTGCGGGTTGAATGCGCGCAACACGTCGCACTCATTGTGGGAATTGGCTCCGCGGTCGCTTCGACCCGGTGAAAACTCACGCACCGCTGCAGCGCCACCGCCGGTCGCTTTCTACCACGCTTTTCCACGATATTTCGATGTTCGCAAAACTGACTTATAATGTACGTGATTTACTGTTTTAGACGTGACGGGTTATGATTTGTAGATAGTTTAGTGATAACATTGTTGATTTGTTTAGGGATTTATAATTTTAGTTGTTATGTATAAACTATTAAGGCCTTAATAAGTTAGCCCTTCAATTCTTCATCCTCAAAAAGTTAAAGGAATTTCAAATTCACTAGGTGTTGTGAAAATTCCTACGCGGTGCCTGTCATTGCGTTCCACAGTGAACCGGTTCTCTGCTTGCCATTTTTACACTATAAAAATATTAGCATTACATAGAATTGTTCACAAACCAAATGACCTATTTAATGCAACTTGTGATTGATTTGTTTACCATTTCGAACTCGCCGCCTTTAAAATACAAAGACCAATTTTAAACACCCGTTGCTTATTCTTACATATTGACACGAACATAACAGTAAACATAACAATTTGTGATAGAGTTATTACGGTTTGCGTCTCTATTACAAGTACAATAGTTGAATTTCGCAAGTGGCGGGCCGCGGAGGCCGTGGGAACGATCTGCGATCGCGTCCGCCCGCGAGTGTCGCTCGTTGTCGCTGGGTAACGTTGCCGCCGAGGATGCTGGCTGCTGTATCTACTGCCATCTCGGAAGAAGCGTTTTCTACTAGTATTTATTTGGCATGCAATACAGCGAATAAAATGTTTTTATAGCCAATAATACATTCTTATGACAGCCTCTAATTTGACAGCCTCCGTGATGCAGTTGGTTAGACGCCTCCTGTGAAACGAGAGGCCGCGGGTTCGATCCCCGCACCGAAACAGATATTTGTGTGATCCATAGGTATTTGTTTCGGGTCTGGGTGTTTGTGAGACCAAAAAGTCTCTCGTAGCTTCTGATACCCACAACACAAAACTCGATCTTAGTGTGGGGTCAGGACTATGTATGTGACTGTTGGGTGTATTTATTTATTTATTTATTATTATTTCGGGATTGGTTATTGTGAAAGAGAGAAGTAGATTCGAAAATGTTAATGATTTCTTTTCGCGTCTAGGTTTTATTTAATTTGTCATCCGGGGCCCTTGCAATAAAATATAATATAGATCCTTATTGCGTGAAAGAAAGGTAGAACAAAAACAGTCTCATATAAATATGTGACAATATGAGTGAGAATATCAAATAAATTGCGAATTCATAAAAATCCTCTCTATGCTAAATGAACAAAAATTTTGATAATTATTTTTAAATTGCTCAACGTATTAAACTCTAATTACACTGAATAACCGGTTGTTTTGCAAATTGGTTATTTTTGCCTATTGTGTACATTCGCAAGCGCCTCGTGGCAGCCACGTTATGTATTGTTATAAATATTTATCATTGGCATTTCCAAAGCTACAATATTATTTGCGTATGGCATTTAATAAAGAGCGAGTCGAGTGTTTCCGGGTCATGCCCGAGTTATTAATCAAAGAACGCTATGACATTGATCGAAGCATATGACCGTTAACTTGCCCATAATATGGGCAAAGTAGGGAGGCGGGAATTTATATTGTTGACGGCTATATGTCTCTGGAGTCCCAAGTTTTATGTGTTGGCCTACAAACCCGGCCCTTTCTGAAACGTCTGTAATATGTATGAAACAATCTGGGCGAATTTAATAAGTTAGCTTTAACCGTGCAGATCTGAAGAAGGATATCGTATTAAGAAACATCCCGTGTGTAGAGACGTGCATAGATGCAGGTAATCCGCACGAAAGAATAGCGAATGAACGGAATAAAATGCAGCTAAAATGGAGGAATGGTGCTTCTCGCATGATAAGAGAGGAATAACGGAGAAAGAATGAGAAAAATAAAATAAAAAAACAGCCGGGTATTCTTTCATGGGAACATATGCTTCATATTGTACCAAATAAATCCTCTTGCTAAATAATTTGCTTCATGTTACTTTAAAGGACGTGAATTCCAAGATCTCGAATGTTGTCTTATAAACAGGGTTGTCGTTAATTTTGTGGTGAAAATACCATGAAGTGTACCACGGTGCCACAATTTCCGAAAACCAAAACAAAGAATCGATTGTTGTAGTTAAATATCTGTCGTAGTTTAATACAAACGATTTACTTCCACACACGGGCTTTTGAGTTTGTCGGTAAAATGCTTCAAGATCATCGGCCTTACGTGTTATATTTTTTAATCTGGTATAGTGTTGGGACAGCTTGGTGACTTAATGTATGTATTTATTTAAATAAAGCCTTTTCTCTCATAATCAGGTGACATAAACCGAGTCACAATGTATAGCAGGTGGTTCGCGCGTGATGTAATTGGTGCACGATGGCTCGGTGCGCGTAAGGAGCTCGGGGTTGTTGGCCGCGGAGTGCTTGTTCGCAGTTTTATTAATAAGTCGCCACTCCGCCACTCGCCGCCGTGACGTGTATCGACGGATCGAGCTATTTATCGACGCGGCGCGTGCGCAGCGCGACCCACCGAACACCCGCGCCGCATGCTGGTAGGGATTCAATAGGGAATGGCTTAGGGACGAAGATATTTTCATTGGTTGTAACTTGACGGCCAACTTGTAATGAAATACATCCAGTTAAAATTCTGTTGATGCTTATTATTTCTGTCCTAGCATTATCTACATTGTTCAGGATATCAGACAGCGCGATAAATTCCTAATTAAATAGGGGTAACCAAAGCGTAAAGCACCAATTGCTGGGGTTAACATATGCGTTCTAATGCAGGCTCGTCAGTTAAGAATACACCTAAATTTACTCTGTTTAAATAAGTCAAAAATACGTAAATTTCTCGACGTCACAGACGACTTTAGTTATCATTGCATTATAAGGGTCATTACTCGTGACATTACACTTGTATTTAAAAGTTTCGAGTGATGTGCACATCGGCGACTACGTCATATACAGCCCACAGCCGCAGCACCGTTATTACGCATTCGATTCGGTTAAGTCATGATTGTCGGACACCATAGCGTTGCGCGGAGGTTGCAAAACGGCACCGTTGTTCACGCGCTTGGCGGACCATCGGGTTGTGTAATGCTAAAACTGTTGACAAAAGTGCTGCTTTTGAGCTTTGCGTAGATGGAAAATAAGGTCAAATTGATCATTTTGATGCCATAGTATCGGTAAAGGATTAAGCAATCACGTCTCGATCTATAATATTCGGTCATTCATGCGTTGCAATTTGCAAGTTATCTCGCATATTGATCGAAATCGTAACACCACTGTGTAACATCGTGTACTGAAGCCTAGTGGTCCCAATTCTCATCTTAGTCAGGAGTCGAATATTCATATTGCGGGCAGGCAAATTGGCGACCGTAAGCCTCCACCACTCAGAACATAACAATTTATTGCTCATATTGCGACAAAATGTAGTACATAATTGTATCTTTTGTAAAAAATCCTTCAACAAATGAATATGTAACTTACGTGAGAAATGTGACATCAGTAAAGGATTCCGCAGTATTAATATCCCGCCCTACGCTAAATAACAATGTGGACGCCGCGGGTTGAGTCGCGGCCGTGAATCACGCAGATTACCCAAGAATATAAATGCATTCACAACGCTGGGTAACCGCTGGCCGACCTTGAATTTACCGCCCCCTTACTGCTTACTCGCTGTTTGTTTATTTTAAACTCAAACCTTACACCCGTACTGTACGGCAGTATAAAACTGATATTGTTGACTTTAATTAAATTTGTTAGGCAGTGTGTGATACGGTTTCTGGTGTTTGGAGGTGGTGCAAAGATTGTTAGTTGGTCATCTACATAAGAGGTATTCATTGTATCCAATAAGTATTGAAGTGCCTCACGTTAAGGCGTTAGTTGGCCGTCAGCCGATACAAGTAAAACAAAAGTGTTTAGTGTGAGGGTGGGTCGGTGGCAGCTGCGTGACTCGGCGCAGATGCTCGCCGCGCCCGGAACCACCCCGCGCGCCGGGACAGGCCCGCCACTTCACCACCGTGCGGGGATATTGTCATAACTACACGGGTTTATGTTGCACCACATCAATACTGAAATGTTCGTGGAGATACACATCCTAGGATAAACATTTAAAAAAATGAAGAAAGTTGTTGAAGTAAATGTCGAATAATGTATATAGGTACTCCCAAATCTTGCCACTAAATGTTCCGGCAAGTAAAACTAAAAGTTTTATGGCGCAAGCAATAAACATGTGAACAAGTTGCAGATAAAGTTTGACTTGAATCACTTTCGGTCCTTTCTTCCCCGTTTGTCGAGTGCAGTTTATTTCTGATACCACTCTTTGAGAGTTAAGTTCGCCCCTGTGCTCAATTCCGGCGCGGTGTAGACGTAGGGGTAGGCTATTTGCGCAATATTGATAATGAAATAAATGCCGATAAACTGGGGGTCGTGTTCTGTCAAATGAGCGTTTAAACAACCTTTTTGAACACGTACAAATACTATGGTCTTGTACTTCTTGTAATTTCTCTCCGCATTAATGACCCGTATAAATGTAAATATTATTGCGCTCAATAAAAACATTGCCAGCCGGCTGATTGCATTGTTGACGTTCATATCTTCAAAGTTATTGAACATTATATCCATGACGATACTTGAAAGTTATGAAATATCATCTCGAAGACAAACTACCCGTATGAGATAGTTTTGAGTGTTGAAGTGTTCCGTCTCACCGCCCTTTTCCCCGCGTCAGTCGGCCCACCCCAAACAAGCGGGCAGGGCTGCTGCGCCGCGCGGGAGGAGAGCCCGCCGGTCGCTCCGTGACGTCGGTGAGGCAGCGCGCGTGACGTCACACGCACGTGGGCGCGAGCCGCGAGCGACAGAGAAGGAGGGAGCCGACCCACCGCCGCCGGCTGGGGAGGGCGCGCGATTTGATACCATCTTGAATTACATTATCAACCGGCGCCGAACGGGGTTAAATACTCTGTGTCCGTCTGCATTAACCAGAGCTCTCCTATTGTAATGATGTTGCAACAGTACCGTTGCTCGGACTGATGTCGCCGCCGAGTCGAGACTCGCGTTATTACGCGGCAAGTATTGCACTGTTACCGCAGTGGATCTCGCGGGGCGCGGCGCGTTGTAAACAAAGCGCGCGCATGTCGTATGTCGCCGGCCGCGGTGAAGACGTTGCCGCGCCGCGTTGCGCCGTGTTTACTATTTATTCGTGTCGCGCGACACACTTTTAACACTCAACTACATACTACTCGTAATCTTTATTCATAGCGAACGCTAATTCATTTGATGATTGTATAATGTATGTCAAAGTTAATGCGGAGATGCTCGTTACGGACCGGCTGTGTCTCTTTCGACCTCAGCGTTTGCGGTCCGAGCATAATAATTCCGCCATTGATTGGCGTCCGAAAAAGGCATAGCACGACCGGTGATTGAATATTAAAATAAATAATGTCTGAGATTGTTCTCCGACGGGCGTTTTAAATAACAAAACTAGTTATAACTTCGTAATTTATATCAGAGAGCAGATGCTCTGTTAGCTCTCTGACATTTAATTATGTCTGAGCGCTTAACTGCGGTCAAAACACGAGACCCTGTGCGTCGGTTACATTTTATACTAAAATAAATACTACTATACTTTTATATACATTTTTTTTAAATTGTAACGCGTATTGAATTCGTTTTGTGTTGTGACAAGGGCATCGGAAACTATGAACTATACGATAACCATTTGCTCCTACTAGACCCGAAATTACGTAGTTATAGTTGACGTAAAATTATATTAGTCTCTATCGCAGATCGAACCTGCGGGCTGTGGTGTTACTTTACACATACTACCTCTGCTCAATTTGCTATGTACAATTGTTAATATAGTTGTGGAGTTAGTATCAAATGTTTGAGTCATGTCGACTACTCGTAATTTAGTAAAACGTGTGCCAGTCTTTTACCGTCAATTCCCAAGGCCCAACGCATGTCGGCTTATGTTTCGGTTACGATCTTTATATCCTCTAGCCATAGGTTAGCTATGCCTATCTATCTAATTAGCCACAGGATCTCCACACCGACCTGTTGGAACCTATGCAGTATGCCTATGTTAGCCTTATTATAAGACGTTTCACTTCCTTACATAGCTCAGCCAATCGGGCTAGACTGATGATCAATAGATACATATTTACTTACCTATTCACATGTATAAAGTCACATTTAAATCTGAAATAAATAATACCATTGCCGGCACTTTGAGGACTACTCCTCAGATACTCAAAATAAGATTTTTTACACAATAGGTTGTAGGAACTAGGAGAAGGTGTTTAGTGATTGCTATACCTGCAATATCACAGCCTGAACAAAATGCAGCAACTGAGTTGTTTGATATTTCACGTCTGTTATTTGGGGTCCTACAATTCTGGTGGAACATTGTCGTTTATTGCAACTAAAAATGGTAATTACAATTCGTACACTCTGGCAAAAGGCTTCGAGTAAGCCATCTTATAAGAGCGTGTTCCTTCACGTATAAGTATTATATATATATACCTTTAAATGGCCTATAACAGGAGTAGGGAAGGTGAAGCTTAGAGACATAAAAAAGCGAATTTCCGAATCTAATAGGGGTATGACTCCTCGTTCCCCGTGGTCTTATACATAGGAAAATAATTATATTTAAAATTGCTACTAGGATAAAAGAAAGAAATGTATACTACGCGTAAAGAAGTAATTTATACGAGTACAAGTTCAATTGTTCTGTATAACTGTTAAATTTTGTCGGTGAAGAGTTGCGACAACCGCTGTTCGACTATACGTATACATAATATCTACAATTGCTACAAATATTTGCGAGTGATATTACCCAATGGTACGGCTACCACAGTTATACATGATAGAATAGCGTTGTCAAATAATACACAAAAAATATTGACGTCACAATTTAATTCAGAACTCAAACTCCTACAACAATCTATGAATGAACACAATAATTTATAAACGCGTTGGGTGCGTTTATAAAGCGTCAACATCGTTTGTGTACAAAAAATATTTATATGAATACATTATCCACGCGTGTGTATTTTCAGTTCACTACAATGAATTTTCCCACACTCCGAAGTGAAATATCTCAAGGTATTCAATTATGTTCGGGCGTGTAATAATGTCGGCTCGTTATCAGTGCGTTATCGGCGACATTAACCGCAGCGCTGGCTCCAAACAAACAATAGTGGCTAGTGCCCGATTTGCACGTCCGCGCTCCGGCGACGAGGGCGCCACGCTTCGTCTAGTCTCTACGCTCTACACTCTACCCGCTATCGATTCCGGCGCGAGGTGGTGCCGGCACCGTCGCGCCACCGCCACCACTCCAACACGCCCGCGCTGCTACCACACTGCCACAAACCGACCTTGAACCTTCAACTATTGTCATAATTGCACCGCGAAGGATGCGCCCGCACGCACCCGCCGCCTATACCCACCGCGGTTATGCACTTCAAAACTTTTGCCCAGTCACTTATTTCAATAACAGGAAAATCAACCCCAGTTGAAACTTTTAATGTTAAACAAACGTGAAACGGATCTGGAGTCTTGACATTGAAATTGAAAACTTTCAAGATTATTTCATGCGGCGAAGACCACGTAATAAACATAATCTAATTATTATGTATCGCCTTATACTTTTTTTTTTAACGAGTTAAAGTGAATTAAAATACATGAGCAAATTAGATAATTCTCTTCACAAAATGTATTTCTACGCGTAAATGTCTATTGCTGAGACAAAATTCTAAGTTTTGCTTATAATAGTTCGACTTGTAGCTACTGCGTACTAAGTTTAGTACATTCAAATTAGCATTTGAATACACGTCCGTGTAACTCGAGAACCTACATAATATCAGCGCTCGACTCGTTTAACTGCAGTGGCACTAACTAGTACGTAAAATTAATACGATCTGCGTATATAAAACAAGAGCTGTTTTATGTATTCGTTACCGTCGAAGGGAGTCGACCACTTGCGAAATAAAACAGGCAATGCAAATCGGTGCAGTGTCGAAATAATTTCGTCGTCGCGCATAACCGCACAATCATCTTGACCCGCGCGGGAGATATCCAGTATTCGTCGTCCAATGCGTCGTGTGTACAGTACGCGGTGGTGGCCGGCGGCGACGGTGCGGCGATGGTGCGGCGATCGATGGGTGGCGGGCGGTGTCTCGCGATGGTACGGCTGCTCGGGTCGGCTCGTGACTCGCTCCGGCCGCGGAGTGTATCGGTACTGTACTACGGTACGGTTACCGTTGTTGCGACTTGCGCTAACGACCTTGGCTGATGAAGCCGATGCTGCCTGAACGGTTCGGTAATTGTGTGATAGTGTATTTCTTTCATGCACTACCTAAATTACTGTACGCGCGCTGTTAATGTCTTTACCTGCACATAACCTATGAACGTATACGAGCGATCGTTTAACGTGCTAAATAAAATATTACATTCGTATTATAATAAAATGAAATCCTGATTCTGATGGCGTTGAAGAGATAGATTTTCATTTATTTATTGATGAGGCTTATGTTTTCGTTCTCGCTCGGCTAAGTACGCCAAGCATCTGATGGTTAAAATAGTCGTGTCCACATAGATTGGATTGGCCGCAGACGATTGTCATTCTCTATACGGCACAAATATGCCGTTTCGTCTAATTGTTTCTTCAAACCCTGCTTAACGGGCCCAGGACTGCAGGGCGGAACGTGGCGGATACAGTTCAGGGTTTGAATCCTTAGATAAAGTAAATGGTTTGCCAAGTTACGCTTCACTCAAATCTCAACGCCCTTGAGTGGTTACTGTCCAAACCGCTGGCTTTCTTTGATTACTCCTGTCGGTCGGAACTTCGGTATAATTCAAACAGAGAACCATTACTTAATAACATAGCTAATTAACAGCTGCGGCGTTTGCTCCAACAAGTCAAACCACTTGGACCAAGTTTGCAATGAAGACCGAACGAAATGTGCAAGATAGTGGAAATTAATGTTTTGTAGATATAGACTGATAACTGACAAAGACGACCTGGCGACCTTTAAAAAACGAGCGTATTACCACTTTAGAGACCCGCAACGCACCTCCATGACCTATGGTGTTGCAGATGTTCTTGGGCGGCGGTGATTACTTTCCATCTGGTGAACCGTTAGCTCGTTTGCCCTGTACCCCTATGATATTAAAAAAAAAACACTTTTTTGTTAGTGGGAACTAGGAAGATGATGGGATGATTGTGGATCTCTTTCTCAAATGTCAAGATAGTTGCAGGAACTCTTTTATGATGTAGCCTTTTGATATAGTAGAGTTCAATGAATGATAACTCAGTTCAAATAAAAGTAGTCTCTCGTATATCTACCATTTGAATGGTAGAGCTTTTAGTAATGTACCGTGTAGTAACAGGTGGCAATCACCGCTTATCCTAATTGGCGGTAATCATATCAATGTCCATGATAAGTTGATAATTTAATTTAGACAATATAACCAAAAGATAAAACAAATTGGTAAAGCCTCCGTGGCGCAGTTGGTTAGACGCCGGCTGTGAAACGAGAGGCCGCGGGTTCGATCCCCGCACCGAAACAAATATGTGTGTGAACAGCAGGTATTTGTTTCGGGTCTGGGTGTTTGTGAGACCGAAAAAGTCTCTCGTAGCTCCTGATACCCACGACACAAGACTCGATCTTAGTGTGGGGTCAGGACTATGTATGTGACTGTTGGGTGTATTTATTTATTTATTTAAATTAGATTGAAATAATAAGCTAGTTTAATTAATGTACAATGCTAATATCATTAAAACAAAATTTTGCAATGCTCTATATACTCGTGCCCAACAGTGAAATATCTACAAGCGTTAGACTAGATCAGGATAATGCCAATAGGGCTGACAATGATGATAGTGATACACCCACCATGTTCCTTCTCAGAGGATAATATAGTGGTATGTTTATGAGTAGTTGCAATATAATGTATGATGGTATGCGCATGTCGTCGTGGCCGAGAGATGGCGCACCTGGAGCGCTAATGTCAAGGCTGATCGTTTGGAAGCGCTCCAGCGTGATCGTCGCCGCCGCCGCTCCTTTGTGCCATGCCACCAAAAACCACCAGTCATCGCACCCGTTTACACATTGGAGAACCGTCCTCGATCATAGAGACGGAAGTATGATGGCGACCTTTTTCGCTGATTTGCACTTAAATTTCTTTTTTCCATTCTTTGACTTACAAAATTATCGTAAATCTTATTTATTACTGAATACTGCCATAAAAGTGAAAGAAATGTACACACACTCAGTTATGAATTTACGATACATATTACATTGTGGCAATTGCCGCACAAGTGATTTACAGACATTCCGATATGGAAACGTTCGAACACGTATAAACGTATCATTATAGAGATAATGAGCGTCTTTATCTGCGATTAGAGAATCGACTGGCACGCCTCTCATTATAATACCGTCCGCATGGAAAATTCAATGTCAATAAATAGTGATCGCCGGCGCAGCCACCGCAGCACACCGCTGGTCGCCGCTGCGTCGCTCAGATGTGTGCAGCGGGTGCGGCGCAGCGTGCGGGTACAAACACAAGCACGTGCGTGCGGTCGCCTCGCGTGACGTCACTCGCCACACTGGTGAAGACAGCGCGGGTGCGAGCGAGACGGCGACACGCGACACAAGCACGCCGCACACCGGCACACCGCGCGCCGGAGCGGCAACGGCGGCCGCGCCGTCTTGTTTTCGCATCTAACGTTGTTGATACGGCGAGTTTATCTCGTGATGCGAATGCAACAACAGCTATTTGTAGCGTTACTTGCCGCCGTGCATCCAGCCAAGATTTTATCGTTCCTCCATTCCGCTTTATTGTGCACATTTTCATTGTCATAACGACCTTGAACGGGAGGCGGTGCGGCGGGCGCCGGGTGCCGGGCCCGCTGGCGATATTGTAAAATTCACTATGAATAAAAACCTCTAGGGAAATGCAGTCATTGCCAAGGTGACATGGCGGATAGGACTAAACGTTCAATGTTATTTGGTCTAGACGCTCGCGGAATTTTGTATGACTGTAGATAAGATTTGATTTGACCATTATTTCAAATAAATGTGTTCTTTGTATAAAGTTGATCGTTATTGCACGATAAATAAAAATCTTGAAAGAATGAGTGTAATGGTATGTTTCTTTGTTTACAGAAGGCGATCAGGGCTCGTGGGAGAGTGGCCTGTCCTACGAGTGCCGGTCGCTGTTGTTCAAAGCACTTCATAACCTTATTGAGAGGTAAATCATCGCTGTGGAACTATTGACACACATATTATAAACACTAAAATACATACTGATTATGGTTCACACGTCACAGTAAACAAACGCAAAGTAGTAATTCAACAAAGACATCCTTAGCTTGAACTCTAAGAAATAATGACGTCACTAAAACTGCGGCCTGCGTCTCACGTTTAACCAAATAAGATTTGTCATTGCAACACAAACATATTTGTTACAGTCAGTAAAGGCGTTGTTTGCGTGTGCTGATATATTTCCATAGAAAAATGACTGTGACGTAAGTGGCTCGACGTAATGATCAATGCTGGACTTTCCAGATTTATTTATTTATTTAATAGTCAGACAGATAGTTTATTAATTTGCGATGTACGGTAATCTCTTACCGTCGACCCAAATATGCTAGCCGGGTCTAAATCTAACGTTTACCGCTGATGTAGAGCGCGGAACATTAATATTTTTACTTCTTACGAATATTCTATCATCACTCACTAGTCACCAGTGACTATAAGTGGACAGACTCCTTTATTAAGTTTAGAAGTCTCTCGATGCCGGCCGCTTCCAATAAATCGCTATGAAAACCCATGGAGGCGGCGTATGCTTAGGAAAGCCTTCCTAAGGCTGAAGAAAGAAATAGATATACTATACGTTGGAAATAAACTTCTGCTAGAGCCAAAGAATCGAAATCGTTTGAAATCAATGAGGCCTGACGTTTGACGTCTCATGCAGTCTGTTTCAATACATCCTGCGGACTAATTGCCAGTGCTCGGTTTAGAAATCTTGTTCATCGCTTTCGGTACTCGATACTGGATAGTTCCTGTCGTGTGTAATTGTTACGTTGCTATTTGTGTTAGGGATATAACATTGTTTTATGTATTATTCGTTGATTAGTCTAATATAAATACGGATATTTAAAATTTCAATATGATGGCCCCTAAAACTCTGTGGTAGACAAATCGATCAACATTTCTATAGTAGTTTCTATTTTAATTATAGTTTCTAATAGCTAATATAAAAAATACGTATGTATATCACTATTAAATCTAGATTTTAAACGAAGTGTACCAGTTCGACGTATTTATTTACTTTTATTCACCTTGACATAAGTGCTAAATTTGATTACATAAAAAAGTAGGTCATACTAATTAAGAATTACTTACGCTTAACGCGATAATTGTGTTTATTTTTCAATTGAAACCTCTTTAACCCGCCTAACTTGGAGAAATAGGCCATAATACATTTAATTTGGTGGCGCTAGTGTGTGTATTTGAGTTACACTTCGCACATTTTACTCGTTAATATCTCTCACATTTGCTCTGTAATTGAATTAGCACACTAAGGGCCTCGTTCACCATCTTTAAGTAAACCGTTGATTACTTACTTTTTGATTGACGTTATTTGACAAGCAAATGTGCAGAGTATCTTTCGTCGATTTCACAAGTGAAAATAAAGTAAAGTGCTGATTAAGTGAATGACATAAGAAATTGAACGAATCATTCGTTCAATATTGCGTCAAATGTTCCAGGCCCTGCCTCCCGCTAAAGTGTCAACGTGTTTTTTTCTTAAAAAATAAAAAAGGAGGTTGAGATTTTAACCTTATTATAACCATTAAGTAAATACGCTAATCGGCAGACGATGCAGCCAGTAAGTTACTTATTAATGTAATCATAGGATTAGTATTACTGGAGCATGGTGAAATCGACACATGATGTTACGGATGACTTATCTGATGATTAGCCTAATCAACGATTTACTTGAAGATGGTGAACGAGGCCCTTACGGTATTAATTAATTAGTTATTAAAATAAAGGCACTAATAGGATAACTGGAAGGCTCAATAGGCAGTACTAGTAGATCGTCGCGCTAAGAATAAAGTAGCAGCTGACGGGTGCGAAGGCGCATCGGCGCGACGTGACCATATCGTGAAGGTCGCCGCTCGCCGGGACGTTCTAATGTCGTTTTTTGTCGAGTTCCTTACGCGCGGGTCCGCTTTCAAGCCCCGGGCGAAGCACGCCTCTCGTTAAACTGAAACGATTCTTGTAACGTGTCATTGTGTGGCGATAATTGAGGTGCAGACTGCGGATGATAATGATTGACTTTGCCCGTTCTTGTGATGCACCTCGGACTCCAGCCCGACCGGTTTACATGATGCGAATAATGTCCGCTCCATTAATTGCGCCTCCTATGTGTTGAAATACTAAACTCATTTAACTTGAACAATTCAATATTTAACTGATAAATTAGTTTTTTTTATAACTTACGCATTGCATAATTGACGTTTCATAAAATATATTTACACAGCCGAAGGAATGTGATAACCCAATAAAAAAAAACTTGCGAAAATCAGCCTGCCATCTGTGACGCAACACTCGAGCACACAAACACGAGTACTATACACATGCCAGAATATTAATTCATAAAAAAACACTAACATAATGTACATAAATATTGGACGGTCCATTCAAATAAAGTGACACGCGCGCTAAACTAACTAAAACTAGGCTCGTTAAAGTCGGTTAATTAAAATCCGCGCATAATGAGGGCCGCGGAGCAAACACAACAGTCGTTAAACAAGCCATCTAATCAATTGTAGAGCATGACGCAACGGGCGCAGCCACCGCGCCGACCGCCGTGCATCTCCGCGCCAGAGAATCTCGGAATATGAACGAAATCCAGACGAGTCGTTGACCCCGCCGTCGGCTGGCGGCATGTCAAAGAAACAATGCGTTCCGTCGACGCGATCCCGCCGCCACTTTACGATACGCACATGCCGCTCGCGGGTCCACGCTCCACACTCGCCGCCCCGCGCCGCCGCGACCATACACTACAAAAAGTATTCCCAACAAAGCTAAAAAACAAGGATAGCACCATATCCTCCGGGACTGCTTGTTAATCTCCGCCGTTTGATTGAGTTAATATTTTTACGGTCCGTTTTATAGTGTAAAGATTTGTTTGTTGTTAACTGCCTTCTTATTGTTTGTCAATTCGATATTAATTTGATATTTTGTTAATTTACTGTGATGAATGTTCGTTTCTTTATAGAATTTACTCTATGGCGGTTAATTTTTAAAGCATTGGGTTAATTTGCACGGAAGTTATTTGATCCGTAACCTTGTGATAAAACAATAATATAATGTAAATAGTGAATGCTATTGTAGAATATGTCTTTTTTGGTAATGTTTACATAAAGTATATTTATTTTTAAAATATAACGAAGATGAATAAATTAACTTAGTTTTTATTTCAAACGACCTTGCTACTACAAAAAAAAAGATTTCTTTTCAAATTCAAAACTTAGTTGTAATGTCATTGTCTTACAATACATTCTAGTTTGTTTCTATGCTATGTAGGAGTGTAAGTGGCGACAAATAAAATGTAAGCGTGAGTGGTGGCGGATTCACACCTGTTTAGTATATCGAGTGCGTTCGCGATGCATTCCGCGCGCCAGCACCTGCGCTGCGCCTCCCGCGCCCCACCGAGGCGGTTTGCATGCGCACGACGAACCGCTCACTACCGACCACGCGACGCTCAGTGCGCGTGCACTCGCGGTACTAGCATTACTTGATACTTATACAATTTACACATTCACATAATATGCAGATCAGAAATTGACAATTGTTCATGAAGTTTTAATATTATTCATCCCAAATAGAACTATAGTACAAATGAAAATAAGTGTCGGGAAAGGCATGAGTTACTTTTAAAGAGCAGGGCTATAAAATTAATTACTATATAGAATCATATTGAGTTATTTAAAGTACATTACGTCTAATTTGGAGTGCTAAAGGATTTTGAGATAATGCCATTATCAATGTTAATGTTGTTATTGTTTCAATGTTAATGTTGTTATTGTTTACAAAATTATCTGTAATCTACACAATAAACTAAATATAAATTATTCAATCACTTTTCATGTTTGAGAATAGTATGGTATCATCATTTTAGACAACTACACATGTAACTTAAATGGTCTAATGGTATGTTATATTGACTCATAGGAGCAAGGTCGTGGGTTCGATCCCAAGTCGAGGTATACTTTGTGTGTCGTTTTTCAATTGATTACGCAAGTGCCACATCCAGGCAGTGCTCTCGGTCTGTTTACTGACAGTACGTTCAGATGTTTGTGGTAAATTAATATGGCGAATCAGCATATACTCGTTGTTTACATAGCAAGTGAGTCTACAAGGTTTGCCACAATTTTTATTTAGTTGGTTTTCGAGTTTATTCCTGTCTAAATTAATTTTAATTATTTATTATTTAAAAAATAATAATTTAAATTGGTAATGGACTTAATGTAAGTGGAAACAGCTCTACCTAAATTTAGCAAAATACATTTTTATTCAAGGCAATGTTTGGATTATTTGTAGTGGTTACAGATTGAATAAGTGTCATTATAATGTATTAAGTTTTATTTTGAAAATTACAATGTATATTAATAAAAATCTCATATGAATTCTCGAAGGTTAAGAATTTAAACACGCCACCTGGTGGCGGCCGTTTGACTTCCTAAAAAGTTTCAACAAAGTTGTGCAAAACTTGCGCACAATTGAGAAAGTTTTTTATTTTTATACAGTTGGCAATGGCATTACATAACAAAACGGTTAATTAACATTTTAACAACAGTTTATTTAATAATTGCGTGAAAATATTTATTACAACACACATATAGCAATATTTTGTATGGACAAATTAATGATAGAATCACAATTTTAAATACAGAAATAAGCATAGTGCTGCTCAGAGAATCCACCTGCAAGAGACTGTTGTTTCTCGCTAGTCGCAACAATTTTGCCCGGCATGGTCGATAAGACGGTTTCCAAGTTACGTACAGTGGTTACCATCCGGGTGTAAAGGAATATTCTGCCACCACCAGAAATATATTTAGAAAATGCATATTGAACACAGAATTTGGCGTAAACTTTTTACGATCGAACGCCCCTCTGACGTCAATTCCTTATTAATAAAAACTGAGGATAAATGCCCATGACCGACGGTAACAGACCAATGAGGAATTTTCTCAAAAGAAATAGTCCAATTTTTACTTTAAATGCTAGTGTTTTGTTACATTAACTCACGCCATGGATGGCATGGATAGAGATTGTAGAGCGCCGCCACCATGCCACTTTCTAGGCATATGTCTACCTACTATTATAAGTTTTTCTATTCAAATTAAAATTTTCATAGAATAGGAGGCATAAGTTCTGACTAACCATCTGAATTCTGAAGGCATGCGATCACTGCCACAAATGAACACCCATAACACCAGTCTCCAGAGAAATCGTCGGTGCGTTACCGACCGGAGAGAGTGTAGACTGCAGACATTTTTCTCGTTAAATTTCAGTTTTTTAAATGTAAAAGAACGCAATGATTCAGAGTTCGAGAGTGCGGTTTGTTTACGGCGCGCTGTGAGTAAGTTAAAGATAGTAACGCGCGTTTGCCGCTCGAATGAAATACACTCGCGCACTGCACACATTAGAACGATCTTTGTTTACGCCGCTCAGTGCGAGGCTGCGTCCCGACGCCACCTTCATAGATCCTTCAGATACCGCCTGGAGGATCGGAAGCTATTTAACCGATAACAACCCTTCGATGCGTCAATGGTATGCGGTCTGGTATGATGCAGTAACTTGAGATTTAGATGAAGGAATGGTTCTGACTTGTAACACAGCATACACATATACATTTTGATGACGACATTAATTTCAAAATCAGTTTACATGAGATATCGGTTTCATATATTTATACGTTTATGTCACTATCACACAAAGCCTTATAATGATATAGATATTCTGCGACTTCGTTCAATATTTAGATACAAGCTAAGCGTGACAGGTGGTGGACTGCAGTAACGCCACTAGAAAAGTGAATTTTATCCGCAGTGTTATCTGGCTCATGCAGCATAGTGAAGTTAATTTATAATATCACACGAATCGATTCTACCGTTGTATGCACGTGAGCCGGCAATCGGCGTCGGCGTCTTAAAGATATAATCAGAAAACGTTCTATAAATACGCGTTGTATACTTAGACTCGGTTCAATAGTGTGCAACAACAACACGTACTCGAGCTTGTTGGGTACTGTTGTTGCTCTGCACACGCTTTAAATAGTCTGTTCGTCCGTCCGCACGCCGCGCTAACCACTCACCATGTCCACACATACATTGTCTAGTGAAAGTTTGCCTTGAATATTTTTATTAAAACTTCCAACTAATTAGGGACGGCGCTTGATAGTTTGCAAGCGGTTTGGAGTTTTCGTTTATGTAACAGTTGTACGAATTGTAGTCGCTACAGCGTAGTTGGTTATGGCGCTGGCTGTGAAACGAAAGGTCGTAGGTTTGAAATGGATCTGTAAACAACTATTGTTTCTGATCTTGGCGTTGTGACACCACGAAGACTTACATTGACACTCATGACATTGAAATATTTATGTTACTGATGGTTTTATTTATTTAATTTATGAAGTAATAATAGCAAACGGTGTTGAGAACCGAAACATATATCACAAACCGTTCAATTACAATTTACAGTGTTTAATTCGAACTCCCCAATTCACACAATAAAGCTGACAACCGTACATAAGGTAACGAACGCTGGACAAAACGTAAAGTAATATGAATGTCCCATTACGCAATTACTTGGCATACGGAGTGCGGACGACAAAAAGGCGAATATCGAGTGGAGTGTTGCGCGTGACATTGTTGTGAGCGCGGGGCGGTCGGCATTATGGAACGGCTCTTGTTAATCCTTGTAGTTCAAGTGACTTGAATCGATACGTATCGCCACACTTGTGTGCTGTTCACTTATAACAACGTTCCACACGATTTGTGGCACATACGCCCTTTTGTTTGTTGGCTTGTGGTTGTTAAGTGTTATGGAAGACAATTATGGCGACGCATTAAATGATTAGTTAGTTATTTTGAGTATTGTTGACAATAATAATAGAACTTGCTTAAAGTATCACGAAATCTAGAAATTATAGAAATCTAAAACAAAATACCTTATGGGATCAAGGGACAACGAAAGGATTTTACAAAATCCTCAAAATCTTGGTGAAATAAAAGTTGTGAAGATTAGACTTAAAATATAATAAAACGTTAACGTAGGAAAATTTTACTCATTTAAACAAAAACATCGATAAGTGTAATGTTGCACCGGGCGCGGAAGGTGAAAGGTGAACAAATGTAAATAAGAATTCATATAGGCACTTACTACACTTGAAACCTCAATACCTCAAAATATATTAACACATAACCGCGGGTACAAACTTGCGGATGAGTACAGCGCAACTGCACTTAAGGTATCTACTACATCTAATGATCACTGTATCTCACATGGCTGTATTCCACACGATAAAGAACTCAGATAATATATTGTACGCGATAGCGCGAGAGAAATGTCTTCCAACGACAGATGGATACTACGGAGCTTTAAATTTATTGCAGTGAAATAAAAGTGGAGGCAATTGGTGTCAGCACTTCTGTGGCTCATAATGTTTCTTGCACCGAGAGTTTTGTTACGCTTAATCAGAATGAAATAACATAACATGGTTGCTAAAGAAGGTTTTGAAAGTTAAACGTGCATACATCGTGCGCAATGTATTACAATGTAATCGAGATCATGTATTTGTTTTATTAGATTTTTTACGAGTTTCTTTAATATATGATGGTCTGATTTGAAAAAACACGAATGCATATAGAATTGTATACGATCCGGTTTGCGGCACATATGATACGCCAATAAAAGGAACACGATACGCAGAGTCGTAAAGTGGGAAAATGTTTCCCAGTTCGCGCGCCGCTGCAGGGCCGTGAAATGAAATAGTTTATTGAACACTTTCAAGTCTTCACCGTGTATTCGCACACAGTCGCATGTGCAAGCTTCTTAGGTTACTTTGCATCGTATTGGTTAAAAATAGAAAGCTAAAACCAGACATACACCTCCGATCCGGCTCGAAGGACCATTCAAGAACTGTTCAAATTGCATCAATATTTAAAATCAATCTCAATCTTATTTATTAGTTATAATGAATACACATAACAATACTCTCATATCTTTTGATATCGGAAACTACAAGGTACAATAATTATGGAACCTGTACTAAATACATTTGTGCTTTAATTTCAGATGCTTGCTGTCGCGGGATTTCGTGAGGCTCGGCAAGTGGTTTGTACAACCTTATGATGGCGACGAAGAGGATGTTGGCAAAAGGTATATAATTTGTCAAAAATTTTTACAAACTACAAATACTTGAAATTAATTTTATTTTGTCCTTATGAAAGTCTATATGCTGATAGAAAAACCCGGAAGAAAAGTTTGAAGCAATTCTTTCAATGGATTGTTCCAAACGGCGCGTGTGGCAACACAACTCGCTCTTCCTATAGCAACATGAGGGTATCTGTGCGGTGCCCGTTAAGACACTAGGGCATAGCTTCGTTCCCCTTCAAACATTTATACCTGTTCAATATTATGTACAGTATTGCGGGTACGTTTCGCATACACATCAATATTTATATTGCCAATTAGGCTAGTGTAGTTATTTGTACTGGGGTGTTTAAGTGCGTGTAATGTGTAACTTTCTGTGTTATAAAAAACAGTAAACTCAATTCATTATCATTACAAATTGACATTAAATTCAATCATTTATATTTCCGTAAAAATAAAAGTAAAATTATGTTCACTTTATCGTCCTAATTACATTATTTTGTTATTTGCTTGGCAGAAAGACTCTATGTTTTATATCTGCAACATTGCATGTGATATAAAAGCCACTGCAATGCAGATATAAACGGATTACCTCATAAAATGAGTCAATTAATCTTTGATTGTTGAATTAGTGTGACGTTACGCTTGCAGTCCACGGTACCTGTGATTAATTATTGTGATGTTTCTCTTCTAGTCCGTGGCACCTGTCGTTCTCGTTCGCGTTCTTCCTGCACGGCGAGAGCACGGTGTGCGCGTCGGTGGACGTGCGCCAACACCCGCCCGTGCGCACGCTCACGCCCAAGCGCCTCGCCAAGATCAACTCGCCGGACCACAACGGAGACGCCAAGGGTTAGACAAACAAACACATAAAGCCTTTCAAGTATCTTTTAATCATACTCTAATTGGCCTCCACAAGAATAGTGAGGGGTTTCGGGTGAATGGGACCATCTGTCTAAATTCAAATTGTATATGTACGGTTGTGAAACCATGTATTGTGAGCTCTTGAAAGAAATAAAACATTGATTTATCAGTCGTTGTACTTGGTTGATTAGTGGAGCCTTCGTAAGGCGAGTACACTTTTATTGGACAGATTAGACTCCTCTTCTCATCAAATGAATAATCTATATGGGTATTAGCGGCTTATTCCAAGCAGCCTACAGGCTTTCTAGTTCGATACAAATGTTTTATGGCTGTTAAATTGTTAAATTAATCAGAAAACCTGATTATTGAATGTTTGACTATAACTAAGTTTGCGAGGGTGTTGTATTGCAGTGATACTGGCGCCGTTCGGTCTGGAAGCGCGGCTGACGGGGCGCGAGTGGGGCGAGGCGGACGCCGCCACGGCGCGCCTTCTCGACGCCTGGCGACAACTCTACCCGCTCGAGCAGGGCTGCGGCGCCGTCGAGGTACGGACACGTGTCTAATACTGTTGTATCAACCCTTATGTAGATCTCCAAGGGGTTTATTACAAAAAAAAAATAGAATTAAATATTAGTAGTTAAAGAATTGCTGAAAGGCTTGATATTGCAATTATTTTGTATTAATAAACTTTAAAGTTTAATGATCGCTAATAAATCTGTGATCCAGCTGTAGATTATACTTGCTTATGTGCAGTCTTACTTAATTTTTAAGTGACTAGCTTATTTATTAGCCTCTAAGATTAATAAATGAATATTAATTTGATTTTTGTATTGGATTTACAAAGAGTGTGATGTGAATGTGTGTGTTGTTTCGTGCAGGTGGTGTGCGGCGGCGCGCGCATGCGGTACCCGGCGCCGTACGCGCTCGTGACGCACATGGAGGCGGGCGCGCCCGCCGCCACGCCGCGCATGGCGCCGCGCGTGCTCGCCGCGCTCACCACGCCGCGCCCGCACCAGGTACACAATCCCGCCACACACCATGCACCCACATACAATCAGGACCTGCTAGAGCCAGGATCACACATACAAAAAAAACCTGATGAACTGACCCAAAACCCCAACTTCAACTAAAAAGCTCGCTCGTTGTCGATAAAAATATTACGATAATTAATGCTTTCACAATCGACGATGCCAAATAAAAGGCGAAATTGCAAAGATTGCGTAGAAAAACTGACCCTGACCAGGAAAAATGCTAGGTAGAAAGAAAGAATACCCGTGAAAAGGATTTCTAATTTGTCACTAGTTTCTACTACCTCACATCTAAGGCTTGAATTATTTATAACACAATAAAGTATTTTTTGCGCAAAAAGGTTTTCATCCTTATAAAAAACAGTTTATTCCAAATAATGTACTCATGTCCAATTCAAATTTTGCAGAGTGCGGAGCTTTGCTTCAGCGATCCAGCGGCTGACAAGAACGAGGATTTCGTAGACCCCACCCGCAAGACACCTTGTACCTGCACCAAGTGAGTAGCGCACCGCTCCCGACTCACCCACCAGTACCCACTATACTATATGTATTAATTAGTGTGCAAACGTTGTATGCGCGCCACCGAAATATCTAACGTCATTTTATCGAGTCCATTGTATGCAAAAAGTTTTAACTGGTTGAAAAAAATACAGCTTTATAACAAAACAAATTAAAATTACTTGCATCCAGGTATTGTCTCAGGCATTAAGTACACCTATACAATGTATATATGAAGTGTAAATAAATAAATATTGTAAATGGTTAGAAGTCATCAACTTGCTTTGGTCTAGGATGAGTAAAGACAAAGTTAGTTACCATACCAATTTGCTATTACTATTACTATAAGTACCAAATTACATATTAGTCAATGATAATAATCAATAGAAAAAAGCCAATACATTAACAAAACTGATGATAGTTAATTTAAATAAGATATTCCTATATTGTTCATTAAATGATGGTAGTTTTCCGTAGCGCGCTTACGAACAGCTAATATTCCAATTATATAGTAATATTTAAATTATGCAGTACAAATAGCAGTAGTTGTACGTGCGTTGTGTGTTTATGCTACCGTATATATGTATCTTATGTATGAGACGAGTTTATTTATATTCTAATTATTTTCCGTAATGGACTTGCATATTTGTATGAACAAACGATCACACTCAATATCTAACTCTATTACATTGACGTTAAGGTTCATATTGAGTGTAGTCTCTTTAACAGGGTTTAGCAGCCGTGTAGATTTGATAGGTAGATGTTATGTATGCGAATGTGTTTTATTTTTTCTAATCTATATATATTTTTAGTTGTTACTATGTAGTGTTAAGCTGTAGAGGGTTGAAGCTTCACTAACGTACATGTCGACATGTACGTTGGTATGTAAAGATGCGTCGAAGGAAACTAAATGTCATTCGTTTAAGTCTTAATGGACAAAACATATTGTTAAATCATATGCTTTTGCTTCGATTTAGATTCCTTCGTCGTGAACGACGCAAAGACTCTTGTCACACTTTGATATCTCTTAGCTGTCACGATGTTTAAATTCGTTTGGCTGTCGATTTGTAAATTTAACATTCTGTAAGTTACGCAATATTATTATGCGCGATAAATGTAGTTAAAATGCACGAAAATTACGCTTTTGAAAACCGCTTTAAACGCTGACGGGAAAGAAATTGAATATGCGCAGTCGATTCATCTCCGGCCTGGTAGGCGGAGACATTTGCGTAACTTTGGCAAACCGCGGCATGGCGACGCGGGAGGCAGACATAAGTTCGCGCTAAAACTAGTAGAGCTTGGTCGCCGGCGACCACTCGAGACTCGCGGGCACTCGCAGTAGACGGCGGAGAGTTAAAGTGTGAGGAGCGTCGGGCGAGCCGGCGGGGCTAGCGTTGTGTGGGTGCAGGTGGCGGCGGCGCCGCGCCCCCCGCGCGCCCCCCTTCCACCGCCGCGCGCCCCCCGCGCGCCCGCGCCACGCCGCGCCGCCCCCGCCGCCCGCGCCCACCCGGTGAGTACCACACGCACACCACACTACACCACACACACGCACACTACTCGACACACTGGACGGCGGCGCTCACTGCAGCCTTATAACGTCCTCTTTGCATCTAACGCTTTTAAAGCTACGCTCTTGTTAATTACTTTATCTGATTGCTGCCACTCCTCGCTGCCGACTTTGTAAATAAGTTTTCTTGCCGAACCACTGATTAATACATCGCCAAGATTGTTGATTATAACATGACTGAATACAATATACATTCCCTTTAATTGTAAATGCCAGCCGCCAATGATTTATAAAATATCAACTCTGCTAAAAGTCGATATTAAGAAATCCGCCCATTTAACACACTATAACACACTCAGAACAAAATGAGTCACAAATAATGCAATGCTTGTTTAGTGCATGATGCGATGCCTATGTTATACATTTATTGCATTGTAGATGAAATATACTAGTGCATGAAAACTATATATGAATGTGAATGGATATGTCATATAAATTGCATGTTTTGTGTCTTCTGAATAACTTGGTTTATTTTTAACTGTTTACTCATTTATCGACATGTGTACGCTGCATTTGATAACTTGTGCATCGATATTTCGGGTAACGTTTCATCACATAATACTACATCGATAACTTGATAAAATGAGTGAGTTGTCAGCTGCAGTACATTCATTATGGATACATTTGAGTCTGTGCCACGAACATTGTGTATTTTTCATGAAATCATACACAGAACTAGTCGATCATCGCGACCATCGCCCGACGGCTCGGCAGACCGGAGTCGTCGCGCTCCACCCTTCTTTCGTTCGCTGTACACTCGCTGCTTATAAATGTGTTTTATTTTCTTTTTTTTATAAGTGGTGAACGAGTACGACCATATTATCGACAGTCACGTATAACATCTACCTTTCATCTCTATCGAAGTTCTAACTGGAGTATTTTGAGCATTGTATTTCACGAATCACGAGGGAATCCACTATTGTCATTCATCGTTTTGGACATATTTTTTTATCATACTGGTTCGGTTCACAGATCGTAACGCACACATCGGTGTACGCCCAATGAATTAATGTGTTGTGTATCGACAATAGTCGATACCGAGTTTTTTGGTATTACAATATGATAAATGTAACTGTTTACATTGTTTTTCATTGTATATTCATATTCAATTGATATCGTAAAATATATGACGACAGAAAAATATTTAGACTCAAATAACAGGAAGCATAAATTCAGTGATAGTATTTTTTTGTGGCTGCTAAAAATACGTAGTACAGTGACAAAGAGTATTGTAATACCAGCAAGGAGATAATAAAGTTGGGTACACGCCGGTGTGTGGTGCGCGTGCAGACAGTGAAGTGTGTTGTGTTGCAGGGGCGGCTGCGGAGCGGGCGCGTGCGCGGGCGGCGGCGGCGCGGGGTCGCCGGGCTCGTGCGCCGGCTCGCCCGCGCCCGGAGCCTCGGCGCCGCCCTCCGCCGGCCCGCCGCCGCCCTCGCCCACGCACCACGCCGCGCTGCCGCAACACCAGGTCCTACACATGCATTTATTTATAACATTCAATATTCCGACGGGCCTTTAGAACTGAAAAATATTTGGGAGCCTTTTTCCTTACACATATACATTAACTCCTACGATTCGTTTTTCCATAGGATTAAAGATACTAAAATCGGCCATATAGAATTTTGCAAATTTAATAAAAGAAGTATTCAATACTTCCATTTAAAAAAAATCTGGCCTATATATTTATTTACAAGATTTTTTGCTTACTTTTTATCAATATCGAAGTAAACATTCAACCTGCCATATTTTTGTTATTGTGACATTTTAATTTTGGTTTACAGGCGGCAGGCGCGGTGCCAACGACGCTGCATACGCCGGCTCCGACGCCGGACCCGCACGCGCCGCCCACCCCGGCGCCGCCCTCCTTGCCGCCGCCTAAACTCTACAACCAGGTAACCTATCTATATCAGCCCATATACGTCCCACTGCAGGGCACGGGCCTACTCTACAATCGAGAGAATCGATTGAGAGTGGTTAGGCCATATAGTCCACCACGCTGGCCTAGTGCGGGTTGGCGGACTTACATACCGTAGAAATTCTTTAAAATCGCTACGGCATGCAGGTTTCCTCACGATGTTTTCCTTCACCGTTAAAGTGCGTGGTGATTGACTATCAATACATACATAACTCCGAAAAGTCAGAGGTGTGCCTTGGGATTTGAACCCGCGACCACCGTGAACATGTAGGCAGCCGCGTCTGGTCTGTTACCAACAGGCCACCACGCACTAGGTAACCTACTTCTCAATAATAAAAATGTGCTAAATTTTATCCACCGTCCTTTTAAAAATCTCCTTTTTCGTTTACTAGCCTCGATCGTATACATTCCCTTGTCATTTTGGCTCGAACGCACTCACTTTTTATTCAAATTTATTGTAATCAGCAATATTTAGTCTTATGCTGATAAACAAATTGAGCTAAATAAGTTTCACAATGTGTTATGCCTATTTCATAGAGCTTTGAAATACCTCAAAACAATTGATCTATAATTCCAATAAGTAATGTATTCGTGTGCGGTTGCAGGGCGAGTCCCCGGGCTGGTCGGGCTGGTCCGGGTGGGGCGGCGGCGAGTGCGACGTGGCGCGCCGCCCCGTGCTGCCGCGCGCGCCGCGCCGCCCCGACCCGCTCGAGGACGAGACCGCGCTGCGCATGCTCTACGACTACACCACCGTTTACGCCTGGTCAGTAACATGCACCAACCTTTATATTAGAGTATTTTAAAATAAGAAACAGTAGTTTCGCTATACAAGTTGTATAATCACGGTCACGTAAAATTTAAACTGCCAACAAACTATTTTTTAAATTATTTAAAGATATCTCCTTTCTATTTCTCCAGCTTAATCTGTTTTAGATATCAATTAAGTCACACATATATGTGTAAGAATGTGCGTACTTTACCCACGTACGTATCCTACGTACACGCGCGTTCTTACAACGCGAGACTATAAACACGGTCACGTGACAACCAGCGTATGTCAACGTGAATCTTTTGCTCGCAACATTAATGCCACCAAATTGCGCAACAACCAATGTTTCAGTATAGTTTGTTGTGTTCAATTGTTGGTTACATTTATATTCATTTCATGTGAATTCTATACCGACGAGTTTCAGATTTATGGATTCGAATCCAAAATCGATACCTTACTGGTATATTGTTTTAAGACGAGTATCATTGTTGCCGGTATTTGTACAATGATTACAACAAGAATTTTATCGTCCCGTATGTAACAATTTTACATCGACTCCTCGCAAATTATAATTAAGAGCTAGTAAAAAAGAAAAATCGAATATCGATGTTTTATCGAAAACCATCCAATCATTCGATCCATACACTAACTTTTCCTCAACATCCAGGTTGGAACACCCCGTGAAGCGGTTCAAGAGCGACGAGAACTGCTTTCGCGAGGAGTTGGCGCTGGGCGTGGCGTCCGGTGACGATCTGTACGTGGGCCACGACCACACCAGCATGGCCGTCATGCAAGACCACACCAAGGTCGAGATCAAGCAGGAGCGGCAAGACCACACGGTAAGTAATTGATTGTTTATTAATTAATACTACAGTTATATGGAAATTATGTTGGTAATTAATAACTTGATAGGCTGTATTAATTGTGGGTTCGAGTCATGTATTCAGGCATAATATGGTCTATGAATATTTGCAACGTTCATGAAACAAAATACGTGTAACTAAATTTTTAAACTTTATAATATTTATAAGTGATTTCCGTAGTTTAATTTGCACTCTTCTTATTTATATCGATATAATAATATGTATAAAATAACAGGAGGACGCGAAGGAGTACAAGAACCTGTTCACGTCGGACGGCCTCTGTCCGACGTTCAAAGATCTCGATCAAATATTTGACAACTCTGACGACGCCGCCAGCGGTGATGAGACGGTAAGACTTGTGAGTGTACACCCTTCTTTTATATTTCATACGTATCGTATAGTATCGACTATATTTATCACGTAGAGTTCTTCTTTAGATTTGATGAATTTTCATGTTAACTGAGTATTTAAGTAATGTATTAGGTGGAGTCAATGTGAAGCAACTTGTCCGATGTGTACTTGATTTTGTGCTGAATTGGCCGTCAGCGGGTTCCTTTTATCCGCTATTAAATTTAATAGCGAAGTAGCAGTTTTCCGAGTGTATTTGTGGAAGTGTCGGTATCGGCGCGAGGAGAGCGGGTAGTGACGTGGGCGCGTGGTCAGATGCAGGTGGCGTGCGGCGAGGAGTCTCGCTGGGCGGGGCGCAGCGTGCGCGCGGAGGAGCTGAGCAAGATGTTCCCCACGCCGCCCAGCATGGAGGCGCACGCGCAGCCCTCGCCCGGGTTCAGCCTGCCCGACGAGCCGCCGCCGCCGCGCCACCCGCCGCCCGCCGGCTCGCCGCCGCCCGACGCCGCCATCGAGGTACGCGCACTAACATTACCATACATGCATTTCTCAATTCTATTATAACAATAGATATACACGACACAAGTCCCTTTATGAACATGTTCTATGCTTGAAATATTTAAATATTGGTCCACTTCGCTAGCCTAGTGTGGATTGGTACACGTCACATATCTTTTTAATTCTTGGAAGAACTCTAAAGTGCCACGCAAAATGTCGAATTCTCGAAGGCCTCGTCAAAAAACGTTGTGTGTCAATAAATCAATCATGCTATAGCTTACATCTACTCGTTACTTACTAACAATTAACACAGTGTGTTACATACTCAACCATTATATATCGTGATTCCGCAGGACTGGTCATTCGTGTTCAAACCGCCGACGGTGTGCAAGTACGTGGGCTCGTCCAAGTACGCGCCGCTGACGACGCTGCCGAGCCAGCTGCTGGCGCCCGTGACGCTGCCGCCGCACGCCGTGTACCGCCCGCGCTGCCACCGCGACGCCAAGCGAGACCCCGACGCCGACGCCGAGCCGCACCGGACCGGTCAGTACACTATATACACTACGTACAAGTTACAAGTTGCAACCATACGAGTACACAGTTTTGTGATCAATATCAAAGACAGCCTTCGTGGCGCAGTTCATTAAAACACTGGCTGTGAAATGAGAGGCGACGATGTTTTACTATGTCTATAGGACTAGACAAGTCTTGTAGATTCAATTGATTGATTCGATTGTGTCGGGGCAAAAGTTTTGTATCTTAGTCGAATGTCAGAATTATGTATGTGACTGTTGTGTGTATTTATTTATTTTTATATTTATATTTGACTGAAGATCAAAATTAAACAATAAATTAGTAAAATATAGATTTCAAAAGATGCGCTCAATAAGTTTTCAACAAAATTGTTTTCCAGGCGTGAAACGATCAGCGTCGCCCGCTAGTGAATCTCGGGAGAATCGAACGCGGCGGCCGGGCGAGGGCGGCGGCAGCGCGGCGGGCAGCGTGGCGGGCGCGGTGGCGCGCGGCTCGCCGGCGCCGCGGCGGGCGGCGTCCCCGGCCGCGGGGGTGGGCGCCGCCTCCGCCCCCGCGCCGCCCGCGCCCCGCGCCGCGCACTCCGCCTGCCCGCTGCTGCTCAACGTGCTGCTGGCCGACACCGTGCTCAACGTCTTCCGAGACCATAACTTCGACAGCTGCACGCTCTGCGTCTGCAACGCGGGACCCAAGGTACTTACTTATCCCTAATTTATTCACACTGTAAAATGAAGTGTACCTTTGTTACACTTCATTTTCAATACATGTTCTAATTTCATTTTTGCTGTCTAACCTGATTATATTTCGTTGCCACAGTCATTAAACCAGTTTTTACCGTCTATAGGTTGTGGGCAACATCCGCGGCGGCGACGCGTCTACGTACCTGAGACCGACCACGACGGAGGGCGCCGGCGGCGAGGACGGCGACGGCGGCGGCGTGGACGACGAGCCCTCGCGCTGCACCTGCGGCTTCAGCGCCGTCGTCAACCGCCGCCTCGCGCATCGCGCCGGCCTCTTCTACGAGGTGAGCAGTCTACCTGAGAAAAATCTTCTTTTATGGATTAACCATTTGATACGTATATTAATGGAGTGGTGGTACGCAGGACGAGATGGAAATCACCGGCGTGGCGGAGGAGCCGGGAGGGGGCGGCAGCGGCGGCGGGCTGGGCGACGTGGCGGGCGTGGTGGTGGCGCAGTGCGCGGCGCTGGCGGGCGGCAACGCCTCGGCGCTGGCGCGCGCCGCCGCCCGCTCCGCGCAGCGCGCCGCGCACGACGACCTGCGACTCAACCTGCTCGAGTCAGTATACACTCTGTTTCTCTTTTATATTTCACACATTTTATAACGATTGCTTTATCTATCATTATTTCGCTTCGCCCGTAGATACTCAGATGGCGGCGCGGCGGCAGCCCGAGCGCTACGCGCGTCTCGTACGGGCGCATTGGGCGGCTCACAATCTTCACCCAACGCCACCAACGCTGGCAGTGCCGTGCACCGCTGGCCTTTCATCAGTGCGCGGGCTCCTCGGTCTTCACGGGATGTTGTCAGGTACTCTTTTGTTTTTTTTTAAGTTTTGAAGCGAATTTAAATAATTTTCCAAAATAGTCACCATTGGCCCCACTGTCTTTCTTTGGATAATTTATAATTTTAGAGTCTATAGTAAGATTGAGGCCTTTTTGAGGAACCGGACTGACCCCAGCATCTCGCTCGTCGGACAGATTGATGCGGCGACTGCGGCCGCTGCTCCAGGATGCGATCCAGAAGCGCTGCTGCGGCGCGCGCATGTGGGACGGCGTGACGGGCCCGCTCACGTGGCGGCAGTTCCACCGCCTGGCCGGGCGCGGCAACGAGGACCTGTGCGAGCCGCAGCCCGTGCCGCCGCTGCTCGTGGGCCACGACCGCGACTGGGTGTCGCTCTCGCCCTACGCGCTGCGGCACTGGGAGCGACTCGCGCTCGAGCCCTACTCGTACGCGCGCGACGTCGCCTTCGTCGTGGTGGCGGCCGACTGCGACGCGCTCGCCGACCCGCTGCGCATGTTCTTCCGCGAACTCTCCACCGCCTACGAGGCGTGTCGCCTCGGTCGCCACCGGCCCGTGGGCCGAGTCGCGCGCGACGGCATCGTTCGAGCCCCGTCCGCCACCGGGGCCGCCGCCGCGCGCGACGACTGGGCCGGCGACCTGCCGCCCGGCCGCCTCGGCGAGTATGTGCGCGCTTACGCCGACGCGCTGCGTAGCATCGTGCCTCAGCTGGCGGCGCTGCCCGTGGACCGCACGCTGTTCGAGGGCGCGGGGGGCTCGTCTCCCACTCGCACGGCGGACGGCGCCTCCTCGCCCACGCCCGAGCACGAGCCGGAGCCGGCCGCCGCGCAGCCCACCGCCGCGCCGCCCTGGGACGACGAGGAGGGCGGCCCGCCGGCGCTGGTGCTGTACCTGGTGGAGCCGCCCGCCGCGCCCGCCGACCGCGCGCGCTGCCTGCACGCGCTGCTGCGGCTGGCGGCCTCCACGCACACGCATCTGCAACATCACAATCCGCTCATAAAGGTAAGCTTGCGACTTGATCTTATTCGTTGAACCTTTACAATAATGTTAGAGTGAGAGAGCACTAATAGTGTGTTGTGTCGTCAGATCGTGTCGCTGGAGAGCGTGTGCGAGGTGTGGGGCATGGGCGGCAGCGAGGAGTGCGTGAGCGCGGCGGGCGGCGCGGTGGGCGCGGGCGGCGCGGGGGAGGTGCGCGCGCTGGCCTTCAGCGTGTTCAGCGGCGCGCGGCGGCTGCTGGCGCACCACGCCAACGGCAAGTCGCTCACCGGCTTCGGCACCGCCGCGCACGCCAACCTCTTCCTGCACTCCAAAGACGTACGTACGCGCGCACCGCTACCCTACCTCCTCTGCTCTGTATTTCCGCCCATCATACTTCTCGGGGCTCGAGCCTCGTACCTTTGTGCTGCGACTACAGTAGTATTATGATATTGATGTAGTGGTGTCTGTTAGCTTGTCGTGTCAGTGGCTCGCAGTGAGAGCGTATGTATATGTGTGTGTGCGTGCAGGAGAAGAACCGCGCGGCGTACAAGCTGTTCTCGCCGGCGTGGGTGTTGGCGGCGCCGCGCGCGCTGAAGGAGGTGGCGGAGACGTGGGGGCAGGGCGCGGGCGAGGGCGCCGTGCTGTTCGTGTCGTACTGCCTGTCGCACGACCAGCGCTGGCTGCTGGCCGCCGCCACCGACGCGCGCGGCGAGCTGCTCGACACCGCCGCCATCAACATACACGTGCCGCACAGGTACGCGTCTATGCTCTATCACTCTATAGTCTATACATTGCACATACATAAAGGTTTTATTTTGGGGCTGAAACACCACAAAAGAGATTACAAATATAAGAAGCTACTTTCAAGAAAACTTTTAATAATTTTCATTGTAAACATAGCCTAACATCATTTTCTTACACCCATATTCTAAGACGTTCCTCGAAAATTTCTCGACTCCACTTGACGTTACTAGAGGAAATCCGTATGCTTAGTTGAAAAAAATCTCCTCCACTCAACGTCACTCAAAAATTTTCCTTTTTCGAGGAAAGAATCAACTGTCAAACTCAAGGTACGTCGCGACCTACCTTAAGGAAGAAATGAAAGAAATAATCCTACTTTAAAATTGTAATTTAAAAGAGAGAAATAAACTTTACCTTTTAAAATTCTTAAATACCTAAATATGCCAACAATTTTTTGAGGTGGGTGCCTCTACACGATCTACACGTTTTTCTAGTGAATGATATAAACATTACTCTTTATTTCACGGTGTTCTAAAGTGTGCCTCCTGGTGCGCCGCGCCGTAGAACGTAAAGGAGGGTGCCGCGTAGAATTCCCTCTGTCTAAATTTTTGGTTTGTGCTTATTTACCTAACTAATATCACTGTACGTTTCAACCAGCTAGATAGATTAGGGTGCCGAGACAAAATAGTAAATATGTATGTGCGCCGCTGACTGAAAAATATTGTAGACCTCTGCTCTATCTCAAAAACTGCAGAACCGATTTCGATTCAACTTATACGGTGCAGTTCTGACAAAATTACATACATACAGCTCGAATTGGTGATCTCCTTTTTTTGAAGTCGATTAAAAAAAGATTTTTCGTTTGGAAACAGTGTTTATTATTTTAAACGAGTTATTAAAGATTTCCAGCGGTTCCTGTAATACTTGTACGATACTCCGTACGAATATCCCGAACGACGATTCATCCATAAGAATATCCTTTGAAATTTCCGGGTTGGATTGTATGACCCTCCTCCTGTCTGCATGCGTTTTTTTTGCAGCCACCATTTCTCCGACTCACTAAATATTTGTCTTCCAGTCATAATCCTGAAGATTTTGAGTTAAATAATTATATATTATTTGTAAACACTTTTGACATGACATTTGACTGTCACTTTTCAAGTGACCATAGGCTAGTTTCAAAGGTTTTTTGTGAAATCTCTACTTTATCTATACATCAGTGACGTAAATGATGACGTTTTTCCTCAACTCAACCTCACTCGAGGAACCTTTAGTAAAAGTATATTTTTAACTAAGCATACCATTTTCGAGGATCCCTCCAATTCATTTGTAAAGTCACCTCGACTAAGATATGGTTGAGGAAGATTAGAGGAAACGTCTTAGAATACGGGTGTTAGCATGCTAAATTTTAATTTAATATTAAAAGTAAAAACAACTTTTAATATAACCTATTATTTCAACTATTTAACACTAATATCATGTACCCTACTTGTCGCAGATCCCGGCGAAGACGCAACGGTCCGGCGCGGCGGCTGGGGCTGACGAAGCTGATGGACTTCACGCTGGGCGTGATGAGCCAGGCCGCGCAGCCCTGGCGCCTCGTCGTGGGCCGCGTGGGCCGCATCGGACACGGAGAACTCAAGGGTCAGCATACTGCACTTATTTTCTAGTGTATTGTCTTGGGGCAGACATAACTTCGACAAATTACGTGATGCTCCTGTGGCACAATTGGCTAGAGCCCTTTGAACACATTCAACCCTACTCATATTCGACCCTACTCTTCTCAATAAAAAGGAGTAAGGGGCGGAAACGTCCCGAGTAAACGAAACTTCGGTCGCTAGCTTTTTATGCCTGCAAAGAGAGCGAGAAAAATAATAACTTCTTTATCTCGTTCCTTTTCTTCTTTCTTAATCTGAGGTTTATCTCGTGTAGGTTGGAGCTGGCTACTGTCGCGCAAGCACCTGGACCGCGCGTCGACGATGCTGCGCGAGATCTGCGGCAGCTGCTCCGTGCTGTACCCCACGGGCGTGCCGTGCATCCTGTCGGCGTGCCTCGTGTCCACGGAGCCCGACTCGTGCCTGCGCCTCATGGCCGACCGCTTCACGCCCGACGAGCGCTTCTCGCAGGCCTCCATACAGTCGCATCTGCACACGCCGCGCGACGTCACCGCTACCCATATACTCGTCTTCCCCACCTCCGCAACCACGCAGGTTAGTACACGATACCATTGTTCAGTCAATATTACAGGATGATGAATATCAAAAATGGTTTAGGTAAATAATAATATTTTTATCGTACTTATTCTTGGACAGTGATTTCTTGACCAGTTGGTCATGGTTTTAAAAATATCAACGCGTTTTTAAGACAAAACAAGGAAATCTTAGAACTAAGTTGAGGCTTGAGAATTTAGCAGGTATATTTAAGTCCAGAAATATTTAATGTCAATCCTAAAACTGGAGACGCGCCTTTCAAATCAAGAAAGTCGACTAATCTAGCCCCCGCCTGCAATAAGATTTTGTTAAGATATGTCCGTTTATAATTATGGCTTTCATTCCACAGTCAAATCAAATGCCATTCGAGCCTCCCATGGCGAACGGCGAGGACAACGACATGATGTTCCTCAACATGGACATGGCGGACGAGGACATCGGCGAGGACAACATCAACAACTTGCTGATCGACGACATGTTCAACAACATGTGGGCGCCCGGCTCGCCGCGCCGCAACGACGACGACGCGGGCGGCAGCCCCGCGCCCGCGCACCACCCCGCGCACCACCACCACCACCACGACCAGCAGCAGGTAACCACTACCTTCATTATTCGAGTGGTAGCTAAGTTAAGTGCAATAGAGACTAACTGGGAGAGTATTGGACTACCAAACGGAAACATCCATCATTGACTTTTTGGAAGTTTCGTGTGCTTTCATCGTTTGTTATTGATTTTCAAAATGATCAATAAAATATTGTAAGAAAACATGGATTACTGGAAGGTTTCTGCAAGAATTTCAAGGATGTGCCAAGTCTAACAATTTGCATTGTGCTGGTGAGGTGAATTAAAGGGTCTATCTCTCACCAAAAAGGTTGATGTAAAGTAGGCAATTGGTTGAAAGATTATAAGTCAGTTGATTCTACAGCATTGATATGGATAACAATCACATTGCATAATAATAAGGAATACAAGAAAGACAGAGAGACCTATAATAATGCGATGGTATTAAGAATGTGTGTGTGCGTGTGTCGCAGGAGCAAGTGGGCACGGTGCTGCAGCAGCCGCTGGCGCTGGGCTACATGGTGTCCACGGCCCCGCTGGGCGCCATGCCGGCGTGGTGGTGGGCGGGCTGCGGACACCTGCGCGACGCCTGCCCCGCCTTCCTCAAGAACGCGCTGCACCTGCACTCCGTGCACGCCGCCGACGACTTCGCCTCGCTCACCACGCGCCGCGACCACAACACGCACCCGCTCGACTCGCAGGTCACCACCGACGTGCTCAGGTAACTAGTGCTGCTGCACTCGGTACTGTAAAAATACAAACCATGTTTTATAAGTTTCAATTCACCATCTTGATTATTTTTGAATGTTTGGTAATTTCTTTACGACGAATGTATTTTTCTTTTTTATACAAAGACTCACCACTTCATTAATTTGCATAAAATCATTTATTTGTTAATGACATGCATTAATACACCATGTTATGACTTAAAATTGTAATTAAAAACGGTGATTCCAGATACGTGCTAGAGGGGTACAACGCGCTATCATGGCTGGCACTGGACGGCAACACGCACGACCGTCTGTCGTGTCTGCCGCTGCACGTGCAGGTGCTCATGCAGCTCTACCACACGGCCGCCGCGCTCGGGTAGACCCACCCCCACCCCCACCACCAACACTAGCGGCTACGACGTATGGTTACCACTTAGAGCCAGGGATCTTATTTTCAAGCACTTTTCACTTTACCTTTGTTAGGCGTCGGCACCGACGCGACTAATGTTGAGGGCATTTCGATAAGATTAACTTGTTGTTATTTAAAATCTCATGACCAGTTGTGGAGGGTTGGGCGCGGATATTTATCGATTAAAATCACTGCACAAAGTTTCGTTGAAGCGAATTATCGACACAGTTTATCGATAGTCTCGAATGGAGATACTCAACTAATCTGCGCCTGGTAGTTAACATCCGATGAGAAACTGTTGTTAGGGTAGTAAATAAAAAGGTCTAAGAGTAGTTTGCAAAGTCTAGTTTTCGCGTTATCGATGTTTTCATCACTCGGAGAATTGTCTCACTCATACTAATAGGTATTTGATAAGTGCGACAGGGACAGAAAGTTCTGCTAAAGTGAGGTGCATTGTATGACGCGAGAATCAGACGTTTGTGCGTAGAGTTATTATGTGATAGGAAAGAGCCTCGATTTGATGCATTAAGATGGACAACGGCGTGAGTTCGCCCACCACGGCGATGTTTTTATTTATTTAGACGTGTGGTAGGAGTGGTACGTAGGATAATTGTCTGTTTTCACAACTTGCCTGTTGGTACTTAAAAAATATCAAAGTTCAAAATAAATCTAAACAACCTTTGCAAATTTATATTCTCTGTGATGAAATCGGAGACCTAAATATTTACAGTTTATAGCGAATATTAAAAATCAAAAGGCGATTTGTGAAAGCATTTTGTTTTCGTCAGATGGATCGCCGCCATATTCTAAATGATTGTTAAACGAGTATAGAAGTGTAGATGTAAGCCGGAGTATAGTTCGCTATAGTGTAAGTGTATCAAAGGATACCTGCAATGGTCCAATTTGGCGTATTGTATAAACCTTTTGATGTATTAAGTGTAGTCGACAACATTGAGTAATGTTTTGTTGTACTTTTTTTACATATTATTTGACGTTGTTGTAGTGGTCAGTTTTTTCATCGAATATGTTTGTACGTATTTATGGGCAGATGTATAAGGTTTAGACAGAGATATTTTTAATTAATTAACAGATGGAACAGATCGCAAACTTGAGTAGAACGTATGAGAAAGCTTAATTAAAATCGATTTATAGAGACTACATATCAAACGCAAGTCGATTGAAAAGTTAAAGAAAATTCGACGAGCATATTCGATGACAAAACTTTTCTGTTTATTAACAATCTTATTTGTCACATTAAACAAACGAAATGACTTCCAATACAGTCTTGTCGTAAAGGAAACCCATCGATAACTTCCCGATGTCATGTTCCATGATAATTTCAAACCTCATTTTGTGTAGTGCGTTACAATTAGTTTAATTTTTTCATACGATACAGTAGTGGACAAAGTTTAGTAACAAAATTTAACTCAGCAGCGGTGACTACCGTTAAGTTAACTTTCCGAAAGATTTTACCGAAGCTAGGGAGTAGATTTTGTAATACAGTAATGGTATTAATATACGCAGATCAGTAGATAGTGTAATTGTTACAGGTAACACCAATTTTGTATATTTGCAAGATGTTTTCTATTGTAGATAATAAACACGGACAGATTCCGAAAATACCAATTTGAAATTTTATAACCAGATTAATATTTACAATAAAAAAACCTTTCTACTCCAAATACACTTCAGCCACATTCAGTTGTGAGAAAGGGAGATATTTTCCATTGTTATTTAAGTCTTCTATACGAGATAAAAGCACCTTCCAGAGGTTTCACTAAATCACATGCCTTTAAATATAAATGAATGGAATTAACCGTCAATTACATTGTATTTGGATACTCAATTCTCAGTTTGAAACAGATGTTGTTATATGACTCCGTTGGTACTTTAGAAATCTGTCCAACATAAAATAGTATCATAGCAATCACAAAGAAATATATGTACAAGATATAATAAGCAAGGTCCGTAGTTAGTATTAAATGAATTAGGGCACCGTTAAATGTTAAGAGTGTTACGAAGTTGTTATCATTCTAATAGTTGTTTTGAATTTGAGGGTGGATGTGTAGTCACCCCCCGGTGTCCTATCCTAACTCCGGTCCTGCACTAGGAATGTGTGAGCGATTGTTTGGTTATTTTGCTGATCACTCACTATGCTGATGTGTCAACAATGTGAATACAAAATTTCCAATGACTTGAACCCAAACGTATCTCAACGTCATGTTGTTTCAGTGATTGTAATTATTGTTTACATTGTTGTGCTGTAATTGTGTGTAATATATTTCGTTATTAATATATAAACCGGTATGAATTACCAAAGGAGTTAGATATGTTAGTGTTTTTTAATGTTTTTTCTTTTTTTTTGTACCAACATTTTAATTTCACAACGAAAGTCCACACATTTTTGTCTCGCAATATCCACATTAACATTTCCTTGTTCATAATTAATCACAACGTATTTACTCGTTAATTTAAACACTACTATTTTTGTATAAAAACTTTTTTAATTGTTTTGTACACGTACATTTATTTTCTATATCTGTTATATGTTTTTTACTCGACACGATTTAGATGCGCGATTCGTTAAGTTATTGCATTTTAGGAACAAATTGTATTTAGACAAAACGACCATTGAAACTTGAGTTGGTTACTCATGTATATTTAATACGAGGGAACAAAGCTCGTTACGCGGTTCGCAGAGTTGCTACACGTCGCAACCGCACGACACTTCAGAATCGTCTAGAACATTCTAGGCGAGAGTAGAGGCGATGCCGCCGCGGTGCGTGGCGCGTGCGAGCCGCGTCGATGCGATGTGCCCACACAAAGAAAACATTCTAAAGTAACGCTAGAGTAATGTCTTATGATACGAGCAACCTCCGGTCGGTTATTGATCACTAACACCAATAGTTTATGGTTAGTTGAATAGTTATAAAGAGAGCGCCCTTAGGACATGTTTGATGTAGCATTTGTATTAATTAGTTGACACTTTTTGTATAAATGGAGCCAAACTGAACAGCGTGGCGATGTCGCGTCGTCGAATCTCCAAATATAGTAGCTATATATTATTATATTATATATATGAAATTTTCTATTTTAATATATTATTAAAGTATAAGATGTAGCGAGATTGCTGTGAGAACACATGTAAATATATTCCGACGCGTGATGTGAGTCGTGTGTTACTTATATTTGGTTTTTTGTTTATTCCATTCTCTTATTTATGTGGACTGATTTCCGATGAATCAAAACAAAAATAGCCGATATGGTATTGAACAAATTGTAAAGAAAAACAAATAAAAATGAAATTGTAAATGATTTGTTGCTTAGTAGCTAATTATTATTGTACTGGCGGTGGCATCAGCGATGAAGCGGTCAGGTGATAGGCAATTGTACAGGAGTTTTGTACGGAGACGGCGGCGGATTAACTGAATTATGCGTAGTTGAATATGAAATGTTTTAAATGTGTTACAGCATTTGAGAATATTTAATGATGTTGTATATAGTTTATATTTTGTTTTATAAAAGGACATGTTGTACATACTCGACGTAGTGTCTAATACCGTTAATTATTTGCCCACATTGCCGATGTGTATGTGTTTTAAGAAACCACTCGTAATATTTTGTACAGTTGTTAAGCGAGATTTGTAGTTGAATGAATTATTTTTAGGATTTTTCGTTTTTGACCTTTTTTGTTATTGTGAATTTGTCAATTTTTTTAGGGAATCGGGATGGTACTGTACATAGACCTCACCATTTTGTCACATAGTATCGGTAAGCAGTCGAATCTGATGATTGATGTGGAAATGAAATTTTCTAAATGGAGCAATCATTGGAGATTCGTAAATACAAAATTAGTGTAATACTTGATATTAATATAACTTTATAAATAACTGTGAAAATAGCTAATAATAATTATGAATAAAATATGACTTATTTAAATAGCATTGTTTTATTTGCGGTTTTAAAAATTACAATGGTATTGTTTGCACATTTATTTCGCTACGCATCAAAATATGAATGATAGTAATTTATTGAGATATCACGAACATCGACAGACGATCCAAATATACATTACATAAATATACATATTACCCTTAAAATTATTAACACTTATTCATGGTCAAATTGACATTTCTTTCCAGATAATTTCGATCTCAACTATATACAGTTAATTGATAACATTAATACAATTGCTCGTGGCTACTCCACTTGAAACATAAAAGACCATTGAAAATATGTACAGGTATACAATAAGCTCGTAAGAATTATTCAAATATACAATATCATACTGAAAATAGGACATTCTGACAAAACTTTAACTACATAATATGTACAAACGTTGTCCAAGAAAGAGCGAATTACACGCGATGATATGAGTGCGATTTTGCTGTCGCCCAATGATCCGCCAAGGCTTATAAATTCGCGCACATAACGCCCCCTCGTGGAAAAAATATTTAAATTACTGATTTTGCGATATGGAGCAGCCTTTGTTTAAACTAGCACCAACCCTGGCTTTAATAACATCAAATTTTATCGCAAAATCCTTACGTACATACCTTTCTGCTAGCGATTAACCTGAACTATTTTATTGTGCGTTAAAAACTACGTGCCCGCGCACGTCAGCCAGTCGCGAGGGCGCACGGCGCGGCGCACGCAACATCAAATAAGGATATATGTAGCTTCTGCGTTATCGAAGCAGTATTCACGAACCCTCGACTGTTCACTGTCATGTATCAAGTATATTACGATTATAGAATTGAATACTCAATCCTGTTCTTCAGGCCCCTAGTCCAACCGTAAACCCGGTGTAGCACAACTTACAAGACACTTATCGCTACTTACAACGATTTACATAAACTATCAACATTGAATTTAAAAGTAATACTACTCGCAATTTTCTAATGAAGAGACTTTATTTATTTATTTAAAGTTTTATATATACTGAAAGTATACAGGCGGACTTAATGCCTGAGGCCATTCTCTACCAGTCTACCTTAGGGTGGTGAAAAAATTAAGCACAGCAGGTGTAAAAATCTGGTGTAAAAATTACTGGTGGTAGGTCTCTCATATGTGAGAGGCCGCCTGGGTAGGTACCACCGCAATGTCTATTTCTCCCGCCAAACAGCAGTGTAAATGCGCTGTTGTGTTCCGGTTTGAAGGACATTGTAGCCAGAGTAACTACTGGACATATTGAGACTTAACATCTTATGTCTCAGGATGGCGAGCGCAGTGGAATTCCAAGCATTGTCTTGTAATTCATGGTGTTGTTTGGTTTTGCTACTGTCCATGAGCGGTCGTATCGCTTACCATCAGGCGAATGGCATGCTCGTCTCGCCATTCATTGCAATAAAAAAAAAAACGATTATCATACATAGACTTAAATGATAATAATAATATACATTAATTTAGAATTTACGAAATTATCCCTAAACAATTTACCGTGATTGCCTTTTAAAATGTATGTTAAGGACGAGCGATCCAATCTGCCAATGACCGGGTTAATATTTTTCGAAAAAAAGCCGGTGTGCAAAATTATGTCAATCGTTTTTACATAGAGAAGGAACATAGATAATACACTATATGGAGAAGGAATAAGAAACACCCTTCCACATACAGGGTTTCTATGAGTTAATTGAAAATTATTAAACCGGGAGTCAATTGGCATATCTGTCACTATACAAAGTATAATTCTATATTATATACAAGTATAAATACTATCAGTCTGTTCATAAAAAAAATATCGTCCAAAAAATATAACTAAGGCAGATCTTAGTTGATCACCATCGACAAAGACTAACTGATATGCTCGATAGAAAAATAAATATTTTTAAATAAATACATAATTTATACAAAATACCCGCTTTGGTACGAGAATGGTACGGGTGTAGAAATAAATTAGGGACCAACTAATACGTTTTCCGCTTATAGGTCGAAAAAATTGGTAAATAAACATATTTTCTCTAAATTACAAACTAAACACCTTAAATAATTTTAATCCTTTTTGGCTTTTAAACATCTTATTATTCTTTCTTATTGTATAAAATAATCGGACCCTAACAAACAGAGCCTTAAGATAGTCTATGGGGAAACATGGACATGGCATATCAAATTGATAACTTTTGATTGCCCGCAGTATTTCGTGACCCACGCTGCTTATTTGAACTTCTGGTTGGAAGTATTCTTTGAATTTCTTCTCAAGAAGCATTAGGAACTCCGTAAAGCTCTCTGGTGGCAAAACCTCAAATTTTCCAATATTATAATCAAGATTTATGCTACAGAGGAAGGTAACATCGTCGTCGGTGTGATCGCTTTTAAAGTTCTTTAAAAAAGTTGTAAATGTATCACATTTATGTCTCTGTATACATTTCAAGTAACAATAGCCGCAAACGTACACAAAAGCATTTTTCTCAGGCATGGTATTTCTATAATCCGTTGTATATATTTTCAAAGGTTTATTATGTAATTTTTTGGAATCTCGGTGCCTTACTCTTACTAATCGCTTCATGCTTTGTTGGAGCAATAGCCCAGAATTATAACCTACAGGTTTCTTCATTAGATTATATAGGAAACTACGAACAAAGTATTTATTAAATTGTCTCGGAGTGCATTCTTTCTTCGCCCTTAACCCTTTAAGTTTTTTAAAAAAATACCCAAGGCAGCTGTGACCTAGACGGCTAGTCATCAAATACTTCGCACCTACAAACATGAGATCATTGAACAATAATAGAACAGATTTGATAGAAATTTGGAAACCTTCGACAAACTTCATGTTGGTCGTGACGTCAGCTCCGTCAGCTTTTCTGACTACCTTCAAATTTTGAAATAACGACATCATTTGCCTCAAAAAGTCGCTTTGGTACTGCTCATTACAAAATGCCCGTTTGAATGGAGAATCTGAATAACGAGTTTTCGAATTTAATATATCGCAAAGATTACTCAGTTTGTCTTGAAAATCGCTCGTATCGAAGTCATTTGTATCATCATCGCAAATGAAATTGCATATTTTGAAATGGTTCCTTACAATTTTAAACAATTGCATGGTGTCGTAAATGTAATATATGTTTCGTCCGTTAATACTAAAATAAGTTTTTTCAGGAACCACAGATCTCGAGTCGGACATATAAATAATCTCAGATCTGGGATTGGTAACAAACGCTCTTATATCTAAACCTATATTTATCAACAGGGCAAGGACTTCATCAATCCACAGCGATATTTCTCGCGAGTTATCAGATCCTGAAGTAAATGTGTAAGCTATTGGTTGTTTCCAATTTTCTAATAAACCCTGCACCATAAGGACGACTGCGTATTTGGCTGGCGTAGCGACCTGCTCGCCGTCCATGTCGTGAAAGCCAATAATCCTATCGCATTTGATGTCGTAGTACAAGCTCGGCCTCAACAGAATGCTCCCCACAGAAAAACTGCAAACTCTCTCTGGAACTGACATGTTGATTATTTTGCTCTTCATGGCATTCAAAAAATTTTCACTCACTTGTGTTGTTCTTGGAACAAGGAAGTTTCTAAGTGTATCTACTGATGGAAGACTTAGTATATTCATTAATAAGTTATATGAATTGCTAGAATAATACATGTTGAGACCAAATACAGTCTTGTTTGTAGTTTCCCTTTTATTCATGTGCCACTTTATTACCTGAGTCATTTCATCAGGTAGAAATTTTCGGCACATCTGCAAGAATGATTTTGTTTGATCTTTATCCTTAAATCTCTTGGTTGTTTTATCAGAGCTACTTTTATATTTATGTGTCTGAGTAGCTTTTGAAACTTTGATGACACTTTCACAAAACTGTGAAATATCAGAGCATGCTGGAGAATTTTGAGGCCACTTCAATAATTCTGGTGAATTAATAAAATCATCATTGTTATTATTATGGGATGGTTCAAACATTGCCTCAGATATAAAATGGTCTTGTGACATCACATTGGATGGTAGATGTGCCATATTGTATGGATTTAATGTGGGGACTGCATCTTTTGTCAGCACTTTTCTTCCACCAAAATAACAATATTTAAAAAAAACAATCTTCAAAATGTGCCTCAAATATTCTGTTGTTACTTCTTATAGATTCATTGGCTAATTTGTGCAGTAAATCCAAGCAGTTAACAGCTTTTAGCCATTGGAGTCCCCTGCAAAAAAAACACTACTTATTTTTTTATTATTAGATCACCATTTTAACATTATTTTAATATAAGTAAACAAATTAAAGTCCATTTTTTAATGTTTTTTTTAAATATTGAATTCCTCATATTATGATTGTTAATTATATCATATGTTAATCAGGTCTTTAATAAAATCATTTGAATATTTACATTTCATATCTTTTGCAAGCTATAAATTACGTCAAATTATTAAAAAAAGAAAGATCAATAAACATATCCCTTTACATATTATGGTGTTGGAGTTCCTGATGCAATTGACAATATAGTTAACGCGCCTGCTTAGAATGAATAGCACTTTTCATTAATTAAACCTTTGCATGAATTGTTGACTAATGACTTTTGTATAATATTACTTTTTTTATGTCCACCACCCGCAACTAACGTCACATACTCTTCACTTACCGGGATGGTCGCACGCGATACGCATTATATTGTTATATTTTATATTGTGAAGTCATTATTAAAGTAGATTCGGAAGAATCCAAGGTCTTCTTATTTCTACGGAGTGCAAGACCTTCAGTTCGTTCATATGAGACGAAACATTGGCGACCGTGACAGGACGAGTTTGTAAAGTTACTGGATACGAAGACATCAATGTGAAATAGAGGTCAAAGGACGCCACGTGCATCGGACGACTAAGCCAGCCAGGTCGGTCAGCATTTGAAGCGCCGTCCCAGCCTTAGCACCTACGTCAAGATACACCGTCAAGGCATCTACATTTCAACTAGGATTTTACGAAATTAAAACCTACAAGTAACATCGTACAACCGAAGTCGACTTCAAAGGGAACAGAAGGCAGCATCACCAGGCATCCTCATCGCCTACCAGATAAGTGCCCTTCATAATCCATTACCAACCGTTTCCTGAGCAAATAAATTATATCCCGCTAAACTACGGCACCATCTCTGTTTGTGCAACAAATTCATACCAATACATTTAGTTCAATCAACTTTAATATTGATCCAAATCATATTTACTACTAAAGTACATTACTTACATCTACATTAATATTACAAATAAATCAGTAAACCAATTATTACTTCTATTCATAATTAACTTTAAAAGTAAAACCACAAAACAAGTACTTTTAATTACCCTCAACATCTTTAAATATTAGTGCTTTATAAGTTAGCTGGCTATTCTAAACTACTGAAAATATATATTTACTAGTGTTTTGAATTATAATTCACGCTTTCATAAGAGGTGTAGGCAGAAATACAGTTGAATGGTCAAAGATCCTAGTTACGTGCATTTTATTCAATTGTTGCAAAACATTCTAATGACCGCCCGGCCGACTATTTCAGTGTGATACGACGCTGCTTACTCCTGCGCCACGGGACAACGAAAACAAGAAGTTTGAACGCGTTTGTCACCTGCGCGCACCACATGTTCACCCGGTACCGGAGTGTCGCCGATAAGGAGTGACAGCTAAGACAATTGCATTATTGTTTTATGTTCATTTTATTCCGTCGTTTTTTGCATTAAGTCGCATACGGTTTCTTATCAGTGTTTTACATGCACTAAAATTGTTGCCATAGCCACCTAATTGATTTCATATAATATTTATATATTTCGATAATGTCTACTAGCGAAGATATTAACGTGAAACAATTAAAGGACTTATGTATCAAACGGAGTTCCATTAAAGGTCGTTTGACTAAGTATAGAAAATATTTGGACATTATTTGCCCATTAAAATTATCAAGCGTGCAAGTCAGAGAATTAAACATTAATACCCAAAAAATTCGTGATATGTGCACTAGATTTGACGATCTTCAAAGTCAAATTGAGGTCTTAAATTCCGAAAACTTGGACAGCGAGGTCAATGAGCGTGATGATATTGAGCAGACTTTTACATCTCATCTTGCGTATGCTCAGGACATACTTAGCAAACACAGCTCTTATAGTAACAATACTCTCCATAATGCATCTCATCATCAGGACTGTTCACTAAGCTACCACGACTCGGAATTTAAGTTGCCAGAAATACAAATAGCTAAATTCGATGGCGCATATTTTCGATGGCTTGCCTTCCGAGATACCTATATGTCACTGATTCACCACAACGAACGTATCAAACCAATACACAAGTTTACTTATTTAACATCATACTTAGAAGGCGAGGCCGCGCGCGTTATTTCGAACTTAGAAATATCTGAAGCTAATTATAAAATTGCTTGGGAACTCTTGTGCGATCGATTTGATAACAAGGATCAATTAGTTCATCATCACCTTGCATCGTTATTCAATATTGCTCCCTTAGTAAAGGCATCTGATAAATCACTTCGGTCTTTAGTTGATCACGTCACAAAAAATCTGCGAGCCTTAGCCAATTTAGGTCAACCTACTGAACATTGGGACACACTTATTATTTATCTTGTTACCTCAAAACTAGATAACCATACCGCCTTGAAGTGGGAAGAATTTCGGAAAACATCTACATTGCGTACGTTGAACCAATTTAAGAAATTTCTAACTGACCGCGCTGATGTACTGGAAACCATGTATCTGGGTAAATCTGATAGAATTAAGACAGTGCAACCTCAATTTCAACGATCAAACACTGCTTCACACACAATTAAGCTTAGCGCTCACACATGTCAAGATGCTATCTCATCGAAGTATGTTCGTTCATGTCCCATTTGTAAACTGAATCATAGAATTTATGACTGTCCAACTTTTAAATCGAAAAGCGTTCAAGACCGAAAGGCAGAAGCTCTTAAACTTAACCTATGTTCCAATTGTTTGCGAGAAGGTCATAGTGTACGCACTTGCAAGCTAGGTCCTTGCCGTGAATGCAAACGCAAGCACAATACTCTTTTGCATTTAGCTAATTCAAACATAGATGATTCTAAGCCAATTACTCTTAACGAAAACATATCTGCACATAGTAGCTTAGTACAACAAGATTCTAATGCAAGTCAAATTCTCTTGTCCACTGCTATGGTCAGACTCACAAATCCGCACACTAAAGCTAATGTGATTGCGCGTGCTCTCTTAGATTGTGGTAGCCAATCGTCCTTTATTACTCAATCAATTATGAACAGACTTTCTCTTAGGTCTAGCCCTATTAATAATGTCAACATTGTTGGCATAGGCAATCACCTAGCTGAAGAAGTAAATCAAAGCTGTGTTGTCCAATTAAGTTCATTGACAAACAACAATTATAACGTTATTCAATCATACTATGTACTAAAGGAATTAACCGGGGCAATACCCAATCAGCACATTGATATCAAGCATTTGAAAATACCCAAAGGCATAAAGCTTGCCGATTCTAATTTTAATCAACCATCCTCGATAGACGTTCTCATAGGTGCAGATTTATTTTGGGATTTATTGGGGCGCAATGAAGTCTCAATGGGTCCCAACCTGCCCAAGCTTCGAAGTTCAAAGCTCGGTTGGCTATTTGCTGGTCGTTTAGCACAATCTTACCTCAGTAATTTGCAATCTAACGTCATACACTGCAATATAGGCCTCACGATTACCAGCCAAGATTCTATTCATGATCTACTAACCAAATTTTGGGAACTTGAACATGTTCCCCACAAATCGTATTTATGTGAGGCCGAAAAACAATGTGAAAGCCACTTTTATGCCAACACCTATCGCTTAAGAACAGGAAGATTCTGTGTACGACTCCCTTTAGTCGATACACCGGACTGCTTGGGAGATTCATTCCGTATAGCTAAGAAACGACTGTTGATGCTTGAACGTCGTTTCCGAAATAATCCAGAATTAAAGTCGAAGTATGTAAGCTTTATAGAGGAGTATAAAACTTTAGGTCACTTAGAAAAATCTCCTATAAAAATTCCAGATCTCTCTTACTTTTTGTGCCATCACGCAGTTTTCAAACAAAATAGCGAAACGACAAAAATTCGTGTTGTCTTCGATGGTTCTGCAAGAACTACTTCTGGATTTTCTCTTAACGACATACAATTAGTGGGTCCCAATGTACAGAGCTCACTTTTCTCTATTTTAATTCGTGCACGACAATACAAATACTTATTGACCGGTGACATCGAGAAAATGTACCGCCAGATAGAAGTAGACGAGCAAGATCGCAACCTGCAATTAATTTTGTGGAGAGATGACGTAACTAAACCTATAGAAACACTTCGCCTCAAAACCGTAACGTATGGTCTTGCAAGTGCAGCATATTTAAGCACAAAATGTTTAAGTATGTTGGGTGAACATTGTAATGATCCCCTTATTGGCACCTTTATCAAAGAGGATTTTTACGTCGACGACCTTATAACCGGTTCGGACGAAGAAACCCAATTACTATACATACAACATAAGACATCGTCTACGCTAGCTTCTGGTGGCTTCCATTTACGTAAATACAGATCCAATCTTTCAACCATATTAAATTCACTTCGAAAGGATGAAGATCACAATGTTATCATAAGTGAATCCACTAACACTCTAGGTTTAAGTTGGAACCCTACAAATGATACATTTCATATTCCTATCGTCTTGTCCAATCTTAATCAAGAAATGACAAAACGACTAATTCTTTCTGAATCATTTAAGATATTCGACCCGTTGGGTCTTCTCAGTCCATGCATTATTCTACCGAAGATTCTACTGCAATCCTTATGGATCAGTAAGACAAACTGGGACGAACCAGTTGAGTCATCTATTCAGGCTTCTTGGAATAAATTTGTCCTTAATATTAATTGTCTATCCAACTTGCTTATCCCAAGAAAAGTGCTATGCGCGTCTCCAGATGTTATCGAAATTCACACGTTTAGTGATGCTTCACAGGTCGCTCTTGGTGCCTGCGTCTATATGCGCTCTTCAAACTACCTTGGCGAATTAGACGTCAATTTGCTATGCGCCAAGTCGAAAGTGTGCCCCTTGAAGCCTACAACAATACCACGTCTGGAGCTCTGCGCTGCTCTGCTGGCTGCAAAACTTTGTGATTCAGTTGTCAAATCATTGAGATATAAAGTAAACAAGCTGGTTTATTGGTGCGATTCCTCTGTTGTCCTCGCATGGCTTCAAGGTAATAGTAGAAAACTAAAAACCTTTGTGGCGAACAGAATTGTTGAAATTTGTGAAATTACTGACAATAAATTATGGCGCTATGTTCCCACGGATCAAAATCCTGCGGATTTGATTTCAAGAGGGGTAGAACCAGATCAAATCACCAATAAGACCCTATGGTGGTCAGGTCCAAGTTTTCTCAAAAAGGCTGAGTGTGACTGGCCTAAATCACCCAACTCAATTGAACATGAAGTGCCTGAAATCAAATCAAATTCAGCCATTGTCAAAGAAGGCAATCAATTTATTAACAAGTTCTCTTCATTTAACAAGCTACAGCGCTGTTTTGCTTATGTTTTACGTTTCATACACAATATTCGATATCCTGGAAACAAAACCAGTGGTAGACTAACATTGGACGAGATAAACAGGGCTTTTATAATACTTTGTAACATGGCACAACAAGAGATGTTTCCCCGCGAATATCACATGCTATCTAGTAACAAATCCTTGTCTAATAAATCGTCGATTTTATCACTAGCTCCTTTCTTAGACAATCATAAAACAATTCGAGTTGGAGGCAGAATTGATCTTTCCAGCTACGACTATTCAAAAAGACATCCTATTCTTATGCATGCGTCGCATCACTTAACCAAATTATATTTTAAATACCAACATCTTTGTAACATGCATGCAGGCCCCCAATTGCTCCTAGCATCAGTTAGAGAAATTATGTGGCCTATAAATGGTAGACACTTAGCCCGTCGTACCGTTTTCAACTGCCTTACTTGCCGTCGGTCGCAAGGAAAATTAATAACTCCCATGATGGGCAAGTTACCTGTGCAACGCATCACGCCAGATTTCCCTTTTGTCACCGTCGGTGTCGATTTCGCGGGTCCGTTTTATACAATCAATAAAAAGGGTCGAGGCGCTAGAGAAACCAAAACTTATTTATGTTTATTCGTCTGTTTTAGATATAAATGTATACATCTAGAAGCCGTTAGCGATTTAACGAAGGATTCGTTCATATTAACGTTGCGTAGATTCATTGCAAGGCGAGGCAAGCCGTCGGAAACATTTTGCGATAATGGACGAAATTTCGTTGCCGCGTCCAAAGAAATAGGTATCTTTCTAAAAAATACTCAAGAACCTGTTAGCGACTTTGCAGAGAACGAGAGCATAAAATTCGTATTTTCTCCTGCTTACGCTCCACATTTCGGCGGTCTCTGGGAGGCAGGAGTAAAATCCGCGAAGTATCACATTAAGCGTGTTATGGGAAATACACATTTAACATTTGAAGAGATTTCTACACTTTTTGCACAAGTAGAAGCGATACTAAATAGTAGACCTCTATGTCCTCTCTCACCCTCACCCAATGATTACCATTTCCTTACTCCCGGGCATTTTTTGATAGGACGATCTCTTAAGGCTCTGCCAAGTCCATCACTGAACAGCTTCAAATGCAGCAATCTTCAACGATACAAGAGACTCGAACAAATTCAACAGCACTTCTGGCAACGTTGGCAAAAGGATCACATCGGAGAACTTCAACAGAGTTCCAAATGGCGAACAAATACGCAAATCTTGCGCATTGGAGACTTAGTTCTGCTGCAAGAGGATAATGTGCCACCTTTATGCTGGCGTATGGGACGAATCAGCCGCCTTTTCCCGGGATCAGACGGAGTATCACGAGTTGTAGATGTTCAGACAACCCGAGGATGTTTGAGAAGACCTACAACGCGCATCTGTCCCTTGTTTGCTCCTGATGACGAAGACTAACGAGGAGTTGAAAATGATCTTTCAACGAGGGGAAGATGTTAACGCGCCTGCTTAGAATGAATAGCACTTTTCATTAATTAAACCTTTGCATGAATTGTTGACTAATGACTTTTGTATAATATTACTTTTTTTATGTCCACCACCCGCAACTAACGTCACATACTCTTCACTTACCGGGATGGTCGCACGCGATACGCATTATATTGTTATATTTTATATTGTGAAGTCATTATTAAAGTAGATTCGGAAGAATCCAAGGTCTTCTTATTTCTACGGAGTGCAAGACCTTCAGTTCGTTCATATGAGACGAAACAATAGTCCCAAACAATAAACAGCATACAATTTATTTACATTAAATATTTAAAACTTATTAATGGGTATTTACTGCATAGAATTTAAATTATAATATGCACATACCTTTCTGCTTGGCGCGGGTAAGTAAAGAATGATATGGTTGTATCATTTAACCGAGCTGCTGTTACAAACATTACATCTTTTCTCATCCATTGTTTAAATTAAATTTAAAATTATAAAAGTAACATTACTTAAATAACAAACCAAGTTCATTTTTCCACTTTCCACAAAAAAACGACCACTGAGTGACCAGTTGCATTCTGTTTGTTGGTAGTTGGTACGTCAAAATAGTTACGTTTCTTTATACGTAATCTGAAAGGTAACAGACCTTTGATTGTTTTATATCTATGTATGTATAATGCATAGAATATCAGAAATATTATATATTATTTTCATATTTATATTAATACGCTTAATTCTTTTTCTAAATGAGTCACATTGAAAAATAACGTGATTTACATGACCAACATGTTCTATTCTTAACGCTTAAATGGGATGGTCTTTTTGTTGGGGTGAACTATGATTACAGTTTTGGTGGTGGATTAGTGTCTTTTGAAATCATTTATTTCCACATAATTTCATTTTTTCATAAAAGTACCATAAAGCTACCCGTACGATGCGAAATAAAACCGCGGCAGCGCGGCGCGGCTGCATGTTTGCCTCACTGTGCGCAAGTCAATAACTCACCATTTATATAAAAAATCAATACTAGGTTAATTGCATACAAGAATAACTTGTACAATAGTTCCTATTTTCCTGCAGACTTGTTTAAATCTACCGCAGAAAGTATTTTATGCTACTTTATTATAATGTTTTTCCTATGGAGTTTAGAATTGTTCCCGTTTAAAGGTGAGAATGGCACACATCATGAACACAACAAACATATGTTGTACACAATGTAATGCATTATTTTTGAACTTGGTCGTTAGAAAGCTTTAAAAAGGTCTGGTGTAGTGCTGCTACGCGAAATATGCATTGTGTTTAGTATTGCGAGTGTCTAAATATGATTGATATATAGCTTTAAAAATAGAGTAATTCGATATAAGTAACAATTGGGTGTTCCTAAGATTGAGACAAACTATTTAAAAAAATATCAAATTTTTATTCGCTCGGCAAGTCCAATAAAAATCCATTTAAAATTTAAATTTTAAATTTTTGCGCGCAAATATGTGAAAACGCTAGGCGCCATGTTCCTTTAAAATGGTACGTCACTCAACCAGTAAACAACCTGTGTTTGTATCATAGATGTAGTATAACATAGATCGGCAATGTATCATTTTGAGTGAAACCAAAACGAGAATATGATAGTGTGCGTGAAGTTTGCATGTGTGCGTGACAGATAATGCTGCGCCATGCACTGTCCATACTATCATATCGATATACCTAACGGCCCAACCAATAAAATTAAATTTTATAGATATATATGAGACATTTCATGGTATTTTAACAGAAAAATAATGATTGTGTTTATTTCAACACAGATACGTAAACACAAGTAAATAAAGATAAATCGTCATATTTGAGAATAATTTTATTTGACAAGTTTTGTAAAGCATTCCTTATAATAAAATCTAATGTTCTATTGTTTTATTAAAATGACAGCCTCCGTGGCACAGTTAATTTGAAACCGGCTCAGAAATGGTAAATTACGCACACGAAATATTAATTAATATTTAGCAAATATCAATAGTGAATAAATAAAGTGAAGTAATAACTGTTATTATAGAATTGATGTTATACTACGAGATTATAAAATGAAGTGAAACCTCTATGGTCATTGACTATTTTTATCGACATAATATTATTGATCGAAACTGTCAATCAATCTCTAGCAAATGTTGGTTGAAATTATTATAAATTCACGTATATGATATCATTTTTTATAGGCAATGGATGCTTTCTATGCATTTAAATAATGAATAAGGACATTCTGTTCTACCGATATACATACAAGGTTTGTCTTATAAATCTACAATATTGTCACTAAACAACATTGAAAAAAGTGATACGATCTTATGAAAAACTATGATTATTCGGGTTTTTACACTAAAATCAATCACATCCAGGCACTGGACAACTCACCATAATAAATTACATTTAATAAAAGTAGCTCAGTACTGAAATATTAAATAAATCAAGAAAATAAGCGAAATTTGTCGTTCGCCTAAATGACATATTTTCACACAAATCGCTAAAGTTAGCTCTCCGTGTAAACGCATGGTCGCATCATGCATCTCGCTTTAATGTATGATATAAATCATTCTATCTCTTTCACATTGCCGATCTATGTTATACTACATCTATGGTTTGTATGAGCTCTTGGACACCGGAGGGGGTATTCTACTTACGCAATGACGTGGAATCGTTATCCATCATGGCGGCAGCCGTTTCACATCTTTTTAGGACAGATAAAAATTTTGAAATTTTCAAAACGAATTATAAAATTTATTCCTTGGAAATAAAAACTGAAATTAACATATACTTATTGCTTAATGCTCTACTACATACATTTATAGTTTTTAGATTTTTTTCTTTCTTATAGTAAAATACCCAATTACGTTACTGCAATGCCAAATTTTTAATATCTAGAGTTAGTTAGCAGCCAAGTATTCAACTGGGAAACAAACGGTTGGGACCTTGATCAAATATTTGCCCAATAAATATATTATTTTGTTTTGGAACACATCTCGCAATTGGCATATCCCTATTGTTACAAAAATTATGACTGATTCCGTACGTTTAAGTAATATTAACAAGTCTCTCCATTTTCAACTCTCATATTATGAGAAATGAAAATGGTATAAAAGCGCTATACATGTATGTTTCTTTTAATTTTCAATTTGTGTAAGTAAACACTATTTCTACAATCTTTATGGGCTGTGTAGTGTGTACTGTTTTCTAGGTATTATACAGTATACATACATACATGGTTATACGTGATACATATATCTGATAAAGGATACAGCTTACGCCTAATTTGAGAACAAGTATATTGTAGAGTATTATTTTAATTTTTTATTTAATTAAAGATTTTTATTTTCATTATTATATAAATATCCCTTTACAAGCTAAGCTGTATGTTTTCATTTCCGATTTATGAAACAAATCTAAAAAATAAAAAAATCATATGTCAATGTCAGTTGATGTCAGTCGATAATTTTTTTTGTTTTGTTTACAGAAATACTGCAGTGGCTTTGCATATATAGTAGTTTGACAATAAAACTTTTATAATTAAAGTAAGAAATATATAGTTTTCAAACCAAATATTGTCTGTATTAAAATCATCTGATGATTAACATTCATATTTGAAGATCGTGCACTTGGCCAATGGCCATAGACGAGTAGTCGATACTTTCAATGTCATTGGACGTAATGTAACTTTTATTAGATTCTTATGTTATTATTTATCTAGTTTGTAAATTGCATAAAATATATTCGGTTAGGTTACTGAATATATGTACGCTATACCAAGTTCCAACGAATGACGATGAAAATAAACGAGAAGAATCTGTGCGCGTTTGCGTCGTCGGCAACGCCAGTGGATCGAGATGGGTGGCTGGATATGCGGGGCGAGGTAGGCAAGAGCTACCAGCGACGGTGGTTCACCCTCAAAGGCAATCTACTGTTTTATTTTGATAAAAAAGGCGACAAGGAGCCGGCTGGAGTAATTATCCTCGAAGGTTGCACTATAGGTAAGGAAAATCATCTCAATATTTTGAGCAATAAGATAATTTTATATTACATTCGGATAGATGCAAGTTTGTACCTACTCATGAGGATGCCACTAATGGCATGACATTAATCATACAATTTAAGATTGATAATATAGCATAATGTTTGTTCATAGGATTAGTAGTGGTCTATGTATAAATTTGAACCATTGAGACTAAATATTACTCTTTTGAAAACGCATCTCCATACTATGCTATGGTGCTGCATATGTTCATGGGCGGTGGTGATCACTTACCATTATGTGAATCATTTGCTTGTTTGCCCCCTATAATATAAAAAAAAGGTTTGTGAGAGTTATTTTAAAGTATATTGTAAACTTATTTCGGGAAATTAAAAGGAATTTAATCCCGCAAGTATGCCTAATTTTTGGTATTTCGGTAATATTATTAATTGTGGAATGAATTTTGAATTCATCCAGTAGTTAGTAGTTTATCATGAAATAAGCATCATTGAACCGATACATTTATAGGCATAAGTTTTATTTATGTAAATTTCTGTATTTATAGAACTAACTGAAGAAGAAGCATACAGCTTCAAGATAGTGTTCCAGTGTGAAGGAGGCCGCACCTTCTACCTATGCACAAACTCACAGGCATCTATGGAGACATGGATGAAGGCACTGGCCTGTGCCAGCTATGACTACATGAAGCTTATGGTAGCCGAGCTGCAGAGGCAGTTGGATGAAGCACAAGGTGATTACAGATTATCTATTTATTTCCTGCTTAAATGTTTTAAAGGTTGTCTTTTTTCATCTAATTGTGGAGTAACCACATGTGACAAAAACTTCAATTTGAGTAATTTAAACCAAGAATTCCCATGGAATCAATTTTATACTGGAAATGAAGCCAGGTGGTAGTATTAGTGAGTTCAGACACAAGGCAAGTAAAAATTCCGCAATAAAAAATCAACAACTTTTTTTGTAATTTTTTACTTATCATCGTATTTGGGTGATAAATACTTAGTTTTCCTAAAATAATGATGTAGAGTGTAGACCTCTTTATTTTTAAACACTCAATGGCACGTAAGGGTTTAAATTATTATTTTGGCAAAAAGTAGGTATTTACCACCCAAACAAGACGATTTTTAAAAAAATCTAAAAAGATATCTGTTGCTGTTTTGGTAAAAATTTTATTTGCATCGTGTATGTAACCACTAAAACTACCACCTGGCTTCGTTTTCGGTCGCAGTCTTGATATAACCGGTAGATTACCTATCTTCAAAACTAGTTCACAAAATTGATCTATATAAGCTTAATAAAACCTACTTATAATCAATTTTCCTAAACCTAAGCGAGCTGTTTTTCTCTAATATAGTTTTACATAACACACTAAAACTACCACCTGGCTTCGCTTTCGGTTGCAGTCTGGATATACCCTGTGTACATATCTATCTATCTTTCTATCTATTCAGGCACAGGTAGTCTATTGCTGAACATCGGCCTCCCCTAGGATCTCCACATCAACCTGTTGGAAGCTGCTTATATTGATGTCCACATGTTTTGACATATAAACATACTTATGCAAGAATATTTGTTGACTAGGGGACTGACTCAGATTCACCTGGATGCAAAAATAATTTCTGCCTTCCCATTCCTAATACAGCATCAATTTAGATAGCAGAATAATACTTTTCCAAATGAAAACAAATTTTCATGAAAAAAATGTTAGGTGTGGTTTTCTTTTATTAATAGTCATAAAAAAATTGCAGCTGAAGTGGCAGCAGAAGCAGCTGCATTAGTCACTATAACCCCACCAGAGGACGAGCCCAAAGCACCGCCACGAGGCCAGCGGTACAATCCTTTCAACAGAGTCACCGAGGGGGAAGGAAAAACTGTTCAGGGCAGTCGACATCGTGAGTATAACATTGTAATTGTGTGCACTAGGTGGATCTTCATTTCTCTATATTGTTAGTGAATTCTCTCCAATATTTTGTAATCATGTAATCTGTTACCAGTGCATTACTGAAGACCTAGGCATTATATTTTATTTTTTAATCTAACCTACCTATATTGTCCCTATATCAGCCCATATACGTCCCACTGCAGGGCACGGGCCTACTCTACAATCGAGAGAATCGATTGAGAGTGGTTAGGCCATGTATTGTCCCACTGCTTGGAAAAGGTTTCTCTTAATCCTTCCGTCATATAATTATATATAATTTCTATTCATTTGGCAATAACATGTGACAATCCTCATGGGAAATTTCAATATGATAAACAATTTTTTAAGTGCGTGGTGGCCTGTTGGAAACGGACCAGACGCGGCTGCCTACATGTTCACGGTGGTCGCGGGTTCAAATCCCAGGGCACACCTCTGACTTTTCGGAGTTATGTGTGTATTGATAGTCAATTACCACGCACTTTAACGGTGAAGGAAAACATCGTGAGGAAACCTGCATACCGTAGCGATTTTAAAGAATTTCTACGGTATGTAAGTCCGCCAACCCGCACTAGGCCAGCGTGGTGGACTATATGGCCTAACCACTCTCAATCGATTCTCTCGATTGTAGAGTAGGCCCGTGCCCTGCAGTGGGACGTATATGGGCTGATATAGAAACAATTTTATAATTAATTTCAGACAAAGAGAACGTAAAACCAGACATGGCTCGTAAGAAAGTCCCGTTTCGAGACATCCACGCGGCGTACGGCCGCAAGATATTGTTGGACAGGAGCGAGTGGCGGGCGAGGCTGGCGAAACACAAGGACGCCGCGCCAGAGACACCTCTTATACAGCTGTAGTATGGTACATTACCGTTTAACAAGTATTGGCGTCTAATACTCATGATAAGTATTCACAATATATAAATATGCTGTAGTCTATAGCGACACGCGATGCCTATCCCTCGCTGATGCCCATTTAACGTATAAATGTATTACCAGCTCAAAACTCATGCATAATAAATTGTACTTAAAACTTAAATATGTTACCATTGTGAGATTTCGTTTTAGATAAAATGGTTATAGTACATATTATATTATCATTTTGTAGTCATGGGTGGTCATTTAATATGTTTTGGTTTATGATGCTCGCAATTTCTTGCCTTGTTTCTGAATTTGGATTATAATTAAGTTTAGTTGGTGTAAATGAAAGTGAACCTTATTGTTAGACCGAAAGAAATGAATGTATAAAGTCAAATGTTTAATTGTCTATTGTCATTCGTTGAAGAATGTAAAATATAATTCTAATTGAGAATAATGTTTCTTATTTTAAAGAACTTATTATTGGTATATAACAAATTTGTCTTAACAAGTTCTACTGATCATTGTCGACTATTGAAAACAATTGGCGATTTAACAAAATTGCTGAGCCAAAACTGATTTAAAAATAATTGAACATCAACCTTGTGTCACATCCGATTGCAGTATGTATACCCATCCAATATACCAGCCAGATAGTCTAGTACTGGACAGCAACTCCTCTCGTGAGAGGACTCAACATTGCTTACCAGCTCGCCATTCAACAGTGTGTGAGACCAAATCCTTAATAAAACACTCTAAGGCGTAATCTATGTGACCGATGTCTTGCAGTGGCCTACCACAGCTTGTGCATTCCTAACACTTTATAACAGATGAAAAACCCGTGTATAAGGTACTTATTTTGTTTCCTGATAAATGTCTGTATTTGCTTTATTTATATAAGTACTCAGTATTACTTGATAGGTTATTTTATATATAATTCTAGTATTGGACAAGAATGTTTTCATTGTTAATTGTTTGGTTCGATCATGTAATGTAAAAAGTTATATAATTGTTGGTAGAGGTCGACCTTATCGAAACTACACCATCCAAATCGGTGATACCCTCAAGAAGGGCCAGGTCAAAAGTACCCTGAATCGACGAGAATGCATGAAGAAATGGATGAAAGTGGATGAAGCGAAAATTATGTGTCGGGATCGAGCAAAGTTGCGATCCATATATCCACATAGTCTCTGTCTACCCCTACGGGATACAGGCGTGACGATTATGTATGTATGTATAAATTATTACATGTATGGAAAGTATCTGCTATGTAACTATGTGTGGTATGTACTATGTATTATTAAAAACCTTTTCATTTATATTATAACAATGTAAGTTGTAAATTTTGCACAGAGTGCGTTTCTTCGTTAGACTGAAGTTACTATAATTTAATATTGATGAAATTGATATATGTACTAGAAATTTAAAATAAATTATTTATCTCATATTGTTGGATATTATTTTTATATGCATTTGCGGAACCTCGCTCAGATATGTAGCAAGACTAATTCATAGGCGGCAGACAATGGAATTGATTTCCTTATAATCCTCGCACAAGATCTGATTCCAGACATTCGGTTCCCATTGGATCAGTTAACCACAGTAGGTAAGGTAGGTAGGTAAGTAAACTTTTGCTTTTTGTACAGTCACCAACAAAAGTAGCTGAACACATTTAAAACGCCAAAAGTCATACACACATTAAGCAACAGAAGTCGGTGACGAGTGTCGGCCACAAAATTTCATGAACACCTTAAGGTTACAAAAGTTGATGAACAGCAAAAGCAACAAAAGTTTATGAACAACAAAAGCAACAAAAGTTGATGAACAGCAAAAGCAACAAAAGTTGATGAACAGCAAAAGCAACAAAATTGCTGAACACTTATAAAAAGTAAGATTGCCGTAGATGTGTTCACCTACTTTTGTCGCGTTGTTATGATTTATTTTTAAATTTTATTTCACAGTTTATTTTTTTGCTTTTTCTCTGCATTGACATATTGTTTTCTATTTTTGAGAAATTATTATGTTTGCAGAGTTTGTCGTGTTCGTCTGTTATTGGCAAGTGTACTTTTATTGAACAAATAATTGTTAAACATCTAATAATACGTACCTAATGTTATTGATATCGTGCTGTTGGTGTTCCAAATATAGTAAATACATGAAATAAAACACACAAATATTTATTTGGGGTCTTGTTCCGTGTATAATAAATAATAATGTATAACAATATTGGCAAAAAATTGTGTATGTATAAGTGTTAATTTTATTTTGTTTGTACCGACTTCGTGTGTACGGCGTGGGTAATAATTTAAAAAAGTAAATTTATAAATAGAAAAAATAAATTTATTAAATAAAAAAAAACCACAATATAAATAAAAATGGTAAAAATATTGTAATGTATAAAATCATGTGTGGCCTTCATTTGCTTCGATGACGGCCTGTAGTCGGCTTTGCATTGAATTTGCCATATTTGCACATACATCATCTCCGCTGAAGGAATCCCGCATACGTTCCACGTGCCTTATAATGCCTTCCTTTGTGCGTGGCGTGTCGGGCTCTTAGGCTTAAACAATGAGACCCCATAGATTTTCTGGGATTCAAGTCTGGACTCTTCGGTGGGAACGGCATCCCAATAATCGCATTTTCATTATTGCAGAACCATGTTTGACATCTTCTAGCTTTATGCACGGGGCTGTTGTTGTGGACGAAGTGTATCGGCTCCGACATATGCATTCTGGCCCTAGGAAGTAATGTGTTCTCCATTAAATTTAAATAACCGATGAAAAATCTATCCAAAATTTATCTTCTTAATAACGCAGATAAATACAACATTGAACTCTTTAACTATTTTTCTCTTCTAGAACAGGAAGTTTCCGATACCGTTGAGAAACAGTATGGAAATATAGTACACAGAATACTTAAAACTAACAATAAGATAAAAGATAAAAAAAAAAACAATAAACTTAAATTAAAACCCAAAACAATTCAGCTTTTTTCAGAAAAGATTAGATACAAAAATAAATACCGTTGAATATCGCGAAATCAATAAACAAGTTAAACGTAGCATAAGGGATGATTTATGCAAGCATAATTGATATCTAATAGAAATGGCCTAAAAGAAACATATACCGCTTTGGGTAGCTAAACAGGGAATATCTACGGGAAGGTGTTGGATAAATAGTTTAAAAGATGAAGAAGGAATTAAACATAGTAACCGCACTAAGCTTATTGAAATATGCACGAAATTTTACCAAAAACTTTATTCTGACGCTACCAAAGAATTTCAATCAGATTATTTCAGCCCGAATCCGGATACTATTCCCTACATAACTAGCTTATAAAGCTTTCCGCAGTATGAAATTCAATACGAGTCCTGGAGAAGATGGCATGACAACTGAGGCTTTACGAATCGGATCACCTACGCTGCTTCCTTACATAGCAAATTTATCCTTGCAACTGGGAAACTTCCATGAAATGTGCCAGTCCAACATCATTCTTTTGGATAAAAAGGGAGACAAAACTGATATCGCTAATTACAGACCCATTAGCCTAACATCACACTTGTATAAAGCGTTCATAAAAACAAGCCAGAATCGAATAGAGAACACACTTGATTTACTCCAACCCCCAGAACAAGCCGGTTTTCGCCCTAACTTTTCCACCGCGGACCACCTTCAGACTCTGAATCAAATTATAGAAAAAACACCTGGAATATCAAAAACTATAATACCTTGCCTTTGTAGACTATACAAAGGCCTTCGGCAGCGTATATCACTCAGCCATATTCCAAGCACTTCATAGACAGGGAATAAATAAAATCTACATAGATTTACTCCAGCATATTTATGATCACAGTACAGCCACCATTAAGCTTGAACGTACTGGTCCATCATACCATATACAAAGAGGAGTAAGGGTATCGATGTCGGCGGTAAGAAACTTACCCACTTGCGCTTCGCCGATGACACTATGTACTATTGATACCGATGATGTATTATTTGCATCATCGGCGCAAGACCTCCAATGCATGCTTGAAACGTTAAAAATGGCAAGCCTCGGGGTAGGTCTAATAATGAATCGGTCAAAGACTAAAGTCATGACAAATAAAAGAAAAATCCACATCCAAGTGGATGGAGAGGTCATACACTATGTCAATGAGTACATCTATCTGGGCCAGTTAGTTTCCTTCCAAGGCCGGCAAGATCTAGGCAGACCATGTGACTCGAATGCATCCAGAGCGTTGGGCAAATATCGTTACCCAATTGATACCTGATGGTCGACAACGCCGCGGCAGACCTAAAAACGCTGGCGAGACGACCTGGATGCTTTCGAGCCCATGTGGCCCGAAATCTCGTTAGAATGCGAATTGTGGAGGAACAGGGGGTAGACCTTTGCCCAGTAGTGGGATGAAGTAGGTCAATTAAAAATATTTATAAATTTACTTTTTTAAATTATTACCCACGCCGTACACACGAAGTCGGTACAAACAAAATAAAATTAACACTTATACATACACAATTTTTTGCCAATATTGTTATACATTATTATTTATTATACACGGAACAAGACCCCAAATAAATATTTATGTGTTTTATTTCATGTATTTACTATATTTGGAACACCAACAGCACGATATCAATAATATTAGGTACGTATTATTAGATGTTTAACAATTTATTGTTCAATAAAAGTACACTTGCCAATAACAGACGAACACGACAAACTCTGCAAACATAATAATTTCTCAAAAATAGAAAACAATATGTCAATGCAGAGAAAAAGCAAAAAAATAAACTGTGAAATAAAATTTAAAAATAAATCATAACAACGCGACAAAAGTAGGTGAACACATCTACGGCAATCTTACTTTTTATAAGTGTTCAGCAATTTTGTTGCTTTTGCTGTTCATCAACTTTTGTTGCTTTTGCTGTTCATCAACTTTTGTTGCTTTTGCTGTTCATAAACTTTTGTTGCTTTTGCTGTCATCAACTTTTGTAACCTTAAAGTGTTCATGAAATTTTGTGGCCGACACTCGTCACCGACTTCTGTTGCTTAATGTGTGTATGACTTTTGGCGTTTTAAATGTGTTCAGCTACTTTTGTTGGTGACTGTACTTAATGTCTTATGTGTGGTCTTATCTAGTGTAACATTGATATCGATGGCGGGAACACTGCCCGCTGGTATTGTCATTGAAACCAAAAGGGCGCCCAAACAATGGCTCTTAAGTATTGTCTTGTTTGATTAAATTACGTTAAATATTTTTCAGATGATCAATTGAATATGACTGTTTCAGTTTTGTATTTTTATTTATATAAGTCAGGGGCGGGTACTTTTAATCGTTAGCCATCTTTCTGGGATGGAACTTGGTAGTTTAGTTTCGTTTGAACTTGCGATCGGGTGGCAAGTGATCCCCAGCTGTGCTGGTTTTCGTGTAGAATTTGTGGACAATCTGTTGAGAGAGTAGTGGTGTCTTGTGTTTATGAAAATGGACAATATCTTCTCGCCGGCGCTGACCACCACGCTCTCCACCACGTCAAGTGGGATTCCGATGAGCATAAAGAAAATAATAACTACGTTCTACGATGGTTCTACCGGTGAGTTAGATAAATCTTTTACGTAGTTAGTGTTGATATCATTACTTTTTTGCATACGTATATATGTCTATTACCCGTCGGAAATATCTGTGGACCTGAATAATTGACGTCATTGGAACATAAGTTCAGAATAAAAAAAGAATAAAAAATAGAATTCGCATCAATCTCAAAACGTTTTTAATGTAAAATAACATAGTAGATACGGGAACACAAAAAAATGAAATGTGAACCGCATTCCAGCTAGGTTCACAGATATTTCCGACAGGTTATTTCACGTGAAGCGGGCAGGCAAAAAAATATGTTACCGATTTTAGGCTCTTATTATTTGCGCATACGTTGTGCCTACGTATTTATGTTCTCGATAAAGATATGAAATATTTTTACAATATAAATTCTGCTTAACGAGCTAGACGCCTGTGAATATTTGACTAACTGACAGGTATGCGTTACCATAACACCCACGTTTCGCCTTACATGCTCTGTCCTACGATGTGATACAGAACATGTAAGAGGCCTAGGGGGCAAGCCTATCGCCATATCCGGCATAAATTGCTGACTCCGGGCTGATAATGAATAGAAAAGTCCAATATCACTGCCCGACCTGGGAGTCGAACCGAGACCTTAGCGTCCTAATTGTACCGTAGTACAACTACTTCACCGAGGTGCAAAATACCCAATAATTTTATGTAACACGTCTCATATGCTCGTTTAGAGTAAGGACCTTATGTGTAGACTAGACGCGTGATTAGTATAGGACTGGTGCATGATGTTTAAAATATACCAACACTAAAATATATTTTTACCTGGTGGTAGGTTTACATTTGTGAGAAGTCGCCTGGGTAGGTAACACCGCAATGTCTTATTTCTCCCGCCAAACAGCAGTGTAAATGCACTGTTGTGTTCTGGTTTGAAGGATATTGTAGCCAGAGTAACTACTGAACTTAATGAGATTTATCATCTTATGTCCCAGGATGTCGAGCGCAGTGGAATGCCAAGCTACTGTCCATAAACGGTTGTATCGCTTATCATCAGGCGAATGGCATGCTCGTCTCGCTATTCATCGCAAAAAATAAAAAAATACTGCTCCAATTTCGCAGAATTTTTGGACGCAGCTTAGATATGATGATGCATAGTGCATGTAGTATAGTCCTTGTAATAATGATTAACCCTGGGTATTATTAAATCGTCTGATAATATTAGTATACTTCCGTGTTTTTAACTTTGTTCAGTAAGCGCAACCGTACGTTGGGCGCGCTTTAAGACTTTAAACTTCGACTACATAACTATTAGGATTTTAATATTTGGACAAAAAAAATGCTAACTTTATAAAATGCGAGTTTTAAGAATCTAAATAGCTTCTTATGCTAAAAGATATCCAGGCATGCATGTAAATTATTTAATAGGATATCAATTATTTTAAAATTCTTGCGGGAATTTCTCAAGCAATTACACAGGTTATGTCGCGTTGTTTTTTTTTCTTCACTAATTAATTATGAACATACGCAACTCTTCGAAAGTCAGAGGTATGCCTTGCGATTAGACCTGTGATTTCTCAAATCAGGTTGTGATACTTACGCTATATTGTTCAGTTAACATGAATTTCAAAATATTAATATCAGCCATTGTATCCGACTGCTGAGTGCTGGATGGTGCTTTTTCTACGATTCGCTTAGTTAAAATATATTTTAGTAAGTTTGAAATAAGTATTGACTAACAATTACATAATATGTAACCATTAATTTTTTGTTTCATAAACTTGTGATTTTGAGAGGCTTCTATGTTGACATTTTATTGTTCTGAAGGGCTAATGGGAGACGCATGTACTCCATTGTATGACATAATTTGCCTGTGTAATATCAGTGTGTGTCATCCAGTGTCGAGGTCGCGCGGTTGTTGTTACTGTGTTGTCCTGAGACTTGTCTCTCGATGTCTCAACCTGTGTATCGCTCTGTTACTTTCTCGCATAGTCGCATAGTGTCTAATGCGTGTGAAGGTCACCGAGGGGATTTTAGTCAGTATGCTGGCGAGTAGCGTAGGTAAGTTTTGTTAGGGACCAAGTCCGGCCACATTCAGCAGTGTACCGGGCTGGAAGGCCAGAGACACTGACATATCCCTTTGGGCCTCCCTCAGGGTACCGAAAGAAGAGCTAATAGCTTTTTCTATTGGAAAAAAAAGTGTTTATGTATCTTTATTCTCTGAGATGTGTTAATTAGGCAGGTAATAAAACAACAAGTTTGTATTAAGTAATTTATTTTAAAAATCTTTGTTATATAAACCAACACTTTACAAATGAACTGGCGTCGTGGTCGGCGGCGGTGCGGCTCGCGGTTGTGATCTAGTACATAGCTACATAGTTACATATGTACAGGCGGCCCCGCCCCCGCCCCCGCGCCTGCACTATCTTATAATAAGTTATTTGCAGATAGAGTGTACACTAAAAGAGTCCGCTAATAACGCTATTGTATGACGTTTTGGTATCCCATTTAATTCATAAGTTAACTAGATAACATTGAGCAATTAGATATAATGATGGAAGCTTGTCAAGGCACAGGTTCGCTCGTGTTACTATACACAACAAAGTGATAAACAATTTTCAAGTTTAAATGCCCAGTGCGAAGTACTTGGTAACGAGTTAACACACAGAGAGTTAGACGTGTTAATATTTGGAAATGTCAAAACAACTTTTAAATATCTTTTAATGTTAATCGTGCCTCTGGGGTCGGGCGCGAGTTTCTCAGCACTTTGTAATAATCAACTTTTTAGTATTGCCATTACGAAGTACTAAAACCTTCAGTACAAAGGAGTCGCGCCCATAAAATTAGAAATATTTTTTAAATAGATCTAATAATAATCTCTTTCGCATTTCAACTTATTTCCTTTCTTAAATAAAGTCTACAAGAAATATCGAATGCTTCGGAGCCGCGAAATGTAACGAAATGTAAAAAAAAATAGGAAGACCACAGAAAAATATTTTTAAGGTTTTAAATTATAAGAACAATCAATCATTTATAACATCAAATCTTTCTTAGATTTCAAATGTGTATTTTTAAGAAAAATCAAAAGATAACCATTTATTGTTTAAAAGGGTTTCTATATAGACTTTGTAATGTTTCAACAACTCATAATAATTCTATAATTCTAAAAAATATAAAAAGAGAAAACTAAAATATATATAAGGGGAAGACAGTTTTCACGTCTCCGAAACACCCAACGTAAATAATACACGAAAAATATTTGGTAACAATTCCTTAAATATAAAAAAAAATCGAATCTTGTAATATTCTTGATAAGTATACATAGTCGTTAGTATATACAGGGTGTTTAATATACAATAAACAAATCACTAACCATAGACTACAAACTAACGTCGCAATCAAGTGAATTAAATAGGTGAATATACAAAAAAATCTTAATTAGAATTACGTAAAGAAACAAACAATGTATATAATTTTCTACATTTTGTGTGGTGGGTGGGAGTAAAGTCTGGCCACTTGTGATTACAGAAAGTTATTTGGCCTTAAAATAATTACATTCTAAAATATAACAAAAAATACATTGGAAGAAACACATCAAGTTATGTTCGTGAACATAAATAATGCAGTTGCAATTCGTACGTTCTTTTGAACGTTAACGAATTTAACTGCGACTTAATTGATAATGATTATAAACACTCTTGTAGGTCGATAAGAATACGTTCAGAATATATATTTTTTAGTAAACCAAATTAAGGCGTGTCTAATTTTGTCTATGGAATACATAGACAGACAAGAAAGAAAAAAAATTGCTTGTGCTAAGCTTGAAAATATAGTTAAAGAGCCAGCCAAGTAATTTAAAGCGAATAGTTTATCGAACGTTATCCTATCGACTTTTTATACGTATATAATTAATTCAAAGACAACACACATAAATATAATTTCAACGCGTAACATCGGGATACAAACAATAAGTGGCCAGGAGCTAGTGTGGTGGGTGTACGATACATGCCTTATCGATATTTTTACTAGAGCTGCACTATTATCGATAAGAATTACTAGTATAGGCCGTATTCTATAGTTTCAACAACAATGCAGTTCTAGTAACTTAGAGTGATTTTACCGAAGCCGATGCTTAGTATACAATAGTATCGACTTTGAGTAAAATCCGTTCGTCCGTTTGTTCCGTCGTATTTGTTCAGAGCAGCTCGAAACGCTTTTTCCGCTCGGCGACCATCCCCACGAGCGGTGAACAGCGCTGTGTCGATTTTAGTTCTGGAAAAATAAACGGCTATATTCAAATATAATTCGTACAACCAGTCGCATGGATAATTTTCATATGTATTTTCCACCAACAACGGATAGAAATATAGGCAACACTTTTAAGGCTGTTTTTTTTTCGGTGTAATTTTATAGGTTTAACAAATTTGAGTAAAATTGGATAAGTAGGAATTCTGGTACAAATCACGACACGGTTTTCCTTTTCGGTTCTGAATTGTGGGTTCGTTCGTTCTACCTGACGTCATTTCGTTTGGAGTCAGGGTTTCTACTTCTTTTTTTATCTACGGCGTCGTGAGTTGTAAATCTATTGACTCATATTTTCCTTGACGTTTGCAGTACTTTGTTGGTCGTTGATTTATCGAGTTATATTACCTGGACGGGTGACAGCTGCAGGTTTCTGGTTGTCTCTGTCTTCGCGAACTGTATCTTGGCGGGGCGCGCCGGCCTCGCAGCCTCCATCAGGGGACTCGCTTTTGTTGTCTTCCCCTGAAATTTACAACAATTTTATATTAAAACCACTAATCCCATGTTATGAGTTGTAATTGAAGTTCTAGGTCAATAAGTATATGTAATAAACTTAAAGAACCTGCTTGACGTCTGACGAGTTGTAAAATCATAAGCTGCAATATTAAATTAATGAAAACAATTATGCAATGGAGATTTGGCTTGATGGTAATGTCTCACGGCTTAGACAGGAAACTTGGGGGTAATCTTTGGTAAGGGATGGACCAAACAAGGGGATAGTCTTAATAATATTATACAAATAAAACTGGTATAAATAATAATGTGGAGTTATTTAAAAACTTGTACATTCATTTTTATAACAGAACATGCGCCATATTAACATAAAAACAATGTCACATTATTAGTTAGGTTTATACTGTTATCTTTAATAACTGCATTTGTGAAGGCGTTAATTTTTAAGGCGATTGTTTAGAATTATGTTATAATGTTTGGGTATTAAAAGACGATAGTAAATGAAATGTTCTTTAACATACATACATTCAGATCGAGTGTAATATTAAGCCAATTCTTGTCGTAAATATATCCGAATACTAAAAACATCTTCTATTTTATCTTTACATCAATAAATATTTGTTATGTTATGTTTGTTGCAGTAGAGTGCTTTTGCGCATGTGTATAGGTACCTACTGTATTCTTAAACTCGCCCAATACAGAAAATCAATCACCAAATCAGCATTTTTGGGTTCCTCCGCCAGGGTTGTAGAATTTGAAGTAATTTTTACTAATATCTGTATCAGCCCATATGCGTGCCACTGCTGGGCACGGGCCTACTCTACAATTGAGAGAATCGATTGAGAGTGGTTAGGCCATATAGTCCACCACGCTGGCCTAGTGCGGGTTGGCGGACTTACATACCGTAGAAATTCATTAAAATCGCTACGGTATGCTGGTTTCCTCACGATGTTTTTCTTCACCGTTAAAGTTCGTGGTGATTGACTATTAATACACACTATTACTAATATACTGTCATGAAATAGTTCATCTTAAACATTCCATACTGACATACAAATTACCCCATGACTAATTTTTCGCCTTAACTCCGAGTTGAGTAAACTTCTGTCTTAAAATAAGTGTGTCCTTTACCAAGTTTTGCAATAATTTTAGAGTTAAGAGTGCGTTACCTTGGTTTTTGTTGGCTCGTTGCCAGGCCGCCGCCAGGTGGCGCAAGTGGCTCCACAGCGGCGCCTCCGCCCTCCCATGCTGTTAGTGCACCCGCCATACCGACACGCCATGTTGCATATTACATCAGTGGGATATACCAGACGCATCGCACTAATTGAGCTATTAAATACAATGTGTGAAACGACCCTCGTTGGGTTGTATAGGGTAAGGAATGGTAGGCTTACCATCCCTGAATATAGGAAATAATTTTTACAATAGCCAATTTGTTGTCCTTATTTTCGGATATTGCAAAATGTGCTATGTCACTTATAACCATGAATATTTTTTCAGGAAGCAAATAATTATATTGGTAAGTCCTGTTTTTTTTCGGAAGAGACGGAAAAATTAGCATTACAAAATAATGAGTATTGTATCTCTTTAGAAAGCATATTTATGGTGACATACCACGTTTTGCAATGTCACCGACGATATAAAAGCTAAATATTTTGCAAAAATATTATTATTGTATGTATATGAATAATAATGACTCTTTGAAAAAGCGTGTTCCTATATTTTTTCACAGCTTTTTGCCTCACTACTTTTTGCAGTAGTAGTAAGAGAAAATTTACAATTAATCGCATTAGATATTTTAATTATCGTCTTATTCTCATGTTAGCACCTTTCTTCTTTTTTCATATCATCCCTGGTAATGCATATATTCCTAATCAACGTTATTTGTCTTATTCGTTATATTTACCATGTTCCCAAACTTTGATAATATGTATTTTGATAAATATGGCATCATACTTATTATGACAAATTAGTTATTTTAAAACAACTTTTTTAAAAATCTATTAAGATATACCTTATGCACTAGCGTTTAATTGCCTGAATTAATTTTGATAAAATTTCTAGCTTTTGATTCATAAAATGTTGGAAAGGATTCCGGATTGCAGGGTCAAGATACAAGGATCCAAGGAGAGGTTTTAAGCAAATTAGTACTATATATATATATATATAATTTCACGCCTTTATCCCCGAAGGGGTAGGCAGAGGCGCCACCAGGACACCCACATTTCGCCTTGTATATTCCGTCCCACGATGTGATAGGGGGCGAGCCTATCGCCTTATCGGGCACAATTGAAAAATCCAATATCACTTTGCCCGACCCGGGACTCGAACCCGAGACCTCAGCTTTGTAACCGTACCGTAATACAACTACGCCACCGAGGCAGTTAAATTAGTACTAACATTGCGCTTAAGCTGTATGAATCCATAATGATACATAATCAATGAAATCAAAACAAATATCAAAAAAAGTCGCGTGGAGACAACTAATCTCAAGTAATTACCAATATTTGCTCAATTTATGCGATCGTCACAAGAATATTTACACAAGAGTGACTGTGTTCATCACAACGAAAAACTATTTTTTAACTTTTTGTACATAAAAAAAAGATGATTGCATAATGAACGGGTGTTACGATACGTGCGTCGAATGGTCATGCCAAGCGTGAGCGAGTGATGACGTCAAGCGGGAGGCGATGCTGTACAAGCGTGTAGTGACGTCACGGATACGTACCGGCGCAGACTCCTCGTACAGCTGTGATAATGCCGAACTCTCAGAGTTCTTCATCTCGTTCGCTTCTGATATCAGGTGTGCGCGTAACTGTTTATTTCTGCAATTGGCAAAATATTTTTGTAAGTAGGTTTTAGTCAAATGGGTCGTTTTCCTGTTTTTGAGTGACCACTTTTAATATTGACGGGAAACCTTTAGAGGGGAAATTCATGCAAAGTACTTCGTTAGTTACGTATAGAAAAGCTTTAAAGTAGTGGAATAGTGTCGGTATAAAATGTTAATTTTAGTGTTTGGTTTCAATATCTGAATGCGGTCTTAGCTGGAAGTTCGAAAACACTGGTATACTCCTTCCCTCTTATGTGGTTCAGGAGATAGAAGTTTTAAACAAGATCCATGGAAGTTAGTATATCTGGATACAAATTATTTTTTTTAATTTTCACGTGTAGTGTGGTACCTGGAGTCGAGCTGCATGATGTGGTTGTGCGCCTGCGCGAGCTGCGCCGTGGCAGACGCGAGGCGCTCCTCCAGCGCCGCCGACTCCACGCACTTCACCGAGTACTTCTCCGACAGCGACAGGATCTCGCGCTTGATCTCCTCCATCTCTTGTCTGCGAGGGTACAACCTTAACTTTACGTGATGTAGTATGGATTCGTCCCACTTAGTTTTCTAAGGGAATAACCTACCCATGCATAGTCTGCTTGAGTATTACATTTTTGCAAAATCTGTGAGTGGGTTCATATCCGGCTTGAAGGACCAATATTACTAAAGGTATTGTTTACTCATTACTTTTCGTAGTAGAATTCTATTTTGTATGCAGTATATACAGGTGTGTACGGTAGTTTATTACCTTATCACCGGGAGAAAAAGTGCATACCCTAAGAATTCAAACAAGAATTTTTAAGGTTAAATAATATAGTTAAAATGTTCTTAATGATAGTGTATTTTGTGTCTAACAGTAATATGGTCTGTAATTGTAGGGTTACATAAAGGTTGTACTGACTGATGCCTGGAGCTGAGATGCTCGAGGTCCCCTTGCGCGCCGCGGCTGAGCAGCTCGGCCTTGAACTTGTCCACCTCGCGCCGAACCTCGCTCTCGTGCGCCTTGCGCATGGCATCCAGCGCCGCCAGCGTGGCGCGCGTCTCCTCCGCCAGCGCCTGCTCCTTGTCCAGCCTGCACAAAACGACAATTAGTTTTGTTATGACTAAATTACACTTTTGGAGCATTTGTTAATGTTAATTAGATGCGTGCTGACCTGAGTTGCTCTCGTTCCGCGCGGTGCTTCTCCTCCATTTCGCGAACGATGCGGCGGTGCGAGCTCTCCATCGCCATCAGCCCCTTCTCACACAGCGCGCGCAGCTGCTCGATCTCTTGTTGGTACCTCGCGCGAAGTCCGTCTCCATGTGTGTCCGCCGCCACCGCGCTCTGGTAAGGAAATACATAAGTTTAGTTCGTTAATTATCCTCTAAAAAGAGTAGAAGTATATATGATTTTAGTGACTAAAATATACGGACCTGGTAGGCGGCGCGCAAGCTGTCGAGTTGCGCGGAGTACTCGGAGTCGAGCGCGGCGAGGCGGCGCTGCAGCGTGCGCGCGCGCTCCCGCAGCGCCACGCGCTCGCGCTCGTGCTGCGCCTGCAGCTGCGCGCGCGCCCGCCGCGCCGCCGCCAGCGCGCCCGCCTGCTGCGCCAGCGCGCTCTCCCCGCGCGCGCGCTCCTCGTGCAGCCGCTCCAGCGCGTCCTGCAGCTGCTTGCAGTGCTGGCACGGCACCAGCGCTTGCAGAGCTTCCACGCGGCGCCGCAGCGCCTCCACGCGCTCCAGCACGCCGCCGCCCGGCGCCGCGCACTCGTCGCCCGGCGCCGCGGCGTCGCGCTCGGCGGCCAGGCGCCGCTGCACGGCCGCCACCGCCGCCTCCACGCGCTCGAGGCTCTCGCCGATCTTCATCGAGTCTTCACTGTTACCGGAACAGTCACTGGAGAAGAGCGCGCGGCACTCGGTCGAGAAGCGCTGGAAGAGATACACGAACTCCGCCTCGCGGGCGGGGTCGCTCTCCAGCGAGGAGAGGGCGTCTTCGGCGCTGCGGCGCGGCTCGTCGTGCGGCTCGGAGGCGCGGTACGTGCCCTCGAGCACGGCCACGCGCGCGTCCACGAGCGCGCGCTGCGCCAGGGCCTCGGCCAGCTGCTGCAGCAGCGCCCGGCTGTCCGGTGCGGGCGAGCCCTCCCGGGAGCGGCGTTCGCTCGCGAGGCACTCGCGGTAGCGCGCGGCGATGTCCCGCACGGCGGCGTCCATCTCGCAGCGCAGGTGGTCGTGCGCCGCCTGCCACCACAGCTCGAGGTCGGCGCGGTCCTGCGCGGTGAGTGTCAGTCTTCCCTTGCGTGACTCGTCGAGCTGCTCCTCGCACACTTGCGCGGCGCGGCTGAGAGCGCGCGCCACTTCGGCCTGCACGAGCTCTGCGCCGAGTGCGTCTCGTGCGGCCGCCCAGGCCTCGCGCACTCTGGCCGCCTCGACGTTGGCGCGGTACTGGTCAATTTCGCTATCGGTGGCCGCGTGGCTGAGCGTCTCGCTGGCGAGTGCGGAACACAATTCACCGAGTTTTTCAGTTTTGTACCTGTCGACCGCTTCTGCGACTTCTTTCTGCGAGGCTTTCAGCGCTTCGAGATCGGCACTGTGAATGATGAGTTCCGTCTTCCTGAGATCGCGAGTTTCTCTCGATCCGTTGACGATGTCGATCTTTCTTGACAATATCCTCGCTAGATAATCTAGGGAACTCCTGACTCCGGAATTAGTGTGTCCTTCACCGTTCACTTTGTGTTTGAGGTTTTCAATTAGTTGACTAGTTTCGATTATTTCCGATTTGATCAGTCTGGCGAAGAACCTACTTCCATTGGACGACTCGAGCGCTTCTTGTATCCTGCTGACGAGGACCGCTTCGTATGCGAGTTTTTCTGCTAGAATCTCGAGGCTCTTCCTCTGCGTCAATTCCCCGGCTTCGTATAGCGCAGCCTTTCTCCGTGATATTTCAAGAAGTTTTGCTCTCAATTGTTCTTCCAGTTGGACGACAACTTGTGCGACGCTGTCATTTACTTCCTGGTCTTGTTTCTGTCCACCGTCGATGACGCATTTGTCAAAACATTCCTGTAGTTTTTTACTGACATCTGTGAGACATTTTTCCATCGATTTGATGCTATATTTCTTCTCAAGGCTCGGCGATGGTGAACGTCTCGACTTGGCCGCTCGCATTGCGCTCATCTGACACAGGCATTCGTTGACTTTATTTCTCGAGTGTATGACCACATTTTCAAGACTTTGTAGCCTGTCCAGAAGATGCTTCTGTGATTGTGTGCCCACTGTTGTGGAGCTTTCCGGACTATCATTAAATATAGGACTGTTTGTTGACCGCGTCGCTTGATTTAATGATTCGCAGGAATTTGTAAGATCGCGACGGTTTTCTAAAGCAGAGGCAACTTTGGTTTCTAATGAACTTAATCTTACTAGCATCTTCATTGGCTCCGAGCTTGTAGCGCTGTCCAGGGATTTCCTCCTAAGACGAGCGGCCAGTCTCTTCATTCGTTTTTCGTCGGTGAGGCTGTCGGATTTGGTAGTTTTTTCTTTGGCAGGCGACGCACTCTTCGACGGTGAATTGATCACGGGGACTGGCTCCCCAGACTCCAGCATTGTGATTTTGTTTTCTAAGTCTGTTAATTTCTCTTCCACTTCTTTTCCTAACGTGATGGATTCTCGTCCTTTTAATGACAAACTTCGTCTCTTTTCCCTTGACTCTGACTTTTGTATTTTATGCTTCAACGTCCGTACTTGCTTGTCGGAAGCTGTTAACTTCTGAGTCAAGTCCAAAATCCGAGCAGCCATCAAATCAATTTCTGACCTGCTACACTGTTCCCTCAACTTCATTTCATTCCTTAATTTCATGTTTGTTACTTCAAGTTCGTCGTACATACAGTGGGAATCGCGAAGTTCTTTCTTCATGGCCTTAATTTCTTCGACAGCTTTTAGAAATCTCGACCTAATTTCTACGTATTCCTCGATCAGTCTACTTTTTTCTAATGTTTCTGGATTTAAATCTTGATTTATATTCGTGAGATCACTTAAGGATCCAATACTCTTTCTTTTTTCTTTAGTTGGAGACTCTGCCGCCACCCGACCTTCTAGCTCCCTTATCCTGGCGTACAAACTTTCGTTTTCTTTCATGCTCTTCAGTAGTTTTTCGTTTAATTCGTTTAGTTCACGCTGTAGCTGCTTGATGTTCTCCTGTGCCGATGTTAGTTGCCGTGTCAATAGTTCACAATGGTCCGTGGATTCTTTTAAGAAATTTTGTGTTTCAGTCAATTTGTTCTCCCACAAAGCCTTATCTTGGGTGTAAAGCTGTTTAATTGCGTCAAAGTTTTCAGCTTCCTTCGTCCTGATGGATAATTCTTCTTCTTTTTTCTGTAGAGATGTGACTAATTCTTCCATCTGGTTTTCTCTTAACGCCGCTTCTGATTTTAGTTTTTGTAGTCTCGTAAGTTCCGTCTCCGCAGCGTGGAGGTCGTTTAAAGCCAATTTGAGCTGTTTGCGTAAGTCTTCGATTTCTATCGATTGTTTGTCAATAGTCGATATGTAGCTGCGTTTTCTCGGTTCTATCGGTTTTTCGTTTTCATCAACTTCGACGGGAGGGTGTTCTTTTTCTTTAATGGAATCGATTTCGTCCTTAGGCGTGTCTGTTCTTGGTGGGGTTTGATGATTGCTGCGTCCGCGTACTTTTTCTTTGACTTTTGATATTGGGGTGCGGTTGAGAATAGGGGATGGCGGTGGCTGTGTAGCCACATCGCCCCAATCAGCACTGTCTCTTCTTCCGCCCTCAGAGGCGGTCCGGTATTCTTCGTCTGATGAAAATGGTGCCATTTTTCCAGTGACTGGTGTGACAGGCGTGATCGGTGAAGTTGAAGACTCTGATGCTTGATCGACGGCGTCCTCCCGCAGTATCAATGACAGTGGTCCGGTATCAGGCAGACCTGCTGTTCTTCTCATTGCGGATACCCAGTTAGCCCTTATACCCGCGGTTACTGCCGATAACACTATATGTTTGCCGTCCCACGTCTGTGAATTTAAACAGTGCATAATTAATTTATGAAGAATTAGAGTTTTTATATATGTGAATGAAAAACCATTCATACCTCAGTCTCAAAAGCATATCCATTAGTAGACGCCGACGTAGGTAGTTCCACTACCCTCGATATCCCACTCAGGTCAATGACTCCATCCATGAGCCCTCGGTGTTCTGCATGCGGATCCCTGAAGTACAACAGAGCAGCGCCTCGGAGCACGAACCAGTGTCGCGACCACCCGCCTGGTCCTCTTCGCTGCAGCCACCCAGCTCTTGCGTGGAGAAGCCTTTCTGCTGGAAGCTCAACTCTTCCACCTTCACCGCCCTCCGTGGCTTCTACTACGTCAGTGGGTTCGCTGCCCTCACTGGCTGAACTGGAGTTGCCTTCTTCTGGAGGCACGCCGCCGTCTGGTGACCCACGAGCCTGGACAAAGTAAATATGAAATTATTAATGTAATCTACGACTTTCTTTTCCTGTATCCGCTTTCATGAACGGTGTGAAGTAGGTAGTAAGGCATTCTTAATTGCTTCTTAGTAGTAGTAGGATCATTCGATAGCGTTTATATGGAAATATCAAACAGTGCCTCTTTGGACGATTTCGGACCCTTATGTTCTAAGAAGAACTTTTGACACTTTATATTTATTGATCAGAAAAACCAAATTAATAACTAACCGGGAGTCTATCTGGCGGCGGGAGCCTGGTGGGCCTCTCGAGGGTGGGCGGCAGAGCTCTCCTAGACCTGGGCCGTGTAAGAGACGCGGCGATGTCGCGCAGCTGCTCGTCGTACTGTTGGTGCTGTTGCTGCAGCAGTGGTGACCGCACGCCTGCTGCAATACGTAATACGAGATACGTTCAAACAGGTTCTAGCTTAGTATCAGATAAATCATATATGCATGGCTTTAAATTCTTAAATTTCCTTGTTGCTAGAGACTTTTTCCATCAATGAAAGAGAATATTTAAAATCACAGCCTGATGCATCAGATCAATACAGATTTTTAGTGCGACGTCAGAATCGGAACACTCAATATATTGTGAAGCAGTCTTATACCTAGCAATAGGCTGATAGGGAAATATATGAATACACATACGGTCATCAGCGACAGGCGGCGACGTGGGCTCTGTCCAGGTGTCTCTTCTCCTCGACCTGGCCTTCTCCTCGCCGTTAATCTTGTCTCGGGTGGGCGGCGACGCTGAAGATACCGGCTGGTCGGTGTATACTGTGGACAAGTGATTAAAACGTAAGTGTTGGTGATTTAAATGTTTAATTTAAGTTTTAGTTTATTGCTTTATCTTTCATTAACGCAGCAATGGAAAGGATTAGGATTAGGATAGTCGATATGTTTTTTAATTGGGTTTGAACCGGAGTGGAATGAGTCTAAGAAAAATACAAAGTGCGTAATATCAATTGCGTAGTATAACATTTTTAAAAGTTTGGAATCTGAATAACGCGGGTAAAAGATGTTATTCGATAAATGCTAACTGTAGTTATTTCAGAATAGTAGCCGTTTTCATAATTATGAAAACAAATGGATATAAGATACTCAGAGGGCCGTGTAATTATACATTTTAATTGCCTTGAGTTATAGGTCTTTCAAAATATATGCTGATGATGCGTGGAAAATAAGTTAGTTCGTAAGTGGTGCGAGTGAAATATATTAAAGTAAGCATAATTTTCTACGCCTAGGTTCTAGCTTTTTAGACATTTTTATATGCCGCTGCTAAGGGGCTAGGCTTCGAGAGTGAGGTGACCACACAGATGTCATATTCCGGATACATCCGATTTAATTGTAAAATTTAGTAATATAGGAAATAAACTTATAAAACAATAAACCGGAAGATATAATAATATTCGGAGAAGTGTAAGTAAATTAAATATAAAAATACGTTGTAATAAGAATAATAGCATACGAACAATTATTCCAAATAAGTGTCTCGTATTAATAAGATACATACAGTAGTATCTTGTGATTAAAATATGAGAATAAAATATTTCAGTTACACAACGCGCAATAGTAAAACAAATATAAACAACAACGAGTCTCTGCAGTCTTTCTAGACTTGAAATATTTTCCTTTTCAACCATTTGTTGGTCACCCTAGCGTCCTACTAGCACACAATGCCCCGCGCGCGCAGTGGGTGTCGATGATTTACTCGCAGACCGCGCCGGTTCATTCATATTTATTAAACGTGGCCATTTTTTCGTGTGTAAATCCCTGCCTGGTTGATCTACGCGACACCTTGACACACCTATTACGTGGGTGAAAACTATTATATTTTCGAACATTTTTCTCTTATTTTCGATACTGCGCCTGACGAGAAGTTATTGGCTATAAAATATGTAAAGATCGCACTTTTATTGTGCGTATTGATTTGTTGTTTACTGTGAGCTGCGAGTTATTGTAATGTATTCGATGATCGGGAATATCAGAGCGTGTCTGGATTTTTTATGGTCATAAAAAAATGTTTACAGAGGATAATATGAGTTGTCTGTGAATATTGACCTCGAATATTTTTATATGTGGTTAAACTAGATCAAATTAATTGAAGCTTGTGTTAATATCGGATACTAAATGGATCCTAAGGAAGCTATTTCTTAGTAGTACATATTCAGTGAATGTATCACTAGAATTTTGAATGTTTTTGATGTTCACCGACACGTATTAATTCGGCGTGGTAAAATTAACCTCTCAATTGTAAAGCAGCGCGATGGTCACGAATTTACTTCCAGGGACTGTTAGGGTTAGGACTATCAAAATTTTAATGTTGGATACCTGTAAGTATACTTTAAGATGATCCGAGACTCCCCTAGCAACGAGAAACTTATCATGTAGACGTATTATTACTGTGCTCGCATTTTTTATTGCTTTGAATGGCGAGACCAGCATGCCATTCGCCTGATGGTAAGCGATACGACCGCTCATGGCAGTAGCAAAACCAAACACCATGAATTACAAAGCGATGCTTAGCATGCTACTGAAGTTTGCAACACTGCAACACAACTGGCATTCGAATAAGTAAACTCAAAAATAACCTTTTAACTGATACGCAAACCGAGATGAAACCGCGCGCGTGTACTAGTAAATGTCGAGATGAGCTTATAAATTGAATCATACGCGTGCCGACAAAGCGTATCTCGAGTATTCGTGTTGGTTTTACGACGTTTTCGCACTGATAGCCGGCGCGTTGGTATTTATTATAAATTTTGATACACCGTATCTCGCAGAAGGATTAAGTTTCATATTTTAAAGTGAGCGGCACGAGATTATTATGTATATAGATTGTAGATGGTATGGTTTTGTTGGTGAGTTACAACTATTTTAAAGAAGGCAAATAAGTAGTGAGCCTAAGGAAGGGTAGAAATTATTTTTAATTTTGAAATAATATGGGTAGCATTGAAATGTATTACAGTATTTAAAAATTCCTGGACTGTAGATAATGATTTTCTTCGTTGTTAAGGATCAAATTATTTAGAAGTAAAATCTACCAACAGTTTTTTTAAATAAATTCAACAGGTTCGTCATTGATTTAACCCCAACAGAAATACACAAGACATGTACTCGAGTTCTAATTTATTATTACGTAGAACTTATCAAATTCTCGCATTTACACCAACACCGTTTTCAAAATCGACCAAAATCAAAAATCCATTTAGTAATCTCAACGAAATATTGTTTCAAGAAACAGCTGCTTCTCGATAACATTTCCTGACATTTACCTGCATATGGAACGCCATTAAACGCTTGTTACTAAGTCACCGATCAGATTGTGGATATCGATACCAATCGCTACACCTAGGTATGCTGGGTACGATGCGGGTCAGCTATGTGATGTCTAGAAATAGTGGAATAATATCTTGGAGAAAACTATTTTCAAAAACAGCTTTTCTCTTATCTTCACTCATAAGAAGACTATTGCTGAACATTGTTCTAAGAAGACACAGGTACTATCAAGAGCACTGGGTTTTCCGCTACTTTGATACGACACTTCGTTTTTTAATAAGTTTGCAAGCACTACCTTGCACGATGTCTCGGTCCTTACCTAACGGACACTTCGTTAAAAAAATAAATTGGCGGTTTAATTTTGAAACCAAGTGTAACTTATGTCTATTCAATTCTAACGCGCAATAAGCCAATGTGTTTGAAACACTGCATTTACCGCAGTAGCCAATTTACCATATAAAAAATATATGAACCGACTTGCATTTTTAAAATCGCTAGCACAGTCTCAGTGTACCACAACAGCTTAACATTCGCGTGAGCTGACAGGCCGAGTAAGAACTCTCAATGTATCAGCCCTACAATTTCACATAATAATACACTCATAACGTTTAACTGGGAAAACGAATAATTATGCGCGATGTTGTGCCGTTTTGCGAATAACCTCTTAATAACAGACGTATAAATTGCTACGGGAAATGAGCCTTGTTATTGTTCGTTTCCAATGTGGTTTGATTTAGCAGTCATACATTTTATAAAGCAGGTAAGCAATGGACGTCTTAGAAATATTATTGAAACATATTTACTTATAAAAATAAATAGATATTACATAATCCACACATTTTGAAACGCAAACAAATTGTCATGTGATTCATGATGAACATGTCAAACCTTATAATTTTTCCAAAACAACTTTCCTTAATCTCGCGACCTTTCTACCCTCAAATTTCTTCAAAATTTAACCGTATGACTCAACCGAATACAATGTGGCATCTGTACCCTGTCAGATAAACCCAGACACGGCGCCGCTAACCCGTAAACAACCTGTTAAGGGTTAACATTTTTACAGCGTCGACCTTGGCCATGCGATCTTCTCGTTAAGTGATCCGCAATTACTACTGGCTGATACGGCAGATACACGCAGGCTTTGCAAATGTATTTATTCTGAGCTGTAACCTTGAGCGCCGCAGTCGGTGTTCGTGTATTGAGGTTGTTCTTTAAGATTATAGAGGTTGGTAAGTTGGTGTTTAATGAGAGAACGGTGAATAAGTAAATGGAACTTCACAAAAATATAATAATACTGAATAATAATATACCGACAATTCCGCTTTTGCGCTCAAAAAAACATTTTTGTTGTAACCGACTAAGGATGGGAGCAAATGAAACAGTTATGGGATACCATTCAGTCTCCAATGTACTTGGAATTTTAAATGAATTCGTCGTTTCTTTGCTTCTATTGCTTTTACCTAACTTCAAACTTATTATTGTCTATGGCGAAAAGTTTTAAAATTATCTTCAAAGATTGATTAAAAAACTAAGGATAGGCCCTTCAGTACATTTGGAATCTCACCTGGCTTCGTTTTCGGTCGCAGTCTTGATATACCCGGTATATTTATTCAATCTCTTCAAAATATAGAGTGACCTAACGTGGTTCCAATTCTACACTCTAATTACCGATACGTTATCCGTAATGTAATCTAGGTCTTAGTATTTTTATTAATCCCACTGCAAATTTCCTACTGTAGATTTCCTTAATGGATCGATTCTGCGCGATAATGATGATTCTCAAACGTTTCGGCGAAAGCATCGTCCTGACCACGGCTAATGACTAACGCGGGTCAACGGCCTTGCTTAATGATTTATTATATTTGTTTCTTTTTTACGATAAACGCTGATGAGTGATTTCTGGTTTTTATGCCACGCGGTTATGACGTTGATGAATAATTATCACAAGTGTAGGAGATTTTCACCTTTAAAGCATAAGGAATAAGGTGCAAGTAACATTGATTGTCGCTAAAAGTGATGCTGTGCAAAGCAACTTTTCTAAATATGCAAACTTGCTTCGGTCGGCTTTTATAAACCAAAGTATAGATGGAAGAAGATACTACCAGAAAAGAGCCAAAGAAAATAGCTGAATTTATGTTGCCATCCCATCTTACATCTCTTCGACAATATACATACAATTATGTAGATGTTAATGGGCAGCTATGATAATTTCATTACGTGAGATTGCTTTTTGCTGTTTTGCTTAATAAAAAATCGTTCTGCACTTATATTGGAATTCTAGTAGCATTATATGAATTTGTACCGAGCTAGATGATGATCAACATACTGTACTATACTGTATCAGCCCATAAACGTCCCACTGCAGGGCACGAGCCTCCTCTACAATCGAGAGAACGATTGAGAGGGGTTAGGCCATATAGTCCGCCACGATCAACATACACCAAGGTGTAAATCAGGATGAGTGATCTGTTCTATTTTATCGAGCCATAAAAAGAAATATAACTTAGCTATCTATAACCTAAATACAGGACTTAGACGAAAATTACCAAAACTGAATGCAGATACTTATTTCAAAATAGTCACAAGGGGAGAACCGCTTGCCTCATCGGCAGTAATTCGCCTCGGGGTAACGATATGACACTAATTTATGTACTTAACCTTTACGCTATCTGCGTTCACGTTTGTATAAATTATGAGCAGCATTACCAATTATGCGAGTTGATAATTTGTTGGTTATACTCGCTACTGCTGCGTTTGGGTAGTACATATTTTGTCATTAGTTCTTAGAAAAGTAAAGTCCACATTACCTATCTTATGAAAAGAAGAGGAGGTTCTGTCCCGTAGAGAATTGTTCTAGTGACGATGATATTTAAAAAAAAAATGCCACAGTCACTGATTTAGTAGCTTGCTGCTGTTAACCATGAACCCTTGGTTTTCATTCTCAGATTATGTGTTCTTCATTTTATGTAATTCCATAAGGGTGTAGTAATTTTTAGCACCACGCATAATATTGTTATTCAGAGCCTCAATCAAAACTATTGCAAAATAACTGCCATGTTATTATTGCAAAAAGGACAGAATACGAGAAACTTGGTATAGAATTTAACCTCTATTCCGAGCCAAGGGGGTGTTCCGGCTACAATCAGCAATTAAGCGGGTGTGCGCCGTTAGCTCAGTAATTAGAAAGGGCCAGGTGCGTACGTGGGATCTGGCGTGGGCGCGTCCATCAGCCGAGACAAATGTGACCTTGCTATGCCTATATCGATATTCAATTTAGGAGCATCGATTTTATTGTTGGATTTCTATTAGGACCTATGGTTGTCAAACGTGAACCAATTGAAGCTGGTTGTGAGATAAATTATGAGACGAATTATTTTTTTAGGTCTAGTTGTTGAGGGATGCATAGATGTCGTTGGATGCAGGCCGCTTCCAACAGATCTATGTGGCGATCTATGGGGGAGGCCTATGTTTAGCAGTGGACTTCTTGTGGCTGAAGAGGGACACAGAGAGAGAGAGTGAGTTGTTGAGGAAGTTTAGGTATTGAAAAGTTTATTCATAGCTTACTAGTTACACTGACGACATAAGATACATTTTAGTATAGGCTTAGGAGTAAACAGGATTGTATGTGTATACTATACAAGATTTAAGTCAATCAACATTTGTTTTCTCACTCGTAATTTTATTTCATATTTTAAACCAAAAATAACTTTTGTGAGTGTCTTTCTGTCCTATTCATATGAGCATATTACAAAATTCGGCAATGCATTTAACGCGCTGGTTTATGTTTTATTGATAACGCAATTTAATAACACTATAAATTACACATAACTTAATAAATATGCATCTGATGCCTACGGGCGTCGCTTATAATTACCGCGGGAAATTCTATAATCATAAAATATTAACGAAATATATAAATGTTAACTGTAAAACGTTTTACGCACCGACACGAATGTTTTACGGTTTTACGTGGTCAGATAACGTGGAAACTACGAGTATTTGGAATCGATTCGGAGAATTATTAGATGTGTCGAGTGCGGAGTGCATGAAGACCTAGTTTCATAAACATTAACAGTATCTTAATGAAGCTGAATTAAAACGAGCTAAAACATTTTTGACTGAATATGAAATAATACCTCACCAAGCCTTCTTTTGTTTATTTTTGGTACAAATTTAATCAAAGTCAGGCTTCATTTCAAATTTGGAATCGACTAGTACGCAAAGTTCCAATTTCAATTTGACTAAAAGTGCCCAAGTTCATTAATTCAAACTTCGCGTGCACTACAGTACGCAAAGTTCAATAATTTAAATTTCGAACTGAATAGAATTCATAATGTAGGCTTTTTAAATACAGCTACTAAGTACCTAAGAAAGATAGTTAGTATTTTGGCGAGTATTTCGCAAGTGTCGCATGCCTGACTGCACGGTGTTGTCTACTTCAAAGGTATTTTATTTATTGCTCTAACGGTGCTAAATTTAATTGACACGCCGGAATCCGAGGAAAGTCTCGTTTGACTTGTGTTGTTTTGACGCGTATCATTAGTTTCGCGTGTTTTACGTCTTAAGAGAGGAGCGTATTTGAGCTATTGTTTATGTTTTGACCATGTTTAGTAAAATTGCGTAAGTAAAATAGCTCTAAGACCTTGTAATAAGATTGATGAATGTGTATACAAGTTTAAATATTGCATTCTAGTGGCAGATGATATGTGTAGTTTTTCTTAAATACAGACAGTGATGATTATCATCATACATGTAAGAAATCGTTCACAAATTACACGATAAACCGACAAACAAATTTTAGCTTGGACAGTAATGACTCACTCAGCCGGTTGTTGTCAAAATATTAGATAATAAAAACAAAGACTTGTGATACCATCAACAACCATCTAAGTAAACACAAACATCCGTATTGTGAATTATAAGTCAATTATCGTAATAGCAATATACATTACAACTTCAAACTCATAACTATAATGGTGCCGGAAAGCATTCCACCAGTTCGGCATCCGGTGATCATGTTGAGGTAATAACTTTAACATCATTAGATAAACTAAAAACGCGCCAAACCCGTCTTCAGTATCTTACGAACTCGTAATAAAACGAGCAATAAATGTTAAACCATCAAGCTTAACTTTATTTGCATATGAAAATTTGAATACTCATTTTCATAGTATAATTTTTGAAAATCGAAATTGGAGTAAAGGAACTTTGAGAACAGTCAAGAGTTATTGGACTTTTGCGAAGTATTGTCAACTAGAAAATCATTCATAGAACAGAGTGACCACCCTGCATTTGATGGTAAATTAAATACGCCGGAATTTAATTCGGGAGACATGTGGTAGGTACTAGAAAATATTTATTTTATCATGATTAAAAATAAATATTTATTGATGGCGCATATATTCGTCTACGTAAGGATCACTCATTTGACAGATTTTTTCTTCCTTCCAAAATATTACATACATAAATAAACTCACGCCTTTATCCCCGAAGGGGTAGGCAGAGGCGCCACCAGGACACCCACATGTCGCCTTTTATGTTCCGTCCCACGATGTGATAGGAAGCGAGCCTATCGCCATTTCGGGCACAAATTCCTGACTCCGGGCTGATAATGAATAGAAAAACCCAATATCATTTTGCCCGACCCAGGATTCGAACCCGAGACCTCAGCTTTGTAGTCGTACCGTACAACTACGCCACCGAGGTAGTCAAAATAAAATTCCAAAATATTATTTTAATTATCTTCCACAATACGAGTATACGCTAAACCGCTGCCTTCTCTAACTTAAACCGTCCCCTGCAAGCTTACAGCATCACTAGCGTGTAACGGGTTTTAATTAGGTCTAACGCTTTGGACGCGGATTGTGTCCAGATTTATGGCTGGACGGGGTGGTCTGGGATGCCTTTCAACCACAGCGCCAGCGGGATAGCTGCTTAGCTAATTAAGTGGGACACCTGTCGTGCAGGCGAGTTTGTAAGGAAGTTATTTGTGGAATTGCCTTTAGAGAAATTGTGGGTTCTTATATTTATTATTTATTATGTTGCTGGTTAGAGAAAAGCTAGTGTCTAAGTGGCTCGCAAATTTTCAATTCTTTGAGATTATTCAATGTTTTATTTTATATACATTTCGTGTTGTGTTTGTTTCAGTTTACTAAGATACCACAATTTTATACGTAAAGTTCACTGTCGAGCCAATAATAATAGTGTAGTAGTTGCAACATTTCTTTTACACACGAGTTCTCATCGCACATCTGACATTGGCAGAATTGTCGTCATCGGCATCCTTGCCATAGAGAAACAAAAACTTTGAGCGTCACTGCTCAGTAGTACGACGGAATGGACTTATATAAATGTAGGTTATAAAACAATAGCGAAAATTGAATAAAACCATTTTTAGTTTATTTGATAAGGCCTTACAGGGAACGGGCTTGCGTTAAACAGTTTTCTAGATCAGTTCTATACTCGGATAAGTGAAGGCATAAACTACAGGTCATTACAGATGACCCTCAAATTAAGACATTACGCTCCTGTCGTAATGTAAATGGCGGCTACCAAAATTTATACTCGCGCACCGCCCTTTACTAACCTTTGTCGCGACCCTCACCTTTAGTTTCCATCATATGTTCCGAAATTCACACACCGCCTCGTGATTTACGTATTCCGTTTATTATGCACTTGATTACTTCATTCCAATAATAAATAACTCGTACCGCCCCCGAGAGTTTTTAACGCCCAGAAATATGCGGTGATTACTACGTGCTCGATATTATGTCGCAATTAAAATTAACTTCTAGTAATATCGCCTTGTATTCACTACTAAGCACGGACCTCCTGTACAATTGATTTTTTAAAGATGGTTTTAGTATTACGGCCATCTTATGCGGCTTAATAGACCTTGTATATTTTTGATTTTTTATAAAAAAAAAACCCCAAAACATTCATCTTTATTTGAAAACTCAAGTGACTTTGGCTCAAACCCGAGACCGCTGACTTGTAAGTCTGTTCAGCTCCTAAGCAGGCTACGATTCTCCGACATTATATCACAATCGACAAATAAGTCTTACCCAATGTTAAGTCACACCTACAACGCTTTTGTTTCGTTTAAAAGGAATGGCGGTAATTACCATTGCTTCGAGATTAATGTGCGTTTTGTTTGGATGCGAGATTTATTTGACATTTCAACGTGAGAATTGTATCTTAATTATATATGGGCGACTAATGTTGTAATTTATTGGAATTTACAGGCGTAATTCTGTTAATAACTTAATATTTATTAACTAACAAATGTAAGGTTATGTTCGTAAAGGTATGAATATATTAATTAACAAATTACGAAGTCTTTGTAATTAAAAAACAACATTGAAATTGTTGAGACAAGTTTGTTATAGTGTAGGAGCATGTCGTAAAAACGAACGACCCTAAACGGAGATCGAAAGAATTGTATTTTATAGTTTTGTAGTCAGACGAACAAATAAATGGTTATACGCCTTGATCACCAGTTAGTAGTATTATTGGGACTGTAAATAAATTGCGATCCAGGTATGTTGTGTTATGTATTTCAAAATACGATTTCGTATGGGTAGCTAATTATGACCATAGGGTCAGTTTGGGTCAAACATTTGTAATACAATTATTTCATTATCTACTTACAGTGAAATAAAACGACTGTCCGGAAAATATATATGTTCCTTTCTTTTAATAAAATATTACATTTTATGGAACTGAACTACATACTTCGGTTAATTAGTTTTTTTACATGGAATCTAATTATTTTTCGATGAGCATAACAAATATGAAATAATTTCGTATAAAACATGGGCCATGAAAAAATAATTATTATACAGTTCAAACCGAAAGGTTATAATAATTATAATGCATTTTTATTTATTTCGCAATGTTCCACGCTGTATTGGTTCTCATAGATAGCGCGTGGGTGCGTTGGCGCCAAATAAATGTCGCCACAGATTAAAAATTATATGGACTAAATTAAAAACGTGGGAGCAGTAATGGCTACCAATATTTATCATTCCGTTGTATGAGATTAATTAAAAAACATATAATTTTGTTGGTGGACCAATTTTTTAATGAATATATTATTTTTATTGTAATTTAAAGTATTACGGGTATGTGTTTTATGACAAGAACGATTTGATTAAGGTAAGCTCGTTGTAAGATTTGAAGGTAAATGCTATGTAGGTAGATAAAACTTGTTTTAAACAATTCTAACACAGATATATAAGTTGCACCTACCTTTGGTGTCGATAGGCGCTGGCGCGGCCAGGCTGGGTATCTCGGGCTGTGGTGGCTGCACGCGTGGCCCGGGCCAGGTCGTGGTCCCGCCCGAGCAGTACCGTGGCCTCGCGCCGCCGCACCCGTCCGCCACGTCGCGCAGCGTCGACGCGTCCGCAGAGTATTCTAGAAGGAGGCAAAATATTTACTAATATGGCATATGGAGAATGCAGGAACCCTTATATACGAAGAAAAAATTGAAGAAACAAATGAATTTTTTGAAATGTGTATTTATTGATTGATTTAGTAGTACTTACTTCTAGTTGTTGACGACTGCAGCAGACTCGCCGTCTGTCCGCCGGGAAACGTGGCGTTCCTCTTGTGTCGACCCTGAGGACAATATTGTTACTATGTAGAAACTGTATGTATTTTTGAACAAAAACAAATATTATTTTAATTGTTTTAACGAGAGATTGGTACGATATTATTCATAAATTAGAACATTGGTCTACATAATATATATCGAAGCAAAACATAACCAATATAATTTGCATAATATTGTTGTTTTATTCGAGGAATATAACTTGTCCAGGATTAATTTTTGCCTCTTTTTACATTATGGTAGGTAAGATTATATTGATTTAAATATATTAGTGCTTATTTTGCGTTTCAGCCTATCACAAAATTAACACAAGAAGCGGGTTATGCAAAAAACGACAGCTCATTCTTTGATATCCATTATCTTGAGGAAAAATTCTAACTCCAATCGGCACACTCAACTTGTAGTCAATTGGCTACCGACCAGCTCTGGAGTGTAATCTAAATTATATATCTCGCGAGATGTACCAAAAGATGGTGTTTCCTGCGAAGGAATTACGGTGGTAATGTGAAAACGCGTTTAGAAACGCTCGCGTATCGTTTAATTGTTCGAAAGCACATAGTTCTGACTTGTTAACGATGCTGGCGGTGGGCGCGACCAGGGCTGACTCTACGCTATTATTTATTAAATAATACAGTGTGTAATACCGAATTGTATAATTATGTGTGAATGGAGAATAGTTGGTAATTGTATGTAATACAGCAATGAATTGGTGATACATTGACGTACGTGTGTACGTGTCGAGGAGAAGTATTAAGTTTTTGTAAAGTACCTAATTAAACGGAGTAGTCATGAAACCGAATGGTAAGCTGAGTAATATTCTAAGAAAATATTAGTTTAGATAGAGGAAGAAAGGCTCTTATAAAGCATTGAGATTGTTAGTTTATTTTCTAATTCTCAAATACAGTATATATCAGTTACATTAAACTAAGTTCAATTTAGTTTACTAGTTTAAAAAGCCCTTTCCTAAGTACCAGCCCTGCGCAGGTTCCGTAATGGATTAATTGTCGAATCGCTCGCGCTGGATCTAAACGGGCTGCGTTTAATTTGTTGCCCCTTGTAATGAACGATGTTGACGAATGGATAACACCTAGTTTGCGGAAAGTGAAACTCGGAACGGAACGGATATTGCAAAAATAACTTGAGTTGTTCCGGGACGAGGTTTAATGCACCGGCTTAATATTGATTGATTTTTTGCTGGTGTCAGTAAAATGACGTCTAGATTTTCTTTCTGGTATAAATATGTATACTGCTGTCCACTTTCTTCTGGGATAGGCATAATATATTTAATGACAGTTCATTAAACACATCTTTTTATTGCCATGTATGGCGAGACGAGCGTGCCATTCGCCTGATGGTAAGCGATACAAAATGTCGAACGTCAACGATATCCATGAGAGGACAGCAGTAAAACCAATCAACACCATGAATTACAAAGCAATGCTTGGCATTCCATTGCGCTCGCTATCCTGGGACATAAGATGTTAAGTCTCATATCCAGTAGTTACTCTGGCTACAATGTACTTCAAAGCGGAATACAACAGTGCATTTACACTGCTGTTTGGCGGGAGAAATATGGGGTTAGGATGACTACTGAGCATCTTGAGATAATTTTTCAACTTTAAGAATAACAAAATCGACCACTGCGACCTATTTTATCTGTTTTTTCAAATTTATTTTTAACTTGTAATAAAATTTTATATCATCTCTTTAAATCTATTAGCACATCTATCGTGCAGTTATGAAACGTTGCATCTAAATCAATAAATCACCGATTTCTTTTAACAGTTACACCAATTCAATTTAGTGTAATCTAACACAATTTCGCTATGGTTATCATTTTAGTATTCAAAATTAATCCCCATTACTCACAGATGACGTCACATATTTATAGCAGGCATATATAATGTTAATGTCAATTTTTAATTTGAACTAACGGTGTTTTATCTGTATTGTCATTCAAGATTTATCAAAGAGCTGTAGATCAAAATGCGTGCTTATGTGTAGTATTAATATTTTATAGATTAGACTTAGTGACTGCGGCTTGTTCGATTAAAGAGCTTTCGGAAATATTTCGATAATTGCATATTTTAATTATTATATTTATTGTCTGATGTGTTTATTTAGTTTTTCGGTAGTGGAAGTCGGGATAAAATAAACTACTGATTATAACTTTAGTATGAATTTTATAGTAACGGACGGTATTATTCATGAATTTTCATGAAAGAACTATGCTTTCTGTGTGTCTTTATAACAGTTATTGTCTTCAAGCTTACAAAGTATGGTTTATTAAGTAAAATTAATAATTCTTCCTGCAATTATTACTTTAAAACAAACGTATTATCTTTATCATTGCACAAACTTGAAAAAAGCATTTATAAAACTAGTAATTACTCAGTAACAAAAATACTGACTTACTTTATTAAACTGTTTTTGTTTATAGAATATTAATTGGTAAATTAATATAATAAAGATATGTAATGAATTGGCGTTACGAAAAGAATTTGAACGAGGAAATAATATTGACAAACTGCATTAAACAATTACAACATCTATTCGCCGGCGCCACACACCGTTAATGTAAGACTGCGGTCATAACATAGACGTTATCTAATAATTTATTGAAATAAATGTATTTTTACGGATTTTTATCGCGGATTTGGTTTAGTTTTTAAATTTTTTAACTTCTCGATATTTCGATTACTTTACAGTTTTCGTGTCACGGGGTGGACTGAGGTATTAGTCATCCGCTCAGTGACTGTTACAATTTAAGAAACCATTACCCAAATGATTTAATTAAAATATTAAGTATGACATTAAAATCAGCCTTATATTGTATCACTTTCACTGCTAATAGTGAGTCGTGATTGAGATTGATAGGTCTTAGGGCTAAAACCACCACAATGACCTAGTAACAATTGGTAAAGATAGTAGGACCTGCGATTTTTTTATAGAAATGTCCGTTAAGTTATTTATTTGTGAAGATCAAGGAATAATAATAAAAACGAGTGACAATTAACTAAGAATCCAAAGTAACTCAGGAAAGCCAAAGTGTACTTGAGGTTCGAACTTGTGACCTCTGTTCGTCAGTCTGGTCCACTTCAAATAGACTATCGTTCATTATTCAAAATATCTTAAGTATTACTTAAATTTCATTTCTTTAAAATCTAAATAACTATTATAAAACTACAAAGGATTTATCAGTATGTACGTGGGTTTAGAGTCACGGCGCCTCGCAGGTCGTTGACCTGTGACAACAATAATTTTATAGATGATGAAGGATACGCGTCGCGATAAGGACGTGTGGGAACGGAAGTCAACTTATATCTCGGAATCAGTATATCTTGAAGTAAACATAACCTCAATACTACGAAATCATCGAATAAATTGACTGCAAATTGAGAGGTCTAGGATTCGATTTGGCACATCTATGGCGTGTCTAAGTTGCCTACTTAGATTAATATGTACTCGTAAATTATGCATATACCTATCAGCCTTGATTTAAGTTTACTGAATACAGGATTCCTCTACAATCGAGAAGTCGATTGAGAATCTTTTGCGGATTGGCGGTTTATCCATACGATATAAATTTTTGAAAACATATTTACTGTACTGTATGTTAATTAATATTTTTTTTACTTTTACGCAAATGTTATAATGCAATAAAACTTCTTCTACAATAAAAAAAATTTCGATTCAGTCCGCCCAGCGACCACGAAAGCTGGGCTCTTTAAAACGTCGAGAAGTTGCAAATGAATATAGACCTTAAAAAATCCACAATAAAACTCGTTGAAAATAAGTTTATTTCAATGTAAATTTTGGATGCATAAAGTCCAGCAGTGGACTGCAACGGACTGATGATGAATGTAAGTTTTTCTCCTGTATTAATCCGGCGTATTTATCTTGATAATACGAGTATTACTAAGTGTATGAAGATGAAATGGCATTAATTCCACACGTCCGTGTGATGGGTTGTCCAGGGTCGCGGGTGCTGCGTCATCGCTTCTCGTCACGATATTATTGATTAGGCTGTATGTGGATATGCCTTTATTTCATTAATAGAAATGGCTGCAAGATTAGAAAAAAGGTGGAAATGTAATCTGGATGCATTCGAACTGAATTGGAAAAAAGCTATGGGCGAAATTGAACCAACGAGATTTTTGCCCAGCAGACGTACATAGGATTCTTTTTATTCTGGTGCGAGAAAGTGGTTTTAAAGCACAGGGTTCAAATACAGCGCAAAAAAAAAATCAAATAGTGACTATCGGCGAGATATGATTGTCTCTATTGTGTTTGTCTAAATAAATTACTTACTAAAAGTAATTAAATAAATTAAATAATACGGATGTAAGTCAATTCCTCTTAGTTATATCTCGTTTATTAGTTAAATCTCGGTATGGTATCTGTATCATGGCGGCGTGATAGCGCGGCGCCGCGCGGGTCAACGCACCGCCCGCAACGCCTCCAAACTCTAACATTTTGGAGGTCCTTATCAAAAATATTATACCTAAACCCTCATTCTATCCCCAGAAGATGAAAGGAGCAACCGATGGAAATAATAAAGGTATTTAAACAGTAAAGCGATAAAGGCAAATAAAAATATGCACTTTAAATTCTAACCCCATAAAAATAACATGGAGAATTTTATAAAAATTGCGCATTGAAAATATTAAAATCAAGTTAAACATTAGAAAAATATTTGTTGATATAGGTACGTGAATATAAAACATCTGGTGGACTGGTGGTAGGTCTCTCATATGTGAGAGGCCGCCTGGGTAGGTACCACCGCAATGTCTATTTCTCCCGCCAAACAGCAGTGTAAATGCACTGTTGTGTTCCGGTTTGAAGGACATTGTAGCCAGAGTAACTACTGGACATATCGAGACTTAACATCTTATGTCTCAGGATGGCGAGCGCAGTGGAATGCCAAGCAATGCCTTGTAACTCATGGTGTTGTTTGGTTTTGCTACTGTCAATGAGCGGTCGTATCGCTTTCCATCAGGCGAATGGCAGGCTCGTCTCGTCATTCATAGCAATAATAAAAAAAAAAAAAAAAACATCGATAATCTTCATGGAGTAAATACGGAACCTCGATAAAACTAATTGCGGCAGGACTTAGTTGAAGTTTTTTCATACGAAATATTTCTCCATTGTATTTACATGTAGGAAAAAATATAAGTGCCACTTCGCGAGCTTTGTCTTGTGTATCAAATGTCAGGAGGAAAAAAATCCGCGGACTCAATTCTAAATGTGTCATAAAAACTAGAGCATATATCATAACACTCCGGTCTAATGTGGGTCGGCAGACAACTTGACACAATTATACACATTTTTTAAAGGATAAGGCGTGAAGAGATTGCTGAATATAGCCGAGATGTAAGTAAAATGTTAAGATAGTGTAATGTGGAGACATACTTCATCCCATCCCTTTGGGATACAGACTTGAAGTTGTATGACATTGCTAGACATTATACTTTTGGAATATTACAGTGAGACAAAATTCATTGCTTTAAAAAATAATTTGGTGGTTGTATTCCCTGTAGATTTTTTCGGTAGCAACATTACTGTTATTTATAATATGCGAAAAAAAATTTACTTTTTAAGCTATCATTTATTAACAACACCAATTCCTATTTTATCTTTTAAAGACTTACTAATCGTCGTTTCAATGGACATATTTTTTTTTTTCATATGGTTCTATTACTTAACGTGTCGGATTGAATCGCAGTGCGCCTTTTTAACTGAACCAGTAACCGTATGTTAACTTACATTCATTAAACACGTTAAATGGATCTGACACGCCAATAACTCGATAACGTCCGATTGTTGCAGAATTATTAACTTCGTGATAAAAAAATATATCACGAATTTTAGGCATTATTTTGGCAATATAAGTATTAACGTGTCCATAAGCCTTAGCCTGAAACCAATGGACAATTTTAGGTGGTAAGCTGGACTATGTTTCTTTGTAAAAAGGATTACATATATGCATAAACTCACGCCTTCATTCTCAGATGGGGTAGGCAGAGGGGCTACCGGGACACCCACGTTTCGCCTTGTTTTTTGTCCCACAATGTGATAGGGGGGGCGAGCCTATCGCCATATCGGGCGCAAATTCCTGACACCGGGCTGATAGTGAATAGAAAAACCAATATCACTTTGCCTGACCCGGGATTCCAACACGAGACCTGAGCGTTGTAATCGTACCGTAATATGATTATACATTACTTTCAATGATGACATGAAATTCGTGTTGATTCGTATAATTACGTTAATAAAAAAAAATTGCGATACCCACGACACTCGAACCTAACTCTCCTATCTCCTGTATGTTATTTTTTCTAACGGCACATCGACCCGACTCCCTGGTGTAAAGCGGGTCAATTTCCCCGGCGCGGCGAACGTAACCCGATCCTGCGCTAATTGTAGCGGCACATTTGAGAGTAACTGGGCCGAGCGCGCAGCTGGAGGGACACAGCGGAAATTCAGGCAGTAACACAACTCGTACACGACTCAAGATTGGCCGGTCGAATTAAAAAGATACCCATACGGTTTGTGTCGTGGGTATCAGTATCTACGATATTTTTCGATATCATAAAGCCCAGACCGAAACAATACTAGTCTCAGTGCGGAGATCAAACCCGTGGTATCTGTTTTCAACAATCACCTGCAACACGGAGTCTGTCAAAAATGTTTATGTCGTCTTTAGTATGAACATACTATATTTGGACAGCATTATGGCCCCCACACACTAAACGAGTGCAAGTTGAGTTTGCACCAGTATACAGGAAGGTGTGGGCAAAAAAATGCGAAAACTTCGTACCAATTTTCGAGACTGGTGCAAAATTACGTTTGCGCAAATGAACAGCGTGTGGCGGCCATTAGATACAGACTAAATTGCAATGAAATAAAAATCATTGCAATATTGAAACTGACAAATAGTGGTTTCAATAAAGTAGTTTAACAAATAAGTAGTTATTTAATGGCAATGTAAGTTTTTATTTATTTTTTACAATTAACAGGCATTCGTCATTCTTTCATTGTGATTTACTGGGGCATAAGAACTTGTTTTTGTTTTACACAATTGCTAGCAAAGATATTGCTGTGAAAGTTTTAACTTTTTGTTCGGTAAATACACGTTTTAGTTTTAAAAGTAAAGTTTTATATTTGAAGTTCCGTGAATACTTTTTCTTTCTTCGATATTTTTGGTTTACTAAATTTTAATATTGTAAATGACACGTGATTATTTATCCAGATTGTTTAATATAAAGTTGTTATACAAAACATTTTTTTATTCAATCAACTTGTCCTGCTGTCTGCTACTTTACTAATTAGACGGTATAAAAACAGATGAAATTCAAAGGAATCGATTGGGCGACCATTACGCACAATTGAAAAATTGGGTTGTGCCCGAATGAGCCGCAATTCCAGACATTGCGGTGACGTCACCGCTTTCAAAGAATCACTTAACTGCATTTAAGCTTTTGAAGTCGGTAATGGTGTGAAATCTGTTAACTTTTGAATATGACATCGAATTTATTATTAAACTGAAATATGAATGCGAGATTAATGGCATATAAGATGGTTAAGGTATTTTTTTTAATACGTATTATCTAGAGTCCAACACTAAAGGGGTGGAACTAAGGCTCAAGCCCATATGAACATACAGGTGCTTTAGACTAAGGAGTATACAAACACACCCAACAGTCACATACATAGTCCTGACCCCACATTAATATCAATTAAGTCTTGTGTCGTGAGTATCAGAAACTAAGAGAGACTTTTCGGTCTCACAAACACCCAGACCCGAGACAAATACTTTCGGCTTCACAAACATTTGTCTCAGTGCGAGGATCAAACCCATGGCCTTCCATTTCACTGCCGGCGTCTAACCAATTGCGCCACGGACGCTGTCTAGTAGTATATGTATGTGCGGAAATTATTATTACTACAACAGAGAACTAGTAAACAGCTTACCTGATGGTAAATGTTCGTCACCACTCAAGCCATAATTTTTTGAGGCATGTCATGTATTTTTAGGGTCTTTAAGGATTAGATAGGAGAGATGAGGATGTTCTGAGGTATTTTTAAGTCTTAATGTTAAGAGGAGTAGTGAAATAGAAAATGATTTTAGTTTATTTTTAGAATTTTATGGATGGGTAACGTGGAAGGGACGAGAGTATTTTTTTCTGCGAGATTCCCACTGCACAGTGTATTATATGTAGTAAAACCGTTACTTCTCATTGGATTTTTTGACACTATTATCATGATTAATAAAGTCTAGTCCACTTCAGGTTGCAACGGCTAATGGACGTAGCCTAGCTCTCAACCTTGGCATCTCTCGCTGCACTGCGCTTGTGCGGCCGACATAATAGTCGCCAAGGACTCGGAACGAGTTGTGTGCGTCGATGTTACGCTGCCGGACGCATTGTTACCGCTTCGCTCTACGGAGGGGCTATCTTTGAGGGTGTTCTACATTTTGTTGATTGTGGTAATTAATTAATATTTCTGCACAATATTTTGAATATAGTGATTCATGATAGGTGATAATACGGCGAACAATATCTATTCAATGACGAAACGCTGTCAATCTCGATGTTTGGATTTGGACAATAGACCCTTAATTATGTGTCAAATATAAACTAGTAATTTGTCTCTTATAATTCATTTATTTAACTAACTGTCGTGACATGCAATGCAATAGCACCGAACACGGAACTCAGTCTTTTGGGGAGATTAACTTATCTTTAGTTTTTAATCAAAAATAAATTCAATATGATAAGTTGCAAAACAAAACAACACAACACAATTCAAAAAAACACATGCCCCATATGGCGATAGGTTCGCCCCCTATCACATCGTGGGACATAATATACAAGGGTGTCCTGGTAGCATCATTGCCTACCCCTAATGGGAAAAAGGCGTGAGTTTATGTGTTTCAAGAAACAGTAGTGACAGCCTCCGTGGCGCAGTTGGTTAGATGCCGCCTGTGAAACGAGAGGCCGCGGGTTCGATCCCCGCACCAAAACAAATATTTGTGTGATCCACAGGTATTTGTTTCGGGTCTGGGTGTTTGTGAGACCGAAAAGTCTCTCGTAGCTTCTGATACCCACGATACAAGACTCGATCTTAGTGTGGGGTCAGGACTATGTATGTGACTGTTGGGTGTATTTATTTATTTATTTAGTAGACATTACATTAAATACAGTGCTTTTTTTTTTTTTTTATTATTGCATGTGAATTTTGTAGGGGAGTGATTCGTCTCTCTGCTGAGTGTCGTGATTGTACCTGTGGGGTGAACAAACCGGCAGAGGTCTAGGGTTTCGCTATTTGATACGATAACCCGCCCTCTGCTGGTTTTGTGTAGGTGCAGGAGGATCATCCGGAGGGGCAGGACTTCTGTATGGCAATCCGCCTCTCGTCGCTCCTCCTGGGTAGAGTAGTATAAGTGAAATGTGAATTTGTGTGGTGAGTGGAGTGTGTGTTCGCATAGAAATACAGTGCTACATTATCTCGACTACACAAGAATAGCACCCCGACGTAACGTATGGTTGTCTATTATATTGTTACAATAAAAACTGGCGGGCGCATCCTGTCCGTGTTACGAGACGCGGGATACACCGGATAATTATAACTATTGGCAATTCCCGGAGCTCTTGCCAATCCCATAGGGAAACTATTGGCGGGTGTATTGATTGAGTCGATATCTGGGGAGACGGGTGGGTAAAATGAGGATATTTACGTTCGAGAGATGTGTGACCAAATGGATAATGTTTAGGAAAAGTGGTAGAAGTAACACTGACACAACTGGATAGAAAATACTTTGAGTAAACTAGATAATGTCAGGAACATAGTAATTAGATGGAAACATTTGGGTCATAGATTGTTTGAAATATTATCAAATGATAGTGTAAATTACAACTTTTTATATTTTCTGCAAAAATAGTAATAGAATGTTTAGTGTATTAACTACATAGGCATTTTCTTTCTAAGGTAAAGTGGTTAATGTTTAGATAAATTAGAAGCAATTATACATATACATAGTTAATTACATAATTGTACAAATATTAGGAGGAAATATGTTTTTTTCATAATTACTTACGACTGTTATTTTGTGAAGTGGTTTTGTAAATGCAGTAATTCGTTGAAAACTATTGGGTGTGGTTTGTAGGAAGAAAAAACGAGTTAGGTATATATAATTGTAGTAGTAAATAAATGTTTAGTAAAAAAAATACAAAATGTAAATACTAAATAGATATATTAAAACCCAATAGAAATAAAATAGAAGAATTGGTTAAGAAAGATTTGAAAGATGGATCGATTTCAGCTCAACTCGGTTAAGATGTCTAGGGGCCCATGCGAGCGAATAGAAAAAGCAGATTCGTTTACCCATTTGGGCACATTGACACTAAAAAAATCCCTATACAATGAGGTGGATATCGCACATAAACTTCCCATTCAGCTTTTAAAATGAGCCTAGCTCATTACCGGCGATGCTAAAGATATGGAAGGACTGGAGTCTGCCAAAAGTATTTCGCAGATTAGCCGGCGAATGTGTTAGATACGGAGGGGCGGGTGGGGCGAGTGTGACCGACAATTTGCGCACGCGCCGCTTTCGCTGCAGGAAGTCGGGTCTCACGTCTCATTACCTGTCATTATCTATTCACACGCGGATGGCAGGTGGCAAACATATTTACTAGTTCTGAGTAATTCTAATATTTGATGAAAGTAAATGACTAACAAGCCACGTTAGGAATTTCTACTGCAATTTCTTTCGGTTTTAATTAATTTTAACATAAGTTTGAAAATAAATAAATAATAAATAAATACACCCGACGGTCACATACATAGTCCTGACCCCACACTAAGATCGAATCTAGTGTCGTGGGTATTAAAAGTTCACCAAACCGCACTAGGCCAGCGTGGTGGAATATATAGCCTACCCCCTCTCAATCGTACTCTCGATTGTAGAGGAGGCCCCTGCGCTGCAGTGGGACGTATATGGGCTGATACAATACAAAAAATAAGTTTGGTAAATAAGACCGAGGTAAATATAGAAAAGAAAACTTGTACTGGAAAATATATCAAGTAGTCTGTTAACTGATAAGGATAAGATTAATTATTCACATCATGGAACGAAAGTGCCAGCGAAATAGGAGTTCGTGTTTTGTCTCTTACCGGGTCCTGTGGAAATTAGATGTTGTTATAGGTTAAAGCTACATTACAAATAGTTCAACTTGTCCGGGGGGTGCTACCCACAGAAGATCAACGTACATACCAGCTGTGGTGTTGCTTTTCGTTCGGCGAGTGAGATTGTAGATTCAACATTGGTACAGATGGTGCTGATGAACTCCTGGTGACGGGTTATTGATATTCAGTTTTAAGGGCGTCATAATTATATCGACTAGAGTAAACCATCACTAATAGATAGGTTTTTTTATTAACATGAACGGTGAGCCGAGCATGCCATTCGCCTGGTGGTAAGCGATACGACCGCTCATGGAAAGTAGCAAAATCAAACAAAACCATGAATTACAAGGCAATGCTTGACATTACACTGCGCTCGCCATCCAGAGACTTAAGATGTTAAGTCTCATTTCGTCCAGTAGTTACTCTGGCTACAATTCTCTTCAAATCGGAACACAACAGTGCATTTACACTGCTGTTTGTCGGGAGAAATAGATATTGCGGTGGTACCTACCCAGGCGGCCTCTCACTTATGAGAGACCTACTACCAGTATTTGAATTGCACTTGACTTGCCATCACATTATCGTCCTAGTATAAAATAGTAGGGTACCACTGCCCAGGAATTCACTTTATTTGTGGAATCGAATCGTGATCGATGGAGCGTGCGAGCATGAATAAACATTTGCTCCTTCAACATACGGTCGTGCGGAAATTATTTATAGCTGAGTGAAACATGTACGAGGTGAGGTGATGGCAACCATTTGTAAATGCCCACCTTCCTGGAGTTGAACCTGACACCAGCGCGGATTTATCACAATCACGAGTCAAGTAGACATAAACAAGATAGACTTCAAAGATAATTTGTTTAAAATCGAGCATGGCTTGAATATGAAAACATATGAAAATGAACAAATAAAATTATAGTGGTCAGATCTGACGAGGCATCAAAGCAACGTCAAACAACCATTGAAATATACCGCGTGATATTGACACCTGTTACTTAATTTTGTCCACATGTTCGTGACCACCCCAGGAAACATTGTACCAAGTTACATCAAAATCCACCTGGTAGTTTTGACAAAAATCACGATTTTGTATTTCGCAATTTTCGATCACTCTGTACATGCACGAGTAGTTTTGCCGCTCAGCTGACAAAGGACTTTGACCTCGCAAACATAAAACTTGGCGAAATACAGATCACTCAATATGTTCTACACTACAATAATTATTATTAATGTAGTCTAGAACATAATTAATGATCGTTATTTTATAAGTAAGTACTAATGATTAACTGGGGTTTAATAGTTCACCTTTTAGTAAGCATTTAATCAAACACATTCACTAATTACTAGGCACTCTCAAATTCCAATATACACATTAATGATTAACAGGTTTCTTGAATATCGGACAAACATACAAGGCATTTTAATTGCACAATACAAAAACTTTAATTGTAATCGTAATTATCGACCAACAAAAAAGAACTTTTCTTCGGCACGTGACAATCAGTCCCAATAACAATACGTGAATAAAACTATGCAACAAGAATAAAATTTATTCAGCTTTATTTTTAAACAATATGCATTCAATTTCAAGTAATGTTTAAATCCAACACGCAATATTTCAATTTAACATTTTCAAAACAATTTTACGTAAACGTATCATAACGCGCCATGTCCCTTCTGTACTTTGCATTTACTATAATCACTTGTTGCCAGATTGTACATCTTTTTATATCATAATATGCTGTCCCTTTTTCGCCCTTGGAGGAAGTATAATTATAAGAAAGTGACAGCATACGAAACATTTTTGAAGTAGTGTTGTGAAATTATCCGAGGACCCTTAATCGATATTTTTTATCTCTCATATTATTTAATTTGAGTTGTCTGGAAACTTAATACTATGTCAGAAATATCATGGTATTTCGTTTTTATTTCTTACGGTTGGTTTTAATAATTTAGAACATCTTCAATAATTAAAACCCAACCGGTCATCGAGGGTTTTTAGCATAATGATATGCTGGCGTAGGTGTTGCTAGGGACCCAGCTCGACCACAATATACGCGTTTGTACAGGGCTAGAAGGCCAGAGACACTGATTTACCTTTCTCGGCTTCCCCGGGGTATCGAAAGGGGAGCAAAAAGCTTTTCCTCTGAACAAAAAAAAAACTTTACAAAGTTATCTGACTACATTTCCTGAAAATGACAATAACTTGACAATATTTAATGTTTCCAAAGTAAACCACTTTAAGAAATCGTAATTTTATACAAAATACACGTATGCATTCGCTGCTGTAGATTGTTTTATTTTATTAATGAACTACTTACGGGTAAAATTGCTTAGAAAAGTAAAGTTGACACATTTGAATAAACTACAAATAATCGATATCGATTTCAAGATATTGTAGTCACGGCTCTTATTTTAAACTACCAATCACATAAAGTATTTTTCTACGCCAATCAGAGTATCTCATTTTAAATACTATTGTCCAATTCAGTTACGTAATTACTGCATCAACCAATCCATCCAATCAATCCTTAGGGATCTTCAACTTTTTAGCAAATCCTAATGTATGGCGGGGCGGCCGGCGCGGCGGCACGCTCAGTGTTCGGTTTACTGCGTTCAATTAGTAATGTAAACAAAAACACGCGCGCGCGCAGAAATCGCCATTTTGATAGTATTATAAATTATGTTGTTATTTGTATTTTGTGTTCAAGTGAGTGAATAAGTGTTTAAGAGATAGAGACACATATTGCAATTAAGTACTTTTTATTAATTGTTAGTTTAAGTGTTCTTTTTATTATTTAAGTGTTCGTATTAGTGTTTATAAGTACCTACTTTTTAGTTTTTGTAGATTTAAGTTGTTCAGTATTATTGTATTTTCTATTCTTAATACAATGACGAATACTTATAGTACTGTGGAATACACAGATATGGTGTTGTTGTATGGTGAGTGTAATCAAAACGCCGTTATGGCCCTCAGAACATATCGTGAGAGATTTGGTGCATAAAACATAACAATTTGAATAAGTTAATTTTATGTATTTATGTGTTGTGTGATTACTATGAAAAATATGTTACATGGGAAGATAATTCCCGCGATCGCAGCGCCGCCCGTGCTCGCGGGTCAGGCTGATTTCATAAACGCGGGAATATTGCGATGTTGCCGCTCCGCTCCGTGCGGACGCTGTATATCAGGTAAGTCTAATTAAGGGATGTTTAACTTTAATGTCATTATTTTGACTTATAATTTGTTTGAAAAATCAACTTTTTTGTTTTTCCTTCTACGACAATTCCTATGCGTGCAAATAATATCCCTTACTACGCGATGCACATGGTTTAATTTAATGTAGGGGGTGTCAATATCACGCTGTATATCTTCCTACTGACGGTATGACGTCATGAGTTACCCTCACCTTGCTCCGCGGGTAGACGCTGAGCACGTCGGCCCACCAGCGCGCCTCCTCTCTGCAGGTGCCCTTGACGAAGGTGACGCGCTCGGGCGCCGTGATGGCGAGGCTGTGCGCGTGGCCCGTCACGCTGTCCGCCTCGCTCACCTCCAGCACCGTGGTCATGTCCACGCTGGCTTGCGGCACTGTGTCTGGCTGCGGGAGAAACAAAAACTTTTATTTATGTTGAAAAGTGTATTTCATGTTCTTCATTTTAGTAAGTTGGAAGTCCTTTAAAAATTAACAAATATACAGAGTCCGTCAGCATATTAGGGCGGCCCTAAATGTCGAGCAAGGGACTTAAGGCTTCGATAGGTGTCAATAAATTTATTTTCAGTAGACTGTACTCGAAAAAGTAAACTACACTGGAGTGATTTGATCAACAAAAATTCTAATTGAGACGGCCAATCTGCAATGGGTGGCGTGGAGGATGGACTACGACGTAAACTCTTTCTTTCTTAGAAGTGGCCCGTGTCCTGCACCCACTTATTTATTTTTAAATACCCTTAATAAGCATGCCCCTAATTTCTCCACACATGTCATTTATTCATTCTAAACTTCAAACCCGACAGCACGAGGGCTAACATAAATCAAATCTCAAGGAAAAGGCGTGAATTTTTCAACCTCCAGGCGGCACGGCACAGGCGCGGGCACATATCAACGTCACATTTGCAGGCAAACGTTATTATTTTGCCGGCCCATAAGCTCATAGATCTTGAGGGCTTGGACAATTAGTCACGGGTTCATTAAAGGCGAGAGACGCCGCGTTAATTGGGGGTGACAATCGTGTTCATTGCGCTTCATTAATTATTGGTTTTTATTGCCTCGTGGCAAAGTGATATTGGTTTCTATTCATTATCAGCCCGCAGTCAGGAATTTGTGTCCGATATGGCGATAGGCTCGGCTCCTATCACATCGTGGAAGGGAACATATGTGTCATGGTGGCGCCTCTGCCTACCCCTTCTGAGATAAAAGCGTGAGTTTATGTATGTATGTTTGTATAGCCTAGTGAAAGCGAGAATCATAGTTCGAAATTTACCGGAGTGTCGAGACGTAAGTTGGAATATATCTCATTGCAATTGATGGTAACCATCATGCTATTGAAACAGCGCATTGTCTAGATATGCAGATTTGTATCCATTATAAATTATTAAAGTTGTATTTTGTTATGAAAAGGATGAAACCATTATAAATGAATCTAGGCTTATTTCCATTAAATCAATTTAGAAGCAAATCACATTTTACCCGTATATGTACAAACCAAAAAATCATAAAAGACAACACGAACCGTATACAAAATCTCCCAGTGTTATAAATAAACATCAATCAACAACACAACACACGTCAACAATTATTCCCCTCACACAATTGGCGGTTGGCAGAGACCTTGGCGCTGTGTACCCGGTGCCACGAGCCCGGTTTAATCACACGCCATTGCCCGTATAATTTCGTATTTATCAGTGCGCATGGCCCGGTGCTTATCCTAGCGGTATGCAAATGTCTAGGCCGACAGTTAACTGTGGCCCAATACGAAGGAACTAGCGATTTGTATCTAATTACAATACTGTATTAGCCCGTAACCGTCCACCGCTTGGCACGACCCTCTTCTACAACTGAAAGTTTGTTTGAGAGGACTGTAATACTATAAAAACTTAATTACTGGATTTGAGTCCCCGGATACTTTTAATTTTTAGATTTTAATGATTGAACAATTTTCTATTAATATATTTACTCAACACCATATGTTACAAATAATACAGTGTACACCGGAAGGAAACATAATTTATTTTCATACATCAAAGATTGCTAAAGCATACGTCAACCTACTTATTAAAATTTATTCCAATATTATCCTTGGTAAGGTAAAGTAAATCATTAGGAAATATGATCAATCAGATAAATGAAGGAATTTTAAATGCATAATTTTACTATGACGCAAGTGTTGTTTAGATTAACAAGATAATTAGAAAAGACATTAAAAGATTTTGTAAATAATCTGAATAGAGTTAGGGCTTGGGCTTTTTATCAATCGCACTTTTTAACATTGAAAGCGTTAACATCAAGTGAGCCTTGGCTACCAATATATAAAATGTTTATGGCGTATCCTATATTCTCTAAACTGAAATGTTATCTTCTAAAAGATATGTTAAAATATTGTGTAAATTGATTGATTGTATTAGAACTACGAATGTAATATAAAGGAAATTATATAGGGTAAAAGATATTTATGTTTCAAAATGCAGAGTAGAAAAATGACAATATTTTTGTAAATCTGTTGTGATTTAAAACCAAAAATAATCCTCAAACCGCCTCCGCTTACAACACGCGCCGAGCCAAACACAGGCGGACATCGAAAGATTGCAGTTGACGAGAGGAAAGGCGAAATAGAGCGATCCGCCCGCATCTGAACGCAACGGGACCGCGCTGCGACCAAGCGACCATGCAACCAAACGACCATGCGACCGGGGACCGCAGTGCGACCACGGCCGTGTGTGCGTGCGCCCAGCGCCACCTGGTGGCCCCACTATCTACCGACCTCCACTCAACGCTCTCATCGGTTTAGGAGACCATTTTAGATACGCCCGAAACGCGATTTCAGATTGGTAGGGCTGGGATTGTGCGGGTTTGGTTTGCCTCTGAATTTAGGAGATTGTAATAGTGAGCGAGGGTAATTTGGGGGAAGAACTAAACAAACAGAAATATCGAACTGTAATTAGGAAAAAGTTAAAGGTGTTGTAAAATCGCGATCTTTTTAATTCGCGTTTCAGAGATTTCCTTACATTCCGATACTCCGACGCATTTTAGTGAGTTTGATCGAGGACTCGTCTCGCATGAAAACATTAGTATTTGCGCGTATTAGTAGGTACATCGTTTTTCAAAAATAAAAGCCATTCACCATCGAAAATCCACACTGCCTGTGTACTGTGATTTAGAATTTCGGCTCCACCAGGATCGGATCACGTAACGCGAGGTGTAACCGTCCCGCGCACGTCAAACATTTCACCAGCTACATTGATTAACGTCGGCGAGTGCGCCGCGCCGGGACACGCACAACTTTTGATTTATAACATTACTTTCGCCTAAACGGGCCGCGGTGATGTGAGCGGTATTACGGTGCGATCGATATTTTATCGATTATATTTTGTTGGGTAGTCGAATTGCGGTTAGTCATCTTTATCTCTCTCCTATACGCTGCCACTGACGGTAATGTACTTTGGTCCAAATAAAAAATAAACTGACAGCTTATTTCCGGCTTGTAATGATAACAGTCGGATACCGGAACACAAAAATCTTTCATATTTCTCAGTGACGAGTTATATTTTTTGTATACTACGATTCTTCGGAAGGTATTTGCGCAAGAGTAAACAATGACATATCTATCCTCCAAGAGGCAGGCAGCATCAGTTGTAATGAAAAATAAACAATAGCCGTATAAGGCATTGTGATGTAATTTATTGGGCAGTATTCTGATACTTCCTAAAATATCACATATTCAAACTTCTTTATTGATCTATATTCCATTTTCAAAACTCCAAAAGGTTACTCTATTAATATAGTGTAAATATAAATTGAGGATGTAAAGAATATGATATATATTGATTCGAAGTGTTCAGAATAAGTGAGTAGTTTAAGTATGCGCGTGCGCGGGCACGTCCACGTAAGATTGCACAACGCTCCCCATGGTTAGTGAGCGTAATTCTTTGCTAACGGTCCCGCTCGGAATGGTGCGACATCATTGCTTAGGAGGGGAAATTGTAAGACTAGCGTAAAATAAACGTATCTGAAAGTAGTAGTAGCATATTCGAATCCGACCGGATAAACATCACTGTACATAATCTTGAAAACACTACCATGATGACCCACGCAAACATTTCGATTTCGATATAAATACCCAAATTCGGTGTTTAAAAGTATATTATATAATTTTTAGTTATTTGTCAATGTTTACCACTATAATATTAACAGTCCCGCGAGGTCTGTGTACAGGGTGTGCGCGCGGGTCCAAGGCAGGGGAGCGGCGGGCGCGTGGGCGTCGCTAACTGTAGTAACGGTGCCGCGCGCCCCGCGCCACTCAATGACTCTAACGCATTCATGTAATCAATTCAGACAGAGGATTGTGCGCTATTAGTTAAGGATGTGAAATTAAGCTTCTTTTGTTTCTTTTTGTCTTTGTCAATGGATTTTTTGTGCCATATTAAAAGTTAAGTTTGTTGTCTGAGTTTATTGCAGAAAAAATAGTGTAAAATATTTTATATAAATAACTAAGCTCAATAAGCTTTTCTCATTATTTTATTGTACCATTTCACTTGTGTTATATGATTTAAGAACTACTTACTTACGTGTTTTTTTTTAAAGACTATCATTATTCTACATCTGAAAATCATTTTAGCATGAAAGCAGAAAAGTATCTAAAGTAAAAATAAACCCACCAACAGAATACACTCCATTACCGCATACCATAACTTGGAATCAATGGAAAATTTATCCAAGAATTTCTCCATCTAAAACCATATAACCGCTGTAAACAATTGCATATCGAGGAATACGGAGGGTAATCTAAACAATAGATACCAGGGCTATCATTGTGATTGCGACCGCAGTGCGATCTCGTCGGAATTGAGCCCCGGGCGCAAACATACATATATGCAACCATGGTAGCAACTTGCAAAGTAATAGCACGCAATGTAAACAAAGCCACGGGTTGTGAACGTGGCGTGGTAATGGATGGGTTTAGTTTAAATTGTTGGTATTGGCATGTGGGATGTTATTACTTATTATTTATTTTATTATTTCTTATGTAATTTTGATTATGTTCCTTCCATATTCATATATGAGACTTTGTCTTAATAAAGTAGCATCAAATAACCCAATATAAAAATACATAGGTGTATATTCGCTGTCGTTTATGTGAATGCATGTGTATTGTTTTTGTACAACATTATTTGATTTTATGATTAAGTAAGATAAGCCTTCGATAAAAGAGAATCATATAATTTCAAGAAACGAAACATGCAATTCAGAACAATCTATTTTACATGAAAAAACGGTAAACGTTAATTTAAGACTAGCAACCCTGAGCGGCGAGCTCGCTTGCAAATCGCTCAAGTGACACGGGCGACACCGCAATCTCTTATTAACACAGAACAGCTAATCTAAACGCGGACACGGTGTTGCCAGCGTAATGGATTACCCTGCAAATGGGGTAACAAACCCAATTATAGGGTGGGCCGGGGAACCGGACTAAACTGGCCGCTTGTGGGTGCCACGTCGGTTATTAAACGATGGATATTAACATACATTCGCGCGGTCGCGACGCTAGTAAAGGATAAATATTAATGAAAGGTATACTTCAAACTAATATGAGGATATTTTACTTTGTCGTTCTGTGTCATGGAAAATAGTATGAAGGGTTTTTGGCCTGTTAATTAATGGGATATAGATGAAGAATTGATGAATACTCACTTGATGTTTGAATGATAGGATTTGAAGAGAACAGAAAAATGTTAGGGTCGATTTTCAAGTTGGGTATTACTTTACCAAAATCTATTGATTAAATAAAATTCATTCACTTAAGATAGGGTTTTTGGAGTTTCAAACAGTCAGTCAAGCTATGACTATAAAACGATTATTAAAATGGCCTTCGTGGCCAAAATAAAGTCAATGAAAATTATCAGTAAACAAATTTTATAAAGATCCTAAACGTAATAAAATTTCCTTCTGTTTAATTATCAAAGATTTGTTAAGCCAAAACAAAACAGTTTATAAAAATTAAGCCATAAAACACAATTCAAACAATAAAAAATTCAAAAGATCAAAACACCAATTAAAATCAATAAATTTATTGATCGGTTATTGAAACACAACAATCGATTATTAAAATCGACGGATAAATCATATCGGGGGGAAAAAAGTGGAAGGTTAATGAAACTTTCGATTCGTGCCCGGCATTTCGATAAAAATTCACATAAATTATACATTCGTACAATTTACAAGATAGGGATCGCCGCGATCGATTTACCGAAAGAAATGTAATCGATTAAATTATTTTGATGTTTTTAATCATTACCGATTGTTTACGATCTCTGATTACGGTATGGCGGTCGGTTACTTGATTTATTTTGCTCGCTATTTTTGCACGCGACTCTGTCCAATACCTTTTTTATTGCAGACACCGTGGCGCAGTTGGGTAGATGCCGGCTGGGAAACGAGATGCCGCGGGTTCGATACCCGCACCGAGACAAATGTTTGTGTGATCCACAGGTATTTGTTTCGAGTCTGGGTGATTGTGGGAACGAAAAGTCTCTCGTAGTTTCTGATACCCACGACACAAGACTCGATCTTAGTGTGGGGTCAGGACTATCTATGTGTCTGTTGGGTGTATTTATTATTTATTTATTTATTGTATAGGTCCGGGGAGCAAACGGCTCACCATATTGCGAGTGATTGCCGTCGTTTGAATATCTACAATACTCTGATCGTAGATGCGTTACCGACCTTTCAAAAAAGGGAATGGACGAAAAAAGGACGGGAAATCTCACTCATACACAAGATTACGACAGCAAAGCGGTTACAGTTTTCTGTACGACAGTGGTAGCACATCGGTGGAGCCTAGTGTAGTCCAAGATAGTTACAGTATGGCTTTTTCCCTTTGTTTTTTTTTCCTTTATTTCATGAGCTTGGTCACTGAGTGATCATGTCGCTCCCCTCTTTAAAGTTTAAACATTGAATAAGGTTATTGTCAAGCAGCTTTCACGCAAAAATATATAAAGTCACATAATGTATACCTACGCTTATTGTTATATCTTGTCATTACTGCAACTCATATAATTTTTAACATTATTTCTACAAACTACATAACTTCCTTTTCAAATATACGAACATTAACGATCGTATTACATGTGTATGTCGCGGATAAATAGTAAAATCAGGCTATTTGTTGAATGACAATAGATTTAATGAGTAATGATGCGTACGGCATTGACCGTGTTTGTTGAATTAAAAGTTTCAATAAAGTTTTATTATACTTTTAGCCCTCATATAACTTCGTCATTACAAGAACTATTGCATAACAGAAAAGTAAAGAACAGTAATAAATTTTTCACCTTACGCCTATGTGAATGTAGCCAAATGGCCAAGCCGCATATTTTGATTAAGGGATAGTTCGTGAAGTTTTGCCTTGTAGGGTTAGGACGTGAAGAGTAAGAAGCTTGGCTCTACATGAGATCTGATAAAAAAAATCACAGTGTCAGTCATATGGTCTCGTCATGGCAACATTTTACATGAAAATGTTTTTGATGGGATCTAGACTTTTCCCAAAAATCTTGTATTCTACACTTTGTTTGTAACACATCATTTCATTTCACAGTATTTCAGATTTGCAATGAAAGTGCATTGTATAACTCAGTTATTATTTTAATATTTGTTTTTGCTTGTTTTATACCAGCGAATTGAATTAATACAATTTCTAATTTTCACATTTAGAAAGCTGCATTAGTGTTGATTAAAATAAACCTATTTGTTTTTTAATTGTCATTTGATTATGCTCTTACTGTGTAGCCGTAAAGTTAATGTTCAGTATTTATTAACAATTTCCGTAAATGTTTTAATTATAAAATGTATGGTAATGTGTAGTGCGGTTTTGTTGAAACGCCAATGTGTTTTTATATACCGACGTAACGAAACATAATGAAAAATGCAGAGAAATTTAAGTACTCGTAGCAAATTCATTTACTTTGATATTTACCTATCGTCGGTTGACAAAATACTGTCGGCCTAATCGAAAACGATGAATCGCCATCTAGACGGTAATTCATTCGAGATTATAAATAAGGTTTTCTACCACCACTTTGGTAGTGGGTTCGAAACCAGAAGATATCCGGTGTTTATCTGAACACCAGCATACGTAATCATCCACACCACTCGAAAATCGTAGTTTCTTTCATTATCTTTGATTGTCCACTGCTGGACATAAACCTCCTCCAAATTCGTAGTTTCTTTACTGGTTTAAAATTATTTTTTTTAACTATTCATATCAAACAATTTATTTAATACAGGTACAGGGTTAAAATGGTAACATTTACAGCAGTCCCCGCACTAGGCGAACCTGAATCGCGGGAAACCAAAACGATTTACAGTTATTAGTAATATGGAAGTGAAAAGAGACGAGTGGGGTGACCACTGTAGTTGGGCCTCCACCAGTCAAATTAACATTACAAACACACCTACCCTATTATTCTGTGATCTATTGTCTTTGAATCTGTATTCGTCACTGATGTCGTCGACCCGAGCTTTGTTCACACTTTTGAGGGCACGTCGTGATGATAAGTGAGGGGTCGATTAGTAAGTGTGTCGACAATTAATGTCACATTATACGAACATTAATTGCTCATTGTATTGTAATCAGCGCATCATAATGTAAGGGCCGGTGCATATGCCGCATGAAATAATATGTATTTGGCGATAACGTTTCTGTCTATCTTCACGCGGAGTAAAGTGTGAGGTGCTGGGTTTTCAGGTCCGATAATGCCGTGTTTTGGTTATGTAATGTTGGATTCCCTCGGGATTGGAGAAAACCTTGAAGTTAAACTACCAGCTGATCGTAATTATACGCATATTTTTTCGTAATATTTTTTTGCGTATTGTAGGCAGCGGTATCTGATACGCAAACGGGATAGTAGGATGAAGTAGAAAACAGGACCAAACTTACTTTCTATCCTATTTGTATCTATAAAAGACATTTTCAAAATCGGTTCCCGCATACCAGCGTAATCGCAAAACATACATACATAAAAAATAATCAGTCGAATTGATTACTCCTCTTTTGAAGTCGGTCAAAAACCGAGTTCAGAAAAGGAGGAGATTATCAATTCGGCAGATTCATTTGTTTTTACTAAGATGAGTCCTGCATGTGGCGCCCCCCTTAAAGGCCAATTTAAAGTAGGCCACGCAACAATGACGCGGCATCCGGCGCGAGTAATTACCCGCCCACAATGGCGTATTGTTCGGCGACACTTCCGGAACGTCGCGGGCAGCGGGTTCGATGCATGTCCGCGGCCCGCGGTGACAATAGGATTGGTATTGTTTGATGGAATGTGTTAGTGTGCATAGTTTAAACATAAATGTTTGGGATGTACTGAAATTAAATGTAATCAGCTTTGAATCGTGATAAGGTTGGTCTGTGTCGTATACGTGTAAAATAAGACTTAGGAGCCAGGCTTCGAAAAAACCAAAAGATAGGAGTGATTTTTCGGCCCCTAAAACAGAGATCTAAAACAAAATTTTTGTTGGTCTCGTTCTTACTAAAGAGATCGTAACTGTAACAAGGCATTTCACTCGCATTATTACCTATTCCACCATGAAGTCTGTTACAAAAGAAAGATAATGCCTGCCGATGCCTCAGCTTTGTAATTATACTGAAGTATAACTGCGCTACCGAGGCAGTCATCCATTTCCATCCAGACATTGCAAAGATCTCTGCATTTTTATAAAATCTCAACAAAATCCCAGTACGAACCCCAAAAAGAAACACAGCATTACAACGGCCCGGGCAGGCGCCATCAATAAAGTTCGGATATCGACACGCGCCAAGTGTGTTAAGATTTTTCCGTACATTCCTCGAGTTCATACATCTTCAGTGCACGTTGTTAATGTGGCAGATAACGCTTATCACGCGCGCGTGTGGTCTCCTAAAAGCATGTTCATTTCACTTACGAAACACTCTTTTCGCTTCAGTAGAGTTTTTTCATGACCATAAATCACGCCCGGAATTTTGTGGTAAAGGAGGTTAGTTGTAAAAAGTTTTTTTACGGGAATATAAAATTCATCAATTGTTATTATTTGGCGACAATTTATTTAGCTTGCCCTGTTTTATTGATGGTAGAATAATTTGGCGTATTATTTACATATTTACTAAGGTTACACTAGGCCCAACGATTTTATTTATTTTTTGTCTGATGAATGTCGTAGATTGATGAGAAGAGTGATGTGATGTCTGCTACCTAGGACCTACCGAATTATTTTATTATTATTTAAAATCCCGTCCAAACTACAACGCAACTGGCTAGTAGTCCACTAAAATTAATTAATCCACATTTATTTTATAATTTAACAACCACCTATCACGCACTTCTAATCAAAATCAATACTTTCAAATCAAAACTGCCCAATTACCTGACAAAATCCTTATAGAAGACCTCATGACCCCTCTTCAAACATTATTGTTGAATGAACAGACAACAAGGGCTAATTACGCCTCAAACCCATGTAAAGTAACAAGTGGTGGTACTTTGTAACAAGAGCGGGGTTTGCTGGTGACCTTTATCTGCGTGGTGGCCGCTGGCCATCAATCCAATGCGTTCCGATCCCGGACGTGTGACGCGACGCACTGTGTATGCTAATGCCTGCTTATGTGTGGGGCAGGGAAGGAACGGAGGCGAGACGGAGAAACCTGGGTAGATACAATTCTGAACTTAATGGAAGATAAAAATGTTGCGTTGTTTCAGAATCTTCAACTATTATTTGACCTTCAAAACCAATACCAATAATAAATAATACACCCAACGGTCATGTACATAGTCCTGACTCCACATTATGATCAATTAAGTCTTGTGTCGTGGATATCAGAAACTAAGAGAGACTTTTCGGTCTCACAAACACCCAGACCCCAGACAAATATTTGTAGGCCGCACAAACATTTTCCTCGGTGCGGTGATCGAACCCGCGGCCTCTCGTTTCACAGCCGGCGTCTAACCAACTGCGCCACGCTTTAATGTTTGTAAAGTTCGCTATTTGTGACTTCTAACATGAAACTGAAAATCTAACCATGTTCTATGAAGTTTATTTACGTCTAATTTGCAGAGTGGTAGTAGCTTGTTAGTAAGACTTGAACACCGCTACAAGTGGTAAACATCGCGACATCGAGTTCAGTAAACAACGTGTAGAACCTGTCACAGTGACCCATGCAAATATGTTCCGGGATCACTCTTCAACCGGTTCTTAGAGAGCTGATGTCGAACGGCAATACATCATAATTATGGATAGTCATTCAGTAGCTTATGTGGGTACTATAGTGCAGGATATACTATATGATGCATCAGTTTTTCGTCAGCATAGATCCAGTCAAAGTTCGTCGAGCTCATTTCCGTCCCAAACTGTGATGAACGTATCGATACACCGTGGACAATTTTTTATCTTCAGATATACCAAAATAAGTTTAGCATGCCGTCCGCCTGATGGTAAACGATACGACCGCTCATGGACAGTAGCAAAACCAAACAACACCATGATTTACAAAGCAATGCTTGGCATTGCCCTGCGCTCGCCATTCTGAGACATAAGATGTTAAGTCTCAATATGTCCAGTATATATGTCTCAACAATTAAAAAGTTACTATCCCTGTAGCCTGTGACACAGGCCGCGTTGCAAGGTGCGCCCGCGCAGGCCGGTGGAACCGCCTTTGTCGTTCCCATGGCGACGTTTTAGAGCGAACGCCGTCGCAAATCACTGCTTATTACCCACCACTGTTATTTCGCAACTAAACATACTGCCAGAGTCAGTCCGATGCGGCTGGCACATTCCGCCAGTGACTGGCAAATCGCTGGCAGTAGGTACATGCGATGAATGCCGCGGTAGCGTCCGGCGCGTCATCGGCGATTTTATCGCACGGTTTCAATTTGTTGTGATATACATGTACGTCGAACGATGAGTGCGTTATTTCGCTTGATTTATTATGTTTCTTATCATGGTGAGATCATTGATTGCAATGTCGGACATGTTGGATCCAATGTTTATGTATGGGGGAAAGTTGGATCGAACCTTTGCATATATTATTCATGCACGTTGTATTTTAAGGAAAATATTAGTTCTTCATTTAAATTAGTATCTAACTGCTAGGCAGCTATAGAACAAAGAAATATAAGGAAAATTTTGGAGTCTTGAAATTTCACTGAACGAACAAAACGCGACAGTATAAAATATATTAAGTGCATTTTTTTCCTCTTCTCTATGTCCCCAAATCGAACCTATATCGCAATGTTAGTAAACGTACGCTACAAGCCTAGAGTTACGAGTTAGTTAGTAGCGAAACAGTTAGCCGTTTAAGGCCTGGCTCCGTGATAGTCCCGATACTAGTTTCCAAGTTCATCGGATTCATAAACAAATGGACAGGTTGGCTTGATGTCACGTCGTGTAGGAAACTAGCGGTGCGGCAACTTTGTATCGTAAGCATTAATCCATAGTATTGATATAATTATAGGTTTTATTTATTGTAGGTAAGTACATATATACACATACATCACGCCTTTTTCCCAGAAGGGGTAGGCAGAGGTGCCACCAGGACACCCACGTCTCGCCTTGTATGTTCCGTCCCATGATGTGATAGGGGGCGAGCGTATGACCATATCGGGCACAAATTCCTGACTCCGGGCTGATAATGAATAGAAAAATCAAAGATGTATTCAATGCAGATACAAGTAAGTCCTTATAGCAATCTGGGTGTATTTAAAAATTGTATGAAAACTATGTGTTAAAAGAAACATTTTGCATTGATTATTATTGTACCAAAAATTTACAAAATGATTCATAAATAAATTGCATTACAACGAAAAACAGAGTTAAATAATATCAGTAAAATATTTCATTTGTCTAATTTAGATCGCGACTGTGTAGATGTAGATAAGACGAGATGAACTAACACGATTAACTTATAATGAAAAAGACAAAACATCGAAAACATAAAACCGCGGCGCCTCGTAAACACATAAATCATCTAAATTACCACAAAACAAATGACACCTGTCACGCGAATAACCGCCTTTTATCATTGTTTCTGATGGGCTTTTTATAAAACTTCTATTACAATGTATACCATGACCATAATCAATATTCTTCGTATGAATTACTCTGCAACAATGTTCACTAGACGTTTCTTTGTGCGTGTTATCACTGGAACGAATTAAATTCTAAAACAATTACTACGCTTCATCATCTTCAACCACATGTCGTCACGTCTGGCCTTTCGTAAGGATCTCCAGTTCTCACGTGAACTGATAGCGGCAGCATCCAGCGACTTCTTTAAATTCTTCTTTCTTTTTGACAGCCTCCGTGGCGCAGTTGGCTTAACGCCGGCTGTGAAACTTTAGGCCGCGGGTTCGATCCCCGCACTTAGACACGTGTTGTGAGAACCACAAGTATTTGTTTCGGGTCTGGGTGTTTGTGGGACCGAAGTCTCTCGTAGTTCCTGATACCCACGACACAAGACTCGATCTTAGTGTGGGGTCAGGACTGCGTATGTGACTGACGGGTGTATTTATTTATTTTCTACTAGCAATCTTTACGCGGCCGTCCATCCGTCTTGTAAATGGACGTCTAACACTGAGCTCAGTGCGTGGCCTGCTCTCAACAACCATCCGCCATCAGTTCTCTACGACATACGCCGTTACCATACTGTTTCTACCAATACAGCGAAATTCAAGTAGTAGATAACAATCAAACACACTAACTGGTATAAATAACCTCGCGATGCAATCTGTACAAATTATATTCACTCTGTAAATGGTTTGATGATTTTTTAACTGTTGTGTTCCGTTGCAAGGCATTTATGACGAGGATCTGGCGGGAGATAAACGCCCATCTTAGACTATACTTACATGGTGGCGCCATCTGTATTTTGCGTAATTTTTATGTGAATTAAAATTAGAACGGAATGAAGTCCAAGTAATTTTATTTGTAAAAAAAATTAAATTCTCTATGGGCTTGTATTCCAATTCTCACCACTCTTGGCAGGATTTCAAGACAATTACAAAGTTTAGTGCTTCTGTAGCTGCTATCCAAAGCGGATGTGTTATGTTATTTATTTACAATTATTATCCCGCCATCGATCCTACGTCGAGCCGTTACATTTCATATCATATTTCAGTGTTGCCAACCCAAAAATCCGGCTCGATACGTGTTGTCGGTATGAAAAATTAAAAAGTGTAAATGAATATAAATAATTGAAGCGTGCATGCGTTGGAAAGCGATCGCACGGGTTTAATGTAGCCGCTTGCATCTGGGTGACCGCAGGGGCGTGACCATACAAAATATATATATTTTTAAGATCGATACGTCAATATTTATCAGTTTAAAACATTTCAGTTTTAAACACCACCTTAAAAAAGGTTTTTGTATTGAGACAAATGATATTCCGCCCTTTACTTTCTATATGTAAAAGTTAATTTTAAATTGGATTAACGGGTTGTGATGCAAAAAATGTATCTTGTTACCCACTTTTTTGTTTCCTTTCTTTTATGTTGACTCCCAATTGCCACATAGTCCTGTTAGACGCCTGATATATCCAGGAAATCAGAAATTGCAAGAATTTTCAATCCCATACTTGAAACAAATATTTGTTCCTCACAAAAACTATTGTCCGTGGGAATCGAACGAGGTATAGTTTCACAGTCGCCTTGTCATCCACTATACCACTAGCCTGTCTATGTACCATCAAGCTACTTCCATGATCATTGACACCATACTAAATAGTTAGCGCAGCGGGTCGTTGACTGCGTAGGTTTGCTAATAGCCGCATCCGTTTTGACACATTTGTGCAGGCACGGCAAGTGCGCGGCGGACGCTTTGCGCAACCAGCGACAACCACTACTAGGTAGGGTTGTCAGTAACGCTGGCGACTCTGTGCCGCCCTCATGTGGCGAAGTCCCAAGCGCAAACGGAGACGGACATGAGCTTTGGGTGCAAAAATGTGGTATACCTACCCCGAGTTTATCTTACTGAGAAATCTTACAGCAAAAGTGGGTGTTCCTTACATTGAATCAGCGACATTCAACGTATCAATAGGGTTAAATATGTGTTTGGATCACAACAGCTCATGACCTGAGAAACAGTTTTGAAGCAGTCCTCTATCTGCCTCAGTTTTCTTAAAGAAGCCAGTTGCTGCTCAGCTTATCTAATTTATCATCTGAATGAAAACCGATTATCACTGATTGCCTGTCTAACATAAAGGCTTTTGGGAGTTATCATTTTACAAACACTACGTAGTATCGGTACGTACCTTTAACGGTGAAGGAAAACATCAACAAACCTGCATGCCGTAGCGATGTTAAAGAATTTCTACGGTATGTAAATATGTCAACCCGCACTAGGCCAGCGTGGTGGACTATATGGCTTAACCACTCTCAATCGATTCTCTCGATTGTAGAGTAGGCCCGTGCCCAGCAGTGGGACGTATATGGGCTGATACAGTATAGTACAGTACGTCGTATCGATAATTGACACCCCTAGCGGCGGGTGTGGGCTAATTACTTCACGGCATCCGCTTGCAGCAAGTTAGGCCCAGTCGGGGTTCTGAACTCCAGCACCGGTCAATATTTGGTAATACTGTTAGCAAGATTTGATAAAATTGGTTTGTTACGAATAACATTCATTTTAAACGAATCGAAAGCCTCGTAGTTTGTTAGAAACAGGTTGTTAATATGGAAGAAATTCGCAATCCGATGCCTTGCCGATAACTTGCCGCGCATGTTATTAATTATGGGGTTCGGACTATATTTTCGGTGGACTGGTAGGTATATAAAATTCGATCGATGTTTGGGCATCTTTATGTATTTCTTACTAAAAGAGAAAAGCTTTGATCGAAATAGTTCTTTCTTTATATAAAAGTAAAAAAAATCAACTATAACATACTTAAGTCGCAAGAATCTGCCACAAGTCATTGTTAAAAGCAGGTCGGCAGTTTGGTGTGAGAAAATATGCCAAACATATTTATGTTCCACATAATATTACATCACAATATAAATAAACACGTGGTAAGTGGGATACGTCGCAATTGTTGTGTCTGATGTAATGCTGTATTGTTTATATTATGTTTGTGAATTGCCTGAGAACAAATTATAACTAGGGTGAAAAATAGCTCGAAGAAATGCTGCATTCAAAATAAGCTTAAAAAAAACAAATATACTCAAAGACTTCTATCAAGTACTAACAGCAATCCTTATACTTTTTATTCACAGCAAACAATATTCCGAAGTAATAAAACCGAGTAAATATTTGGTATTTTAAAACGACGATTATGCAAAAGCCTCTTTTCGGGCACATTCCTACAACTTAAAAACCCTTAAAAAGTGTCGAGTAAACAACGCCTTATATTAGGCAATGTCTACATGGAAGAGCAAGTAAATCTTAGGCCTGTCGCACACAAAGATACAATTTTCCGAGACAAATGTTTTTTACTTATATAGTGAACATAATTTTGGCGAGTTGCCATGTTTAGAAATTCTTCGTCCAAAATTCAGATATAAATATTAATCGAATCCTAATAATTTCTTATATGAATTTTTCAAAATCGTAGGTATAATTTCAGCAAAATTTCGCGGCGAGTGTCTGAAATGTCGGCGATACCTACCTGAGTACCTCTGCAATATTCGTGCAGACACAGCTAATACTAAAATCATCGAAAATCGCTGATTTCGGTGGCATTTTTACGAAGGTATTTTCAGATATTCAAATCATTGGGTAGCAGACATATCGGTAAGATGTATGAAGGCCTTAAAAGCGTAAGGTACCAGATATTTATGGGCGAGTCGCCCGCATTCCACCATCATCCGCGGGACGCGCCGCACGCGCGCGCCCACGCTAATGCACATCTCTCGTCAATTATACAAACAATAAACATTAGGTGTTGATTTTTGCGGCCAAACATTAATTAGCTGTGCTGTTTGCAGTACCGGTGCGCGACATAATATTGTATTTACTGGTTTCACTGCAATGTGAGTGCATGCTTGTTTAAATATATTTCATTAGGTACATATTAATTAAATTTTAAAAAAGATATCGACGAATTGAGAACCTCCTCCTTTTTTTAAGGTTAAAAAAGTATATGTAACAATCCAAAAGTAACAATGAACAATATTTCGCGTTTTTATTGCCAGTGGAAACAATACCTCAAGAATAAAAACACTGTTTTATTGCATAAGACCGGCTACCTGATTTAAGCGAACAACGTTGCCCATAATTATTTGTATAATTGGTGGGGTAACTAGATGTAATATTTTGAGTGTTTTAAAATAATCACAAACACAAAATCGATACGGGATTGGAAAACTCCCCTTGGAGATCGTGGATATAAAATAAAAATAAATAAATAAAATACGCCTAACATACATAGTCCTGACCCTACACTAAGATCGAGTCTTGTGTCGTGGGTATCAGAAACTACGAGAGACTTTTCGGTCTCACAAACACCCACACCCGAAACACATAGCTGTAGATGACACAAACATTTGTTTCGGTGCGGGGATCGAACCCGCAGCCTCTTGTTTCAAAGTCTAACCAACTGCGCCACGGAGGTTTTCATAATCAGCATATATCAGCATTAAACATAAAAAAGGTGGAAGAAGAGGGAGAGTATAGTTTCACTTTACAATTGTGTAGGATTTTTTAAAATAATGTTTAGCTTGTATTGCTTTCGTATGTTGTTGATAATTTGAATAACTATTGACATTATTTAATTATTAAAATTATTTTTCGTTATTCAAATTATCAACCACATACGAAAGCAATACAATCAGTTACAAGGCACAACCAAATCTGTCAAACCCAACCCTACACTGCGAGCGGCGGCCCTTAAGACCCCTGTATTTGGTGCTTGACCAAATAACAGATCGTATCAGCCGGTGGTATAATTAAAGATAACAATGTAAGTACATTAATTGCTTAACAATTACGTAAATGATTTGTAATCGAGATATTATCCGCGCAGCTGGGCACACAAAGGGCGTGCACCGTATAACCGGAGCGGTAATTAGTGGTAGTAATTCACGGGACATTACCGGTATGATTTACCCCCTGGCGTATTGCTACGGTTAACGGCTCTATAGTGCCACTTGTTGATTAATATGCGCTCTGGATTATGTGTGCCGTTTGGGTTTCAGATAAAGAAAAAATATTATCATTTTATTGTGTTAGTTGTTTTGGTTTGAAGGACGTTGTACCCAGAGTAACTACTGGACATAATGAGACTTAACAACTTATGTCTCAGGATGGCCAGCGCAGTGGAATGCCAAGCATTGCTTTGTAATTCATGGTGTTTGGTTTTGCTACTGTCCATGAGCGGTCGTATCGCTTACCATAAGCGAATGGCATACTCGTCTCGACATTCATTGCAATAAAATAAAAGTTCTGAATTTCGTTTACGATTTAGAGGGATTTAGCCTTAATCCTTAATCCACTGGCCTAACACGGATCGATAAGGCTTCACAACTCTTCGAAATTTCTTGTGTGTAATATCTGTCTAAGTATATTGAAATAAACCTGCATACACAGATAGGTATTCTTCGCGGTATTTTTGGTTTTTAAAACATGCGATAATTGAATTCGAATACATACGTAACTCCAAAAATCACAGAGGCGTGTATTGTTTTCTAGACTTCTTAATGAGCACACCACATTTTGTAGCACCAAATGAATAAAATGTGCCCATAAATTCCTAGCAACTCCTAGTTTCTACATTTCAAACAAATTACAATAAGCTAATAATAAGTAACAATCGGATACTCAATTACCATAATGTAATTTATCGCATGACGAGTTTCGTTTCGCAATATCGCGATACTATAGCTTGTCTCATCCCGCCACTTGCGGGGCGTCCCATAATCCAATAACGGAAGGGGCTTCGTGTGACGTGAACGTGTACTGATCTAGACTACATACCTTCCTGATGTTAGATAACTTCCCGTGTTTTTTTATTATTACATACACAAAAGCTGGGTGTATGTCTAATGGGGTGGCCAGAGAAGTAACCAATGATTAGCCGAAATTATTTCAAACGCAAAATGTCATAGGAGATAGGCTCTATCACCGGGCAGTCCTGGGTTATTTATAAGAGATTTTTTTAACCAAAAAATTCTAATTCTACTTACAACCTAGAAATCAAAGCCAGGGTTCGAAACCCATACCAATCAATAAGACAATGTTTCAACTAAACAAACATTTGCTTGCTTCCATTCAGGAACAAATCGAATTGGAAATAACTCAAGTTAGATTGAAAAGTTAATTGGGAGAATAAATTAGAAACAGCATTGACCCAAATTACGAAGACTTCCTGAACGTCCATTGTCGAGCCCGGAGCGGGCGCCCACATCTTCCGCTTGAGCAACGCTCGCGACTTGATATTATAATACGCATTAGTTTAAATCGGTTTTATTATTCTTGATTAGTTAATAATAAAGTGATATTGTACGGTAATTAGGTTGGTTGAAGAATATATTGTTGTGATTTATATTAATTATGGCTTTATTAAGCTTTTAGATCTACATTACTGCTTTGGTCCATCTTTATCCTTTAGGCTGTCCTTTTTAATTAAAATTAGCCATATAACTTATAAGTTATAGGCAAAATATAAGCATTTCCTAGAAAATTACCTACTGTCCTATGGTATCTCTGATGCAATACACCCCTGTATTTACGAAACTTAATTAGTCACGGTTACATATAAGATAATTGCTATTCCAAGCACTTTATTATCATTTCATTCAATTCCCTAATTAGATCATTACGATATCCGTCACAAATTATCCAACGTGCGACAAATTGCCATCAATAGCCGACGATTGCTATCGATAAAAACCTATAAAGATCGATAAAAGAACAATTTGTCTACTCCGTGGGTGTTGTGAAATGTGGCACAACTGGCAATTCAAATGTTTACATAACACCAATTTATTATTCATCAATTATTTAAATTGGAAATATGTAACGGTCGGCAGTTTAACCTCTTCATTTATGTCCGGTGTAATAGACTATGGGCAGTAAATTACAGAATTATTAAACGTATGTATGAAATTATTATTAAGTAGACTTTATGATACGTATCAAATATTTGTGGGTCTAAATGTAGGTCTAATGCAGTAAGCGGAACCCTCAGAAGTGTTGAACATAAAGAATTTGTTAATGTATCACCCAGGTTAGGTCTAGTCACAGAGATAGTTGTGGTTTACAGTAATGTGTTAAATAGGAGGTCATGTGAATTGTGCAGTAACAGCTGTTCGAATTTCAGCACCTTTTTAATTGCAAATAATGAATCGGATAACGTAGAAGGCGCAATATGTAAGGTATTAAAGGGCTTTTTTTCTATTCTGTTAATCAAATCAAAGATATTAAGAAACAGATAAATGTGGCGTTAGCTTGTATTCATACACCCCGGGAAAAATCGCATGTACATCACAATCAGCGATATTGCTCGACAGCTGGACAAAACCGCCCCGGGCCAAAGCGTGGGAAATTTAAAACCGATGCGTGGACAGTTTTATTATTTCCTCCATAAAAGCACTTTGTGGTCCGTATTTATTGACTCGCGACAGAATTGTGAGGAAATAAACTGTCCCGCTCAAGATACGGGGATGTAATGTGGCCGGGTGAAATACGGACAGAGCATGAAACAGCGGGAAATGTACACTCACTGCAACATAATTTTTCATGTTCACGGACAAGTTTATGATCCGAGCGTAAAATTGTATGTTTGCGTGTGTTTAAAGTTATTGCTAAGTAATTCTTAGCTTAACGCCGCCGTAAAAGCCGCGGAGTTATGTTTCACGGGCAAATGGAATTTAATAGGAGTTACAACGCGGCTGGTGATAAAAGAGATGGACTTTCTCCCGCATGCTCGGGGTTGGCTCGGAAAAACAGTTTCTAACTTTAGCTCTTATAAACGTCCCTAACTTTAGCTATTATTAACGTCCCTTTAGCGTTATTTATGTAGAAGAACTAGTGACGATCGTTAAAATATTTGAAAATACAGTTTAAACCAATGGCCCGAAACTTTATAAGGTTGGGAGAGGACTTTTTTGGCGCCCACCATGTTAAGTTTATATTCGAAATATACAGAGTGAATTTTTCTAAGAAAGTCACGCGTGCTAAACACTAGCTGAATGTAGTAGGCCTCTCGTACGGAGTCACGCGACAAACAGCGAAAACTCGACCTTAGACGAAAGAGAGCTTCCAAAATTTGTCCATTTTACTCGTATTATTTTTATACTAGTACGATCAAGCGGCTACAAGCCACGTAGTAAGTCATGTTCCAAAATTTAGTATTCACCGATGAGAGAACTATCTCTCGCTGCTCGAACATTTCCAAGTGTCAGTATGACGAGTTTCACATCATCGTGCCTTGCCTTTGGATCTTCGGCAATTTCAGTGATCAATTTTTAATAATTTTTAACGACCTACATTGCTAAACCACTAAAACAACCCTCAAATTTATCAGGTGTCATGAATCTCCTTAAATGGGCATTATTATTTTTAATCAGTCACTGAAATGGGTGATCACAACAAGGCAAAAAGAAAAGAGTAGGTATACAAAATACGACGAATACAAACATAGGTTTTCATTAAACATACATAGACTACATAAAATTAAAATATAAATACACTACATAAACTATAAAACCACATAAGAAATATTAATTTAGAGATAAAAAGAGGAAATATATTAAATTTAATAATTTGATTATTAATGTGATTTAACCATCTATTTATCCTACTTAAATATAACTACATGATAAAGTTTAACAACCACTACTAACCATTATAATTTGTATTGATATCGCATGCGGCCGGCAGTCGCCGCAGGTGCCGCCGATGTTCAGATAGCACAGATTAATAACTCACATCTAACTGCAATAAGCTCTTAATTACTGAACATTAGCTTTACTGTTAGCAGCTGGAGGTGATTTTTACTAGGTCGTTTTATTTCCAACAAGTTTTTACAAGTTTTCGGTAATATCGCGTTAAAATCCATCTCTTGTGGACAACCAAACGCAATATGAATATATTATGACAGAATTAAAATATACAACTATTCAAAACACTACTTAAAGCTTAAAATTACGTTGACACCAAACCTCAGACGATTAACTCAATAAAACTTAATGAAAACGCATCAACGAAAAACTAAACACGTTTAATGTGCATTAATACACTTATCAACAGTCATCGAATAAAACTCGAGTGAATTACTCGTTCGCGGAAATATCTCGGTGAAAAATAGCCCGCTAACGGTGTCCGTAACAGTTAGAGCAATAGAAAACACATAAAACGGCAATAAACATTGCGTGCCCATTAATTTTGAGACTTTCCCTTCAAAAAGACGTTTACGAGCCGCCCAGTGTTTTAAATTAAGACTAGACTTGCAAATCTCAGAGCTGTAACGAGGTGCGAAAGGTTTGGACGTTGGTTCGCGCTATGCGAGTCCCGGTTCGAAACTCGACCTCCTTGGGACTTTTGTGCGGATCATTAAGACGGGTTTGTGAATTGGATATTGTATTTCTATAATGGTAAGCAAAGTATCTTTGGAGTGTACTTATAATAGGAGACATTCAATAAACATGTTTGACCCATATAAGAACCTAACAAATATATTGAGCAAAATTTAAGGAGAAGCGCAATAACTATTGGCTCGAGTTAGTTTGTAGTTACTGGCATTAAAATGTTAATTAATTGCAAGGTTTATATTTAGTTTTATGTTATTATACAATTATAACAACAACTTCTTCTAATAGAGAACCAAATACCAGATTCAGTATGTTTTGGGTCCTCGCCTAACACCCATTCAATACTAAGACTGAGACTTCAGAAACGGAATTTTAAAGCAATACACACGATCCCTGACACTTAACTAAAGCCAATTAAAGATAACATATATCACAGTATATATTCATCCAAGATATGATATAAGAATAAGGCACAAATCCAGATTCCTTTACCCAGGAAGAAAAGTCACCGATCGCTTAGAAATTCCGACTCCCACTTATTTACAGCAAAAACCCCTCACGTATTAGACTGGATGTTCCGTTGAATCGTCCTCAGACATCCAGTATGGCATGCCTGGACTCAGAGAAAGCCGTCCTAGCTCCCATCTTCATTGTTTTAGGTATTGATTGAAGTCTATTGCCGTCCCACTCGCACCCACCTTATATGGCGGCGTATTAAAATTCATACGTACGCGTTTTAAATTGCGACGTCAATTATTATGAATATTTATGAATGTCGGTGAAAAAGATGAGAGATTTGTTACTGATAATGGCGATGAAATCGGGCTGAATCGGCTATCGAGATCGTAAACATTCGTCAACATTCGGTTCGCGTCGGTACGCCAACATGGCGTTTGGTTTTTATCGCGAGCAATGAAATGCGATAATTTATTAATATTTAGCAAAAAGTCGCGTTATTTGTATAATTAATTAGCGTTTAAGTTGCTGAATGCTGTTTTACCGTCGGTTAGATGGCACACTTGCCTGACTCGGTAATCGGTTAGAATTAACATTAAAAGGAATTTATGAACTTTCCTAATGGAGAAATTTTATGATAATGTAATGCAATAAATCTATCGGTTACGAATAAGGATATCACGTAAAAATGAAGCTTGTTTTTCATAACAGGGAGAAAAGTTGTGGTAGTTTCATAATCTTGTCACTTATCATCCATGGGTCCAAACTATTTCGCTCAAACTGAATTCAAAAGTCGTTCGAAAGGGACAAAACATTCGGTAACTAAAATAGGTTTCAAAATTTGTTATGAATAACGCAGTAACTCTAAAGTATAGACTTAAAGTTAAAACAGTAGGTTTGCACTCAATACAGAATTGCTTAATATAAAAATTATTGATACTTTCTCTTAAAATAAAAGCTTTTTTAATTGACAAGTGGCAATTGAATAAATCCGAGCCTGAACATTGACCTAAAAGATAGACATAAATATTTCAAAGAACCATTTATGATTTTTTACCTTTATTGATTCGGGCATTAATGAAAATGTTTAAAAATATTTCATTGGGCATTGGTAATAATTTATTTGAAGTGGCGATGTTTGACTAGTGGCCCCTAATGCTCTGCGATATCCAGTGCCGACTGTCGCCTCTTATAGATCGGTCACAACAGAAAAAAATCTAAAGGGTTCCTATTTTAGCCAGAAGGAAAAGCTAATCCTCGATACTCGAGCCCGATTTAAATGAGGAGACATACAGGGTATATCAAGACTGCAACCGAAAACGAAGCCAGGTGGTAGTTTTAGAGGCTACAGACACGATGCAAATAACTTAAACCATTGTGTACCATTATGTCCTTAATAATAAAAAGGTGTACATCATTATTTTAGGAAAACTATGTAATTATCACCCAAATACATGATAATTACATAGTTGATAAGTAAATAATGACCTGATGATAAGTAAAAAATTACAAAAAAAAGTTGACGATTTTTTTAGCGAAATTTTTAGTTGCATTGTGTCTGAAGTCACTAATACTACCGCCTGGCTTCGTTTTCGGTCGCAGTCTTGATATACCCTGTATTATTGTATTATCCAGTCTTTCTATCCCATCAGCAATGATCTACTGAGTTTACTTTCCGAAGCAATGATAATGGAGTATTTGCTAATTTCTATGGTATGTAAAGTCCGCCAACCCGCACTAGCCCATTTTGGTGGACTTTACGACCTAACCCATCTCAATTGTACGCGCGATTGTAGAGGAGGCTTGTGCCTTGCAGTGGGACTTATTTGGGCTCGTAAAGTACAGTACAATAATATAGGTATGTACTCACATGCTCATCCAGGGAATACGTCAATTCGCCGTCGTCATACAGGACGAACCACCTCCGCTGCCATCTCTGCAACAAATACATTGTTATTATTAAACTGATCAGTAAAACATAATGGAGACTGTCCCGCCCTCACACCCGCCACTGCAACTCCTGTAAGCCAGGATCAACAGTGGCAGCATTTTAAAACATATGATTATTAAATACAGATTAAAGACAGCCTCCGTGGCGCAGTTGGTTAGACGCCGCCTGTGAAACGAGAGGCCGCGGGTTCGATCCCCGCACCGAAACAAATATTTGTGTGATCCACAGGTATTTGTTTCGGGTCTGGGTTTTTGTGAGACCGAAAAGTCTCTCGTAGTTTCTGATACCCACGTCACAAGACTCGATCTTAGTGTCGGGTCAGGACTATGTATGTGACTGTTGGGAGTATTTATTTATTTATTTAAATAGGCATATAAATGCAGAGCAACTAACAATGATTTCGCAGACTATCGAGCTGTTTTTCAAATGCCACGCGGTATCTCAGCATCGGCGTAATTAGGGCCGTGTAGCCGCGCCCTAACATGCTGATTGAATCCACTATCCAGTGTCCACTAAATGAAATGTTTAATGAATGAGAAATATCTGACGATTTCTTCGTGTTTTCGAATGGTTGTTGATGAAGTGAGGTTTTGATGTATTTTTGAAGCAACAGTGGAGTTACGAATCAATATTTTATTCATAATTAGTATCCTGAGAGATAAGAGAAGATTCCTCTATTTCCTTATCTTTTATCCACCCCATGGTTGTCTAGTAGAAATCGCCTATAAGACCGCCACTTGTACTATTAATTTTCTATTATTTCTATATATTGTAGTTTCTTTGTTTGTGTACAATGTTTGTGTGTGTATGCCGAGCCCGTGTTTAGTATATTTGTAATCAAATTCTCATCATTTACACCGCATACGCTTCCAAATCATTATGACATCAAACCATTAATGAACCATAAAACAATCCAAAAATTTCAATTGCAATAACTCAAACGATAAAAAGCGACGTGTTCCCCACGCAAATGTCATATTTCGCAACACCGGCTGCCGACACAGCGAGTGGCGTGACGTGACCCCGTGTGAAACACACAGCACGGCAACCTCGGGTACATCCGTTTGATATCTCTAGGTGCTATGGGTATTAATTTGACAGCGTCCGTGGCGCAGTTGGTTAGACGCCGCCTGTGAAACGAGAGCCCACGGGTTCGATCCCCGCACCGAAACAAATGTTTGTGATCCAAAGGTATTTGTTTCGGGTCTGGGTGTTTGTTAGACCGAAAAGTCTCTCGTAGTTTCTGATATCCACGACACAAGAATTGATCTTAGTGTGGGGTCAGGACTATGTATGTGACTGTTGGGTGTATTTATTTATTATTAATTAAACTTTATGATTGATTTCGTTGCGGGTTAAAGACAAGTTAGACATTCCCGGAGACTCGCTGAGCTTCAATGCTCAGTGTCATTAAAATACGTGCCACTGTTGATCCTGGCTTACAGGAGTTGCAGAGGCGGGTGTGATGGCGGGACAGTCTCCTTAAAGTGCTATGTGTAATCTACTAGTTGAATTACACAATACTGTGTACCATTTTTATATTGAGATTGCAAATTGTGGAAATCTGTGTTAACTATCTAATGGTAAGGTCCAATAAAAGCATACATGATAAAACCAGACGAGAGTATCGGAGTTCTAAAGTCGAGTAATCAAATTTATGAGCTGTTCTAGAAAAAATGTCTTAGCAATTTGTCTATCACCTGAAATCATAGAAATCCTGCTAAGTTGCAAACACTATAATTCTACCCTATAAATAACGCTCAGAACATTAAAGTTCTGTTCAACTACACACCACTTAATTTAAAACAAAAAACCCGCATTACAGTCACGTATAGCAACACAAAAATAGGGTGGCGACACCAATACCTGACATATCGAACTGTAACAATGTCTCCATAAATGGCGGGCCAAATTGACCCCGAAATTACGTACGGGTCGTACGGTATGAATTGGCTGGGCTTATTATATGCAATTCATAAATATGCGCGAGTGTCACTGGAAAGTAGCGTAACGACCGCGGCGCATAGCACAATCATAATAATGATCGCTCGTGGTAACGCGCAGGGCTTGCGAATGGCGACTATGGGATAGGGGATGCGGGTTTGGATCGCGGAAGTTTTTGAGTGATAGATATATGCTAGCTTTATGTAAAATGAATTAATGCCTTGGGAGTTATTAATTTACTGATTAACTTTCGATTTTTAATATACTTTTGTGCTTTTTGGGACATAACATACTTTTAAAAATGCGAATGAATTTTAAAAAAGATCTGAGGAATTTATAAAAGAAAAGATGAATATTTTCGTCTTTCATTTTATGTCCAGCAAATCATAAAGAAAGGGAGTATCGTATTACCTTTGAATCGCGGCGAATATCAATAATAACAAACAGGAAATATGTGGAGCTGCAACATGTCAGATAAAACGTCACATAAATTACTTTCGACCACTTTAAGCATATGTACCAAAATCATTATCTTAAATAAAAATCCATTTAAACAAAGTAAACACAGAGCGAAAGCCGCTTTCAAAAATCACGGATAATTAAAACGGACAGTTTTCCCAATAACGGTTCCCGAACATTATGCGGTCACACCTCATTCCTGGCGGCACACGACGCGGTGGACCATCGTCAACAATCGCTGTTACCCTACGGGGAAAGTCGGTCGGCAACTAATGGGACGCCGGCCGGGCACCGATACAACGCCAGATAAGATTGCCATTATCTGCCGGATAGCCGGATAGCCAGTGGCTGCGAGCGTATAAACACTAGAGGTGTAAACTCGCGCGCGGGCCGACAACTGCTACCGACACCCTACTGAAGGATTTATTGGCATCCAACCAACCGCTAAATAATGTACAACGTACATGCAAATTACATGTTAATTGACAACTTTTGTAACATTTCCTCTATTCTCAATTTAAAATAACAGAATAATTAGACGCTTACAGACATTAACGACTCACTTCTTCCGTAGTACAATTAAATTAATAGATGATGAAAACGATACGTATACAAAAAAAGTGGGTAAAAAATTGACAATCGCGATAAAAGTCGAGCTTTAAATTATTATTGAATAACTAGAGGATCGGTGGCCGTCAGCATTATTTTTTTAATAAATAAAACACGTAAAGTAATGCGACGTTTCAATCGCGCATTCGAACGCACGTGCTCGGTATCAGCCAATCGCGAGGCGTGCTGCGTGTTATCAGCCAATCGGATCGCGTTTCGTGCTGGCGCAAAAGTGCGATCGGAGTATATGATTGCGCGATCAAATTCTTCTAATAACGCATTCGTGGCTGAATGGACATGCCATTTCCGCCGGTAGCTTTTTGAATTCTTTTATATGGCAACACAGACCAATTAGCAACAATGATTTGGTAGATTTGTTTGAGCGTCGGTAATCTCATTGGTCGTCAAAGATGATGGGTAAATAATTAAGTGTTTTTGTTATTTTTATTTCATTTCACATTAGGTGAGTAAGGATTACGTAATAACTTTTGTGTAAATTAATATTACCATTACGTTGCTTTTTAATAATAACAGTTATTTTGAATCTAGCCTTGTGCTCAATTGGATTTTTCACCAGTAACAACTCAAAAGGTTAGGAAAAATAATCGACCTGTACCTTCAAAATGTAATAAACAGACTCACATTCCCCTCACATTTTTATTACCTTTAAACATCTTTCTTAGTGTCCATTACATAAGAAACACTTGTCCTAACAACTAGACATTTCCAAAGACCCGATTTACTTACATTTAATGTATCCTTATACAATATCACCAGATATTTTACGCTACACAACTCCAACATCAAATGCAAATAACCACCGTTCCAACATCAAAAATGTCCCGATAACATCGTGAAACGTCGCCCTTAAAACCTCAAATGCCCTGTTCGCTAGGAAATTCATACAATCATACATAGAGCTGTCTCATTACCATTCGCGCTAAAACAATGGACAGCCACAACGTGGTGGAAATGCAAATTGCCAGTGAAAGTGTTCCTGTTATGATCGAGGACGCATTAAAATAATTATTAGCAAGCCAACGTTGTGGGAGCGACAGGAAAAAAGCCACGTCTAATGCATTGTGGGAATTTCACACAGGCTTAATAAATCGATTGTTTTTTGCAGATTAATTGCCGGTTTGGATGCAGTGAAAGTTTTTCTTATCCCCATAAGTTAGCAATGTTGTGTGGTGGAAAGTGATCATCGTACATGTGTGGTGCAACTAATATTTGTTGATCAATATTGGCCGCAAGAAAAGAACCCGCAGCTTTTTTATTTTCAGCTACGCGCGTCTCTACGCCAAGGAGCATTTCACTATCTCAACATTGGTCATAATATTTTAATCGCAGCCGCCTGTTTTGTGGTTTAACATACGATTGTTGAAGTTATTTTTCATTCCAGTTTTCAATTCGAGACTGGTGCAAACTCGCGTTTGGGCAAACGCACTTTAAAGTCTGTCTAGGTTTTTTCTGTCGCCAAAATGACTACACGCTACCAGACAGAAGTTACTCAGGCAAGAGTAATAACTATCGACAGTCAATCATCTCTCAGCCTCACCACTCCTCATAATCATGTCATCTTTACTACTTCCGCGAATTAACAGCAATTTGCCTGCTGTCCGTACGTTGCGGGGCGTCCGCTCAAACCAATAAGAGAGCTATCGAACAATGCGACAAGTGTTGCGCAATCGATAACATCGGTATAAAATGTTTAGCGGGTCAGAGGGTAATTCCATCGTGATATGTGTTTGTTGGTGGGGCAGGGTAAATGTTAGAATAATATCCGTCCTTGTAGGTGTCACAGGAATCTTCTTGAGTGTTATATTGACGAATTTTAGGACAATATGATGATTATAGTGGATTTTTGTGAGTCGGTAAGACAAGTATAGATATGGATAACAAATGATTACTTGTTTAACTTGTCGATATCATTATTTTAGTGCATTTAGTTACAAAAAACATTATAAAAATAACTTACATAAAGTTACATGGCTTGCCTAAAGTTTATTTATTTAAATACTATCAAAGCAAATCGTGTTTCTAAAAACCAACAATAAAAAAACTTCCCGACATTATTCCCAATACTTCCATTCTGACTCCTCTTTTTCTGTCGACGAACTTTAGAAGAAATTTCATATTCAACCATAAAAAAATACGTATCTTATTATCCAAAGAACTACACCATAAGCTCTTAAACCTCACCTAATACATACCGACTGACAGCTGACAGCGACCTGTGACCTCACAAAACCCGCGCCGAACATCGTATTCTATTAGCGATTTTAAACGATTGTTCTCCGAATGCCGGCCGATGTCGGCCGAGCCCGGGAACAGCGGGGCGTCGCGGGCTCGGTAAAATACATGCACGTTCTGTTACGTAATTTATGGGAGTGTGTAATTAGGCAATTGTTTGGGGGATTAGAAACGAATGTACGTGATTTGAAATTTATTAAATGGTATAAAGCCATTGCTAATTTAACCTAACCTAAGCCTTTCAATATTATTTTTATTTAAAACTTGTTAGCTACGAGTAACAATACCTTGCGGATCTTAATTTACTTTAAATAACCCTAAAAATAAAACGGCATGGTGAAAGTGTATCAAATTAGGAACAGATAAAAGCATAACGACCTGTATGGCAATAGCGGCACGTCTCCCTAATTGTTCTAGGAGTATAAGCGTAAGCATATGTATGTAGAAACCTAATCTATTTTATTTAATAAGATTGGTTCGGATAACCCTCGGATATGAAACTGGTTGCGCGCCTGCTGCGATTAGTGGATATAGATCGGTGCGACCGAGCCACGCGCCATGCAATGGATCAATGTGGCCCGCTCGCGCGATTTGTCAATGTACGCAATATGCGTCACCTACAGGCTATGTACTCGTATTACGGTTAATGGATATGTTAGACCCGCTATGTCAATTAAGTTACTACATTCCATATTCATATATTGACGACCACGGGACATACGGCACTGCCTAGATCATAGTTCATCTAGCTGCAATGTGATTGGTTAAATTCATAACCCTTCGAAATTATTGTGGAAATCTAGTATGCAGGTTTCTTTACAATATTATTGATCACAAAATACACGGGACTGAAAAGTTGATGTGTTAATTTGAAAACGCGAGCTGTGATTTAGCAACCCAAACCTCGCTTCTCGCCCGACTGAGCTATCCCTCTCTACAACTTCTTTACAGATATACCATTTAATCCCCCCTCCTTTACTCAAACCCTTCCCCCTTCCAATAAGCCATGCCTCAACACCGCATCGATCACAAATAATTAGTGTAGCGATTGTTAAGCTTATCGGTACAGAGATACGAGTGTTGTGAGCTCAGTAACGAATTCTACTCGATTGTAAGCATCGATCATTACTTTAATCGATTTTTTGCCGTCTCACGGCGCGTCGTGATAGAAAAGTAAATAAACAAGCGTTAACAAGATTATAATCTCGTGCGTAATCGTTAAATGGGAATTAGTAATGAAACTTTTATTGGCTGGTGTGGTTTTTGAGCGGAAGTAATTTTTTTGAGTGATGAAAGGAAATTTCTGGAGTAGTCTTCTTAAGGTGCTGCTTCAAATTGAGGCGAATTAAAAATAATAATAAAATTATTTTGACAGATTTGCTTCATATTTTGATTATTTTGCTATAAAATCAAATATTTTTTTTAATGTAAAATTATTACGTGTTGCCTATTGTCTTGTTCGCTAGTATATTATTTAGTTTTCACATTGTTCTAAGAAAAGCTTACGAGATTCAGTTCTTGAAGTCCCGGATACGGTGCACAGATATAACAATATATTTCTTACAAGATTAAAAAGAATCGCCTGAATGAAACAGTTTTCCAAATATTACAGGTATTGTCGTAAAACAATAACCCAAATTCCCCAGTTAAAAACACGATGCAGCGAACTGCAATAACAGAAGGAAAATAAACCTGAATAAAAATATTTTGAACACAATTAAGTACAATCCGCAGTCCCAAAATAATAATACAAATAAAAAACTGTTACAAACACCCCATTATCACAATTTGCCACAATTTCGCGCGCAGTTAAAAGATCTTCGACAACTGGGCCACCGCGCATTTCTCCGCATGACAACTTTATTCTAATGACTCGTGCTGATGTACGAGCAGATAGGCGCAAAACGCACGCCGATAAAACTCAAATTGAGATAACATCTTACGAAAAAAAAAAATCAAGCTTGCACCATTCAATTTTAAACTTTAACCTTATACACACAAAGTCGAATTTCAGTCAGCGGGTGTATTTACGAAGTGTTGTAATTAAAAAATATGGTGGCGTGTAATTATGGCCTGAACTGGCTTGGCCGACGGTCCGTCTATGGCCTATGGCCTGAGACGTCTGGGAGCCGAAACCTTTCGAAACCACGTGATATGCTGTTTTGAAATACATACGGCTACCTTTCGGACTGTGCGGGTCATGTGAACTTTTTATATGCAGTCATAATAATATTGGAAATGAATAAATATTAGAATTTTTAAAATGTGTATGTTTACCCGGGGATTCTTAGCACCCCGTGCCACACCGATGCTGTGACCGCTACCGTGGCCAAGCCTGGTGTGGCAGCCGGGAACTCGGGGCCGTTTATTTTGCGCGTCACACATAGGAGGTAATGCCCTAATCGCCACGCTGGGCAAGCGGGTTGGCGATCGCAGTGCGTAAAATATCAGAAAACGCTGCTGCCCATTCTCTGACATGCGGAGGCTTCTGTTGTTTTGCCTCAGACATTAGTCGCCTTGTACGACACCCGTAAGTGTTGTGGGTTGGTGCTATTCTACTCTGCCCGACCCCACACAGCTTGTTTATAGTACAGAATGCTGAGCTATAAATGGTTTGATATTTATTAATAAATACACCAAATACACCCAACCATCGATATCAATGTTACACATATAAGTCAATGCACCCAACAGTCACATCATGTCATGACCCCACACTAAGATCGAGTCTTGTGTCGTTGGTATCAGAAACTAAGAGAGACTTTTCGGTCTCACAAACACCCAGACCCGAAACAAATACTTGTGGTTTACACAAACATTTGTATCGGTGCGGGGATCGAATCCGCGGCCTCTCGTTTCACAGCCGGTGTCTAACCAACTGCGCGACGGAGGCTGTCGATTTCATTCATTATTAAAACTGTGTCATACAAGGATACATGTAATTTCGACAGTTTTTTAAAGTCGGCCGTCTTAATTAAACGCAATATTTTTTAACAATGTCTAATGTTTATTCTTTACAAAATTTCAATATTCCAAATATTAACGTTGTACGATAAACATTTCCATACGTCAAACTTACACGTAAAACTATTCCACATATGAATTCCAAATATTGAGGTCAACGACCAGCGTCCATCTCGTGTGATTAATTAGGTGCAGAGAGGTGGGATGGTGGCGAAGATTCGTGAAACTGACAGTGCAATAAACAAAAAAACAACCGTACACGTCACTGATATATCATTGTATCCGGGCAGAGATGAAAAGTAATTATTGCTCTGTATTTTAATAATTTGTGAATTGTAAATTCGTGTGAATTTCACATTAAAAAGACAAGTAAAATAAAAATTCGCGTATTTTATATTCATTTTATTCTGGAGAAGTTGAATTTAGAACAGATTTGAATACTATTATATGCGAATTGTAAATTGAAAATACACGCTAAAACATGTGTATTTTTACAATTGTTAAATTATTAATTAAAAATCATTGAATAACTTCTAATCACACTTTACATACATTAATCAAAATAAAGTGAATCATTATTTTGAGCTCCAATATATCCATCTTATTTTTTTGTAGCCATGCCACACACGAATACCTGTTCTTTCAATACTTAGGATGTTTTGTGAAATGCATAATATGTACATGGCGTCCTAATTAACGACCGAAAATTGCATATTCCTGCGGACACCTTATGCTGAAACTATCGATGCAAAAACCAACTCTACGCTTTATAAATTAGGTTTCAATTGGCTTGTGTTATTGAGTAGTGGTTAACCACCAAAACATACAATTACCGAAGTTTCCAGAAACCATTTGACGCGTCTTAATGTAATACAGAGGTAAGCGGCCAATTTGAGCGGACTATCAACAGTTTTGTATATAGTTTTATGTGATAAAAGGATAGTGTATTTCGTGTTTTAATAGCGTAGTAGCCGAGGTTAATATGTGAGTTACCATGAAAAAGGAAATGAGAAAGGACAAGCTGTTTATAAATACCTACATATATAATTAGGTAAACTGCTTCATAATTTGTGGCTACAGTTATAAAGGATCGACTAAAGACTCAGTTAATGAAACGTGCCTATCGCATCTATAAACATCACTTGAGGAATATTCACTTGTGATATTTTAAGGATTATGGATAGAGAATACCTACAAGATATGGGTTTGGGGCGGAAATGGGTACTATTAGGAAATCGGGGATTCTCGGGTAATATGGTTATAATAACAAAATCTGTCATATGTCAGTTTTGTATGAGGATGTTCAATCGATCGATCAATATCGCATGGCACTACCAACTACTGATAGGTTCAACTAGGGATCAGTTACCATCACATAATCATCTTTTTTAATTTATCGGTCCTTGGATAACATTTTAAGATTAAATCATCAAACAATTTATATGAAAATCATAAGCACAATATGTTCAGCAGTGGTCTATAGCTAATATTTTCTTAGCTTTCTTCAATCAAAACACCACCCTGTATACAGTTTAGTTAGCAACACGAGCAACGTCAGTCATCGGAAGATGTGTTTAATGGCGTTTCAATTTTTATCACGTTTAAATATTTTTTCTATGTTAGAATTTTTTCTCATTATTTAGCTGCGGATAGCGGTACCTACTAAATTAAACCCGCATTAGGCCAGCGTGGTGGACTATACGGCCTAACCCCTATCAATCGCACTGTCCATTGTAGAGAAGGCCCGTACCCTGCAGTAGGACGTTTATGGGCTGATACACAACTAAATTGTAATTAAATAATATTCATATTTCCTACCTGATAAAATGAAGTGTTGTAAAGTTGCGTTTTAAAACTTAAAACACTCATTTATATCCAAATAATTTACATTATCCAAACATTAATTTAAGTACAATTATTACTGAAAATTCTAAGTAACATTATTTTTTTATATTTGCACATTACCATTAAGAACGCGCAAGGTTCATGTCAGTACAATTAAACATCCGAACGACCTCTACCCATCTCCATGCGAGCACAATATAAACTTTTATTTACTCAAACAATTCGTTACAGGTAATTCTTGCGGTAATTACAACAGTTTTACAATGTCGTGAGTTTTGCTTGGTAAATATTGGTTCTGCGGGCCTTGATTGTTAATTGAAATAAATAAATATATGTTAAAATTACAAGTCGAAGGCAGCGAGAAATGTAGGTAAAATTATAACTGATTGAAAGATAATGCACAGGTTTAGTTTATGGGTAGAAGTATAATTTATAAATGTATTTCATACAGAAATTCCTAATATGACATAAGAGGTTAAGAGCTTAAGAGGGATAAATATCCGAAGACTTAGTACACAATTTCCTCGTTCCTGAGGCTTTCAATATGTAAAAAGGTGTTTCATAAAACGCCGATGGAAAATCCAACTGACTACATAGTTACACATTTATGAATACAAAAAAAATACAATTAGTAAAAAACCCAATACTTAAAAGAGATGATACCATAAAAAACTTTGCAAACGTGACACAACCATAAGAATTGTCTCGCCCACGCATGGTAGGTACCAACGACCTCGCCGCTGACATTTCTCATTAGACCCGTAACGTAATTCCCATAATCACAGGCTGTGCCATAGACAATGGGGTGAAGTTTTTAATCAATCAACGTGACGCAAGGGACAGGCGGCCGCCGTGCGCGTCGTCGCGTCTGTTGGTTTTTAACAGGGCTACCAACAGTAATACGCCAATTTTTTTAAAGGTTTATACATGGTATATCAAGACTGCGACCGAAAACGAAGCCAGATGGTAGTATTAAAGTAACTTCAGACAATGCAACTAAAAATTTCACAAAAAAAATCGGCAATTTTTTTTAGTAATTTTTTACTTATCGTCGTATTTGGGTGATAAATACATAGTTTTCCTAAAATAATGATGTACACCTTTTTATTATTAAGGACATAATGGTACACAATGGTCTAAGTTACATTTTTCGCAAAATCTAGGTATTTACCACCCAAATACCAGGATTTTTAAAAAAATACACAAAAAAAATCTGTCGCTTGTTTTGCAATATTTTTAGTTGCATTCTGTTTATAACCACTAAAACTACCACCCGGCTTCGTTTTCGGTAGCAGTCTTGCTATACCCGGTATATTGACGACTCCTCCGAACACGTTGTTGTTTATGGTAATCCTTAGCCATCAGGTTTAAAATGAGTGAACGTTGTATGCTATATCTAGATAACGTATGTAGCCACTTTGTGAGACAGGGTGCGTTGGGGTAACACCGTACAAGGGGTAAGTTTAAACCCTATTATATTATAATGGGTATATGAGTGAACGTTCTTACCCTTAGTACGGTGTTACCCCGACGCACCTTAGCAGATGCAGTATTATTGCTTCGCTGTACTAGAATAAAACTGAACCATTTTCCCGCATATCCCCTAATAAAAAGATGAATTTAATTGTTTCTTTTCCTCTCTCTTTCACTCTTTTTTTAAACTAGAGAAGGTCCACTGCTGGACGTAGAATTACTAGTAATATTTACAAAAAAACTTCTCTGGTAACCCTAATTTTGTTGTGTAATAGTTCACGATTGTATAGTTTTGCGTGTGCGCAGCTGGCATTAATGTTTTTTTTTGTATAGGAAAAGATGTATGTCGCGTGGTGTCGTTTTTGTTCCGTGCCATGCATTCTTATTAATACAGATACAATGGAATATAAATAATAATGCTTTATATGTTTTCTCATAAACATACAGCTTTCTCTGTGTGTTTATATCTATGCTATATGTAGGTACGTTTAGTTCTAAGTGTAATTGTTTGTGTAATATGCCGAATATAGCCCACCATACCCACATTTTACGCGTCAATCCTCGATGAACAAATATTATGAAAAATAAATAATTAAATACACTAACAGTAATTCTCATGGACCTCGCCTAATAGCAAGACACTTCTCTTATGACGTGGTTATCAAAACCTACAAAGAATTTGGTTCCCGAATACTAAGCTACAAAACAAATATTTGGTAAACAAACATTTGTCTCGGTCGAAGGATCGTATACACAACCTTTCGTTTCACAGCCGGGTTCTCGGCCACAGCGCCACGGGAGCTGTCAAAAATAATCGTTGTATCGTGAGACAGAGTTAATACACCAAGAGCCCATGGCGACCAGACCTTCGTCATTTTATACAAACTGAAAGTTTGTCTGCACATGCCATCTGCTCAGCTATCATGAAGTTCCGATCGTGGTGGCTTTGAAAGTTATTAGCTTCAATTAGTCTGGCAAGATGAAAGAACCATCAAAAGTGTCTGACTACCAAGGATGCACCTTTTGATAGTTGCCTTAACAGCATATATACAATTCAGGTTTTATACTATAACGCTGGTAAAATTACATTTCATTCAATATTACGATATTTTCAAACTTACGAGGACAAACTGTCAGCTTTTATAAAATGACAAAAGTCTTGCGGCCACGGGCTCTTCGTCTATTAATTAGTTTTTAAAGCTGGCTGAGCAACCAAGACGCTGTCACAACATAATTACTTCATTCGGAATTAAAGCAATATCCGTGGTCTTTGGGTCGAAATACATTTTTATTTATTGTATTCAAAACTATATGCTATAATGAAATAAATTATTGTAAAACGCAGGTATTCGAATTCCAAACGGGGTGTATTGGGAACAATTAATTTTAACTATTTTAAGTAGGTGAGTTAAATCTTAAAGTTCTTGAATGTATACACATCCTTGTATAAAGTGCAAGGGCGAAGTAATGAAGGCTAAAGGAAGTCGCTTGATGCAGACGGTTTCTAGCAGATCACTGTGGAAATTCTTGGGAAAGGCCTTAATTCAGCAGCGGACTCCCAGTAGCTGAATGTGATGATGTGATAAATTTATTGTTTTATAATTTCCTTATCTCTCAACTATAATATAGGGTCGCGTAAGATGATTGGAGAGTACGTTGCAGAAAATTTTGGCTTTTCATTAGACTGTTAGTTTTAATTTAGAATTTACTTTTATGATTTTGTAACTTAGTGGCTTTAAACTTATTTTAGTTATCGCATGTTTTGCCTTCTTCGCTCAGAAAAAAATCTCTTAATTCTAAAATCGTTCGAAAGAGACAAAACATTCGATAGCTAAAATATGTTTAAAATCTGTCTATGAATAAGGCCGTATAAAAACACCGTACAAAGAGCTCAACCCAATTGTTTTACAGTTGTACGCAACAGCTGATTGGCACGTGTTACAAAATATCTGATATTTTTTGTTCATCCGTCAATTCGCATGTAATCGATGATTTATCTTTGCAGTCATTTTGACACATACATTTGTGCGAGAATCTCAGTCATACAGTTTCAGGCGGATTATGTTCATTTCGGATATTGATTTATTGAATGTCAAGTGTTAATCTGGTTTTTATAGCCACGCCTTTTTCTTAGAAGGGGTAGGCAGAGGCGCCACCAGGACACCTATATTTCACCTTGTATGTTCCATCCCACGATGTGATAGTAGGCGAGCCTATCGCCATATCGGGCACAAATTCCTGACTCCGGGATGATAATGACTAGAAAAATTCAATATCACTTTGCCCAACCCGAGATGCGAACCCGAGACCTTGGCTTTGTAATCGTAACGTAGTGCAACTACGCCACCGAGGCAGTCGGTAGGTCGGTTAGGCAGTTTTTTATTTATTTATTGTTAAATGTATTTCACGCATTTTCGCGGTTGCTCTAGTGAAATACAATGGGCTATGAAGCCACAAGTCGCGCGTTAGATCCTCATTTAGAAGCTAACGCACATTCCCGTCTCATTATGAGTACCGAACAGCCTATCTGTTCGTCTCTTTTATTATAAATAGCTAAGTTTTTTCTTTAATGATGACAGCTGTATGCATGCGTGCCATATCGTACAGTCCATGTCATAGCGTTCCTATGATTAACTTATCCTTCACATCGACCACACATAACAAATAGGTACATAACAAATCTTGCAAGCAGACCTATTCCAACAAACTTGGGAAAATCTTGGAACCTACGCATATTCAGCAATAAACTTCCTTTATCTAAAAACTATATCTAAGTACAACTTTGCCTTGCGACCCAGATGAGGTCACAAGCCGAGGCGCGCGTCAGCCGTCAGTCGTCACGTCTCGTGACAGTGCGGCGCAGGGACCCGCAATCAATCATAGCGCACAACGGCACACAGAGTTTTGACATTTGCGCGCTGTGTTGCGTCACCGTTAGGGTGGGTAGGCTTTGTGTTTTTTGAGGATAATATTGGGAGTGTGAAATAAGGACTAGTTAGCTTTGACAATGTAGGAAAATCATGAAAAAGAAAATAGTGACACCTGCACTAGAATGTCATGCTTTAAATAGTACCAACTGGGATGAGGTTAACATGGCGGATTAAAGTTAAGCCCCCCTCAATTCTAGAGCAGGATTTGGCACTGATGAGACACGTGTACTAATTTATGTAGAAATTCAAATAAAAATATCAACAAATTAAACTTTCTATGTAACGCTATTGCATCCTTTGAAAGTTGATTTGAGACTATCAAACTTTTATATTGCAAATCAATGCGTAATAATATTTGTCTTAATTATATTATCTCCTTTCGCTTTTCTATTTATTAACCAAAATATGAAAATAGACAGCATAATTTACTTTTGCGGATAACTTATTAATGTCCTGCAAATTACTAAAATCATAGCAATGCAAGCGACTGCGCAAGTTCACGACATGCAGTGACGAAACGTGTACAGTGTGTACCCGACTCTCCTTCGGCACACAGATAAACATCAGATATCTGCGGTTAAATACTATAACTATATCGAATTAGGACTATAATAACACGTTTCCGATACTTACGCCCGAATACTCAAACGCCATTTAAATAATAAGTTGCACTTAACTCCCCACGTCCCATTTAATCATTTAAGCGGGACTTTCGTAGTTAAGTGCGACATAATATTTAAGTGGCGTTTGAGTATTCGGGCGTTAGTCGATAAAGCAAAATAAATCTCTTCATCGTAGTCACCAAAGTTCGAGGATGATTTGTTAAATGCCTATGGCATCTTTATTGGTAACACTGAATTTGTAGATATAAAACAATGTAACCTTTGTCAAAAACAATTAAAATAGTAACAAAAGGACAAATAAAAGAGGGACGATAGTATTAAGAGTATAAACTACCTTTAGGTCAAGTTTTTTATTAATACATTCACAATTTAAAAACAACAATTAAGACAAAAAGTTGGGAATAAAATACGTAGGAGACTATAGACTATCTTTAGGTCGAAATTATCGTTGAGATACATTCTGTACAATTTTGTACCTTAAGAAATTTTCGCACAACTAATACATTATCGTTATCTCGATGTTTGTAGGTAAGGAAGGAGCAATGATTTGAATACAACGGCATTCCTTAATTTATTAGGAACAATTCGTTCTACCAGTCCGGTTTTCTTGATAATGCATCGTTTAAATACGCGATTTTAGTTTCATAATATTTAGAGCGGAAAGATATTGCAGAAATTATTACGAAATTACTTGAAGTAGATGAATGAGTTGTGAACTATGTTGTAGCTGGTCTTGGCTACAGCACCAATAAGCTAGAATCGGCTAGATTATTTTTGATCAGTGAGATTGTCAGAGTTTTAAGAGATCGTTTCTAGAGAGATCATTACCGACGATAGAGTTAGTTGGTGCTTCTTAAAACACCTTTCATACATTTTATAGACATTGATAATGGTATTTAAAAGAATATCGTTGTTACAATTAAAATAAAAAATATATCTTTGATCTAGGTCAGTTTTAGTTTTAAATGAAACATGTTTTTTGAAGTTTTAGGTGCGGCAAATAACAAATTTACCAAAGACAAGGAGCGCCACCGCAAACACGCGCACCAAATGTGAGAAATCTAATTAGCTTGGCAAACGCACACCATAATTACATATAACACCAAACGTTCGCATATTTGTTCAAACACACAAACATTGGCCGCCAAATATTGGCATAACAGTTGAGTTTGATAACCCCAAGTTCCGAGAACCGCCCGAGAGGCGTGAAAGCCAAGGTATGGCTCGAAAATACCCAAATTGGCCTTCAGCATGATGGAGCGAAGTGTTAAGGGACCCATCATTTCGGTAGCCGAAAACGAGCAAAACAAAAACGCTATTAAGGGCCCGGGCGAATTTTACCCATCAAGAGGGTTTAAAAAACGGTTTTATGATGGTCAGCGCACGCGCGCAGTTAACTTTTCGCTCGGGGATTTGTTTTAATTGCCGAAATTGCGAGTGCAGGTGCAAAAGGTGGTGAAGACGTACGCATAAAATTTAAGTTGTTTATTGCTCGGCCATTTTCGGTTATATTAGTGTATTTTTATAGCGTAAGAGAAGCAAAACGGGTAAACGGTGTGCTTAATTAATGGTGAACACGACTTTCAAAGATCTTTTAACACTTGGGCAATCGAGTTACATAGTCATGTTGATAAAATGTGTTACACAGAAGGGAAGCAGCGAAGTTGCTTGTTTCATGTTCATTTTCTATGAGTACAACCTGTATATATTGCTAAAACCACTACAATTCTAAAAGTTTTTCAACAACAATGTAATAAAAAAAAATTATGCATTCATCACCAAGATCGACTTAGCGACAAATCTTACAACGGACAATCAATAACGCAAGGTACAATAGCGTACAAAAGCACTTAAAGCACTGACAAGTAGCCAATCTATATTCCATACAAACGACGTACACTCGAGAACATATTAATTTTTTATCAGTGAGCTGTCAAACGCGGTCCCGCGTACCATAAGTCGCGAGCGTCGGTGGTGGTGAGCGATCGCCCGAGTAAAATTCTCATCTAATTGTCCGTTGACCTAAAGGCGAAGGCTTTTTGTTGTACAGCCGAGGTGGTCCTGATAAATGGGCGGAATTCGAACAATCGTGTTTTTGTTGTGAGACAAAACCGCGGCCCGTTCCGATATCGCGCTTTTAAAGACTCTATTTGGTTGTTATGTTACATGTGTGATTGTGAAGTAAGGTGGATTTGCGATCGCGACTGTACTTCCACAATTTTGTAAAGACAGACTTACTGAAAAGACATGTTTTTTTCTAATATTCAAACAAAACGTGTTACAAATGTGTATCTAAAGCTTTCATCTGCGATTACACATCTTAAACTTTTATACAACAATTTTATACAAGGTAGAATGTCTACATCCCAACGAAATTTTTAAAGAGACCTAACTGCTAAGCTTATCATAAATGATTAACCATGACCGGGGACGGAGAAAGGTAATTTTTAACTGAACATAACCCCATTAATTGAGCAGTTCAAACGTGATCCCGACTCAGTAATTACGTGCATCGCGTGTCTCGTTCCGAACCGATCACGCACAATATCATGTGTACAGATGACGCAACGTCATTAATTTTAATATTAATTAATTACGATAATTTAGCTTTAATATTAACACAGCGCTAATTTATTAAGTACTGTATGGAAAATAAATCTGTCAGTTGATCATATTTTCATACTGATTTTTTGCCATGGCATGAATCAGGTGGCTGGGGTCATAGTTGAAAGAAAATGGTATAAAATAATCGCAGTTTCGCTGTCTTATCATTTAAAAATATTTTAAAGCAAGCCGTGGCAATCGAGAAACATGGAGGCAAGTCGATAAGTGACTACCGCACTTCTATAAACATCCCTTAAGCCTATGGGCGGATTGGGATTATTCATCTCTAGGTTGTCTTATATATTGTTTCTTGCAAAAAAAATTGTCCCAACGCAAATTTTACGACGGCAGACCAATGACTGATCACCAACCCACCGGTCAAACTCAAGCGCTCATTAATAACCAATACTTTCTAACCCTTCTGTAGCGAATAGTTTGCGGCGTGCTCCTGACCCCGGCCGCTTTTGATGCCGTAATGAAGGGTTTTTATTAAATCAACGTCAGAACTCCATTAAAGGTTGCCCCTGGACAAAAGAAAGCCATTAATCACGGGAAGATACCGATGCGATGTAAAAACGAGCAACTGACTGTTGACTTTTTGGTGCCTAATTTGAATGGTTTAATGTTAGACAACGATGATTTTCTGGTGGTGAAAAGTATATTAGATGGGATCTAAATATATTTTGGTATTTGCCAAGTCTTATTGGTTGCTTTTAAACATCATGGTCTATGTTGACATAGCATTTAATATTCTGTCGCATCTGCTCGTCTATGGGGATAATTTATTATTTTCCTGATGAATGTGTTGCGTTTAATATTGTTGAGAACTGAAAATATATTTAAAAAGTTAATTTGAGTATATTTCGAAGTTCGGTACTTTTTCGCGCAGAAACTGCTAAATGGATTTTGATTAAACTTCACATTATTGTGGTTCGTAGATTACTGGAATATTCCCGATCATGCAACAAGGCTGCGCAGAAATAGCTAGTATTATCATAAACGCAATGAAACTGCTAATTCTTGGTTGCTATAATCATTGTTACTCATTACATTTCAGATTTTATTCTGAACGCGCTGCACTCACTAAGTAGTTACAATCTATTTATTGAAGATATATAAATGTATAGGTTTGAATCGAATGTAGTATTGTCTTTGGATAGTGATATAATATTATTTGAAATTAGAACCGTGTTCTTTGTCGTTTGCCGTGTCACTATATAATATTATATGGTCGAGAAATCTTACGCTAATTTTATTTCATGATCCTAAACCTCTAATAGGTTATGGGCCCAGGACGTTAGAAATATATATAGATTTGCGTAAAGAGCAGAAGTATTAAAAATGGAAGTAATGAAAGTTGAAAAGTTTAACGGCCATAATTTTCAACAATGGAAGTTTACAATAAAGTGTGCTTTGCGAGCAAAGGGGTTAAACATATACACTACAAAACCCTCAGCAGCAGCAGCAGCAGCGCAATGGAACAAGGACGACGGTATGGCAATGTACATTCTGACATCGTCGATGGAGCTAAACCAAATTGCCTTGATAGAGAATTGTGAAACAGCTGAAGAAGTTTTAGGTAAACTAGAGGCCATTTATGAGCGGAAGTCAGAACTAAATAAAATGTTCACACATGAAAAGTTCTACCAATATAAATATTGTCAAAGTGACACAATGGCACAACATGTCGCAAAAGTGGAAGGGCTAGCCAAGGAACTTAAAGAATGTGGCGAAAAATTGAGCGACATTGCGGTGATTACAAAAATCATAAGTACACTGCCAGCTGAATATCGATCCCTGAGACAAGCATGGCTCTCATTGGATCCTGATCGGCAGACAATACACAATCTTACATCACGATTAATTGATGAAGAAGCAAGCCTTGCCAATTACTTGCCTACTTGTAGTGAGACAGCGTTAGTGTCCGCAAAAGCAAATTACAAAACAAATAGTCAAGATGATGATAATAAATTAAATGTTCAAAAAAGTTCAAATCATAGATTTATTTGTTATAATTGTAATAAAAGAGGTCATTTTGCCAGAGATTGCAGAAAACCGAATAAAATATTTAATAAAAATAAGATGACACATGAAATGTCAGCATTTGGTGCGGAGAAATTTTCTTTGTGTGTAAATACAGAAGAAGCTTGGATATTAGATAGCGGAGCATCAATGCATATGACATTCAGACGTGACTATTTCTGTGAACTGACTGAGCATCAAGGCAATGACATTAATGAAGAAGTCAAATTAGGCAATAAACAAAGTCTTAAGGTATGTGGTAAAGGCAATATTTTAATAGATAAAATTGTGTATGGAAAATGGGAACGATGTATATTAGAGAATGTTCTTTATGTGCCCGACCTAAGAAGAAATTTATTTTCCGAAGGAGCAGCTACTCGAAAAAGATATGTCATTGTAAAGAATTATGAAAAGGCAATGATAATGAAGAACAATAGAGTTGTAATGTGTGCTCATTTAAAAGGAAACAATTTATACGAATTGGAAGTTAAAACCGTTATACAAGAAAATTGTAATATTGTTCAGACAGATGTCAAAGTATGGCATGAGAGATTGGGACATTTGAATATTAAGGAAGTACAAAATATGAGTAAATGTGGTGTTATTCCAGTTACACTGACAGGGAATGCGGATTTCATTTGTGAAGCGTGCCAATATGGTAAACAAGCAAGATTTCCGTTTATGAAGTCGAATAGAGGCCCAATCGAACCTGGTCAAATTGTGTACAGCGATGTATGTGGCCCTATTGAAGAACCTTCTGTGTCAGGTATGAAGTACTTTGTTTTATTTAAAGATGGAGCTACTAGTTTTCGCCATGTTTATTTCATGAAACATAAGAATGAAGTTTTTCAGTATTTTGTAAAATATAATGCCCTAGTAAATAACCAATTTCATCATGATGTACACATATTACACACTGATAATGGTAAAGAATATGTGAATAATGAGTTTAAGAATTTCCTAGAAAGTAAAGGAATAACTCATGAATGTACTGCACCTTATACCCCGCAGCAAAACGGTAGAGCGGAAAGAAAGATGAGGACAATAATGGAAAGTGCAAGATCAATGCTTTATGCAAAAGACGTTCCATTGAATTTGTGGGCAGAAGCTGTCAATTGTGCTATATATTTGCTAAATAGAAATACATCAAGTCAAACAGGAAGTGTCACACCATTTGAACTCTATCATGGAATGAAACCCAACCTACAACATATAAGAGTTTTTGGTTCTGTTGCATATGTACATGTACCGAAAGAAAAGAGAAAGAAGCTAGATAAGAGAAGCTCAAAAATGATGTTGGTTGGATATGAAAATAATAATTACCGAATGTATGACCAGTGTACGAGAAAGATTACAGTGTCACGGGATGTAAAGTTTGAAGAATATTTTAGACCAGAGGAAAAAGAAAAGTTTACGGAGACTATTTGGAATGATGAACAGAAAGTTTCTTCACAAAGAGATGGTCCTCAGCGAAAAAGTAGGATGGAAGTTAATTTGACTGAAGTAGATATTATACATAACAACGAAGCAGTAAATAGTGCTAATTCTCATAATTGGAAGAAAGCTATAAATGAAGATCTTCAGTCACATGAAACTGATATAACTGAAATGAAGACTATTACTAATAACTCGACATTTACTATAAAGAAGAACAGAGAAGGAGAGATTGAAAGATATAAAGCAAGACTATGCGCACGAGGCTTTACCCAAATAAAAGGTTTGGATTATAATGAGACTTTTCCCCCCACTAGCAGGTATAACGCCAAAGAAGATCTGCAGATAGAGCAATTTGATGTTAAGACCGCATTTCTTTACGGTGAGCTAGCAGAGGAAATATACGTGGAGGCACCAGTGGGAGTGAAAGACGAGCCTTCAAAAGTATGTATTCTAATTAAATCTGTTAAGCCATGCCCATCTAATAATTGTGTGTTTGTATGTTATTTAAAAAAATTAAAAGTGTTTTTGATGATATACGTTGATGATGGACTATTAATGTCAATAGTTAGTAGTTATGTATTGTTTAACTTATTAAGAAATATGCATTTTGATACAAAGGTTTTAAAGTTTAATACATGTATTGGAATGGAAATAAATAAAACTAACGGATGTATAAGTATAAGTCAAAGACAGTATATGAAGACTTTAATAAAGAAATTAAATATGTCAGATGCCAAATGTAGCAGTACTCCTGTGGATGTAAATGTGCAGCTATCCAAGGGTACAAGTATTGTGTCTATTAATTTAACATATCGAGAGGCAGTGGGAGCATTGTTATTTTTAACAAGTGTATCTAGACCTGATATAGTATATGCTGTAAATATTGTTTGTAGATATGTCTATGATCCGGGTCTGTCACTTGCCATAATATACTTAAGTAGTATGTTATAAATGATGTTGTTATTAGAATAGAAGTTAGTTATGTGTTATTATTGTGAATAGGAATTCATACCTTATACATTTAAGTGGGAGTATTGAAGATATATAAATGTATAGGTTTGAATCGAATGTAGTATTGTCTTTGGATAGTGATATAATATTATTTGAAATTAGAACCGTGTTCTTTGTCGTTTGCCGTGTCACTATATAATATTATATGGTCGAGAAATCTTACGCTAATTTTATTTCATGATCCTAAACCTTTAATACTATTCCACGAGATGTCGCTGTATCCTCTATTTACAGAAAAAGAAGAAATTACGTTAGTTAGCTTCATTTAGTACAATTACGCGGCATATTTACCATTGCACGTGATTAGACCTACCAAGAGCACTCATACCCCACACAAGATACATCTCGGCATCTCCGCGCAGCATCCATCAATAACCGCAACCTAAGTTACGCCGCGCTCTCGTTTTATTTGCGATCTTAAGGCAACAAATCAATTTTGTACATTATCTTTGTACTGTAATGATAAATAATTCAATACTCGGAAAGATATCTTCATTATACTCTGTTGTGTCTTAATGTTTTTCTGCGAAGGCCACATTGTGCTCAAAGTGTTGATAAATTGGTTGCATTAAGGCACAAATGCTTTCAAATGTTGAGGTATTTTGGCATTGCGAACGGTTATTTAAGCTCACATTTTGTTCAAATGTATTATTTCCTATATATAAGTACTGCCACCAGTGGTTAGGACCCCAAAGTTACGACCCTCCTTATTATACGGGCCAATACTGCCTTCTGAGTCTGGCTCTAGACCCAACGCCATTGAGAGCCTCTGGAGATGTTGGTCAAAGCTCTTTGGTAAATTATACTAAGCTTTGAGTGTTGAGTATTGGGTAAAAAAAGTTCAAATAGCTTCTACATCTGACTGTTGTCAAGTCGCCAGCTGCGAAACAAGAAGCCCCCGATTCTAAATCTAGACCAAGAAAAATGATGTATATATACATATAACCAGCACTAAACCTAATATTTGATGCAGCGTAACAACTTTACCGCATCAGTATCAGAAAGATGACAGCCGTCCATCACGATTTAACAATTCTGCCCCATATAATAAAGGGTCATATCACGGTAGGTTCTTTGATCACGTATGTCCAAAACCTATTATACCAGAGGGTCGATTATCTGGGTGGTCATTACGGACAAAACAAGACAAAAAACGCACCACCGTGGTAGAATGTGTAGGAATTTTCGGAAATTATTTACGGACATACAATTGTCTTAATGGATTTCACTGTAATCGTAAATGCGTGTAAAGGATCAGTGTACTTTTTATTTTTTAAATTCTATTCTATTTCTTTGAAGTTTTTAACACTAAATTGATTACTTAACTAATAAAATATTTCTGTAGACTATGGCCCGAATTCTCTCACCTAATATGATGGGAAGCTTGTGTTCAGCCGTGGAGTTTATAATGGCATCATAACGTTATTAAATATATTACTTAATTAAATTTTAATGCATATGTTATGTTGAATTCAGGATTTCTTTTATATTCGATTCGGGATAACTTTCATACCATACGTTCGGTATTTTCGAACCGTGGCGGCTTGGGTGTAATTACCTGAAACCAAACAAAATATTTATTAACACCAAATATTACATAAACAAGATATTATTACTTATTAGTTTCTGTAAGGTATATACCTTAAATCTAATAAACCAAATAGGTATTTCGCTTTGCGACGCTGAATTTATTTTTCAATTTCGTTATTTTAACCTTTTTATCGAATCAAGGACATGTCAATTTCACCTATACCCTACCCAGAAGACAACTACGATAAAGCATCATTAACCATATATTTAACAAACCCACATACCAGGACACAAGTCAAAACATCATACAGCGCTGTATCCATTAGACGAGGCATTTTTACAGCGGCATCGTTCTCCTTTAATTACCGTGACTGTCATTGGCATAAAAAATGATACGCAGTCGGAGCGACGCAGGAATGTCCATTAGATCATATCGGGAGCTCGTGAGCACCGAAACGGACGAAAAAAGGATAACAACCGCTTTGAGACAGTGGTTCTCAAATCTCTTAAGTTAAAGAAGTTCGAGCGCAGTGCAATGTCAAGCAAAGCTTTGTAATTCATGGTCTTGTTTGGATAAGCAACTGTTCATGAGCGGTCGTATCGCTTACCATCAGGCGAACCGCGAACGATATGCTCGTTTCGCCATTCACCACAATAAAAAAAGCAGTGTTTTAAAGCAAGTCAGCACTTAATCTATGCCTGCTGTAGAAGTTGGTGTGTTTAGGTTTGAAGGACATTGTATCCAGTGATGATTGGTAATTAAGAGACTTAACACCTGATTTCTCGACGTGACAAGGACAACACAGTATCAGGTAATTCTTGACAAGTTCGAATTAGTATTGCTCTTCACGTGTATTTAATATTTGTTTTATATTTTTTTCCAACATACTAAATACAGGGTAACGTTGAAAAAAGACATCCCTGGTGACGCGTATGATTTAAAGAAAATGTTTGAGAGCCGCTGGTGTAAGGACACAAGTTATTATTAGCCACGATCGTGTGCGGTGTTTGTATCCACAGGAAACGATTTAGTTTCCATATCTGTTGAACATACTATGTGCCTGATAGCAATGTATCACGTGAAATATTCGCCAAAAGATCGCCAACCCGCACTAGGCTAGCGTGGTGGACTATATGGCATAACTCCTCTCGATTTTAGAGGAGGCCCGCGCCTGCAGTGGGACGTATATGGGCTGGTACGTGAAGTATATTGTAGAGATATCCAATAATATCGTGAAGTATATTGTAGAGATATCCAATAAAACGCGGCACATTCGCTGAAGTCAATGTTACGGGTTTTTCGGGGTTACACCGTTGTTGCTATCCGGAAGAATAAGACTGTTCCTCTGGTATAGATATCCCAGTATAATGGCCGCCACACACGTAACGATATAACTGTGCAAGTCTGAGTTTGCACCAGTATACTGAAATGTGTGTGGGCAAATAACTGCGCAAACTTCTATAAAATTTTTGTTTTGAGACTGGTGCAAATTCGCGTTTGTGCAAACACACTTAACTCGTGAGGCAGACTTTACAGCTACCAACGCCAGCCTCTGTACCAGCCAAACAACAATAAATAAAAGCTTTAATGTCATCAATCTTTTGTTCGTTTAATTGTTTTGACAAAGTGAAAATTGGCCTTCTGTACTCGTCCATTTCTCTCAGTATAGTTATAAAAATTTAAATGTGTTACAGTTTGCAAAGAAAACGTATTTACAATCGTGTTGCATCATTATTTTCGTTTCATGGTGGTTATTTACCAGTCCTACCTTAAAATGCATTAATAATAATACCTTGAACGTTAATGCTCCATTTAAACTATCTATGTGTAACAGTCGTCCTGCCCGCCTATTTAGTCAACGCACGACTTCCATGTCAAACGTTGAGTTATGATTTGCGACTGATTTGACAGTTATGCTTATTAATTATTAAGTAGGTATATTGAATTCTTTGTCGGGCAAACACACATGCAAGTGTGTCTAGGGCTTTTCGGTTCCACTACATCCGGAGGTTAAATAAATATTTGATGACGAAACATGCTCGTACACAACAAAAGAGCAATGATTGACATCTTGTCAGTCTCCGTGGCGCAGTTGGTTAGACGCCGGCTGTGAAACGAGTGGCCACGGGTTCAATCCCCGCACCGAAACAAATATTTGTGTGAACCACAGGCATTTGTTTCGGGTCTGGGTGTTTCTGAGACCGAAAAGTCTCTCGTAGTTCCTGATACCCACGACACAAGACGCGATCTTAGTGTGGGGTCAGGACTATGTAAGTATGTGACTGTTTGGTGTATTTATTTATTTATTTAATGATTGTTTATAGTTCAGAGTTTTTTTTTAATTCGCATTTTTTTATTTATCGATAATTAAACCAATATTTGTAAGATTAGTTTAACAAGAACAAGACAAAGCATAAAATGTCAGTTTTTCACAAAATGTATCCAAATTCATAATTTGGGTGTATAAAAATAACACATAATCATATTTTCACATCCCCACAATGTTTATTTTACTAAGTATTGCGACTAAACACATTTTTTCAACTCCAATACTCCCAATTCTTCTACTGATCAATCATACAGACAAATAAATAAATATTAGTGGGCAGTGTGTATCGCGGGTCGCAGACCGCAGTCGGCGCCGCGGCCTGAACATTGTGCAACGGAAACAAACACCATAGTTCACGGAGCGATGCGTGACCGCCGCGCACGCGCCAGACACGCACTACCTGCTTATACGGACTTGGGAAACAAGGTGGGAATCGTGGGCCCCGGCACTGTGACATTTGATTAGTTTTAAGTATATTTATGTAAGTGACTTACTTGGCTACTACATTAAAAAAATATATATATAAAATATATCTTTAATAAAAGCTACGTCGTCAGTAGGTGGGCTATTCTGTATATTTTATTGCATAGGTCCGGCAAACGAGCAAGCAGGTCACCTAGTGGTAAGTGATTACTGCCGTTCATAAACATCCACAACCCGTCAACGAGCAAACAGGTCATTATTGCGTATGGACCCCCAAGATTCCACCCAAATACGTACCTGTCTGAACTATGAACCCGTATACAATAATCATCGATCATTACCCGAAGATTGATCATTTTGGTACCCCGGCGTAACCTCAGGTCCGCAATACAAATTTCGAAATAAATATTAATACAAATTGTGAACACATTTTACAGACATTTACAAATACGCCATTCTAATACATTTTGCTTCAACTGTTCGCTTTCAAATGTTATTGTTATTGCGTATAAATGTTTGCACGTAAATGGTTTGCGTAGTCAATTTCATTTTTGTTTGAACTGCTTGTTGCTCATACTTATGCGAAATTAAGGCAATGGTTTAAACATTTTACATACATAGACTCACGCTTTTTTTCCCAGAAGGGGTAGTAGGTAGAGACGCTACCAGAACACCCACATTTTGCCTTGTCTGTTCCATCCTACGGAGTGATCGGGTACAAATTCCTGACTCCGGGTTGATAATGAATAGAAAAATCAAATATCACTTTGCCCGACCCGTGATTCTAATCCGAGACCTCAGCTTTGTAATTGTACCATAGTCAAACTACGCCACTGAGGCAGTCACACAAAAAAAAAACATCTTGAACATTAGCTATCTCGGTTTACTAACTTCAAACAAGCTTGTCACAACGTAGATATTTAATTTCCCCCACACCACAAGAGTATTGGAAAATATAAATATATCAATATGCTCTAATTACTGGCGAGAAAACGCCGTGTGAACGCATTGTGAGGGTAAAAAAATCACCCTAACGACATGAGAACTTTAAGCCATATCGAAAACCGCAAGGCCAGCATTAAACGAAGATCCGAGGGTATACGACACTTCCTGCGGCGACCGCAAGAGGGCGTTATTAAAAAATTGCGTCAAGCGTGAGCTTCTTTCGTGTGCATATAGTGCCGTAAGGGGATTCAAAATTAATATGAGATCGTTATACAAGGTCAGTGCTTCAGAACTGTTTTTTGACATAGCAGTGATATATGAGTAAATGCATCACTACCCACAATACTGAAACGTTTTTCAAAGGTACAAATTTATGACGAATACCAAGTTTAAAAGTAATTGTGCCTCCAGGAGTCTAAATAACAAATCGCCACCGCCTTATGGACACTTGCCAGCGATTTTTGGGAATGCTTCACTCTTTATGTCATGAATTTTTATTGATGACAATACACAAAACATTGAAAAGACGAGCAGATAACCCATACACAATAAATTTGCCATTTGAAACGAACACTAACCAACTACGGGTTTTATACCATCATACAGGACCCTAACACCTCAGTCCCGAAGGAACCCGATCCTGGGCTAGTGGCCGCAACCGCACCGTACGTGACGCGGCCGGCAAAAAACCTTTTAACGATCCTCAGCAGAACGCGAGATTACACGCACTCGGGCCGCGCCCGCAAAAACACTACACCCTTCGACTTTCATCATCTAAGAATCTAAGCATTCGGATTGAGGGATCGAAAAAAGGTGATGGAAGCGTAGTCGGGATTTGATTGGTCAATGCCTTGTTGGTTATCCAATATTTTGGTGAATGATAAGACAAGAAAATGACAAAGAAGAGATCAAAATAGTTTTGTTTTGTATGAAAAGATTAACTTATGTATAACAGGGTACTCTAAAATGTTGATCATGGAAAGGAAATTATACAAAAAAGATTAAATATAAGCTTTTGTTCCATCGATAAGATTCGTTTAGAGTTGCTGCGCTGTAAACAGCAAAAAATAAATTCTTTCTTCAATACGGTAGTACGATATACGATCACCAATAAAACATATATTTTAATGGTGAATATTTTTACTTATACTTCACATAATCATTATTAAAGTCTGTCAAAAGCGATATGGAAAGAAATGTTGACTACAAAGAATATAAAAGACAGTGCCCGTCAACAAATAATACTTATTCCTGTTAAAAAGCCCAAGTCAAAAGCGATATGGTTGGTTATCGAAATTGTGATTATAAAGAATATAAAGCGCCGTCAACATTAACGATATAATGTATTCCAGTTGGAAACCAAAGAATTCCAGAAAGTTAAAAAAGATCGCGCCGGAATTGCGATACAAAAACAGTAAAACTTCGATCACGCGACCGATCGAAAGTGATTTATGACGTAGTAATCAGGAGCAATGCGTTTTCATTTCGTTTCAGCGCGGGGTCGTAAATCGTAATGTGTGTATGCAAATTCAGTAATGAACGGGTGGAGTGTTGCGGGATGCTTTTTTGATCTTAGTCTTTTTTATAGCGACAAAGTGCAGTGCAGATCAAGTGATAGTGAATTGCTGGAAACCGGTTTTTTATTCGGGGCTTATATTTCGTCCCACTGCTGGGCGAAGGCCTCTCCTTATTCCTCCACTTGGCCCTTTCCTCGGCGAGCGGATATGGTCAATTGAAATTAATAAATCTAATACATATAGTAAGTTCAAAGAAGGGCCAACGTAAATCTCGTTATATTATACTGGATCTCTTTATAATGAATTCCATTAATTGAATACGATTATAACATGGAAGGCCGTCGGAGGAATAACAGAATGCTTCGAGACAAATCGACTAGGATTTTATAGAAAACACAAGTCAAGTTCAAGTCACAAGATAGATGTAACTTTTAAATTCAATATTTTGCTTTAGGTAGTTAAAAACGCCAAGTTTTAAAATTATTAATAATTAATTAGTACCTAGTTTCTTTTATACTGGTTTCAATATTAACTTAGAAACTTTAAAAATTTTAAATTGCTTGCTGTACTGTACCGTATTGGTCCATATACGTCGCACTGCAGGACACGAGCCTCCTCTACAATCGAGAGTACGATTAAGAGGAGGGGGAGGGAGGGAGTGGCTGGGCCTTATTAACTATGTATTATTCTCTCTTTATTAGACCCAGGGGGTACATGCCTAAATGACTTCCCTGGAACTTGCGTAGCTTAGGGAATTACTACGCATATTTAAATGCTTCTAGAGCTGCAACTCATCATTAATTAGATTACCTCATCTAAAATGTTTTCTTACATTTTCCTTTCTTTACGTTTATTACGTTACAATGTCGCATATAAGCTCGGATTATGGAGGCTACAGAACTGAGCTCGCAATTAACTCGGGAATGCGGTTAGGCATTCATTACGTCGCGTCTGCGATTACACGCTCTTTGATTGGGTTCCTCGTGATCACACATTTTTGTCACCGCTTCGGAAATCACTGAATAATTTCGGTTTAATTATACTCGTATGTCATGTTGAAGTTATTGGAGAATTGGATGAGTATGTTATTGGCGTTGCTAATATTGTTTCTAATATAGGAGACATAGATAAGCTACCAAGTAAAGCTCTTTGAAGGAATTATTATAACAGCGTTAATTAAGTTTCTAAAGATTCATTTTTTTATTTAACAATGTCAACTGTAGCGTAAGGGATATACAATATGTTAGTCGCGTATACATATTTACAAAAATATATTAAACTAAGAGCTTCCAATCCTAGTAATCCATCATAGACATTTCTATCACCCACAATCACACTAACTCAATTCTACGCGAAACAAAACCAACTTCAATCTCGACAACACCGCCCATCAATGGAATATCTAATCACAACACGGACGAAGCATCTTGGGGAGGGAGGGGGAGGGGGAGGGGAGGTATAGGGAGGGAGGGGGAGGGGGAGGGGAGGTATAGGGAGGGAGGGGGAGGTCGTTAACCCCGAGCTGCTGAGCCGTGATTGCAGGCCGCGGTAGCTAACTAGCGTGCTACCTAGAAGATGATTAAGGGGTTCGAACCAGCGGATTTAACGCTTAGACAACGCGATGCAAATCAGGTGTTGGACTAATGGCTCGTAATTTGTATGGGGATATTGTAGGAATAGAATAATTATAGTCCTGGTGTAGGAAGATTTGTGTCGTGGATAGAAATTAGTGAGGGAATCGAACCCGAGGCCTTTCGGTTCACAGCCAGATACGAGTTACGAAAGTTGGTATTGCCATCATAAATAAAATATTTTGAGACAAAATATAGATATGATCCACAATATGGGCAAACAGTAAATAGGTTATGAAGTTTCTTCCGTAATAACAATAGCCACGGTAAAAATATTAATAAGTTAAAATATTAATGAGGATTCAAAATCATGTCCAGCGCAGTGACATGAAAAAATTAAGCTTCTCCAACCAATTAACCTAAAATACACGACTTTAATTACCCTAAAAACTCACTTATTTCCATCGCATCAACATAGTTTTTCGTCTCATACAAACACCCTCATCCGCCAATAATTCCATACCTTTAAGCATGCAATTTCTCCATCAAACAATACAGCAACCCCCAAGCGACAGAGCAAAAGGTCTCGGTTCTAGGTTGGCCGATTAATTGACGAGTGCAGGGGCACACTCGCACCGCGGTGACGGGGCCCACTGCCCCTTAACAACTCACTGTAATTAGTGAGGCGAGTTGCGAGGCGCACCTGATGTTCGCGCACCTGCGCTTGCGCAACCTGCCGCGCATCTCAAAACGTGTGGCGCAGATATGTAGGAGTACAGTGCGGTGAGTTAACGAGATTACTTTAAGATTGGTTGAATATGAGTTTATGAATGTAGTGAATTAAATTTTTTATTGTAATATTCACACAAATTTGATTAACATATGTTGCCCGAGGCGAGATTTCGCGTCAAGCATAATTTCTATCAAATATAAGAAATGGGAAATTAACCCAACGAACTGTAGGTAGTAGAAGACAAAAAAAAACAGATTAAAGGCTGAGCGTATGTATAAGAATAACAAAAAAAAGTATTGTTAAAGTGATAACAGTGTAGCATAGTTTAATTGTATCGACCATTGGTGAAGACTCGATACTTAGAACTTGCCGTACCACACACTCACTACTCATATAGATAGTCTAATAGGTTGTAATTAATTTCAGCAGCGCGAGTGGCGCGTGCATTGTTTGTGTAATCACGAGCGTTGCACTCGCCCGCGACGGATCAGTAATGCTCAGCTCATTATTTACAGTAAGGCCGATTGGCGGGAGTCGATTGAAAAATTCGACGTCGAAAAATTTTGGAGTGAAAAAAGTATTTTTTTATCCACTAAAATATGATTCGATCTACTTCATGGATGGGTTTGTAGGTACACCTCAGTCTTGTAGGTACTTAAACAATGTGAAGTAACAACTGAATGGGATTTTAATGTATCTATGAGGCTAGAGGAGTGCCAATTATACTGTCTTTTACGTGAATATTAAAGTTGCCAACGAGCCTACAATCTCTCGATAGTTGATCACGGCCATTACTTACTATTGCCCGTTTGTCGCCCTTATGTGATAAAAATCTTTTAATTAAACGAGTACTATGTTTGATCCATCAATCCTTCGAAGTTTCCGAGCCCTGATATTCTTAACGCTATCAAAAGACATTAACTTCAATAATTCCACTGAAAACGCAATTACCTCACAGTAAGACCATATTAAAGCCAACCGCATATCATAACAAATCACAAAAAAACAGACAACAAAACAGAACAGAATGAAACTTGAAAAAAGGGCATCATAAACACCGTTATCCCATAAAATAGGATTCCCTTCCTCATATTCAAAGATTACGGGTCCCGTGGGAGGGCAGCGCAATCCCGGGACCGACGCCGCATCTAATTCCCCGGGATTATCTTCCGCGTCGGCGGCTTTTGTGGCCGTGTAGTCGGCCCTAATAGACGCGATACGCAATCAGAGTTCAACGTAATGGCCGCACAACTGTTGAGGCACCAGCTTACACGCGCACGCGAACCACCCAGCCCGGCCCTGTGGCTATCACATTATTCGGTATTGGAAATGTGGGAACGAGTATTGAGTTATTTTCTTGTTTGGGGTTATTGGTGGGATAGTTTTGATTGATACCTCGTTTATAAGATAAAGGATCGGTACATGCATATTTCATAATTATATTCGTTCTGTTTCATAAACATAAAGGTATATTCAAAACTCATATTCACAGTGCAAAAGTCAGTAACTAACGTGCCTTGCATCTTAAGTATTAGAAACTACGAAGGGTTCTTCGATGGCATATCGTTGTCGATTTCTCGCACATTCCTTCATAGAGGTTATCAAGAACATTTTTAACATTTACCCAAGCTTTCAGAGATACTTAGTTATAGTAACCGAGCTATCAATTTGCTTTCCAAATACTCTACAAATCTAATAAGCTGACTTAGATCAAGACATAAAAAGACAAATATGTTCATGAAACGTCAATATTTGCTACAATTTCACATTCCCATTCGACATCGCACACCGAGAGCCTAAAAGCACTCGAACAAAATAGAAGGTAATATTACTCAGTACACAACAGTCAATTTCCAATGAGATAGATTTCGAGCCGGCCGACGTCGTATTTTCATAACTAATGAAAGACTTTTTCTAATAAAAAAGCGACGGAGGCGAGAGATCCGCTCGCTGGTATCAATCCTTCATCTCGTTAGGTGGTTTTGCATTGTAAATAAATAAACCTTGCCAACAATGCACTAATCATACCGCGAGTAATATATTTGCGTGTGGCGCGGCCCGGCTTGTGGTTGTTAGTGATGCCTTTCACGAAACTACAATTTCAAATGAGTGCTGTTTAAAATATAAAAGATCGGACGTAGTGGAAGAAAAAGTGGAAAAAGTTGTTGAGAAATGCCGCATAAACCAAATAAAACCGGTGCAAAATAAAACAATCTAGATATCCTTAATTGTAATAACAAAGCTAAGTAAACTAAGGGAGACAGAAGAAGAAGTGTTTTCTTTACACCATTACTTCACACATAATCGTAACAAAGTCAAAAGTGTGAAGCTAATAAAATGGTGCCACCCGATACAGCCACACATGAGTAATAACCACAAACGCCATAAATTACCCGTAAAAGCCCGCATTAGTGAAAGCAGTAATCTGTAACGGTGTGAAAATTAGGAATTAGGTGAAAACAATCTCATTACGTTTTATGAGTGGACGCGTGAACTATTAAATCAATTTCTATAATGGTACTAGCTCATATACGTTACACTTGTTGGCACAGAAAGTAAACTCCAATTTAAGCTATGTCTTAATACTCATTTTGTTCCATTTTGTGTAATATTTAGCTCGTTCTATTATAAAATCATTGATGTTTATATCTTCTTTATGCACATAAATCCAGCGCTTTTTTCGATCCAAAATCCTCGGTCTAGATTTATTGTATAGCCGTATGTTGCTAGCGTAATACCATGGTTTTCGTGACACCTAACAATGTAGTTAAGCTAATCCACATTCCTGAACTATCCGCCACAAGTTAATCTATGTAAATTCGGAATTAGAAAGTACATGTAGGCGTGTGTATGGGGGCACTAACGGCGGCCTCTCAGCGTATGGCAAATTGGCCTCGTGATAGATGATAGCCGTTGAAAAATATCTCAATTAATTATTCACTATTGACTCAACTCAATGCTTAAGATGTATGGAACTGTTCTTTGTTTAATTCGAATGGTTGTAAGACGAATAATGAGGTTTGGCATTCGCACAATAAAGTGCTTAACAATGGCTTAATTGATCGAGTGATTGGACGTAGACAGTTAAGTTCTTAGGTTTGATTCCTAGAAGATAGAGCGTATTTTGTTAAGGTTTTATTTGTGTTTGAATGGAAATATAAGGAAAGCAGATATCGGAGAAAATCAACAATGTTAAGCATAAAAGTATTACCAAAACACATCGAATTTGCCAAGATTTTAAGATCGGAAGATATACAAGGAATATCACAAATCGTATATAAAAATGAAAATCTTTTATCTAAAATTTAAAACCCTTGGATATAGATGCTATCTCGCCCAGGAAATAAACTAATCTTACGGAGATATTAAAAACATAGAATTGTAAATAAAGGAAGAAGAATTACAATAAGATATTTTCAAGTGACAGACCTCTAATGCCAACATATCCGCTGCACATTAAAGTCTGTTAGCACATTGATTGGTAATAGTTTTCACTTTTACACATTTCTCCGTTCAACGGCAGCGTTTATACGCGCAATAACAGCCCGTATTGTCGGCAGGTCGGCGTACTCAATCATTACAAATTGGATGAGTAGTTCATCGCGAGCGGTCAACAGCAGGTCACCGGCTCAGGGAAATCGATACAATTGTCATGACTTGGAATTAAATCTTACGACAGAAACAAACTTTTTGTTATCCATTTTTATGTAGTTTTGGCACAGCCGTAAAATATCTTATGTCGCCTGTAGCATTATGTCCGAGATACATTCCGGTGCCATACCAACCAAAAGAAAATTGAATGTCCCATTGGTCTCGGTATTGTATCAGCCCATAAACGTCCCACTGCTGGGCACGGGCCTACTCTACAATCGAGAGAATCGATTGAGAGTGGTTAGGCCATATAGTCCACCACGCTGCATTGGTCTCGGTGCCGGGATCGAACCAGTAGCCTATCATCCAATGCGCCACGAAGCTTGCTACCTTTCATGTTTTGTAATCATAATTTATGACTCACATGTATAAATAGTAAAACTTAACTTCATGAAGACGAGAATTGAAAAGTAACATTAACACAATAACTACTCAAAACTGAAGCCTACTTACTTAAATCATACAAAAACACATGGGTCGTAAACAGCGAAACGGAAAGTCTCCCATCACGATTTTCATACTAATAAATCAACTCAAAAAGGCAATATTATTTTACGACGCACTCCAGTTAATTCAATTTCCACTGCGCGCACCAACATGCCGAATAAGGACCACGAGAGATTCACGAAATAGCTGGCAGCGTCGGTCCGATGAATAATTCATTCCCTGCCGACCACATTTCGGCCCGGCGTAATGATATTGTATTGGAGATATTATCGATAAAATTGTTTTACGAGCCACGAACCATGTATATTACATTCGTTTAACTTGTGTGGCTTTCGTAATTTTGAGATTCCAGTTTTTGTGGACTTAAAGATTAAGGTTGGTTGATTTGATTGTATTTATGTTACGATAGGTGTTTAGTGCATACAATTGTATGGTTGGTTGAAATTTTTGGTTTTTCCGAAAGGTTGAAGTCTGGGAAAGCGGCTGTTCTTAAAATCATGTGCCAAATTATCTAGCGACAAGTATAAAATCGTTTTGCTAACGATCCGAAAATGAATGCTAGAAAGAAAGACAGATAGAAATATCATATTCTGATCATATCCAAGTAATATCAAAAGGTTTGCAAAACGAATCGACGGAATCGAATAAAATCCGAGTATACTACTTGAAGTAGTCTACTTATTCAACGCGCTAACCTAATACAAAAAGTGATAATACTCATTCGGAATAGCTCAAAGAGCAATTACAAAATAAAAAATGATTTTATTGTAAAAAAAGTGTGGGGTGCTTTGCAGGATATTATCAAAATAACCCTTCTAGTCATATGTGTTCATAAAATATTTAGAACTATTGATACCATGCACCCCACGCTTTTTTTACAATAAAATCATTTTTTATTACACTATTTTTAATTCAAATTTATTAAAACTTATTTTCTATTTTTTAAAGCGTATTTTTTATTTTTTTTAAACTATTATTTCTTTTTCTTTTTTTAGTCGAATGCGCCTGGTAGATTCCTTTATTGGTCTTGACGCAGACACTCCGGGTCTCAGGAAAACAAAAATCGCTAATCCTGATTATCCTAGTAAGGATAACGGGTCAAATTGTTTAAAATATTGAATTGTCATCGGTCCTTATTAAGAATGCCAAATTTCGAGTTAATCCGACGTTTTGAAGGGGGGTCAAAATCATGTTCGAAGATTCCGTTACATACTAACTAACATACATACGTCTGAAGCTAATAAAAGCGTATTAAAAAGAATTCCAGGTTATACAAGAACAAGTTTGAAGTTCATATAATAAAGTATCCAAAAATAATCCACCATAAAAAATGTAAACCATAATTCTTACTTAAACAAGTTTAACAAAGTTATGATTAACGACCAACATAATTTTTGAAATAAGGAAAACAAACCTACCTTTCTCTTATAAAGAAAGCGTAGGCAAATTGATTTCTAAACCAAACTCCATATTAGCTTTTTATGATGGCTAACCTAAAAATGATTTATTGGCGATGGACTAGAGATATTTATGTGCGAAGTGAGTGGCAGTATCGGCCGAGAATAACATAGATGCACTCGTAAACAGCGAATTAGGAAAATTTAGAACAAGGGCGAAATAATTAGAATTCGTAACCTACGATGTTGCATGATTATTATGACAAATTAGGAAGTAAAAAGACATCTTTTTTAGACGACATGTATTTTTTAGACCATTACATAGTGGTCTCTGCTGATGGCAACGAATGTTAGTAATGAATAAAGATAGAAAAGTCATTGAAATAATATCATAGACCATACACTGTAATGTCAAAATTTTGTACTGAATATTGGATCCATCAGTGCGACGTTGATGACATATTGACGTTGATTTTGACAGCCTTCGTGGCGCAGTTGGTCAGACGCCGCCTGTGAAACGAAAGGCCGCGGGTTCGATCCCCGCACCGAAACAAATATTTGTGTGATCCACAGGTATTTGTTTCGGGTCTGGGTGTTTGTAAGACCGAGAAGTCTCTCGTAGCTTCTGATACCCACGACACAAGACTCGATCTTAGTGTGGGGTCAGGACTACGTATGTGACTGTTGGGTATATTTATTTATTTTATTTATTTATATTATAGCTATCTCCCATTCGAGCATAAGTAAGTCACACCAATTTCAAATAGATTATTATTAAGGTAGCCTGATAGTATTTCCCACAATGGCGCTAACGTACACCCGAGCCTACTTTTTAAATTCACGAAGCGTAGGCGCCTGACCAAAATCAACGCATAGCCGAATTGTAATTTGCATAATTCACAGCTATGTATGTGCCTATCGTATGCGATATGCTTTCGCTTTCATGTAGTAAATCACTCAGTACTTTCAGTTGGTCGTATACCAAGAGTTGGGCTTTTGCTTTAAATATCGATCTATCTAAATCAGCCTATGCATTGCTAGAATTCTAATGATGAAAACTGTTTGAGTGAGAGTTCTTGATAAAAAATAATGATATATAAAGTCTACCACAGCAATGTGAACAAGCCTTGACAAACGTCAGCGTCGGGCTAGAAGAACTAGATGACACTGATGTACCCTTGGCGGCATATCTCGGGGACTGGAGGTGAGCGTGTCACCTTTACCATTGACCAAAAAAGTTTGGGCATAAAATACGGTTGTAGGACCATGACATAGACAGAACAGAGTAATAACAGCTGAAGCTTGGCTTAAGTGGCATGCATGAGCACTTTTGGCGAGCAGTGGACTATTAATAATGACCAAATTTTTGGCCAAATCGAAACTGAAACCATAAAATTTTCATTCCCATAATTCACAATTATCACAAAGTAAGAAAGTCGTCCAACGAGTAAAATTGATACTAGTACATTTTAACCCATACAGTGGTCCTCAAAATGTACATTCACGAATTTAGGACTAATTGCTAGTCAACGAATCTGCGACGTATTTCCCCGGGCGTGCGGTTGTTCTAAGGTTCTAAGCAGTTTGTATTTTGCATCAGGCGTTGTGACACGCGTAACATTGACCCTCGTGGGATATCCGTCAGCGATCGCGACAACGTGTAATTTCGACTAGAAAGTGTTGGCGTGGGCGCCGGGGCCCCGAAGTATACGTAGCTCGGTGATACACTTGGGATTGACGTGGGAAAGATCAGTTATTGACACCTTAACGTCAAAATTTGTCAACGCTAAAAAAATAAGGTTATATTAATCGGGATTTTTTAAAAATAAAATTCTACATCCTTATAGGGACGAATTAGCAACACTCCTGAAAAAGGTTTCACTTAAAAAAAGTGTTGAAACCAAAACAAATATCAAGCATGCCGCATATTATTTACCAAAAATACCTTTACCAACAATTTGGTCGCCTTACAAAGTAATTGCTATTTAAAAAGACAGTCCTGCACAAGGTACCAATGAACCCAGCTCAATATTTTCCATGAATTTGGTAAATAGCAACCTTACAAGCGGGATATTCTTCAAGCGACCATACCGTGGGCGGTGACCACTCACGCCTGGCGCGTCTGTCACACGCGGGCCCGCGGCTTTTCACGCACAACACTTTTACTTTCCACCGTATTATCAGCATTGATACACTTACCAACCGTATGTACGGTAATAACTTTCTAATGGATGCTGCGGTATGCGAAAAAAAAGTGTATTGTTTGATGCGAGCGTGTGCTTGCGACTTCAAGAGGTAATTCACATTAGTCTGATGTTGTTTAATAGTGACAATGTTAAGTGGCTACAATACATCTAAAGGTAAATGCAGTGCTGGATTGACGTACGAAATGACTATGTCTTGCCGGTCGACATAATTTTCGCCAATACAAAACATGCATTGACTGATCGCCGAATAATAAAATCTTTGTGATTACTGGCATTACACTTTACGTAATTTAAAATATTTAAACGTCAATATTCTCGGAAAAGCTCAATGACCCTCATACAAAAAAATCCTAAACTCCCATACCTGTTAATCTATTTAAAACTATCTACAAAAACCCTATCGAGAGTAATCTCGATAATAATTAAACATCTCGCCATCGATTAACGATTTTTTTAAATTAAATTTCGAACATACCAAGACGGAAGCCACGATCGACGTAAATCATTGAAGCAATTAAAATTGAAAGTAAATAGATTATTATCTCGAAAGCAATAAATATTCATCGATATAAATTAAAATATCGGCGCGATCAACGAAATTGTTGTTGAGCAATCATTGGTTTAATCTCATTTACTTTTGTGATTTTCTAATTTATTATTTTAATTTTTAAATCAATGTTTTTGTATTTTTTATAATAGATGTATAAAAATTCATTGCTAATGTAAGCTATTGGTAAAAATATGACAAATATGACTTCCGGTCACTGGTAGTTCATCAAGATTTTATTACCAAATGATGATTCAATGATCTGTTTAATTCAAATATTTATTGTTAATTTGTCTCTTTATTTTTGTTCATTAAAATTCGTCACCTGACTAAAAAGTTGAAACAACCCTCACCGTACAATTATTAAACACTATACAGCGTGATATTGACACCCCCGACATTAAATTAAACCATGTGCATCGCGTAGTAAGGGATATTATTTGCACGCATAGGAATTGTCGTAGAAGGAAAAACTAAAAAGTTGATTTTTCAAACAAATTATAAGTCAAAATAATGACATTAAAGTTAAACATCCCATATTTAGACTTACCTGATATACAGCGCCCGCACGGAGCGGAGCGGCAACATCGCAATATTCCCGCGTTTATGAAAACAGCCTGACCCGCTAGCACGGGCGGCGCTGCGATCGCGGGAATTATCTTCCCATGTTACATATTTTTCATAGTAATCACACAACACTTAAATACATAAAATTAACTTATTCAAATTGTTATGTTTTATGCACCAAATCTCTCACGATATGTTCTGAGGGCCATGACGGCGTTTTTATTACACTCACCATACAACAACACCATATCTGTGTATTCCACAGTACTATAAGTATTCGTCATTGTATTAAGAATAGAAAATACAATAATACTGAACAACTTAAATCTACAAAAACTAAAAAGTACTTATAAACACTAATACGAACACTTAAATAATAAAAAGAACACTTAAACTAACAACTAATAAAAAGTACTTAATTGCAATATGTGTCTCTATCTCTTAAACACTTATTCACTCACTTGAACACAAAATACAAATAACAACATAATTTATAATACTATCAAAATGGCGATTTCTGCGCGCGCGCGTTTTTGTTTACATTACTAATTGAACGCAGTAAACCGAACACTGAGCGTGCCGCCGCGCCGGCCGCGCCGCCATACATTAGGATTTGCTAAAAGTTGAAGATCCCTAAGGATTGATTGGATGGATTGGTTGATGCAGTAATTACGTAACTGGATTGGACAATAGTATTTAAAATGAGATACTCTGATTGGCGTAGAAAAATACTTTATGTGATTGGAAGTTTAAAATAAGAGCCGTGACTACAATATCTTGAAATCGATATCGATTATTTGTAGTTTATTCAAATGTGTCAACTTTACTTTTCGAAGCAATTTTACCCGTAAGTAGTTCATTAATAAAATAAAACAGTCTACAGCAGCGAATGCATACGTGTATTTTGTATAAAATTACGATTTCTTAAAGTGGTTTACTTTGGAAACATTAAATATTGTCAAGTTATTGTCATTTTCAGGAAATGTAGTCAGATAACTTTGTAAAGTTTTTTTTTTTGTTAAGAGGAAAAGCTTTTTGCTCCCCTTTCGATACCCCGGGGAAGCCGAGAAAGGTAAATCAGTGTCTCTGGCCTTCTAGCCCTGTACAAACGCGTATATTGTAGTCGAGCTGGGTCCCTAGCAACACCTATAACGCCAGCATATCATTATGCTAAAAACCCTCGATGACCGGTTGGGTTTTAATTATTGAAGATGTTCTAAATTATTAAAACCAACCGTAAGAAATAAAAACGAAATACCATGATATTTCTGACATAGTATTAAGTTTCCAGTCAACTCAAATTAAATAATATGAGTGATAAAAAATATCGATTAAGTGTCCTCGGATAATTTCACAACACTACTTCAAAAATGTTTCGTATGCTGTCACTTTCTTATAATTATACTTCCTCCAAGGGCGAAAAAGGGACAGCATATTATGATATAAAAAGATGTACAATCTGGCAACAAGTGATTATAGTAAATGCAAAGTACAGAAGGGACATGGCGCGTTATGATACGTTTACGTAAAATTGTTTTGAAAATGTTAAATTGAAATATTGCGTGTTGGATTTAAACATTACTTGAAATTGAATGCATATTGTTTAAAAATAAAGCTGAAATAAATTTTATTCTTGTTGCATAGTTTTATTCACGTATTTTTATTTGGACCGATTGTCACGTGCCGAAGAATAGTTTTTTTTTGTTGGTCGATAATTACGATTACAATTAAAGTTTTTGTATTGTGCAATTAAAATGCCTTGTATGTTTGACCGATATTCAAGAAACCTGTTAATCATTAATGTGTATATTGGAATTTGAGAGTGCCTAGTAATTAGTGAATGTATTTGATTAAATGCTTACTAAAAGGTGAACTATTAAACCCCAGTTAATCATTAGTACTTACTTATAAAATAACGATCATTCATTATGTTCTAGACTACATTAATAATAATTATTGTAGTGTAGAACATATTGAGTGATCTGTATTTCGCCAAGTTTTATGTTTGCGAGGTCAAAGTCCTTTGTCAGCTGAGCGGCAAAACTACTCGTGCATGTACAGAGTGATCGAAAATTGCGAAATACAAAATCGTGATTTTTGTCAAAACTACCAGGTGGATTTTGATGTAACTTGGTACAATGTTTCCTGGGGTGGTCACGAACATGTGGACAAAATTAAGTAACAGATGTCAATATCACGCGGTATATTCTACGAGTTGTTGGAAAATAGTTCAGTTGTCTTCTGATTGTGAAATTAAGCGGTAGTGCCTTAAGTGGTTTGTGAAACAAGTGAAAATAAAAGGAAAATATAACTGTGGTGTATTATTTTTCTTCAGTTCAGAAGTGGGATAACGCACGTAAGTACCGCTTATAACCTCATATTTTGGAAATAGGCTCATTATAATTTACATAGTAGCTTTGCTTATTTAAATACGCATTGGTTATATTTGGCATCTGCAATTTTCAAGAAGCATTACGCAAAATTCATTTTACAAGATACTAAAGGAATATTTGTTATCTGAACTCTATATCATGAACAAGTTTAACAATATAAAAAAAAATGATGTCGGGAATAATGTCTAACAGTATATTTCAAATCGACCATTTGAATAAATAAATTGAAGGATTTACACGAGGATAGACATAATTAACTATCTGCTTACATGAACAATACAAACCAAATGTTTTAAATATTTATCTACCATAGTTCAACTTGTAAGTAAGATTGCTATTTACTGAACGGCTGGAGCTATGAAACTTTTATTGTGCATACATTAAGCGTTCAAGTGGATTTTAAAATGGTTTAGATTTACAAATTCATACATTAACATACCTACTTATTTATAATTTGTTCCCTGTCATTTGATTGCTGGAAGACTAAAGCATAAGTTCATGTTTGTTTTTTTTACATACCTACATGTGTGTATTATTTAAAAGGAGTATGATTTCTGTCCGTATATTTTTGTTATCAGGTCCACATTAAATGGATAGTAACGAGGATGGCGAAAGATTTCGGAGTTCAACGAGAGCGATGTCTCCGGTGCTGGGTCAACCCAATCATCGCCGTCTGGTGACGCCAAGGCGAAACGATACACACCGTGCTCGCAGTCGTAGCCAGCATCGCTGGGGTCGGGGTTGTTCCAGCCGCAGCCGCGTTCGTACCCGTAGCCGCAGCTCACGCCGCAGGCGCAGGTCAAGGTCAAACGTTCGCAGCCCAAGCAAGAACCAAACAAGCAGAGAACGTCGGAGTCACAATCCGAGGTCAAGATCAAGACATCGCACCCAGATGTCATCGATCGATCATCAGAGAACAGAACATCCCAGTTGCAGTCGAAGCTTTCGTTCGCGAAGCAGAAGTTCCGGTACTCGTGAGTCTCATATAATATCAAAATTTACTGATATTCTCGACAGAGTAGCTAACAGAGGACGCGAAAAGTTGAGTAACTTTAATGTTGTTCCGGAATTTGATCCGGCCTCTAAAAATCAAAATATTACGACATGGCTTCATAAAGTCAACGAAATTGCTATTATTTATGGTTGGTCGGATCCGCAGATAATTCATAATACTATACCTAAACTTGTTGGGAATGCAAAAAGATGGTATGAAGGTCTCACTACCATAAATTATAACTGGAGCGAGTGGCAAGAGAAGCTTAAAGCAGCATTTCCAGCTGACGAAAACTATGGGCAAATGTTAACTGATATGCTAGATAGGCGAGCCAAATTTGGAGAATCCTTAGAAGATTACTATTATGAGAAGATTGCTTTGTTGAACAGATGTGGCATTAATGGAAAAAGAGCTGTAGAGTGTGTAATATTTGGCATAGATGACAGATCGGTAAGACTAGGAGCTGAAGCAGCTCAGTTCAATGATCCTGACAAACTCCTAGCATATTTACGAAACGTGAAAAACACAATTAGGCGACACGAGCCTCAGAAAACATTTACGAAGAGGACAACAAGTAAGGATTACAAAACGCCTTTTATAAATAGAGTAAATAGCAAGTGTTATAATTGTAAAGAAGAAGGTCATGTTATGAGTAAATGTCCAAAGCCAATTAAGAAATGTACAAACTGTTCCTTAGTAGGCCATGAAGCCAACGAGTGCTACCGCAAAAAAGAAGAGTCTATAAAATCGGTCTTAGAAATTTCTATTGCTAACTCTCAGTTAAACGATAAATATGTACAACCTGTAAAAGTTAATGGTCACGAAAAGCTTAGTTACATAGATTTCGGGAGTGAATGTACCCTTATTAGGTATAGTGATGCTGTAGAGTTACTAAAAAATTGGGATAGTTCCAGTTCCATAGCAATGAAGGGGTTTGGTGGAGCAATAGTCCATGCCATTGGCAGTAGTTCCGCTGCTCTAGAGATCCAAGATGTTTCAGTCATAGTCAAATTAATTATCGTTCCAGATCACATTTTAAAATATCCTTTGCGGATTGGTCAGTCGTTTACCGATTCTCCAGGGATAAAGATTATTAAAACAGATGACGAACTTATCATCTGCCGTGAAAATAGGGACCTAGTTAAACTCCATGCAGAGGAGAATTGCTCCATCAGACCAGGGGGTTCTTACATAGAAGTCTATTCATCACCCGAGATAACGGGCCCGATACTTGTTATTGAGAGCCATAGGTCCATACCTAGTCATGAACATACAATAGAGGGAGGTGTTTACTCATTAGACAAAGGCAAAGGTGTAGTGTTTGTTGATAATATTTCTTTAAATATTGTTGTCTACAACAAAAATCAACTTATAGCAAGAGGCCAGGTTCTGCAAATACGTGAATTAGATTACTTGAACGTAAATAAGATTGATATTAACAATGATAGTTTAAGTCCTTTTAGTCTAAATGACGTATGTTTGGATAAGTCTTTAACTTCAACTGAACAATTAGAACTTTTGGAAGTAATTAATCGTTATCGGTCTTGCTTCGCGACCAAGTTGTCGGAATTAGGTTGCACGAGTATTGAAAAAATGAACATAGATTTAAATGACTCACAACCAGTAGTATACAGACCTTATAGGCTGTCGAACAGCGAAAAGCAGGAAGTTAGGAATATGACTGATGAGCTACGTCAATTTGGTATAATAAGAGAATCTTGTTCGCCTTTCGCCAGCCCTATAATTTTGGTGCAGAAAAAGAACGGCGAAAAACGCCTTTGCATAGACTACCGGGCATTGAATAGAAAAACTATTAGGCAGCACTACCCTTTGCCGCGAATTGAAGACCAAATGGACAGGTTAGCAGGGTTTAAACTTTATACAACATTAGATCTTGCATCAGGATATTACCAGATAGAATTAACCGAACATGACAAAGAAAAAACTACTTTTGTCACGCCTGAAGGTCAGTTTGAATTTAACCGGATGCCGTTCGGATTAACAAATGCTCCAGCTGTCTTTCAGCGGACAATTAATAAGGTTCTCGGTAGTTTGAGATACGATACCGTAGTAGTATACATGGACGATATATTAGTCCCTTCAGTCTCTTTTAAAGATGGTTTGGCAAAACTAGAAACGGTCTTTGACAAAATCCGTAACGCTGGTTTAACTCTGAAGCTTTCCAAATGTAAATTTTTCCATTCAAAAATCGAATTCTTGGGTTTCGAGGTATCCGGAAATGGTATCAGGCCTGGTGAAGGAAAAATAAGTGCTGTGGATAGGTTTCCCACCCCCAAAGATGTTCATAATATAAGACAATTCTTAGGTTTAGCTAGTTTTTTCCGACGGTTCATTAAAGACTTTGCTCTTATAGCACGACCATTGACCCAATTACTTAAAAAAAACAATCCTTGGGTGTGGGGAAAAGAGCAAGAAAATGCCTTTCTCCAACTGAAAGAGAAATTAATATCTCGACCAATTCTAACTTTATATGACCCAAATGCTACTACTGAGTTGCATACTGACGCGAGCAAACACGGGGTGGGTGGAATGCTGTTACAAAAACAAAAAGACAACAGCATGAAACCAGTCGCTTATTTCAGTAGACGTACTTCACCAGAAGAGCAACATTTTTCATCTTATGAGTTAGAGACCTTAGCCGTGGTTAATAGTTTATCAAAATTTCGACCTTACCTTATAGGAATAGAGTTCACGATAATTACCGATTGCAATTCGCTAAGGGCTACTTTTACCAAAAGAGATATGATACCTCGTGTTGCTCGCTGGTGGAGTATGATTCAAGAGTTTGATTTTGATATTAAATATAAACCGGGATCTTCAATGAGCCACGTTGATGCTTTAAGCCGAAACCCCGTACAAGACGAGATCCCTAGTATCGGGTTGGGTGGTTTACAGGTTTATCATATAACAGTAGATTGGTTAGCAACAGTCCAAATGAGTGACGATGAAACTCAGAGAATTAAACAAATTTTAGAAGAAAATGAATCTAGTACTTTAAAATATATTAAACAAAATTTTGCCTTAATACAAGGATTAATTTACAAAATAACTGATGAAGGGCTTAAGTGGTACGTACCAAAAGGTGTACGTTGGCAAGTGTTAAAATTTTGTCATGATGATATAGGTCATTTTTCATACGAAAAAACCCTTGATAAAATAAAAGCTAATTACTGGTTTCCTAAAATTAATAAAGTGGTAAAAAAGTACTGTCAGGCCTGCATTCAGTGTGCACATGGAAAGGTACCGGGAGGTAAGAAATCGGGGTTTCTTCATCCTATACCAAAAGTGTCCGAACCTTTCCACACATTACATGCCGACCACCTAGGCCCCTTTAATCAGAGTAAAAAACGAAATAAATATATTTTAGGTATTATCGATTCCTTTACCAAATTTATTATTTTAAAACCAGTTAAAAATACAAAAACCAATACTACTATTTCAGCTTTTAAAGAGTATTTTAGTTTGTTTGGGGTTCCTATTAGACTTATAACAGATAGAGCTACTACTTTTACAAGTTCCAAATTCAACAGTTTTTTTATCAGAAAAAGGTATTAAACATATCTTAAACGCAGTTGCTACCCCCCGTGCAAATGGACAAATAGAACGTTACAACAGAACTGTATTAGATTCTTTGACGTCTATTATTCACGACAAGGACGAAAAACTATGGGACGAATACTTGTTACAAGTTCAATGGGGGCTTAATAATACAATCAATAGATCGGTAGGTAAAACACCCGCTCAGTTGTTATTTGGATTACGGCTCAGAGGGCCAACCGAAAGTGGATTATCTGTGGCAATTCCAGAATGTGATGACATAATCACTGGTACAATAGAAGAAATCCGAAACGAAAGCCTCGAAAAGATTAAATGTGCTCAAGACAAACAAAAGCAAAAATTCGATAGATCAAGAATTCTCCCGCGACAATTCACTGTTGGGCAATTGGTACGGGTTGAAAGAGAAGTGAGTGAAAAAGGAAAAAGCAAAAAGTTGATAGCCAAGTGCTTGGGTCCTTATCGGATCACGAAAGTGCTACCAAATGATCGATACGAAGTTGAAGATACTGCAATTACTAAGAAAAAGGGTAAACAAAAATATGTGGGAGTATACTCAGTGGATAAAATTCATCCTTGGTTAGTATACCAACCTGTTGATGAAATAGATGATGATGAGGATAATATTTTAGAAGAATAAGACCTATCGCAAAGTTGTAAATCTTATTCATCCGCACCTAGTATTCTATCCAAGTTCAGTTTAGCTCAGTGTAGATTTTTCTTTTCTGTCCTTTAAATAATCCGTTAGTGTTTTAGTATGGTATAGGAAGACACAGCAGTGTTTTAGTATGGTATAGGAGGACACAGCAATGTTTTAGTATGGTACAGGAAGACACAGCAGTGTTTTAGTATGGTATAGGAAGACACAGCAGTGTTTTAGTATGGTATAGGAAGACACAGCAGTGTTTTAGTATGGTATAGGAAGACACAGCAGTGTTTTAGTATGGTATAGGAAGACACAGCAGTGTTTTAGTATGGTATAAGAGGACACAACAGTGTTTTAGGATGGTATAGAACTATTAATTTAATTGTATGTGTTGCGTTCACTTTAAATCTGTGTAAATTAGAATATACGAATTTACTATAATAACTACAAATTGAAAACAAATGATAAATACGAGAAATCCATACGGATTGGATAATACATGGATTCTGATTATTATATAATAATAAAATGTATATTTTAGAATGTATCACGAGGACGCGACCTTTTAGTCAGGATGGACGAATGTAAGCTATTGGTAAAAATATGACAAATATGACTTCCGGTCACTGGTAGTTCATCAAGATTTTATTACCAAATGATGATTCAATGATCTGTTTAATTCAAATATTTATTGTTAATTTGTCTCTTTATTTTTGTTCATTAAAATTCGTCACCTGAGTAAAAAGTTGAAACAACCCTCACCGTACAATTATTAAACACTATATATTTATTCTACGAGTTGTTGGAAAATAGTTCAGTTGTCTTCTGATTGTGAAACTAAGCGGTAGTGCCTTAAGTGGTTTGTGAAACAAGTGAAAATAAAAGGAAAATATAACTGTGGTGTATTATTTTTCTTCACTAGGTATTTATTAATTTATGTAAAATGAAATAAAACATCTTTGAATTTAGAAAATATGCTTGAAAGTTACAATACTTAATTCGAAATTAATGAACAAATTTGTGTATTGGATATATCTGTAGACTGTATGAGTTTGTATTTATAATTTTCCTTACATAATGTAATCCTTGTTATTTCGTACCCATTTTATGAGTCATTCACGATCCTCCGCCAAATGTATCGAGTTAATTACCTGAAACAAAAGATTATTTCATTAGTTACATTGCCGATTTGCACAATAAAACCTTCATTTTAATTTCTGTATGAAACATTACAAATACTTGTAATATATTTTATCGGTAAGACAACAATTTTGTGCATGCTGCAGAAATGTTTTTGAATGCAGTGACGGCAAGTCTTTTATAAAAAATCCGAATTTTGGGCATATCTAAAAATATATCAATTTTCAATTTACTTCCTGTTAGAGCAACGGGGCACGCCTGCTATTTAATAAAACATATTCCTACAAACGATAACCATATCTCGCGGAACTCAATACATTACTTTTAATATGAAGAGAGCCGATGTACTCATTTCAGGAACCCTAGGAGCACAAAAGCGGTATTAACGATACCAACATCCTATGACGATACTAATAAAAATAAACTCAACACACGCCGCAGTCACCAGAGGTAACATCTCATTCGGAATCGTAACAAGAATGCAGTTGGACGACATTATGAAACATATTATTATCTATTGGTTTATATTAAAGTAATAAATAATAATAAAACGTATGAGATATGGTTGCGTGAGGCACGCTACCGTACACTCGCCACGCGGGCCCAGGTTGGCACATGTTTCCATTGTACCACGACATGGCTGAACTAAATATCCTGTAGAATTGTTCTTTCCAGAAAGTTTTAATGCCATACCAGTGCAGCGATTGGGCCGAGAATTAGGGGCGCCGCCCATTAAACGTGTCACATCATGAACTCTATGTAAAATATTGCGTCCATCCGTGTTTTTCAGGAGAGGATAACTACGTCGTCGGATGTGACGGTTTAGTCTTTATTACGTCCACCTGCGAGATAAATCTCTCGCCGATGGATACTGTATCTGGACTGCATTGCATTATTATTATTTTAATTTATTTACATAATTCATTGTAAACCACAAAAAAAAGCAAAATCAGTTAAAACTATTGTCAGGCAAGTCACCTTGTCGTGCCAGTATTTAAAAAAAAAACGATCTATTCTGTAAGTACCTTGTCATGAATCCAAGAACTTTTATGTAGTCTTTAAAAATATTGCCATGTCGCTTGATGATACTACCAAATATGCAATTTGCCATTAACGGATAATGATTTCCATTGAATTTTCATATAAAGTATTTAACCAAGGTGACGATTAAATTGCCATTCATTGGAAGTAAGTGCGCATTTTATACCAATAATAAATAAATACACCCAAACACATATTCGTATTCCCGACCTTAAAGTAAGATAACTGTTTTGTGGTACCTATCAGAAATAAAAAGTATTTCGGTCTCCTACTTTTTTCCACGTAATACAAATCTGTGGAACTAATTGCCAACAGCGGTAAAACATACATAAAACCCGGCGTCCATAAAAAAACGAGCGTATTCCCACCTTAAAGGCCGGCAACGCATCTACATGCACTATGGTGTTGCAGATGTTCATGGGTGGCGGTGATCAATTACCATGATCATGTTAAATCTGCATACTCTCTAAGTTTTTCCCTTTTCTCTATAGCAAAAAGTATGCTACGTATCAATAAATTTCTAAATTACTTTATTCATACTCCACTAACAATCCTGACTGCACTCGCAGATAATTTATGCAATTCGACGCCATGACATTGCGATATCTAGTCCACTGATGACGTCACAGAACGACAAACGCCCTCAATTTAACCGTCAAGAGCACAAGAAAACCTGTCGTGCGTCCAAATGACGTTATCTGCACAACAATGGACACAGACAAGGCCGTCCATTACGATGCTAATCTATGCTTTAGGTTTGAGTAAAACGGTTCTGCGGATTACTAGATGCACGACTTATGACGTTGGACAATGGGCATGTATCACGCGCCCTCTCTGATGCAAATCGCTCTTTGATAGTATTGTGCTGAGAATCTCTCGCCACTGGAAGGGTATAAAACTGTGCCACTGTATTTTCTGGTCATCTATTTTTGTAAATCGAATATTGCTTCATTGCTAGATTTTTTAGTATTGCCATCATCAGCCTATGTACATATATCAGTTCATAGTTGAATGAAAGCATGTTCACTTGCAACTTTCCGAGTATGATTTTGAGTTCAATTCAGCAACAGAATATACCAAATAAGCGACTTAAAAAAACATATTATATTAATATTGTATCTTTATTAAAAGTAACTAAACAATTTCTTAAAAACAAAAACACTGTATCTAAATTACACTAAAAATTACAGAAAACTTAAAATAATTAAAAATAAATAAAAGCAAGAAAGTTATTCCTCAAAGATAAAATGCTTCACAAATAATATTCATGCTAATGGGGCTGCTCTGTTCTGGAGCATCTTTTCTGGCCATTTCCTCTTAACGAAATCTGCTAGTGAGCTTAAATTGATCGTTTTTATCTTAGTAGGTGGTCCGGCAAACACATTAGCCAATTCATTTAAGAGATCATCGTCCAATGGAGCGCCGGAATCTTTCACTACAATCAAAAAATCTTTAACTGTCATTATACTCTCCTGTTCAGCTAGTTGAAGAATCAACATTGCGAAATCAATCTTATTTCTTTTTTGTTTCTGGCAAAGGAAGTCTGCTCTGCGTAGGAGCAGATCCCTCATATTGGGGCCAACAGGCTTGAAATAACCAATGAGGCCTCCATAAGTCGTTTCAAATGTCGTTCGACTTTTCATCATTTTAACAAACTTTAATAGTGCCAAGAATTTTGGATCAACGAAAACGTTCTCCATAAGAAGTTTTTTAACTTTCACTGCTGGCGATGTAAATTTCGACAAAATTTCCATGGCATCCTCTGGTGTCATCGGATTGTAGGACAGGTCTAAAGTTACTAGCTTCTTAGGTTTCATTATATTTGCAGCAATATTTTTGATTGCTTCACCATTCAGCCGGTTGTAGCCAAGATCTAAGTAGCGCAGATTAGGAGCTTTCATGGTTCTGCCAATGGCCATTCCAGCTCTAGGCCCGGACAGACCGTTCCAAGCTAAATTCAAATACTGAAGTACCTTATTATCCCCGAGGTTAGTCAAAAAATCAAAAGTACCGATCCCAGATATGAGGCTGTTCCAGGATAGATCAAGGAAGACAAATTTATTATGGGTCTCTAAAGCCTCTGCTAACATACCCGCGCCCTTTTGTCCTATGTTGTTGTAACTTAGGTGAAGTTTCTGTATATCTATTCCTTGGAATATAGCTTTACTTAAGTATGCCATTCCTGTGTCTCCTAATTGGTTCTTATTCAAATTCAATTCCCTCAAACCTCTGTTTAGCGGCAGAAAGAAGAATATTCTCTTTGCTCCGGTGGCTCCTATGCGACAGCCAGATAAATTCAGTTCTTGTAGCGCCGTATTAGTGACGAGCATCTCTCCTAAGTGGTAACACGCGTCTTCTGATAAGAAGCTATCTGATAGATTTAGGATCTTAACAATTGTGTTGTAACGTAATGCCATGGACATGCAGCGTACTCCCTTAGGGTTCACTAAATAATATTTTAAATCAATCTTATCTTCCACCAAGCCTCTGTGAAATATTCTCACTGGGCATTGGTTCATTTCGTCACACAAGGCTATGTATAATTCCTGTCCATCGTCAGTATATATCTTTGGCATTTCGGGTTGTAATAAGGCGGCAGCTATGCCAGGGTCTTTTACAGACGGGTAGTTGAAGTATGGATGCGTCGCTATCCCGCTGAAAGACATGGGGATGTACTTCGCACAGACATTACCACTGCCCGGGTGGTAAAGGCCTTGTTCGTACAATAGCATTTTCTCATTGAGCATCGGTTGTGCAAGGATAAGGGAGGACCACTCCTCCATCGGCGGCTCTTCCGAGCTCTCGTCATCATCGGCAACGAAAAGAGTTTCCACTGCTGGTTCTTCATCTACTGCATAGGATTCTAAAGACATGCTTACGCCTGATCAAGTAAAATAAATTCTAAAAAAATATCTCTTAGAAAACGAATTTCGCTGACTTTGTCAATGACATGTCAAATTGCAATCAAACGACTCTAAACGGCCGCAGTACATGTAGATTTTATAAAAATAGGTTTTATGCACATCCATAAAAAAGCATCGTTTTAATCGACAGTGTTCGTTGCAGACAAGATTTTACGGCCGTGTACGGGCACCGATGTTATTTTGCTAACTAAATAAAAACATAGTTCTCTCGTTCGGCGCAAACTATTTAAATTTCAAAGGCTTGTGGTTTAATAATTGAAATTGCTAACGCGGTCGCCGGGACGCACGACGATTTTACGATTCCTTAATTACTGCGCTACTTGTGTTATGGGAAATTAAATATACGAGTAATTGACTTTATGTGTGTTTAGTTTTTATACTTAAATGAAATTGCGGTTTAAATATTAGTAGCCCGGAGCATCGGATTGAACATGGTCGGTGTTGATTAACTCCGCACAATACATGTATGAACTAGGTCCAGTTGATTGAGATATAATTTTGCAGCAACAGACGTTAACAGTTGGGATTTAAAATTGAAAAGTGATGTTATTATTTCAATTAACTTTAATGAGAGAATGAATGAATGAATGTAGAAGAAACAATTTGATACAAAAAATAGTGATGAATAAAATAAGACGTAGTTTCAGATCCCATCATTTATGTATAACAATACTTCCGAGTTTTTTTTGCATCGATTGACTTAAATTGTACATCTTAACTATTTCTACCATAGATACACTTACATTATATACACACGGTCTGTGTTTTCCACGATATGCAATAGAGCCATAATAATAAAAAAAATGGAACAACGCATTTAACATTGCTCTAATCCTTTATTTAGTAAATCAACATTCGCTAACCTCTTCTTTACAACGAATGCTAACCAACAAATCAAGTTGCAACAAAGAGGTGCAGACAACAAGTGACTGAGAGTTTGGAATCTCGGAGCCGCGTGTCGTGGAGTGCCAAGTGAAAGTCCTCCCGGGGCAAGACGGAGGCCAAGGCCAATATGCCAGATACCGGGATAAAGCACATTTACACGAACCTACTATTATTTACTGCTTGTGTTCGTTTTAGAAGGTAAAGTTGCCTTTGCATCTGATACGCGAGGAGAAACAATGTTAACCGCGTTTCAGCATTTTCACTTGATCGTAATCGTTATGCCGGCACTGATGATGTTTAAGATTTTTAAGTTTTAAGGGCTTGTTGGTCATGACCGTTGATCAAGGTTTTAAATCTTTGATTATAGATAAGGTGGCAAATTAAATGCAGGAAATGTTAATTAAAATTAATTGTTCATAGGCGGGGGTGATCATTTATCATCAGGTAAACCATTTGCTCGTTTGTCCCCTATGATATATATATAAAAAAAAACAATAAATTTTCTATACCTTAGGGCACATAGAAGATTGAGAGCACTATTAAAACGCCCAACATAAATATGTTTCTTGCACTTCTTTTATAAGTCTAATACCCTTCAATTACATCGCAACACGGCGTACAACATAGCCGCGCGCGCCCAGGCCGTCGAACTTCAAGTTTAGAGATTCCCAAACGCGCCTTAATTGGCGCCAACTCGTTTTTGGTACGGAATTTTTATTCATGAATACTTGCGGCCCCCTTTGCCGCGTTAGGCACCTTTCACATTAGCGATTTAGCCGCGCGGCGCGGCCGGTCACGCGATTACCCGCCGTTTTGTACAAATCAAAGAACCCTTTCCATTCTCACCGTTTTGCTTACAATTAAGTTTATTTTTGTGCATTGACACGCGATATTAATGGTAATCGCTTGGATCCCAGCTCTAACGCGCGACCCACTGGTCTCTTTACTAAGGATGTACTGCTCGGTGAACTCGGTATGCAGAGGGTTTCTAGAGTTGTAGTTATACTGCAATTAAATTTAGATAATACAAATACTTGTTGATGACACAAACATTTGTCTCGCTGCAACCTACGTACGGCCACTCAGATAGTCGAACACCAATATTTTTATCAAAATATTTGAATACGTATTAACTACACAATCCTCCGTCAGTTATTGCATCAGTTATTACCTCCAAGCGATTTTGCATTGCGTATAAAAGGTCTCTAATCCTTTATAAGGGCTGTACATGTCCCGGACGTGCGCACGCGCCGCCCCGCTCTTGGCGAGTGAGCAATTAACGTTGGCTTTTTGGACCATTATTCGGGAACATAATATATTGTCAGGGAGCGGGCGAGTCACATGTCGATGTGTACACGTCGTCATGATTTTTAGGGTTCTGTAGGGGTCGTTGAAAGATATTTAAAACAGTTTTGTATGGCTCAGTAGCCGTCTTAAACACGCTAAAATCGGTGGTGGGACGAGAACCTGCGGTTACGTTACATAGAGTTTTATACGATTAACAAAATTTTCTAATCTGGGTTTTATGACACCATCATTGTTTGTAATAAATACGATAGATGACGCTTATCTTACTGAAGCTTCAAGAGATTGAATAATGTATTTTCCTCGTTCCCTAAATTTACATCACACCACTATTTATGTTCTCATTAAGATATATTATGATAATAATAATAACAAAGGTTATTATCGCATTTATTTTTTCCATTTTGTTTTATTAACCATTAAATTCCAAAAATTGCCTGGATCTCTAAAAATAAAATGTGACTGTTCCGTACCACTTACACTTAGCATTTTTTTGCTTCGAACGTGCATTTCGTTGCTGCTTTGACAATCGAATGTTCGCGACTTTTATGGACCTGTACGTTTTGTTGGTTAGCGGTCTTGCTACACATTTCTTATGCGCATCATATTGGAATGAATTATCCCTTACCACAACCACGAAGTATTGGGAATAATGTGTACCGTGCGCCCGATTCTTGCGCGAAATTTTTAAGGAACAGATTTTGTAAAATACTACATTTAACAGACGATTTTTGCTAAAAGATTATGCAAGTCACAAATTCTAGTTTGAGCTTTTTTATATGTATTTAAGGACTGCCTTGGTTCGTGTTATATGCTCCAGTCTTTGAAGTCATAAGCTTGAAGAATACTGGTTACCAACTTCCTATAAAGCCAATAAGTTACTGATCAATTTCAAATTCATCTCCGAGACGTGGATCTCCTGAGCTTCCGCTGAGGATAGTTCACACACAACTGACATTAAGTTATTATCTGTTTTGACCTTCATTCAAACAATAATTTTATAGTGTGTACACACCACATGCGTTCCCACAAATAAACTTTATAAATCACCGCGCGCTTTCTTCAAAGATCAGCTTTCATTACAAAACCAAATACAGTTTATCTGGGCTCTGTAAATTTTCAAGAGAAAACAATGGCCAACGCCTTTCCATTTCTCTAAATCAAATACAACAGTGTGAGGTCCCCGCGATACTCTTTAATACGACAGTCCCGGTAATAGGTATTAGGTAATATCTTATAAAAAGGGTTATATTTTATTTGATGGTAAAATATAATATGTTATCTCCCAAATATAATCTCCCATCTGTACAAAATGGTGGAAAAACGTTTTACGATGCTTTTTTTTTTAAATTAGATAAATATTTATCAATTGATTAAAACTGAGCTTCAATTTTTAATGGACCGGAGATATGAAAAGACATTCGATATTCAATTTTTTTAGTTGCAAATCGCCGTTTACATTTCTGCGCTTCAACTATCAGTGCCAAGTGGCCAGCATTTGAGTGTCCCGTTATTCACTACATCCGTGCTTCGGTACACCGAAGCGCTTCTATCCGGGAACATCCACGGCCGTAAACCAGGCCTCAGTTATGAGAGGTGGTGTCAGCGATCAGGCGCGCCGCTGAATTATGGACATGCGCCGCGCTCAAGCGATTTATTGCTATTAGAACGAAGCTCTGCAGCGGCTGCGTGTACTTAGTAGGTTTACAGCAAATTAATTGTTCACTACATTTGCTTTCTTATAGTTAAAGGAATAGTTTTTATCTGTAAAATACTGGCCTAAATTTTGGAGGAAAGCGAAATTGTACAAGACATGTATATGAAAAATATTCTTTGAAAGATTTAAATATACTTTAAGTATACTTTTTCACGCTTTGAAAATCACATAGAATTTTACTTACAAAGGCACATCATAAAAACGACTGGAAATCGTCCAAAACAATCTAAATCCTAAAATCCTTGGATACCAAAATTTATAACACGAGTTCATTCTCATAATGCCACTGGTCAAGGGCAACCAAAAGCGGGGCCTGAAGTACCCCATCCCAAACGGTTAAATGCCGATCAAATTACAAACAATAAGGTCGTTTTGACCAATTAGCCGTGCGCACCCGGCCGCTATCAATTATAATGCACTAATCTGTTATCTGTAATGGGCGGGCACACCGAGCAGCCATTGTTGTGCTTGTGTAACTGAATGAGCGTTTAAAATATTTGTAGCTAATTATTCAAGGTTAATATTATGGAGATAAGATAGTTGAGGGTTAAATCGGGCTTCGCGCCTTGGGAATGGAGGAAGTGGAGCTTATTGTTTTGGTGTCGCGGTTGTGTGGGTTCGATTCTCGTGTTGTTCACTTTGTGTTATAACATTGGATTCACAAATGATTCGCTGTGTTAGTGTAAAGGTTATGTGTAGGATTGTAATCGTGAAGTTTCGAGTTCCAATCCCCCGTCAATCAATATTTTTTTACGGACCAAAGAAGGAAGTAATGAGAGACTATATGGGCTATTCCTCTGGTAATTTACTCAAAGTATTTTATATTTGACATATAAAATATTGAAATATCCCACTTTTTCTACCAGAAAAGCCCAACATAGAATCACGTCTCGTTCACATCTAACAGCTAAACGGTTAACCCGGCTGTAGTTACCGCGATCGCGGCAACAGCTTAGAAAGTGATTCTGCGTGCGATTTGCGGGAGGAAATTGATTTTCTCGTTGATCGATGAAAGTCTCCGTGCGATGTTTCATAAGTGGCCGCGCAACAGGCATAATACACGGCGGTAACATCCGCACAATTATCTCTAATGTCACTATGAGAGTATACATTTTTTTCATGCATAGGTCCGGAAAACGAGCAAACAGGTCACCTTATAATAAGTGATCACTGCCGCCCATGAACATCTAGCGCTGGATCCACAATCATGGATGTGTTGTTGGCCATCAAATTGGGAGGAGAGCAGGAAGGAAAAAGGATGGGAAGAGAAAAGGGTATTGAGCATCCGGCAACTCACGCACCGAACGAAACGCGACAACGAAGCTGCCGCTTCACGACGATCCCGCCCATTCATACTGAGTCGTGACAACAGCGCGGCTCTACCATTAAAAAAAAATGCATTCGATTTCCGCGACATCGCGTGCGTTGTAAAGGATTACTCGGGAACGGACTTTATTTCTTTATCGTCAGGACACCACAAATCCATTTTTTTGTAATTCCTTAGGTTGCAATTTTTTCTAGTCGGTAGGCCAAGTTTTAATATGGAACTATTTCATTTTTAACTCGGACGACCGCTTGATAGTTATTTTCCTGTCCCTTAGAAGTAATGCTTGTTTTTCTTGTTTTATTCTGAAATTCTGACAATGTAAGTATGAAATTTCATGATGATTGGTTAAGTAGCCGAGGGGCGAAAGTGTTACATACAAATTCACAATATTAGTTTGGATTCAAGCTTACGCTTGTATCACCGAACGGTAGGCAGAAATGCTACTTGTGCCAAGTTATTTCCTTATTTCCTTCTCAAGACGTCATAAAGTTAGCTAATAATTTTAAATTTTGTTAAACATTAGTTTTATTAAAATTTTATATTTTCGGTATCTTCGATAGTTTATAAACATTTATGGATTATTTGTGATTTTACTTTCGGTAATATTAGGTTCAATAAATAAGGTAAATAAATGAATCTTTTTAAAACTTGTATATGAATTTAGGAACACTCAGTATCAGTTCGCTATTTGCCTTTTTTTCTGTCATTCCGTGAACAAAACCGACAGCGCGGCGCGGCGCGGCGATCCGTCTGCGGCGGAAAGCGCGGCACCTCAAACTTCAAAGACAACTCGGCGCGGCTCTTGGCAGGGTCATGCGGCGAGCGGCACGGCGGAGCGGGGGCGAGGGCGGCGCGTGGGGCCGCAGTACTAGTCGAGCCACCGTCGCGCACAGTCATGTCGTACAAGGAACTCATTACCCACGTAAAAAAACACCCCTATCTATGGGACAAGGCGCATCCAAGCTACAGAAACTGCGCACAAAGAGATCTTTCGTGGCATAATATATCAAAAGATATGGGAGTAGATGGTGAGTGGATTTTTTCCTGTCCATAAATCGTATGGCATAGCACCGCCATCTTTGTTGTTTGGTTACCTTTCATTAGCACAGCTGTTGCTGGGCGTTAGGTTTGCAGGATTGTTCCACTATTTTATTCGACATATTAGCATTTGTGAGCGCTATGCGTAATGTCCTTTCAGTTTGGCGTTTGAAGGTCGGAGCTTGCGCCATTTTTGTCATCATAGCCTATTCGTTCGCACGTTTTCACTCAGGCAGACACGAGCGGAGCGAAAGGATGTGTAATAATTAGTTATATTGGTTAAACTCTAGATCTGTCCCTTTTTAAAGGAAACGGTTATAGGGTAGACCAGAAGAAATGTATATGGGGAGGGAGCGCCATGTGTCAGCATACTGTCAGTTCAATACCTTTTACATAAATGGCAAAGTGTCCTTTAAAAATGAATGCTTATCTACGCTTCCTTGGGATCGCCTATTTCTTATTACACACCGCTTAACTTCGTTCCTCTCCGCCTCGATGATAACGTTGACTAACGATAACTATATCTCTAGGATCTGACAAACCGATAGTTTAGTGGTTTTTCATCATCACAATACACTCCTTTATAATAAGTAAAATCATTGCCAAATCAAATCAATATTATTTGTCCTTGTTGAATAAGACAACACAGAATTTGAACAAATAACATTATTACAGTGAAGATCCTGAAGAAACAATGGAGGCATCTACAAAACAGTTTCAGGAAACAATACAAGCAGTTACTGGCAAGCGACACACCCGACCCTGGGCTGCTTACAGGACGTTGGAAAAATTTTAAGGCGTTGAGTTTCCTCATTGAGGGCTACTACAACCACCCGAGTCCCACAAACAAAGCTAATAGAGTCACACCGTCAGATACTGATTCCGAATCTGACAATTGCAACGTCACTTCATCAACGAGCGTCCCAAGAAGGCAGAACGATGAAAAAATAGTGCCGGAGACGTCGAGAAATACGGGCAATGTTGACGACGCCAGCTTGCACGATGATGCGGACTTCATGTTCCTAAAGAGCATAGTACCCTCAATGAAGAATCTGACGGATTTACAAAAGTTACAATTCAAGGGTAAAGTGAACGATTGGCTTTTAGAATTTTACAGGCAGAATGAGTTGACGCCGGGAGCAGGCTCACAAGTATATTTGCAAGCAGCACATCCAATTCAAGAGGATGTGGACATTACCGAACACATCGATATAGATGTTAAGCCTAATATAATTGAATGAAATCATATACAACTATAAAGGATGTATTTTTGTATGATCAACAAATATTTACATCAAATCTAGATGATCAGGGACTGAAAATTCGTAATTTCTGACAATCAAGAGAAAATACATCTGTCTTACTGTGAATCAGGGTTATGTGTGAGATTATAAATCTAAAGATATGGACGTACAAATTCGACGTAGTTTATTAATAACCATTTTTATACCGGCAATATGTAACAGGAATTTAAAAGTTATACTAATTTAATACGTAATTTTGTGTGTCCATATTGTATTATGACATCATCTGCGATGATAATGATATTGTTATAAGAAATATGATTTAAAAATAAAAAAAATAAAGCATTTGTGGTCCAATTAATAATCTCTTATATTTCATTCCTCGAACAGCTAAATCCAAATCGTAGATGTACAGACTAAAGATAGATGGTGCGTTTGGAAAATTCTTACGGTCTTATACATAGACAGTTTTAAAACCTATTTAAGTTAACGAATACAAAACATTCGAAAACTAAAATATGTTTTTAAAACTGTCTATGAATTAGGTTCTTAAGTGTGTAGATTATTAGTAGAAGAACTGTTAGTTTTTATTCAAGTTATTCCTGCTGCTTTTTAAGATATCAATTAGCATGTGGTCTTTTTGCCCGTGCTAAGTCTTGTACGATACGATGGAACTGTCCTTTGGAAAGATTTAAAGCCTTTATTACCCACCACTGTTATTTAGCTACTAAACATACTGCCTGAGTCAGTCTGATGCGGCTGGCACATTCCGCCAGTGACTGGCAAATCGCTGGCAGTAGGTACATGCGATGAATGCCGCGGTAGCGTTCGGCGCGTCACCGGCGATTTTATCGCGCGGTTTCAATTTGTTGATATACATGTACGTCGAACGATAAGTGCGTTATTTCTATTCCGATCAATAATTACAATAGCGGATATTGGATTAAATGTAATAAAAACCCAAATCCAACTTTTACCCATATAAGTTAGTCATTGTAAAAATGTATCTGTTCCATCAAAATACATGTGGGTCGGAAAACATCGAAAAAGTGTCCTAATTAATATTAAAAAGGCAGTAATTTTCTTTAATATAACTCCAATAAATAAATAATAAATACACCCAACAGTCACATACATAGTCCTGACCCCACACTAAGATCGAGTCTTGTGTCGTGGGTATCAAGAACTACGAGAGACTTTTCGGTCTCACAAACACCCAGACCCGAAACAAATACTAGTGGTTCTCACAAACATTTGTCTCGGTGCGGGGATCGAACCCGCGGCCTCTCGTTTCACAGGCGGCGTCTAACCAACTGCGCCACGGAGGCTGTCAAATAATAATACCTTAATAACAACTAACAAGAGCGCGCTTAGCAATAATTCCCACGCCTTATATCATATTTTTGATTGCTTGATCATGCGTCATTCGCCAACGTATTGTACAAAATATACACAGCACCAACATAGTCTGATAAAACACAATAATTAGTCAAAACAAACCGCACATTAGCATCACAATCGTGCATATAATTAACAGATCGAAATTGCACAATCATACAAATACGGACCGTGACCGTACGAGGTAGTGACGTGCCAAATACTAACTCCAATGCAGATATTGACTTTAGAACGACGCTGATTTATTATTACATACATACATAAACTCACGCCTTTTTACTAGAAGGGATAGGTAGAGGTGCAACCAGGATATCCACGTTTCGCCTTGTATTTTCCGTCCCACGATGTGATAGGCGAGCATATCGCCATATTGGGCACAAATTCCTGACTCCGGGCTGATAATGAATAGAAAAGTCCAATATCACTTTGCCCGACCCGGTACTCGAGCCCGAGAACTCAGTCTAGCAATTATACCGGATTACAACTGCGCCACCGAGATTTACTGTTGATTGATTGATTTACTGGTGGTAGGTCTCTCATATGTGAGAGGCCGCCTGGGTAGGTACCACCGCAATGTCTATTTCTCCCGCCAAACAGCAGTGTAAATGCACTGTTGTGTTCCGGTTTGAAGGACATTGTAGCCAGAGTAACTACTGGACATATTGAGACTTAACATCTTATGTCTCAGGATGGCGAGCGCAGTGGAATTCCAAGCATTGCCTTGTAATTCATGGTGTTGATTGGTTTTGCTACTGTCCATGAGCGGTCGTATCGCTTACCATCAGGCGAATGGCATGCTAGTCTCGCCATTCATTGCAATAAAAAAAAAATGCACTTAATAGAAGTTATAGATCTGTGGAAATAAGCACACACATGTTATTTAATCATCAAAATTATCTAAAGGTGTATTTATATTTTACAAAACAAACAGGGCGAAAACCGATGCTACTTTCTGGAGTTCAGGCCACATGTCGATAAGCGCTAACTTGGGCATATCCATATTATACAAGGAGGGATGATGTTGCAAGAATTTTCTGTGGAAACTTATGTGAGATGTAAGAGATGCCGAAGTTTAGCAATGTTTCTATAATTTAAGATGATTTACCGAATTCGAATATTCGGTAAAAATTCGGCGTAAAATTATTCGTCCTCTTCCATCACTATTGATTAGTGCGTGTGTACAAAACAAATGAGTTCACACGGGCCGCCAACACCTGCGCTGTCCGTCACAATACGAACGATTGAGCGGATTAGATCGCTTTGTTTGCCGGCCTTGGGGCTTTGTATGAGCTCGGCTCCTAATTCGCAAAGGCTCGTACCCGGGCCGGTACCGCCCATCGGCAATGAGCTTTGCACGTGGACATTTTGAGGGGTTCGAAAACAAATTGCGTCGTTGATACAAACTCTTTATTACGAAGGTAGATATTTAGAGATGCTTTATTTATTAAATTTAATAAAATCTGTGGATAAATGTAAATACGAGATTTTGATATTTGTTTTTTTATTTGAGGATTAAACAACAATGTGATTGATGATTTCTGCACAGATTGTATGGTCATTGGAGTAGGTATCAATATTCGGTAGTAAAAAAGCATTTTTAAAGAAGCTACTGCCTTAAGTAGGCCATCTTAATTGCCTATTGGACTAATCCTATTCATTTGTAAAAAGGGAATGACCCAACATGGCATATTGAAGTTTAATTTTCATGAACATATTTTAAACAGAAGTCCGCGTATACCAGTTAAATAATGCATGTAAACAGGTCGATAATTACACCTATAGTTGCTAAACAATCAGGAAAATGAGAGTAAAAAACGGTCATAAATCCACCATCATGCACCGCAGACACACAACACTTGCTATTTAGAGCAAGGTGAAAAATGTAATTACATAGACGTATTGATTTCTTAATCACTAATATCATTACATCACACACACCCTTATTACAACCGAATAAAGTCCATATTGTGTTTAACAACAGCAAGACAAGATGGCGACGCGGCGTGGGACACTATTTTGAGGCTACAATCAAGTTCCCGCGAATTAATTGTCGATTAATTCTAATGCTTATGTCGCGTGTATTGGATAAAAAATATATGAATGAAAGGAATTCGTTATAAATACCTCGGCTTGTATTTATACGTTGTTACTTTCACTTGCGGCGAACGTGAGAAATCATTTACAATGATATGTTTATGATGTTAAATAAAAATTAATTTTGTTCCGCGCGTTACGTTGTACATAATATTTCAAGTTTAATTGCTTAGGAAAACATGAGTGAGTCGAAAGTTATTATGATTTACTGGATAACATTTTGCTAACAATATTTCGCCGTTTCTAGGATCTTTTTGAGATCGACGCAAAATGATTGATGAAATAATTTACATACCTACTTTATGATCACACATCGCATAGAAGGAAATCGAAATAACGTGTGTTGTTATCAAAATCTTCATGTCAGCTGTATTTATTGACAGGAAAGTCACGATTACATACTAAAATAAGGTAAATAAATCACATTTTCATTTCCACCACAATAACATTCCTAATAAATCCTTTTACAAATAAATTGTTGAAACCTCATAAAATTTCCCACACCCTCATCCGTCAAATACCCACATGCTAGCAAACGATTTGAATAAACAGCCAAACACATTGAATAGCCATTGATACGAGTGGTACATCAATAATCGCTCGGGTAAAGCCGTCCGTAATAGCACACTCGCGGGCCGTCGACGTTTTTCAACTCTTTTCAATCGGCGAAATTTATTTGGGCGCGGTGTGTTATTAGCGATTCTTGCTGCGATACGGCGCTGTTGATATACGCAGCTGCGGCTTCTCGTGCGCCTTTTATCGAATGCTTTTTGTGCTTTAATAATAGCCCCCTTTGGTGTTTTGAAGGGCTGTCGATGAATGAGGGCATTTGCTTCGATGTATTGCGTAGGAGGAATTTTCCTTTGCGGATTCGTTATAGTCGGGGATTTTTAAACCTTCGTTGTTTTCGACTCTGCTTTTTTCGGTTTCAACCAATATATCTTGGCCCTGTCATGGTGCATTATTGTTAATTAGGATATAGGATAACATATGTATATTTAGGCAGTTAATATAAGGGCGGAAATTATTGCACTATCTAACCCACACTATAGAAGAGAAGTCAAGTCAAGTCATAAGTAAGAATACCATAACTATCTCAAAAGTAAAATATAAAGAGCATATCACGATTTCTTATCACGATTTTAATAAAAATGACCTTTAAAACAACATGTTAACACAATAAAACGAAATATTTTCAATCAATCATGTAATCGATAAGTTTCGCAACTCGACGCGCATCACACAAACAATTACTGTGGATTGTGCAAATAATTAATTATTATGTACTATTATGGTAATTGGCACGACGGACGACCGCGATGGTTGCCTCTAAGTCGTTCTTAAATATGCTATATCCTCTCCTATGTGGATTTAATTGATCGAAGGGCTATCCCAGTGGCCACCTACATTTTGCCTAACTTACTTCTGTTCCAATTTCGTCACCTACCACGACTCCTTCTCTATGCAGTCACAACCCAATTTCTATGCAAGGTACCAATTCTTCGAAGAATTGGAGGCGAATACATAGTCAGCGTGGCGGACTATCTGGCCTAACCCCTCTCAATCGTTCTCTCGATTATAGAGGAGGCTCGTGCCCTGCAGTGGGACGTATATGGGCTGATACAGTATTGCCATATCAGGAGCATCAATTTTCAGATAACCTTGTTAGGTTGTGTGTACCAACCCTAGCACGATAACGTACTTGCAGCGAATGGGATCAGAACAACGCTGCCCTGACAAGGCCAGGGTGGTGTACCAGCAATATGTCATAACTGTAATATCCTCACACTGGCAGCCCTACCACGATCACGAACCTGCATCGAGTGGCATCAGCACAACGCGGCCCTGACACGGCGAGGGTGTAGGAGTAAATCATGGCCCGTAATTTTCCTCGTCCAATGCAATAACCGAAACGAAACGTAATTGGATGTAATTAAAAAAATAATTATTGCTCGAGGGTGTGTTTGGTTGGTAGTTGTATAATGCAGATTTGTTGTACCAATCCTTTGGAGTGACGTGACCTCACGTTATTTTTTTATATTACAAAGGGACCCTGAACGAAAACATAAATACATAAATTCACGCCTTTTCTTCAGAAGAGGTAGGCAGAGGTGCTACAGGACACTAACATTTCGCCTTGTATGTTCCGACCTATCGCCATATCGGGAACAAATTCCTGGCTCTGGGCTGATAGTGAATATAAAAATCCAATATCACTTTGTCCGACCCGGGATTCGAACCCGAGACCTTAGCTTTGTAATCGTACTGTAGTACACGCCACCGAGGCAGTCACGAACGAAAACAGTAAACGAAAACATCGTGAGAAAATCTCCATTCATGAAAATTCTCTACTAGGGCTCTGGTATATAAGTTCATAAAGCTGGGGTAGGCTAACGTCACGTCTAAGCTTAGCTCGCTCTCAATCGTACATAAGTCGGATGTGTATATGTGAAAATATTATTAAACCTGAGTAAACGTGTAAAACCGTTTATTTATGACTGCCTCGGTGGCGTAGTTGTGTTACGGTACGGTTACAAAGCTGAGGTCTCGGGTTCGAGTCCCTGGTCAGGCAAATTGATATTGGATTTTTCTATTCATTATCAGCCTGGAGTCAGGAATTTATGCCCGATATGACGACAGACTCGCCCCCTAACACATCGTGGGACATTCAAGGCGAACTGTGGGTGTCCTGGTGGCGCCTCTGCCTACCCCTTCGGGGACAAAGGCGACAAGTTTATGTATGTATGTAACTGTTTATTTATTTATACAAACACAAGCAGCCTGTCTTTCCGTCCATCTCGTGATGCTGTTAACGCAACTTTCGTGTCCTAAAACGGGCACTGGTCGTGTTTATAAATAACCGGCTCCCCTACACTCAATACTTAACGACAACTCACTGACCGCCTTGTAGATATTACCTGAAAATAAACAAAAACTATTATTAAGAATATATGACAAGAGATAAGATGTGCGTAGTGGCCTGGCGGCGGCTGGTGACATGTTTGCGGTGGCCGCGGGTTCAAATCCCAGGGCATACCTGTGACTTCTCGGAGCTATCTGTGTATTGGTAGTCAGTCAATCACCACGCACTATAACGATGAAGGAAAACATCGTGAGCAAACCTGCATTCCATAGCGATTTGGAAGAATTTCTATGGTATAAAAAGTCCGCCAATCTGTACAGTATGGTAGACTATATGTCCTAACCCCTCTTAATAGTACTCTCAATTGTAGAGGAAACCTTTGCCCTAGAGCGGAACTTACATGGGCTGATACAGTAGTATAAACTGGCACGTATACATACATATATAATCGTCACGCCTGTATCCCATAGGGTAGGCAAAGACTATGGATGGCACGTATAAACACTGTTATACGCGCCAGCTGTTCAACCGTCATTTATTGGCTTCACAAAGTGACCACAATAAAACCTAATGGTAAATACTGCAATTAAAAAGTGTCCACAGGTGAAAAAAATCAATGTCGTCATTACACAGATGATGTTAACATTAACAGACTTATTAATGACCTGTATTCGAGATCTCCTAAGGCTTTCATCAAAACATCTCCGCATTTTTTTAAACCTTTGGATAACACATTGATTTTGCCGAAATTTTATCGCATTCCAATCAGAATTTCAACTTATTTCAGTAAGATTAAAATATATATCAATTTAACCTTTCGAAAACTTGATAAAATATGATAAAGAGCTATCAAAATCAGTCACCGATCCCACTGACCATGCCTAATGACCTCAATCGCATTCCACATCTAAATTATGCAAAGCCTATGAAATAATTTTATTATACCAATGTACCTGTTATTGCACAAGTATTGGAACAATGGCTAATTAATTATCTTAACAACTGACAGTAGCTATTCGCTGCAGGGCACAGTCCACTCGGCCGTAATAATATGGATCGATATAAAGAGGTATTCAATATTTATTATAATAATAGAGCTATGCTAGTCAAGTTTACCTATAGCTTCATAGAAAACCACGTCTCGTAGAAAACCTGAATTGGCACCAATCCACAAACGGTTGGATCGAACATGGAAGCAAAAGTACATCCGATACAAAAACCACGTTTCAACATCGCGTCCATCGTATGAATGGTACAGTCGCGTACAGTCGACTGACAAATTAATTCCATTCACCACCTAACGACTGTCACGAGCCCTAACACGTTACTTCACGCTTGCCGAATACCGATCTATGATAACAGCTGACAGAGCTAAGGCCGTCCCTTTCGTACATCTAGTGAAAGTATGCGTAAGAGCAAGACAGACTGTCGTTAATGAGTAGGAGAAATGGCGCATTCTCCGATCTAGGGACGGTGAAATGTAGAGAAAGTGTCCTTACGGAGTGCACGCGACTGTACTGTCCAATTGTTCGAATATGAATGCATTCGCTTATCAAATATGAAATGGTTAGATTAGTCGGTAGTACTCGCCGTGAATAAGCAAGTGGTAAAGGCAACATCTGCGCGTATTTGCAGGGACTGTTGACTGTTTCGATAACTACGGTATGTTTAGTAAACCAGTGAAGAGTGAAATTTGTTTGCACGCAACATGTGGTTCGGTTCGATAAGAACCCTTACACATTTAAATAATGATTCAAAACAAAACGGAATATATTTTCATAGTATTCTAATTGTATAAATGCACATAAACTCTTGTAAAAAGGTTAGACTAACGTAATAACTACCCTTTCTATTTTTATGTTCTGAATTAATCTGATCTATCTTTGAACAGAGTTTTTAATACGTAAATAATGTCAAATGATAGGGACAAATTAGTAAGAAATTGCAAGCGTTTATTTAAAGTCAAAGAAAATACGACAAATAAAGATCACAACAGATCATCATTCCAAATATAAAATCTCACACTCAATCCACTGACGTGACGCAAACAGATCAATCGATACACAACCGATTTCGATTTCATTTGCAACGTAATCGATTCGCGTTGCGCGCTAACAAAACGTAATACAACCACGAATCGCTACACGAATCTGACGAATGTTTCTCACGAAATTTGATATATCAGAAATGCGTCAAACTCTCTCTATTGTCTCCTATTATCTATGGTGATTTAATATCTATCGCGATATCTTGTGACGGCAATTTTTAAAAACACTTTTACTTTTTATTGCTGCGTATATTTTTTTATTTGTTATCGATTCAGACTGCATTCTAAGTGTATCGATTCGACTAGTAAGCAGATAATAATCTAAATTATTGCGCGGTTTTGTTCTGTTTGATAATTACGCTAAGCTTATTGTGTTAAAATGGGACGCGATAAAAACGAATGAGAGTGATAGTGGTGCTGTTTGATAAAAATTTTAATAAATTAAACAGGTCCGTTTGAAATGCAAGAATATAATTGTGTAATGGTTTCAATAACTGTAATACGTTTAATGACTTCCTAATTTTTGTCTGCAGTCATGTCACGCCTAAAATACCTTAACATTCCTCAAATATTTGAGATCTTTACGGTCCGCAACAACCTATATTATCGTAATGTGAACTGCCCGATTTTATTATCCACGAGCTATTCCAGCTGTGAGTGTAGTCGATATTTTACTTTTGAATCAGTACCATCTATCTATATGTGACTGTTTGGTGTATACTATATTACATATGTAAATTTCATATTAAAAACGATACGTACCCACTCTTTCACAATCTGAACACCTAAAAAAACCACAGGAGCTGTCAAAACGGCAAGTAAATAGTCGTTCGTGCATTGCTGAGTCTTGAGTAGTGACGTAACGCGCGCCGATTATTTTTGGCAGCGGAGGCCGTTGACCCCGCAGTGAAAGTAGCCCGAGGCGCCACGCCGACTAGCACCCCAGCCCTAATCAGCGTTATCAATGCCTAAGCGCTAGGTAATAGGGTAACGTCTGATAACGAAAGTATTTAGAACGTGATTGCGTTAAGTGGTCCAGATTGAGTTGTGTATTTATACTACAATGTATGAATTAGAAATTATGAAGCACATTTTTGAAGAAAAACGACAATATTTATAATGCTTTTATAATTATTTGTCGTCGGATTAGGTAAGATATCAATGTTAAGTAATGTAAATTTCAGCTGATCTATATTTAGTACAAATACCCAGAACCTCACACAATTTATTTGTCTAGGCTATTTGTGTAAATATATTAAAATATTAAATATTTCTTCACATTTCCCCACTGTTCCCCGGTGCGGGCGAGCCTGCAAGTAATGTCACGTTCACACGAGCGCGCGCGGTGCAGCAGCTCGTGACCTGACATTTGAGAGATGCACCTCGCGTCTCATGCCTTCCACTCCTGGTTACACAACACCGTCCGAAGCTTCCTCGTTTCGGTGTTCGCCGAACGTGGAAACCCGGTCTTTGAAATATTTTTGCAGTAGAGGATTGGTATGGTTGGAATGGCATCTGTCAATCAAGGGATGTCTAATGACTAGTGCACAAGAGACACGAAACCACAAGAACAAATGACATGTGTGTCATAGACTCTTAACGATGGTGACAAATCAGATGATATTATTGTTAATAAGGGGTGTAAAGGAATGATCGATGTGTGTGAAGTTGCAAAGCTCGTAAAGGGAACAATAGTGAAAATAATTATCATCCATTCATATCAATATACATTGATGCATTTAAATATTTCTAAATCACCCACAACACCATAATTTACATTCAAATTATTGACTTCCAAAAGTCAGCCAACACCCAAATGCCCTTACGAATTTCCTTCGCATTCCTATAATGTTACAAAGTTTTCCTATCCGATCTTATTTCACTGGTTACCGAGAACCAGCCGCGCATGTGTAAACACGTGGGCGCGACAATTAAGCGAAGCAATTAAAGTGCCCGCGGTAATTGTTTGCGCGGAAATCGCTACCTGCAATGTGTTATTAATTATACTTGTAATAAATCAACCATTATAATCTCAAATGAGCCGTAATTTGTTATAACTTTGTAATAAATTAATATGTTGGTGGGAAGCTTTTTTGTTGAGCTTATAAGGAGAGTGTCGGATTTAATTAAGAGACGGATTTCCACAGGTAGATCCTGAGGTAGATCCACTAGTAGATGCTGGATTATTGATGTGTCACCGGCCGTTCAAATTGGAAGGAAAGCGGGAAGGAAAAGGGGGGGAAGAGTAAAGGGGTACTGAGATATTGGGATAGAAGCAGAGACAGAGTCGATGCATGTTACAAACATAATGAATTAAATCTTCAACTGCAAACGAAATATCAAATTCACCAATTTGACCCACATTTTAATTCTAGACGTAATCTCGCACTCGAATCCAGTAAAAAGAAATACATCACTATAATAAAATAAAGTGTATCTTAACATCTCGATACAAACAGCTGACCTAGGCGATAAACACGGTGAATGAACATATAAATAACATTACACAATTGAAGAACGGCGTTATGCAATCCTCTTCCTAAGTCTAAGCTTTGTTCAGTGTACAGCTGGCTGCAAACGAAATTCTAGAGATATAGCTTCTAATATAAATATCATTCGATATATCAAAAGTGTGTAATGTGTGCGTGGTGGCCTGTTGATAAAGGACCAGACGCGGCTGCCTACATGTTTACGGTGATCGCGGGCTTAAATCCCAGGGCACACCTCTGACTTTTCGGAGTTATGTAAGTCCGTCAAGCCGCACTAGGCCAGCGTAATGGTCTATATGGCCCAACAACTCTCCATCGATTCTCTCGATTGTAGAGTAGGCCCATGCCCAGCAGTGGGACGTATATGGGCGGATATAGATATCAAAAGGAGTCACGTTTGCACTCTTAACGAATCCATTTTTAGCAGAACCTGCAGCAGCCTTAAAAAATGTTGCACCACAGCTCTCATTCTTGCTGATATAAAAGTACATTATTGTTCTACCCATTTACGAACATAGATCTGCAAGTATTTACAAATCAATCGCATTTTGGTTACTTTCATAAGGTAGATCGTCTACCTTATGGGTGCCCATCAAACACTACGCAAACTCCATTGAAAGACCATTATTAAAGGATGGCGTGAAAAACCTAAACCGAATAGTTGTTTTTCTATTCGGTTCAGTCTACATCCCGCCTTAACGCACAAAGACAAAATCTCGTAGGCTTGCGTAATTAAAGGTAAGATTTGAAAATTAACACATTTCATTGTGTTATTGTATCATTTCTGTGTTGCAATGGCAATGCCTTGTTGTGCTGTGGGAAACTATTGTTACAACACTGCTTTGTTTCCGGTAAGTTATGAATTCGCCGACAGAACGCTTTGTTGGTGCGCACCCAATGCTAATGTTGGTTTGACGGAAACATGGGGAAAAATTTAAATTCCGCTTTGAACTTTATTATATTTATCCGCCAGTAAAATACCTCGTGTATCATAGTTGCATATTAAAATAATAATATCTAAAAATGACTATATGTAGGCAAATATATTGAGGTAATACAAACATTTATTCGTGAGTAATGTAAAGCAACCACCGTATTTGCTGCGGCGAATTTCTTGGAATTTAATTATTCGTTGAACTATAGATGACTTCAAAACATCATAGAATATTGTTTGTAAATAATAAGTACGGAATTCAAAGAAATAGACTATCAAAATATTTTCTATGGGAAAAAAAAATTGTTGAATTTTAGAGCCTATCGAAATAAATTTCGTGTTGTCCACAATCGGATATTATAAAAACAACGTATTAATTTAAATTCAATAGCAGTTGCTTTCCTGGAAGTCACTCAAATAGATGTAGAATATAACTCAGACAATTTGGCAAGAACGTTGCCATTACAATACCCGATTCTGAGAATAACAATTGAGAGAAAATAAACAAAGGACCATTTAGGATATTTATCGACAAAAATCTATCAAACTTGATAAAAAAACATACCGATTCCTGCTCCAAAACCCGCCCCAATCAGTCAATTCGACCGATTTATAATCACAACTTATATTTGTTATCTGTGCCCGAAAAATATATTACCATGACAAATGGAGCTGGGATCACGTCTTGCCGTCAGGTATGAAGGCGGACAAGGATAGCGATATACCAGTATGCACAGAAGTGAGTGGTCCAGCGAATAGATTCGTGTCAAAAGTATTGATCTTGATTTGTCCGCCGCTGACATGTGATCAGTCAAACGAGTGATAGGAGACAATGGCGGGAGGGGCGATGGAAAGTGGTGGTTCTGTGTCGCGTGCTGGCATTGTATCGAAAGCGTAAATTGACATTGAAATATGCCGTGGTAAGGAGATTGATTACTATAAACCCGTTCATTCGCGTCCCGAGGTACTGATGAAATTAAATGGAGGGGCGATAGATGGATATATTTTTATAGGAATAAAGACAAATGACTAACCGTCTAACTTGGTAGAGAGACTTAATAAAATGAAAGATAAATAAATGAATGATCAATATTCATAATCCCCACAAGCGCGCAGGAATTGTACAAGCGGTGTCAGCTTTTGAGGTTTAAACGGTCTTTCGAAATAATATAATATCATCTACAACATTAGCATCACGAAAATACATGAAATAATTGTACAATAATTTAGATATTTAAATGTACCTACTTTTCTTAGAAATATGACATGAAGGTCACAAAAACATATAAACTTGCCTCGGTGGCATAGTTGCACCACGGTACGATTACAAAGCTGAGGTCGAATCCGAGGTCGGGTAAAGTGATATTGGATTTTTTTATTCATTATCAGCCCGGAGTCAGGAATTTGTGTTTGGCGATAGGCTCGCTCACTATCACTTCATGGGACGGAACAAGGCGAAATGTGGGTAGCACCTCTGCCTACCCCTTCTGGAGAGATGGCGTGAGTTTATGTAGACACATAAAACATAAGCTCACTTGATTATGGATACAAGATACATTATATGAAACGATACAAGTACCGTCGGACACCCGAAACCGTAAAAGCCACTAAAATGCATGAGGTCAGCAAAAGTACCTCAATAACAGGATCCTAACAATTGATCCTATATTAACAATTATATGCATCATTCTGCGCAATTGCGAATTATTTAATCATTATCATAATTGAGAGTTCTTGATAAAACGAAGAAGATATGTGAAATCTGCTAACCCACATGAGAGAGAGCGATGGACGAAGAATTAGGCAGCATTTGCGGTAGTAACTTTTTTGTCTCAGCATTGATTTAAAATGGGTTAATTTGGTTATACGTGAGCAGGGAATATGAGCAGTAATAAATAAATAAATAAGTCCAACAGTCACATACATAGTCCTGACCCAACACTAAGATCGAGTCTTGTGTCGTGGATATCAGAAACTACGAGAGACTTTTCGGTCTCACAAACACCCAGACCCGAAACAATACCTGTGGATCACACAATATAATTGTCTCAGTGCGGGGATCGAACCCGCGGCCTCTCGTTAAACAGCCGGCGTCTAACCAACTGCGCCACGGAGGCTGTCAAAAAAATAATATAAAAAATAATTATAGTTATTCGGGTTCGATCCCCACACCGAAACAAATATTTATGTGATCCACAGGTATTTGTTTCGGGTCTGAGTGTTTGTGAGACCGAAAAGTCTCTCGTAGTTTCTGATACCCACGACACAAGACTCGATCTTAGTGTGGGGTCAGGACTATGTATGTGACTGTTGGGTGTATTTATTTATTTATTTATTTAGTTTCTGAGCTAAACGGTAGGTTTTTGAACCTACCGTTTAACTTCGTGTTCTTTGGAACTCAACCAGAATTCCACAGATATAAATGCAGTATTAGGAAATTGAATTGATAAAATAGTATACACTGCAATTTGTTCTGTAACCGACATTCGTTTACTTGTGACTAGTCGTATCTCAAACCTAAAAAAATCCTTAAATTCGCTTTGAAATCTCCCAACGCGCTACTAGGCGTTTCTGTTGCAATAAGGTCAACACCTGGTTACGACAATAAGCTCGCGAAATACATCCTTGCAATTAAATGTTAATTTGTGTGAGGCGGGGACTTGTCGTGTGATGTTGTATGTTGTGTGTTGTATGTCGTGTGTCGTGCGTGGCTCGCTGCGCATCGTACTCCGCCGATGTGAGTCAGGGACGCGACGACGCGACGCGAAGCTTGGATAGGTCTGCACGAAACGCTTGCAAATAATTTCGCTTTCAGATTAAATTTTGCTTGATATTGTATTCGCTTAGTGTCATAAAATATTAAACCCGATATTCTGGGTTAAGTTAAGGATTGGTTAATTGGATTTATTTTTTGAATGATTTTGATTTCTCTTAGTTTTCGTTGTTTCATAGTTGAATGACTTGAGCCTTGCTTATTATCGTCTAAACCCACGCAACCTCCACCCTGCTTAACTTCCATAACATTCCAACAATAAATTATTCAGTTTAATTCCTGTAGTTAGACAAAAGTATAGCTTTAGTAAGATCCTTTAATTCAGAAACACAAAGCGTTTAGAATAGTTTTATTTCATTATTAATTTAAAGTCCAGTCTCATATCTCCATCACAAGCCTAATTTCCAGCACTTACAGAATTTTTAAATAAACTATCAAGATGAAATTTTATTGCAGATTAAAATCGAGTAATAAACCCACTTTTGTGAGTGCCATTACAGCCGCGCATAAAGTATGCGCGTGAACGGCGGGGCGGCGGGAGCGGGCGCGCGTATGTTTTTGTACCACTGTATGTTTGTTCGTGGGATTTGTTATTAGATAACAGCTCACGTAATGACGACCTCCGCGCCACGCGGACGTGACGGGTCGCGGGTTCGCGTCCCGCATCGGGACAACGGCTTTATTGTCTGCTCATTTTTCCATGTGTGCATATGCAGAAATATGCAGAGGAGTTCATGCATTTGTGTAGGTGTTCATATTGATGCAATGTGGGTGCTTTCGATGCAACTAATATATAATGATGTAAGTGTAAATGCTTTTATAGATTTTTGAATCGAACTACACTGCCCACCCATGAACGCATATACATTGTAGGAATTGTTGTTGGAAGAAACAAGATATTAAAGATGGATTTGTAGGTACAACAGTCTTAAACTGGCTAATCTGACATTTACTGACTGGTTTCATAAGAAGACTATGCAAATATTGGTTTCATTTAAGTTATGACTTATTCACTGCTTTGTTGTGAATCATAAATTTACCTTCTTTTATAAGTAGCTGACACGAGGTTGTTTATGCTCTCGAGAGCATTAACATTAAGAATGTTAATCATCTCAACAAAAACGTAAAAAACATAGTAATTTCGATTAAAGTAAATAAGAAGCGAGGAATTTAACAAGTCCCGATCGAAAAACTTATTTCTATAAACACACATCAGCTTAACCAGGCACACCCGTGTCATTAAGAAATTATCCTCTGATTTACTCGCGAAAAAACGGTAAGAATTATGGCAATTTTTAACCAATTACAACCGAAAAAAAGGGTTAATTTCCAATGTAAGTATTCCACGTATAATTCCTCTGATGACCTTTGTTTATTGAGGAATGAAATAAAAATTATTAACAAAATGAAATAAAAGCAGGTATGTTTTTCAATCACGATACAAAATCGAATGGCCACAGAGGAAATGTGACTTTACAATGTTGGCAGTACGGTGTACTTTTACCGCCTGATTGATTTTGTGATGTTGGTAATCACGTTACAAATTGACGGGACACCGTGTGACAGTTCGGAAATTACTTTACCTGTGTGAAAAATTACTTTTGGATTCCATAAAAAAAAATCCTTGTTTATTATAATTGCCGTAGAATTAACAGCGTTTACATATTGCATTAGTGGTCATTTAAATGTAGCGTGTAAAAATGTGATGTATTACGTTCATTATACTTCTATCAATACAGGTCCGTGAAAATTGATATTGATTGCCGCAATTTCTCTTTAATATTAGCTTGCAGAATATTTCAATGTTAATACACGTTGAATATGCCACCAAATGCTATTACTTAATTGTACAATCCCGAACAAAAGGTTTTACAAAACGAGGCACCAAATATATTGCTCAACCCGTCACCCGAGAATCGAAACCAAGACGTCTCTGATCATAGCTGAAAAGTTTTAGTTGGTGCAATATTAGATATAAACTAACGGTATTATTCATAGACAGATTTAAAACATATTTTAGTTATCGAATGTTTTGTCTTCTTCACTCAAACTAAATTAAAAAGTCGTTCGAAACTAAAATAAGTTTTAAAACTGTCTATAAAGAAGGCCGTAACAGTGCACTTTTGTAACTAATGATTCTAGATACCCTATATTTTATATTACATTACATTCGTTTATAATTCATCATACATGATACATCAATCGATTAGCATATGTAAAAAGAAAACAAGGAATGCCATGTAACCCGAGTTACATAACAAAGGATTTCCTCGTCAAACCGACTTTCACCGGCGCATCGTGCCTATTCAAACATTTTTGAATATTTAACACGCCTCCTATGTGACCTTATGTGAGACCGGATAATGAATGACTCGGTGCTTTTGATACCTATTACGATGGCCATCGGATAGGAATCGAATAGCATCGCATTTTATATATAATATAGAGTATATCCAGACTGCGGCCGAAACCAAAGCCAGGCGGTAGTATAAGTAACTTCTGACACAATGCAACTAAAAATTTTGCAAAAAAAATCGTATTTTTTTTTGTAATTTTGTACTTATTGTCGTATTTGGGTAATAAATAAATAGGATTTCTAAAATAATTATGTACACCTTTTTTATTTTTCAAGACCCAATGGTACGTATGAGTTTAAATTACTATTTTCGCAAACCCAGGTATTTATCACCTAAACACAATGATTTAAAAAAAAATGCAAATAAAACTGCCGCTTGTTGTGCGAAATTTTTAGTTGAATTGTGTCTGTAACCACTAAAACTACCACCTGGCTCCGTTATCGGTCGCAGTCTTGATATACCCGGTATAAGACGTCGTAGTCATAATATAAGGGGTATATAATATTTTTTCAATTCATTGACAGCACGGTGTCAGGAATTTGTGCCCGATATGGCGATAAGCTGTTATATACCACCAGGAAGATGTTTATGCATATATTGTATTATATAACCCTTCACATAGGGACGAAAGAAATCAAGCGAAACCTGGGTGTCCTTGCAGCACCTCTGCCTACGCCATCTGGGCAAAAGGTTTGAGTTTTTGTGTGTATCGTCATCATCATCATCATCATCATCAGCCCGTTGCAGTCCACTACTGGTCATAGGCCATTGATAACAGTACGCGGGATTAACTAGGACGACATCAGTGGGAGAAAACCGACGTGAAATTACTTTGCTGTGGCGTTGAGTGTGAAATTGTCGGCAACGCTGTTCTTCAATCGTTTCATTTCCACATTATGCATGTTCAGTTACTTTCAATCATGCGAACCATTTGCACTTTTTGCGCCTGTATTGTACAAAAATATGTAATGATTTATAGCGGGTTAAGTAGCGTCATTTTTAATATGTTACTGGGTCAATCAGTCCCGCTGGAGATATTCAACAAGGCGTGATATTATTTTAGGAGAGAGTTATCCAAGAACCTACAGTTTTAACCTTTTGATTAATAATACTTTAAAACTTCACAGCACGATAGGAAATTGCGTACCGGTCTTGCTTGAACGCACCCTTTAGCAGCAGTACCCCTCCATGTAGTAAACTACAGCCTATCCCACAAAACCGATTCCAAAGCGGATCCTCACTAAAACAGAGGATGACGCACCGTATGAATGGAATTTATCCGCGGCGTTGACACCGCTCCGGCGACCTTGGTGCAAATCCGCGCGACCCACCGCCGGGTCAGACAGGTACGTACGCCGGGTTTTATTAAATTAAACTGACTGTCACATTTTTGTTATTTTTTTTTTTGATAAAGGAATTATCTCGGAGGATTTCCAGCCTGGGAATAGGTTTTTGAGCCAAATAGTCTGCACTAGAACGCAGCGGTTGTAATTTACTTTTTAATAGCAGAGTAGGCAAAGGAAAAGTCTAGAAAAGGTAGAGCTGCTTTATGGGCTAAACCATTGTGCAACATACTCAGAATTTATGTGGCGCCGTTTTCAAGTAAGTGTGGGATAATAATATGCAGAAGATGAAAGGCTAACAAATCTTCCTGGTGGTAGATAATAGCTCGACGAAACCACACTCAACTTTTTAGTTTGACATGGTTAAACTACATTTATTAATGTTATTCATAACATTTATTTTTAGGAAATCTTTAAACTGGTGTTTAATTGATTAAATTCATAATATGTACAGATTCTATTATATTATGAAATAGACGAATCTCAAATCGAGAATTCACACCTGATACTACGTAATTACGAAACGATCGTGCATGCCGTCCCTTTCAACACATTTGAAGCTAAGCCGGGATAAGAGTATTAACACGGAAACCTGTCAACTAAACACAATATTTAGCACGGCATTAACTAGAGGTCACGGCGACTTGTGGCGAGACCTTGCCTTCAATCACACGTGAATGCTTATGGTAACGCGTGAGAAACTCGTGTAAGATTATTTAAAATATCAGAAGCTTTGTTGTTAGAATTTTAGAAGTTTATTAGTAGTAGAGCACCTGTTTTTTGCCTCTAAACATTTGCATAAAGAATTCGGTTTATTTGTTGAATATATCGCAAACAACGAGGTGATTTGCGGGCCAATAATAGACCCGAAATTACTGTTTACTTCTTTACCACATAAACATTACTTGTGTCAATGAGGGTCTTTAGTCTTTAGCTTTGTCACCCATCTCATAACCGAGCCTATGGTATCCCAAATTTGAATCCCGGGAAGAGATAACTTTCGAACGATGCAACAAACCAATCTTTAGTCGGTTCTCACAAGTTCCCAGCAATAAGTAGCGAATGGTAAAGCCACCGATTGCATTGCGATGCGGCGCGCGTGCGGCGCAGGTTCAACAGTCTAGTCGCATCGACTCGTCATTGCGATGGATGCTAAATATCCATAACTGGACACGATCGTGTTGTGCTGTGTTTCGAGTTGTATAATACGAGTATTGTGCGGAGTGTAGAGGTTTGATGAGATTTGGAAGATAAGAATTGTTGAAAAATCATGTTGTTTTTTTTTAGTATGGAGAGAAAAAGATTACGTATTGGTTGGTATCTTAAAATGAAATGAACGTATAAGACTTCTGGCTATGCCAGTTTACATCGCAAAAAATAAAATAATATGTACAAGGTCACACCAAAATATGATGCATAGAAAATCGTCTGCTGATATTTTAATCGTCTTGAAGTGAATTTTGTAATAAGTACAAGAATTATTTAAATTCTTGACATGGTAGGTACTAATATGCAGTATTGAGCAATAAAATAAAATCAAAGAAAAAATAATTTTGGATATTTTAAAGTGTATGCAAGTACGGATATATTTCAAGTTCCTAATAAGTGGCCAGTGTTGCCAGCTGTAAAATATTTTAAACGACAAATTTAATGGCAACACTGCTCCACCGCAGTTATTACTGTTATGTATGATTAAACCAATTGGTCTGTCGAGCTGCGTGTAGATAATTCTACTTCCACGAATGTCTGGGCAAATAATACTTAATATAAGCAATATTATGTTAATAAAAACATCGCAGAATCTAACAGTGTTACTCATTTAAAGAATACTTCATTGCTATACAAGGAGTGTATTTATAAATTGCTCATATATTTCCTGGATCTAGTTATATGAGCTACATATTTTATACATAACGGTTGTAGAATATTGCAATATTCATCATCATCATCAAGCACAGAAAAGCCATTATAAAAAATAAGGATCTCCTAACAACTTCCACAGGGGCCTGCATTTTTTTTTTCTCGCGGGGAAAATCCCTTTACGAACCATCCCGCCCCCGATGGGGCGGGGGTGTGTCGGACTTACCGGCGCCTTCCGGCCCAGCGAGATGTTGGTGCCGCCCGTGTTTGTCGGGCGGCCGCTGGGTCGGGTCCCTACCAAAAGCCTATGCGCCGAAATACCGACTAAAAAACCCCGCGTCGGCCACCATCGGTGCACTTCAGAGACGGCCCTGGGATACCGATTAACAGACGCGCCAGGACTGCCTCTTTGTGCACCGCCGCTTAGCGACGCGGCATGAGACGCTTTTAGCGTCACGTCTCGGGGGCCGCCAAGGTAGGGACGGCGGCCCCATGTGGCCTCTGCGGCGCCGGGTTAGTTGGCGTCCCGGCGCCTCCTACGTCTCCTGTGGCGACGGGCGACATGTCTGCGACTGTATGTCTGCGACATAACACGTTCGCAGAAGGAGAGCATGGCTCGCCACGAACTCTGGCTGCCGACCATGGCGGCGACCACGACCGGCAGCGAAAGGTCGCTTCCCACGACCGCGATGAGAGCGCTGCGCTCCTCGTCCCAGGCTGGGCACTCTTCCAGCGTGTGCTGGGCCGTGTTCTCACGGCAGTTGCCACAATGGTGGCACACGGCGGACTCCTCAGCTCCGGCTATGCGACACAGGTACGCACCGAAGCAGCCGTGCCCGGTAAGCACCTGCGTCAGCCGGTATGTCGGCGCACCGTGGCGCCTGTCCAGCCACTGCTCGAGGACAGGTCGCACTGCCGCGACGGTCCACGCACCAGCACTAGGGCTCTCCAGCCTGGAACGCCACTCCTCCACGGCAGTCCTGCGGAGGGAGGCCAACATGGCCTCGACCAGGGGGGCCTGCATCCAGCAACTTGCAGTAACCTCTACGGGGTCTTCGCTAGATTAATTAGTTTCAGCCTCAATTTGATAAAGGCTGATGATTTTCTAATGAATGAATTTTTCCCTGAAGAGTTCCGACATCGTATCACTGGGGTACTAATATTCGATTTTGAATCCCCACATTTTGTTCTGTGTATCTCCTATCAAGCAGCCTTACTTAAAAACCTCCTTAAGTAATAACACCGGTATCCCAGGCATTGCCTGCGGCTAGAACCTTGCGCAGGCCCTTCGAATCGCGAATGACTCAACAGCGGCTGCCGGAGAGCCCTCTCGGAGCGTTCGTAATTTCCTAAAATTACTCCGCTCGCTCGCGTGTACTTATTTCCTAATACTCGAAATAACATAATTATTTTCTTACACGTAATGATGCAAAAAGTTTGCTAACTTGCAAGGATTTGTAGATTGATTCATGCAGGTACTTCTGTATACACGTGAGCGTGTGAAAATTGTGATATTAAAAGGCTTTAGTCCAGGCATCGCACTCAGATATGGATTTTGATTCGCCGGTTATAAACTACGAAAGACTGAACATTCTTGAACACGTAATAGTGGAGCACATAATATGCAAACTATACGGTGTCACTGGGACGATAGATCCATCTATACTAATATATAAAGCTGAAGAGTTTGTTTGTTTGTGCCCGCTAATCTCAGGATCTGCTGATTCGAATTGAAAAAAAATTGTGTTGTATAGGAAATTTATCGAAGTATGCTATAGGTTATATAACATGATCAACAGGAGCGGAGCAGTAGTGAAAAATGTTTCGAAAACGGGGAAATTTTATTCATTTTGAGAGCTTAAGTTGCGTGTATTGTGTAAACGGTTTGAAGTTACGCTACAATAATGTATGATTAGATCGTTCTTTTTAAAAATGTCTAAGGAGACAGGAAGGGATGTAACGAAACGGAATGGAAAAAGCAGTAGAGGACGGTAGTCACGTCGAGTTTCAATATAAACTAGTGATTACACGAAATAATATGTTTCTGATGTGGACTGGAGTCAAAAAGTATGTGCATCCCGGCGGAGCTGAGCCGAGCCGTTATCATTGATGCACCAAACGAAAATAACCAACCTAGGTTATCAATATATGACACATCAGGAATCTTCTCTCATAACCAACCAATTCATACCATATGAATTACTAAAAACAAACTATAAAATGTTTTCCTCTAATATTATAAGTGGTAAATAGAGACAGGCACTTGATTTACTGCTCATTCAGAGTTCCGGGCCGGCCAGCGCCTCGCACGTAACCACCTGGTCCGCGATGCTGTTATGCAATCTGTGTACATCTTCAACACTGTTGCTGCAATCACCTTGTACTAGCGTTGCTTCACTGGTCTCTTGACAGAATATAACGACTGGTAAACAGCCAACTATTTAATGTTAGAATTGGTTTGAAAGACCTCGGAATTTGTGCATAATTCATTTTGTAAACTGTGTATTGTAAAAGTGTTACTTCTTGTGTTACTATCTCTTCGGGTTAAATGCACGAGCTTTTGTATGTATGTTTTTAACAGTTCTCTAGACTACGCTCCTCTTGCGTTTACAAAATCGTAAACCTATATTTGGAACAAATGTCAATAAGCTTTTATCTGTAAGTGCATCAAGCTTGCAACTATAAGTGCTAAAATCTAACTACTTAGTCGCGGCGGTTGCAATTCCATAATTGTGAAATAGATTACAAAATTCCAGAAAATGTAAGTCGAACCTCTTACCCCCACAAAATTAACCCCTACCATTTTATCAATCAAAAACACGAACCATGTCACACTATTACACATACTTTCCATCTCAATCACGGCCGCACACATCAAAGCGCACTTTTATTTTCTAATAGACTTTCGACAACACTTATCTATCTACCGATACATCAGCGATATGATCGTCTGTATCGTTTCGAAACATGGAGCGATAACGCTAAGTATCGTAATTCGGGAGCGATAACGATCTGAGAAGTGGCCGACATTCGAACTCGAGGTACGTACTTGCAACTGGAGTCATCCAAATAATCTGGAAGGTCAGTTTGTATGAGATTGCAAAATGATTCATCAGTAGCTGGAAATACAACTGTATTTTAGGCATTGATACGAGGTTATTAAACAACTACTATAACAAAACCAGAGTCATCCAAAATACTCTAAGACAGTTGAGAACTTATTAAGAATATAACGAGTCCTACAGAAATGTATCTAATAAAGAACATGCCTATACATATCTGAGTCTACGATTTAATTTGCTCTGACTACTTCTATCAACGAGGGGACAAAAGAAAAAATGTAATTAGTAATTACATTCAAAACCACATACAAATTACCCACGAAATAATAGCATGTCTAATAAATTATACCATTGCGACACCAAGGACACATCTTAATATGTATATAGAACATTGACATTGGAAATAAATTGATAAAAATAACAGGTATTTAATTAATGTTCGATAGAGCCGCGTTTGAAAAGGAAAGTCATTCTCAAAACACAGTCGTAAGGCCGAATGTGAGCGAAGGAAATAATTATGAATTAAGGTTAATGTTCATAATTAAACAAATTAAAATTTCGCTACGGGAAGTTAACAAGGATGGTTGTTTTATGTAGGTCGTCGCTCCACGCCCGACTTGCTCCGAAACACTCGTGTCTAGCTGCAATAAAACTATCTATATTGTGTTTAATTTCGACTATTAACATATTTACTTTCTGTGTCGGTTGAGAAACCGCGCTTGGGCAAGTTTACGGAGATAGCGTTCAATTTACGGGCTCATATGTATTTCAGTCACAAAACCTGACTGAAAATAAGTCAGTGGTGGACGAAGAATCTATTGTAATGCGGGTTATTTAATCTTTTAGGTTTAATAGATAAAAATAATTGAGAATTTTTCAATTTTATGACAAAAATTTATTCAAGGAATTGAAAAAAACCTACGTTTGAATATTTTTGTTTTCAGTTTGAGTAAATTTGTATATGTATACCATAATGGAAGGACTCTTTATAAAAAATATCTATATTTTTCGTCTTTAATTCCCCAATACATAAATTACTCTTTCATATCATAATTTAACCACCACCTGTTCTCATAACAGCAGCAATATCCAGCCTCCTTCGAGCAGCATTAGGAATGCAAGTGGCGTAGTCTTGCCGCCGCCAAGTGAAATTCTAATTAATAACCAGATACCATCGACAAGGAACACGATGGACAACGAGTCGGTACACTAATTAGCTCGCCGATCTTCCAGTTGTCTATGATCGATCGTCATGCCTTATCTGTGCTCCTGATACAGTTTGCTACTTGCGAGCCGGAGTTTATAGATATAAGTTTAGACGTCGTGAAATGCGTTGGAAATGTTTGATTTAGTGTCTGTATTAGTAAGAATTAATTAAGATTTGCGATGTAGTGGTCAAATATTTAATACATGAATATCTCCTACGTATTATGTATCTGCGATAATTAATATTTGTGTTCTGTTCTTGGATTTTTCTCTATCATGATCAATAAGTTTGATACTCCCTCGTGTCCAAGAATAAATCATGCAACCATTTTATTCTCATACGTCAATACGTCCTGTTTTCTTATTTTGTATTATATACCAGTACTACCTACTTCACAATACCTACTACCAATAGGTACATTTCACAAACGACTTAAAATCAAAAACACTTCAAAGTTAGAAAACGGATGGAATCAAGCCAAGAGTCGTGAAACCGTTGTAATAAATAGCACTTCGAAGTGGGTTCGAGTCCTTGAAGTCTAGACATGCAGGACTTACGTAAACACTAACATCAATAGGTATCAATCAATAGCCTTTCTCGGTAACAAAACATTTTACATAAAAGGTATATTAACACACCTACATAAGCCTACGCATATATCTTTGAAGGGTAGTCAGAGGTACTTGTAGGAGGTACCATTCACATTTCGTCACACTTTTATCCGTCCAAAAGTGTGATAGGGGCAAGTCTCTTGCCGAGCTGGTAGCAAATTCAAATCCCTACTCTTAATTTTAAAACCAAAAAGTCACTTATGTGGGAATCGATCCAAAAAGCTTCACAACAGTTACTGGCACTAGAGCTAGAGCAATACGACGAATATTAAATCACAGACAACGATATAACTTTTACCCATCGACTCGTGCGAGACGAATTGGCAACTTTTACTTTTTAGTGTTACTTAAAACAATGATTTGGCAAAAAAACCAAGTGCTGATTACACATTGTCTGTGGATTTCTTAGAGACAAAAAAGGGGAATTATTTAGAAAGTTGTGCGTAAGTTAATTTACCGGAATGCGTTAACTCTGCGATAGATCGTTGTATACGGCAAACAAGTCTGGTAATTACTTGAGTAAAGTTCATAAAGGCATTTAAGGAGTAATAAATCTACATACATATATGTAGGATATTTACCAGCCAAAAGCACCAAACATCACGTTCTTACGAAATACTTTATTTTTAACGATACACTCTTATTAAGCTAACATCTTTCCGTCGTCCGTCATCGAACCATCATCTGACAATTCACTTTATAAATCTCATCATGTAAAACCAGTTGCAAAATAACTAAAATGAATACTTTTTTCTAATTATTCCGACATTTATGCGATTACCTATATAGGTAGATCGTGTGTGAAAGGGGTGGTGTCAAAATAATAATAATACTATTTTGAGTGATATCACGAGACATTATGAGATGTTCGATAACAAGCTCAAGAAACCTGTTTGTGTTATACGATTTGGATAATATAAAGAAATAATTGAATAACGTATTGCCCCTATTACAAGCATAGACAGAAACAAGCACAGCGAACTGTAGGTGGCATTAGTGGCTGTTTTGCCTTCCCCTGATATACGCATGAGCAAAAGAAACAAAAGTAATTCTAAGTGATACTACATTTAAAAGCCGACACTTAACAACTTCCGTTCCACTTACACATGAATTATAAAACTACAATAACTCGTACCACTGTATTATCAATAATTTCCAAATGGCTTGATGGTTCCATTCTCACCATTTACACTAATTACACAACTCGGTGGGAACCGCGTGACTAAGCTTTATTTCACACCATAACACATTTCAGAAATAGTAAAAGTTATTTAATTATTACCGTGAAATCCTGTGTTACATTCCTGAGCTTGGTAATCCTTTCTATTTTGTTATCTATGTGATACTAGCTTATTTTAACACCATAATTATGTTATAACTTTTTGCCCTGAATCGAAAACATATACCTTCCTTCATTGGCAATTAGCATTCATTTACGTAACTGCAGCTTTGGCATTCCGTAATGTGTCTATTCTTCTCTCTCTCTCTCTCTCTCTCGCTCTCTCTCTCTCTCTATTGAGCCCCAGGAGTTCCACTGATGAACATAGGCCTCCCCCATTGATCTCCACATAGACCTGTTGGAAGCGGCCTGCATATATGTGTCTTTCTTACTAAAATAAAAGAATAAAGATGTTGGGTTTTTAGATCGATCTCTGAATGGAATAATTTCCGAAGCACTGAAGCCTCAACGTATCGAGAAAGGCTGGCGTGATCAACAAATATCCATGTCTTATTTGGAAGTTGTGTTGCCGAAATTGTCTAGTACATAGTATCTTTATCAAAAACAGAACATTATTATGAGGTCGGAACTCTATGATTTTTTCTTCTCTTTGGAGGACATTGTTCGACTATAACCATGTCAAACTTTCTTAAAAGTGGTTTATGAAAGCGGGTGGTTGACCGGCAGGATTTGGTAATTCAATAAACAAGTTGAACAGCGGATATTACGTGCATCCGGTGAGATATTCCAGTCGCTAATTCCATAATCAGTGGAAGTTGTGTAATAAGCAAGGAAAGAATATTTATACATCCGACTTTTTTACATATATTACGGGTGAGAATTTTTCTATTTTAGTAGTACAATGCTATCGAGTCGGTGGTTATCTCTTGCTGTTGAATACAGTCCGGTTGCATTTACCATCTGGCCTCTAGTGACTTTGTTGCAATGTACAAAAAACGGATAACTTATTGATAAATTACTACCGCGGTTAAAGTCAATATGCAGCACGTATCAAATCAGGACTGAAGATTTTAGAACCCAGCAATCGAAACGATTATCAAAGCAGCAGCACAGATGTCTCTTTGATATTGTTTTCTTCGGCGAATTATATTAACCAAGATGTTTTATTACTTACAATATACAGTGGATATAAAGTCCTACTAATTATTTATTGAAACATGTTAATTCTAATAACTTTAAAATTGTAAACCTTATTGACAGACATAAGCTTTTTGTAAGTGATAGACCCACGCTGTTGTTAGTCATGACTCAGCATGAATGGGTACTGGGCAGGCTTCCGATCCTTTTTCCTTTCCACTCCTCTCCCCATGTCATGGGCCGGCAAGACAACTATGATATAAGCGTTGTGCATGTTCATGGGCAGCAGAGATTACTTACTATCAGATGACCTGTTTGTTCATTTGCCGGACCGAATAAAAAAAAACTAAGTTCTTTTTCTATAAAACTCTGACGGAACATTAACAGTGGCAATAAAAATAAATCAATTAGAAACCGGGGGAAGTGCACACATTTCCCTGCGCAGTAAAACTTGATAGGCAATAAGTTAAGCAAACAATCAGCTTTCCTCACATCAAACGGACACCGGGCGGGCGCGCAACATCTAGTGCTATAATAAAACTCGGCGTAAAAACGCAAACAACGCGTTTACGGTAAAATGACGTCCGCAGTACCCGATCAAACCGTTTTAAATGGTGAAAATTAGATTTTCCCGTTTGAAAGCGCGAATGGGGAGAAACTAATGTGCACGTTTATAGAACAGTGAGTTCACGCGTGAACGTCTGGGGAAGCGCGGGACGTTGGGAATAAAAAGATACATTTTCTTCTTCACATATATGTAATAGGCTCGAAGCGGTAGTTGTATTATTTGATGATTCAAAACATAATCTTAAATATACTATGTTTTGATAAAGAAATATTTCGGAATTAATCGCACATTAATCCCTTATAAATACGTGTAATATGTGGGCTGAATACCGCGACATTGACGGCAGTAGTGATATCTCTGCCTATACAAACAGGGATAACAGAGTCAAATTCTATGTTGAATATTCTAATTTTAATTTTAAAACATTACTATAAATAGTATAGTGTGTAGAGAAAACGCTTTCAATCGTATTTAATTTCTTATTATTATGCGCCTGCCCTAAACTTCCCCTTTCCACAGGAGTGTCGTGCACCACGTAGCCTGTGTATAATTCATGGCTTGTGCCGAGGGAAAAATATGGCGTGTTTATGTACTGGAGTCGATTTTCTCGTTTTAGTGCTTCCTTGTGTAGAAGTGACGGTGACGGCGTCATGCGGGTTTCACTTTTCATAAGGCATGTCGTGTATGTGACGGATGACTGACAGGTTTGAATGATACATGTGGAGTAAGCATGTGATGTATGAATGTTGTGGTGTGATATTGGCTGTTTTACTGTTGCTAGTTCAATGATACAGAATCAACACAAGTCTAGGTGATTTTTATAATAATTTATTTCGTGCCTTGGGTAGGTAGTGTCGATATTATTAATTATAGTCATGGTCACTCAAAGTAACTGAGCACTCAGTCATCTTGTGTATGTAAACAACATATAACATTAAAATTATATAAGCTTAAAATACAATCACTTACGAAACACTGCAGATTCCGCATTAATAGAAGATTTACCTTACATTGCGTAACCCAGGCCACCTTTATATTTACCTGGAACAAAAACAAATCAATTATATCTTACGAAATGAATTTTAAGAAACCAAGTTTCAGCAGCGCAAATACCACATACCGCGAATTAACTCCGCTGTACGCAAGCGGACCTAATAATTCTTAGACATTACTCAAGAAACATTTACTAGACTTTTAATGTGTGTACAGATTGCGAAAATGTATAAATAATATTTGCAGCTGTAGCGGGTAAGATGTCAAATAATATATGCACGGAAATTCTTATGGATCAGTTTTTGGATTCACCGGGAAATATTTAAGTTTTGCAGCTCACTATATCCAACTTTGGTCAGCAGAAGGACGGCTGGGGATGGTACATGCATAACTGCTTGATTAGTCAGTCCCACCGCTTCTATTAACAAGTGGTAGGGTTTTTCTGTGTTTAGTTTTAAAACCTATTTTAGTTATCGAATGTTTCGTCGCTTTCGAACGACTTTGAAATGTTTGGGCGAAGAAGACAAAACATTCAATAACTAAAATAAGTTTTAAAACTGTCTATGTATAAGGCCGATACAAGCTAAACTATAAATAGTACCACAGTCTCAAAGGCACCTGACATGAAGCTGAAAATTGGCTATTTCTTATTGCGTAGTGTGTATACGGGTAATTGACGGAATCCCAAAAGGAAGTGGTAGTCACTTTGTTATCAATTATTTATTACCAATATATAAAATATCTTTTACACTAAGTAAACAAACTCAAAACACGTATGAACACATAAAATCAGTGAAACTAAGAAACCGCGAAGGCAGAGGCAGTAAAGCGCCGCGCCGCGCCGTGTTGACAAATGTGCGACTTTCGCCGAGTCGCGTGGCGCAGGTGGGCCGGCGGAAGCGATAATGATCGCCCGCGGCCCTTGCAAATTATGTCAACGTACAATTATTTTAGGCGTATGTTATACTGGTATTGGTACGCGATGGTATGAGTGGATATTGGGAAAAGGTAGATGGGATATTAAGATTTTTTTATCAGTGATGAACTTATAGATTGATAGGTAAAACGCAATCCTTAATTTCAGGATAAGTGACTAGGGCAATTGTTAATTTAAATCTCAATTCCATCAATACATATTACGCAACTGTAGCATCGTTATCCCACGCATTGCATATCTTCAGCAGTGGAGGCGTGACCCAACCATTCCGCGCAATTATAATGTGAGAAAACAATACTTTAACGCCGACGGCTCGTTTAGATCGCGCCGTTATTAAAATGTTGGACATCGCCATTGTTCCTCGCAAATTGTTTGCAATCTTGTGACAGCAATTACGACATTTCTCTTTGCTGTTTTCTTTTTATTGCATTTGTTAATTTAACACACACAAGCTTACAGATGTAGGATAATATAGCCTGGGAATCTTGGATCGTGGTAGGTTTTGAAGTTCATTTCGGGCTTTGTACATTTATTTCGCCAATTTTCCATCGAAACATATTATAAACAAAAATTTTCAGGGACTTAACTATAGCACGGCCCTTCCACAATAATTTCTGGTAACGAGGATCGACATTGAGAGAGAGATGAGAATGAGAGAAAGAGTGAGACTCTCCAAGTCAATAGATTGGTATTTCTGTTCTATCAGAATAACTCTTATCAAGGTTGAATATATTGTTAATTCTTCTAATACCGACTGCCTCGGTGGCGTAGTTGTATTACGGTACTATTACAAAGCTGAGGTTTCGGGTTCGAATCCCAGGTCGGGCAAAGTGATATTGGAATTTTCTATTCATTACCTGCCTGGAGCCACAAATTTGTGCCCGATATGGCGATATCTATCACACCCTATCACATCGTAGAACGGAACATACAAGGCGAAAAGGGGGTGTCCTGGTAGCATCTCTGCCTACCTCTTCTGGGAAAAGGCGTGAGTTTATGTATGTATATTCTCCTAATAAGGAACAATTCTACTATTGGCACGCCAATACGCCAATACAAGCAGACCCCAGTAAATAGAAACACGATTTTACGAACACGGCTTATCTACACTTTTATCTGCACCGTTTAAGAACATCATTTTATAAACAACGAATTATGCATATAGGGTAAACCGTATTATTGTGGACGCCCCTTGAATGAGTAACACTGATATTATCATTCAGAATGGGGCTTAATTTATTTACAAAGACAATGCATTTATTATTATCCTTATTATAACTCAAGTATTCTAGTAAAAGTACGGATTAGCGCAGATGATAATGTTGGCGTTTTTACAAATATTTGTAAAATTACAGATTCGTTTTATATTTGTGAATATTAAAATCATAACAATGACGCTGGAATATAATGTAATGCAAACTGAAAAACAACTATACAGATGAAATTTCACATCGATTTTATTTTTATTTTTATTTGTATTTTTTATTTTTATTTTTTATTTATTAGGATCTCCAACAAAGAATACACTTTACAAGCTTTGCTATTGTACTGTTGCAGTTTAAAAAATTGTGTTTCTTCAATTAGAGGAGATCACAACATGCAATAGTACTGTACAACAGGAAAGAACTATGAAATAACTTATCCATAAACTATCAATATAAAATTAAAATTAAATTGATAGTTTATGGATAATTGCCAAGTATAGTGCAGTTTACCCTACACAGCGTTGTATTGAAGTCTTGTACTATTTTGAACATTTGCACTTTAGTGGTATGCAAAAAAATTATATTGAGTATATTGAGAATATATAGGCTTGTTATGTTTTCGCACGGCGATCTCATTATGTACAATTTTTATCGAATTGCGAGTATGTGAGTTGGTGCTTTTACTTTGGCATTATATGTTAAATGGTGGTATTCCAGTTTGAGTTCCGAGTGATAACGAGTTTTGACTAAGGAGTTACTATGCCAAATATTTTGAAGTAATATTTTTACCCCATTCCACCACACAATATTTTTGATATGTTTTGCATTCCTTCTATAACACAAATATTTTATGATAGTAGTGTGTTCTAATAGTTTATGCAGATATAGTTCACACACAATTTACAAACTAAAACGAATAATACCATATCTTTTTGACCTCCACTAAAAGTCTCAAACTATCGCTCTAATTACTTACTTCACATACAGTTCTACTTCTCTCAGCGATACTCGCAGTTGATGCGGATTGTCTTCAACTATGTCCTGGGCTCGACTATAGAATACCACATTGTACTGTGCCCCTAGCCGGAACATTTTGCAGTATCGTAATAGAATAGTAAAATTTTGTATGGGAATTTAAACAGCGCCACTATGAGCGTATTTGGAACTAAAATTTCACAGCGGGAAACGTTTACTTTACTATACGAGAATTACTATACGATACTTCAAAATGTTCCGGCTAGGGGCACAGGTTGTTCGGCAGCCGGGGTGGCACACGTCCACCGCGGTCCGACCGATAACATCCATCGCGTTCGTGATGAATCGCCACTTTCACTTTCACTGCCGTGGTCGCCGCGCCGCGTCGGTGTTCGAACTCACCGCGCGGTGCAACATACATCACATTTCGGCATGTAGCAGTTGATAACTATTTATGTATATATCCTACGGTTGTTCTCACTCCTGATTATGGAGATGATTATTAGGGCTTTAGCGCAACATGTTATGATGATAAAGGGAAGATGATGGTTATGAAAAGGAATATGGATTATCAATTTTAACTGCATTTGAACATGCTGACATAATTTTGTCGATTTGGAGAACTGGTGTCGGACATTTACTAACCTGTGCTGTGTAGTCATTATAGTAATAGAAGCATATAAAATTGTTTATAATTGCTTAATTTTACTTGCTAGTTTTTATTAAAATATTTTTGCTATTCGTGTATTATTTACCACTATTTCGTAACTAAATAAATTGTGCATCTTATTAGCAATTCAGAAAATCTATAGAATTCATTCATAAATATTAGTTTATCAGACAATCATCTAATTCACGAAACTGCGACTTTTTGTATAGTTTTGCGCTCACTATTTCTCATATATTAGGTTCAAAACACAGCTGTAATTTGTGATTGTACAACCCAATATTTCTATAGGCTGCGTTTTAAAATTCAATAACTGGCCCCGATACGCTCACAATCTTATAATACACACAGTGAAAAAAATAAAACTGAACAATAGAAAACATTGGCAAACTCAGTAATAGCGTGTTATATCGATTTCGTTATTAAACCTACTATAACTATGACAGGTTTGGAAACATTCAAATTACTAAATATTTTTATACAGGCGTACAGTAATTTCTACTGTTAGGAACACGTCTACTAATAAAAATCACGTGCACAAATATCTAGAATTGGAATAAATATGCCAAACATGGACCAAGTAGGTCAAATATAAAAATCACGTTAAATTTCCAATGCAGCCATCAACTATGCAAACTTTTAGTGCACAATTCTAGCTGTTTAGGCGGTATTACCTTAAACGATGTTGTGTTTAAACCAATGTTACACATTATTTTTACTCAAAACAAAAAACGGCGATAAAAATAGAAAATTAGTTTAATGTGAATCAATAGCCTATAGTCAAAAACCTAATACCCTTTGACATTCAAAAGTTAAATACTCAATACCAAAAACATATCAAAAATGGTATGCCCAAGCACCGTTCGTCATTCTCGACATTCGCCGTCGTACACATGGCATTGCGCAATACGTCGAAAGTCACCGGGCAGGTATCAATAGTGAAATCCTCTGTCGACCACATAATTAGCGGGCCGTTGAAAAATTTCTATCAATTATTTTTTTAATTCGGTCACTTTGGACCGTTTGGCTTTGTGCGTTTAATTTGGGAGATATTCATTATCGTTTCGAGTGTTGTGATTAAATTAATTTAATCTGGCTGGTTAAGTTGTAATTAATTTAAAATCCCCTAAAATAGTTATGTGTTTTTTTTTGGACAGCGAGTAAGCGTTTCATCAAAGTCATTCCCACATAAATACGTGATAAATTGTAAGTCGTTTCAAAGGTTCCAGGATGCATGTCACAGAGAAGAAAAACACAGACAATTAAACATTCAACAATTTCCTCTCTTGAACATCCCTTACAACATCCTCACCAACTAAAGCCGTAGGTAATATTAATACATTTCTCAGGCACACGAGAATCAAACTGCCCATACGTAGCAAGATCATGTCCATACTCGCAATAACAGATCATCGGATAATTAATACGGACGTCAATTTCCTGTGAAAACGCGACGCTTTGCAATTTTTCCGCCATTGATTAGTTTCCTTCGCAACTTGTATGGGGGGAAAGTGTATTTCTCTGATCGGAGGATGCGATTAAATGTTTGATTAATACCAGCCAGTTTGCGACCCACATGTCGCAACGGGAGATAGCGGGAAAGATGTTGCTATCTTGTGCACTTGTGCTATACTGTTACACGACATAAACCTTTGATTCGTGTATGTATACGTTTGTAACAGTAAATAAAATAGATAATAATAAATAAAACTGTAATTTATTACATACATGCATCCGTGTAGAGTCTTAATTGATAGACCTAAAAGGATTATTTGTTCGAACACCTCAACCCTAAATATATTTCGAACATAAAACATTTAACTAAAAAAATTACTCTCATAAATTTCCAAAAGCCCCAAAAGAAGTTTACCTTCACATATACGAGTTGGAAATAAATTATAATTAATTCCATTGACCCCAAATGCACTCAGAACTGCGTAGCTCTAAATATACGCGACAAATCTCTATCCCTCACTCAAAAATAGATATGACTTTATCCCTAACAATAGTGCACCTGCATGCCGCGTCGTTATAAAGATGATGAAGAGTTCGTTATGTAGGCCGGAGCGAGGCCGGTGCAAATGTCGCGCCTATTCCCGGCGCATGCTCGCGCTGACGTCGCCGCGTTATACGCTCGCTGCGAACCATTGCATCACACGAGGTTATTGCAAAAATAAATAATTAAGAACGTTACTGTATCTTAAATAAATATTGTCTTAGGTTGCTTGAAGAGGTGATCATACAGGTAAAATGGTAAAATGATAAAAATTATGTGATACATATGAAATCATGTTGAGGTGGCACAAAGCGAGTGTAGAACTGTAATAGGTGATATAAAATTGGTTATAGTGTTAATTCGTCTTTCAAGTCAAATGTAGGCCATAAAACTGTACCGGTTCGGGTTGATATAATTTCCAGTTAAGTTTGTAACCTTTGCTTAGATTTATATGCTATAGGTAAAATAATTACATTGCACCTGTTGGTAAAATAAGTGCAATATAATACAAAAGTATCTAACAACTCACAAAATATAATTATCAAATCAAGAACGACAGAACAATATGCATTATTGCATTTTAGACTTAAAAAACTCAATACGTTGCGAATCAAACCATCAGCGTTATATCCAAGCCTGGCACTAACTCCATCTAAGTATCCACATAAACAGTCCCCACAACTTACACAAGCTAAAAAAAGATCAAGTTCAGAAACCAGTGTTTATCACAAACGCATCAATACGGAATAAATTGGACGCTGTGTATACAGTGTGTTAACAAGCAAACACGGGAACGGTACTTGCGGCGGCTGCACGTGTGACGGCTCAATAATATGTGAACTGTGGAGTGGCACCTAATTAGTGACCATTTAGCGGGCTGTTACGTTGTGTAACTGTTAACGTATCAACTGTGGCTTGTGGGTATTTGGGGTGTTCAATGCGCCATCCTAATTTGGAATGCGTTTATGAGTTGTGTTTGCAGAATTTAGTATCGTTTTTGGCAAGTTATTTGGTAAATGAAATTGTAGTGAGTGTGTGATTGGTATGTTCTGCAAAATCAATTTAAATGAATCCACGTATTAAAAAACACATTCTTGGTATATCAACTTAAATCAAATTATACCGTCTAAAATAAGTCTCCAAAAATGTTAGAAGAACGATTTGGTATTTTTCATTCACTTCATCTACCTTCTGATCTATTTAATACTTGTTGAGCGGTGTTAAAATAGACCGTAATTCTCATAACTCCACAATGAGCGCCCTGGTATCCAATGAATTTTATAAAGCTACAATGTAAGAACAATTTATAAACTATGGGATACAAACAGGTGCTGCAAATAATTGGCAAATCATACGAAAACATTACGAAGGCGTTTACGATATATTACGTATGTTCGAACTATTGGCAACTGATGATTTATCCCCCTTTCCTTATTAACAAACTAACACCACGAACAAATTGCATTGAAATATTAATTCTGTACAGCAATACATTAGATTCATGCGCGGAATGTACAAATTCTCTCGTTAAATATTTTCAGCTAGTTATATAAAGAATTCAGTTAGAAATTAAGCCTTAACAACTGGTTATGATACTGGCGTAGGAACGCGGAATCGCGCTACACACGGCCCTGCGGTGTGGCCAACATTAAAATATTATATTGATGTATCTGATAATTCCCTCTCCACTGGTAATGGTCTTTGTAGGCTCAAGTGCACTTGCTATCGTGGCGTTGATGATGGTAAACGAAGTTTCAGAGTTTTTTTCTCAAATAATTATGAAGATACAAAAAAAAAATAGTTTAGATATACTACGCACAAAAATTAAAGGATATTTTTTTTGATCAATTCTTTTTGGTGTTTTTTGAGCGTCTGTATCTTGGAGAAAATTGATTGTTAAGAAATTCGGAAACTAAAACTTGGAAGCTTGAAATGTCTATTTTGCAGATCTGTGCTCTATTTCTTGATTGCTTGCTTGGTTGATAAGCAATCGTAGGAAAACTAACGAGAAAAAAAAAATCGAAATTTTTTCTGTATTTCAAAACCGTGCATTTACACGGGTAGTATTTTTTTGGTGACATCATTATAAAATTCCCGTAGATAATTTAATTGCCTTTAATTTGATATACCAGAAACCTCCGTGACATGATTTGGAGCTGACTTATGGTAAATCAAAGTAAAAATGGCCTATCACACTTTGACATTGGATTACTCCATGAATATCACTCATGAGGAAAACAAAATCAGAATTTTAGTAACTTCAAAACATGCTCTATAAGATGGTATTAAAGTCTTATGATAATAAACAGTATTTCTAAGTAAAATTGTTGATTGAAAAAAAGGTAAAAAAACGGTTATTTATGGATATTCGGAAAACACTGCATATCTTTGGATAAAAGAAACAAACCAAGGATATCGTCGGTAACTTTCCAACCTTAAAGTATTCTAAAGACACTCTGAAAATTTCAAACTGCTCCGATTTGATTATCTTAGTGTTCGGAAGGTTTGAACTTACTGTATTCAGCAAAAATCGTCGTAATGAGCATTTTCGCATGCTAATGGTTTTGTAACTTGAGAATATTTTTTTTAGTGATTATCCATATTCTTTTAATCAAATCCTTTTTTCTAACGTTTTCACTATTCTCCGCAATTGTAAAAAAAATACTGGCACTGTTTTACCGCCGGCATTAGCGTTACCCAAAGCGTACTACGGGGAGGTTGCGTGGTCGGATTTATAGTAAAACAGTGCCAGTATTTTTTTTACAATTGCGAAGAATAGCGAAAACGTTAGAAAAAATGATTTGATTAAAAGAATATGGATAATCACCAAAAAATGCATTCTGAAGTGACAAAAATCGATCACATACGAAAAATGCTTATTACGACAATTTTGACGAATACAGTAAGTTCAAACCTTCCGAACACTAAGATAATCAAATCGGAGCAGTTTGAAATTTTCAGAGGGTCTTTAGAATACTTTAAGGTTGAAAAGTTACCGACGATATCCTTCGTTCGTTTCTTTTATCGAAAGATATGCAGTGTTTTCCGAATATCCATAAATAACCGTTTTTTTACCTTTTTGCAATCAACAATTTTACTTAGAAATACTGTTTATTATCATAAGACTTTAATACCATCTTATAGAGCATGTTTTGAAGTTACTAAAATTTTGATTTTGTTTTCCCCATGATTAATATTCATGGAGTAATCCAATGTCAAAGTGTGATAGGCCATTTTTACTTTGATTTACCATAAGTCAGCTCCAAATCATGTTACAGAGGTTTCTGGTATATCAAATTAAAGGCAATTAAATTATCTACGGGAATTTTATAATGATGTCACCAAAAAAATACTACCCGTGTAAATGCACGGTTTTGAAATCCAGAAAAATTTTGTTTTTTTTTTTCTCGTTGGTTTTCTTACGATTGCTTATCAACTTAGCGAGGAATCAAGTACTAGATCACAGATCTGCAAAATAGACATTTCAAGCTTCCAAGTTTTAGTTTCTGAATTTCTTAACAATCAATTTTCTCCAAGATACAGACTCTCAAAAAACACCAAAAAAAATTGATAAAAAAAAATATCCTTTTTTTTTGTGAGTAGTGTATAAGTATTCTGGCTGAATAACATATTTCTTTCTTACAAAGAATTAATTTTGATGTACGTATTTACGTATCTTCGCAAATCGCTTCTATAAAGTAACTTTAGAAATCCAATATTTTGAGACAAAAAGTCAAATTAATTTAATCGCTGGATATATTCTGCGTCATGTTCATTATAAAATAATCAAATTACATAACTAATAACTAAATTATGTATGAACATTAATGCTTACGTATTAATAGTTATTCATTCTTAATCATCGACCGTTGACCTCTGGTCAATGAAATTTGCAGACAAAAATATCTCGTAAATTATGATTATGTGCATCTATTAATTATTAATAGTAAAATTGCTAAATTTTAGTTTCAAAAATATCCTGTTTTGGGGTACGAGAAATACTCTACGTCGTTGGGTTGATCTCAAACAATTATATGTTTATTATAAATGCAAATATTATGACAAATTCACAGACGAATTCTTTAACTAAATTTATCGAGATCAAGTTACAGAATACTTTGGTCGCATCTCTGACTTTGAGCTTATCAAGGGTAATATAAATAGTTAATAATAAAGAATAGTGTATAAATAGTTTTGAAGATAAATGGTTTGGTTTGCTCATCCTCTCACCCTAAACGCCTATATATTTTCCGTATCGTCGAGAAAAATGTTACCCAAAACTAAACCCCGTATAACAAAAGAGGTGAGCTCGTATCTCCCGACGTTTAAATCTCGGCATTTCGAGCAAGACATCAAAATTACAAGCAATTAGACAGGGCGACGACCTCTTATTCGCCGTCATTATAAACGGGTAAAAAGTGAGGAAAGCTAAGTGAATGCATGCATTTTATGCTATTTATATTTGCATGGACGGTAATTGATTGACTCTTCTTGGTTGTTCGTATAACTACATATTTAGATTAAGGAAAGTTCATTACAGTTGTTATATGGTGCAAAAACATTTGGTGTGATATTTATAGTACTTGCCGGCTTTAGCAACAAGATTATTAAAAAAATAGCGCGAGTTTCGATTTGTAAGCTCATCATAATAGGATGATAAAATTATATGTGATATTTATTGGTTTTTCTGAAATAATATAGTGACCTACATTATTTAACTCAGATATTTAAAATTCCACTCCAAAGAATCCTTATTTATTACCATCAGCTAACTAAACCCCGTTTCCATACAAACTACAAATTTGCACACAACAATGTAACAATTCTAATAGAATGCGAAGCTAAATATTTCTAAATGATCACTGACGTCTAGACCACTAACAGTTCCTGACATCACGACCTCGATAAAGGTAACCACCCACTTAGACTCCAATTAAAGTTCAATCATCTAAATCGTCTTAGAACTAGGCAAAAACCACCCAAAGAGCCAGCAACAGTTTAAACACTTTGGAGGAATAAAATGGTAGTGGTAAGTTACAAAGTGTCTAAGTGGGTAGGTAGCTTAGCGCTGCGGCAACGTTCCCGCGCTTCGTTGCGCGTTGTCGCTGACACCAATCAACGGTGGGCGTGTTGCGCACGCGCTTGTCATCGTATACTACGGAATGAGCAATGAGTTTTTTTAATACAACTAAGATTCATATTCTGTGTCATATTTAATTTGTTGGAAATATAGAGAGATTTAGGACCGTAAGTTCAACATGGCGTTCTGGAATGTTTGGGGATACCATTTTAACTCACAAGAAATATCGTTGAAGAATCTCTCATAATGAAATAAAAACATTGAAAATACAAAGCAGGCCCTATTCAATATTCACATCTAATTAATAATCTATAAGGCTGTATATAAGAATATAGAATACTGTTATAACCAATCCATATATAAATTATAGATGCGGGACGTGTCTGTATCAATATAATTACTTTATTTAAAATCTTGGACACACTGCTTCTGAAGATTTAGTTAAAAAACATAAATTAAATATAAGTAATAAAAGATAAATTCCAAAAATATTTGTTGTCCGAACTACCGAACAATGTGTGAAGTTTACAACTCCACTACTCCATTTCTTGGTGGTAATTGAGGGTGCATCTACCACTTCCTAGTTGCTACCATAATAGGACCGCTCCGAGCGACCAGTCCGGCCGCATTGTGCCGGTGTGGGAGAAAAAAACTTATTAATGCACCGCGGTGCTATTAAACTATTAATGCGGGGAATAATTTAAAGCTCGGTCATTTTCTCGTATCAATGTTGGGAACTTTGTGCTATGGCGCTTAGTGTTTTTATGTGGGACAGGAAAATTTAAAGGCAGTTCCGCGAGGGGACTAGCGCATCGCCATATTGGGTATTATTGTGAGAAAAATATGCCCGTTTAAAGGGAAACATTAATACAATGTTCTGAGGTACCTGGGAATTGTACCTACGATTCATGGGATATTATCATATACGATAGTATAACGACTGTTGTTAATTAATTTATGTAACATAAAACATAAAATAAAAACGAAGCAATTATTTCATACAATTCTTGAAAGAGCTGTAAGTACATGATGTCAGGCATTATCTCACAAAAATACGTTATTCATATGAAAAACCAATTGTGTTTATAAGTTTCTTAATATTAATATGTATTCCAATCACATCCTATATAATTAAACCATCCAAACCACGACAGTTATTTCAGTACCGCGTACATTGCCTTACAGTTTAGCAAGTAATATCAACATAGAATTAAAATGTCCAAACGTCAGCCGCATTGTACAGTTACTAAATTATTTTTAAATCAATTTACGTGCCGTTCGCAGCGAAATGGGCGGTGTAGGGTTGCGAGGTATTCTAAAAGTTGGATAAATGTATTTATAATACCAGATTGTGGAATATTTTTGGCAATAGATATAGCCTCCAGCGTGTAGTAGAATACGTGACTTGTGTCATGGGTATCGGAAATAAGGAACTTAGCTGCCAGAGGACCTAACTTTAAAGACGGGTCACAGGTGTCGCTGATTCACGCCCAGAGCACAGAAAATTTTTTAGAAGTTACGCGTGAACTCGTAATTTAAACTTGCTCTCACTCATACTGGGTGAAAACTAGACGATTATCTATAGGATTTTGAAGTTTAACTACCCACATTAACCAAAGCCTTAACTCTACTCAATAGTAAATTAGGCCTATGTTCACCAGCGGGACGTGTACATCTTAAAATACTAGGAGTATTGTAAGTGGGAGCCCTGCCTGGTCGGGGGCGGCGTGCGTACGTCAGTCACCGCGCTGCGGGCGGAGGCTTCCGCATTGCGCGCACGCACACAGCGCCATCTATGTTTATTGTTCCCGCAACTTGCCAGCACGCAATGTACCTACATTATGACATATCCTTACAAGTTTAGCTAACGGCCAAGTCAAAATGTAGGAGGTGAAGGAAATATTGTAATATTGAGAGACTAAAGCTTTTGTGGTTCAGCTGTATGATACAACTTTGCAAAAATTTAATACAAGTAGCATTTTAGGGACGTCAACGGGCGTCTTAAAAATTCCCAATAAGCATTTAATGCATACAAGATTCAGCAATAAAACCTTTGCCTCTGGTCAATTCAGTTTATTCGCAACCACTTTAAACATGTAAATATTTGTAATAAAAAATTATATAGGTTTTTATTAAAACAAATAAAAAAATATTATATTATCAAGGGATTTCTAGATCAAAAACAACCATGTACATACACGCAAACTCAACATACCACAGGAGCTAGACATCTAGACTCTAAGGCTATTGAACCTGTCAGACGCATCCACCTGATCATTCCATCTGGGCAGCTACGTCACACGCTGCCCAAACATGGGCTAGTCTACGCCAACCGGTTCCGCCGCATCGAACCCGGACCGCTGACAATACTTTTTGTTTTGTACGCCAGATGATTTCCCTGATAGGAGGACGAATCAATAACATTGCGGGTTATCAGTTGGAATTATAGTGCCGGTATAGGTAGCAATTGGCCAACCGAGTAATACCAAAGCACATGATATAAAATTACATCGTTGTAGGCTCATTCTGTTCAGTGTCAATATACACTTTATGGAAATCGTGACGTCTAGGGTTCGATCCAAAGATCGGGAAATTGATACATTTCTTTTAAATATAATATACCATGTAATGATTTTATTATTAGTGAAGCTCCCATTTCATTATAGCACGGAAGTAAAATTGCTGAGTGTGTCACCCGTTTCATATCTATCTACCCCTCCATATGTACGAGCGTAATAGTAATTTATCGCATAAGTGAACACTAATGACGCACTAACAATTTTCGCAAACACATGTGTAACACCTCTTATTACCAGGTACAATATTTATAGCTTCCTTTACTATGAAATAACAACATTATCATAAGTTACTACGTATATAGGTGTATACATATTAAGTTCCGCATTCTTTATTTAAGAAGGGTAGGTATAGTTGAAAAAACAACTTGAAGTAAGTCAATCTACATTGGAGAAGCTTGGCAGTTTGTGGAAAATTATTTTATTGCTATGCTTACAACTTACAAGGTTATTGAAAATTAAAACCTGATTCATAAAATCTAGTCGGTTTTGGGAATAAAGGTTATTTGAGACATCCTTCTAATCACTGTTGTAAATATATGTTTATTATTTTATTCATTAGGTCCGGCAAACTCTCGCCGGGTGATGAAATCGGGACGGGAGAGGGATGTAAATGATATGGGAAGAGAAAATGGGTATTGGGAATCCGGCAATTTTTCATTCTAACGCAACTGTTAAAGTTTCACGATTAACATTCTTAGATGACACAGGAACACGCATCTTTATACACAACTTCGTCCCGATTCTACTCCATAGATCCAGACCCATTACGTAAACAAACAAGTCGAACGGTGTCACAAACGCGTTGTGAAAACGTGTGGACACTGGACACCGTCCGCCACGCGTGACGCGCAACTAGGGTAGAACCGACCGCTGCGACGGAGGCCTGCCTCGCCTTTCATATGAACGTGGATTGATTACTTCTTTATATCCTCTAACTGCTATTTCAATCAAGATGCTGTGGAAATCCTGTGAACGGCTGTTCTTCAGTGGAGTTCAAATCAATCTAAAAAGCGAAGTCATTTGGAGAGTTGTTGCTGTGTTATAAATGAGATCACATCTAAAAACTAAAACTAGGATAAATAAATTTACGTCAGTTTTCTAGATTCTCCCCGGTCTTGCCAAACCTCCCATAGAACTAGTTGCTAAGACAGAAGCCATTCTGACACTAAAACAACTTGAAACGAGACAAGAAACGAGACAAAAGGCGACAGGTGTGTCGCAACAAAACTGATGTATCTACACCAAATATTATATCGAACCTGTAGTTGCAGAAGCGAAATCTCTGAAATTTAAGACACCTACTACAACACTATATATTACTTTAAAGATTGCGAGTAGTTCATAACCATTTACTAATACCCGCGTGAACATAACTACACGTAATTTCTATTACACATGCCGCACCCAGTTAAAGATCCCACATAGGGTGTCCCACAACCGCGGCGGGTGTTACATCAGAGCCGCGGGATTCGCAACGCCAGCGGGCGGCAGATATTTCTAACATTATTTATGCATTAAAGGATATCATTAAAAGTGCATCATGTGTGCCGACGACCCGTCGCCGCAGCGGCGCACCGACACATCTCAAACTTGTTTTGTCACACGGTCAACATAACCATGCATAAGTATGTACGTAAACTTAAGCTTGTATCCACGAGCGGGTAAGCAGAAAAGCAGCTAGTGCTACTACTTACTGCACTGGGGGTACAGTGAGTGGTAAATGTGTAAACTGAGGATTGTAAAGTGCATGGTTACATTCCCAGGATGCCAAATGCACTGAAATAATTTTCTTCGGTGTCAGTGATAATACAATCATAACACGTCAAACATTACACAGTTCGAAAACATGGTATTCGCAACCTATGGAAAATAGACACAGAAAATCAAAACCCAAACTACTTGTGAACCATCAGACACCTTTAGATTGAATAAGAAACACCAGCCGCAAGTTATCCTATCCTATACAACAGTTGTCCAACAACACAACACCGACACTCACAACACATTAGCGATGGGTGTCAAAATGTTGTCACCCGCTGTGGTGGACAAACCACAAAATACCGCGCACGGTTAGAACTGACCTCTACATACTAGACGATAACTTACCATCGTTATGTTAGAAATAATTTCTAATTTGACAGATCTTTTACGAGCGATTGGAGAAGTAGCCAAAAAATAAGCTTACTGTTTAAAAACACTCAAGAAGGCTTTTTTAGGAAAAAGCTATCAGAGTTCTTAATATTTATTGCTTACAGATATTTTATGAGGATTAGGATATATGTGTACATGAATGTGTTAAGGAAGGAATAAAGTAAATGTGTGTTTAGTCCTTGGAGCCGATTACAATAAGTCACTTTCAAAACCTAGAGGAGATCTAAATGTAACAATAACATCCTGTGGCTGATAAGATAATTAAATCACAAGTCTAATGCTTCAAGGAAAGAAAATCTAACAGGACAAATGAACCCAGAACATCAATGTTCGCAGCTCAACCTACCATTAGACTCTAAACCCAACATTCTCTAGTTCCTCGGTATGGGCTCAAAACTAGGTTGGTTAGCGAGGATCAGATCGCGGCCCGGTTTCCTATTAATAAATACCAAGTCGATAGAGATTACGCAAGCGCTGTTGCTTCACGTTGCGCTCGACAGACAAGCAAGCGCTGTCATACACTTGCATACTTTGTCCTTTACACTAGATCCACAGCTAGCTTTAGTTAAGAAGTTTGATAAGTGGAAATCAATATCGTCGCCATTTCGGTTGAATGCTTATGGAATTCCAGAATATGATAATTCATTAGTGGCGAGATAATCCAATAGAACTGTTTTGTTCCACGCACTTGTACTGTATGTATAAGAAAGGTATAAGAAAGAGGAAACACGTGAGCTTCCAGACTGTAACAAACTTGAATAAAGTGCGAGGGATACAAATCTGCCAACATCGAACCAAAGTGCGAACCAAGGTTGTGAATCGTATGTTTTTTCAAGTACAGATGTGTTTATAAAAAACTAAGGAAATTGCCATTCACAATCTATATAAGATCGGAAACAAATTAGAAAGATGACTCTTATTTAAGAAACACCGATAAAAAATCACGTTGTGTACTCAGCCCACCTTCTTACAACTCTGACCTATATTGAGACATCAAAGATAGATTCGAAGCACGTATTAAATGTAAAGCAGAGAACAATGCAGTTGGGGGCCCACTCCCCAGTTGCTCAACGTTCGGAAACACTCATATTTTAATATCACAAGCTGATCGTGACTGCGCTCGCGCCATAGCTCCATATTCGTGAGAAATATCAACTCGAATTGCTGTCGTAAAAAAATGTTATATGTTCACTGGAGGATAGTTGGCAACAGAAATACTGTTTGCTGTCTAAATACATTTGCGTTTTAAAGACTCTTTCACTCCTATATGTCTTCAGACATGATTTGATATGAAAGGAACGAGATATCTGGACGGAGACATGGATCAGGCTCGTGTAAGATATTTTCTGTTCTAATTTATTATCACAGAGAATTAGCTCGCTTTTCTGTGTGATTTTAATCAGTAAAACTGTAGCTCCTGACTAACTGGTGTAGAAATGGGAGCCTGAATAGAATTCTAAAATGCGAAAAGAATAAAACTTATGGGTAATCAATAGTATTTACAAATCACAGTAATTTCGTATTCGTCCGTAACAAATTCGTTACAATTTATGATTGCGAAAACTAACGTGCCTCTAGTTAAAGAAACGAACAGTAACGCGGCAACTGGCGAATATCTATAATTTACTTGATTGAGACACCGAACATTTCTAATAGAATTGTCAATCTCAGATTGAATTAAATTAGATATAGATTTGAAACCAGCTTGTTTCCAAAAGTACTTTATCTACTTTCAGATGTAACAGAGCAGCCTTATATGTATTGGGCATTTTGTCAGTAACAAAATAAAATAATTAATGTATAAAATGTAGTAACAGTTCGATCAACTTTGAACAATATTCACAATCGATTTCGGTCCATAGATTCTACATGGACAATAAATTGTATCACCTACTAATATTGTACAAGAGTTATCTCACTACAGGGAAAAGGTTCTAGGAAAAGAAAAGAAAAAATACATTTAAGTCAACATTTTTCCTGTTTACGCAACAATAGCTCCTTTAGAAACGAGTTAACCAATCGTAAAAACCTAACAATACAACACTTCGCCATTAAAAATATAAATAGAATCGTGAAAGCAACAACTTCCTCCCCACAATACTGTCATAACAATTGCGCAATCCATAGTTCATATTTTTACAAACAACATTGTTAATCGTATCTTTATATTGTAAATAGATGATGCAACGTGCCATTTAAAAATCTGATGCTTTACATTGCCACGATAAAGTAGATAAAATGCACCTGATGAAAAGTGCGACTCAATCCATTTTTTTATTCCAATGAATAGCGAGTCGAGCACGCCATTCACCTGATGGTAAGTTATACCACCGCCCGTGGACAAGAGCCAACCAAAGAAACACCATGAATTACGAAGCAATGCTTGGTATTTCACAGCGCTCGCCATCTTGAGACATAAGATGTTGAGTCTTATTGTGTCCAGTAGTTACTCTGGCTACAATGTCCTACTGGAATAAAACAGTGCATTTACACTGCTGTTTGGCGGGAGAAATAGACATTGCGGTGGTACCTACCCAGGCAGTCGTTCACATATGAGGGACCTACCACCAGTAAAGTTTAGATTATTACACATCATGATTGTCAACACAATTATGACATCCGAAATTGCATATACACAGGCTGAATCCAAGACGCGTCACGCGACATATTTTAGTGGGTCAATGTGGAGAACTATCCACCATTGTGTAATAAAAAAATGCTTCCATTAAATTACTCCAAAACTAGAAGTGCATTTGCATGAACTGTAATAGAATGCCTCTGGCATTAAGTCTGCCTGTATACATTTTAGTATATAAAGCAAATAAAAAAAACACTTCTGTGAACCTTCATTAATTGTGAAATAATTGCATATTAACTCCAACTAGATGACAAACATAATAACATCAGATTCCGCAAAAACATTGCTAACCCAACAAAACCGATGAAACCACCCTCATACCATATTATTATTTTATCTCGCTGACAAGGACTCCAAGTAAAATATGACGTTTTAATTAAGTTGCGTCAAAAGCTACTTCTAAGTTACCTTTTATCATCGCCGGCCACTTAGCGAACGCAGCGGTCCTTTACAAAAAGAACTGAACACAAACATACGAGCAAGTCCGGATCTTCGTTCTAAGTGGTATATAGTTTTTGTTCGTTTTCGAAGGAATATGATATTGGAATTATTTGTTTATTTAGTATGGGAACTGTTTTTGATAAGATGCTGCATTTCGACGAGAACTATACATATTTTTGCATCTTCGTTACTACTACACTACTAAGGCCCAGTTGCATAAACTAACTTCGACGATAACTTTAGTTTTGACAATGTCTTCACCATACATTTGAGACGTATGTATGTATTTGTGATTGCAAATGTATGGGATTGACATTCATAAAGTCAAAGTTATGGGCAAAGTTAGTTTGTGCAATTGGGCCTTAATGTAGGTGTGAACGCAAGGTGAACTTTGAAGTGGTAATTTTCTTCGTGCATCTGAGAGCACAAAATTCCCATTCTTCCTCACGAATACATACAAAAATCCTCAACAAACATGGAGGAGAACTGTATCTAGTTAGAGATATTTGATTGACTGGCAAATTAGTCTTATTTAGCTCACGTTCCAACGACACATTTCTTTGATCCAAGACACGCCTCTGTTCCCAATATCCAACCCCGACGGCTTTTTCCACCTCCAGCAAGATGTCAACTATGATAATTTCCATGAATTATACCACGGCACGTACAAAAACATAATTTCATAATAGATTCAATGAGATTTACGTACAGTTAGAGCACATCAAGGGACCCAGATAGATAAATCACAAGCATTGCTCATCGGGCCTCTGTAACGGCATTTGCGGCAAAAACTTGAATTAACTATAATTTTATTTCGAATTCCAATAAAATGTCGTTGGGTAGGTACATATGTACGACGCCTGGCTTATTACAGTATGTTGTGGGGGTAGTAGATTTCTAGTGTCATTTAGGTACCTAAACCAAATGATACTATCTACTACAGCAGTGCTGGCAAAGAGGGAAAGAGCGAGTACCCTAACTAAGCATTTTTTTTAAATGTATAGATAAATATTATATAATATTAACATATCTGTCATTTTGGTGCACTGTTTTCGAGTTTAAATTTCTTTTCATAAACAATCTTTGCCTTCGAGCATAAAATAATTTCCAAAATCAAACATCCCTATAATAAAACAAATTTGATGACCGAAGTTATTAGCTCAGTTAATAGAAATTTGATTGAAAATTTATATCAACAAGAAATCCATCATACTTTAATGCTATTCGATTGCGTAGTGGAAAATGCCAAAACGCAACGTCTAGATTGGCCCGCTAACGTTTACTAAATATGGCTCGACCCAAGTAATTATAAGCATATGTGAAATGTCAATTACTTGAAACTTGGTTTGATGATGAGCTTACGAAATGTTTAGAGACAAACATGGCTATAGCTGTTACGTATTTGAATTAAAATAACTACTATGGTTTTGTTTGAAATAGAAATTTAAATAAATTTATACACGCGCATGAAAAATGCTGGCGGGAAGGAGCTGGATGAGGACTGCCCAGGACAGAACTACCTGGCGTGCATTAGAAGAGGTCTACACTCAGCATTGGGATACAAGGATACATAGGCTGAAGAAGAAAAAGAAGATAAAAAATCAGCCTCAGCATCAGCCCTCGAAGCATAGTGGGCTATAAATAGTGTGTTAAAGTAGAGGCCCAGGGTTCTATCTGCAATATTTATTAAACAAGAATTTGTATTGAATTTCTGTGTGGCGATACCGAAATACAGACGACCTAGGTCATTGCGGAGGTCCTTGGGAATGTCTATTTTCATTTGTCGGTTTTCTGCGATGATCATAATAATGATCAATTTATGAGACCGACAAATGAAAAGCTTCCAACTCCTGGCATCAACAACAATACATATTACTGGTATTACCATTATATGTGCAACTGCGTATTTTAGTAGTACAAAGTATTTAAACAGTTTTCCCACACACTCACTATCGGTACGGGTGCAAAAAATACTAATCTGTCGCATAAAATAGGCTCAGGCATGATGGCTTATCTGTGCGTTGTCAATAAACAGCGTACTTTACACGGCGGCAGTAATTATGCGACTCACATTGCGAGATCTGTATTTTTTATGCCGGCGTAGAAGTGACTGCACTGCACATGTTAAGTGTATTGGCATCGAGATAGAGAATTTACTGTACAATTATCTGTGAATTTGGCACAGTTGTGGACTTCTAAATAAATCTTAAAGTTTAATATAAAAGCCTTAAAGATTTAGGAATATGGGAATACGTGAGGCAGCAAATAGTTCCACAGTTGTGTATTGTGTGCAAAACTTTTTGATTCAGGACGAGGTGGTATTGATACTGAACTACAGTTTACAGTTTCGTTGAGTCTGTATTTAGCAAAACATTATTTAAAGTTAATTATTTTTGCTTCAATTTATATTTTGCGCGTATTTTGGATAAAAATCGGTATCTTAAATACAAATAAAAGCGTCCTTCTGCGAAAGGCTACTTAATTAGTCAATGTATTTATTTTTTCTTCAGCTGGTATTAACTTTATGAGATGACTCTTTTACTATTTATTTTTACCGTACAATTAAATACCTACCTTGCTGAGATCGGTACAACACTTTTTAAAGCATGATGTAAATCACTGGCCTTGTTTATAAACTCCGCCGGTATGATTTAAAAACACACTACTCGGTATTGCCTAATTGAAGTATCGAACTTAAAAATAAATTTTAAATGTATTTATCATTTCCAATCGCCACCCTAACCAGCACCATCAGGAGCAACGAAATTTACCATGCCAATATAAAAAACAAATTACGCAATGTACTACATGCGTCAAATCAAATGTCATTTAAATCTCAACGCGAAACAAAAGCGTCATCAATCAAACCCTACGGTGGTAGTTAGAGTCATTACAAAAGAGGCAAATTATACAGGGGAAGTGGCTATTAAATATCACTTAGCAGTCGCAGAGCAGATGCTTGTTAATTGAAAAAAAAATCGTATGATCTAATCTTGATACGAAATACATAAAGAATGTACTTACACGGGTCTTTACTCTGTGCCACAGTGGCATGGATTTAACCTTTGGATCGGTTTATTACTGAGAATTGCGGTGGTCAATAATGAGGTTCAAGGATAGTGTCATGTAAATAGTTTCTTTATTGATCTTCAGGAGTTCAACCACAGAGCTGGATTCGATATATCGTGCAATTCTTCGTATAGAAATCTATTCGCAGTGACTTAGTTTTTACAAATATCTGCTGTTGAACGAATCAACAGTGTTGACAAGTGCGCAGAGAATATTCATCGATAGCAAAAACCGATGTATCGATATATCGAATATCGTATTATTTACTAATTACCTCTCTCTCTCTCTCTCTCTGGTCGGTCCCTCATGTCTGAGGATCGTGGTCAGCATCAGGGTTGCATCTGGAGCGGGTGATCTGCCTCCACCGGTTTCTGTCCAGCGCGTCTCTCATGGTTGTGTAGAATTTTGCGGATGAAGAGGATTTCATTTGGTCAGTCCATCTTGTTGGTGTACGCCCGCGTGATCTTTTTCCTTCGGTGTTTCCCACTACAATCAATCTTTCCAAATTGTCTTCGCCTCTGCGCATTGTGTGACCAAAATACGAAAGTAATTACCTAATTACTAGTTTAATCATGTGACACATTGAGTAAATATTTGATTAATCCAATAACTTAATAGTGAAGTATTAGGACTAAACTTTTCTCTCCGTTTCCCCAATACGATGCAAGATAACTAAATCATTTATCTAACACCTATATTATTTATGACGCAAGTGATGACTCCAAGTAATAATTTCCGTACCAATTATGCGATAATCTAACCCGTCTTTAAGGTTTATTTTTGAACGATTACTCGTACATTACAAAATCAGTAAATGTAAAAAGGCAATCACAATGTAATGACAATTCCGTAGTTCGCGGCGGGCATGCAAAAAGAGCCTTTCTACGGTCACTCGTGCGTATACTCCGCAGTCTACGCTGCTAGAAAGTCGGCTAATATCCGCATTTACTACATCAGAACCAACATCTGCACCATTGTCTTAAATGCTATGAACACGTCGATTTTCTAATTTTTATATCAAGATCAGATTAAACTGTTTGATGGTAAGTGTCGTTAGCCGCTCTGCATGTTTCGTGTTTGCTTTCTACACTTTCTTCATTAGTTGCGTTTTTGTTTTTGTGTCTCTTTTAAGTATGTATTTCTTTGTATGTGTCCCACTGTTTGACAATGCCTCTTCTACGAGTACGCTTAAGAGGGTATTATATATCTCAACCTACTCTGGTCAAGTGCAGGTTGGTGGATCTGTGTATGCCATTGCTGCTAATTTTTCGCTTACATGGCTTACGCACTGTTATATGTTGAAGATCTACGAACCCCTGTGTGATTATTAGTATTGTATTGTATCAACCCATATAAGTCCCACTGCAGGGCACGGGCCTACTCTACAATCGAGGGTACGATTGAGAGTCGATAATTAGTAAGAAATAAAAAATAATTAGATTTTGGAATTTAAAATTTAATTTGCCGGCTTCTAATTGACTGATGATTGTGCACACTTTGTATAGAATTTTTTCATGCACTTATCTGATGTTTTTATAGAAATAAAATTTTAATACAAAATACCAAGTTTAATCTCCCCAAACTTCATAGTAATTAGAAAACCCCACAACATAACTCCTGTATTGCTGAGTGCAATCTTTTACGTGTCCAGATATGTTCTTTCCTTCTTGAGAATAATTCCAGTGACTGAGGCTTAAGGGGCATCCACCCTTTGGTTTGAATGTCATGTTTTAGCAAGAATTAAATTTCCTCAAGTTTTATGCTTGGTTACAGGAAAATCCCGCTTTGTCGGCCTAGATCTTTTTACAAGATCCTATATTCTCAGATAATGTATAGTTAATGTTTGTTTTGAGGCGAGAAATGTCGTGTTAGTCATCTAGCAGATGTGTCATCTAATTATAAACTTATAACTTTTTTATAGGTAATGGCTCGGTGGCGATTGGCCCGGGTATTTTGGGATATTGCGAACCCAATTTTAAGGTCACTACGCGTCTCATTTTAAATTGCAGTATACTTTGCAAATGGCACCAAAATATAAAAATGTAACAATCAGATCAACAATTGTTTTTTGTTTTATTTTTAACAATTTGACCGAAATTTCAAAATAGTTCCACTAAGTAAACATATAAAGCTCAAATATCTAGTAACAACATGATTCGCACTTCAAAGCATAACTTTCATTCAAAAACCTGCTTTATCAAAAGCACATTGAAAAGGTAAAACATAATGTTGTACAATCAAACGCCTGCGTGTTACATTGATTCAGGGCCGTACCTGCGACCCTGGGCTTTATACAAAAAAACCGCGCACATTAGAGCCTAATCGAGTTTCGAAGAACCTTATATTTATAACCTTCTTAAACACCTTACCCCGAACTTGTTCGCAGTGTTGTAACGTAGAACCTTGTACTGCAGTGTGCAGGTTATTTTATTTGCATATTTGATTAAAATTATAAATAATGTGTGATGACAGGTTTATAAATATGAGAATTATGATTTTATTTTTGTTATAATTTATTGCTAATTGGTGTCATAGATTATTATATAATTATTAATGATTTTATAATCATCATGCGATTTATTAAAATGAATAAAAATAAACGTCAAAATATTGTGTAAGATAATTTATTTATATATGAAAAATAATTTAATACACGAATATTATGTTGACTTTCAATTAGCAACAACTAATCATTTTACCACACATATAAATTTACATAATATTTCAAATGATAAATATTTCACCAGGAAGCAAACTAAAGTTAACCTAGATTCAGATCATTCAGCAATTATAAACATCACGAACATAAAATATAGTTTATTCGCATTTTTATACCAAGCCAGAATGCGGCGTAGAGGAAACGAAAGTAAAATTCAATTTAGAAAGAAAGTGAATTGAATTGAAAAAGTTTTACCTACTTGGTCGAAAAAGCGAAACACTCGGCTCAATTACAATTAAGTTTGTGTTATTTCATCTAGCCATTTAAAATAACATTTAATTAAGGCGCTTGGGTCTTCTATTTTTGAGTATGAGAAAACGTTTAAAAGTATTTAAAGTGTCTATTACTAATAATAAGCATGCGAAAGCCTAGTTGGAGTTGAAGGAACTGCCGCAACGTAAGTTTTGGGTTCAATATTAAGAAAGAAATTTTAAAGTTTTGACGCCTATCAACCCACTAGAAACCAATGGCCAACGTTATAGACCAATCCTTGCCACTATCAATAAAAAAAGGCCGATGCCCAGCAGTGGGGTAAATATGGTGTGATAAAATCTACATTACAACTAAGAACTACAAGTACATCATTCCAACACACAATTTTTTTTTTCATTCTTGATAACAATACGCCAAGCACGCATATCCCAAACATTTACATAATCTAATTAAACGACTAACCTACTTACGCAACGCCCAAACACTATACATCCCATTTACCCAGATCCCGGACAGAAAAGAGGAGCGGGCATCAATCAAAAATATTTAAACAAAACAATGTTGAGTTTTAACCGGAATGTCTTTCGTAAATGTTTGTCAAACATTGTACGGAAGCTGGCATATATCCTGATGATCTTCGCATGGTTACTGACTGGTTAGTTGAAATACTTTTGGAGAACGGAGATACACCGTCAGCTTTTGTTCAGCTGAGTTCAGGCCTTATAAATATTTCTAGAATCTAGAGCAATCTGTTAGAAGCAACCTGCATGATGCTTTTCACAAATTCCGGCAAGGTCTATTAAGCTATCTGTCTATCTCATGTACGTAAATAAAATAATGACAAGTTTAACTGAAATAAAATATAAACTGCTGTAGAATAAAAATATAATATGTGTATGATATTTCTGTTCACGGAAAAATATATTTCTGAGATAAACCAGGCAGCGTGCTGGTTCCCACCTGACAGCAGCCACGCGCGTCTCGATACCAAACCGAAGCTATCAATAAAGGATCGTTTCATTTATCGCCGGATCTCGGTAATGCCAATTTTATTCCAAAATACAAAATGCTATCCCTTATCGCAAGAGCATAAGGTTGAAAACAGGTGTAAAATACTACGTTAAGGTGTCAGTCACAAAAAATATTAATCAATCGACAAGACATTACTGAAATTGTGCACGAAGTAATCAGGCCATCTTTTATTCTCGGTATGGTTATCATGATTTTCTGTCCAAATATTGAATATTCATTATTCATGCAATTATAAGTGATTGATTAAAAATATTTTCTTTGAATAAGCCACCATGTGTCAGTAATTCGTACATAATAAATCAATATTTGAATGTTTCAGATATAGCTCATTATTTCATATTAAAATATTGCTATAGACTTCTTTTAGCTACTAGTTAACTAGTATGAAGGTTTTAGGGCTTGCTAGATAAAATCAGAACTCGAACAATCTTAGTTTTGGCCTACAATCAGCAATGCACTCCCATGACTAAAGATGATGACGATAATATATCACATTTTTCTAACACCGATAACAAATAGGGGCAAAGTGATATTGGATTTTTGTATTCATTATTAGCCCGGAATCATGAATTTGTGCCCTATGTAATATATGTACAATAACAAATACCAACACAATCTTATTAGAAAACCGCCTACAAATGTGATCAATGTTATGAATGAAATAACCATTAGCATTCAGATCAGCTGGGTTATCTAGATCCGCGAACACTGTATTTCAGATATAACGGTTAGATTGCGTTCGCGTCCACGGAAGGTTGTTTGGGTCAGTGCATGATACATAGTAAACAGGAATCGGTTTGTAATCCATTCATTAGCTATTGGAGGTTAATTAAATGTCAATTTAATGATAATGTTTCTAATATAGAGTTAGGAGAGTGATAGAATTAGCCGTAACAAGATTGTCTCGATATGGTGAGAAATAATTCCTATTTTTGTTATAAGTACATACATACATAAACTCACGCCTTTTCACAGAAAGGGTAAGCAGTGGTGCTACCAGGAAACCCACATTTCGCCTTGTATGTTCCGTCCCACGATGTGATAGGGGGCGAGCCAATCACCACATCGGGCACAAATTGCTGACTCCGGGCTGATAATAAGTAGAAAAAGCCAAATTCTTTACCCGACCCCGGATTCGAACCCGAGACCTCAGCTTTATAATCGTACTGTAGTACAACTACGCCACCGAGGCAGCCGTTGTCGAAGCAGGCATATTTTTGTTATCTCGGGCTATTTTAGGGTAATCTATGAGGACCCAGGAACATCTGCAACACCTGGATGCCATAGGTACGGTGTCAATGCTAGATAATCTATGATTCAGGTGTATGCGACTAGAAGGGATTTAGTATAGAACCTCTTCGAATGATCCTGACTGAAAACGATCAAAACTTAATTTAAATATTAAAGTCCCTCATCATTTAACCAACATTCAGAGCTGATGATTCGCTTGCCAGATATTAAATACAGACTTTCAACTTAAATGTAAGACACATAAAGACATAGAAAGGACAAGTACAGAAACCTTACTCTTTTTTCTTCTTATAACAAGCTTCAAAATAACTTACTACAATTGGCAAATAAAACGCCATGAGACATCGAGAGAAACTATATTTGTAAGGCAATAAAAATAACAGCACACGGACTCCCATTGTCGAATTTCGGGTGTCGTCACACCGGCGCGCGATAAGCCAGCGAGAAATATTATTATGAAAACGTGAGGAAAAAAACGACACATCGAATCCGAAACGTGAATCTGGCAGATAGCGATAAAATTCTCGACGGGGGATTTCGCGCCGGCGCCAAAAAATGTCAAAAAAGACGCGCGCGCGGCTTACCGAGCGATTCTTTTGGCAAAATATGAACTTAATTATTAAGTATGGAGTTTCGCCGTCGCTATCGGTTATCCGCCGGCTTTTGGATGTATAATTGGACAATTATTTTTAATAATTGATGTTTATAAATATCCATTGTACGGGCGAAAGCGTTTGCGTGAGTAATTTATATTACGCATTGTAAAATGTTTTGTGAGAAGATTAACAAGATACAACCGGGAGGTGGTTATCTGCAAGGCTTACGGACAATGTAAAAATATCTCTTTCATTTATCTTACAGCTTAAGAACCTATAGAATTACCTAATCATTTACGTGTCGTATTCCTTCAAAACCAACGTAAAGACAAAAATATTTCTGTTACCACAGCGGCAATTGAAATGCATTCAGAACACTTATTACGCAAATTTTACTTCCTACTTTACAAAAAAAATATCTCAAATAAAGAAAATGGACCTACACAACAATTAAACACCTATTTTCATCTCTCAGAACAGTGAAACAATCGCGGGAATCACAGGTTGCGACCCCCTCTCGATAACAATCATGCCCTTACAATCGAGATTATCATTACCATACATAATACTGCATTTGCTATGTATAGATTAATGTCAGTTACATGGTGTACCATGGGATTTAAAACTTAATGGGGTAGAATTCTTTTATTATTTTTAAGGTAAGCTATTAATATAATTAGTCAAAATAATAGATAAGATCCTAAACACTTTTGGAAAAATAACACTATTTTTACGCACAAAAGCTGAAACTGATTATCGGACAATTGACAATGAAACTAGAACATGTACTTGCGTTCAAACATTAAAAACTTTGAGCTGTTCATCGCTATGTATAATCCTTTCCAAATATCCTATCCTTTCCTAAAATTTTCGGACCCTATTTTCAGGCCTACGAACGCTAGGAAATAATTAAAAGTATGCCGTATTTTGTCTGTATAATTCCATGGGACTTACCTTTGTTCTGTATAGCGGATTGGAGAAGTCCCATCCCGGCGCCACGAACAGATATCCACATTTCGATATTTTTCTGCTCGCCTGTAACAAAAAATATTTTTATTAATAACATGAAAGGTTTGATGAAAGCAGACGAAGCGAAAGTAGAATGTCAAGATCGAGCAAAGTGGAGATCCATAGTCTCTGCCTACCCCTATGCCTAGGCGTGACGTGACGTTTATGTATTATGTATGTAAATTATCTCTGAATTTTTACTTAAAAATCAATGTATGCTAAACATTTATTCACAAGAGACCCTATGACTCGAACAAAGCATTTTATTTTAATCAAACGGTTTTTTTTAAACTTATGCGACCTTAGCTTGGCAGGACTTATTGCGTAACATCAAAACATGAAGGTCCACTTTGGTTATAATAAAACCCATTCAAAATGTAGGATTTAACCTTAGAATAAAACACGTGAATCTGTTATATTATGTCAAAGAATATTCCATTCATTGCTATACACGTGTTTCTCTAGAGAAATCGCGTTATACACAATTCCACAATAATAGGGTATTTGACTATGATGAAAATATAAAACTTATTGTTATTAGACTACCTGTTAATATATTTTTAAACTAAATTAACTTATACAGTATTTAAAAAAATGTTACGATTTTCATAAGAAATCATTTTAAAAATAAATAAATTTTCGAGCTTGACCATGTGACTAAAAACGCACGCCATTGGTTGCATTTAGAGTGACGTCACTTTCTTGTTGTCAGTCGATGTTTAGAATATTTCATGAGCGTTTTCCTTTGTTTTCTCAGTAATTTCTGAAATATTGATCCTTATTGAACTTTATTTGTGATAATTGTACGATGGAAACCAACTTTGTAAAAGCTGACAGTGGAAACCTCCCACAAATAGACGCGATTATGGTCGGACTATTTTTTAAAAACAACCCTGATTTCTACGCTGCTGAATTAAATGAATGAATTTATACTATAGCTAACAATGTATGAAAAATATAATAAATTATTGTATTCCGATTAGTAACAGTTTATTCCATACAAAACCAGCACTGAAATTTACAACAGTTAAGTGACACTGACCTCAAATACATTGTAATTTAAAGAATCATAATTACGAAAATATAAAATAAAGTCGTTAATTGAGTAGGATAATATATCATAAACAAAATGTTTACTAATGTTAAAGTGATCTTCACACATGAAAGCATAAGTTCTTGCTGCAATTTCTTTCGGGTTTCTACTTTCTACGAGCGAGCTTTAACCACTTTACCCGAATCTTGGTGTTCTTTGGAATGCTCACGAACATTTTATCCGGTGTTTTAATAGATATATTTGTGCATTTTGGGACTACACACCATTTATAAGGCATTTTAGCTGTAACCCTATTAAAAGTTATTCTTGATAATGAATATTATATGTATTTCGATTTGACAGCTAAATCAAAATGTTTGTTTTGCAAGCAAGTGACGTAACAATATCACGTGATCCACTTATATGGCGTCTATAGCGTTTTGGCGGTCTTATTTATCATTCAAACTTTAACTTTGATTTTTATTGAAAATATAGCAGTTCACAAAGAAATATTCATATTGCAAGTGTATATTGGTATAAAGAACAATATGAGATATTTTCCAAAAAACTGTCAAATACCCTATTGAACATAATACGAGTAGCTCCTTTATAAATCTATTCTTTAACTTCATGACCATTGTAAATGTAATGGGCAGAATAAACCACATGACTCGTGCAATGTTTTTACAATAAATTGAGGACTTTTAAACATACTTTCCGTAAAGGGAAAACTCCGTTTAGTACACGCGAAAGTGCCTTTGTTTGATTGGTTTAATATTTACTACTTGCCACTATCCAGCACTTGGTTTATTTGTGCAAGTTTCTTAGAATATATTATATTTTTTATTATTCCTATTATATTATTTCTGCAGCTTATGTAGTAAAATATATTACAAATTAATAAATTACTATTATTATATATTTATTAAACTTAGGGTTCTTTGAATGTATTAAAAAAACACTAATTTGGTCAATTTTAGTTATTTGAGGGAAGTAATATAAAATTAAATTGCATTTTTCAGCCCTGCTGATACGAACCCAAACCCTCAACTAATTTTAGCACAAAATGTGAATAAACAAAATATAAAGCCAGCACAAAACTCGAATTTATCATGTCATTTAATAAATTCGGGGATTCTAAGTGAGAAACGATGTAAAAGTTTTGGCGTGAAAACGTACGACGGAACACGCAAACCGTGTTGGATTTAATAAAAGCTATTAATAAAAACAACACGAAACATGGCAATAAAGCTAAAAAGGCATTTCTGAACAACTCAAGAGATCCTTCGTATAAATCCATTCTCTTTTTTTGTGGCAAAGCATTCGGCTAACCTGACGGCAAGTGATTATAGTTGCTTACACGTATTTCATAAAGGGAATTGGAGGTGCGATGGTTAAAACCCGTGTGTCACGTCAAGTTAGGAATGTCGCACTCGAACGTTTACTTAGAATAAATGTAAAGGGGTGAATTCTGTGTCGCGTTCCAATCGGTCCGTTTCCACCCATATCTCCAAAGTAATTTCCATACTAAGAGCTAGACTTAACAAATTTAATTCGCCTGATTTTCGACCATAAACACGAGAGTAAACTTATATCAATACACAAACCTACATTATGGAAATATAGTAAATGCAGTCACTACCACGTTCAAAACCCAGCAATTTATCCGGTGAAAAATTGTAGCCAGTCTACTATACATCATGCATTAACTGATGAGATAAACGTTCAGAAATGGAACATAAGGACATAAAGAAGAAATTACCTTAATATCCCGCATCAAAACGGTGGCAATTTCAGAAATACCCGCCAAATTACACGCTCAAATCCTAGTTGGACCGGTGATTTCTGCTCTAACCATTAATTGAATACATTGTATGTTTTAAACTGTTTTATAGCGTGTGGAGTAACACAGATGCGGGGCGACTAACGAAATAACCTGACCGTTTAATGCCGGTGTTTAAATCAACCATTTATTATTTTACAAAGTTGCAGCGGACGCCACGGATCGGTGGTAGGGTTGCGAGGTAGAGTCGAAAAACTGCTGTTTCCATTAAGATAAGTCTAATTCATACATTCATTATGAGGGTTCGATTCCCGCACCGTAACAAATATTTGTGTGATCCACAGGTATTTGTTTCGGGTCTGGGTGTTTGTGATACCGAAAAGTCTCTCGTAGCTTCTGTTACCCACGACACAAGACTCGATCTTAGTGTGGGGTCAGGACTATGTATGTGACTGTTGGGTGTATTTATTAATTATATACTGCCAGTGGCTATCCCGTTCGGCCTATGGACTGTCTTCCCGATCCCTTCACTTTCAATGATCTCAGGAAGTCTCTTCTAGAAGACAATTTACCAAAGTATAATAAGTAAATAATCGTTATGGAAATCTTTTGCCAAGAATATGTTTATCAGTGGATATCCTATGGCTAAATAGAGATTCAGAGACAATCTAGTGACGGAAATTATTTATAACACAATACACAACTCTATGGAACGTAAAGTTCGTTTTAGTAGTCCTCGCAAGTTGCGGTATTCTCAAGTCTACTTATCTAGTAAGACATGATTGTTCCTCACAATACACCAGTGATTCACACAAAAAGTACTTGATCAAAATTCGTTGAGTTTCCTTATAAAGCCAATAAACCTTACACCAGACGCTTTGGTTACTAATTGTTCCATTCAAGACCCGGCACCATATCCTTCTCTGGCATCATTCCAAAATGACGATTACCTCCTGACTTTCGTCTAGCGTCTGATTCCCAGCTCCTAGCAACCCTAGAGCGTTGATTACGCCAGCGCCTCGAGGGACAGGCAGGGTTAATAAACGAGCTCGGACAGAGCCGCCGCGTGGCGTTAACGCCGCTTTGATGATCACTTTAAATAGTTCAGTAATTTTTGGTACGTTTAAAAAATGTAACACGTCGGCGTAATTACAAAGACGGTCTACATTTTCACGCCTGCGTTTGGACGTTGAGTTTTTTGTGCTTTTTACACCGGATACTTTAAATGTTAAAAATAAAAGAAAACCAATTTTTAAGACACTTATATTTTCAGTAATATAGGCTGCTAACTTGGAGGGCCTGGTTGAAATTAGTTTTTGACAACTATTTGAATCCTCTACTACAGTAATTTATGTGGTAAGAAAAAAAGTGTTGTTACACGAGATAAATTAATCTTCTTAATTTGTTTTTAAGAAAGCTAACATTGATAAAAACCTGAAAGGATAAAGTGTTTCTTAACATCAAAACCATGTTTAGTTTAAGCCATCTTACTTATTTCGCAACGACACCCCGCTCTTTCATAAACTTGAATAATTTTATAGCACAGTTAAGTTAATAAACCTAGATATAAGTTAAGATTACACTTAGTTTTACAATGTTACTAATTGATGCATCAGCGATGTTTATACCCTACATAAGCTTCTAGACTGGCATTAAATTATCAATCTAATAGTTCTTAGGATGTCTTCATTTTATATCGGGGTGTAATTATGATTATATAGTATTGCTAAATGTCTGTCCCGTTCCATTCCGTTAATGTCTTACGACAACATTATAGAAGTGGCGTTATGTTGAAAGTAAAGCAAAAAAATAATACGCGCAACAATTAAGTTTTCTTCATAAAAACTTCTCATCCCACCCTACTCGGTCCCATCTCGTGTCATCCCTTAAGATTGCGTGCTCATCCCGTGTTATTGTATACTAACATAAACATTATACAACATTATTTAGATTTATCTAACATTTTCACCACAAACATGGCAAATTTAATAACAAAACGTTTCCATTTTCAAATCTTGGCTCCTTAAAACTGATTATACAAAAACCGTCACAACTTACCCAATTCTAAACTAAATTCTCCTGCCAAAAAAGACACTGTGCTACTTTATTACGTTGACCGTCGTACGAAGCTAATTCATGTACGTGACCAATAGTTAAAAAAGGTTGTAAATTGTACTTGTTCTACGCAAACTGTCACGTAAGGTAACAGTACCTCAACGGTGACGTCACCGAGTCGATGACCCTCTGTGACACCGTCCGCCACATAAACAATAAAATGATTTTTGATGACTGGTAATATTGGCGGACTCAGTAAGCTTTATGAGAGGTATACCCCCCAAGATATGCAAAATATTTGTGGAGTGTATGATTTTGATGAATTATATGTATTCTCTTGTAACACTGGGTATTTATATTGTGTATTTTCTGCAGTAAGCTTCCCATGAGTAAGTATGATATACATATACAATATATTGTATATAAAACAGTTTTTTACTGTAAGTGATAAGGTTATCGCTTAAGCCATATTATTGTAATTCTAAACATAAACTAAGCGGTTTTACGTAGTTTGTTTTGCGTATGGTCACGTCTACTTATCCTAGATAAGTTATTTACTAGTAGTTAACTCGTTGTTATCTGACTAGTGGTAATAAATCATGACACTACACTAGTTGCACTCTTGAACTAAGTTACTTCATTCTGAATCTAATTGCTTGTAGGTCTATATAAAATAACCTTATGAACTACGCTAGAATGTATGTAGAAACGGCATATGTTTGAATGCATATTTTATAAATATTTTTATTATTTATTTATCACCTTGAAACATAATATACATAATATACTTTTAAAACTAAGCGGCATTATACTATACTACTCTACATACAGCTACTTATACTGCACATGGAATAAACTAAAAGATAAAGAGGAATAGGTGACAAAACAGTAGATTCCCGTGTTTGACATCCGCGTATTATTTTAAACTAATTGAGGGGTATACAATCTTTAATGAGCAGCAATCACACTTGGCTATTTCTATATGTATTCCATATATTAAACCCATACACTCCTGTAAAATTGAATAATTTATTTAGGAGATATTTAATATTCACATCAAAGAACCTAGGTATTTTCAGGACTAATTTGATTTATAAGACCCACAAATAAAATTCCTGAATCCGTGTGCAAAAAGAATAACAAAACACGCTAAGTACATTAACGATTTGTTTTTATGAAGACGAGTTTAATGTGCAGAGTTCTTCTGTAATTAGTTTTTGCGACTTTTTGTTAATATAATATTTTAATGTTCTTTAACCGTTGCTCCTCTTTGGATCCCCTTATACACGAATAATCTCTGCCGGCCTTATTTATAGACAGTTTTAAAACCTATTGAAGGTATCGAAATTTGTCTTTTAAGAACGGCTTTAGAATTCAGTTCAGCATTTCCTTCTTTTTTATGATCTTCTATGGATCCTTAGGAATAATTCATCGTCAGAATCAGTTCAAAGCGCGTAGTGGTACTTTATGTGTGCCAGTCGGGTTGGCCGGTGGTCGCGTCACCGTTACAAGACATTAAGGCGACAATGGTCTGTGCGTGGCGAATTTCAGCTGCGCGTGCGTCGGCCCGTTAGATAGATGTGACAGATCGCTCGCGGAGTAACGTGTTTTGCAATAGCGCCGACTGGAGTAGTTACTTCACGTTAACTGGGCTGACACAGTTTGACAGCTACTGGATATAAGAGCATGGTTAACCTTTTTTAGTGTTCTGACCCAACAAATCTAATAAAATTTGTATCTATATATTTAATAATGATATGATTCAGATGCATGAAGTTCATTATTGTTTTTATAAATCATTCATTAACATACCGCAAACTTCCCATATCGTTCCTGTAAACGGTTGTTGGGCCTCCTGTATTTATATACACAGTAGTGTTTTATTAAGCTTAAGAAGTAGATAGAGCTTATGAATATGGCGGATGGGCCATCAAGCGCCGAAAGTTGTCGTACTTTGGTCACGTCATGAGGAATAACCAACACAGGCTCCAGCTCGTCATCTAGGGTAAGATTGCCGAAAAGAGGAGTGTTGGCAAAAGGCGACCCTCATGTTTAAAGAACCTGTGGGACTAGTTCGGCTGCAGCACCACTTCACTATACAGAGCAGCAATTTCAAAAATTAAAATTGCCCTGATGTTCTCCAACCTCCGATGGGAGCGGGAAAAAAGGTTTTATTTTTGACTCCCGTGTTCATATAAAAATGTTTTTTTTTATCCCAGCTACCTCAAACAAATCCGATGACACAATAAAAACAGACTTGTGTGAAATAAAAAAGATCAACGGGGCCGATTTATGAGTTTAAATAATCGGGCTGGAGGAGCCAAGAGCCCAAATATTCGATGGTCATTAGTCGTGCGGGATTTGGTTTCTAATCCCGGGCTTATAACACCGCGTCGAATCGGCGTAGGACAGATAAAATATTGGTAGCTTAGAAGCTTGCTGGGGGAGATAATACCGTTTTTATGAGATTTTGGTTAGGGTTGTCTTGGGTTTTTTTTGTGGAAATGTTTTAGTTTTCTAGGAGCGGATCTACTTTTTTTTTCATATTCGCACACTTTTTACATTTGAAAAAGTGGTATTTTATTTTCCTAACATGAAACATTGAATAGTTACGTATATCAAACTATTAACACCCTACTGATAATGCGAATAGAAGACGGAAGAAATAATTCATTAAAAAAAATCGTAATGATAGAGTTTTTAAGTGCCACCAATGTGCAACGAGTACATAAAATGTCAGTTAAAATGCAGTAAGAACAACTGAAAATTAATATCGAGTACTATGAACACATCTAACAACTAAACATACAATGTCAGTTGATACGCAGAAAGAAAAACTAAAAATATAAAATTTCCAAAACAGCTCCAATAAATAAATCAATCAATAAACGACAATATTCCACACAACTCCTCCCTACTTTACCATAAAAGCCACCATCCCGTCACTTCCCATTCACGGTAATCCCGTACTTCGACACACATGATCACGCGGCGATACGTTTATTGAACCGACGCCACGGCTACTGTCCACCGACATTAAGTCCACCAGCGCGACCACGAGCAGGCAACCATGCAACCATAAATTCATACTATGACAGCCGTAAAACCACCGGACTATGGAATCACTGCGGCGTAATTTACGATTATCCGTTATGGTTATAAGTTGTGAGTTTTGGGCGGTATGGTTCGAATTTACATTGGAGTATAAAATAGCCCTTCTAAAGGACTTTCACAGCGACCTGAATACATTCAGAGGCGTTTCTGACCTTTGTTTAGAAGTGCATTTCATGACACTAAAGACGATGTATGGATACATTGCGCTGAAAAGTAAAAGTAAATACTTTGTAATTACACATCTATTTTTTAAATGTAATAGAGAAATAAAATCAGAGAGTTTCTATTTCTTTAATTATGAATGTTAATAATTAATACTACTGTACTTTTCCTGTTGTACATATGAAGCGTCAAAACTCTCAACTCAAAACCGAAAGCGACCATGAAGGCCCGCTGGCGCTCACTTCACACCCCACATCGAGCAATATTACCAAACGGAATATAATGTACGTGGCCAAGTAACTTGAGCATTAGCCGGCATTACGATGACAGATCACTCCATCAATCCACGATTATGGTATTTACGACCATCTTAATTAGCGAAGCTTACACGGGTATAATTATAATACTACATTAAATGAGTATTAATTTTGTTACTGACAAATTGAACGCATATTTCTTTTGGGTATTTCATCATATGTGCGCTCAAATAATTTGTGTGTTTTATTATTGTTTTTTTCTTTCCGCTTAGTGACTATATTAGGCCTGGTGGCAGATTCATTATAGCACAGATAAAATATCGACTACCGAAAGTTGACAATAAAAATAATCTCACCGACCACCCCAATCTTCTTTAATTGAATTGTATGATTAATTACTACTCCAAATTCTGATTTTCATGAATTAGGTTTTCATGTTGTAGAAAATATTTGACTCGAGCTTCACAGGTGAAAGTGAGTTCAATGCCAGATTGGACAGCTATATTCCAATGAATTATTTATGTAAACCGCTTCATGCCAGCAGTCTCGAGTTATACAGGTATGTAAGTAAAAATTCTTATGAAAATATTCATTAAGCTCATTGGTGGTATCACCATTGCGGGGTCAAGGGAATCCGGCTATTAATAGCCAATCATTATGTACTTGAGAGTTACACTTTAATGGTTCGCAGTTTTCCTCGAAATGTTTACCTTATGAAGCAAATTGGTCACGATGTTTTGAAACGCGTAATAAGGTTTTAAAACATAACAGACATAATATGTATTGTATATCGATACCAATTAGGAATGTTCCAGGAAATATATTTGTTATTCCTCAAATAGCCACCACAGCTATGTTTCGAGATGGTACATTATATTCTAGAAACAGACGTGTCTATAGATAGTTATAGATATCTACCCACGCAAGTGTTGCCTGTATAATTTCGAATAGACCGGCACAGTTGTGTTAACTAATGAGAGATAGTAATAATCGTTTCTAGACATTGTCAGTAAAAAATCCAATAATATTAATTTATAATATTACTTTTCCAATATCTTTAATTTCTAACCACCGCGCCGTCACCAATGCACCTAGTTCACCATGCTCTTTGAAGCATGTACGTAATATGTGTCATTTGATTGCCACGACGCTCCGGTGGAGTCCAACTGTATTAGCACGCATGGCTACTCATTGGCCAGGTCAAAGTCAACTGGCTATACTAATCAGTTCTAATTGTATGTTGCATATTATGCACTGTTAATGTGTCCACGAATAGGAAACTCCAATACACTAGATTTACCGAGGACAGCATTTGTACGCTAAGAATGGTAACTTGTCAATATTCGAACCTCAAAATCTAATGAATCCTAATAACCAGCTCTTTAAGAAACGGCAACGCGCGAAATCTTTAGTTAAATCGGTATGGGCCGCATTAATCAATTACCAATAATCAAAGGCAGCTTGCCAATAGCTCTCTATACATAGGACTTCAAAGAAAGTTAACACACCAAATTCCCCAGCTAAAGGGTTACGGGTGACCCTGCCATAACTCAACCCTATCAAGCCTATGCAATAAAAATCGCCATCAGGGCTGCCACGAAAGGCCGTAAAGCAAATTTCTAAAGCCCCACGAGCTTCGTAATCAAACAATCGACGCTCTCTCGGTCACGTTCGTTATTATTTATACTACGGCAGGTTAGCAAATCAAACTGATCACGGACAGGGCAATCGTCCCGTGAAATCGTAGATCCGTCCAAATATGGCATTCATTATCAGTGAACAATCGCGGGCGCACGATTACTTTCGGAAAGTGTAAATAATTCGAATTACGATAGCGGGCTGTTTGTAGCGAAGGCTGAAAGATGAGTGAATAGGGTTGGTGGATGCGTCTCTTTTCAGGGCATAATAATTGGTTGCTAAATTATAGACTGCCTCGGTGGCATGGTTGTACTGCAGTACGACTACAAAGCTGAGGTCTCGGGTTCGAATCCCGGGTCGAGCAAAGTGATATTGGATTTTGCTAGTCATTATCAGTCCGGAGTCAGGTATTTGTGCCCGATATGGCGATAGGTTCGCCCCCTATCACATCATGGGACGGAACATACAAGGCGAAATGTGGGTGTCCTGGTGGCGCCCCTGCCTACCCCTTCTGGGATAAAGGCGTGAGTTTATGTATGTATGTATGTAAATTATAGAAAATAATTTGATATACATATAAAGATTTAACTAATGATTTTAAGACTATTTGCATGTGTCGGTGGTGTCAGAAAAAAACATACTTAAATGTTTATAACATAGTCATACTAATTTGATTACACTTCATACAATCATCTTGTCAAAGCCGCTTAGCCCAAAAAAAGTAAGCTTTTGATAAATATGATAAAAATTTGATAAATATGTACTTCTAAAAACATAAACATCCATCGTAATGATTTTGTAAACCCTTATGCCTTATCACGCATCAATAGTTTAATTGATGAAAGTCCTCAATAATGCTACTCAACATTTGAATTTAAATTATGTATTTATCCAAACAATCCTAAACTGAAACATAAACATCCCAGGACCATCCCTACTCGCAATAACTTTATAAACATGAACCCGTTAATGCCACGGACTATCAGATCGGGATGGTACAAATAGCCCCAATAACCCAGCAACTCTGCGCGGGGAGCCGGGGGTCGTGAGAACACTAGACTTGCACATTCCTCGCGAGCTTTTAAACTAAAACCATACCATCAAACTGACGCCCCTACCCGCAACGTCTTTATAAACATGAACCCGTTAATGCCACGGACTATCAGATCGGGATGGTACAAATAGCCCCAATAACCCAGCAACCCTGCGCGGGGAGCCGGGGGTCGTGAGAACACTAGACTTGCACTTTCGTCGCGAGCTGCCGGCGCCAGCGAGTCTGCACGAGTCGGGCTCAGATTAATCATTCGTAAACGGTAAATACACGGTGAAAGTCCTGCGAACATTGTCGCGTTTTTGCTATGGGGAGAATTTTTAAGTGTTGTGGTGTGTGGTAGCATGTTTTTTTAATTAGAATACATATGATATAAACTCGCTCTGCTAATACTAACATTATAGTAAAAAGGTATGACTGTTTTGCACTAGATGTTTGAAATTACAAGGCGTTTTTACATCACAATTAGATCTTTAAGATTGTTAATCATATATTTATAGATCGTATTATAATTCCAATAACGGGGTTTTGATGATGCTAGTTACTATGTTCGATACTTACAATGTGGCTAATCAATACTAATTTATTTGTATTGCATTTTACCTTATTTAGTATACCACTTACTTGCAAACAATATATGTGACTAATGCATATCAACGCACAGCGCATTTTAAAAGCGATTAAAATGTAAAGGAATAATATGCAAACAATAGATCAGCAATTGCGATAGAACAATGAATAACATTAACTATTAAAATATACCCAACCAAGTAAAGAGAAAGCTAAAATCACCGAGAAAGAACAAAGTATAAAATATCAGATTCAAAATTAATTTATCTCCGAAAGCGGCACTAAAAACTAAATGTTCGAGATTCAAAAACAATTCGAAATCACTTAAAAGCAGACGAGAGCGACGGTGAAGAAAACAATGAAAGAAAGCCAAAAATCTAAAACATAAAGGACAAAAACGATAATGGAGAAGTAACAAAAAAGGCATCACTTTCTAGTTTGGCAAAAGTGACGTTAAACTGAGAGCGAGTGGAGATAAAAAAGGCGGCGACAATGAGACCAAAATATTGATAGAATCACGACTTTCGACAAACACGCACTTATAAAAGACAAACAAAGCTCGGGCTCCGGGCGGCGCGGCGCCTGGCTCGGTTTCACTTGATTTCGGATAGACACCTTGTGATGTTATTAGCACTGAGAGGCAGCTTTACTTAGTAAGATCAATAAATTAGAGAATTTATTTGCACTTCCACTTTGTGCCCGGCCTGGACTTACAGTACCCTACCTCACTCAATATGATGAAATTTCGTATGCTTTGGGTACTTTCACATCACTCTGATATTGGGTACCAGTCAGCAGATTCTGTGGCTAATGATAATGACGATGAGCAAGAATACAAGTGACAAACATTTACATAATTTAATAAGCGTATGGCAGAAACGTTGCCATCTTATTACATTGAAATTCCAGTGGATATAAAATAGTAATATGGTCTAGTACGGTTATTTGACTAATCATATCGGTCTTTTAAACACCAACTCACATACTGAGGTCCATCTTTCCTACTTTTCTCGAGGAACACTCATCACATACACATTCTGAGCACGCAGCGAGCGGTTTATCTCGCCAGCATTATCATACCAACGTCTGTTAATAATCCATTAATTTGCATAGCGCAATACTCTCGCACAGTTCTGATTTACAATAATAAATGAATACAAATTGTTTTATTTGCATACACTATGCATGCTGAGAATATGTCCTAGAATAAATTGTATGAAGCAATATTATATATAAAATGAGATAAATCTACAATAAATAATAATGCGCTCTACACACGTAGTCCCGACCCCACAGTAAGATACGTGTCTTGTGTCGCAAATATCGGAAAAGCAAAGGACTGTTTGTTCTTATAAACTCTTACATAAATATTTTTTGGCTACACAAATATTTTTCTTATCTGTCTCATTCAAAATGGACTGAGATGTAACATAAGAGTCGTCAAGTAATCCTGAGAATGTAGGTGTGTAATCCTGAGAATATGTTCCATGCATCTTATTTGTTTCCAATTATTTTTAAATTATTTTTAAATGTTACGTAGTATTTACAGGACACGAATTTTAATAAAATACTATTCAATGCTAAGCATAAAAAATAATTATAAATCGAAGATTCAGGAGTTCTTAGTGTTCGTTTCTTTTGCTAAAACTTAAACACTTTGTCATTCATTCAAGAAATAATATTATAATATTGTGATCAATTGGCGGAAACAACAATTTATGTTGAAATGGTATTTATATGTCAATAACGGTGTAATTATTGCCCGTAAATAATCAATTAATTGATATAATAACAGAGTATGACATCCTTGTCCTATGAATAAATCTTGCATTTAAATGTATATTTTGACTCAATGATGTATTCATGACAATCGTCATAATATTATACATAATAACATGTTATTTTAGGACATTGGATGTATCTTACGGATTCTTGGTAAATAACAGCCTCTGTGGCGCAGTTGGTTAGACGCCGCCTGTGAAACGAGAGGCCGCGGGTTCGATCCCCGCACAAAAACAAATATTTGTGTGATCCACAAGTATTTGTTTCGGGTCTGGGTGTCTGAGGCCGAAAAGTCTCTCGTAGTTCCTGATACCTACGACACAAGACTCGATATTAGTGTGGGGTCAGGACTATGTATGTGACTATTGGGTGTATTTATTTATTTATAATTTGTAATTAGTATTAGGTTTCCGATGTTTTCGTCGATTCGAATATTAAAGTTATTGTTGATATTATACCGTCAAAACCTAAAGTATTTAACACACACCGCTTACCACATAAACTTTACAACTTTATCATACCGATAATAAATCCCACCGTATCACACACAATCAATATATCACTCAAAAATATGTAAAAAAAAACAAATTAAAAAAATACGCCATCCGAATTGGTAGCCGAAACGGCGGGACCCCGTCTCGTCACGGAATCGCCACCGTCACAATTATCGAATCTAGACCACTCTCACTGAGGCAAAAAGTACGGCCAGATGTAACGAAAGCCATGTCAGGTGCGCCCTCATTTCACTTTCCAATGACTTATCTGTTTTTAAAAACGCACTCGAAAATACACCTTACATTACAAAAGTTAAGGTTACTGTTCAAATGTCAAGGGTGTTCGGTGACTCAATGACCATTTCATTACGAAGATTTACGAGGAAACCCTTTAAATGCAGTTAATTGTGAATGTTCATTTTGCTTTCTAACTATCCGTGCAAATGTTGCGAGGTTAGGAATTAATATATTAGCATATTTAACATCTTTGTATCTTTAATGGTAAATCTCAATGGACATTCTCCACGGAAGAAAGTTACACTCACTGGGTCTGTTTATTTGTATATTTTAATACATCTTGTGACTCATTATAACCTTTCTGCCAAAAAGTTTTTGTTTTACATTGTCATGGATACAGAGACCATATTGTACCAGATGGTAAGCGCAGTGCAAATCTAATTGAGTATCCAAAAATACATAATAGTGACTTCTTGCCATTCGACTCAATTACATTAGCCTCATTGCAACCAAATATAAACAGGAAGTTCCACGAGTCACTATTGTCTTTCCCATAATCTTTTCCGATAGTCGGTCCGGATACGAAAATCCTACAATTGTCTCACCTGCACTCTACGCCATTGACATCTGTATAAATCGGTGTAATTAAACCCATACAAATGTTTTGTATGGCCGTTGTCGAAGCTGTGTTAATGACACGGCATTTAGCTCAGATAACGCGCTGCAATTGACTTGTCTTGTCGGCCTCGCGAACCAGATATGGTTTTTTACTCATTAATGTTTCGACTGACTGCTGTGAGCTGTCTTAACTCTGCTATGATGACGGCGCGGCGGGGCAATCGATTTAAAGAATATAGACCAAGAGCCCGTGGCCGCCAGACTTTTTTATTTTATTTATTAATTAATCTTTTATTACACAAAAAGAAACATTTACAGTAAATAAATAGCATAATAATAGTACAAGAGGCGGCCTTACCACACTAGGCAATTTTTTACAGGCAAACTTTGTCATTTTATAAAAGCTGAAAGTTTTTCTGCGCCTGCCCCTAACATAGGCACCACACGATCAGCTATTATGGAGTTCCGATCTTAGTGGCTTTGGAAGTTATCAGCTTTAATGTGTGTGGCAAGATGAAAGAACCATCAAAAGTGTGAGGCTGCCAAGAAAACACCTTTTTATTGTTGCCTTAACAACATGTATAAAATTTGGAACTTCACAATAGATGATCGTGTGATGCCTATGTCAAAAGCATGCGCAGACAAACTTTCAGCTTTTGTAAAATGACAAATGTCTGGCGGCCGCGGGCTCTCGGTCTAATAAAGCCTACGAGAATGAAAGATGAGATTGATGTACAGTATATCAATAGTGAACCTTATATGGTACGGCAGGGCATTAATTATAAACCCTTAATAATTAATTATTGATAAGTAGGACAACACAGAGACCCCCTATTCAACTAAATCTGTAGCCACTGCGGTTTTTAATATTAAAGCATGTAACGCACCTCCGATCAAAATGTTGTAGATGATCATGGGCGGTGGAGATCACCTGCCATCAGGTCATCCATACGCTTATTCACCTATCTCAAAAAATCTCAAGTTTGTAAAACTGTTCATATCTATGCGTGCTGACAACTGTTTCGCAAGTGCAAACATCAATTTTCATTGCATGCCTGTACGTTTCGCATCAAGGCCCGTGTCACAACACGACGGAATTGGTCGCGCAAACAAAAACACATTTCAATCAGTTATCTGTAATGGTGTCTTAATTTATTTCGTTCGGCCTATCGACTTGATTGTTTAGGTGGACGTTGCCTTGACACCGGTTCGGTGTTGCCAGGTTTGATCAAACTTTTGCGAGTTGTAGAGTTGGAGACTTTGCCTAAAAGAAAAAGCTCGGGGTGGTATTTTATTTGTTGGCAGTAAGATACTCGAACAGGTCAGCGAAAATCTTTAACGATAGTGAGAACCTCATTATTGTGACCCATGCAAGTGGGCCGCGATTCGGGTTCAACTTGTGTAAATCCGGTTTCGAGCAGGTTGCCTAAATTATGGATATCTACTTTTTGTTGGGTCTTCGCTGCCCTCAACATTAGGTGCATTGTCGGACCAGTAAAAAATATTTAATGAAGTACAGCGTTTTTGTCGCAATTCGATCAGTCAGTGAAAATCCTCTTTCATACATCAACAGACATCAAAGCAGCGACCTACAATTTGTCGGGTTTGGATGCCGGGTTCATATACGGTGGTCGACACTTTCGATCAACTTACCGTCTTGGCTATTGCACCAGTGCAAAATTAAACTTTTACTTGTGACTCATAGGCGGTGGTAACAATTCTCGTTAGCATTGACTTATTATTAAATATTTCTAGGAACCACCGTCACTCACCGATTCCTCCAAATTCGCAGACACAAGAGAATGTCTGACAATTATAGTCAACAAATAAAAAATGCATCCTGCTTTCTGTTTTCTATTTGCTTTTATCACACATCTACATGAGACAGACGTGACGTGACATTTTCTCTAAAATTGCATGTTTCTGAAAATCTTTTGTGACAGCACTTCCGGTAGTCTTATGTAAAATAATCTAGAATATTTTCATCTGGAAATCCAATGACTCATATCTTGCTTACATTATCGAATACCCAATAAAGCAAGTTTGATTTAACACAAAAAAATTGCAATCATTAACTTTATTTACTTATTTTGGGGAAATTACACAATAACCTAGCAACACCATTATTAACTTGTCAATTTTCGAGCACAACTGCGCAGATAAGATCCAGTGTAATGAATGCAATTCGATAACCTTACTGTAACCACACTATTAATACTTCATGCTTATTACTCGTTCAAACAGGAAAACGTACAAGAATTTGTATAAACAATGAGTGATTGAATTAATTAACGGTGTATCGTTTATAAATAACTTAATCTCAATACGGTACATTAAAACGATTTGAATAAGGCAAAACCTGTCTTAAATGCCTGTATGCGAACACGTTTTAGCAAAAACTAAACTGGTAATGAACGCAAGGACACTACGGCTGGGATTTACAAAGCGAATTCTCGAGTCCAAGTTCGAGCTAAATCATACATTAGTGTTCCTTTTTAAAGATGAAGTGATTTGATAGTTCTTCAAATTCAGCAAGCTGTGTTAATGCATGTTATTGGTTGCATAGATTTTAAGAGACTAGCGAATAGTCTAACATTCAAAACATACTCAATATTTTTCTCATTCAAGATTTAAATAATGCTAGAGACCCACGAAACCAAAATCCATAACATCTAAAAACCAAATACGAAAAAGATCTCTCTAATTTCTATTAATCTACCCATGTCGTAGGTCACAAACTCAAAACAAGAAAAATCTCAGCTCGTAGCAAATTTACTAAGACCACCAGGCCGTATTCAATTAGCGGGTAAAAACAAGCGGGCAGCGCAACAAGCCCTTGTACCAGATAAAATACAATTTCTCTAAAGCGCATGTTGTTAATTAATCAGCATTAAGCCGCCTGGATCAAAGGCGCCGCAGAGAGACACTTTCGCCGTTAACAACTATAAATTGCTACACCCGCTGGGAGGTGGCGGTGGCGAAGGGGCGAAGGTGGCAGATTGCGGAGGGGGCGGAATGTGCGACGGGGGCAGTTTTAATGGACGCACCGCCATTGTAAACCGAAATAGAATAAAAGTTAGCAATGACGGCGACGCGTCGTTAGGACAATGTGCAATCTTCTATCAAGAATTCCGGTGATCTACGAATGAAAGCGAGAGTGTATTTTTGTACTTTATTACGTTAAGAATGCAGTATGAAAGGTTGCTTTCGGTTTTATTATTGTTATGGTAAAAATGGCAGTGTTAAACATATTATGTCGAAAAACTTAGGATAAAACATAAATTAGGAAGTTGTAAACGGGAATAAAATACAGTCAAACATACCGAGTCCGTAGCATGGAGAATATAAAGTGTCGTAAGATTTTTCATCCCATTTACAGCAAACTTAGAAATATTTCCAAGAACTACGGTTGACGCGATACTGAATCTGATTTTCTTCGCCAAAAATCATAAGTATTGTCCACTCACATTCACTCATGTTCTCGGTGATGTTTGTACGAATATATTTTGATTAGATCTGAAATCTCAGCCAATTTATTTCGTTTTATTAGTGGCAATTAACACGCGTGCCATACGTTCTCCATGGTTGACCTATACGATTGCTAATAAAATGTCTCATCATCATCCAATCCATCATAAACATATACCAAGACAGCGGAGTCTGACTCGTCTCATCCAATTACTGCCAAACCCAGAGCCATAAATAGATGATTCTGTGAGCCATTCGGCACGCTCGACACTATTAGATGGATTTATAATGACAATGGCATATATTTTAGGAATAATATAGCAAAAACACTCTGTTATGAACCTATTCGTAATTCCCAGCATCGTTATAGAAATTACTCTATGTATTTGATAGAAATTATGTTTACGGCAAAGTTCGTACTTAAAATGTAAGTATGTGTATTTAGTTCGTTAGTTAGTAACTAGTGTGTAGAATTTCGTTCCCAAAATTGAATTAGTGCTGCAAACAAAAGTTAACTCCATACTATTATTCAATTCTATTCAATATTATTCAATATAACATTCCATCTTAATGACGAAAATGCCATATTAATTCGCGTTTTATACTCATCGATACTATCGAATCAAACCTCAACTTTATAACCTGTAATGTTGAGCCGATTCCAATTCACGTAATAAAACTTAAAACCCTGAGAGCACATTCTGGCGTAAGTACTCATCTATCAGCGAGCTAATAGCTTCGACCTCCAGCATTGCCGGCCGGGCGTGTCCTGCCCATCATCTAATTAGGCACGCCGGCACTTTACTGTCGTCAAATCTATTTATAGGGCGCACGCGAGGGTCCCTCTGATTGACTTCAATGTTCTTTATTGAATTTACCAGAGCGTAGTCTATTGGACCGAATTGCGCAGCTATTTTTAGGATGCTGAATTACTTCATTCATATTGTTATTGTATGAATCTGGGTGAAGGATGTACTGTTGTTTTGCGGTTGGTTAGTAAAATTTGCGGAGGATCAATTCTTCCTAAATGGCCTCAATTGCACCTTTAATTTCTCAGCACATGTGAGTATTCATGAGCTGTTATCATCACTTTCTATTAGGTTTTCCTACTACAATTTAGTTTTGACTTACAATTTATATACTACAAAACAACTGGATTACTTGCCAATTTAAAAGCAATGAAGATTTTGACTTGGTTTCGAAATGTTCTTTATTTTGGCAACGACTGAGGTTTTCATAAATCTTTCCGAGGGTCAAAAACTAAATGTTTCCCAATCTACATTCATACGCGTCCGCAAAATACTTCAGTGATCGATTATCACTCACAATCCTCTCCAACTACATGCCAGAACGTCTTGGGCTACAAAGCTTGATGACAATGACAAAAGAAAAAACAAACAATAAATGATGACAAAAAGCAAGTGTCACCTTACAATGTGACATGAAGAGAATCCACGCGCGAACAATCATCAGTTCACCGCGAGTTTTCACTAATATTTTCCCGACATTAAAGCAATTCGCTTTCCACACACAATCGTTGGGAATATCACTTTCTATGGCTTTAGAAAATTATCGACTTCACGCCGTTTTGCCACGATCTCTTCCCGTATACGTTTGCTATTAGACGAGGGGTCTTTGGTAATTGGATGTAACATTGTATTGACAGATTTCTTAAGTCGCCAACGTTTGTTGAGAGTGGTGTGTTATCGTCTATTGTTCGACTAGTATGCAGTGACCACGTTGTGTACAAAATTGAGTGGGAACTTAACATTGTCAGGAAAATAACTGTCATTGTATATCAATGTTGTCAAATTGCTGTAATTTGTTGAATGTGGGTTAGTATTAATCCCAATTTATAAGGATTAGCTGCCATTGAAATACTGCGTTAATAGTCTTAGTGGTTTCGCACGTGGGCTGTGATTGTAATTCAATTATCAAATAATTCAATTTGCTTGTTTGTTAAGAGCACTACACACCAATACTATACACCCGCCGGCCCATGTCGGCAACTTGTCGACAACATGACACCGGCTCGACGTGACATGAGGAACATTTTTATACAGTTGTTGAGTGTCAAAAACAAATACGACTTAAATGCTATATTTACATCAGCCGCTCACTGTTCTAAAAACCAACCAGTCTTAATCTATCCAAATATCCATGAACAAAATTTCAATTCCAAACTTCCCAAGTTCAACGTTTTCTAAAAAACGATAAAAGTATTTAAAAAATGCTAACAATTTCTCCTCATTTCAATGTCAAACGACATCGGATCCGTTATCACGTTCCAATGTCAGACTTTCTTTATTTCTACAATTCATCAATCGAACAATTAATTTTCTACAAAACCTGTTTCCATTCATTTCGTAACTTTACGATAAGTTTTCGATACTTTCATAATAGAACTCATTAGATTTATGAACACTAAAAACGTTGTCGGTCCATTGAGAAAAATTAAAACGTTTTGTAGCAGGAAAGTAATAAGGAATTTGATGCAATGATTTATGTCAGTTTAACAACTTGCAATTAATATTATAAAGATAAATTTAACGATTTTAGATACGTTGCTCCAACAATCAATTATTTATTTTAATAAAAATTTATAATGTGATCACAAAAAAATATAATAGGTATTTTAAACATTTTCTTGGGAAGTGGCAGAGGAAATCGACGTGAAGCGACATCTTTGCTGTCGCGTTTCGTTCGGTGAGTGAGAATGCCGGATGCTCAATACCCCTTCCCTGTTCCCATCCTTCTTCCTTCCCGCTCTCTTTCCAATTTGAAGGGCCGGTGATGAGTTTGTATAAATAAATAGGCTGGCAAGTAAGATTAACATGGATTGTATATTGAGCAAAAATATACATATATAGTACACAGACAGTGTGGAACGTACGTCAAGAGACGACCGAAAGGAAGTAACAAAAAACACAGACAACATATTATTACAACTATCATAGACAATGTTTGTTTACTATAAGTAATACTGCACTTACTACAATATTACTAACAGCCGGCAACACATCCATGATCCAGCGTTGTGGATTTTCATGGGCGACCGTAATTCACAATTACAATCAGGTGAAGTGGTTGCTCGTTAGCGGTACCTATGCAATAAAAAAGCAGTTTCATCGTCTTCTCTCTGTTCATTTCTATTTATCCACTACTTCCATCAGCTGGATAGATACCTTCCTTATTATGTAACAGGACTTGCACGCTGGCCAAACTCAAAGTGATGAACTGTTTAATCTTATGACTTTCACGAGTCTCTGGCTACGCAAAATTAAATTTAAACCACATTAACATTTGCACCGAGAACCAGACTTAAAATAAATCAAGTTTACCGACACCGATAAACATCCAAATCACGTCAAAAACAGGATCATCACAATAACACAATAAAAAATGCACATACATTGAGCAAAACAATCAACATACGCTTTGTTCGAGTTTATTCGCCCGAAAGATTCCTGCGCGCAAAAAATGACGTACATGAAACGCTTATTGGAACAACGAGAACAAATTAAGTAATTGCACCGTCCATTGTCGTGCAAAACATTATTTTGAAGGTTTGCGCGATGCATATGAAGACGGCATTCAAGTTTCTTGCAATCTATTCGAGCAGTTTTATTCTTGGCCAGCCGTTCCACCATATCATTCGCTGCAAGTTATATTTTTTGTTACAAGTGCCATTTCTATAATTTGATGCGTATGTTTTCCTCCTATTTTGTCCTGACAGCAACTTGCAGGAGAAAAATTATATTTTCGAACTATTACTGACTATCCAATTTAATTTCTGAATTTTAATATTTTTGCTAACAAATGTTTATCGCATTATGTCATTTTCCTCAAACATCCTTTATTCTTTTGCAGAGATCTATGATTTTTGTCTCAATCTCGAAGATATTTAGTGCCTAATTAGTACATTATATTTGCATTTTGTTTATGTATTTATCTATCGTGAGAAGTTTGTTTTTAATGGGCCCGAAACGTTTTAAAATATTTATATTAACATTAAGCCGTTTCGCGCGGTCATTTAAAATTATAATTACATAAATTAACTTAGTTTTCAATAAATTATAAAAGAAAAGTAACCATTTACAATTTGTTTGAATATTTTATGATATCCGCTTGATCTCATTGATTTATAAATTGTTCAGTTTTATTAATTTGCAAATATCTGGGTCGTAAAGGACTCTCACATTTTTTTAACAAAAACGAAAAACGTTATCTTGTCAGCAGTGTTTAAACCCACGATTTGCGCATTTTTCATAAAATGTTTCACGATTTGCCTGAAATCATTATTTTCAGGAGATTGCTAAAGTTGTGATAAAAACAGAAGGTTGTTACTGTCTCGAGACTCGAGCTTAGTCAATCTACGCCTTAATTTCTAATTTCTCTCACATTTCAACGCGTGATACCGACATAAATAAAAAAAGACATGAAAAATTCTCACGTTACCTGGGATAATACTCGTGGGGTGTATTTTAGTGGGTGGTATCCGACCATCCCTTTCATTAGGGACCATTCGGAGGTTCACTGATTGTGTTGTAATGACACGTTGTTCTCACCAAATGAAAGATCTTTTGTGGGTGTTGTGGTAGAAATATTTAATATTTGTTTGATGTCTTGACATATAACTTAGCTTTGTAACCAATGAAGCTGAGTTGTCTTTGATAAGCTTAGAAATAGCTGTCTTCTACGTTATTACATGTAATATAATTTCAATTGAGGATAGGCAAAATAGAGATCAAAAGCTTTTGAATCTACTTTTTCACTTCAACCGCTAAAAACCTCCAAGCTTACGAGTAGCTCAGGATTACGACAAAGAAAAGTGAATTCCCCAGGTTATGTAACATTACGGTTTCCCTTATCAAGGTAAATAACAAAATCCCCGCGTGGAGTGCATTTTATGTGCATTGTGGGCAAAAAGAGGTTCGTTATGAGGTCTATTATAGCTCTAAATAGACAGCGGTGCGCGGGTGGGAATGTTAATGGCGAGCGCGGTGCAGTCGGCCGCAATGCGCACGCGCTGGTTTTTCTGCACCCCTCGGACCGAACTGCACCTCTGCATTTCAAACGTTTAAATAAGGAACTATTTGTTGTACTGGTCTTGGTGGTGTTGCGTAATAATACGACATATGAAAAAAACACACAAACACGCGGTACAGTACGAAACATGTTTAAGACACGTTGCAGCTATCAGGGTGAGGGATTTTCGGTCAGTGCCTGGCGAATCACCGGGGTGTATTCACATCACCACGGTGTGGCCGGCGATCCGTGTTAAAGCCGACAAATCATGCGACGTGCCAAATTCACCGCCATAATGATATGCTGGCTATTTTATGTAACAAGTGTTAGCAAGAATTTAACATTTTTACAGGGCTGTCAACACTCTGAAAAATTTAGCTAGTATAACGTTTTAATGAAGGTATGAGAGCATATTTGTGTTACAATTATGAAGTTGTTCACAACAAAATACTTATAAAACTTAAAAAAATATCATTTTTCCACTTAGTTCATTTTGCTACGCTCAAATCGGAGTATATTCATTCAATACGATAACACTGCAGTAATCCACAACATATCATAATTCTTATGGCCGCCACACACAGTGCGTTTGCGCAAAACAACGAAGTTTGCGAATTTATTTATTTGCCCATACACGTTCCGGTATACTAGTACAAACTCAGACTTGCACAGTTTTATCGTTACTTGTGTTAAAAACAATATCTTCCGTAACTACCAAGAGTGCTCATGTGCGACAGTGACCACAAGACTGAAGCTAATCCGTCTGCTCGTTTGCCTTCCCTTCTATTCCATAAAAACGTGGTAATTAATATCCTCAGTTTTGTCACTAACTGTAGTTTCTTATTTTAATTTGTCATGTTTTTTTTTATTTTATCTTGTTTTCTACTTACATTTATTTGCGCCTTCAATAAATGCATTTCTTTCTTTCTTTCTTTCTAGGCATGTATTATGGAGTGTTATAGAGCACTTTATCTGAAAGCTAGTAATGATTACGATCTAGTCATGAGATTTTGATTCATGAATGTAACGTGTAAAAATTCTAGTATCAATGTCTGGCAGCCCTGGCAGACATGTTGCATAAGCGCAGTTTTATAACGCTTTCTACGGCCGCGCCTCGGGCGTATACCGCATCGCTCGGTGCGGCACTACAATTACAACTAGCAATCATTGCTACAATGTCGCAAATAAGCAATATGAATAGTGTTAGGAATAATTGTTTTGGTAATGACGTTTTCTTTTGTTTCCTCTTTAAAAAATAAAGAATAAAATATTTAAAACGATATTCTGACGAGTAAGTAAATTAAATGGCAATTGGAAGCATACCGCTCCTTAATAATTTATGTTAATTTAAAGCGTCGTCATTTTAGACTTCAAGTCATATTAATATTAATATTGTTTTCTGTGTTTACTTTTCTATTAAAACAATGTATTTTTTTATTAAGTAATAACAAAACATTATGAATAAATAAATAATTATCAATGAATACAAATTTGCAACAGATATTCATTTAAATTAAGTCTCTAGTGAGCAGCGCGTCTACTCTAAATAAACCATACCACATTTTACGCGTAAGAAAATAAAACCGCGTATGATAAATAGACTCGGCTGCTTTACTTTCAAACCGAAACCTCGTTACAGCGTGTTCATGATTTATGGTTATAAAATAATCGCCGCGCTTTATACGGGGGCGTATGAAACGCATCGTTATCCACTAAAAATATATTCGCATTATCACCAAATTGGATTTGTGTCATATGAGCCAACGATAAATTGCTACCCGCATTACAATTTATATTTACAACGTTTTTATGCGCAGGCGCCGGCAAACCGACCGCTGGAGAATTATCCCGCGAACGCGACTCAATTATACACCCAATAGCCATCGCAAATTGGTCGCGCTACACAATGAGGTGACCACATTAACCGGCAAAATGCGCTCGTAAAATAATTAAAAAAACATACACTCACGCCGTCGAACGAGTTTTTGTTCGAGGTCACAGTTTTTATGTCCTTATCTTAGCTGGTTCATCATTGTTGAGCGTTATTTATGGTGACCAGTAAAAACACTCGGACAAATCGTAAATCATAATAAGTGGAGTTAGTTTTAAATCCTTTAATTCTCAATGTTATTATTTATACCCGCGTTTCCTTTCGGGACCGATGTAATGACATTAGTCACATAACACATTCCTAAACGCATACGTTTGTCCTAAATAAGTCACGCTTCGAAAAATATCATTTGAATGTACGGCGACGCGGCTGCCACACGGGTAGCCACCGATTTCAATGCTGTGCTGTACATTCATAATTTTCTTTGGGTCATGAAAACCGCCAGTATAACTGGACCTCTCATAGTTACGCGTCGTGAAGCAAGTTACTAATGCGACAATCGCCTGGGGTTCTATGAATTTTGGATGCGTTGAAGCACGTCCCTTTCAAGATGGCGCCGCAGACGTGACGTTCCTAAAGGCGGGAAACAATGGTGAGTCCGTTATGAATATTGAGAGCTAGAGGATAGGCAAAAGGCACGCTTCACCGATTTTCGCCGTCGAATGGGCAACGAATGAAGTCATGTAAGAATTCACGGCCTACTGTGCGACCGCATCGATATTGGCGCCATGTGGCAACAACTTTTTATAACTGTTACACATGTCTGTTGTGACACGCCGCTCACTATTAGTCAAACTGAATAATATTTTTAAGCATATTGGAATTCGGTGAGTCAAAGCATCGCTGTAATTTGTATTCAAAAGACATTCAATGTGGCTATCACGGATGGCGCCTGTACGTTTCTCAGAATGAAGATTAACCCTCGTGGCTACGTCATCGATGAAATAATTTAACTAGAAATACTTCAAGGAAAATGTATCAGAAAGTTTTTATTATTTTGTAACAAGTTGGAGTCGAAAAGGAGTAATTTTTTTTATGTTTAACTAAACTTTGTCCGCGTGAAATGTCTTGGCAAAAAAAATACAAATATGCAATGTCATGCTTCATTAAAAGGAACGCGAAATATGAACCAAATCATTGCATAAAGAACAAAATAAAAAACTGAAAAATAATTAACTGGGCCTTTAATATGATGTAGAGAAATCTGGCTTCGTAAACGTCACGCAATTTAAAAGAATTCGTGCCTTTAAAATGATTACAGCATATCAAGGTGCGTTTACGGAGTGTCCTATAAGTTTCTGTTGCGTAGCTGACATTACGTTCATACGTCCCCAATTTTTATTCCAGTTCGCGTTCAAAAATATTCATAATATGGCGTAACTCTTTTAACGATTACATAAAATTTAAGGAAAGTGAACGAATTCAACATTTCACACATGTCGAGATAATATTTAAGATTTATGATGTGTTGAATACACAACTTATTAGCAAAATAAATATGGTGATTTCATTAGTAAATCCACGAATGAATTAAGAAAAGATAGAAACTTTTTGCTAATATTTTATGTTTCGCGCCTTGATTAACATATTTAATTTTTGTAATCATATTTAAAAGAAACTGGTACGTGTGGTCATATAGGCTGTACTCCTAATTAATATGATCTATCAAATCGCTACACCCCCATTAAACACAAAAAAATACCTCTTATATTTTCTCCTCAATCTGACACAAAAATTCTTAAAATTACCATCAATTCAACATGTTTAATCCATAACTTATCCGAACATGTAATGCGAAGCAAAATTACCCTGCGGCCACAGAATTTCACACGATCCACGAAATTTACGAGCCATAGGGACCAATATGGCGGCGAGTGGAGGTCGTGTGGCAAATTTAAAATTATCAAATATCTGGAGATGGGCACGCCGATTGGTCCCGGAGTATCTGCCGTGCAACCCGTTCTTACCTGTAACAATGAGGAAAATATTTTACATATTGATAACCTTTTTAATATGGGCAATACAGGAGTTTTTGTGACTGGATTTGCAGGAGCGAGGTTTTACGCGAATTAGTTACGGTATAGGTAGGTTTAATGGTTTGTAGTAGTTCATTAAGTTGTTAAATGAGGTGTGGAACTTAGGCTAAAGAAAAGGGATTTTGAATTCCTTTCGAATCAATGTCAGAGTAAGCTAGAAGTTTATTTATTGATTTAATTTAAAGTAGGTGATCCGCAGCAACAATTGTTGATAGATCAGACATGTCAAAACTTGTAAATAGTGACACAACACAATCTAAAAATAAAGAATAGTCACTAACGAACATCAAAATAAATCCCGTAATTTATTGCCTTGGCTGGTGACCTCTAGATTCCTACACTACTCGACTCAAAACAGCATCCAAAACACAAATGGATTCCAAACGTCCAAACAAAAATAAAATTCATAAAATCGATAAGGTATAGGACGTGAAATTACACAACATTGCCACGGCCATATTTCGACAAATGTTTCTTAGCTTTTTGGGTTTTTGGTACACGTAGGTACTTCTTATTCTGATGGGATATCACTGACTCCACATAAGGACATTGCAGCTCATATTGGACAGGAAATACTCCTAACACATACGTACCAATCCTTATTAAAAATATTTGTGAAATTAACAGTTTTTCGTTCCAGATCTGAGCTTTGGGACTACACAGGGTTTAAATTCCCAATGCTGAAATTAACAACATAAACTAACATACCTCGTAAACATTATACATAAAATAGCTTCTATATTTCTAATCCTATAACACTTAATATCGAACATAAAACGCCCACCACAAAACAACCAAAGCATTAAACATTTCAAGGTACAAAACGGCCAACAAAACGCAGTGCCTCGCGATAAACAAAAACAATAACTAATCATTGTCCAAAACGACATTCAATAAGGAGAATTAACGTAATCGAAGAGTCGACATCACATTAGCATATCACGAACGTAATCGGATACGCGCCGAGTGTTTGTCGACGGAACTGTTTGCGCAACGCCCAAGTGCGCCGGAATACCCTCGTGTTTGTAATTAATTGTATTTGGATAGTGAATGCTTTGAAACAATGAAATTCTGCCTTCTTTATAGGTTGGGTGGGCAGGTGCTACGGAAAGCCAGATACAACTGTCTAAAAAAACATATCTAATTTTTCTTCTTTGACAGTTATAAATTTCCTCAAAAAAGGTCATCGTTGACATTGTTATGGAATTATTGTCAATATAAGAGCATACGAATATAAATATCTTTCGTCTTTCTCAAATGATATTATTATTTTAGTTCACAACCAAGTTGTATTAATACACAAAGGAAGAGCCTTTTATGGAAATTACTTAAGAAATGTTGTTTGCGGTATTCTAAAAAGAAGTTAAACTTGATGGCAAGTTCATATTTACAAATAACTGGGTCCTCTGTTACCCTTTTACATTTAAACTGTATGAAGCTTTAAATTTCACATCCAATATACCTAACCCCATTCATACACGGACCCTCAACTCAAATCCGATACGTCACTTCGACTCATAAATTTAATTTCACCTACATCAGCATTGCATCAGTGAGAAACAAGTACATTAATAATCCACCTGACCGGTCGCGCTGGTCCAGCCGGCGTCAGTTCCTCATGTCAGTGATCCTGACAGCTGACCAGCTGACCTAAATCCGCTGACGTCAGATTAATCTGACCACCTGACTAAGACAATGGGCATTAAGTAATTGATACCAGGTGGCTGATGCTAATCTTTATGCTAATTTATTGCTTCAATGTTTGGAAGGTTGTTGCAGTGGATCTTGCTGAGTATTGTCGCAATCCTCTTGTTGATGGGTTCAAACTAATAAGTAAGGGTAGAATTGTGAAATATATTTCTTAAGTGATGGGATTAGCCTCTAATAAGGTCTAAGCTTTTATTCAAGGTATCACTTAACATGTTGGAACTCCTTATATAAAGATTATTACGACACCTAAATTTAATACCTCTAGTTATTTAACTGTCATTTCTAGTATTTCATTGTCATTGATAATACCAGTTACGGGCTTTCATTTTGTGGATCCTAAAATACCTTCACTTGTCACTGAATAATCAAATTCTGAAACACTCGCAAATGAAGTACAAGAAAATTTGCAAGTCAAACTACTCGTATCACCTCAAATTGAAATCGTTATACAATACGTTATCAACCTGCAAATGTCGCAATTAACCCCAAACCTTCACGGTGGCAAATATTTACGTCTTGTTAAAGAAAATTACACGTGTATCGTTGGAAATCAAGAGTCATCAATAACAAAAATTTCACATGTCTGTGCGCGACTTATGATTCCAACCGTGCTAAATGTCATCGAGACCTGTTTCTTGACCCGACTCAACAAACTTGGTCTTCGGTGTAATCAGATCGCCGGCTTTTAAATTTATTCGCATTTTTTAACTGTGTCGGACACCGTTATGTTTTGTATATTAGGTGAAGAAGTTATGTTTACCTAGCGACATATAGTAGACATAGCTAAGGCTGCATATTTAATGCTAGGCGACGTTGATCTAATTTTTAAAGTTACTTGTGTGTGCTTATTTTAATTAATTTTTATAATGAATAAACACATCGTGTGAAAACTTACTAAACTTGAATTTTCGAATGAACGTCACGAGTAACTGTAATTCACTAACGGCACTAATCGTCATCAACTACGACCTAAATCTCAGTTAATCTTAGAGATTAACTGAGATTTAGGAATAGGCCCCAGGAATGGCTCCTATAATGAAATGATATAAATATATAGTATTGTTTATTGTTTGTTTTATCTGGGCGCACTTAATGCGGTTGTAGAAGTATCTCGGATCGCATTATTGTGGTTGCGTTGAAAAAAATGCTACTGATATTAAAACCCGTATGCGTGTACCAGTTGCGGAAATAGATTATTATTTTATCCGTATTCTTGTAAAATAATCTTGATAAATAATGTTGCAATAATACATTACTACAGGTGCCTTCAATAAGATAAAAATGCCAGAGAGGAATAAGAACATTTTTTAAAGCCCCTTCAAATCTGGTCATAAATATTTTGATAAATAATGATGGTAGGACTTTTCATACAAATCGTTTATTTTTCCACAAATAAGTAAAATTAGTTCATCTTATAACAGTAATAGCAAAATAACCGCTAAAATCTTCAATTCAACAGACAGCGTTCTCAAAAAATCGCAACCACACCGCATAAAGCACAATCAGCAGTACATTAAAAACTCCGGATACAATCAGACGACACGAGAGTAAATAAAATTGAAATACGCAAAAACACCGTCAAACTCGTTTTAATTCGGTGTAAACGATCGCCACGGCGCCGCCACCTTTGCAACTGGCGAAAATTAACCACCTCGTGGATTTTTATGGCGGCTTTTTATTTGCTGGCAATAAACGGAAGGTAGTTAACACACAATCATTGCAGTACGTGATGAACTGAAGTGTTCTCACATTAACTTTGTTCTACTTCCAGATGTACACGTTGCCTTTGGCTAGCAATGAGTTTAATGATTTTAGATCGATGCACAAATTATTGAAAGACTTGAATGTGATTAAAACTGTTTTAGATATATCTATATGGTCCGACAGACATTGTTTTAGTATTTTCTGCAATTATTATTACTAAAATTTCAATAAATGTAATAAATGGACGGTATGAAAGTATATAAGCTTATTATGGTTCTGCTTCTTCGTCCGAAACACAGAGCTTTGAACCATTGTCTTAACTTTAGAATTACATTGTAAAAGTATCACCCTTATTAATTAAACGTTCAAAAGTTACACCATAACATACGCACATGACATGTACAAAGCTAACTCCGACATAAGACTGCGGAATTTGCCATCAACGATTCTAAATTGAATTAGATGGTGTTAAACGTCCCGTGCTATACAGAATGGCAATGAAATGTTAAATAATTAACAAGTTACTTAGCGGATGTAATAAATAGCAATTACATGTAATTACACGGATCACGATGCTAACGCCCAGCCAGGATTTATCAGCTAATTGAAACGGTGTTAGTGATTGTGCCATTGGAATATTAATTAGCGTTACTCGATTGGGTATACACAAAGCTTGCTTTTCTGATTGAGCATAAATCACGATCTGAGTAATGCAAAAGCTACTGTTCGAAAACATGGGTATTTTTTTCTAAGTATGATTCTAGAAGGTATGATAAGTAATTCTTCGTGTACATACAAAATACACCCTCATGGTAGATGGAGTGACGATCTCATCAGAGTAAACGGCTAGAGATTGATGAAAGAAGTTCACGACGTCGATGATCAAAATCAAACGTGACTAGTTAGGTAGGTTTGTATCCAGTCCAGAACAAGCTTGCTTTAGACCGGTGACGATGATGTATATAAAACAGCGTATATTTTACAACACGAAAAACTCCAACCACGCAACTGTACTGCCGTTATTGTGCATTCAACTGTGCAATAAACCAAAAATACAAAACCAAGAACGCAATTCCAAACCCGTAAGGTCCCACACAACGCTTATCTCGCAAATAACCAGGGACAGTACAATAAATAAACATTCACCAACAATGTGTACATAAATTAATTGAACAATTCAACGCATCGCAATAGAATTTAATAACTTCCTAAAACGTACACTCCCGCAATGGGTGAGTAAATTAATCTGTCGCATAAATCGGAGTGCAATAGCGTGGCAACCCCGGCGGACCGTTAGCCTGGCCACGCGCACGAAATATGGACGCGCTAAAATCATAAAGATGTGCTCGTGAGCCCGCCGGGGTGACAGTCGCTGACACTGGCTCGCAGTGTCCGACACTGGGACACGCGACACACGACACAGGGCAACACTCGTAAACTGTGTTCGACACGATGTGTCAATTGTGTAGGAGATAAGGTTGTCAAGTACGAACGAGCGATCTTGACACACACTTCCCTGTGGACACGGCCGCTATCTGCAGTGAAATCTACAACTGTTTATCGGAAATCTGTTTGCCGTTGAGCTATTAATACTCGTTTACGCCGTGTATCATTTTATTCTCGAGATCAACAAAATGTATTACATTCGTAGCATTAATAATGGATTTGTTTTTTGGATTTTAAAATCTCTCATAAGGTTATTGGAGGGACACTTTTTAAGATTAAAAAGCAAAACTCGCTTTAATTACAGAAACCTCGACTAATTCTAATCAATTTATCAGTTTTAAGTTAGTGACCAAAATCCTGTAAGTAGGTCGACGTAATTGCTTTAATCAGCGAGAAATTATCGTCTTTCGCCAGTTAATACTAGACACCATCAAATACATCAGTCACTGTGGTGGCACAAAAACAAAGGATATTTTAAAAGCAACCTAAATAGCATGCTACTTATACAGGATCTCAGTGCAGCTTAATACGGCTTACAATTAAGTAAGGAATCTTAAGTACGTTATACGTTAAGTGAAATTTAAGAACCCATTAATGCCGATTAACATTCTCTTTGTAATAGGGTATTAGAAGATATTTGATACTTAATAGAAAATTTATAGTACGTACTTCATTATTAATAATGTTACTTCGAGATTATTGGGTCTTGTAGTTTAATATTTTATTAAGCAAGTTAAGCAAAGTAGGTTAGAAATATAATTTTAGAAGGCATACTTTTTGAAGTAAATGTCAATAATTTCTTCGTACATCCCATGAGCAACTTAAGCAGTCAACTCCAGCTGTTATAGATAAATTAATTGCAAAAGATCAGACAGTCTAATTCAAAATTTTCGCAGATTGCTAAAAGCAATTTATATCCAACTAATGTAACCCATCCCGTTGCAACTACGTCACTCAATGACCAGGAAAACGTTTCCCGCCAACTGTTCGCCATCAACCTATATTAGCAAGTACGATATGTAATTATGCACACCTGTGTGAATCATTTAATGTAGCAGCAGTAAAACAGGAAACTATCAGCGTCAGATAACTGCACTAGAAATTATCGACAATAGATACAACGGCTGGTGCGGAATTGCGTTTGTACACCGACACTCGCTTCCTCGTGGCCAAGAAGGAATACAGTACCTACAGACATATGCAGCATATAATATCAGCATAGACAGATGTCTATATGCTTGTGTCCAGAGGGGTAGGCTTACTATGATTTTGCACTTTACCCGACACATATAACTTATGTTTCATCCACTTTCATCAATCTTTTCATGCATTCTCCTCTGCTCAGGATCATTTCGACCGGTTTCTTTTTTGTCACCAACTGGACTGGTGTAGGATCGGCGTTACTGACCCTCATCAACCACTTACAGTCGCATGTTCTATCTATCTCGTCAACCTTCAATTTGCCCATCTTTTCGACGTGACGTATCAATCTTACATAAAATCAATGAACAATATCTATGTGTATATAAGAAACGATCTCATGTAGCTATTAATATTCAACCTTATAGACTGTGTTGAGATATAAATAGACCAATATAGGCAACAATACAGAAAGCACATAATTTAATCTTGAAGAAGGAACTGGAAGTAGTGTTTATTGGATTCGCATTCTAAATGTTTACAACCTGAATAGTAGATACTTTGGGACGAAGAGGCTTTTATTTGGTCAGTCCATCTTGCTGGTGTACGCCCGCGTTATCTTTTGGCTTCGGTATTTCCCACCCCAATTAATCTTTCCAAATTTTCATCGCCTCTGCGCATTGTTTGGAAGCCTCTTCACATACATTGTTGTACATATCAGGTCGCTGGACAGAAACCGATGGGAGGCAGATCAACCGCTTCAGATGCAACCCTGATGCTGACCACGATGCTCTGACATGAGGGACCGATCAGAGAGAGTAGATACTTTTTTTATTGTATCAGCCCATATACGTCCCACTGAAGGGCACGAGCTCCCTCTACAATCGAGAGAACAATTGAGAGGAGTTAGGCCGTGAAGTCCACCACGCTGGACTAGTGCGGGTTGGCGCACTTTTACATATGTATGTCCCATAGAAAATCTGCTGAACCTCTATCGTGTACTAGTTTCCTCACGAAGTTTTCCATCACCGTTATGTGAGTGGTGATTGACTATAAACACTCACATGACTCCGAAAAGTGAGAGGTGTGCCCTGGGAACCAACGACCATCGTAAACATGATGGCGGCTGTGCCTGGTTCCTTAGCAACAGGCGACCACGCACTTAATATTTCTGATTATTTACAAAGTGACAAACGTGAAATTATAATTGTGATCCGAAATGATGAAGTGAATATGGCATGAAGGTGTTAGAATTTCAACATTGTAGAAAATAACCATTGCTTTGAGACGCTGTCGCAACAGCGCGTGACTGAGTTGTTTAAGCCGAGTAAAAAAACATTTGCATAAACCTACGACATACATTTGCTTTCGTTTCGTGTGTTTGGCTATTTTAAATTATCAATTTTACAATTAATTTATTCTAAGTTTTGGAACACTATGTGGGTAGATGACCTCATACTAATCGTAGGAATTCGGTGTATGAAAGCGATTTTAAGAGGTCGCTGGGTAAAGGAGAAGGATTTTGTCTGTACATTCATTTGCGAGAATTATAACCATACTTATTAAACAAAGTGGTTGTGATATTTTTTCAAGAAATATTTAAAAGTTCCCTGCCAGGTATTCTATTATCTAACAAGCTTCCTTTTTCCTTTATTCTAAACTTTTTACACAATCCAAAATCAATTTATGTCTTTGGCAATACCCTAGAGTCCCATACGACATTTAGCAAAGCCCCGATAATTTCCCTACGGCTCAGCCGGCGTGTAACTGCGGGCCCTAGCTGACTAACTGTCGTAAATTCTGCATTGCCTAAGTGACAACTGCAAGTGCGAATAATTTTAGTGTTGCAAGCATCTGACATTTCCAAACACGGCTCAATTTAACCCGAGCTCGCTGTGGGAGATTTTTTTTATTGCGGTAAATCAATTCCGAAACGCCTTTCTCGTGTCGAAGGGCCATTAATTTATACAGTAGTTGATGTACACCTCGATCTTAGATGCATAGCAACGTATGAATACTAATTGAGTTTCTAAAAAAGTGATCGCGAATATGCCTATATTAATAGCCATGCATGATCTAATGCCGGTTTGGCGATAGTGGAGGTAGCATCTATAAGAGGGTAAAATGATTGCACAATTAGTTTTTATTTGCTTCTTCTGTATCTACTAAATTAAAGTTTAGTTCTAAAGATGTATAAAAGGAGCTTAGTTGCTAAGTATTGTCCTCCAACAGACGATCTTTTAAGTTTTATCTTCAAAGGAGATGCACCTTCTAATCTTATGTAAATCTTGCATTACACAAATTGTCCGACCACATATTCCAATTACTCTTATATGCCGCATTTGATGCAAAAAATAAAAGCTAATGAGCCGAAATGTACGAAGTTTTTGCCAGTGTCCACTATCTGAGCTATTTGTCTATGATATGTCATTTTGTTTTTGGTCATATTTGCATGATTTGAAGCCTGCTTTCACCGTCGAAGACTGAAAGTTCTCATATTTTTTCTTGCATTTAGATTATTTTAGAGATCCTTTGTTTTTAATGGTAAATAAAATACTCTTCACTTAAAACGACATAATGGGCTAGTTGTTAAAATCTATTAATTAAGATGGCGTATAGTGAAGCAAGATAAACTTATTGCGATTAAAAAGAATTGCCGATAAAGAAACTGTTAATATGCTCCTAGAGCATACACTATTAACTTTTTGGTATAATGGGTGGTTCTTTAGCCAGTTTCCTCGCTTTAATGATAAGAGTATGTTGACGAAGCCTTCGCTCTTCAAGGCTCTCAACAAGACATGTGAAGTATAACCCAAATTGGACTGGGCAACGAGATAAAGCATTTACCGTCATTCCCGAACATCTTACAAGTGATAAAGTATATTACAGCAGGCGTTAAACTGCGTCAAAAATAAACAAAATATCAATGTCCTTACATATTTATTCAATAAAAATACTGAATATAGCTACTTTCCCCGATTCATTCATGCTTTATGAATCGGATATTGCCATGGTGAGTAGGCGGTGCCCGCTAAATGTACTGTAAAATGACGTCAATCCGCTTGAAATTCGCGAGATTAAGGCTTCGGGCGTAGGGCTGCGATGCTCATTTGAACAAACTATAAATTATTTTGAACTATTTTCAATACTGGGTTTGGGTTACTGAGGACAAAGGGGAAGAGAATATACTTCAAGCAGCATTTGTCTTACGCCACATCATCACTTAACACCGGGTGGATACGGCACAAACACGAGACTGTTGACCTAAAAAAAATGTTTTTTAACATAAGCCCTGTAAACGTATAAGCGGTTCCTAATGGACCTTGATACCGTCGTTCGTTGACTACATGGAAGCAAGAGTTAAATATGTAAAGCGTAGAGAAATCGTAAATGTGAACCTCTATGAGATCATGGAAGAGATGACAAAGCTGTTATTTCTGGGGTCGTAAGTCGTAAACCAACCGGTAACAAGTCGCCATTCCGCCATACACGCATGACCTGCTAATATCACCTGTCACGTACAATTTTATCACTCTCTTTTAGGGTTGGCGAAGCGTGATCTTTATCAACTGGATATTTTTAAGTTGTATAACGAAATTAATTTAAATTACCTACATTAGTTTCGATAACATGAATGATATCGAAAATCTGTCATACAGTATAATCTTGTTTTATTTTTCACAACTTGGTCCAGCAGTCGAGCCTAATTATAAACCATATTTATGAATTACAAAATTTTAGAATATTTCATCTCAACATAGAACTAAAACTAAATTTGTTGAATAAAAATTATATCAAACAAAAAGCAGTTCGACATATTCGGTTAAGGTTAAAAAAATATTCTCAAAAAAGACTACAAATAAATTCAACATTTTTCGCACAAATATGATCTTCCAACACAATAATCGTATCGGTAAACATTTGTTCTTTTCTTGGGTAGAACTAAAAAACTTGCGCGGTGCGAACTTCGCTAGGATATTTGGTTTAGGCAACCCTAGTTCAAAATAACGGTAGCGTGTGTCCGGGCAATGATAAACAAATAATGTACAGGCATTGTTGGACTTTATGTCGCACTATCCACTTGTACTTAACTCTTCGACTACTCTACAAGTATATTCCATGAAATAGAAGCATATTCATTTACATTTACGGAGATATACAGGGTATATCAAGACCGCGACCGAAAACGAAGCATACTTTTCAATGAATGTTTTTGACATAATCCTATATATACATATAAATACGGGGTGTAACTAACCCAACAGTCATATACATAGTCCTGAACCCACACTAAGATCGAGTCTTGTGTTGTGGATATCAGAAGCTACGAGAGACTTTTCGGTCTCACAAACACCCAGGCCCGAAACAAATACCTGTGGATCACACAAATATTTGTTTTGGTGCGGGGATCGAACCCGTGGCCTCTGGTTTCACAGGCGGCGTCTAACCAACTGCGCCACGGAGGCTGTCGTATAACATATAATATAACTAGTATTTTTGATATTATTCGATAAATATACATATATATACGCGTGTTTATCTACCTTTACCTTGTTCGTGAATGTTGTGTATAATAATATCTTCAGTTTTAAGTAGGATGTTTTCATGTAGGAAGCATCACCTAGAAATATACAGAGAGGTCTTCTAAAAGCCTATTTCCTACCTTCTATCAAATTTATCACACCGCTTACCTATTCCAACATACAGAAGAACAGAATACCTTGGAGCTACATAGCACAACTACCTTTTTATAAATAAATACACGCAATAATCACATACATAGTCCTGACCGATAAGATCGAGTCTATTCTGTCTTACAAACACCCAGACCCGAATCAAATGTTGTTTATACAAAGGTTTGTCTCGGTGCGGGAATCGAACCTACGGTCTCTCGTTTCACAGCCAGCGTCTAACCAACTGCGCGCGGAGGCCGTCAACCTTTTCCTTCCACAGTGTACATTTTCATAAGATACACGCAGTGTAACGTCACAAGCTTTAAAATTAATAACTTGGGATAAGTTAGCTCACTGCAGATACACAGGAAGAGAGCCCGAAGCAACTCACATAGTTATCAGCATCCCTGCAACATCACGTAATGCTATTAAAAGCAGTCGCGGCAAAAAGATGCTATCCCCGGTATTGCATCATATGATCATGCAACGTAGGAAAGACTAGCACCGGAATTCCCGGTTAAAAACATAAAAACTGAATACTACGTGTAAGGTGTAAGCTTGTTGTGTTTATTGAGTAAGTCACCTTAGTCTATTAGAATGGGTATAATAGATTTGATACATCTCATATCTTTTTTGATCAATATTTCGGTCAGAAAATTAATATGTAATGTATTTATTTATTATCAACACATTGCGTCCTTTAAAGTGATAAAGTGATACTGTACAATACAAAAATCTACTACAGAAACGGGCCATCTTTATCTTAAGTACCTAATATGTCACAGGAATGGACATAAAACGACGTCTTTGCTGTCTCATATCGTGCAGCGAAAACTGTAATCAACTACAGAATAACCTATATAATTATTTGAAAAAAACAGCAAGCAAATATTCTCCTAAAATAACATAGCCCAGACCACACACAATTAGGATAAGTACAAAATTAATAAAATTGGATCAATCAAGAAGCGTGAATCTCCTGCATTGGGCCACGCATCGTTCCGATTTTTCTATGCGTGCGCGAGGTAATTATGTGCGCGACAGAGATGGATGCGCGATAATGACGCCTGCGGGCCGCTGCCGTCCGTCCTACCGCATCTAGTGCATCTGCACTGCATTGTGTTCACTCTGATGAGTTCTAGGTGATATTCCCTCTCAATCGATAAAATAATCAGTTTTTCTAGTTAATAAGTACGGTCAAATGAAACATAATCCATTATAAATGGTGCATAATAATTACAATACAAGGTTTATGTCATAAGGTAAATTTAATGCACCTAAAGTCCACAATATGTATGGTGATAGAACCCTAAGTAAACGACTACCTTACATACTTAACTCCTTACCCGAGGACAAAAGACGTGAATCTAAAAAGTGTTTGTACATATCCATGTTAAAAAAATATCTTATAGAAAACTTGCCTTAAGCTGAATGGAATTATAATGAACAGTTTGCACAGTGGAAACATTTGTTTAGTTTAATTTAAATTGTTTAAATTGCTGATGCTTTTAATAAAATGACGAAAGTCTGGCGAACACGGGCTCTAGGTCTATAAAATACATTCTATTTTATCTTCAAATACCTAATTTCCGTCAATGTCATTAGGACACTATAAAAGTCAAGCGCTTCAAACACGGAACAATCACTTTCACAAAAACAGAGTATAAAAATCAGAGTGTTATTTCCCGTTCACTTCATTAACCAATGTCGATACTGTATGTCATTTAAATATTTTAAGTATTATTTTAACATCAATAGCTGTGTAATTATCGACTATAAATAATACATCAATTCATGTCATAACAAAGAATATATTCTTGCAGCAGAAATAATTGATTAAGATCATAGATGTAGCATAACATAGATCGGCAATGTGAAAGAGATAGAATGATTTAAATCATACATTAAAGCGAGACGCATGATGCGACCATGCGTTTACACGGAGAGCGTTCTATAGAGATTTGTGTGAAAATATGTCATTTAAGCGAACGACAAATTTCGCTTATTTTCTTGATTTATTTAATATTTCAGTACTGAGCTACTTTTATTAAATGTAATTTATTATGGTGAGTTGTCCAGTGCCTGGATGTGATTGATTTTAGTGTAAAAACCCGAATAATCATAGTTTTTCATAAGATCGTATCACTTTTTTCAATGTTGTTTAGTGACGATATTGTAGAATTGTAAGACAAACCTTGTATGTATATCGGTAGAACAGAATGTCCTTATTCATTATTTAAATGCGTAGAAAGCATCCATTGCCTATATAAAATGATATCATATACGTGAATTTATATTAATTTCAACCAACATTTGCTAGAGATTGATTGACAGTTTCGATCAATAATATTATGTCGATAAAAATAGTCAATGACCATAGAGGTTTCACTTCATTTTATAATCTCGTAGTATAACATCAATTCTATAATAACAGTTATTACTTCACTTTATTTATTCACTATTGATATTTGCTAAATATTAATTAATATTTCGTGTGCGTAATTTACCATTTCTGAGCCGGTTTCAAATTAACTGTGCCACGGAGGCTGTCATTCTAATAAAACAATAGAACATTAGATATTATTATAAGGAATGCTTTACAAAACTTGCCAAATAAAATTATTCTCAAATATGACGATTTATCTTTATTTACTTGTGTTTACGTATCTGTGTTGAAATAAACACAATCATTATTTTTCTGTTAAAATACCATGAAAAGTCTCATATATTATATCTATAAAATTTAATTTTATTGGTTGGGCCGTTAGGTATATCGATATGATAGTATCGACAGTGCATGGCGCAGCATTATCTGTCACGCACACATGCAAACTTCACGCACACTATCATATTCTCGTTTTGGTTTCACTCAAAATAATACATTGCCGATCTATGTTATACTACATCTATGATTAAGATTGTACATGACGCTAAAGCTACATTATAACTGATATAGTTATAAGTAATGGCAAAATATTAAAAAATCGAAACAAATGTAACATTACTAAATCACTGACTATTGTGAAATTGAGTATCAATGGTTTTCAGAATCTCAGGTACTCACATTTCACATTTCAGGCTTTCAGAGTACGGAAGATGGAATGTTAAGACATTTTTCCTCTAAATTTGGGAATAGTTAGAACGTTAAATCTTTTGTTATAAAGATATCTTAGTAATCAAATGAACACGCCCGGTAATTAAAAACTATAAATTATTTGAAATGTAATGCTTTTTGGCACCAAATAACACGTTTCATACTATTTGACTAAAGTCGACTCTAGAATTTACAGCTAATTAGACTAGCATATTTTTACCTAACAAGGCTTTAATTAAATACTAGAAAGGCCCAAGTAATAGATTGGATACTGGCATGAATTTTACAGCTTAAAAGAAAAACGCAATTAAATACCAAAAGCCAGCCGTGATATGAATTATAATATTTTATATCAAAAATAATAACCAAAGAAGTAGAATCAGATAGCAAACTCACACAGCTAATCAGATAAAACAAATGGAAATTATCACAAATCACGCGGCAGTTACGTCAACGCGTCCAGTTTCTGGAAAATAAACAAATTAATTGCACTGATAACATCTAAATCAGGTGGTTAATCGCCTAGCCAGGGGAACTGCGGGTGCGATGGTATTATTGTCTTTATAATTAATGGAATTAGGCGTAGAATCGCGTGAACCGGGTTGAATAATTAATAGCGGGCGCTATAAGTCACTTTTTTTCAGCGCCACACGTAGTTTCACACTCTGAATGATTTTGATTTAATGCTTGTTGTGTACTAGTGGCGAAGGCTCCATGGAAGCCAATTCCCGCCGGCTTCCCTTTTGTAATTTATCATTACACTATAAACAAGCAAATTATTCAAACTTATTTATTTAATATCAAACTCAATTATTATTTTTTACATTCAACGACATCTGTCGGCCAGATACGTAAATATTACTAGGAAGCGGCACAGTAAGCCCTTTTTACATTGCGACGCCCTGCGACCTCTGGCGGATTCCTGTAAAATTGTTCGGCTTATTCAATAACACTAGCGCGGCCCGTGCGCCGCCGCCCGCCGCCGCCCCGCCGCCACCGCCCCGCCGCCGCGCCGCTCGTTACGCATTGTATAGTATGCAACAAACCATGCAAAATTGTACCTTAAATTGATAATGATTTAAGGTTCAAATTACGTTAAAAAAGCAAGAGGCATGCCGGAGCTTCTCCGGCTTTTCGTGTGTTTAGGTATAGATAATACTTAATACAATAGCGAAATGCGGAGTCTAATGTATTTATAAGTGTTGTATTTACATTTTTACAATATATTCATGATTCATGCAATTAGTTTTAAATGTTTTTAATTACAAAATGTGTAATTTTAATATTATGGTTTTAATGGAAATTACTAATCGTTAGGAGCGTACTAATAATATGTTTAGATAGTCGATTTTACAAATAAAGTTAGTGTTTAGATTTTAGGACGTGCTCGACCCTCGCCTGAGGAATACATTGTCTTACTAATGTTACAACTGATAAATGCGGGGCTATCGCACTTGTTAACATTGAGTCTAGATTTTTATTTCTTTAATATTAATCTTATATTCACGTGCGGTTTAGAAATATACTTTTTTATTTTTCTCATTATGTAAGCATGGTTTAGTTTTTATTTCATGGACATTGTAAATATTGTATAAGTACCTACCTACATAGGTAAAGTAAAAATTTAAAAATTTAATTGACGGCCGCAATAGACAGATGCCACAATATCACTTACCAAATGAAACCCAATAATTTGGTTTGGTGAGTTAGATTCTCGGAGCAATAATTTGCTGGTGGGAGAATATTCGCAAAGGTCCGAATATAAGGACACACGTGCATAAATGTGTCGCGTTTTGCGTTCATTCTGTGAAACATCACACAGTAAATTTGATCTCTATTCGGACTGCACTACGCTTACTATCAGTCGCATTGTAGTCATTTCGTAATCCCTTAACCCTACTAATATTATAAATGTGAATGTAAGTTTGTTTGTTACGCTTTCACGCAAAAACTACTCAACCGATCATCATGAAACTTTGTAGACATATTCTTGGAGGTATAAGAAGTAACATAGGCTACTTTTTATCCTGAAAAGTTTAGTGTTCCTGTGGGATGAAGAAGGAATTCCGATATATTTGCTACGTTTTCATACTCAAAAAGATGGGATGGGACTGGATTACATTCCATTAGTGAGAATGAGACGGGGCGGGCGGGATATAACGAGATGGGACGGGACGGGATGGTAGATTTCAAATAAAATTAACCACGCAGAGGAAGTTTGCGGGCAGAAGCTAGTAACAGGATAAAGAAAATAAACATATTTTGTGATTTGAGCTTCGGCTTCCCTTTTAAAAAATGTCACCCTTCGCCACTGTTGTGTACTGCAAATGCTATCGATCGTGAGAAGAAATAATTATAATTTATATAATTTAATGGGACTTGATGTTTGTAGAAACGTAGATTTTTGTGAAAGCAAGTAACTAAATCAATTTTCGGCTTTTCCTATCCAACCAAGCCCAGCAAATTATTCAGCGAAGATCGTCTTTCCACGAAGACTGATGTTTCACTCCGTTTCACTGGTGTACTCCGTTTATCGAACCGTAGTCTCTATTTTATAACATTTTGGAGAGGACTATATTTGTGAGGGCTCGGAAACAAGTGCGGGTGATTTAGGTCGCTCTTGCAAACATAACGCCTGTTAAACTGTCCAAAACATTTGTACAAACGTGTTCACAAGATCTCTTCAGGCGTATAGATACGAAACGACAGAATTTCACAGGCACAAAACAGGCCGCCATTCACACCGTCACACGATACGAAGCGATAGCTGTAGCATCGCAGTGCAAACCAAGCGTAACCCTCAAAAGGCACGGTCTGATAGTTTCAGCCCACTTTCGTGCCGCACGCGAGCTACTTTCTGTTCAAATAGCTCATATATTATGCACATACCTTGTTTTCAGTGAGTGCGACCGATGCCATCAATTGCAACTAACAACCGATACAAACCGCGTCCGCATACATATTTATTGACTATTAAAGTAGAAAAAAAATTATCGCACTATTTACTTGGGTGTGGACCGTGCAGTGATTTCGGAATGCTGTCAGTTCTAAAATATGTAAAGCAGCATTTTTACATGCGATTACTTGCTTCTTTAACCCGCTGTTATAATCCGTTACCTATTAGTGGTATACCATAAAAATATGTATATTGCTGAAACTATTCGTGGGATGTTTTAGACTTACATATGGACATTGATCACTAATATTGAGTGTTCAAATGTTTATTAACAAATTGAGACAGTAACGCCTCCAATTTTTATTAAAAATTCTAACACCCTCTATGATTAAGGATTTTTTAATCAAACGAAGAAAGATGGTCTACACGTGGACCATGGTCTATATTTTTCCATCATAGATATGCGCGCACGCACATGTTTAAAATGCATAGAAAACTTCAAGAATAAAACCAACATGAGGCTAGCCCAGCACTATTCAATTAAAATGAAATGCTAGATCGATATCAGTGAAACAGCAACCGATGATTTTCTCAGTGGCGACGGGCGGCGTTGAGGGTCTAGTTTATGTATCTGCGCGCGCGGCTGACAGATGGCGCTGATTATGATTTGTGCCGAGATGCGCGCTCACCTCACAGCGTACTGCCGCTTAATTGCCGGGAGTCGACGATATACAAGTATGATTTACATTTATGACGTCATTGGGATGCTTCCGCGTGATGTCTACTGCACTTTTCGTTTAGAAACTGTAGAGTGAATAATGTACAACATGTTTCATACTTATCAAGTTTTTAAGCCTGTTGCGCTATTTTCAGCACTTGTCTTTTAACTTAATGCTTGATTATGAACAGATAAATCTAGGTAAAATAAAAAATGTTATTCACTTTACAACAGAATTGGCGAAATTCTATTTAAACCACAAAATACGAACAGTTGAAACCGCAACAAAACATCACATTAACAATCGTTCAAAACGTGAAATATTCAGAACTCAATTACATACACAAAAAAATGCAACATAAAGCGAAAATGTACAAAAATAAACACGTACACCAAGTAATATAGATTAACTGCACAAAAACTGATAATGGTCTTTCACCAGCGCACGAGGAAGTTGCAACACACGCGATACACGGCGGAATTTAATATTGTAACTAGTAATTACTGTTATTATAACTAGCTAGTTGTTATGATATAAAACCTCTTATGCACATGTATAAAGCATACATTGTTTTTCCTTGCTGTTTTGTAGTTCAATTTACAAGATGCACGTCTCTTTATATGACGAGATTTATTGTAGTAATTCGAAATCTGACGTAATGCGACAGACACGCTGCCATGTTTCTTTCAGTGAATGAGATTGCTAGAATTTTAATGAGGACTTTCCTCCTTTCATCCCGTTTCACTCCCATTGTCCCATGAAAGTTCGGCAACGCAACCACAACACACATCTACTAGATTTTCAAGAGCAAAGATAAAAACGTATCATCAGAAGAACTAGTAATCGCTAGACTCCTGGAAAAAAAATCTACAGCAGCAAAACCTTTCCCTTGCAGATGCACTAATCGGTCGTGAAATAGAATGTCGTGGTATACGTATCTAGAATAGCCATCAATTTATACAAATCAACAATCAATAACTCAAACAAGAACAGTATAAAACATAGGAAACTAATTCCATATTATTACGCAAGCAAAATTGATTTCACACGATATGAGATTATGCGTGCGCACGCACGATTTCAATATAAATTCTAATGAATAGTATTTAAAAAAATATCACTTTAACGTGATATAGAAATGATAGTACGCATAATATTTTTCTTAGAAGTTGCGAAATCGGATTAAATTTATACCTTTTTGTAGTATCAGTTCACAATCGCAATCCTCAATATGGTAATTCTTCACAACCGAAAGGCCTTAAACTTTTGATTACGAGAAGTTATACCACAATCCATCGCACCGAGATAAATGTTTGTGTGAAGCACAAGTATTTGTTTCGGGTCTGGGTGTTTGTGAGACCGAAAAGTCTCTCAGAGTTCCTGATACCCACGACACAAGACTCGATCTTAGTGTGGGGTCAGATCTATGTATGTGACTGTTGGCTGTATTTATTTAATACGGGTTGGCGGACTTCACATACCATAGAAATTTAACTTTAGAGTGTGGTAGTTGACTATCATAACAGAGTCAGGTTTGGCGCTGCTGAATGGATTGCGTTTTCGAGTTGCATCGTTATTTTTTATCGATACCTTGTATGTTATTATTATAGGCTGTCTCAAGGACCTTCCAATGATAACCATTATCTGCGGTTTTTCTAGATAGTCGGGACGGATATATATTATTTGTCAGCCACAAAACACAAGATTGTAGACTTTTTGTTCACCTCAGACCATACGTTACGAGAACTTTGCATCATCTTATATTTTTTTGCCGAGTTGAAAAATGTGCATTAGATGGCATATCTTTTCAATGAACAAACAAAATTACGACTATCCGACAAAACGGCACAAACCACAGGTAATTTTGTAAATTGCCATCAATTTGTACAAATTACCATGAATTATTTTTAATCGATTAATTTTAAATAAAAGATTCAGACAACTAATAAACAAAATAACAAGTTCTTAATTAAACACATGTCATCGATCTCGACTATTAATCTATTCGAATTTAAGATGACACTAATTCGACATAATTTCTTCAGCACAATCACGATCTATGATAACAAACATCGATCTGTATTCCCGAGAGACTTGAATAAAGAGTTGAAATCACCGTGCAAAGTCTAAAACAGACCATAGAGCATCCCCAAAGCTTTCACAGCGATCTGTAGAAGCTGCTTGCACCCAGACTTGCCGTGACTTTTATCAAACCCATCCCCTATTTAGGCAGACGTTCGAAAAATAAAGGAAACCAATTGAAAATGTGCGTTCATAAATGAATTTCTATAGACATGTCGAAGCGGGAGGCGCCAGTGCCCTGCGGCTTGCAACACCGTATTATTTCATAAGCCTTTATCAATCGTATCGGCATTAGATAGCGCAGTGCGCAGGCGCATTATACAATTAAGCGAGAACGATACCAGCCAATCAGCGACCTGTTTTTTTATCAATGATCTATTTTGTAATGACAGGTATTGGATTTACTTTGTAAGAACTTTATACACTGCATGTACGGTCTAATTGGATCCTTAAATATATGTTTGTCGTGTGTTCGATTTGTGTTAGCGTAAGAAAGAGCATGAAAGCACCGCATTAGTGTGTAGTATAAGGAAAATACAGATGCAGATGTAAAAATATAATTTATTTTGTGGTCCATTAATTAATTTTATTATAGTTAAACGATCGAGGCCAACGACCGCCGACAATGTGTATAAAATTCCGAAGAATTCCTCGAAATTAAAAAATAGCGTCGACGTTTTGGTGCAAAACATAATTTCGTCCAACGGGACAGTGACAAAATCTATAAACAATTTGGGACAAACAAACTTTCTAGCATCTATAAATTTAGACAATAAAATTCGCCAATTAAATCCCACTTGAATTAAATATTTCTAAATGTTTAAATGGTGGTACTTCGGCGTCCGCCCACGGTTGGCCTAAACTCGCGCGACTTGTCAGACGCACGAGCGGTCGCAAATCACTGTTTCCGGACCTTTCGACACCTGACTGGTCGTTCTTGGAACCGAGACGCGGTATTTCGCGGCGGGGAAATACTATGGAAAATGTGTAGGCAAACTGTTCTTATATGAACAATTTAATGGCTTATGAATAAGGAGAATCTTTAAATGCTTTGCAGAAAACCGAACTTTAAATAAAATTTGCTCATTATTGTATTTGAATGAACCATTCTTAGAAAATTATATTCATAATTAAGGACCCCCAGTTTTAGATGGAAATATTTTATGTAAACGTGAAAACACTGGTTTGACGTTGTCAAGGAAGATAGATGAGAACCAATCTCAGAGATGAAGTCACTTAAGACACGGAGAAATGGCGAAGATTAAGATCTTTTCCCGTTATGTTTTTGCTTACTGACGCCACATACAAAGCCAGAATTTAACTCAATCACATGCAAAATAAAGAAATATAATGATATACACATCCCTACGATCCTGCTCGCTGATCCTACAATCCACGTGACGATATTTTTAAGCACCGCCGCCATTGTCACAGGCATTCGAACAATGCTTGTAAAGGTGTTATTATTACATATGAATATTTCCGCTTACACCGCACTCGTGGAATACTAAACAATCAAACAAAAGACGATAATAAAAGTACGCGCGACCGCAAAGATATCCAAGAGGACACTGCCCGGGAATAATGCAGGAATTTTATTAATCCTCTATTTACACAGGCCAAGGTAAATTATGCTTGCGAATGGCCGGAGATAACACGGAAGACCGAAGATGCGGTGGAAAGACGAGTTGGATGCATTCGAGCCAAAACGGCAGAGCTCGCAGAGGAAAAAAGGGGAGGCCTTTGCCCAGCAATGGGACACATTATAGGCTACAAAAAAATGTAAAATTAAAGTTAACACATGAATCCAGGTCTTAAAAACACAGAAAAAAATTATGTATCAACACGTAATATACGTCCCAATGCAGGGCACGGGTCTCCTCTACAATCAAGAGTACGATTGAGAAAGGCTGGGCCACGTATTGGAACGACTTTAGATGAGGGCCTCAAACAAATTCTAATATCTCATCAATACGTGTCATTATCATCAAGGAATAACCCCCACCGAACCTCGTCTCACATACCCAAAGATTCTCATTTATTTGTTTACTATTAGCCAGGTATACAAAGCAAGGAGATTCCTTACTCAGGATCCTAAAACACCCGTCCTTTTAACCGTGGACCTCGTCTCGCACGGCGTAATTTTTAAGATTTTATATCTGCTAATATTTGAGCATTCCAATAAATGCTCGATATTTTTTCCACACAAGACTCGATCTTAGTGCGGGGTCAGGACTATGTATGTGACTGTTGGGTGTATTTATTTATTTAAAAATGCAGGATGTAATAATGCATATTACAAAATATTGTACCAGTCCACAATTCTTCAATCCAATGCATTACATGGATGTTGGCACAGCAGAAAATATATTGTTCCCGTAACATTTGTTGATTTAATTTAGTTGGCAAAGGATAAGGTTGTCTTATTACAAGTCTAACCACACTATCAAAAGATAATATCTCAATAATGACTGCAAATAACGATGTTTACCTTAAACCTTATTTACGACATGAAAGACCACACAAAGTTTGAACTTAAACCGCATAGCTGATTACTTCTTAGTGACGAAAACCAGATAAGTACTATGATATTAAATAGATCAGTGTAAGGAGCGCATAATCTATATCTACTTATACAGTATATCTCATTGTTGAATCAATCCTCACATACATATTCAACACAGAGGGAAGATCTCGAAATTAGTTTAAAATAACATGTTGCAGGCACTGCACAAGGGCAAGCATTAGTTATTACTTATTACATTTACCATACAACGCAAATATTTCAAAACCCCTTATTTGTAGCATCATAGCATTAAAATCTGGCCTCACTACCAATTTTTGAAATAAGAACAACGACAATGTCGCCGACTAAAAATATACAATTTCAAAAATGTAATTCTAGTCTATGGTTGGTGTAGGGCTGCGGGCACACTATAGGATGGATGCCGGTAAATGCTCCGTCGTCAAATTTATTACCGTGAAACGATCAACGATACTGTCCGTAAATAGAGATCGATTTAGCGACATTATAGAGATATATCAGGAAAGATATACTTAAATACTACGGACATTTGGGCCATGAGACAGCCTACGTATTTTGGTATGTTAACTTAATAAGTATTATATTATGGGTCGATGTATGCAGTATGACCGACATTTAATGAGACAATCTAATTTCACGAGTATAAATGAAACCATTAGGCATTAAATCAAAACTGAAGAATAGCCAAATTTTGCTTTCATTATTAAGCTGTTACTACGCGGATTCATCGACTTTTTATACATGATGAAATACAGGATTACTAGATATTTATTTATCACTTCGCATTTTCATCAAAAATAATACAGAAAATATATTCCTAGAACATCCAAGTTCAAAACCAAGCCTAGCCTAACATAAATACATAACCGCGCCGATATTCCCAGACCAAGAATCCAACACACTCGTAACTCATCTTACTAAAACTGACCATGTCATTTCCAGTGATTTTACATCGGCAGAACAATAGGACGCGCCCACCGCAACATTCCCCCGTTCATCCGCGTTTAGTGGCTGAAATGCTAGCGGTATCCGCAACGGTGTACCCGCGCCTTTATACCGCCACGGGTGCATTGTCTTTGGTAAAGTATCCGTGCATTTGATTTTAGGTGGCGGAAAAACTGGCGCTTTTTTAAAAACATATTTGGACCGGAAATTAATTCGCAAATTTAATTTGAATTTAACATAAGGGAAATATGTTAATGAGCTATGTATAAATTATTTCTGTTAAGCAGCATACCTAAAGCCTGTACCTCTTCAAACAGAGATATTTTAACATATATAGGTATTGTACTTCTGTAGTGGTTTCTTTTAGGTAAACAAACATATAACAGCTAATACTTGTTTCTGTAGGGAATAGACATCTGTTCCCAGTATCCTATTAGTCAGATAAAAGATTGTTTCTTTGTTACATAAACACTAAAATGTCCTCTAATTTATTAATTATTTTGTAAACATCCAGTCACCCTTTTGACCTTTACCGAAAAATGAGTCAGCCTTACCAACCAAGGTGTCCTTAACAGAAAAGCGCCAAATAATTTGCATCAAGTACGTACCTGAAAATAAAAAACAAAATATTAATATTGCAAGGTTTGTTAAACTTTAATATGTTTGTACATTTAATTTATAATTCCTGTAATTCTAACGGCTTTATTCATAGACAGTATTAAAACCTGTTTTAATTATCGAATGTTTTGTCTTATTTGCTCAAAATGAATACAAAAGTCGTTCGAACGGGACAAATATTCGATAGCTAAAATAGGATTTCAATCAGTCTATAAATAAAGCCGTATATGTTTATCATATGCTAGATTACCTAAAAAAGTTTGCAGGATGATGCTAGCAAATTCTAATATATCAATATGGAAATTCTTCGCTGAGGCCTATTCAGCAGTGGCTGAAAATGACCAAAATGTTGAAATACTTACTACGAAATTAAACATTTAAATAGACATATGAATGAGATCACATTTTAGACGGGCATAAAACAATCGAACTTAGGTACTACTTGTTTAAATACGACCCAGTAGTACCTATTTTTTTCCAGTAGTACCTATGGTTTTCAAGAGTGTTAATGTATAATAATTAAGTACTATAAACACTAGAGAATTACATTTGAGTGTATTTGAACGCGAAACGGTTTCTAAAGTATCACACCAACCGTAACACAAACACATACAATTTATTCGTTTAAAGTATGACTAGTTGTTTGTATTTTGTGGTAATGAACAATTTGTCCGACCATTTTAGACTGAAATATTTGTAACAAATTAATGCAAAATTCACAAAACCAATCACTACATTTTTAAATAAAATTAAGAAACGCTATGCTAATATTAATAGAATAATCGATTTGATCAAAGCAAAGCCGGTCTTGTAAATAAGAATTTCCAATCCATTCAAAATATCTGACGAGTTAACAACAGCCATTGTCAGTTATCTAAAATTAAATTTAACAAATCACACACATATTGTTCGATAATCGATATGATGTCTAAATTGTCCGATAAACACAGCATTAGCATACATTAAGCAAAGACAAATTTGAGACACAACCGCGGGTATTTAAAGTGTTATCAGATGACAAAACAAGAACTATTCGTACATCTCGTGGCTTGTACCACTGATTGATAAAAAAATTACAGAGCAATGTCCCGTTAAATTTACTCTAACCGAACCTGTTCGCTTTGGCCCATTGAGAAAAAGCCGCGGCTAAATTTAGGCGCGCGCCAACTCGCGTATTGTGACCATGATATTGTCACGTATTTTAATAAACGCTTTTTTTTTCTCACTTTGTACCGGAATTTGGGTTCTGCAGATTGTCTGAGTCAGCGAATTGTAATATCGACTTTTTGGATAATATATAACATAACACAGTTATTAATTTACACGGACAAGGGTTAATATAAATAGTACCTCAAGTTTTTCATGGAATAGGAGAGATAAGCAGACGGGTGATGATAAGTTGTCACCGTCGCCTACAAAACCATTACCACCTCTAATACCCTCGGTCCTAAGCGTGAAAAATACATTAACTGACTATTTTATTATTCGCTTCGTAACAACCTTAGATCACATTTCTAAACCTACGGCAAAAACGATAACTAAACCAGAGACATGACAGTCAAGATATCGACCCATCGGAGCGAGAACATAAAAACGACAAAAAATACATTTATTGCTAAGTAGCTGCCCCGTACCAGTTACCGATATACATAATTGCTACTTACATGTACAAGCGTACGTTTAGGCGATAAAATGTCGCCATTAGACATGACATGAATACATACATACTGTATTAGATTCGATAAGATCTGTATAATGAAGGAGGCAGTGGTGACACCAGTCAGTAAGGCCGATGACTCTGACATATTTTGCGTGATACATCTGCCGTGGCATACGGGAAGGAAAATTAAGAAGCGTTAGTCTTACTGCTGGTAGGTCTTTCATATATGAAAGGCCGGGTCTTTCATAGGTAAATAAATAAATACACCCAACAGTCACATACATAGTCCTGACCCCACACTAAGATCGAGTCTTGTGTCATGAGTATCAGAAGCTACGAGACTTTTTGGTCTCACAAACACCCAGACCCTAAACAAATACCTGTGGATTACACAAATATTTGTTTCGGTTCGGGGATCGAACCCGTGGCCTCTCGTTTCACAGGCGGCGTCTAACCAACTGCGCCACGGAGGTTGTCGTTGTCGTTTCGTTGGTACGACCACAATGTCTATTTCACCCGCTAAACAACAGTGTAAATGCACTGTTGTGTTCCGATTTCAAGGACATGGTAGCCAGAGTAACTACTGGACATATTGAGACTTAACATGTTATGTCTCAGGATTGCGAGCGCAGTCGAATGCCAAGCAATGTCTTGTAATTAATTGTGTTGTTTGGTTTTCTACTGTCCATGAACGTTCGTATCGCTTACCATGGCGAATGGCATGCTCGTCTCACCATATAACGGAATAAAAAATAGAAGTCTCGAGAAAAAAAAGTGACAACACTCCCACCCTCATTCGCCTAAATTATTCGTTCCCAAGATGTGGGTCTTACGCCATACCTGACAAAGTCTTATACAGGCAATATTAGCTTAATATTTGTATAACCGGGCCTGGGACTTTAGACGTATGCATAAAATATCTACCGCATGTAATTCGAACGTGTGACTCAAGTCCATTTAGTGCAACTCCGTTATGAATCGTAATAAACAGGTAGCGCGGTTTTTGGACTCGAACGTCCATCAAGTTTGACATCAAACGTAATTACATTAGGAAATTTACTCTCGTGAAACAAGTTTCAATTGAAATATGAAACGCGCTTTTTGTGGACATCTTTAATGGTCTGAACTCTAGATATGTCTGTGATTACATTGATTTACGTTTCTATTTATCTATAATTGATCAAGCGATTGGCAGACAAATTAACGAATCAATAATCAAGTTTGGTAACATACTGCAGGGCAAAGGGCTCTCTATCCTCCTTCCATTCGCTCCGTTCAGGTTCAGAGCTCGATCCTGCCAATCTTTCTTCCACCTGTTCAAATCATCTTGCCGTCTTTTTCCGGGCCTACCGCGACATTTCGTAGTCATATATTAATATTAATATCAGCATATATGAATATTCTTTAAAAATCTCACAATAGATTCAGAAAAAAATCACGGATTCATTTACTCAGAATGATGATAAAACCGACTGACCTACAAACTTTTCACTTATACCATTGCCGAATATTTTGAGAAAATTCCCTAAAAGCCGAAACTCGCAGTGCCCCTACATCAAACCACTCTCGTCGTTTCCGCGTACGCCATATTTAGTTATATACTTCTCGGTGTTTAACTTAATTCATTTCTCCTCCGACAACCAGTGTTCTCAACTCACTTATTGTACAAATTTCGTTAATTGTTCGTGCGACATTGACTTGTCTTCCGCTCTTTCAATGACACTAGGGAACTGGTGATAGCATATCATCGGGTTTTAATTAACAAGGAGGTTAATTTAACTTATATTCGTTGAACATATTTTAACATATGTAAATACGATACACTTGCTTAATTTGTTCATATTGTTTTAAGTTTTTATAGCTATAAAATATTAATCAAATTTAGTTTTAAATGCAAAACGCATTTTCTTCAATAGAATAGACATAATTTTGTCCATGATTGTCTACGAAAATGATAGGCAGTAATGATAATACTTTAAGTGTATACATATACCGGCAATTTATGATTCATGATCTATATTAACATTCTCTTTACCAACTCAACCAATTTCAAATTAGATTAAAAGAAAAACAATTTTGCCTTTTTTATCGCCGCGCCATATGTCTCGCACATTTTCCTTGAAAGCTAAATACGAAAACAATTAACAGTAGTCATAGTCTATAAATAATAATTACGTCTTACAATGATAGCCTAATTAAAAATTCTTAGTAATATACTAAAATTGTATTAAAACCACAATATTTTGGTTCAACGGTTCTCAGTATTCTACAAACCCGCCACGACGGCGCTGTGGTTAGCTGGCCGACTTGCGAAACTTATAAAGTTCAATTTCCGATTATTTTGAACAAACAAAATAATGACTTTTGTTTGGTGCCAATTTTTTGTGAGCATTGCAATTGGAACGTATCAAATTTTTCTTACGTTAAGTTTGAAATTTCACCTATTTTTAAATAAAATTGTCGCCTTTGTAGCACAACAGAACTCTTTTAAAGAAGTGTATATTTATTGTTGGTTGATAAAAGAGTAGTTTGGTTTCACGTTTAGAATAAAAACTAACAAAAGCGAAAAATTAGAAAATTCATTTTTTCTAAAATTGCAATCAACAGGAATATCAAATTAAGGACATTACAAAATTATATAAAATTTAATTTAGTATTTTGACTACATCACAAATACAGTTCGTTTGAAAGAAAAGTTGTTTACCGATTTCTGCACAAAATTATTTTGTTCAATGGTGGTTCAATTCCGATAAACTCGATAGTCATTAATAAAATTTACAAACAACCTTGCAGAGTATAAATATCAAAGACACAAAAAATAGCCAAGATTTACCCGTAAATGACAGCAAAAAAATATAAAAAAATTATCAAACAGGTATTAATTAGCGCCTATCCAACCAATTACCACATCACGTGCTTAGAAAACAAGACTATTTAATTGACCGTAGCATTGGCAACAGACATAAATCGTATATTTCATCATATCAAAAACTCCGTATTTACGCCGCGAACCGGCAATTTACTATTATAAATCAACAGTACGAATACTAAAGAAAAAAAAACTTGTTTATGAAACATCAAACATCGAAAGCGACGTCGCACACCCACTGCCCTATTTCCGCGCGTTTGAGGCCATCCAATCAAGTTTTAGTTGAAACTCAATCAGTATGGCAGATACTTTTTAACATCTAAAAGTGATATTATAATTTGGCCGGAATTATGCACGCGTTTTTTGATGTTCCACTGTTTTGATTGCGATTGGTCACGTAGGCGATAGAAATGTTTTTCGACAACAATTCGCTTGCTTTAGAAAACCACGCGACAGGTGTTATTATTAAACACATACGATCGCACGTGGTCAACGATTATTTACATATTTATATACTGAGAAAAAATTGTGATTAGGCCTGAACATTAAGTTGTAAATTATATGAGTCTAATTTCTAAACATGAACGAGTTTTAGTCGTACCTTTATGTATTTTAGCCTCAGGTACTTACTGTTTACTCTAATTACCCAAATAAGGTAGAGTTTGGCTAGTCTCGGCACCTCATTTAGAAGTTAACTAGCCCTCTTACCTCCAGCATTAGTACATCTGCGGAGATCTAGGGACTCGGCTTCTTGTGTTTTAATTACCAACATATAATTATAACATTTCTCAAGACCTTCCTTGAAAATGACTCAATACCACTACCCAACAAATATCCCACAGATAGTTAATAAATAAATAAACTACAAGCACACCATCGATCAGAGTGGCTTCGAACTTGCCCCAGGCTTGCCACAGAGGATTTCTCGCATGAAATATTCATAAACCGACACGTTGTCACCTATTTCCTTTGTATTATACACTTAATTAAACAAATGCGCATAAAAGTCGACGTTTATTAACATCAATGGTAATCATGCGACGTGTCAACTTGTTCACTTCGTCGATTGATCAAGATCTGTAGTGCAAATTATTGTAGTAATACAACTCACAACAACATTTTATTTTTTACTAGTTTTGCAGTATATTTCAGTCTGCAAATGATGGTAGGGACTAACTGTAAGGAAATTATGGGGACTCGACGTATGATGGATTAATACTTGACATTTGACATAATTATACCGATCAATTTATATATTGGATAGTAACACTGAGTCGATGGAATACATCCTCATTACATTAATATAATATTTGTAACATTGGCATGCAATCAATATCACCTAGAAAATGACTGTAACTGCATAATTCGTAGGTCATTTGTTATGAAACAGACATTCCTATTATGAGTATCTATAAACATAGTAACTGAACTCTTCTTACAGACCTTTTTGCTAATAAACAGTAGGTAAGTGTCTGCAACACAACACCTCGCCCGACGAGATGCGCACCGACAGATGGTCACCTCGTCCGATGCGCCCATACACTTCCGACATGCATAGCGCACACCAACTCAGATTGTTTACATGGCAAATTAATTTGGATACAAACTTTATTATTGCGCTTAAGATTTTTATTTATGTAGTGAATATGTTGGGATTTGGCTATTATTTTTAGATAATTTTTGCCGGCCTTTTCTTTTCCAAAGTGAGGCAAGCTGTTGATCTCGGTGATTTGTATTTAGTAAGGATACCTTCTTGTTTATAAGATTAATAAGGGTTATAAGGCCGAAGTCCTATTACATATCTCCACCCGCTTAAACATCCCTCCCCCTTCCTCGTACCCGTATGGCGCAGGGAACTAAAAGCTGACTATAAAACGGCAAGCTTTTATTTCGTGTTTGCATCAAGACATTTTTTATGTGATCCATAAAAACAACGTTTCCAATAGACTTTTTGGATTCCAACTCACGCAGAGTTGGAATCCAAAAAGTCTTCATCGTTTTTGACATGAACCATTTTTTTACGATAAATGGCGAAACGAGCATGCCATTCGCCTGATGGTAAGCGATACGACCGCTCATGTACAGCAGCACAACCAAATAACACCATGAATTACAAAGCAATACTTGGCATTTCACTGCGCTCGCCATTCTGAGACATAAAATGTTAAGTCTCATTATGTCCAGTAGTTACTCTGGCTACAATGACCTTCAAACCGGAACACAACAGTGTTGTTATTTGGCGTAAGAAATAGACATTGCGGAGGTACCTGCCCAGGCGGCCTCTTACATATGAGAGACCTACCACCAGTATATGTTTTTTGGAGTCGGAATTATATGTCTACTGTAAACATATTACTAGTTATACGGTATCGCAACAATATAATAAACAGGCCTTTATAACACCGCCATAAAACCAACTAAACCACCATGACACAAATTATCCATCTCCAAGGAATCTTAAGTAACGATGAGTAAATCTGAAAATCATTATTCAACCATCCATTTACGTACATTGAATTTTTTGCGACCGAGGCGAGCGGGATACATGTCTCAACACAAGGGTAACAAGGGTAACCCGATCTCGATATGGTGTCGATATCGAGCCGCGGAAATTGGTTTTTTGCCGAGGACACAGATACTGAGTCATTTAATCATTTTTAAACACCGCTGAAAAATTGGTGCCTTTAGTTCAATACTGATTGATTGTGATTGAACATTTCGTGGAGTTTTTAATCTCTGTCATGTGGTAATGGGATGAGTAATAACTATGTTATTATATTTTTGAAATTTTTGGTTGAGTGTCGCCGTCGAGATATAGTATCTACTTGCGACAAATTGTTATCTTTCGTTACTGGAACAAAATGTGCCAGTTTTGCAATTTGTTTTTAAAGCTTCATTTAAAGGAAACGTTGTCTGTAATTTCGCTTAATCCACGCCTATTTTTTTTCTTACAGATTCTAGTAATGCTAGCCAGTAGCCACCCTCAAACCGTGATTCCCCGTCTAAGACATTGATTCTAAATAAACACTTAATACTGTCTTTATTATACAGATCCGAGAAACAACTTATTTGATATTCGCTTTATAATATTCATAGACATATTGGCTGCACATCCATCTGTAACCAGTCGGCAGCCGGTATGTTGAATAATGTTAACTTTTTACCGTCCTTTTAATTAAATGAATCGCTTCTGGTGCTATAAAAACTTATCGCCATGAATCTTCAGCAATAAACGCGATGCAACAAAATTGAATTCCGTGTTTTCAAATAAAAATCAGAAACACACTAGCGTTCCGAATGGGAGAATGTATTGTGATTGTTGGACCAGGTGCTAAACATTGCGAAATAACGTATCTGAAGATTAACACAACGGTGTTGACGGCGCCGGGCCTTTTTTTATTAATCATCCTATCAAAAACCTGTCGCAGGCAAAAACCGATTGGCCTACATATCTATCGAAAAATAAGAGGAATTCTTACAAACTCCGCCATGGAACTGGTAAACACCGTTAAACGCTATTGTGCGCGGGAATCGCGGACGGATCGCTGGAGTTTTTACGTGATTTTTTACTACTACTCATTTACACCACGTGTTTATACCGTGTTAATAATGCACCAATAAATTGAGTGTATTTAATTATGAATTCTGATTAGAAACTGTACCGGGCGTGTATCTTATAAATCTGTCACGCGCATCTGCTTTCGTTTATGGACGTATTGCACCGACCGTACAGTTCTGTCCACTGTTTTTTATGTCATCCAATTTTGATGGACCGTTAACGAAGCTGTGTTAATATCTCGTATATAATTGTATAACATTATACCTAATAACGTCTTGTAATATGTTTTGGAAAGCGGTCAACGACTCCACCGGAACAAATGTTTTCATAATAGAATGTTTTCTTTAGTGGATTTTGTCGGTGATGTTATTACACGACAATTCGGCACCTAGGTCAGTTAGTAGAGAGCTGTATAACGGATCATTGTGCTGAGGCGATGTTGGTTTGGGTGCCGAAAAAATAATTTAAATGGAAATTTCAGTAGTTTCTGCCTTTAAAAAAAACAGCGCGATCTGTTACAGCCGCCTTGGCGCAATAGCAAAAAACTCGGTAGAAACAAGATTCCATCGGATCGATCTTAGGACCAATGCTTTTATTTATGTCATATTTCGGTATTAGATGTTTGGTCTCAAACCCTATCGTATTTTTATACAAAACGACAAATATAGAATCGACACGCATCTCAATATGGCCTCGGAACTATGTTGCACACTTACTTATAAATAGAAGTCGTTATTTTTGCATAACGAAGATGATTCCGATTCCAGTTATATTCAGATTATAATTTAAGTCCGAATACATTTGACCTGTGCCTGAATGTGGGCTGATTGGCCACTAATCCGAACAATAAAACTTGCGGGTAATCGTAAAAATAACAGGTTGTGTATACCGAGGCTTCGTGTTTAGTTTTATCTGCACTTTGTCGAGGTCGCGACCCGCACTTACTGAACGTGTTTGACTAACTTCACACAAACGTAAATAGAACTGTCATATAAACATTTTTATTGCAATTTTATTGAGATTTACCTTATGTGTGATGCCAGCCTTAGAATATCAAGTGGGTTTTCTGATACTTGTCCATTTTTTACCGTTGGTTCGTGTTGTGATGAAAAATACACACCATAATCATTATTAACATCATCACGCTCAAACAAATATAGGCGAACTAAATATTATAGTCATAAATATGTATTTCTTCCATCATTTCTTATCTTTATCTCGTCACGCGTAGCAAGTTTATTGAAGACCTATCTAACATTTTTATTTCATTTTCCAATATTTTTTACACAATAACGTTACAAAAAAAATGGTACTTTCAGATTGCACTACACAGTAGTACATAAATATAACCAACGTCCAACTTTCATTCCCATAACCAATACTAGGAAACCTTCTGTATGAGAACGCTATTCCATTTGCATGCATAGTTCTTCGGAATACATTAAACACCTGCATATGCACAATGCATATCCAATAGGCGTGTTTCCTTAAACATCAATACACGTATTAAAAACTAATAGAATAACTCGGATTATAAAATTCCGCCTTTCATGCTAGGTTTAATTTCTTAGAAAATTCACATGCAGTGAGGCGTTAACAGAATATCTATAACGTAACGCAAGGGAACTACCGTGTAGTTGGACTGGACTGCTGTGAAAGAAATCGTAGGTTTGAAATCATCATCATAAGAACGTTGCAGTCCACTGCTGGACGCAAGGTACGCCACAGAGCCCGGTCTGCGTTTTATCTTCTTCTGTTTTCAGGGCGTGCTCTGATTTTTTCTCAAGTTTGTGTTCGTAGTCAATTTGACAGTGAAGAAACCTACATAAATAATTATGTAAGTGCATATGTGAAGTCCAATGACTACCAACTTGTACTAGGCCAGCTAGGTTGACTAAGACCATCCCCTTTTCAATCATATAGTGCCGTGCCTAGCTGTGGAATGCTGCAGCATATAATAACCAAGTCACGTATCTTCTATGAAGTGCGCTTATGCTATGACAATGTAGAATTGGAAAGTTATGTCGGCAAGTAGAACGATGAATGTATTGGATATGTATCTGGAAGATAAGCTACAACCTTTGAACACTAAATATTTTGTTTCACAGGAGCAGCACTACCAAACAAGTAAGCGGTTCATCCATGATCGCCGTCCAAAAATACATATAGCTGGGTAATTTTTAATCTTTTGGAAATTATAAAATGATAAGGGTGAATTAAGAACTTTATGGCATCCGACAGATCGTAACCCAGTATTCTCACAAACCTCAATCCTTTTAAGCCAATCAATACCTCATAAATGCGCTTCATGTGAATCGGCACAATATCGCGGTTAACGACAATTACATTAACTCGCAACGATGTACGAAGTATTTTAACTTTTTTCAAGTTTATTTTCGGCACAAACAGGCTCGTCTCCGAGATCATATCGCATTAATTTCGGTTTTTAATAGACTATTCCGTTGTGTTTTATATATTATGAATATTTATACGTTGTTCCGAATGTTTGGATGTGTAAACGGTTTTGTTTGGTCGATCGATTTGTTAAGTGGTGTAATTTTAGGTTCCGCGCCCCGGGCGACGACTCCTTTCGAATAGGCACATCCGTTCGCCAGTGACCTCCATATTTCGTGTATTAAATTATATGTAAATTTTATAATATGCCCAATGGTCATAAATTGATCTCATTACAGATTCCTCGGTAGTTTCCGCAACTTGTTCAATTTCGCATCTCGGCACATTTATTTCTGTTTGAAAGACGTATAAATCTAATGCTATATTTAGTTTTTTATTCGTGTTGTCTACGTGCGTTAAACCACGTAGGTATAGCTTAGGTTACACTTGTGCATGCATGACATAATAAATTAGGTATAACATGTCAGGTATATTGAAGGAAATACTTTAGTTTACAAATTGAGCCTCTTACTATTTCTTTCTTAGGCATCCAACAATTTGCAATATTAAATTAAGAATTTAGCATTACACTTCTCATATCACCAACAACTGCGCATAGACCCCAGTTAGTGGAGAGCATCTGTCTGATCCAGATAGATATAGCTCAGATCGCGGCCCAGTTAAGTGCTTTCACGGCGCGGCGCAGGTTATCTGCCCCATCGGTATCTTTTACAAATATTTCGACATACTGATACACATCGCCAACATGTGCACTCTCACGCGGCTGTTGGAATGGCTGATTGTTGATTTGTAATATTGCAGCTAGTTGAGACTACAATATTGATTCAATTAGAGTGGTACCACATAGTAAAGTTCTCATCATTTTCAGTCTTAAGACGATACAGCTCACTTATTTAAGTGTAGTGTAGTGTAAAGATATATTTGCCCTCCCCCACCCCTAAGCAGCGGCTATCAAAGAGTAAAACTCATAATAGTAGTACAATTTTCTGGCCTTAAAAGATAAGCAAGTACTTTGGGTGTCGAGGAAGCTGGCGTACTCGGATCAACACTACATCTCTACAATATAAGTTGTCTTGTCACTTCGTCATAACACTGCTCAAATATAATAAACATTATAATAAATAGTCAACATAGAGGAAATATAGATCGGAATATTCCGCCAAGTATAGACATCAAGCGACTGACTCACGGAGGAAATCTTAATGACAATAATTGTCTACACATTACAGTACATTATCACTATCGTATAGTCTGTGGTATAGTCATAATGTACGACGTCTATGGTCTATCGTAAATTATCCTCGCAACAAGCACGCGTCTGTTTGTTACTCATTATTTTCATCTTTACGGAAAGGAAAAGCTATGCTTTAAATTTACGGGATGATTTATATTTTAATAAGAGGTTTGTAGTAAATGATTTCATTTCTGGATACTGGCTTATTGTAGTAATTACATGTATTATACATTAGTCGCTGGTATAAGAATTGATACGAGTTCACAAACCTTTCAAATTGACGAGGAAACCAATCGTATGCCGAGTATCCTATGTTATGTTTGGCATAATTCAATTGATTGATAATAGAATATGATCACACATATCGCATCAACTGAACGTTCCCTGAAACCAGACCGTTTTAGCAATGCATTTCATCCCGAATTAGATTAAGTACCTGAGATGTTCTCACTTAATAACGGTAAACGCCACAAACAATTCAAAAGGCAGCCGATAACATTATTAAGCTATTTAAAGTGAAAAATAGGAAAGATGGGCTATAAACACTGTTGAAATCTCTCCGGCCCCAGGTAAACGCCGTATAAGGGGTCCAAATAACAATTTGTAAGACAGTTTCAATAGCGCGCCATCGCCGCCCAAGATGGCGGGGACTAATATGGCGTATTCACAGATAATTATTGGATTTACTCATCAAACTGTGTTATTGTGACTGTATGTGAGTCATGTTGTTTTTTACATGGAACTTGAGAGGTAGGTAATAAGCGGGGAAAATTTTACCGGACATGCTTTGATAATGATAACTGAATTATATTTGTAATCTCCTACTTACACTCTAGACGAAATATGGCAAATTTTATACGAAATAAATGACGGCTAGTATACAAATCAGGTGAAGTGAACGGTCGGATAACTTCCAATTGATACTAATTTCCTTAGGCATTGTATCTGCAAAAGCAAAATAAATATGCTAGCGCGCTATTTATTCCTAAGCAATGAACATCTTCAATCCTTGGACCACCATTATTATGCGTTGACTTTTTGTGAATGCAGGAGGAAAGGCGAAATGAGGATTACTCAGTCTCTTGAAAGCTTTAGAATTTAATTAAAAAACCTTTTACCAGCGTCTAAAACTTTCGTCGGCACCAACTAAAGGCTCCATTGGCAAAACAAATCGCACAAGATTTTACCCGGCGCAAAACAAAATACTAGCCTTAGTGAATTTCTAAACAAACCTAGCACTTCACAATACCTGAAGACCGGATCGGTATGCACAAACAGAACGTATTCATCGACAGATATAGTCATACGGCGATGTAAAGACTGCAAACGATGGTGGTGGTGTAAGGTTAAGACTTGTGCGTCTCAAAGAAATAATTATAATTGGTAGCACTATACTGCACCCGCTCCTAACTACAGACCGTTGACCTCAACTATACTATGGTGTTACAGGAATCTGAATAGAAACAACAAGTCTGATAACTCGTTTGTTTAGGTGACATGCAAAGCCCTAGTTTTCCTTTCTCTTCCCTCCTTTATCTTTATCCTTCTCCTCTCCTTAAACTCGACAAAGAGTGCAACGAGAGTGGTTACAAGCGGCGGTGTATACTCGCCAAATATTAACCTGACATTTAGACAGACAGAGCTGTTATTTTTTCCATTCCTCACCATTGTGTCATTTTTCCTCGTAAAAAACGGTATCAGACAAACACCAAACAGTGTATTCTTTGTAGCTTTGTAAAACATAATATATTAAGGAAGGGAAAGGCAGATTAACAACCACTTACTCGATGACAATAACATACGTTACGATCATTAAGGACGAATATGAATGGGTTGATTAATATGATGTCACATCAAAAGACCCTCTTGAATGGCTGTTATTGTTTAAGGCTTTAAAAAATAATGATATTTAAGAGTGTTCTTCAAAAAACCGAATAACCAGAACTCAATCGTTACAAAACAAGTCATTAATACAACAGGAAGCTGAAGTTAATTTTAGGCAATATCCGTTTTTAAAAGGGCAACGCAACAATATTATGAGTATTTTGTCTGAACATTTTGTATTTGTATTATAAATACGAGTACATGTGATTTAAAAACCCGCTGTTATATTTGTTTTAATTGCAACTCTATCTTAATTTTGCAATATTGTTCTGCGTTCAATATACATCTAAAATGCAAGCCCACACCAGCTTCCGTCTATAACTTAAGCCACAGCTTACACGAACAAGACAAACAAACACGCGAGCAAACACGCAGAAGCGCAAGTGCCAAAGTAAATTGTGGAACAAAAAGCTCACAGTTTGTCGAGCGCACGCAGATGCCTTATTTTACCAATATGTTTGTATATGAACCTGAATAATAGGGGAAAATACGTTGCATTATGCCTAAGTTTACCCGCTTTAGAAGCACTGACTCCTTATAAGTTTTCAAAGGAAATACAAAAGCAACAGGGACATTGTTTGCTTTCTAATTCATAACTATTTCTTTAAGGGATTGACGGTAGGATGGGCTGACCGGTCGACAATTGTGACTCATGTTTCCTGTATATCTTGGTGTTTGCAAATATTGCGCAACTTTTCATAATTTATACGGCTGTTTAAGTCACATCCTTGATGACGCATATTACTGAAAAATTATTTGTTTCATACCCACCATTAAGTAGCATCGTCAAGAATTAAAATAATTCCTGTAAGATACATTACATTAGAAAACCACAAAATACTAACTTCACAAAAACGCAGGAATAGGACAAACATAAATCCTAAATTTATTCTCATCATAATATACACTTTGATGATTAGTCCGTTACTTATCGTGAAATATTACAAGAGATTTTCACACCCGCAATTATATGTCATAAAAACTGAACCTGAAATTCCAGAAAAATACAGACAAGACAGACAAGTCTATCCTCCAAAACCACCTCCATGTGTGGCTGGAGTGTGTGGGCAAGCACTCAACCCGAGTATAATGTTGACTCAGCATTTATTTCGCACGCATTATCAAGCGCACGTGAAGTGGCCACACCTCGGGGTCCAGGGTTCTTATCTGTGTGTTTGCTCTGTGTGTGGTGACATATTTTTGTGTTTGTTCTTGTCAGCTCGTGGTGTGTTTGCGGTCATATTTTTCGATAATGTCTGGGGTTATTTGTAATATTTTTAAGTTATCATAGATTTTTATAGAACAGCGTTACTTCACCTGCATAAGGACCTACACATCTCAATATTAGAGTCAGCTGGTGGCTAGCAGTGGCCGTGTATGGACTGATGTAATTTAAGACAGATTCTTAAAGAAGGAGGAATGTGACATCTGTCTAGTACATTTGACTGTGATAATGCTTTACAGCATCTTTGATGCTGACATTTTAAACAACAAGCAATATTCCCATCAATAATGCTTAGAATACAATATGACTGATACCTTTCAATCCAAATCCCTAATCAGAAAATCTCTTGTCCTCCACAAACAGCATCAAATCCTCATGTATGTATCGGGGTATGAGATAAACCTGTTGCGCGGGTCAGGGGACGCGTCGACGAGGCCGGCACAGGCCGACACAGCGGTTTCCCCGCCGGTGCTGCGTGTCAAAGTGCATGCGTGGAAAGCGCATTTCACCTGGTGCGCATGCCCTTCCGACGCACCTTACGCATTGAAGTGTACACTACGCGGGCAGTCATTTAAATCACAGTAATACGTTTTGCAGTTGCTGCATTAGTTTCGAAATTAATAACTACATTGGTGATAATGGATTGGATAATAAGATAATTAACCGCAGAACTGCATTCCACGGGAACTATATGTATTATAAATAGTTCTTCATCAATGTTGTAATATCGTACACTTAACTTGCCTGTCTGTCGTATCTGACGAATTACAGTCGGTACTATTGCCGCTGAGAGAATGGGAGAAATGATTATTTATCGACTCTATCAGCCATCACAATTATCCAGAACACCTACCACTAAAAACGCCAATCAATAAAAACAAAACAACAGCAATACAATCTGTAAACAAGGCGATAAAACAAAAACATTAAACATTTCGAGTCGTTCACAGTTAGGACACGGCGAGGGCGCGCGTACTTCTATTACTTATCGAATGACCTCGATAAAACCCGGCTGCATTAGTACCACAAATAGAATCAATGAGACAGGCCCTAGCCAACAGTTACCATACAATATTTAGCCGCTGGGTCATGCACTGGCCCATTGGTGCTCAATCTTTACTACTTTAACAGAGATTGTTAAAGCCCTTCGAAAAACGCCTTTTTTATAACCGCACCGAGACAAGTGTTTGTGTGAACCACAAGTATTTGTTTCGGGTCTGGGTGTTTGCGAGACCAAAAAGTCTCTCGTAGTGCCTGATACCCACGATACAAGACTCGATCTTAGTGTGGGGTCAGCACTATGTGACTGTTGGGTGTATCTATTTATTTAATTCATATTTTCATGATAATTTAAAGACACAGGAAATACACAAGTCTAAAGGTAAAGAGCAGCTTGTATCCAGTGACTTCCTGCATCCTTCACTAGGTCATTTATCACCGTGTGGGTGGACGTCCGACACTGCGCTTACCAATACGTGGCCTCCACTCAATACTAAATTTAATAATCAATTCATTATCAATATTAATATTCAAATAATAAGTGTAATAATGTTTGTTTAATGGTAATTTTGTCAAGTGCAGACGTACATATGTGTATCATTTCGCCCGCCTCCCGGATAGCGCAGAATAACATTTTGACACATAATTAGGCAATACTTTTTTCTTAAAACGAAACCTTTTCAACACACGAGAGAAAATGATAAATCCGATGTCATTTTCCACTGAGCAAAGCACGCCTACACATATTTCATGGGTCAACAGTTAGGGAACCCCTGTACTAACTCTAACAGTGTTCTAACTAACGACTAGTTAAAATTCCAACTACCGGTACCCACTATCACACTTGTCACCCGTCGCGCGGATCCGATGGGCCGCATTACGTGCGCCCATGGCGATCGCGAGGCTAATTGCTTTATCCTATGTCTAATAGCAATGTGTTTTGTATCGTATAAATCAATGTGGCTTTTATTATTGGATACCGTTGCGCGGTTTAATTGAATAATCAATTTTAGTCATAGCTGACCTGGCTGTACTGTGATTGGAATATTTTAGTTTTTTCAATTAATTAAATTTTCGAATAATTGCGCCAACATAAATGTACAGTAATTATAATACATATCAAAGTCAAAGCTAATAAGGAAAAGCTGTGAAGAAGAAACGGCGCAAGAAACTCCCTCAGCAACACCAACTGTCTTCTTTTTCTTTTCTTTTCTTTCTTTTTTTTTAAAGCCAGTTTTATCGTGAAAGCCCATCGTAGGTTAGCATACTATTGAAAAGTTTTTAAACTCAGACAAGGGGCATAATAGCCGCCAAATCGTAAAATGAGCTTATATCCAAATGGTATCCTCAGACGTTGCCCATCTCGATGAAATTCGATATTTTTAAAGGACGCAATTTATATGAAGATAAATCTTGCGGTATTATAAAAACAGAGATGCGATAAATACGTAACCGAATATATTATTTGGTTAATTTAATAATTCCCACAAAGATAGTGACCCGGACATTTTAAGGCAAATTATTCTTCAATACAAAAAAAATCTTCCAACTCCACCTGAACGGGACAAATAAAGATAATAGAAAGGGCCACCAATGCCAACACTTGAAACCGCAATCCCCAGACACGCTTTCAAACAATCGATTATTTATAAACTTTCACCGATAGCAATTGGTCACCGATGGGCACACGTAACGTCACTAATTAGCGGTCAGCGCAGGCGGCTATCCTGTTAGACTCGATATCCGCGCGCCCATCGCAACCCCGCTGTCGACCTCGATATTATGTCGATAAATTTCATATTACGCATCTGGGAACTACTGTTGCTATCCTGATTTATTAGGGTTGAACTTTGCTCTGTACTGTTGTTTGGTGCGTTTAGATTGTAATGAATGGTTTTGGTATGTTGTTTGGTGAAGCATTTTTGAATAACTGTTTACATATCACATAAGGATATTATAGAGGTGGGAGTTTAGGGGAAACACTGCAATTTGATGAATAAATCAAATCGGCAACTATTATTTACGGTCAAGCATTTACCAAATAAATATCCGTTTACTACAACATCAATTTGAAAATTTTTGTAAATAATGTTTATAAGTATATCATTCAGCCATCTAAGATAGGTAATCTCATTTATCGCAAGTTCAAAAATCCAATACCACCTTTGTCCGACCCGGGATTCGAACCCGCGACCTCAGCTTTATAATCGTACTGTAGTACAACTACGCCACTGAGGCAGTCATAAAATATAATTACATACACAAGTAGTTATCTTGGTGCACCTGGACGTTCATTTCACATCTTGACGGAAGCCACCGCCGCACCATAGATAATAAAACACAAAACAGCAAGGATCATCGCGGGCGTAAAAACTGGAAGCAATAAAACTGCGATCGGCGCAGACGCACGCATATAAGGCGGGGCGGTTAAAAAGAGCATTTGCTATATGCGGGGATGCTGGTGATGCGTCTAACGGCCCGGCTGACCTTCTATTAATTACCGTTCACTCCTCTATCTGGTCATGGAATTTCTTCCTGGGCCCGTTGGAGACGCTTCCTAGACGTTTGGTTTTGGTGAGTGAAGATGTACTGGTCGGACGGCTGGAATATTTTTATTCCTAGTGTTTCTAGGTAACACAGCGTATGATCTAAATCATGGGAAACAATTTTGATTTAAAAATTATAAACACTTATCAATCAAAAAACATTTTATTTTATATCGCTGAGACACCGAACAATCTTCAAAAAAGTCGGAAAACGAAATCACGGCTTTAGCTTTAAGATAATGACATCAAAAAACTATCTGAATGAGGAACTAATCGTCGCCAGACCAACACTTCACTTGACACCTCAAAAGGTCGAATCATTGACACGTGTAGTGTAGATATCCTGAACCGTATCGCTGAACCGTAGATAGCAATAGGCGCCATTATTAATAACTATTACACAGTTAAACTACATGATGCAGAGCGATAAATCGCGCGCGTGGAGCGATCCCGCGTCGTAACGCACATGTACCGTGTATGGCTTGTTCGATTGCTCTATTATGCCGTTACAATACTATTAGAATGGATTGATTGCTGTTATCGGATGATTGGTGATGAGAAATATGTATCGCAGATAGTTTGTGAAATATAAATATGTAGGTACAGTTTGGACAAATGCTAATTTTAGTGTGCATAGGAACATCATGCATCTGATGTTTGATACTCAGTATCTTAAGTTCGATCTAGGAATTTAATCTTACAACCATCTGTGACAATGTTTTAATAATTCGAAAGTTACAACAAAGGCTGACATCGCTCATGATTCCAAAGTTTATTCATGGATTAATTAATCACTTTCCATCAAAAGACTCTAATTTTAGAATACACTGCCGTAACCCGAAACCACAGAAGCTCCAAAACAAAACCTTTACTAAAACACCCTGAATGTACTAAAAGATACTTTGTAAGTCTAAATGAGGGCAACTAACATTCCGGCGGTGGGCGCGAGCGCGGCTGTCGCTGAAACAATGGCTGCCAATTAGACGCCCGGGCCGCGCCGGAACCGAACCGCCACCACTTACTGTAAACGGACAATTAGTACAAATTGTACGATGTATTAATGCGATTGCGCTTTGGCTTCATATTGGAGTAATTAACACTTGCACGTAAATACAGTGAGGTGTGATTAAGGTTTTGTGTTAATTTGGGTGAAACAGAAAATATATTGAATTTATTGTGTTTTTAAATATATTTTTTATACATGCTTGGAAGAATAAATATGATAGTACTCATAATGTGACTGATGACATACGATTTTCGTCAAACAATACTTGTATCTGCATCAAATTAATTACTTATCGATTAGCTCAAATGATTTGAACGCTGTTTTACATAGGAAAATATACTTAAATTACTACATCTGTATACTATTAAACATCGACAAAACGACACAAGGAATTATGCTACTACAGACATTTCTTACATTTATATCCGTACGTTAAAATATATTTATCCACTAAACACAAACCAAATGTCCCATAACCCAATTTGTTTGATGTACCTACCATCTGACGGTACCATACGGCAAGAAACGGTTCCGCGAACCAGTCCCATACATTACCGGGAACTATAGAAAAACACGGCGATTGAACCATTTCGGTTTTTATGCTTCTTATAGGTACGTGTGAAGTCAACAGAGGATACGAGGTATTTTAGACTTGGGAGTAATCTGCGGTCGTAATAATAGGTATAGTGGAGCTTTAGTTTGGAAATTGAGATATTTTATTTATTCAATTTGTGGCTGAATTGAAATTACTATAGGAATTGTTTAGATTGGTTTATTTTTTTTTGATAATGTATTTTAAAAGATTTGAATTAAACTCAGATAAACGACCAACATGAACATGGAAGTACAGAATGTAAAACATAATTACGTATACGTCATCGGCTACAGAACATGTTTGATTACAGCTATCTTTTCTAACTTTAGTGGATTCTAAGTTTAAACCCATTCTAAAACTTCAGAAACTATTATGGTATAACATAACATCTTCAACATACACAAATAAACCAAATCCAGCGGTCTTCGCCTGCCGCGTCTAAATCCGCGCACGTCAATAAACGCAGTTCGGTGCAGACGTAGAAGTAAAACAAAACGCACGGCTATATCGATCGCGGCCAAGCCCGGCGCATAGCGCGCACAACCACTCAATACTGAGAATTCTATTTGCATACGCTTTCAGCACATATGTGTTGGTAGAATGAAAACTGCGCTATGTAAAACTAAAATGGTTCTAGGAAAATGCGTTGTATATAATCTTTATTGTAAGGCCTGAATGTAACATCGTTTGTTTTGATGATGTGACAAAAGCAGTTGCATAAGTGCTTAGTGCGGATATCTATAGACATAATCCTTGTTTCACAATAATCTAAAAAAACAAGTGAAAGAAATGCTGTCGAGTATGGTATACATACATCTCAGCCACAATGCATTTAGTCTCTGACAACAGTAAAATACAAGGTTTATATGGTTAGTATCGGAAAATACGCTTTCCATTAGGAGGGCCGCTAGTTCGTCTATCTATAACGGTAATAAAAAATACGGTAATTTTGGCCCCGTCAGAATCCAACCCAAAACCTATTTTACTGACCATTGCCTTAGTTTAAAGATGGAAAGCTAAATGAATACTTTAGCATCTTTTCGCCTACTGCTCCACGGATCCTACCTCCATTAAAGCCCTAAAATAGTTTGAAATCCAGACATAGAAGGACAATAAAACTGTCTGCGGCGCGTATCGATCCATCACGCTAGCTAACACAGCATAATGCATACTGCACCCAGACATATAGACAGAATACTGCGCATTGCCTTACATATCTATTTACAGATAAACTTCTGCTGAGCAAAATGGATCGCGTTATTGGAGATTGGAAAACCGCGCTATGAGAGTCGCGTAGTGGAAAAATGTGTTTGTTGAAGGAAAATTTATTCAGTGCAAGTCTATTTATAAACCGAATAATCTTGTATTTTATTTACAAATTCGTGTGGTTGGGAGTTGATGTGCACATATTTTCGAAAAATCCTGGAATTTGCCGCCCACCTGCATACTATTAAACCCTGAAAAAACACGTATAATTAAATAAATCAAGCAATGTAAGACATATGCTGCATTTCTAGATAAATAAGATACCAGTCACAACAAACAGTCTAGTTCTAGACTGAAAGAAAATAAATCTAGCTTGCTGTGTATCGGATTGTCAGAATACATTGTGCAGTGCACGCAGACTTTTCCAGACTTTAATATACGGTGAATTTTAGAAAACATCTTTTCTGATTGTAGTATAGAATACGGAGATGAGATGCGCAGTACGAAACGCATAATGAAAAACCGCACAATACAAAACCGCGTAACATGAGACCGGGCTACACGTAACGCGGTTGACAATAAGCAGTATTTATATTGTAATATTTTTCCACCATTACTGTATGTAAGATATAAAACAGACTCATATACCCAACTTGATATGAATAGTTTAGAATATCAATATTTACTTGGGAGTTCTCATTCTTTGGATTTTAGAAGTTCCATTCCAAGGCTAGGAGTACTGTCGCCTACAAAGTGGACAGAAAACCTGACAAAGTTCGTGGGAAATTGTTAAATCTTTGAACCTATGGTCTTCCTGCGGTTGATGATGTCATTAAGGGTCTGTACCTATTCGTATTGTTTATTATATGTCGGTATACCATCGTTTTTAGCTACAACACGTCCGAGTTAAACATAGACCTAAGGATATGTACAGCGACCTCTTTTAAATCGCCTACATCATTACCTTATATATTTTAAGTATATGCTTTATAAGCTATTTGTACACCTGCTGTGCTTCATTTCTTCACCACCCTAAGGTAGACTGGTAGAGAATGCCTCAGGCATTAAGTCCGCCTGTATACTTTCAGTATAAGAAGCTTTAAATAAAATAACACTCCCATATGTAATTAAGACACGTGTACAACAAAATGATTCACGGGCGGCGTTTACATGGAAAATGTGAAACGCGTCGGTGCGTCAACCGCAGCGGGATCTCGTCCAGCGCTACATTGTAAACGGTTGCAGGCGGAATTAGCTCACGTTTTAATTGTATTGTACAAATACACAAAACACGCATAAAACATACACATAACCATGTTTATAGGAAAATAAGGTATATTCAATGTTATTTAAAACCCATACTTCTTTAATCACAACAGCATAAACAAGGCAAATTTCTTATCGGAAAGCTTGTAATTTTTTTGGAGGTATTGTTTTTTTTTTTAACTACAACACGACAAGGTATAGTTTTATTTATAAATAAAACATTAAGCAGTCTGAAAATAATTCTGCATACCAAAATCTAAGACACTAAACTCCAAACATCACGACATGATAACATTTAAAACGTAATAAAACCACAATTTTAACACAAATCGCTTTTCAGCAGAACATTGCGAGTTCACAAACCTATGGCTGTAAAATGACATACGAAGAACTATAAACAGACAACTCCATGCACGCCCTTCCTTCACAACGAATTACCTTAGGCGAGTATGAGTAATACATCGTTTTAACACGGCAAAGGGACTAAAGTTTCCCGTCCTATGTTACCTCCTTAGTATTCTGCCTTTTCCCCTCCCGTCTCCCCAGGACGGTCGAGCACGAACTGGTCAATCTATATAAAGGCGTCGTAAAATGGAGACGATCCGATGTGCCGTTTACGATGGAAATAAACACGATGCGTGATATAAAATCAAAGGTTAACAATGTAATCGAATTTATTCGCGGATTCATGTGCTGTCCGCTCTCGGTTCCTCATACTCGTTAATATGTGGAGTGTTAAATTCTAAATTCTTTGTGGGTGGTCGCAAAACATCTATTATTCTATATCCCTTCATCTCTTACATGACGTAATGGTATAATGGGAATTATAACACACACAAAAAAAAACGAAAACTTCATCATTACATGTGCTCAAAAGAAAAAGTCTCATCTATAAACAAACTTTTCACAGAAACCGTACAGACATTTGGAAAGTAACATAGTAACTATGGGTGAAAACTGAAAACATCTATGCATGGAAAACTACCATATGCATTGTTCTACTTTACAAAAATACCTAACACCACCAAATATCCCCATTCTCCTCAATCCTCCAAACATCCAAAACATTTAATCCACCAAGTCCCCTGTCTCCTGCGCGATACATAAATTACTAAGGCGCAGGCACGAGAGCTGGCACGTGGCCGCGTTGTATTTTATCAATAAATGCCTGTATTAAAAACGATTTAAGATCTATAACCGATATGGAGCACACGAAACTACTGACGATTTTCCCCAAAACTTAAAACGTTATTTTTTGAGAACTGAAACTCCCGAAGCAAAAATCCTCACCTGAAGCTATACCCCACAACGAACATATCTCAAACACACCCTGTTCTCCCCTACTCCACCAACCATCCAAAACATTTAACCTCTTATTCATAGTCAGTTTTCAAACCTATTTTAGTTATCGAATGCTGTGTCCCTTTCGAACGGCTTTTGAATTCAGTTTGCGCGAAGAAGACAAAACATTCGATAACTAAAATAGGTTTAATACTTACTATGAATAGACGTTTAGTTTAAAGTCCCTTATCTTAGCCACGTAGTCCCCGGTCTCCCTCGCATTAATCACAGAGGCAGGCACGAGAGCTGGCACGTGTCCGCGTTGTATTTCGGTAAGCGGGTCGGCGGGGTCGACGGCCGGCGCGTCGCGACGTCTAATAATACGGCGCAGGTGCAGCGCAGAGCGAAGCGGGGATGTATGATATGGATGAGTGATGATGTTTCATAAGCTGGTATTGATATGTAAAGACCATCGAAAATAGACCATTGGGTTAAAAACTTAAAAGTTTATCGATAAGATCTTATTTGACTTACTCTGATCGATTTCCGGGATAATACACATAAACGCCTAATAACTCCTTATGTTTTTCCTATCGCAGACCGTGCGATGGAACGGCGACTTTCTTATCTTATTGTACGTTGCAGACAGAATCTAGCCTCTTTGAATTATCAATGACCACCTGTATGCCGACAACTCATATGTGCTGTGTGACAGACTGGTAAATTAATTTTTCCAAATTACTGCTTAGTTAATTAACCGACCTAAGTTTCAAACTCAGGACCTCACGATCCTCAATCTATGATATTGAACCAATAAAGTTATATCGCCTTATGCCAGGAATATGAGGGGAACAATTTATTCCCACGTAATTCCAAGTCGGCTTGTACGCTATATTTTTTATTAAACTAAATATTGAAAACTTAAACAAAACGGAAAAAAATGCTCGCATAAATATATCGTAAAAAATCGAAAATATGTGCAAAATATAAAATAGCAATTGCACAACTAATTTAACCAGGCTGATATAAAAATCGTCATGAAGGAAGGGAACTAATTCTATACACTTCTAGATTGTACGGCGAGATAGAGCCGTCATTAGTGAACCTTATGAGATGGTAAAATTTAACTATTATTACACAAGAGCATAATATTAACTTAAGCTGTGCTTACTGGAATCATGAAACTTAACTCGCACTGTAATGTTTACTTAAATGTGGCAAGCTTGTGTTAAAGAGTAGCTTACAACTGTGTTAAAAATAACTTGAACAGTAGCTTCACTATTTCAATATCTTAACTCAGATTACCTAATTTTGTTTATTATATCAAGAACGCTGAAATAATGTTCTACATACATTCATAAACTCACGCCTTTATCCCCGAAGGGGTAGGCAAAGGCGCCACCAGGACTACCACATTTCGCCTTGTATGTTCCGTCCCACGATGTGATAGGGGGCGAGCCTATCGACATATCGGGCACAAATTCCTGACTCCGGTCTGATAATGAATAGAAAAATCCAATATCACTGCCTGACTCGGACCCGAGACCTCAGCTTTGTAACCGTACCGTAATACAACTACGCTACCGAGGAAGTCGAAATAATGTTCTATCTTCTGATATCATAGGCAATTATACCAACTTTGATATCTCTTAATTTAATATATCTGTTTATATTAAGGATTAAGCTAAAAATCAGTTAAACTGATTACGACAATGTGATACCTAGAACTTGATGATTTGATCACCGATTTGATGTAATCTTCAACCATTTCTTCTTTATCAATACAAACTATTTTTACTCTAATAATTGAATGAAATTTAGTAGTACTTTCGCTGCCAAAAGACAACAAAAATAAATTATTTTAATTTCCAGTAAACATTTATGCCTTGACTAAGCCAAACACTCTTCCTCTCATACTACTAAATTGCGACTATAACCCTGAATATTAAAACAAACTACACCTCATTACTGTTTGTTAATTTACACCGTACTATTTAAACTGGTAGGGTGATAAAAAAATATGAAAACAGCCATGTTGCTCAGTGGCGACATCTATAGTCATAATTGAGTCGAGCCTTTATCGCATGTTAATAGAGATAGCACACTAATGTCGCATGTCCGGCGATCTCTTAATTACATTATGTAGTGCTTACGATTAATTGTATAAATGGAAATAGTTTTGTCAATTATCGAGTGCAAATGTGGCTATTTTTATACGTTTTAAATATCGATTACAATGCGGGCTGTGGTTCGATGAATATTCATTTGGAAAAACAGTCATTAAATAGTAGCGAAGTGATGGTTACCGGTAGGTTTTTATATATCCAAAGATATGCTTACCAATCTTATGATATCCAAGAAGTAGGTTTGAATATCAAGTATTATTACCGTATTATAAAATTCGAATAATTACTCATAATTTCCACCTTTGCTTAGACAATAAGACATACGATATGTTTCTTGGTTTACGCATGGTTTTGTTTACATACATCACAAAACCGCGGATTCGTAACAAAAGCTCATTGCACACGACTACTTTCTAATTTGGGAAGTGAATATAATTTTAGAATCCTTGCTAAACAATTTTACATCAAAACATGGATTAATAATTCTGAAAATGTTTGCAGGTTGGGCGAATGCCTGTTCCAATAGGTCCCTGTGATAGGTCTTAGGAGAAGCCTATATTCAGCAGAGGACATTTTGAGACTGAGAATGATGGTGATGAATTACTGACATTTTACAATATTTTCTTACGGCCTTATTCATAGACAGATTTAAAACCTTTTTTAGTTATCGACTGTTTTGTCCCTTTCGAACGACTTTAGAATTCAGTATGAGCGAATAAGACAAAACATTCGCTTAAAATATGTTTTAAATCTGTCTATGAATAAGGCCGTTAGTGTAAGTAACTACTGGACATATTGAGACATCACATCTTATGTCTCAGGATAGCGAGTGCAGTGGAGTGAAAAAAACATTGTAGACATATTGGAAAGAAATAACCATAGCGGCTCACTTTATGGTGTCATATTGTTGTTTGCAATTTGAAGGGGAAAGGCATAAGATAATAATTTCAGGGACTACACTCTACAATATGGAATCTAGGATTTGTAAAAGCATTTCCACAAACACAACAATTCACTGCATTCAATGCCGATTTTGTCATAAAACAAGGTGCATAAACACAAACATTTTAGTATGATGTCACTGTGAGTCAGGAGCACGGTAAAGGATAAAGAGGGTCCCAAATATGGCGTCGACCTGTTTTGCACAGCCTCGGTTCAATTACAAATGCTTTCTATTCAATACACGCGAGATTTCACTGCATACCTGAAGCTTGCGATGGGTTTTGCTAAATGTTATTGCTTTCAAGATCAATTGGTTAGTTGTTTAGATGAGTTTCAACTTAAGTGTATTGTTTACTTTTTCTGCTTATTGGTGAAATTAAGAAGTCCAGTAATCTGCGCATCTCGACCCTTTCCTCAATTAATGTGAAATACTGCCGCTACTGCTTAGAGATTTTATTTTGTGCGAGAGTGCTATACATTTGTTGACAATGAGTGCAATGCAGCGCAGAAGGAGTAACCTTCTTTTGTCAGCTAGCTCGTTAGCCGATAAAACGCTTTTAAAAATCGGGCGAAAGTCTGCATTATTGGCGAAAAACATCGATTACCATTAAAACCAAACGATCTAGTTCAGATCGTTACAATAAAACCCCAATTGATTAAACTATGTTTTCAGTATCGGGGACGGCACTGAACCGCCGCGCCGTGCCATTTACTGACTGAGTTGGTTTTATTATCGAATGACCGTAAAAGTTTGTCATTGGTTTACAAATTTATTTTAAGGCAATAATAAATTGCCAGACGTATAAGGTTGAATTTAAATCTATCTAGGCTGAAACCGTCCAAAATTTATCCATTTAAAAGATGTACCATAGAGAATAAAGAAATTAATAAACAAAAACCATAAGCCACGGGGATGCCGGATGGGCCGATGACCCTATTACCTCGTTTCTTAGATTTTTAACGAGCGAATGTCTCAATTAAAAAAATATATTAACATCTTTAAAAAACGATAAAAATCCTTACCGCTGCAGCGGTATCGATCGTCTAATAAATAACCAGTCCAATTTATTAACATTGTATAATTGGGTTATGTGGGAGCGTAGCTCACTTGTAACAACGATGCTATTATTCATAATGTCTGATATAGAGCAATCATTTGGCAAACGTTGTCGCATGCATTAACTCAAGAAAGCACTCATTAACCATACCAGAAGTGCTATGGATGAATTTAAGCATATAATAGGCCACTTATTAGGTGGAGTTTAATAGTCAACTAAACAGGGATTTGTACCATTAAACCCTTTGCCCTGCCGGCTGCCAGTACAAGTCAAGGCAATTCAAGGCAAGTCAAGGCTTGCTTACTGGAAATTAAAATTATTTATTTTTGTTGTCTTTTGGCAGCCAACCTTCTACTAAATTTCTTTCAATTATTAGAGCAAAAATAGTTGGTATTCATAAAGAAGAAATAGTTGAAGATTAAATCAAATCGCTGATCAAAAAGACATTTCACCAGTTTCCGAATCGTTTTCCGTACGTAGGACAAGGCCCGCCGAACAGTGGGCCAAATACGTATAGAATTGGTGTACAGTTATAACTGGATTTTCGTTATGAGATGTGACGCTCAGCATCCTGAGTTTGTGTCAAACGCATAAAGTTGATAATAATGAAGCGTCTCTTATGGTATGTCACGGCGGAACCGGTCGCGATATGGATCTGTTGACGTTATTTTTTATAGACTCCACGTTAAATTAATTCTAGTTTTTTTAATTGGTCGGGTTAATAACTATCAGATTTTCTCGCTAGCGACATCAAAATTTAAAGATGCGTATCTCCGAGGGTTATGTTTTTAAAGAGTATTTAACTTGGTATTACTTGAGATAAAACATATGAGACTTATTTTTTTTAAATTGTTTAATTAGAATAATACCAAAATAGGTATGAGAATGGATTTGACGTTTGTATATTAGACTGTAATCATGTCCCAATTTAAAGCCAACATTTTCAAAATGAATATGGTTTTTGAAGCCATTTCAATGATTAAATCGTGTCCCAGGACGCAAAAAAACATTTGACAAAAAATCTAGTAACATTTAAGAACAACATTCTCAATATTCTAAGCTACTAATTTTATTTCGGGCCTCCGGAAAATCGAATCAATGTTTAATACGAGAGATTACCCTCCATAGTGCGTGGACATCATTCGTCTTCCTTTGAGACGTTTTAGTGACTATTAATAAACTTTGCACTAAAACATATTCAGTTGTAAACCAATGATAAATGGACGCCACAATTCATCTGGCTGTTATTCAAAAACAACGTTTATGTAAATATTATTCGCTGAGCCCATAAATTCTGGCCTCCATTCTACGGTATCTTCGCACGAATCCTAATAGATTGCTTGGTTTCAATTAAAAAGAGACTGTAGCGGTATGCTAACTATGCCATTCGAAGATGTATCCTAAATAGCTGCGATCTTATCTTGCTGGCTTTTTAATATAAAATATATTTTCAGTTCAGTCAATACCTGCCACCTAGAATCATCAAATAATTTTATAAAACATCGTAATATTTATTGTTTATTGACTGCAAACTGCAAACAATGCTTCTCTAGTTTTGAAGTCGGCTCGTAACTTCACAAGTTCGCTGTCGGTATACAGTACCAATGTTCGACAATATTTGAAACACTATTTTAACCAACTATGTTCAATATCCATATTATATTGTTCTATGTGTGGTCAATATCATAGTGTCAGAAACTATTCTTATTGACTTAAATCTCAATTACCCTACAGCACAATGAAGTGAAACTATAAAAATAAATCGTAGCTCGATCGAAAGTGAACGTAGGCGCACCTGTAACGCTTACCGTGTCCGGTCGTCGGTTGCTCATTTTCGTCGGGTCACTGTGACGACATGAAGTCCCGTTAAACATTTTTAACTTGGATCACGAAACTTACCATTTTTTTTTATAAATATTGACGTTTTTGAACGAATTGGAAGCTGCGGTGGCGCGCGGGTGCGTTCGTGACTCATCCTATCTTATGGGAAGGCAGCGCCCGCCTCGCGACGGACAGGACAATGCGCGCAGAAAAACGTCTCTGGTATAAACGGGACACGAGAAAAAAGCGTCCCACTGAAACGTTCACCGTTGCAGCCATGATTGAGTAATAATGCATGAATTATTTACGATGTGGTAATTTCCTGGTCGGCCTTTTTAGGTCTCCCGCCGCAGGTTGTCTTAACTCATGGGCGAGGTTCTTCGGAGGCGTATTTATGTTGACCGCTCATAATATGTTTGTCCGCAGGAGATTTATGACTGCAATATGGTTTCATTGAGTGTTTTTGCGAGGGAACAGGACCGGGCGGATCTGCCCGTGGACTATATCGCGGGAAAATTATGTGGTCCAAGTTGTCCGAGGGAAAATTATGGGAACGGAGTGCCAGCCTTTTTCTGTGTTGGTATCGATCGTCCTTTATGGCCTGATCTCCTTAGTTTAGTATCCTAGTTCACAACTATGTTGCGTCTCCAACTCTATCCCGCTACATCGAACAGTAGTTTGTAATAAATCTTGTATTGCATCACATAAAATGTCCATTGAAAACTAATAAATACGTGCTAAATTCCATCGCCTTACAAATGACGTATTGCTATAAAGGCGGGAAACGCTGCAACATAACTTTAGGCTCGTTTTGCCGCCATTTTTTGTTGTCAGTCTAAATCAAATCGAATGCAACGTTCGTTATTTTTATCTAAACGAGAATGCCAGTTGACGTAAGTAAAAACGAATGTCCCACATATTTGTCCGTTTGCAGCGGACAGTTTAGAATTACACAAGACCACCATACACGGCACAGTGACCTACTGGCAGGGTGTCTAATGACCATCTGAACTCACCCACATGGTTGGCTAGATGCGTTCTCTTTGCTCAAGGAGACCACAACACAACGGACTTAAAGTTGTATTGTATCGTATTGTATCAGCCCTTATACGTCCCACTGCAGGGCAGGGGGCCTCCTCTACAATCAAGAGAACGATTGAGAGTGTTTAGGCTATTAAGTCCATCACGCTGGCCTAGTGCGGGTTGGCGGACTTTAAATACCATAGAAATTCTTACAAATCGCTATGGTTTGCAGGTTTCCTACCGATGTTTTCCTTCATCGTTATAGTGCGTGATGATTGACTATCAATACACACATGACTCAGAAAAGTCAGAGGTGTGCCCTAGTATTTGAACCCGCGACCAACATTAACATGTAGGCAGCCGCGTCTGGTCCGTGAGCAACAGGCCACCACGCACGCTTAAAAATACAACCCATTAATATGTCTTCATTGACATTTTAATATCATTGTTTTCTCTAACGCCCATGCTTGTAAAGAAATTGCGTGGATGGGGACGTTTTTAGCATTTATAGTCTATTATAGACGCGCTAAGTGCGGTTTTATAACCTATTCGCATAAAATTAAAATAAAATTGATCTTAAATATGCATTGTGTTATTAAAATAAAACGTAACTCGTTTCTTGTTAAGCATGATGAAATTCCAAACGCCAAATTTAAAATATTCATGGAAATGTCAGACTGTAACAGACTAAAAATGGCCAAGCATCGTATCCGAAAACGCGCGTGATTTGATTTGAAATTGTATTTAAAATACACCTTAATTTATCCTGGTTCTTATTATAATGTTTTAATCATGACATTTTAATAAACAAGTAAGTTCTTTTATGCAGTTTCCAGGCGCATTACGTCATCTGCGATCGAGTTATAAATATACCAAAATTACACCGTAATTGTTCAATTGACTCTGAAAGCAGTTGCCGACGATCAGGATAATCACGCGTGTAGGCGGCCGTGTCTGCGAGCATGTTTCTATAAAAGGTTGGCAGATATAATTTGAACTACGTAAAAAGGCTCCCATTGAACTCCCGCGTTCGGATACGCGCACGCTTTTTGCGCTGCCAGTATGACGGGACGGAGACGTATGGCTTTTTGCGACACAACTCTTGTGCCTGCAAAGTGGATTTTATGCAATAACTAACCAATTGCATTCAATTGAAATTACTGTGAATGATATAGTGCCGTGAATTTCCTGTCGAGACAACCGACAGCTTATATAAATTGCGAAAGTACAAGTCTGCTCTTGGAAGTTTTAACTAAAAGGAGCACAACTTATGTTGTATCTACATAAATATAGAAATATTTAGTATATGTGCCGAGTAATTTAAATCTTCCTTTAGTTTGATGCCATTTATTTCATAAACAATCATAATTTTTTTTTAGTCATATCTTGCTGCTGTTTCGAATAATTAAAAGTCAATTGTCATTGCTTTTAGTTTTAGTCTATCATGAGCATCTATTACGTATAATCTCTCCACACAGGCAAATTTTACAACTGATAAGAGACTAACGGTACGCAGCGTTTCCCCCACTTTACATTTGGCGGTTTCCCATGGCGGCCGTTAATTTGACAAGTTCATGAATAATATGACAAAGTGTAAACCGAAAACAGCGCTCATAACACCGTTATACGGTGTTGCCAGTTCGGGAAACTTAAATGCTGTGGTTTAAACCTGACAGTTGAGGATGATTGATGACATTTGACGACTGACGCGGTGATTGAATAGTTGAGTTTCGGAGGTAAAGGTTGCGGGTTCAAATCGCATTGTCAATTTGTATGACCCATAGACATTTGGTTGATATATGGCTTCTAGCATATTTTAAAATGTTTCCGAAGCTAGGCGAAATATTATTGATTGACTTTAATTTGCCATTTCAAAAGCATATCATACATGAATAAACTAGCTTGGGAAAGGCTAGATATTTAACACATTTATGTACATGTTTATCTAGTGTATGACTCAGTAGCTAATTAGAATTGTACCAACAAAAACGGATGTTTGTATATGGCAACCCTAGCTAACAATGACATAAGCCCGCCCTCGCTCGGATTACCAGCGCTCAATGTCAAATAGCTCTAATTAATGCAATCTAAGCCTTGCACCTACCTGCGATACGACAAGTCCCTAGACTGCGTTCACACACCACGGTTTTTGCAGTATACGTTTCATCATATGAATACTGGCCTATATCGTACATACAACTGCGACGTTTACAGTTTGCAGTACAAAAGCAGTGTGAACGCAGTCTTACTGTCGGGTACAATTACTCGCCATTCGTCTGAATTACTCAGGTTAAATGTAGCTTTAATTTTTTTTCATATGTGTATCTTGTATCTGCTCTTATTCCACATATAATTTTCAGCGACAAATAAATATAGCGACATATAATTTTATAATAATGTCGTGAGAACTATATGTCCCCGATTAAAGACAAGTGCCGGATAGGCCCGTCTAGCTTCGAGCTATACCATTTCAGCGTGCGTCAACATTAATCCTAGTTTTCACGAGTAGACGTGTATGTCTGTTCAGGATATTCTCTTTTATTCGTACTTACCACTCTAATAAAAGCATTAATTAAATACCACGAAGGTCTCGGTGCGAACAACCCACTGGTACTTACCTGAAACAGGAAAAAACACACATTAAAAGAAATCCCGACTCACATAAAAGTATGGTTAACGATCCAGGCCGGGCCGTATTTCAAACATTTATTTGACGCACGTAAATTTTAATAAAAAATATATTGAACTAATCAAAAAAATAATTACGAAAACTGTGTTTTGATTGGCCAAATTAAACTCGATAAAAAAACATTAATTTTTATTATGTATTAATATTTAATGTTAATAGCAATTGTTATGAGAAATGTTAGTGGAACACAATACGTAATAAAGCCAATCGACATTGTTACAAACTGGTTCTGTGATTGACCTCAGATTAAAAATTAAGCGAACGATTTAACAATTTCGCATAAAATATAAACATACAAAGACTATATATATCATCACTAAATTACACTTTATTGCTGTGATCTCGACAAAGTACACAACTAAAAAGTACAATGCCATCTAAACAGGGTATCCACTGGCGAAACAACATGCACACTGCAGTCACAACCACAACATCCGTAAACACAATCTATAAACAATAACAAAAAAGAAACAAAATCGGCTCTATTTAACACTATGCAAAAATAAATGGCAGAAAAAGGTCCAGGCAGTCCGCCAAAAGTACACACATTACTACGTATAGAAGTAACCGCACACTATAATTTGCAAAATGAAACAGAAAAAAATGGCGCACCACAAAATTATTCAACCGCTACAATCGGTCACGCGAGCCTTATTTGGGAGTCCTTTGACGTTGTTTTTGCGCAAAAAAACGCCTTCGTTAATTATTTTAAAGCTAAAGCTGCGGTTCACGAGTATATTAGTGGAAGAAACTAAAACCCAATGGCGGTGTAAAATTCAAAAGCGTGCGTCCGCTTCGATTGCCGAGTTTGTTTTGTAATTTGGAGGGAGATGATTGATTTATTAATTTTACCAGAAATCTGTACGTTAAACGTTTGATATAGGATATTATTATAATGCAAGGGAATCCCAATGCTGTAATGATAGGACAGAGAGAATCAATGAGAATAAAAATGAGGCATAGAGTTGCAGTAGCTACTTTTGAAAATAGCATGATTCATGAACGGATTCCCTATCGCGTTTAGTGTGTAATTCTTAAACTTATTTCAGAAGCCTCTCAGTTAGTGCAGATTGTCTACACCAACGGCCGTATTCATAGACAGTTTTAAAACCTAATTTAATCATCGAATGTTTTGTCCTTTTCGAACGACTTGAATTCAGTTTGAGCGAAGAAGACAAAACATTCGATAACTAAAATGGGTTTTAAAACGGTCTATGAATAAGGCCGTAAAATCTAATCTATTACCTACCCTCAAACTTATTACAGCAAATCGTTTCGTTCCCCAGTAGGGCAAGGTCCTTGCCTTGAGTATAGTGCGGTTTACTTTTGTTTCTCAAACGTTTCGTCACTGAATTGCCGAAATTAATTTCTCCGGCACGTCTGCGTTTGTTTAGCGATAGTGTGTGGGTGGCGAGGTCGCGCACCGCTTTGTACAAACACTGCAAGTGACAAAGAGCATTCGATTTATCTAACAAAAATTTGGACATGAGGGTGATGATTGAGAAATGTGTACATTCATATAAGTACATACTACATGCTCTATTGCCTGTCTAACAGCTGATTATTTATTAAAGCCAAAAGAAGACTTGTTCTTTGGCATATTAGTTACTACGAAAATGTAATATTTGAATATTCCCAATTAAGAGTCACGAGCAAAATTACTGAAGAGCTAAATCTCAGCCTAGCCGTTGGACAAAAACGTGACAATGTTCAATTTCTGGTTTTGCATCAACAACCGACTATTTTACTATAAAAGATGCGTACCGTAATAGTTCTTTAAATGTTAATAGCACTGGTAACATTAACAATAAGTGATTTGACCCCACATCTTGCGTGCAAAGCAATGTTTAAAACGAGATCCTTATGACTATTTTGAAAATAAATATAAGTGTATTAAACAACATATTTTCAAGCCATATCTTTAAAATTCCAATATATACCATACCTACCAATACACATATTATGTTATTTTAAATTTTTTAATTATTGTCACATTAGGTTAGGGATTTTCTCGCAATATGTACCCGAGAACGAACTAGTGTTAGTTGATACGATTGAACTACAAATTGTGTCGGTCTAACGGTCGAAGCCGCGACATATCATCCAACTACTCGCTCACCGCGCCACAGATGGCATGAAATGTATTTCACCATTATATACCATCAGTAAGTCTTCACTGCCGTCCACATTACAAGTATATTGTAGACCCACAACACTTGAAAATCTAAAAAGTATTCGAAAAATTAATAATAGGGTGATAATATAAGAGCTATATTGTGCTTCCGTCTATTGTTTATCTCGTACGTATTTCCAACAAACCTTGAACATATCCTCATCTTAGACTAGTCACAAGTAGGTGCAGGAAATCTTAATAACCTAAAAAGGATTACTATTAACACAATTGGCAAACGAGTTATAATTACTGCGTAGGAAACACGTGAATTAACATGCTGTACCGGAAATGATAAAGCTCGCGGATAATGACTTCCGCACTTTACACATCGCGCACCTGTGATGGCAGTGTTTATATAACTATGTTAATATATAAATCAATACTTGTTTGATTAACAATCATTAAGTTTTCAATACGTCTAGTTTAATTAATTATACACAGTTTTTACGTAAGTGTAGTGTTGAAATGTTCTTCGCATTATAATTTTGTTCTAGATTAAATAAATAATAAGCACGTATCAGATACTACGAAGTGCAAATATGACGTTTAAAGATTATCCAACTTAACGTCAAACCGAGAACATGATGTAGCAATGTACAACTTTAGAAGGGAAAATTACGAGTATTAAGTTAAAGTTAATAGTAGGCGTCCTGTTTTATATACTCAATATGTTTTTAGATATTCTATGTAGTACTAAGTTTGAAGATATAAATCTAAAGCAACACGAAAGTGTCGACGCAATTCGCGCTCGAAACTTAACAGAGAACAATTACACAGAGATTACAAGCACTAAACTCAGTCAAAATGTTAGTCACAATCACCGGGCGACTGTTATTTGTCACAAGCAACAAGTTTACGCGAAATAACCCATTTACATATAATCGCTGATCGATCAGCAAACCGGCAGCTATATTCAACATCTATTTTCCGGTAATATTATATTTTATCTAAACTAGCGGGCAACGGCATAGTTTAGCGTCATCCGGGTACAATTATTGTTTTTTTTTTATTTGGGAAAACAAACAGTTACACATTTTTAATAAATAAAGGGTACGTAATTCTAGATACAATTAAATGCGCAACCAACTACGTTATCCACAGATGATTAAATCTAGCGTTAGGTTTTGTGATCGTTTATAGAATTTTTATTGAGATTCTGCGACAAGTATTGGGCTTTTTGTTTTGTGAAACATCTATTGTAAGTTTTAAGTGAATATTTATACAAATTTCACATAAATATTGCTTCTACAACACCTACTAATAATAAGTATTGATGGTACTATATCTCGTTACTACGGACCTTGACAGTAGTGTGATAAATATAACTATACAAAGTTTTAAATCACTCGGATGATTTGAAAACCACGGATTGCATAACTGCTGGCCAATAAACATACATTTTCGTATACCAGCCTCCGTGGCGCAGTTGGTTAGACGCCGCCTGTGAAACGAGAGGCCGTGGGTTCGATCCCCGCACCGAAACAAATATTTGTGTGATCCACAGGCATTTGTTTCGGGTCTGGGTGTTTGTGAGACCGAAAAGTCTCTCGTAGTTTCTGATACCCACGACACAAGATTCGATCTTAGTGTGGGGTCAGGACTATGTATCTGACTGTTGGGTGTACTTATTTACCAAATAAATACATTAAACAATAATGTAATACTTACATTTCGAAGAATTACTTCCAGATATTTTGTACATTTCATTTAATAACGATATACTGCTGCGAGAAAACAAAAAACTACAAAAATTCGATAACAGGTCGAATCTCAAAATCAATTCTGAAACATTTTTTCGCTCTCTCTAAGCATCCTTGTCTAACATTACAAAAGACATGAGCCAGACAACATGCGTACATCATTAACTTTCCTTTTGCGAACGCAACACGACTAAAACTGCAACAATATGCTTTAGCCGCATGTATATTCGACTCTAAACATCGATTTGAGAAAGTGCATAGTCGCTATCTAGATATCGTGCTAATGTGTTTGAAACGGTCCAGGTTGTAACTGCACACGAATCAACCAATGTTTGATCCAAATTGTCAATTGGAGTAAAAATCAATTAAGAATACGTGATAGACTTCTGTTACATATAATTATTCTCCATTCATATTTATGCACTCTTATTTATATTGGGCCTATTGCATCCTTTATTTCATGACGTCATCAGCACTCTTAGTAGGTGGTCGGCCAGTGCTCAGTTTATTCAGATTCGGTATGTGTTTCTCAGTTCTATGAGATGTCTCATGAGGTAAACTTCTGCTTATCCTGTAACCCTTGAGATCGGCACAACCTTATCATGCGTTTTAAATACCAATCATCGCGTGCGTCGGTTCAGTTCAGTCCCGGGTGGCTAGGATTTTAGATTTGAAATATTCCCACAAAGTTAACTGCCTGATATGCTAATAAAACCGATGTGAATTGACAGCATATGCTACCACTAAACCAATTAAGCGTAGGTACTGTAAGGATATTTCATGAAAAGATCCTACACCGACAAAAATATTAGGTACCTATTGTCAAGTTTTCCTAATAGTGCTCCCAGCTTTAAAAGTAGGATGTTTTCCCACGAGCGTCACAAAGGCTAAATACAAAGTAGTGAAGTGGCAGTATTTTATAATATGGAATGCGGCTGTCAACTGCGCGGGCACAGAGAGCATACACTAACAACTATTCCCATGGGGTTTGAAGTCACACTCACAAGAAATTGTCAAGCCAGACATATTCGACCTCAGACTTCGGAACATAAATAAATAAATACACTCAACAGCCGCATACATCTCGACAGTTTTGTGACGAGGGTATCAGAAACCAAGAAAACATATATTTTCAATCTCACAACATCTAGACCCAAAATAAATGATGAATAACAACATAAACAATGTGAAAATATAGACGCAGCAAACGTTTAGATTAGAATACATAAGCGATACATTTGGAGTTATCTAAATGGAACATTGGAAGGGATTACCACCAACGTTGGCGGATTGTATGGACCAGAATAATATGATGGATTGGGAGCGGCGCGCGTGGGCATGGGGTCCTGCGAGTATGCAAATCGTCCGCAAGCCGGCCCCTCCGCGGAGGTTACATTAGTACAAGCACAGCCTCACGCTACGCAGAGCGCGGTACATTCGATTGTCTGCCACCATCGAGTATGCGTGCACCATTGCGCCATATGTCGCCGTCTCTACGACCTACAAGCGTACTGGTTTTGAACCCATTACGTGCCCTAAAACATCGTTATTGTTTACAAATTATTGTTGTGGGCTGAGACCTTTATGGGCGTGAAGCGGTATGAATTCATTTGCAACAAAAACAGAAATCAAATCAATATCAGTGCCCCAACATCATCATTAAGGTCTTACTAAGTTGTTGAAATGTTTGAGACATTTCAATGATTCCACTTCACCAACCGAAAAAAAAAAACAAACAAAAATTGTTTCCATTCCAATGAGAAACAATTGCGAGCGTTTAATAACAAGCAACCTGTTTACGAATTCGTCGAACGCGCTCAATCAACACCGGACATTTGACGATAACAAAAACACGGCATCCGAGAACAATGCGCAACAATGAGGCGACGTGTCGGCGACACATCTGGAAACATCGCAACAATGCCGGGCGACAGAGCGACGTGACGAAATACGATCCCGGGGCATCCGAACAACTGAACAATGGCCGCGCGCAATTCCCGCGCGAACAATCGTCAGACTCGTCCACGTTTTGCAACATCAACGAGAGCTCCGTGCGAGTTTGTGAATGATTCCCTGCGATCACTTTGTTTACTTTAGGCTTTCTCTAACAGCTCTGTTAATGCTTCCAAACTGTATCGACGCAGCTGAACCTTCTACGTCTGAATTACGAAATACTAGCAAAGACTTTAGTTACTCGACTACCGTGAGTTTGTACTATTGAAATAGTTTATAGATATTCGGAGACGCTAGTTTTGATTAAATTTAGTAGAGCAGCATCATCACCAGTTTATCATCACCGGAGTAATGAATACTGAACCAGGTTTATACAAGCTTTCTGGAATAATCAAGTAATGCTATCACGGCTTCGGAAAGTGCCATTTCTAATTATTAATTACAGTAATTACGATTACTACGTGAGACCACTAAAAAGGTCGCGTTACTTTTCATAAATTAAACGCTAAGATGGTAAAGGTCTTAGAAAGCGGATGCTCTGAGCTAACTGGTATAACAATGTTAAGAGAACACTGCATAGAAGAAACATATCGACAGATTTGTCTGTCTGTCGTCTTAGAGCTTAAGGCGGGTAATAATATAAATTGACAAATTGTGCGGTGTCCGGCACTGGCGTGCAGAATGATGCAATTTCATTGTCATTAGTTATCACTAAGTTTAAAAAGTTATGATGTTACTATTTTTGTATGTTACCTTATTAGTAAGTATTTATAATACATAAGTTATGGTTCTCAGAATAACAGTTGGCAACAATGGTGATAAATTCATTCAATTCTTTGCTACAATATGTTTAAAAAGACGCATCTGCGAACTTTACTTATTATTGAAATATTAAATGCACCAGTCGGATAGCTAAGGTTGGAGGTATGAGACAGTTAATAAGGGCTTACAGATCATTAAAACTTAAAATGCAATTGAACGATCTCTAACCGCACACTATGTTATCAGGATAAAAATCAACATGTAAAAAATCCCATTAGGATCGCTAAATGGGAATATAGAGTAAAAACTTTGAATCTAGCATATTTGGCATCAAATATGCTAAAACAAAAATACAACGATCTAAGACAATAATACTATTTTTACACTGTGAATCGAGGAAGTACGCATCTGTTGGTACTAATTCTCTGTTACGTATTCGTTTCTGCAATACTCATTAAACAATATTCATTTTGCCAGATTTTGAATTTAGCACGGGACCATAAAGATTGATGGATCTTCAGCAGGCATACTTATTTATTGTCACTTTCATCGGCATTCTGTGACAGTATTATGACAACAGTCAGGCTGCTCTGTTCTTATTATATCAATTTATTTAATTAAATAATGTAGGAACAACGCCGTTGGAATTTAAAAGAATGGCCAAGTCACCTATACGCTAGACTTTGTAGTCTGGTGTCTAGAGTAATGTTAGATCATCTCGTATTTAAATTGCAAATGTGTTGTGAATATACGTTTTTTATTCAATCGATGTAGTCCGGGCTCTGAATAAGAGTGCGCAATACAAGAGATGAATTTTGATGGTATATTTTGAATGTAGCAGCCACAGTTTTGATACAAAGAGTTTCGTACCGTTTTTTGCGAATCGCTACATCTGGTTGTAGGTTGGTTTTACTCAAATTTTCGTTTTTACAATAAAAATATTCATTATACTCGTTTATTTAAGACCAAAATATACCATACAAATATACCATACAAATTCTACATAACTTTACTCTTTACGCTATGAAAATTAATTTAAGCAACTCTTTGCATGGCAAGAAAACAAACATACATTGAAACGGGAAAGCTGTCCGATTGAATGTTAAGCAACGGTTACGCAACCAGCAAGCCAAACACGTCCAAAAACTATTGCCGACACTTGCCTTTAAATTATGTTGGATTTTGCATGTGAAATATTTTATTATTTTCTTTTATTTTTACCGGCGATCTCTACAAAACTAAGATAGCTTAAAAAATATTTGATCTGAATTTAAACTGGCGAAATCCTAGTGTGGGACTATGTTTAAAAAATAGAATTCAATCGTTTGGTATTCATCATCTTTTCAAATTAGTATTTTTGCCAAATCACGTTGCACTCACCTGCCCAATTTGACTTGAATATAAAAATCACAATTCCGTTTACACCACTATCGATAATAACATCATCAAGTATACTTTAGACCCCGCAATGGGCTTCTATTCAAGCGAGCGTCAGGTAGACCGCCGGTCGTAAAACATTATCTTTACTACCACACGTTCTACCGACCCCACAACGCGGAATACAGCGAGATGATGATCGTTCCAGACTCAATTTGCGAAATGAAATTAAATCGGCTCTTATTGTCGACAGTAAAGTCTAATACTATCTAATTAACTTCTGACACTGATCACAAATCTATTCAAATGTGGCTTTAGTTACAGTTTTCACTGGAAGTTAGGTGATTAGGTAATATCTGGTATAAGGAATCGTAGCCATAACTCTCATTTTAGCAAGGGATTGTTAATTGCGAACTGCTTTGAGATATTTAAATTTATATACACAGATAGGGTAAAACTGCATTTATCGACAGGTGCATTTTAGTGCCTTTGCCGACGTAGAATACGAGTACAAAATTTTTTTCTACAATTTTATTATGCACTAATTTGTATGCAAGAACAACTTTCTTATGACTGTGTGAATATTCCCACCACTGCTTCTAGCTTAGAGCCCCAGAGAATTAGCATTAGCATTTAGAAAAAAAAATATTTAGCATGCTTTTGATTAATGACATGATTTATAACAAAAACTTTTCAAACCAAAAAATATCTTTCGCACAACAGTGCATACCCAATAAACAATTAACATACGCACTCGATAGAGGAGCGTCAGGACGGCGCCAAATGGGCCACTTAGTACGTAGTACAGTTTAATTAAAATGTAATTTACAACACGACTGGCACTGTTGGATGCTGTTAATCTCCCGCCGTGGCTTCGGGCGATGCGTACTCGTGTAATCTTAGCCTCTATGATTGATGTGTGTCCAGCCGGTAATCATTTTAAAGTAAATTTTATGTGTACAGGGGACACGCAATTGGCTAAGGTACCTGTGTTACGTCGGCCGGTTTTTGTGATCGTGTTTTGTTCGTGTCGTTGGTCTATGGGTCGTTGTCTGTGGAACGGAGTTATTGGATTGAAATCATATCATAGTGAATTTCTGTGTTTATTCTTGATAATGGTTAATTTATTAAAACGCCTCAAGAAGGCAATTAGACAGCCAACGAGTATTATGAAAAGTGAAATCATTCTACGATACGTCGATACATACATCAACATTATGGAGCGCCCAGCTCTCAAAAGTTTGGGATAAGAAAATTAAAAGGAAATATTACATTATATGTCATCGTTCACAGAACATTTTTCTAGGACAATTATAAGTGTCACTACTACAGCTTACAAAATGTTCCACACTGTCAATTTATTAAACAATCCAACACGTATCACTCACATGCTCTGGTGTTAGTATTTCGAGTTATGTTTAACGGGACGCATTTGTTTCTCGGACCGGACCGGGTGAGATGAGAGACGACTTGATAAAGAAACTGCTTTTTTCTAACTTTGATTGATGTGTGAGATATATCGTTGGGTTTTGAATGGAGGCTAGCCTGCATGGATTTCAGGGCAAATAGCTGCTGTCGTTTGTGTGCGCTGAAACGTCACTCATGTTGAGGTTTAATGGTCTAGGCACTTTGGTGTTTTGTTGATGATTAATCTACGTCTGCTGGGGTCACCCGCTCGAAGACTATGCATTGTATCGCAGGATCAACTTGTATTAAAGCGATAAGATTCCCGGGTACCTAAATCATGTCCCTTAATGTCTGAGTTTTACAGAAAATAGGACGGTCACTGGAATTTAGGATGTGTTACACTGGTGGCCAGTGTATCAGAATTTTCAAGCCAGCTACACTTCTGAGCCTTTAGCAAATGACAAGTCCTGAAACAGACGCTTTAGCATATTCTAAGAGCTACGAATGGGTTTCTAATTGTTTGCTACCAAACACAAATATTACATTTGAAGAAATATAATTTCATCCCAGTGGCCGTCCATTACCAAAACTATGAAGAAATTAGCCCCTACTAGTCTCAGTACACATAATCATTACACGCCAATCACGATGGTCAATAAAACCAAAATCACTTGTAGTCGCCGGCTGATTTTATTGCTCGGCCGTCATTTCTTTACGAAGCATCATTAATATCTCGTAGACTCGTTTCGGACGCATTTTACCCGCTCATTTCAATGTGTATCTACATCGTATACAGAAGTATGTGTAGATTAATATTCTGAATAACGTGGTTCTCAAGAGATTAAGAACCGGGAAGTGAACGCTGGATGTGCTCTCACAAGGTCTACACACGTCGTGATTAGGAATAAGGAAGGCTTTGAATGCAGATCGGTTTCAGCTCGCTTTGTACTTTTTGTGACAGGCTTGTCTTGCAGTCTATCCTCAGCACCTTAATTTAATGTCGAGTCCTCCAATATATAAGAGTTCATAGAGAACCTGTAATATGTTTACACAGTAAACACACAAACCGCTGCTGGAAAAGTCTCTTCAAAAGCCCCTCACTGATCAAAACTAACATCTAACGCAATAGAAATCATGCCACATCACATCGGAAGTTATCAAATTTCTCTACTAAAATGCACACTAGCGCGCCCATCTCCGCATATAGAAACACGAAAATAAACCAACACAGTCAGCAATTAAAAGCACGCACGCAGCGCACTCATTTGTGTATGCAAATACAGCTATATTCAGTTTTTTACGCTAGCGCAGTGGAGAATTAAACAAATTGTTTGTTTTAATGTTTTAATTAGAGATTTGAAGCTGCGCCGCTATCTGCCCCCGAGATATGTTAAGTTGTTTGAGAATATGTAATCATGTCGTGAGTCGTGATGCAGTCACAATGCTGGTGCCTTCGCGCATGCTCTTGAGGAAATTAACCTCGACACTTACTTAATGAAGGTTGCTTCGGATGGTTCAACTTGAAATCTAGTAATTATATTGTACACGTACTATAAGGACAAGAAAGAAATTGAGCTAAAGCATTTATTCGCTTGCATTTCGCAATCAAACCGTACTTCAAATTAGATTTCAAAAACGATAGCGAGACAACAAACTATTTGCCCATTAGTTTATGTTCTCGCAACCTAATACAACTGGAATGAATGTACCAAAAAGGTCGCAATACAACCAGAACCCTTTATCCAGGATCACATCAGTAATTAAATGGATAGACATACTTTAGAGTTTAGACGAACAAATGACGGTCAAATAGCATTCAAAGTACAATCGTAGATATGCAAGCGGCATTTAGTGACGTCAATAGCAACGTAACAAAACCCACAACGTTCCAACAACCCGCATGAAATATAACCTCATTATCGGACACTAATGTTACCTACCATATGCCACTTAAAATCACGCGCGACATTCTCAAACGATCACCGACAAACGACGTGTAAAATAGTTTCCAATATAAACCGTTCAATATTTCATTTGGGCACAATAAAAATAAAAATGTTTACGTTCGCCGGGGCACAAACACGTATCCAGAATTAATCTGACAGGTGCAGCGTCAAGAACTGGTTTCCCATATGAATTTGATATGTGACAACTCTCCGATCGTAGACAGAGTGGCTCGTAAAGTTTAATTCGACGCATAAATTACCTTTATAGAGATTTACCATCATGTAACGCAATACGACGTGCTTCGATGAAAGGGAATAGAGCGTGAATAAAAGACAGTCATTAGGCAGTATGACTGTGCCTTTGATGCGCGCAGCCCTACAATGAAACGGAACGCATCTTTTTGAATAGTGCACATTATCCTTTATAATGGACTAATTTTTTGACGTCTATATGCGGCGGCGGCGAATGGAAATTAAAATCAAAACTGAATATCATTTTATTTACTGGGTGGTTTTTCATCGCGCTTGTGTTGAGGTTTGATGATATCGGTTAATATAATTCAGGTACATTCAGTTGGATAAGATTGTTGTAACTACATTAGTTCTATTCTGTGATTCATTTAATCTCAAGTGTCTCAAGAATTTGTGAAAGACAATATAATAATAGCATTATTTTCATAACAAGCCTAAATTTAACATAGTTTATTTAAACTAATCCAATAAAATTGTTTTTAATATGTTTTTATGTACACAATACACAGTAAACAAATGCAACTTTCACTTATACCTACACTAATACAGTGTACTTAATACCAGAAACAACCAGTTTCCTTACAAGCAAAATACGAAAAACGACCGTAAAAGTGGTAAGGCACGATCTCCAAAGTCTAAAATACAACAAATATAGAACGAAATGAAGTAAAGTAAAGTTTTCTTTGCAACGTCACTATCAAACAAAAGATTAATGTATATAGCAAACATTTGCTCTCGCTAAGTACGCACTCGTTCCGAGCAAACAATGGATTTTTCTACGTAAAAAACCTACTACAGCTATTAAAGTATACAAATAATGATGTAACACAATTATAACGCTGTATTCGCTTATCTAAATCCTATCAAAGGTCGCAGAAGACCCACAGTAGCCGATGCAATGTTAATACCTTCACTATAAATAAAAATAAAAGTCCTCGCTCGAGGACACTCACGTCATGATACTGCAAAAAAAGTAAACTGATAAAATTAATACGATAGTAATACAAAAAAAAAAAGATCACAAAAATATTGTTAAACAACAATTTGACTTACAACCTACATAGATAAAACCTCATTGCCTGTTTAACACAGCAACATGTGATCAAGTTACGAAGCACCCATCCGAGTTGATCTCCACACTTCAACAGCACATTTTAAATTAGTACGGATAACAATAAAGACGTTAACTTGATACGCTATCGAGTTACGTGGGCCCGCTCATACCGTATTGTTAAATAGGTGTTAATGTTTATTTTAATTGTCCGCCTTATCCGGTGTCGAGTTAGCACAGCGACCCAGATAATATTATTATTTATTTGTGTTTGGTACATGCGGCCTATTGTGCCGTTAACGGTCCGCAGATAGCATTCGACGTCAGATATCTCCGGTGTGCGCTCAATGCTGTTTTATATGTTAATCTTGCAAATCCAGGTAATAATGCGGTGCCAATGTGCGTACGTGGGGCGATGGTGGCGGTACCGGGTTGGTTCAGGGGCCCGGTTCAGTTTCCAAATCTTTATGTCGACACACATTAGGCGCGTACACAAAAATGCCAGTTGGGGGCGGGCCGCAGTGCGCGGCCGTTGCACCTGGCGATCGCGCCGGCGCATTCCTCACGCACTCCTTTTTATGCCACACTACGAGTTTAGCTCAGCCACTCTAATCTGATCTGCCGTTCCCGCCGTTTTGGTAGATTACCGCGGCCGCACGCAGCCGGCGCCTCTCAAACGCGGCTCCAATTCATCTGGTCAGTGCCGCACCAACGGAACGCAACATCTCCTATTTTCTTTTTATTAACTATTCCATCTCCGCGTCTTTGTTGCACGGGGTATCGGATCAAATATTTTTTTCGGTTGCCACGTCCCCGTCATAAAGGCTTTAGAGTGGTTCTAAACACACGAACAAATATTTACAGCGTGTTGTACGTTCGGATAGATTTACGAGGGGCGCCGGCACCGGCACGGAGCCTGCACCGCGGCGAGCGTTTGACACAAGGAATTAGCGTGTACATATCAAATGGAATTTTTAATTGCACAAGTTTTAATAACGTCTGTCCCCAAACGTCGGATGAGAGAATTTTAATGGACAGGTCAACATGTGCAATGAATGTGAGTGGTCCACTCGAGTCGTGATGTTAGTGACGGGATAACTATGGTGGAAGTGTGTCAGAGTGCTATACGTGCGTTTGACGGTGTCGCCGGCGGTGCAGCGGTGGTGACGTGATGGTGGCGGAGTACGCAGCAGGCGCGAGTCAATCACAAAAACGGCTCGCGGCCGGCGCCGACAACGAAAACATTTTAAACCTGTTCGTGCGATACGTTAATTTTGTTAAAACAAATACATGTGCGCGACCCACAAACACGACTTAACCCGCGTAACGAGAAAGCGGGAAACGCTAAATTTTCACTCCAACTCGTATTTATTAAGCACAAACTGCGCAAGTACTTTGCACCGACAATTATTAAACTAACCATACGTCTCATTTGCGTACCCGCCGCGGCCGCTACCAACACTTCACCATGCCCTTGCTCGCTTCCCTTGCATAACTGGCTTTCTACAAGATACTTGGACCGGAACTATTTTATCTTGATCCATTTCCTTAGTTACATCCACTTCTGTACCCTTGGAGTGAGGACAAACCGTGAACAAATGTTTTAACAGATCTACAGAATTCTAAGTTACATTTAACTTGTTACTGGATTTTGTTTTTACAGTACATGTGCAAAATTCTTCTTTTATCCGTCCTTAACTTACATCCACCTATCGCCGAGGTATCATGTTTTTGTTAACGTGTTAAAACATTAGCCTGCTAATGATTTTACGATAAGGCATCTACTTGGCGCCAACTTTGCCAGGAAATAATCCTGATTAAAGTGTTTATCGAATCAAACAATCTAATCTAACTACAAAACACCACTTCTGAACACAGATTTTTGCAAAAAGATTTCCAAACTGATCCCTCAGAACTCGTCTGTATCTAGCGACATCCTAGAACAACAAAACAGCATACCAGTATAGCAAAACCCAATCTGATAACACAACGAGCACCAAGAAATCAGTAGCTACAATCCTAATCAGACGCACACAGCATCAACGTGAACCAGTTACCACGCCTAACTCGGACCAAAATGGCAAAAAACACATCCTGCGCTCGACGGGCGAGTGTTCTCACAGTGTCCGGAGGCTTTCAGGTCAGTGTTGTACCGCCGGCGTCCAACATTCGACTTCCTGACGTAACGGACGCTATGAATCACCAACCGGACGGTAACTCGTGTAATATATTCATTTGTAATTAGGATTTTTAAAACTTGACCAGATTGTAAGCTGTAAACTGGATCAATGTGGATTTATTGCAGACTGAGTCGTCATGAGTTGTTGATAAGTCTGGGATTAATCTAAACTAGGTATAATTTAGTTATGAAATGGCTATTAGCTGTCAGGCAAAATTAGAAAAAGAAGAGTAGCTAAATGCAGATAATATGGTTCATCTTCATTCTCATCCAGCGCAAAATGTCCTTTAATGAATACGAGACTATTCCAGCAAATCCCGTGCTAAGCCTCGTTCAAAACATTAAAAAAGATTATAAAAGGCTCTCAGCAATTTCCAAGATTACTATTATATTGTACAACTTAAGAAGCAAAATGGTAAGAAAATAATCTTAGTTTGTTTTATTTATTCCCTTCTAAGTTTTCTGTAATAGTTGTCGGTTCATGGACAAATTGTAAAGCCGCAACATTACTACTAACACAAAAAAAGAAAAAAATAGAGCTAGACAGTGTAACATGAAGGCACCGCACTTGTCCCGTCTTCACTCGCCGAGAGTCCCCACACCCCGCAGCGTTTACCCCATAATTGTAATTGTTTACCATTACACCTCATTTGCCGTTTGTAATTTTTACACGTGTAAATACTGCTCATAACAGTAAAGCATTATAATTTGACAATGTGCGTGCAAAGACGCGGTAAAACATTAGTTTAATGTCGGCGCCGTAATCCGCCGCGGAACAGGTGTGCGCAACTCGCATAGTTATGGTCAAAAGTTTAATATTTATAACAAGAACAAACATGTTAAGTATGGTTTATATTTACTTTATTACTCACTCATGCATTATTCAATGGAGTTCTTATCAGACGTTGTGTGCATTAAGTTTTATCGCGTACAACTTGGCAAATCGCTTGCGCCGTATCTCTGTCAATAAAATACTATTTAGGAATGGTATTTGCACAGGCAACGTTTGTTACGTCTATTGTTTAATTTACCGTAATCGTACTGCTATCTTAGAAAGTTATTACATTTTTCACACTTTTATCTTCAAAATGTTGTGAGATTACTTTGACTGGTTAAATTAGACGATATTAGTCTTTGCATGTAAATTGCCATTGAACCGATGAACTCGTTAAACAACATCATTTATTTACAATCGTTCAATTGATACAGCTATGAGCTGTGAATGTAACAGCGGGTTCTCGATTACCAGCTCAATACCCGTATCATCAATCATACAACACATTTTCGCTCAATAATCATAAACTTTCACCACAAATATAAGAGAAAATATTAAAAATATTAGCACTTATTTAGCGTGTAGGCCGGTACATTGTAGAATGTATTGATCGTTAATTTCCTATTGGCGCTCCGTCACCTTGTGAACGAGCAGTGAGCACGGAGCACACCGCGGCGAGCACATCGACATGGCGCACACGTCACTACGCTTCGTTAGTTGAGCATTTGTCAATATAATTGTTCAAATCGAGCCGTCGTTGTACCGCATCATGTACACAGAGCCATTTTTCAAATTGAGGTTCTATTTACTCAACATCAAGATCTAAATTTTAAAAAAAATTTTAAAACGCATTCTCATGTGGTACCGGCGCAGCCTTGGCTTTGACATCGTGTCACGTGCTGCCAAAACGGGTTGTTTCGTGTGCAATTTATCTTGACAGACTCGAAGTCTGGCTTTTTTAGGGTAGCAAGTTGAGCATAATGCGAGCGTGTGTATTTAGTCGAGTCATCATCAAAACCTACTTTTCCGTTATGGTTATGTCGCTTGGGTACATTTTGGCCAAATGCAGCACAACGGTAGAATATATTTGAAATGAGACGTTTATCGCATCCGTTTGTTATTCGGGCAGTGTGTGCGCGCATTGGCAACAGTTTAGGGATGTAATTTGTTTACAAAACATCGACAAAGTACGATAAGTACGGGCCTCAACAGGGTTGCTTATCGTGTTCACAATGTTGTCACAGGTGCCCCGCCAACGTAAGTGAGTTATATTTATTTAAACCGAAATTATCGACAATGTCTACGGCAGACTTATTATCTGATTAAAGACCCGGTTTGGTGTGACAGGTGACGCGCCATCTCTTTTCCGCTAAGGCTAATCTCCCAATCGCCATCTCTGTCGATAGTTGCGAGTAAATAATTTGCGTTTGTTTGGCCGAATGCTGAGGCATGTAATGGTCCCACTATTCTAATGGCGAATGTAGGTCTTTATTTACTGTCGACGCAGTGTAATGTAGCGGAGAGGCTGTACTTTTGCTAATATCCTCCCGATGATTATCTCGCTCTTTGTAAAGTGAAGGGCCGTATACCGATGCAGCAAAGTTATGTGCAAATATTCTGTGAAGGTACAACGAATTCCAAGTTCTTTAAGGCAAGTCAGAGATAAGGAATTAGATAAACAACTCTCATTTTATAAATGTTAACATTTAAATTTTAAAAGCCCCACATATTTCGTATGAAATATAAATGTACAGACAAATATTTACTTTTCTGAATTAATAATACAATATCGACGCCGTACAATTGTTAGTAAAAAACCACAAGATCGCCAGGTGCCGCGCAGTTGCAATGCGGATAAATGAAATTATTAATAAGTATGATCACATCCATTAATAAATATTTATATCGAATTACACTGGATATTATATTATCTAGGTATCATTGAGACCACAGAGCAATATCTAATAAAACCATGCTATCCATATCAAATAGATCCTATCATGTAACTTTTCAACACTATTTTGACTCAATACGGCTTCCAATTTCCATACCTATCAAAATTCTTGTAAGCTACGACCGACATTACATACTTTAAACAACATAGCCAGTGTCTGAATCATCTACCCTACCGAATTACAACAACCAATCAACCAGTAAGTGAACAAAAAACTGACAGATGGAAACACAATACAGCAGGTTGTTATTCACACATTCATAAACGTATTGTAAAGGACGACACGCGTGTGGGGTGAAAAGATCGCCTCGGAAAGTGGGTGACATTGTAACCGAGCCGAGAGGCGCATGTGTCCTCGTACAAAGGTCACGCACGGGGTTAAATAGGGTCAAGTTTTATCGTCGGAACGAGGACACCTGGATTCACCGGTAGTGTTAACGAGGACTACTAACTCATTTTAAAGTTTTTTTTATATGCTAATAGATCATTTAAAGGTTTTTTTATAGACAAATAGATGATTATAATGTTTAATACATAGGGTGTTAACTGTTACGTTCGGTCCCATTGCTTTAAGGGTCACCGTTTGAATACGGGGGAAAATTGTGTCCCATTCCGATATTTGTTAGTTATGTTCCTTTAGTTCGGTGTATTTAATCCTGTCATATCCATTTGTCCTGCACATTTTTATCCTCTTGGAGTTTTAGTCTGTTTTTAATTGTAGTGATTTAACCCGCTGTTTCAAGGGAGGTAGCAGGCGTATTAAGTTAATGCATGACATACGAATTTGAATTGATATTGTGAGTTATTCCACACAGTACTCTGCAATATGCTCTACTAGTCTTAAGAGGCTGATACATTTTCGTACGTGGACAGGTGTTCGTTATTAAGCGGTCTTTTGCCACCTGCACTCAATGGATCCTTAACATCTATATCAGGTCATCCGACCACATAAGGATCATCAGACACTGCTACAGTGCAAATTGGATTATTATGGAGCGCAAAACGGGTTATGTGAAATAAAATATTACGTAAGTACATAAATAAAATGTACAATTAAACTAATATAAAACCTAGACAATGTTACTGGGTTTTATTTTTGGTCATTCTTTTTGTACAAATCAACTGGTACATACTTGGCAAGTCTACTACAAATTCAAGTATGATAAAATATTTTTGGTAAGAGCTCGCCGAGGACAGGGTCAAGTGAAGGAAAAAAGGGGAGGCCTTAACCAGCAGTGGCAGCTGTATAGGCTACAAAAAAATCCACAGATTCCACTATTCCAGATCTGTCATATTTCTTCAAATTACAGCATCGAATCTACAATTTCACAGATCTTGATGAATCATTGTCGGCATGTTCATATTGCAAACTTAGCTTGCTAATTTGCTCGCACTATGAAATACGTAAATCAGAAATTGCCAAAAAGCAATTGAAACGCGTGCATGCGTAAAAACGACCTAAATAACGCCACATCATTGTTTCACTGCACCGCACATACTTGAAATTGTTTGTTTAGCTTTCTAAACGTTTCCGTTGTTTTGTTTTCACTGTTTACGTATACAAAGGTCTGTCGCGGCGTGCCGTTTACATCTGACATATGCGGCAAAAACCCACCTGTGTGGAATGAGATAAAAAAGGTAAGGTTTTTTATGTTTTTAATACTCTGGATGTCGTCCACCGGTTGGATCTTCTCTTCAGTTGGAATATTTCATAAATATTGCCGCTTTGCTAATTGCTACGGTGTGGAATGCAGTCACTGAATGAATTGGGGATCGGGTTATAGGTGCATATTTTTTCTTATGACTTTCTTTAGTACATTAATATAAATGTTATGTCCATTCCATATCGACATCACATAATACTAGCTACAAAAACAAAATAATAGACTATTGATAGATGAGAAGATTAGCACGTCATTTTATGGGAATTTATTGACGAATAATGAAAAGCTAATAAATATAGGGGACTAATATACATCTATAATTATCTCATTTTATATGTGCTAAGGCGATTTATTCACTGCCACGATAAGATTAAAAATGTTTAATTTCCTTAAAAAAAACCTTCTAGATGATTCTACAATGACGCAAATGTTTCTAATTGTTGTAAATTAACCTGTGCAAATTTATCTACGTTCATTACATAGATACCGCAAATATTCGTGAATGTTATCTCGCAAAAATCGCGCCATATCGATAAGTATTGTGCTGATTATTCCGATATTAGCAGACAGACATTTACAAGTACCACACAAGTACTATACAAATACGACAATTTAGACTTTAAACGGAGATAAGTATTAGCGTGAGAAAAAATTGTAAGCTAATAAATCAACTTTAATATCTGGAAACAATGGAGTAAAAATATGAAAATTGAATGTATTAAGTCAAAGGTCTATAAATTAACTAATGTCGTACAATATACCGCCTCATAAATTGTACAAGGGGAATAGAAGTTGTCTCCATCGGTGTCCATTTTCGAAATAACGGGCCGTAAATCAATTGTCATACTTGACTAAAATCAAACTTTCTCATACGCACACACATAACAATTTCCTATTGACACACAAATGCCCATGTAATATTTACTCAGTCAAACAAGTGTTTAGTTTTCGAAAAATACTTTCGTACGACCAATGATATAAGGTTCGTAAAGCCATATTACAATACGCAAGTTAATATTCTGCCGATATCTTTATTTAACGAGCGATTAATAAACAAATTCGCATAATTATCATTTACCGACATTAATATATTAACGAAATGACTTTATTATTTAAAATGTTATTACAATGTAATTGTATTTTTAATATTTATCTATCAATTTCGATCGGTAAGTTTACGATTATTTACAATAACAATGAATCACGGAAATAGCGTAGGCTGAATGATATTGTGACCATGGTCAGGGCAAATATTATTATTTATAACGAGAAACAGAAATAATTACTTAATAGTGGTACAACAAAAACCATTGTAATTTGTTTGAATTGAAACCTCGCAACATTCTAAGTAAATCATTATGAAATATAATGTAAGTACTTACATACACTAACACAATCAGGTGTTTTGTATAATTTATCATTATCATGGTATTAATTTTATAAGACTTGTAAGGTGCAGGTAATAGAAATAAAAATACTTACATTGATATTAAAAGCTATGCGGATGCTCGCTTAATATTAATACGATGAATACCTAATACAGTGACTTTTATTTAAAAATGTTGCAATTATTATTGCTGTTGACAAATGTAATCAAGATATAAAATAAAGGTGAAATAATGAAGGTATCTCGTGTAAAATATTGATATAGTGTGACGGTAGGCAGGTAGGTAGGTACATAGTATGTGCCGAGTGGCGAGTACCGACAGCCCAATACAGTTTTAATAACTCTTTGAAATCCGTTAGATCAACACCTGAAGTCAAGATCGGCGCTCAGCCCACGCACACGAATACGCCTCTATACAAGAACACACCTACACGCGAATTATTCCGTGTCGTTGATTAGAAATAACGACATTCCAAATTTTTTCCAATACAAAAATGACGATTCTCACACTTACCCGATTAGATTCCAATGCTTCAGCACTATGTTCCTCCTTCTGTCGGAAGCAATTAGTGCATTTGCTCTTGTTGAAGATGTTTGGTGCAAACTTCCTGCAATCCGATCGCCCAGACATGATTGTCAGAGGTCAGGGTCAATATAACGTTCACTATGTCACCGTGCACAGCATGGTTGTACTAAAACACTAACACTAGACGATTACTCGCCCTTTTTTCAATAACCGAACACGTAGTTTATCACGCGCGCACCCACCGGGGAGTGAGCTATCAGCGAAATCACTGCAAGTGAAGTGAGCGCTAACGTCATGTAAAAAGCACATGCACTGAACACAATCTCCTTCGGCAACCGAACACCGAAGTAGTCGTCGATCGCGTAAACAATATTCGTATTCACGTCAAAATATAAAACAATAAACATCGATTCTACAACGAACACGCGGAGATCGCGAGCGCGCAACGACACGACCGCCCGTCCATTTTACATCTGATAGAAAAGCAAAGCAGCGAACAGTTTGTTGTTTTACAACTTCTCTTTTCTTGTTTATGCGTCCGTAACTTAATCGTCTCTGTAGTTGTATCCTGTCTATGTGTGCTAACTACCGCTATCTCTTTCTGTTCTTAGAAACAGGCGTCAGACCGTCTTTGTCATGCATTTCATTATATTGTATGTTTTGTGTGTGCTGCCATCTGTTGTAAATTTCTAAGTGCGTAGTGTTCCGCCTTGATTCGGGTTCTTGAAATGTTGTTTGCTATCGAAACAAATAATGTTTGAACTACACAACAGATGGCGCTCAAATCATAACATTAAAAAATCCCTATTCGCTACATTTTCCAATAATCACACCATTAACCATCAACATTTTAATGATATTCGCATAAGTTTAATAGATTTTAATGTAGTTTTCTTGTGATAGCTGCACCTCTTGAGTCTAGACTATCTCTATATTAAAATTTGACCGCAAGAACAGATAAGATAAAGTTTTAGTACGTGAAAACATGGAATAGAAATATTAAGGCAATTACGTATATATAAACTTTTATTTTAAAAAGAAAATATATTATATTTATTAAAACTATTCTATTGGAACGTTATTTGCCAAACGTTCAGTGACATTGACAGATAAATGACTTGAAGAGGGAGCCGCTCGTCCGATGTGACGTCCCAAGAGTTCCGCCCATTAAAACAGCGCGAGCCGTATTCTCGTTATCAGACAATTGGCTACTACAAAACCTTGCAAATTATCAGTCTGGTTCGAAACGCCGTGATATCAACCGGCTGTGTTGTTACAAACGTTTGATATCCCCGTTCATTTTCAAGGTGAGGTATTAATCACAGTGTGCAGTGTTAAAGGCTGCTAGAGGCACGACATGTTCGGCTGAGAGGGAATTCGAATTGTCCTCGTATGGGTTTAGTCATCCGGTGTAATAAAATTGGCGCGCGGTCCCATTAATGAATGTTGGAGGTTAGTTTTCTAATGTGATATTAATGCGGACGCCTGTTTTTAGTATGGAGGACTTAAGTTTCGTGCCGGATCTCCCCAGCGGGCCCCTGGACGTGTATAGAAATAGATCTTCGTTTGATTGGAAACGGCTCAAACTCGCTCTGGAGGGTGACATCGAACTGTTAAAACTTAAGGTAAGTGTACTTAGAGAACACTTGAAATATGTTGCAATGTGACGCAAATTTATCATTGTTTAATTATTTATTTCGCATAAAATCCTCACGGATGTACAAATACTGGCAGAATTTATGTTCCTTGCAAAAAACGTTGGATTCACATTAATTTTATTTTCGTTATGACATACTTCGTTTTTTGAGATAGGTTCTTAAATAATGAAGCTGCAAATGCTATAAATTTATTTATATTTAAACATAAATATGTTCAAAACAAAAAAGAATTAGAATAGATTTTGCTATAGTCATAAATCTGTAACTAATATACATGCATTTTTTGTCATAAGTTAAAGTAAAGCAAATACAAATAAGAAGATAAGCATTAAAATTAAAACAATAGGTGGATTTTTGCTGTGGAAAAAAGTACTTATCATATGAAAATTAATTTATATTATTATAAATTATAGATATAAATATTTTGATATGTCTTAAAACAATAAACTAAACAAGCTGTCGCTTACATCCTGAGTCTCAATGATTAAGAAACAAATATTGTAATACCAGTCTATACTCTCTTTGCATTCAACCAACCGGTATATTGTAGGTACTATCAGTCTATACCAGTGGTTAACAAAGTTGATTTGGCTCTAACCCACGTAACAAAACTTGTCAAATTCGGAACTCACATTTTGACCGTAAAGGGAGAATAAAAGAATTGGTAAAACAACATATTTTACTTACAAGAAGATTGTTAAATACTTAAATACCTACCATAACAGTAATTTTAATATGAAGGATTCATTTGTTTCCTATTTATTGTCATTACAGTTTTAGCATTGGAGCTAATCTGTGTTTAGCATCAACTTAAATTTTATTTACCATAGTTGTAGTATGCTTGATTCGTCCAATTTATTTTGGTACCTATTTAGTTTTAATGCTGAAAATAGCCGAAAATCTGGGCTCACATTAGGTCCTGAAGGAGAGATGGACTTTTATCTATATCTATTCGCGTTCCACTTGATATTCAATGCTGATATTTAATGCTGGTCTATACTATACTTGTCTAATAAGTGGAATATTATTATACCAATAAAGTACCATGCAAAATACAGAAAACTCACACATCTTGAATACAATGAGCACAATAGAAAAACATTTTATTGTTTACATGTTCAGTCATATTTTTATTATTGGTTCTAAAAACAACATATTATGTCATACTTCCTAGATAAACTTGTGTCCTGAATAACACATGTCCATTCAGCCGCTTAATCAATGTTAAAATTTTAGTAAAATACATCTTGTTCATATAAGAGTTCACAGAACAAACATGTTAAAAAATATCTTATGGTCTTACAGAGGCAATAAACACATTGGTAATAGGACATCCCTACCCTCTAAATTGTCTAAATCAACCCATATATCCATTTAAACAAATATCTTATTTGTGCTTTAAATACAAATGTCAATCAGTAACTCACTCACCTAAACATACCACACATGATTATCTCAAATTTCTTGATTGAGAACATGATCCATATCATTCCATACTATTTAATTTGTAGAATCATCAATTATGCTATGAATATAGGTATATGATATATTGCATAACGTAAATTAACATTTGTTTTTGTCTTATCATCAAAGGATCTATTAAATTAATATTTATGTATAATACATGTTTTTTAAAGATTTGTCACAAGATAATTTAAACATTTAACATCTATTTAATATAGACTGCCTTGGCGGCGTAGTTGTATTACGGTACGGTTACAAAGCTGAGGTCTCGGCTTCGAATCCCGGGTCGGGCAAAGTGATATTAGATTTTTCCATTCATTATCAGCCCGGAGTCAGGAATTTGTGCCCGATATGGCGATAGGCTCGCCCCCTATCACATCGTGGGACGGAACATGGAAGGCGAAATTTGGGTGTCCTAGTGGCGCCTCTGCCTACCCTTCGGGGATAAAGGCGTGAGTTTATGTATGAATGTTATGTATGTGATATAAATTCCAAAGTATGTCTGATAGTTTGTGATAAAACTTCTTCATTTTTGGCATAGAATTAGTTTGGGACATACTATTTTTATAACTAAATTGAACCCCGTAACTGAAAGAATGAAGTTCAAATCATTTTAAGTATAGCAAGCCCGTTGTGAAACTTCACCCCGCAGGATCGATACCCACACAAACGTTTGTGACACCTGCACGTACTTGTTTCTTGTCTGGTAATTGTGAGATAAAAAAAGTCTCTTGTAATCGATACGACACAGAACTTAGTATCGTAGGGTCAATCTATGTATGTGACTTCTGAATGTATTTATTTATAGAAATTATACCGGGTATATCAAGACCGCGACCGAAAACGAAGCCAGGTGGTATTATTAGTGACTTCAAACACAATGCAACTAAAAATTTCGCAAAAAAAATTGACCATTTTTTTTGGATTTTTTTTTTACTGATCGTCGTATTTGGGTCATAAATACATAAGTTTACTAAAATAATTATGTGCACCTGTTTGTTTTTAACACTCACAGGTTTAAATTATATTTTTCGCAAAAACTAGATATTTACCACCCAAACACGACGATGTTTAAAAAACTGAAAATATGAACTGTTGCTTTTTTTGCGAAATATTTAGTTGCGTTGTGTCTGTAACCACTAAAACTACCACCTGGCTTCGATTTCGGTCGCAGTCTTTATATACCCGGTATATACTATGAAAATACACCGTACTGTAATACTGGGTGTATGTGAGACCAAAAAGTCTCTCGTAGTTTCTGATGCCTACGACACAAGACTTAATTGATCTTAATGTGGGATCAGGACTATGTATGTGGCTGTTGTGTGTATTTATTTATTTATTATTACACCTTGCATTTTATGATGAATGATATTGGCCGAACACTTGATATGACGTCATAATCATCCGCAACCCGAGAGTTCTCATCGCAGAGCCGTCCTCTTACTTATGCGCATAATTAATATCTTTATTATGATAAGTAATAGATTTTCTATCATTATTTTTAAATTATTTAAAGTGTATTTTATAATGTTAGAGCTATAAATCCATAGTTTCGTTGGTAGCAGAACAGTCGGCGATTTCTCTATCACCATGTAAGGGCGACATAAGGGCAAATAAAAGAATAATGACACATGCTCATATTTACATAATATTAGTGCCGTTGATCCTTATTTAGCACTTCGAGAAAGTGGTTTTCTGCAGATTCCCTTTCCACTTGCAAAGTCGTCTAAGGTCATTTTTAGCCTTTTGTTACGTTATTTCACATCCTTTGATGCACTCGTTTATTGTGGGAATTACCTTCACGTATCTTTTGTTTACAAAGTGTCTCACTAAAATGATTCATATTATGTACGTAGCGATACATTATCTACCTTCTGCTAAAATATTACGGACTCAACAATACCTATTATTGTGAACTATAACTGTATATTTGTTTAGAGTACTGAGTAGTATATCTTCGATCTATATACATATAATAGATTTGTAACCGATCGATGTCTATAGATACATAGAAGATAAATGAGAAAATATAATATGGGTGGTCTGTCTGTATTAACGTATTAGAACCCAAAACAATGATTTTTAGAATTTTTGTCTGTTTGTCGGTTTGTCTGTGCGGTTGTGCGCGATGAACTCGGTAAGGGCTTAACGGATTTCGATGAAATTTGATATGGAGGTAGCTGACATCCTGGATTAACGCTTAAGCTACTTTTTATCCCGAAAAAATAGTGTTCCCGTGGGTTGAGGACGGAATTTCGATATATTTGTTACTTTTTTATACTCAAAGGTATGGGATGAGACTAGATTACATGCCTTGAGTGAGAATGAGACGGGATGGTAGGGATATAACGGGATGGGATGGAAAATTTCAAATAATGTTAATCACGCAGACGGAGTGTGCGGGCAGAAGCTAGTATGGACTTTATTCGACTTTCCGTCAGGTGTGGGTATTATTGTCACCTTTACTGTCAAAAATGTTGGCAAAACACCCTACCATTCGTTGGGTTGTTGCGTGGATCAGTATGCCTGGTTTTCCCTTTACTATGACATGTTTTCTTACAGTGCTTATCAAACACTTGCTCGTATTTGTCTCATTCTGTTACCACCACAGTTTACTAAACGCATACTTCATAAGAAAATAGATGATAGTCGTGTTTTTAGTAAAAAATCTCTAAAAATGAAAATGACCATCTGATAAGCTCACACTAAAGTAGCATCCATTCTAAAGGTCTACATTTTTATACAAATTAGGTCATTTTTAAATCGAATCGCGAATGGCAGCGATATCGCGGAAAATTATACTCAAGAATAATCGCACAGTTTTTAAGACTAAAAAATATATGGAGTAGCTTGTTTAACCTTACGTGTTTATATTTCGCATTTTTTGCACATTTTCCTCCGATTGAAAGCGATTTTTTATCGCTTTTTTTCAGTACAGTTTATGTAAGTGTCGAAACACCTCTCTCAGAGAACTGCGCTGTGTTTTTATAAGCATTGGTTTGCCTCGACTCTGGGTAAATAAATCTCATTGAAATCGGAACTGGGTCACGGATATTTAAGATTTTTTGATAATGTCTTGAGAGAAAATTAATTAACTTTTCTGGATTTACTGTACACCTACGAATGAAGACAAAAGAAGACACATTTATTTGATAGTAAATCACAACGAACTATAACGGTGAAGAAAAACATCGTAAGGAAACCTGCATACCACGGCGATTTGTAAAATTTTCCATGATATGTAAAGTCCACCAACCTGCACTAGGTCAGCGTGGTGGACTATATGGCCTAACGCCTCTCAATCGTTTACTCGTTTGTAGAGAAGGCCTGTGCTCTGCAGTGGGACGTATATGGGTAAATACAGAACGGTATAGAATATTTAACAGTTACATTTGACGGGATCTTTATGTTGTTCAAGATGATGATTATTTTTGGTATCCTATCCAACGTCATGTAAGCAATATAACAAAGAAAGTATTTAGCACGCGAAAAAATATATTTCACAAAAGAAAAAAGAAGAAAATTCCTCTCGGTCAATTTCTTGCGTCGTTTTGTTTCCACTGTAGCACTTTCCGAATCTACCTATTGTACTAACATTGATGCATTCACAGGTCGCAATTTGAAGTCATTATTTCTTTTATTATGATTACCAAGTTTTAATTTCATATCTTTTATTGCCATTTGATGCGACTAAAACTTAATTTGTATGCTAAATTATACCTCATGTTACTAATCTCGATAAAAATAATTTGTATATGTTAATGTGTAACATTATGTCACTAGCTACTAGCTGATCTCAATAAAAATAATTTGCATGTGTTTCTGTGCAATATTGTACCTACTCCGATTTATTGACCCCAATTAAACACATATTCATGTTTCTCTACAAAGTTATACCCCGACTTACTCAGATTACTTACGCGGTTATCGCTCGATTTCACTTACTGGAGTGTCACACGTACCTATCCATCTTAGATTTTTCAATGGTTTTGTATATAAACAGTCAATGAAACACTAATTAATAATATTTCATTATAATAGACGATGGGTCATAATCATCATTATTATCTTGAGTCTGAATCTACATAGTATAACGAAATCTACCTATTGTCTGATACCTTTTAGTTATATTCGATTGTTATCAGTTATTATTTCGCATATAAAATTAATAGATGTTAGGTCAAGAGTTTCTGTAACAAACATGCCGTCATCTCCAGCAATAAGTGTGTCCTATCGGCTTCGCTACTTCGAGCACATTCGCTGTAGTCTAGACTAGACTAGCTTTATGGGAAACAAATACATTCATAGCTATGCTATTTTTCGAACAATGCAGAAAAGTCTCGGAGATAATTTATGTCTCAGAGAAACAAAAAAAAGAAGACAGTTCGTCTTGCTGAGGAAGAATATTGGGCCGTTTCTTCTTTACAGCTACAGGACGTTCTAAAGCAGCGGTTGCTGTAATTAACGATTCAAAAGATATTTGAATTCTAATATTTTTTTTGAGGTATTTTATTTACTTGAACCGTAAACTTAAAGTTCATTATTAACTAATTCGATGAGTCGATCGGTGTATATGCTCTTAAGACATACAATCTACATACACTTGATTTGGTTACTTACAATCTGGACATTATACAAACAATAATGACTCACTTTACATCAAAAACCCAATATTATTACTTATTCAGAATACTTTGAATTGATTTCATATCTTTATTTACAATAATTGAATCATTATCGACTAGTAATTGTTCAGTAGATTAAATAATAATCAAAACATTATGAGTAATTCACCAACTGCTGTGTTTGACAAATGAATTGCTTCTACACCAGTTTTTGGTAGGTCTGTCTTCAGAATATCATGAACAGTGACGTGAAGACTCCTGCCCGTTACATTTGCGTCATTCGCTCTCTTATTTATAGTTATAATTCTTGCTACTCTATAAACCATAGCATGAGTGGGCCCTATTGGCAAAGATAGTACCACTGTCTCACGGAAATGTGAAAACCAACACAGCTGAGTCTACAAAGCTGAGGTATCGGGTTCGACTCCCAGATCGAGGGTCGGGCAAAGTGATAATGAGTTTTTCTATTCATTATCAGCCCGGAGTCAGGAATTTGTGCCCGATATGGCGATAGGCTCGCCTCCTATCACATCATGGGACGGAACATACGAGGCGAAATGGGGCTGTCCTGGTGGCGTCTCTGCCTACCCCTTCTGGTATAAAGGCGTGAGTTAATGTATGTTTGTAATAATATGCACCCTTTTCTCCCAGCCCTTCCACCTTCTAATCTCGTAAGGTTCATTTAGGATTTCACATGAAATTTCGAGTCGTGATGATCTTTGTCCATCAGTTCAAACAAATCTTGGCTAGTTGATATTGAGCTGTTTTAACGAGTCTCGTATTGTTTCAGTACAGAATATGGCACACGTTGGAGAAAGATCCGCTGTTCGCGCACAACCCAGTGACCCTGAGTGTGGAGGAACAGAAGAGGATCACGCAGCTGCAGCTCAGGAAGATAAACCAGCACAATTTCCACCCTAAAGACATGGCCACATCTAGTTATAGTAAACGGGTAAGTCGCCAAAAATAACAGTACATGTAGCACCAAACTACATTGAGCTGTAGTGGTGTAGTATACCACTAAATTTTAGGTCTTCACTAGAGCCCCTGCCTATCTTAACACGTGACTCACTAGTTAAAAAGGGTAGTCTTTCTTTAAAATAAGTCGCGTTTAAGGTCCATAAAGCACAGACCGTAAAAAAGCAATTCAGTAAGCCAGCATAAATTTATCAAATAGCATAGGATAATAAATAAATAAATAAATACACCCAACAGTCACATACATAGTCTGAACCCACACTAAGATCGAGTCTTGTGTCGTGAGTATCAGAAACTACGAGAGCCTTTTCGGTCTCACAAACACCCAGACCCGGAACAAATACCTGTGGATCACACAAACTTTTCTTTCAGTGCGGCGATCGAACCCGCGGCCTCTCGTTTCACAGGCGGCGTCTAACCAACTGCGCCACGGAGGCTGTCAAATAATGGTCATAATGGTCAATTGCACCTGGCTATTCAGATGTAGTGGTCACTTAGTCGTGCTTGTTTAAAATAAAACAAACGTCATGATGAGTTAACTTGGCAACGGATGACGACACATCTCCTTATCGCGACCTTATTTTTAGATATTTTAATTCAAATTAACCTTTTATTATTAGCAATGATACAAACCGATGTAAGTTTGACCTTGCTAACGTAAAATGGAACATTTGGCGAATAGTGTCGCGAAAAAGCATTGATTAAAAAATTACCACCTACTTTATTTCGGCGAGTAATAATATAATTCATTATTGGATTATTAATGAGTATAAAACAAAGCATTTGCAAAAATAATATTTGTTTTATAATCAGGATAATCCAGTTTGATTATTGTCGTTAACAATTGGAACAATACAGCATAGATTACTATCTTTCGTCGTAATGGTGTACATTGTGGGAGCTTGCTTGATATTGAATGTACGTTGCACTTGGTGGACTATATGGTCTAACCCCTCTCAATCCTGCTCTCGATTGTAGAGGAGGCTCGTGCCCTGCAGTGGGACGTATATGTGCTGATACAGTTCAGTACAGTTGCACTGGCCGATCCCAGAATGCGAGATACTTGTGGTACATGCATCTTGTGTTAAAATTTGGCGGTAGATACCCAGGCGGAAGCACATATCCTGCCAGTAACGTCGGTTTAAGATACAATAAATCCATAATGGCGACTGAGTGTTTTGATGTTTCGTGAATAACTTTGAGAATTAAAAAGTGTAATTTTATATAATTACTTGCTGTAGTCCTTCGGATACCGGTTATTTCTACTATATTATTATTGTTATTTCATTGCAATTCGTGCTTTGTGTAATTTACATATTTTTTCTGTTTTGTGTTCATGTTGTATTTATATTATTTTATATATTTTTTCATTACTTAGTCATTCGTGTATGCTGTGAATTAGGTACGAATAAATTATTACATTTTATATTGATATTAATCTGTATCGTGGTTGAGGTTTATTAACCTGAGGTTTACCTGTAAAAAAAAGCTAACTTCGACAATTATCTTTAGGCGGTACTAACATTGCTAGATGCAGGTCGCTTTTATGGAAATCTTTGAGAAGCCTGTATGCAGCACTAATCATCCTGTGGCTGTTGAAAAAGATAAAGAAACAAGTATTTATCGGTTCTAAAATGTTCGTCACAACAGTTAATCAGCAAATTCTGGTGGTAGGTCTCTCATATGTGCGAGACTGCCTGGGTAGGTACCACCGCAATGTCTATTTCTCCCGCCAAACAGCAGTGTAAATGCACTGTTGTGTTCCGGTTTGAAGGACATTGTAGCCAGAGTAACTACTGGACATATTGAGACTTAACATCTTATGTCTCAGGATGGCGAGCGCAGTGGAATGCCAAGCATTGCCTTGTAACTCATGGTGTTGTTTGGTATTGCTACTGTCCATGAGCGGTCGTATCACTTACCATCAGGCGAATGGCAGGCTCGTCTCGTCATTAATTTCAATAAAAAAAAAACACCATGGTTATTTTGTAAGGCAGTGCTCTACAGTATCACAGCTGTTAAGTCTCCATTGGTAGCAGCAGGGCTTTGCCACTGCTACCTTTACTAGCTTTTATTTATATATAATATTTTGTCAACAGACACGCACAGTGATGACAATAAACGAGGCGATCCAGTCGCTGAACCCGAGCGTCTCAGTCAAGATGGCAATTGGAATGTATTTGTTCTCAAACGCACTGCTCTCGCTCGGCACTGAGAGGCATTTAAAGTTTTATGAAGCTACATTTGTGAATAGAGAAGTAAGTATATAAAGTATTTATTTACCTTATAATATTGTGAATATAAATTAGCGTATGTAAGTTGCATATATCCAGTAGCCCAAAATAATATAACATCAACACAGTAAGATTCGTCTCGTATCATCGCAGAGTTGAAACTCAACTATTCCAAAAGTTAACAAAGCAATACCCTTTTCTCTACAATGTAATGCACAAATTCCTATCACGATAAAACAATAGATTTTCGAATTCCCGCCGATTCTACGTAATACTCGCGTCTACAAGCGTCTAGCGCTCTTTATCTCGATAGAAGTATGTGGATTACTTTTATTATACTCGCAAAGTAGATAAATTAATAATTTAATATGTTATCTTTAAACAGCTATTGGCGTACATATTTATTTATTTAATAATGGTTTCTTAGATTTACGCGAATGTTACACATTGAAATAAAACTATTTTTACGGATTTTATCGCGATATGGTTTAATTTTTACATTTTTTAACTTCCCGACGTTTCGATTGCTTTTCAGCTTTCGTGGTCACGCCCGTTCCGCCCCGTGATAAATTAAATAAATAAAAAAGTGATAAATTAAACCAAATCGCGATAAAATCCGTTAAAAATAGTTTTATTTCAATATATATTTATTGTCTGATATACGTGTTTCTAATAGTTATTGGCGAGTTTCGCTCTGACGGAGATCTCGCACGGGTCGGACGCGCGGCTGATGCGCACGACGGCGACGTACGACCCCGCGCACAGACAGTTCGTACTACACACGCCCGATTTCGAGGCGGCTAAATGCTGGGTTGGTAATCTAGGTAAACTTTTGTGTGACATTTTTAATTTGGAATATATTCTGGTATAATTTATTATACAAAACATAACACATATTTATAATCGCTTTGCATGTATGACTGTTTGTGTGACTGGGCTTACTCAAGGAGTCTTAATCCGATTTAATTATATTTTTAGCATGATAAATAACCTCAGCTATTAGTGGAGTTATGTGTGTATTGATAGTCAATCACCACGCACTTTAACGGTGAAGGAAAACATCGTGAGGAAACCTGTATACCGTAGCGATTTTAAAGAATTTCTACGGTATGTAGTCCGCCAACCCGCACTAGGCCAGCGTGGTGGACTATATGGCCTAACCACTCTCAATCGATTCTCTCGATTGTAGAGTAGGCCTGTGCCCTGCAGTGGGACGTATATGGGCTGATATAGATAGATAGATTAGTGGTTTGTCGGTCATGTTTGCTGTTGCTAGGTCACAGAATATTTCAGTGCGCTAGATCATCGATGTCGCGTATTTGTCTTAGCACAGACAATGTTAATCAAGCGTCTCTCATGAAAAACCATACTGAGAGATAAATACACAAAAATATAAGTATATTAATTGCGTGGATCCTCTCCTTTTTTAGAAGTCCGCTAAAAGTACTAATATTCTGACATTTATGGAGGCTTTACAAAAATTATGCACATGCACAACTAAGGTGTGGTAAGTATGTAGATAAATCTAATTTGTGTGAAACAATATTAAATCCTAATTTCGTTAGCAATTGAGTTAGCAGCTGCCCGTTTTGGAATTTAATAAAGGATTTGAGAGTGATGTGGTTTCGTGCATGTGACTTTGCCTGTGTGTGTTTAAACTAGTTGCTGTTTAGTGTTAAAGTTAATTGTTATAACTTTGATCCAATTAAAATGTTTTTTTAAGTCTCACGATCGTTGTTTGACGATTAACTGGTATAAAAAAATACAAATGCCTCTCAACGTTGCCACATTGACGGAATTAGAAAAATCACCTGAATTCTGTAACAATTAAAATTATTTTTTTGCATGGGTATAAATGGAAGAAAAATAGCGACTATCGTAGATAAGTTGTGAACTATGAAACCTGTCATAGTTGTCAACCCAGGTGCGTCGCATCTCTGGATCTCTATAATATATCCGCTTTCGAGGAGGCTGACATTGTAATACTTTTTCTGTCAGTACATTGCATCGCTGTATAAGGCCCTGCGCAGACGACAGACTATCCGTGACGCACTTTTTAGTCTGTGAAAATAGAACCTATGCAATTATATGCAGTAACGCACACGACGCGCAAAAAGTCCGGCGCACAAAAAATCCGTGTAATTCGGGCAGATCGCACCGCGCCGCGGCGCGCCGCTCCGCACAAAAAGTGTGTGAAAAAAATTGAACGTTTGCTTCAACGCGCGCTAACGCAGACGGCGCACTCTTTAGTCGGCAATCTGCATTTGCTAGGGGTGGGTGGACGTAACGCACGCGAACTATTATCATGGCGCCAGAGATCGATGTAACTATGTTAATTCAAGAAATACAAAACAGACCAGCAATTTATGATACTTCTAAGGCAGAATATCATGATAGACATTTAAAAAGAAAAATGTGGGAAGAAGTGTGCTGTAATGTTTATTTGTCCCTTCAGTAATCTTTCCGAAAGTATAGGATGTACCCAAAATTCTCTATTTCTTCTTCTTTTTCTATACTTCATGTACAAAATAATACTTCGCGATCTCTGCACGATTTTCATAGCGTCTACGTCCCTACAGCTCTGCCGACAAAATGATCGAAGATGTGCGTCGTGTGCGTTGAGTCGGTGAAAAATCCGCGACCGACTTTTTGCGCGCCATGCAGACTTTTTGTGCGCCGCAGACTCGATCGCACAAAAAGTGTGCCGTCTGTGCAGGGCCTAAAAAAGTTTGAAAGTGAGTGTCAACTCCGCATGTCACTTCTTATCACATATATACATAAACTCACGCCTTTTTCCCATAAAGGGTAGGCAGAGGTGCTACCAGGACACCAACATTTCGCCTTGTACGTTCCGTCCCACGATGTGACAGGGTGTCCGATGATGTACCTATCACCATATCGGGCACAAGTTCCTGACTCCGGGCTGATAATGAATAGAAAAATGCAATATTACTTTCCGACCCGGGATTCGAACCTGAGCTCTCAGCTTTGTAATCGTACCGTAGTGCAACTACGCCTCCGGCAGTCACATCTTATTTGACCACAAACAATTAACACGAGCATCAAAGATTCATAGCTACATACTACACATACAGAACAATAGGTATATTACCTGTGTTAACAATATGATATATTTATTTGTTTACCTTAGCATTTTTGTATACATCTATTGACTGTGTTTGTAATCTACGCGCAAGTAATGTTGCTTCTGAACTACAGTTGCCGGGTTTGAGTTCCGATTTAGGGAGTCGTTTGTGTAATATTTTTGGTTATTCGCCTCTTCTTGCATGATTTCGGCCTTCAGGGCAATCTTTTGAGTATTTTAACCAATCGAAATTGACAGCCTCCGTGGCGCTGTTGGTTAGACGCCGCCTGTGAAACGAGTGGCCGCGGGTTCGATCCCCGACACAAATATTTGTGTGATCCAGAGGTATTTGTTTCATGTCTGGGTGTTTTTGAGACCGAAAGTCTCTGTTAGTTCCTGGTACATACGACACGAGACTCGATCGTAGTGTGGGGTCAGGACTATGTATGTGACTGTTGGGTGTATTATAATAAAGTCACGTTAACACGGGGTATACGATATAAGCGAATAGCGATCACCAAAAATATCACAAAAGTGGAACATGCATTGACTGCACCCGTTACATTACTATTATGTCATTCCCATTACATGCTAAAATACTCATTAACAAAACAATGCAAATTCTTAACCCAGACGTGTACAATAATTAGACATTCTCAAAGTCACACCAGGCATAATTGCTGTCATTAAAATGCATTCCATTGACATACTTGACCTGCAAAAAACTGTTCCTGACAAAAAAAGATCTAAAATACCTAAAGTACTAAATTTTTTCCAGGTCGCACTTGCACGCACACACTGCTGTTCGCCCAGCTGATAATGCCTGATGGCACCAACCATGGTCTGCACGCGTTCTTGGTGCCCATCAGAGATCCAGCCACCTTGGAGACGTATCCTGGACTCATCGTGGGTGATATGGGCGAGAAGATCGGGGTTAATGGCATCGATAATGGGTAAGTTCAGTCTCCGTGCCGCAGTTGGTTAGACGCCGGCTGTGAAACGCGAAATTTTTAGTTGCATTGTGCCTGAAGTCACTAATACTACCACCTGGCTTCGTTTTCGCAGTCTTGTTATACCCTGTATAAGTAAGAAATACGCTAAACAACAATGTACATCGATTATATCTGATATATTCTCTTGTTTAGTAACCGCAGGAATGATCGTAGCTCGCCTTCCGCTCGCTGTACTATTAATTACTACTGGTAGGTCTCTCTTAAGTAAGAGGCCACCTGGGTAGGTACCACCGCAATGTCTATTTCTCCCGCCAAACAGCAGTGTAAAAGCACTGTTGTGTTCCAGTTTGAAGGACATTGCAGCCAGAGTAACTACTAAACATACCTAATGAGACTTAACATCTTCTCTCTCAGGATGGCGAGCGCAGTGGAATTCCAAGCCTTGCTTTGTAATTCATGGTTTGGTTTTGCTACAGTTCATGAGCGGTCGTATCGCTTAACAGGCGAACGGCATGCTCGTCTACATTCACCGCAATACGAAAATTCATGCAAATTGCATAATTATTATTTCTTGATTCTAAACACGAAATAACAATGGGTTCCAAAAATAGATTGTAGATGACGCACACGTGGATTTCAAATAAATTAGTGATTAGGTCCTTTAAGCGAAGCTAACAGTTTATTGGGACGGCATAATTGTGTAGAATTGCGAAAAGGTAACCGTTATTCGATACAATAGGTACTCAATCTGGTATGTGGATGGTACTGCAATTACCTCAGATGCACTGTCATTGTTTGCCATGCCAGTAAGAAAACCAGGTATGGTAGCTGCAAAATAATTAGTTCGCTCTAAAGTCGACACGTAGGTGTGTGTGGGGGGGAGGGAGGAGGGGGGGGGGGGGTGGATCCTTAATAACCGAATTTGTTCATACTGCAGCAGTATAGAATTGAATGTATAGATTTTTTATTAAAATTTTTATAAAAATTAAATCGTCTTCAAAGCTCTTTCTCCACCGCGTGTATTGCAAACCGATTTTTTTCATTTTATACGTAATTGGATCGGAATTCGGAAGGAATAAAAGATACGCTTTAAAAATATAAACATGTTTTATGTAAAATAATCTGGTACCATATAAATATAAATAGGTTAACTGGTTAATATTGTAATTGAAATACCGGTTTTTATATTCCAATTACAAAGAATTAACTTATTCCAATTGTTATTTACTTACGGGCTTCGTCTGGGTGCAAATTATAGTTTTTGAATCCGGTCTACGTCAAAAACATAATATTTCGTGTACTAACTGTTTTATATTTAAACTCAATGTGACCGACGTTTTTTTCCTGTCACGTCCCGTTATATCTCGTCTCATTCTGTCCCAAGACGAAAAGCATGAAATCCTGCCCTTTTTTTTTTTTTTTTTTTTTTTTTTTTTTTTTTTTTTTTTTTTTTTTTTTTTTTTGGTATCGGGTTGGAAAATCCTCATGGATATCCTCCGCCCGGGGGAGGCGCGGAGGGGACTGTCAGACTCTTACTGACTAAAAACCAACCCGTGTTCCTCTCGTACCCGTGTGTCGGAGGGTCGGGTATCGCCGAAGCATTCGTCGCAACCCCCCGACGGGTATTGGCCCGCCATAGTCGGGCGGGCCCCGTCACCCACTGCGGCCGTCACCCCGGCCGCAGGACTCCACTACGAGGCGCGCGCGGAACACGACGCCGCCGCCTCAAGGCCTGCTGCTGGTCGGACGACAAGACGCCCCGAGTCTGTCGTCCGCAGGCCGCGCCCTACGGTGGCCGAAAATCTGCCACCCTACGACGCCCAGTGCGTCTGCTGCGGGAGGGGAGAGAGGAGGCAGCCTCTCTCTCCCTTTCCGCCACCTCCTTTGCAAGCATCACGAACTCGCAGAAGGTGGCGACAGCTCTCCATCCTGACTTGCTCCCGACCATTGTAGCCACAACAGCCGAGAGCGAGAGGTTTCCCGCAGCACCTACGGCCGCGACCAAATGAAATCCTGCCCTCTCCTGTCCTCTCCTGTCCCATGCTATCCATTATAGTTTGAAAAAGGAGCAAATATGAAAATTTGAATTCGTCATCCCACGGGAACACTACATTTTTCGGGATAACAAGTAGCCTATGTGTTAATCCAAGGTGTCAGCTACCCCTCTACCAAATTTCATCAAAATCGGTCCAGTCGTTTTTACGTGAAAGAGTAACAAAAATCCATATATCCATACATACAATCTTTCGCAATTATAATATTAGTAAGAATGTTACACGCATAATTATATTCTTGTGTATTTGAATTGCTTCATCAATGCCATCTAAAAGAGAGCTTAAAGATTGCTCTTCTCGATACCATATTCGCTTGAAATAAATTTCCTTCTTTCTTGAGATCCACAACAATTTTTGGACTCCGAAGATACGTCGTGCGTCGTGCGTTAATATCAACGATTATTATTACCGTAATAAAGTATTTTCTATTTAATCCTCTAAGTCGTAAATTATTTAAAGAAATCTTCGGCCTTCGGCGGCCTAAAGATTTCATGAATATACTTTGATAACGTTAAGCCATTTTAATACCAATATTACATGTTTTATTAATGTGTTACAAAATGATCTTGTTTGCCAAAAACGTCCTTGGTAGTACAACCGTAGAAGTATTTCAAATTCATTTAAATAATTAATTGGTGACATTCAAGTGACATTCTCGTGTTAATTTTATTTGGTAACTTCATAAAGATTCTATGGCTTTAACCGAAAGCCTTTAGGCATGGAAATTGCTTAAAGCAACGAAACTATGTCAGCCAATTTAGAAACAAATTAAAAAGTATAATATTGTGTCTAAGGAATTGAGATTAGGAATATCGCAATGAAGATATTTAATATAGTGTGGCAATATTGGTAAAATAATTCTTTTAGTTAATTAGGCCGTGCGTCCGCATCGTGACTGTTATCAGACGCAGTACACAATATTTTTTTACAAATGGAAACTGAGGCGAGGTGTGAAAAGACTCCGACGAATTGAGAATCTCCTCCTATTTTAAAGTTGGTTAGTAATTTATCTCTATAAATTATTTCCCGGATGCGCGCATATCCATCCGAAACAGGTTAAAACAAGCTGGCGTCCCTAAGAGACTCGCCTAGCTTCATTGGTCGGGGTCCACTCTTTGCGTAGATATATGGGGGGAAAGTGTTTACTCATATGCTGGATCTATGCAAAATAAGGTTTCATCGTCGCGTAATACCGCCGGATCATACTTACTTTGGGCGAAGCCCTACTCTTTTATAGTTAAGAATCTAGATTTATTATTTATTAATACAATACTGCCTCGGTGACGTAGTTGTACTACGGTACGAGTACAAAGCTGAGGTCTCGGGTTCGGATCCCGGATCGGGCGAAGTTATATTGGATTTTTCTATTCATTATCAGCCCGGAGTCAGACATTTTTGCCCGATATGGCGATAGGCTCGCCTCCTCACATCGTGCGATGGAACATGCAAGGCGAAATGTCGGTGTCCTGGTGACGCCTCCGCCTACCCCTTCTGGGATAAAGGCGTGAGTTTATGTATGTGATATAATAGTCCCGGCTAACACTGAGTAATCGCGGTGTATCGGAACATTTGAAGTACCAACGTCGAGCGATATCTTATCGTTCGACATGTGTGAATAGTGTTGTGGCAATTTAAATCGTGTTCACTGTCACTAATGAAATTCTTATCGTGCTATTATAGATCAATTCATCACTCAATGAACAGCATGTGTGGCTTAGCTGCTGTGTCTGTTGCGAAAAGAGACGTCACGCCTTCGATTTCCGTACCGATACTTTTTTCATTTACATGTATTTGTTCTGCCTGAGAATAATTTTTAACTAACAAAGACAATTGCGGATGATACTGCAAAATAAATAATAAATAAATACACCCAAAAGTCACATACATAGTCCTGACACCACACTAAGATCGAGTCTTGTGTCGTTATCAGGAACTACAAGAGACTTTTCGGTCTCACACATACCTATACCCGAAACAAATAGCTGTAGATCACACAAACATTTGTTGCGGTGCGGGGACCGAACCCGCGGCCTCTCGTTTCAGCCGGCGTCTTACCATCTGCGCCTCGGAAGCTGTCAAAATCCTTTTTTAATTTTTTTACTTACATATAATGAACAGCCGTGCAATACGATCGACTGTGTCCATAATGTAGGCTTTACGTCGCCATTCCGTTTAAGAATGTTATCAAGTGAGTAGAATTCGTACATTACGTAAAGAGAGATATTGATATTATCGACCTTGCTGATTGTCAGTGCACACGCAATTCCGATAATCGTCGGCGATAAGATACAGCCGAATAAAACTGCGAATTGACTCATTTTGCTCCAGCACATGGGTAAATAACCTAAAAAGCTGTTTGTATATAAGGACCTACTTTTTAATATTGGAGTAACAAATGCAGTGCAATCTACATATGGTGTTTGCCGGTGGAAAATGATTGCGTCTTGCTGGTCGAAATTATTATGATACCTTGGTCGAATTGGGATACGCAAAGGTTAAATCCGAAATGCGGGACATACTATTACAGCCTCCGTGGCGCACTTGGTAAGACACCAGCTGTGAAACAAAAGGCCTCGGGTCCGATCCCGTACTGAGGCAAATGTTTGTGAGGCGCACAAATATTTATTAAATATGTATTTATGCTGTGAGTTTTTGGGTTTAAATAAACAATAAAATTGTGGTACAAATAAAAAATAAATAAAATTATAGAAATATTATCGTGTTTCGTGTTACATTTGTGTGTCTATTTATAGCCATAATGGGTGTATAATATTAGTGCATAAATATTGTATATCGTTAATTTTTAGTTAGGCATCATGTATTTATAATTTGTTACGTTAACGCTATTTCCAATTTATTGCCGTGTGTCATGAATTGACGTTATTTCTTATCAGTAACATTACTATACCGAGTCATGTAATTGGTATACACATACCTTTGATATTAGCTAATTTTATTTATTTAAATCTTTATTGTACACAGTAAAATAACATACAGAAACAAAAAAACAAAAAAAAAGCAGTACAAATGGCGGTCTTATCGCATAAAGCAATGTCTTACAGACAACCATGGCATGGATTTAAAAGAAGGAGATAGAAATTTTCCAAATTTTTCACACATAAATACGAAAGCAATATAGTCTGTTTGTTTCATTATTAAAGAACTAAATAGATTATGATTAATTTTCACGAAGATATAGTTTGTGCTTTATAGAAGGACACTGAGTACTTATACTGCTACCAAAAAGAATATAAAACACTACGTTAAGAGACGGGACTCCATAGAAAATATTTTTATCAATTTGCATGGCATTCTATTACCAACATTAGCCAGTATCGTCTGTCATTGCGTCAAAAGTCAAAAGTGCCAACCTAACAGAGCCAATAGTGCTGGACTGGGTGTAGTGCGCCTGCTTTTATCGATATCGATAAAATGTACGAAATCTTAATGAAGGCTTACATAATGTTTTTTAAATCTAATTATTATGGGTTACAAGACTCCACATTACAAGCACAACATTCTACATTGGAGACAGTCCTAATACAATGTTATGCTTTAATGTGGACCAGATTTAACAAAAAACAACTTTTAATAAATGTTTTATTATTTTTCAATTCTCTAAGTATAAAAAAATATATTTTTTGGAAATAATCTGTCAAAAAGTAATTTATTTATTACGATGCCTCGTTGCTGCGCTTTTTTGGTACTATCTGCAGTTGGTTCCTCAGCCTCAGATTAAGGTTTTTTGATGGTACTGCAGATTTCTTAAGCTGATTTTGTTTCCTATTAAAATATGTCGTCTCAAAGTGGTTTCCACATACATACTTTAAAGTATGTAGTTTTTCAATTGGAACATACATATATTAAATCTTCTTTAACCACAACTTTTACCCACTGCTTAAATCTGTAAAACAATACAGAATAAACAGTTCTTTTGATTCAACGTTTTTAGGATAGGTACCTCAGACAGATATTCATAGCTACGATTACATAATATGATTAAATTGGGAAAAGAATTGATATTATGTACACTTTTTTGGTGAAATAAATAATGATGTATATATTTATTGCCTCACATTACGCAAAAACCTACGCTAAAACGGGTCGGCAAGGAAAGAACTAAAAATTTGGGATATGTTTTAAAACCAATTATTTGTTATAGTTATCGACAATCGTAGTATGTACATCACTATTTTATAGCAAACAAATATAATTTTCAAATTTGGGCTTTATACAATCTGCTGTCCCTACATAGGGGAAAATAATAACTAGGTAATTTGCTTACCGAGCTTCGTTCAAATGAAATTTAGCCATAAACTTCCTTTTTTCTTGATTTTTCCGACTAACACGATCTCCACAAATGTCACATGTTAAAAACCGTGTTGACAGCTGCACTCAGAAGGAGAAAGCGCACCGAAGGAATGCAATAGCAATAATCCGCCATTATTTGCCACGCAAACTCCATAGAAAAGATTTTTTGTTCTTAGTTTCATCAGACTGACTGCTACATGCGATAACCTATGCAGTGAAAGAGGGGTCGAAAAGTTTTGTAAGGAATTTCTGCATAGTCCTTTCTTAACTTTTCACTAATAGTTGTTCAAAAATTATTTTGAAAATTCTACATTTGTCTTATCTACTTACTTTATATGGTAAATCGATCTGTGAATATCAGCTAAATATTGTGATCATAGCTGACTTTGTAAACTTCTATTACTGGCGCGCATAGTAAATTGTATTGTTAGACATAACCTCTATTGTTATCAACAATATGCTATATCACTATTCACCTGGTGAATAAGTTACAATAATAAATAAACATACATACATAAACTCACGCCTTTTTCCCAGAAGGGGTAGGCAGAGGTGCTGGCCACATTTCGCCTTGTACGTTCCGTCTCACGATTGTAATCACGGGATTTGACTTGAAAAATGTGTCGGGATCCCGGGATCCCGGTACTTGGAATCCCGGGATCGATACCCCTAGTTCCCTTCCACGATGTGATACGGGGTGAGTCTATCGCCCTATCGGGCACAAAGTCCTGACTCCAGGCTGATAATAAATAGACAAATCCAAAATCACTTTTCCCGACCCGGGATTCAAACCCGAGACCTCAGCTTTGTAATCGTACTGTAGTACAACTACGCCACCGAGGCAGTCAATGTAAAGTAAATAAACATAATATACTGGTGCATCAGTTTGTAGTGCTGTCTAAATAATGCACTTTCATTCAAGTTGTGATTATCTTTTCTTTATTAGCGCTATTATACCTACTGCAAGGCTGCGCCCACGATGGCAGCGGGGCGGCATCGGCAGCGCGGGTAGCGGGGCGCGGTTCTCAGGCCTCAACCGCGCCATCTGCCATCGTGGGCGCAGCCTAACTGAATTCTAATGTACATTGGACGACCTCGGAACACTTACATGATCTTGTATGAGTTATACAACTTATCTACGTTGATCACTATCCGGATGAAAAAATATTCTACAACTCCCAATAAATAAGTTTGGGTTTTGTATGGGCGGCTAAGGATATCCTACTACTCCCAAAAATAAGTGAGTTTTCCTTATACTTATATTTTGTATTTTGATTTCAGGTTCATTATGTTCAACCAGTACAGGATACCTCGAGAGAATCTGCTGAACAGAACGGCTGACGTCACAGAAGATGGAGTGTATGAGAGCTCCTTCTCAGATCCTTCTAGAATATTAGGGGCGGCACTAGAGAATCTTTCCGCTGGTAAGAATGTCAAATTATCATTTTTATTTATACGTCGCTCCTAGACTATGGTGCTAAAGAATTCAAGTTCAATAAAACAGTTTTTAAAATTACTTACCAATATCACCGATAAAGTCCAATTTTTTACCCATTAGTTTTAGAGGCCGATAAGTGTTGTGAACGTGTTTATAACTGTCTGAACACTTCATAGTTTAAAACTATACAGACTACTAGATGTATCGAATTATGCAGTATGTTTCAAATAAAACGGAAGCTGTAGTAATCTCCATCAATGCCTTATCTGCCTAAAAAGGCAGGGTATATAAAAATATACCCTGAATACCGCTTTAAATATCATATAGTTACGGCTGATTCCTCAAAAGAAATTAAATGAAGGCATTTGTCACTCCTCTTTAGTAACTCCGTGTAACAATCCTAACAAAATCTTCACAACGGTTGCAGGTCGTATCGGCATAATGCAGGAGAGTTGCCACTCGATCGCGAGCGCGGTCGCCATCGCGGTTCGCTACGCCGCCACACGCACGCAGTTCGGCGAGCGAAGTCAGGAGATACCGCTCATCGAGTACCAGCTGCATGTCAGTTGGTTTGTTTTCTCACTTACACCTTTAGAATTCCTAGCAAGTTGGCTATGGGGCTAATATAATGAATTGTCCATCTGATATGGGTGTATGTGGGTAAACACGCCGCGTGTGTTATAGCACATGCGCTGCGCATGAATTACAGACAAGGCGTGTGTGTCCCGCAGTCGTCGCGTTAAGGAAATAATTTCTCATAATATTTCTACCGTTCGATATTGCCCTTTCGACATACAATTTCTAAAGTAAAGTGGTATCAAATATAAAAAAATCGACAAAGCACTTAAAGTGTCGAAATGAAAACGCCGGCCCAATAGTTGCCTGTAAAAAGACGATAACGTTGCATTTAATTATATTTTCTAGTCAGATGAAGAAGAATTTAATTCTTATCCAAGATTAAAATGTAGAGTCGACAATTCCTACCATTAGCACTAAAAAGTCGATAAACTTAGTATGAAATATCGATTATAATTGTTCTCCACAGCAATGGCGGTTATTCGGCTACGTGGCGGCAGCGGTGGTGTTCCGGATGTTCGTGGAGAACTTCACTCGCGTGTACCTTAATATTGTGGAGAAATCCAATGCCGGCATGAAAGTCGATAACTTGGTAAGTTGATTTACTTTACATTACTTATTCATAGTTGTGTTTTGAAATATTGCATGTTTATGTAAAGTCCAAGATCTTAATTTGTGTTCTTGTTAGAATGTACAAAGTTATTTATTTAGATAATGTTTGAATACTAAAAATACGAATATTCCTAAACAATTGATTTGAGATGGTAGTAGCGGTATAGACATGTGATTGACGTGCTTGTCCCTGGTAGAGTGAGGCGGTTTCAGAGATCCACGCGATGGTGTCGTGCTGCAAGCCGCTGCTCACGTGGAGCGTGCTGGCCGCCGCGCAGCAGTGCCGCGAGGCGTGCGGGGGACACGGCTTCCTTAAGGTTACTATATATTTTCTATATTAGGATGCTAATTGGCTACAGAGCTGGTGGTGGTAAATGCAGAACAGTCCAAATTGACAATTCACCGGTTTAATTTACGTTAGTCTATTATACTGGCCTGAGCAAAATCAGGAATATACACGCTGGATTAAAAACGTGACGTATTTGGTTGAGTCATTATAATGAGAATGCTTTGCAATGGTCCTGTATTGAGGCGGATATGGATATCCAATAAAATGTATTAACTAATTAAATCATCTAAAGGCTCGAAGAACCAGAATCTAGAACACTTAAATCTACAGTTTAATTATTTGATAGTGAAAGCAGGAAACACAACACAGATAACTTTTACCCGTCGACATTTTCTCCCCAACAAGACACAGCACTAACACTATAACCTAGTCTTATAAAACCTATTATTTTCAGTGTGCCAACCTAGGCGACATCCGCAGCAACCACGAGCCGACAGTCACCTACGAGGGCGATAACAACGTGTTATCACAACAGGCTGGTAACTGGCTACTGCGTCAGTACTCCGCCGGGCAAGTGGACTCGCCGCTCGGCACTGTGCTGTTCCTGACCAGGGCGGAGGATATAACGCGGCAGAGATTCACGTGTAGCAGTACGGAGCAAATCAAGAGTAGGGAATGTGAGTACCACTATTGATATTGTAGTCTGCTGGACTTTTAGAATTCTATAATTGCAGTTAGTATCGATTAAAAACTTCAATGACTGTTCAGTGTTGTCGATAAAATTTGCGTGAACGTATCGAAAATTGCATTTGCGGTAACGAGGTATTATAGCGTCGAGAACTGACGGTTGATAAGTCTATAGAAAAAGTACAGGCAAGCACAACGTTAAACTTCTATGGAATTGGTTGATAAAGATGGTTTGATGTTGAAATCGTTGAGTGTAAGTCTTATTAGTATTTTAGCAGTGGTTGATAATACTAACTTAGTCGTATCTCTTTTATTACAGTCATTACCTCAACATACGAATGGCTACTTTGCTACCTGTTAAAAGAAACAAACCAAAAATACGAAGCCGAACTAGCGAAAGGCCTATCAAAATTCGAGGCGAGAGCCAAATCACAAGTCTACAAATGGAAGACGTTAACCAAAGTGTACGCGGAATACATAGTCATAATGTTTTTCCTCCAATCTATGGACAAGAAAGAGAAGGAGCTACAGCCTGTGTTAAGTAAACTGTTCAGTTTATATGGGCTGTGGTCACTGGATAGTCATTTGGTGGAGTTGTATCAAGGAGGGTTCGCGAGGGGTGAGGAGTGCGCGAGGCTACTGAGGGATGCTGTGCTGGAACTGTGCGCTGATCTCAAAGGAGATATCGTCAGTGTGGTGGACGCGCTCGCGCCTACCGACTTTGTGTTGAACTCCGTGCTCGGCAAAAGCGATGGAAATGTAAGTATGATTTATTAAAGAATGTGTGATAGAGTTCTAACAGAAAGTAAATACTGACATCTTTAATCGATAAAGAACATCTAATATAATCGATATTTTTATTCCAGTTATACCAAAATCTCCAAAAGGCACTATTCAGTCATCCAGGCGCGTTCGAGCGTGCCTCCTGGTGGCAGCAGGTCGTCAGTATACCCTCCTCCAAGCTATAACCAATATAACTAGCGCAATTAACTTGTTGTACGTATAACTTATTGTTTGACCATAAGATGTCGAGCGCGGGAACATGACTATCATGTAGTTTGCGTTTGTGTCCGAATATTGAAATATTATAATTATCGAATATTTTAGTGATGTAATGATTCTTGTGTATCGATAACCAAAGACTGGATTAAGCATTTATCGATCGTGTTTACTTCATTCGTGGTGTTGTTCTTGGGTATCGATACTTAAACAACTTTTTCTTAGAGGTTCAGTGAACACTTTGAACGGGTTTTGGATTAGAAAAATACAATTCTTTAAGTATATTTCCTACACTGGTGATTTGTTGCAACATAACTGTTATTTTGTTTTGATTTAAATGTGGTATAAAACAGGTACAAGGAAATAACAGGGCATAAACGTAAACGGTGGTAAGACATTGTTAGTCCGAGCCTAAGTTGATGTTTAGACTATACTTATGTGTATTTGAATGTTTGTTGTTGTATAGCGGTTCTCATCTCGGTAGAAGTCTGTTTATCTAGACGTACTAGATGTGGCCATGTATTAGTAATATTAAATTATATAAAGAAGTAGGGCATGTAAATTGCTATATACATGTGTCAACGTTGTATAATAAGCCTACACTGGGCGTTATACGATTCGAATAAAATTATCGATAAAATGTTATAATCATATTATAGTACTATTTGATATTTTATGTACTAAATTTAATCCTACAGGATTGTTTTTATTTTCGATAATCATTTACTAATTAATCGATTTAATATAATCGATATCGGTATTTACTAAATTAGGAATTATTATATTACTCGATATGGAAATCTTAATAAATTTTAACAATAAATGAAAGCTTATGTCCAAAAACACATTGTAATGTGTGCTAAGTTATTCATACAAATGTTTAGTTAATTCGTGAGAGATTTTTATTTTAAGTTTATTGTTTAAGGCACCAAGTTACGTACATGCATAAGTCAGGAAGTTCCATAATTTAAACTAAGTAATTAGTGGCAATAGTATTATAAATCATACCACCTTAAGGGCTAGTAGTAGTGTAGGGCCATTAGGCGTGTTTTCCCAGAACAGGACATTTATGCAAATATTTTAATACATTCGTGAATCAAATAAAATTTTGGGATGAGAGTTATGTTCGTTGTGATGATGGGGTTTTTATCACACGATAGGATGGAAATCCCGATGATATGGGTCACATAAAACCAATTAAGATATTCAAAGATTCTATAACATTTTAAATGGATATAAACCGCGTTTTCAAAAATAATCAACTCGACCCTACATATCCACAAGAAAACTTCGCAAAGTATAAAAGCATTTTATTCAATGGTTTATGCATTTACTTGCATTTGTGTTTAAATGTGTTGATATTTTAAATTAAAATTATATTTATTTATTTTTTACAGTACAATACTACCAATTTTAACAGCAAATATTCAAAGTTGAAATTATTTAATTTTGCTTATCACATTTGTCCATGGCTTCATATCAATCCATCCAAAAATATCGACGTTAATAAAAGGTTTCGATAAGCAATGATGGAAAACGGGAATGAAACTTCATCTTTTTTAAGTTTTTTTGCATAGGTGAAGAAAAAGAATCAAGTAGCTTAACATTTCAGGATTCTAAATATTTTTTCCACGTAAAGAAGTAAATGGTAAGAGGAAAGGGGAAAAGGCTGGATGTTTGACATCCTCTTTGAATATTAAATGATTTTGTTGAGTTGAATTCCATTGAATAGTATCGATGACACTGCCAGAGACAAGGAATGGCGACTTAATTTTTATTCCAATTAAATCGAATAATTACAATTTATAAATTAAATCTTATTTGTCGTTTAACCTAAATTCGTGCATATTGGAATTATTTACCTTATATTGCTAATTTAAATAATATAATAATAGGCTTACATAGTAAATCGTACCATAAAACAATTCTAAATTCAAATAGATTTTTTAAATTCTTTTTGTCGTTTTCAATCTATTATTTTAGATGGTATTAATTTTTTTTTCTATAATACTTAGTTGTTTTTTTTTATATTTTTATGTGATTTTGGAAGACCTTTGGCTGTTGATTGTATACATTTTTAAATCCTTTTTATTCCTATTATCAATCAGGGTTTAATGATTTTCACATACAGTGTATTAGGAAATATTTATGTTATACATACGAAAATACAGTATTGTCTTACGCTTCTTATACCTTTTAAGCTTCACTTCCTGTGAAGTCAATCGATTCTTTTCAAAATACATTTAAAACTAAGGTAAAGGTATATTGTGTACATTTTCAACAGAAATACGATTTTTGTTTCTTATAGGTTTCTGCGCCCAGGATACCAATAAATAATAAATATTAATAATAAAACTTTATTGAACAAAAGAAGACATACAAAAAACTAATTACACAAGAGCAACAACTAAAATAGTATATAAAGAGCAAGTGTTAGATTGAACTCTGGTGTCCAAATAAAGAATAACTTGTGTTATAATTGAGACTTTCAAAATACTATTCATATTAATTGGAATTAGGCTTTCAAGTCTTTTTATCTGGTACTTTGTATCCAGCGCGACGATTAAAGGATTGGATGATTTTTCTTTCTTTCTTTTCTTTCATTTTTTATGATTTATATTATTTTTACAATATTTGAAGAGTTTTAAGGCTCACTGTATTCAAAATTTAGGGACAGCAGATACATTTTCGGTGTTTCCATAGATTTGCAAATAGTGGGACAATCAGGGGTAAGAAAATATACATATTATAGTCACAAAGTTGTTGGGTTTCCTTAAATATTTTTTATTTTTCTGAAATCTAAAAGCAGTATTTATTTTGTATGGATTTTGTTATATTCTATGTACAATATTATCGTATGGATATTATGGTGTTTCACTATTTTGAATAGAATTATGCTATTCCATTATAAGTCTTCATGTTAAAGCATTCCTTCTTAGTAATATGACGAGTTTGACACTAAAAAAATAAGTCATTTCTTGCATTTGGTCAATAGAAAGTGACAGATTATTTTATTGAGATTTAGATGTGTGAAAAGTTTCTAAGCATACTTGTCTTATTCAGTTTTTGGTAATTCAATTGATATCTTCATGAATTATGGTTGTAGGATATTTAAAAATATTTCTTTGCATGTCGCATTGTCATTATGTATACTATATTTTATGCACCCTAAGTAATTATTAAAATATATTATCCTTGTTTCTTTTTGTAACATTTTTATTTTATTTTAATTAATAAATAGTTATTGTAAAAACTAAAACTATGTACTTGTAAAAAAAACAGTCGAATTTTATTAAAATAAATGTCTAAAATGTTATAGAAATATTAGTTCACTAGAGTATTGTCGGTTTCTAAATATAATTGTATGTATAGATGGCGGTAATTCTTAGAGCAGCTGTAGGATTTCGCCTAATTTGTTATCCTGTGTAAAAAATATTGTTTGGTACGTTTCCTGTCGTAAGTGCCTTCCTCTGTCGTGTACATACGTGTGCTGTTATTGTAGAACTAAATATTGTACCATCGAAATAAATTGCAGCCATATGCCTACGCAGGTAAATATTTTTGCCTATTTCAGCCAATCACCGTGCGTCGTTTAGGCGCGGACGTCTTAACTTGCTAGCGGTTACTTCTTCGATGACGTCATTATTATTTAACTATAAAGTAAGAATCACTTGTTGCTGTAATTTTTAATCTTAATACTAGGAGATAAGGGCTATTTTTCATTGGCTTCACTATCTTTTTAGGTGGTAGTAAAAACTTATTTGTGTATGAAGATTATGGCTGTAACTTATTTCATTGGTACGCCTTTAACTGATTGTATTTGGGTACGTTGACTTGTGGAATGACAAATTAAATTGATTAATTATTTAAATACTTGTTTTGTTTCCTGCCCTGCATTTTTACTTTACAAGTTAGGAATGGAAAGCACTACTTTAACATATCAAGGGTGAAAACCCTTTATCAGCAGGGATTAGAAGGGAAAGAAATGCTGGCAACCTTACTAACCGAATGAACATAAAAGTCGAGTTTTATGGGATGGATATTGAATATAAAACGCATATTTAATAAAACATTTATTGGTGAAAACACATAACAGTACAATTTTCGAACATGTAGGGTACATAGGTGAGGACATCAAAGTGCATCACTGGTGCAGGTAAACAATCAGATTTTATAACTACGGACTACGAACACTTACACTCTTCTATAGGGAACAAAATCACTAAGGGGTGGAGGTGGCTCATCGATTCACGACTAATATCAATTATATGGCTCATTTTTTATTTGTGAACAAGGAACAAAAAAATCATGATTTTAAGAAACCTTACGCCGTGTCACGTTTTAAAGAATGTCAATGCTATATAAATAGGTATATAGAAATTGAATCTTTTATGCTTACAAGATCCCCTATAAATACAGTTTTTTTATTGCAATCGGAAAGCCAAAAATCATCATATATTTCTTAAAATACATAAAAATAAGTTCACTCGTTGTTTCAAATAAATGCCTTATGTTATACTATATGTAATTAAAAATAAAGTTTAAATCTTAAGACTTATGAGTATGTTAAAGACCCTCATCGCGTTATCGTTAATATTCAAGTTAAACAATGTTATACAAGAAATTAGGGAATAGCGTTTTTAAAATTTAAATAATATCAAAGTATTTAATGTCAGTCAAGTGTGATATCTATCACACACGATAATATTTTAATCTTTGTTAAATATGTGATGGTCTTATAAGATGTAGTATGAAATCCTAAACATAACCATATATTGCACAACGCTTCATAATTAAAGTCAAGTCAAACATCATTATTTGATATTTCTGTGCAAATATAAAATCCCTTTGTGGCTGTAAAATAGTGGTAGCATATCACTCGATAAATGCTTGTGACATTAACAATACATTAAATTGTATTTCTAGTTTGGGTGTAGTGGGATCAAAAATACCTTACAATTTTCATTATTCACGATAATATATGTATGTGTGTGACTTTTGAGTATTTTTTATTTTAAATTAAACATTAAATTTGAAAAACGCTATTCGTTTGTCACATAATTCTAAATCTACAACCATCTAAGTACCAACCGTTACAGTCTTGCGTTCCAACCTGCGTTACTTGATGTAATGTTACCAACGAAGGCACTCACAATCTTCTACTGGGAACTTAGTTCCTTTAATGTAGTTTGAAGTAAAGATATAGGAGCACCAGCATACGTAGATAAGCTCATATCTGCATCAATGTATGCATGAACAGGTAAGTGAAGGCTCCTAGTGCGATCGACAATTAGATTCGCCACTATTGTATCTTGAAATTAATCGAACAAGTTATGGTTAGATGGTATAGTTCCGCAAGCCTGTCGACATAATGTATTTGCCTTTTTTAAAGGCTCACAATTTAATAATAAAAATTATACTAATCGAGAAACTAAACTTAACCAGGTACCTATAATTAAAAAAACACTGGGCGATTTTTTAGACCAATAAGCGCCCAGAGTATTACAAGTACACAAAACTCGATATATTCCATAAACAAAATCAGCGTTCACAACCACCACCATAGACAACCATCATCTACATTACAACATTTGTGATCTCAGTTCGGTGGAATGATATGGCTTGCAGCGAGAATACATGCACAACAACATAAATTATATATTAGATGCTTTATCTAATAAGTCTTGCTCCAACTTAAAAAGTATGTTTATAAATTAATTAGAATTCAAATGACATCTATTCCAGGTACAGATAATCATGATTACAAGTTTTGTTTAAGTAATATTGATATTTCAATGTGGTTCGAATTGCTGTTTTAAGTTGGTGTGCATATATTCTTTTAAGTGTTACTTTTCAGCAAATTAATTCAGAGGCAGTGAGCATCAAAAATATCCATTGATTTAATATTTGTTATTGCTCTTATTAGAATATACGTACTCGTACATGGTGTTTGGAAATAAATGTTAAAACATTTTCAATCATTAATTTTTTATATAATTATGAAATTTGATAATTGTCTTTTACATCTTAAATATTTCATTATTTCACACCGGCGTTATATATTTTTGATGCTAGCTGTAAAAAAACACATTTATCTATCTGACTAGTTATACTAGCAACAGATTTTGAATTATTACGATTACAATAAAGCAATAAAATAAAACTGTATGCCAGCGACGTTTTTTATAGCTAAATAGGTGATAAACTAGAGAAAGTTTGAATTAGAAAAGGGAATTGATTATGCGTAATTAAATGTGTATAATCCGGCCGCTCAGAGAATGCGTTCCTGAAAGGTTGTAATCGAACGGACGACGTAACTTTGAAGTGTCGTTGCAAATGCAACGACAGCAAATGTAAATACATTATCGAACAATTTTATTTATTTACCCTACTTACGAAATAAAACATCATAAAAAATTAAATAATATGTAAATTTAGGTTAAATTTTATCACTTTGGACTAAATTTGACGGTTAATAAAAATAAAAATATTATATTTATAAGTTCATACCACGCCGTTACAAGGTTATGTCAACTGTTCATTTCTGGAGTGATGTGGCCAAAAAATAGCAGATTATTATAACGTTATTTTCCGTTATAATATAAAATAATACATTTGTGTTTTTAATAATGTATAACGTAATAATTAAACGGATCTAACTCTTTATTTCACCTGGCAACAATATAATATCTTTCACATTTGTGAATTTTATTTAAATTTGGTATTGAAGCTTACGTTTTTATTAAAATATTTTAAATAAGTACATTTAATATTAACTTATATTATTTACTTATAATTGATTTAATAATAATAAGAATCAAAATTAAAATCCGATCTATAATGTGATACTATTTAAGCGGCTCAGTGGCGCCTCCTTTTCTTATTATTTTTAATTAATTGTTTGTAAATATGTTGCCATATTTTATAATAAATATAATTATCACCTTGTTGTTTTGTTTATTATTTTAACGACATGAAAATGTAGAATGCAGACAATTGGATATTTGACGGTTGTGGCAATAAAATATAAAATGTGTTGCATTATTATGATAAGTTAGTAAAAGACAATAATATTTAGTATTTTTATTTACATTTATATAAATTGTAAATAATATAATGATCTGAAAGAAGTTTGTGAGTTTTTATTTATTGATTAAATGTAACAAAACAGGATCGGCTGTCCTTGTGCAGCGTGTGACGTCACAATGTACAATTTTATTAATTTCTGCCACTAAGATCATTCACCAATTGTAAAGTGTGACGTAAATTTTAAAAAGTCACGTGACCAACCGTTTTGGTGACAATATTTTTAGTAATAAAGAAAAACATGTTTATTCGTTATAAAGATCTCTTTAAAAATATATTAACGGTTGGAAGATTTAAAGTATGATTATACCTAGATTTTAAAACACTTTATAGAAAATAGTCAAGTATCCAATTATTCTTGCTACTTTTACTGGGAATAATTCAAAAGTTTAGCAAAATGATAATTATTTCCCATCACTACTCATGATCAACTGACATGTGTCAGGAACGCATTCTCTGAGCGGCCGGATTATAGTAAAACCACTGTAAAGGGCTTATACAACGGCATTGTTATTATTAATGGTCATGGATATAATTACAATAGTTTGTAACTATATGGATTGTTTCTACTTTGCAGTATACAAAAAATCAGCCTGGATATAAATTTTTTGCATTCATATTTGTGTCATGGTATAAGTTAACCAAAACAGTGTTCTAAGGGGCCATATACATTGAAAATGTGTTGAGATGTTTGTAAAATATACGTAAAAAATTACACGGATGTATAAGCACTTTACAAGCCAATGATTAATAGTGTTGGTGTTAGAATAGATTACAACTAGCTACATTACAAAAACTGTAATTACCAAATTGAATTTTATTATTTTTATTACTTTTCTGTTTTATATAAAAACACCTAACATTTAAAAATTGACAACATAAACGACGATCATTATTTTTTTGTCACGAACCACCATTCAAGGCCCGCCATACATGATCATTTAAACAGTTTCTATGTAAAGTAATTTGTGTATAACAAATTATTATTTTATGTATAAGGCATTATTTTTACCATTTTATTCATGTCTATTAATTTTCCTAAAATATATTCCACTCACGGGACAATGACTTGCGTCACAAATGTTAAAATATTTATTGATTGGCTAAATAAATAATTACAATTCCCCAAACACTAGAATAATCACATATGGGGGGCCAAAATACATTTAATTTAGCTGTTATCACTGTCAGATACTGTAGAGCTGGTCATCCTAATCACAGGATTATGGGTGGAATCACTGGAATCACACTCAACCATCAAAATCTCATCGGGAGTTTCATTCCTATCAGAATTGCTTTCCGTGTATGTTCCTGTGGGAGATTTGTCTTCTATAACAGCTTTGAGGTAGGACTCCCGGTCCATAATATTGGTGTCTCTGGCCAAAGCCAGCACGTCAAGTGACATCATGCTTTTGGACTTCTCTGACTTACTTATCGGAGGGTTGGTGTGCTCGTAAACAACTTCTCGACTAATTGATTTAGTCCTGTTGAGGTTGCTTTCATTTTTCCAGGAGTCGCTTGGTGGTTGGTACTTATTCCCAGCGTTGGTACTGGTGGAAGGTGCGCTGGAGTTTCTGGGCGAGCTCGCTGTAAACTTAGATCTCTTTTGCTGATTATTTTCCTTCATCATGAGTAGCTGATCTAGTTTGTTTATAGTCTCGTTCAGTTCCAGAGCCCAAGCTTCGTCAGTTTCTACGTCTTTGTCTATGGGTTTAAGAGCGAGTTCTCGTACACGCATCCTTAGCTCTTGGAGATTAGAATCCTCATCTTTATCAGTTGTTTTAAGTTCATCGTGAACTGGATCTCTTTCAGCTCCTACTCCCGGTTCTCTGGGACCTACAGGAATATTCTTCCCTGGTGGATACTCACCGCGGCGTCTGTGGATCTCTTCTGAGATTTCTTCAAGGGCTTTGAGTGACTTTGAGTAGCGGTACTTCGCGTCCGCGATCAAGCGTTGCAGTTTCTCAATCTTCTCGTTTTGAGTTTGCAGTTGCTCGTCGCATAGTTTCTTCTCATCGAAGTAGAGGCGGGACTTGATTATATTGCGCTTCAGGTTCTCTTCTAGAGTTGTCACCTGTGGACAAGGTATTTATAACAGAGTTAGAATTAACGAAAAACTTAGTGGCAAAATTTTACAAACAAGTAATGTTATGGTCGAAATTAAAATATTCTCCATGTAAATATTTTTTAAGTTTTCATAACTACTGAAACGGAAGCATTGGAGTTAGGTACCTTTCTTTCAGCAGCAATATACGCGGCCGCCTTCTTCTGATGCTCGCGTCCGCTTTCTGCCTTTCTCTTCTCAGCGTCCATAACCTATAATTGTCAAATGGAGAGTCATTAATTTTGGAATATGAAAAATGCGAATTATACAATTTCTATATTTTAAATACTAAATATAACAAACAATTAATAATAAATGGTCGCTTTCGTTTCAACTACCATGTTTTCAATCTTGTATTTTCGATAAAAAATATTATCTAGGTGAGGGTAGTCATTGTACTTTTCTTGTGTCATTTTGCTGGACTAATAATTCAGTTTGACGTGTACGTTTCCAAAAACGGCGCATGCTCCGTTGCTGCGTTAGTTTTTGACTAATTTAGATTGTTTTGTGGACAATATAGTGCAAGTGATGTTGAATGATACAACGATCACAGTTTTTGTCGACGTCGACCAGCTAGTTTCAAGAGCGAAATTTCGGTAAGTGATAGATGTAATATGTTACTATTAACATCTGCCGTTTGCCACTTTATCTGTGTAGTGTGTACCATTTTTAATAGTAGATTGTATTGTCCTTAAGAAAAAAAAATACCATAAAATACTAATAAACAATATAATACTTAATATAATAAATCAACAATCAATTATACTGTTGATGTACCGTTCTTAAATATATAAATAAGGCAAGAGAAGTCCAGAATTTGTATTCGCCTAGGTGCAGATATGTTTTGACTCCACTCCACATCAAAAACTGCTTATTTTCTGTTCAAACTTTTGTTGCTGAACTCAATTTAAGTACCCCTTTTTATCCCTCTCCCTCCCGCTCACCCGTTCTCGAGTTTTAAGCTTAGCAACACATTTGGTGCCTCATTTTTATATCGATTTAAAAAATATTAAGTCTCGAAAAGAGTATTGTATGAAGTAGTAAAAAGCCAGGATTTAAGTGTAGACGCAAATACCTTAATGATGGCATGGTTAAGCACTTCCTGCCAGTTGCTGTCGAACTGCCACTCATCTTGTTTGCTGACGAATCTCTGCTCAGCAAGGGTTACTGTCTCCTTCGCAGCCGCATGCAGTTCTGAGAAACAAATTATTTATTAACGACCATAAAAAGCGTCGAACATGCATGAAATTTGTCTAAAGAGTATCTTAAATTAATATTTATACATTTCCTCTTCCTGCGCTTCCATACTTTATAGACAAATGTGAGTGACGCACCTACCATTTTCCAGATTACATAAGCGATGATTTTTTATTTTATTAATTATTGCTTAAAATTAATACGGTAACCCCATTTACATTAATTACTTAAAATTAAGATGCTTAGTCAACCATCTCGCTCGCAGAACCTCAAGCACTCGGTTAATATCTCCACCCATTCATCCGAAATTGTTTTTGAATTTGTAAGAAATCACAATATAGCTAGTGGAATAAAATAAGATTTTATAAGGAGATAGTATTGTCAGGGAAATTACATTTTATGGCCTTTAAAATTTCCATTAGAATGTCCTTATCACTTTAAATATCCCCCGTTATCATTACTTTTTCACTTACATTTATGTAAAGGTATTACAATAAATACAAGTGATTAAATCTACAAATGACTTCTTTATATTCAGGCTATCTATCCATTAGCCTGGTGTGCCTAGTAACCGGAATAATAATAGATTTTTTAAATATTTGTTGGTCTTTTGTTAAAACTAGAGCAGGTCGTTTCTTTTATTTATTCCAAAAATAAACTTTAAAGGTCGGCACAAAACTGCTTGAATAATATAATTATTTGTTTCAAAAACTATGTTCATACTATATAATTATCTCCCAGTTTCGTACTCGTTACACTACGAACACACGAACAGGTTCTAAGTAAGCTTCAGTTAGAACATGTAACGTGCTTCCGACGCTATTTCACTTTTATTATCGCGTTTGCAATCAGGAAGGTGAAAGTTGGAGGTATCCGTACAAAGTCTTGTCGAATAATAATTTTCAAAATATTGATATATGATATTTAACAATAACGATTAAAACTATAAAGTTTTTGGATAATATAATCTAATCTTTTGTTTATGACCTATTCCGAAAAAGTTAATATGCTCATTGCTCATTTAATAAACAAAACGAAAGGAGTAAATTAACAGCATATCAACTATAAAGCTACGTTTTTCAATATTTAGAAAAAGCAAGTGAATAAGAAATCCAAAAAAAATCCTAAATAATAAAATACATAAGATCAGAACACATCAAACAAATAAATCAGAACAATTTCAAACACCCCGATATAAACGCAGTTCATACCTCAATTACCACAAACCGAATTACAAAATTAACCGAATCTAATCGTAAACAAAACAAATAACTTTTAATAACTGTTACATAAAATATATGAAGTCATCAAGACCAAAGCCAGCATGAGTCACGCAAGGTCGTGAAAACGTACAATTTACTATCTCCATTGTCTACTGCACTATCTAATCTGCATAAACATATTCTACATTCGTCAATATTTACTTAGCACTTTACAAAACGTGCGAGGGGACTTAGTATATTTTTCTTGTTCATTCTTTTGGAAGATAGTTCGGTTACTGCGTCGTTTAAATTGTGAAATGCTGTAAAATATTAGGAAATTTTCTTCTATCGTATCGTTTTTATCCTTAATCCTCGAAGATCGAGAAGGTTCTCCGGGAAACTTAATATTAATAGACGGTGTTGTCTTGCCAATATATTGCTATTGGCAACTATAGTGGGGCAAGGAACGAGATAGTAAATATGAAAAGTGAATCCGTGAAATTGCTGCCGTACAAGACAAATGTTTGTGATCAATTTGGGTATCATGCGACCAGATAGTCCCTCTTAGTCTCTGATACCTAAGACAACTTTTTTTCCATAAGCTATGGAAATTGTTTATAGGTGTGTATAAACATCTAAAATAACAATACTTAGTTGTTTCATGAATCTAGAGAGATGAAAAGACCGTCTTCAAGTATATCGACGAACGTAATCAATCTCATCTCAAATCCGAAACCACTTGTAGTTACTAAAAGGTTGTTTTGTGTATGATGTTTGTAATCTTGGCCGGCAGGATATTCAAATGAAATTCTCCTTTTTCCCATAAAACGTTTATAATGTATACTTAATTATTGTACATTGTCTTTAAAACGAATGCGTAATGCGTATTAGAAAAATACGTTAGAACGAATGAAAATGAATGATATAAAAACTAGAGAATGAGTTGAATCCAGATAATCTATAAAAGATCTATTAAAATTAAAAATATTTTTTAATCGTTGCGCTGAGCTGTCCACGCAGTTCCCACGCGGATCGCTAGATGGCGTTGTGTTCCAACATGCCGGCCGCCTTGGAAGAACCATCTTCCAACCGCTGAAGACTTCATAAATCGGCGTCCATCTTCATTCGGTACACACAGGAAGTGGGCAAATCTTGGAACAGGCGCGCTTGATGATTCCTGTTGCGGTGCGAATTTCGGCAACCCTCGAAATTCCATCCTTTCCGGGAAACAAACGGATAATCCTGCCCATTCTCCATCTTAATGGCGGAAGATTGTCTTCTTTTATTAAGACCAGGCTGTTGTAGTTGATGTCATCTTGGTTAGTCATCCATTTGGTTCGACGTTGAAGTTCTGACACGTATTCTTTGGACCAGCGCTTCCAGAAGTGTTGTCGCAGTTGTTCAAGCCGCTCATATCGTACCAGGCGGGTGGTTGGCGTAGTGGTCAGATCCTCGGACACAGGCGCAGTCAACGGCCGGCCGATAAGGAAATGAGCTGGCGTGAGAGGGGAATAATCAATAGGATCAGCGGAAAGAGGAGACATGGGACGGGAGTTCAAGAGAGCTTCAATCTGTGTTAATATCGTACTGAACTCTTCAAAAGTTAATTTTGCGTCACCTACAACCCGTTTTAAATGGTGTTTACATGACTTTACACCTGCCTCCCATAAACCACCAAAATGAGGCGAATAAGGCGGAATGTAGTTAAAACGAATATTATTACTGCTAGCAAATTCTAATATATTTTTACTATTCTCAAAAATAACGGATAGTTCTCTTTCTGCTCCTACGAAATTTCTTCCGTTATCAGAATATATTTGATAAGGTTTACCGCGCCGTGAGATAAAGCGTTTAAGTGCCAATAAGTAGTCTTGCGTAGACAATGAACCAACCAACTCTAAGTGCACCGCGCGGGTAGTGAAACATACAAATAAACAAATGTAACCTTTAATTAAAGTCGAGCCTCTTCCTTTTCGGTTCAAAACGAACACAGGTCCCGCATAATCTACCCCACATTTAATAAATGGAAAATTTGATTCGAGGCGTTCGGATGGTAAACTACCCATGAGTGGATTTAATGTTTTTCCTCTCATGCGAGTGCAAGTAACGCATTTATGAACCACTTGCCGAGCTAAATTCCGCGCTCCCAGTACCCACCATTTATCACGCATAGTAGAAACCAGAAGCTGAGGCCCAGCATGAAGTAATCTTTTGTGTTCGTATGCACACAACAACCATGTAAAATGATGCTTTGCAGACAACAACATAGGATGCTTTTTATCGTAATTAAACTGGGAATTGCACAGTCTACCACCTACACGAATAATATTATTCTCATCTAAAAATATATTTAGGCCTGAGATTTTATTGATGCGCTTATCATTTTTATACTTTACAGGTAAATTAAGTATAAGGTTATGATATTCATCGTAAAAAGATTGTTTTTGAACCAATCGCGTTAACGCTTGCACAGCTTTTGTTATCTCGCTGACTGTTAATGAGCCGGTTTCGCGTGCACTGCGCGAAGTGCGTGCATTGTCGATGAACCGCCACACGTATGCATAACTTCTTTGTAAACGATTAAAGCATGAAAATCTCTCAAATGTAAAAGTCAAATCCGCATCCAAAGAAGCAAAATTTAACGTAATATGCTGTTTCACATCCGGTAAATCAACATCAGTACAAGTATTTACATCACACGCTGCTGTCAACCAGCTCGACGTCGGGTCGCGTAGGAAAGTAGGGCCGCACCACCAAAAGCTAAAGTGGTCGTCCTTTAACGCATCAAAATAAACACCGCGAGATAATAAATCAGCAGGATTCTCCTTGCCTTTAATATGTCGCCAAATCGAATTACTTGTTAAATCGTTTATTTGCACAACCCTATTTTGCACAAAGGTTTTCAATTGATGTGGTGACATACGAAGCCAGCCCTGCACTATAGTGGAGTCAGTCCAAAAATATACTTTATCGAATTTTAAGTTTAATGAATTAATTATTTTATTATATAATTTTGCTCCAACTAATGCTCCACATAGTTCAAGGCGTGGAATGCTAACAGTTTTTATAGGGGCGACTTTACCCTTGGCGCATAATAACCGAACCGTAGCCGGTGAGTTATCACTATCATTATATGAACGTATATATGCACACGCACCGTATGCCACCTGCGAGGCGTCGGTACAAATATGCAATTCTTTACGTTGAACATTTTCTTGTAATACGTAACGGGGAACGCTTATTTCGGGCAAATATTTAATGGTATGCACAAACTTATGCCAAATGGACGCAATATTGTTTGGAACCTCATCATCCCAATCAATTTTACTCAGCCACAGCTGCTGTAATAATATCTTAGCCGTAGTAATAGCCGGCGCGACTAATCCCAATGGATCATATATCTGTGAAATAATTGACATAATTATTCGTTTAGTTATAATTTTATCGCTTTGACACGTGTTTAAATCAGAAGTAAAATATAATTTATCGACTTTATTAGACCAACCTAAACCCAATGTCTTAGACTGGCAAAATTCACCTATACTTAAATTCTTGCAGGTTTCCGGGTTAACAACAGAATTAAAAGTCCATTTCCGTAAAGGTAAACAACCGCTTTGTAATACTTGAGATGTTTTATTGCAAATATTTAATAAAACCTCTAATTCGTCATGGCCCGTTAACAGATCGTCGACATAGAAATCGTCATTGATTACGCGCGCAATGACGTCATCGCCACATTCATTCGCCAGCTGTTTTAAACACCGAATACTAAGGAATGGAGCAGACGCGGTCCCGTAGGTCACCGTGTTTAACCGATACACGAGAAGTGGCTTACTACTGTGTGTCCGCCACAAAATCAGCTGTAAATTGCGTTGATCAGGTTGAATTGTAATCTGTCGGTACATTTTCTCGACATCTGCACAAGCGACATATCGATATTGTCGGAATCTAAGTAAAATGGAGAAAATATCATTTTGTAATGTAGGCCCCACGTGTTGAATATCATTTAGTGATTTATTGCTAGTCGTATTTGCACTAGCGTCGAAGACTACGCGTAACTTTGTGGTCATGCTACTCTCCTTATAAACACCATGGTGAGGCATTATGTAATATGGTTTAGGTACATCGTCAATATTGTCTGATAAAAGTGTCATGTGCCCTAACTGTTCGTATTCCCGCATAAATTCGCAATAAAGTTTTTTATATTGTGATGAACGTTGCAATTTATTTTCTAATGACAAAAACCTATTTTTTGCACTATTATATGAATCTCCCAACACGTCCGGCGATTGTTTCAAGGGCATTCTGACCGAGAATCTACCTTGTTTATCGCGTTGAGTAGTTTCACTAAACAACTTCTCGCATATTTTTTCTTCTAAAGAGAAAACACGAGGAATATTTATTTCCTCAATTTCCCAAAACTTACGTAATTGGGAATCAATCTGGGTAAAATTGCATTGCACTGTAGGTGTGTTTAAGGTACGCATATGTTTATCATAAACAGGACCGGATATAATCCAACCCAGCTTAGTATCTTGTAGGCATGGACCACGCTCCAGCATAATCATTTTATTCTCATTTAATAAAAACCAGAATACGTCCGCGCCTATCAATATGTCGATCTCTGCCGAGATATTGAACGAAGGATCGGCGAGTGTAATATAAGTAGGTATGCACATAGAATCATAATTTACGTTTAGCGCAGGCATACGCGCAGTGATTTTCGGCATAACTAAACAATGCAAGTCGGTCTTAAAATCGCATAATTTTGAACGCATATTAATTGTACACGTTTGATTGGCATGTGATATCGTTTCTCCCACGCCGCTAATACGTATCATGGACTGTATAATAGGTATGTTTAATCGCTTACATAAATTCTCTGTTACAAAAGAATTTTGACTACCACTATCAAGTAACGCACGAACTGTGTGGTAGTTATTTTTCGAATCGGCTACTTCAACTAACGCAGTTGACAGCAAAACTGTCTGCAATGCTTTTGCGTTTACGCCGGTGAACACTTTACACTCGGGGTTAACAATCTGATCAGCTGTTCCGCTTACGCAGTGCGAGACAGATGACTGTGACGACGTATAATTGTTAACTGACGATTGTGGCGCTACATTTGTATTGATGTCATTATCAACATGCAGCAATGTGTTATGTTTTTGACGACATAACTTACAGGCACCGAAAACACACTCATTTATTGTGTGGCTACCTGTACGTATACAATTTTGGCATATACCGTTCGATGTCACAAACTGTAACCTATCTTTTATAGGCATGTTAAGGAAGTTTGCACATGAATAGAGAGGATGACTACCATTGCATAACCGACATGTATAGTTGTTACGTTTCTTCTGAATACCCGATGTAGTACACTTATAACTATTAGTGTGTTGTGCATTGGAATGTTTTTTATAATCGTATGATGCCTTTGAATCATTTTTGGTTTGGAAATGCATAGTGTTACTTTTATTACTCGATTTTATCATATCTAACATATCCGCCCTATTCCTTAAAAATGTAAGTAAATCGTCTAGTTTTACAGAGTTAGAATCTTTACGCGAATCCGAAAATAGAGTACCTTTATAGGTTTCCCATTCCCGCTCAGTGGCCGTATCTAATTTGGTAACAATTAAATATACTATCAACGTGTCCCATGAATCGGTGGGTTCCTTCAAAGAATTAAGTGCGCGTAAATTGCGTAACACAGTATCTATCAATTTCCGGATTTGCGCCGCAGATTCTTTATTGAGTGATTGGGCAGAAAACAATGACTTCACATGGTTTTGTACTAATAATCTATTATTATGAAATCTATTCTCAAGTAACTCCCAAGCGTGTATGTAATTAGTGGCCGTAAATTCTAATGCACTAATCACTTGTAATGCAGATCCACTGAGAGACGATTTTAAATAGTGGAACTTTTGAATTGAATCTAGATCTTGGCGGTCATGTATCATGGTTACATATGAGTTCCTAAACTCCAACCACTGATCGTATGATCCGTCGAAGGCAGGCAACTTTATTTGTGGTAATTTAACACATAAAGGTTTACTGAAAGTGCACTGAGAGTTTTTCGATTCATTTTGTTCATCTTCATCAATGAAACATTTTGCGACGGCGGTACTCGAAAAATATTGGCATTCAAACGCATCCCTGTATTCTAATTGGGACAATAAATCTTTTTCGTCTACACAACGTTCAATATTTGATTGAATTTGATTAAACTCGTGAAAGAAACTAGATGCCGCTTGCATTCGTAGTTTCACTTGAGTTTTGGTTACGGAATCTACACATGACTTGTCTAATTTGTTAATAAAATTTACAAAAAGGGTTAGTCTACCCTTGATGGCCCCGCGTTGTCTTTTAAGATCATTAATATTAACTTTACACTCATCGTCACTCATTTTGGTGGTATATAAAGACACAGGTACTTACGAGTCGGGTCACCTTGTGCGCCAAATACGCAGATCGAACTTCTGGAAATGCACAGATACGATATTAGCACAAGAAAGGGATAGAGGAGTGATGGATAACCTGACCGTTGCTGGCTGATGCTCAGATGCTGACGCCTGGTTACTCCATGTGCTTTGTCCTCTCCGGCTACCGGCAATGACTGGTTACTTGCTGCTGAATGTAATGAATCCGGCTCGAAGGACCAATGTTTTGTGTATGATGTTTGTAATCTTGGCCGGCAGGATATTCAAATGAAATTCTCCTTTTTCCCATAAAACGTTTATAATGTATACTTAATTATTGTACATTGTCTTTAAAACGAATGCGTAATGCGTATTAGAAAAATACGTTAGAACGAATGAAAATGAATGATATAAAAACTAGAGAATGAGTTGAATCCAGATAATCTATAAAAGATCTATTAAAATTAAAAATATTTTTTAATCGTTGCGCTGAGCTGTCCACGCAGTTCCCACGCGGATCGCTAGATGGCGTTGTGTTCCAACAAAGGTTTTTACCACAAAACGGCATTCCAACATTGCTCGCCAAGGTAACATGAAAACTGTAAGCCATTTAGCGTATCTATCTATCTATATCAGCCCATATACGTCCCACTGCAGGGCACGGGCCTACTCTGCAATCGAGAGAATCGATTGAGAGTGGTTAGGCCATATAGTCCACCACGCTGGCCTAGTGCGGGTTGGCGGTATTTAGCGTAATATATCATCGTTATCGACACGCACGACAAACAGATGTAGTGACTATTGCAGCTTCCTCTACACGGCGTGTGACGCTGATTTATTTGTTCAGTGATAAGTGATTTCCTGTTTCGCGAGCGATAAAGCATATTTTTACTGCATTTGCAAAATTATGTAAACCAAACTCACAAGCGTGAAAACCTTTTGTTGGGGCCCTTTTTGTTGTTCATGATAACAGAGCACTAAATTGAAATTGATGAGCTCGTTGTGTCGCAAAAAATGTTAGAGCGTATTCAAAGAACTATTTCAAAGACTTATTTTATTGGATTAGTCCCTCAGATTCTATACATCTTTGTGTCGAAAGTATAAATAATTCACATATTATTGAATTTAGAGTCCCTCTCGCAATGCGAGCGGTCGGAATTCCTCTGGGGGCCGTGGGACAAGTTGTTTGTTCCGCGGTCACTGTGTACTGTAGGCACGAAACTTTCGTTCACACTGGAATTATTAAATAATCCCGTTTATTATTCACAAATTGCGTCGTTTTGTCGTCAGAGCTATTAGAGCGCTGTCTCTATCACCGACCCGTAAGAGCCACCTGGGACCGACAGATATCCAAACTTATTTTCATATTTAATCCCGTCTCGCTACAGTCATGCTACAGTTTTATATGGTGTGAATAGTATTTTCTTTAAACTGTAGGACTTTTGACAATAACATGTCTATCAACGTATCTATTCGAAATAAAAATAATAAACACGACGTTTGCAAATAAAATATTGTTAAAACACCTTACAAAACATTTTTATATCTGAATAAGCAATCCTTAAAATATTCACTGCAGTCTAATTTGTCTTCATTGTCGACATTCTAGCGGCGCGGCGGGTACCCACGTAATCATGCCTGTGACAGCACAGATCACACGACGCTCGGGGCATATGTACACTGGTACAATTGCTACTATCGTATTACAAACAATTATCTACATGTAACACGTGTTGTATAGATAACGAATACGGCCACCTCCCAACGACTTTATCAAAATTAATTAAACATAAAATATTAATTTGCAAAATATAATTAAAGGCTTGTTAAAATTGATCTTGGTACATAAAATGATGATAAATGGCGCCTTGGAAGTAATTAACGACTTTAGATAAACTTTAAACTGGTAATATTAAACAATTCAATTGTATATTAGTTAATGAAAACGCACTCCTTCTGCATACTATGGCATAGTTGAATCCTACCTTCGTTACGGCGTTATATTTTGGGGCAACTCAACAAACAAAGAACTTGTATTTAAAACCCAAAAAAAAACGTGTATAAGGTGTAATATGTTCCGACTGAAAACAAATACTAGTTGTAAGCCATATTTTAAAAATCATAAAATACTGACTTTCTCCTGCATCTATATATTTGAAATGGCTGCATTTGTGAAATCCAATCCAGGACGTTTTGAACGCCTAGAAGATGTGGTACCTAGGAACAGACGTGACAAAAGCAGACTACGTCTGCATAATGCTAAGACGAGCCTCAACTGTCATGGGGCGGAATGACAACGAAAGCTGTAAAAATTAGTTTTATTTCAATTGTATTTCAGTCTGGATAACATTTACCTACTGCTACATATTTTCGTTCCCACATAAATAATAATCCATCATGGCATCGGCTACGCGCCGCAGATAAGCCGGCATCCTGTGGGCGTTGTCTTGTGTAGGCAAGGTGAAGGTTGAACCAAAAGGTCATGCTAAGCCACTATTCATGGAAAAATAAGCTTTGAATCTAACATCCATCTTTATTAGCTTTACTCTTAATATTATTAAAGGTAACCTTACTTACAGAGTATTCCACGAAATTATGTTACGAGAACATGACTTGCCGGGAGGTATAATTTGCCAAAAACACGTGATGTCGAGTAGATGACCTTATAATGTCACAATTCAGGTCAAAACGGTACGCGAATTTCTGTGTAGTGAACATGTAAATTGTAAATCGAGTGCAAAAAATATTTCATGTAAAATTATCAACGCTTCCCATGAATGTCCAAAACACCAGAAATCACCTTGGTTCAGGATGAGGAAGAAGCGTCGCCGCTTTATACTTACATAGGTTTTAACGCTTTGAGTACTTTATAAACTTTTGTCACGCGAATGAAAGTTGAAACTCATCGGTCATTAGATAGAAATTATAATTTCAATCAGATTGATGGATGGTTAAATGATTATCTTCCGATACATTTCTAGATGATAGCGTGGCAAACTTACATCCTGTTTTTGCATGCTGGGCATCAATGAAAGGCACTACAAAAGGACGGGCATGAAATAATGGAATGAAACACGAATAGATGGGAAATTAATAAGAATCGATTCGCGTTTCCACAGTATCTTTGCTGCTACCGAGTCAGTAATTGAAAGTAATTAAGTAGGTTGTAAAATTATACGCTATACTACTGTTACGCTACATGAATGTGAGAGAGATACATTCCCAGAATTTGCAATTAACACTTTGGTAAAAGAAATAAAATAAAATTAGACTTTTTAGTCACCTTGCGCATTGTAATAGGGAAAATATATTTTTATTTACTGCCACGACAGAATGATTAGAATGAACCTGATAGCAAGTACAGTGTTATTCACGTAGCTATTGTGACAGACTTTCCATTATCGTGTACGGTGATAGCTATCCAGTCGAATATGGACATCCTACCATAAGTGTAGGAGAATATTTCACCCCATTTGATATTTTAATGACCAAATTAGAACGCAAAATTCCAAGAACACTACTACCTTTATAAAAAAATCGTCGAACATAAGCTTCAACTTTTCCCTGAACATGGAACGACGGAGCATAGGTACGTTCATTTTCACCCTTCTAGGGACAATTCCACCTATCTCTAACTTTATATCCCCTGAACGTAGTAGAAAGAAACCCTTACAAACAGCCAGCGTAGGTTATGTGATACGCGAAAAGCGGACATCCTGCTGGGTCGCCTCATCAGAGGCCACTGTCGGTCAAGGTCACACGAGATGTCAAGCGTATACTGAACCAATGGCAAAATAATTGGCTTCGATTTGTATCTGGGTTCAATTACATACGTATAGGCTATTAATCTTTGATCATCAGGCAATTGTTTCTACTTTATAATTTACAGATGTATGTCAAAGTGATCATGGTAGTTACGGCGTCGTCCAAATTGCGTCCATTGGCAAGAGAGGAAAATCTCTTGGTATTTTACACATTTGTGTCGAATAGATGTTGAAGGACGACCTTTAATTAACTCATAAACAAAATTTATCTGTAGTTTTCATAATAAATTACAAAGTAGCTGCTTTTAATGAGATAAGGTTAGGTGAAACCATTGCTTCACCTCACCTATAAGAATCCATATCATTCCTACATATATTGGTGTAAAAATTGTATTAATTATAAATAATTTACTATGACAGTGACCAACACAATCAACGATGAACACAAAATTAATCAGTTTTTGCCACATTTGAAAATGACATTCAGATTACGCAGAATATTGAGAGCTCTATTATCATCGTTAGCAGAAATTTCTGATTGCAATGGTATCATAATCGCCTAACTAGATGTTATGATTATAAGATACGCCTTCGTGATAATTGTATTCACGTGATTTAGAAGTCACGGGTGCATTGTTATTACTTTTTTTGTAACAATACAGAAGTAACAACTAAACGAACTTTTCCCCTGGTAAGAATTTAATATTCCTTATAAACCCCTGTAAAATATTAGAAATATACGTGAGTCACTGACCTTTGAGAATAGAAATGAGGATGAAAAGAAGCCTTAGGTACTCCGTACTCATTTTCTGTTTAATGAAAAAACTTCTAAATAGAGTTGAGCAAATCAGTAAACAAACATAAAACCTTGCGATCCTATAATTTAGTCTGCTTCTATATTATCATTTGTGATTATTACACCTTGCCTTTTATATTGAAAATAATTAAGCTCATTACGATCGTCCGTCAAACTCCATTTACACGGGGAGAATTTCTCGCCTCGAAGATACTATAAACGTAAGGATATTTAAAATTAAAATAAAATTAGACTGCCTCGGTGGCGTAGTTGTACTACGGTACTACTACAAAACTGAGGTCTCGGGTTCGAAGCTCGAGTCGGGCAAAGTGATATTGGGTTTTTCTATTAATTATCAGTCCGGAGTTAGGAATTTGTGCCCGATATGGCGATAGGCTCGCTTCCTATCACATCATGGGACGGAACATACAAGGCGAAATGTGGGTGAACTGGTGGCGCCTCTGCCTAACCCTTCTGAGATAAAGGCGTGAGTTTATGTATGTATGTATTTAAAATTAGCATCGTGTAAACATTTGTCAGAACACGATAATCTTAATGGCGATAATGTCATGCGATAATCGCATACAATTCTCGCCGCGAGAAACTCTCCCGTGTAAATGGCGCTTAAGCCTGACATCAAACTTTTCAAGAATTTTTCAAAATTTTCATTCGTTATCAAAACTAAAACAATAATGGAAGTAAAATTACCACCTAAGTGATTTTAATTAATAAACATTCATTCTGTCTGACATGACATCATAAATGCTACAGCAAATAACTGCTTACTGAAGTTTGTAAACACGGTGGGCGTCAACAAGGCGTTTGTAAAAATAGATCGCGTGCGATATTATGGCGTTGAAACAATTTCTAATTATAATAAATAGATCCGATCAATCCGATGATTAATGTTGGTAGTAGGTACTGGTGAAGGCAATTAATAACCTATTATGCTTGACCTATACATTTTCGTAACAAAGTTCATAAATTACATAATTGTTTTCAGCGTGAGATGTTACATCAATCAACAATATATTATCAAAACATTTTGTATTGTAGTCCGGTCAATTTAGACCAAAAAATGAGAGTGAAGTTACATAAAGTCCCAACAAGCTGAATTTCTGTGAAATTGTTCAAAATATAATTATAAACAATGTCTTAAAGTTCCCCATCATTCCCCTGTAAGGAAAATTTTTTATTCAAGGTCAAAGTTAAAAAAAATGAGTTTTTCGCGATTTTCAGCAAAACGGTAAGTTTTATCATAAAAGTACCTCAGACAAAAATTGTAGATCATAAAATTATCTACAAAAATGTATCAATACTTTTTTTCTTACGAGCCACCGTTTCTGAGATATAACGATTCAAAAAGTTATAAAAGTTGTTATCGTCATAATATGCATGAGTACGCCACGTATATACATCTAGAGTTGTTATATTTTATATTGTAAGTATAAGTTACAATGACCGATAGAAAAATATTTAAGCATTTAATATATAACATATATATATGAAAAAACTATTTTTTTCTTAAAACCAGGAAAAGCTCAGCATCAATCAGATATATATTCATCAAAAAGTTTACTTACGTTTGTAAAGTGTCAAGATCATGTACTATTTTTACACTCAATAACTGGCTGTGATACGACATCTGCATTTTACAGGAGGGGTAAAACAGCAGTTCTCCAAAATGTTTGAAAAACAAGATTTAATTCAATGTGCTGAAGTTTTTAAAAAGAGTAATTCAACTCAACAAGAAATTATTACCAACGGCATCCGCTTTCTTCTTTCTATGTACGGAGCTCCTAAAAAAACTACCTGTTTAGATAAGCATCGATATGTATGTTTCGTTAAAAATACTAAAAATAAAAAACAAGTTCAATTAGCTTGTCTTCCTCCAACCTCAGTTGCTGCTCACCAACATCTTTTTCGAGTATATTACCAAGTTTAAGTGTAGCTTGGTTATTAGCTAGACCCTACAGACTGGGGTTGGAAGTTGGTCAACAATATATTAGAGCCAGTTCAAACTTTACTTCCACCTGCGCCGGAAAAACTGCTACACACTATTTTTTGCAACTGCAAAAAGGGATGCAGTGCTAAATGTGGTTGCAAAAAAGTCGGACTGTCTTGTTCTTTGGCATGCACAAATTGTCAAGGCCGGTCGTGCTCTAATATTGAATCACAAACAATGGAGGATTCGTTTCACTCCGACGAAGTATCATGCGATACATCGCTATTGACGCAATTTACTTGCATCCAAAATGAAGATGAAGAAGAATTAGGAGAAGAAGAACAAGAAGAAGAACAAGAATTTGAAACTTACGAATAAGACGAATACCGGCCGGGATAACGCCTAAGTAGAAGAAGGAGGATCACAACTGACCCGTGGAGTAGGCCTACTGGGGAAACCACGTTAAAAAAAACGCGCTAAGTACTACCTCATAGGTGGCGTGGAAACGAGTGCATATTATGACGATAACAACTTTTATAACTTTTTGAATCGTTATATCTCAGAAACGGTGGCTCGTAAGAAAAAAAGTATTGATACATTTTTTATAGATAATTTTATGATCTACAATTTTTGTCTGAGGTACTTTTATGATAAAACTTACCGTTTTGCTGAAAATCGCGAAAAACTCATTTTTTTTAACTTTGACCTTGAATAAAAAATTTTCCTTACAGGGGAATGATGGGGAACTTCTAGACATTGTTTATAATTATGTTTTGAACAATTTCACAGAAATTCAGCTTGTTGGGACTTTATGTAACTTCGAATGTCTAAATTGACCGGACTATTGTCTTACTTTAGCGTATGAAAACAACAAAACTAACTTTAAAAAACTAAAACTCGCATGGATTTAATTGCCGTTTAGCTATAATTACTGGAATCGATTCACACATATAGAACTTAAAATAGTTTATTCGTCAGACAATCCTAAATCCAGTTTACTATGAATCGTCACATCATATGAACCTTTAGCAGTCAACTTTCGACACATCTACTGAAAACCCCCCTCTCCCGAATGTTCCAAGTGGGGCTTAACAACTACCATCTCGCTAAATTAATCAATATTATAAGCACAATCTTACCACTAGCCCTCTGATACTGCACAGCAGCTTTCTGGCATTCGGACCTGGCGTTAGCAGCTACGCCCACAGCGTCATAGTAAGGTCTAGACTTGTCCACACAGGTCCCTAGTCGCTTGGACAACGCTTGCAGTCGACGCGATGTCTCGTTCAGCAGCAAATGGAAGGTTTTCATAGACTCCTGAAAAAGGATGGTTTTGTTCAAAAGGACACACAAGATTAGCTACATTATCAATTAAGTTATGTAGGAAGGAGAACGGTGCTTGAGAATACCAATGAGAAATCTATTACGTAAGATTTTTGCTACGAATTCAAAGTCCTGGTCTGGTTACTGATTTGTATAGCACGTCAAGTTATGTCTGGACCCATTTTACCAATGTTAGTTGTTAAACTTCGTCAGAAAACCTCAAGGTTCGTTAAAAATTATGAGATTAGACAGGCCACCTCATCTTATAAATGTTATATTTATTATCCTAGAATGATGAACAAAACCGTAACATTCCTTTCCAATGTTATGGGACAAATTACGTAAGTGGGATGCAAAAGAATTGATACATATAAGTCGGAATATTAATACGCTTGTTTATGTACAGCCACTTGTATTACGTTACCCGTGTAAGCACATACCAATAAAAAGAAAGTCAAATAACGACAGCGACAAATTACTTCAACCACTCACACCATCGCGAACCTACGTGATACCGAAGAAGCAACCTTATAAAGGTAAATGACACACGACACTACGTTACTCAACTAGTCGAACAAAGAAACATTGGCGTAACGCGATAACAAGCATGTCGCACAAAGCACACGAGTTCTTCTCATATACTTAGAAAAAATAAATGTAGATCTGAAATCTATACGTCAGGTTATTGAACTAGATACACATAAGTGAAGCCTGGTGTTGTGGCTTTGTATGCCAAATCAAGCAAGACAGTTCATACTTTATGTGAAATAGCATAAAGAGAAATATTTCGATCTGAGAGTATGCCGATTATAAAACCGTAAAAAAAACTGTTTAAAATTATGTCTTTTTTTTTTTGCTTATTACTACATTTCCCAAAGGTTGACTGGTAGAAAAGCCAACGGCATTACGTCCGCCAGTACAATTCAATTCTATAAAGCTTGAATAAGTAAATTGTGTCTATCCAAGTATGGCATAAAGAAAGAATCAGTAATGACGATTACATCAACTATAAAAAGCTGATGATACTAAATCACGTACATAACCGTGCTTCAAGTAAAGACATAAACATTGATTTTACCTTAAACATTACAGAGTTAGATCATAAATAGAACCAAGACCATATTGATCTAATTTGCAATTTCATTAGCACTTCCCATGTGAATACAAAGAGGTGTTGTGCTTATTCTAGCAAATCTTCATTCAAAGCTACTAAAGCATGATTTAACACGACAATACAGGGTCTACTTTATAATTGAAATGCAGACTTCTCTATTAACTATTTAACTAAATGGCAACTTTAATTTGAAGTAGTGCTATCCTCTACAATAACAAAACGCGAAAAGTCAATTTACAGAGTCGTTCTAACAATTTATCCAGTAAAGTATTACAATTCATCTACTAATCCGCAATGCGCCAACGTGTCTGACTACAATCGAAACCTTAACACGAGGAGGGGCAAGCTTATCGCTGGATCACGTACAGGGTGTTACGTAAATGCAACCTTGTCCATCACAATAACTGACAAAGAGCCAATTGAGGAATAAAAACACGCTGATACGATGACGAAGGCACATCAGCTAGGTCCTAGTGCAATTGACCCAATCTGCGCAGTAGCTCCGACCTCGAACTGTCTCGATACGCACCTTTCCGATCTTCCAGTTTATGTGGTAATATTCATAGACAGGCTTGATGTATGACGTCATGCCGCGCGTTATGATATACACCTTTTGAAATGTTAATATGTTTTTGTAATTGTGCTTTTAAAGCTATGAGAAAAGATACCGTAAATGGTTAGGAAAAATGTTGTCTGTAGTTATTTTGTTATCACTAAATCAGTTTTTGTTTGCGGGAGACGAAATCAATCCCGTTGACCTTGTCTGTAGGGTCTTATTTTCAAATGTCAACAGCTATTAAGAAACTGAGGCACTCGTATGAAAATGCTCGTTTATTCTAACAATAACCAGACTAAAATTTCTCAGTAAGTAAGGAAAATATTACCCAGTATGGTTAGTACATATTTCTACTTAAAGCATTTTTGTTTTATAGTCTGAATTAACCCTATTATGTAAACCATAAAAAGGGCATTCAATTGACTGGAGTGCACTCCTGACAGGTATTGATCAGAGCTTATTGGTTCGATTTGCCAGACAATATACTGCGTAAACGGAATGCGCATCAATTGTCCGTGGTAGATATATTATTATACAAGAGCATGAAGGCGAGGCTTATAGATTGCACTGGACATAAATTTGCGAATGAACAGCCGATGATGTTTGTTCTTGATGTTCTTCCGATATTCTGTTGTTGATGGGCTTATTGATCAAATAAACATAACCAATACATAGTTAGATATGTAACCATCTATATGGATTATAGACTAATAAATCTGTTGGGCAGTTAACTAACTTTATAATTTAGGTAATTTAAATTTACTAAAAATAATTTAAGTATGAAACCAGTAGGAATTGGAGCGATAAAAATTGTATAATCAACTTTTATTAGGCATATTTGGTCGTTTAGCGAGAAATGTTGGGCGACAAGATAGCATAGCTTCACACGTGATTGAAGACTTGACAACGGCAGGGATTTTCTTGCCAGACGGTTTTGTAAGCAAGAATGTATTACTTCAAGAAGGCGTATAATGTCTATGTCCCCATAATTATGCACCCTTCACTATAATCACCCTCATATTTCGTATTGCTATGTCCGATTGCCAAATAAATACCATTATAAACGCCCATACAAAAGAAATTCTGTTGTACATGCGTACGACACGAGGCATTGAAAAGCATCACGCGTGCCTATCACTCATTATTTTTAACTACGGTTGTCACTGGAATTTGTGTCGCAACGTTTTTTACACCTTTAACAATACATAAACATTGCTTAACGTACAATTTCCGTTTCCGTGAACACAACAGGCGTACGGAACAAAACTTCAGATAAAAAATATGGACCAACAATTCACTTCAATTTTGCTAGAACAAATTTAGGTTGATCTGGCGGTCCTAGAATGTAGCTTACTGTAGGTAATGCGAACTAGTGTATAATTAAAACACATTCGTGCTACATGTTGTCTTTCAATTACCATTAATGTTTTATATCGTACGTGCAGGTAATAGTGGGCGTGTTGCAGTAGGGTTTATGAAGGCTAGCAACGATTAGTTTTATAGTAAAGACTCTATTAACTAACAGTGGTATCGAGCAATTACCCAATTAGCAAATAAAAGAGGTCAGCAATTTTTTCCCGACTGGCTGGAAATATTTTTTACTCACCAATCGATGTTCTAAGAATTACAGAACAGCTATGTGAAGAATTCTCCATTTATTGCCATTTTTCATTTTTCTGAATCAGTTTAATTATTTTGTGGAACGAAACAAAAATATTTAAACACCATTAACAAAACATATTACTTTACACATCGGAAATTAGGTTAACGTGTCTCAGTAATAACCAATTTGAAGCAGTTGTAAATCAGAATCACATGGTTAGTCCGACAACTAGTCACATGGAATCAACGAATAATTGTCTATTTATAGCCACAAATTCTATCATAACAAATGACGTCATAACCCGTGAATTGAAACTGATTACTAAGTTTAACAAGTGTGACACCGTCCCCGTTATAGCTAATACATCGGCATGGCCCATTTGCGAACTAGACCGAGATATTTGCCCAAAGATATTTTGTGCCAATTTTAATGCTACCACGGAAACTGCAGCCAAATACACAAAGTTTTATAATATTTTTTATTCTTCCGCAGTTACTTAAAATGCAAATGGCCGGGTTATCGCGTGTATATACGTAGTTTAAAGTGCATGCATAAGTTTTGTACACGTAATTGCTTCGTTTCGAATAAATCTATCCAAATATTGAACGATATGAATAATTGATAATATTGGTCTGGGTACGATTTAAAATCAGAAAACGTATCAATCTTGTCATACAAGGAATAGTTGGCTAAATATATAAAGCTAGCAGACTGATCTTGGACTACTTATGGAAGGCAAAAAGTGTCGAAACAAGAAATCGTAGTTATTACGGAGAAGAAAGGATCTGATAGTCTAAGGAAATAGATTACGCATAATTCATCATTACATTTCATTTCATAACAATCGAAATAGGGGACCAACTGCAAGCGCCATGACGCCAGTAAGAAAAGTTAATATTTGAACAAAACCAGCGTATTCCTAGTAGCTACCTACACAGCAGGATTCTTTTGATGTGTGTTACTCGAACCGAGTGGCGACACATTTCACGGTGTCGCCTTTTCAACCAGCCACCCATTGTCTCCGCCACGTTCAGCGCGTTCGAGATGAACAGGGCACTTACACTTGTTACGCTGGAGGGAAATTATGCGGTGGATTCTGCGTCTGCAGATTGTCAGATTCAAATTGTATTCGAGGATGCGCTATTGCTGTAGCTGTTCTTTAAAATTACTTTGTTGAGCCAGTACAAGGTGTTTTCACTGTTGCCTAGCATAGTCCCATTTTCAAGAATTATGTGCAATAAGGTCTGATTTTTCATGATGGTCAAAAATCACGCCCAATACTTACATAACATGGATATACTGGTTAAATAATCCTACACACCACATCGTGTTTCACACATTACATGTACCTTATTACATACCACGAATCCTAAAGACTTAGTTATTCTTATAACACACAATTTTATCAGTAGACATTCTATTAATGAAACTTCCAATTTTCTTTTCGTTTACCTGGTCCACGGCGCAAGATATTGTATGACGCATGCTACAGAAATTATTTGGCTTCGATCGGCAGCTGTTTGACGTCAATTGTCTTTATGGGACAATCGAGCTCTGGTAAATCATGAATTTAAAAATTTAATCACGCATTGAAAAAGTACACGAAATGGAATATATGACCAGAAAGTATTACTGTCCTTATGGAACTAAAATATTGTGATCCATCCTTCCATCTAATAGATAAGACCAAAGCGCCTGGAGTTAAAGAGAGTTTTTAATGTTATGTTCACTTTCTATCTACGTTTTCTTTGCATTTATGTACAAAGTACAAACTATAACTTGGAGCTATTCTTTATAATCTTAATATCTTAAAATCTTAATTTATCTTTTTCACAATGACAAAGATTGCGTGTAATGACAATTTTATCAATTTAGACCAAGATTTGAATTTGATTTGAATGACGGATATAAAACAGATTTGTAATCTACACCTCATCCAGCTTTGTTTTGCCAGTACGTTTAAATATTTGTCCTTATATCTTTATAGCTTATATTCTAAGACAATATAAGTGACATGTTCAATTCCTACTATCGTATCGACTTATTGCTGATTAATAAGCCTCCATCAATATTTAATGGCAATCCGATATCCGAGAGCTAAATTACGAAACAAAAGTAAATCATTTTGCAGATGAAGAAATAATAGCACTAAAACCATAAAGACAAGGAAAACACATAACACTATTTTATGGTTAAATAATGCGATTTGAACATGAGCGTTATTTATAGGCAGGAATTAAAGAAAAGAAAGCATGAGACCTTGGCTTCTGTCAATGATTAATGTTCGATTTTGGGTCATGGCGCGTTTACGCAATCAAATATTCAGATATACCTATCCACGTAAAATTATTGGGGAAATCGATGTAATTTCCAATTTTGTGCCCACTGAACGCAGGGAAAAATAAGAATCCAAAAGAATTTTAATGGTGGTAGGTCTCTCATATGTGAGAAGCCACCTGGGTAGGTACCACCACAATGTCTATTTCTCCCGCCAAACAGCATGTAAATGCACTGTTGTGTTCCGGTTTGAAGGACATTGTAGCCAGAGTAACTACTGGACATATCGAGACATCTTATGTCTCAGGATGGCGAGCACAGTGGAATGCCAAGCATTGCCTTGTAACTCATGGTGTTGTTAGGTTTTGCTACTGTCCATGAGCGGTCGTATCGCTTACCATCAGGCGAATGGCAGGCTTGTCTAGTCATTCATTGCAATAAAAAAAAAGACCCAAAAGTCTCTCGTAGTTCCTGATACCCACGACACAAGACTCGATCTTAGTGTGCCGTCAGGACTTTGTATGTGACTGTTGGGTGCATTTATTTATTTATTTTAAAATACTAATATTTTAGGATGGATATTGCTATACGCACAGATCGTGTTATTTGAATAACTGAGTTACTTAAGAAATATTTTTAGTGGTACCTTCATATTCCTGGCTCATTTTTTTTTTCTAGGTCCAACGGTTTGTGGCTTGAATAGATTGTCAGTGAGTTGTTAGTTATTTATCAAGTAGATACTACCTGCCACTGGGGTTTATCTTTTTCTGCCCTACTCGTAAGGTAAGGCTCTAGACAGACGGACTGCATTTCAACTGCAAATTTGCAGTTCGGATGCAGTTTGAATGCAGTTGACACGACTGCAATAGAACTGCAAACCAACCGTGCGGTCCAATTGCAGTCGGCGTGCAGTCGTGTGAACTGCACACCGACTGCATTCAAACTGCATCCGAACTGCACCATACCCACCAGCCCGCACTACTTTACTTGATTCTATGCGCGGGGGGGGGCGGAGCGTTAAAGTAGTGCGGGCGGGTGGGTATGGTGCAGTTCGGATGCAGTTTGAATGCAGTCGGTGTGCAGTTCACACGACTGCACGCCGACTGCAATTGGACCGCACGGTTGGTTTGCAGTTCTATTGCAGTCGTGTCAACTGCATTCAAACTGCATCCGAACTGCAAATTTGCAGTTGAAATGCAGTCCGTCTGTCTAGAGCCTAAGTGTTATGATGTCCATACATTTATCGATGGATGAAAATACATGGCAATTTATATGAAAATTGGTGGACACAGTTGGGGCAAAGAAAGAGAACTTGAAATTACTTTTTTATTTTTAAACTTAAGTATGCTGAAGATATTGTGGAGTTCATGAATTATTTATTTCGTCTTTTGGCTAGCTGTTTAATACTAAATTATGTAGGACTTTAAGTTAGGCGTATTTTAATGTGTCCTTGATATTAATTTGACAGCCTCCGTGGCGCAGTTAGTTAGACGCCGGCTGTGAAACAAGAGGCCGCAGATTCGATCCCCGCACCAAAAGAAATGTTTGTGCGGCCCACAAATATTTCTTTCGGGTCTGGGTGTTTGTGAGACCGGAAAGTCTCTCGCAGTTCTGATACCTGCGACACAAGAATTAATTGATGTTAATGTGGGGTCAGGACTACATATGTGACTGTTGGGTGTATTTATTTATTATATTTATTGTCTTTTTTTAAGAAATGTTATATAATTTACTCTTGATTTCTCTGCCCACCACATCGTAGTATACCAACCATGCTATGAACGTATCAGGAGATAAAGTGTATTTTTGTTCTCATTACTATAGGATTTCACTCGTTGGTGACGGAACGGTCTAGTCACTAGGGGACAAAGTTCCATAGTAACCCATACTAAGTTATTTTTCATTCTGTCTAATTCTAAATAACAAGGTCATGATATGCTATTCCTTAAAAGACAAAGATCCTAATTACCGCCTTAGACATTTGCACGAATGTCGTCATGTTATAAATAAGACTTAGCTCGTATAAAACCTTGACTGAGCATAACACGCGGATAAAGTTTAACATTATATAACAGAGCGGCCTTGAAAAATGTTTTCCTAGATTGTGGTAAGCATGGGCAACACATAACTAGTAAACAAATCATAAACCAGACCTGAAGGCAACACCGTACCTATTACATAAACCTTATATGGTACGGACATAAACAATATTAAATAAACTCTTTTTACGTTTAACACTTTAGTGTAGTTCGGATTGCTGGATTTCACATGTATTTAAAATTCGTGAAGTGAACTCTCATACGTGCATGTTTTTATGCCCTTTTACTAGATCGGAAAAGTGACAGGCAACTAAGAATAAACAAATAATTAACTTTATTACCGCTCATATGGGTTTTAATACCTCATTCACAAGCAGCCTACTGCTAAGAATATGCCTCCACGAAAAAAGCTACTTAACGAGAATTTAAGATAGTAGAAACAACTCACATCAAGTTCCAATTCGAGCTTGTTGATCTCGTCGGTGGCGGCGTTGAGTTTCTCCAGCTCCACCTGAAAGTTGGTGAAGATCTTGAGACAGTCGCACGGAACGCGCACACCGCACTCCCAAACATAAGGCAACAACAAGCAACATGTAGAGACTGGAAACAACCGAGCCATAACTGAAAGACTCCATAGCAAACTTACATTTATCTACACGAGATAAAAACTAAAATATTTTATCTAAATGTACCTTATGAGAATTGTTTCCTGTCCCTACACACGTAAGCGACTACAAATCAAACGTTACTTACTTATTTTATCTTGTCATGTTGGCAACACATTTCGATAAAACACAAAAGTCAAATGCTAAAATTACATTTTATTTCCAAAATTAACATAGTTACAGTATATTAGAATTACATATCATAAATTTTGCGATACAAAAATATGTTTTACGCATCGGTATTTGCACTTTTTTTTTCATCTAGTTTCATCATGCGTAAGAGCAAAAACCAAGATTTTATTAGTACAGTTCAGCCGAATTCAGAATAATCGATTATTACTTATCATTTGGCAATACCGTAAATTTATGAAAGTGCTATGAAAACCAATTGAATTGCTCAACAAGCATTTTTATACTATCAGTGATACTCATACATTTTAAAAGCGTAATTTAAAAAACCAATACAATTCTCAATAAATAAAATTAGAATTTATTTCCATTGTAATTGCTGCAGGGTGAAATTCCATAATATTTTAAATAATAATGATTGAATATAAATTAAATAATACTTAAATTAAAAGAGACAAAATAGACAAATGGAATGGTTCAGTTGTAGGTACTAGAAATGGTTTGACCTTAAGTTAAGGATCTGGTATGAACACTTTTCTTTTGGTAAGGGGTTTTATATGACAACCAAAATGTGGTATTTTCAGACAGCAACACTTGGATTGACAGTTATAAACTAGGGCATATAACATGATATATATCATAAAATAGGGAAGTGATGTAAATTAAAATCATACTTGAATAATTCTTCCAAGTTTAAGTGATAAGAATAAAATCAAATATTAAGTAAAAAAAACTGCACATCATCCATTTTGGTTGCTCAATGAAAATAACACCAGTAGATATATCTCTACCTATGACACAACATGTAAACATTAGGCCGCTGGGATCACAAAATGAATGACCAATATACATTAACTAAATATAAATTATGAGATTACAAATGATTTAAAAATTATAAAAATATATGTTACAATTACACTGTGGTTAATGCAACATGAAAAAAAACTTTAACAAAAGATTGTGAACTAATCAAATGGGTACATGCTACTTGCAAACTTCTTACATTTTAGGTAGGGAACATTGTCAAGTGACATTCCACCTTTTTAAATTCCAATACACAAAGTACTATTTAAAACCATTCTCATTACTGAATATATATACCAAATAAAAAAGGTTAAAAATAATAGAGATTCAGATAATCCTCGTTTAGTATCTTTGTAGGAAATATCAAAGCTGTAAAGTAATTTTTGGGCAAACATTACACTTTTCAATATAAAATCTTAAAACAGCATATCATAAAAAAAAAACAAAAAGAGCAAGTTAGTGGAAGCCTTGAATGTGTATTTAGGTTTGATGAAATGTTATAGCATATACTTAGGCCTCTAGAGGAAATAAAGGTGTTAAACGCAAATCCTTATACTGCAATATAAGAAAAAAGTGCATGTGTCGTTAGTAACATAATTTACCATTCAACTCAAGAGTGTGAAGATTTTGAGTCTTCATTTATATTCTAAAATCAAATGTTTTGCCTACAAAATATTTGCTGCATTAAAGCATCTCCACAGCAGGGGGTTACTATAAATAATCTCCATGTTTTAAATATTATTTGTAGACAATATCAATCACTGTTTTTTTAAGTGATATCATTTTGTTTAATGTACTACTCAACTGTACATTGGAACATGGAAATAGTATACAGTGTGTGCAAGGAACATTACTCAGTGTAAAATACATTTAAATACAGTATAAAATGGCACATATTATAATCTGAAAAAATAAGTTAGTAATCCAGCATAACATATCCTTAATTATTAATACATTTTTCGAAATTATAAACTAACAATTTACTCCGAAAATTGACAAAAATGTGTTGTGATATAAATTGCAGCTTACATTCTCATGGACAGGAAACAAATCCTACTAGGTACTCGAAACATATACCTCAATGTAAAAATCTACGCGTCGCATACGCACTTTGGATTATGACAACGAGATTTACGATATAAACTTGCGAATTCATAAGGGGATTGGACCAATCAGTGCACTTCACTATCACAAATGTATTTGCCGGAGACGAAGCGGCGCTTCACCAGCGACAGCCGGTACCCGCTGCCTATCAGCTCGAACTCAATGCCAGACAGGGTCGCGCCCTCGCAGTTGAACTGGGTGGAGATGGTGGCTTTACTAGAAGGACCCTGAGACAGCTCGAAGCGCGCCCGAAGTGACCCGACTCCCCTGTCCTCGGAGTGTTGCGACAACTCGGTGAACCGCCACAGCGCCTGTTCGTTCTCCGTGTTCCAGATGTTCTTCGGCATTGCGATCACATTCTTGACACCGCCGTTCATGGGCACGCATACCGACACGTTAAGTAGCGGCGACGGCGGGCTCATAGCATGCAAATTATATTTATAATCAACTTTGAGATCGGTGTGGTCTTTTTCACATTTCCAATAAGAGACCAGTTGGAAAGGGCAGGATGCAGCGCCGGTTTTCGGACGTATCTGGTACTTCAAGATGTCTACGTTAAAGTATTGTGCAGTTGGATTCTTCTCAGATTGTCGCTTTAAGAGCGAAGTGAGTGCGGGCATATTAAATTCTACAACCGTGCTGTCGCGAGTCGACATCATAATGTTAATAGTTATCAATTGTTTGTTGGGAAGTACGTTGTCTAATCTATGTATGTTTTTCAGTCTAAAGCATAGTTTCGCCGGGTTCGGATTGTTGGCAAGCACACCCACTATGCCCGTCGGGAAAGATAACATCATGTCACCCGACATTTTTACTTGGCATTTGGTTTCCTCTGTACCGCGGAAATAAGAATGTATTATTTCGTGAAAAGCGACAGCTAAAGGTATTGTATCCGCCATGCCGATAGTGAGAGGAGATGGGCCGCGGGATCCGGTAGAGCCTGCGGTCCGGAAGTCGCCCTCGGATCGTCTGGAAGGCGGGCGCGGCAAGGATATCGATGTTATGGTGGGCGTGGATGTTCGGATGTTTGTTTGGCTCATTTCGCCCACTTCTGAGAAGAGATCGCCTACATCAGTATTAGATATGGGTGTAGGACTTTCAAGTAAATGTGATTGATTCCCTTGTAATGGGGCATAAGGATTAGAGACATTTGCATGTGGTGATGTAGGGTTACTGACATTAGGGCTTTGAAAGAAGTTCAAATCCAATAAGTCACTGCTTGCCTTACTGGTATTGGCATTGGAACCACGCCGGGTGGTCCCAATTTTGTACAAAGAAATATTTTCTACTGTAGCTCTTAATTCGTCCGCACTGGCCGACATAGGAGCGTCGCCATTCGAAATAGGCTTAATTTCTATGTGAATTTTTTGTTCCCTTTCTTCTTCAGAGTCTGAATCTGTGGATGAGTATACGCTACCCTTTTCGTCTTTTGGTCTGATGCAGTATCCTTCATCATCTACCTCGGGAGAATTAATCAAGTCTTCTTTCGTCGGCGCCTCTTCCTCTTTTTCTTCAATATCAGCCTTATCATTTGTATTAGCATTTTCAGATATTTCATCTTTTTTCTTTTTTGATTTTTTCTGTTTGGGTTTGGGTCTTCGGAACCATTTTGATTCACGAATAGGATTCCGAACCATGTTGTCATCTTTATCAGGAGCTACTGGTGTAGCTGGAGTGCCACTAGGACTAGAAGGAGCAGAGCATGGTGCATTACCTTCTATACTAACACTAGGCTCATCTTTACTTTGAAAATTTGGTGTAAACAAGTTTAAAAGGGAGGTAGTTCTTCTTGAAGTCTTACTGGCAAACGAAGGCTCTTTTTTAGGTGCTTTTGCTGGCTGAGCTGGTTTATGAGACCCATTGGAGACTGTTGATATCTGATCAGCTTCCGATATAGAATTTGTTGCCGATCCAGGTTTAGGCAATGCAGGAGGAAGTTCAACCAGAACGGCTTTTTCTATAGAATTGTACTTCTCTATCAAAAATTGTTCCAACAGTTTTTCCACAGTCAATTCTAAGCATTGGTGTTTAAAATCCCTGTGCACTTGTCCCATGAGATCATGGTTGTTCTGTATGATGTCTGCATATGAGTTCACAAACTGTTTCATCTGTTTCAAATGTGCCTCTTCAACATCCTGAAAGTGTTTGCAAGTCTGTGTCATTTTCTTTTCAAAATCTTGCTTCACAAGGTTGTACTTTTCAGCCAGTTGTCTGTAGTCTTCATGTAGTTTCTTCAGTTTTACTTCAGCCTTTTCGATGTCTTTAGCAGAGGCATTGTCTTTCCTCAGCTTTTCCAATTCCGTCGACTTGGTTGTGTACACATCTTTGGCCTTCTGCAGGGCCTGCTTAGTGTTTTGTATGAGTAATACTACTTCTAAAGTATTCGACTCTGAGTCTTTTACAGCCTTGTGTTTCTTGTGGAGCTCGTCGGCGTATCTTGCGACATCTTTCACCAACTCGCTCACTTTTTGGAACATGTGTTGATGTAAATTGGACAACTTCTCCGCAGAACATTTCAGGACGCCCCAGAAGGGCGCGAAAGTTCCCTGTGCGCAGTTACTGTTCGCCTGCTTCGCTAACTTAGCCAACGACTTGGAATTAGTCTCCTCTATATTGGATCTCTCTCTTAGGTACTCGGAGAGCTCTTTGCTGGCAATGAGTCCGTATTTCATATTTTGGTAAAGTATATCGTATCCATTATGCTCGTTGGCGAAATAATCTACAAAATTAACGCTCATCTTTGCTGTTACGAAGGTCTACCGTTACTTTTACTCAGTACATTATATTGTCACTCACTGACCTGGATTCTAGGGTCGAGCTCAGTATCACCATTGTCGTCGGCCGGGATCGTGAATGATGATTCCTCCATTGTACTACCTAGGACTAGGAAGCCACTCAATCACCTAAATTACATCACCTCACAAAGCGTCACCTTCACTCGATACAAACACAACAAACTATTATTGAACTCATCACAAGGTCGCCTAATATAATCGTTATATGTTCGGAAACACTTGATATTAGTCCCAATTACGTGTTTAATTTAACAAAATAAATAATAAAAATAAGAATTTTATTCAAGATGACGTCCTCTCGCGTGACGTCAAATCACAACAATAGACAAGCTTCTGCTTCTCAACTCCACAGATTATGCACACAAGATGACTCATGACAATGACATTATAATCGATTCTCGATTTTATATTCCTATTATTGCATATTTTTACTAACAATATTTTTGTAAGATACAATAATGTTAATTTTAATCAAAATTATCGCAAGTTCACCTTCGAAGTGATTTGTATGGATTTTGTTTTATTCCAACCTTATTTAAGTAAGTCGTTTACATTATATTAAGTTATAACTTAATAAAACTAGAAAGAAGTCAAATTAATCATATTATAAGACCGCAGGAGAGTGGTATTTTTAACTAAGTTAGGAAAATCAATTATTAGGCCCTTCTAATAGTCAGCCTTTTGATGTAATATTGTCTGAGCCCATATAAATCCCACTGCAAGGCACCGGCCTACTCTACAATCGAGGGTACGATTGAGAGTGGTTGGGCCATATAGTCTACCACGCTGGCCTATTGCGGGTTCGCAGACTTTACACACAATAGAAATTTTTAAAAATCGCAATGGTATGCAGGTTTCCTCAGGATGTTTTCCTTCACCGTTATAGTGCGTGGTGATTGATTAACAATACACACATGACTCTGAAAAGTCAGAGGTGTGCCCTGGGATTTGAACCCGTAACCACCGTGAACATGTTGGCAACCGCGTCTGGTCCGTTACCAACAGGCCATCACGCACTTCATTGCTACACTTAATTTGATGTAATAATAATGGGTATTAATAGCCATTTTACCCATTATTAATTAATATTAACACTGTTTTGAACATTATTAATCTCTACCCTAATACGTGTAATATTACTCTAAGATTATTGTTAATTATTATAAACTATATTTGGTTGCTAAATATTCTTTGTTAACAAATTGTGTCCTCAAATAAATTGCTATTGTTGCAAAGCTATTACTTAAAACATTTATTACACATTCACTTGGACACTACATACTCGATAAATATTTTTGTGATAATAATCGATTACATTATACAAAAAAATCCCATAAATCAGTTTACATTGTCTATGATAATAGTTATCCTGTCAAATTATTAACGGATTCCCTGTGTAAACACTCGGATCTCTCTTTCTATCCGATAGAAAACCATGCTTCAGTGGCGCCATTCAATATTTACAATGGAAACATTTTACTTTAGCCGTATAATATGATGCTTTTTGTCCAGTTTGACGTAAAACAGCTTCAACTTGCTCTAATTTCGTTTTTTCATCTGAGTGGAATTTACGATAAATTCTTTATATGAGTGACATAACTGGCACCTGCCATTTATTGCTCGTGTTTTGGCCCGCGTTTCCGGTGTACAGATTTCATTTGTGAGGCGGTGTTCGCATTCAATCTGTATGCAACTGTTACGCGTCGCCTCGACCATGTCTTACCAAGGATCACCATATTCGGGCCCGGGTGATGAGTATGACTTCGACGACGATGGGTACGACGATTTAGATGAATACAGAGATCGGGAGGAGACGGTCCCGCCGCCGCCGCCAGTCGAAGACAGTGACGAAGGTATTTGTTTACGATCAATGTTCTACACCTGTTTTGGTCTGTTATCTCTTCAATAAATCCTTGCAAGGCTCATAATACAATCTAATCACGTTATAAGTGACATGTAAACATAGGTTATGTAATGACAACAAGGTTATCGTGTCAGCAAATATGGTCGTAGTTTTTGTTCCCGCCTATTTCGCGATCAGACCATTTGATGACGTAATTGATCTGTTTTCACATCACTTTCACCGCAAAATAAATAAATAAAAACTATTCAATAATTATATCTAAATTATTAATGGTTATGTTTTATTACTCAATATAAACATTATTTCATCTGTCATAATTTTATGTTTATTTTGACAAGTGTATACGTCATATTCTGCAACATAGTGTAATGCTATATATTTTTTTTTTCAAAAAATGTAATTAAACTTATAAAATTACAGATACAGAGGAGGCAAGTGAAACAGACATCCCAAATAATGATGAACCATTGGAAGTGAAAGAACAGTAAGTTAATAATTATTTGTCAACTTTCTATTTACAAATAATATATTAAAGCATTTTAGCAGCTTTCATGTTATTTTTTATGATAAATACTTATATAAATCTTGAAAGTTGATGTGAAATGTAAATATTATGTTGTCATGTTATTTGCATAAATTTTATAAATATCCTAATTTGATCAACTATCATGTCTATAATTTCAGAATGTACCAGGATAAGCTGGCAAATTTGAAAAAACAACTGCAACAATTAGAAGATGGAATCCATCCAGAGTATCTGAAGAGGGTGAAACGGTTGGAACATCAGCTGCATGAGAGATTACGGTTAAATAAGATAAATAAGTGAGATTTTTTTTACATCATTTTTGGATATTTAAATGACCAAAAATTAATTACTAGTTTGTTTGTTGAAATTTTTATCACCATCTGTCTTTCTTCAAAGATACTTTTCATTACCTTTCATTTCTTGTGATTAATTAATTTTTTTTATCATATTTAGAATTTTACTATTAATTACTATACTAAGTGTTAGTACTTACTACTATGGACATTAAATTAAGATAGAAAGTCAATAATTTTTATACTTATATAAATTATACAATAACTATGACAAGTTAAATAAAAAAATCTGCTAATTTCCAGGGATCACATGTGTGAAGTGGTGGAGAGGGAGTACATAGCAGAAAAGAAGGCAGCGGCGAAAGAGTTTGAGGAGAAGAAAGTTGAACTACAGGAGAACCTGCTGAGTGACTTCGAAGACAAGAGGAAGATGATAGAGAGTGAGAGGCACAGCATGGAGCTCAATGGAGATTCTATGGAGGTGAGACATTGTTTTAGTTATTCTAATTCAGTGTTGAAAGTTAAAACGGCTGTTTGTAAAATAATTTTAATTTATAATATTTTAAAGAAACTGGCTAATAAAAAGTTTCATTATGTTTCTTGTCTTTATCTGAATTCGTAGAAGGCTTTGGCACCATTCTTTATTATTTCATACCTCCAGCTGAAATATGTTTACTGCAAAAAGAACCCTTCCTTAGCCATCATTAAAAACTTGAATCTTTCTAGTTATTACTGAAATTATTGACACATATTGTATGCTTTCAGGTGAAGCCAGTAATGAAGCGCATCCTGCGGCGGCGCGCCAACGAGCCGGCGCCGGCCCCCGAGAAGCGTCGCAAGCCGCTGGCCACGGCGCTCACCTTCCAACTCGACGAGCGCGACATCGACGCTGACCTGCGAGCTATTGCACGGCCGGAGCCCCCGCGGGCGCCCGCGCCGCCGCCACGGAAGAGGCTCAGCTCTACTAATAACAGCTGTTAGTAATTATAAATTAATTTATAGTGCATTGGAGTAACACAGCAATAGAATTTCGTTCCATCCTTGTATTATGGTGTTACCCCAACACATCCTACAACACTTATGTGACAGCCTTCGTGTCGCAGTTGGTTAGACGCCGGCTGTGAAACGAGAGGCCGCCGGTTCGATCCCCACACAAAACAAATATTTGTGTGAACCACAGGTATTTGTTTCGGGTCTGGGTGTTTGTGAGACCGAAAAGTCTCTCGTAGTTCCTGATACTCACGATACAAGACTCGATCTTAGCATGGGGTCAGGACTATGTATGTGACTGTTGGGTGTATTTATTTATTATTTATTTATAAGGTTTATATTTTTATTTTTTCTGTACTTTATGCTGTTCTATAAAGTGTTGTGTATCTGTATCTGTACAACTTGCAAGGGTGCTAGGTAATGAGTCTGATTGGGATTCGAAAAAAATAAGTGATATAAGAGATAGTGCTGTTTGTGAACATAGAATCTGGAGTCACAATAGGATAATAAGTCTACAAGGAATCTAGTCTTGGGCATATGAAACTTTTTTTTCTTATGGTATTGGCGATTGGAAAAGGACATAATGCAAGCATGAATGGTCCCTATTATAATATTATGTTTTGTGCAAAAATATACAGAATTGTCAAATCAGGGAGTTTATGAGTGTGCAAGTGGCATAATATTTGTATCTTCTCTAAAGCAGACATTCAAGTTGAATAAGATTTTTTAGATGCGTATTTTCGCCGATTCTAATTGGAGCATTGCCTGTGACAAACTGTCCATAACATAATATAATAAGATTTATTAATACAAAAAATATGATATTCCCAAAACCACATCTTAAAAGTTGCCCATATTCATAACTACCAAAATTCTTAGCAACAATATCCTCAGTAATAATCATGTTTTCCCAGGTGATTCTCCGGTGCGCGAGAACACGGACACGACAGACACGCGGGTGGAGGACGGTAAGCTGCTGTACGACCGGCGCTGGTACCACCGTGGACAGAGCGTCTACGTGTCCTTCCCGGGCAGGGAACTCGGCAGGTTCCCTGGGAACATACACGCCATCACCGATGAGGCAGTGAGTAGATATCATTTGTTTTTTGGATTGCAGTTAGTGACACAATCGTGAGGAAGTGTTATACTAAAAATATATTATCTTTATCTTCATAAGCATGTCCTGATGATTATTTTGGGGAAGTGTTCCTAATATTTGACATAATTTAGTTTCACACACTGATGGTCACCATAAGGCGCAAACAAGTAGGGATTTATTATGTTTTTTTAACTTGTTACTGCAAACAATGTTTCAATATTTTCAAAACTACATGTAGTAAAGTATATTAAATTTTAACATTTAATTTCAGATATGGGTGAAGAAAACAAACCTAGAACGGATAAGGATATATATATCACAGTTGGCGCGCGGCAAAGTGACATTAAAGAGGCGGGCGTCGTAATCGCCCGTAGTGTAGTGTTAGTTCCACTGCCAAGTGCAAGTGCTAGTACAAACGCTAGACTGTGTGCTGTCTTACCGGACACTTTCGTGTGATGTGAAAGTGCGTGGAATTGAAGTGAAGTGTTGACGGAGCAGGTGAAATGTCTAGGGTAGCCTAGGCACACTGAAGCCTGGTCTGCCTGGTTTTTATCCAGGCTGTGGACAGAAGCAGGCCTAGGTAATGCAATTCTGTAATTTCAGTATTTAGACTTGGATGAACACAATATACACTCTTGGTATTCTGTCGTCCTGGTATTGCATTCCTTAAGCGGATTAGTTCGGTTTTAAAGTGATTTTTTGGGATGCCGTGTACAGTATTGATAATGTTGTGACTACAATAATAAGTATTTCGATTTCTAGTGGTCAGGTTCGGGTCGTGATAAGTATTTACTTATCACGACCCGAACCTGTATATTTATACTAGTCACAAAATTAGTCCAGACCCCGTATTTAGATATGCATTTTGTTTCGCGAATACCGCAATATGTTAGACCCCTCGCTTCTATAGCTCCAAAATCAATGATACATATTTGTGGCACCTGCAGAATCTCGTTTCAACCTAGTTTTCGTCTTTTCACCATAACTACCCAATGCATAGATGAAAAATGCATATTAGCTCTAAATAACAAACCGAAGCATTGTACATATTCTATAATTAGACTATATTTGTATAAAATCTTCCTGACGTCCAACTGACATCTTATAAGTATGGCACAAATATAAGTGTTTAGATAGATATACTAGTTGGATTCTGAAATAAAACCCCAAACTGCAGACTTTATTTCAGTCGATAGTTTAGTCGGATTGTTAATTCGACGTCTATGCTAATGCGAAGCATGAACCTAATACTATAGTTAACATAGCAAATTCAGTCTTATTTCCAGTAGGTAAGGCATATTTTTCTGTGCAGTAAACGCATGTTTTGCATACACGCATGCGAATTTGCGTTTGTTATGAATGTAATTAGGAAGAATATAATTTAGAGCCCAGAGACAGTCGACTGATGAATTTACAGTAAGCTGATGTTTTAAGTATGCTAAAGATCTCAACCCGCACTAGGCCAACGTGGTGTACTATACGGCCTAACCCTCTTGTAGAGGAAACCCATGCCCTGTAGTGGGACGTATATGGGTGTATATAGAAATATCTCAAATAACAGTCGCGCCTTTAGTCAGTGGGAAAATAAAATTGCCGACCATTTCATCTGCTCCGTTACAAACTCTTTTAAATGAGAGAATAATGAAATTAACAGGGTTTAACAATATGCAATACTATGTGTGATTTTGTTGTATGTGCGATGATATTTTGTGGTTTGACGATGAATTTGTATGATAAGCATCTGTCGGAACGGGTTGTGCTGTTTATTTTAATCATAGTAAATTATTGCAGTATTTAATAATTGTCTAATCGGATTTAAAGTACCTAATTTATCTCAATTGGTTTTATGTATAACAATAACTCATTCACGTCATTTCTTTTGGTTATTCATACTATTTTGTATGAATTATGGTAATCATCTTAATCATGCAGTATTAGCCTGATCATTTGAGGTGTGAATTATTTTGATTTTATTGAAAAGCTCAATAACAAACTCCAGGAAAGACTAGGATTATTCTGTATCCATTTGTTACAATACTCTTGCATTTTATGCCACGTTTAAATGTACTAATTAAGTGTGACTTGGCTAGTTAAGTGCAACTTAATATTTAAATGGCGTTTGAGCATTCGGGCGTGAGCAAATTGTCTTTTTATCTTCTGCCACATAAACAAGATCGTATAGAAGTATTTTCGGAAATCTCAGTTGCATGAAAAATAGTCATTTATCGACTGATTTTGATTGTATATAAATTTATTTAAACTCGAAATAGCACTACCTGTCCCGACTATTAAATTATTTGAATGCATTGTTCGTCATGAAGTATTATATGTCGCGAAGTGTTACAATTATATTTTGAGATTATACATATAATTGATCATTCCTTTACATCAGACCTATACGTTTTTGCAATAAACGATGAATTAAATTACTTTACAAATTAATGTTATAACCTTTTTGAGAAAACCTTAACATTATTTGCTTGTAAAAAAGTGGTAAATGTTCCGAGAACTTCTGCCATGTGTACAGTTTTCTGTAACAAAAATTAAAAATTTATACTAAAACGATATATGTATAATGTATAATTATATATATATTCCAGTGTTGTACAGTTTTGGTATTTAATTGCCGAATTTTTAAGGATTCCTTACAACACATTCTTTTAGCTTCTCTTGTTAAAGAATGAATGGTCTCGACCCACATGAGGCAAAGTCGTAGCTAAATTCATACAATTTTCCCGATCCGGTCTCGATAAAAATTCGGCAATAAATATCCAAATACGATACATAGTCAAACGTGAAAGTATTGCGATAAAGAGCCGGAATAGCTTTAGATTACCTAAGACCTAAGAAACTATGCGTAGCCATAAATATACTATGTCATTTCAGAATAATATAAATACAATTTGTAGATTTTTATAGATTTTCCTGTACATTCCAAAAATGGAAACGATTTTTGAAAATGTTGGCTCAGGCCAAAAGTCGAACAACAGCTTTTTTTTATCTTAAACCTGGTATAAGAGCGCATTTTTATCAAAGAAAACAGCCAATTCAGATTTTACTAAAACAGAAAATTAATTCTGGCTGATATCTAATGTTCCATACAGCATTAACATCTTCCTGCAACCACAGCTTCCATATCCTGATCTCAATCTATAGCTCTCCATCTCAGCATGATTAAAAATTTGATTTTGTTGATGTCTATAATTTGCCGCTCTATCGCAAAACCTTTCTAAGACTATAGTTTCAAACAAATAATTTGTGATTCAAATTGTGTACATTCTCTGTGTGCATTTTTTTATGTTGTAAATAACCCTGGTTGTAACTGATTGTTGTATATGTGCTAGCTCTCAATTTGACCCTTATTGAGACAGATATATTTCTCAAATAGCCTGAAAATTTCATCTGTGACCATACTGATGAACATGGTATGAAATAAATATAATAGGAAGTTTCCAATTTTTTATTCCGCTGTTATTTTATGCACACTGGCAAATATAATTTAAGTATAAAAGTTATTGGATATTTTCCAGACGAGTTAAAGAAAGTGTGTGGGTGTAGTGTGGTCTGTTGCTATCTCCGTTGTACGCCCGAATTTTAAAAAAAATGACCAGCTATAGATAACATTTTGCTGTAACTTGTCGTGCGCTACAATGACGTCAATAACTCATCTCCCAACTCCCTTGTTCTGCAGGACGGTCACGCATGAAATTGTCAGCTTATAGTTGCGAATAATTGAAACCTTTCTGTCCATATATGGGTTAAAAACTAATAGTGTTCATAAAAATTCAACTTGTCCATTCAAAAAATCTTACTAGATATGTTTAGCCATTGAGAGTTTCAATTCTTTCATACTAAAATTAGAGGTAAAATTTAGTTTGTGATGGACACTTGGATTTTATCAACACATTGTACATAGTTAATGCAGTTTCATTGTAAATATTTTGTATATTGTTTAATGTATCATACTGATCAAATGTACATGAAGTATTTGTAGTGTCGCCTTTATTTCGGACGTTTTTTAAAATGTTTTTTTTTTTGTAATTATTTTACTGTAAATGCGTTGTGACTTGCGACAAATTGTAAATAATGTGAAGTTTTTACGAATGTAAATGATATTGAGACGAAGATCTTTTAAATATATGCATTATGAGACACTTTTTTGTTTTCATTTAATATTTTTATTTATTTATAGACAGTACATAGTATTAGCAAGCTGAAGTTGGTAGTGGGCTGGCCACATATTCTGTCTAAGAACCGACAACCGCTGGGGTAAACGTGTTCTTGAGTGGAGACCGCATTTGGGCAAGCGTAATTTACGACGCTCTTCAGGCAGGTGGAGACGATGTGCGAAAGGTTAAATTAATCGATATTACTGCTGGCAGATGCTGGATGCAACAAGCCGAAGACAGCAGGAGGTCTCTGTCCAGCAGTGAAAAACTAAAGGCTAATAATAAAGATCTGTCTATGTTCATGCACATTTAACACTAATAAAAGCATTACAATGCACCTGACGTGTAGTAGAGTACATATATACATACATACACTCACGCCTTTATCCCAGAAGGGGTAAGCAGAGGCGCCACCAGGACACCCATATCTCGCCTTGTATGTTCTGTCCCATGATGTGATAAGGGGCGAGCCTATCGTAGAGAGTATCCGCGTCATTGATTTAAAAAACTATATTTACGTCAATGATCCGCGTAAAGTATGCTCATTAATTCCCCTAAGCGACCTCTCCTTTCAGTCAAGTTAGCAATGGTTGTTAAATGAAGTTGACTCGCAACAGACACAATTAGAGTGCGATATAATGTATAATTTCTATAGTAATCTTTAGTTGTTCGGTAAATTTCATTAGTTTTTATAATAAAAACTTAAAAAGGTCAATTTGTTTTGTCACACCATCTATCGTATCAAATTGAATAATTCCGAAAGTCTATAACCAACGTCCTTAAAGTTTTAACTGCATACCACTAGAAGCAAAAGATGGCGCTGTAGTTTATTTGTACTGTTGATATGAAACCATGTTGAAACTTGATCTGCAGTACTTACCAAAAATATATCTCTTAAGCACTTGTAAAAAAAGTATATGGGTTTAAAATTTCCAAATTCTTTTCCATACACCCATTTGAAGATCTTTATTTTGGAAATATTCTTGACGACCAGCCTTATCGCGAAACTACACAATTTTCAACATACCCGTAATAAAGTGCGTAGTCGTTTCTTCTTCTTTTAAAAGATGTGTGGCTCCATCTGCGTTCGATGATTTTGCCAATGTCGAAGTAGGGCAAGAAAGAGGAATAAAAATGCCAAATGGCGTGCTGGCCAGTATATATTTGTGGTTATCGTATTTACTACTATTCCTCGGTGTATATAGTTGGTAGGCGTTTAGAAAGGCGATACTTTACGGAATATCTACCTTTTATTATTTCTTTTATTTGCAAATTAGATACCGGCGGCTTCGTGCTTTATTTTTACTTTACATAAAAATTGAATCCATGATTTGAAAACAAAATTAAATATAGTTTCGGCCGTCGTATTTTGTCTAAGTTATCGACATTTTAAACGTGTTAACACAAAACTTGTCGTCGGATGCCTCGAAAGCATAATCTTGTTCAAAGCTCGTTCGCTATTAGTTGTATCGTCCAATCGAATGTAATAAGTGCGGATTTGCATAAAGTGAATATGGTTCAATACAGAGGCGAAGAGATTTTTAATGAAATTGATAACCCGTTATATTGTTAGCTTTTATAAAGGACTGTACTTCAACTGCAGGTACATACATACATTAACTCACGCCTTTTTCCCGGAAGGGGTAGGCAGAGGTTCTCCTGGTAGCAACCAGGACACCCAAGTTTCGCCTTGTATTTTCCGTCCCACTATATGATAGGGGGCGAGCCTATCGCCATATCGGGCACAAATTCCTGACTCCGAGCTGATAATAAATAGAAAATTCCAATATCACTTTACCCGACCCGGGATTCGAACCCGCGACCTCAGCTTTGCGATCATACCGTAGCACAACTGCGCCACCGAGGTAGTCGAACTGCAGGTAAGTGTCATGATATCTCAGACGGAATAATAATATGATTACCTATCCGGAGATACAGTTTCAGCCATGTATTATCTATGGTTTCAGCGGTCAGCCTGAAATGCGGTCCATTTGCAGGGTTAAATAAGCACCATGACGTATTTTTGTAAATTATTGACAAATCGATAAACGACGAAACGGTGTCTTATTACTCGTATTACGATTTACGAGTATATATGTACGTGATAGCTCATAAACACCTGTGCCCCTAGCCGGAACATTTTGCAGTATCGTAATAGAATAGTAATAGTAAAAATTTGTATGGGAATTTAAACAGCGCCATTGCGAGCGTATTTGGAACTAAAATTTCACAGCGGGAAACGTTTACTTTACTATTCGAGAATTACTATACGATACTTCAAAATGTTCCGGCTAGGGGCACTGTAATACTTGGGGAACGAACGGTGGTTGTAGGCTTTTCAAAATGTATGGACAAATGGGAGTAATGTTGTTTGTGGTTTAAGATATTTTATTTCTCACAAGAATTACAAATTCACTTAAATGGAATAAATGCACCAAAGGATATAAAAAAGGTACTAGATATATACTCACGATACAATTTTTATAATCACAAATTATTTATCATTTATGTTAATTCCAAAACAGAAACGCAAAAACATAACGCGTAATTTCATCCAAATGTTAGAGTTGGAGTCAATAATTGTTACAAAATTTTATTCCAAGCACGAATTAATATTGTATAATGATAATAATGTACTCACTAAATACTGTTTAGTTGTAAATATGTTGACTATTTTGTATGCCGTCTGCGTGTTGCTAACGTTTCACACAAAGTAAGAATTTTACTTAAAAATACATTTTATTACCTTGACATTTTCTTGTAATTAAGCCCATTTTCATGTAGGTATTGCTTATTGCGCGAATTTAATTAAATTTAATGGATGTTGTGATACTAAAAAGTGTTATAAAATGAAGGAAACAATGCTTTATTATTTATTATTATAGAAGAAATAATTTACATTAAAAGCAGCTTGATATTTGTTTAGAGGGAAATAATTGGTATTAGTTTTATAAATATATTTTTATTCATAGAAATTTTTATTATTAGAATCTCCCACGAAGATAACACATTACAGTTATAAAGATAGGTACATAAATATGTTTCTTCGATAGAATGATGAAACGACCAGGTAGCTCGCCTCGTAGTAAGCCATATCACGCCTGCTTATAAGCAGGAGAAAAATAACCCAAAAAATACTAACGGCCTGCATGTCAATACACTGCGCTCCCCATCTTGATATTATATCGTGCAGTAATATTATGTCTATAATCAGTGCAATTAATACACCATTTAAATTTTAAGAACTTTACTGGCAGGTGATCAGTCTCTGCAGAGGATTCTGGTGTGTCGAATTCATTTAAAAATATGAGTCTGTGGCCATAAACAGAAAACATCTAATAGATGTATGTTTACCTACTTACTGTATGTTTAGATGACAAAACTTCGCATTAGACTTAATAAGGCTATTTGTATAACGCTAATCGTATCCACATTGCGTAAGTTTAAGCCCTCAGCATATTGGCACTTGTGCCAACATTTTATAGCATTGGGCCGGAGATTCTGAATAACAGATGTTCCATATACATAAGACATTCGAGGTAAACATTTTTAAAACAGGGGAAATGCGACGGATTTTCCGTATGCAAAACAAATTGTTCATTGTTGCTTTGAAAGCGTCGCGAATTGCGAACAAACGGTTGTTTTCTCTGCAAGTAATATTATTTGTTGTGTTGGGTATTATTGGGTGCATATTTCGTAAAATCGAAGTCATATAGCCCAATGTAGAGAAATCTGTTCCTATCAGATGTTTCAATATGTAAAGATTACCAATTAGGGATTTAGAGTTCAGGCCATGACTGTTGCAAACTGTGTGTGCCGTTGACAAAATGGTTGGTCGGTATACATCTACGCTTAGTGTGTTCCAGGGGAATAATACCTTATAAAACTAATTAGAATATAAACCTCGAAGAGTTGTTCCAATAAGTTGCCCACTACCTACCAAAAATCATGCACTCTCTTCGTTACGATCATCTTAAATTTTCAAGTTAACGCTATCTTTCGTCAATTGCGCCATACCCAACTATTTCGAATTACCGGTCATCGATATTGCTGGATTTATTGTGTTGTTCTGTTGTTTATAGAAACGTGTTGTCGCCAAATCTGTGGCAGTTGTGACAGCCGTTTTGTTCGTTGATTAAACTGTCACTGGCAATAAACTGCGACTCACGTAGCTACTGGAGACTTTAGACATTCTCGTGTAACAAATTTTCTTTGCTCGTCGAATCTTTCTTTGAAATAGATATTTCAAACTTTCTTAATTGTTTTATATTATCCTTTTTAAATAAATATACACACCGGCGTAATTGGAGAACACGAGTTAAATCAAGTTTTTTTCGTGCATAGTGATAAATATCCTATTTATTAACATTATTGTAAAATAATTATTTCAACATAAAAAATAGTTGAAATCCTTTTAATTCAGTATGATATAAAAATAAAACCTAAAAGATTTAAATATGCATTTTTGTTGATTACAAGTCACCCGTATTTACAAGAGCTGCGGAAAAGAATAAAAGGAGCTATTGGCGGCTAGTGCTTCTAAGATTTGTTCGACGAATTGAGAACCTCTTCCTTTTTTGAAGTCGGTTAACAAGAGGTCGTGTCGATCAATCAATATTAACTGTTAATGAACATATTTGCTCGCAATCATCACTCGGCCTCCAATAAAAATGTCTTTAATGCGTTTTTAAAAGTTTCTTATATGTTTGCACTGAGAAAACATATAAATTAATGCGCTAAAGGTATTATTATGAGTAATCTACATGTCGCGTTTTTTACTTGAGTTATTGGCGACAAATGTCAGCTGATACAGATTTTAGATATCGTTAATGTTTTGCTTGTGTTTTAATTGAGTGTACCGAATATTTCTTATGCGCAGTAATTTGAATAAATAATAAGGGAAAATTCAGAGAAAACATTTCATCTTTTATGGATTTCATCACACGTCAAGAGTTTTTTAATATCAGTCCAATGCATTCTACTGTTGGGCATAGGTATCCTCATTTCCACCATCTTCCAAAGACTCTCCGATAAGAAAAAGGAGAAGGATCTCTTAATTCTAATGGTAGAACATTTTTGCTTATATCAGTTCTTTGAAGTGACGTGGTATTGAATCCAGGATGGGACATTTCAATATTTTACTGACAATTAAAAATTAAAAATTGATTCTTTTTTTGCGGGAACACATCTTGCATCTAGTCTCGTCTCGGCGGTGCAATTACTCAGCATTCAGTTAGTTCAACGTTAAAAGTAAACATTTTAGTATATTTGCGGTTTGTTAGGCAAATTGTGAGGGTTCATTAGCCTGTCGAGACACAGCGAATGCTTTTGTTCACTAAAATAATTGTTTTCTTTCGTATTTGTATGGTTTCCTTTTGATTTTTGTTGGAAATTGCATGAGTTACTATTTTTAAGTAAAAATAATAAAGGACGTCACTGGCCTAAAGGAAGCTTATATGGGCTTATCTTTGGCTCGATTCCTCTATTGTAGAATTATCTTTCTTGTGAGATTGAAACTGAGAAGTGTTAAGAATAGTGGATATCACGTAATTTAATATTCTAATTACTTATTATAGCTTCACAGCAAATATCAGCCTCAATAGACAATCAGATGAAAACAGCATTATTTGTTGACGAACATATTTCTATTTATTCATATATATTTACTCAGGTACTCCACATGCGATCACAACGGAGTTTATTTTCAAAGCGACGAAATATTTGACATCTCCTTTACGTCAATAAAAACTTACCGGATTTTTGCATTTTCTTGTTGACAAAGAACTTTGAACTTGGTTTTTGTTTTCGTGTTTTATTTTTGGAATACGATCGCTTTTTAATCTGGTAGTATTTTGTTGTGTTTAATATTATTATGTTGATGATAACGATTTTCAATTTATATAAGTTTTAGTAACTGTTTAAATAAAAAGTTTGCGGATCCGAAATACCCAAAAAAATATATAAAAAATTGAGATTACTAATAATTAATCGATATGCACAATTAACTTATTTCAACTTGCACGTCCATCTGGTTGCTTTAAAACGGAAGTAGATGTAAATTAAATCATCTAAATCATCAGGACGGAAGGACAAATCTAAGGTTAGAAAATCAAAACATGTAGGTACCGCTAAGGTTATACTAATCTAAGGAAATCAAAACATGGGATAGGTACCGCGGGGCAACTTTATTGTTCGTAACCTCCTACATTAATATCCGGCTACCAAGATATGCGCATGTCATTGCGTATATTCTCAGCATATTTCTATCCTTCTATAGTGCAGCTGGAAGTCCTACATTCTGCCTCCATCGGTCTCTGCCCCAACATTTGTCTGCTCCACTAAAAATCTGCCTGAAATACTTGTTGGAATCTGTCGAAAATTTACAATGTGCTAGAGACATTTTGTATTTATCTTTGACTATGGTAATAATGAGTCAGTTCGACGTGATCTCCCTAAGTACCGACTTGAAGCGATAGCTTTGTTAAATTGACATAGACCTAATATCTAATACTCCTATCAACCTTTTTTCTGGACCCAAATTGAGAGGTCGGCTTTCGACAGCAGTGTTGTAGACACAGTTTGATATATTTATGTGGTTGCAGGTTAAGGGCAGCGGAAATCACTCACCACCACGGTTGCTCATTTGCCGGACAAATAATATAAAAAATGTAAGGTAAAATATTATTTTCTAACACTATTTACGTTGGGATTGTGTTTTATTGCCTTGAATTAGTTTCTCAGATATCCTGTGTTTAAGATTTTGAGGAATGTCATTTCGGTCGAAAGATCCGGTAGGTACCTAGCATTACTTTACATACCTAGTATTCTGGAGATTCCGGTATTAAGTACTTCAACCTGTCTCTAAGTATAAATATTCGGGCTTTTTAAAATTTATTTATATCCGATGGCTATAAACGCAAAAAAGTGTGTAATTCTAACAAATGATGTGGATCGTTAAAGTCGTTTGTAGGGCACTGGCGGGCTGATGCGCCGGTATTTTTATCGGAATCAATTAACGCTGGGACCCTAATATACATGTGTGTTTAAAGCGTGTCATCGAAGCATCTAGCCAAATAACAGTTAGCACAAAGTCAATTTATAAAGTCGATGTCCTGTCGCCTCGTCGGCCAGTCTCGGAGACACACCGCGAGCCCCGCGGAGCCTCGTCATTCAAATCCTCGCCTCCGGTGCGACACTACCGCTCCCAAAAATTTCGAAAAATTCAATTTTGATACCTCGTGCGATTGTAATTCGAGGCACGGGTAGTGCCTAGGCCGTCCGCCGCGTCGCGCCACTGACACATTTCTGTGGTATCGCGCGCCGTTTGAATTTAGAATAGTTTTTCATTTGTTTTATTTTTCGATTCGGTGTTTTCTGACAATATTGTGCCAGTACCACGTGCTCTACGTTCGGGAGTATAGTGTTTTTGCAAGGCTGTAAAGGTTTATTTCCTTGGATTTTATTTATGGTAAGCCGTAGAATAATTTAAATTGAATATTTTACTTACAACTTACAAGACAAGCTTGCAATTTGTGCTTTACTTTTTAAGTCATATTTATTAACGTTAATTGTACTCCATTTATTTAAATTTTAATATAGCAGAAACATGTCTGCGAAAACATATTATTTTATTGAACAATTAAGTAGGTAACTAATGACCGGTTGTTTTGATGCGCGTTGAACTTTATTAATGTAAATTTTTAACCAGCCATCAATAAACATATAAAATCTATAAATACTCACGAAAATTGATTAGCATATTTTGTCTTTCATTTCAAGCCATTTCTAACGACCTTCGAAAGGATAAAAAATAAAATTAAAGGCTTCTTAAAGGTTTTTAAAATAAAATCTAAAATATATTTTGTATAGATATCGGTCACAATACGTAGCTATATGTACATATCGGTGGGTTTTTAATGTCAAGTTATCGTTATCATAGCGACAATTTCTTGTTTTAGTTAATTGATTTGCAGGAAATAATATTATCATAAAATATTTAAATTATGATTCGAAATATTATAACGTTCACAATGTCAAGAACCTAATAAGAGGTGCCCGTTCTGTGTTAACAGCTAATGAACAAAAGGCACCGTTGAATTGACAAACAGTCGCGAACCGGTAGGTAATAATATCGAAGCAACTTATAGCCTGACATTTCGTTTTAAAAAAAAAGATGATATGCCGTTCTCTGTTTCATATGTTCACCTATCACTTAGGGCCGTCGCTTGGACACAATTCGTAGTTTATAAATATACCCGGGTGCAATCTAGACGGATTTATTGACATTTACGATCTCATTTTAAAATCATAAACATTTACAAAATTGTAGCTTCCGAAATGTCGAACATTTTATTATTTAATGCTATTTTATAGTTTTCAAAACGAAAGCAATTCGTCGTTTGATTTCACAGTAACGTGTGAATTAATAAATTATTAACTCCTAGTATTATGTCTGAAGCAAATGTATGCCTCTGGTGGATTGCATTTTATAATTTTAAATACACACACTAAAATACGCTTCTACCCAAAAAGAATAGGTAGAGTTGTCCGTAGTGTCACCAATAGTTTGCGAAGCTCCAAATATGTGATAGGCTAGCATAACATGGCCGTCCCTGGCCCAAATTGTAGTCCCGGATAGTGTATGACATTTCAAAACAAAAAGTAGCGCTCTCTCAAAAATATTTACTTGCTCAGACATTTAATAACAGCTTTCACAATATTTCATAATAAAGTTATATGTATACTTGTGCGAGCCCTTTCAGTATGAATCAAGATATGAGTGACGTTAAATGATTATAATAATAGCTCTTATAATAATGACTGCCACTGGTTTTTGGTTATAATAAGCCAATCTTTGGCAGTACAAGGGTTTCTGAAGACATCGCCTGTAGCGTTAAAACAGACATGTTTTTTGTTTCTTTTTCGTTTTATTAGGGCTATATTCCTGTCACTTATTTTTATATTTTGATAATAATTTGAAGATGGCGAAATGAATAATGTTTTATATTGTTATTACTAATCAGCTACAGGACGTTCATTTCTAAACAGTAAACATAGATTTCTCGCAAAAAGAAAAGTAAGTTAATTTGAACATTACTTCACAAAGTATCTACGTTATTAATTTATTTCGGAATTTACATGTCACTGTATACATTGGACACCATAACAGTAGGGCCAGCATAACAGTTCCACCCAATACTTACGGACTCGAAATACTAAAACACCCAAGTTTAATTTTCTGTTTATCACGAGACAGTATAATTGTTCCATTGTAGTATCCATTGAAATGGTCGATGACACCCGTCTTCTGTTTGTAGCGCGTCTTATTTATAAACAAGATGCGTGCGCCAGCCCTGCCCGGGGACCAGAGACAATCAAAGACGATAATTTTACGTTTTGTAATGTAAATTTTGCCCGCCATCGCCCGCTGCGGTCACTTAGTCCTGCTATGAATATATTTGTACATTGGACTCATTATCCCGGAAACATTCATGACAGAATTAAAATTATACGCGTTTTACAATAAATAATTATTTAAAAGGATGCTTATGAGGATTTATTTATAAGAAAACTGTGAGCTGTCTAATAGAATACGCATCCTTTAAACTCGTGCTTTCTCGTGGTGTTATTTTCGTGCTAATTAGGCCGTCATTAATATATCCGATGTTAGCAACAACTTGTCTATGATTTCATAACTTGTTTTCTCTCACAAAATAGTGCTAAGTGACACAAAAAACGTCTGGATATAATTAAAATAAAACTTTACCTAAACAACCTGTTTTAGTCGAAAGATATAGAAAATATTGCAAAGTTTAAGACGAAAACTTTTATTTATCAGTCTTATTATATGTAATAAAACATGACATACCTACCTAATTTTGATATTGTTTTTCATAGGCATAGTGTTCAGATTTTCTTTATAATTTACTATCTAGATAAAAAAACGTAATAGTAAAAAGAAAAAATATCATATCTTTGATATGCATAATAATTTACAAGATAAGAAGATACATAGAGCTTGCAACGGTTCTGAAAAAATGGCGCGAAATCACTTCAGCAAATGAAGTCTGTAACTAGTACATGAATTAGATCGGTAAGTTAGATTCGAATGTAATAATTATTACATTCTGCTTAAGCCTTGTTTCTTTTTCGTAACATTGATCGAAGTTAATGACTTTTGACCTTTCCGCGTTAATCAAAGTAGATATAATTGATTGCGATGATTAGAAACAAGATAGGATGTTTCTGACGGCAATTTATTTCACTTAAGACATAAACAATAGTTTCATAAATTAACATGTGTAATTAATATTGATTTGTAATAGTACTACAGCATCATTATATTTTAGGTAACTAACACACGAGTACGTATGTAGCTTCGAAGTCAATGTTGTGTGTGATATATTCAAAATGATATAAATTAATTTTCAATATAAACTTTATACGGAATTTGACCGTGTTTTTAATGTCAAGTTAATCAATTAGTATTTAGGTAGTGTATTCAGATTTCAAACTACGAGATGTTTTAGCGGTTTATTAATTTTTTGCATGTTTTTTTTTCCAACTAACATAATTTATTCATCTTTCGCCCATTAAGAATGTCAATTTTCATCCGATTCACTGCCTAATATGCCATAAACTTGCTCGGAACCGAGCCTACAAACCCAAATTAATATGTTATAATAAGACAAATGCTTATTTATGTAAATTAAGCCACTAATCTTTAAAAACAGTTAATACAACCAAATAAAACCTCTGTTAATGAGATATCAAACGTAAAATATAATTTATTTGCCATAGATCATGTTGGCTAGTTTATTTTTGTAGCTTAGTCTTTATATGGAGAATTTTATAAACATTAAATATTAAAATTGGCAGATATTGCAATCTAGTGTCTATAAAAATCGAATGCTAAAATAATGAAAAATCCACTGTTTGTGTTCGCAAATTTTCTTTAAAATATTTTTTGTATTAACATCTTTTACCAGAGAAGCTTACTGTTGAATATACATTTCTATTCGCTTGTTAAATGAATTAGGTAAATCACGCTGCAGAATGAGATGTGTGTGGAGCAACTCTTTATTTATCTTACAAGAATATACATGAGTAGCTGTAATAATAACATATTTCCTTTTCTCCGCAATAATTATGTATTATAATTCAATTTTTCTTGCATTATCAGATGCATAATTATCCGAATAAGGCCTGGATCCAATAAGTTGAATCGTCGGTAGATTTCGAGCGCGCAGTGGAACTTGAAACGGGCAAATCGTGTGGTAAGCTTTATTTCATTATTATTAACATTTATCAAAGTACTCGGCTTGTTTTTATCTCGCCACATTATCGGAAAAGGTCATGTTATAGTTGGATTTAAAATGGAGCATGTTTATCGATAGCAAAAAATCCTTAAATCCAGTCCAACTACATTTCGATGGCTCTTTTTTTCCAATAAAACCTTGCATGAAATATGTTTAATTACCATTTTGGAGTCTGGGTTGTCGGACTTTGTTTTATCTAAGGTCGCATGGTAGGTTTCTAAGAATTAAGAATTAAACTAATTATCACTATATTTCATGGCTTACGGTTATAGACGACAATTAATGGCCCTAGAATTCAATTTGTAACTATACTTAAGTTGTTACAGATATTAAAACCTATCGAATGTTTTCCCTATCAGTCTGCCATTTATCTTCCTTGACGACATAAAATCTTTTTGGGCGCTCTTTGGATCCAACGCAGTAATTTATTGTTAATTGTTCCCATCAGTCATGTCTGAAAAAGAATACCTCAATAAGTACCTCCTAAACTACATTGCAATTACAACTAGTGAAAGTCGCACTCCTGTGCATCGTTTTTCTTTTTTGTTTGTATTTTAACTGGTCTCAACGTGAAGCCCCGTAAAACCAAAATAAATATCAATAATTCACAAAACTCTTTTAAGGGGGTGATAGATACCAATAACAAAAGTATATTTACCATAACCGCATTATCATTTAATTTTGCTTCTACATACACGTCAATTTGTGAACATTACAGAGCGCATCATACATCACACGTAATGGCTTCCTTTTATTGATTGTGGCTGCGCTGCCGGTCTAAAAGAGCCAATCGGAATAAATTATTGCTTTTTTCCTTGTACGTAGGAATAAATCCCCATACATAAAGCTACAATGCAAATAAGAGTGGATGGGACTGGCAGGGCGGGCGGCACGAGTTACGACCAAATTAAACCGAATTCCGATGGGAGATAAAGCCACGAATTTGCAACGATTGACGCGTTTACTGCACTTTATGTTATTACATTTTTATGTTAATCTGGTTGGTCACGGCAAGGCACGGGTTTATATAATTAGATCCCTTTTTAATAACTTTTCTTACATTGAGTAATGTAAAAATTATTACGCCTAGGAAAAATACTATATTTTCACTGTTACTTCCTTAATTGTAAAGGCCTTAGACAGTTTTAAAATCTATTTTAGTTATCGAATGTTTTATCTTCTTCGTTCAAACTGAATTCTAATGTCGTTCGCAAGGGACAAAACATTCGATAACTAAAAAAGGTTTTAAATCTGTCTATGAATAAGACTGTATGTCTCTATATAACTGTTGTTACAAGGATCTAGCTGCTAATTAAAGTTGATAAATTAGGAATAATATGAAAAACAATGTCAACTTATTACTGTATTATGGGCATTCAGTGTAGAGTTTATATAATATGCATTAACTTTAGTTCATCTCTGCATCATTTCAATTCACTTGTAGAGAATGAAAATGCTGACCCAGGCATTTCAATATACATTGTCATTTGATGTATTATCTGGTTTAATAAATTATGTAATACTGATGAGTTCGAATACAGAAATAAAATTGTAGTTTCAACGTGCAAAGGTCCTCATAATACGATACAGTTAGAGCTGCGTGTTTCAACTGCATAGTGGATTTTCCATGATCTTTCTCTTAAAACTACCTTTTTATTATTATTTATTAGATGCATACCTACATATGAAAATTATGTCTTAAACAAGAGATTCATCATCCAACGTCATTCGCGAACATTCACCGTACTGTATGTCCCCGAGGCAATAATGACCAAATATGACGCATGTTGACTGATGTCCTTAATACCTCCCGTTGACTGAAAATGAATGATTATTCGGGCTTGTCCACAGCACTGTTGTCGATTTTGTATGTTATCGAAGAATTTATCAGCAGTAAGCCGTGGCGATTCATTATTTTTTAAACGGTGTTTTGATTATACGTCGGAATATGTATGAGCGCGAATTTTGAAGGTAAACGATAATCGTGAAAGATTATTTAAGGGATTCTTGTTAACACTGCAATTACATCGGTATTTAGCAAAGCAAAGATAATCAGATAATTAAGCATAAAATATTATCTCTGAATTAAATTAATGGTCCGTGAAGAGGAAGAGTCCCTGCCCAGGGCTACGTCCTCTTAATAAATTACGCTTATTAATACAATTGAAGTGCCTGGGACTTAGAAAAAAAATAATATGTGTTTGCAAATTAAATCCCAATTATTATAACTGAGATTAATTGCAGTCTAAACCTACAATGTGTTAATACATAAGAGACGGTTTAAATTTATGCTTTTTAATTCGTGTAATTTCTTTAATCGAAACAAAACAATACTAAAAGACCTTTAAACGTGAAAAATGCCTCACACAGGCCAAAACGATATTTAATAATAACAATTAACCGTAATTTATCACAATTAAACCAATGGGATTGCTCCATTGACAGAATCAACCCACAATGTAAGTAATGACGAGTTAATGCGTTCATAAATTAATTAGGAGTGACAGGCGGTGAAATTTTTAATCTGTACTCGGCATTCGCTATTGTTACCACCTTCAATAAGGCACGACGCCATTTTGATGTGTTGTTGATTGCTTGAGACAAGTATTCAATCGATCTGTCCTTATCGATATAATTGTATCCTGTATTGAAAACTTGCTCTTAATTAAATTATTTGTATGCAAGAATGAAAAAAGTGAAAAAAATAGTACATAGTTGATATTATATTGAAATAAAGCTAGGTAACGTTCGCGATGTCACCCGGTGTTGAAAAAAGATATACAAGGTGTCCCAAAAAGTAGTGTCAGATGGAAGTTCAGAGATATTGTAACACCTTGGAGCATACGAATAACCCCCATGTATGTTCCGCGATTTTTCATAGTTATCGTATGATTTTTTTCTACATTTTTGAGAATTTATGGTCTATTAGTTATCTATAGAGTTGCACCTCCGTTTACAACACTTAAACCACGAGAATGAATCATGCAATATTAATTGAACTTAAATTGAACGTTAAAAAACTCCAAATGTTTAAATAATCGCTTTCTTGGTTAGTTAACAAACTTAATACTCTTAGGAATGATGAGACGACAAGAAAAGGAATGTTTTCAAAATTTCTCAAAAATTCAGAAAAAAAATAATAACTCGTAAACTATGAAATACCAAGGGGTGCTCTATCTCTGGACCTCCTCGATACTACTTTTGGGATATCCTGTGTTTATATTTAATTCAACTTGAATATCCAAAAATAAGTTTTTAATATATGTTATAAGCATGAGTTTTGAACAATCTCCCATTTACTCAGGGTGAAGTACCTAATGCAATAAAAATATTTACGACCTTTTTTGGGCAACCCAGAAACTTCTAATGTTGTTTATCAATTTAATAGTTCGTATAACCTTGGCCATGACTGCCGTCGCATGTGAAAGGCATTTCGAACTTGACCAACAAGTAGCATAATCGTTAATAGTTAATTAATGATTATGTTTGAATGAATAATTGGAGCATTTCATGAATACCATTTGTATTTTATGTAGGCATCGAACGGCTTTTATTCCAAACTGTTTTGAATATTCGGATCATTTCTTGAATAATATTTATATTTTATTGAGGCATCGATCTCTTTATTTTTGCAAACAATTTTCGTTATTAGGTTGTGCTTGGTATTAATACTATCAGTTTGTTAACATAAATATTAATATATCAACCCTGTCCTAACATTGAACTCTGACTCTCCATAATTAGGACGGGTTAGACCTTATTCAATCACGTTATCCTAATCTACATGCTTTCATTTCCGAGTATTTCGTAAATAGCTATTTGATTGTCAATCTGGATGTCTACCATTGCCAAGTACAATGATATTCAGTTTTCTTGCCGGAATTACATTAATAAAGCTCATAGCGACACAATACCGTGCATTCAGATGAATACAGGACAAAAAGTAGTATTATGGTCGTAGTCTCTTCACGGCGAAAGGATTTCCCATTGGTACACAGTACCGGGTGGTACGCTTGCCAACGTCAACAATCTAATGACAATATAAAAATTCCGAATCACTCTAATATTTCAGACATTTTATTGTCTACAAATATGCATAAATCGTTTTAAAATGTCAACAAAGAGGTTAATGTACCTCAAGATTGAGCATTGTTAATCAAGTTTTAGTATAAATAACGTTTACTTTTACTGCGCAACTAGTAAAAACATATTGTGTATCAGAATACTTCAGGGTTTGAGTAGTTGCTGATAAAATATATTAATTAATAGTGACAAAGTTTGTCCAACCATCGCCGACAATCCTGGACTTATGATTTTGTGATCTTTGCATTCCAAATTGTGAGATACTGGTTGCGAAACAAGTTTACAATATCCAATGATATCTATATAGAACTTGTTATTGTTGTTCTATCTTTTTGTAACGAACTTTGGGTTGTTTTAAGTGAAAGTGTTTTATGTTATTGGAATAAAATAGCCAATACCGTGGTACAGAATGTTGGAGAGTAATCTTTTTTCTGACTGTTTAATAGTTGGTGTGTCGATTTCAATCAAGTTAAAGCTGGGATGATTCAAAATGATTTTTAGAGGCATGGTCGCAAAGGTAATTTAAATGATAATTGATCCTTCGAGCCGGACCAATGTTACTTGTATGACTTGGATTCCAATGATTAAACAAGATTTCTATTAGAACAAACTTTAATCAGAACCACACGTTACAAGAGTATACCACAGATGTGACAAAAAACAAAAACAACACGACAACCGGAAGGAAATATAACTATTCTATTTTTAACATAGATTGCTTTCTTTATTACACTACCAGTATTAAAATTTATTTCAATACTCCCACTAAATTTTATAATCATCACACACCTTAAAACTTCCTGCACCATAACCATACAATATTTAATAAACTAATCATCTTAAGCAAATATTCTAAGAATTATACAATATTACATCCCTTATATATTTGTATTTAACCGCAGGTAAAGCTTTAGTAAAAATATCAGCAAGTTGATCGCTACTTTTCACATATTTTATTTCAATCATTTTTTTCCTTACTTTTTCCATAATAAAATTATATTTTATATCAATGTGTTTTGTTTTTTTATGGTACACTGGATTATTAATCAGTTTTATAGCACTTTGGTTGTCTATACATAATACTGTGCCCATTTTACCGACATCAATTTCAACTTCTTTAAAAAACTGTCTCAACCATAAAAGATTCTCAGCAGCTTCACATCCAGCTATAAATTCAGCCTCAGTTGTTGATAACGCAACACAAGATTGTTTTTGACTAGCCCATGATATGGGTCCACCATTTAACATAAAAATAAAGCCAGAAGTTGATTTTCTTGTGTCCAAATCGCCACCAAAATCTGAGTCTGAATAACCAATTAAATTCTCTTTACATGATGTATATCTTATGCACAAATCTTTCGTTCCTATAAGATATCTTAATATTCTTTTAAGTTGAATTAAATGGCAAGGACCTGGTTTATTAACATATCGACTTAACAAGTTAACACCAAATGAAATATCTGGCCTAGTTGCCATTGCTAAAAACAACAAAGATCCTATTGCCTCTCTGTATGGAAAATTAATTTGCACATCATCATTATCATTACTTATTTGAATATTTACATCAATAGGTGTATAACAAGGATGAGCTGTATTCATATTATACCTATTGATTAACTGATCAATATATTGTTTTTGACTAATACATATGGCATCTTCAGTTTTTAGAATATCTATGCCTACAAAGCGAGTCAAATCTAATTCTTTAATTTCAAAATGTTGTTTCAAATAACTTATAATCTCATCTAATACTACAGTAGAATGAGACATAATCAAAGCATCATCTACATACAAAATCAACCAAGCCTTAACATCATGAAATTTACCCACAAATACACAACTGTCTGCTTGTGATTGAATAAAACCAAATTCTAACAAAAAACTTGAAAACATACTGTTCCAGCAACGAGAAGCTTGTTTCAAACCATAGAGTGATTTATTCAGCTTGCATATTGTATTTGCAGGCGCTTTTATTCCATCAGGAACCTCCATGTATATATCTTCTTCTAATTTGCCATATAGAAATGCTGTTTTGACATCAATTTGTCTAATTTTCCAATGGACAATGTTACTAGGTATGCCAAATCGCTTGAAATATTGTCTCAGTAAAGCCTTTATGTATACAAACACACTAGTTTTTATTGTAGTCAAAAATACCTAGTAGTTTTGATTTTATAGGTATTCAAAGTTTTGAAAAATATCGAGTCCCGCTACAGTCACGTGATCGCTTGTGACGTCATTTCACAACGCGCCGTACGGGCCACGACTCGCTTCGTATCAAATCGCCAGCGATTATAGTAGTTTTAATAGCTTGCGCAGTGTTTTGTTGGTTTTCGTTCGCGTATTAAGTTAATAGTTTAATAATAGTAAATATTAATAGTTTAATAATATAAAATGGATGATGGATTCGAAAAAGGGCAATCGGATAATCTACCTAAAATAGATGGATTAATGGTTGCGCATTACTTATCAATAAATAGTGATTTCGTTGCCGCCGAAATGCGAGGAATAAAAATGCAACGGTAAGTGAAATTTCCGTGCTACTACTTATGCTTAATAGTTTATCTGTTCTAAATTGTTTTATCAAAACAAAATACCCAACTAATGTCATAATGGAAGAATGCAACTCAAATAGTAGAACTACCTACCTACCATTAAATTTGTAAGTTAGACAACAAATATGTACGTATATGTATTATAGTTTTGTAGCTATTGGTAGGCACGTATGTATAATATAGGTAGGTAACGCTCTTCTTAGTAAATTTAAATGAATACATACATACCTATATTGATTTATTGCAAACTAGCTTCCGCAAAGGATAGAAACAAATGGAAAGCCTTAGAGGAGGCCTTTGTCGAAAGACAAGCTGTGAAGAGTGGAGATTGACCGAATGCCGAGAATATAGTTTAGATTAAGTTAATTTAATTTCTTACCTCTATTTTCAACTTTCGTAAATTTAATCTTTGTCAAATAAGATAACATTACAGCAATAAAGGCTTATTTTATTTTATTTTATTTTATTTTTTTTAGCTTCCGCCAGCAGCTTCGCCCCAGTTTCCCTCAGAAGCTGTACATTTTCCCAGTATTAAAAGTAGCCTATGTGTTATTCCAGACTTTCTTTTCTGGCGAATTGGTAGTTGTGTTTGTGCATTTAGGCACAACACATGATTTCCTAGTATTTGGATTGGACATTGTTAAAAGTCTTTCTTTAGGTATAAACGTAATATTATAGTACTCTGTGGGTATAAATTCAACGGCACGGGCGCGCGACCACGAGCGGACTGAGTGAGCCAGTGAGCGTGTTGTGCTATGACGTCACACCGTAACCGGCAGCCCGGGTCGTACGATTACAACTTGTTTTACTTCTAAATCGGAAACTAATTGATATATCGAAGTAATTCTTTCACTAGTATTTTTTATTTTTGCCAGAGAATATGGAGTGCTAATAATCAAAATTAGTTAACATTCTTCATTGTACTCGGCAGCAAGAGACAATAAAATTCTTATCGACTCATATCTTGTAGTAGGCGAAAAAATCTCATCATAATCTAATCCTTGAATTTGTGTAAAACCACGTGCACAAAGTCTTGCTTTATACTTCTCAATTTCACCTTGAGAATCTCGTTTAATATTAAAAACCCATTTTTAAGTTATAGTCCTTTGATATTCATTTTTGACAAAACTCCAAGTATTATTTCTTCGATGAGCTTCCAATTCATCTTGTATGGCCTCCAGCCACAATTTGGAGTCCTTGCTATTGATAGCATCTTGATAAGTTACAGGAATATCTAATTCCACCAAGTTAGCTTCAAAATATCGTTTTTTTCTTGGTCTTAAAGTCATATGTGACCGTGGTATGTCATTCATTCCAATTTCTTGGGAAGGCTCAAATAACTCATCATTCCTAACAGTGGCAATGTCTGTGTTATCAATACTGTTATAACTGTCATCACTGGACTCTACATTATCTATATTATTTATGACATCTGAAGGAATATTTCTTTCATCTTGAGTATCTTCATTATCAATAAGCAATTGAGCCAAATTTCTTTTAAATTCAGAAGTCTTCTCCTCGTTGAAAATAACATCTCTTGACACTGTTATGGTTTTTCTCTCTGGATCATACATTCTATAGTTAGTGTGATCATACCCTACTAATATCATCTTACGGCTTTTTCTTTCCAGCTTCTTCCTTAACTGATTTGGTACATATACATATCCCTCACATCCAAAAATTCTTATGTGATCTAAAGCAGGTTTGACACCATTCCATAGTTCCAATGGTGTAATGTTTGGAGTTTGACTAGAAGAAGTACGATTTAATAAATAAACAGCACAACTAACCGCTTCAGCCCATAAGAAAAGTGGCACTGAACGGGCATATAGCATGGATCTAGCACTTTCTACAATCGTCCTTATCTCACGCTCTGCTCTGCCATTTTGTTGTGGAGTGTAAGGAGCAGTAAGTTCGTGAGTTATACCTTCACTATCAAGATATTCTTTAAAATCTTTACCAGTATATTCTCCTCCATTGTCAGTATGCAAGACATGTACACTATGTAGAAAAATGTTCTTACTTAATTATTGCATTATACTTTTTGAAATATTCTAGTACATCACTTTTGTTCTTTAAGAAATAGACATGTCGATAACTTGTGGCAGCATCTTTAAAAAGAACAAAATATCTCATACCTTGTACTGATGGCTCGTTAAAAGGTCCACAGACATCACTATATACAATATCACCTGGATTTACTGATTTTCTATTTGACTTCTTGAATGGTTGTCGTGCATGCTTACCATAAGCACAACCACTGCAAAAAAAATTGTCATTATCAGTTATTTTCAATCCTTTAATGACATTATTATGACACATCTTTTTAATCTCGTCTACATTTAAATGACCTAATCGCTCATGCCATGTTTTTAAATCTACACTATGAACTACATTACATAATGGATTTACATAAGTTTTTATTTTCAATTCATACAAATTATTACTTTGAAGAGACGCACACATCACAACCTTATTGTCTCTATAGATCAATGCTTCACTACCAGTCTTAATAATTTTATACCCTTGTCTTGTAACTACACCTTCAGAGAACAAGTTTCTTCGCAACTTGGGTACGTAAAGAACATTCTTTAAGATGGATTTCTCCCACTGTTCATTAACACACTTGCTAATCAAAACATTTCCGTATCCAGCAACTTCAATAAGCTCTTGATTTCCCAATTTTAATGGTGCACCTGTGTATTTATGTAATACTTCAAAATTCTCCTCTTTGTAAGACATATGCGCTGAGGCACCGCTATCTAATATCCATTTATTGCTCTCCTCACTTTCATTTCCAATCATGCTAGTAATATTGAAAGCCAACATGTTATTGTTATCACCTTGTCTTTGCTTCTGTTTTGGTGCTCGACAATCTCTGGCATAATGTCCCCGTTTTCCACAATTATAACAAACAAACCGATGTTTATTACTTGGATACTTTTCTCGCACAGATGGGGAATATTTCTTACTTGTACTTGGCTTTGCTACCAACAAAGCTGTTTCACTATCCTCCGCATTGAAACTGGCTTCTTCATCCAACAAGCGAGCTGTCAAGTTGACGATAGTTTGATTTTTAGAGTCTAGTGACATCCAGGCCTGGCGTAGAGATCTATACTTAGAAGGCAGGGTGCTCAATATTTTCGTCATGATCGCTGTCTCGCTAATTTCTTCTCCACATTCTTTTAACTGCTTGGCCAAACTTTCAACTTTCGCAATATGTTGCGCCACGCTGTCACCGGCTGACATTTTATATTGATAGAATCGCTCATGTGTAATCATTTTTGTCAATTCTGACTTTTGTTCATAAATCGATTCAAGCCTCGTCATAATTTCAAGCGCTGTTTCACAATTTTCAATTAAAGCAATTTCTTTCAGTTCCATTGCCGATGTCATCAGGAACATTGCCATTCCGTCATCCTTGTCCCACTGCATGACATTTGTACCGGATCTTGGAGCATTTATGTTCAGCCCTTTTGCACGTAGAGCACATTTAATGTGAAATTTCCATTGTTTGAAATTCGATCCATCGAACTTTTCAACACTCATTGTTTTGCCGATCTCCATGTTCCTTTCTTTATTCGTAGTATAAATTACTTTGTACACTCGAAATTCAATAATAACTTTACTGTTTGCTGCTCTTTGTTTATCATGGGTTATTGGTTATCGTCCTGGGCCCATAACCACTTGGATTCCAATGATTAAACAAGATTTCTATTAGAACAAACTTTAATCAGAACCACACGTTACAAGAGTATACCACAGATGTGACAAAAAACAAAAACAACACGACAACCGGAAGGAAATATAACTATTCTATTTTTAACATAGATTGCTTTCTTTATTACACTACCAGTATTAAAATTTATTTCAATAGTATGTATGTATGTTAATATGTAGGGGTGATCTGAAAGGGTCGTAAAAGCCAAGTTTTCAAGGGCGTCACAGTATAAATTCGGACAGCCTTCGTGGCGCAGTTGGTTAGACTCCGGCTGTGAAACGAGAGGCCGCGGGTTCGACCCTCGCATCAAGAGAACTGTTTTTGTGGCTCACAAATATTTCTTTCGGGTCTGGGTGTTTGTGAGACCGAAACGTCCCTTGTAATTTTAAGTCATTTTAAGCTTATAAGAATCTTAAAACGTTACCTACCTTAAATCTATAAACATTCGATAATATTTGTTATATCATCAAGTAGAAGTGTTTAAGATCTTCATTCGGTGATGTCCCGATGTCAATGCAATAAATAAACCACAATATGAACGCATTACCTTTTTGCCAATGTTATTTATGTGCACGGACAGCCGTGAAGTACGAGACGAATTGTTTCATAACCATTGGTCTTGGTGTTCTTATTAAACGTATAATATATATGTTTATTTAAAAGTAATCCCACACATCAACATTTTTCAAATCAACTATCTTAAATATTTTAGAATACCTATACTAAGTATCTACTACTATAAGAATAAAACCTTTTGATACTACAAGGAACCTATAAATTCACATTTTTAATACATTTTATATACATATAATTTGAAGCCATTTATCGGGTCCTTATTGAAAATCTTTATAATTTTTATAATTTGTCGGAACTTGCAAGCTACATTGGGTGTGGGCATCATTTTGGACAGGTTATTAATTTTATCCTTGTGAAGACAATTTTGGATTACCATAGGCTTGTCAGGGCTTGTTTTATGGCTGTGTGGTGTTACACCACCTCAGTAAATGGTTAAAAATCGTGTTTATAATGTAGCAGCATTAGGTACTTCGTTGATTGAATTCCCCGTGGGTTTGTAAAAGCGTTTCTTTAAATGTAAATCATTATATGACTAAATATAGTTTTTTTTGTATGTTTTATCTGTCCTATCGGCTAACAATAGATTTATTATCATAAATTAATAAAGTCATTCGATGATTAGTCATACAAAGTGAAAATTAGTAACAACCTAACTTTACATAATCTTATGCAACCTAACCTACTTAGTTATTAGTATGTCAATAATCACAATATGTCAATAATTAACACCAATTCCTCTCGGACTGATTCACATGCGAAACTAGACTAAAGACAATTTAATGAATGCAATCCATTAAAATGTTGTTACCAATATGCGATTTTTTAATTTGTTTTTTTTCCTCTCTAAATTGATCATTCTATTCCTCCCACCATCCATTTTAAACTTGACCGTGTCTTTCTTTTGGCAAAAAACCGCCCTTTCGGAAATCGCTCTTTCCATAAATAACTTTTTCCGTTTGATAAAATAACAGAGTAGAGATTTGGTTTGAGCGTGTCTTCAACATCATTGTGTGCCTAATGTTAGTCGGGTCATCGACAAATTGTCAATTAATCAGTTTATAGTCGTTGAGACGTTGAGTAGTTATTAGCTTATTTGTACGAATTATTAAACTTATTTAATAATCGCAAACAACAATGAGTTTTGCTCAACCACACCCAAAATACTGCTACAAATCTACACAAAAGCTAACAATAAAAACAAAAGCAGAGAAAAATAATCCTTCGATAACCGGATCGTGGTGAATAAAAAAGATATAAATGCTGATAGTTCGACAATCAATCGAATACATTTCACACTAACACCAGTTTATTGCATAAAGGAAACAAAACGATCAATATTTCGGCATTAGTTTGTCATAGATTGCAGAATCATATGATTTTATTTAGTGTGAAGACCTGGTATTTAGAATTTAAAAACATAAGTAGATTATTATGCACTTTTATTACCTTAATATTGTATACAAATTGTTATATCCTAACAAATATGGCAGCAATATAAATTGATTATGCTTTTTTTACCACATATGTTCAACTTACAATTAGAACAAAATAGTGTTTTGAAACAGTGAATGGAACTTAATTTTGTTTGGTAACACATGATACTCAATATTTTCAAGTTATAGTGAGAATGAAATGACCGTTACTAGAACAGCATCATCATCATCAGCCCATTGCAGTCCACTGCTGACATAGGGCCTCTCCCAGGGTATGCCACAGAGCCCGGTCTGCTGCTTTATGCATAGAACATTGAACATGCCCTTTGATCCATATCTTCTGTAAAAATACAATGGAATACATATCTCTTTGATATAGTGAACCATGAATGAAGGCCTTATTCTCTATGCGGATGTTATGAATAACTCGGTAGTCAATGTCTCTTTCAATCAATATTACACGTAAGTGTTTTTCAATGGAACCGATGTAGATTGCGCATTGACATTTCGAAGTACAATGATTGCCTAATTGAGCCTTCTGTTGTTATCTTAAGCTGTGGGTGTTGATCTCTTAAATTAAAGTTAATCCTCATTTAGGAAGTTGTATTGGGAATTGCGCTAACAAGTGTAATTATTATTACTTATTACTATCTACGAATATATGGTAAATGAAGATTCTGTCAAGTTTCATATGATTTACAATAAAACGTTTTGGCTGCAGTGAGGTAAACATTTTTTTTGGCAATTTTGTTTTATCAGCTAGTTCTGGGATGGTCTATTAAGCATCGTTCTATTGTAATTCACAAAAGCGCATTTCTCTTGCCTGTTACATTCATGGCTCGGTTATAGCATTTTAAGTTGCACTAAGCAGGAACCATACACTATTGATGTAACAAATACGGGGCAATGATTATGACTTCCAGCTCTAAAATCCCGGGTTTGCAAGAAACAGAATAGATATAATTTGTACGGTATGTAATGTCAGGGCCAACGACTCTAACAAGTCCAGCGTGACATTTCTACTGCCCGTGTAGGTGTTATACGCACTGGCTAACATGCAAGAATGCTGTTTTGAACACAAGAATTGGGGGAGACTTTAGGATGATTCAATTTCTACAAAACGGTTCTAACAATGAGGCTTTTTGCAGCGTTATTGAAACGGGCAATAGTTTATTTTCCCTAATTGAGCTTTTTGTAATAATTTCTACAATATTGTTGGATTTATATTAAAATAGTGGCATCATAATGCAGGCATATAAATATTTGTGGAGGTTTAGAAATTTCCAAACGTCTGTCCCACAACAGAATTTTGGAAATTATAGTCTTGGTAAATTTTTAAGCTTAGATTTTTCATGAATTGTAGAGGCATTCTTAGATTCCTCTGTAAAGTAGATATAACATAGTAACTGCTGACTTCAAGCTTGTATTTTCGTAATAAAAATGCATGTGTATCACAACAGCATCGTCATGTGCACAGCCAGGTGCAATACTTTTTACAATATCTTACATAACCTCTTTGGTAACGTTCATTGTTAAGCATGACGCTAGGCTGTACGCGCGCGGTTCCACTGCCAATTAGCGGCACCGATGCACACGCCATTTCAGTTCGTGTTTATTGCACAGGAATCGATAAAGTGACGTATCCTTGTAAGAAAACGTAATATTGCGGTGGATGTATAAAATAACAATATAATAAGTATAGTAAAGAACAAACAGCGATTTCAATGGGATTTGCTAACGTTCGAGATTTAGTAAATGGCTTAGTTTAATGAGAATGAATCGGCATATTCATATCATTTCTTGTTATTTTTTGGGAATCATTCCAAGGTTGAAATGTAAATAAGGGTCAAGAACTGTTAGCGATAAAATGTTGATATTTTTGGGCTGGAATAAAACCTAACAAGCGTGTTTCTTAGTCTTTTTATGTGCCCTAAACAGCCAAATTCATTTGATATAACTACTGTTTTGAAGCTGATGCGTTGGTTAGTAAAATTATTCGCATCTGAACATGTTTTGTGAAGCAATGACACTGAACAGTCCTTGTCATTTGGTTTTTGCTACTGCACCCATATCACAGAATATAAATACGTTTAATAGATACAATAAAAATTGATATCAGATTAAATTTAACAGCGCCGTGAAACAATACCTACTACCTATGCTTTTTTATTCAGATCAACGTTATCCGTGGAATCTAGTTTGGTATTTAAAGAAGTCCAATTCGTTGCGATGATTACAAATCAGTTGTAGAAACAATCGTATTTGAAAAGAGAGTGGGATTTTATAGTTTAAGCAACGCTAATGTTGACTGCCTCGGTGGCGTAGTGATATTGGGTTTTTCTGTTTAATATCAGCTCGAAGTCAGGAATTTGTGCCCGATATGGCGATAGGCTCGCCCCCTATCACATCGTGGGACGGAACATACAAGGCGAAATGAGGGCGTCCTGGTAACACATCTGTGTCCTACCCCTTCTGGGAAAAAGGCGTGAGTTTATGTATGTATGTATGTATGTAATATTACTCAAGATTTTAGACATATTCTTCGACAAAAGCTTCGACGGAATTGAAATTCTGATTGCAGATGAAGTTGCATTAAAACTTTAATTTAACGGTTGCGGATCTTTGCAGTTGCGAATCGTAGATATCACACAGTACATTATAGTTTAGTTTTTAATAAATTTAAAACGGTTGGAAGAGACTGTTAGATGAAAATGGAATTTCGGCAGACATGAGCAAGGCTTTTTGGTAGATTAGGTATATATGTCTATTAAGTAGAACTTTTTTAATTATTTTGCAGTATATGCAGCAATTTTTGAAAAATAATCTTTAGGAAATCCTATATTGATTTTAACCTTGTACATATGTAATAGCGCATGTTAGTTACTTATCGTTATTATTTTTTTAGCATATTAATCCGGTTATTGCATTTTTATGCTCGTTTGTATGCATTTAAGTTTAATGCTCATATTAAATGTTGAGATCAGCGGAATTATTTATCAACGAAATAATAGCATTTAAAAATGGACACATCTTGTTTATGGTATTGCTTTTTGATATCATAATGTGATAGCGTTACGTAAGGCAAAGTTCATATCAAATGTCAATTGTCCTGGGAGCACGCGGCTTCGGCAGAAGGTCATTCGGTGTATGCTCCGATCAATTTGCTTTCCATTTGTCCATTGTTAATTGATTGTTCTCTATAGATTCAGTTTTAATAATACAGTATTTTTCATGCTGACCGATTAATTCAAAATTAAAAAAATATTGTGTCTGAATTTTACGGACTGTGTACACTGTTCGATGTAAAGTCAAATAAGGTTTAAATTAAAATTAATTAACACACGGAAAACTGTTAACGAATAAATCCTTTCAACTTTTTGATGTTCACATTAACGCCGAAGTGCAAAAACCATGAACATGTGTCAATCATATGCTGTGTCGGCTTAAATATTTTAATAAAGGCGGCTAATTGCGATTTCGTCCCACAGATGGCGTTGAACACATTAACGCACAATTAATCCGGCTTGCTTTTACCAATAAAAAACGCAACAATGAACAGTTTCATTTTAATGCACTGAGAGTTAAATAATATTTTCCGCAATACAAATTCCTCGTCGCGCGTTCGATCATCAATCATGCGCGAAGCCTAAAGCATGAAAACGTAATTAAGGCGACAGTCGACACAACACCTCGCCATCAACACGTAACGAGCCCATCAGTGGGCAAAAAACTTCTCAATATGTTCAGTAATCAGTTTCGATGCCGACTCTTCTTGTATGCAGGTATTTTTATTAACACAGTCGGAAAATTTGTCTTGAGTACGAATTTGTACCGCAAACGTGTTCGGAACTTCATCGTCAAAGCCTCTGTTGTACAAAAACTGAGAAATTTGGTTTTCACGTATGTTCGGCTTGATGTGCTCGGGTTCACAGGTATTTGCAGAAAAAATATATTTGCACATCATTTTTGTTAGTTAATGATTGCATCCAGTAGAATTCCAAAAAAAAACAATTTGATCTCTAAAAGTTAAGTCACGAAAAATACGGCTTCCTCTAATAGATATCAAACGTTTAAAATGCATTTCATGAAAATATATGCCTATAAGTAGGTACCTAGTCTCAGAAATAGTGGACTACAATTTTCTTTTAGCATCATTCTGGCGCAATAGTAAAAGTCAATTATAATAATGTAAATCTCAATTTAACGGACAGATATCCTCGACATTATCAAGGCAATACGGGTGAAGTATTTTCATATGTATGGCGTGGAACTAATTTATGAATGGTTTTATAATCGTGTGATGATGTTGGTACTGTCGGCGAGGTGACATTTTATGGGAGTACTGAATAAAAGATTGTATTTCATTTAATAGTGCATTAATGTAATAAATCACAGTGCTGCGTGTATTTGTCTTCCGATTGTTGTTTAAGGGCCAAGTTAATTTTTTTACCATCTGTATAAATTTTACTGCGTTACTTACGTTACGTACCAGTTTATTTATAGTAGTCTCAATAGTAATCTAAAAATATCGAAAAAACAATGAATAAAACAATTATGTTGTTATGGATATTAGTTGATATTAGGTATGCTTACTCTTTTGTTCACTTTTTTATCAGATGAAGTTGAGTCTAAACTATTGGAATTCTTCAATATCTAGATATGAATGTATTTGTGTCAATGCAGTCCATATAGCCAACCACTTATTATGACCTGCGATACTCATTAATCAGAAAAAACTTGAAATGTCGTCATAAATTAGAAAAATACCAGCTTCTGTAATGCCGATGCACAACCTTTTTCGTTGAGCCATAAAATGTAGTAGAAATGGATATGGACTGTTTTTGGAACAACCGCAATATTAAATTAGATACTTACAAATTTAAGACAACATTAGACAATCTGAGATCTGAATAGTTTAAAAGAATTAATAAAATCAACACATTTGGCTTGACCAAAGAAGTAAATAATATCCAGGTACGATGCAGCAACGGTAGCTTGAAATCTTTTGGAGGTGACATCATGTCATCTTTATTTTCGAAAACTGCTTCTTGTGTCTTAATTCTTAAGTAACAATAGCGATTAGAGGCTATCTAAATCGCATATTTTTGGCCTTAAGTATACTTACCTGTATAGTTTTATATGCATTTAGTGATTTTATCGCGTCATTACATATGTACATGTTTATGTATGTATTTGAAATTAAAATAGACTACTTGAAACAAAAAAATTGACAACTTTAAGCGGATCTTCATCAAAATGAATATAGCCATTGCTACGTGCAAGCAAGTGAACAAAATTACGAATTCAATTTCCTTCTCTTGCGTACACTGCACCTAACATACGATCTTATTAACATGCACAGAATTTTAAATACATTTTTGAGAAACACTAATAGCCAGACCTGGATTCGCCTGTCTACAATAAAAACCTCAAGAAGACTAAAATTTTGTGAACGGTTACCTACCATACGCTTGCCTAGTCTTTAGGATTTATTAGGGTCCAGGCCTGGTAGATATATCTACAAGCGTATTAGATTGGACGGCCGGTCACCTGGCATAATCCTTTCGGCTTTTCCCGAGGTACCGGCAGAAAACGTAACAGCATTCTTCTCCACGAAAAAAAGACTTACGGTACGATGTCAAAAACCTTAAACCTTACAAATGTGCGCACAATTATTGGTCAACTTTTCACCTTAACCAGATGAACGATGCACGGACACACCGATAACATTTTAACACACGAGAAAGAATGCAAAGTGGTGAATAAATTTAAAAATAAATACGCTCTCTGGTATATATCGAAACGTATTGTCCCAGGAGCGATCAGCGCGGCAGATAAACAATTTATTTTCCATGTGGAATCCGAAACAATCAATGATTTGTATGCGAATGTCTTTGTCGCGGCTATACTTGTTAGCGCCGCTTTAAATTGGACAGACTTGGAGCCGTTCGATATTATTGGTATTTTAGTTGTATTCAAATTAACACAAGGTAAGAACTGGCGTTAGTGAATTGATATATTTTGTTTAATAATTAGAAAAAACCACCAAAAGGTTGAAAAATTTAAGAAGAAGCGAAGAAATAGACTCTTACATTTTGGCGGCTTGAAATTGAATGAAATGCTACTACAACGTTGTTATTTTAGTAATTTGTGGTCGCAAAAACCCTCGCAAATTCAACCATTCTACTATGGTTGAATTTGCAAAGGTTTTTACACCTTTATTAATTGTGATCGTTAACCAAGCGGGCACGAATATACTACCAGCAGTAATAACATTTGTCTCATGTGCTTCAGGACTTAAATAAATATCATTTACTGACATGACACCCCGAGTGATAAATAAAATATGTGGGCCGCCTTAAATGCATGAATGTAATGAGTTTTTATTTTCAACTCGAGACATTATTTAAAACTTGGCATTTTGATATGTTTTTGCTCAGAGCACAATCGTACGGTTATTTCAATTGTGACACATCTACGAATTATATTTATTGTGATATAAGTCGTGTTTTATGTGGTTTTATAGGTTCTGCTTTGATACAAATGTCAATAACAATACATTGTTCACTAGCTTTGTGATATCCTTTTGGGTTATTAATTATTTTTCTCAACTCATCTTTTTGCAACAAGCTTACGATTTTTTTACTCTGATAACATGTTATTGAAACTAGGAGAAATAAAATAAGAAGAGCATGGATTATAAGTTTGGTAACTAAATTGACTCAGTATCAAAAGTAGGCGCCCCTGCCATATTACTCATTTATGTTCAGAAAATTTTAAAATTATTTATTGAAATATTCTGAACGGTATAAACAATAATTCTCTTGAAACTCTGTTTTGTCACCGTGCAAATAAAAAGGTATTTTCGGCGAACGCTAATAAGAACGGTAACTTTAACACCTGTAGTGTGATTTAAAGCACAAGTCTTGTCCACATACATCTAATTTGTATGCAAATATTATGAACGGTGCATTTATTGACCTGGGAGTAAACAATATTCAAATGTATTTTATTTACGAATTCACAAGAAAAGTATGTTCGATAGGTGTTTTAAACGGACAATTATTTATTAACAGTAATTACTAAACTATTAGGAAAAAAACTATGCATAAGATTTTAGATTTTACAAGCAGACGCCTTTCTGATTCATTTTTTTAGGAGATAACTTTATTTCTAATGTCAATTTACTTTATATTTAAAAAGTGTAGTAGTGATAATTTTGTACATTTATAAACTCGCGCGGTCGCGCCGATCCGTCTGCAACAGCCCTTATTTTGAAAAGCGATGCCTAGCGCGGGTAGCGTATGCAAATGAGGCACCTTCTGCCAAGGTGAACATTCGGGTGACAGTGTCATCACCTCGTGATTCACTTTCAGCGAGCTGGGGCCGCCAGAGGTGGCGGGGTTGGGAAATTGTATCAATTTATACGTTATCATGACTAATACCTACTACGAGTACAATAGTTTTTGATAAAAACAGTAGGGATGAAAAATTGCAGTTTTAGGATTCGGATTCAAGTTAACATTCTTAATAGCGTTTCTATCCTCTTAGATTCTTCAAATTTCAGTAATCGGTGACGTTTATCCTGGCTCAAAGGACCAAAGTCTATAATTGACTAAAAATTTTTGGCTTTTTATAGCATGTTAATTACTTTTCCTCTAAGTCTTAATGGCTGTTAAGATCATAAAATGAACCAATATTTTGCATCTACCTATGTCATTAGGTAAAGCGGTCGTGAAGATATGTAAGTCTGACGGGTTTATGCATGACATCATCATTTAAACGAATATAAAATAAAACCAGTGCAGATGCGTATCTTGTTTTCAAATTAGATTTCAAATATCAGTCGCTATCGTGCACTACAATTTTGTCACCAAAATGTTTAAACCTAACGCACACAGACTCAGCCAGGTTAATGACCTTTTTCGGTTATTTATTTAAGTTTATGCGTGTGAGAGGAATGTTTGATAAGCTAATATTAAGAGAACTGTTTAAGAGGTTTTGTATATTTAAGGAGTGGATTTTAGCGCATCACCAAAGGGTCACTTGGCTGCACAAATAAATATTGAGCTTTTTTGGAAAATAATTTGTTTCATTTCGTGGTGTGTAAATTTAATAATTTGCTCGTGGAAGTATTTATCGGCCCATTTAGCGACACCGTACACAAAAGTTGATACATGTTATAGTGATCCACGCAAATGTATCGCATTTCGAGTTATTTTTGCGTATATCCGGTTTTATACAGCTCGTATAATTGGTGAATCTGTCTCTGCACTCTTCAAAGGATGCGTTGCAGTCACTTTGTTGTGTAGGTATAAACAAAATCAGTTTGAATTTAATTGTAATGGAGTTTCTTTGGGTTATTGTGGCAATAACGCGTCCAAACATTTTGTTGCTAGGTTCAAGAGCTTCCCTGTATTACAAGAATATTTTAATTCAGTAGCGAGTAGTGTTTCTAGATATTTAAGAAATCAATAATAAGGCGGTTATCAATACCTACTATTTTAATGCAAAGGGGTCTAGGTTCAAAGGTTAAGTGCATCTGAGTTTATATCACGTTGACATTCAAAATCATTACCATTAGTAATTACCACCTTTCACGTTATTACGAAAATGACTTCTATCAGAGCAGGATTCTTACTACTACTTTAAATATTTAACACGAGCGGTACCGTTTGGCGTCCATTTAGGCGAGTTTTTATTGCATTCTGTGACCATAACTGCCACACCCCACTCGGGTCACTATCATTGATATTTATTGTGTGAATGGTGACCTCTTTGCCTAATTAAAAGCGAGAAATTTGATAGCCGTGTTCTACAGTATGGTAGTAGGTATAGAAATTTTGCTTTCCTTTTCTCTGTTTAGATCTGCTAATGTGTAGATGACGCACTGCTAATCATTACCACCTTGTAATATACAAAGGGGATTTGGGCATAGTCCATTACTCTGACTTGGAAGGTTATAACTATTAGATTGTTTAGAGTAACTTAAAGTTGTAAGCTCAGTCCAGTCTTGATGTTTAAAGTCCCGGCATTAGTTTTGATATGTAGCAGGCGATATTTTAAGTGTAACGCCAAATGGACAGGTACAGTTACGAATTTTGATAAAGGCTATCCCTTGGATTTAAAAGAAAATAACAGATTCAGTTTTGAATTTGAAGTAAATGTCGTAACGAATAACAAATTAATTTCGTAATTTTCTTAAATAACTGGCACAATATCACAATTATGCGACCTTCACCAAGTTCGATTCCTATCAACAAAATGCACATAAAGCATGCGTTTCCGTATTTTACATTCTAATTTTGATGATTTTAATTTTAATAATGCCTTTCATTGTTACCAGCGATTTGGCAAATCCGGATGACGCTATCAAGGTTATTGGAAGTTTGTAAAGTTATAAATAAACCAAATAGCAAAATATTGTTCTTATTTGCTCCTGAGTTACTCGCAAACCTCGTACAAATCTGCCCAGATTGCTGATGTTGGGATGTGACTTCAAGATACTATTAGATACGACTTTAAATATGTAAATAGATGACTAATTCATACAACATTGCTTTTGTTTATGTTTAAAATACACGGACCGGCATAATTATAATTAGCGAAAACATTTACCAATTCAGCGTTGTCAGCGGCGTCTTTAAGGCCATATATCAACGTCGGTATAATTGTAGCTCGATTTTTCAGTCATTGACAAAATCGATGCCAACCTTGGCATTGGGGACAAATTCAAGAATTTAACGAATTGTAGGGAGACAATAAATGAATGGAATCAACTCGACAAGCGACTGGTTTCCGTTCACGTTCTAAAAATATCCAAATGAGTTTTATTTAGTCTCGTTATATGTAGTTGAAAGGGACAAATATGTTTACCTTCTGTGTGTTATGTTTAAAGGCTTGATTAAGTATTTACACTTTTTTTTCTTACTGTTTACAATTTGTAGCAACTAGTAATAATGTTGCCAGTCTACATAACACGTTTGGGTAAGTCCCTGGCTATAAAATGGCAAGCTAGGTTATCGAGACTCGAGTCTTGCAGTGAGATAAATATAATGTGAGTTCCATAAATATAAACCCATGCATAATGAAACACTGACTATCTTATCAACCTAATACATACATACATACATAAACTCACGCCTTCATCCCCGAAGGGGTAGGCAGAGGCGCCACTAGGACACCTATTAATACATACACCTATTATCAACCTAATAATGCCCAATAAACCACAAATTCATCTTAGACTAAGATAGTAAAGTGTTGGGAGGTCAGTGGTGGTGGCTACTGTAATCTACGTTAGAAATATGATGGGCAGCAAAATATATTAGCATTTTTGTAGTTTCGATATTTCGAATACGAACGAAAGCGAATTTATTATATGTCACGTCTTGCGACACGAATCAATCAGAAATCACTGGCATTTAAATTAGCATTTACGTGTGTGGCCTCTGGACGACTTGATTGTTTTGTAATGAGACGTAATAATTTGGCATAATAAGTGGTGGAAAGTTTGCTCTTTCTTTTTTTAATTATTTGCAGCCCAGCAGCAGTTTGCATTGATGACTGAGAAATTGGTCGTTAGTTATTTCACATACACACCTTTAGATAATTCTAGTGGCGTGATCTGGAAAAATCTAAACACAAATGACAGAGTAGCATGAGAAATTAACAGAATTTTGTATTTTTTTACGTTAAATAATAATTTCTTCGGTTTATTTAGAAGTGGCAATCAATCCGTCTTTTGCACCATTACTATGTGAAATAAGTACAAACTTCCATCCGCATTATAATAGTAATTATGATTGAAACGTGCTTCAAGATATTGCAAAAATACTTGAAATGCTTTAATAAACAAGAAAAAAATACCTCCCAGTTGATGAGCACGGCTACCGCGGCGAAATTTGCTTCAACATCATTGTCCTGTGTTATTAAAATGTTGGCATTTATGGAATTTCATATGACTGACAGGTTTAAATATTTTTTGTTGAAATTAAAACTTGATTCGAATGAGTTGTCATAATTCGTTGCGGTTAATTTAATTAACAGGGAAGAGAATAGTGTAATACCATGGTATTTGCATCTTGATTGGATTATAATGGAGGTTAAATTAACCATGAAGAATCAGTTGACTAAACCAGTACTATCGGGAAAAGAAAACAGATATCAATTGATGGAAATATAGTACTTCCTTAAGGTGGGCAACGCATCCAGCAATCTCCCGGATTATATTATATTGTCCTTGGACATCAATTGACTCTATTAGCGTATCGGCTGGCTCATTTGCTACGTTTCTCACAAAAAACATAATTTGAATACCAAGGTTCAAAAGACAGACGATTTACTTGCGGGATGTAATGGGCGTGTTGATACCAACTCTTTATGCAAATCAATTCCTTAACTCGTTGCTTCTCTAATTTTCTTATGTAATGTAAAAAAACGTTTTATTGTTAATTTTGGTAATACGAGTATAAGATGTGTTTAAGACATTCAAAGACATACTATGATAGACAAGAACTTTTTAGCAATTGATAGCAATTATTGTGCATACTTACAGTGGACGTCTAATCGAACGAAATATTGCAGAGATTAAGTAGCATCGTTGCAGTGACCCATTCACAAAGTGAATAATGCATGATGACATACTATTAAAAATGAAAAAAATATGAGAAAAGAAATGTAATCCCAGATACTGATGACATAAAAGTCATCTTAAAAGATTTCAACATGACTATAAGTCAGGATATTTCGTAATACTATCATACTCGCGTGAGGGATCAACAAACAAAGAAACAGTGCATTAAATTGTCAATCATATTTATTTATATTGTTGTTCTGTCAAGATCAGTGTCTTCAAGCTATTCAATCTGTGCGAATTAATTAAAAACTATCGGGTTTGAATGATATATCGTTTAAATACCGTATTGGGTTATGCTATTTTGGTGTTAGTGCTTTAAGTGTTGTTTTAACATTTGTATTTGGATGTATTTTTCGTTTTTGTCGCGTGCTATCGGACTTTATTGTCTTACAAGACAAATATGGTTTAATTTGATTATTTTTTGGCTTAATAAAGTTATTTTATTCGATGTGTCGAGGTTATTGATTTTTATAACATTTGCGTAATCACGATTTATGTAATGGTTTCTTAGATTTGCGATAAAATCCGTATAAAATAAATTTATTTCAACACGATTTATGTATTAATTTTCTGCTTTGCTTAAGACTTTGTTTCCGTCGGTCTAGTTTTATATACAAAATTGCAATGCAACTTCTTGTTAAAAATAGATCGTGATTAAACGAAGTAAAAAGATGGAACTAGGAAGAGATCGCGCGTGGGGTGCGCTATGCTCGGAATCTGATATAAAAGGAGCGAAAAATAATTACGGCGCTAAAGTGGACCAGTTTTTGTCTGTTTGTAAGCCGATGTTCTGCTCTAGTTTTATTTGCGTAGACTCAGGAATGTTCAGACAAGTGCAGTTATTCAACAAGATGTTTTTACAGCACGTTTTATTTGGCTCACATCGTCCAAATAATATCGATCTTTTTAAATGACATGTGTGTGGTGTTACAAATGTGCCTCACTTAAGGGAAAAGAAAACGTCGTATGCGAACTTGCTTACCAGGGAATTCAAGCAAGTGTTTAGAGGGTTTAAAAAGCATCTCAATCCGGACTATGCTAGCGTCTTTTCCAATGTTCTTATTTGCCTCGTTCAAAAGAGCCCATGCTCAGCCGTGGCTCACTTACCTGAGTTCATATTACAACTGTTCTTTAGTTTTCCTCAAATATGTTTGGTACATTTTACCAATAAATCAATAGTATTGAGGTCGAAAATACCACAATAATGAGTAACAAACGGATCAAATATTCAAAATATGTCCACTATGACCAAACAAGCGTTGGACTAACGGTGTCTGGGACGTGCCTACTGCTTTATTGTTCAACTGTAGGGCACCCACTGCATTTACTGTTGATGCCGTTGCATTTGCCGAGTGATGTAAATTTATTTTTCTTGATTGAAACATAACTTCAGGAAAGATTTATCTGTGCGGTTTTTAAAGTTCATAGTTATCATTCTTTATCACCTTTACTTCCCGTTACATGATGGGGTTTTTTTAAGGGCTCTATTCAAGTAATAGTTCACCAAATTAGCTTTTGTAGAGAAGTTTCCGCTACGCAGGTTTGTAATTGTCTGATGAATTATAATATTTAAATTGATGATTGTTTCTTCATTCTCTGTTGAATGGAGTTATTCTGTTTTTTCATTCATCGTTGAAAGGTGTTATTCTTGTCTACAAATTCACACCTCCCAAAATAAAGTAAAAATTGTGTCCAGGGATCGAACAAGAGGCATTATTTTACTCTGCGAAAGAAACTACCTACCAATCCTATTTTTTTAAATGGCTATTTTAAACTAATTCATAGATTGAATTAGGAGTATGTTTTTCCATAAGTCATAACGAAGCGTATTTATTTATTAAACTTTAACTTTAACAGATTTTTAATGAATCTCGTGGGATTAAGCTTACAGTAGACAATGCCAGATAGTTAACGCTCTATGCGACATAACAAAAAAGTAAATAATAAATTACCCGGGAACAAGAGGTTTGGTTATTTATTAATGCCCGTTGATTGGAGTACGCCTTGGCGCTTGTATGTTTAAACGAGCCAATTAATATTAGTTGCCGTGTCGTTCGGCTACACGCCTTTCATTTATCTCGCGTGTTCTGTCAGTGTCTAGTTACTTGTGGTATCTTCGAGATTTATGGTCGCCTGGTACCTTCCCGCACTTACTTTGTCGGCACAGCATCAGTTGGTTTAAAAAAAATACGTCTTTAATTGAGATGGTAGGTGCTGATTTCGCTATTTTAAACATTTTATCTGAAATGTCTTTTCTTCTCGCAAAGTTAATTGACTGTCTAGCTGTTTCTTTTACTGTTCCTCATTAAATGTTTTCAAATTTGGAGATAAAATCTTCAAGTTTGTTCTGAAGTCTTTTAGAGGCTGAATTTAAATTATATCAATTTTAAAATCAATACGATTGTTGTCCTGAAGTCAATTATTTCAACTCTAACTTTTACATAGCCTTCCAATGTTATTTTATAGACCAAAAACCAGTTTTCATTGGTAATAGCCTCATCATTTCTGTACCCATCTACTCCTGAAAACCCCTAACAAAGTACCCAAAAAGCCTGCAACCCGAGTCTATCGCCTTCGAGATCTATATGAGAGCTCGCTGTGAGGCGAGCCCCCGCGCCAATGCCGTAAACTGAATGCCAAGGGCGAATCAACAACCCCACCCTCCGCGCATAAACACCGTTAATTATTGCTTCTCTTTTACACTATCTACTGCGTAAAGTATGAGCGGTAGCGTTTGCAAAAGTGAAAGGAATTCCAAATATAATCGATTTAATTTGTCACTTTGGTAACATATTTGATGAATCTCTTATGTGCTTTCTGAAGATGGAATTTACGCAAGGCTAAATAGGCTCATAACCCCATATTATATTTGGGACAGAAGGAAGCAAAAAATACCTAGAAATCTGTTGAGGGAAGATAACGTTTAACAGTGCAAATCGTGAGGCTTACAATTATAACTGCTCCGTACAGTTTTTTTGGTTTATTGAATGAGTTTGAGCTTTAACTCATATGCCTTAGTATGTGTTTATAGAGTTCAGATACTTCAGATATTCTTATAAGTAAAGAATTCTAAAGAATGTACTTCCAGGATGAATATTCCTGCAAAGATCAGTCAATATTTAGTTATGAATACACATGTAACTTCGAAAAATCCTAATTCAAGGAAACGGCTCTATTAGCCATACGTTTTCTCCAAGTGTGCTATTGCTCACTTATTTAAAAGAGTTACTTTCGACTGCTTTTTGCTATTAGTCGCACAAGGTCATAAAAATAGGTTTATTGAGTATTTCTTGTACAGTATTTTGAACCATGAGTATTTATTATTATGACATATAATATTGAACAATAATACTTTTTAATGCATTGAAGAATAGAGTTGAACCATTATAATAATAGTTTTATAATAAATAAAACTTAATAATTAATGAAAAGGTTGGATCGCATTATTTTTCTAAATTTTATACAACACGAAATGTGACTAAGAGCTACCAAAGACATAAAACTTATACACTTAGAATTTTCCTATTATAGGTAAAAAACTAAATCAGATATAATAAAGTCCTTAAAAATTAATTTAACGAAACATTTATCCGAAATATTTAATTAATTATCGCTGCGGCCTTAGTCTTGAGCCACGTTTAATTCGAGTTAATATTATGTAGCAATTGTTTTCGCACCTTTTCGATACTAGACTATCGAGTATCGTGTGGCTTCAAATATGTATACTTGATTACTGGAAGTCATAATAAAATATGAAACAAAATATTTCTTAAATGTTCTTTATAATATTAAGTTTTATTTTTGTATTAACAAGACTAGTTCGTTAAAATTATTATGGTATTTAGATTTAATGGCAATAAACTTGCTCAGATTAGTCGATTGTCTCGTAAATAAATGCATTTTGTTCTATTTTTCCCTTCACTTTTATTGCTAAATATATATTTATTGCTTAAATTCTATTTCCACTTTTTGTTCCTAGTCGTAAATTGGCAAATTTTTTTAAATATATAATTTATTGGGTGTGAAGCTTTAGTTATATTGCATTTGTCTTGACCCACTTCAAGTAACGTGAACCTGTGAATTACAAGAAATTATCTGCAACAACCTGGCTAATATTGCAGGAAGTCTCAGGAAGTCCGGTTTCAGCAGATCGATGTGGAGATCCTAGGGGAAGACCTATGTTCAGCAGTGGACTTCCTTAACTGAAGAGAAATACTACAACAAAAATATCGACTTAACTCAGCTAGGGTTGTTTGGGAGGGCGCAGTTTAGAGACTTCCAAAGAAATTCCAACTGAATTAGATCTCTTATCATTTAAACTTTTAATGCTTGCAAAGCTATTAAGCAATGTATTAAAACATTTCATACGATTTATAACAATAATTGCCAGAAGACCCATGATTCTAGAAATATGCAACAATATTTATGATAGAATATTCATCCTTGAATCATACATTATGACATTAGCTTCAAAGCGCTCATTACCATGCCTAATGGAGCCTTACTAAGAACCTTTTAGATACGAGAGGCCGCAGGTTCGATCCCCGCACCGAAACAAATATTTGTGTGAACCACAGGTATTTGTTTCGGGTCTGGGTGTTTGTGAGACCGAAAAGTCTCTCGTAATTCTGATACCCACGACACAAGACTCGATCTTAGTGTGGGGTCAGGACTATGTATGTGACTGTTGGGTGTATTTATTTATTTATTAGATAAACATCAAAATCAAGCATTACCACTGGTTACATAAAATGCTAATTCCTAAGTACGAAATAATTACTCCAGTTTTTTGCGTATCCCAATTATACAGACGCAAAAACAGCGGCCAGTTTGAAGCTCGCTCGCTTGTCCCCTAGTCTGCCTTGGCATTCAACTCCGTGCTCTCCTTCCGCGTGCACCTGATTTGATATGGGCTACATGTGTACGAAATACTGACGTTGACATGTTGATAATATGACAGTAATATAATACATTCCTTTACGCTGGTGATGAGATATTTGAAATCCGCCCGGAATGTGACAACTGTACATACCGATTAAAGACCTGTCATAGCGATGTGTGGCGTGTTTCGGGTTGTGTAAATGCATCTGTATCAGCCCATATAAGTCCCACTGCTGGGCACGCGCCTCCTCTACAATCGAAAGTACGATTGGGAGGGGTTAGGCCATCTAATGTTGTTCAATCAGCATCGTTTCGGGTTCATCCTGTGAAAATACGGATTTAATCAGCCTGGCATCGGCGACAGAGAGCCGTCTCGCGTCCGTGGATACTCTATTCAGAATACCCTCGAGGTAATTACCATCAAATGCCAGTATTCAAAACCTATGATATGAAATGAAGTTCTCGTAGTTCCTGATACCCACAACACAAGATTCGATCTTAGTTATCTTATTTATTTATTATTTATTTAGTACCTGACTAATGTCCGGTTGCAACCAGGCGTATCTAATTACGTCATACTTGATTTGAAGTGTAATGCATAAAACATCGGGTGCATTGTGGTCATTTTATTGTGCAAATATTAAAAAGTATTGATATGTTTCGGTTGCCGGATTTCAGATTAAAAAAATCTGCTTATAAACTGCACTTATAGCATAAGTACGTTTATTGGTACATGAATATATTTGTGTACAATTTCTTTGATATTCTTAGAAGGCAACCTTTGGTCATCAACTTAAGATTAATCCTTCCGTCCCGCGTTACAGAGGAACGCTCATAATTTTTTTTTCAAACGCAGTCACAGCAAATAAGTAACCCTATTGTAGGAGAATATTTTAAATAGTGTTCAAAAATATCATCGTCATTCTTAGCCATGGAATGTTCTCTCAACATAACAAAACAAAAAAAAACATTTTACGTTTTACCATTTTTTAAAAACACTTATCGGCAACTAATGATGTCGAAATAAAAAAAATCAATATGCGAAATGTTTCATAATGAAATGCAATAATAATAAAGTGTTGTGGGTACAGTGGTGATCAGAAGGAGCGTGTTTATCGTCATCCTTTCAAGTTCTGATACAGGATTTATTTGGCGGCTTGACGGGATGGCTTCACAAAACCAAAACGTCATTCATCACACTGCAGGCTTTTTGCGTGTTGCGGTGATATAATTAATATAAGTCAGCTTGACAAAAGTCTCTCTTAGATTTTTGGCACGTCTTTTATTTGTGTTTGTATAATATCTACTAACGGCATAATTCATAGACAATTTTAAAACCAATTTTAGTTATCAAATGTCTTGTCCCTTTCGAACGAATTTGAATTCAATTTGAGCGAAGAAAACAAAACATTCGATAAATAAAATATATTTTAAAATTGTCTATGGATAAGGCCATAAACGCGTGATGCCTAGTGGTAGTTACATAATAAGTTGTTAAACAACTCTGAAAGTGTAACTAACACTATAATTATATGCATGCATTGTACATGTATTAGTAATTAAAAAATAAATTTTGTGTATGGGCATTTGGTAAAAATTTCCAAGTTTTAAGATACTGCACCGTCGCGGTGTATGCAAATCGCTACTGAGATATGAGAATTGCGTCCCGAGATATTGCCTGCTGAGTTATACCGCCATAATATTGATAAAATACATTTATTTTGTATGGTAATGCACACTCGATATACACTTTTGGAGAATTCGTTTTGGTATCTTTCTTCATCGAAGCTATATTTGTGGGTTTTTTATTGGCATATAAAATTTTGAAAGCGCAGGTTTATTGTATCGTTAAGATAGGGATAAATAGTTAATGTTCACAATGGAGACATTAAACTCTTTATTACGTAATTCAATGATTTTATTTGGATATTAAATGGTTTTGTAGCTGAGTTGTAAGAATTAATTTCCTTATTAACTATTTATTTTAAATATTGCTAAGATAAATGGATAATTTCGCTCATAGCTACTAATACTATATAATATTGATATAATGCATCATTTCACCTAGAAATATAGAGGCAGCATTCTGGACTGGCATAAACAACATTCTCTCATACAATTTGGCTGATATACGCAAGCATAAATGCAATTAACATTACATGGCCACTAAATTAAACGCAAATTAAAATCGTTTTTATTTTTATCTTTAATACAACATTACAAAATAACTCACTGCATTTTAACAACCAAAATAAACAACAACTAAAACAAGTGACCATATTTTTTGCACGCATAATCATGATCGCGTAATCTCAACCACGCATCTCCTAGCAATTTATTTTAATTTAAATCCAATTACAATTTGAGTAAACACGATAACTTGATTGTCAGCATGCGATTATCTCAAGAAAATTGAATTAACTCGTGTCAAAGAAAGCGAAACGGTTGCGAGTTGACAACAAATTGATGTAAACAGGATGAGGGTGATTGATTGACGCCAACCAGTCGGATTAATTGTCTCGTAGCTCAATTGAGAGATTATGATTTACAAAAAATACTTTTAAACTGGCTTGACAGTGGCTACAATGCTTATGATAGTCATGCCGTCAACAACTCTATCTTGATAGAGTACCGATTGGTAATAAATAATTATCATAACATAATTATGCCGAATAACTTAATTTCTGCTTCTCGATTCTTGTTTAGAAGGACGAACACGTAGACTGAGACTTGACAGGATGGATATAGAATTGGAGATCCTTTGTTTCGGGCCGTAGTAATGACTATTAAGTTATTGCTTCTTAAGCTGTGGCGGTGACATCGCCTATGGTTTTGATAAGAAAACGTATATTAGTTACTTCTAATGCGGACTCTACAAGGGATAGCGATTATTCGGAACATTTAAATTCGATCTGGTATTAGTTGGTACCGAATATCTAACTTTGTATTCATTGTTCTGTAACCTTGCTTCAAACCTTGCCTTACTCTTAATTTTAATATTAGCTTTGTAATTCTATAGTTTTCTATCATTATTAGGCTCCATACCTGCTAATTTCATTCTGAAAACGTCATAAAAATTACTGCTCCCAAGTCTGTCCCTTAAAACAATTCAGCCCCTTATTTATATAGCTGATATCAAAATCATCTTCTTGATGTTATGGTCCGCAAGCAATTTAGAAGGTGGCTAACGTAAGCAATGCATCAAAATTATTTTTATTTGGGGCCAATATATAATTTAAACCCACCATTATGAAAGGTTCGGGCGTGATAATCATTTATTTGCTCGTTCTGTAAATTATAATACGACCTTCCCGGACCCATTTTTGACAGAGCCAATAAAGCATTGACTTTATAAATAATGGATTGGTGGCTGTTAATATAAATATGATACATTTGTAAACGTGATGGGCGGGTCGGGATGATGAATGTTAAATTTTTGGCAGCCAATATTTATCAGTTTGTGTTGGTATATTTTCATTTTTCAAGCAACAAACCAATTGGCACAATGGTTTATTTTTTAATGCAATTTTCAGCTGCTGTCAAGGATTATATCATCATGTTAATTATGAATGTGAAATATCGTAAATGTATCTGATATTTCAAAAATTATTGCCAAAAATGGAATGATTACCGTGGCAGTTGGCTGCTGGAGGTAGATTCCTCTTAGATATATCACAAATCAAGGTGAGATTAAGCTTCAGAAATAGATGCCCCTTAGCCAATAACAGTGACAGTAATTTTAATGAAAATACTTCTGTTTGCATTCCTAATATTTTGTACATATTACTAACTATTTTGTTCACTGTTATTATTAATCTTTGCTTACGTTGTGACCACCCTCTTCTTCCTAGTTTCTTTTCAATCCAGTCCATCTAAAGGTTGTCTGGAAGAAATCGCGGCAAGTGATATGACTGCCGATTGTTACCTTTATTTAAACCGGTTTTCATTTTTTTAAATTCTATATGTGTTGTTCAATAAAGAATTTATAGATAGATATTATGCATATTCTAAAGTCGTTCAAGATGCATGGTACAATCCTGCAACAACAAACTCCCTTTATATAAAAAGAAATACGGTAAATATCCTTATTACTATTCCCGGAGGAATACAAGACGTTTCTTAGAAACGCGAGTGGTAATACTAAAATAAAAGTCCAACCAACAATTCGAAAAAGCCCATTGATTCTAAGAACTGCATTAATGCCGCTATGTGGAATTTCGATGAGTTATCGAATGCTGTTTTCCTTAGTACATTAACTTGTTTACAAATAGAGAAGATATTTGTACTTTAAAGAATATATTTTGGATCAGACTGCCTGAGAATTGTCTGTAAAAATTTCAAAGGCAGATGAAGCCAAACTACTCGAAATAGACCAGCACGGCGTGCTGAATAAAATGTCGTTCCAGAGGAAGCAATGCAAGTGAGTAGCCATAAAATTATGAATTGTGAATATTTTGCGGGTCATTATTATTTTTATTTGATTTTTACAACCATAACGAAAAACTGTTGCTGTAAAGCTGTTTCTTCATCTGAGTTTTTTTGTAGGCTAGTAGTGATTTAAATAATGTTTCTTTTTTCGCAGTACCCAAGCTTGTCTAGATCTAAAGATCTAGACTATAACAATATCTTAACAATAAATAAAAATGCCAACACAAATGTTGACGCCTTTCACCAAAATAAAACCAAATCCTACATGGTATGCTCACATTGTTTCGAACCTGCATGCCTTGACAACCGAATTCTTATGGACTTGTTCTGCAAGTGAACTTTTCTTGATTGATTAACTTATGTGTAATAGCTAACTTATCTCGAACAACAATCACATAGTTTCAAAGGCAAATTGAGCTAGGTAGTGCGACAGCAGACCATGGGAGAATCTATCATGGTGGAGGATTAATCGGTGGGAAGACAATACAGAAGAATTTGATTTGTTGAGGACTACTCAGATAGTCCCATCAAAATCGTTTGGGTTGAGCAAAGACTCTCTCACCCACACAGGCCATTGCAACTATTGTAAGCCACGATCGACAGCGTCATATATTTCATTGATACTCAAGGCTTGTGGAAGTGGTAGAGCCGCGCTGATATCGTCCAAGACTTAGCATAAATGGGCAAGCTCGTCCGGAGTGGTACCACTGAGTCACAGGACAACGACGTGAAGCGAAAGATTTGCTGTCGCGTTTTGCCCGGTGAATGAGATTGCTGGATGCTCAATACCCCTTTTCCCATCCTTTTTCCTTCCCGCTCTCGTCCTGATTTCATGGGCTAGCGACACATCCATGATCGAAGCGTTGTGGAAGTTCATGGGCGGCAGTGATCACTTACAAGTTGACCTGTTCGCTCGTTTGCCGGACCTACGCAATAAAAAAGGCACTCTGCAAATTGCTAAATTGTCTTTACGCTTTTTGCTTAAGTGGGTTTAATATCTCTAATCCTAAGATAAATGGCGCCGCTGCAAGTCAAGCTGTAATTAGATCGTAAGAAGTTTCCCAAGGGAATTGTTGGGGTTTTACGTCTAACTAAAAACTTGGGCCATTAAATTTAAAAAGTGGTAGTTTAAAACTTTAAAATGTCGTCATAAAAGATTTAGAAACACGAAATCACCATAAAGAACGTAAATTATGCAATAGTCTATAACTTTTCCATTTGTATAGCGGACACATGGTGATTAAATATTTATGGTATAATCACAGACAATACGGCAAATAACGAGCTATCTACAAAGATGCGAAACTATTAACGGCAATTAAGTACTTAATCGGTCATTATTTATTTTAAATATGGATATCGAATTCTTACATCCTCTCTTCTTAATTATAAATAAACTACCCAATACTAGAAATGAAAGGGCACGACCAAAACGGGATGATATATGGTTTGTTGTTGGCAGAAAAGGATTGCAGTTAACGATGTATTTAGCACTCGAAAATGATATGATTATTGAGGAAGTATTCAATATTTGGGTATAAAATCATTGTGTAGTTTCGATTTATGCAATCTACCTAATTGAACCGCTTTGATAATGCAACGGCATTGCCATCTCGGTTGATTTACTGAGTGCAAAGACTGATGAAAAGAAAATTTTAAAAAATGTCTGTTGTATTTAAATGTTGAGGATTTTTCCAAGGTATATTTGAACTTCTATTCTCTCCTTTTTTTTCTTTATACAATACTACAATTTCCACCATTCTTTGCGGAGGTTGTTATCACCACCAACCTAGTTAGAAGAGCCCGGGAATCTCATTCTCTAATAGAATTGCAGCAGCAAAACTGTGACTAACATTCTAGGAAGACAGTATGTAAATAACTTTTAATCATAATTTCCACGAACAATCGACGAGCCGGCAGCTCTCCTGTCATCGATAATAACTAGTAAATTACATAGTTTAACCAACAATTAGTGTTCCTGTGTTTGCGTATACATTGTATTTAAGCCTATAATTAGTAAATTCCTTAACTTAATTATAATTTCTGTGACATGATCGAACCAAGCTGCTGATATTTATAACGCGTGTTACTAAAAAACTTAAGTTAATTGTTGCCATTCAAAAACAACAGATTTTGGCATATAATTATTAAAAAGCTTACGTTAGTATTTTAGAAGTAATAAGTGTGATGTTTATGTGCTAAATGTGCATGTGCATTACGTATTAAACTTACAAACACCTAGCTTCCAACAATTAGTGTTTAATACAAGAAAGGTTTTGAAACGACGTATTGTCCTTATTGTGAATTAAAGTAATAATTAAGTATAATCATGAACATAATTCACTCGCGCATTAATATATCATGCGACCAATTATATTATTTATGCCATTACTTCGCTATTTTTCGCAAAATTGGCCACATTATTTTTAAAAACCAATTACTGGAATATAAATTGGTACTCATTTGCATTTATAAGAAAATACGATTATTTAACTTTGAAACTGTTATTAAATAAATATTACACAACTGGAAGAAATATTCAAGAATGTAGAATGAAAAATGAAATATTCATACTATTCCTCTATTCCTAGCTCATGTATATCACAATATGTACTCGTAAGTGCCTTCAGCCAAGATTATTTGGCATCGGCATTAATTTTTTTTTATATGTTGGACATATAATCGGCAGCTAGCTAGTTTGATAATCGATATTAAACCTATCACAAAGTTATCTCGTCCCTTGCAAATCACATGTTTAGAAGAGAAAAATTCACATTAACAATATTTTCAGACATAGGAAACTAAGCCAAGACCTCATAACTTTCAGCCCAAAGTCGATGTAGTGACCATCTTTTGTGGGCTGCATGAATCCTCAATTTTGATTTAATGATTAATTGATATTACATCACAGCATATGACACAAATTAAATAGCCATATAATTAAGGCCCTGAATTCCCCACCATTTTTCTATGGGTAATTAACCCTAATGGGATACAAGATCACGTCAAAGTGAGTCAATGACATAACGCCTGGGTGCGTGGCGCATCCTAATGCTCAAGGCCGAGGGGTCTTGACCTAGACGCCTACAACGCACGCCTGTCAACGCCCTTTAAAAACATCTGTGGTTTAAGTTATAGGCTGTGGCAGAATGTCCCCACTTAATCACTGCCTATAAGCCTATTTTTATGGTATTGCAGAAGTTTTTGGTCGACGGATAACTTAACATCAATCGTTTTGCTCGTTTGCCCTCTATATTTTAAATTAAATAAAAGCCAGGTTCAGTGGCATGAAAAATTTGGAAACGTGTACGGAAAACGGTGCCACGCTTAGGTAGCTAGCTTGTCTTGCAGGTTAATGCTTAATTAAATAGAAAGAGCAGAAAATTTGGGCAGAAAAATTATAGGAGAGTACCTACATTTTTATCCTTGAGTTATAACAAAAAGAAATGAAAGAATTGATATTAGTTAAGTCTACAAAACGACTTACACCATATCTGAGAGCATGAGGGAGACGGTTATTGCTAAAATATGTTATGAATTTTAAGTTGTGATTTTAGTATATTCAGACAAGACAACCTATCTTAAAACGTCTAAAGTTAGGATATGGTTAGCGATCGTAAAATTTTATTCAAAATCACATTTTATTTTATCGTGTTCCCAAAAATATGTGATTACCGCTTTAATCGTTTAAATTATACCGAACTCATTACCTGGCAAGATTTTTGTCATGTCAAGTAAATTTCAACCCTATTGTTATGTTATTTAAGTATTAATTTGTGTTAAAACATGAACACTATAGATTTGTTCGAGTTGTATTCTATGATCCATTCTATGCAAATTATTCGCGTAAAGGCGATATGACTTTAGTTTTTAAAGCGAAATACGTGTGAGTAAAGTCTGATTTAGAAACATGGCCTCTTTGAGTCATATTGTATCCTTGTTTATAAATAAATGTCTATTTTAAAGAGAAATGTAAATATCCTTCAATGATTCCGAGAACAACATGCGGAAAATAGCAATAAGTCTATTGTTTATTTTTATGGCCTTATCGGTGATTTTCTCGGTACGTGTTTTCGATATACGCTTGCAGGAATCGCAATTGTGTGTGGGTTTGATATTTCTATCCTTAATGCCAATGTTCTGTCCTATCTGAGTCCAGAATTGAAGACTTCCATCGGTCGTAGACTATGTAGAATTGCGTATAATAATAATAAAATGTTATGGCGATGGAATCATGCTCTATTACACTTTGGGTTCACTATATGTTCGATAAACTCTGGTTGACATTAGAGGCACCTCTGTTTAGCTTTCTTTCAATATACTGGTGAGAGCATCTTTATGTGCCTACTAAGGAGATAATACTAGTTACCTAATAATCTAATTAATTTGCGTTTCTTCCTAGGTATCTTTTCCTAAAGGCTTGCAACTTAACACGATGCCTCTAATATTATTGTTGTAGATTTTCCATCAAATGAACCATTTGATCGTTTGCCGCTTAAATATAAAAAAAAAACGAATTACCATAAAAACCAATTGGCTATTACTCTAAAAAGCCTCTTCAACTGTCAGTCTATCAGACAGACATCACTTTTTATTGTAAGTTCCCACGTCTGATCGTGTAAAAACATCTCGAGCTAAGGTCTATGGCCTGTCAATACCAAGCATTTGAGATGTTATTGACTCGTCAAGATCTTTATTTAACTGTGATATTATACTGTGTAAACCAAACATCAGTTTTGTTTGACTTACCAAGTTTTCTCAATCACAATTCAGAACTCTATAATTATTTTGATTTGATATAGAGATTATTAGAACGATACATAGATATAATAGTTTTTTTTTAAACAATCGAGGTAATTTTATGTTATATACGTTATATCTTTCGTGAATAATTTTCCGGCTGTAGAGGGAGCCACTGTAGATTACGCTGCTATACATTGTTTATCTTCCGCTACGAGAGTTAAGTTGTTGTATGTTTGTGTATTTATATATGTTTAATAACTATTATTAGCTTTAATTCTTTATTTTTTACACTGCCCTCTCTCTCTCCTTCTTTTAAATCCATCCCATGGTTGTCTGTAAGACATTGCTGTAGAGCAATAAGACCGCCATTTTTTTTTATTGCAATGAATGACGAGACGAGCCTGCCATTCGCCTGATGGTAAGCGATACGACCGCTCATGGACAGTAGCAATACCAAACAACACCATGAGTTACAAGCCAATGCTTGGCATTCCACTGCGCTCGCCATCCTGAGACTTAAGATGTTAAGTCTAGATATGTCCAGTAGTTTTTTTTTTGTTATTTATTTGTACTTTTTTTTTTGTTATTGTTTCTGTATTGTGTATTTTTGTTCTTAATTGTGTACAATAAAGATTTAAATAAATAAATAAAATAAGTTTGACCAGTTGATACCTAATATAACTTCAATGAAGATAAAGTAGTAAATAATGAAGCTCAAAAGAGATGCCATATAATTTCCCAATATAGAATATAAATAAAGAGCTTAAGTGTGTACAAAGTAATAAAAAGAAAAACAAACAAAAGATTTTAAATACCATTCGCCATATATTATGATTATTGTGTTGGTATTATTTCCTCTGTGACATTTTCGTGAACATAAACCAGTAATTTTAAAATGCTTTTAAATAATTTAACGCACGCACGTGTCTGCCTACTGTCGTTAATAATAATTCATCGAACAACATTAAGATATTAAAAAGCATTCCAATGTGGATACACTATAAATTATATATGTATGGAATAAAGTATACATAGACACTAATGAATATTTTCTTCATAATTAGATGATAGTATATTATAAGACACAATAAGGCAAAAGTTATAAAGACAGTAAATGGTAGAGCCACGCTTTTGTCAGTTATGACTCGGCATGAATGTGCAGGCTCGTCCGGGGCAGTACCACTGTCGCACATAAAATTGACGTGAAGTGATAGATTTGCTGTCACGTTATGTTCGGTGAGTGAGATTTCCCGATGCCCAATACCCTTTTTCCTCTTGCCATCATAGTGGGTTTCAACAACTACGAGGGATAAGGGATTTCTAAATGTTCCTATAACAAGGTAGATATTATAGTAAGTCGCTTATGTGTACACGACTTCTTGAAATGAATCGAGCCCTTGGTAATTCTACGCACTGTCTTTATACGATTTTGGAGAAAATCGAGAACAAAAAATAGTCAAAACAGTAGTTTTACAACTTAACGAATGTCTTTTAAAAGCAGATAAAATTAAGTGGTGTTCTATTCCTAAAAGTTTAGTTTTTCAAGAGTTTTGAGCGCAAATTTTATGATCTCTTAGGACCAGCTGAGATATTAAGCACATCATTAATTGGGCGGTGTTTGTTTTTATAATTTACTTATTAAGTCCCACTTAATAAATTTATAAGCTTCGCGTGAAAATTCAACTTTATAATTAATCACTTCGAGCTTGCTTTTTATCGCTGTATTATCATACTAAATTCATATATTGAAATGGCATTATAAATTGGACGAAATTTACGTGAATAACATTTTATTCTGTTATTTATTTGACATTAATGTTAAAATTTTATACTATCGTGTGTTGCTGAGGAGTGCTATCAAATTTCGTGTGGACCATCCTTTATTTGTGTCCAAAATACCGGTTTTAAGTGCCTGGACATAAAGGGCGTTAAAGAAATGTTTTTGCTGATGGTGATTCTAAATTACTTTGTCAATGGAAGTGCAAGACATTGCAACGCTTTTAAATTTTTGTTTTGTTTGCAGATGGAGATGAGGAGGTACAAATCGAGTCGGACGTCTTTCCTTACATACTGGATATTTTTATTACAAGTATGTTTTTATGAATATTAATAATGACTATTAGGATATTTGTTACCAACTCCTACTTTTTCTTTCTTTTTATTATAATTTGAATAGCGAGGACCTTTGAAGCTTTGTGTCAATTATTTACAGGCCTCTTCTGGTGCGGGCTGACTCTCATAAAGTCGCAATATTACGAAAGCGAGCGTTATAGCTCTACCGTATTATTTAGTAATATAGCATTAAAGTCCACACCAGAATTTAATACAAGGTCCACTCATTCCTGTATATTTTCATACAAATTTTCTCTAGTGGAGTTTAGAAGAAGTACGTGAGTCTTTCGACCCAAAAATAACGTTTATTTTGGTGGTGGGACAAAACCTGCGATATTTCATTTCGCTCCTCAGAGCCTGCAAATGTAACGTAGTTCTCACCTCCAATAAATGAAGCTGATATCTTATAGTGCAACACCTTACATAGTTATTAAGCATAACAATTAGAAGTACGATATTTAATCATTTTAATGTGTGTTCCAGATGTTAGGCAGCACTCGTCGTGGCGCGGAAGGTCACGGAAGGCTGATGGACCCCCCAGCCAGGAATTCCATGTGGCGGTTTGGTTTCCCCAACCCCGTCAACTACAACGACAATGAACTGTTCTGCGGCGGTTATGCCGGTAAGAGCTTTTTATAGGGGTAAGATTATACCTAATGGTAACTGCTGTGCAGTCTATATGTAGTTTTGTGTTATGCTGGCCTGCTGAAAAAGTATATTTGTTACGGATGATTTTTATAAGCGATGAGTCAACCAACCTAATTCTAGTATGACGATGGTGCTGGGCGTTGTATTAAGAAGAATGGACTAAGGATTTGAATATAGAATGGAGTTGTCAACGGCTGATGTGAAGGATGGCCCAGTCGGGAATTCCGCTGTGAATGTTCTAGAAGAAACGTAGTAGGCATTTCAATATGCGAGTTGTATTTTGTAGAAAGCCCTTGTATTGATGAACATGATGTTGGAAAAGAATACAGGAATTATGATTACACAATCGTCGTATTATTTGAAGTTTGTTATAATTTGTATGTGCCAGAACTACAATGTAAATCAGAACAAGATTGATTCATTAGTTGTTTAAAGGTTCTGGAGTGCAGGTCGCGTACAGGCAAGCGCAGTGTCGGACGTTCGCCTACAAGGTGGACGGCAAACCTGGTTAAGGTTGCAGGAAGTCGCTGGATGTAGGACTCCAACAGATCGATGTGGATATTCTTGGGGAGGCCTATGTTCAGCAGTGGACTTCCTGTGGCTGAAGAGATAGAGAGAGAGAGAGTTGTTTAAAGTTGGAGGAATAGTTAGTTGTTAAATCTTTAAGGCTATAGTATCGTAGGTAAATATTAGAATTAATGGGGCTCAGGAAGTCTTGCTGATCTCACGAAACGTGATAGTAAAGTTACGTCTTCATGTCGATTATTTGAGAGCATGTAGAAACTGGAACCACCAATTCAAATCAGTTTGTTATTGCTGTCGTTTGGACAAGATAAGTTATAGTTACGTTACAATCTGCCTTTGCCAAGACTATTAGGTGTGAATAAAAAAATAAATCACGTTTTAAAGATTGTTTTTGCTACCAGCAGTGCGCATCATTTATCAAATCAAATAATATTAGAAATTAATGATGTCTGACGCAAGGCAATGCTTGATAAAGCAAATTAAAGCGATAAAAAATAATACAGCCATCGATTCGAAGCATTACGTTGAATGTCAGAGGTCTTCCTAGAACACTCGTGTGTTTTTTGTCTTTAAAAATCGGAGGATAATCAATGCAAAGTCGAATAGTTTAGAATGTATAGTTCAGTGAACTTATTGTTATTTCGAGTGGCAACCTTCGCGCACGTTTAGAAATAAATAGAGACGAGATTGTGTCTCATTTACATCGATTGTTTGGATAATGGTCTATTGGCTTACAAAAACACGGATGTGTTGATTTGGAGTAAAAAATGTATTAGAAGTCCTACCTAGGGATACATATGCTGAATTTTTATATAATATTTATTTGAAAAATCATTTGGTTAATTAATTTATAGCTTTCTAATATTATCGCTATTTAATGCATTTTCATATGCATTTCTGGTTCAAATTACAATGTTTAATCACACTAATTCGGAGGAATGAATTTTATTTGTCGGTATTATTTAAATCCAAAGTGATTTAATTTATATATTAATAAATATGACTCATCTATTCTACATAAATTATACATAATATATAACAAAAGTCGAAACGAATTTCATTTCTCTTACGTAACTAACGCCATCTAGGTGTTGTTGGCGCAAACAATTTTCTTAAAGGTGGGTACTTACCGGTCTTATGGGGCGTAATGTAACATGGTACAAAGCGAGCATTGGTATAGTTGGAAACGAGCACTAAACGCAAGGAACGAGCAAAATTACACTGATTTAAACACACGGCGTACGTAGCATGTGCGTTGCGAAAGATACATCACTACGCCAACACCGGTCAGTACCCACATGAATATTCTCGTTCATCGCACTTAGTCAAAAGTCACAAATCTAAGGCAAAAGTTCATGAATTAAAACAAAAACTTATTTAAGATAATGTTCTTGTTTCTCCAGTACAATGGGAGCAGAATGAAGGTAAATGCGGGGTGTGTGGGGACGCTCATCATCTCTCGGAACCAAGGCCGCATGAAGCTGGAGGCATGTACGCTAAGGGGATCGTCACAAGGCACTATAGTGTGGGGCAGGTAATACAACTTTAATACGCCCGGATACTCAAACGCCATTTAAATATTAGATTGCACATAACCACCAACGTCCCACTATCCAGTGGGACAGCCTCCGTGGCGCAGTTGGTTAGACGCCGGCTGTGAAACAAGAGGCCGCGGGTTCGATCCCCGCACCAAGAAAAATGTTTGTGCGGCCCACAAATATTTCTTTCGGGTCTGGGTGTTTGTGAGACCGAAAAGTCTCTCGTAGTTCTGATACCTGCGACACAAGACTTAATTGATCTTAATGTGGGGTCAGGAGTCAGGACTATGTATATGACTTTTGGGTGTATTTATTTATTTATTTAAGCGATAATGACATTTAAGCGGTATTTTCGTAGCTAAGTGCAACATATTTAAATGGCGTTTGAGTATTCGGACCATAAGCAACAAAATGATAAACGTGCAAATGTAAAAAAAACAATTCAATATTGTAACGTAAAATGGAGATACTCTTAGATGTGGATCAGGTTGAGCTTAAGTTAAGGTTGCAGGTAGTTGCTGGATGCAGGCCTCTTCCAACAGGATGTGGAGATCTTTGGGGAAGCCTTTGTTCAGCAGAGACTTCCTGTGGCTGAAGAGAGAGAGACGTAGATCTGAGTCGCAGAAGGCTTTTTTATAACTCGTATTTTTTAAATAGCGCACCACAAGTCACAACAATGATTTTGAAAATAGTTATACAGAAAGTTTTTTGCTATCGAACATGATGTAATTTTAAATTAAGTAATGTGGGCAAGAAGTGTAAGGTAGTTAATAATTGTCGATAACTTATTTATAGGGGCATATAAATGTTACATACTTAAATATAAACTATTATTTTGTCCTCGACCATGACTTTATTGCTTTTCTATAACGTGTTTTGTTTGCCTTTTACATATAAAAAGCAATATTCTTTTTATAAATCGTTTATATGTTGATTTAATACTTCATATAAAATTTTCCATCTATGAATTTTGTTCTTCTATTAGTTAATTTGTTAAATATTATCACTTGTGACGTACGATCAGAGCCTGTTTGTTCTCAACTGGTTTGATTACATTAACAGGTGAAATCAAAGCAATATAATTTAAATCCTACAATTTACCAAACCCATAAGCATTGGTGTTCCCGAAAGGTTGATGACAGGCAGGCTGGTCATAAATAAAACAAATTTTTAGCAAAATACTAAAAAAAAAATGAAATTAAACCTATTTTAGTTATCGAATGTTTTTTCATATTCGCTCAAACTGAATTCTAAAGTCGTTCGAAAGGGACAAACATTCGATAGCTAAAATAGGTTTTAAATGTGTCTATGAATAAGGCTGATGTTCATAAACACATTATGTAATAATAATCGAGTTTCCTTGAATTTAAACAACGCATTAACCACGTACATCTTGGAGAAACCTATGCGACAAGCCTGAGCATAATGGCTAGGTTAGCCTTCGGGCCACCTGATGGGCTATAATTATTTCAACAATTATTCAGCTGAGGGAAAATCGTATCTTTCGAATTAGTAAATTTTCATAAATTAGGTAGCTTGACTTGAAAACAAAATCCAATACATAATGCACCGAATATACTGCCTCTAGACTAGCAAGCTGCCAATTTATTTGGTAATATGTATTATTATTTTTTCCAGGAAATCGAGGTAGAAGTGGAGTTGACCGCGAACCATCTGGGTACGTTTGTGATGAAGATGTGTCCCAACAACAATCCGAAACAAGAGGCCAGCCAGGAGTGTTTCGATAGGTATTGTTTATCATTGACATCAAGTCATCTTCTTTATTCCTTTTGATTGCCATTTGAGTTTATGCAGTGTTTTATTTTTATCTATTATCGCACTGATATTTTAAACCATTTCCGGTTTTGGTATGCGTTATAAAACAAATAGATGGCATTTGAAATTATAGGTATTATCTTGCTAATTAGATAGCCTCAGTGGCGCAGTTGGTTAGACATCGGCTGTGAAACGAGAGTCCGCGGGTTCGATCCCTGCACCGAGACAAATGTTTGTGTGAACCACATGTATTTGTTTCGGGTCTGGGTGCTTTTTGAGGCCGAAAAGTCTCTCGTAGTTTCTGATACCCATGACACAAGACTCGATCTAAGTGTGGGGTCAGGACTATGTATGTGATTGTTGCTCAAATAAATTTGCAGATATCCGCTGTATATTTCGGAGACGAGAGACGACAGGTTCCTGATTCCTCTAGACACGGCTAAGAAGGAGATATTTAGGTACAGGGTGAGACTACCCCCCTACGTGACGTGTACGCAGTGTGTTCTGCAATGGACTTACTATACCGGTGAGAAGTTACTTGGATATTATGGAAGCGAAGTGGAAGCTCTGGACCAATTTATAGCTTTAGTTAGTTTAGTAGCAGCTACAGTTTTTCTCTGTTTTTTTTCTTAGCTATTGTCTGAACCATGTCTAAATTAGGCTGGTTATTTAAATCATTTAAGGGGTACCTACTTAAATTTCAACTGGATCTTTTTAATCAACAAAAGATTTCCAAAATTGCCTTTCACCCCAGGCAACATGTGGGGCATCTGTCCCAACGGCACCGAGGCTGTGGGCTGCGGCAGGTCGGAGACGTTCCGCAACTGCGCTGATGTGAGCGTGGTGACCAGCACCGGCGGCCTGCCGCCCGCCTTCGCCGGGGACCTGCGCATCGACTACCCCTTCCTGCTCTACTACCGCGACTACCAGATGCCGCAGAACGTTTACCCTCTTGTTGTCAGGTGAGGGGTTGAAAGATTTTGATATTTCGTTGTATAGGCCAGAAGATAGCTCGATTAGATCTGATTTGCATCAGTATAATATTTTTGTGAAAAATTGTCCAGTTAGAGTAGGGAGTTAGACAGTGAAATTTTCATTTTGTTTATAGTTTCCAGATGAAATTCAAGGGTATGATTACAGATACGAAAAATATAATGATTTCTTTCTTATTTATGATGACTGTTACTTCTGTTTAATTAGATCGGAATACTTTAAAAAGTGTAAACTGGATAATAAATTTCAAATTAAATTCATCTGAAAACGCCTGAAATAATGTCAATCAATTGTATGTATTTTGTAAATCCTTTATGTATGTGTCTCATGATCACTAAATCTAAACGCACGCATTATTTCTCTAATGTGCTTAATATTTCAGAGAGCCAAAAGACACCCAATTGGAATCCTACGTTGTTAGGTAAAATTGTAATGCTATTTGTATAAATTGTGTACGTGTTAACATCCACTGTACGTTGAATTTTCTTTGCAGCAACGATATCTCTGATACAGACTCTCAGGAGGATTTCGATCCGCCGGTTATTAGGTACAATTCTATGTTTAGACTCGGGTATTGGCTGAAGACACGGTGGTAGATGTGTGAATAAATTGTTTTGTTTATAGTGTAGTTAGACCTGCCATACGTTTTATTTGTTGTGATTTCGGTCCTAAAATCTAAGTCATGTTATTTAATCCGTTAAATTCTTTAGGATAATCGTTCAATTCTTAGCTATGGCCAATGAAATCCAAGATAACGTATTATCAAATAAATTCAGAAACATTTTTCAGTTAAATTCATACGTTCAAAATCTTATCGATGTAAAGTATTCTTTGGTTAAAGAGGCATTTTGCGTTATATAAAAGTATATAAGATCTACCAATCTACCTATAAAAAAAAAATTAATTAAACCAAATCGCGATAAAATCCGTAAAAATTAGTTTTATTTCTAAGCGTGTAATATTAGCGTAAATCTTAGAAACCACTACCTTTATTAGTTACTACCTGCATTTTAATAACTCGGGATATAGATAACCTTTCCAATTTGATGAATTTAAATCACTGAAACATTGTTACAGTATATGTTGGGACTTTACCTATTCAATGTCATGCGCGTCTCGCCATTCATTGCAATAAAAAAAACAACATACAAGGAGCTGAGAAGATGTTTCGCTAAACTATCTACTTGATAATATGGCAGGTCTAAAATGATTGTACATTGACAATGTTGTTCGTGACTAACTGAATGTAAATTTGTACAAATCTGTACATTCTTGTGACTAACTGTTTGCTCGTTTTTATGTTTCCCCCTTTTCAGCAGGTCCCGAATGTTGTCCTTTATTCCTGATGTGAATTACTCCTTCTGTTTTATTTTGTTTGTGTTTTATAACTGATTTTTTTGTTATTTTGCTTGCAATTTGTGGTCCTTCTGTGTTCTACTTTGTTGTGGATTTCTTTGTATAGTCTCCTGTGTTGTGTTTGTACAATTTATGTTATTTGTAAAGATGTTGGCGGGAAATTGATCAGAAAAATATTGTATATAATATGTATATATCACACTTATTTACACATGTTTATAAAAAGTTTTTTCATTTGTCAATAATTTGCAATTGGTTAATTTCGTGACAAAATTTCACTTACACATTTTGGCTTTTCGGTAATGTAATGTACATTTTGTTGAACCAAAATTTATATGAAAAATATTACAGGGTACGATTTCAAAACCTATACCAAAAACAAAAAGAAACACAAAAAACATTTACACGATCCGTTCAACAAAAACACACATAACCTCACATTATTACTCCCTCCAACGTACAAACCGACTGTTTCCAGGGACCAAGTGTGCGTGCCCTCGGACGCGTTCCGCGCGCTGCCGGGCATGCTGAGCTGGTGCCAGACCAACTGCCTGCGCTACCCGCCCAACTGCCCCAATGCGCTGTGTACCTGCCCGTGAGTCATACTTACATATAATATTGTTAATAAATCTATGAATATTATACTTATCATTCTTCGGTAGCGTAATATGGAATTTATTATTATAAATTATTAGTTCATACTATTACTACACGTGCGTAAGTCATTGCCATGTAAGGTAAGGTAGGTCAAGCAAAATTGGTTATGAAGTTTTTTTGCGAAAAAAGAAATATTTTCTTTTTAATTTGTAGTTGTTTCGTATATTTGTGTTAATTGCAAATTAGTTAGGTACATTTTGTATGACTTTAATAGTCAACTTACTAAATAATAAAAGCATAGGTAGTCATATTTTAGAAAGACGACGGGAAGAGGGAAGGATCATTGGGCCTTCGACAATCTCACTCACCAAACGAAATACGAGAGCAAAACCATTACTTCACGTTGGCCTTCTATGATCCAGCGTTACCACCTCAGTCGGGATGTTCCTTTTCTATTTTATTCCTAAATAACTTCTACGGTTCCATATTTTTTTTAATAATTACAGGCAAGTTTGCGAAGCAGTAGGCGAGTACGCGGGGCGAGAGGGTGCGGATGTGTACTGCATGGACCTGTGCATCGTGTACCCGCCCAAGTGTCCCACCGACAAGTGTCGGTGCTACTGACCGCAATAGAACAACATGGCGATAGCAGCAAATATAATTTAAAAAAAAAACAACAAAAAATGCTTTTCTGTGTTCAAAATTTTCATTTTGTTATATATATGATGAGCGTGTCAATTGAAATGGTTACAATTATAAAAATAAATATTAAATTTTCAGACGCGTTTCCAAAATTGAATTTATAAAGTTCTTGAAAATACGAGGTACGTTTATTCTTTTGATAATCTGATTAATATGATGTACCTTTTTAGTTGTCGCTCTTGTTCGATTTATTTTGTTGCAATTTTCTAGTTCATAACATGGACAATTTATTTTGCACCGACAATTCTTGACCGTTCTCTAATCGTTGTCCATGTTATTTGAATTAAAAGATCGCATCAACCAAGGTCTTGTGATTGGTCGCAAATAACGCCATTTATAATTTGTATTTACCAATATTTTAATTTGATCTATGAGTCCAATTATTTAAAAAAAGAAAATTGTCATTCTGTCTTGTAATAATTAAAATCGTTAAAAATAATGTCTCAGAATATAAAAATGTTTGTGTAAAAATGCCCTATAAATGTATTTATGATTAAAAAAAAAGATAAACCTACTACTTCAGCTGTCTCAAAAATACAAAAAAAAATTACTCTTCAGTCATCACAATTTTGTATATTTATATTTTTTTAGAAAAATATGTAAAAACTTTAATCGTAATCGATTGAAATCAAAATATAAGCGGGTTCCGCGTTATATTTTTGTACATTATGTTCTATACATCTTTGTCTATACTTTTCTGATTTAATGAATTTAAGCCTTGTACAGTAATAGGTTATGTATGTAAGTTTAAATTCCATGTAAAAATAACTGATGAAAAGAAGAAACTCGTAAATTGTAGAGCGCCTTTACGGTGTCAATATTTTGCCATAATATCTATATGATAATAAACCGGTGCCACATATAATTGTAAGTCAAAATAATGTGTTTAGTCCATTATTTTTGTAAAATAAATCGTATATAATTTTTAATAAGATTTGTTATTGAATTTATATCCCATAACGAAAATTAAGTGACTCCTCCGGAGAACCATGGTGACCGACATAGTTCTGAAAGTTAGTAGGTTGAAGTGGCAATGGTCTGACCACATAATATGTCGCAGAACAGAAAACCGCTGGAGTAAGCGTGTTCTGGAGTGGAGACCGCGTCTTGGCAAACGTAGCGTGGGACGTCCTCTGGGCAGATGGCGGGACGACTTGCACAAGAGGGCCGGCAGCGACTGGATGCGTCTAGCAGCAGACCGGACTCTGTGGCATAACTTGGGCGCAGCCTATGTCCAGCGGTGGACTGCAACGGGCTGATGATGATGAACTAAAATTAATAGTATAGCGACAGAACGCTTTGGCTCTTGTATAAATAAATGATTTTCGAGTCTCAGTGTGACTTACTTCGCCATTATAAATTAAGAAAGGTACATTACCCAAATAATATCCGTCCGGATAACAACAACCGTATATAGTGGACAAGGACTCGTAATAATGATCCACGTATGTAAGTGTGCCGCGTTTCGTGTTCCCAGTATATCTGGAAATAATCAGGCTAGCAATTATATCGATCGACGAGAGATGAACATCTTACACATAGTTGATTCTCTATCTGGATTGCGCTGCGTTACCATCAGGCGCATTGTTGTCCCTTTATCATGCCAGGATACATAAAAAAATGGCCCTTCTCAATAGTGGTTGTAGCTCTATCGGCGCGGGGCTACCCTCATCAAGAGCCGGATTAAGTCAGCATGGGGCTCATACGACATTGTTATTGGTTTGCTGACAACAATCAGAATATGGTTCTGACCGCTGTGTAATGGGCTTTGCATTAAGTAGTAAAGAGCAAAAAAGGCTCACCGTACAGCGCCTGCAATAAAATATTAGCACTTGATGCACGGGACCTTATTTATGTGTGGGTCTCCTATAAGCCTAGAGCTCGTAGTGTTGTATGCTACAAAGCTAATCCTTTCAAAACACAATAAAGCTCACCTACCACGCACCTTCATCATTATTATCCTAGGCGTATGCAAAACCATGTCTTATCCTACCGCGGCACTAGCCCCTCGGAGGCGCCTACTCTGTCCGTATTTTTTTCTCCCTGAATTGTCACATTGATGAGGTAACTTTTCCTAGTTGTATGTACTTGTACTATATTATATTTATATATATGTATGTATGTATGTATTTTGTATGTATGTGTATGTATGTGTATGTGTATTTACGCTTTATTTTATATATATATATATATATATATATATATATATATGTATATATACATATTTCATTACTTGTAGCTATTAGATTATTAGTAGGTATTTGATTTATTATTCAGTGTTAGCTTCTATCTCTTACACTTTAAACTGCCCTCTGTTAATCCTTTTCTAAAATCCATCCCATGGTTGTCTGTAAGATATTGCCTTTGAGCGATAAGACCGCCAATTGTACTTTTTATGTATGTGATTTTCTTTTTAACTGTATTTTTTTTGTGTGTGCAATAAAGTGTATATAAATAAAGAAATAAATAAATATTTCTTTCTTCCGACAAAGAAATCTATACAAGTGATTCTTTGTGAAAAATTGTCTTTCATGAATATGATTTGTGCTTGTTGTATTGTTATTCGGTTGATGAAAACATTATAGAATTGCGTTTTTTTTTTCTTTCGCGTAAAAGAATAAGTTCGCAAAGTAAACGAGTATTTTAAATGATAAGAATATAATTAATGATTACAATAAATATTCTAACCAGTTACATTTACTTTAATGTGCAGTCAGCACTCAGCAGTGATTTTATCTAGTTAAACGACAAACGTAATATAAATATAAATAATCTAATTAGTACAGAGAGGAAACTAAACGCAAATCGCAACTTGACATTGACATAGCATTTATCAGCAATCAGCATCGGTCGATTTTATTTACGCGACCGATAAAAAGTGGAATACAAACACACAAAGACAGCTTAATTTACTTGCAAAGAATGGGTGACTTGTTAGACGACGATTTGGAGTTCCGGGGAGGCACTCTGCAGCTTTCCTCAGACCATGTTCCGAGTGAGGTTGTCGAGAATCAACAAAGCAATGTTGCGGAGAATCCGGCGAGAAAGAAAGGTCCATCAAACGTTAATCCCTCTGTGTTGTCAGGAGCTGATTCCCTCACATCCTCCACGTCTTCTTTTGCCGGTAAGTACGCATATAACATTATACTGCAAGAAATTTATTTAAATAAAGCTATGATATTAAATTTTAAATGTAACATAACAACTGTGAAGAATTATTTTATGTTAGTCATATTTGTGGCTGTGATTTCGAGGTGAAAATAACTCGAGTTGCCACTGTTTACATTCCATTATTATATTTTGAATGAAAAAAAAATCAATATTATCATTTTTCATTAATTAAATTTGTGATGTAAGAAAGCATTTAAAAATATCTTTAAACAATAGCGTTATGCCAGTCCAATATTAGAGTCAAATTGTTGTCATGTGAGTTAGTATCAATTATCCTAGTGGTCTTCTCAATAAATATAAATAATGTGTTTTTCTAATATGAGTATTTTTTTAATTTTGTGAATAATTGTAATTGTTTAGTCAAGCGAATACAAGTGACAAGTAAGTAATTCAACGTAACCAGCTAAAACATTTTACAACATAGGTACATAAAAATCATCTTGCATTTACAGAAGTCCGACATTAGGGTGGGATAGAAGCAGTTATAATCCAATTTCATGATTATTTGAATACAATTTTTATTTATGCGCTACAAACTTGGAAAATATTGTAGTATGCATTTCTAATCAATACAATTATATTTTATTACAATTATGACGTGATTGTTTATTGAAATTAATATTTTTATTCCTTGTTTTCCTACCGTTTTTGGTGCCTTCCCCTTTCGGCTTTCTAAATATAGCAGTTTTAATATATTTAATATATTAAGTGTTTATATATTTAATCAGGAAAAACAAATTTATTAGAAAATATTTTAATTGATGAAACATTGTTCTAAATGTGAATCAATTCTGCAATAAAAATGTTTTTATTTTAAACCAGTAATTCTTTACCCATCTCTATTCAATTTTAAATAAACATCTGTCAGTCCTCATCAGATAGTAACTGGAGAGAACATGTAAACCGTACTAGATATATTTTAGCTGCTGTTTCAGGCAAATAGCACTATAAAATAAATAACATTTAACCATAAAAAAGTTTTGCACTGGAGTATTGTCTAATACAAATAACAGATTTAATCTTAATACAAATATAAATAGTTGTGTGACCTGTAAGCATCAGCTTTGAGTCAGTGTTCCGGTGCTGAAAAGCTCTTTATAGTCTGCAATATAATTCAATAAAACTTTTAGTTTTTCTTTATTAGTTTAGATTATAATTATTCATTGTATTACAGAGATAAATGAACACTGTAGACAATATAAATAAAGTGCAAATGTCAATCGTATCACTCAAGGGCATCTTGTATTGGTACTATCCAATGTTATGTTAGCCAGTGCCAGGTTTTGCTTTTCTGTTTAGTATTTGGCATTTAGACTGTTTTAACATTCTCATTTGGGAGTAATTGGCCCTAATAACTTTCTTGACAACAGAAAATTTTTGGGTTGTACTGTTATGCAACAAAGTAAAGAATATGTTTTTTTTAATAATTGGTATAATTTATATTTATAGCATGAAGATATTCTTGATAGCGAAAAACATTAGACATGTTTTGGTATTGAATTATTCAAATACATAATAGCATTTATAAAAACTCACCAATCAAAGTCACAAGTTCTTTGAATATCAGTGCAGATGTTATGAAGTAAACTCTGAAGCATTTCGTTTTCCAGATGCCAGAAACGAAGAGCAAATAAATGCTTCAGCTGTGACCCCTACCGAATCAGTGAAGACTGTTTATCCAAGATATGATGTACCATTCAATAAGGAAAACATTAAAGATTTCTTCACATTCAGAAAAGGTGTGGTTGAGACAGCTATACAAGAATGTATTACAGCATTGTTGTTCCCTGAAGATGGTGAATATTTGGGATCATGGCTGTTAACTGAGTAAGTATTTTTTTTTGTTTACAGACCTATTATTCTATATTGCATTTGCAGTAAGCAGTTATGCACATGTAATTTATTAGTAGTATGTGAACCATTCACATTGTGTATGTTTCGGTTATAGTCATGGAGATGTATCCTTTATAAAGCGATTATTACTGGTGGTAGATCTCTCATATGTGAGAGGCCGCCTGGGTAGATACTAACGCAATGTCTATTTCCCCCACCAAACAGCAGTGTATATGCACTGTTGTGTTCCAGTTTGAAGGACATTGTAGCCAGAGTAACCACTGGATAATATGAGACTTAACATCTTATGTCTCAGGATGGCGAGCGCAGTGAAATGCCAAGCATTCATGCAAATCATGGTGTTGTTTGGTTTTGATACTGTCTATGAGCGGTCGTATCACTGACCATCAAGCGAATGGAATGCTCGTCTCGCCATTCCCTGAAATAAAAGAGTATAAAGCACTAGATTAAACAATGTTAACCTTACTTTTTCTACAGGATTACCCTCTGGGACAATGAGAAAGAGAGGATTGTTTTACTTACTTCAAGGCTAGTCATGACCATAAAGTACGATTTCATTGCCATGAAGCAGCTAGATTTCAAGAAGACCTATCTAGATGACCTAGACACTATAGTAATTGGTGAATTAGTATATCCACCATCATCATTAGTACCGTGAGTGTAGATTTTATGAATAAATGTGGAGGATTTTATACCTGTGTAATTTCTCTTCTAAGTGTAGTATTCTTATTATTTATTTGTGCTACCAAAATGGTGAAGGATTATTGAAATAGGTAGAGGTGGTGGTTTATGATGTATAAATGTTACTAATCATAAGCAATTCTCAGATATTTATTTACATTGTGTTTTGTGATGTATTCTTTTTTTTTAATGATTATATTTCGAGGAAACAGATGTAAGGATTTTTAAAATATTTTTACAGATCTGTATACTTCAAGGTACAATAATTATTCTTTAATTTGTTAAAAAATAGTTTCTTATATTGGCTATTTATTTCAGTTATGTTTAAATATTTAGACAGACTATTCTAACTTTAATATCCAAACGCGGTTCGCAGTCGCATAAACGGCCTCGCCACTGGTGTGACGACCGTGGTGAAAGACTGCGTCATTGACCGGCTCTGCCGACGGCCCAGCGTGGAGGTCCAGTCCGAAGGCGCGGACAGTAAACTGTTCGATCCCAAGTATTTTGAACCTAGGTACAATTGAGTTGCTGTAGTCGCGTACCATGACGTCATGCTTACATCTTGCTAGCTTGTTATAAAAGCTTGTTATTGTTTCAATATTTAGCACCGGGGAGGTAACAGGGTAAATATATTTACTAAGGGTCTGAAATGTAGGTTGGAGGTAGATTGATAATTGAATTTGTTAATTTCTTTTAACAAATTAGCGCAGTTTGGTTGAAGTGGTGAAAGCAATTGATTGACTTTGAGGGTTATGTATCTGTAGACATCTATATTTACATGGACTGCAGATAGGTTTATGCTCGTATGAAGAACATAGCATATTTTTTTAGAAAATATTTTGTGCAATTTATGAATTATATTGAATGTAAGAATTGTTACTCTTTTTCGAGCTATGTAAGAACATTTGATTGTCAATTGCCTTCACTGTAGTCTCTAACGATTTTGAAACATATTCATAGTCATCATTGTTGATTAATAAATACCAATAAATACACCCAACAGTCACATACATAGTCCTGAACCCACACTAAGATCAAGTCTTGTGTCGTGAGTATCAGAAACTACGAGAGACTTTCCGCTCTCACAAACACCCGGACCCAAAACAAATACCTGTGGTTCGCATAAAAATTTATCTCGGTGCGGTAATCGAACCCACGGCCTCTCGTTTTACAGCCGGCGTCTAACCAACTGCGCCACGGAGGCTGTTGATTAATAAATTAACAAGATTCGGCATTTTTCCATAACATTAATTCACTTAGGTAGTTCATGTAATCAAGTTTAAGGTAAGTTTTTATTTTGGGTGCATACTTCAGCCGCATACTTATATTATTTATAGTGGATGTCAGCCTTCAGTGGAAAGTAGATAAAAGTGTATTATTATATTACAGCCACCACCCTGTATTGATACTGATGGAGAAAGTGTTCTTAAGTTTCCACACAATAATAACTCACTAATAAAAAATGTTTGATTAATATGACATAATTTAAATATTATAAATAATTAAAAAATACGGTGAAATGTCTAATATGGTTTGGAGGTGGTTGCAATATGTATATTTTATCTCTATCTGTATATCTTAAATATGGCATTAACAATTTATTCTTCTGTGTACTACTTCTTGTTATTTTTATAACAATCTATATTATAATCGTAGTATTTTTTCGTAGTAAATGTTGTGGCAGAAATAATGCTTTGTTATGTTGAAACATAAATTATTAATTAATGTGTATCTTCCTGCATTCAGAGAACGTAATCTTCGTGGAGTTAGGCTGATGTGGAACAAAGGCGAACCGGTCCCGCTGAAGACTGTATGGAATCCTTTCAGCCATGACGTGCCGTTCCTCACTTTCGCTTCACACCCTATTTTTTGGCATAAAGGTAATCCTGCATGTACATTTCATTGCGACCATTTCGATATTATTTAAGTCGAACCTTTTTTCAAAAATAAATGTAAGTTTCTAGTCAACTAGTAACTATTATTTCTTTCACATAATAATAATACCAAGCCAATCTAACCGCAGAGCACAGCTCTTTTCTACAATTAAGAGTGAGATACGCCTAAATCGTTAAACTGTATGAATTTAAAATTTGTAATTACCCATTACAGAAGGAGGTCTCGAAGAAAAAGCCACCTACGACATGGAAACCTTCGCCTTAAAGCTTCAAAGGGCAATAGAAACCATGCCTTCATCTTCGTGCTGCATACATCACTCGTCGATCGTCATTCAGAGCTACGTGGGACTCACATCCCTCCTCCACAACAAGACTAGTATGGGCTTCTTCAAGGTCAGAGGAAAGTTTAGTTTCTAATAAATTGGTTATACCTGGATGAGAGCTACATGGGGTGTTTAGCTTTCCTTAAAATCGATTTCGTAATCGATTAATCGATGCAGAATTACGAAAAGCTAGTGTTGCTGCCAGTATGGTATTGTATTCGCATCGCCATCCAGATCGTTTGGAGCTATATGGAATGTGATGTTTTCTCTGTTTTAAAATTTATCGATGAAATCTTAATCGATATTGATGTAACCTAATAATTGCCAATATTATGTTCATGTGATTGTAATCGCTTCAGTATTAGGGACTAAATTTAAATGGTTTTGGTGTTGTGTATGCTTTTTTCTCACCTTAATGTTGAGAGTAGTAATCATGAGATATTTTTCAATATTTTTTTAATTTTGTAAGTTCACTGAAGAGATGTTATAATTTTGTAACAGGTTTATTTGTTTTTTCATTAGCAATATATTCAGTGGATACATGAACCTCAAAGCTTTAAAGTTTAAATCATAGTATAAATAATCGTCAAATTGTAATCGATAAATATTTTATCAGGTATGTCATATTAGATTTAGAATTACTTATTCAATTGTGATCTTTTAGTTGTGCTCAATTGTTTCGTTGAAGTTTGATGTATGTTAATAGGTTATACGTATAAAAAATATGTATTCATAGTTATTTTTGTATTTACTCATTATTTGTAGTTGGAATGCTAGCTTGAAATTGATGTATTAAAATGATTATTGGATTATACGTAATGTATAAACATTGTTCTTAATTAGGTTGATAAATATGGACTTCCTTTAGAAGATTTATTGTAATATTTGTGTAGAATATTGTAGTGTCAGACAAAATAACTGTGCATGACGTCTTAGAATTTTTTTGTTCTGACAGTATAATGTAGACATTTGTTTGTTTTTAGTTTTGTGAAGGTAGTTATCGTCTATAAGATGAATATACAGTAAATATTCTTATATTGGTGAGGTAGGATAGCGGGCAGGTAATGTAACTTGAATGCATGCAGGTAGTTGGCAAAATCTCTTAGACAATGGGCACTAGAACTGGTTTGTTTAGAACTGAAGTGACGAAAATTTGCTTTGGAATTGTGGAGAAAGAAGTGGTAAACCTTTGCCTAGAAATAGGATGATGTAAGATAATATTAAATTGTTTAGGGATGGAATTGCTAGTGGAATTAATTATAATTTATATAGCAGTGATAAAGGATTAAACACTCGCTGAGGTTGCGGATGCAACGGATTTAGATAAATTATATCGTGCTAATCCCGGATGTAGTGTCACTTTGCAAGAGATATTACGTTTATTTTGGTGTTGTTCATGAAAATGCATGTCTTGTGGCTGCATGTATGGGCTGTGAACCGTGAGGTCCGGGATTAGATTTCCATTTTAATACGTTTTTTACTCCGTTATTTGATGGGACTGAATGATTGCCGAAATTGCATTTTAATAGTTTGTGAAATATAATATTTCGTGTCATCGTTGATCTATTGGCAACAAATGCTAACTGTTGACAATATTGATTTTTGTCAGTCGCTTCATTGACCTTGTGGCTGCATGAAGGGCTGTGAATGGTTTTATTGGATACAACACGTTGTGACAGTAATTTGACGAAAAAATCTCATATTATGAGTTGCCTTAAACAGAATACGGTCGGATTGGTTATAAGCTCGGCGAACGAATGGTAGGATTAGATGCCTACCCTTCTGTGGTTCCATGCGCGAGCTTTTTTTTATCACGCATAATGCGGCTTGTATTATATAACAGTAGATAAATTTTCCAAAACTATCAACCATATACGGTGTTGAATAAATTGTTATTAGAAAATCATATAAACAGTTATATAGGTAAGGGTGATATGTTAATTAATATGAGGTTTATTGGTAAAGCATGTAGCTTTTGCATGGTTAGGAATGAATAGTTACCGTAACTTGTCGTAAAAGTGATCTTTATAAGGAATTATTAGACAGTTTTAGTTAATGGACAGTCTGTTTTCAATGAGAGTAAACATTAAAAAGTAATATAACATGAGAAATCCTAAGCGTATTTCAGGATAGATATAAATACATATAAGAGGGGAAGTGTGGGAGTTATTGAGTTCAGGAAATGGCAAGATTTTATTTAAATGTGGAAGCTAGGATAAAATAACCTTGGAGCGTTTATTTATTTATCCTAAACTATTGTCATTTTTTTTCTCGAGATAAAACACAACTCTCAGAGTCAAATGGTAGATTGTTTTACATAATACTATATTCGTAAGAGCTGGTAGATTTGGAGCATGTGTTTTAGGCATCGCTCCTCGGGATAACGAATATGTTGCAGATTTTTTTCAAATATTTATTGCCCGGTTGAACCCTGTTTCCCTTCAGCCAGCGCTTAGTGATCAGATACCAAAACAAAAAAAAATATATACATAGTATCACGGTGCCTCAAATACCTACCTAAAAATGTTTACCAGCTCTTACAGTATATCTATTACAATGTATCTACTACAATATAGATATTGTTTTACTCTAATTAAAAAATAAGTCGGTGCCGTATCAGTTTGTTGTAAAATATTGATGCTAGGTCACAATTAATAAATGCCATAAACAGTAAAAAAATCGTTAAAATGATATGAGGTTTTTAAAATACTCTATTTAAGTTTTGTAAAGATTCATTCATTCATGTTAATGTAATGAATAGGAAATTTTTCCTAACTGAAGTACAGTGCCCATAAATGGCCCAAAGTATCGAAAAACATATTTAAAGTGAATTTACAGCATAATCTATGCATATCTTATTAATACGACTACATTATTTATTCCTCACAAATATGATAACAAAATAAGTCCCATTATGAATGGTTTTAGTTTTTTTAAATGTGCATTTTTTCACCTTTATGAAAATGTTGATGCATTTGTACTTACAAGGCTGCCTGGTCTTGCTTCGGTAATAGAATAAGAGATGGCGCTGTGGTGTAAACGTTAATTTTATTATTTGTTTTTTTATTCATTTAATTATGGGATTTTAATTTATTAAATAAAACAATGTTCATTGACATTATGTGGATACAAATAATGATATATCTATGTCCAAGATACGAAAAAAAAAGAAATATAAAAGATATATACCCACAAAAATTATATTCATGGTAATTTATTCATTTTATTTAAAATATTCATTAATTATAATTTCAATATACTTCATTACAATCAGAACAAAAAATATATTGGTATTTTTTGTTTACATCTTAATTTTTAGTATCTTGAATAATATGATATATTACGCATGATTACTCTTTTTTATTTATATTCAAAACATCTGCTGTGTTGTAAAATATTTCCGTAGCTTTAGACAAATGTTGAGGCCTATTTAATATAAAAATGTTGATAGACTTATGTTTAATGGAATTTACAGTCACAAAGTGTTATTGTGAATATTCAATTATATAAATAAATATATTATATGTAAAATTTATTAATCTTTTAAATCCACGTATTGATTTATGTGCTTGAAGGCATTACATTGAATTTCTTTGTATTTGTAAGTACTATAACTACAAGACAGATTAGTCTGTGGGTAATTATGATTTTTACGGTTTTAAGAACTTACATGATACTAATTACATGCCTTTTTATGGATACAAGCGTAAGAATATTTACCAATAATTTGTTTAAAATGTATGTAGGAAATTAAATATTATAACGTTATAATAACACAACCCATGACATTATGTAATGTGTACGTGTCTACCAGACATTTCTGAAATATGGAATGTTCTACAGTCCAGCTACCGATTGCCTTACATTTAAATCAATTAATACAATAAAAAAAAATATGAATGTGCTCAATTTGTCATTTGCCTTTTAAAATGTATTTTTATTGTTCCATTTTGTTAATAATGACTCTTTTGTATCGGATTTAGTGTAATGAAATGTGATGTAATGCCTTCAGCACAAGATGTTGCGTTGCTTTGTATTTAAGATCTCGAGATTATATTTTGACTCTTGTTGTATTATCGTACCTTGTCTTCATCTTACTATTAAATATTTTGAATCGTGATTATATGTTTGTTTTATTCCATTTAAATAACACTGTTATTGCCGTACTCAGAGACATCTCATGTCAATTAAATCGTTACTTAGTGTAGATCTTTCAAAGAGACTATACTAAGGAACAGTTTAATTGACATTAAATGACTCTGAGTGCGGCCGTTAGACTCTCGTAGTTTCTGATACCCCCTGTATCTTAGAGTGTGGTTATAACTATGTATTTTTTAAAATGTTTTCTGTCTTTGTGTTTAATAAAATATGTTCTTTATGCATTTTAAAGAATGTAATTTTTTTGGTATTTTTAAAGCTCTTTTTTGTCATTTAAGGAACACACTCTTACATGTAAATAAGACACATGGGTGACAAATAAAAATATGTTTCTTTTTTTAATTTGTCAGTGAAATCCAGACATCAGTATTATGACATCATATCACAAGCGACGATAAATAACTTCCGTTGCTAAAACGAGCGTCAATATGTCGCATTTAACCGTATAAAACGTAATATCTATTGTATTTTTGGATTATCAGCCAGTCTCCATGAACATAATTAAAAACAAGTTTATGTTAGAATCAAAGTCATTAAGTTTAAGTAAGTAAGTCATTATATTTTTCGTTTCTATTGAAAATAATACAAGAAAAAAAAATCTCATAAACATGCTTCCCTATTATTGATTATAAAAATAACTTTTATCAAAACAATCCATGGAGAAGAAAGAATTTAATTTCTTTTCTATATTTACCAGGATGGGCCATTTAAAAGTTGTCTCCAATAAATATAATAATTACCATATTGCGCCTCATTTTTGATCAATTATAATCAATTTAATGTTTAGTTTCAAATTATGTATCGTACATAAATTCACTATCATCCCAATCATTGGGTAATGAATAATTTTCCCAAAAACTAAGACTCAAATCCTTGGACCTAGTATGACTCTCTGTTGTAGATATTTCTCTCACATATTTAATATTTTCAATCCACGAAAAGTCAATGGAATTGTTACTATCACTCGTAACTTTGTCTTCTAACTTTTTATCTTTACCTGTATTTGTTTTTGGTGTATTTTTCTTTCTAGGTTTACGTTTGACATCTTTAGAGTTACCAGTTTCTTGAGGTGGTACGTCAATTTTCTTTTTACGAGGAGCCCTTTTCTTCTTTGGTTCAGTTTCAATATTAATATTATTATTATTTTCCACGGGTTTCATAATGTAATAATCAGGAATATTCTTATCGGTAAGATCAGATATTGCGCTTGTAGTCAATGTGACGAGCTCTTGATGATTTGTTTCAGGTATATTTTTGTTGTGGTTTGCTTTATCAGTGGCACATTTCTCTTTTTGAAACCCAGATACTGAACTAACCATAGTTTTGTTTTCGATATATTTAGACAAACTTTTTACTTTCTGAGAGTTATTTGTTACATTTGCGTATACACTTTGTGTATGTGTACCTACCAATTCTTCAGTTTCAATATTTCCAGAGTTACTTAGTATGCTTTGAGAGTAATCAATTTCAGTAAATATATTGTACAAAGGAGTAGTCACTAAAAGTTGATTTTCATTATTATTATGGCTATACGGATCTTGACAATTATTTTTATCAGAAATGCCGGCAACTTGTGAGTACGTAGTAATTAAATCCTGGTTTTCACTATCCTGTATATTGTTTAAAATACTTTGAGAGTTACTTGATTCTGGAGATGTAGGATATGCCGGTATACCAGTTACACCCTCATCTGTAGTTACTGTGGTAGCTTTCTTAACATCAATATCTCTAATATTGCGTTCTGGGCTATGTCTTTCTTCTATTATAGTTTTTCTTTTTCTTTCATTGCTGGGTTTAACTTCTTTGACAGTTTTATTCCCTTTTTTATTACTTTGTGATTCTTCGGGTTCCTCTATTTCATTACACAAATCTATCACTTCAACGCATTCATCTGTTTCCATCAAATCTGTATTGTGCTGTTCGCTATTTGATTGTGAAAGATACTCGTTGTCTTCCTCGGCTAACAAATATACTGGAGAAGGACAAACGGCTTGACAATCGATATTATTCGTATTAAATAGGTCGCACTTGTGTTGTGTATCTTTATGTGTATTTATGATACTTTTCATGCATTTCATTAATTTTTCAATCACCTGATAAAAACATCCAAGAAGTGACATTAAAATTACATAATAAAAAAACATATATTATAGAATTGTAGCAATTTTTTTTACAAGAGCTTTGAAGAATAATTGAGAAAATAAATCAAAACGTAATGGTCACAATCACTAATTATCGATCACTGTAATTTTTCATAAATTACCATGTTAAAAATAAACGGCAATGCGATTTAGGTCAGTGGAGCGCACAATCTAAGAGGAAAATGCAGATTTCCAAGATCCCGTCCGCCGCTGTATCTATATCCGCCGAACCACGCATCCTGCGATCAACTGATTCTGGCGCCATTTGCCAATGGAAAACTTGTACCATGTTCCGAGAAATTCTATGCAGGGGATTTTAATACTACACATTATTCGCGGAAGCCTATCATTGTTGATAATTAGTATAAAAATACGTCGGCAATCTGTGGGTTATCTGGTGTGCTGTAACGTGATGCATAGTTCAAATATTTTTATAGCAGTAAAAAAATCACCTTAATATGTGAATCACCTGAATCTTGTCACCACTGGCACAAAGAGTAAACTCAATATTGGCATTGATAATGAAAATAGTGTTAAGTTACCTTGAACCAATTTTCCGAGAAAAATATATATTTTTTAATATTTCAGAAATGTAGTGATCTATCTATGACACGCAGTGTTTTATAATAACAGCCGCAAATTTATCAATAGGCCCACTTTTTGACCATTCCTTAGTTATAGATTGGGAATGTTTCGGTTTAATGATTGAGTTTGCCTAAGATCCTATATCTGGCTGTAATCGTATCTGCCCGTATAGTATCTAAGCACGGTCCGCAGAGGTGGAGTACCCGTCCTATTAGTCAAAACGAGGGTATGGTGTATAGCACAGAGTTGAATTTTTGTATAGCTATCAGCGAAAGATGACCGAATTTCATAGGTCGATATTCTATTAAGACTGCGCTTATTATGTTATGAACGTTTTAGGAATAAACAGCATAGATGCCTTTGGACCCTGTGTGAAGTATTCAGGAAAACTACTTTACCTGCAGTGACCTCGGGTCATTTGTGCTTTTGTTTTTATACGCAGAAATTTCTTGAATGTACTCCTCAGCCTCTGCGACAGTAATATCTTTATGTTTGTACACATAGTCGTCCATTACAAGACTAATTTGTATAAGCCTTGTTTCTATGGCTTTTTTCTATAAAATAAATATTACAACTTATGAATATAATTATTTCGTCTGCCATATTGTACTTTAAGTGCATTGATAAGTAGAAAATATTAATAATGACAGCCAGCAACTTTCCCGTACGCCCTTCATGAAAAACGAATAAACAGATTATGTACTTAAAACCTCAAAATAATATTTATGGATCACAGAAACAATTATGATTTGTCTCCGTGTGGAGATCGAATCCGCGACCTCTCAATAAATTGGCTGCGCAGCGGCAGTCTATATAACTGCGCCATCGAAGTTAAAATAAATATCACGTAATTTAGACATACTTAGATAATAACACAACTTATAACTTGTTCAATATTTATCGAAATAATAATGGCGCCAAAACAAAATGACACGGCAGAGTTTCTAACAAAATAGGTTTATAATAAAAAAATACCTCCTTATTGATGCGAGAGAAGTTCTTATTTCTGCCTCTTTTAGGCATTTTTTTCTCTTTATTTTTTATTAGTGAAAATCAGAGCTCACTCAACAATCTTGTTCCGTGATTAAGTTTATTTTTTTAAGAAAGGTTTTAATTTCATAGAGCCTAACTTTAGCGGTAATATATTAATTATTATAAACTTTTATGTAGGTACTCAAATATGGATGAATAAAGGAATGTAATTTATTAAATGATAAAGTCGCTGTTATTTTTTTTAAACAAACTATTTCTTTAGTTACTAATTTTTGTTAAGGCACTTTCCAAATCATAGCAGTGCTAAAAATATTTACCCCGTGATATTATCGATAGAAAAAAAGGGACAAAACATTAAAACATTGGACTATTTTCGTACATACTTGGTTTATAAAATAATTCTTTTATTTTAAATAATAGTATAGACGACATCATTACAATCATAAATCTAATATTTAATAAATAAACATCTCACTGCCCCTATGTTTGGGCATTTGCCTTCATCCGATCTTCATGTTTTTTTTTGAATGGAAATATACTATATTTAATTTACAATAATATTTTGTTTAGAGTTAGGTACACATCAAGTTAATCGCTAGTATATCAGTAATGCTTTATATTATAAATTAAATAGGATATACTCTAGGGCGGGCGGCGCGGCAAGGACATTGCAAGGGCGGCTATAGAAAAAAAAACAAATCATGGTGGCCTATTGGTAAACGGAACAAACGCGGCTGCCATGCGCACGGTGGTCGCGGGTTGAAATCCCAAGGCACACCTCTGACTTTTCCGCGTAATGTGTGTATTGATAGTATATTATCACGCACTATAACGGTGAAGGAAAACATCGTGAGGAAACCTGCATACCATAGCGATTTAAAAAAAAGAATTTCTATGATTCCAGCGTGGTGGATTTTATGGTCTGAATCCTCTCAATCGTGCCCTTGATTGTGACCACAAAATAAAAAAATACCCCACCCGGGCGAAGCCGGGCTAAGCTGCTAGTTTAGAATTAAGATACGTTTCCAGTTATCAGGAGGATGGAGTTACAGTGAGTATCCTGATTTTTATAATAGGAGATAACTTAATACATTTCAGCAAATTAGGTGTCAGTTCGGTTCTGCCGTTCGCCGCAACTGGTACATTGGAAATTAAATATTTTTTATACATGGGAAAATATTAAGAAAAATGAATTGGGTTATACAAACGTTTATTTTGATATTTGGACTTTATGTCTGCGATGCTGGGTACGGAATCCCCGCTCCGTCAGGCGGGCAATATTCGTGAGTATTGTAATTTAAATACTTTTTTTTCAAATGAAGACTGTTTGTTTTCAGTCCTTTGCTATTTGTGATTAATTTAAAAAATAATTCGAATATTTTGCATTTGCTCTAAAATAAGCATTTTTCTTCAACGCGAATCAACATGTATTATTTAACTTATATTTCTCTTAGGCACACTATCAAAATAGTATTCAATGTTTGATTTTAATTTTTCACAATAGCTCGTTTGGCCCAGGACGCAAAATACTTTTAGACAAATACTGTATTTCTTAATTCATCCTTAGGATTCCATTTAAATATTTTACGACATTATTAAAATACTTTGGTATTATTTAACATCACTTAAACAATTATATCATAACTTATTAAATCAACTGCATCTTATGTCATTAAACTATTTTTCAGTCAAGCGGACGCCCAGGCGCCGGCGTACATACCGCCATACTTAAAACATCAGAACTTTGCAAAAACTGGATTTTCGAAAACATACTCAGGTGCAAAGACATATTCGGGTGCAAAGACGTACTCGGGTGCAAAAACGTATTCGGGTGCTAAAACTGGCTATGGAGGCGTTAAAACCAGACATTGGGGCACCTCCTATCCCTCGGACGGCTCCGAATTTTCTTGGGTCACGCCCTCTAGATATGCTGAGACCAGGTCTTGGTATTCCAATTCAGGAGAAGTGTGAGTTGGATTTTATTACTTATTAAAACATCTTTTGGTCTTACTATTAATTAAGGATGTGTGGTATAACAATAATCGAGGACTGTACGTCCCACTGCTGAGCAGGGTCCTGGTCTATAATTTACATGGGTAAGGGCCAAACGTTAAGGCCAACGTGTAGACGACAATAACATAGAAATTCTTATTATAATATCTGTGGTATGAACGGTAAATAAAATTTTGTGAGGATAGTCTTGAGTCACGAGTATCGGAAACTACGAGATATTTTCCGATCTGACAATCATCCAGACCAGAAACAATTCCTTGTGGGCTAAATATTATACATTTGTCTTGGAGCAGGGATCGAACCCGCGGTCTCTCGTTTTACAGTCCGCAGCTAACCAACTGCGCCACGGAGGCTGTCAAAAATCATCAATCGATCATTAAAATTATACACCATGATTTAGATTTTGCAATAAACTAGAACGGCTTGGACGAAGTACTGTCGCCCCATTGGTTTGGTAGATTAATGTATGGCCTGCGAACCGTGAGATCCTCGTTGCGATTCTCAGCTCGGGCACTCGACTTTATGCGATTTTTCGGTTTTAAAATCACACACGAGTTGTCCAGGAAATTGAATTTATCACCCCTGTCACAGGGATAGGGATAACCGATTTTTTTTAAATCCATCTACAATAGATGATTCTAGAGTTGCACCACAGACCAATAAATAATAAGTTGCAATGCATGCTACTTTCAGCAGTGGATTACTTATTGTTTAAAATGATTATGATGACTGTAAAATAATTATATTTGCAGGCCCAACTACCAACAATTCTACAACAACGCCAACCAGGAGTTCAAACGTAAGTGGTTTTATATAATCTATCATTATTTTTATATATACTGTCTTATTTTATACATAATATGTTTTATTGTAATGCATTTTAATTCATAATACATCAAGTATTAAAAATAATAAACGATTTTTTTTTGCTGTCTGATGTGAAATAGTGTTTTCTGATAAAAGCTTGCCTGTTGCACTTGTTATTTGGGCCTTTATTATCACATTCTCAATTTGGAACTAAAACTATCGATTTCTGTTATGAAAATATTAAATGAATAGGGTATTTTATAATAAGTGAAAAAAATCTAAAAACAATAAATCTATATGGTATAGCAAATCAGGATATATTAGTTTAAATTTACAATTTCAAAGTATACATTTTAAAATTTGTTTAGAAACTTTCAATTTTTTAATCTATCTTACAATTATGTTGAAACGGTAGCCGCCGTGACAGATAGCTAAATAACGTAAATTTATTAGTAAATAGTAAAACTTGTGTGTTAATAAAGAAGTTCTGTCACTATTCTCCCCATATATTATTTTTTAAATGAAATATTACAAGAGAGTAATTCATATTTATTGTAAAATTAACACTTCACTAAGCACAGCTTCGTTTATAGAGGGTATGTTTACTAACGGAGAGACGTAATCCTTTTAAAGTCTAAAGAACTCTCCACTCTAATAGCATTGCAAGTGAAAATGCATATTAAGGATATTTACAAATAATTAACTACATATTTTTGTTATTTTATATTGATAAGAGCTAGGTTTATATGATAGAAAGTTCAATGACCGTAGGCATAGAGTGACTGAGCTTCCGGCCGACTTATCGCCATACAGCACAGTCGCCAAAATTAAATTCAGACTTACAGCTAAGTTTTTACATCTATGATATATTAATAGGACCAGTGTACTTGTTAGTCTCACCGTCTTCATAAGGTTCAAGAGATTAAGCCATAATATAATAGCAGATGGATATTACTGGTCACCCAAATCTTAGGGGACTTTGGGTGCCAAAGAATCTCGCGAATCCAGTGCTATTCAGTCTGAGGTTTAATTTTTGCATACGTCGACAGGAGAAATGCTGCACCAAATGCAAATAGCTTAAAGAGAGCGAGAGAATATTGCAGCAGACATTTTTGTTGTTTAAATTTTAAGAACCTTTAGAAAAAATAGGGCCTTCGTTAAAATATGCTACGGGCTTCGTGCTGATTTAATCAGACATCAATAAAGTTTAAGTTTTCAATATGCAAGGTCCATACGTAATTTATGTTGAAAACCTCGATGGCAACGCAAAATAATAGCCGATAAAATTAGATTCACAAGTTTGCATAGGAATACGATTATCGCGAGGCGTGGGGTGCTATCTATTTGCCGGAAGCGCAAATCTAAGCTGGCGTCCCGGCGCCGGCGTCCGTCCAACGATTTGCATATTTTTAATGAATTTCAATGGCGACCTAAATCGCCAATGTCGCTGATAATACTGAAAACACAAGTTACAGTTCATATAACGGTATTATATATAACGGTATATACAAGGTCAAGGGTGTAGGCGATTAGAAAAAATATTAGGTAATGTTAGTTATTGCTGAAATAAACTCCTATGTTTTTAGATTTTTTTATATGCGTCCAGTAATGTATATTTGGGTCACACCCTTATTGTTCAATCACAATTTCGATAGTAGAACGCTCATTTGTCTGCCTCGTTTTATGTATTGGTCTTACTAATTACAAAACAATACAAAATGGTTACGCAAGGATTGTTGAATTTGACCTATTTTTCTGGACTAATCACGACATTTTTCCACCCAAGATATTTTCCAATTTATTGTAATTTCCATGAACTTAGAAACGCATGCAGGTCTAAATTAGAATCATTAGTATTTTAAACCAAGTAATTTAAATGTTTGTAATGTATCAAAGATCAAATACTTTACAGCACAATGTTCCCCCGAGTGCAAGAACACTGGTATATGCGTGGACACCAACACCTGTCTCTGCTCTGCCAACTACTACGGCAAGTACTGCGAGTTTGAGAAGAAGCCTTGCCTCTCCTACCCGCCGCTGCCCATGAACTCCATGAGGAAATGCTCTTCTGAGTAAGTAATAGTATTTAAAAACATAGTTTTATATTGTACTTAGAAGTGCAGTATATTATGTTATTTAAATAAAGCATCCTCCGGTTGAGATCCTTCGTCAGTCGACACAATTATGCTGACCTGCTGGATAAATACAGACCGTATTCAACTCATTGATAATCATATTTCACTGATCTATTTACGTTGATTGTCCTTTATAATTTTCTTTTTAAACTTGTTAATTTTGTGCCCTATGGCGTTCTAGACTTTCAAGCACTGTATTTAGTGCTGTACTCGTAAATTATTTCTTACAATCATCGAAACGAGCAATCTGCAAACCAAAAACAAATGTCTCATGTTACGCAACCTGACCATGCTGATACTAATCCAATAAAGGCACATTTGTCTTAAATAAACATTACATTTTCAGAATCTGCACAATCACGTGCATGGAAGGGCACAGGTTCATCGACGGTTCTACCGTCGCTAACATGCGTTGCACGGACGGTCAGTGGGTGCCCACCCGCGCCGACTTCACCACCATCCCCGACTGCGAGCCGGAGTGCAACCCTCCCTGCTTGAACGGAGGGGTGTGCCTCGCCCTCAACACCTGCCAGTGCCCAGCTGACTATAGAGGACCTCAGTGCCAGTACTGTAAGGATATCACCAACATTATTTATGAGATTCGTTCAATTTTGATAATTTGATTTAACAGGACCTTTAAGTACCTATACTTACAGGGTCTTAGTTTTAATAAAGTTAAGATAAATGATGATGATTGATAGTTATCAAAGGTCGTCGTTAGAACCTGATGAGGCTGAACCCAGAACCATTGTGTCGCATGTTCATTATCCTAGATACACATTTGGGCTGATACAGATTACTATGCTGTATCATCAGCCCATTATCTCCAATTACTAAACAGGAATCTCCTACACCCGGAATATCGAAATAACTAAGGCCATATTTGACCACGCCAAAATTACCATTAAACATTATATTCCTCCACGCCAGCAACAAGCGCGTGCGACATCCGCAAGCTGGCCTTCAACGGCGGCTACAAGTGCTTCGGCGACTCGGAGAAGTTCAGCTGCAAGCTCAACTGCCCCGCCGGCGCCAGCTACAGCACGCCGCCCGCCGACATCTACACCTGCACCTACGCCAGCGGCGTGTTCCAGCCGCAGCCCATCCCGCACTGCGTGTTCGGTGAGATAGCATTACCCTCCAGTATCTTGCACCATCTTTCTTCGTTTATCGTCTTTAGCCTCTGGAGATTGTCCCGCCCTCATAACTGTCAGAGCAGTCCTGTAAGCCAGGATCAATTTACTACAAGCTCAGCGAGTCTCCGGAAATGTCTAACCTATCTAACCCGCAACGAAATTAATCATATAATAAAGTTAATGGGAACTAGAAATATCTTTCAGTTTCTATTTCACTTTTTGTCTGCCAGCTTCCGTGGCGTTGTTAGTTCGATGCACGTTGTGAAATAAGCGGCTGCAGGTTCGATCCCCGCACAGAGACAAATGTTTCTGAGATCCACAAGTTTTTGTTTCGTATCTAGGTGCTTGTGAGACCGGAAAGTCACTCGTATTTTCTGATGCACCCGGCACTAGACTTGCATGTTGGGATGGGGTCAGAACTATGAATGTATCTGTTAATGTATTTATTTGTTTTAAACATGCATGATAAAGATACAATGCATCTAATGATAAGTTCAGTGTTATTCAAAAAGGGTGACCACCTTGCTATCTCTTCTGAATTTCGTCATCTCTTGCCGGTCGACATAATTAAGTCAGCCTTGTCGAGACTTGTCTGTGTATATCTGGATATACACAGACAATTCGTCCAATATTTTATTCGTAGTAAACACTAATATATTTTTTTGCAGGCGACGTCGTTGTCATCACTCCAAGCAATTACAAATCTACGGTGAGTAAATCTAGTTTTGATATTAGAATATTCGGTACACTCGTACAGAAGGCGTGATTTTCCCCAATTCGTTCTTTCTATCTCTCGTTATCCTGGCCGATGCCAAGGTCCGCTTACCAACGTAATCATCGCCATTTGGCTCGGTCATTAGCATCCTCGACTATGAGATTGGTTCTCACATCTTCCCTAACCACGTCAAACTATGAAATTTTATTCCTCAATGCCTTGGCATAGTTATATTAAAGCACAGGCACATGTTACCAATGGTAAAAGTATTACACCCTTCATTATTAACTTTTCATCCCTTAGCACACTCACACTCAGTCTCACACGGAGACGTCGAGCGAGACCCACAACGTGACCAGCACTCAGGTCATCGACACCCACTCGAAATACCCTCACACTAAGTACACGGACAGTCACGAGAACGTCCAGGTCATCGTGGAAGACCTAACGCCTAAGGGCGGGACCTGTATGACATGGGCCGGAGTGCATTACAAGACTTTCGATGGAGTTATCTACAGGTAATTTAGCAATTGATGTTTTATATTTTTTTTATTTGATGTGAATATGTTGAATAGCGTACACCTCAATCATACTTATCACGCAAATATCGAGAGCAAAATTGTTATTCAAAAGAGCCACTTCTAATTTCTCACTTATGAAACGAACATCTACAGTATTTTTTATTCAAACCGGACACTTCCTATTGAACTAGTTAATTCATACTGCATATTCGATTACAGCAAAACGCTACTTCTTTTGAACGAAGAAAGATATGTTTAATTAAGAATGTACTTTTTAATACCTACTTCTTTTCAGTTTCGAGTCCCCATGCCAGCACATCCTGGTGAGAGACTCCAAAGAGCACAAATTCACGATCGCAGTGAAACATGACGACTGTGGTTCTCCGGCTCAATGTCCCAGCGAACTCACCATTTACTTGGAAGATAAACCATACACGTTGGCTGTTGGAGGTAAATAAGAAAATAAAGTTATTATTATAGAGGAATTTGGTGTGGAATTTATTATTAGGATCGATTTGGTTGAATAGGATGGTCTTGTAGAGTCTTTAGTTGTAGGTGTTGCGAAATATCATTTGCGGACGCCACTTCTGTTTTAAAATAAATATAATATTCGCTGTTTAATTGCAAAGTTTTATAAGTACTTTCTTAACTGGGGTATTTTAATGTAATAATTTTTTTAGCTTAAAGACTCAAAGTTTCAACAATCATGCCAGCCCAAAAAAATCAGGCTTCTTTTAACAGCGTAAATCTTAAGAATGTTTTACTGCTTATGTTAATTATAAATGTGTTGTTGCGTAGAGGATGGATCAGTAGTGTTCAGGACTACTCGGCACTTGATCCCGATCCCGGCTTCTCTCCCCGGCATTCGCGTGGCGATGCCCAGCGACTACGTACAGGTCAACCTGGACAACATGGGACTCACTATCAAATGGGACACCAATGTGAGTATTCTAGAAGTTTATAACTCTTTTTGCAATAAGACTGGTGGTAGGTCTCTCATATGTGAGAGGCCGCCTGGGTAGGTACCACCGCAATGTCTATTTCTCCCGCCAAACAGCAATGTAAATGCACTGTTGTGATCCGGTTTAAAATACATTGTAGCCAGAGTAACTTCTGGACATATTGAGACTTAACATCTTATGTCTCAGGATGGCGAGCGCAGTGGAATTCCAAGCATTGCCTTGTAACTCATGGTGTTGTTTGGTTTTGCTACTGTCCCTGAGCGGTCGTATCGCTTACCATCAGGCGAATGGCAGACTCGTCTCGTCATTCATTTATGCTTGGAGAATTTGATAAGAGTCCTAATTAAGACTGGAAAGCAGAAGTGTGGCGTCGTGGTTTCTAAATTCTATGTTATTTCATGAATACTTTACTATGTAATTGGATAGTCTATTTTGTTCAAGGATAGTATTGTTATTTACATTTATTCTCCTACATTTTATTACTTGCGGCTTTTATTAGTAAATGTGGTTACAAAACATCACATTATTTACAATATTTTATTTACTTCTTTATTGTTATGAAAGTATTAATTAACACCGTTTCTTTCTATAGCATTATTTACTACACTGCTTTCTGTTTATGTTTTAAAGAATTATAAAACAAAAGTATTTTATTACTTTCAATAACAATCTTTGTATTATGTCACGTTTACTCAACTCTAACATTACATTTATCTTATTCGTAGAACATCGTCCTGATCGAAGGCACGGTGGTACTGTGGAACAACACCGAAGGTCTGTGTGGCAAGCTGGATGGAACTCCAGAAAACGACTTGCAGACCAAAGACGGCGTCATGGCGAAGACCAAGGCAGTACTGGCATCCTCCTGGCAGATCAACAAGCTTGGAGGTGAATATTTATAAAGCGAAATTATTCCTATGTAATTCCTTAATGGTATTTCATTTCATAACTTATTGAAAAGTATCAATAGAATCAGCCACAATGAATCACGGGGCATTGTCGTCAAACATGCCTCTATGAGTTTCAACACAAGTAGCAAAAAAAGAAAAAAAGTAAAAGATAATAAAACGATAATTAACGATTTCGTGGCTCGTTCCTCAGATTCTTAATGAACTTTAATATCGCCAACACAAAGCGTATAGAATGGTATTTAATGAATGAAAATGACCTATGCGTTTGGAAGTGAAGTAGAATATCGTAGGGGAAGCTGCTAGTGCGATCTTCAGGGTTTCATCCATGGTCTTTTGACGGTACTTGCGTACCTATTCCTAGCTTAGTTATATCAATTTCATTACGATTAATATTATGAACAAATCTGAACAACCGAGATATGTATGGAAGAAGTCAGAAGTTAGGTAGAAGATCTACATAAGTCTTTGTTCATGGAGACTAGTATTAGGCCACTGAACTAATGCCTAACCGTTCTCAATGTAATTCTTGAACAGTCTATCTAATTACAGGGTTATTATTATGAAACCCTTGTTACAGATGTGTGCGACAGTAATCCCACGGAAACAAGTGCTTGTGCGTCCAAATCTGACGATGATATGAAGAGCGCTATGAAGTTCTGCACCAAGATATTCACCAAGGACAAGTTCCGCAAATGTTCCAAGGTAATGCAGGTTTTCATTAAACATTATTTAAAAGATTATCATTGAAATAAAACTATTTTTTACGGATTTTATCGCGATTTGGTTTAATTTTTACATTTTTCTGTCCGCCCCGTGACCACGGAAGCTGTAAAGTAATCGAAACGTCGAGAAGTTAAAAAATGAAAAAATTCAACCCAATCGCGATAAAATCCGTAAAAAATAGTTTTATTTCAATGTGTAACATTCGCGTAAATCTAAGAAACCACTATAAAAGATTATCATTAACAATTTCTATTTAGCTGATTGTTAATATTGAATCCTGATATTTAAACATTATAGCGATTTGCAAGAATTTCTATGGTATGTAAAGTCCGCCAACCCGCACTATACCAGCGTGGTGGACTATATGGCCTAACCCCTCCCAATCGTACTCTCTATTGTAGAGGAAGCTTATGCCCTGTAGTGCGACGTGTATGAGCTGATGCAGAACAAAAAACCTAATTTGTGTGTTCTGTGTGATTGAGCTATACTGTATGCTGTAGTTTAAGATATAGTTATTCAATATTTGTATACATTTTGGTACTTTTTCTAGGTTATGGATGTGTCCATGTTACTCGAGGCGTGTCAATGGGACTATTGCGCTTGTACCAAGAGTCTGAGTAAGTTCTTATATATTTTTTTTATATTACGTATCCAATATAGGGCCATATTTTCCTACTTCAATTTTTTTTACATTTGTTAAGATTGCCATATTTTACGTCTTCATTTAAATTAAGATTTCCAAGTAAATGTTTATATTTATAGTCAATCTTTTTGTATATGTTACCGGAAATGTATGAAGTCTAGAAATTGTATACAACTCCTAGGAAATGTATACAATTCCGAAGCTATTTAGGAAATGTATAAAATATTCTTTCAACAATTATTTTATACATACATATCCTGGGAAATGTATACATTTCCTAGGCATTGTATAAAATTCCAATATCGTATTAGGAAATGTATAAGAATAATGGTTTCTGTAATAAAACACGTTGTTCAAATGAGAGTAATATTTTTTTATCACAGGTAACAATCATAGCGTTAAATTCTATAATACTCGTATCTTCATATTACCTATGTTACTAATTAAAAATAACCCTTCCGGTGTCCAAGAAGCTCATTTCGGGCTCCCTGTCAAGATTTATGTGACATTCTCCATTGTTCTCCAATTGTAGGTAGGTAGGTTAGGTTAGGTTAGTTGTTAATTGATATCTTAAATACTTACATTTACTTACATTTCCGATTACTATTTATGTACATCCATTTAAGATTAACTTGGTTTATTAGAATTACATAGTTAATACATCACGTGTATCCCCTAGGTCCTGAAGAGTGCGCGTGCAGTACGGTATCAGTGTACGCCAAGGAGTGTCTCCGCCACGGGGTCGAGGAAATGAAGAACTGGCGCGATGCTGACACTTGTCGTAAGTTTTATTAACTAATAAATGTATTTTTATGTAATTATGTATAAAGACGCAATGAGCTTGGTTTTTTCGTTTTGAACAATATGTCTCCTCTCTGCCTATCCCTTTAGGGTCATAGGTTGATATTTGTTTATACACATAAGATCACTCTTATGTGTGCATTTGTGGGCGCTGAATATTTTAAGCAAACAAATTGTGACACGGCTGCCTATATGTTCACGGTGATCGCGGGTACAAATCCAGTGGAGGGATTCAGTGGAGGCTGGCTGGTATTTTTTTTATTAAACATTGTACTTGTTTTGTAGCGATGACGTGTCCCGATGGCAAGCTATACAAGTCGTGCGGGCCGGACGTGCAGCCAAGTTGCGCGTTCCCCTCCCCGCCGGTGAAGGCAGACAACGCTACTTGCGTGGAGGGTTGTTTCTGCCCCGAAGGGTTGCTGCTTGAAGGTGGCCGCTGCATCCCCAAGACCGAGTGTCCGTGCCGGCTGAGGAACAAGAGCTTCAAGCCTGGCACTGTCTTGCCTAAGGATTGTAACACTTGGTAAGTCCGTGAACATAATATTGAATGTAAACCATTCGCTCATTTACCGATCCTATCTATCTATATTTATACATAATATAATATTTTTTTTAACCGAGCGATGTTTATATAAGGAAGATAAATGATTAATAAATATTGGGAACTGTATTAACGTAATAGAATCCAAAACTAAGATTTTTAGAATTTTTATGTTTGACTTTATGGTTGTGCGCGATGAACACAGAAACGGCTTAAGGGATTTCGATTTTTGGTATGGAGGTAGCTGACACCCTGGACTAACACTTAGGATACTACTTATCCCGAAAAGTGAAGTGTTCCCGTGGGATGTGGAAGGAAATCCGATATATTTGTTACTTTATTTATACTCAAAGATGGGATGGGACTGGATTACATGCTTTGAGTGAGAATGAGACGGGATGGGAAATTCTAAATAAAGTTAATTTCAAATAAAGTGAATTACGCGAAAGTTTACGGACAGTAGTTAGAAGAAAATATATCTCGAGTATTTTGATTGATGTGTTCGTGTTGTTACCTAGCACGTGCCAGGCGGGCGCGTGGGCGTGCACGCAGGTGGCGTGCGGCGCGCGCTGCAGCGCCGTGGGCGACCCGCACTACACCACGTTCGACGGCCTGCGGTACAACTTCATGGGCCGCTGCTCCTACACGCTGCTCGCCGCCACCAACATCACCGTCCACGTCGAGAACATCGCCTGCTCGGGGGCCATCACCGAGGTACACCTCACTAGCTATTCATTATTCGATATTACCACATTTAATTGCTGATTTCAACATTTAATGGAATTTTTGTGTGTAACGATCGTACAATAGACTGTTATCAAAATTTGTTGCAAATATTTTTAAACCAATTCCAACCCTGGTTTTTTTATTATAATTTTATAGAAACAACTATTGAACTTTACTCAGTAAGAAACATCATCATAACATTGTTAAGCCATGTAAATATATCTCTTTTTTATTAATGTAGTAGCTATTTTCAAAATTACTCGGAAATCTTTAAAAACTTTATGAAAATAAATTCAGTATTAAAATATGTATTTTTTATATCACAAAGGTATATAACCCTTAATATCATCCTCCCCCAGGCCATGAACCTAGCCCCCTACACTGCTGAGGGCAAGCCCTCGTGCACCAAAGCAATCAGCCTGTCGTACAACGGCGTGGACATCCACATGAAGCAGGGCGGGTTCATTCTCGCCAATGGCAAGGAGATCTCATCACTGCCCGTGCTTATTGGAGATATTAGGATCAGGGCTGCTTCCTCGCTGTTCATTATCGGTAAGATTATATCTTTTATCGTGGGTAATTGTAGTCTTGGGGTAGACCACATCGAACCTGTGTCGACTACTTGGATGGCACCCTAAACAAGAGGTACGGGGGTAGGGGTAGTTTCTGATGCACACGACGGAAAACTTAGGATTTAGTCGGCGTTCCAGAGTACTATTAATATTATTTTTCAATTTTATTCATACTAATATTGTCCTTATTTATAGTTATTTTATGTTTATGTTATATATAGAAATGTTTAATATAATGTTATGTTTCAGTGCAACTGCCCAATAAAGTGGACGTGTGGTGGGACGGCAACACTCGTGTCTTCGTCGACGTACCTCCCGAATTCCATGACAAAACCAAGGTACGAAATTGAATTCTATTTCTTTATTTCTTTTTCTTTATAAATGAGGCTTAGGCTTTAGAAAATATAATGTAAGATGGAAATATTTCCCGATTCGATTTCAACCAGTATACTTTATAATTCAACGCGCACCGACTGATCATTACATCTATCCATTTAATACTCTTTCTAGACTGAAATTAACAAACAAACCAATTTATTATGTTGCGAAGTTAAGTAAAAGAAGTAGTTATCATTAATCTTGTCGGACCTGAGTAGGTGCAGATAAAGCACGAGCGGAAAGACTTAACACCGACTCCAGTGTTTCAAAATACCTATATTCTAGGGTCTCTGCGGCACCTTCAATCTGAACCAAAAAGACGACTTCCTGACTCCTGAGAACGACGTGGAACAATCAGTCCTGGCGTTCGCCAACAAGTGGAAGACCAGGGAGTTCTGCGGCGACGTGGACACCAAGGAACCAGAGCACCCGTGCAAAGCTAATGTGGAGAACAAGGAGGCCGCTGAAAAGTACTGCAGCAAGCTGAAGAGCAAGCTGTTTGAGTGTGAGTATTTCTGAAAGCAGCAGTACCGCAATCCCTACCGCTATTTCTGCTTCTATTTGACACTCCTACGCAATTATGTATGCTATAATTTCCGCGTGCCTTGTGACTACATGCGCACAGCGCAATACGTATAGATTTTGTTGGCAATGACTGCTTTAGTAAGCTCTAAAGAAAACTTGTATAAATTTTGTAATAGGCATGGCCCCTATTAAGTTCAGTGTTAAGCTCAGTTGACTGGGTGACTAGCACCTCTACCTTCCAAAGCTACACCCATGATCTATATGACAGCCTCCGTGGCGCAGTTGGTTAGACGCCGCCTGTGAAACGAGACGCCGCGGGTTCGATCCCCGCACCGAAACAAATATTTGTGTGATCCACAGGTATTTGTTCCGGGTCTGGGTGTTTGTGAGACCGAAAAGTCTCTCGCAGTTTCTGATACCCACGACACAAGACTCGATCTTAGTGTGGGGTCAGGACTATGTACGTGACTGTTGGGTGTATTTATTATTATTTATTTATTTTATATGTATAATTGTTTGTGTAGCATCTAGATGTATATGTTTGTGTAGCCTGCCACTGGTACGTGGACGTGGAGCCGTACTACGAGTCGTGCGTGTACGACATGTGCGCGTGCGCGGGTGACGTCACGCGCTGCCTGTGCCCCATCCTGGGAGACTACGCCATGGCGTGCGCCAAGGCCGGGGTCATGGTGCAGTGGCGGTACAACGTTAAGGAGTGCGGTTAGTGCACACTTTTGTATTCTAGAAGATATAGGCTGTCTTATAGAAGTGCCTATATGGGGCGAGGCTAAGGATATGCGGGCGTCCATACTAAGTCAAGTTGACTGAGCTCATAACTAGAGAGACTGGCAATGGTACTGCGCCGGACCGTCATTTGGAAGGAAATCAGTTTGTTTCTCATTATGGAATATCGTATATAATGTCAGTGCTTACATGACATGCGATTCATTCCAATGTATTGTCGGTTTTTAAAATACACATCTGTTAATTATTGGTATTAAGCATGTGAGCAATGTGTCTTTCTTGCACTCTATACCAATTCACTATTTTCTAAAAAACAGATAAATTATACCCAAGGCATGATATATCAAATATGGTTTCTACAGTATTGGCCCCAAATTGCGCAAGACCGCCAAATTTGGAAGGAAAGGGCCTTTGCCCAGCAGTGGGACACTTACGGCTGATAATAATAATAATGATATATCAAGCCACTTTATTTTTATTCAGAGCTGTCCTGCACCGGTGGTCAAGAGTACACAGTGTGCGCGGACAGCTGCTTGCGCAAGTGCTCGGACAGTGCGCTGGCCGCCAGCGGCACGTGCAAGCCCAGTTGCGTTGAAGGATGCGCCTGCCCTGTGGGACAAGTAAGTAGTTATATGGAAACTATGATAGAGAAATTTAAGTCACTCGATAGGCGATTATGTCTAGAAAATGAATTCAAGGAAATTAAAATAGGTATTTTTTATTACAAAAGATACAATGATAAGGATAAATAATTGACGTACAACAAGAACAATAAAATAAGGGTAGTTGGAGGCGCCGGGTATCGATCCCGGTACCTCTCGCATGCTAAGCGAGCGCTCTACCATCTGAGCTACGCCCCCTGTTGCAGTGCCTGATAAATTTAAAGATCTATATCAGATATTATGAAATGAAAGTAAATGTTATAAAAACAACGACGCGACTGGTCGATAAATTTGATTACGCAGCAAAATTATTTTCTTATGTTCTAGATATATGTAATTTCATACGGGAAAATTTTATTTATGCAAACTATGCTCCCTCTTTTGTTTATACATCAAAAACAAACACAATACATTATCAATTATTTAAAATAATAGAAGAAGCCCTATACCAATAAAATATTTGCAATCAAATGTTGAGATGACAATTTTAGATTCTCATTTGTTACTAATAATACAATTGTTATACTATCACATAGAGAACCTCAGAATATTGTTTTTTTTCGTTCAGCTGTTAGACGAGACTGGTGTGTGCGTGCCAGTGGGTCTCTGCCCTTGCTACCACAAAGGACTGCAGTTCAATGCCGGATACAAGGAAGTCAGGCCGGGCAGACGAGAGAGGGAAATTTGGTGAGCACAACAATTTTAACATACCTTAAAAACCTTGTGCTTGCATTACCAAAGGAGTAGGCAGTACCAGTAACAAATGTCACGTATAGTTCGCCGTGCTTACAATGGGAGAGGACGGTGCTACCGCAATAACGGGCAAAAGTTGTAATAAATTTAGCTTCTTTCTTTCTTTTAAGTTCAGTCCAGGACAACTTATATGAGATTGCTCAAACTGAGTAGATTCCTCCACAAGGGAGTCACCGAAAAGATAAGATAAAATAGTTTACCCAAGCTGGATTGTAGCCAGGAACTGACAATTGCAAAATTATCATGCTGCCACTCGAATAATAATGATCGGCAATTAATTGCATGTGGCAGTCCATTGCTGCTTATCTCTTCAAGCTAGAGGTTAAGATACTGTGGTTATAGTGTTATTACACTGACAATAACTGTAATCAATGACTCGTTTTGCTGTTAGAATTTACAATCATTGTCATGTGTGTTTGTTTTGTACAGCACATGCGTCGGAGCCCGCTGGGACTGCACCCCCGCCACTCCCGACGACATCCAGAACTACCCTCCCGCTGAAGACCTGAGGACCAACTGCAGCGCCATCAACAACATGGAGTTCACCACTTGCGAGATCGCCGAGCCTCTTACTTGCAAGGTATTGTATTATGGTCCATAGGAACTGTGCTTTAACGTTGGTCAATTATGATGTAAATTAATTTTTTATGTCCCATCTGAGTAAAAAATACTAGAAATATTCTTCTAAGCTCTTATATAAAACTGAGCATATCTACTCATGTGAGATTTCTCCAAACGACTGTCTCTCACGAACTTGATTTTCCGGCCTAAGGATCGCACCTGTACTTCACAGTTTACTCCCCGCACACTTCGGCACTAGATCAATAAGGCAGTTTATTTATTTTTTAATTTATGTCATCCATCCATCCATCAGCCAAAGGAAGTCCACTGCTGAACATAGGCCTCTCCCAATGATTTCCACAGTGACCTGTTGAAGGCAGCCTGCATCCAGTAAATACATTTATGTAAAAAGTACATTAAAATCGGTCCATTTTAGTAATAAATATCATTCAATATCAATATCATTCAGTCCGCCCCGTGACCACGAAAGCTGTAAAGTAATCGAAACGTCGGGGAGTTAAAAAATGTAAAAATTAAACCAAATCGCGATACAATCCGTAAAAAATAGTTTTATTTCAATAAATATAATTGTTTTAGAACATGCACCTGCCTCCGTCAAGCACTACGATGGAGTGTCGCCCCGGCTGCCAGTGTAAGAAGGGCTACGTACTCGAGACTGTTTCCAAGAAGTGCGTGCTGGCTACTGAATGCCCTTGCCACCACGGTGGTAGAAGCTACCCTGATGGAGAGGTGATGCAGGAGGAGTGCAATAAATGGTAAGTAATAAAAAAGTAGATAGTAAGTCAGGAGACCTCCTAAGAGACGTTTACAAGAAGTTCTATGTGAAGCGTGATGAACCTAAGTCTTCTTAAGCAAAGTTTACGTTGTAAATAAGTTCCATGCTCAGTAGAGAGTGTATGCGGGTCGATATATTATGTCAACAGTAATATAAGGCGACTGATGACCTAATAAAGATTGCAGATATATTCAGCTTCGCATATTTTCAAGATCATAATGAGTAGTTACACCGTTAGTGATTGGTGCCGACCTTGACTCAAAGCTTGAGTAGAAAACAATCAACAGGTTTATTCAAATTAGTTATTTTAATGCCATGAAATTATCATTATTCTTGGTAGAAATTAATTAGCAATCTTAAAAAAACGGTACATGTCAAGAAAAGTGAACAAATATATTTGAACCAAAACATGTTAATGGAGGCGCCGGGTATCGATCCCGGTACCTCTCGCATGCTAAGCGAGCGCTCTACCATCTGAGCTACGCCCCCTGTTGTCTATATACAGCAAGTTAAACAACTCTTTACAAAACTCTATCATATAATAAATAAGGAAAAACAATAAAATAAGGGTAGTTGGAGGCGCCGGGTATCGATCCCGGTACCTCTCGCATGCTAAGCGAGCGCTCTACCATCTGAGCTACGCCCCCTGTTGTCTATATACAGCAAGTTAAACAACTCTTTACAAAACTCTATCATATAATAAATAAGGAAAAACAATAAAATAAGGGTAGTTGGAGGCGCCGGGTATCGATCCCGGTACCTCTCGCATGCTAAGCGAGCGCTCTACCATCTGAGCTACGCCCCCTGTTGTGTGTATACACCAAGTTAAACAACACTTTACAAAACTCTATAAAATAATATCTAATGAAAAACAATAAAATAAGGGTAGTTGGAGGCGCCGGGTATCGATCCCGGTACCTCTCGCATGCTAAGCGAGCGCTCTACCATCTGAGCTACGCCCCCTGTTGTGTGTATACACCAAGTTAAACAACACTTTACAAAACTCTATAAAATAATATCTAATGAAAAACAATAAAATAAGGGTAGTTGGAGGCGCCGGGTATCGATCCCGGTACCTCTCGCATGCTAAGCGAGCGCTCTACCATCTGAGCTACGCCCCCGGTTGTATGTACTGTCGAAGTAATTGACTATATTAAAACCAACAACTACATTGATATGCGTATTGCGTAGAAATGCTTACCTTTCACTTTATGTAGAGCACGAATGGACGTGCCAAAATTGCCTTGAAATAATCTTGCGTATCAGCTGATATTATGTTATACACATTCATTCATTTATGCGTACTAACGGGTCTTATAATTTTAAATTATATAAAAGTCCTAATTTAGAGAAAAGGAAAACTTAAAACTAGGTCATTATAAAGATTTATAATCACACCTTATAAATCACACTTATCATGTTACTAGGTCTAAAAGAAAATTTGGTCCGAGAAGAGTATAATTACATATGTTTTAAGGACTAGTGTCCGTATTACCTTTTATCCTAACTAACGATTACCACATTTGAATGAAAAAATTGTAATCTATTGTAATTTAATATCTAAAATATTCTAACAGCAAAAAAAGTAAATAGTGCTTTGTAGTTATTTTGTTTTTCTCTACAAATAATAGAACAAAGAAAACGAAGATTGTTCCAAAAAATATTTGCGTGTATAAAACAATTTTTCGTGATATAAATCTAGAACATAAGAAATTTATTTGCCTGATTAATAAGTAACCTGATTGATCTATCGTCTCGTTCGCTTTACGACCTTCGTTTTGATTTTATGACATATTATATCTTTAAATTCATCAAACACTGCAACGGGGGGCGTAGCTCAGATGGTAGAGCGCTCGCTTAGCATGCGAGAGGTACCGGGATCGATACCCGGCGCCTCCAACTACCCTTATTTTATTGTTTTTCCTTATTTATTATTTGATAGAGTTTTGTAAAGTGTTGTTTAACTTGGTGTATATAAACAACAGGGGGCGTAGCTCAGATGGTAGAGCGCTCGCTTAGCATGCGAGAGGTACCGGGATCGATACCCGGCGCCTCCAACTACCCTTATTTTATTGTTTTTCCTTATTTATTATTTGATAGAGTTTTGTAAAGTGTTGTTTAACTTGGTGTATATAAACAACAGGGGGCGTAGCTCAGATGGTAGAGCGCTCGCTTAGCATGCGAGAGGTACCGGGATCGATACCCGGCGCCTCCAACTACCTTTATTTTATTGTTTTTCCTTATTTATTATTAGATAGAGTTTTGTATAAGAAAGTGTTGTTTAACTTGGTGTATAAACATAACAGGGGGCGTAGCTCAGATGGTAGAGCGCTCGCTTAGCATGCGAGAGGTACCGGGATCGATACCCGGCGCCTCCAACTACCCTTATTTTATTGTTTTTCATTAGTTATTATTTGATAGAGTTTTGTATAAGAAAGTGTTGTTTAACTTGGTGTATAAACATAACAGGGGGCGTAGCTCAGATGGTAGAGCGCTCGCTTAGCATGCGAGAGGTACCGGGATCGATACCCGGCGCCTCCAACTACCCTTATTTTATTGTTTTTCTTTAGTTATTATTTGATAGAGTTTTGTATAAGAAAGTGTTGTTTAACTTGGTGTATACACACAACAGGGGGCGTAGCTCAGATGGTATAGCGCTCGCTTAGCATGCGAGAGGTACTGGGATCGATACCCGGCGCCTCCAGTCATCCTTTGTTATTGTTTTTCGTTTCTGATGTATATCATCATTCTCTATATCTATGAAACCTGTCGTATAACCTATTTTCAATTTGATTTGTGTTATCTGTCAGTGAGTGCAAGAACGGCAACTGGTCGTGCACGAAGCGCAAGTGTGCCGGCATCTGCAGTGCATGGGGCGACTCGCACGTCACCACCTTCGACGGCACTGACTACGACTTCGAGGGCGTCTGCACATACCTGTTGGCGAAGGGCGTGATGGATGGCAATGACGGCTTTGATGTTGAGATTCAGGTAAAACAATATTGTTTGCCCTGTATTCTATCATTAATTTTTTTTATATTTTGGCGTTTCGGCTATGTTGATGATAATAATAATAATAATAATAATAAACTCTTTATTTAAACACCATACAGTAAACAAAATAATATTAAAAACGACATAAAAATTAAAGTGTTCAAAATCGGCGGTCTTATCGCTAAAAGCGATCTCTTCCAGACAACCGTGCAAGAGGAGGAAACAAGCATTTTAAATAGACGGTGTTTTACTAAATTATAAGATAAACTAATATAATAAATACAATACATACTAGGGAATATAAAATGCATTAAAACATACACTAAATTAACATATATGCAATAAAATAAAAATACATTTACATTTGTATATACATAAACATATACATATATATACACATATACATACACATATACATACACATATACATATAATATCAATAATATAGCAAGGACAAAGTTTAGCGTGCAAGGAGGTGTGCTTTTACCCTAGTTTTGAAAGTTTCCAGCGAGGGCGACCGTCTTATACTTAGAGGCAATGCATTCCAGAGACGTACTGCTTCCACGGTGAAGGAGTGGTCGTAGAACGTTGTCGTGTGAGCTGGAAACTTCAACATTAGATTCTCTGACGACCTGAGGGAATGAGAATTTGTAGTATAGAGGAAACTAAAACGTTCCTGAAGATAGCGCGGGGCCGAGGGATTGAATAGAATACTATAGAGAAGAGACAGAATATGAGCATTCCGGCGATGTCGAATAGGAAGCCACTTGAGCTTATTTCGGAATTCGGAAACATGGTCATATTTACGGAGTCCAAATATAAACCTAATACAAAAGTTTTGAAGGCGCTCAAGTTTGTCCAGCTGGGCCTCGGTAAGGTCAAGATAGCTGATGTCTGCATAGTCGAGGATAGGCAGCAAGAGAGACTGTGCAAGCGCAATTTTAGTGGCAGTCGGAAGGAAGTTGCGCAACCTACGCAAAGAACCCGCAGACGCAAAAATTTTGCGACTGACAGACATCATCTGAGGGCCCCAAGACAAACTGCGGTCGATAATTACGCCAAGATTTTTCACAGTGTCACTAAACGGGATAGTAACCCCGTCAAGCAACACGTGAGGCAAAAGAGTCCAGTCGACCTTGCAGATGGTTCTTGGGCTTCCCACGATAATGGCTTGGGTTTTGCTAGGATTTAATTTGAGGCCGTATGCGTTACTCCATTGGGCAATTTTCTCAAGATCGCTATTCATGAGATTAATAGCGGCATTAAGTTGAGTGAGGGGAGATTGGCAATAGAGTTGAAGATCGTCTGCATAAAGGTGGTAGAACGAAGAAAGATTACAAGATATAGAGTTAATAAAAACTGAAAACAAGAGAGGAGATAAGACGCCACCCTGAGGTACACCGGCAGATGTGTTACACCACGAGGAAGTAATTTCCCCAAGGCGGATACACTGACGGCGACCGTACAGATAACTTTGAAACCAGTCAATCACGCTTGGAGATATGTTGAAGGAGCGAAGCACAGCAAGAAGAAGATCGAAATCGACCGTGTTAAATGCGTTGCTGAAGTCCAGGAGCGTAAGGACGGTCAACTGCCCGTTATCCATCCCGAGACGAATGTCATCGGTGATTTTGACAAGTGCTGTGACCGTGCTGTGTCCTGGACGAAAGCCAGATTGGAAGGGATGATTTTTAGTTGGAAGTTACGAAATGGTTTATCATTGTTCTAATTCCAAATTTAACTATGTCTTAAGATTCTCAGTTCTTTTAGAAATATTATTTATAAGTAATTACCTAGATAGGTACTTTAATTTGCCATTACACAGCAATTACGCACCTGAAAATACTAGTCGTAATATAAACATGGTTTGGCTATAAGTTATAAGTCTATATTTTTTTTTATTTCCAACAGAATGTACCGTGCGGCACCACCGGGGCGACCTGCTCGAAATCCGTCACGTTGAAAGTCGGCGGAGGAGGCAACGAGGAAATTGTGTCCCTCACCAAAAATGTACCCATCCCCGACATCTCGAAACTTAAACGGTGAGTTTTTGTTTCATTATTATGGGCCCAATACAATCTTCTATGTAATAAAATAGTGTCATAGTGAAACATGAAATAATCGATTTTAAATCTACAGATAGCTTTTATTATTAAGATTGCAACTTTTTTGTTTACCTGTGTATGTATAAAACAAAGCTTGACCGATGGTTTATTTTAGGCATTGACGCTCTAGGTCGATTAAGTTTTCTTCCTGATAAATTAACAAACATAATATTCAAGCCTAAAGTCACTTACGATTAGATCCATCGTTTATAAATTGCAAACAATGAAAATTATCACAATTAAAATAACGGTTTAAAATATATAATTAATTTGACGTCCACAAAATTTTTTTTTAAAACTGAAAATCAATTTTCTCTTTCTAAAGGATTAAGCTACGCATCGCCGGGTCGTATGTGTTCCTGGACGTTCCCTCGCTAGGAATGAGCCTACAATGGGATCGGGAATTGAGAGTTTACGTCAAAATCGACTCCATGTGGCAGAGCAGGGTAAGTGAAATTTTATTTATCCGGCTCGAAGGACCAAAAATTTGTTAACTATAAGTAAATTGGTATTTAATATAACTGGTAGTACTGGTTTATTCATTTATAATAATTTTATAACATTGTTAAATTGTGTACCTATTCATTGACGATATCTCATCATCTATTCATTTTTAGGAAAGATGATTTACTTTGAATTAGATTTTGCTTTCAAATTAAAATTTTCTTGGAATATATAATGCGAAAGCTTACTGCTTCGTGGCTCACCGAGCATACCATGAATTAATTTTTCTGCGTCATGAATTCAATTCACTCCTATTCCACCTGACAATGCGAAAACACGGGGAGAATATGTTTATTTATTAAATCTACCCTTATATAGGTGAAAGGTCTATGCGGTAATTACAACGGCGACATGCGCGATGACTTCCAAACACCGTCAGGAGGCGGTATGGCTGAGTCTTCCGCACTGATCTTCGCTGACGCGTGGAAATTGAAGCCCACCTGTCCCAAACCACAGCCTGCTACTGTAAGTACATGGACGGTTATATATATTTTTGTTGTTAAATGTATTTAATTTTTTTTTTAATTGGCTAAGTTTTTTTGCTCGGATTAAATAAGAAGGCGTCAATACGAAGTATGTTTTAAGATCGAGTTTTTAATTTAAGCATAGTAAGTTTAATTAATTGATTGTTAGCTTATTTTGTTTACTTATGATGTATACGTCTTGCGTGTAGTTTTTAAATAAGGCACGATTTCTGTGAGTTGTAATGACGAATTATTATTTAAAACTCATTGGCAAGGAATCCCATCATTAAATAATTATTATAAGAAAAATTAATCTACGCATATTTTTGAGGTATCTTCAAAATAATTTTATGGATATTTTGGCAGTCTTGCAATCGAACGCTGATTTAGACGTGTATCTCGTCTTTACATGACGTGTAGGTAACATTTACTTAACACGCTAATATATCCTCAGGACCACTGCGTGCAGCGTCCCGAGCGTCGTGAATGGGCTCAGGAGACGTGCGGCGCCTTGAAGCGCTACCCGATGTCGCTGTGCCACACCGAGGTGCCGGTGGGAGCGTTCGTGTCCCGCTGCGAGCGCGACGCGTGCGCGTGCGACGCGGGCGGCGACTGCGCGTGCGCGTGCGCCGCGCTGGCTGCCTACGCGCACGCGTGCGAGCTGCGTGGACTGCCGCTCAAGTGGAGGACGCCGGAGTTGTGCCGTTAGTAATTCAAAGCTATTTAATGTCATGATTTAAAAAAAATAGTTTTTATAAAAGTTTAATCTCACCCGAGTTAAAACGTGAAAGGTCTTGTTGCTCACAGTTTTCTTTCTGTAATGACATTAACAGGACTTTTTTTATAAAAATCACATCCGAAATTCTTCTCTATCTTAATGTATGGATAAAAAAGAATTGAATGAATTGACGTATTCCTACAGCGATGCAGTGCGACGAGGAGTGCTCCAACTACGACGCGTGCGTGTCGCCCTGCCCCGTGGAGACGTGCGACAACACGCTCTACTACGCCGAGATGAAGAACAACTGCGAACAGGAGACTTGCGTCGAAGGTATGTACTCTACCTACCCCTATTGGTTATAAGCATTAACTTGATGTATAAATAAAAGTAGATAATACTTAAAATAATAGTCTTATTCTCTTGTGTATCAATAACTACAAGATCCTTATTGATCCCATGAGGCATGCTAAGTACTAACTCAAGTATTAGTACGTCAAAGTCAAAGTCAAAGTCAAAATATTCTTTATTCAAGTAGTCTTTTACAAGATCTTTTGAATCGTTAATTTCTGCTACCACCGCTTCGGAACGTGTTGTGGCTGTGAAGAAGAAACGGCGCAAGAAACTCCCTCAGCAACACGAACTATATTCTTTTTATTTTCTTTCTTTTTTTTTTAAAGCAAGTTTAAAATACAATGTCACAATATTGTCTACATATATAATTTTATTATGTCAATTGTTCTTATTTTAATAGAAATTGAGCAATTTATTCCCAAGCAGTTTTGTCTTCCATATAGTCAGAGATACTATAATATGCCTTTTTACACAGCCTTACTTTAATTATATTTTTAAATTTGTTGATTGGAAGTTCTCTAATACCATTGGGAAGTTTGTTAAAGAAGCGGAGCGGAGCGGAGTTTGGAAAGAAGCGTCTCTCGAACATTTATGTCAATGCAAGGATCGAAGCTGTCGGCTCTTTTCCCAGCCGGCTTGTTACTCGTAATTAACCACGTCACACGTCTGTGTGATACATGTTTGATTATCATAAACATTAATCACAAATTATATTTTAAGAGTAATATAAATAATACCTGGGGGTAAAGGGATCCTTAGCCTTCGGTTCACCAGTCGAAGTAGATGATGATGATAATAATACTGTTGCTGATGCTAATGCTAATGATGATAATCATGATGATAATGCTGGTACTACAATTTTGATGGTATTCCACAGGTTGCAAGCCCAAGAAGTCGTGTCCGGAAGGCACGGTGTACAAGAACAGCAGTCACTCGGACTGCGTGCCTCGCGCCAAGTGCAAGCCGGTGTGCATGACGCTGGAGGACGGCCGCGAGGTCCTGGAGGGAGAGGTCATTGAGGAGGACGCCTGCCACACTTGCAGGTGCTCCAAGAAACACAGAGTCTGTACTGGACTGCCCTGCTCTACCGAACCAGTGAGTACTATTAGTTCTCTTCGTTGTTAAAAAAAATATTAGGTATCCTTCGTCATTAGTCTAGTAACCGCATGTATGAGCTGTAAGCCACGATGTGCAAGTCCGAATCCCAAGATGAGGAACCCGCTATATGAGAATTTTTGGATTTGCGCAACTAGGTCGACGAAATCAACAGTACGGATCTGGGAAAGATCCGATGGGAAAAACGCTAGTCTTAGTTGTTAGAAATTGACCATCAGCCTTCTGTATGATTTATGGTGGTTACATGTTACAGACTATTTTCTTAATATTTATGATAATATTACTTACAATAATATAACAGAAATAAAGCATAAATAACGAGTATCTAATGTTATTGCTTGATTGTCAGCCACACATCGGCTCCACTCCTCAATACTCGGAGAAGCCTCACGACGAGCCTCTGAAGTGTGTGAGCGGCTGGAGCAGCTGGATCAACCGGGGCCCGCCGGAGATCGCGGCAGATGGCGCCTCCGTCGATACTGAACCACTGCCCAAACCTAAGGAACTGGTAAGTAATGTTTCTAATTAACTTACTTGTGAGAAGCAAATCTAATAACAACCTTATTGGTATAATTATCATGTGATCCACGAAAATCTTATGTTTATTTATTATCGTGATTAATAACCAATAGTAGTGGTAAAAGTTTCAGACGAGAATTACAGGTGTAATGTTTAATTAAAATTAATTCTTGCGTACCAATAAGTCTACACAAGCACGAAAACTTTACTTAAACTTATAAAAATAGTAATACCATTGCATCAATATGTGTAATATGGTATTAGACAAAACTATGAGGATTTTACATAGATAAAAAAAATCATATCTATGTCTAATATGCAACGAAGGTTAATGAATCATAAAAAAAAATGTTCTTGCATATTTTCAATAATATCTTTATTTCCAGCAAATCGGTTCTCCAATGTGCAAACCCGACATGATGACGAAGGTGGAATGCCGCACGGTGGAAGGACACAAGACGCCGAAAGAAACTGGGCTTGATGTGGAATGTAGCCTAGAGAGAGGTCTGATCTGCAAGGAGGCCAGCAAAACTTGCCCTGACTTCGAGATCAGAGTCTACTGCGAGTGTGAAGGTGAGATTATTATATGAAGATAAACTTATTTATATGCAGTGTCTTATAAGTTTGGATAAAAAGATTAATAAAAGAAGACGGTAATGTCCTGAGTACCTTATAACACCTACGTATATTAACTATAGGAAGAGAGGAACATATAATCCAAAAATTGTGTCACTTATGACCATTGTGGAATAGCCTCGGAAGTGGTGTTTACAAATATTCGTATCCACAAATGAAACAACATCTAGTAATGTACAATCTATATTTAGTCTGTCACATAAAAAAAATCATTTAAAGACTCTTGGATAAAAATGTTGTACCCAATAGAACAATTGACTTATAAAAACTATTATTCAACTCGACCATATAACTTTAGCGATGATTATTCCCGCAGAATCCAATGCATGCGTAACATCAGACCGTCCCAACGAGCCGCACCCAACCGACTGCAGCAAGTTCTACGAGTGCGCCCCCCACGGCAGCGTGCTCAAGGACTGCGGGTCCGGCACTCTCTACAACCACATCACCATGGTCTGCGACTGGCCTGCCAGTGTCATTGCTGTTAGACCTGAGTGTGGTGTTGCGTCTACCACCCCTGCTAGTACTTCTACTACTACCCCGGCTAGTACTAGTACTTCTACTACCCCAGCTTCAACAACTGGTGTGCCTTCTACTTCTACTACACCGGCTTCAACAACTGGTGTGCCTTCTACAACGGTCACTACACCTACCACTGTCAAAGGTAAGATTTTTTAATAGGTGGTTAGTTTGAAAAATAATGTTTGTTAGATTGGAATTTATGCCGGATAGATTAGCCTATAACGAAAATAAGCTCAAATAATTATTGATAATAAAGACATAATATTTGCCTAACCTTTCCGGAATACAAGCGTGTTTAAGAATATTAGTTTTAAATTCGATCATAATAAATGCTTGATGTCAATGCTTTGGTTTGTAAAATTTGAATTATCAATTAAGATCAGCCAAGTACTTTTAATTTTTGTAGTCGTGACGTGACGATGATTTCTCACAATCAGATTAGCCGTTTTCTCTTCCTACTTTAATCCTTTTAAATTATATTTTGACTCATATAATTAAAACAGTATGATGTAACTTGAAATATTTCAGAGGACCGGAATGTCCATTCTAAGACTCCCTGGTACGAGGATACTACGAGAGGAGGTAAATTTAATTTCATACTGTTCATTTCCCATACAATTCATTAAACTGAATCTTATAAATCACAATCCAAATTCCTGAAACTATCAAATGCAAGACTCTTTTTAAGTCAGCACTTTTTCTTATCCAAGCTGCTGCAGATATTTTTTGAGTAAATTCAATACATAGGTACATACATAAACTCACGCCTATGTCCCATTGGGGTAGGCAGAGACTATAGAGTGTCAAGTACTACAAACCATAAATACCTCTTTCGCTTCATCAACAGTCATTAACCTCTTCATACACGTTATTCGGTTCCGAGAGTTCCGTATTAAATAACATCTCAATCAATATCCAGAAGGGACAACGCCGCCGGCCGTCCCGGTGTGTCCTCCAGGCAAAGTATACAAGGAGTGCGCGTACCCGTGTGACAAGCTGTGCGACTACTTCAAGAGGATTCTACTGGACAAAGGCAGATGTATTGTTGAAGTAAGTTTGTTTTTTCCGTCTATGTATTTTCACTTAGTCTGTTATATTTAATTCATTATGATGATGATAATTGCCAGGCGACCTACTTTTATCCGTAGAAGAAAGTACGCACACGTTTGTTATGGGCAGGTCGTAAAAGTATTTAGCTAAATCATCAACATCCAGTTTATATTAACTCTTCCATGATATTATTTAGGCCTGTGTAATTGGTTTAAAATCGAAAGATTCATACAAATAGGTAATGACAGTGTGACCAACACAACACAAAACTGAATGAGGCATATGTACAGCAGGTGGACTTGCATGAGTCGATAAAAATATAAATATATGGAATACCATAGAGATGAATAGTAATGAATATATTGTGTCCTAGGAATGTGTCGACGGTTGCGTGGACGAAGCTGTGGCGAACATCGAATGCAACTACGGCTCGTACTGGCGCGACGAACAAACCTGCGTGCCCATCAAGGACTGTACTTGCATCAGGAACGGACATCTTGTTAAGGTAACATAAATTTCTGGCACGATAAAAGTACCTATATCTGTATGTATATGTGTATGTATGTACATATGTCCAAGGAGCAAAATACCCAACAATTTACCCAACAAGTTTAAAGTATTAATGTGTATAATATAACAATGAACATGTTTATTAATTATTCCAAGTTACCTCTACAAGCTTCAAACGTCTCCCTAACTATTACTACAAATTTTCTCGAACTACTAATTTGATCAATATCAAAATATTACTTTCTCACAGCCTGGCGGTATTTACGGCGAAGGATGTCTCACATGCCAATGCTTAGACAACGAACTGCACTGCGATGCCAGCCACTGCCCCATAGGCTCCACCCACATGCCCATTAGAATGGATGAATCTATCTTCGATGTCTTCCCAACGAGTACTATGGCACCTTCAATGGCACCTGCATTGGAACCTATTACATCGACTGTTGCTGCGACTACCACTCCTGCGGCTATTACAACCCCTGCGTCTACCCCATCTACCACGTCTACCCAAGCATCAACGTCACCCCCACTTATAATCAAGACAACTGTCACGCCACCGCCAGAGTGTGCTCCGGAGAGGTAAGTTGTTTTAATAAATGCATTTTTGTACATCATTTGCTTCATGACATAAGGCTCGTTTCTATAAGTCTAGTGCCGAGGTTAGGAGAAACTACAAGAAACTTGTCGGTCTCACAGGACGTAGAACCATAACAAAAGTTCTTAGGCATGACACAAATTGTTGGGTTCGTGTGGGGAATCCATGGCATCACATTACAAAAAACGTTCTTTGCCGATACCATTATCACTTTTGCGTTTATCCACCATACTGACATTATATTTCATAAAAAATACTTCACAACGTAGATTTCCTGACCTGTAGACAATACCACTAGACCAATATAAACTTTGAATAATAAAATAAATATTCCCTAGGTACATCGACCTGATGTGGGGTGACCAGCCGCTGCCGGCGTCCTCGTTCACCGCCAGCTCCGTCGCCAACGACACGTTCGCCCCACACAACGCCGTGCTAAACGGAAGGCCCAAGGATACTGGCGGTGAGTACGATATATAGTCAGATGTGGTGGTGGTACACTTGATGGTGACGTAGCTGGAGGGACTGTCAAAGAGTTACCTGAAAAAAAATTGTACACCTGGTTTAAAGTAGATAATAGCTTTGGTGGAGTTTATGCATCCAAGTACTTGGTGGAAGGTGAAACATTAATGACTAGGTTGCTGTAGTATTCTATCTTACGAATTCCTATTGTTTATGACTTTAGATTTGACGAGAAATGTTATGGAATATACCTCTTGGGTTGCTTGCTTGCATTCTGCTAAAAATCCTTCATCTCCGAAAATTACACATTCATCATCATTCTAGCTGGAAGCTGGAGTCCAGCGACTTCAGATAAGAACCAGTACATCCAAGTGGAGCTGCCATCACGCCAGCCGATCTACGGCGTGGTGATGCAAGGAAGCCCGCTCTTCGACCAGTACGTCACCAGCTATGACGTCATGTACGGCGACGATGGCACCACCTTCTCTACTATTGATGGAGCTGATGGCAATCCAAAGGTATGATATTCTATTGATTTATTAGCTACTATTGCATTACGATCTCAATTTAGATTTTGGAAACCATCGCTTTGTTTTTTTGATTGAGACATCATTATCGCACAAAGTCTCTCTCAGACTGGTGGTAGGTCTCTCATATGTAAGAGGCCGCCTAGGTAGGTACCACCGTAATCTCAATTTTTTCTGCCAAACAGCTGTGTAAATGCGCTGTTGTATTCCAGTTTGAAGGACATTGTAGCCAGAGTAACTACTGGACATATTGAGACTTAACATCTTATGTCTCAGTATGGCGACCGCAGGGCAATACCAAGCATTGCTTTGTAAATCATGGTGTTGTTTGGTTTTGCTACTGTCTATGAGCGGTCGTATCGTTTACTATCAGGCGGACGGCATGCTCGTCTCTCCATTCACAGCAACAAAAAGAAAATATCTGCTGTTGAACATAAGTTTCTCCCAAAGGTATACAGATTAAAAGTTTGCAACCGATGACTTTCAAGAACTAGACTTACTAGAACTGGCGATACGTCCATCGACTTGTGGTTTTGATCATAACATGGCAAAAATTATAAGATGACCCAAAATGTTAAGACGACCTGAAGTGTCACAATTAACCACATCAAAGAAGCTGATTGTAATCAACTCGTATGTGCGCATTTATGTATGATCGTGATTTTTAAAAAACTACTAATCCTATCCGGATATAGTAATCATTATTTAAATTAACATTTGATTCCTAGGTATTCCGCGGCCCCGTGGACAGCAAGACCCCGCTGAAGCAGATGTTCGAACCGCCCATAGAAGCGAAGGTGGTGCGCATCCGCCCGCTCACCTGGCACGACGACATCGCCGTCAGGTTCGAGCTCATCGGCTGTGCGGAACCCACCACCACTGTCACCACCAGGCAGACCACCACCACTACCACCACTGTGAGTTTGTTTATCGTATTTGTAAAGTGTAATACTGCTCTATTTTTATACAAACTTTAAGAAAATTTACAACCATCAGAATTTCATGGTGATATTAATATTGGTTCTTAGATTTAGGTAAACATTTTTTAAATGAAAAACCATGTATGACCTGTTTTCATTTACTACGTAATTTCGGTTTTCATACTTCATTATATCTATAGTTTCGTTGGTTCCTTAACCACAGAAAGTCCACAGAACATAGATCTAAAAGCTTCCTACGACCTGTGGGAAGCTTGCATCGAGCGACTTCCTCCATTAAAATTTTATCTGTAATGGCCTATGTGTGTAGTTGGAGCCGATGCAGTGCACAGAACCCCTGGGCCTGGCGTCAGAACTGCCGCTCAACAGCATCTCGGTCAGCTCCAACCCCGACCTGCGCAAGAACTTCAAGCTGGACGGAGAGAAGGGATGGAAACCGCTGTACAGCACTCCTGGAGAGTGGGTTATGGTTAGTACTCCTATATTATCATCTCTCTCTAAATCGTTCCCTCACTGCTGAGGATCGTGACTCCGTTTGATTCCGTCAACCAGTTGTCTCCATCAGTTTCGATCTGTAGCTTGATGGAGTGCGTCGCTGACAGGTATTTTTAGTTCCTCAGATATTTGGTCCGACCATTATCATAATTCTTCCATATTTTGAATATTGTATACAGGATGTTAAGCAAATGAAAGTGGCCCAAGTAATTGTGTCACGTTGTGGAATTAACCTAAGGTAGTAAGACCTAAAACTGGTGTGTTTATGTCGATAGGTGAGCGATTGTTGTCATCGATCCCATCATTCTATACTTTTCAGTTTACATGAATCAGGCTGTATTTATTATTTACGGTTGATGCGGACATTTCGCACAACTTTATTGCATTATATATAGTGCATAAAGAGCTCTTATCAAAGTCTTTAAGAAAATTGTCATACATAAAAATTTCCCCACCAGTTTGACTTCACATCACCGCGCAACTTAACCGGCATCACGACCAAAGGCGGTCCCAGCGGATGGGTGACGTCATACAAGGTGCTCTACACGTCAGATCTCACCACCTTCAACCCGGTGGTGGAGAATGATGGCAAGGAGAAGGTGTTCCCCGCCAACTTCGACCATGATGGAGTGGTGACCAATGAGTTCAGGCCGCCCATACACGCGCAGTACCTCAAGATCCTGCCTCTGTCATGGAAGGACAGTGCGGAAATGAGGGTTGAACCAATTGGCTGCTTCGAGCCTTATCGTGAGTACCTACTATCGTTGTCATCCTGTGCATGATGTTACTTTTACACCCATACCCAGCAATGATGCGTAGAAATCTCAGGGTGTACGAGCGCGCGCGTTTAGGTTAATACGAGTATACGCGCTTCATTAGCATTACATTGTTTTATTATAGTAAAACAGTGAATGACCATATTTTTATAAAGTTATCTCAGTATTGATCTATACGTGCTGGAGAAAAAACTTAATCAACAGCCCATTCCTTCGTGATTTTTTAAATTAATTAAAATAAAACACACTCGCGTTTTCGTCGAATCATTTTCCCTAAAACATGAAGTCAATGCTTTCAAAGCTAATTTATGTGATTCTTCTGTACCTCATAGTGCCAGCATAGTAAGTCCAAGCAGTCTTAATGTTTTAAAACCATGACCAAACCACCACACCTACACTCATGGCAATCTTCATATCCTGAAATCAAGGAATAGGCGGAGACTATAAATCCACCTTGCTAAATCCAAACATACTTTCGCTTTGTCCGACAAATATACAAGTGGCATATTCCTCCAGCCACTCCAGAGCCAGTAGCCCCGGAGCTGCCGACGCCGGCGATGCCGTCGGCGTGCGCGCTATGTCCGGGCGTGCTGGGCGTGGCGGAGTGCGAGTGCGGCGCCGCCGACGCGCCCTTCTTCGACGGAGAGAACTGCGTCGCGCGCAACCAGTGCCCCTGCGTCGAGTCCTTCATGACGTGAGTACAGGCTGTTCGCTGATTCATATACAGGGTGGTTTTTTTTTGGTTTTTTTTTTCAGAAAAAAAAATCAGCCTGTATTATTGCAGTATAAATAAATAGAAAAGTAATTTAAAAATTTACGGACTTCATAAATACCTAAATATGCCAACTATTATTTTAGGTCGAGAAATGTACATACACTTATATTGGTCACATACATATCGCTCATCAAATGGAACAATGACGTAATTACAAAAAAGTCGAAAATGACTTTTGAATGTCTTATTGAAAAGTTTTCTTGAGTTTCTCATGAAGTTATTGTAAATTATCATTGATAGTACAGTTACTTACATTACTATTAAAAGAATTTCATCAGAATGATTGGAAATACATTATATTTTCAATCTCAAACTTTTAAAAAGTTCTCCTGAAAAATAGCTAAGTCATTGTTCTATTGGATGAGCGATATTATGTTTACAAAGTGTTGTAGTCGAAATATACAAAAATATTGTCTGTATGCGATCTCATTAATAATTTATCGTGGTGGGTGATTTTAGCCCACTTGATTATAACTCGGTTAAAAAGAAGTTCCGTAGTCGGCGGTCGATTATGTGTTCGTCTGAATTACTTGATACTGAAATTTGTACCTGACTCGCAATTGCATAAACTTCCACGTAAAATTAAAATTCATAAATGTTTTATGTTCCGGTCGTTAATTAATTTCTAAGTCTACAACGTAATGATGTATGCGGCCTGCTTCCGGCCTTCGACTTCAACCCGGTTTCGTCTGCCACCAATATATTTTTACATTCCATCTACATTTACAAACTACTTTTTCAATTAGTAATAATTTAAATCAAGTTTCGGTTGCCTGTTCTTACTCGAAATTGCCATCCGCAATATCAAATTGAATGTTTCTAATCATAAATATTCGAATATTAAATAGGAATTATATTATGTTTTACTTTGATTAGTTAATTTCTTTATAAGTAAGTGCTTCTGGTATATCCTCAGAAATATACAACTTAACAAGTTTATGGATTTTATAGTTCCCGTTTTCGACTTACCACTTAATTATTTATTGTTTTTTTTTTAGTTAAATCTCAAGTAGGGGAAGAAAATTGTTTTACATCTATGTATGTTATGGTAAAAAAATCAACATTTTCCGACTAATATACACGAAAACGAAATTGTTATATTGGTTGATGTTATGAATATGAATATGGTTACTTACGACATCATTTTGTTTGCAAATTAACTCCGTTAACCCGCGCTGTTAAACATGAATTTCATTTACGAGTCTGCGGAACTCAAAAAGTAGTGATCATTTCGAAGCAAAAATAAAATACTGTTCATTAAGTGCAGATTCGCATTACGTGCTAGTGGTGTGGACAGTGAAAACATGTTTCTCGTATTATTTTTTATTATTGCCGTACTTTTGTACCTTTACACAACAAGAAACCACGACTATTGGGCTAAGAGGAACGTGAAACATGATAAGCCGTTGCCATTCTTCGGCAACCATCTCCGCAACGTGCTCTTAAAACGGAGCGCCGTTGAGATCGGAGTTGAATATTACAACAAGTACAAAGACGAGAAGATTGTCGGATACTACAGAGGCTGTACGCCGGAACTTATCATCAGGGATCCTGATATAATAAAACAAGTGCTCGCTCAGGATTTTTACCACTTCTACGCTCGAGGTACTAATGTGCTTGGTGAAAAGAACACGCTGCTGTACAACGTGTTCTACGTGAACGGAGACCACTGGCGCCTGCTGCGGCAGCGCTATCCCGCCACGTTCTCCATCAGCAAGCTCAAAGCGATGTTTCCTCTGATTGTCCGCTGTGCTGAAAGACTTCACGAGTTCAGTGAGAGCCTAGTAGAGAGCGGGCAAGAAGTGAGCGCGTGGAACCTCATGGCTCGCTTCACCATGGAGTTCATCGGAACGTGTGGCTTCGGCGTCGAGCTCGACACCATCACCAGCGAGAACGACAGATTCCTTCAAGCTGCAAAGAAGTTCTTCGACAGAACCAATTTGCAGATATTTCTCCTTAACTTCGACGAGGTATGCAATATATCGAAAATTATCCCCGGGTTCTACGCTATCAACAAAGAGTTTGAAAAGGCCGTTATTGATATAACAAAAAGTGTTAGAGAAAAGAGGAACTATAAGCCCAGCGGGCGAAATGATTTTATGGATATTTTACTAGAGATGGAAGCACTGGGAAAACTTCAAATAGATTCATTGTTTGACAAGAATCCTGACGGTACACCGGCTACTGTTGAACTTGAAATGGACATTAAGTGTACTGCGGCGCAAGTGTTCGTGTTCCTGCTGGCAGGATTCGAAACCTCCGCCTTGGTGACCAGCGTCTTGCTGCATCAGCTAGCTCATCATCCGGAAATTCAACGCAATATACAAAAAGAGATTGACACTACTCTATCAAAATATAATAACACCTTGTGTTACGATGCCGTCAGTGAGTTGTCATTGCTGAAAATGAGTTTTAACGAAAGCATGAGGATTGTGCCAGCGGCGGGACTAAATAGACGCACTTGCATGAAGAAGTATACGATACCTGGAACCGACGTGACAATCGACCCTGGAGTGAAGGTTTTAATTCCAACGCTGGCTCTCCACATGGACCCTAAATACTACGATAATCCCAGAGAATTTCGACCTGAAAGATTTGCCCCGGAGGCTTCGAAAGATCGCCATAATTTCGTGTACATGCCTTTTGGAGAAGGTCCAAGGAAATGCCCAGGTACACTTACACACCAATCATTTTTAATATGTGTTTTAATATGGTTTCAAGTGGTTTAATATGAATTTTATACTACAGGGTCGAGTTTAGCGTACTTGCAGTCATTAGCGGGGCTAGCTGAGTTACTTCGGTATTATAACGTGGAACCAACAGCCAACTCTAAAAAAGAGCTTACTTTCAAGCGATCTTCGTACCTAGTGCAGGTCGTCGAGGGAGGCATGCCGATTCGGTTGACGCGGAGAAAAGAAATAAATACTTGAATACAATTGTTTTATTTATTTTATTGTAAATTCATTTTATATATGTATTACATACACAAACTCACGCCTTTTTACCAGAAGGGTTAGGCAGAGGTGTTACCAGGCCACCCACATTTCGCCTTGTATGTTCCGTCCGGCGATGTGATGATAGGGGGCGAGCCTACAGCCATATCGATATATGAGGTCTCGGGTTCGAGTCCCGGGTCCGGCAAAGTGATATTGGATTTTTGTATTTATTATCAGCCCAGAGTCAGAAATTTGTATCTGATATGGCGATAGGCTCGCCCTCTATCACATCGTGGGACGGAACATATAAGGCGAAATGTGGGCGCCCTGGTGTCACCCCTGCCTACCCCTTCGGGGTTAAAAGCGTGAGTTTATGTATGTATGTAATTAAAATGGACAGACAGAGGTGCTACCAGGACACACACATTTCGCCTTGTGTGTTCCGTCCCATGATGTGATAGGGGGCGAACCTATTTCTATTAATTATCAGCCCGAAGTCAGGAATTTGTGACCGATATGATGATAAAGAATAAATACACCCAACAGTCACATTATATATTGTCCTGACCCCGCACTAAGATCGAGTCTTGTGTAGTCGGTAACCAAAACAACGAGAGACTTGTCGCTTTTCGGTCTCACAAATACCCAGACCCGCACCAAATATCTGTGGATTACACAAACTTTGGTCTAGATGTGGGGATTGAACCCGCAGTCCCACTTTCACACCTGGCCACTAACCAACTTCGCCATTGAGGTTGTCATAATAATGACATTTGTAATTTTAAAAAGATTGACTGCTTTTATAATTATACGCCAAGGGTATTAGCTAATCTCTTTGTGTTTAAAACACAATATGTTAATATAACACATAAATTATGCAATAGAGATTATCTTATACACACATAATTTATTATAAACAAAAAGAAATCTGAAGGGTTTATAGTGTCTGAGCAATGTATTTTACAGATACAATCAAAATCTAAATCTGCATAACATTAGGTACTTTTTATATACAACCGTTTTTACTAGTATTCATGAAATAATCTAGCGTTGCTCATTTGTTAAATGCCACAGTTTATAATGGACCCTGATCTCTCTTTAACGGTCTATCCGGCGAATTCACCAATCAAAATAAGTCAAATTTGGGTGTGTCTATTAATCTCTCACGCGATTGGTCTATTTCAGGACCGAGGCTTGGATGCAATCATAATTATTATTGATATTATATAATAATTTATAAAGATAATAACGCCATAAAAATTAAGAAACTTGCCGGATAATTAATTGCACGTATTATTCACAGTTAAATATTTTCTCAATTAATTTCATAAGCCAAATAATCAAGTATTTGTAAGCCATGTAAAATTTTCTTTATTGTGTTAATTAATATAAAGCAATTTCTATTATAACATAGTGATATGTTTATCATTTTGCAATTATCGTTTTTGTTATGTAAAATAATTATGTCTGTTTTTGTAATGGCTCTTATTACACCAGTGAACTAAAAAAAAAATGGACAGACAAAAACAATGTAAAAAGTTACAGTATTCACGTCGGCGTGCCGTAAAGGACAGTTCGTTTATCAAAAATATCGAATGTACAAACATGTTTGTCAATTTGTTTCTGAACTTTTAAAACTACAATATTTTGTTTTTAAAACTATTCTGTTATTTGTCACGCATCGTTAACGCGCTTAATGTTTTTGGTGTTTTAAGCAAAGTAGAATTATTAATATAAATGTTTGCATTACATAATGTAAATTAACACCCGGATAAATTTTATATTATGTGTTTTGTTTTTTGGCAATAGAAATACACAGGGAAATAAGAAAAAGATTATATTTTTCCATTTTGTTTTTATATATTCCATGTCAATTTAGAATTTAACCAATGGATGATATTATTCGTCCATTAATTTGTAACTTCATCTAATTATGCTCAATCTGGACAGGTAATATTTTTTTATTTTACAACAAATATATTTTATTTCTCAAACATCAACTTTTTAAAAATATATGGGAAACGCACAGGGTGTAATTATTTAAATTAGCATCTATAATTAATACTCTACCAAGTTCCCAAATATCTATTAAGGGCATAGAATAAATTTAAATAGTTTTTTATAGACCAACTAATTAATATATTAAGTGCGTGGTGGCCTGTTGGTAACGGACCATAAGCGTTTTCTAACTGCTTTACCGTGGTCGCGGGTTCAAATCCTAGGGCACAACGTTAACTTTTCGAACTCATGTATGTATTGATAGTCAATAACCACGCACTATAATAGTGAAGGAAAACATCGTCAGGAAACCTACATACCATAGCGATTTGTAAGAATTTCTATGGTATGTAAACTTCGCCAACCCGCACTAGACAAGTGTGGTGGACTATATGGCCTAATCACTCTCAATCGATTCCCTCGATTGTAGAGTAGGCCCGTGCCCTGCAGTGGGACGTATATGGGCTGATATAGATAGATAGATAGATAACAATAATTAAACCAATCGTCTTTTTGTTTGTCCCTGCTTACACAACACCCAAAAATACGATTTCCTTCCATTTTCGACCATGTTTTGATATTTCTCTAAATTTGTTTATCAATAGATCTTGACGTCATTTGGATGATGAATTACCTTCTGCTCATATTCTTGATTTTAATTCTAAAACGAGTAAATAAACCAACAAAAATATTGTGGCGTTTCCTCGCATTAAAAGTGTTTATAGCGAGCTTTATTTGTGAAACCGAAAATATTCCGTATTTTCTGATACGAAGAGACTTTGAACTTGTGATCACACAATTTGTTTCACTGCCGCGATCGAACCCGGGTCCTCTCGTTTATGGTGTCTAATCGACTGAGCCTCGGAGGCTGTCGATCTATTATTATTTTAGTAATCCACTTTTATTTAACTGAAAATAACTAATTGGATTTTTCTGAATGATCAGTGATTTATATTCTGCCAGAGTACTCGTATAACACTTAAGTTTGGCAAAGTTTAACGGCCTTATTCATAGACAGTTTTAAAACCTAATTTACTTATCGAATGTTTTGTCCCTTTCGAATGACTTTTGAATTCAGTTTGAGCGAAGAAGACAAAACATTCGATAGCTAAAAGAGGTTTTAAATCCGTCTATGAATAAGGTGGTTAAATATTTATCATTTTTCCCAGGTATCCTGTGGGATCTACATTCCGAGGCACCAACTGCGACGAATGTATCTGCAAGCTAGGAGGAGTAACAAGTTGCAAACCAGTTAAGGAATGCACGTGTGAAAATATCGTAAGTAACATCATTATCAGCAATTTGTATTATTAAATCAATGTATTATATTAATTTATTTAATAACATTTCAATTACCCGCTTAAAGCTTTGTGTAATTATTACTCGTAATAATTACTACTTATAAAGTGATGGTCATCACTCCAGTTCTTACAATACTGTAATATGATTTTATAATGTATTACGCACAGACAGAATAAAACAACATTTGCATGACGAAATATGTTATTGCAGAGTTGTAAGTACAATATGAATATATTTAAATACATACCTGTGGGCTATGGTCTACCAGTTTGTTTATAGAAACAAATCTTGAAACTTTAAAACAAACTTGTTTAAAACTACCGAACCAGATCCAAAAACAATTTACTCAAATTTACTCAAAACATATCTTCCTACTCAATAATCCTGTTCCAATATAAAAAATCCTTATATTTTTAGTTTCCTTTGTTACTTCAATAGATAACCCTTTCCAATTTAAAGGAATGTAACTCGAAATACAACTATGACATCCACAGAACCTGGTACCAAAACTATCTCCTACATCGTGCGAATGCTCCTGCGAGCCATGTCCGCCTGGTACCAAGATCTGCCCGACCAGCAAGCTCTGCCTACCCCTGGAGAAGTGGTGCGACGGTCTACAAGACTGTCCTGATGACGAGAAGGACTGTACAACGACGACCCTTGCTACCGTCACCGAGGCGCCGGTGGTCACCACCCTGGCGCCAACTGTGGCTGCTACCAATCCCACCACTACAAGCACTACCACTCCTACTCCGACAACCACGCTTAAACGTAAGGTTCTTCGTATATTGGTGTTATTTGTCATAAGATATTAAACAAAATGTCTTCAAGTAAATTTTATGTTACTTGTAACAATAGAATAAGGGCAGTAAAAGCTGGATCTTGCTTAACGCCAACAATAAAATTAGTAACGAAATTGCATACTTATAAAAGGTTTTTGAACTTGCTTTAATTAAACAGTGAAAGCAGTAAGAAAATAAGCTTACTTACAACAGGGTATTTTACTTTTACAAATGCACCAACTTAATTTTATTATCATATGAAGTATTGGTGGCCGTAATCTATGTCAAAGTTTTCTTACAAATTAATCCCGTGATTAGCATATCCATTTTACTTCGAACGTTGATCAAAACTTTTATTAATTAATGGTATTTCAGGTAAACACACAAAACGAGTCTTCCAGAAGTTACGCAAAGCCAGCATAATGCATAAAACTAGATTAAACCAAGCGAAATTAAAACAGCATTCGCTGCGGGGCAAAAGTAGCTTTTTTCCAAACATTATTGCATTAGACTTGATGTGTTGATCGAAGTCTGAATGCAAGCATGGCCATTGGCACAATATATCAAGCTACGCCACTGCCTGTTATCGGCTTCATGGCGCTGCGTAATTTATGGAGCTTCCGTTTATAAATCCGCCGATTACACGATTACTATTTGCTTCGTTAAATATTCTTGGGCAACGAAGCGTTTCATTTATATTTTGTTCCAGCAGACAATTCAATCTAAATAACATTATTTTTTAAATAATCGCGTTACTCCAGTATGTTTCAAATAAAAAAATGAATTTAATATATTTTTTACATACGCAATTTTTTTTCGATAATTAACATTATAATAATTATCTTGAGTAACGATACAAATTGTACAAGACTTGTGAAATAATTAAAGAAGGCTGTCTATCAGTCGTGTCATCTCCGGATTTGTCAGTAGAATGCTTAGCCACTTTAGCTACAATTGAATGAACTTTATCCACTCTGGATTGCTTCTACAGCCTCTCAATCTGTAGTATGGGGCGTTGGGGTACCCCTTCTATCCTTATATTACGGTGGTACCCCAACGCACTGTATTGCTTATTAAAAACCTCGATTTGAATTCGACAGCTGAGGAGTGCCCTGTGGTAGAATGTCCTCCTGGATACATGATCAGCTATACCACCAAGTCGGCTCACTCTTGGTCTTCCACGGGTGACCTGCCTCCGCCGAGACCCAGGGTATCGTACCAGAGGTATTACAGAGGATACAAGGGTGGTTATGGAAGAGGAGGCTATGCTAAAGGAGGGTACGCGAAAGGAGGATACTCTAAAGGAGGTACGTCGTTTAGGGCATAAAATTGACACTCACTTATTATAGAATTAGGTACAGAATTTACTGGTTTGGAAAATTGTATGACCCAAGAAGTAAACAAACCGAACTTTAAGATATAATAAGAAAGTATACATCTATATAGCAACATAATGAGTGAAAAAAAACAAGTGCGTCTTAAAAAAGGAGACACATTATTAAACCATCTCATTAATCACTTTATCCATGCGGTCTAAAAACATAATTATATTTTTTAATTAGGTTTCCCACCAGCACCGAAGCCGAACCAAGCCTTCTCCCTGGACAAGCCTGACGTGGACACCAGCGTGCAGGTGGAGAAGAAGGAGTGCGTGCAGTTCCGGTGCATCCCCAAGCTGCCACCATTCACCCCGCCAGGATCTACACCAGCGCCGGTCGTGTGCTCAGTCACTGTGTGCCCGCCAGGCTACACGCTGAAGTTGGAGCGAGTTGCTAGCGGCATCAATAAGTGTCCTCAGTAAGTGTTTTGACGTTTGTTTAGAATATGTTAGTCGAAAAAAAAAATGTATGCATGAACCCTACCTCAAGGTAATGTGCGTGGTGGCCTGTTGGTAACGGACCAGACGCGGCTACCTACATGTTCACAGTGGTCGCGGGTTCAAATCCCAGGGCACACCTCTGACTTTTCGGAGTTATGTGTGTATTGATAGTCAATCACCACGCACTTTAACGGTGAAGGAAAACATCGTGAGGAAACCTGCATACCGTAGCGATTTTAAAGAATTTCTACGGTATGTAAGTCCGCCAACCCGCACTAGGCCAGCGTGGTGGACTATATGGCCTAACCACTCTCAATCGATTTTCTCGATTGTAGAGTAGGCCCATGCCCTGCAGTGGGACGTATATGGGCTGATATATATAAGGTCTATGCACCACCTAAATAACCATGATCACATATTATCAAATGAGCTATTTGAGAGCCAAAGTATAATTTAATCAATTCTGTCTCTCAGGTGATACACAACTATAAAATGACTACTTTTTTTTTATTCTTTTATTTGACTCTCTCTCTCTTTAATACATGGAAAAGTGGACTATATCCATTTAATTAGTATTTGATTAATTTCCTTCAGTATTTCCAAAGACTTGATGACATACAGTGCTCCCTATAATTCAGATTTACAGGAATCACAGCAGAGGTTTTAAAACAGAACTGACTCTACAGTAGTCTGGAGATTATTTAGAGCTTTTTTCTTAAATATTTTGCATCATATAGGTACGAATGTGTCCCGCCGCCGGAGAGACCCGTGTTCTGCAACGTGACGGGCCGCACGTTCAACACGTTCGACGGCAACGAGTACAAGTACGACGTGTGCTTCCACATCCTCGCCAGGGAGAACCGGTTCGATGCCTGGCTGGTCATACGTGAGTGTTTCCTTCATATTTTGATATTATATGGTCGGTGTTCTCTAGTGGAGACCGCGCCTCGGCAAACGTAGTGTAGGACGCCCTCCAGCCAGGTGGAGCGACGATATTCGTGGGGTGGCTGGTAGCGGTTGGCGACGATGGGCTGAAGATCGAGCCCAGTGGCGTGCTATGGGAGAGGCCTATGTCCAGCAGTGGACGCAGAAGGGCTGATGATGATGATGATGATGATGATGATGATGATGGGTCGGATGTAACGTTGTCATTTTGGAATGGCTAGTTTCATTATTTCGTGCAAGAGTATTTTTTTACTACGTTGTATTACTACGCATAGCATGAGAGAAAAACTTTTTCGTCGTTAATGTACACTATCTATATTCTATCTATATTATCGATTACTCATGTCTTGAGTGTGGAATAACTTTGTGAATATATTAAGGAATATCATTTAAATCAATAATTGGTTTATTGATACATTATTTATATTCAAACTATAGAACTAACTACTGCAATATTTTTCATATTTCAATTTTCAGTTCGTAAGAAGTGCGTAGAAAACGGATGCCAGAACGAGTTGATAGTCCTGCAGGACGACCAAATGATACTGGTGAAACCCAGCATGATGATCGAGTACGATAACTACGAGTACACTATCGAGCAGACGCGCAAGATCTGCTTCCAGAAGAACAGCTTCGATGTGGACCGCCTCGGCGACGGTGTCTCCATCAAGTCCAGGAAGTACAACTTCACCGTGCTGTTCACTAAGAGCGGTGATGTCAAGATCGGGGTGAGTGAAGACTAAATTAACTACTAATTCATGCTATTACAATCTTGAGATGGAAAAGCTAGAAAAACTAAGGTTATATCTTTGAGATTGCAGCTTATTATTATTTCACCTTCAGTCTAATCTATACATCACTCCATGAATGTGAATGTCAAAAGAACGTAAAATCCGTCAGTCAGCACTAAGCCGGGGTTACAGACCTGGCTTTATGGTTCAGAGAGTAGGCCAATGACCTACAATAAAGTAGGTACCTAATATTTGGACTGATAATAAAATCCCAATTGAAATGGCGCAGGTGCTGAAAAAATACATGGGAGCAGTAGACGGTATGTGCGGCGCCTTCGACGGTAGCCCTGCGAATGACCGTCGCCTGCCGGACGGCAGGCTGGCCACCAGCATCGACGAGTTCGGTCGCGCGTGGGGCAAGCCCGGCATGCCGGCCGACGCGTGCGCGCCCAAGCTCACGCCGCCCAAGGACCAGGTCGAGACCTGGGACCTGTGCAAGGTTATCACGTGAGTGTTTTGGAGTTCCTGCTGTTTGGTTTCTTTGTGATTTAGGTATTTGGGGGAGGCCTGTGTTCAGCAGTGGACTTCCTTTGGCTGGTGGATTGGATTGGATTAGATTATATATTTGAAGGTTAGAGAAGAAGATTAGAACTAGTTGGGCTTCAACGCTTAATGTAAATTTTTAAAAGTGTTACAATTTCTGATGTTTGACCTAATGTGATTTGTTTAGTGGAGGGTGAAAACAAGATAGTCTCTATGATGAAAATCACTATGATTAGCAAACATTTGTTTGGTTTTAAAGCTCGGTGTAATTATTTGTTTGCTGCTGTGGATACTGTTTCGGGGAGTTGTAGTAAATGAGTGAGCAGGATAAAAAAATACTTTTAGAAACTTCAATAAATAACATTTTTATAGGGTATAACTACGTAGTATTACGAATTCTTAAAGATAATGATAATTTAAGCATGCAAATTTAACGGTCTACTCACCACGAAGTCAAATAATACGTCAGATTCAGCTTTAATCTTTATTTAAACGTTACTATTTAATATATTTATGTAATTTGAAATAATGGCCAATTTACATACTAGACTATATGGAAATTTAATTAATTACTAAGACGATCTGTGGTCTATGTACATAAATGTTAACTTTTAAGATGCATAAATTACAATTGACAAGCTAATAGGTATCGAGTTATATAGACTTTTGATTCAGTAGCAAAAATCTACGAGTCTTTACCAATATACAGAGATGTTGTTGTAGATATACAGGGTGAATTTTTCAAATGGGCGTGGGTGGCAAAATCCGAAACTATAAGGAATATCGAAAAATGCTGAAAGGAGTTACGAGCTCGATTTTGATGAAAACTAAAAATGCATACTTAGTTTTTGATAAATCAATATGCCTAACTAGGAACCGAACTAGATGATTTTGAAAAAAAAAATACATGCTGTATAATAATACAGTGTAATAACACTATTCGATAATGTTGCTAAAAAGGATCAAAGTCTGGGAAGTAATGATATACGTCAAACAAAAGAAAGAGGTCATTTTTACCAAAATCATTGTTTTGCTCCCCAAGGATTCATTATCTTACCAAGGATCCTTGTATGTCTTTTTCTCAAAATCATCGGTTTCGATTCCTAGTGAGGCATATTGTATTATCGAAAATCTAAGCATGCAGTTTTAGTTTTCATCAAAATCGGGCTCGTAACTTTTTTGACGATTTTTCGATATTCCTCATAGATTCTGATTTTGCCATCCACGCCCACTTGAAAAACTTACCCTGTATACGGCAGGTCTATTTTCAGCAATTCATATCCTAGGGCTAAAGTTGATGATCATACTTTTTTTATCCAACAGCGAGGAACCCCTCTCTCAATGCGCGGAAGTACTAAACCTGAACAAATGGCGCCACATCTGCCTGGAGAAAGTCCTGGAGTGCTCGCAGCTGGTGGTCAACGGCTCCAAGAAGTCCAAGGAGGAGTGCCGCTGCCTGTTCCTCGAGCAGATGGTCGCGGAGTGCTTAGCTGCTGACAAGGACCTGGATGTTTCCGCCTGGAGAATCATGATGGATTGCCGTGAGTTTCACTTGTGTTTTTGTTGTTTATTTTATCTTAATATTTGAAAGGACCAATAATTTTATTTAGGTTATTGTTACTTGGATCAATAATTTTACGTTGTATTTATTATCCGGTCTGTTGGAACAAGTATTACTTTCCCGTAATTAATTATTTTTAAGTGATATTATTATTCGGACTATTTTTTAAATGCCTGTCTTCATAGTACTAATTGGCAATGTTTGAGCCAAATGCTCCGCAAGTATGAAATATGATAAAAGAATTAAATGACAGCAGCTCGAGTAGAAATACCTACATAAAAAGTTCAATATCCAACAGCAGCTGACTTGTCATAACAAAGTTAATTATAAACTTCAACTTCAACCAAATGTAGTCCTTACATACATATAAATAGAGTGTATAATCCAGCGGCGGAGTGCGTGGCGCCGCTGGTGCACTACGACTGCTACCGGCGGCGCTGCGAGCCGGCGTGCGCGGCGCTGGGCGCGGGCGCGGCGCGCGCGTGCGCGGCGCAGGACGGCGCGTGCTACCCCGGCTGCTACTGCCCCGACGGCACGCTGCGCCGCGGAGACCAGTGCGTCGTGCCGGCCGACTGTCTCGACTGTGAGTGTACATGCAGCAATCATTTACGGCCTTATTCATACATTTAAACCAATTTTAGTTATCGAATGATTTGTCCCTTTCAAACGACTTTTGAATTCAGTTTGGGCGAACAAGACAAAACATTCGATAGCTAAAATAGGTTTTAAATATGTCTATGTATAAAGCAGTTAGTGTGTTAATACCCCTGCCATGATAAGTCCAAAACCATAGCACACACCTTTCTTAAATTGCGTAACTTTAAAGGTTCAATGTTGAGTGATAATAAACACACAGACACACATAGTCCTGCTCCCAAACTAACTTTTAAGTATTGTGTCGTGGCTATCACAAATTACGAGACACTTTTGGTCTTATAAAACAGACCCCCAAAGTAAATATTTGTGTTTCGCTGTAGCTTCTTATCTCACAAACGACTCCTCAACGAACAGCGCTACGACGGCTGTCAGCTAATCTTATAATTTTATTTGTCTCACCTTTGTTTACATTAAATTCAACTGTCTTACTCCTATCGTCGAAACAAACGGCCAAACGAAAACCTTTTTTATACACATGAATATTTATAATTGACCTACATATGTAACACAATTGTAATATATTTTTCATATTAATCAGGCACGTGTACTGGTGTTGGCACGCCGAGTAAATACGTGACGTTCGAAGGCGATGACCTGCCCTTCATGAGCAACTGCACCTACTTAGCGTCTAGGGACAGAAACGCAACTGGACAACACAAATATGAGGTCTGTAAACATTCATTCGTTCACACAGTCATTCACGCATTATTTTGTCCATTCAATTATTCTTTTGTTTATTCAATCATTCGTTCTTTGTTCAGGCTTCATTCATGTATTCTCTAGATTATGAAAGGAGCCAGTATTTTATAAAGGATTAAAATCTCAACTCAAAGTCTTCCCCACTCTCATCGCATATATTTATTATTTGGGAATCTTCTTGAAGCTTACTCCGACAACTAGGCCGTCCATCTATGCTTAATAAATAATATAATGAATAAATATTTTAATAAATATTTTTGAACACAAGAATTTAGGAACCAAACATGGTAGCTATCATGAAGCCGTCATCATCTGAACTGTAATCCTCTTATGCTTATTTTTAATATTAAATAATTTTGACATCAGGTTTACGCTACAAACGGCCCATGTGAAGACAACCCCGAGGTGGTGTGCACCCAGGCGGTTCACTTGATATACGAGAAGGAAGTCATCCACATCAGCAAGGACGCCGCTACTAAACGAGTGAGTATTACTACCGACATTGTTTCATCTAATTTCTATTTTGTTTCCGTATTTCTTGGTATTTGTTATTATAACAAAACGTACATTATTATTTTTAGTACCTCTTGTGTAGTTTAATAAAACTTTGAATAATATAATCTCTATCGGCAGTGCAACATTTTTTTACGTTGTTTAAAGTATCTAAGAAATTAAGATACCCAATCTTCAAACACTTCAATTCAATCATTTTGCACCATATCACGCTGATCACGACGTGGTAGAAGAAGATACATTAAAAAGTCATCATCATCATCACCATTACCATCACCATCACCATCATCATCAGCCTTTTATTGTCCACTCCTGGACATAGGCCTGACTTATCAACATTGATAAGTCATACCATGTAATATTTATTGCAGTTGGTGACAGTGATCGGAAAGAAGGTAGTGTACAAATACCCCGTGAAGAAGGAGTGGGGCACCATCAGCCTGATCAACGGACAGGACGTCACTGTGAAGATCCAAGACATACACGTCGAGGTTAGTATAACAGCTTGTCTTAAATTTAAACCACAACAGAATCATTGTCGCCATGTAATAATAGCGTTTATGGAGTACGAACCATGAGGCCTTAAGATCCATTTCCAAGTTGAGCACTCCACCGTCGGCATAACAATAGGCACAAAATAACATAATTTATTCATCACTTAAGATATCTATCTTATGAAACGGGTTCGGCAAAACACGGGTGGTATTTTATATAGCCATGAATTTGTGTGTAACATATAAACAGGGATTCATTGTAAAATGCCCTTTCAGTTGACAGTCCTAGAGTCGAAGATGGCGTTCACGGTGCAAGTGCCGTCGTACCTGTACGGCAACCAGACCGAGGGTCTGTGCGGCGTCTGCGCCGGCTACCAGGAGTTCCTCATCACCAGCAACGGAACTGTCACTGATGACTTCCAGGAGGTTAGTGTTTACTAGCATAGTCACAATGACGTCAGAGAATTCGGTAGGAAGAAACACAAAAATCAAAAGATTTATCCAAATAGTTTTTAACAAGATCTTTTCAATATTTGATTAAACTTATACGGCTTGGTAACGTATTAAAATACAATAATAAATAAATACACCCAACAGTCACATACATTGTACCTGTGAAAGAGGAAATAGGATAATCTTAATCCCAAACGTGACCAACTTGCATGTAACCTACAACAAGCGTAACACTATCATGTACTGCATTCGCTATCCGAACAAAATTCAACCACCGATCACTTTTATTTTAGTTATTTCATAATTAACCAACAGATTAAATTGTATCTCTATGTTACAGTACGGCAAGAGTTGGCAAGCATCACCAGCGGCGCTGGAGACGCTAGAAGTACCACCCCAGGAACAATGCACGGAGCCTGAACCACCCCCGGAGTGTGTCCCACCACCACCAGAATCCAACCCCTGCTACAACCTGTACAATGCTGACAGATTTGGACCTGTGAGTTGTCTTAGTATGATTTTGAATAAAAGTCAGGAAAAAAGAAATTGCTTATGAATGTTTTGTGATGACATTTGTTTTGTAAAGGCTTTGAGATATCCAAAGACTCGCTGAACTTCAATGCTTGGTGATATACGTGTAAAAGATCTTGATTTACAATAGTTACTTTTGCAGCTGTAAGACTGGAAAAGTTGTTATTAGAAAGAAATGCGTCAGAAATTTCACTTATATTTAACATTGAATTTCCTTAAAACAAAGGTGCTAAACTTTCTATGAGGAGAAAGCTGTAAGCTGTTGAGCCCTATTCAACACCCATAGATCAAAATTAGTTTGTGGGTATTATTAGCCTTTTAGCGCTGAGCTAGAAGGTTATGCCTGCATATTTTACGACGGAGCCTGGTCCCTAACTGAAGGGTTGCTACCCTGAGTTAACGATAGTCTTAACTGACAACACCAGTACTCTATTCCTTTACCATCATACTAAATAACAAGGTTTACAAGTAGCATCTTCATAGCAATAAGCTTCATAGCATTGAAGCTATAATGATCCGTGGTACCGCAGTGCCACGCGCTCGTGGATCCGTTCCCGTTCGTGGAGTCGTGCGAGGCGGACGCGTGCGCCAACGCCAGCTCGCCGTGCGAGGCGCTCGCGCGGTACGCCGCGCAGTGCGAGGCGCACGGCGTGTGTCTGCCGCACTGGAGGACTGATCTCTGCCCGTACCCTTGGTGAGTCACATACATACTTATAGTGAGACAAACTTTTCTGGCCCGGTGAGAGAGCTGTTATCGCATTTGGTGTTGCCAGTAAAAATAAATTAAGCAACAAAGTGGGTAAATAATTCGTAGAATTAAAAATATTATTCAAAATACTATTATATTATTATGTATATATAGTGAAGTTCCATTAATAATACATTGGCAAGTGATTAATCATAACCTACTTGTTTGAAGTTCGTTAAAAATATGAGAATATGCACACACTACATCATATGTATATGGACTTGACGTTAAACACCTGGCAATTTTAAAGAAAGTACATGGGTATAATGTTGGCGTAATGTCAGCGAATGGCAAGCAGATTGACATTTCAAAATGACGTCGTTAGTTCATCTTTTGGCCACCGGGCCAGTTAAGTTTGTGGTAGTGTAAGTCACACATACACACGAACGCATATAAAATTGAAACACGCACTCACACGCGTATATACGTATATACGCATGCACGTGCGCTTGCAATAACGTACCACGGTATATACACCGTAAATTATTAATGCATAGTTATCGATTTCCATTTGTGTATTCTTGATAAAAAACGAAAGCTCAGTACGGGGCGCACTTGAAATGATCATGTGCCTTTCCCAAGTAAACAAAAACTTTTATTAAACAGCTTAAAAATACAATAATTATGCTGTTCAACCAATGTTGAAACATCAATTATCAATGTGCATCCAAATTTGGTCACGAAAATATTTGATTCTGTTTTCTCTGATCCCTGATAATATTTTCTAAAACTATCTATAAGTGACATAAAGGTATTATTATAATTATTGACTAATTTAGAAAATAGGTTTTTGACAATATTCTGTTTGTGATACAGCGAAGCGCCGCTAGTGTACAGGACGTGCGTGGACTGCGAGAGAACTTGCGAGAACCACGATGAACTTGAGCAGTACCCGGAGAAGTGCACCAACAAACCTGTGGAGGGATGCTTCTGTCCTGAAGGAAAGGTGGGATCTCATATATTATAGTTTAAATTTATACAAATAAACTTTACGAAAACTTGTCGCAAACTCTACGCCAAATTCTAAAGCAATATTTATTAAAATAACTTATCTCTAATCTCATACCAACTGACATAGGGTGGAATATATGTGTTATTATAGAAACGTAAGAAATAAATATTTAGTGCGTTTATATTTTTCAAGGATATTTTTATGATTTTGAATAAAACTATATGTCTATAAATTAATTTCAGGTCCGTCTGAACAACACGTGCATAGAGCCGAGCAAATGTTTCCCGTGCGACGCCAAGAAAGAACATTATGCTGGAGATGTCTGGAAGGTAACGTCAATTGATTATCTACTAACTACTTGGCAGTCTCGCCTAGCAATCACAGCATTATCACACAGGGAAGTTCGAAAATAAAATGGGTTTTGGACTGATCGAAACTCTTCAGCAAAACTGTCGGTTTTCTGTGACCATATTCCAGAATAACTACTCTGCACTCTCATTTTAGTATTAAGATGAAATAAATAAATACACCTAATATTCACATACATAGTCCTGACCTTACACTAAGATAGAGTCGTGTCGTCAGTATCAGAAACTAAAGACTTTTCGGTCTCACCAATACTCGAACCAAATTCCCGTGGAACTCACAAAAAAAGTTTTTTTATTTCCTTGTTTACCTGTGTAAAAGTAACGAATGAGGGCATGGTTTGCAGGAGGACGCGTGCACGCGGTGCTCGTGCAGCAAGGTCCCCGGGGAGCGGGCGGCGCGGGTGTCGTGCACCAGCACGGCGTGCGCGGCGCCGCTGTGCAGCGACGCGCAGGACCTGCTCACCGCGCCGCCCGCGCCCGGCGACTGCTGCCCGGAGTACTTGTGCGGTGAGAATCACCCGATACATATTCACTTTAAACAAAAATGCGATGAAATGTAACACATCTAAAATATACATAATAGATATTCATCTTTTTGTACTATAAAAATACACAAAAAAATAAATGATCTGGTATTATTGGCTTGTATTACAATGAATCACATTTTAATAATTTATTAATTTTTTGACAGTTTTTGACCGTGATTCACACTGATTCGTTTCAAATTATTTCTCTATTATGTATTTACTGTAACTGATAACTGTAAATGCTTAATTTACTTATTTATAATTTGCATACCCAGCTATGTTATACAGAGAAACTTTGTACCTACAGAACATCTGTAATAATGTAACCTATCTTCTGCAAATAAAGAGATTTGATTTGATATAGTATAGGTCCGGCAAACGAGCAAACAGGTCACCTAATTGTAAGTGATCATTGCCACTGATAAAAAAAACCACAACGCTCAGATCATAGATGTGTTGCCGGCCCATGATATCGGGAAGGGAGCGGAAAGGAAAAAGAATAGAAAGGGGAAACGGTACTGGACGTCCAGTAACCTCAGCCACCGAACGAAATGCGACAGCCAAGCTGCCGCTTCACGTCGATCTCCTGTGAGACAATGGTACTGCCCCGGACGAGCCTGCCCATTCATGCTGAGTCACCAGCGTGGCTCTACCACTTCGGAAAATAATTGACATAAATAATCGAAAACTCTCAAGATGCTAATAATAATGATACCCTACAGCGCCCAAGAAACAAGCGAACTGCACGGAAGCGAAGAAGATGGTGTGCGGCTACGCTCAGGTGCTCAAACAGAAGACATTACCCAACGGATGCAAGGAGTACGCTTGCGGTGAGTCATATTACTATTATAAAGTCTCTCGTAGCTTCTGACACCCACGACACAAGACTCGATCTTAGTGTGGGGTCAGGACTATGTGACTGTTGGGTGTATTTATTAAATAAAAAAAAAAATACTTTCCCCTATACTATAATATGTAAGCGAAAAATGCTTGTAACAACAAAGAGTGGAGACGTGCTGCTCTATCTCATTCTGCCTCTGTCAATCCAAGTACGATTTATTCAGGACTATTTGTGGTCATCATAGGAACAGACTTACCTCTCACTACTTGGAATAGAAATAACCTTGGTGAAATAAGACAGCCAATCGCCATCCTGAGCCAGAAATTCCAATCTGGAAAAACTGTTATAATACTTTGCAAACTAAAAATCTAATCCAAGCAAATCAAACCCAAATTAATCTGGGCTACTCCTATACCTCTTGACCTAAGAAGTAGAAGAAGTAGATTAGTAAGATAACCTAGTTTAAATATACTCTGCCCCCACCAGAATGCAAGCCAGCAAGCGAGTGCGACCCCATCCCCACGGAGAACGAGGTGGAGATCCTGGAGCCGGGCATGGAGCGCCTGGTGGATGACACAGGGTGCTGCCCGCGCGTGGACTTCGTCTGCCGCGTGGACACCTGCCCCCCACCCCCCACCTGCCCACAGTTCAACAACCTCAAGACCGAGAATATCAGTGGGAAGTGCTGCCCGGAGTACTCTTGTGGTAAGGACAACTTAAAAGTACCCTAGAAAATAAATTTTACTACATTTATATATTTATGTTAGTTCTATTAACTACGATCGATAAACATACACACGGAAAATACCAATTATAGGAAGTCCTAAAATGTAATAGAAACGCACGGTATATTTCAAAGACACATTTTCATCGTAAAGTACTAGTAGGTCATCCATTACCACATCACTCAATTGTTTATCTATTCGAAAAAGTCGCTATACAAATCATTGAAAGAACTGTGTTCAGCAATGGACTTCCTGAGGTTGAAAATGATGATGAATTTGAACTACTACTAAATAATAAAAAAATAATAAAAAAATATTTTTATTATTCATAGAATTGCCTAAGGACAAATGCGTGGTGACGTTGGAATGGGAATCCTCCTCGAAGGGTGGCGAGAAGGCGAGGAAGACACCGCAAGTCGTTTTGAAAGACGTAAGTAATTCACCTTCGATATTAATCTGGTTATCAGTGATAGCATTATCAGTGATAGCAAATAGCATAGTTTCACAATATTAAAATAATAATGTGGTTCCGATAACTTAGTTTATAGATAGTTTATTGAGATGTCATAATGAAGGTATCAACTCTAGTGTCATTGACGAGATTATGATAATATAATAATAGCTACCAAATTACAACGTCACCATAATACCTTTATCACCAATCCACTTAACCTCAATAAACCTAATAATGTCCTCCAGCTGGACGCGGTGTGGGCGGACGGTCCGTGTCGCTCGTGCTCGTGCGCGCGCGGCCCCGCGGGCGCCGCCCCCGCGCCGCGCTGCGCGCTCACCGAGTGCGCCGCCGTGCTCAGCACCGAGCAGTTCGTGCTGGAGCCCCGGCCTGTGCCCTTCGCGTGCTGCCCGCAGCCTGCCTTCGTCGCGTGCAGGGACGGAGATAACATCTACAAGGTAAGGTCCCAAAACTTTTTAGTGAACATAGGTCTGACAGAAGCAAAGGGCTCTCCTGATGGTTAAATGATAATCGCCTTTGAAATATTGAGTATTGGGTGCCTTCCTCTCCCAATCGAGCCGGCTCAATCTTACGTCAGTCCAAAGTAACAACGACATGGCTCTATCACTTTTCATTGTGTTTCAAGAAACATAAAACTATATGCCTATTGTATATATTCAAATTTCAAATATACTGTAACGATTTGTTAATATCTACTCACAAAATCTTTGCTCTAAAAATAAATGAAGTAAATGAACTTCCAATTGATGCAGGTCGGCGAGAACTGGACTTCACCCACCAACCCTTGCGAGAAGTACCAATGCGTGCAAGCTGACGAAGGCAAACTGGAGAAGGTCACCACCGTGCAACACTGCGATGATGAATGCCAGCCAGTGAGTTATCTACACGTGCTATTAATATTTTATTTAAAAAAACATGTTTACAAATTACGAAAAAAATTAATATTTAAAATATCCGGCTCGAAGGACCGAAAGTAAAAATAACGAATATTGATAAACTAATTACCTCATTGATTTAGTAGCAGCATAATACAAAGGCTACGAACATTTAATTGTTAGATTCCAGTCGCGTTTTTTATTTTGCCAGAATTGGAAATAATACTCTAAAGTCTAAGGGATAAGTAATAAGTTCGCCCTCTATCACTTCTTACGAGAAAGTGAGTCTAGTAGGCTGCCAGTGGCACCCCTGTCTACCCCTTAGGAGATACAAGCGTGAGTTGATATGTTCCAGGGATGGAAGTACTTCCCGGTGGATCCCAAGAGTGGCGAGTGTTGCGGCAAGTGCAAGCCAGTGGCGTGTGTGGTGGACGGAGAGGAGCGCCCCATCGGAGACAAGTGGACCTCCAGCGACTACTGCGCCAACTACACCTGCGTCAACTTGAACGGAACGGTCAGTGGAATCACAACGAATTGTTGTATTAAAAGCACGTCTAATTAATTATTAATTTTCCGCCTTAGATTCCAGAGTAAAACATTAAACATTAACATAAACTTTATCTCAATTCCTCAGCTTAGTTATAATTTAGACTGCAGTGAAAATTATATTAGCAAAAAGTAAAGTGCGATACCCAAAGCAGCTGGCATTTCATTAAAGGGCCCTCTTAGACGTTTAGAGTTTTTTTTTTCTTCCCGTAAATATGTAATACACTAATTAACAATGGTTTTCTGTGACCAGCTGAGAAGGTCCATATGTCTGGTAATCATAATACGGCAATACCAAAATCAACGGTCATTTATTTTATTTCTATTAAACCATATCTATTTATATTCATAATAAGTTCATCTCCACAGCTACAAGTGCAAAGCTCCAACGAGACTTGTCCAGAGGTACCTTCCAACCTGAAGAAGCAGTTCGTCATCGAAACGGAGAAGGTGGAGGGTAAATGCTGTCCCAAATATGAACCGGTGGCGTGCCGCGTCGGAGACAAGGTGTACCAGGTGAGTGCATATTGAAATAGCGCCATCTAGTTGTAATCTGATGAGTTAGGTGTTTCTTAAACGTTATACAAAATTTTAGAGAGATGGGGACTGAATGGGGTATTTTACTATAAGAAAGAAAAAATCTAAAAACTATAAATGTATATAGTAGAGCATTAAGCAATAAGTATATGTTAATTTCAGTTTTTATTTCCAAGGAATAAATTTTATAATTCGTTTTGAAAATTTAATTTTTTTTATCTGTCCTAAAAAGATGTGAAACGGCTGCCGCCATGATGGATAACGATTCTACGTCATTCCGCGAGTAGAATACCCCCTCCGGTGTCCAAGAGCTCATACTAACACAGGTTGTTTACTGGTTGAGTGACGTATCATTTTAAAGGAACATGGCGCCTAGCGTTTTCACATATTTGCGCGCATAAATTTAAATTTTAAATGGATTTTTATTGGACTTGCCGAGCGAATAAAAATTTTATATTTTGTTAAATAGTTTGTCTTAATCTTAGGAACAACTTAAAAGACTTTTTGAAAATGGGTAGAATACCCCATTAAGATACAATTTTCGATGGTACGATTTCTTTTCTAACTCTACTTATCTTGGTCGTACTGCTGGAAAATAAATTGGTGCGTTTAATGTGCTAAAAAATCTTTTAGTCGATACCATTATTCATTTTAGTTTTAATGATTTTCAGTATTCATGAGGGTATTTGTGATAAATTCTGATTATCAAGAGTAAGAAAACGTAAAATAGTTGTTTTCAAAATTCCATAAACAGTAAGTATTTGTAAGACTAAAAAGTCGCTCGTTGTTTCTGATACGCATTACACAAGATTTTTATGTTAGGGTCCCCACCTTAATCAAAAGAATCGGAGCTATTTATGTGAGTGTTTGGTGTATTTATTGATTGTTATTGTATGCAGGTGGGTGAGAACTGGACGGAGCCGAACGCTCCGTGCGAGCAGTACTCGTGCGTGCGCGGAGACGACAACAAGCTGGAGAGACTCACCACCGTACAACACTGCGATACTAGCTGCCAACTGGTAAGTTGCTGTTACTAACTTTTTGTATATTTAAGTTATTTAAATGCGTTTCTTTATGGCTTGCCTGTTAAGAAACTGAAAAGCCTCTAGAAAGTTTCTGATGTCAACAACTAAATATTGTGATTTAGACTCAGAACTATGTATCTGACTCCAAGCCACATCTTGATTATTCCGTTAGCATATAGGGTGTCATAGACCACAAACCGAGACATGTTGATTTCAAATTCCATTTTGGACAATCTACTTTTTGCATTACAGTCCGAAATCTCATATAAAATGCTCAGGAAGGTTTGTATCGATCATGGCAATAAGCTCACCACTTATCACATTTGGGACGAATGTACGCTCAACAAAGGTGGTAATTGCTAGAAGTTAATTACCTCTGGTGGCCAGACGACCTGGTGAAGGTTGCGGGACGTCGTTGGATGCAGCCTGCCTCCGACAGGTCACTTTGGAAATCATTGGGGGAGGCTTATATTCAGCAGTGAACTTCCTTTGGCTGATGGATGGATGGAATTACTTCTGCCTATATTTTGTTAGATATACCTGAGCTCATAGGTATTGTATGGTAATATATTTTCCTCTGTGCAGGGTTGGGAGTACGTGCCGGGCGTGGCGGCGCTGGGCGAGTGTTGCGGGCGCTGCCGGGCGGTGGCGTGCGCCGTGGAGGGACAGGAGCGCCGCGTGGGCGAGGTGTGGCGCTCCCCGGACTACTGCACCAACTACACCTGCGTCGACGTCAACGGCACCGTCAGTATTACTAACACACTACTCAAATATGCTCAGTACATTTTGACGGGGAAACTATGGCAATATTTCCATGCTCCGCTTCTATTGGGCATAGCGCGATGTTAGCGTTCAGCTTTATTTATCAATATAGATTATTATAATAAAATAAGCCTGAAGATTATGTCAGACAGCCTCCGTGGCGCAGTTGGTTAGACGCCGCCTGTGAAACGTGAGGGCGCGGGTTCGATCCCCGCACCGAAACAAATATTTGTGTGATCCACAGGTATTTGTTTCGGGTCTGGGTGTTTGTGAGACCGAAAAGTCTCTCGTAGTTCCTGATACCCACGACACAAGACTCGATCTTAGTGTGGGGTCAGGACTATGTATGTGACTGTTGGGTGTATTTATTATTTATTTAATTATATCGTCAATTTTCTTAAAGTAGACCCGGTTGAAATGTTTCACAAAGGAATTATGGCGCTTTCCACAGTTTAAAAAAGTATCAAAAAAAGTGGAAGTATAACAGTGTGCAGTAAACCGCCCTCGAACCGACCATTTAGTATTCAGCGTTCCGGCAGGTTGTCGAAGATAGCCGGATAAATTGTTTATCCGATTAACAGATTTTATTAAAAAACGCGTCGTGTTTGTTATCATCGATAAATATACAAATACAGATCGATGACGTAATATATAGTAGTTTTATCTCCTCGAACCTATAATTATTTTTCAAGTTAAATCCCGCTAAACAATTAAACAATGATTTACAGTTTGAAACTATTTATTTTCGTCAACAGATTCAAGTGCAAAGTTCGGACGAGACGTGTCCCGAAGTCTCGGAGGCTGTGAGGAAGCAGTTCGTGCTGAAGGAAGAGAAGGTTCCGGGCAAGTGCTGTCCTACTGAAGAGCCGGTGGCGTGTCGCGTCGGCAACAAGATCTACCAGGTACGTTATTTTACCAATTTTCGCTATAAATATTATAGTCACAGAATATTTGTATTTACCCGGGTAATACCTGTACGTGGTGGAAAAACATAGTGATACATACAAGTGAGTTGGGTTGCGGGTATAGTCCCAGGTATTGCAGGAAGCTAGTATTATAAAGAATAGCAATATAACTTGCAGATGTTGGCTACTGCTAGTCTAGGCGGGCCTTATGCAAAGATCCGTGGAAAGTTTAATTGCTATTGGACATAAGTAGGACAAATGATCTTGAGGCTCCAGGAAGGTGCTATATGTAAGCTGTTTTGGAAATTAAGGTGTAACATATAAGTTATATTTTCGGATTACCTATACCTGAAGATGACTCTCGAATGATTTACTATCTATATTTTTAGTAGCGTAGGCCTAAACGAGAGGCCACGGTTTCGATCCCCGCACCAAGAGAAATGTTTGTGCGGCCCATAAATATTTATCTTGGTTCTGGGTGTTTGTGGGACCGAAAAGTCTCTTGTAGTTTTGATACCTGCGACACAAGACTTAATTGATCTTAATGTGTGGTCAGAGCGTATGTGACTGCTGGGTGTATTTATTAATTTATTATTTTTCTCCATAGGAGGGTCAAACGTGGCCGTCCTCAGACCCGTGCAAGAACATATCGTGCGTGCGCGACGCGAGCGGCGCGTTGTCTCAGTCGGAGGCGGTGCAGGCGTGCGAGCGCGAGTGTCGGGCTGGCTGGACGTACACGCAGCCCCCGCCCGGGGTGTGCTGCGGACACTGCGTGCAGAGCGCCTGCGTGCTGCCCGACAGGCTGGAGAAACCTGGTCTGTATCTATCTATGAGGGAATAAGAGACTCAGTCATGATTATAAACTAGATCGCTCTCAAATTCGACATTGCCATTTAGTGTCAGTTCTAAGTAATATGCACTTTGATACTTTCGTCAAAATAAATAACCAGAAGTCGAAATTGTGGAATGTTTTTGTATTTTTTTTTAAAAGAATTAAGCCTTTTTAATACTAAACGGCATAAAAACAGAAAAAATATAATTAACTCTAAGAATTAATTAATATTGTATTTACCCGAACAAATTGGCTTATTTATGCTGTACTCTGAGTGGTCACAACGACCTCTATAGACCTCACTCCGTGCCATAAACCACCAGAATCAGACGACCAACTCGTGCCACCGCCTCATTTTTCGAAGAAAACTAATTCCAACATTTCTACTTAACACAACCATCATATTACTAATGGCTCTTATTCTTCATCAGGATCGACCTGGACCTCAGAAGACAACTGCACAACATTCATGTGCAACCAGGTCGGGGAGGAGGTGTACATCTCCTCTGCCACTGACCTCTGTCCCGACGTGTCGCACTGCAAGCCCGAGGACATCGTGAAGGAGAACTGCTGCCAGGTCTGCCGGGAGAAACCGCAGGCGCTCAGTGAGTACCTAGTATATGTACTACTCAAAAGAGCTTGGATCTTGGTGTGGGACTTTATCTATATGAGGAAATTTTCAATCTTTGATAGGTTTGAGAATCTGTTGTAATGTAACAATTTTAATTGCTTACAAAATTGATCTATTTGAAACAACCATGAGTTGTCAGGAACTGGAAATTATCCCCGGCATGAGGAAATGCTTGTCCTATGTACCATATTGGAACTGCAATATATTTGGTAATTTGTGGGTGGCACAAGAGTGGCACTTCTGCCTACCCCATTGGAGATAAAATGCACACATACATAAACTCACGCCTTTATGCCAGAAGGGGTAGGCAGAGGTGCAACCAGGACAACCACGTTTCGCCTTGTATTTTCCGTCCCACTATGTGATAGGAGGCGAGCCTACCGCCATATCGGGCACAAATTCCTGTCTTCGAGCTAATATGAATAGAAAACTCCAATATCACTTTGCCCGACCCGGGACTCGAACCCGAGACCTCAGCTTTGCAATCATAACGTAGTACAATTACAACCACGCCACCGTGGCAGTTTTATGGAGATAAAATGATTTTTGGAAATTCTTCTGCAAACCCTACTTTTCAGTTTTCAAAAAATCCATATCAAAAATCTTATAATTAAAACTGTTTTTAACGTCAATCGTCCTTATTAATTTATCTATATGACTTCTAGTTCTAATATGGTTATTTTTACAGGTAAATGCGTAGCGGAGGCGATCAGCAAGCCGCAGACGGTGGGTCTGTTCCGCGTGCACATGGGCGAGCACGGGCTGTGCGTCAACAAGTTCCCCGTCAAAGGGTTCGCGGAGTGCAGGGGCAGCTGCGACTCCGGCACCCTTTATAACAACCGTGAGTTATGAAGTGGACAATAATTTATTTCCAACTCCTCGTATTAATTTAACTTTTTGATTGATTTCGTTGCGGGTTAAAGACAAGTTAGACATTCCCGGAGACGCGCTGAGCTTCAATGCTCAGTGTCATTAAAATGCGTGCCACTGTTGATCCTGGCTTACAGGAGTTGCAGTGGCGGGTGTGAGGGCGGGACAGTCTCCAACCGTGAGTTATTCAACACGTCGCTGTAACACGGACACGAACACGCACGCATACGTTAGTTTTCGGCCGCAACGCGTGTGCGGTTATCGCGCGATCGGCGTGTCTATCCCATTGACCCTAGTCGCAATGGTAGATAGTTACATAGTTATAAAAATAATAATTAACTCTTTATTTAAACATCATACAGTAAACAAAATAAAATTTAAGTAAAAACATAAAATTTAAAGTATATACTATGTATTAGCGCTGCGGTCAATATTATAAAAGAAAAATAGACAACATTTCGACTTCACTGTTACAGCAGTACTCATTATAAGTTCCAAGATGTTACTATTTCTATTTATTCACGAATACATTGCTCACACACGAAGTTACGACCAACTTAGAGAACCTTGCAGGCAAACAACAACGAATTAACCGTTTATTAACAACGCCATCTATCCCTACCTGCTGGAACTACTTCAACTTATTGTTGGACCTACTTCAACTATTTATTTCACAGAAACCGGTCGCCACGACACTCTGTGCGAGTGTTGCCAAGCCGAGCAGTTCAGCCCGCTGCTCATCGAGCTGCAGTGTGACGATGGATCCACGCAGGCGCATCGCGTAGCTTCACCCACCAAGTGTAACTGCGCTGCTTGTGGACCCACTGTTTCTAAGTGGCATGGGACTAAATCTGGTGAGTGTTTTTAAGTATTTGTAGCCCTCTTAATCGTACTCACGATTGTAAAGTAGCCCCGTGCCCTGTGCCCCTAGCCGGAACATTTTGAAGTATCGTATAGTAATTCTCGTATAGTAAACGTTTCCCGCTGTGAAATTTTAGTTCCAAATACGCTCACAATAGCGCTGTTTAAATTCCCATACAAAATTTTACTATTACTATTCTATTACGATACTGCAAAATGTTCCGGCTAGGGGCACAGGAAGTACTTTGTAATGTCCTTTTGCTATTTTTGCATGGAGGCCTCTGTTGATCAATTTTGTTGTCAATCTTTACCATAAATCATAAATACTTGCAGTATAAAGTTGGTAATTTGCAATTTGATTTTACCACAAATATTTTACCTTCAATCCGAAGTATAAACCAACAACTTTGTTCTTTTTTATGTAATACTAAAATGGTTCTTTTTATCAGGCTACTCCGGTACGAAGACTCCAAAGAGGCCAGTACAGCCGGTTCCAGACCGAGAAGATGAAGAGTACGCCATCCCCTCCATCTACAGCCGCTTCGGAGGCGGCGAAGAGAAACCACAGCTTTAAGCGAAATTAGAATATCCAGTGCCACAGTGATGAAATCACTGAGCCAAAGTAATTTAATACTCATGTAGGTGTATCAATAATATAAATCAATAAAACAAATGTGCAGATCACATTTATATATTTTTGTAAATAAATCTTACAGCATCAATTAAATGCATTTTCATTTTCTGTTGAATTGTGATTTACCGGGAGCGAGAATAAACGAAAGACCTACTCTCGCAGGAGGACGCACTTCACGCCTCTCGCAGATTTAAGTCCAACAGTCTGTCTGTCGTTTAATTTTACACCTGTACAAAGTCAGATGTCGGTAACATCCAACACCATTCGTAATATAGACAATAATCAAAGAACATCCCATAACTTTAAATTCCCAGAACAAAGAAAATATGTGAAAAATATATAATTAAGTCATAAATATTGATTAGGCTTCATTCCGATGTAAATTCACACATTAATTTGAGAACATTTAAAAATGATTATGACGTTTTTAAAACGTATATATAAAAAGAACTTTTAAATAAAACAAAAACAACCATAATTTAACATTAATGGATACAAAACAATCCTTAAACCGAGTGAAACATTTTAACTTGAAACAAATAGAAATGCTTATTTATATGAGAGGAAGGATGCAACCATTTTTTTACAAATACATTACATCATATCTTATTATTTGACTTATATTATAAATAAAAATAGACCGTTTTAATATATCTGGTGCTTTAAATTAGCACCATTTCACTGGATTCTGTATACGTATAATAAAAGTGTGATATATAAAACATATTTCAAAATTATTTTCTCCATGTCATCTGTACAAAATCGCCGAATTTAGACCAACATACGTATCGAAATAATTTACATTTATAGGTTAACATACTTAACTTGACTTCTTATAGTACATATTACATACACAAAAAAAAATGTAGTCAAATTGGAAGCATATAAAAGTGTAATAATCGATTGATATAGTATGAAAAAAGAATTGTTTTACGTAACACAGGAAGAGGTAGAATAAATGGATGTGTCTTGAAAATAGGATAAATTCACCAAAATTAGTTCATATTTTCTTAAGATGCTTTAAAAATGTTTTGTTAGATCGACAGGTCATTCATGTTACAAAATATATGTAAGTAAGCGATGAGTCCCATCGCATAAATATCTGTCTTTTTGGAGTTTTAGGGGTGAAAGAAATCATAATGGAAAAAATACATACATCAAAGGGTTCTACAAGGTTTTCAAGTTGTGAAGTGTACAAACTTTCAATAGGCCAACGTAATAGACACTTTATAATAAAAAACACATAAAACATTTTAAGGACTGATATTTACATTTTCAAGTTTGTGTAGTTGGGCATAATTATAGTTCATGTTTTAATTCTCTTAATGATTGTTGTACAAAACAATGACAATATTGGCCGTCAAAAATCTGCAAATATTTTCCGCTCGCACCAGACACAGGAAAGCGTGGCAAAAAGTATCAAAACACCACATACTGTACAAAATCGCAATAGTTCTTAACACAGACATAAATCTAAATAAATGGCGTAAGAACATACGCTTCACGCGTCAAAACTAAGCTTTATTTACTTATTTCAACTAGTATTTAGTTGCGCTCCAGGTTTTATGCTTTGTTTATTTGATTGCAATATAATTCAGGTTTTTAAAACATTGGTATACTTTAATACGGTTTCGCGCAAACAAAATCTCATTACTAAACCATTGTGATGCCACAGTAGATAAAAATGAACATTTATTTAAATTTATGCCTGTGGTTCTTAATTTAATTGCAAAGGTTTTATATGAACAATTAGGTCATGTTTAAATTCGTTTGTCATAATGCTCTGAACATTTGATATAGTTAGGACTCTCCGTTCTCAATGCTTTCTGCATCGTTGTCGCTTTGTTGTTTCTCAGATTCCTTCTGTTGTTCTTCTTCTTCTTTCTGTTTCTGTTTTTTCACCATGTCTGATAGATATTTACACCTCTGCATGCATTCCTCCTGTAACCATGGAAAATTAAATTTACATACACATTACATCTGTATCCACAAAGAAATCTACTGGTGGTAGGTCTCTCATATGTGAGAGGCCGCCTGGGTGGGTACCACCGCAATGTCTATTTCTCCCGCCAAACAGCAGTGTAAATGCGCTGTTGTGTTCCGGTTTGAAGGACATTGTAGCCAGAGTAACTACTGGACATATTGAGACTTAACATCTTATGTCTCAGGATGGCGAGCGCAGTGGAATTCCAAGCATTGCCTTGTAATTCATGGTGTTGTTTGGTTTTGCTACTGTCCATGAGCGGTCGTATCGCTTACCATCAGGCGAAGGGCATGCTCGTCTCGCCATTCATTGCAATAAAAAAAAAAAAAAAAAAAAAAAGAAAACGAAAGAGACCTCAACTCTTAATTTTCTAGACAACAGATCTGAACAGATCTAGAGAAATCTGGGTTTTAGAATTATAAGCGAATAAATGGATAAACAGAATATATTGTGTTTAAAATTCAATTATAGTTGGATTAGCTTATTTTGGTGTGTTAAGTAAGTAATATACTTCAGTTTTTTTACAAGTTTATATGTATATACGGAGCGATACATACTTTAGATAAGTATAATTGAGGATACTATTCCAGTACTAAAAATTGCAAAGTAAAGTAACGCATACATACAGTTGATTTTAAATTTTATTACAACATTTAATGAGCCGAATCATTGAGTTACGTGAATTACAATAAATTACGTAATCATAGTGTAACAAACCGATCAACCGCGTAGAATCAGTCTCGCTTTCATTTCTGCCCTACTTACTGACAGAATTGTATAAAATTCTAACATTGGAAGACAGTAAGTTTATCCTATCAAATTTAGGACAACAAATATACAATCTTAACTATAATAATGAGGAAGGATTTGATTGTTTGTTTCCATTGAACAGGCTTCGAAGCTACTGAACCGAGAAAAAAAAATTCACTATTGGGAAGCTACACTATCTCCAAGTGACATAGGCTATTATATTCTCAAAAAAATTAGGGAACCTTACTTAAACTCCAATAATGTACACCGAAAGTGTAAAAAAATGACCTAATATATTCTTTACATCGCGTTTGTTGCGAAACCTATAATATGTTGTTGATGTGGACTGGACTCAAAAACTATCTGCACCCGGGCGAAGCCGGGCCGAGCCAATAGTTTATAAATATATTAAATTATATGTTTATAAATATATTAAATTGAAATATCAAACCTTACAAACTTCAATGAAACTCGTAATAATATTACCTTCCAACAAATCTATGAAAATTCTTGGGGCAGCAGTGGACTCGCTGTGAAGAGAGAGAAAGAGATAAACAAAGGCACATTACCTTGGTCTTCCCGGGCACGGAGTTGGCGATCTTCTGCCAGCGGTCGCCGGCGCCGCCTTTGGGATACTTCGCCAGCGCGGACTCCAGAGCCTTCTGCTGGCTCTGAGACCACACGCCAGCGGGGCTGATCTCTTCTGTTTTCCTCGTCTTCACCTGGAGCCCAATTTTATTATTTAAGCAAATATATATAAATAAATACAGATAACAGTCACATACATAGTCCTGACCCCACACTAAGATCGAGTCTCGTGTCATGGGTATCAGGAACTACGAGAGACTTTTCAGTCTCACACACACCCAGACCCGAAACAAATACTTGTAGTTCACACAAACATTTGTCTCGGTGCGGGGATCGAAATATGAGACATAACATGCGATGTTTCAGATGACGTCATGAATAGGGCGAAGTGGAACAACCCTGACCCCACCACCTTGTGGAATTAATAGTCGAGAAGAGAGATAAATAAGTATTTTTTAAGTGCTATTACTAGCAAGAATTCGCCCATATTCTCTGTAATTGTTACTTTTTTGTTGAACATAGTACAAATTGTAATATTGGCCTTATATATGTTATCCTATTTCTACTTAAAACCCTAAATTTAAATCGAGTTCCTACCTTCTTAGGTGGTTCGACGACGGCGGGTTCGTCGGGCTCCTGGCCGGGTATCTTGTAGCAGTTGTCCTTGAGCTTGGCGGCCATGTGCGTGACCTCGGCCACGGGGCGGCACATGGCGGCGGCGATGCGCTCCCAGCGGTCCGCGCTGCCGCCCGGGTGCTTGTTCACCAGCCGCACTAGTTCTAGCAGGTCGTCATCCGTCCACAGACCTCCTGATATTACTTGCGGGGCCTGCTGATAACAAATTACTAATAATTTATAAATACACCCAATAGTCACATACATAATCCTGACCCACACTAAGATCAAGTCTCGTGTCGTGGGTATCAGAAACTACGAGAGACTTTTCGGCCTCACAAATACCCGTGGTTCACACAAATATTTGTTTCGGTGCGGGGATTGAACCCGCAGCCTATCGGTTCACAGCCGGCGTCTAACAAACTGCGCCACGGAGGCTTTCAGAATTTAAATTAACTTGTATGAGGATTTATGAAAATATAAGTATCCGCTTTGGAACATGTTAAAAATGCGGCAAAGACGAATAGTGCGAGGCGGAAATGTGTAGAAATCGACTAATCATATTGAATATTTTAATTATGAAATATAAATCTATGTGTTCCACTCCGCTTAATTCCATTATAGAGCCTTAAACTTACAGTTGTAAATAAGAAACGGCGCAGGAAAGTCTTAACAACAAGTCTTTTTTTTCATTACACTTTTGCCCAATAAACCTTCCACTTCTCTCTTCTATTCTGGTGCCTGTGGTCTTTAAATGAGGTGTTGACAAACATAAAGCATTAAAAACGGCATACCTCTTACCGAGTATAGATTGTGAGTGTGGAGTATATGTATACAATATAGACAAATAAAGACTATATTGTTATATACAAACATATTGTTTAATAATATGCATTCATAAATTATCATCAGAAGTCACGAACTTGAAACCTACGTGACGTACATTTGTTTTAAGACAATGATGATGATGATGATAAGATGATGATGTTTGTCGTTTAGTATAATACTGAATACGTTAACTACAACCCGTATTGGTAGATAAACTTAATATTATACTATGTTTTATGAATGAACAAAAACTTTATAACTGCAAAACATACTAAGTGAAATATAAACATTGATGTACGTATTTTTTTATCTACAAAAATCTTTTTATGTTTTCTTACACTATGCAGTTTTTTTTTCTTTACCTGTTCTAGCTTAGAAGGACCATCCGCCAAAAGTCGCGGAATACCATTGAATGCACATTACCTTTCTACATAATATATTTGTGGAAATAATTGAAGAAAGCCAGTTTTCTGTTTATCCAACTACATCTTATGAGCTACAGTACTGACCGGCGCAGCCTGCTGGCCAGCACTTGGCGCGGGTTCGTCGGCAGGGTCGAGCAGGCAGTGGTCGCGCGCGGGCGGCACCCAGCCGCGCCGCTTGCGCACGCCGCTCGCGCGCGCCGCCGCCGCCTCGCGCTCCGCACGCACACGCTCCTCCTCCTCTCTGGAGGGGTACTGGCCTTTTAGTTATTGTGTTTGGTGGTGGACAAGGCTGTATAGCCAAGTGAAATAGGTAGGGAGTTGATACGCGATACTGGCCTATTGTAGAAGTTCGACATAAGAAATTCTTAAATATGATTGATTCCTAATGATTCCCTTAAAATTTGAAAGATTTTATCAAATTAATATATTTCTAAATAAAAAGCCTTAAATTCCTTACCTTAAATAAGGTCTTTGACTGCGAATTTAAAAGCAAATATCATGAACGAACGTCGAGATTCTTAGAAAATTTAAACAAAATACTAACTAAAATTAACGCTCTTCTCTATTTGTAGAAATAACAGAACATTGGCTAATCAATAAAAAAGACCTGGCAACATTTGGATCTCTAAAAAAGCTTCATTGTACATAGAAACATAAATATTAAACACAATAATTGAACTGATTTTATTAAAATTCGCTTATCTTATCGTAATTTCTGTAACGAGTGGATTAATATTTATCATTAAAATTATCCCTACTTTAGCAAAACCGCGACATGGCGCTCGCAACTAATCAATGAAAAATTATGATGTTGCATTTCACTCCACAATTATACCTATTTTAGACTTTAGGGGAAACAAAGTTTTAGTAAAAACTATAAAAATAAACGGGTAAAATAAACTGTTATCAGTTCTAAATGTTATCCACGAAATTGAATTTTTTACCCAAAATTTCCTTAACCCATTTGAATATCGCTTCAATGCTACAAACTAGCAAATAAGTTCCTTATCGAAACTCATAAACACATAATTTAAAGTCTAAATATATTCAATACATTCTACAATTTTTTTCTCACTTACCGCTTTTTCTGTCTCTTCTCTTCTTCCTCCTTCTCCTTCATTCTTTTCCTTATTTCTATAATGCCCCTTGGTATGGCGGTTATTGACCACCAAATGCACCGAGGTATTTGAAACGGTAATGTATCTTTTATGCTTGGTTTTGGCAACTGTTCCAATATTTCAGCCAAGCCAGCATCAAAGCCTGATTTCTTAGAATGCTTCTTCCCTCTGCTGTTCAATATTTGTTCCTGTACAATAAAAAGTAGAATAAATAGTAATTCATAACATTAAGATCCAGATGTGCAAGATGTACAACATTTTCTTTTAGTGATAATATATTTTAGCGGGCCTTGCAGTGGGACTTATATGAGCTGATACAAACATACATTTTTACTGTTGGATAATCCTATTCACCCACATGGCATCCATCATTATATTGTGAGGTGCAAAACCTTTCATAGCAACCCAAACGAATTGTAATCTTTTTATAATTTTAATAATGTTGCCTTAATGTGAATGGCAATCATCTCTTGACACTCTATTATCATTTATCACACCACATCTATCTAACATTAGCCAACCAGATGATTTGCCACACTAGTTTGAAAAAAGAAATTGCTATTATACCTATATGATTCATTTCTTGTCTTTTAACTATTTTTTGTAAATTTATGCTAATACTCGTAAACTCAACTTACCGCAGTATATCTCTTTTCAGCATAAGCAGCCCATCCAACCGCATATTGACCAAAAGTTATAATAACAAATAGGATAAAGGAGCCTTCAGCAAGTCCCATTTTCCTGACGTGTCGGTAGTAGTACACTGCTGAACGCCAATTAGGAAGACCATTTTTGAGCACCTCATTGTACCTAAAAAAGGAAAATATTTTAGTATCATTGCATAACAAAGTTTTCTATAGTATCCAAGATATAAAACAGTAAACATCTATTTATTGCATTGTGCAATTAATTCATATTTTCCTTTAACATTGTTTCATTTCCTTGAAGTCTTGACAATTATTATAGTAATATTGTGCAATATGCATAACATGGACTATGTCTAGACAATGACTTATCCACCCATTGCCTCTCGGGCATATTATTTTATTAAATAACAAGCTTATTGTTTGAATGCTGCACACATACCATATTTGTATAAAACTGATTTTAAAATATATAGATTAAAAATATCTTCATACTTCTCTCTTTTCCCAGGATCTTTCAGTATGTTGTGAACAGAGACCAAGTTCCTGAACTGCACATCAGCATCCGGAGAGTCATTCTTATCAGGGTGCAACTTCAGTGTTAGCTTTTTAAAAGCTGATTTAATTTCTGCAGGAGAAGCATCCTGCAAGACGTATTTTTTTCTAAATATCCACTTGTTGCTAAGTATGGTTATGTTTAAGGAAAAAATATACTTGAATGTGATAAAAGTGAATGTTTGTGAAAGATGTGTGTACTTTGAATATTTTCTACAAGATTTTGATATTTTTTCGACCATATTAAGCCGTACTAAATTTCCTTTGCTTTTAAAAAAATATGGTTAGTGCCACGGCCAGATAAGAAGTAGGTACATAATTGATTGTAAATATAAACACGTCATCTAAATAGTTTTATACATAAGATTCACTAATTATGCAAGGTTAATGACAATTTTGAATAGTTCTCACCTGAGTAACTCCTAAAAGTTCGTAAAAATTTTGGTTTACTTCCTCGACGACATCGAAAACTTCTAAATCGCCATCGTCCCACGCTGCTGCGTTCAGTACTAACCCGAAAAGTATAAGCACCACCCCCCGCATATTTTATATCTTTATTTACGCAATAATTAATTTATAAAATCATATTCCTTGTTAAAAATCTAATATTTTTTCCAACTTTCGTATTATGACAGATACGTTTCAAACCACGAATGACAGATGACAAGTCACCAGCTGGACTGTAGAGTTGCAACATTGTAAAATTGCTGTACGTGGATTCTGTACCTTAACGATAAAAAATCGATTATAATTCTATTATAATTACATCGATTTTAATAGAATTATAATCGATTTTCAGTGAATTTCTGTATTATAAATGGAATTTTGATTTTACAAAAGATTATTTAAAGGTACATAAAAAGGATTTAACTTACTTAAATATATAAAAACACATTTCCAATCAATTGCAATGTAACTTTAATTGTTTTTTATTTATATTATTATTCATGTAATCGGTGCGTATCATAATCCAATTAATGAATTACTGTTAAAATTCCGACTCATTTATTACCGCAATACTTTATATTTAGATACGAAAACTTTCTCTTGTATTCTATTTTTAATACTTAGAATTCTTATTATGCAATATTTGGCCAAACTACATTTATAATTCCACAAGGTTAGATCAAATGGAGTTCACCTGTAGTCCTTTTTAATAATTCACAAAACATATTTCTTCTGTGTGACATCTGACCATAAGAACGTAGGTAATGTTTTTTAACTTTTCCATTCGTCTTCATTTGCGTTTATGCCCCTCATTTTACGAATTACCTATGTGGAGAGTATGGCCCCAACAGACCAAACGGCCGTATACCAGACTCGAAGATGCCAATTTATTGCTATCGCTATATATGTTAGCTACAAAACAAAAATATATTTGCCGCTGCCAATACCTACGCAAGTCACATTTTGTACCAGTGGAGTATGAAATGGGTGTTCTATCAACAGCAAACGTATCTTGGTAATACGACCGACAGTAGAGAATGGAAAGATGTTTGTGAAGTTAGAATGTAGGCTTATTTCTAAGTTCTATCGTGCCAATACGCGATAGAACATTATTACTTACAAAAGTATTAATTTCAGCCTTAGCCGATTTTTTAAATTAAGAAATCGATATTTGCAATTGAGAAAATCTCTATTGTCTAGATTGGAGATCTAAATTAGAACATAGTAACTATTTCATAGTTAATAATATCCCGCTATAGAAGTTTTGTGCTCGTTATGGCGATAGGCTCGCCCCCTATCACGTAATGGGACGGAACACACAAGGCGAAATGTGGGTGTCCTGGTGGCACCTCTGCCTACCTTCTAGGAAAAAGGCGTGAGTTTATGTATGTACGTAATATTAGAACTACCAATACCATGAAAACAATAATGAAGATTTTTTTTAATTGCATACTTACGACAAACGAGTAAATAGGTCACCTGGTAAGTGATCACTGCCGCCCATTATCATCCACAACGCTAGATCATGGATGTTTTGCCGGCCCATTAAATAGGGTATTTGACTCATTTTTTTTTATTGGATTAATCAAAAAGTATCCATATCCGAAATCTAGCAAACAAAGAATTTTCTAAATCCATTCAGAATTAAACAAGTTAGAAACTTTTTAAATCTAGTAGTGGGGGTAATAGAAAAGGGATGCAAAACAAAGTAAGTGACGTCACTGTGCATTATAGTGCATAATAGCGTGCGGGTGTGAAAGAGACGGTAAGATGTCCCCACTACGTCCCCACTCTTTCATTTAAAATACTAATATTTGCCTCATGTTACAAGCTACTTTATCACTGTTTTCACAAAACTGTTTTGTTTTAATGGCGCTTCTGTTTGTCTGCAAAATAATACAAAAATTCGATTATAGTCAAATACCCAATTGGGAGGAGAGCGGAAAGGACTAATGATGGGAGGAGGACAGGGCTATTGGGCATCCAGCAATCTCACTCACAAAGCTATTGCTTCATGTCTATTTCCTGTGAGGCAGTGGTAACGTCCCGGACAAGCCTGCCCATGAGTCATGACTGTCAACAGCACGGCTCTACCACATCCACTTCAAGAATTCCAGCTCGAAATCAATCTAAAATGATAAATACGAAAATTTCACAAAAAGCATGTATCGAAATACATAAGCAGACGATTGACGCAATTGCGTGGACATGTTCAATCTCACCCCCAAGTATTCACTGCAGGGGAGGCAAGGGATCGCTCGACGGGCCACCCCGCGAAGGGTCTCAGTCGGTTGCTCGCTGCCTTGCGGGAAACAGATGGCGTTAGGAGATGGCGTGTGTCAAATGTAATTTAATTTTGCCGCAATCAACATGTGCACTTCGCACATTAGCTCTGTTTAATAAATGATGTGAAATATCCTCGATGCCGTACAAGATCGCGCTACTGGTCTCCGCAATGATTTTCGCATTTTACGCTTTGTGTATGCTCGGATTTTTAAATGTCAATCAACCTACATCTGTAAGTAACAGTGATTTAATTTTAAATTTAATTTAGATTTAGCATGATCTATCATCATCTCTAATTATGCCGTTTAGATTTAATTCAACCTCTTTTTAATTAAATATTTTTTTCTGATGAAGTTAAAGAATAATGATTAATGTTAACATAAATATATCAATTTAGATAATTCATTTATTAAATTTTATCATTAAGCTGTCCAGTTAATAACTTAAATACCTATCCTAGGCAAATGGTCTCTACAAGTTTAATATCGTGATCTAAGTAATCTGTGTTAATATCTTTCGGAAGCCTTTACATTATAAAATGGACGATTAACTTGTAAATATTATATTGGCCAAATCAAATTAATTACTAAACCCAGTTATGAAGGAGCGTTTATGTAAGAATTAAAGTTAGGTAATATATGGATATGTAATACAAAATCTTTTACAAATCTGGGTAATGAGGTTGAATGTAAGGACCTTAGCATCGCGCCTTAGCCACGTTTGACAGTACGATCGATCGTCTGAAAAACATGCGCGGTACTAGAGCCTGGTTTTCCCGCTAAAAGTACTTGATGCTATTTTTATAATTTACCCGGAACTCTTGGTCCCATTGAATGCATACTTCAACTTATTCTTGCTTTATTATATTTCGAAATGTATCATATTAAGTAATACCTAAATTAGTTTGAGTAATTTTAGTAGCAGCGGTATATGGTAGTCTCCGTACAATATAAGTTACTCTATGTATGGTAGTAATAAAATGATCGGCGTCTCCATGGCAACAGGCTGCACGAAGTCGTACTATGGGAATCGACATGCAATTTCATCGATTATAATATGTATGTATGACGGGATATTAAGGCTTCGTTTAAAATTCAAAGGAGGCTATTTCAGGAATAGCCTAGTTATTAATTAAGTTAAAGAGTACGTTTTCCCCGCTGTGTAATACTTTTAATTGCTTATTAGGGTAGTGACTCGACTGTATTTTAAAACTTACTAACTGTAGTTACAAGTACCTACTGATAACTCTGAATAAGAATATTTATATATTATTATTTTAAATAGTCTACTTAGATTTTTATTGTGCATATTATTTTCTGTTATATATTACATCATGTATCTGAACTTCAGGACTTTGTAAATGCATTCTTTTAAATCTGCAATTCCATCCATCTGGGGGTGTTTCGACTCTACAGTTCGGAAATATTTCCACGAATAATAAAAGAGCCTTTTACTTAACTTCAATCCTTAATTCATACACTACCTACTAAAAGTGTCCATTTAGACTGCCCTCGTATTTATCTGAGCTCTCTCTTACGATGTTTACGGCCATAGTTAAAGTAACATACCTAAAACATACCACCAACCTACACGTCACTTTTTATTAAATTATATATTACACAAATATATTTGAGTCTTGTAACTGTTCTTTAATATCTTTAGTGGCCTTAAGTGATAGAAACTGCTAAAGGTATATACCGGGTATATCAAGACTGCGACCGAAAACGAAGCCAGGTGGTAGTTTTAGTGGTTACAAATACGATGCAAATAAAAATTTCACCAAAACAGCGACAGATATTTTTTTAGAATTTTTTAAAAATCATCTCGTTTGTGTGGTAAATACCTGGTTTTTGCGAAAATAATAATTTAAACCCTTACGTACCATAGAGTGTTTAAAAATAAAGAGGTGTACATCATTATTTTAGGAAAACCATGTATTTATCACCCAAACACGACGATAAGTAAAATACAATTATAATTTTACAATTTTTATTACAAAAAAGAGTTGTCGATTTTTTTACTCGCATTGTGTCTGAAGTCACTAATACTACCAGCTGGCTTCGTTTTCGGTCGCAGTCTTGATATACCCTGTATAATACAGATAAAGAAACCAATGAATGGCTGATGAAAGGAGGTGTCTTATAAACGGAATATGTAATGCTAAAAGACGAAGTAGGCTTTGTACATAGAATATCAAAAGAGGGAAGAAATTTTCATACGGGAGCCTGTCTATAGGTCATTCAGCGACGACATTTTCAGGGCACTTGACACATCTTTTTAATACTCTGTAATTGGCTTTTGGTCCAAACGAAAACATTCGTTAATCAGTATTTCTGCCACACTACTATTACCTAAGGCTAACACAGGGTTTGCTGGTCTATATGTCGTTCCGGACCTTGCCTGCTTCTTCTTATCTATATTCTTCTTCGTAGTCTTGACAGAGTTGTCGTGGTCATGTTTAGTCCAATTGGTGAGCAGCTGTTCTTGCGATGCGTCTGTGTGTGTCTCGATGTTTAACGGAACGGGAGAATTCTGCATTCATTAATTAATGCATTAATTAATTTTTAAATTAATTCATCTTTATTATTGGGTCGTTTAAACAAAACATAAAAAACGAATCAAGCAGCTCGATTTAACTATTCATATAAGGAAACGTAGATACATTAATCGTCTCCGAATACCCGATATTTGGACGACACTGCACTCATTATCAAGAGTAGGTAACTATGTAGTGAATTCCCAATGCACTTCAAAAATCGTGACCTAATAAAAGACAAAGCGAGAAAACACTACCTACATTCGGCGCTCGAATCCATTTTACTTAAGTAGAATGGTCACACATTGAGGTGTTTAACCTAGATTTTTATTTAAATTAATTAAAGTGCTTCGTGCCAGTTGATTCTTTTTTAAATTTATTTTTTCATTTGACCCAACCTTTATTTGTTATAATTTTATTCGCTACAGTACCTACCGATTTTTAAACAATAGGATCATGCGTGCTGAAACCAACTAACGCTACATATTTAATCAAGTTTAATCTCGATTCAGTTAAAACGTTTAATTAATTAATTAATTTCACGTAACAGTTATATTTAAGTGTGGAATTCGGTTAGGTTTACTATATTAATTCCATCATAGAAACATAATTGTTAAGTGGAAGAACTGGCATTTCGCCAAAAGCCCTTAGCCTCATTTAGAGTCTGTGAGAGCTATCATTAATTGAGCAATTGGAATAAATATATTGGTAAGTATGTATTCTTTTTTAAATGTTTGTATCAAATAGAATCTGCCTTATTTAGCACCTCAGAGCTTTGGTAAAATGGGATTGAATGATTTCTGAAATACGCAATAAAGACTAGCCACCGTATGACAATAATTATGTAGATGTGTTTACTTATAAATAACACCCAACAGTTACATGCATAGTCCTGACTCCACACTAAGATCGAGTATTGTGTCGTGGGTATCAAGAAATACAAGAGACTTTTCGGTCTCACAAACATCTAGACCCGAAAGAAATATTTTTGGTTCACACAAACAGGCTGTCAACAAAGCTGTTATACAAGTACATATTATTATGTACATAATATATATAGTTAGGATCTACGCGTTTCGAGTTAGGCACTGAAACGAAACCTGCAGGCTAAGTCCCAGCTCCTTCTACGTAAAAGATTCACCTTTACTTAAAAGATTATTAATTTAATTTGTACCCATACTTTCATCTACCTATATCTTACTTTAAATTTAACTTTTGGAATTAATACTTAGGTGTATTTTGAAATTTAAAATTGGCCATGATTAAAGATATTTTAATTTAAATCGATGAAGTCTAGTATTTTCATTGTCAACGGTGGCAGATCAAGTGGTTACATATTTTGTCGATGGAAGTTCATTAATCCTAAAGAACCTAAGAACCTAATTGAGGAACACACTATTATTACATCTATTCATTGTTCCAACCAAATATACCAAACACAACATTGATGTTGGTTCCAGTGTGCGAGCCAGACGCCATGTCCGGACGGCGAGCCGTGCCCGGCGCAGTGCTGCGACCCTGCCACGGCATCGTCGCGGGACCCTGAAGAGCCTCTCAAGGAGTACGGCTACCCTTGGTATGCCCAATGGTAAGGATAAATTGTATGACATCATCATCATTCCCACCCTTTGCCAAAGGAATGACGACGAATGCTGTATGCGAAGTGTAGAAGATGTCACAGAGAACCTTAAAAGAGTTTCGTGCTCCTGAGTATGTTAATCCGACTTTAAACAATCCTACATAACTAAGAGTGTCATTATGTGGACTGCACTGCACTTACTGTGAGGTGCAATGTCATGCCAGTTTACAAGTTACTGCTGATGGTAAGCCTTCCCAAAAGATTTCTACTGCAAGACGTTGGCAGCGGCTAGCATCAAGCGACTTCTATTTACGAGATCGCGCGTCCATCCAAATTGTTGGACGTCCAACGCATTACTTCCACTCTTAAAAATACAAAACAGCCTCGGTGGCGTAATTGTACTAGGATACGATTACAAAGCTGAGGTCTCGGGTTTGAATCCCGAGTCGGGCAAAATTGGTATTGGATTTTTTTATTAATTACTAGCCCGGAGTCAGGAATTTGCGCCCGATATGGCGATAGGCTCGTCCCCTATCACATTATATGACGGAACATACAAGGCGAAATGTGGGTGTCCTGGTAGCACCTCTGCCTACCCCTTCTGGGAAAAAGACGTGAGTTTATGTATGTATGTATGTAAAAATCCTAGACAAACTAATGAAGAAACTTCTCTTAAACTAAACCCGAAACGAGCCCTTCTTGCGTGAGTCACTACGACGGGTCTACCAACATTATACTATAATAGTTATCCAAGCAGATAAGAATATCCTACAACAAATTGGGAATCACTACAGATAGCATTTATCCTTTTTAGTATCTATCAGTTCCTCAAATCCTCGATTCACTTTCCTTACCATTCTGCGCGTGGCATGCAGCCAAAATGTTGACAATAAATACTGAATAGAAAGTATTGGCCTGCTTAGTGGCCCGCATTTCGGACAGCGAATGTAGGACTTAACATTTGTTTTCTTGGCAATTGCAATATATAGGTCAAGGCGTGTCTCTGAAGGATATTTATTTAGTTTATTGCATACTGTTCTACGTTGTCAAAGATAAGCTTGAATTATTAAAAAGGATCGTGCGGTTTTCTTTTCTCATGTTTATTTTTTCATACGTACAGAAACGCACGCCTTTTTCCCAAAAAAGACAGAGGTGCTACCAGTTTCGCATTATATGTGTCGGTCTGACGATGTGATAGGGGGCGAGTCTATCGCCATATCGAGCACAAATTCCTGATGCCAGGCTGATAAATGAATAGAAAAATCCAATATCAATGCCCGACCCGGGATTCCAACCTGAGATAATAATAAGGTAATATTAGTGTGGCAGAAATACTACACTATAACATACAACGGCACAACCGAGGCAATCGAGTGTTTAAGTTTTAGTTCTAAAGTATTCGCGACTAAAAGTAAGAGATTATCATCTCTCGTTATCTGAAGGTGTACCGAAACATTACTGCATTTAGCACCAGGTGTAGACCATTCACTTTGTAAGCGAGCCTTTGTATTTTTACCTATTAATATAACCAAATTTATATATTTTATCACATTGAAACTTAAAAGTTTAAGATAGATGCCTTGACGAAGATCACCACAAGTTGCTAGATGTAGAGCGCTTCCAACAACAACAACAAGTAACACTATAAATATTTACGATAGGAGTAATAATTTCTGAGTACTGTATGTGGATAGCCAAAGCTTGCTTTCCACTTGATGTAGTCCATATTTTCTAACAGACTACTAATGGAATTCTTGGACCAGCAACCACTATTAAAATAAATAAATAAATACACCCCACAGTCACTTACATATTCCTGACCCCATATTAAGATCAATTAAGTCTTGTGTCGCAGGTATCAGAACTACGAGAGACTTTTCGCAAACACCCAGACCCGAAAGAAATATTTGTGGGCCGCACAAACATTTCTCTTGGTGGGGAGATCGAACCCGCGGCCTCTCGTTTCACAGCCGGCGTCTTACCAACCGCGCCACGGAGGCTGTCTATATGAATGTTGATTTCTCAAAGGATACGCTAAATGATCACTTTTGTTTTTCTCCCCAGGCCGGTTCTGTTCCTCCTGGGCACCCTGGGCGGGATCCTGTTCTGCTGCGCATGGTGCCTACTGTACAAGCGGTCGGGCCAGGTGTTCATGTGTTCGTTCGCGTGCTGTGTGCGCCGCCCGGCCTCGGAGCGAGACTCCGCCGGCTCGGTGTACCCGCCGCCCAGATACAGCCGCTGCGGATCCTTCCATCAGGCGCCCCCGCCTTACTCTGAAGTGATTGTTGTTTATACGGCTTGGGGTGAATGATTCGGTTTAGTGGGTCGTGGATGCAGCTTCAAGCTTATTTGTTTTTGGCGGAAAATAGCGATTTTTTATTCACCTTGCTACAGTGATAATTTCACTCCTTATTTACTTAAAATATGGAGTTAACACGTTTTATCTAAAAAAGGACATTTAATTAATTCCACTACTCAAATATTGGACTGAAGGTGCTTATAATTTCATTTCCGTATGTGAATAGAAAATGTATACATGTGTGAAATGATTTCAATAAGTGGCTGTTCCTTCTTGACAAAACCTTTATTACTAATCTTGCAGACAAGGACATCTTCAGCGCACGTAAAAATCGAAGAGAAGCAATTTAAAAAATACCCTTATACATAATTTATTTATATTTTACACTGTGATCGTAGATGTATAAATCCATAAGTATAAAATTTTAGGACTTTGTTTCAACTTTGGTTTTATAATGCAGGTGACTTCGAAGCCGGATTTGTACCCGCTAGTGATCACGTACGGCGACAACGACGCCAAGTCCGGCGGCAACTACCTCATGGTACACTACTTCAGAAACTACGTGATTCGTGCGCCAGGTATACGTAAATGCTATTTTAAAAATAAGTACGAAATAGTCAGTCCATTTCATGCAAGGAGGCGTCTGGGTAGGTACCTACTTTCAGCTTTGCTTATTTCTGCAAGTTTGTAAGCATTGTCGTTGCTGTTTGAAGGAAGTTGTAACCAGTAATAATTAAAAATAAATAAATAAATACACCCAACAGTCATATACACAGTCCAGATCCCACACTAAGATCGAGTCTTGTGCCGTGGGTATCAGAAACTACGAGAAACTCCTCACCAACACCCAGACCCAAAACAAATAGTCACACAAATATTTGTTTCGGTGCGGGGATCGAATCCGCGGCCTCTCGTTTCACAGCCGGCCTCTAACCAACTGTGCCTCGGAGGCTGTCGATTAGGCTGTAACTTACCACCTATTTAATGCCTTGGAGTGATGACCACAATGCAATGCGTCGTAAGCTCAGAGTGATGTAAGGTGTTGCTCTTGATTAAGCAACTGTTGGCGTGACGATTAACATCAGATGATCGAACTGATATTTCAACATTGAAAACATTTTGAAATCAGTGCTTAGGAATATAATAATAGAATTGTCGAAGGACGAAAATGTAGGTTCTTCCTTCGAACCTATATTTTTTTAATTCCATAATTCCTGCAATCGAGCAAACAGGAACAGGTCATCTGATTTTAAGTGATCGCTGCCGCCCATGAAGATCCACAACGCTTGGATCATGTATATGTTACCGGGCCATCAAATTGGGAGGGAAGCGGGAAGGAAAAAGGATGGAAAGAGGTAAGGGCAATTGAGCATCTGGCAATTTCACTCACCGAATGAAACGCGACAGCAAAGCTCTTGTAAGAGAGTGGTACCGCCCCGAACAAGCCTGCCTATTCATGCTGAGTCATGGCTGACTATAGCGTGGTTATACCACTTACCAAAATCTGTTTTGAAGTGAATACTCTGGACTGGAGGTTTAAAAAGGAAATAAATGTAGCTGTCAGTTAATATTAGCTGTTACCAGTCATTAATACTTGCAGCATATTCAGTTTTCTTCAGAGACCTTTATGGCTGTTTAATTGTCTTAACAATTGCATTACGCAGCTCCGTAAAGCTAATAAAATCACATGCCAGTACAGTGGAAATTACGCATTACACTCGAGCGGTACGCTAAGCAGCTCACACTAATTGTATTAGATACTGCGACCTACAAGTTTACAGTCAATCGGCTCTCAGATGGCGCATAGCTAACATTGGCTGAATAATGTTGGATCCAGTGAAAGAATCATTGAAAAGACACGAAGGCGCATTAAGATTGGCGAAATTAAAAATCACTGCTGTTAGTAATCTTGTGTTGTTCTGAAGCATCAAAAAAGCTTCAAATTAAATATTGTGTTAAAGTGTGGATGTGGAAACAAATTTTTTTTTCAATATAATGCTATTTTAACTGAAAAAGAATTTTCATTAGCATATGAATTCTAACTAAAGTCGATAAAGCAATAAGTTCCGTAGATATGTGTTATAAAATTGGCGTTACACGGTCTTATTTAAATCATCTTCAAATCTGAGAATAATTAAATCGATGGTATTCACAAAACGAATCTAGTGTTAAAAGAACGGGTCTAAAAACATTTGATTGTAGGCATAGGTATTATTATTAATTTTGACAACACAATGTAAATATCATTGCAGGCTCTCTATCAGCGACGAGTACTGCAGAATCTCTCAACTCCAGCTTCATATGCAACGCAGCAAATGAGGTCGGTACTTTTTCACACTTCGCTAAAAAATCCCACATACTTAAAGTCATTAAAATAAAGTCTGAATTTGTTTCGTCAGTGAGTTTCCAGGACTTCATAAGACTGAAACGCATCCACGCATTGGCTACGCTACACATAAGATGGCAACAGGATATATTTTCCGTGTTCTTCCGTCAGCTATAACCCAATTAAATATTCTTTCATGGGTTAAACCTAGCTCTCTAAACCTTTGAGTCACGTCATTCGTGGGCGCCGCTTCTATAACTACAAATCCCACACAGATACTTTTAATGATTGACTCGTTATTGATAGGTAGGTACCTCGAATATCTTTGTTTAAATACAAAATGGCGGTGCTATATAGGCAAATTTGGGCTCCCGCAAAGGGCCTCGCAGACTAAGCACACTGACTAATCGAACCTTTAATTACATTAGGATTATTAAAATTATAAAAAGCTATGGTCTGAGACTCTTGAGACTAAAGACGGTCTTCTTGCGCTACAAAGAAGCTATGCAAAATGTGTCACGCACTCATGAAATCAAGGTCCTGCGTCTCCATTTCCTAGTGTAGTTTCCAGTGGAAACTGCCTACGAACGCTTTAAAGTTTAAAGTGCTATATCCCCCAGGCAAATTCGATCATACCACCACCGTACTCATGCGCGAGCAACTACGAGGAGTGCGGCGCGGTCGGGTGCGGGCGGTCCCTGCTACGCTCGCTGTCTTCACTGACGGGCGAGCCCCGCGACGCTCGAGCGCTCGCCCCGTGCCGCGCGCACGAGCCTGCGCCCCGCCTGCGCGACGCGCCCGCCACCTTCCGGGAGAACCTTATCACTTCGCCTGTGCAGCCGCTTGTGAGATATACTGTTGTTTGACGTGTTTGTCCGAATAGAATTCAGCTGCATATCTCAGAAGGTGGATCCTACTTGGTTGTAATTTGTCAGGTGTGTAAGGTTGATTTCATATCCGCCTGATCTATGGTTCCTGGACATTTAAAAATGTTTGGTATGAGAGTAGTTGGTTTACTGTAAATTAAGCAATTAACAACAATTCCATTAAAGTGTCCATCCATCCCTTCAAAGTCTAATCTACCGTCTTTATCACAGGACCCATCATATGACCTCGAGTTGGAACTGATAGATTGCGAGATGTACTGCGATGGAGGCTGCAAGCCTCGCTTGGGGGCGTCACCCCCGGTGCATCGCTCACCTTCCAACGCAGAGGAAGTACTCCTGGAACATGAGCCCTTCGGCCTACGACACCTGTTCGCCTGCCCCCCGTCACCAGAGGTCCCTGGAACGTGTGAGTCACCACCACAACCGACCAGCCCCACACAAACCTCCAGAGACTCGACTCTCCGCAGACCTAGCGACGACAGACGGCACCGGCGTATCGAATGTGCCAAGAAAACCCCAAAAGCGAGAAAATCGAGCTTATACATGCCACTGTCCGTGGCATACCCGGTGAGGACTTCGCGAATTTCACCCGGAGCCCGCGCCTCCTCGCGCTCCGCCCCCGCCACCCCTTGCAGTTCTCTTGTACCAAATATCCTCACATTCACCCAGCGAGTATCCGCATCGAGACATAGCTCGCGGTCGTCGAGACTCGAAGAGGAAAAGGACCCGTTGCTGGCGGAAGTAGAAATACGCACCGACCACAAGTTTTAGACTTCAAGGCTATAGGTGGACAACAGCTTTACCCTACAGATATCCTAAATAATAAATAATGTATACAGACCGCTCTAATAATAACCTGAAGAGAGGAACGGCCTATACTCGCAAAACCCCAGCCATCTAATAGCCAAAGTGTCGGTGAATACCACATTGTAAATGTTGTGATTATTTGTGCTCATTATAAGGTAGAGCAGCAATTTAATAGTTAGTGTAAATGTTATTCAATTATATTGCCATTAAGAAAAGAGCTTGTTGGACCATTGTTCACTTGCCTTCTAATAATAAAAATTTAATTATAATGAACATGTCAAACGTTTGTTTTATTTTTCGGAAAAAAAGAAAATGCACCTAACAGTCACGTATATGTACATATTATAATGTAACTGATTGATGTCCGTACATGGAAGATATATGAGAGACTGTACTAACGAAATAACTATGACCCAAAATAATGATTGTTAGAATTTTTGTCTGTGTGTGTTTGTGCTTTTTTGCGAGCCAATCTCAGAAGAGACTGAAGTAATTTCTTATGTTTGATATGGAGGTAGCTGAAACTCTGGATTTACACATACCAAAACTATTTCTTATCCCGAAAAATGTAGCGTTCCCGTGGGATGAGCAAGGAATTCAAATATAATTGTTTCAAACTCCCATCCCTTTGAGTTTGGCACAAGAGATAACAGTATTACATGCTTTGAGTCATGGGATAGAATGAGACGGGATATAACGGAACGGAACGAGAAAATCAGTATACAGGACGGTAGTCATATTGAGTTTATTAGTTATGCTTATAGTTTAAATATAAAAAAAAATAACGCTAAATAATATGTTGCTGATGTGAACTGGACTCAAAAAGTATCTGCATCCGGGCGACAACGGACTGGGCCACTAGTACATAGACTACATACCTACGTCCTGAATTTTGACCCCGCATTAACCCCACATTAGGGAAAAAATCTTGAGTTGAGGTAGCAACTGTGACTGGGTCAATGTTACCACAATACACTTTCTTGTTACAAGCTTTTTGTTCGCAATGTCCCTTTAGTATATGAGTAATAACATAATCATGGAATTATCATGAATCGAACAACCCATACAAACCAACATTCCGTGATCTTAAATCTTAAAAAGTATAAAATAGTTTCCACAACATAATGCTACTGATAAATTTTATTCACGTAGGTGTACGGAACGTGAACTACTGTCACTTGTCAGCAGTGTCAAATTTCATTGTTTTGAATTTTGATACCAATTGCCATCTGAATTTTAGCAAATAGACGCTTTTTGTAAATGAAAGGGCTATTTTGCCGGTACTAAACAATAATTTTAATTTTTTTATTACTTCTCCAAAGTCCAAACTGAATTCCAAAATTCCAAACGACATGAGCATGCCCACTGACTTTGGGCCGGATTCTGGCGGGAGAGTAAAGGTAAGCGTTTCCTTTAAACATAAACATTATGGTTTCTATTGTTTCGTATTTAATTTGGCTCTATCCTCTACCAAAAATATTCTTCATCATTCACTTTCATTCTACATCGAACAAGCATTGAAAAAGCTAGTCTCCCTGAAAATATACGAAAGCTATACTACCTCACATCCGAGAGTTATCTTCATGTTATTTATTTTCTTATACTATGTTTAGGACTTATTTTAATTTTGTGAATATAATTACCTACCTCATTTTAATTTAATCTCCTACACTAACAATAATGTTTGTTTATCAAATTAATGTTTAAATTTTCAGGGCCTAATAATAATAAAACCTATAGTATACGGCAACGTAGCTCGTTACTTCGGCAAGAAACGGGAAGAAGATGGCCACACACATCAATGGACTGTCTATTTAAGACCTTATGCTAATGAAGATATGTCAGTTTACATAAAGAAAGTGCATTTCAAACTACATGAAAGTTACACCAACCCCAACCGGATCATAACAAAACCACCGTATGAATTGATGGAAACTGGTTGGGGAGAGTTTGAGATTGTCATAAAAATATACTTTCATGATCCTAATGAAAGACCGGTGAGTACCTTAAGATACGGTGTTTACAACAGGATAGTAACTTAGCGATCTCCTTATACTAAACCATATAACCCAATATTTTAAGCATCTTAATGTTAGATCTTTAAGCCTTATAAAAAAACAAATGTCGTCATACCACCGTAATCCTCAATAAAAAATAAAATAATACAGTATAACCTTTCTATTTCAATTCTGTTTTATTATTTTCCAGGTGACACTCTACCACATTCTGAAACTGTTCCAATCACCGGTCACAGATGGTGCTCCCCCCACAGTGGGCAGGGCTCTGGTCAGCGAGTCGTATGAGGAAATAGTATTCCAAGAGCCGACACAACTGATGCAGCATCTACTGAATAGCATTAAACCGATTACAAACGGAGCGTGGAACCATGACACTAACTGTGAGTAAAATAAAAACTAAATTGACAGCCTCCGTGGCGCAGTTGGTTAGACGCCGCCTGTGAAACGAGAGGCCGCGGGTTCGATCCCCGCACCGAAACAAATATTTGTGTGATCCACAGGTATTTGTTTCGGGTCTGGGTGTTTGTGAGACCGAAAAGTCTCCCGTAGCTTCTGATACCCACGACACAAGACTCGATCTTAGTGTGGGGTCAGGACTATGTATGTGACTGTTGGGTGTATTTATTTATTTATTTATTATTTAATTAGATCTGAATTTTGTTGACTTATAAATTGTAATGCTTTATTGAAACTGAGAACATGTTTAGTCAAGACATTGGGAATTTTAATAATCACTAGATTATTATTTAGGGTTGTAATGACACTTTAAGGTTCACTGAAGGGTTAAAAAATAATGAGCAGATGCCATAATGGAAAGCTACAAATGATAGTTGATACACAATTTTAATCGGTACCATACCATTATTAAGAAAGTTGGTAGAACTTTTGGTCAAAACAAGAAGATAAAATTTATTTCATCTAAGTTTCAAATGAACTTTTTTGTCTGAGCCTTATAATTATAAATGATTTTCTATTTAAAGTTGAAGAGAAGAAAGAGAAAACCCTACAGAAAATAATAGCAGCACAAATGAAAGTCAAGACGGAGATATCTGAATTGAAAGAGAAATTGGGTCTTGCGAAGGAAACCATAGCCAAATTCAAGGAGGAGATTGCCAAAATACAAAGCAGTAGTGGGACTGCTGTATCCGGAGTTTGATAACCATATATTTATTAATTGCTTAGGACTATAAACTTTGTCTTTTACTATCTAAAACACTGGCATAGATTATGATTATACGCATTTTCAGTAAATAAAATTAATAATAGAATTAGCAGGTCATTCATCGTCTTATGTGAGAAAACAGTAGGCATAGTTAACACGTTTTTTTTTCTGGTTTGATTTGACCGCCTCGGTGGCGCAGTTGTACGGTATGATTGCAAAGCTGAGGTCTCGGGTTCGAATCCCGGGTCGGGCAAACTGATATTGGATTTTTCTATTCATTATCAGCCTGGAGTCAGGAATTTGTGCCCGATATGGCGATAGGCTCGCCCCCTATCACACCGTGGGACGGAAAATATAAGGCGAAATGCGGGTGTCCTAGTTGCACCTCTGCTTACCCCTTCCGGGATAAAGGCGTGAGTTTATGTATGTATGTATGTATTTTTTTTCATTAGGTAGTCATAGCATAAAGAACTTTAGAACAAATGATATAGAACCCAGAACAATGAGCAATATTAATAGTAGATAATACTTGTGTTTAGTAATATAAAATCTGCCATGTGCCAATATTTTTACAACAGAATATTATGTTTCAGAAAAGCCTATAAAAATAATTAACTTATACCTAAATGTTTTTATAAAATGTAACAAAATTTTGCGGCGCATTTTTTGTCTTTCCTCCTTCGATCTTATTTATATAAAATAGAATTAAGTACATAATATTTAAAATCAGTAGATGATGTAATAGTAACACCAATCATTCTTCAACACATTACATATAACTTTACATTAATATATGTATATCAATTAGAAATAGCATATTGTTGCTTCCATATAAAATTTTGTTTTTAAATACCCTCTGCTGCTTACGTTTTCGTATGAAAGAAACTTTTAGGAATTACTTTCTAAGATATAAATATGTAGAATATTATTAAGACTGAGTAAAGAATAATCGAGTGTTTGGAACACGGATTGCGTTGTTTTATTTGCTAGTTATTTTTGTACCTCAAATATCGGGCGGACCTTAAATTCGCCAGGTATTGTAGCCGATCCCAGGGGCACCAATGCACGATAAAAAATAGAGCTATGGTGGACCCATAGCTCTATTTTTATAATAACCCACAATATTATTCAAACTAAACAACTCGTGCCTGCCTCGGTGGCGTAGTTGTACTACGGTACGACTACAAAGCTGAGGTCTCGGGTTCGAGTCCCGGGTCGGGCAAAGTGATATTGGGTTTTTTTATTCATTATCAGCCCGGAGTCAGGAATTTGTGCCCGATATGGCGATAGGCTCGCCCCCTATCACATCGTGGGACGGAACATACAAGGCGAAATGTGGGTGTCCTGGTGGCGCCTCTGCCTACCCCTTCGGGGATAAAGGCGTGAGTTTATGTATGTATGTAAACAACTCGTTCATCGTGTTACCCGACATGGGAACCGAATCCAGATCCACCGTTCTTACCTGTTAGTACTAAATCCATGGCAAACAATTTTATAAGAAAAATAGGTTCCACTGACTAAAATTAAGGGTATAAGATGTTTTGAATGGTAGTATGAGTATCGATAGGCATCGACCGCACTGTGCGAACGAATCTAAAAAGCTTCTACAGCAAGATCAAATTACTGCATTCGAATTTATATCAAAGGAAAAGTTTCTCGCTTCTAATGCTGTGCCCTGCAGGGTCCACGATTATGTACTTCTTGAATTTGTAAAACCTATTTAACAATTGGGTATTCTACCCATTTTCAAAAAGTCTTTTAAGTTGTTCCTAAGATTAAGACAAACTATTTAAAAAAATATCAAATTTTTATTCGCTCGGCAAGTGCAATACAAAACCATTTAAATTTTAAATTTATGCGCGCAAATATGTGAAAACGCTAGGCGCCATGTTCCTTTAAAATGATACGTCACTCAACCATTAAACAACCTGTGTTTGTATGAGCTCTTGGACACCGGAGGGGGTATTCTACTTACGGAATGACGTAGAATCGTTATCCATCATGGCGGCAGCCGTTTAACATATTTTTAGGACAGATAAAAAAATTTAAATTTTCAAAACGAATTATAAAATTTATTCCTTGGAAATAAAAACTGAAATTAACATATACTTATTGCTTAATGCTCTACTATATACATTTATAGTTTTTAGATTTTTTCTTTCTTATAGTAAAATACCCAATTGTGGAGAGCAATAAATAATAATAAATCGATGACTCCCTAAATATGAGAAAGATAAAGAGCATCCTAAACTAACGAGATTGCATGGTAAGATTGACAAGTCGTTTGCCAGAATCGAGGAAATTGATGGACCACACTTACTTACCCCCCCTGGGTATATAAGAGCACATACCTATCGCAGACAAAACGCATGTTCCAGGACATGGAAGTAGAGGACAGGCACAAAGACAATGTTACTGCGTAGTGACAGAGATGGAAGCAGAATCGTGTGCCTTTTTGTACGTACCATTTTGGTCGTATTGCCACCTCTAGTATATCTTAATGTTATATAGTATAATATACAATATTCTAAGCTTTGTAAAAACAATAATTATACGATCAATATGCACATTAAAAATTCCATAGGTGTTTTAATTACATGTTTCGTTTTAACACGCATCGACAGTAATAGTCACAGTAATTGTGATGATAGGGATCGGACAGTTTTGAGCGATGGAAACAGCTAGTCGCAAGGTTGTTCAGCAATCATTGTTTCACGTCAATACGCGATATTTTTAGTAACACTTTAGTTTATTCGTCATTTTTATCGATCTCACGGTTGTTTAACATTGTATGGGGTTTCAAGTGGTTTTCATAATTATTTGACGCCAATGTTTATGATCTTTTTAAATATTGTGTTAATCATAGATGTAGTATAACATAGATCGGCAATGTATCATTTTGAGTGAAACCAAAACGAGAATATGATAGTGTGCGTGAAGTTTGCATGTGTGCGTGACAGATAATGCTGCGCCATGCACTGTCGATACTATCATATCGATATACCTAACGGCCCAACCAATAAAATTAAATTTTATAGATATATATGAGACATTTCATGGTATTTTAACAGAAAAATAATGATTGTGTTTATTTCAACACAGATACGTAAACACAAGTAAATAAAGATAAATCGTCATATTTGAGAATCATTTTATTTGACAAGTTTTGTAAAGCATTCCCTATAATAATATCTAATGTTCTATTGTTTTATTAAAATGACAGCCTCCGTGGCACAGTTAATTTGAAACCGGCTCAGAAATGGTAAATTACGCACACGAAATATTAATTAATATTTAGCAAATATCAATAGTGAATAAATAAAGTGAAGTAATAACTGTTATTATAGAATTGATGTTATACTACGAGATTAAAAAATAAAGTGAAACCTCTGTAGTCGTCGACTATTTTTATCGACATAATATTATTGATCGAAACTGTCAATCAATCTCTAGCAAATGTTGGTTGAAATTATTATAAATTCACGTATATGATATCATTTTTTATAGGCAATGGATGCTTTCTATGCATTTAAATAATGAATAAGGACATTCTGTTCTACCGATATACATACAAGGTTTGTCTTACAAATCTACAATATTGTCACTAAACAACATTGAAAAAAGTGATACGATCTTATGAAAAACTATGATTATTCGGGTTTTTACACTAAAATCAATCACATCCAGGCACTGGACAACTCACCATAATAAATTACATTTAATAAAAGTAGCTCAGTACTGAAATATTAAATAAATCAAGAAAATAAGCGAAATTTGTCGTTCGCTTAAATGACATATTTTCACACAAATCGCTAAAGTTAGCTCTCCGTGTAAACGCATGGTCGCATCATGCATCTCGCTTTAATGTATGATATAAATCATTCTATCTCTTTCACATTGCCGATCTATGTTATACTACATCTATGGTGTTAATTAATCCTCATCATCATCATTGTCTACAGCCGAATGCATTGCTCAACATGTAGGTATTGAAAGTGACTTTCTTTCAGTGGTTTCCTGGAACCTTTAAAAATTCCTCTAAACCTCTGTAATTTTTTTTTAATAAATACGCCCAACAGTTGCATACTTAGTCCCGACCCCACATTAAGATCAATTAAGTCTTGTATCGTAACTCGTAGGTATCAGAAACTACGAGAGACTTTTTGGTCTCACACACACCCAGACCCGTAAGAAATATTTGTGGGCCGCACAAACTATTCTCTCGGTGCGGGTATCGAACCCGCGACCCTCGTTTCACAGCCGGCGTCTAACCAACTGCGCCACGAAGGCTGTCAAATTTTAAAACAATTTATTAAATTGCGAGATATTAAAATAATAACATACTACGTCAACTTGGAACACATATTCAACATTGATTTGCATGACTGATAGCGATGAATGGTACACGCCTGTAAAAAGTAAAATCTGATACACTTAAAATTTAGCGATAGGCTTATCATAATTCGCAAATCGCACGTAATACGGTATCTATACTGATTTAAATATGATAAACCAGCTGAAGTAATTAAAACAATACCCTAATTAATTTGTTATGCAACTACTTATTGCTTTAGACAAAAATCTTACAATTTTGAACGGCATGAAGAATTACTTACGTTACCTTACGTTAAAGGAATCGAATCATTTTTTATTATTCTTCTTTGTAAGTAAAGTAACTTGTAAGGTCTAATTATTGCCTTTATACGAAAAGGTTGTATCTATCACCAGTTATTATTATTTTACCACCTTGCTTGAAACTCGATAATATCTACCGAAGGATCGAAGGATGATTCCGAAACACTCTTGCGAGTCATACTGGAGGGTTTTGACACATCATCAGGTGACACAGAAGTCCTCATCCCGACAGATAGGTACAAATATCACCAACAGTCATATAATATTATAGGCATATTTAAGTATCAGTATAATTATCAGGCATATGTCTGCCTCAGTGGAGTAGTTATATTACGGTATGGTTACAAAGCTGAGGTCCCGGGTTCGAATCCAGGGTCGGGCAAAGTGATATTGGATTTTTCTATTCATTATCAGCCCGGAGTCAGGAATTTAGGCTCGATATGGCGATAGGCTCGCCCCCTATCACATCGTGGGACGGAACATGCAAAGCGAAATCTGGGTGTCCTAGTGGCGCCTCTGCCTACCCCTTCGAAGATAAAGGCGTGAGTTTATGTATATATGTATGTATTTAAGTATTTTTGTCACAAAACAAAGAGTAGCTATCGAATGCTGAAAATACATCTAGCAAAGTTGTTGCCAACCAAAACTAGGGTATGCAAGCAACACACGATGTGCATGGGATCGCGTGACCATTTCGTGATGGACAGCAGTCAGCATGACCCCTGCCATTTGACTGGGCCCTATTTTAATATTCACACAAACTACAAACCTTATAATAGAAAGCGAAATCGATGTATTGACGATTGGTGCACTTATTTGTTTAATTTTAATGGGTAGATAAGTAGCTTTTGTGATAGGTAAGGGCACTAAAACGAGAGGTCTTGGGTTTGATTCACGCACTAAGACAAATTATTGTGTAACCCACAAGCATCTGAACGTTATGAGAGCAAAAAATCTAGCAGGGTGTGAGGCTAAGTGCATGTTCACATTAACACGCGGGCGCGGTCGAGGGCGCGGGCGCGATTGACGTGGCTTGCCCGCTACTTACATCGCACGTGCGTTTCCTACGTGAACACTTGGTTGACATCCATATGTCTAAGATCCATATGTTTGATATTTCGTGACCGCGCCCGCCACCGCGCCCGCATGTTAACGTGAACAAGCACTAAGTCTATTTACAGGTTATTGATGAGAGAATCTATTTTTCTATAATTTAATAATGTGAACTCATTAGAAAGTAGTTGGGAGCGGACTAACAAGGCGGAGATAGCGGTTCACCAAGTTTTTTTCGTAGTTTATATTGGTTGTCTAAACGTTGGAAGAAATCATCGTGGGGAAAGGTATCAGAAGGCTACCCAGTACCCATGAAATTTTTGAACTTTCACGAAGTCTGTAGAACTTAACCCAGTAAATGACAAGTAAAATAGTACAGAATGTATGGGACAAACTTCAACCAACAGGGTTTATCTAGAGTCTAAACCTTGCGCTAAGGTTGCTACTTGCTTTTAACATTACCTTGTGCCCGTATACTGATAATGTACTTTATTGCCTTTATCGAACTCAATTGAACCATTCACAAATCCAAGGCTGGATATGTCGTAAGTAACAAATGTTGTTCTTTCCAAGGGTAAAAATTACTGAAGCGTTTCTGTAGTATTTTTTCCTTTCAATGTAGGTACATATATTTGTGTTGTACAGCATTCATCAACTCTTTTCACTCACTAAAAACTACAGTATCATAAAAAAAGTACTTAAATCAGCGTAAACAATCCACAAATGACATCCTCCGTGGCGCAGTTGGTTAGACGCCAGCTGTGAAACGAGAGGCCGCGGGTTCGAACCCCGCACCGAAACAAATATTTATGCGATCCACAAGTATTTAGCTCGGGTGTGGGTGTTTGTGAGACCGGATAGTCTGTCGTAGTTCCTGATACCCACGACAGAAGACTCGATCTTAGTGTGGAGTCAGGAGTATGTATATGACTGTTTGTTGTATTTATTTAGTATTTAATCCCGCACTGAACAATCGCATCAGTCGGTTCCGGATATCTCTAAGGGCTTTAAATTATAAAATATCTTAAGCGGGAGTTCGAAGTTAAATTCAAGAAAATGCATGCCAGAAAACTGATGAGCCAAAATTTTTGGGAACATGACACGAAAAAGTGACGAAATGTTATGAGTTTTCAATAGAAAACTAAAACCTACGCTTACCTAACCGAATTAGGTTACATTCGTGAATATTTTCGTCTTTTTAAATCCTCTATACAATTCGGCTTGAATATGTACGCAGTTCCGTCGCAAGTTAATTTTTAATTAATTGTATCAGTATGCATATATGTAATATGTATATGTATAATGCGTCAGTCTAATTCAATAGTAACTAATTATCATTATACGTACAATTTACTAAATAGCCTTTTTGGTGTTTGGTGGTCAATAATATGAGTGAGTCGGTTGGTTGGTTCGCTCAAATCTCAAATTAGTTGGGAAGGCAAGCATTAAGAGTTAAGACCGCCTTTATACTTCATCGGCCTTATTCATAGACAGATTCAAAATCTATTTTAGTTATCGAATGTTCTGTCTTCTTCGCTTAAAGTGAATTCTATAGTCGTTCGAAAGGAACAAAACATTCGATAACTAAAATAGGTTTTAAATCTGTTTATGAATAAGGAAGAGTAAAGCATAAACAAATATGTGCATTAAAATTTGTGGATTATTCAATTTAGAAGGCTTTATAAAGCCTCAAGTTTGTACTTCTAGAGCCAATCAATCATTGGATTAATTTCCACGCACCGCCTTCCTTCACGCAATCACACTTGTTGACTCACCAAGGCCGCGGCGTCATCGCACAGCCATTGTTTCTCATCAAAATAATTACTAGACACAATCACTTTAACCTTTAGTTAAGTAATAACTGATGACTTCGTATTTTATATAAGACTGCCGTTATCTAAATAATATACACAGGGTTGTAGATTAAATTATATCTACCTATGTGTAATTTGTGCAATGGATATGTTGGCTCTTAGCGTAAAGGTCCGGGTTCGATTTTACATTGTGTTCTGGAAGCTATGTATGTTTAATACATGTATTTGAAGTAATGTCCAAGAATAAAAAAAATTAAATACTTAAAGTTGTGGCATTTTGTTAAATTTTGTGAGGTACTAATTTGTGTCTAAATGTGAAAGTAATTAAATCCGATTTTCTCAAATAGCAAATTAAGGAAAAGAATAAAAGATTCGTTACTATCCCGAGATTACTACTCATTATGGCCCGTATCTTACTTGAAATAATTTGTTAATATCAGTATTAAACCGGAAATTTAAGGTAGTTTAAACGATTAACTAAATGAGAAGGTACAAATACTTGTTTTAAAAAGTGAATTTTAATAAAAAAAACATACACACATATAACACCAAAACTTTGAGCAATATCACATCGTCGTACAAAACAACGAAGAGCAAAAATAAAATCTTATTCTTAACATTTGTCAATTAAACATTTCTTTAAACCGACATACAACACGTAAATGGATTCCCACACGCTTAACCTAAATAAACTTTAAAACCAACTGTTTTCCTTTTTGATCCTGTCTCGATGCCTTCCATTCATCTCGAGCCTCGAGGTTTTGAAATATCTCTGACAGTTTGTTCAATTTCTCACCGGGACAATGGGGTACATCCTGAATTTTACACAAACTCCCATCACTGTTTCGGCATACATTGAAAGTCTGACGCTCTCTTAGACACAACAGCTTCCCTTTCTCTGGCATCGATGACATCTTCGCCACCTGCAAAGCTGCTTTCTTGAACCTCGTCTTTGGAGACATCTGGGGCCTTTCCGCCTGTGTAATGTCTGTGTTGAATTTCAATGGTGTTGTCTTCGGTGTCTCATCTTTCTTTGCACTCGGCGCGTTGACAAACAGAGGCTCCAACACGTCGTACGTGTTCTCGCGTAATAACTGTTGAGGTTTTTTCAATTGATCCGACGAATTCCTTCTGGTAAACCCTGTGATTGGTGTTAGCGGCTGCAGCACATTTTTGAATTTGACAGAGTGATCCAGAGAGTCACTTTTGTTCAAGTCAAAAAGGATCACTTTTGTCTTAGATCTTTCGAGTTTCTGTCCGATTGCCGGCAGCGGGTGGAAAGGGGACAGGCTGGGCTTGACTGGGAGGTCGTTTCCGAGCATCCTGTTGTGTGCAGTCTTGTTCTTCCGTACGGTGAGTTTCCGCGGCGCGTATATCGTGGTGAGCGCGCGCGTTTTGTGCGGGTCGAGTGGCGCGAGCGGCGTGGGCAGCATGAGGCGTGCGGAGGCGTGCGAGCCCTCCCGCCGACAGCCGCCGCTGCCCTTGGGCGGCGTGGTGCCCCTCCCTGGCCGGCAATCGAACACACCCGCAGCCCGTTGACCGACACTCGCGTCCGCGTCGCGCCGCGATCTGCTGCATCAGCCGCGTGTGGCGCTAAATGCGTTGCAATCGTTCTAGCACTTAGTCGTGATTTTCAACATATATTTTTAAATTAATTGTAGTCAATTACACATTTTTACTAGGCGACGTTTTCAATAATTTTCATTCATCCAACTGACATGACGTACGTTAATATAAACTCCTGCCAAATAAAACCTTCTTTATAACACCTCATAACTATCTAATAACCGCAATTTTATCTCTTTTTAAACTGATTTATTTATGTATTTTATAAGTACATAAAAAATAAACAACTATAACAAGTATTTCCCGTCGGAAATATCTGTGGACCTGAATAATTGACGTCATTGGAACATAAGTTCAGCAAATTCAAAATATAGTTTGAACAAATTGAATTTAAATAGAAAAAAGAATAAAAAATAGAATTCGCATCCATCTCAAAACGTTTTTAATGTAAAATAACATAGTAGATAGGGGAACACAAAAAAAATAAATGTGAACCGCATTCCAGCTAGGTTCACAGATATTTCCGACAGGTTATAGACCGCTTTGGGGTCAAACCGTAATAGTAGTGCATAGGACATATAATATAATAAAGGAGTTTACGTTCTTACCCCTACCATCCTTGTATTACGGTGTTATCCCAAGGCACCCTATAGAAATAATACTCTAAAAAAGTTCATTTTATAACACTTACTTTGTTTAGGAATTATAACACTGTATCAATTTATACTTCATACAATCCGTTGCTCTATCTATTCGTGACGTCATACCAGGTGTTGGATGACCATCATTACCGTCACCGGGTCGATACGGTGACCTTCAAACGTCGATGTTTGTCACCCAAGCTTGGCCTTTGAACCCTTGACAAATTATCTAGCCGGTCCATTTATTATTCATGCGATTTTACGTTTGAAATAGTAACCATTACTAACGTTCTTTTTTATTACTGTATTTCACAATTCTAGAATCAATTTGGGGGCTTCGACGAGCTCATATCAATTAATCTAATACCCCAAGACATTTTTCGACCTTGGCAAATGTACTATGAACTATCTTCTTCCCCAATCAATTACCATTATATTCATCGGTCATATCAAAAACCTTTCAGGGCAACTTATATTAAAAGCATCATCACCTAAAAGCATTTGGTGGACTTGGATCTTCCCCTAACGTTTCCAAGGCATCCGTCCTACTGAAAATGACCTTTATCTACAAATTGTACGATCTACACGTGGTCATAATTTCTCTTATGTTAATATAGTTTATAGATAAATTAAAATCCAGTAATGGTTGCAGATAGTCGCTGGATGCAGGCCGCTTCCAACATGTCTATGTGGTGATGTACGAGAAGAAGAAGTTCTATTGTTTTTTTATTGTAATAAAATAATGGCTATAAAATCAATTTTATTAAACCTATCACGACAGTTGCGGGTTTCCTACTCTTCCATATTTAATGGAAATTATATTGCAACGAATCGATTACATGGTCACCGAGGAAGGTCGCTTTATAGCCACTTATCTATTCAATGATACTGTTCCACTGTCAAGGTTGGAAAGAATTGAACGTAATTTAAGTTCATTACTGTGGTTCATAGTGCATTGTGGATATTGAACACCTGGCTTATTAAGGTATTGAGATTTTTGATTGATATTGAGATTTATTGAGATTTGACAGCCTCCGTGGCGCAGTTGGTTCACTTCCGGCTGTGAAACGAGAGGCCGCGGGTTCGATCCCCGCACCGAAACAATTATTTGTGTGAACCACAGGTATTTGTTTCGGGTCTGGGTGTTTGTGAGACCGAAAAGTCTCTCGTAGTTCCTGATACCCACGACACAAGACTCGATCTTAGTGTGGGGTCAGGACTATGTATGTGACTGTTGGGTGTATTTATTTATTTATTTATTTATTTATTTAAGCGATGCTAACTCCACTCAAGGGCGGATCCAGGTGGGAGGTCATGGAGATCATGCCCCCCCCCCCCCCCTCCTGGACTGACTCCTGATTGCCAGATTTTTAAAAATAACGTTGATTTTCACTTGAAAAAATCGTAAACATAATTATTCATTAATCACCGGTATAACCAACTTTTAAATAATCATTATTAAATGTATAATTGTAGTCCAATTCGAGTACGTCCAGTGTTCTGACTAGAACAATATAACACCCCCCCCCCTCCCTGACTTGAAAGATGGATCCGCCCTTGAGTCCACTGATCATTGCTGTTATAACGCACTAAAGAGGCAATGAATGCACACTGTTTCTGCATCTGTGTCAGCCCATATATTATCCACTGCAGGGCACGGGCCTCTTCCATAATCGAGAGAAGGATTTAAAGGGCTTAGGCCAGTTAAGTGCACACACAAGTAAAAAATATAGTTCTTGAGTTCACTACAAGGGAATTTGTGACCCCACAAAAACCTGACCAAAGTAAATCATAGTCCCATTACGGGCATCGAACTCCTGGCTTCTGGCATCACAGCTAACTTTTAGGCTAGACAACAATGAAGATATATTGCAGGATGCAAATAAAAATACACCATCCTAAACATATCTAATTTATGACCTCGCGACCGGCCAGCCTGTCCTTCATATTTTCCTCTCTCTCTCTCTCTTCAACCACAGGAAGTTCAATGCTGAGCTAAGGCCTCCCCCATAGATCGCAACATAGAGCTGTTAGAAGCGGCCTGCATCCAACGACTTCCTGTGACATTAACCGTCCTCCTTGTGGCTGGGCGTGGCCTAATTCAATCTAATTATTATAAAACATATTGATTTTATGCTAATGATTTGCATTTTCACTTACAAAATTATGCGCAGTCATTATAATTGCTATTTTAATTTATAATCTGGGGCATTGGGTTATGGTTACCTCGTCAAGGATTGAGGATAATCGAAGCATTAACGTCAATGAGGTGTATGCTTTTTCCATTATCAATTTATTAGAACGGAAAGAAAAGGCTGTTATTTAAATTTCTTTGTGGTGGTGACACATTTCAAATTATTTTACTTTACTCATTTTATTCTCTTTTCAGCCATAGTAAGTCCACTGCTGAACATTGGCCTCTCCCAAGGATCTCCACTTTGACCTGTTAAAAGTGGCCTGTTGCAGTGAAAAATAAGAAGATACCTATGTGTTGTACTACCCAGATGGACTATGCTTTTGTAATCATTCAATAGATACGAGATTTTTAAAGTGAACGTTTGTTTAAACGACTCAAAGTTTATTTGAAATATAAACTAGATTAAATATCCATTGTATACCAGATCACAATTAGTCGAAGAGAAAATATGATAAGTTTAAGAGTTTTGAAACCTAAAAGCTTGACAAAAATAGAGAAATTAATCCCAAAATATAAGGTACCTATTCAACCCTATTCTATAGTCTACTAGATTACAAGCTTTAAAAAGTAGATGTCTGGCGTCAACATTCGATAAGCAATGGTGAACTACTGAATATATTAACTTAAGTAATGTCTAGTGATTCACACAATGGGTCGTTTGAACTTGAACGAACTTGACCACCTAAAGCGGGGCAAGTAATTTATGGAAAATTACGGTAATTATGGTGTGACTTTTCATTATATTCATAGATTTCTTTCGACGTAGTGATTTTAGAAATAATTTAAAGTAATGGATCTGTCCAAATGGTATTTTAATTCGTATAGGGATTTAATCGACATTTAAATTTATTTGTTTATAAAAAATGTTGCTTTTCTGTGCCAAAACCCAACTACGCAAGGAGGAATGCTAGTAGGCAGGAGTCTACTAAAACCGAGGTTTTTTTTTATATATTTATATTTATTTATTGGTCTCCAACTAAGACTACACTTAACATATGTACATTCAATAATTTACATAATTTTAAGAATGAACACTGTGCATCTTAAATTACAGGATGACAAGTCTTGCCCAAATTGTGGGAATACAATCAAAAATAAAAACAAAGAGAAAATAAAAAATAAAATAAAATAAAAAAGTTTTAATTAAGAGGGGTTCAGCTATAGAGCATCACGCTGTTCTAGTGCGCACTATGACAAAAAAATACAAAAAACAAACAGCATGCACCAATTTTGCCTCATTTATTACTCGTCAACTGTGAGTAAGGGAAATTTCCCAAGACTGACCTTGACATTCGACCTTGTTGCTAAAGACCTTTGCGTGTCCAAAGAAATAAAACCAGTGCCATGAATGAAAATTGAAACATTATTTTAGTGAACTTGAAATGAAGTCGCGAAAACAAGCTTTAGTTGGCCAATCGCGATTTCTTTTATTGCTTTATTAGGTCTTTTCCTACGTTGCCTAGGAAAATGGTTTTTAAAACAACATTGAACAAGTAGGATTATACTTAATGTACTTTACTCAACGCGCGAAAAAAATCTTCAGGCCCAATGTTTAAATATACATATTCCCATCAACCCACACTAAGATAAATTAAAAAATAAATACACCTAACAATCACGTACATATTCCTGACCCCACACTAAGATCGAGTCTTGTGTCGTCGGTATCAGAAACTACGAAAGACTTTTCGGTTTCACAATATAGCTCCTAAGTTGTATGCAAGAATGAAACTAGTTGGTCTGTACACACTTCGCGAATCGAAGTAAGCACAGGGGAGTAATACGAAAGCGAATAAATGCTAATTCAGTGGTAAGGTAACATACGTCAAGCCATCTCACCGGATTTTCGTTCCTGAAGCTGGATGGTCGACGGTGACGACGGTGGATGGCTAAAGACCCACCAAACAGCGCTTTGCACCCATATTTGCTCCAGACAGTCCAAGATATGCGAACAAATTAGGCGTATATACAGCGCGCCGGAGCACCTGCCATGCGTTGCCAAGTACCACGAGACTCCATGCAAAATACCCAGCGGGACACTAGCGACGACAAACTTCCCTCCACTGGATTATATTATTTATTAACATTATTTTAAACCGGAATTAGATGATGCACTACAATAATATTCTTAAGGTGGAAGTTCGATGAATCCTTCATCAAAGTAGGTCAAGGATGTATCCTACTGACCTCGTTTTGTTGACCCGCTTCATAGCCTTATTTTCAGTAGACATTTGGCACGGATGTAACTAGAACGGAGAGAATATTATGTATGCCTCTCATTAGGGAAACCAATAATTACAGCTTCTACTCTCTTTAATATTATTTGTACCTACCTAATACAGGATAAATTATTATTTCGTTGTTAGTAAATAAAACCACCGGAATAACTCGTTTCCGAAGGCCGCCAGCTACAAGTGATACCAAATGGCATGCAAAATTAGTTACTTTTACCTCTTTATAAATCTCGTTTTCTTTTTTTACCAGTCTTCAAACAAGTAAAATGTTTGCTGATGATTTTAAAACACAACTTTCAAACAATTCAATCGTAAAAATATAGTGACTGGTCCAAGTGGAGAATCCAACTCAACACGATTCACCAACCATGTGCGTCGAAGCATGTGCGTTACTTTTGTTTATGCATTGATGTATGTCATTTTACTATAACTGCCAACAGAACAGCTGATTAAATTCTTGTGTTACTTATGTAAACAATATTGTTATTGTTATATTCCTTATCATGTATTTTACTTTAACTACAGAATAGTTGAATAAATTCTTCTGTGACTTAAACAAAATAACGTCTTGTTTAATTGTCTGTGATATAAATCGAGATAAACGTAAGAGGTATTAGTGCATTTCGTTTTCACAAGCTAAAGCGAAAGGCGCCAAGGCGTTTAGCCGGACAGCCAGCAAAACACTCATTCGCGAATCGTCCATTCATGAGCTAACATCGCGCGATTTGTTCAACTTCCGCGTGCCTCTTGCCAAAAAATTTACATCACGTGTAACAGTCGTTCACGTTCAATGCCAGTGCACGGACGGATTATTTGTATAGTTTTAAGTGAATAAACACGACAATATTAAATCATTGTTAAATGTATGTTATCAGTGGATTTTGGCAAATGTGTGTTGTGACGTGAGTTTTACTGCAGTAAAACTGAAGCATTCGTTTTGTAGTAAATGTGAATCGCTGCATAAGGTGAGAGCAATAATTATTTTTAATTTCTTGATCGTTCTTATGCATTTATTGCCAGTATTAACACAAATTATTTTTGTGGGATTCCACTTTCAAAAATCACAAAAGGTTTCCAGAAAATATTGTGTCAATTGTTTAATTGTCGCAATTAAAATACTATTTATCATTTATAAAATGTTTACGTAATAGATATAAAAATCGCGGTCTATGTCAGTAGGCCCTTAAAAACTAAACGATTAAAGAATTATCAACCTTAATTCATTGACATAAGGCCGTCAAAATTATCAGTCGTCACACACGTGTGTGTGGACAATTACGTAGGCTGATTGTTTATCAAGACAAGGCCATAGTTACGTTACACTAAAAATCATGATGTCAATATCTAAATGTATTGGAAATTCTCACAGCCAAAATATTGGAGTAAATATGCAGAGAGTATAATAATGATTATTAGGTAATAAACAATAAATATATGATCGCAAAATCGAGCACAACGTACCTATAGTGTAGACCCCTCTGCTAACTTTACGAAGTCATTGGTAATTAATTAATGCATATTTTAATGGTAAAGGCAAAATGCTCAAAAAATAGGAATAGACAGTGTGCGTGGCGCAGTGGATGGAAACGAGATACCGCGGGTTCGATCCTCGCATTAAGACGATTGTTATAATTCTGGGTCCTGGGAGTTATGAGGAAAGTCACTCGTAGTTTCTAAAAGCTTTAATATGGCTTAAGAATTATGTAAGTTATTATTTGATGTACCTAAGTATTATACATAAGTGTAAAATTGTAAATGTATTCAGCTTGTGTAAAATATAATATTCATAATTATAATCAACATTACAATATTTATTTTCGTTAAGATTACCCAGATTAGACACAAATATTTGTTCCGGCACGAAACGAACCCACGACTTCTCGTTGCATAGCCGAATTCGTATTCAACTACGACACAAACCGGTATTTACACGGTAATACAAGATAACTGGAAACGTGAAAATGATTCCGCATATTATGTAAACTACTTTTGACATTGAAAGCATATCAGTTAATTCGCGCTCAGTGTTTATACAAATATTAATTGGTCTTATAATCATTACTTTTCATTTTTTGTTTGCATTAAATTGTCTTATGTCATTGTTTATTAAAATGTCTCAATTGCATCCACGTACCTAAGGAAACTGAGGAAATTTTATATTACAATCGTTCTTACAACCATCTTATCTAAACGATGTTCACTTGAACAGTCTAGCTATTCTGCATGTTCTGTTGACCCCATGTTTCAGTTTGATATAGACAAGGTAAAACGGGACTTACCTACTTCCGTCTGTTCAGTATCATTACGACAGTCTTTTGTGATCTGATACGAATATATTGCTACTTTACCTAGCTAATAGCTATAGTGTCTCTGGCATTCTCCCTCACCAACCGAAACGCCGCAGCAAAGCGTATTTAACATCAATTTTCTATCATACGGTGTTACCCACGAGTCGACCCATTGATGTAGCTTTAACCAGCTAAGGCAAAACATTACCACTTTAAGTTGCTTTTTTAAATTGATATAAAAAGACCTTAATAGACTTTATTTCTAATATCTGCACCACAGTGCACTATCCTAAATTCGCATCAGTTCGGTAGCTACATTCATTCATAGATACATTTCTCGCGATCTTTTCAGTCCCTAAAAATCTTGAAATCATTGTTACAGAATGGACTTCATAATCGGCGGCCTGGCGGGCGCTGGTGCCACCATCATCACCAACCCGATGGACGTCGTCAAAACAAGGCTTCAGCTCCAGGGAGAACTGAAGGCCAAGAGCGAGCACACGACCAGATACAGGGGCATATTCCATGCGCTTTACGTCATAGCTCGGGCTGATGGAGCCCTGGCCTTGCAGAAGGGCCTCGCGCCAGCCATGGTGTTGGGATTCACCATGAACTCTGTAAGGTTTGTTAAAACATATCTGATACTAACTTACTACCACTATTATATCAGCCCATATACGTCCCATTGCAGGGCACGGGCCTACTCTACAATCGAGAGAATGAATTGAGAGTTCAGTGGTTTCAATTGATACTAACTTAACTTAAGTCATTAATATTTTTCTTCTTCGTTCGAATCAATGGCTCAAAATGACTAGACCGTTAAACCTTTACAATTTCCCGGCCCAATAGGTCGCTAAAGTTATGGCAGCGTCAGGAGCCTCAATTATGTCTCTTATTGTGCAGGTGGTAGGACACATTGGGCACATCAGTAAGTGTGACAGATTCTGTTCTGGGGCGCCACAGTCACAATCGGACATTGATTCATAACCCCACCTAACCAGGTATTAAATAAAAGTAACTGAGGAATTGTAAGTGGTACGGCTCACTATAGTTTATGACTGAGCTTGATCTCCTCGAAATACAAAGTCTGGCAACGCGGCTGCCATTCCCCAGGTTTTTATGCCTTAATATGTAATCAATAGAATCTTCAAACTCAGAAAATCCAATGTTCGACTTTAGGTCTTTCCCAAGGACTTCTACCATTATAAAGGAGATGGAAAGGGGATTTCTAATACATTGCTAATACTCTGTGTTAGGTTGTTTCCTGTGATGACGCCGCTAGCGGGAATAAACCTGTTATTTTCATACGAACAACTCATTACATACACAGTGCTTATAAAAACTAGCAATCCTTTGCTTACGTTGCATCTCCTCATATTAATCAATCAAAATAACCCTTGGGTTATTGTTTTTGTGTGTTCATTAAATTAAAATAAATCACATTAAATATACGGTAGATAAATCGCCAAAATAACAAACAAGATAAGAATTAGTGCGTTGGAAGCCTCTGTTAGCAATTGATTTAACGTTCTTCCTTATGTCCTTGGCGTTAAATCATTTTTAATAGTGCCCTTATCGAGTTTTTCTGATAAAAAAAAGTCGAGACAACGTCGTATTTTATTTGTAACAGCATTCATGTTATAGAAAAAAATATACAATACATGAGATTTTTTATTACCGATACACGTAAACGAGTACACAATACTGCACAATAATAGAATAAGATCTACTCCGATCTAGGCTGTCATTAGATAATACTAGGTCAAGGCCGATTCTAGTAAATAATACCACAATACCTTCTATTAATTTAAGATTTATTCTGTTTGTTTAGATTCCAAGTGATTACTTTGTGCATTGTATTATTTTAAAGTACGAATATAAAATATTAGTAGAATTCCACTATTTTTAACCCTGGCTATTTAATCAGATTACAAATTGATTAGCAATAAAAAAATAATGTTTGCTGTTTAAACTAGGAATTCAAAATAAAGGTCTTCTGGTTTAATGTATCTAAAGAAGAAAAAGTTTAATCAAATGAGTCCGCATTTTAAAACAAACCTTGTTTCTGATTTTAAATATTCATGGGCGATAATCGGGGAGCGTTCACCGCTGAATCATTGGGAATAAACGAGTACTTAGGTCGATCCTCCTATCGTCATGGAATTGCCTGTCAATTAAAGGATTTTCCTGTTAGTCTTTACTGCAGTGTAAATACAAAAACTTCCATTACCGCTTGAGTAGATAGTTCTAAACGAATTAAATAATTTGCCTTCGTTGCCAACGAGAACTGTTTTTTAGATTCAGATATTGGTAGTTTAAAGCTATTTTAAACTATGTTTTCGATGATTCAAAACAGTGCTAGCCTCCGTACTTTTAAAGCGTAATATAATTTAGGTACTTATTGATTTGTATCCGATTAATGCATAATTACAATTATTTTTGTCCTTCGATGAGATTCCGTATTCTTTTATTAACAAGCGAAAAATGCATAGCCAGTAGCCACATGATCAATCTAGTTATCTATGGCTTGAACTCTAAGAAAGATGATCAGTAATTAAGCCTTAGAATATCAACTTTGTTATATGTATAATGCATATTACAGAATGATATTTTATACTGATTTAAAAATAGATTCAATTAGGTATACTCATATAACGTCACTGCTATATAAAAATATTAGTAACCATCTTCTAAACTAATTCCATGTTCAAATAGTACCAGGGAAGTAAATTATAAAATAAACATCGCCTACGCGAGCCGTAACCGATAATAACCTTGAACTTAAACTTGAAAATATTTCATCCACTTAATAAGTTCGGACTTATCGATCCAAATTAAATATGTAGTATTTAAGTTATATGTATTTTGTACTCTGACTTTAAGAGTTCGATCGTATATTTATGGTAAACCATTAAAATTTAAGGCCCAGTTGCATAAACTAACTTTGACGATAACTTTAGCTTTGTTATCGCTACTACATTTACGGTTATTGCCATTGTATCGCCAATCGGCATACATTTGAGATTGCATATGTATGGCATTGATCAAAGTTAAAGCTAAGGGCAAAGTTAGTCAATGCAACTAGGCCTAATTATTTGTTAAGCCTTTAACTTTTCATACAGAATTTTTAAACATTGGCAACGACTTATATTTTATTAGAGTAACATCATCGGTAGAGCCCCGCATCTGTCGCTTCTCCAATTTTACTCTTTATGACCCTAATGATAGTCCGCGGAGTTTCATAAAATCAGGTATGAAACTCCGCGGACCGGCGTTATTGCTAAGTGGTCGACTAAAGCGCGATTAATGTTCGTAACTTTTCTTACTATTAAAAAATAAAATGTATATTATTTGTTCCAGATTAGGTATGTACCACATAGCAGAAGTCCAGGGTTGGACGAAAAACAAAAATGGCGAAATCAGCATAAACAAATCGATATTTTGGTCGAGTGCAAGCGGTGTGATGAGTGGCATAGCTGCCAACCCTGCTTCAGTAGTGAAGACCAGGATACAGGCAGCAGCCCATCCTAGTATAGCAGTTGGAAGACAACACAGCTACAAAGGTAAAGGCTGAATTAACCATATTTTTGTAAAGAATTAGGAAAATAGGAAATCTTTTAGGTGCAATCTAACAAGTTCTAGCAAATTTTATTACATTTGTGGTTTCGAATAGCTCAAGCGTGGATATAATTTAGTTTCCCAACGAGTTTACTAAAAATGAGTCAATAAATGCTATCATTTTCCGGTATACGTCAATTAGGTAAATAATTTTGGTAACTGTAGGCTGTTTAGAACTCCTCATTAACTGTGTACAAAAATATCCCTCTCTTTTAAATAATTTTGATATTGTCGATTGCTTACGGCTGCTATATTTATTTATTTTGCAGGCATGTGTGATGCGTTTGCAACCATCTACAAAACAGAAGGCATGAGAGGCTACTTCGCTGGAGTCACAGCGACGTGCACCAGATTAGCTATCGGCAGTGCCGCACAATTAACCACCTTCTCCGCGTAAGCATTATCAAGAAGTTGACAATATCAAAATTTGTAAATGTTCTACTGTTCCTTTGCCTATCTTAATTCAACACCATATAGCGTCTGCGTAACATGACTTGTCAGGTTTTTAGCAGAATAATTAAGCTTATAATATTACGAGGACGTGCGTGCTTGAAATCTAATTTTTTGGAGTATTTCTACACTGACCTAATGAAGTTTGTAAAAATCTAAGTTGGGTATGAAGCGTTTTTATATTTTCTTTTCCACTAAGGGTGGGTTGCAGAAAATCTGACGTTATTGTTAATGGTAAAGTTAACTTTAGCTGTGACAATAACAATGACCACGGGATAGAAAATTCTTTTGTTGCACCATTGTCATAATTGTTATAGTTAAAGTTAAAAGAGTGACCAGTGAAATGATGCGATGCGATTTTACGTCGGAATTTATCAGCGTATTTTTGTAAATTGTTTTAAAGTACAGGTTATAATTCAAATCGATACACAAATGACAATTATCAATACAGAGAACACACACAAATAACGAAATATAACCGTGACTTTAACAATTACCGCCCGAAATTGAACGGTTAATGTTAATGTTATACGTGACGTCATTTTAACAATTGTTAATTTTATGCAACCCGAAAATTGCATAACCGTCGATTTGACGGCTGATTAGCCCTTAGTTAATGTTAAAGTTATTTTCTGCAACCCACCCTAAGGAATCGATGATTAACAAACAATAACTACGTAACTTTGAAGGCAGTAGTTTCGCACAGATATTGTTTTATCATTAGCTAAGTTTTCATTAGCTAAGTTTACATGGAGAACATCACGATTACTTAATCTACAGGTGATGAGAAAAATGAGTGATTGTTATTGAATGGGAAGTGTGAAATGCTAATTGCAAGACATTATTTTCAGCACCAAAGAGCGGTTACTGATGCACGGCATTTGCCAGCACTCGCAGATCGGCCTTGCCTTCTGTGCCAGCGCTATAAGTGGGGTGGTCGTCGCCCTAGTCATTTGCCCCTTCGATGTCACCACCGTCCGCCTTTACAACCAGGGTAAATGTTCTCTCATATTCCAGAGTGAAGGAAGAGCTGCGCGCGAGGGGCTTCTACCTGCATTCTCCAGTGATGCTCGCTTTCGTTGCGAGTTTGTTTAGCAGTGTTCTGTGTGTTATTGTTGAGACTCCGCTGGACGTGGTCAATACGCGGCTTTACAATCAGGGTAAAATATTTAAGAGCTTGGGTTTATGTTGCTGGGATTGTGGTGCGCGCTTCTTTATTTATTTTGGACTTGTGTAATACTATTATGTTTATCTCTTTTACATTTTTAATTTTGATTCTTATGTTATAATACCACGTCTTTTTGGTTATGGTGATTGGCACGCCAAAAAATACTAAATTCTAAATTGAAAATCCTGATGTGAAAATTATCACACAAGAACCTCATACTATCGTAACTTTTTCAGGTTCTGGAGGTCAAGGTGGACTCCTATACACAGGGGTGCTGGACTGCCTCACAAAGATATACAAGAAGGAAGGTCTACACGGCTTGTACAAAGGACTTGGACCGCTATATCTGAGAATAGCACCTCACACTACCCTCTCGCTAGTCATATGGGATATGTTGAATAATTTATTGTTGCATAAAAAAAGTTAAAGTTTATGTTTTGTTTCTTTTCAATCCCAATTACTGTTATCAAAAATCTGTTTAGTTAAACCCTGGTCCATTGAAACGCTTGTTCACATTAAACCTAGATTGAAAGCAAGATAACTACTCATTCCTTCAAAGCGTACTATTACTAGAAAATCCAAATGATATACAGACATAACAAAAATAATATATTATTTACCCAGAACTTTTACACATGATGAGCAATAGGTGGTGAAAAGTGTATTTCCCATTCGACATCAGAAGAACTACAGGAGCCAGTGTCATTATCATCGCATGAACAACTATCATCAGACTCTACATTTTCTTCATCAGAACAAATACATTCAGGGTTATTAGGATCGTATGGTAGTACTCCTATAGCTTGCTGGTATGCTCTATAGCACATCTGCTCGCAATCTTCCGGATGATACGGATCAGACCACACTTCCTCAATCGCTTTACGTATTACACGTTTACGCCGCCTTTCCTTTCTTCTTTGTTTTTCGATATTTCCTTCATTTGCAATCTTGTAAACCATTGGATTGTACTCCACGCCTGTGTCTTTCTCTGGAGTCGCTTGCATCTCCACACGGTACTCTCCACCTTTTTTACTTATTATGAGAGTAGGTTTATTTTCAACACGCTTTCTGAGTTTCTTCACTGGTTTTGCGGTTTCATTATTGGCCTGACAAATTTTAACTTTGTTCAGCTTTCGTAGAAGACGTTTGGATATGGCACCCGGCTTCCAACCGCCCGGCACCTACAATTCAAATATCACATTATAAATTGACCGCATAAAAGTTATATATCAATATCATTATCGAAAAAAAAAACAAAAATACTTACTTGGGTCATAATCTACAGTTGGATTGAGAAAAAAAATATTAAAATAATTAATGTTATTAGGTAAATAAAAGAAAATAGGAGTTCTGTTAACAATTTAATTAACTTACATTTATTAAAACGTTACAAATTTTTACTTATCACATTACCAAAATTGACTTGCACTTACAAATCCAATAGAATAAATAACCCTACAATAAATTAGCAAACCAAAAACGATTATACATGGACCCATAAATTGGACTTCCATCAATCATGGAACCTGCGTAGATGTTGACTTCTTTTTCAAATATCTCTGTATGTGTTCCTGTTTTAATGTCTCTGTGTCGATAAAAGAGTGGTAACACGGTTCGTGGAAAGAGCTGATACTTATTCCGTGATCTTTAAGTGTATGAATCCTCTCCTTCGGCCTTTTGTTTACGTAATCTTTCAGTTTAAAGTACTTTTTATGTCCATGTGCATCCACTGCCGTAACACCTTTTTCTGGAGGTAAAGCATGTCGACATTTTTGTCTTTCTAAGAAATACGTGCGAGAATCATAAGCACCAGGAGTGCCAGGCCGAGGCTTTCTTCCCTTTTTCTGCTTCTTTGATGGCGATAATCGTGGTACGAGAGATGGTTCCGGAATTTTCACGTCCTCTCCTTTAGCTAACAAATCTTTCAAAGTAGATAAAAGTAACTTCTTGTCTTGCCCATGTCCGACGATCCCCATCTTAGACAACTGTCTTGGAGTAATATCACCTAAACAGCTCCATGCAGCTTCCGATGGCTTCCGTCTCACATCGCCGGCACCCCTGCTCACACCTCGTGATTTTGGTGGCGAGAGATCTCTCGTTCTTGGATAAAACTTCCATCTATTTTGATTATCAATATAACCATCTACACCTACCACCAACCATTTTCCGCCAGTTATTTGGAACTTTCCAGTATCCGTGTCTACCTGCTCACCATTAGGTCCCGTAAAGGAATTAGGGGCCCACCTACCATCGGGAGCTATATAACCATCAACATTAATTTCGAGCCATTTACGATCGGGGCTCCAAAATCCACCTAAATCACTGCATTGTTGTTTCCCATCAGGTCCCTTAAAGAATCTTGGAACGGGATTACCATGTCTATCCATAAGTTTTACTTTATAATCTAAATATGTATATTGAGTAGTAACATCTACTTTTTGCACTTTCTTGCCTTTGAATGTAGGATCAAACATTGCGGTAGGTGGCGTAAACTCCACAATCCATTCATCGGAATCAGTGTCGGAACCGATTGACGATTTGTCATCGGAGCATGAACATGACTCGTCGAGATTCGTATGATCGGCGTCGGGTTGAGCGGGGTAACATGTACATTGAGGATTTTCAGACTCAGGTAATAACCCTAGCGCTTGTTGATACGTCTTTAAGCATATTTCACGGCACACGTCTCTAAAGGCACTCTGTATAAATTGTCGTTGTGCTCTCTCATTTCTTCTCTGATCTCGTTCTTTTCTCCTCTGTCTTTCAAGATTCTCTTCTTCACTTCTTCCTATCGTGTAAGTTACGGGAAGTTTATCTTCATAAGGAACTTGGTTAATAGCTCTAGGCTTAGAATACGTTTTCATAGTTTCCATGGTGATGGTATATTCACCATCCTTCTTTTGTACCACTAACAATGGCCTCTTCAAGGGCCGTTTCTTCTTTCCTGAATCCTTCTTCTTCTTTTTAGTGATCACTTGACCTGGATTCTTAGCCATTTTAAGCAATCTAACCACGTGTTTATTTGTTGCCCCGGGTTTCCACATAGGACGAAACTACAAAAAAAAACATAAAAAATTAAAACAACTAAAAAATACTATTAGGGTTTAAAGGGGTATAAACACATACCTTCATGCCTGGTATATCTTCAGCAGTCCACAACCACCCCATATGCTTAGGAACTGCTCCCAAAGTTCCAGTGCATGGAAAGGTACATTGACTGTGCCCAATATGGGGAGCTAAAAAATATATACGATAAATACATAAAACACTATGTTTACGGACAAATTAATAACTTAAAAAAAAAACAATTAATACATACGTATACCTTGATAACCATAATTAAATTTAAACCTGTCATCTTTCTTCTTCTTTTTGCCTTTTTTCGCGTCTTTTTCGGATTCATTGGTTTTATCAGTACCTGACTTTTTATCTGATCCTGCTGATTTAGCACTAGCTTTAAAACTTCTTTGACTGTCATCCGCTTTCTTCTTGGTATCGCTGCCTGAAGTGCTCCAAGTTTTTAATTTGCTTTTATCAATCATTTTATGGTAAATAGGACACGGAAATGAAGTGTTTTCTCTCGGGTCAGTTGGCAAATCATCACCAGTGATCTCGTAGCCTCCACATACAGCACAATAAGTAGTCTTCTTAGTAAAGCCAAAAGTACATTCACAAGAACAAAAACATGGTTGTCCTTCAAATTTCATTTTTGCCTTCATTCCTCCTACTACTTCTTCAACTTTTTGTGTAACTGCACAACATTCCTTTTTGTAATTAGACATTTCTAAAAGAATGCGGTTGTCGGGCGGCGACGGAACTTCTTTATGTTGTCTATTGTCACATTCCATCTGTTTACATTTAATAATACTTATTAAATCAGCAGCTTCGGCTGGCAAATCCAACGAGCAAACACTCTGAGAACAAGTATTATCTATTTCTTTCCTGCTCGGGCATTCACTATCACAAATTCGAAACTTGTATTTCTCCTTAGATTCTTCCGATTTCCCCGTACTTTCATGTTTTATTGAGTCTTTTGAAGATTCTGTTTCATTATTGAAATTATTTTCAACAGTAAAATAGCCCACACAGTAAACATTATTGCCAAATGGACCATTGTTACCGCCAAATATATAATTTAAAATATTATACTGTTCACGATTAATTGATGTGCATGACTTGGATTTTATAACATCGATTTTCCTGCATTTATCGATATCTATTTCGCTTCTTATAGGACTGAGAATACTTTTAGCAAATTGGCATTGAGTATCTTCTTTGCTTTTCTTTTGAATATCACAAGGTACAATGGACATATTATTTTTTGGACTAGCAATGCTTTTAGTTGGATTTGGTTTTTTTAATTTTTTATTTCCTCGATACAGAGTTTTTATAACGCCAGTTTCTTCTAAAATATTGACTGGATTCTTTTTAACAGTACTCAATATTGTTGTTGCTTGAGAATTAAAACCGGTATACATAAACGTTTGTTGATTACCGTCTGATAGTGACTTAAATTCAGTTGTTACTTTGTCTTTAAGGTAACTCAGTTTTATGTTTAATTTTATTGAAGCCATTCGTTTAGAAGTAATCTCATCAAATATATTGTATTCACCGCTGGAGGCTACATTGGAAGCCTTCTCCTTTCTATGCAATTTGTTCAGAAAATCAATGAAAACGTAGCTCCACGGAACGTGTGTAGACCCGAGCCTCTCTTCTAGGTAATCTTTGTGCCAAACCGACAATTCCATCGGATAACTCTTCATCCTTGAAATTAACAAATCTCTATTGTAAACCAATAAAACGGACTGTCCTGCTTTTATTTGAGAGTCTGCTGGCGGCTTTTTGACGTTAGTCTTCGTATTTCTGACTTTTGTCTTCCATAGTTCTTTTTTTTTCACACGCTTCGGTAGTAATGCGTTGAGCTCGTTAGGGTCTTTTAAACTCAGAGCGAAGACATCAGCAAACTGACTTCTTATGTAAAATTCTTTACAGTCGATAAAGCTTTTCAGTTCTTCGACAACAATCTCGAATAAAAACATTGAATCCGAAAGAGCCATTTTCTTTTATCTTATTTTAAACCTTACGTATTTACACTTCAAACTATTAGATCACACGTTACTAACACTTAAAAAACAATTTTGCAATTTAAAAATATAAAAAACTTGCAATTTATTACATAGCCGAAAATGGTTTGACACAATTTGAAAAATATTTTCCTTTTTTAATTATTTTTAAACAATAGCCAGTCACATTACAGAATGTTTAAATAGGTTACACAATAAACTGCGACGAGAAGTAAATGTTAATTATTTAAATAGATATACATTTTTGGTTTCATTGTAAGATCGACTTATTGGTTAACTAGTTATAGGTACCTACTTACCTGTAAAAAAGTTGCACACTATAGTAAAATATTAAACATTATAGTATGATAATAGAGAAATAGATAATTGTGCCAATCTTATAAAGACGAAAGTTTGTGTGTTTGTTACTCTTTGACGCTCAAATGAAATTTGGTATGAAGATGGCTGATACCCTGGATTAACACATGGGCTACTTTTTATCCCGAAAAATGTGGTGTTCCCGTGGGATGATCAAAGAGTCTTCCCGTTTAAACGGCGGAGCTAATTTTAATGAAATTTAGTTTAGAGGTAGCTGATACCCTGAATTAATGTATACTATTTTTATCCCGAAAAAATGTAGTATTCTCTTGGAATAAGCAAGGAATTCAAATGTGTATATTTGATACTTTGCTATTTGCTTGCTTTCAAACTCATAGGAATAGTTTGAGATAGAATATCGGACGAATAAAATGAGCTATAAAAGGACAGGGCTGCATGCCTTGAGTCATGGAACGGGTTGAGACGGGGCAGGACGGGATGTAACGGGACTGGACGAGAAAAGCAGTAAAAACTACAAAGGTAGGCAGTCACGTCGAGTTTAAATATAAAACAGTTAGTACGCGAAATAATATGTGCCTGATGTGGACTCGACTCAAAAAGTGTGTGCGCCTTGGCGAAGCCGGGCCGCTAGTAGGTACATAGGTCGACATCCAATGAATGGTATAACATGCACTTTCTAAGGAATAAGAAAACAAAACAATAACTAACAACGTGACCAATCTTTAAAATTTCTTTCCAAGAATAGGACATGCATACCTACTCAATAATTAATAAAACTGCCTCGGTGGCGCAGTTGTACTACGGTATGATTGCAAAGCCGAGGTCTCGGGTTCGAGTCCCGGGTTGGGCAGTGATATTGGATTTTTCTATTCATTATCAGCCCAGAGTCAGGAATTTATGCCCGGTATGGCGATAGGCTCGCCCCCTATCACATCGTGGGACGGAAAATACAAGGCGAAACGTGGGTGTCCTGGTTGCACCTCTGCCTACCCCTTCTGGAAAAAACGCGTGACTTTATGTATGTAATTAATAAAATCCAATCAAAAATCTTACTGGTAGTTTTCAAATTTATTTTTAAACAGAAATGTCTTTATCGACAAAAATACATTACTTTCGGGCTTCGGCACTTATACTTTTCATAATGCTATGTTTATAGAGGTTTACTTTATAACACTTCTAGAAGAAGACATCGTTCTATTAGCAGAAGATGCAACAATATCTGCAATTAAGGGTTGTTTATTTGAGCCTTCATATATCGTGAATGGTGATATTTTTTTCCTCGGAGTATTAGACGCCCTATTGGCCTTCGTAGGTACTTTAAGGTCGCCTATATCTTCATAAACCTTGAGGCCTTGTAGTATTTCTCTGTACTTTGCCAATTTCCTTGCATCTACATGTCGTTTACGTCCTACGAATGATTGTGGGACGTAACCTCGATCGTAGTCTACAGAAAAGCTCATCACAAGTGGCATTTTACCTTTGCCCGAGGCATGTGATACTGACTTATCTATTTTACCTCCCTTTGCGCGAGCCGGTGGTGCGGCCTTTTTGTCGCCACTTTTAGTAGGACTAGCCTTGCCCTTGGCGTCCTGTGCAGCTTTTCCCGCTGGTTCTGTCTTCATGTCTCTCTTTATTACAGTAGAAGCAGTAACGGTTGACTTGGATTTCTCACTTTTTGGTTTTCCTCTCTTCGAATACCATGCCCACTTACCATCTTTATCAATGTAACCATCTATACCAATCTTTAAGAGATGTCCACCGCTGTCAGTGAAGCTCCCTTCATCAGCTGCATAAAGCATGCCATCAGGACCCGTAAAGTTCATCGGCACCCAGCGATTGTCCACACCAATGTAGCCATCTTTGTTTATCTCCAACCAAACGTGAGTAGGGCTCCAAAACCCGCCCAAATCGCTGCATTCTTGTTTACCGTCTGGACCTTTGAAGAATCTAGGTACTTGATTACCGTGTTTGTCCAGTAGTTTGACTTTGTAATCTAAGTAAGAGTATTGGGTTTCATTGTTTGCTACTACTGTCGGATGTTTAGCTTTGGAATCCCATTTAGCTGCGGGCGGACTGAATTCTATAACCCATTCGTCACCGTCAGTATCACTGCTTTCAACACTTCCCTCCTCGGAACATGAGCAAGAATCTATTGGTGGTGTTACATTTTGAGCAGTTTGAGCGGAGCAAGGACATTCAGGATAATTAGGATCATTAAGAGGAAGTAAACCTATCGCTTGGTTATAAGCTTTCACACATATCTCTTGGCATTTATCTTTGAATGATGATTGTAGAAGTCTACATTTCCTTCTCGTTTCTCTGCGCTCTTTTCTCTCACGTTGTTTCTGAATTTTATACTTTTCTTCTGCTGTCTTTCCTATACTGTAAACTAGGGGCGGTTGATCTTCGTAAGGATATTGGAATATCAATCGGTCTTTTGAATATTTCTTGAAGACCTCCATTTGAACTGTGTATTCACCGTCTTGTTTCTTGACTACAAGCGTAGGTTTTGTTTCTACCTTTTTCTTCCTCTGCAGCATTGCCCGTTTCTTCTTAGCTATGGTATCAACACCTTCTCTTATAGCGCGATATCTTCTAACAAGAATTTTGTTAGCGGCACCCGGTTTCCATTTAGGGCGGGGCTGTAAGTGGATGATAAAAAAATAAAATAATTTGAAAAAAAAAAAAGAATATCCACAGTTAAATTTCACTATTGTATTGATAAAATCCACAAGTCAATGGGCTTTGTAAACCATTGAAAAGGAAAAGAAGCCTTAAAGTCTTGTTTTTCTAAATAGGCAACAAAAATACAGTTGTTTTAATTTTAAATAATGTGTGGTAATTTTTTACTGGTTTTATTTAGGTAAATATAATAATCAAGATTTGTTTTAAAAGAACAACTCTCTTACCTTCATCCCTGGTATATCTTCAGCAGTCCAATTCCAGCCCATGTTTTTGGGTACCGGAGGGTAGGGATATTTCGTTTCTGGTTTCTTTTCTACGGACTGTTGCGCTGAAAAATAAAACGAATTATTAAGCGAAAATCCATTATTATAATTTTATTCGTTACCCTATTGATACCCACGCTCTTCTTGCACGTTTGCTGTAAACTTTCCAACAGTTTTCTTTTCTTGTTTCACCTTTTTGGTTTTTTCCACAACCACTTTTTTATCAGTCATGGCTTTCATAGAACGTGAGCTGGTCAGCCTCCCAGCTGAAGCTCCAGACCTAGACCCAGTAGTCCTACCACTTTTAGTGCTTATGGTATCAGGTTGCTTTTTTTGCTCTTTTTGTTCTTCCTCCGGCCACGGATTAGGGACTTTTATGTGTTTCTTGTCATACAATTTGTGGTATACAGGACAAGGATGGGGCTTTGCGAACTCCGGTTGGTCTTTCATATCATCACCTAGACATTCATAACCTCCGCAAACAGCGCAATACGTCGTTTTATTTGTAAATTTATAGGAACATACACAGTCGCAAAAGCAGTTATCATCACTGTCAACTGTGGTCTTGCGTTTCTTACTCATTACTCCATCTACAATAAAGTCTTTCACTCTCTCCGCGATGTCACACGATTTCACGCAACAAGGGTTGTGGATATCAGCAAAATCTATAACTATGTTGCTGTCGGCTGGGCTTGGAGGAAAAGTAGCGCTTTTGTCAGGACATACTGGCATTTGGCACTTCAAATCTGGAGATTCTTGCTTAGTGTCAGTTACAGAAGAACACGCAGTTTTGGAACATGATGTTTTTTCTGATGTTTTCATACTGGGACATTCCGTCGAACAATATTTGTATTTAGATGACACCGTGCCTTGTGAACTGCTCCCGCCGGATTCTTTATCAAAATCGTGTTCGACAGTAAAGTAAAATACATTGTAGACTTTATTTTTTGATTTATCAAATGGGCACGTTTGTCCTCCACAGGCGCTCTCATCGCTATTGTCACATTCTTTTTCACATTCAGAATCACAAGATCTTTTCTCCAGAAGTGCATCTTGCATTTGCTTCATGCATGCACACTGAGTAGAAAGTCCTTCTAAATTGGAACCTTGACTGAAAACACCTTCATGCCTAATAAACTGTTGTATTTTTTCAGCTAATGTGCAAGTTCTGCTTCCGCACGGACCAACAATATCACTGACATTAAATTCTTTTTGATCTTCCTCTACTAGATTTTCGATGTATGCTCTCATGTCTCTAGCTATTCGGCAGTCTGGCCTGCCACAAGGACCTCTTATATTAGCCAAGTCGAATGTAGTTCCTTGAGCTCCTCCGGATTTATTCCTGTCGCCTCTACATATAGGACATGGTCCTGATTGGACTTCATTTCGGAATCTCTCAGCAAGCTTGCCTTGAGGCCACGATGTTTCTTTACAATAGCAAAGCCTGTCGATATCGGTGGCTTTTACTCTAGGTTTTATAGTTGGACGTGGTGTTAACATTCTCATATTATCATTGCAAGATATCACTATCTTCCTAATGTAATCTATGATTTGATCTATATCAGGAGCAGTTTCTGGAGATTTGTACACTGATTCTGGTGGTTTGTCCGCATTGCCCATGCAACAATAATCGCCTTCGTTAAAGAACGTAAGATTTGCGCCGGGAGCGTTTTTATAGTCAGCGAAAATCATGCCTTTCGGCTTAGGTTTATCTATAACATAGTTGTTTTCAATCTTGTTGCAGTTTTCTTCGAAATCTTCATCAGTAGTTTTCATTGTGCAAATATATGATGTTGTTTTAGAATTTAAGCCAGTATACAAATACTTCTTTATTGACGGGTCCTCAGACAGAGTTCGGAATGATGTCGTGACTTTATCTGTAAGATAAGTCAATTTGATTTGTATACCTAACTTTGCCATTGGTTTTGCAGTGTCTTCTTCGAATATATTATATTCTTCGTTTAATGTCATTGGCGGTTCCACTTGGAGTTCGCAGATTTTCTCCAAATAGGTCAAAAATCGGGGATCCCATGGAATAAATGTTCCACCAATGTAAACCAAGTTATCTTCTTTGCTCCAAAGGGAAACTTCCATCGGAAACTTTTTCATAGTTTGAATCAGAAATTCTGCGCTACTAGAAAACAACACTGATTGTCCAGATTGTATAACTGGTTCGGGGGGAGGCAATTCGACCATCCCTTTCTTTCCTTTAGGTGGTTTCTTTGGTTTCTTTTTTGCTTTTTTTCCAGGTGGTTCCGGCGGGAGAGGAGGTGGTTCAGGCATAACTATGTGCATTTGCTTAGGGTCTTTTAGCTCCAATGAAAATACATCTGCGAAGTCACTTCTTATTACTAGATTTCGACTTTCAACCAAACTTTTAACACTTTCCACCACTACTTCGAATAAAAACATAGCATTGGATACCGCCATATTTTTTTTATTTTGTGATATTATTTTGCAATGTTTAATATTAATTTACATAACTATTTTTTTGTTAATGTGAGCTATTTTTTACAAACTAATAATTTTAACTAGTCAACTAAACGACATTTATGTCAGTTATGTAACTTTTATTTCAGATTCAGCCTATGAAATCATTTAATATGAGGACATCGCTTTACAATTATAATCCGGGAAAATAAATAGAAATGTAATTAAGGAAAATAATCAGAAATTAACATTAAAGAATGATACTGATTTTTTACGCAGAATTTTAAAAAAACCTCAACGTTAGGATGCTGAGTAACTTAACATTGAAGTTTGGGCTACCGGAACACACACAATCAGCTGATATGTCACTTTGACGTATTTAGGAAAAATATTATTACGAAATCGTAAAAAGATATGATAAAAGAAGTTTTTCCGCCGTGACCTCCAGTTTAGCGAGGCACATGATGCGTGTGCCTGACTACCTGACGATACGTCCAAGATGACTTTATAATAATAGCTGTGATATTAAATTAATTAGGTGAGTACCTCGATCGTAACCATAAGCGCATTTTGTCATTGACAATTTTGTACTGTTAATGTTTTGATATTTTTTATAACTCGACTGTACTTCGAGCCGCGTTTATTGACTTATGTCATTAACTATTCCTGTAGTTTTTCTGGTGAATATTATTTATTGATAAACATAGTTTTCATTAATTAAATCGTTGTCAAAATATCACATTAAATCAATTCCATTCTAGTTTTCTCACATAAGTTGCATCATTTCAGTGGAAATTATTAAATAAAAAGTGGATTGCCTGTAACTTATAATTTCGTTAAGTACTTAGATAAATTAATATTTTAATTCGTATTATTCATTTTTCCTTTGTAAAATTAAACTAAGGTGGCATTCAATGATTGGCATTCTTCTTTGTATTGCGGTGTTTTATATTATGGAATTATATAAGTGAACAGGATAATTATATACAACATACTAAACACTTCTGCATCATGCATTCCTGTTGCTTATTGCCTTGGCATGTGTTAACGATTAGAAGCCCTATTTATTTTAAATTTGATTGTAATAGAAATTGTGAAAATTATATTTTCACAAGGTTTTTGAATAGTTTTCTGGACAAATATTAAATGATAATTCATTTACTGCTGACAATAATTTGTCAGCAAAAAAAATATATTTCTTGTGTTTCACAATAATATTGAAAGAAGTTTTAAATATGTAATTAATCTTATTCTCTCCTTAATATCAATATGATTTTATTTTTTATCCTTTTTCTTAGTAAGTAGATAATTTAAATAGGTTTTTGAGCTTTTACAACTTTATTTCTTCAACAGAATTTTGTATCAGTCTAAAACATTATTAAGGTTGTGTGTATTTTCTTATAAATCTAGTAACAAAATACATTACTGCAGGGTATAATAATTTTGCTAAACTTTTATCTATGTATTACATATCTTCAGTTTGTAAAGAATTTTTAAAACTATTCAATTTAAAAAGCATTATAAAAACATAAAAAATGCAATCCATTTATCAAAATCTCAAATATATTTTTGGAAAAAAAGATCTTTTTTATTCTAATATAAAACCTATGTCTTTAAAATGTGTGGCATGCACTCTACATAAATATTTTATTGATTACTGCCATAACGGATGTCTTCAAAACTCAATCTTCTGTAGTACAATGGACTTCCTGATCGGTGGGGTTGCCGGTGTCGGTGCTGGGTTCTTCAGCAACCCGTTTGATGTTGTGAAGACCCGAATGCAACTTCAGGGAGAGCTAAGGGCCCGTGGTCAACATGCAGTGTATTATAAAAATATACCCCACGCTATGTTCACGATAGTGAAACACGATGGAATTGCAGCCTTACAAAAGGGTCTGGTACCCGCCCTTTGGTTCCAAATGGTTGTAAACGGAGTAAGGTAAGTTGTGTTGTGTTAGTTTTACAATTGCTTTTTATTCTTTTCTTAGCTTCATATCTATTTTTATGCACCACTATGTGTAATCAGTCTCTGCTGGTACAATATTCAGGCCTTGAATCTTTTTGATTAATACATACCATAATGTTTTAATGCAGACCACAATTGTTTTTTTAAGGGTCTCAACACCTATTTGAATTAACTGATGAAATAGACACTTAAATTTTAAATGAATCAAAATATTATGCAGTTTTTATTTGTTATTGTTTGATATTAACAATTTTGCCTTGAAACTTTATTTTAAATGGCATAAAAGATTTCCTTACAATCGGTTTATTATCAAAACAAGCACTTTTAACTGGACAAAACAATTTCAGAAGTTAATGATAAAGATAGTATAAACATGATTGTAATTGTCATAGCATATTGAGTTTATTATAAATATTTTTACCAGATACAACCAAATTAATGATATTATCAGTTAAATAGGTTAAAATGCTAATATCAGTTATATTTTTAATTCATCATGACGTAGATGTGGGTGTGTTTTTGTAAACAAAAAATCTCAAAGGCATGCTGTGTCACAAGAGTTGTCTATCATTAACTTTAACTTTTTAAACTATTACAAAAACAGGGATAACTTGCATGTATTAAATATTATCCTACTATAAAGGTATTAGATTGATTTGTTACTCTAACCATTTTTAGATTGGGCATATACCAACAGGCAGATAACTTTGGTCTGCTAAGAGACGAAAAGGGCAACACTAAATTTGTGAATAGTCTCTTCTTTGGCTGCATATCTGGTATGAGTGGGGCGTTCTTCGGCAGTCCCTTGCAGCTGATTAAGACTCAGTTAATGTCGTATTCTTCTAAGAAGATTGCTGTGGGGACCCAGCACGCTCACCCTGGTATGATGATGGCAATAAAGAAGATTTATGATAAGAACGGTCTGTCAGGGCTGTGGAGAGGCGCCCATGGTATGATGTTAAGGAATTCAATTGGATCCGCCGCGCAGATTGCTTCTTATGCTGTGTAAGTGATGATTGAAAGCAATTTGGTTTAGTTAAAAAAATACCACCAATAACTTATAGGCTTTGAAATAAAACTATTTTTACGGATTTCCCGACGTTTCGATTGCTTTTCAGCTTTCGTGGTCACGGGGCGGACTGAAAATAGTTTTATTTCAATGTGTAACATTCGCGTAAATCTAAGAAACCATTATAACTTATAGGCTATTATTAGACTTAGTTTGAGACAACACATTTCCCAAAAATCATGCCTTTGGTGTCAGCAACTTACTTCAATTTTACACATGTAAGAATTGAGACATTCACACAATTCCCTTTCAGAGAGTAGAATACAGAATCTAATAGTTGGCTAAGTCAATCCTTTCCTCTACTTCCATTCTCAAATTATAGAATCCTTTACTCCGGCTTATGATTGTCATATTGTTTGTACTTATTATGAACCATTTGTAAATATTGATTATGCATTAAGTACGTAATTTGTCTATTCCAGGTGTAAAGAATGGATGGACGACCACAACATGTTCCAACAGTCGAGATATTTGACTGCGTTCGTCGCGAGCAACATCGGAGCCCTGGTCAAAACAGTGTGGTTGACGCCCATGGACGTCATCATGACGAGGCTTTACAACCAAGGTACCACTCATTTTTCATTGCCTATTAGTTTCCTAATATTTATTTTAATATTAGTAAGTACATTGTAAGAATTGATCAAGCTTTAGTGGCATAGCTCTTAAGAGACAGCCTCCGTGGCGAGGTAAGACACCAGCTGAGAAATAGAAAGTCGCGGGTTCGATCCCGGGGCTGTGACGAATGTTTGCGTGATCCACAGGTTTTGTTTCGGGTCGAGGTGTTGTTGAGGCCGAAAAGTCTCGTAGTTTCTGATACCCACGACACAAAACTCAATTTTAGTGTGGGTCAGGACTATGTATGTGACTGTTAGATGTATTTATTTGTATCTGATAATCTAATTTGGTTTTGCACAAAAGTGTAATACCACTCGAACTAAAGCGATCCATTCATAAGTGGCCGTTATCTGCTGGTACAAGTAATTCGACTGATTCTCTCAACTTTTCAATCGGTTTATTTATGTTTTTGTTTCTCTCCAGCGGTTGACGTCAATGGCCGTGGGATTCTTTACACTGGAATCATCGACTGCGCAAAGAAGATCACGAAATCTGAGGGTCTATTAGCATTCTACAAAGGAATGGGTCCTTCGTACTTACGACAAGCCCCTCACACGGTTCTACTACTCGTATTTTGGGATATGCTAAAGGATATACGAAAAAGCATTGAATTGAAGGCGTGATGGAACGTTCGAGAACTTTGGAATACGAATATGAAATGTAATGCGTAAGTGAAATGTGAAAAAAAAATCATTTTTGTTCTAGAATGCGTTAGAAACAGAAGGCAAGGTTTTTGTTCCTAAATAAGAATACTGTTAATTAATCACACGCTCAGTTAAGAGGTTTTTTAGTACAAAGTACTCAGGATACCCAAAGGATTATAGATATTAAGAAGTATTACTAAGAACTAGGTTCGCTTGTTTTTTAATCGCGGAGTCTCTACTCAGCTTTAAGCGTCTTATTGACGGTTAAACAGTTATGCCCCGTAAAAAATAGCGATTTTTCGTTCTTTCTGTTCTCTGTTCCATCTGGATATCTAATTAAAGATTTTCGGCAAGAAAAACCGTTGGCATTGTTGATAATTTGTTTGAAATTAAAAAATGAAACAAGCCATCTCAACATTCAATTTTCAGGCAGTAGAAATGATTTCTAAAACCAATAACAATTTCCGCCGTCTCATACAGATAACATAAATAATTTAATACCGTTATTATAAAATTTGATAAGAATCACGTTCGGTAACGACCAGATGGCCTTCACGTACAATCTCAATGGAATCTCAGAAGCGATTCATCCCTTTATTTGTATGAATTAAAAATGTATTCGTCATTCCTTTATCGGATCTCTGCAAACATACAGTGAGCGAATAAACAAGTTACTATTTAATAATAGCTAAAGGAAATGTATATCATAATGCCTTGTGATAAATTATCATTAATTTTAATGCAATGATTAAATAATACTTATTGTTTTACACGAAGTCATGTGGATTTTTAGAAATTTTATCACGTATTATTTTATTTACTTGTGAGGCGGGTATTTTGTTTACATTATATTAATTTGAGGAAAAACCAGCGATAAGAACAAAATAGTATTTTCCAACATTATTCTGTAGTCATGCCATAGAAGACATTAGTAGAAAGCACAAAGAAATTATAGTGAGTGTAAATAAGGGTAATATTATAGAGAAGGCTTTGACCAAATTCATATACCTAGAAAGAATATAAATAGTTTGTCTGTGTGAATGTCAAATATTTTTACGGGATGGAAGAATATTTTTGTTATGAAGATTCAAAATGGTTACCCGTGGTTGTTAATCTTTTAAGTTAGCAACTAATATTGGAACGGGTTGGTCAGTCTAATATTTGCGATTCTTTCTATACGATGAAGTAAAATCTAATTAATTATTACGAACGAGTTTACAACGAACTAATGTAGTTTATAAATTTTTATAATGATTAGTACATGTTACCGTAAATATAAATAAGTAGTTATATGTTATAACCAGTACCTGAGGTGTTCGAAGCTCAACCGTACATTGTCTCAATAGTTGAAGCGACCTATCTACAAATATTGGTTTGTCAGATACGCCCTTTTAACTATTTTGGACAAACAGACCAGTATAAAACAGTATTATCACGGCTGTACATAGATTAAAATTTGTTTGTCCCATCGTCCGCCATATTTGTCAATTTGCTGCTCAAAAAGTGCCGTTACTCCGAGATTCGAAATATAATTTTTATCCTATAATATTAGAAATGAGTAATTTATAATATATTTACAAATACGTAAAATATAAAAAACATTGTGTAACCGTAAAAAAAACTGGCAAAGTCGATATGTATCCGGATTCCAGAACTTTTTGTCACCCTATTGGCCGCACAATCGCTGTGTCTTTTAAGTGTAATCAATTTAGTGAGATTAATGAGTAGCCCAGTTATATGACTAGGACTTACACCAGTTAAGTTAAGGTCCAGTTGCATCGAGACACTTGACCATAACTTAAACTTAAAACAATTTAACGGCCATACATTTGAGATGCCACATGTATTTCAAAGTTAAAATGGTGTAAGTTACTCCATGCAACGGATAGCGTTTAAAAATATTAGTAAGCTAATGGTACTCCGAAGGACAGATTAAATATAATTTAGTGTAATAGAGTCAAGGTGTTAACAGTATTTGTAAATTAATGTGCAATTAATAAACGTAGCATTTAAATTCGAGTACAAAATAGTTTTGTGTTTAACATTACGACTTTATATTGTCTTGCCAAGAAGGTTGTTTCCTTCATACTTTTTGTCTCTTAGAAATTAAAATTATCTATTACGCCATAGATATGAACGATACGATTTATCATATAGTATTTAAGAGGCAATTGTATGCGAAAGAACGCAAATAGTTTTATGTAACTAAAAAAACGACGTGTAACAACTATCGAATTTGTTCGAAGTGAATTGTCTGTAATATTATTAATTATCAAATCGAAAAACCAAATTAGTCCAAAGTCCGAATACACAGCTTTATATACACTATAGTCTATACATGTATTACTAAAGAATTGTAGTACCATTTAAATAAGTTACAACAATGTGCCTGCATCATGCATGTAGAACGAATGTATTTATCGCTAAAATTTATTTGAGCCAATCACGACGCGCTTAATTAAGGCGCGATCTTGCCATTGGTTATTTTCTATGAGTTACGTTGGTGGCCGCTAGATGACGCTATCTTGATATGTCATAGACTTGACACAGCGCCATGGAAATATAACGTTTTATAGAAATAGTAATAAGGCCCATACTTAATTGGCTTCAAGTTATAATCATTTCTACGCGTATGAAGTTTTGTCATGTAACTTATTATAATGGTACATAGCTTTAACATTGTTAGAAAATGTTAGTATTAAGGATACCAAAGCTGTATTGTTTAATTGTTACTGTTAAAATAATTTTATATTGTTATTGTTAAAATATACTGACTTGTCATAGACAAGAAAAAATCTTAATATTTGTTAAATATTTTTATACAGAGATCAAACTGTTGTTAGTACCATAGGTACATATTATTATATTCTTTAAATTAATTGGCTTTTGGTAATATGTTTTATATGTATTCAAATGATGTATCATATTTTAAAAAATCTCAATTTCATTATGAAATGAAAGACATAATTCGGTTTAAATGAATACGATAAGCATTACAATAAATAAATTGTTATTAATATATTTTGTTTTATTTTTCTCTGAAGAAATCTTTAGACATTATGTTCAGACTAAACTGAGGCGTTTATAGTTAATTATGAACAAATTATAATCAAATATTTATATACCATTTATTTTCTAAAGATGATATTGTTAAACATCATACCGAATTTTGAAAGTTGTAGACAATGTCAAAGACTCTTTAAAAAATCTAAACTTGCTCTAATGTGACCCTGACTTGAGTAACATTGAACAGTTGGTTATTACAACAGATTTTTATCTCAAATATTTAATGACCAAATAATGTTAAATCCTTTTGTATACACGTAAATGATACAGAAGCTGCTTTAGCCAATTATTGAAATAGTAGATTACGTGGTTTTTTAAATCATGCAATGGTAAGATGATAACCAAAGTAAGTAGTTATAATTAAAGACAATAAAATTTGTAGTACTTACGCATTTTTATGTTAAGGATCATTTGATCCCAATTAGACGTAATGGCAACAGTTACCGACGTAGCAACATTCACTTTCCGACCTGACCTTACTTTAAGCCAAATAATAAAAAAAAAACTTTTATTTTCATATGTGAAATGTCATTTATAATGTTAGTCTACTAGAATTTGGGGTGTCGAAGTTGTGAGACTCCAATCGCCTTTTAGTTCTTGGTGTCTGAATAGTGAGACAGATCTCAATACGCACAACTGTCTTATTTATTCTTTGTTAAAAATCGATCAAATACTAAATATCATTTACTTTTCATCTTCAGGTAATACAACAAAATGGCAGTCGCAACCAAACAAGATGGCGTCGCTCGTGACGTCACCGATTTATTAATGGGTGGAGTGTCGGCCATGTTCGCCACTCTATTCACAAATCCTATTGAAGTGGTGAAGACCAGGCTTCAGTTGCAAGGAGAGATGAAAGCGAAAGGACACCATAAGGTGTTTTACAAGAACGTACCGCACGCATTCTTCGTAATAGCGCGGTCGGAAGGACTGGTGGCGTTGCAGAGTGGGCTACCCGCTATGCTCGGGTTTCAGTTCTTTTTGAATACTTTTAGGTAAAAGATTCATGATCGTATTTTACTTCATGACCCTTTATTGACTTGATTTTCGAAAACTGTGTAAGATAAAAAAGTAAAAATTTATAATGTCAATACGACCCTAAGACATCTCCGCTGGGTACTAAGTCTTTCTACATGGTTTGGCGTGGAGTATCTTGACCAAAAAGCTTTTGATTTTTGATTTAAAAAACTTAGAGCATTTTTTTCTAAAATTCATTATGAGTAATAACGACAATCCCAATCAAAATATATTTTTCTACTTCACAGGTTAGGAGTATACCGTATAACGGAACGTCGCGGCTTCACCACAGACTCTAACGGTCGAACGTCTATTATCAAGGGGGCAGTGGCGGCGGGAGTGGGGGGTGCACTTGGCTCCATCGCCGGCACTCCGTTCTTCCTCGTGAAGACCAGGCTGCAAGCCCAAGCTGCTAAGGCCATCGCTGTTGGCCATCAGCATAAGCACGATGGTACTATAGGAGCGTTGGTGGATATACAAAGACGGGAGGGGGTTAAAGGTATTTTTAAACTAATTATACCATGGTTAAAGAATTGAGTAAACGGGTCACCCAGTTGTAAGGTTTCTTTGTATCCTGGGTCGGCAAAGTGACGGCACAGCACCTGACGGTGAATGCAATTCTGTCAAGACAAAACTATCGCCACTATCCGCTATGCCGGGCCGCTACAAGCAATCTTACTTGTTCTTTCGGATACCATTGCATAGTAGATGAGCGAAGTTCAAACGAGGTGGATAAAAGGATTTTGCACTAATCTAGGCAAACAAAACGCGACATTAAAAGTACTACTTTTCAATTGAGCCATCCATTCGTATTACAGCCTTATAGTTAAGGGAACTAATATTTTAATGATATATTTCAGGTCTATTCCGAGGCGTGTACCCTCAAATCCCCCGCGGGGCTGTGGGCAGCAGTTCGCAGATGGTCAGCTTCTCGTACGCCAAGCAGTGGTTGCGAGACCACGACATGTTCGTTAACTCGCCACTGGCGCTGTCGTTCGCTGGAGCCAACCTTGGAGGACTTGTTATGACTTTTTGCTTGAATCCCTTTGACGTCGTTGCTACTCGACTTTCTAATCAACGTGAGTAAAATAATACAGGGTATATTCAGACTGCGACCGAAAACAGAACCAGGTGGTAGTATAGGTGACTAAAAATATCGCAAAAAAAACGTATTTTTTATTTTTATTTTTTTACCTTTCTATCGTCTTATAATAAGGTACAACTTTTATTTTTAAAAACACAATGGTACGCAAGGGTTTTAATTATGATTTTAGCAATAACTAGGGATTTACCACCCAAAGAAGATATTTAAAAAATTCGTCGTTTATTTTGTAGTCGCTTTTTTGCGAAAATTTTAGTTGCATTGTGTCTGTAATCACTAAAGCTACCTGGCTTCGTTTTCGATCACAGTCTGGATAAACCTGGTATATATCCTCCTGTACTCCTGTACTCCTGTATAGATATTATTATCATATAGCAAGTATTCTCTATTCTTTTACAAAGAGATTAAATTCACTATTTGAATCTGTATTAGCCCATATACGTCCCACTACCGGGCACGAGCTTCCTCTACAATAGAGAGTACGATTGCAAGGGCTTAAAGAAAAAATCCGATGAAATTTGTATTAATGATAATAATAAAACACTTTATTATTACACCACACAACACTAAATACAAAGACGAATCAAATGTACATTTGGTGAAACAATTAGCAGCCTTATCGCTAAAAACGATCTTCTCCAGACGACCATTCGAAAATGCCAGGAGACATTGGCGATGCATTTATTTAAAATAAACTTACATAAACAATACATAGGTAGATACTCCAAGGATATTTGTAGTGTAGTATTTGTTAATAGTAAATGTAATCTTATTAGTTACTGGAAAATATAGACCAAGGTTAATGTTCAAATGTTGTTTGATATTCGCCGCTAGATGGCGCTGATCAATTCACACGCAATCCTGAATCGCGGTATCAAGATTCTCCGCCAATAGTATATAATCTCCCGAATAAATTGGTTCGTTACTCTGGTTTCCCTTCAAAACTTATAAATCTTTCGCCTTTTACTAAAGATTTCCGTGGAGGGGAACACTCAAATGAGTCTTTGAGATTTTTGAATGCCCTGCTCACGCGGGGCTTATGAATACTGAAAATTTTAATCAAAGAATAGTGTCAGTGTGTAGCAGTGTTACCAGATTAAAATTATAAACTACCGTGTTGACAGGTTAGAATTACGGTGTTTCGGCTCCAAATTACCGTGCATAGATTTAAAAAATACCATGTAAATTACCGTGCAAAATAAAGAGAAAATGCAATGATTTTTCGATATTTTTGTCCAATTTTCGGAATCTTGGATGATGACGCTTCTTTATCTATCTCGTAGCTATCAGTATCACTACCCATTTTATGTACGTTGTGTCGAACAAAAATAAATATTGTTTCACTGATTAAATACACTGCGCACTTGCCATACATCAAACAGCAACAAACAAATCGAAGAAAAAAGAGTGTGAGCCATAGATGTAGCATAACATAGATTGGCAATGTGAAAGAGATAGAATGATTTAAATCATACATTAAAGCGAGACGCATGATGCGACCATGCGTTTACACGGAGAGCGTTCTATAGAGATTTGTGTGAAAATATGTCATTTAAGCGAACGACAAATTTCGCTTATTTTCTTGATTTATTTAATATTTCAGTACTGAGCTACTTTTATTAAATGTAATTTATTATGGTGAGTTGTCCAGTGCCTGGATGTGATTGATTTTAGTGTAAAAACCCGAATAATCATAGTTTTTCATAAGATCGTATCACTTTTTTCAATGTTGTTTAGTGACGATATTGTAGAATTGTAAGACAAACCTTGTATGTATACCGGTAGAACAGAATGTCCTTATTCATTTTTTAAATGCGTAGAAAGCATCCATTGCCTATATAAAATGATATCATATACGTGAATTTATATTAATTTCAACCAACATTTGCTAGAGATTGATTGACAGTTTCGATCAATAATATTATGTCGATAAAAATAGTCAATGACCATAGAGGTTTCACTTCATTTTATAATCTCGTAGTATAACATCAATTCTATAATAACAGTTATTACTTCACTTTATTTATTCACTATTGATATTTGCTAAATATTAATTAATATTTCGTGTGCGTAATTTACCATTTCTGAGCCGGTTTCAAATTAACTGTGCCACGGAGGCTGTCATTCTAATAAAACAATATAACATTAGATATTATTATAAGGAATGCTTTACAAAACTTGCCAAATAAAATTATTCTCAAATATGACGATTTATCTTTATTTACTTGTGTTTACGTATCTGTGTTGAAATAAACACAATCATTATTTTTCTGTTAAAATACCATGAAAATTCTCATATATTATATCTATAAAATTTAATTTTATTGGTTGGGCCGTTAGGTATATCGATATGATAGTATCGACAGTGCATGGCGCAGCATTATCTGTCACGCACACATGCAAACTTCACGCACACTATCATATTCTCGTTTTGGTTTCACTCAAAATGATACATTGCCGATCTATGTTATACTACATCTATGGTGTGAGCAAGCGATTCATTCATTCATTATTATGCAACCAATTTTCATAAACATGGATTGTTTGAATGGACATGTAAACTAACACACTTTTACATTTAAACGTATTGTGATGAATAAAATATTTAGGGATTTCCCCGGTAGTAGTAAAGCGAAATAGCGGCGACTTGATGTTGCCATGACATATAGAGCTGGATTTTCGTTTCGTTCTACGTATCTTTTTATAAAATTAATACTTCTGAATAATTATTTACATGTTGACTGTCAAGGTAATTCTTAATAAAAATACCGTAGAAAAGTACACGGTAGTGAAACATTACCGTAGACCGTGTTTTAGCCAAAAATACCGTGCATCTACGGTAATTACCGTGTATCTGGTAACACTGGTGTGTAGTAACAATATGCGCTATTGCAATTTAGCTTGTGCTAGCGTAAAATAGGTATCTAAGCTTTTATATTATCATTTATCAATATTATTGCCGATAATACGTTCACCAAGTACTTTGCATCTAGAGATCCTGATGACTGATGTAGGCTGTAGTTAAGAAGTTTGACATATACTTACACATAGCCTTGTTTATGTAATCGTGGAAAATCAGCTAAGCAGACTGACAGATAATATGTCCAACGACTAGAGTAAACGTGATCAATATACGATAATCAAATTAAACAGCACTACAATTACCACCAAATGTTTTGATTATAACATATCGTAATGTGAAGAAAATTCTTTTTTTTCAGCCGTAGACGCGCAGAACCGTGGCAAGCTGTACAACGGCATGATCGACTGTTTCATCAAGATGGTGCGATCTGAAGGAGCCGCCTCACTGTACAAGGGTGTCGGAGCCAACTACCTGAGACTTGGACCTCATACTGTCCTTCTACTGGTGTGCTGGGACCAACTGAAGATATTTGAAGATTATCTGCGTAGATAACGAGACAATTTTACCTACTGAATTCAATTTTCGTTGGAAAGAGACAAAACATTCGATAACTAAAATAGGTTTTAAAACTGTCTATGAATAAAGCCGTAGGTTAAATTAAACTTGATAAAAGAGGTTACAAAAGATTTAAGATTAAGTTAAAAATGGGATGAATGGAACAATAATTATAATTAGTTTATGTTAAGGGCGTATGATGTGGTAGAAAATTAGGTAATTCTGTGTATAACGTAATACAATAAGTATACAACGTTATGTATTGTGAATTCTGATTGACGACAATAAATCGTGATATTATGTACAAATGCTTACTATCTATGGTGAAATGAGATCAATAGAGTAACAGGTTAACAAACTGGCGGGTTTTATCACTAAATCGGTATTTTTCTGGTGGGTTGTTTATTCCTTCTTTTTTTCTAAAATAGTATATTATTGGAATTTACCCCTTTTATGCTGATTACAATGCACGTGGTAATAAGTGTAAGGATTTGCGAGCGGAAAGACAAACATTTATAACTATTTGACACAATTTTGACAGCCTGGAAAGTAGATAAAGAAAGGCTGGATGGGCTTTCTACTACTATGAAAGGTGAAAAACACTTGATAGAAGTGGTTACTACTCAAGCAGGTACGAATAGCATACAGAATATTCAATTTACTTACTGGTGGTAGGTCTCATATGTGAGAGGCCGCCTGGGTAGGTACCACCGCAATGTCTATTTCTCCCGCCAAACAGCAGTGTAAATGCACTGTTGTGTTCCGGTTTGAAGGACATTGTAGCCAGAGTAACTACTGGACATATCGAGACTTAACATCTTATGTCTCAGTATGGCGAGCGCAGTGGAATGCCAACCATTGCCTTGTAACTCATGGTGTTGTTTGGTTTTCTACTGTCCATGAGCGGTCGTATCGCTTACCATCAGGCGAATGGCAGGCTCGTCTCGTCAATCATTGCAATAAAATAAAAAATATACAGAATATTCAATTTAATGGTGAAAAAATCCACCCTTATCACTCTGGATGTATTTTACAAATATTGGTTCCTTATATTTTAAATATTATTTTTGTTACATAAATGTTTTTAATGTTACAATGTTTACGGTTATGTTCCATTGTTTTATATTTTGTTTTTATTTTGTGACTAAATAAATAATATTGAATATAATAATTGTATTTGTTTCAATAAATCAAACACTTTTTAAGTATTAAACCCAAGGCCGCCGTAAGGTGTAGTGATGGGGGCGAACGCCCACAACCTCGAGACCTCCACGCCCCCGCGCATTGAAAGATAAAGCAGCTTTTTTAAATCATTGATAAGGCTAAGGTTTAACTCATTTTGGTAAGGCTGAGTACAAAAAATGTGCATGAACAAGTTATCAGTTGACAAATTTTATGTTTCATCACCAATAGCCTTTTTTCTTCTGGTTCCTACCCTGAGGGAGGCCAAAAGGGGCATGTTATTGTCACTGGCCTTCCAGCCTGGCACGCTGCAGATTTTGTGGCCGAGCCATATCTTTAACAAAACACAAGCCAGCATACTAAATAAAAACCCTCGGTGATCTTGCACACGCACTATGGGCCGCACCGGACATCCCAGGGCGAGAAGCGCCTCGATTTACGTCTGCTAGCCGCCCGGCGCAAAACTTTTGCTGGTCCTTTCATTACAGGGTTCTCGTATGCCTCCCACTTACGACTGTTTTTGGACCAAGAGTAGGCCAAGCTCTCCATTGCACATCTCGGAGTCGCTATACGCACTGACCCTGCAGTGTGCCTAACGCCCCCGATGTCCCCCTTAGGTCGCGTCTTACGACGGGCAGGGAATACCGTGGAGAACTTCTTGCACCCCTAACCACGGGGCAAATCACCAAGAGCCTAAGATTTATCTTGCCTAAGTTACATTTAAATGAACAAGCTCACCCATCTTGCTTCTAAAGTCCATTTAGAACATACAAGATATAAAAATTCATAGAATCATGAGTAAGTATAATATGTAGTATAAAAATTAATTCCATACATACATACATAAACTCACGTCTTGTTTCCAGAAGGGGTAGGCAGATGTGCTACCAGGATACCCACATTTCGCCTTGTATGTTCCGTCCCACGATGTGATAGGAGGCGAGCCTATCGCCATATCGGGCATAAATTCCTGACTGCGGGCTTGTAATAAATAGAATAATCCAATATCTCGTTGCTCGATCCGAGATTCGATCCTGAGACCACAGCTTTTGTAATCGTAGCGTAGCGCAACTACGCCACCGAGGCAGTCATATTAATAAAAAAATAATTAGTATTCAATAATGTATTTTCTTTATATTTATACCAGAAAAATAATGTAATATAATGTACAGGCAAGCTGATGAGTTGTGTAGTCATTTTAAAGACCACTAGCACTACATGTAGTGAAAAATACTTACGTAATTTAACAATCGTCGCTAGATGGCTCTGCTCAATTTACAGTGTAATTCTGCATCGCGGTGTCAAGATTCTCCGGCAAAAGTATATAGTGTTCTAAATACTTCGAGTTCGTCACTCTGGTTTCCCTTCAAAACGTATAAATCTTTCGCCTTTTACTAAAGATTTCCGTGGAGGGGAACACCATGCCCTGGTAACTACGGAACATTTTGTTTTTTTTATGATAAGCTCCATCTGTCCTCTAAACATGGAATTGTTTTGTCAGTATCTTTTGTTAGTGTTACCAATTCACTACATGGTAGTTTTGGTACTTTTCAAAATTTGATAATTCTGGTATTATTTTCAATATAGTTTCAATTTAATAAATGATTATGCTTTAAAACTGAATGTTATTACTTCTTGTAAAAAAATATCTACAAAAAATATAATTCTAAAATAATTTTTGGACGAATAGATTTATTTTTAGTATGTTTCAGTATTTTACTGTTAGCAACTGCTAGTAAACGTGTCACGTTGTGACTTTTTTGGCGGGAAGTCAAACAAGGCGGACTTTTTAAATTTTTCATCTTATTAAATATTTTATATACTTGAATAAAAATAGTAATAATGGGCACCCACAGTGATGGGGACCCAATTAAAGAAAATAAGAAGAGAAAATTCGAGCGGATTTCTTCTTCTTCTGCAACAAATTCTGCAGTAGATATGGCTCTTAAACCTTATTATAAATCGGGTTACAAGAGACAATATTCAGACAATTTGAATAGTACAAACTTCCCAGTATACATAGAGAGTTCTGGGAATGAAGCTATTGGAAACAAGGATCCGATGTTCATATTAAATATATTAGGAGAATTTATTAAGGGACAGTATGAGATAAGTAGAGTGAATGCTCATAAAATTCAAATTATTTTCAATCAAGCCAGCTCAGCCAATGATTTTCTTGATAATAATTCTAAATTAGAAGCACATAATATAAAAGCGTACATTCCAGCATCTTCAGTGGAAGTCATTGGTGTCATCCAGTTTGTTCCCCCCGACATATCCAATGAAGAACTATACAGGAAACTTACATGTGAATTTGAAATGGTGGCGGTGAGAAGATTCACCAAAAAGGACAATGATGGAGTTAGACAAGCTTTGAAGACGGTAGCTATAACATTCGTTAGTAACACCTTGCCTGAATTTGTATTTTTAGATCACTGGCGCTTCAAAGTTAAACCATATATTAAACCATTATTACAATGTTTCAAATGCTTAAAATACAATCACTCAGCTAGAATCTGTAAAAATAAACAAGTTTGCTCAATCTGTGCTGGTGAGCATAACTACACTGAATGCATTAATAAGGAGGACATTAAATGCGTTAACTGTGGGGGTGCTCATTTAGCTATTGCTCGAACATGCCCAATGAAGGAAGCCAAATTAAAACAAAAAAAACTTTCCTATGCAGCTACAACTGCCTCATATGTTAATAATGTAAGTAGTAATAGGAATTTCCCTCCTCTACCCTTACCTAAGCATGATACTTTAAAAATCCAAAATTCAGGACTTAACAAATTTAAACAACCATCTCCAATTAAAGAAATGAATGAAATAATAAATAATGATAGAATATTAAACGCATTAGTAAAAACTTTGATTTCATTAGGTAATAATAAAGACACTCCAAAGACCACAATTAAAATTAAAGAAATTTTATTAAAACATTTACATAATGGATAGATTTATAAGAATTGTTCATCATAATATTCAGAGTATTAATAACAAAAGGCCGTTAATAAAGTCTTTATTAACAGAATTTAATATTGATATTTTGTTGCTAAATGAAACCTGGTTGAATGCAAAAAATTGTTGTAATGTAAAATTTCCAGGGTATAACTTCATCTACAAAAATGCTAAAAACAACCATGGTGGTGTTGCTATTTTGATTAAAAATAATATTAAGTATGATAATATTCAACTCCCTTTCTACCAGGATATCCAATCAGTTGCAATTTCTGTTCAGACTCAAGCTGGTCCTTTATCCGTTTTGACGGTGTATTGTCCTCCTAAAAGTAATAGATTTAAAATTAGTAAAATAAGACATTTAATTAATACATTACCAAGACCTTGCTTGATATCAGGAGATTTTAATGCACACCATATAGCTTTTGGTTGTGCAACAACAAAATCAAGGGGTACACAACTATTCAATCTGTTTGATGAAGCCGACTTGTGTATTTTAAATGATGGCAAGCCCACAACAGTTCAGGCCCCAAATAGAAATCAATCAGCAATAGATGTCACTTGTGTTAGTCCAGACATAGCTCCACTTTGTGAGTGGAGGGTTGGTGAGGATCCATTAGGAAGTTATCACTTTCCTACCTTTACTGACATTCTTATCGCCCCCTGTAAATATCAAATAAATTATAATATAGAAAAGTATTTGTTTCATAAAACTGACTGGACTAAATATCAAATTGAAGCTGAGAAACTATTTAATGATTTTGCTTGTTCAGACTCTGATCCTCTTACAAAATATAATAAATTTTGTGAATTAATATGTAAAGTAAGAGACATGTGTACTCCCATGAGTAAAAGCAATAATACATCAAATATTAGGAAAATTCCGGCACCGTGGTGGAATGACGAATGTGCAGAAGCTGTCAAACAGTCTAAAATGGCTTTATTAGCATATAGGGCTTCAATGACTATGGAGTTGTTCATAGCATATAAAAAAATGGATGCGAAAAAGAAAAAAATTATCAGTGAACAGAAACGTAATAGTTGGAAAACCCTATGCTCATCCCTAAATAGATACACTCCTGTTTCAAAAATTTGGAATTACATTCGGAGATTTAAAAGGGTAAATGTAATAACTAAACCTAAACAAGATGAATGGTTACCTGAATTTATTAATAAGATTAGTAATGGATCAAATAGTAATCTATTGTTGAATGATATATTTTTTGATAAAAATAACGATACAGAAATTAATACTTTTTTATTAAGAGAATTTACGTACAATGAACTTTGTGTAGCATTAGACTCAAGAAGAGATTCGGCTCCAGGACTAGATAACATTCCTTACATTCTTTTAAAAAACCTTCCAACCAACGTTAAAAATAAATTATTAATGGTGTTAAATGATCTTTGGATGAATCAAATTATTCCTGAATCTTGGAAAACTCAGTGCATAATTCCAATTTTGAAACCAGAGAAATCACCTCAAGATTATAATTCATACAGACCCATATCACTCACCTCATGCATAGGTAAATTAAAAGAACAAATGATTAAATTAAGACTTGATTATTATGTAGAACAGTATAATATTTTACCAGAGATTCAATTTGGCTTCCGAAAGGGTAAAAGTGCTCCAGAAAGCTTTGTTACGTTTATCACAGATATGAAGAAATGTCTCCTTTCAAAATCTGTTGCAGTCTGTGCCTTTCTTGATGTTCAGGGAGCATATGATAATGTAAATATTAACCAACTAATCCTTGTATTGTATGAATTAGGTTTACCTGGAAAATTATTAAAGTGGATTTATAATTTCCTAAGTGATAGGTCGTTTTACGTTAAGTATAATGGTCTATTACACGGACCAAATTCTGTTTGTAAAGGACTAATGCAAGGAGCTTCTTTGTCTCCTATTTTGTATAACTTGTATACATCACAGATCTTAAAATATCTTACTAACAATGTTAAAGTGTTACAGTTCGCGGATGACATTTTAGTTTATTCAATTGACAGAAATGTTTCGGTTGCACAACAAAATTTAAATCTTGCTCTAAGTCAGTTGAATGCATATTACAGTAATAAGTTAAAATTAAGCATTAATTCAGATAAAAGTTCTCTTGTTGTATTTGGTACTAACGATTTGGTAAATGTTCAATATAATAATGTAAGTATTCCTCAAGTAAAAGAAAAGAAATTTTTAGGGGTAATCATTGATAATAAGCTGAAATTTCAAAGTCACATACATTACATAACTAAAAATGCCTTAAAGAATCTCAATATTTTGAGAAGCTTGGCAGGAACATTTTGGGGATCAGATCCTAAAACCTTAACAATGCTCTATAAAAGTATTATTCGTAGCCATTTTGATTATAGTTATCTTTCCTACATGAATGCCAGCTCTACTTTGTTGAAAAAATTAGATGTAATTCAAAATATGGCACTAAGAATTATAAGTGGTGCAATGAGAACCACGCCTATTCATGCACTTGAGGCTGAGGTCTGCGTTCCTCCACTGGCTATTAGACGAATTCACTTCGCGGAAAAGTTCTGCTTAAAAGCATTATGTAAAACCAGTTCTATAGTAGTGGATACTATTAAACTGCCCGAAAATTTATGTGATGCCTCATTAGACTCATATATTCGTCCCTCTGATTTAATGTTTAACATAATTCCTGAATTATGTACTATAATGGCCCATATGAATAAGCTAAGTGTAAATATGTATAAATATAGTAAGTACCCTGTATATAATTGTAAATATGATGCTCTATTAGATGTAACTCAAAAATTACATAGTGTAGATAATTCAACTAATGTACGTTGGTATAAGATATACACTGATGGCTCAAAGTCCTCGGATTGTGTATGTTCTGCTTTCTATGATTCATATAAGAAAATAAGTAAAAATTATAGAATTAACAATGAGTGTAGTATTTTCACAGCGGAAGCATACGCAATTTATAGAGCCTTATTGTACTTAAAAGATATAGAAAATGTTGATAGAATACTTATTCTATCAGACTCTCAAAGTGTTATTAAAACAATATATGGTTCAGCTTTGGCCTATAAGACCAACTATATCATTTATAATATAAAAGAATTGTTGTATAACATGAATAAGAGCAAGGTGGTTGCGATTGAATGGGTTCCCAGTCATTCTGGGATCCGGGGTAACGAATTAGCTGATAAAGCAGCTAATTCACATTGGGATGAAGACCATAGTAATACATTGAAAATACCATATACAGATTATTTTGTGATACTAAAAGAAAAAACAAGATATAGATGGGAGTGCTACTGGAAGGAAATAAATAAAAGTAAAGGAAAATGGTATGCATCAATACAAGAGAATCTACCCGCCCGCCCATGGTTTAATAATAATAAAATTCAGTTAGAAGAAAGAAAATACATCATTATAATAAATAGATTAAGATTTGGACACTGTCAGACTCCAGCGCATATGTTTAGAATGAAAATAGTAGCAGAAGATCATTGTCAATATTGTGGCGTTCAGCCTGCAGACTTGGACCATATAATTTTATCTTGCCCTAAATTCCACTTAATGCGTTTAGTGTTAATTTCAGATTTGTTAGAAGTAACATCACACATTCCTACATCAGTACAAGAAATGTTAAAAAATCCGCTAATATATAAACCGTTATATAAATATGTTTGTAGTACAGTCGAAAAGTTATAAAGGTATATACTTTATTCATGAATGTTTAAAACTGGTACCTACATAAGTTTTGTAATAATATAAGAATTGGCTTAAAGGACTTGTATCCATAGCCGTAAATTTAAATTAAAAAAAAAAAAAAAAAAAAAAAAGTGTCACGTTGTGGTGTCACGTGACGTTTTTAAGGTCACAAGAAAATTTTCTGCCGGTGTATTTTATGCTCGTGCGCATTTTCTTGTGATTTTTGGTGTTTTCTTGATATTTACGTTGAGTTGAACTTCAGTTCCTCCGTATTATATTCAGAAATACCTATTGCTTCCTTTGTGTAAGAGTTTGTGACATACATTAGATAGGCCCTCCGTAAGGAGTTTGGACCATTTATATCAGTGTAGTGTTGTTAAACATTTTACTTATTATTATGTCCCGAAACATCTGCTGTGTCTCTGGATGTCCGTTCGTTGCAGAAGATGGTAAGTGTGACTATATCTCCATATAAGGTGTGAATACGTTAAGAAGTCTAAAATGCGTAGGTAGCTAGTTACCGAGGGAAGCCATTTTTTTTTTAGTTAGTCCTGTTTTATATCGATTAATCTAGAAAATAAACAATGTAACAAGTTGTTCACCGTCACCTATGACTTAACTATCAATTTATAAACCGATGCCTCCAACAATAACCATCGAATATTGAAGGAAACCAACTCCATAGGAGAGCCATTCAAAATGTTTTTATTACACTGTTCTTGTTTTTAAAGCTATTTGCCTAAAATTATTTATCTTTTTTTATACATAATATGATTAAAAAAATAAATCAATAGTTTTAAAATCAAGAGAGAACAATATAATAAAATGTCTTTATGTGGCCCTTCTGTGCAGTAGGTTTATTTCGTTGTTCGATACTTTACATTGGAGGCATCGAAAAATTAATAATCCATCTAGGATAAAAATTAATCATGGTTTGATATACTAGGGGTAACTCTCCTAAGTCCATTATTTAATAAATTAATAATATTTTCAATTATAACTTTGTGTAATAAAAAAACCAACATGAACTTTTCTTGGGTAGTAGTTATAGGTTGCATGCCTATCAGTAAGTCTGAGTAATAATATCATATATAATAATATACCTCCATTTACAATCCTTTTTAGGTATACCTCTACATTACTTTCCGAACCCTGAGAAAGATGCAGTAAGGTTTCAAAATTGGGTCAAGAACATTGGAGGTGATATTGCGAGTCTGGATAGCAACACTATCTACAAAAATCGAAGAATCTGTCGTCGGCACTTTCAAAATGTGTTTCTTTATCCAAAAAACAGACTTTGCAAATTGGCTGTCCCATCCCTACATCTACTCTCTGAAGATCTATCAGGTAAAATAATAATTTGTAAATTTGTTAAAACTTCATTAAATTTTCTTTAATGCAGTTATAAATTAGCTTGTTCAAGTTAATTAAATAAAAGTAGCATTCTGTATTTTTATGTCATCAATTGATTATAAATCATAAGTATCAAATTAATATGACATATTGAATTTAAGGAAGATGGAAATGAAAATAGGAACATGGGCTAAAAATTCAACTCACTGGTATAATGATCTATAATCTGGATTGTGAAGGGTTTCAAAATTTTAATAAATTATTTTTATTATATATTTTTCTTATTATAAAAAAGTTCCCAAGTGATTTGTGATGAACATAATGAACATAAATGGCTGCAAGTTGTTGTACTAACCGACTTCAAGACATACTAAAAAAATGTTAACATTCAGCATAAGGTATGTTGAATGTTCACATAGAACAAATTGGATTAAGAAATAAAATAAAAAAACAATTCTGTATCACTACAGTCACATAGTATAATCACAATACGGCACTACCTAATTCTACTTAGACAAAAATAAATGTAATTTTTATCTTTAGATAATAATAATACACACACACTGTATAATATTTTCTAATTTCAGACTCCCAACCATCAACGTCATATGAGGCTGCAACATCATTACATTGTAATGCACTCCTGGTTCCCGAATTTACGAATACTGTTAAAGACATGCATTTTAGCTTAGGTAATAAAATTATTTTTTTTATTAAAAGTTACAAAAATGATCCATTTTAAAAACCAAAGCTGATTCATAAAAAATATGGCTGCATTGTAACATATATTATATTTTCACTTCAGCACCAAGTAAGAGCCTGGTTTTGACAAGCAGCCTAGCATCTACAGTGCAAAGATCTACAATATTGCATCCCACATCAACAAAAACTGAAAATAAGCCACATCATTCAGGTATGTTTTAATAAAATTTAACTATACATCAATTTTATAAAAAATTGCACCAATATAGCATTTATTCTTTAGTGGCCTATTTTAAGATCATCATGTAAAATTGATTAATCTTCTAAAATTGTTGTTATTTAATATCTAGATAGGTAGATATGGACAGACAAAAGGTAGAATGTCGCACCTTTCAACATTTCTCCTGGCTCCACCTGCATATACCCTATGTCCTTCTCCAAAGCCCTTCGATCTGTATACCAGAATTCATCTAAATTGTTATATTGGTTTAGGCGTAAAAACATATAAGAGAGTTTTCCACATTTATAATATTGGTAAGAAATAGGATAATATGCACATGTGTGCATGTAATAATAGATTCAGCATACATCGGATTATAGGAAATGACAATACCTACTTTGTTTTTCGTAATTACTGTAATACAAGATAATGTCACGGTACTTTAAGACTCAATATATTATATTTTCATTTATTTATATATTTTATTCTTCTTTGTACACTAAATAAATCTTAATAACCAAAAGAATATTTAATATGAAAGTACAAATGGCGGTTGTATTGCTCGAGGCGATCTCTTACCGACTACCATGGGATGGTCATAAGAGAAATTTACTCATGCAGTAATCATTTATTCTGAATTTATTTGTTAAGATGAAATCATCTAAACAAATAAATTCAGAATATATTTTTTTATTTGTATAAATATACAACTGTAGTTTTTATATTCAGATATTTTTTTGGAATGGAAGCAAAAAAATCAACTGAAGAAGCTACAGCTCAGACTCCGTCGCTGTCTAAAAGACAAAGAAACCTTCCGCAAAAGATACTTGCTGGCAAGCAAAATTACAAAAACCAGTGCTTATGAAATATTATCAAAGAATATGTCAAGAGCCTCTAAAATTTTATTTGATATGCAGTTGAAGGAAGGTGGAAAGAATCCCAGAGGAAGGCGTTTCACTCTTGATGAAAAAATATTGGCTTTGACATTGTTTAAGCCCTCACCTAAAGCATACCGTTTGCTAAGCCATCTTTGTGTTTTGCCAAGTCGAAGAACACTGCAAAACATTTTGAAAAAAGTTGATTTATTGCCAGGCATAAATAATACCATTTTTGAACACTTAAAAAAGAAAGTGTCTAAAATGCAGGACAAACACAAATTTTGCTCTATTTTATTTGACGAAATGTCTATAGCGCCAGCACTAAATTACGACAAAACAAATGATAAAATAATTGGTTTTGTTGACAATGGGACCAAGAGAGAACTGATATTTACGGATCATGTGCTTGTATTCATGGTGAGGGGTATAATAAAAAAATATAAACAGCCAATAGCCTATACTTTTTGCTCCGGTACAACGAAGACTGCAGATTTGAAAATACTTTTAAAAAATATAATTGAAAAGGTTCAGACAACTGGCTTAAAAGTAGTTGCCACTATATGTGACCAAGGAGCTACAAACCTTGCTGCCTTAAACCAATTGGTGGATGAGACCAAAAGAAAATATTTGGGCAAAAATGAAGAATTTAGAGGTGGATTTTTTGAAGTGAATGATATTAAAATCGTGCCTTTATATGACCCACCTCATTTAATTAAGGGTGTGCGAAACAACTTGCTCAACAAAAATTTACAATTTGTAAAGAATGGCAAAGTGTATGTCGCTAAATGGACTCATATAGAAAATCTTTTTCACCGAAGTCCTAAATTCAGAGGCATAAAGTTGGTGCATAAGCTTACTGCTTTACATGTAGTGCCCTCAATGATCCCGAAAATGAGGGTAAAATATTGCACGCAGGTGTTCAGCAAGTCTGTTGGTGTGGCACTTGGGTGCTTGGCAGGTATATATGAGTTAACTTAATTATAATCATACATCAAAGTCTTCGATCAAATATATACTAGATACAGTGTCAGGAACAAAATCACATGCCAAAAGTGGCTGAGGTTGTTAATACATATACATTTGTATTTCGAACTACGAGATGTGCTAAAATGGTCTTAAAATATAAACAACTTCAAGTAACAATAAACTTTAATTTGAAATAAGATTTATTATATCTTACAATATACTTTCATTAGAGACGTTATGTCATTGAAGAAAAAAAACATAAAATAAAAATGACACTTTGCAATAAAGTTTTTAATAAATGCGCACAGATATTATTGTTGGAAACAATTAAAATATTATTTATGGATTGATTAATATTTCACGCTTCTTTCAATTTTTAATATGGAAATAAATAGTTATAGACATTAATTTATCGAAAAAAAAAGACACTCCCGCAGAAATCATTGTATTACGGTGATTATTTTGACAATTTTGAAAGGCGCACTGCGGCTTGTTTACGCGTTGCCGTTGGTGATGATTGAAGCATACTAAATTGAAATAGAGCCACACTGACATTGTGGTACAATTTTTCGGGCCGTTTTTGAAGTGCTTATCCGACATCTAGTATATATTTGATCGAAGATCAAAGTATAAAAACCGGGCAAATGCGAGTTGGAGTCGCACATGAATCGTTCCATATCACCATACAATATTTTACATTACATTATTTAAAATACTTAAACACCAAAAATTCTCGTTTTTTTTAATCCCCTTTACTTTCATCTTAATTTATTTTTATTGTTATAGCAGCTATGTTATCTGGTATACATAAAAATTATATGCCTCGAATATCCTATAGATTAAAGCGAGTCTCATGAGCCATAATTTGTTTAAATTAGTTTAGTAAATTTAGCTCTCCTTTGTAGTAATCCTAACTGCTGTAGTTAGGCTAAAATTTGTAATTATAACAATAACATTTAATTTACAGAAAGTGGGAATTTGCCTCGAGAAAGCACAGATACTGCAGAGTTAATAATGCTGTTCGACGATTTATTTGACTCTGTAAACGCAAACTTCCACAGAGAAGAAGGGAAAATCTATAGATCAGCAGTGACACCAAACTCGCCCCATTTAAAATTTTGGAACTCCACATTACCTATTTTAAAATCCATGAAATATATCATTAATAATGATAAAGAAATAACAGTGCCTACTCTTACCAGCTGGGTGAAAACAATCGAAGGATTTAAAGTTATTGTCCAGTATTTGTGGTCAGAGGGCATAAACTCAATATTATTAAGACATATGAACCAAGACCCTCTTGAAAACTTTTTTGGCGCAATAAGAGCGCATGGCTACAGAAATGTTATGCCCAATGCACAAGCATTTGAAAATGCATTTAAAACTTTATTGATGAATAATATAACATCTGCACATTCTCCACAAGGAAATTGCGAAAAGGATGACAGTATATGCCTAAAATCTTTAAAATCCTTCATTGTTAATGAAGCACCCAGCAAAAATAATGACAATGAGGTAAGGCACATAGCTGAGTATCATTTAAATATTCAAATAGCAAATACAGAATTTTTTTTAAAAAGCAATTCGCGAGTTGATGTAGAAAAATGCGCTGCTATAGCATATTGCAGTGGGTGGATGGCCACCAAAGCCAAAAAGTGTATTTTTAAAAAATGCATTAATTGTAAAAATAATTTAATAAGTGAAACAATACAAGATTTTCACAAGTATATCGTAAAAAAAGAATATTGTGGCAAAAAATGGTTGTGCTACCCCACCCGAGCATTGTTTGATTTTTTTGCCCATGTAGAACACATCACTTTAGAGGTGTTGAAAAATGATGCAAATATAGAAAATATTGTACAATACATAAGTTTAATAGTTTCTGTACACATAGATTTTAATTTTCTTACATGTGTTAACCATAAAGATAATTTAAATAAGTATTTAATTAATAAAAGTGTTGTGTTCTTTCTTATGAATTGGTGCAGAGAAGTCAGCAATGTTTTGACTGGCAAGAGTTTTTATAATCTAATGAAAGCAGAATCCCACGAAATGGATCGCATTATTCTACAGGCTCATGAAATTTACAATAAAAGAAAAGGTAGAAAACAGGCAAGCAAATTAATGTAAGTATCAATAAATGTTTAAATTAAATAAAGTAGTTAAATGTAAACTATTGTATTATTTATCTCTGTTCCTAAATATATATTATGTATACTAGTTTATTATTTGGATTCAATAAAGTTGGTACTTAGATGAATATTATTGGATTGATTTGATCGATTTTCGCTAAGAGATCATATTACTACTTAGTTTTCCAAACAATTAAATATTTTATTTGGGCGAATAAAGTATTCATTTAATCTCTTGAGTGGAAAAAAAAAACAAATCAATACATTTCGACCCATCCGTAAAACAAAGTTTATCTGCAAAACACTGTTTCTGAAAGATATTAAATAAAATAAATCCGTAAACTTGCAGTCTAGGACATTCAAATTTGTTATTTAAATAACAGCATTATCATGTTCCAAAAGTTGTTATAATGGGTCGATCTCATATAATTATATCGCCAAAAAATCGTGTGTTACCCGGCGACACAAAGTTGCGCGCGAAACTCCAAAATTAAAGTAGGTATATTTTATTTTTCAATTGGCGCGTAATGTATCGCACGGCTAACACGCGATTTTTTGGCGGTTAACATATTTTGAAAGTTAGAAGCCTATCTATACAAGCATAGGTTATTATTTTAATTCCCTGCTTGGCGTTCAGATGTCGCTCAACGTTATGAAATGTCAAACTGAGAGTTGCCAGTCTATTTCCAGTGTTATATATTAGTCTATGGGGAACACTCAAATGAGTCTTTGAGATTTTTGAATGCCCTGCTCATGTGGGGCTTATAAATCCAGAAGAATTTATAATATTTCACCAGAACAGCATGTAGTCATAATTAATATCATGCACTATTGTAATTCTTTGATATGTGCTAGCGTAATATAGGTTTCTTAGAATTTATATTATCAATATTATTGCCGATATTATGTCCACCAAGTACTAAGTTACTTTACATCAAGATATCCTGATACCTGATGTAGGCTGTAATTAAGAAGTTTGTCATATAGCTACTTTTACTTTTACCTTTTACTAAAGATTTCCGTGGAGGGGAACGCTTAAATGTGTCTATGAGATTTTTGAAATGCCCTACAACTGTGGGCCTATTTAAGTAAAAACAAATTTCGTCAGCATTCGTCTTGCGCACTCAAGAATCAGGACTAGTCTTAGTTTTACATTAAATGGAGGACCATCTAGATTTTCAATTTCCAGTCCACATACATTAAGATTCCTGTAACACTGGAATGTAAACCAGAATCCAATTTCATGATTAATTATGTAAACTTTATTTTGTACCTAGTTGAAAAGATCATACAAATACATATATATTTTTAATTGCATAGGTCCAGCAAACTACCGAACAGGTCTCTGATGGTAAGTGATCACTGCCGCCCATGCACATCCACAACGCTGGATCATGGATATGTTGCCGGCCCATCGAATTAGGAGGAGTGCAGGAAGGAAAAAGAATGGAAAGGAGTATTAGGCATCCGGATACATTTTTATCGTATTAATCGCCGGAAATATCTGTGGACCTGAATAATTGACGTCATTCAAACATAAGTTAGGCAAATTCAAAATATAGGTTAAACAAATTGAATTAAAATAGAAAAAATAATAAAAAATGGAATTCGCATCCATCTCAAAACGTTTTTAATGTAAAATAACATAGTAGATAGAGGACACAAAAAAATGAAATGTGAACCGCATTCCAGCTAGGTTCACAGATATTTCCGACAGGTTATAAATATAATCCTATGGAGGGTAGTTTGTCGTCAATAGCCTCTCGCTAAGTAAGTCATTTTGTATCGAGTCTCGTGAGCGCTCCGCAGCGTGTGGCTCATGCTCAGCCACCGAGCTGGGTGTTCGCTTAATAAAGAATTCGTTCGTGTGTTGTGGACTATCTGGTGCAAAGCGGTGTTTTATGGGTCAACAGGCAACCACCGTCGTCGGCGCCGACCATCCTTGGGAACAGAACTCCGGTAAGTTAGCTCGACGTATTTGCTTTTATATTATTTTTATTTTAAAACATGGAAAACTTACGGCTAATAACAATAGAAGTAGACAATGGAATAAATAACATAAAGCCAATAACAAGTTCTCACTTATAGAACATTTTGGCGGGATTAACGTTTTGTGGGCTTCCATATTGCCTCTCCATACTTATTATAAAACTATTTCTTGACAAATTCCGTGTTTCTTTTGGTTTTCTTGACAGACGGAAAATCCAGTGGTCCTCTAAAGGTTCCGATTCTTCCTCTCAGATACGGAACCATAAAAACCAGAATCAACTGAGCTATTATTGCGTTAAGGCATAAACGGGGATAGCCGATAGGTTACCCTGATTCTGATGGTTTTTGTAGTGTAGTGTTAACTGTTGATTAATAATATCGAACTTGAGTCTGTATTTTATTACATTGTAATCTAGTACAATATATTGCCGCTAGATGGCGCTGTTCAATTGGCATGCAATACTGAATCGCGGTATCAAGATTCTCCGCCAATAGTATATAAGCTCCCGAATACAATGGTTTGTCACTCTGGTTTCCCTTCAAAACGTATAAATCTTTCGCCTTTTACTAAAGATTTCCGTGGAGGGGAACACTCAAATGAGTCTTTGAGATTTTTGAATGCTCTGCTCACGCGGGGCTTATAAATACTTAAAAATTCATCATACAGTCGTATACTCAGAACGTTGGTCGTCAGATTTTCGTCATTCTTCAAAAGCTAATTTCACTGTGATATAGGCACCATAGAATAAAGATAATACACTATACACGATCGGCTATTATGTTTGGATTGTGGTGGCTTTGAAGTTATCGGCTTCAATGTGTCTGACAAGTTGAAAACCATCAATAGTGTCTGACTACCTGCAAGGAAACGCCTTTTGATAATTGCGTAAACAACTTATTATATAATATAATAGGTTTTATACCTACTACGAGTTTAACGCTGCCAAATAACATGATTAAGAATTACTATTTACGATATCTTCAAACTCCATAGGATAATTAATATTTCTAAAATTACTTTTACTTCAGTTCCTAATTGGAACTTACAATTTCTAACTACTAATTGTTACCGTTAACCTGTGTCCTGTGTTCACTCATTATTACTAGATCGGAATGCTAACTGTGAAAATATACCAAGCGAACTCATAATTTTATCAATCAAGTTGGCACTCGGACCATCTCTCTCTCTCTCTCTCTCTCTTCAGCCACAAGAAGTCCACTGCTGAACATAGGCCTCGGAATATAATATATAATAATCTGAACTCGGACCATACCTCCCGTGAATATTTTTTATTATTTTTTTAACTTTTACTTTCTTCGTTTATTCATCCCTTATATCATGAACCCAATTGCCTTTTTAGTTTAGTTCAATAGTGGTTCAGGCTATAGATAAACCAACAGCGGAGTTTAATCTTCAGCTACAGAAAGTAACTGGAGAACATAAGCCTCTTCCACGGGTTACATCGACCTGATGAAAGCGGCATTTAACAACTTCCCCCATCAAATGACAGATCATCTGTTCCCCTTGTAGATTTGTGCATGATTTCTCATTCCTACGATAATTATATCTACTACATATTACAGATCCTACCGATGTTCAATCTAATATAATGCCTTTTCAGAGTTACAGCTAACCGCTGTATGTTTTGCTTTAAAATGTCCTATTTTTTATAACCCCGCTCAAACGACGTTTTAGACTATATTCGCATACAATTTTGTTTAAATATATGCACTCTCCCCTAGTATTTCTATCGAAACATCCCTCAAATAGGGGTTGTAAAGCTTTGATTTCACGTTACGGGATGGCGCTGCTCAGTTTTCCTGAAAACCTGAATCGCGGTGTCAAGATTCTCCGGGAGAGCAATAAAAGGGGAAGCGCTTTGGTAACAAGAATGCGGACAAAGTGAAGTGCGCGTTCGCACAACAATAATGTAAGGTACGCGCGAAACACCTTACGCTTCAAAAAACAATTTTTGCAGCCCTGCAACCGTGCGGGGTTTATATTGGCCTGAAAATTGTAATTATATAATAAATCTGCCGACGAGATACAGCATACGCCTCCTAGATATTACGCATGCGTCGCCGCATCACCGGTCGGCAGTCCCCAGCCCTTCCATCCATCGTTTATGAAAGTATTAAGTAGCTAATAATTGTTATACCACAATGATGTAAAAAAAATAGAACTTACGGATAAATTAGTCCTGTTATAACGGTAATATAAATGGTTCTTGTAGAAATAATATCTTGCTTTTGTTATAATGTCGGAATTACAGTGTTATTTAACGGGATTAGCAGTTACTGCTATAATCATTAAATAGTGCTAAGTCGTCAATCTCGAAAATCGTCGAAAATCTTTCGGTTTGTCCACTTTTGTCAATCTCTTCATGTATTTTGTAATTTCAGAAGGAACTTACTTTTTCGGCTCTATAAAACCCAGCCTTGATGCAAATGTACATCAAACATTTTGTATGGAGATTAAATACCAATTAATGCGTTGCTGGTAAACGGTGGACTGTTAAACAATTGCGGAATGTCGATAAATGCAAGTTGGTCTCAAATGGATCAATTCCTTGAGGAAGAACTTTATTCACTAGAGGATTTCTTGTAACTGAAGGTGATGATGGAAGTTGAATACTTGATTTCTCGTTTCAGTTTCTCTTCTATTATGTACTTTAGAATAAATAAATACACCCAACAGTCACCAACATAGTGTTGACCCCACACTAAGATCGAGTCTTGTGTCGTGGAAATGAAGAACTACGGGACATTTTTCGGTCTCACAAACACCCAGACCCCAAATACTTATCTGTGGATCATACAAATATTTGTTTTGGCGCGGGGATCGAACCCGCGGCCTCTCGTTTCTCAACCGGCATCTAATCCATTGCGCCACGGAGGATGTCAAAGGAAATACAGGAAAATTAGGGTGGAAATATTAGAGGACAATAATATTAAAAACCACATTATAATTTAATAAATTTTATTACAAAACTGCACAATAAAACATGCGCTACCAAATACAATGGTATGAAAAATCAACTAACTTATTTTATGAAAATCTATTGTGATTATGCGTACTGATAAATATTAACCGACCATATATGTGTATACACGACGGATTTATTTTAATTCTGCTTAGACTAGTTGCAAATAACACTAGATTACTAAAATATAGCAATTAGAATATATCAGGTATAATATATTAATATATTTTTTATTGCATGACCATTACCAGTATCGATAAAACAGTAATCTGTGCAAAGCATTAAAGTGTTACCGAAAAAGTATAATATGTACACGTTTTCGTTAAATTTCTTACAAAATACCTAAAGCATTTTCCCGTCATCTAATTTTAAAATATAAAATGGAACACGACTGCTATTTAATTCTACACTCTTCTGTCGCCGAAAGCACTGTTATCAAAAGAATAGTTTTTCACTTTTCATATTATATTATACTGGACTTAATACTAATAAAGTACGACTATAAATGTTTGTTTATATTATGAAAACATCTCAAACATTGCTCTAAATAGATATTTTAGTAATTTTATTTGTAGTTCCAAATCTCGCCACACGCCAGTAGATGATAGATGATTAATACGATTTCGATAACAGTTCGCGCTTGACAGATTACATTTACGACATCGAGCGATGCCGACAAACTACGACGGCCTATAACAATGATTTTACACTGGTTGGTCCAGATTTATGCAAATGAGGTATTTCTTAAGGCTTGGTGACAATTTTATAGTCACGTATTTCAATACACCACTTATTCGCAAAAATAGGTACATGCTAAGTACTATTAATTACGCTATTAATACATGCTGCTGTGACATCGGAAGAATTGTGTGGAAAGTTCTGTACTGACTAATGCAGATTTTATCGGCCTATTCATAGACAGTTTTAAAACGTAGTTATCGAATGTTTTGTCTTTTTCACTCAAGCTGAATTTAGGTTGTTCGAAAAAGACAAAACATACAATAACTAAAATGGGTTTTAAAACTGTCTATGAATAAAACCTTATGTATATAGCCAACTACGTTAAAACCCTTTCAAACATATTACAATACAGAACCTATACATCTGTAATTACTTACGAAATTATAAATATATCATGCTAACTTACAGTAATAGAAAAGCAGATAATTCATTTCGATTCTAATAAAAATTAGATATTATTCGTAGAAGGTTAAAATGATAACACAATTTTACATTTGCATTGCTCTGAATAAATCTGTTTTTTTTTTTAAATACAAATGGCATAAAATTACAAAGGAGGAAACAGTCAAATAAGTTATTTTTATTAATTTATCCTTTCAAGGCATACAATATTGGCTGACCACTCTTTGCAAGTAATATATTTTTATATCGATAAATTATGTTATCGATTTATCGTGATTATTATTACGAGGAATCGAGACTCTATTTCAGATCAGCTCAAGTCGCCAAGTGGATTTTGTAGCCTCGTTAGATTCAAATTATGAAACATTATTTTAAAATTTATCCAACTCTAAAATCTGGTTATTGTGCGTTAAGTACACACTTAAATACTTATAACTACATAGACCCAACGTCAAATAAAATCTTCTTAAGATTTTTTCTTAATTACTTTAAAAGTACAATAATCTATTCTAAGAATCGTCAATAAAAGTCGACATAGTACATTACTCCACAATTTTAGAAGCAACTGTAATTTTGGACCATTAAAATTACATAACTGTTAATTTATGAACGCAACCCAATTAAAATAGTAACTGTTTTTGCCGCTGGGGGCGCTGCTCTCTCTCTCTGCCCCCCCTTTTGGTAACAACACGTTTGTTAAACATTCCTTTTGCAATATACTTATTTAATTCAAAGTAGTGGTCTATTCATTGCGAAATTGCTCCACGAATAATTCCTTCATGGTAGAGCGTGGTTGGCAATCAGTTATAGGGACCGCGAAGAAATCAGCGAATAAAAGTATACCGGCAAAACTGTTATGTTTCTTTGGCCACATGCCAAAGCCGACACGCAAATTGGCGATAGTTACTACAATTAGTCAGGATCTGTTCAGAATCAATTTGTATAATGGCTTTGCATATGTTTCACATCGAAAAACTCACTGGTCGTGAAAACTTTGCGACATGCAAGTTCAGTGTCCGAACATACCTCGAGCATGAGGACCTCTGGGAGTGCGTGGACCCAGATGCCGGCGACGAAGTGGATCCTAAAAAGGATATTAACGCTAAAGCCAAATTAATCCTGCTGATTGACACTCAAAACTATGTCCACATTCAAGACTGCAAGACCGCGCCAGATGTTTGGAACTACGGCGGGCATTCGATGATAACGGACTAACAAGAAAGGTAGGTCTATTAAAGGACCTTGTCAATATCACCCTCGAATCGAGTAATAGCGTCGAGGACTATGTGAACAAAATTATGACAACTGCTCACAAACTCCGAAATATTGATTTTGAAATTAACGAAGAGTGGCTTGGCTTGCGGGGCTTCCCGACATCTATGCACCCATGATAATGGGGATGGAAAGTTCAAGTGTGCAGATCACAGACCTAGTGAAGACAAAGATATTACAAGAAATTAAATCCACAAACTCTGGTACCGCTTTATACACAAACTATAAGAAGACAAATAACAATTATAGATATCCAAACAAGCCAAAGGCGCCAAGATGCTACAATTGCAACAAGTATGGCCATTAAGCCAAGTTCTGTAAGAATATAAAGAAAAATACAAACACCCATTGATCCAGTCTTGTGTCGTGGGTATCAGAAACTACGAGAGACTTTTCGGTCTCACAAACACCCAGACCCGAAACAAATACCAGTGGATCACACAAATATTTGTTTCGGTGCGGGGATCGAACCCGCGGCCTCACGTTTCACAGCCGGCGTCTAACCAACTGCGCCACGGAGGCTGTCAAATTAAGTAAGTTTAAATTAAGTACTTTTAGAAATTATGGGAGACTTAAAAGTCTTATAGGTATGGTAACACCGTAATACAAGGCTCGAAGGGGAAAATGTGTTTACGTTCTTACCCCTTCCATTCTTAAATTACAACGTTACCCCAACCCCAATATTGTTCATACTTAAAATTGTAATTGACCCTTACAACAAAAATAAAATCCGTGATTTAAAAAATGAATACAGAAAAAACAAACAAAATCGATTAAAAATAATCGATAGTTACCGATTATGAAAAATTACAACTCCGTAGGTACACAATAAATATACTAATATTATTCTAAAACCTCCATATCTTATGTATAAAAATATTACAGACTAGACGACCGATAAAGGATGGATATTTGTCCTTGCGATTGGTGGAGACGGAATGATCTACAAATATTGTCTTTATGCTGAGTTACTATTCTTACATACATACATACAGGGTATATCAAGACCACGACCGAAAACGAAGCCAGGTGGTAGTTTTAGCGGTTCCAGACACAATGCAACTAAAAATTTTGCAAAACCAGCGACGGATTTTTTTTACAGTATTTAAAAAATCATAGTGTTGGGGGGTAAATACCTAGTTTTTTTTGCAAAAATAGTAATTAAAATCCTTACGTACCATTGCGTGTTTTTAAAAATAAAGCTGTGTACGTCATTATTTTAGAAAAAAACTATGTATTTATTACTCAAATACGACGATAAGTAAAAAATTACAAAAAAAAATTGACGATCTTTTTTGTGAAATCACTAATACTACCACCTGGCTTCCTTTTCGGTCGAGGTCTTGATATACCCTGTATATATAAACACACGCCTTTATCCCAATAGTAGTAGGCAGAGGCGCCACCAGGACATCTATATTTCGCCTTGTATGTTCCGTCCCACGATGTGATAGAGGTCGAGCCTTTAGCTATATCGGGCACGAATTCCTGAGTCCGGGCTGATAATTAATAGAAAAATCCAATCTCACTTTACCCGACCCGGGATTCGAATCCGAGACCTTAGCCTGGTACAACTACGCCACTCTATGTATGTTAAAATGATATTATTGGATGAAATATAAAAGACAAAAATTCCGAGCATCATCAACAAAAGTTGTTAAAAAATTCGAAACAAAAACTTTTTCTTTTATCCAACCGATTTTTTGTTTTTTTTTCTGACCTAAACATCAGTCCGTCGGTCCGTTCTCCACCAACCGCAGCGAGCATTAAACTAGTAAATTCTTGTGCTATCGTTACGCGTGGTTGAGGTTGATTGAGACTCGAGGCCGGGACCGCAGCCCCTTGCTGCACAGCTGGGTCACTTGGGCTGGAGTCTTGCCTCGAGTCTCCGGGAAGTAGATCCTGTGGGAGGAAGTATGTTTTTTTTAGTATTGCTAAAACTACGTTAGAATTTTTTTAGTTGTAGATAGCGTCATACTACGAGTAGTTAGTCCTTGGGAATTACATTTTGAGTTAATAATTTTTGTATCAGAACTAGCAACACTGCTTAGCTACAATCGAAGTTAGGTGGAGTTATATTCAAATTTAATATCTACTCTAGCAATACTATCTGGGTTAAAATGATCGGTGAATAAATTACTCAACTACCCGCAAATTATAAAATAAAATTTACTACAAATTGGGTCGATTGCCATTTCTCCTACCAATATTCTTACCTCTGAAACACATACACCGCGGTGGTAACCCCAGAGAAGACCAGGAAGGAGTATGCTCCTATTGTATCCCGCATGGTGGGGAACGACATACCCACCAGGAAGTTGCCGCCCCAATTGGCCAGCGAGCCCCACGCCATGCCAGCTGGGCGGGGACCCACTTCGAATATCTCTGTGGACATTAATAAGTTTTCTTTTAGTAAATTGTATCTTGGAGTGATGAGAATGTTTGGGGAGGTTGACAAAACTGGATGAAGAGGAGTGGAGATCCATAGTCTGCCTCCAATTGGAAACATATGTATTAACATATGTATATTCCATAATACTTTTCAAGATTTACATGACGAAATGAGAAAACACTTGATGGTAGATAGATTATAATCATTCAAATATAAAATGTAATAAGGAAGGAATAGGAGAAGACCATAGGACACAGTAAATCAAGAATATAGAATGCACTCACCCGATGCTATGAAGTAAGGTATAGGTCCAAGACCGAACCCGTAGACTAGAACGTACGTCAACACGGCCACCATGCACACATACGGCATCCACGACACCGCAGTCTATAAATAAAACAATATTTATCACTATTTCACTTCACATTTCAGTGTATGGAAAGACTATTAGATATTCTTTTGGGGGGGCTATCCACACAACGAAACTTTGCGTAATGTTTAAAAAATCACGCGTTTCCTAATTCCTATAACCCTGGATCCTCTCCATCGCGTAGAAGCTGTTAAGTAGACCGCCATAATTGTCTCAAACATTATCATCACATCGACGGTTTCCAATTGACATTGTACCATACTCTTGCTTCTACCATCAGGTCAAACACACACTGCAAAGCTAAAAAACGACTCATTTTGTTGAAAGGAATAGTTGTATTTAAGAGTGACGTCACCATATTTTTTAACACTTCGAGACACTGTACACTATAATCCTGGACGTGTCGAATGGCGCCATCTCAATTATTGAAGGTTTCAAATCTGAAAGAAAAAATCCAACTCACAATAAACCTCATAGCGGCTGCCAAAGCTGCCAAGACAATAGCAGCACTGAGGAAGGAGTTGAGCAGCAGCGGCCGTCTTCCCTTCGTAGGCAGGAGTTGCAGCATGATGACGGCGGTGCACACGTTGATGAATCCGCATCCGATGGTCGCGTACTGGGCGTTCGCGTCCGACAGACGTGCCTGCTTGAAGATCGTTTGGGAATAGTAGAACACCTGGAAAGGGAAGGCTTTTGGTTAGTGTAATGATTTTCTTTAAGATAGGGGAAGCCGTCAGGGATTGTTTCAGGGGGGATGTGGTGTGATCAATGCTCCTGAGCATCATGACACTTGGCAGGTGATATCATGAGTGCGAGACGTCGTTTATCGTACTGAGGATGCAGCTGCACGTATTCTGCCTTGTGTCATCTTCATGGTGGTTATTCTGCTTTTAGTCGCTAAACCATTGTTTGTCCAGCAGAGTACACCGCGAGCGGGTTATGTTGGCTTGGATCCTGGAAGATGTTATTTATCTGCTACATCTTAAGCTTGGATGTTCCGTGTCAATTCTCTACAGGAGCTAGTACCGATGTGAATAGGGATCAATATCAACGTTAGGGATTGGGCACTAGTGATCAGTGATGAATGGGCCAGATGTATGGATGGATGGTAGATAGGAGTACTGGTGTAGGTAATGCTACTGACCGCGTTGATCCCGCTGGTCTGCTGGCCCGCCTGCATGGAGCACACCAGCAGCAGCGGCAGCGTGAGGCGCGGCTCGGCGGCCACGCGCCACATGCTCCAGCGCTGCTCGCCGCTCAGCGCCGCGCTCCGAGCCGCCGCCACCTCCTCGCGGAGGAGCTCCACATCCTCAGTCAAGACGCTCACTGATACTCCTCGGAGACGACTCAGTTCTACGCCATGGAATAGGTTTTTGTCAGATTTTGATCGTCAGGAGTAAGACAGACATGAAAAACGAAGGCAGACCATATAAAAATATGTTTTGTTAGCGGATCGGCCCAGCTTCGCCCGGGTGCAGATAGTTTTTGAGTCCAGTCCACATCAACGACATATTATAATTTTCGCAACGCACGCGTGGAAAGCATTTTTAGGTATTTTTTTTACACCTTGGATTACCTTATAGGAGTTTTAGTAAGGATCCCTAATTATTTTAAAAATATAATATAGCCTATGTCACTCGGGAATAGTGTAGCTTCCTAACAGTGAAATAATTTTTCAAATCGGTTCCGTAGTTTCGGAGCCTATTCAATGCAAACAAACAATCAAAACTTTCGTCTTTATAATATTAGTATAGAATATATGAACACTTACCTTTCAATGCAGTCTCTTCATCTCGCTTCACAACGAACAAATACTTGGGACTCTCCGGCAATATACACAACACAGGCAAACACACAATGACTAGCAATGAGTAGAAGGACAGTAGATACGTCCAGTTTTCAGGGTGACCTGCAAAGAATACACTATTTTTAACCGATTTCAATTAATATAAATGGTTACATTTTAAACAAGAGAACAAAAAATGAGAACTATTTCACTGTTTGAAGTGACTGTCAAAGGGGGTCAAATAATTTAAAATAGTAGTTAGTTACTTATTGCAAATAAATGCATCAAGGCATTAGCATAACTATATTCAGACAAAGGCACTCATGTGTTTCGGCCTGCTTACCCAACAAAAAGTCGAGGCCCATCACCTGACCAACGAGCACTCCCACATTGACCCCCATGGGACACGCGACCCCCATGGCCCCTGTTAGCGCGAGGGGGGACAGCTCCGTCAGGTACATGGGCACTATGCTTGTGGTTAGACCTGGAAAAAGAATGCAGAAGAATAAGAAGACCTGGAGAACTTGGCATTAAATATTTGAAATTGGTCGTCGAGTGCGTATGATAATGATTAGATCTCATCCATACATAATCATCACGCCGGAATGCTACAGGGGTAGGCAGGGAGTATGGATTTCTACTCTACTCGAGCCTGACATATTTTCTTTCACCCTGCTTCATCAACCTCTTCATACGTTCCCATCGGTTCAGGGTCCTTTTGAACTAACCCTGTTTGAGTGATCGATTCGGCTGGCGTAGGTTCGATCAGACCCAACTTTACCGAATTTCCATTAAAACATTCAAAGCTGACTTGATGCAATCAGTAAATTCAATCTATTTCGAACAATAAATAAAAACTCAGAAAAAGCGATGAGCCAAAGGAACAAGATAATTAACTAACATATACAATTAACAATATCAATGCAGATACTCACCGCCAGCCAAGCCGACGATCAACCGGCCAAGTACGAGCATCTCCACCGAGTTGGCTTTCTCGCATAGTTGGAACAGCACCGCTCCGACCAGCCATAGAGCGCTAGTCAATATTGTAGCTCTTTTTCTGTAACAATAGTTTGATTTTGGATATCAATATCTTCATTTATTGCTATGCAGAGTTCCATAAGTTTCAACTTGAGATAATGTTTAACAATGACGCTTCTTAAATTTGAAACTTTATTCAAAATATTACTGTACCCAATTTTACAATTTATGTATTGGTTAGCGATGACATTAATGTCACCTTTAAACTAGTTTTAAAGAGATAACTAGCTGGTTTGCTATGGAATCCTCTAGGTGTTATTGAAGGCATCTTCAAGATACCTTCTACGAACTCCTTGGAATTGAACTTAATGAATTGTTACTACTTTTCGTCTTTGGCTGTTTAACTTTTAAATACCCCTAAAATCGCAAATATAATAATGTTATTGAATATGAGATGCATGATTTCTGGCTTCTTACACGAAAAAATCTTACCTTCCAAGTTTGTTGGCGAAGTAAGCGCCGAGTATGGACCCCGTGCATCCTCCAATAATAAAAATGGACACCACAAAAGACCACAGCACGTTCATCCATTTCTCATTGAGTGTGACGTCGTAACGGCTGATGAAGCTCTCGTTGCAAAACCGCTTGATCACCTGACGACAAATTATTGCGCTGACAGCAATAGATTCATAGTTTTATTTGTAACTAGCTTCTGCCCGCAAACTTCGTCAGCGCGATTAACTTTATTTGGTACTTTTCATCCCGTCCAGTCCCATTATATCCCGCCCGTCCCATCTCATTCTCACTCAAGGCATGTAATCCAGTCCCATCCCATCCCTCTGAGTATAAAAAGTAACAAATATATGGGAATCCTTCCTTCCTCATCCCACGGGAACACTTCATTTTAGGGATAAAAAGTAGCCTAAGTGTTAATCCAGGGTGTCAGCTACTTCCATACCAAATTTAATTGAAATCCGTTAAGCGGTTTTTGAGTTCATCGCGCACAACCGCACAGACAAACAGACAAACCGACAAACAGACAATAATTCTACAAATCATTGTCTTCGGTTCTATTACGTTAATACAGACCCCCATATTAGTTTTTCTCATTTATCTTCCATAATACAAAGAAACACCCTGTATGTAAATGAAATATAATATACCAGTTTTCAAGTTGGACCTGCACAAATATAACTGTGAAAACTGTATCTCATTTCGTGCGGTAGTTCTTGAGTAATGTGCAAGCAAACAAAACGAAACACCCTGTTATAAATGTAACATATACCGGTTTTTAAATTGAACCTGCACCAATATTACTGTGAAAACTGCATGTCATTTCGTGTCGTAGCTTTTGCGTGATGTGCAAGCTAAAACAAAGAAACACCCTGTATCTAAATAAGACATATACCAGTTTTCAAGTTGGACCTGCACACATATAACGGTGAAAACCGTATCTCATTTCGTGCGGTAGTTTTTGAGTAATGAGCAAGCAAACAAAAAGAAACACCCTGTATGTAAATGCAACATATACCAGTTTTTAAGTTGAACCTGCAGCAATACAACTGTGAAAACTGCATCTCATTTCGTGGGGTAGTTTTTGAGTAATGTGCAAGCAAACAAATAGAAACACCCTGTATGTAAATGAAATATATAGCAGTTTTTAAGTTGGACCTGCACCAATATAACTATGAAAACTGCATCTCATTCCGTGCGGTAGTTTTTGAATAATGTGCAAGCAAACAAAAAGAAACACCCTGTATGTAAATGCAACATATACCAGTTTTTAAGTTGAACCTACAGTAATACAACTGTGAAAACCGCATCTCATTTGGTGCAGTAGTTTTTGCGTGATGCGCAAGCAAACATACAGACAGACAGACAGACAGACAGACAAAAATTATAAAAAAAATTGTTTTGGCTTCTGTTGCTGTTACAAAGACCCCTCGCGTTAAAATTTCTTAAATATCTTCCATGTACAGACATCGACCATTTACATTTTTATTATATATTTGTAATAATTGAATATTGAGTAGCATAATTGCTTGTTTCAATGAATTTAATTGTACTGAAAACAATTGTTGAATAAATGCAAATGAAAATAAAAATAGACTGAGATCTAGAAGAGAAGCGGACTTTATTTAGGCGAATGCCGAACTATTATCAAAAATTACGCAAGTACACTTTCCGTTTTCAAAATGTGGTAACGTTTTTATACGTATGTAGCATCCATTTTTTTTTGTTTCTATTTCTTTAATCACATAATTCAATGACACGAGGTATAGACCTACGTAAGCCATTTCGCAACAAATAGATATTTTATTTACATGTAGTGTGTGTTTGTTGATACCGCGACAATAATTATTTAAATTACCATTTTAACCTTGCCGTTGTATTTAGCGCACATGTATATATATATATTTTTATAAAACTAAATATTTTCACCTAATTTATTTGGCTCTCAATAAACATTCAACTACGAACTAACAAAAATTGACATTTATTAAATTAAAAAATCTTGATACAAAAAAACCGTGCTACATTTTCATAAGCAAAGTACTAACCGTAGAATCTACTAAAGCTGCAACTTTGTCTTTTTTTATACTACACAGAGGATGACAGAAAACCGAAACTAAAAAGTTTATCTCTCTCATTTTAAAACTACTATATATATTTTAAAAAGTTTACAGCAATACACTAATGCTTCAAAGTGACATGTGGGTTATATTTAGGCCAATGGGATCTGAAAATATTAATCCGCGGGTGAAAAGCACAAAGATATAATCCGAAAATCATGAGTCGTTCTAGAAAGCAGTTGTTTTAAAAATTAATTACCTCAGCGGGTGTATTAACTACTCCAATGTTATATCCGACGGGAAGCGAAGATCCGAAGGTGGTGACGACCCCGGCAAGCACCAAGTAGAACGACCATCTGCCCCTGTACTCAGTCGACTGCGTCAAATGCTGATGCTCGTTGGTTATCTAGAAATAATGGGGATATTGAAGACATCTGTACTGTAACTGCCACCCATAGCTTCGAGTGTAAGCCCAAGACCAATACATCGACTGTGACTGCGCACACAATTTATGGCGCAGTAGTATAGAGCGAGCTGAGCAATAGGGTCTAAAATCCAACCACATAAATGGACAAAGCGATTAAGCTAACAATGTCTGCTTTGTGTAGGTCTAAGAACTGCATTCGCTTTCGCCAGCTGGCCAATAAGAATTCTAGACGACAAACTAGCCGAATAAGGCAACGATAGCCACATCTCTTTCGCTAGTTTCAGCATGTTTTACAAAAGATGAGGGTAATTTTCTACATTTCCATTACTATGTTGGATCACAATAATAAACTATGAGTGCTAAAATAATGACACAACGTTCTCTTTGAGCCACAGCAAGGCCAAGATTTAAATGCATCATATTTTTGCCCAAGATTACTACTAATCGCCAGCTCAGTGAGAGTTACATAATTCTTGACAAGTTTTTATCAAAGCAATTTATTGACACAAAGCAATTGAGTGACTTACAAGTCACAACCACGAGTGTAAGTCAGTTTACCATGCTAGTCTACAAAAAATAATATCAAATTAAAATAAATGCTACAGGAATGCAAATCATAGTTGAAACAGAAAGATCTACTGCAAAATAATTTAGTAGGGATAATCACCACGCGATTTAAGCTATGGGTGACAGTATTCGTTGTACGACACATATTATCTAAACCGTTCCACGTATAGACCACTAGATATTTCACTTGCCGTAGATTCCTTCATTAGTTCCTTCTGAAACACCTCTGTAGCTTCAACTTTACCATCAAATTGAGAAAACCCACCTTTTGATAGTTCTTCCACATTAATGATAGCTTCAGGTTAGTATTCTGAAACGTTAGTATTTGTTTTGCTGGTTTTTAAAACATCAATTTTGAATACTGAGAGTTGATCATCTATCGTCGGTTGATACATATAAACTGCACGAAACCGCAAAACAATGGCGGTTCCCTGAACGCAACAGACTTGCGAAAGTCTCTCTAACTAGTGTTAAGGCTCTGATAGTCACTATTCTGGCTGATGCAGATATCGTATGACCGGCAAAAGGTAATATTGATTTTTCATCTCCGTTTCGACATTAAAGACCATTCCGATTATTTTATTCTGTTTTATCATCTCTACTTATAATTATGGAAATTCGTAATAACGTTTTTACTAACACCAAACTCAGGAGCTATACTGGAAAATACTATAATAATGTATGAAAAGGAGTAGTATTACAATTTTACACTATTGTATAACCATTTTATTCAGGCTTAGACAGAGATATTAGATAGAAAGTGCTCCAGAGTCACCTTTTATAAAAAACAAGGTCAGTGGATTCTCTCACGCGTGTATAAATAAATAACCTCTTTAATCTTAATAGAATTTTAACTACAATAGTAACAGAATGAGACACAACGCTTCCCTTAATTTGTTTTATCTTAAATATATTATGTATTGGAGACACAATTAACTTAATTGGAACCGCAGAGTATAGTCTTAGGAGTTCGTACATAAAAAATCAACAATAGACGCGCTCGATATTTGTATATGGTTCATTATTTTCTAATTTACTTTGTATGAAAATATATTTTAGTTTAACAATATTTGAATAAACTCGTTTTCTAGTTTATTAACCGTATATTTCCATCATCCTGCATACGATATTTATTTGGACCCACATAGCCAACATATTGTATAGGCGAGGAAGTAAATAGCAAATTCCAAGGGCCCAACGGTCAATTTTATACTCGTACTTTTTTCCCTGTAGCCAGCGGACTCCGACCCACCAAGCATTTAAAGAATTTAAGATTAACGTAACGAACCTACGTCGAAAAACAAAACATTTAAAAACTTCAAAAAAGTATTTGGTCGACAATAATTAATATTATGACTTCCATACCCGAAAATTACGAAAATAATGATATTATTAGAATTTAGAACTGCAGCAGTTTATGCTGAGCAGTACTGTAAATGTTGAATATCTTTTTTCAAGGTTTGTAGATTGGTATAATTTTATCATCATCACCTACAGGAAGCCCAGTGATGAACTTAACCTTTCTTTGGCTGAAAACGATGATGTTTTTGATTTTGATATATAAACATCACCTATACTATTTATATAAACATTTACTGCTACAAGTGATGTATTCTTTTAGCATCTTCTATAAATAATTGAACGTAATAAAATGGGTACATTTTAGTACAGTTAAATCATTAAATATACATTTAAAAACCTAATCAAAACAACGAAATTATGAAGTACATTTTTATTAATGCATAAAATTTCTAAAGAGATAAAGTTGATACAATGGCTACACCAGAATATAGTTCAAAGACTACTCGCAAGATATCTTTCTTGCGTTGTATAAAAGGACCTAAGGCCCTATTACTTATATACTAGATAATTGATACATACGTATATACAGGGTGATTTCGGAATTGACCTAGAGATGTTTAACTGCAGAAATGTTGTTAAAAGGCCGTTCGTGCTCTTTAAAAATATTTTGTCTTTAGAATTATCAGTGCACACCCTGTATATACCGTATTTGGAATGTATAAATAACAAGCGACTACGTCACTGAAAATCTTGCTATAAGCAAAACAGAAAACGCCTGGGACTATAGAAATCGAGACACATGGGGATTTCTACATTGTCTAATATATTAAAAAGATTAAAATGTTTAATATTGTTGTGAATAGAACAATAGCATATTATAAATTGATTTTATACTTGTTTCTGTCGTTTGATATTTGTAGATCTTTATAATACCATAATACTCCAACAATATTAAACTGCCCGGTTACATTATTATGAATATATTTATAAAAATGTAAGGTCGATATATAAATTCGTACCGCCAATCGTTAAATTATAATAATAACGAAAACGTAAAAAAATAACACAACACCTTTTGAAAAACACAACATACTTTAAACAAAACACTGAAACTTAACCACGCAAAACAATAAAACTTATTTAAAACAAACGTATAAAACCAATCACTGGCCACAAATATAAAAAAAAAACAATCACAAAATTTAATAAAAAAGAAAAAAATATCAATCCGTTTTCTTTCCCGTGATTCAACCAGTCTCGGCCTGGTTGCGGCGGCGCGGGGAGGCAGCGTTCAGGACGCGGGCCGCCACAAAGAGGTCGACGCAGGCAGGCAGCAGGGTGAACCAGAAGAAGACAGGCCAGAAGAAACCGCAGTGCCAGCCGGCCATGGTGCCATACTTCAGCAGAACAGTAGCCACGGCGTGACACACGTGCGCTGGGTCCCGTTTAGGAATTTATTTTTATCCACTTTTTTGTTTGAATACTCAAAAATATTGGTTTTTATAGCTATGAATAACTTAAAGGTGCTAAAGTGGGAAAAACATCTCCCGCGTTATTTTTTATTGCGTAAAGTATTATTTAGAGACCATGTATCAAAATATCGATTGGTCTTTGGTTATCGTTGGAATACGAAATAAAATGTACTTACAAATATAGAAACAGAGGTGACGGGGTACGTGTTTTATGAATATTATTCAAATTATTGTGTTGAGGCGCATCCTCGAAGGATTTTATACATTTTCAGTTTTGGTCCAGGAAAATTTCATAGATGTGTGGTGATGTCCAGATAATGTCCGTGGACGAAAGAATATCATCTCTTATACCACAGATGTATTGCCTTATTTTTGTCAAAACTACCATTGCAATAAATAACAACAAATTACGTTAAATATTATAAATATCATTCCGACAACATTGTCACTGATAACAAAACCATAAGTTCAACATTGTAGGTACATATAAATTAAAAAACCAAAATTCAAATCGTAAAATTTATTTTACTCACAAATCTAACAATAACACTCCACAAATTCATTGTTCACGTCCATTTAGATAGGAGAACCCGTGTGGCAACCACCAAGTCGACGACCGCAGGTAGAACCGAGCACACGGCGAATATCAACCAATATGTGTCGCACGAGCAACCGTCCGTCAACCAATACGTGAGAAGTACTGACGCCGAGCCGTGAGCGGCAATCGCTGGTGTTTCTTAAGGAATTTCATTATGCTAGTTTTGTATAGTGCTTTGTACACACTGTGCTGTTAGTTGTGAGAATAATTATTAAAGTTTAATGTTTGTAATGTGCTATGTGCAGATGTCATGAATGTGGTGTTAAAAAACTTTTCGCTGAGATTTTACGGACTATTAGCTATTCCTACTACAATGTTGTTTTCACACCTCTATATCCATAGCAAAAATATATTTGTAACACATATTATTTATTGCGAGAAGAGGCATTTTTGTTCTTGAAAAATATATAGTTTGAAATGAGTAATTTTGCTCGACTTTCCCGGCATTATTATACCGGGTATATCAAGACTGTGACCGAAAACGAAGCCAGGTGGTAGTTTTAGTGGTTACAAACACGATGCAAATAAAAATATCGCCAAAACAGTGACAGATATTTTATTAGAATTTTTTAAAGAACATTGTGTTTGGGTGGTAGATACGTAGTTTTTGCGAAAATAGGTACTAATTTAAACCCTTACGTACCATTGCGTGTTTAGGAATAAAGAGGTGTACATCAATATTTTATTTTATATCACACAAATATGACAATAAGTAAAAAATTACAAAAAAAAGTTGTCGATTTTTTTTGCGAAATTTTTACTTGCATTGTGTCGGAACTCTGAAGTCACTAATACTACCACCTGGCTTCGTTTTCGGTCGCAATCTTGATATACCCTGTATGTAATCTGCAATGCGAAAGTCTTGCGTCCAATTACATTTTAATTTCTAGGACGAAATTAACTTTAGCGACCTTTTAGTGTAGCTGGCAACTCTGCCTACCTTTTTTAGGGATACATGTATGTTTAAAAGGAATTACGTTCTATAAAACACTTGCTCATTTGTAGATAACATTTCAATTGAAAACAAAAGTTTGATTTTATCTTTAGTGATTAGTGTACAAATGTATGCATTAGTGCAGTGACTGTGTGAACGCCCTTACAAGTGAACAATGTACTAACGGCCGGGAATACGTGTTGGCGTGCAAAACATAACAAGTGCCAGTTGATTACAAGTAATTCTAACAACTGTGTGTTAATTATGCAATAGGCGAGACGACAGTATCAAAAAATTAAAGATTTTATGTTTTTAAGGGAAAATACGTATTACAAGGATTTCAAATGATAATTCAGTTTTAATCTATACTTGGAGATTAATAAGATTTTAAATAAAATTAAAGTACAAAATATAGCAATCGGCCATTTTGACAAAAACGCTCTTCACAACGCATGATGTCACGCCTATGTAAACATGACGCATTCGCTGCGCATAGACCACAGATTTAGTAGTACACAATGACATGTTTACCTAGTAGTGACATCAAAGCGGACGCCATGACACCTACTAGCGTTTTTTGTGCACTATTGAAAAATTATTAGAAAAATGGCTTAAAACTGTGTTAAGCCTTTGTTAATTCTTGAAATATAGATTTTTTCGTATATAATAAATGTGTGCCCATATTTTAGAATATAATTTGAAAATCATTCGTCTCGCCTATTTGACGAGAGTGTTTGGGATTGTTTTTTTTTTATTAGGTTCTATAGTAAAATGTTTATTTTGCACCATCCATCGATATCAATGTTACACTAGATAAGACATTCAGTATACAAAATGTGTCCCACCTACTTGCGGTGCATGCACCGCACATGAATTAGTTTGCTTCGTGACAGTGACAGTGCAGTACGCCTTATCGCATACGTATAAAAGTAATTTATATCGATGTTTCGCCGTCAAACAGAAAGCAAATCGTCTGAAGTTTCAATATTTTAATAAAATACCAGGCAAGTGATGTAATATTGCAGTGTGCTTTTAAAATACGGGGGCACTTTATTTCTATGATGCGTCTCGTCTATCGGTAGAATATAAGTCAATGGCACCATCCTAATTTCCTCCCTCCTCCATACTTGACGTTTAATATTTCCACCATATTTTTTTTAATAAACCAAGGACCAAGTATAGAATATAATGTAAGAAGATATACTACTTAAAACAGGCAGTAGAGCCACGTTCTAATCACTCATTCCCATATTATGAATGCGAAAATGCACGAAGAACCTGTCTGGTCACCTGTGTAGGAAAATGAGGGACATATTCCGACAATATGAATATACGAACCACACACGAAAAGAAAAGCCGATAAGAACGACATACCCTTCCTTTTCCATTCTTTAGAGCTAAATGGAAGGGAGAGCGAGAAAAGTATTCCAAAAAAAAGGATTTGTATAGTAGACAAATACGAACACTACATCAAGTGTGGTACTTATTTTCATCAATATCTTTCTTTGTGCTAGGAATCCTATTTCAACTCAATATTCGTCATTCGCCCTAGTCTTTAACATCCTCGACTGTCAGATCAATCTGTGGCCAATAGATAAAGTTACAGAAGGACTTAAAAATAGCAACATGAGATTGAAACATCCAGTATTACAGAACATACCTAGGTTACACAGCTGGCTGTTGCCGCGGTTGCGCATCAATTCCGCAGCGGCCCAATCGATATGTCATCGACTCAGGCACGCGACAGTTACCAATATCCTAGGACCTAGGTGAAACGATGAGTACTAAAATAATTTATTATGGGGACTGAGAAGTTTCATAAGGGATAAAAATCTTCTGGACTTACACCATAAAAGGAAACCTTAGAAATAAGCAAAATACTAAATACTTTTGAAATAAGATATAACCATTAAGTACCAGAGATATTTATGAAGTGCATCTACTTTAGATAAAGGCAGCTTTAATTAACTTCAAATTACTTAGTAGTGTTAAGACTATATGTATATTTACCCTAAATCGTAATTGAATATTGATATAAATCCAAAAAAGCCTAGAATAAGCCTGAATTGGTAAATTAAACCACTAACACGACTGTCTAGACGGCAGTCTTTATTACCTAAGAAGCCGTTAGATTACAAGGACGAATATTTGGCTAGTCTAGACGAAACCATAACGACATTTAATAAATTATGTATGGCATATGTGTGATTAAATCTTCAGCTGGATAACTTTACTGTTTTTAGGGAAAAAATAAGCTACTTGTCAGATTTCACATCACTCCTTTCCTAAACATCTGGCCATTTTTATTTCTCATTCCTAAAAGCCAGCATCACACTAGCTTTTCCCCGGCAGGTATGAACCAGATGGTCCGGTAGAAGCTGGGGCGCTCTAGCTTCGGGTTCCCGGGGCCGTTTCAATTGCGCCGAAGAGGGCAACGCGGGGTTTTGGTTGGTATGCCGTCGACTGGTGAACCCAACATAATCACCCAACTTTCCCCGAGGTGGGGCGCTAGCGGTAACCCGGTTTCCCCGCGACAATAGAAAAAAAGGTATATAGTATAACTCTTATTTCGTATACACAACAGTACACACTTTCGATATTAGTGCCAGAACAAAGTACCCATGAATATTTTCAGCACGAAAATATGTCTTGTAAAACGTGTACTTATTGTAAGACGCATTTAATAAATAAAATTTAATTATAAAACAATATGTTAATACAATAACATCACGTATTCTTTATCTGCTAATTGATAAATAAGACTGTATTTATTTATTTTAAAGTTTTTATCGCCGATATTTTTCAACACACTAAAAGTGGAACAAAATATTGAAATAATATTGTATTAAATATTTAAACCTATATCCATATTAATTTAAGATATTTATACAAAATTGCGGAGACCTGACGACATTAAACCAACACGATTGCTACAAATTAATCAAAATACTTTAAAACGTATTGAAGGGTTCACATCAAGTTTAAATGACAGAATTAAAAGATATTATAATTAATTCAGTCAAATAATATCCAATGGTTATTCCGTTGAATGTGATTTAATGTTTTTGGTTCCTGAGCTATCGACGTGAACGCCAATATGTGGTAATATTGATAGTCAAGTCATCAACACCCTGTATAACACGAACTGATAGACAGAAACAAATTGCCTTGATAGCAGGACGTCATGGGATGAGCTATTCTTTTCTTCTCGTGTTTTTTATTTTCCCTCTTTCTTATTTTTATTTACGTTCTTGTGTTGTATCGTATTTAATCGGTAAACATTACCATAAACTTGCTTAATAAACATACTAGTACTGGATTAGGGTTGCCAACCGTACTACATTGTTTTTTTTAATAATGTTACTAATGTTATTAATCCTGTTATTAACGGGGAGACGGTTGAAACAACTGATTATGGTGTATCTTAATATTTGAGTACATTTTATTGTATTATTGTAATATTATAATTTATTTATAATTAATATTTTTCAAGTCGGATTTTGATTGTGTATAGCTTCTGCCAAACAACAGCTCCCTCAAAAGATAAAGTTGTGTCCTTCTTTGAATAGCACTGTAACCAGTATGCCCATTGCCATTGGGCATTAAGAGGCTTAAAACCTAATGTCTTGACGTGGGAAATGCAATACAATGCGATACAGCGCCTATTAATAATTATTTCTGTATGGTATTGCTCTTGTAAATGGGCAGGCGTTAGACTTATCATCAGGCAAACGCCGTGCACGTCCCATCCTTCTGACTAATAAAATATTAATCCGAAAACAGTTGGCAACCTTAATTATAACGGCATCTGTAGTGAAACACGGCAGACGAAATTATCGATCGGTCCCACTTGTGCAAACCCACGCAGTTGCCTGAATAGGCCGAACTTATATGACGATACATTAGAATTGCTGGCTAACTTAGCAAAATCGTTTGTTCCGAGAAAATTACGAACAATCAACCACAGGAAGCCAAATGCGGAACACGGCCCCTCTACCGTATGTGAAGTATTGAAAATAATTATTTTGTGCCTTGTACTATGTTTCATTTTGTTCACATATCTGAGTCCTTTCATTTCAAAAGATCCTCAAAAATAGAATTTGGTAGTTATTGAACAAAAGTTCTTTTCGCTTAGCAGGGCAGCATAATATGCCTGCGCAAACATTTTAAGAACTTGTTGAAAATAAGATACATAGTGCCAAGAATAATCATCCAAAATTAGGTGTATTGTTCACAAACAGATTCACTGTTTATTTCTTTGAAATTTCACCCACACACCCCAATTTAGTTATCAAAAATAAAACATAATGAAGCATTTAAAAAGCTGCCAATCACCCCAATGTAAAATTTTGTGGTAAATAAAGGCCAAAGCGAACGCATGCATCGATGAAAAGGATACAAATGAAAGCGACATTAGTTGACAATAGTGTGAGGCCAGATAGGAACGTCATTAGCTCGACTAGTATCAAAAAAAATGATGAGGCATAGCCCGCTAGAAACCTGCAAACCAATGATAGTTTCAGCTAAGCGTCCGCTGGGGAGCGCGTCGAGCCTCAACGCTAAGTCTGGCCGATATTTTTTAGTGTGAGAAGACCGGTACCGAAACTGTGCGATGTCTTTGAAAAATATCGCTTTTATCTTGATATATTTTAAGTAGCGCAATGTAACGCTAATAGAAGATTGTCAGGTACTACCGCAGATGCGTGCGTTCATAGGCTCTGACATATCTGTGCTTTACATTGCTGGCTAACGAAATTATTGCAAAAATATATAAAGTTGTGTTTTTACCGCTTCATTTTAGATAGCGTTCTGCTCACACTAAATAAATAATTATACCTAGTTGCATTGAATGCATCATAAACCAGTACTTAATGGTTTGACGCAGCGTCGAGTCCCAACTCATCTATAGATGACGCTTAGCTCTATACAATATATGAAAGACAATAGGGTATTTGACTAATTTTTTTATTGTATTAATCAAAAAGTATCCAGCAAACAAAGAATTTTGTAAATCCATTCAGAATTAAATAAGTTAGAAACGTTTTAAATCTTGTAGTGGGGGTAATAGAAAAGGGATGCAAAACAAAATAAGTGATGTCACTATGCATTATAGTGTGCGGGTGTGAAAGAGACGGTAAGATGTTCCCACTACGTCCCCACTCTTTCATTTAAAATACTAATATTTGCCTCATGTTACAAGCTACTTTAATACTGTTTTCACAAAAATGTTTTGTTTTAATGGCACTTGTGTTTGTCTACAAAATAATACAAAAATTCAATGATAGTCAAATACCCTACAGCATAATGAATATTTCACCATGACACAATATTTATTTCTCATCAATCAAAATATGAACAGTTTTCATAAAAAAAAATTAATGGATATATATTTTCCTTCTAAAAGTTAACTCCTCTCTTGACAAAAACTGTCTTATAATCCGTCAAAAACATGTTATTACTAGAAAGCACGGTTAGAACCGTGCTTTGAAATTGGAAACTGGTTATTCATGAACTCGATCTTGATAATAATACTTAATAGTAATACTTGATCAACTTAATCCTATTAATGTGACATGCAAACAAACATATTGTCAAACATATTATATAAATTACGTCCCTAATTTATATTTGATAAGCCGGCACAATATTGGCAGGTTCAATGCTATGAACTGCAAATATAGATAAGAAACGTCTTAATAAAAACAAATCAAAGTTTCAATTGTGAATTTGTAATTAATTTTGCAATACGAACGTGACTCGACACGTTTTCCAGGCACGTTGCCATTGTCACGTGTTTGAGGTGTTTGTGAGTCGAGAGAGAGTAGTAGGAGGGGGTAGGTGGAGTTATGAGAATATACAACCCTTTTGATTTTTTAATTAAACAAGATAATTGTTAGATGTTGGGATTTTTCAAACCATTCTATCAGAGCCTCTCTCTAAAGCAGCCATAGTTATTTTCAAGCGTATAAATATTATAGTTCAAGATTTAAGTAAACTTTAGGGTATGATGGGTTTGACATGGTATAAATGTCGCCGAAGACCCCTAAATTAAACAAGAATAAAAAAAAGACGTTGTTAGCGTTAAACTACCTTTACCGTTGAGGGGTAAAACAATAGCAATAGTGCTTTGAAATAAAACTAATTTTTACAGATTTCATCGCGATTTGGTTTAATTTTTAATTTTTTTAACTTCCCGACGTTTCGATTGCTTTACAGCTTTCGTGGTCACGAAAGCTTTATTTCAATGTGTAACATTCGCGTAAATCTAAGAAACCACTAATACTGCTTTGCATTAAAATATGGATGTTATACGTCTACGATGTCTGCCAACACTGGCTGTCAATGCACTCTGATTTAAGACCAAGAATTTAAAGCACTCGGTAAAAACCGATATGATTATATAACACAGTAAAATTATTGGATATTGTTTGAATAACCTTGTTTATCGTCATACCTATGTAGGTTTTAGATTAGAAAACCGATATGTGGCTAGGCTTTAGTGCACTAAGTAAAATAAGGATTGTGTGTGCTTTTAAGAAATAGTTCTACACTAGCATTGCTAATGTAAGAAAGGTGCGTTTTTAGAATTCATACAACACATGAACAAACACAGATCTGGACAGTAAAACCTATGAGATTGTTTTTGATACCTCTGATTTCACAAATGACAAAATGTTACTGAAATTATTTTACGTACTTAATTGATTTTTTTAACACTTCAAATTGTATCGGACACACATTAATACTTCAAATTATATAACTGAACTAAGAACATCAAGAACCCAGGATTATATTGTGACAACCCTAACCAAGCAAACAGCATCAAGACAAATTGCTTCCGACCTTACCTCGCAATCTCGCTACTACATCTACTTAGTACGCGACGCCTGTGACCTTTGATATTATGCAAAATACGCAATCATTTTCATAATGACACGGCAATATTACTGCGCTGCACCTGATAGTGTATTTTTGTTTTATTACTTGCATGGGCAAATAAGCTGATAGTCGGTTTGGTAATAAGCGGTGACCGTCCATTAATCACGTGAGGGTCGAAAGTGGGTGGGGGAGGGGGTTTGGCAAAATCACGAAATATCACAAGGAGCGAGGGGGGTGTAGTAAAATATCTAGTATTTATTTTCCCGTCAAACGCGCCATTTCCTAAACCGAAAAGCGGCGTGTAATATGAACTTGAGTCGCTATTGCCAGGCAAAGAACAAAGTAGAACGATAAATAATATAAAAAAAAGATTCTTATATAACTAAAAAATACTAGATTTTGGGTGGAGGGGGGTTAGTTTTCAACCTTACCACGTATCACTAAGGGGGAGTTGGTGGGGGTTATAAAATGCTAAAAAGATATCACGTGATTAATGGACGACCCCTAATGTAAAGTTAATGGCACAGTGAAAGCACTTCCTACAATCTTGCCTATATAGTTCTGTACTATTGAGCACGAGACATGAAATCGTGAGTTCTATTTAATAAACTGCACATTCCATAATCCCTATGGTATGCAGGTTTCTCACGATGTTTTCCTTCACCGTTAACGTGCTGGGTAAATGGTAATTATTCATGCTGTGCTACTGTGGCCGTAGTGCGAGTTTTTATACCGACTCGATCGCGTTAAAGTGAACTTCATTTTGTATGTAACATTTAAAACAAATCTCGCACTCAGAAATAAGATTCACAATATTAATACTAGATGGCGCTGATCAAATGCCATACAAAACGAAGTTTACTTTAACGCGATCGAGTCGGTATAAAAACTCGCACTACGGCCTCTGTTTAGATATTGTAAGCCTGTTTGCAACTGTGTACACATCGTCTGATCCGATATACAGGACACTCAAATACGTGAGTCACTTTATCGATGTCCTGGCGAATACCAATCTCGTGTTATCAGCAACATACATACATATATAAACTCACGCCTTTATCCCAGGAGGGGTAGGCAGAGGCGCCACCAAGACACCTACATTTCGCCTTGTATGTTCCGTCCCACAATGTGATAGGTGACGAGCCTATCGCCATATCGGGCACAAATTCCTGACTCCGGGCTGATAATGAATAGAAAAACCCAATATCACTTTGCCCAACCCGAGACCTCAGCTTTGTACAACTACGCCACCGAGGCAGTGTTATCAGCAACAGTAATAATATTATGGTAAAAATCGGACGACCGGACCGAACGGCCGTTTGTGTTATGCACGTGTAAGTTTAAAATTTTAAATAATGTTTGATTGAAAACCGGAAAAATTGTTTTGATAAAATAGATTGGTTGGTGAGCATTTCCAAATACAAATAAAAAATCGGCGGTTACAAGAAAAAAAGGAGCGTTTTTGAAAAATCAATACGTGCACAATAAACGTGGTATTTGATTATTATTTATGTTATATTTAATCAGCAATTATAAATTACGTTAATGTAATGTTTGCTTTTTATATTATCCTTGGCGTATGTTTTTCGAAATATGTGTATATATTTTCCAAATCGAATAAGTAGTGAATTTCAATCATATAAAAATATATTAAAAATATTAATTTAATTTATACTGCCTCGGTGGCGTAGTTGTATTACGGTACGGTTACAACGCTGAGGTCTCGGGTTCGAATCCCGGGTCGGGCAAAGTGATATTGGATTTTTCTATTCATTATCAGCCCGGAGTCAGGAATTTGTGCCCGATATGGCGATAGGCTCGCCCCCTTTCACATCGTGGAACGGCACATGCAAGGCGAAATGTGGGTGTCCTGGTGGCGCCTCTGCCTACCCCTTCGGGGATAAAGGCGTGAGTTCATGTATGTATGTAATTTAATTTATATAATACATTACAAATATGTACTTAGAACAAATAAAAATTACTTTTACAAGCTATACAGTTAGCAAAAATCATATTATCATATTATACCTATGTCATTATACCGATGAAAAATTACCTATAATAATTATTTTAAAGTTGTTGCCTGTTTTTATTACAGTTCAAAGGTGCAATGACGAGATTACGCGCGGTTTTAGAAGATTTCTTAATAGTTTCTGTAAAGCAAAGTTAATGAGTTAGGCTTGATAGGGAGGTAAATATCTCCCCTCTCTTTCTGTCTCTTTTCTATTTGTGGTTAGTGTTTAAGCCTTGCGTGCGTGCAGATGCAAATTTTAGTATTATGTTAAGACCCGTCGCGTCGTGCATTCTTAGTATTCCTATTAAATATTTAGTGTTCAGATAATAACACACAGCTCTCAAGAATTCGCATCTTATGAATTAATAATGAATGCACTCATAAGTCACCGTTTGTCCCGCCCTCCCACCCGCCACTGCATCTCCTGTAAGCCAGGATCAACAGTGGCCCCGCATTTTAATTACACTGAGCATTGAAGCTCAGCGAGTCTCCGGGAATGTCTAACTTGTCTTCAACCCACAACGAATCAACCTCAAAGTTAAATTAATAGGAGGAGTTTGAAATGAATCAGTCACCGTCCTCGCACATTAGTATACGTCTCTATTTGAAGGCATCAGGAATTCAAGAGACCTCAAGACCAAGACGTCTCAACACCCAGACCCCCGAAAAAACAACATGTGGATCACACAAACTCGCAACTTCTCGTGTCAAAACCAGGTTAAGAGGGCTTAAGAAGTAAGTTTAGGAGGTAGTGACCAAAAACCTAAAATGAAATCTAAACTTAATACATATAAATGGATAAATGGATTTCTCAATAAAGGTAATGAGCACAGGACCTTACTTAAAGGTTATATGCGCTACCACTGCACCGGTGAGGCAATTCTGTAGTATATAACACATAGTATAGTATTGAATACATAATAATGAATTAGGATTCACGAGTTCTATTTTTACTTATTTTACTTACCAATTGGAAGTTTTTTAATTAATTGAATGAATGATTGAATATTGCATCGAGGTTTTCCCTTTTTTTAATCACACCACTACATTTTTTATCACTTATTAATTCCATTGTTTGCAATTACCAGTAATAATAATGAATCACTGTGACGATTAACAGCACAACTTTAGGCATCAAACAAATGAACTCTGCTTTCAACACGACAATAAACTAAAAACACAAAGTTACGATATGAATGTTAATGCAGAAACTAACCAAAAAATCAAAAATAACCCGTCACTAACACGCTACACAACAAAACATAGCGCACAAATACAAATCACACCACACAACAAATCCGATACACGTTCTAAAAACACAAATTAACACGAACAGATGTAAATATAATATAATTAGCACAAAGAACTAACCTTCTTCTCATTATTTTCGCGCATTTTAAAAGCGGGAACGAACTAAACGCTACACGGATTTTAATACAAACGACTACCCAGATGTGAATGAGGTAAAGACATGCTGATAGCGTTTAATATATGCTGTTGGGTCATAACCAACCTTGAACCACACTATGACGCGATGTGCGTGAAATATTTACTCAAAAAATGCACATACTGACAGTTCGCTGGAGGCCGATGAACCCATATATTTAAATAGGTCACTTCGTTGCTGTAGACTCCTCCAAATATCCTGGCCTTTTGTTGTGGTGGTGTATATTTAATTTATCCGCATTATTTTGTTTATCGGTCGTGATATATAGGTCACTCGGTTATACAAGGAGCTGTTGGATATCCTGGACTTTTTTGTGATGTAGTATATTCAATTTATCCGTATTAACTTGATCACTAGTTTGGCAGCCAGAGCAGTGGCACCACAGAACAGCGCGGGCGCACTACGAAGTGTCGGTCGGCTGTCCGTAATATTACCACGTGTTTTGTAAACTATAGACGTGAGTTGACAATTTTGTCCGGTTATATCCGGATGTAGCGCCAGGTCATGGCGGTCAGGGGTGTGTCAATGAATATTAGAAAAAAAAAAGTATGGACATTGGACAATCTTTGGTTTTGTTTAATGTGCTTTGATTTTTGCGATATGCCTGTTGGATATGATCAATCGCTGTTGCCTTCTATCCTTTATGACACATTGACATTAAATTGACGGAACATCATATTTGTTTACTGCAGAATGTTTTACCATTTAAAAGCGACAGTCAACTGGTCATCAATAATCTTCGGAAAAGCGCTTGAGAAAGTTAATTATTAAAATGTAATTATGCTGTTTCTTTTCTTTCGCCAATGTTCTAAGAAATTGCTTTACCTCCATCATGATTTTATTCTATAAAATAAAACCTTAAAGATGAAGATACACAAGTCTTCACAAATAGATGTGCCACTATAGAAAAATATGCTGTGCAATTTCGTAACGTTATTTTATGCGACAATTAGTAGTGTCTTATGGGATTTCCCATCAACAATTTACAATATCTTAGAAGCATAAGACCAATTACTATAATTCTTATTTATATAAGTGGCCCTAAACAAAATTTATTTCTCAAAATTATAACCACCTTTAGTGACCTTTGAGAAACTTCCTTTTTCTCGACTCTATGTATATCTTAGTCTTTATAAATTAGTATTTTATAACACTGTATCTTCGAACCCATTATTAACTTTATCATTTAAATCTCTTTCCAGGAGAAAGCCCTTAAAAACTACCTCGTTAAGTTCGGAATGAGGTTACCGGCACACAGCTTTCCGCACAATTAGCGGATCTTGGTGAAAATAATAAACCAAAATTAACGGTGTTGCTTTTCACTGAGAAATATAATGCTGTTTCAATGGCTTTTTATGTATTTGCACAACGTTTAAAATGAGCTCGGTTTAGTAAATATTTCGTAGAAATCAAACTAACTAGGCTGTCATCTATAAAGCTAACAAATAAAAGAATAATCCAAGCCACCACGTTTCAAGTTAGCATCGATTTGCCCTTAACCTTAACATCAGAAACAGATGCCTCCGTGATTACACCAATAAAAGCATTAAAAATATTTACAATAGTATGGTAAAATATTTACCTTTAGATAAAATTATGCAAACATAAAACAATGCATACCGATTTAATTAATTACCTATTGTTCGTAATATTTATTTATAACTAAGTTTTAGTCCAGGATTCTCCCGTTTTAGTGGCATAGGACGACCAATCTATAGCGCGTGCTTGCATCTGGCGAAAAGGTAGGGGTGTTCTCAATTTTTGAAAGAAATGTGGATGACGAGTCTCACTGACTGAACAGAACTCAACAGCTAGCCGTAGGTACTAATATATTTATATTTCATAGTGTATTAAAATATTGGCATCGTCACAGCCTGACGAGTGACACACAATTATGATTAATGGTTTCTTAAATCCGCCCCGTGACCACGAAAGCTGTAAAGCAATCGAAACGTCGGGAAGTAAAGAATGTAAAAATTAAACCAAATCCGCGATAAATCAATAAAAAATTGTTTTATTTCAATTTCAATACAATTACGAAATAAACAATGTCTTATTGGATTCTCACTTTGTTTATAGAGTTGTTGTTTTAATAACCAATCGCGAAATCCAAAAAGAAGCGCCAACTTTAGCTAGTTAAAATAATTTTGCATTCGAATAAACTAAATAAATTCTACGTACTTCGGCAATTTAAAATGAAATGCGAATATGAATTAAACTGAAAGAAATGTAGCAAAAAATGTCAAACGATTTAAAAAAGCTGTCGAACCGTTGAATCTCGTCTAAATGGGTTCAGCAGTTACGAGTTTATGAACAAACAATCAATCATTCGCCACATTAGCGGAATAGCGTATCACAGTGTAAATATTACAGATGGAAATATACATTGCAAACCGTAAATCACAGTAAAATAATAAATTTGCTGACGCGTATCAATAACATAATAAATTAACAAAGAAGAAAATCAAACAGATGCAATCTGACGCTGAAGCTGTTGATAATCAATTAGAAGGTAGCTTATTTTTAAAAAATCGCAGAAGTGCAGACGCCGCTAAGTCAGCCATAAAGAAAAAAGACTACCAAGAAGATTATAAAAATTGATAGTCAGACACTATGGATTTTCACTTCATCCCGTCTTGAAACTCCACTTTCAATTCATGTTCATTACTGGTCTTTCATATGTGAGAGGCTGCCTGGGTAGGAACCATGCTATGTCTATTTCTCCCGCCAAACAGCAGTGTACATGCATTGTTGTGTTTCGGTTTGAAGGACATTGTGGCCAGAATAACTACTGGACATAGTTAAATACTGTTAAATAGTTTTTTACTATATTTTCCAACGTTATGGCGACACCGTCTGGGCACCGCCCAGGGGCCACATTTTAGTTCAAACTTCTCCATTTCGCCCGATCTTTGGCATCTTAGATAGTAAGATCTAGAGCGTGGAAAGTAAGAGAAGTACCAACCCTATACCGGTAACGACACACACGGCACACACACAAATCACAATGGCTGGATTATCCCAAACAAGCCTACCACATAAACACACATTCCCCATTGAACCAGATATAACCGGTTCAATGTTGTTACTACGACGAGCTTCCCACCTGGCGTCGGTTGGCGATTATTTTCGCATAGATACAGCAATTTTATGCCAAATAATAGAAATTTGATTCGACGATGATTCCCGCAATGAGACAGATGTTTGTATTATTGATAAATATATGTTTCGGGTCTGGATGTAGTGGAATCTTATGAGGCGAGTACACTACGGGATCCATGGCGCAGTTTGATTAAACTCCGTCTGTGGACCGAAACGCCGCGGCTTCAAAACTAATTTTTGTGTGACCACCGTGTGACTAACGAGTATTTGTTTCGCGTCTGGGCTCAAAAGTCTTCATCCTTCTTATATATTTCATGTTATATTTAAACAAACACGATCATGCGCTCTGCATAATATGTCACGTTTAATTGTACAGATTCACGTCATGGCGTGAATTAAAAAATGAATAAACGTGAAGTAGGGATCATAGTCTAGGTCCTATACTCTAGATTCTAGAAGATCCTGTGTTAAAGAGTAAATGTCGATAATCTCAATTAGACAATGTTACCTATCCACAATGATTTCATTAAAACAACGTTCTTTGTGCACATATGCACTATTTGGGAACAAAAGGACCTATTCATGTTGTGTTATGACACACTATATCATTACTAAGTACATACAGCCAGGTGCACGGCCATCAATCACCTATTAGTTAAAACAGGTAACAATACAATAGCTATAAGGTAGCTCAGTAGATATATAATGTTTGTCTGCAAACACCCTATTGTTTAATGTCAATCTTCCGTGGCTATCACTATAAGTTATTACTTGTTTCAAAGATGCCATGGTCAATATTGACTTTCTTAATTAAAAGTCTTATAAGTTTCTAAGACTACCCTGAAAATTTATTTTATTTTTCCCTTTAGAAAACTTACAGGTACATAATACTTTTTTTTTATAAGTTGTATGTTTTCGGCAAAGCCGTGTAGACGAGGCGCCGGCATTTGTCGGCGGGTTGCAATTGGAGCCAGCGGCATGTTAAGTAAAACTGGTAAAACTTGGATGCACCCAAAATTTTCTTCTTCTTTTGATTCTATTATTTTCCAAATTAATATTGACAGCCTTCATGGCACAGTTCGTTAAATGCCGGCTGTAAAACTAGATGTCACGGGTTCGATGCCCGCACCGAAAAAAATGTTTGTGTGATTCACAGGTATTTGTTTCGGGTCTGGGTGTTTGAGAGACCGAAAAGTCTCTCCTAGTTTCTGATACCCGCGACAAGACTTGATCTTAGTGTGGGGTCAAGACTATGTATGTGACTGCTCGGTGTTTTTTTTATATTACAGTCGCAATTGCGATGTTGCCGACTTCATTGTCGATCATAAATAATTAGGAATAAAGTCTATAAATAGAGAAAAAAAAGCCGCCGCGCCAGCCTGGTTTTGCCGCCGGCATTATCGCGTGGCTCGAACCTGCCGGCAATGCCGCGGCATACTGTGTAGGAGCCTTAAGATAAAGCATAATGTTTGCAGTTTGTGCTTAAAAATATATTTTTACAATAAATAAAGCATTTATGTACTAGCTTCACCGGTACAAAATGCTTAAATTAAAGAACTTTCTTATAAGCTTCTAATCATAATGTTTATTTGCATATCACCTGTTACATCAACAGAAACGGATTTAAAGACAGTTTTTATCTTAAGACTAAGTCCCTCAGGACGTAAGCTCAGCGGGTAACAATAGTAAGTAATATAAACATAGTTCATAAACAGGGGCAGTCATAACATGGACCAAGTCAATAGCTTACCACATGAATCATGAATATTAGTGTTTAGCTGTCCGAGTACATATTGTTCTGTCCAGAAATTTGTTTATCCATAAATTACATACATGATTCATATGACATAATGTGTTTTTGTGTTAGAAGTATATTCAGTTCTTTCATAACATTATATTTATTATTTGTATAGTAATTTAATTTTGGCCTTATAACCAGTTTTTCCATTTAGGTGTGGTATGATATTTAAATAATGTATGTAAAATTTTACATTGAAATTGTAATATTTATTTTTTTGATCAAAATATTTCACATGCAAAGATGAATATATTGCATTAAATTACAATTATATTGTGTAAGAATGTTATTTTTGTGTTAGAAATATTGAATAATAAAAACAAATTCCTAATAAAGAATAAATAGATAATATTATTATTTATTATTTTATTACAGTTTTTAGGCATTAATACCTTATTATTTGAAAATTACTGTATGCATTGTATGCAGAGATTAAGTTAAGATTAAAAAGAAAACCAAGGAAGTGCTTATTTCTGGGCATCCTACAAGTAATTGTTACTTAATTGCTTCTTTTTCAAATCCAGCAGGCTATGCTTAACTTTATTTAAATGGGTTTTTTATGGTGTTGACTTATAAAACTCCTTAGAATACATGATAATAATGTCGACTAAATGGATATTTACTAAAAGCCTTTTAGAAGGCGCTAGGCATAATATTTTTACGCGCGAAAAATATAGGCAGGATTAATTTATTAAATACACGGTTCCTTGAAATGAGACTTAAATGAAAACAGAATTATTAATTCGATAGCCCATAAGAATTACGCAAAATAATAAGAACAATGTTTTTTTTTTTCGCAAAATTATTTTCAATATTTACTTTGTTAGTGTTGCGATGAATTTGTGAAATCAATACTATTCTATTGTTTAAAATTGCAATAAAAGTGGCTTACGAGCTATTCTAGTATAGAAAATAACATTGACTCACAGCCTGTGATACATCTGAAAGAGATGTTCGCTGAATCCCATTGGCAAACAATGCTGGACTGTCTTCTTGCTCTCCCATATTAACCCGATCAGCACGTCCAGGTGGCTGAGCAGGGTTAGGAATCGCGCAGGAATGAATGCCTCCGCTCCTTTCATGCCTTTCTCTTGTTGAGAGAACAATTACAATTTTACGTCGATGAAAATCGAAGCACGTAGGGCATTCAAAATTTCCAAATGGCAAATGATGTTCCGTAGCTATGTGTACAAATCGTTTGCATGACAACCACCTCTTTTCATTTCAATAGATTAAAAAGAAATAACCATGCCAGTAAACCCACGTTTTAGCGGTAGTCTATGGAACGTGAAAATTCGATTATAAAAATATGTCAATGACCCCCTGGCCGCAACCTGGATTCCGAAAGTGGAATTTTCATTTTTTTGTTGCAAGGTTCATTTCAATCATGTCTTATGTATAAGCTGCGCTGATATTGGATATATTATTTAGATCCATAGATTTAAATCCGGTTATTTGTGTAAAATGCATAATACATATAGTCCGGTCAATTTAGACCAAAAAATTAGAGTGAAGTTACATAAAGTCCCAACAAGCTGAATTTCTGTGAAATTGTTCAAAATATACTTATAAACAATGTCTAAAAGTTCCCCATCATTCCCCTGTAAGGAAAATTTTTTATTCAAGGTCAAAGTTAAAAAAAATGAGTTTTTCGCGATTTTCAGCAAAACGGTAAGTTTTATCATAAAAGTACCTCAGACAAAAATTGTAGATCATAAAATTATCTACAAAAATGTATCAATACTTTTTTTCTTACGAGCCACCGTTTCTGAGATATAACGATTCAAAAAGTTATAAAAGTTGTTATCGTCATAATATGCATGAGTACGCCACGTATATACATCTCGTGTTGTTATATTTTATGGTTTCATTTTACTTGATATTCTTATAGTTAAAACTTATGTATATTTTATATTGTAAGTATAAGTTACAATGACCGATAGAAAAATATTTAAACATTTAATATATAACATATATATATGAAAAAACTATTTTTTTCTTAAAACCAGGAAAAGCTCAGCATCAATCAGATATATATTCATCAAAAAGTTTACTTACTTTTGTAAAGTGTAAAGATCATGTACTATTTTTACACTCAATAACTGGCTTTGATACGACATCTGCATTTTACAGGAGGGGTAAAACAGCAGTTTTCAAAATGTTTGAAAAACAAGATTTAATTCAATGTGCTGAAGTTTTTAAAAAGAGTAATTCAACTCAACAAGAAGTTATTACCAACGGCATCCGCTTTCTTCTTTCTATGTACGGAGCTCCTAAAAAAATTACCTGTTTAGATAAGCATCGATATATGCATGTTTCGTTAAAAATACCTACTAAAAATAAAAAACAAGTTCAATTAGCTTGTCTTCCTCCAACCTCAGTTGCTGCTCACCAACATCTTTTTCGAGTATATTACCAAGTTTAAGTGTGGCTTGGTTATCAGCTAGACCCTTCAGACTGGGGTTGGAAGTTGGTCAACAATATATTAGAGCCAGTTCAAACTTTACTTCCACCTGCGCCGGAAAAACTGCTGAACACTATTTTTTGCAACTGCAAAAAGGGATGCAGAGCTAAATGTGGTTGCAAAAAAGTCGGACTGTCTTGTTCTTTGGCATGCACAAATTGTCAAGGCCGGTCGTGCTCTAATATTGAATCACAAACAATGGAGGATTCGTTTGACTCCGACGAAGTATCATGCGATACATCGCTATTGACGCAATTTACTTGCATCCAAAATGAAGATGAAGAAGAATTAGGAGAAGAAGAACAAGAAGAAGATCAAGAATCAAGGTGGCGTGGAAACGTGTGCATATTATGACGATAACAACTTTTATAACTTTTTGAATCGTTATATCTCAGAAACGGTGGCTCGTAAGAAAAAAAGTATTGATACATTTTTTATAGATAATTTTATGATCTACAATTTTTGTCTGAGGTACTTTTATGATAAAACTTACCGTTTTGCTGAAAATCGCGAAAAACTCATTTTTTTTACCTTTGACCTTGAATAAAAAATTTTCCTTACAGGGGAATGATGGGGAACTTCTAGACATTGTTTATAATTATGTTTTGAACAATTTCACAGAAATTTAGCTTGTTGGGACTTTATGTAACTTCGAATGTCTAAATTGACCGGACTAATATTAAGATTTGTGTTTAAAAACACTACACTGATCAGTATTTTTATACAGTCAATGCAAGGTGTAATTAATTTACATATTGCAAACAGATCAAAGATGTATGTACATACGTAAATGTTTATATTTTATTGTAAAAAGCAGTGTAGTGTAAAAATAATTATCAAATTCATAGCAAGGTGTTCTGAATTTAAGGAAAATAACCACTGGTTTCGGAACGCATCTCACATGCCAGCGCCCGGCGGCTTCGCAGGTGTCAGTGTCAATCATTCTGCATAAAATAAATAAAGTAGTATTGCTTTATTTATAATCATTTATCATTTCCCTTTTAGCATCACGCTTTATAAAATATCTTAAATGAAGCTACTAAAACCCAGTTGGGTCAACCATGACGGTAAGTGACATTCACTGTGAGTGTTAAATGTTTTTTTTCGTGAAGTTGATGCTAAGTTAAAAACGGCACTTTTTTCAGATAAACCTATATTTTCTCTGGATATACACCCTGCGGGGAAGCGTTTCGCGACCGGCGGGCAAGGCGGGGACTCCGGCCGGGTCGTGGTATGGAACCTAAATTCGGTTTTATTCGAGTCGGTGGAAATGGACCCTAATGTTCCTAAAATGCTTTGTCAAATGGATAACCATTTGGGTAAGTTATTTTATGATTCGTGTATAGCACTTAATTAATTCCTCCTTGTAAGGGGAGTTTTTATATAAATTCAAATGTATACAGGGTTATTATATAATGGTTCTGAAAAATCTATATTGTGTCACTGTTTTTTGTTATACTACTGCAGAAAATATTACAATTCAAGTGATTGTAAGTATGACTCCAAGAGTGACTCCAAGGAGATTACTGATTATTTAAACAATAGTTATATTTCCTGTCATCAAAACAATTCTGACATCCTGCTCAAAACTCTGGGTATAAACATTTTGAAACCAAAATGTGAAACCTTTTAATTGATCACTGTGATAGATAATCAATAATTGCGTATGGTAGTTGCTATTCAGGCAAAGAAAAATATCTTACTAGCATCAACGGTCTTACTATTATATTTAAAAAAAATATTTATAATCCTCTATGTTGAAAAAATGCTATTGAGCAAGAGATTTGAGTAAATTTTGGTGAAAAGATATATATGAAACTTTATGTTTTTTGTGACTCAATATTGCATACAACCTAATTCTAGAAGCCCTATCATACACAAATGAATATTAAAATATTTAAAATGTAATAGGCATAAAGAGCCAGTCATACACAAAAATACAATATTAACCCCAAAATTATATTAAAATTGCTGATGTCACTATAAAAAATATTTCCAGCATGTGTAAACTCAGTGAGATGGAGCAATGGTGGCAAGTATCTAGCCTCTGGGGGTGATGACAGGCTCGTCATGGTTTGGGGGCTGAGTGCTCCAGCTGGAACTCCTGGGAAGCACAAAGCTGAGACCTGGAGGTGTCTGTCCACTTTGAGGGGTCATGCAGGTTGGTTTTAATACTACAATTTAATTAACTGAAGAGAGATTATTTTTGACAATAACACTGCAGTGTTGCACAGTAGATATGAACAAAGATGACAATATCTAGAGTTTTTTTATTGCAATGCCCATAATCGCTCTTAGTAGTAACTAAGCACAGGACTCTTCTACAAATAACCGATAAATTATTGACTGAGTGAGTTTTAATAAATGTTGTTTGTGATTAATTAATCAATAAACAAATACCTAAATAAATCAGTCCCATACATAGTTCTAACCCCACACTAAGATTGAGTCTTGTGTTGTGGGTATAAGAAATTACGGGGGACTTTTAGGTCTACAAACACCCAATAATTGTTATATTCTTTCAACCAACCATGTTCTAGAGTCTAGACTAACAGAAAGATGGTGCAGTCTGCTTGAATATTTCTAAACAAAAATATGTTATATTCACAACAATAAATCACAACATGGGACAGAACATACAAGACGAAATGTGGATATCCTGGTAGGATCTCTGCCTACCCCTTCTGGGAAAAAAGCATGAGTATATGTATGTATAAGTACTGTACATTTTTGCAGGCGATGTCTTGGACTTAGCATGGTCTCCGCTGGACAAATGGCTAGCCAGCTGCAGTGTGGACAACACGATAATCATATGGAATGCTGAGAAGTTTCCAGAGATGGTTGTGGTTCTTAATGGTCACACTGGCTTGGTGAAGGGAGTCACTTGGGACCCTGTAAGTAGTTCTAAAAACATATTTACGCTTGTGTACCTGAGGGGTCAGGCAGAGGGCCCAATAGTGGAACTTTTCAACGATATTAAAAGTTTTAAGATATGATAGTGGACACTGGACAGGCATTTTTTTTACATATCATATATTAAGCCACAAATGCTTGCCAAGAAACATCAATTCTTGCATAGGCCTTTTCGCGAATCTATTGAAATTAAAATATATCCAAATTTAAAAATTAACTTTTTTTAGTTTTTGTAATTATAAACGCAGGTAGTTTTTCAAACATTCACTGAGCGAATAACCGACACTTCAGTCCGCCTCGTGTCCCCAAGAGCTGTAAAATTTTAAAACGCGCGCACCGGCAAGTTAAATTTTTAAATGAAACCGAATCGGCGATATAATACTTAAAAAATAGTTTTGATTTAATGTGTAACATTCGCGTAAAGACAAGACAAAATTTATGAATTATTGTTCTTTTGTAGGTTGGCAAATACTTGGCATCGCAATCTGATGACAAGTCGTTGAGAATATGGAAGACTGCTGACTGGGCTCAGGAAACTGTAATCAAAGAACCGTTTTATGAGTGTGGAGGTAAATATTTGATCTTATTATTTCTTGTATAGCGGAGTCATCGCGGTTTTTATCTAGGAAGGCTTACTTAAGGAGGGGCAGTTTTATCCCGGAAAAACATTTTCACGCAGGCGGAGTCGCGAGCATTACTAGTGTTTAATATCAGTGTAATGGGCATCGGCCTTATTCATAGATAGTTGTAAAACCTATTTTAGTTGGCGAATGTTTTGTCCCTTTCGAACGACTTTTGAATTTAGTTTGAGCGAAGAAGACAAAACATTCGATAACTAAAGTAGGTTTTAAAACTGTGTATGAATAGGGTAGTGCATGTGCGTGGTGTGTGTATAAAAAGTGCGTGGAGGCCTGTTGGTAACGGACCAGACGCGGCTGCCTACATGTTCACGTTGGTTGCGGGTTCAAATCCCAGGTCACACCTCTGACTTTTCGGAGTTATGTGTGTATTAACTTTAACGGTGAAGGAAAACATCGTGAGGAAACCTGCACACCGTAGCGATTCTAAAAGAATTTCTACGGTATGTAAGTCCGCCAACCCGCACTAGGCCAGCGTGGTGGACATATAGCCTAACCACTCTCAATCGATTCTCTCGATTGTAGAGTACGCCCAGCAGTGGGACGTATATGGGCTGGTATACTGATACGGTATGAATAAGGGCGCATGTACACATGTACACATGCAGATATTGTGTATATATTATTATAAATAATTCAATTACATTTTAATTTTTTTTTTTTTTTTTAATTGGAGCTTGTAGCTTAAATTCTAGACTGCCATCTCTTTTTTTTCCTTTTCTTATATCCATCCTAAGGTTGTCTGTAAGAAATCGCCTAGAGCGATAAGACCGCCATCTGTACTTTTACTTAATTTGTAATATCTTTAAGTGCTTTTGACAGCCTCCGTGGCGCAGTTGGTTAGACGCCGCCTGTGTAACGAGAGGCCGCGGGTTCGATCCCCGCACCGAAACAAATATTTGTGTGATCCATGGGTATTTGTTTCGGGTCTGGGTGTTTGTGAGACCGAAAAGTCTCTCGTAGCTTCTGATACCCACGACACAAGACTCGATCTTAGTGTGGGGTCAGGACTATGTATGTGACTGTTGGGTGTATTTTCCTTTTTTTCTTTGTGCAGTTGAGAATAAATAAATAAATACGCGTGCAGGTACGACGCACGTGCTGCGGCTGTCGTGGTCGCCGGACGGGCAGTACGTGTTGTCGGCGCACGCCATGAACGGCGGCGGTCCCACGGCGCAGGTGGTGGAGCGCGACGGCTGGCGCTGCGACAAGGACTTCGTGGGGCACAGGAAGGCGGTCACCTGCTCCGTATGTACTTGTGTTTATTTACATATATATTTTTTACGGTGTAGTATAAATGAAGGTGGATTTTTCACTTAGAAATTGGATAGAATGTGATGTAGTCTAGTAATTATGTATGTTATTTTATGCAAGTGCCTTTTGCAAGTAATTTATTTTAAAAAAATGCGCATGAGAATGCAATAAATGCACTCATATCTTTCCACTGTAATAGTTTCAAAAATAGATCATTTTCTTTTTTTCGTCCTAAACTACCTCGGTGGCGTAGTTGTACTACGGTACAACTACAAACCTAAGGTCTCGGGTTCGAATCCCGGGTCGGGCGAAGTGGTATTGGGTTTTTTTATTCATTATCAGCCCGGAGTCAGGAATTTGTGCCCGATATGACGATAGGCTCGCCCCCTATCACATCGTGGGACGGAACATACAAGGCGAAATGTGGGTGTCCTGGTGGCGCCTCTGCCTACCCCTTCTGGGATAAAGGCGTAAGTTTATGTATGTATGTATTTTTTTAGAATAAAACGTAACTTTACTGTACAAACGCGGGTATATGACTATTGATAATGGTGCTACAATAATTAATTATCTGCCATACTGCTCGTGTATTATGCAGATAAATCCCACATCTTAACAAAAATACAACATGTATCTGAGGCCAGTCTGCTTAATAATTAGGTCTTTTTCGCTCCACTGGAATTTTTCTATTGCATAAGTCCGGCAGACGAGCAAACAGATCAGCTGATGGTTAGTGGTCACTGTCGCCCATGAATCCACAACCTTGGATCATAGATGTGTTGCCAGCACATCAAGTTGGGTCATGACTGACAACAGCTTGGCTCTGCCACTTCCAGAATGTTATGCTATAATATTATGTTGAACAGTATAATTTATTTGTCTTTCTGGTGACATTACGGTATAAATAAATAATAAATAAATACACCCAACAGTCACATACATAGTCCTGACCCCACACTAAGATCGAGTTTTGTGTCGTGGGTATCAGGAACTACGAGAGACTTTTCGGTCTCACAAACACCCAGACCCGAAACAAATACTTGTAGTTCTCACAAACATTTGTCTCGGTGCGGGGATCGAACCCGCGGTCTCTCGTTTCACAGGCGGCGTCTAACCAACTGCGCCACGGAGGCTGTCTTTATATGTATGTTATTTGAGCGCCCCTTCGCTATCATTCAGCTAAAATGTTTCCAATATTTTTTTTATTTGCTACCAGCGGTTCAACAGCAACATATTCGTCAAAGAGGGCAAGAAGTGTTGCTGCGCCGCGGTGGGATCCCGGGACCGCGCGCTCAGCATCTGGTTCACGTCACTCAAAAGACCGTTGGTGGTTATACACGATCTCTTTAGTGACAGCGTGTTGGACCTCTCTTGGAGCTCAGATGGTACGTAGACAAAAACTTACAAGCCGAAATAATTTTATTCAATGACGAGAGATAAACATGGCCGTAACACACGGCTGTAAATCACAATTTAATAAGCTAGTGACCGTCCAGCAGTTGAAATTGTAGCGTAATTTTCTAATAATATTTTATGCAAAAACATTGAACAACAAATACCCGGTGTATTTGTTTAACAATGTTTTTTATTAATAATACTGAAGATTATCAATATCTACCATCAAAAAAGTATAGGTTGAGAAATAGAGGCGAAAATCTTAATAATTTTTTTAGCCTATTTATATCTTCGCAGGTCTCAATCTCCTGGCGTGTAGCTCCGACGGTACAGTGGCTTGTATTCAGTTCACTAACAAAGAAATCGGAACACCGCTCACCTTAGACGAAAAGGTAATATTATATTTCATATTTTATTTTAATGTAATCGCATTAACTAAGCACTTTCCTGTTAAAATATTTTTTGCTATAAACACAACATGCGCACATCTATGTGGCAGCCATTTCCTTAACATATCTTATTTTTCCTGTCGACGATCTTCACGCATTACTTCGTAATAATATACCAATATTCTGTCGTGAATATCAAAAATACAAGGATTTTCTCAGACAAATAACATTCAGACCTGATACAAATATTTGTAATTTTTTCATACAACCATAATGTGCTTATTACGTTCCCTTCTTAACCAACTACAACACGAAGGCTTTACTGTTTTCCATGAGTGGGGACGAGATGAGAGGAGACGAGCATGCCATTCGCCTTTTGGTAAGCCTTACGACCGCTCATGAACAGTAGCAAGACGAAACAACGCCATGAATTACAAGGCAATGCTTGGCATTCCACTTCGCTCGCCATCCTGAGACATAAGATGTTAAGTCTCATTATGTCAAGTAGTTCCTCTTACTTATTAATAATATTAAATTTTGAAAAATGACAGCGTCCGTGGCCCAGTTGGTTCGATCCCCGCACCGAGACAAATATTTGTGAAGCCCACAAGTATTTGTCTCGGGTCTGGGTGTTTGTGAGACCGAAAAGTCTCTCGTAGCTTCTGATACCCACGACACAAGATCAATTATGATCTTAATGTGGGGTCAGGACTACGTAGGTGACTGTTGGGTGTATTTATTTATTTATTTTCTTTATTCCAGAATGCGTTATACGAGAAGATCTACGGCAAGTGCCTGGCCAACGAGTCTGCGGACGACCTGAACTCCTCGCTGCTGGTGGAGTGTCCCGACATACTGCTGGCGCGGGAGAAGCAGGAGGCCAAGAAAGAAACCGTTAAGGAGGACACTACTCCTAAGCTTGATAAGACTCCGGTATGTATGAAATACTTCTTATTTTATTTACTTGTAGAATAAATTAAGGTGGATTGTTCACTTTGAAATTGGATAGAATGTGATGTAGTCTAGTAATTATGTGTGTTATATTATGCAAGTAAATGATTTAAAAAAAATGCGTATGAGAATGCAATAAATGCACCCATATCATTTCCTCTGTAATAGTTTCAAAAATAGATCATTTTCTTTTTTTCGTACTAGACTGCCTCGGTGGCGTAGTTGTACTACGGTACGACTATAAAGCTGAGGTCTCGGGTTCGAATCCCGGGTCGGGCAAAATGATATTGAGTTTTTCTATTTTTATCAGCCCGGAGTCAGGTATTTGTGTCCGCTATGGCGATAGGTTCGCCCCCTATCACATCATGGGACGGTACATAAAAAAGGGAAAATGCGGGGGTCCTGGTGGCGCCTCTGCCTACCCTTTCTGGGATAAAGGCGTGAGTTTATGTATGTAGATGAAAAAAAATATATTATAAGTAAGGCATAATGTGTTTTTATTCAGCCTGGTCCAGCGCCCCTGCGTCCCATGGACAGGCAGATCGAGACGCGCACATCTGACGGCAAGCGACGCATCACCCCCGTCTTCATCCCCTACGCGCAGGCCGACGCTAAGTAACTACCCCCTATTTTACACTATCCATTATACAATATAAAAAAAATTGCAAGCAACTTTAAAAACATTTCAGTTAGAAAACCTTTTCAATAAAGAAGTAAAGACCACTTGAATTCAGTCCGTTTCCTGTTGGTTGCTGTGGAAATTCTTAAGGGAGGTTTTTGTTTAATAGTGGACTTATTTTCACTGAGGATGATTAGGATGATGAAAGGACTATCTGAGTCTACTAACATAATAAGGCGAAAGGCCTCGGGCAACTTTAAAGTAATAATCATCATTATGAAAGTATTTATCACAGCAAGTTCATTGCAGAACCTAGACCTTCCTCAAAGTAAATTAAGCTTCCAAAAAGATTTATTTCGGCTCTGTGGCCGTTTTGTTTTTTTTTTTTACACAAAATAGTTTATTCCTTTTTCAATTATGAAACAAAACTATTTTTTACGAATTTCATTGCAGACTTGGTATACACTTTAAAAATGTTAAATTCACCGGCGCGGACGTTTCGCTTACTTTACAGCTTTCGTGGTCACTGGCCTCCGTAAAAAATAGTTTTATTTTAATGTGTAACATTCGCGTAAATCTAAGATATTACTTTTATAATCTTTATATTTCCCAGCGAGTCCCTAGGCTCCCAGCCCAGTGGCACTGAGAATTGCTTCAGCACGTCTTCTCAGAGCAAGTCTCGCATCCGCGTGGAGGTGCGAGACGACATCGTGATCCACCCCAACGTGAGCAACCACGCCACGCCCACCGCCCCTAGCGTGCCCAAGGCGCCGGACAAGTTAGTAAACACTATTTTTTCACCCGAGTTTTGTTTTTTCTATGTGTAACGTCATCCGAGCTGTATAACCCTAGTTTTGTTTCCACTATTAATCTAGTATCTGCATCCGAACGGACCTGGTCCAGGCCCTACCTTTTCTATATTTTCTGTGGTATTATCAAATCCGACGCTGCCTGGACCATATCTGATATTATGAATGGGCACTTACGTGTCACAGCGAGTGTGTACGTTGTCTTGCGTGACAAATAAAAGTATTTCTTACTAAACATATTTCCTTATGTTGTCAAGTAATCAATGGCACTTGGTTTTATATCTCCTGGTAGCCTACCCGTATTGGAAAAAACGCGTGAATTTATATACGTATGTTTTATACAGTGCGCTAGACAGTCGTCTGCGCAAGCGCATGGGCGGCGCGCTGCCGGGCCCGCGCGCACTGGACGTGCAGGCCAAGCGCGCGCACGTGGAGGCCACGCCCCACGCCCCGCCCGCCGCCGCGCCCCCCGCGCCCGCCGCCGCGCTGCCGCCCCCCGCGCTGGGGCTCGCCGGGCCGGTGGTGAGGGCCGCGGGGGCGCTGCGGCTGCAGGTGACTACTCTCTCTCACCATCTCTTCAGCCATATTATATCATAGACCTGTTGGAAACGGCCTCATCCTGTAACTACATCACTATACATAAATACTGATCGTCTTTTAACCACGCGTGCGGACTTGCTTTAGCTGTAGTTTACTACAGCTTTGTGCTCTTCCTCTGTCTAGTGTGTTTTATAAGCCATCACAAAGCCAAAAAGTCTACAGAATCGGTGGATGAAATCTACGAAATGACAAAGATTTATTCACTCATAAATATTGTAAAAAATCGCTACACGCTCCTTTCAATATCTGACTTTAGAATTCTTCAAAAGAACCCTGTAATCAGGATATTCATTTTAATCATTAAAACAGACGATCTATACTAATTTATTCAAATTGCAACTTTCGTTTCTCAGGTGGTGAACAAAGCTTGCAACACTCAGTATGGCACGCTGTCTCGCTTGCAGCTTATACCCAACAACTCCGCCTCCAATGATCCCGTGTGGGAAACTTATTTAGGTATGGTATGCTTATTAATTTTTATTTATTGTTAACCTATATGAGGCATCGGCCCCTTTAAAACTACTTTATAGGACCAAACGATCAAATTATGGCGTATCGAGATATCTAGATGATGCAATATTGCAACTGAAGATGAATAGGCGATAATAATTAATGGTTTTTGTTCTTTCAATTGTTGTAATATATGACCTTTACGTATAAGTAACATTAAAAATAATAGTGGTTTTCATAAGTGCCAAAAATATTTACTATATAATTATAGAAAACCGTAAATGGATGTTAACGTTAAAATAATTCGATACACGTATTTAAGCCCGAGTGGTTTTGAAACTTTTCAAATGATTTTCTACAAGAAATCTCCAGGTTCTATATAATGGGGTATTTTACTATAAGAAAGAAAAAATATAAAAACTATAAATGTATATAGTGGAGCATTAAGCAATAAGTATATGTTAATTTCAGTTTTTATTTCCAAGGAATAAATTTTATAATTCGTTTTGAAAATTTCAATTTTTTTATCTGTCCTAAAAAGATGTGAAACGGCTGCCGCCATGATGGATAACGATTCTACGTCATTCCGCGAGTAGAATACCCCCTCCGGTGTCCAAGAGCTCATAATAACACAGGTTGTTTACTGGTTGAGTGACGTATCATTTTAAAGGAACATGGCGCCTAGCGTGTTCACATATTTGCGCGCATAAATTTAAAATTTAAATTTTAAATGGATTTTTATTGGACTTGCCGAGCGAATAAAAATTTGATATTTTTTCAAATAGTTTGTCTTAATCTTAGGAGCAACATAAAAGACTTTTTGAAAATGGGTAGAATACCCCATTGTATATAATTATGATTGAAAAATAGTAAGCAATAACCTGCAATAGGCCAGCGAGATTGACTAAAACCTAAGCCCTGTTTTATTACTATACTGCAGATACATGTGTGTTGCAGGGTCCCCGGTGACGTGCATCGCGTGCGACGCTCGCTGGGCGTGCGTGAGCTGCGCGGACGCGGCGCTGCACGCGTGGGCGCTGGCCCCCGCGCCCACGCACGGCGCGTACCGCCCCGCCGAGGGCGGAGGGCCCGCCACCACGCCCACGCCGCCCACGCCCACCTGCACGCCGCAGAGGGCGCTGCCGCCTATAGGTATACACTATTCAATGCAGTCTACGGCTTAATCAGTTAAGCTTATTAATTTTAAGACGATATAAGGCTTTAATAATATACGTGATGTTACGAAAAAATATTTTTAGGTATAAATTCAATACAAAATATTTTTTTGTATTTTTATTTCAATATTCTTTTTAAATGTTTTTTCTTAAAAAGGTCACATACGCAGCTGATTGTCCTTAAAAATGATGGCTTTAGCATAAAGCACGCCCCTTTCGTTCTTTTCATACGCCATCAACTGACTGCAGGAAACGCAAAAGTGTGCTAATTCGTAAAAGTCATTGACACGCGCGATGACGTTAAACAAATAGGTCAACAAATCGTTAGCACAAAGTTATCGATACTTGAGATATATACACAAATTTCATTAATTACGCAAGAATACGCGTATTTATAAATCCTTCATTTATTTATTTATATTTTTCGTTTTTTTATAATGCATGTCACCACCGATATATGTTATAGCGCTACCATCAGCAGCGGCACGGCTTACGCTACACGGTGACACACTAGCGGTGGTGACCACATCTGCCCAACTCGCCGTGTGGGACCTCGCCACCGCCACCTGCATTGTACGACCACTGTGCTTCAGAGAACTACTGTCGCCTGCTGGTAACTATATTTTATTTATACTTTTTGCACACATATAGAAAACAATAAGAAATCATGCACATTAAAAAGTACAAATGGCGATTTTATCTCTCTAAATCAGTGTTTTTCAACCTGTGTGTTTTCGAACAAAGGGGACGCCTTTCTTACAGGTCTTAATAATAAGTATAGGTACCAAAATTGAGAAAATCATAAACATTGACTTCTAAAGTACCAACTTTTTGTTTATCTATGGCCCAAGGGAGCCGCCAGTAGATTTCAACCTGTAAAGGGGACGCGTATTCAAAAAGATTGAAAAACACTGATCTTAATAATGTTTCACATACAATTATTGGATGGATATAAATATTTAAAAAATATAGGGGTTAAATTGTAAAGATGCTAAAAAATATAGTAACAAACATAAATACACATACATATAAGCATCTTTGGGGGGTAAAGCCACCACTTTAATATATTCTAGAACTCTAACAAATTACATGTTCATGATTTTTCATATAATTTTGGAATTTTAAGAAATTTCATACTAATGGATTTTTTCATATAAATGAAACGTACACACAACTTTACATACCAAACAATTTTATTAAGGATGCTTTTCTGTGTTACAATTTGGTGGAAATATTATGAGTTAAACGAAAAATTGGGGTCAGGTTTAAAAATAAAATGTTATTAATTTTCAGTGACGGTGACAAATAGTATATTGTTGGAGGATGGAAATCCGATGATCTCATTGAGTAACGGAAAAAGTTATATTTATTGCACGAAGCTGTGTGCGTGGTAAGTGAATTTAAAATTTATATTATTATTTGTAATCTATTTTATTTGGTAATTAAAATAATTCTTAATGTTTTTCTTCTGGAGACTGTTCCGCCATAATACCCGCCATTGCAACTTTTGTAAGCCAGGAACAACAGTGGCAAGCATTTTAATGATACCGAGCATTGAAACTCAGCGAGTTTCTAGCAATGTCTTATTTGCTTTGAATCTGCAACGGATTCAATGTTAATTCATATAGGAAAGAATTAAAAGCTTCAGTGTTAGTCATAATAACAAACGACGTACCTTTTCGGTAACATAATATCCTAAAACTACAATAAATAAATATAATATAGTAAAATTGATAACAATTGGAAAAGTTTATCTCCTCTAATGGATTTGTTGCACAAGTCATCGCTTGAGGGTGCTACGGGCGCGTCCTGTCCTGTCTCCAGAGTTTGTTGCAGTTACTACATAAAGCCTTTAGAGCCGTCCAAGGTGATATACATACCGGGTATATCAAGACTGCCACCGAACACGAAGCCGGGTGATAGTTTCAGTGGTTACAGACACAATGCAAATAAAATTTTCGCAAAATAAGCGACAGATTTTTTTTGTAATTTTTTAAAAATCATTGTTTTTGGGTAGTAAATACCTAGTTATTGCGAAAATAGTAATTTAAACCCAAACGTACCATTGTGTCTTAAAAATAAAAAGGTGTACATCATTATTTTAGGAAAACTATGTACTTATCACCCAAATACGACGATAAGTAAAAAATTACAAAAAAAAAGGTTGTCGATTTTTTTTGCGAAATTTTTACTTGCATTGTGTCTGAAGCCACTAATACTACTACCACCTGGCTTCGTTTTCGGTCGCGGTCTTGATATACCCTGTATAATGTGTGCAGGGTGGTGTGGTCCAACCCGTGCGACCCGGTGTGGCGCGCGTGCGCGTCCCGCCCCGCGCGCGCGCCCCGCCCCCCGCACGCGTCGCGCCTGCCCCCCGCGCTGCACCCGCGCGCCCCGCACGCGCGCACGCACGCGCACGCCGACACGTACGCACACACGCATTCTCTATCTATCTCTGTCACTCTTATGCAGTGCAGTGTCTAGTGTCTACATATATTCCTTCTCGCTCCACTAGTTCATGCGTGCTCAATATAACGTGGCTTTTCGAGGCAAAATAGCCTTCTTAATTATTACAAAAACAATGAATGAATTACCATTATCCGCGATAGGAAATCTTTTACTAAGCAAAGGTCTTCTTTAACTCACATTGGCATATTAGAATTTAAAAGCAATGTGCATCCAATAAATTCCTACAACAGCAAATTAGTTAAATGTCCATCATATTGTCTTCTGTAAGTCCCTTGCATTCTGTAAACATTCATAGCAACCACCTAAAATTTGCATTTAACAACAGAGATATTGACTTGCTACGAATGTTTACTCTTTGCAAGCAATTGCCGAAAGTCGATTTTTGCAAGTTTTAATGGTACATACTTGGTATACCGGGTATATCAAGACTGCAACCGAAAACGAAGCCAGGTTGTAGTTTTAGTGGTTACAGACTCAATGCAAATAAAAATTTCACCAAAACAGCGACAGATATTTTCTTAGAATTTTTTGTAAGTCGTCTTGTTTGAGTGGTAAATACCTAGTTTTTGCGAAAATAATAATTTAGACCCTTACGCACCATTGAGTGTTTAAAAATAAAGAGGTCTACATCATAATTTTAGGAAAACTATGTATTTATCACCCAAATACGACGATAAGTAAAAAAATTACAAAAGAAAAGTTGTCGATTTTTTTTGCGAAAATTTTGCTTGCATTATGTCTGAATGTCACTAATACCTGGCTTCGTTTTCGGTCGCAGTCTTTATATACCCTGTATGATTAAGCGCCTGATAAAATCGCCCATGGTTACATTAAAGCGTTTTACTTTTTTTTATTATCCGTGTATAAATTATAAGCATGGTGTACTCCAGCGCGCTGGTGTGCGAGGCGGCGCGCGGCTGGCTGGAGGCGCACGTGGCGTCGTGCGTGCAGCTGCGCCTGGCGCGCGACTACCGGCACTGGCTCGCCGCGCTCGTCGAGCACCTCGTGCACCACGGTCACGAGCTTACTCTACTCTACCCGCATTTGTGCCAATAGGGTGTTTGGTGAAATAGTCTTTCACCTTATAGTCATATGTTACCCAAAACTATTTGGGATTGGCACAATATTACATTTAGGGCATATTGCACAATAATTTAATTCATGATAATAATAAAATTTTGTTTTAAATAAAAATGACAATACGGTATTTGACTCTATTTTTTTGATTGTATATATCAAGAGACATCCATACTCAAAATCTAGCAAACAATGAAATTTGTAAATCTATTCAGAATTAAACAAGTTAAGAACCTTTTAAATCGTGTAATGAGAGTAAAAGAAAAGAGATGGAAAACAAAACTAGTGACGTCACTAGTCTCAATATGCATTACAGTGTGCGCGTGTGAAAGAGACAGTATGGTATCCCCACTACACTCCCACTCTTTTATTAAAATAGTAATATTTGCCTCATGTTACAAGTTACTTTAATACTGTTTTGACAGAAACGTTTTATTTTAATGTTATTTGTGTTTGGAAGCGAAATAATACAAAAAGACGATCATAGTCAAATACCCTATTGTACTACATTTGATACTTATTCAAAGATATAAATGAAACAATTTAAAAAGTATTTGTACTTATCCAATAATTACTGTTATCTATAATATTAACAGCTAATAAAACAGTATACAAGTAATAAGAAATGTTAAACTTATATTCAATTTATCAATTCCAGGCACAGAGGATCAGTTACGGTCCATATTGGACGACATGCTCGGCCCCAGTCACTGCACGTCCGTTCCCAATAAATGGCAGTCCACGATACTAGTGAGTCATTCTTACATTTATTTCATAATTAAACCCTTTAATAACATAGGTGGTTAGCATGGTATCAGAAACTAAGCGAGGGAGTTTTAGCATTAAAAGTCATATTATTAAATCAGAAGAAATATATTTGTTAATCACATATTTTTTGTCTCCGTGAAGGGGTTATACCGGGTATATCAAGACTGCGACCGAAAACGAAGCCAGGTGGTAGTTTTAGTGGTTCCAAACACGATGCAAATAAAAATTTCGCCAAAACAGTGACAGATATATTTTTAGAATATTTTAAAAATCGTCGTGTTTGGTGGTAAGTACCTAGTTTTTGCGAAAATACTAATTTAAGCCCTTACGTACCATTACGTGTTTAAAAATAAAGAGGTGTACATCTTTATTTTAGGAAAATTATGTATTTATCACCCAAATACGACGATAAGTAAAAAATTAAAAAAAAAGTTGTCGATTTTTTTTGGGAAATTTCTACTTGCATTGTGTCTGAAGTCACTAATACTACCACCTGGCTTCGTTTTCGGTCGCGGTCTTGATATACCCTGTATAATCATCTTAAACCGTGGAAAGGTCACGGCTGAATAATAGACCTCTAAAGATTTCCAAACCATCCTTCAAAGCCACTTACCATTCACCTAATTATTTGTTGATGACACTATACAATTACTCCCTCCTATATAACCCAAGGAAAATTACGAAATCCCCCTTTACTTATCAACTTAGCCAATTGCTGTAGAGAGGATGGATGAAAGGAGTTTACTCTCCTTAAAGGAAATATACAAGGTAAGTGTGGATGAAACAGTCGGTACGGATCGACCGCACCGAACCTACACCATCCAAATCGGTGATACCTTCAACAAGGGTCAGGTCAGAAGTACCCTGAACCGATGAGAATGCATGAAGTTTATGAAAGTTGATGAAACGAAATTCATATGTCAGGATTGAGCAAAATGGCGTTGCATAGTCTCTGTCTACCCGTGTGAGGTACAGGCGTGACGATTATGCAGCTATTTTGTAACTAAGCCACTAATTAAAAATATTTTCTTTCCAGGGTATAAAAAAACACGACATATTAGAAGAGATATTACCTCTACTAGTCAGACAGTTACGCTGGCAGCGGCTATATACAGAGTACTCGGAACAACTGACATATATAAAAGACGCGTCTACTGGCGTCATGAACGGCCACTGACGCCCGCACGCGCACGTGGGCGTGGAACCGCTGGATATGGCGGGCGAGACGCTCGAAAGCGCGTGAAAATAGACAATGTAAGTGGCAGCGTCTAAATAATGTTGTGAATATTTCTAGTGCTAATGTGGGGTAAGAAGTGTATTATGGTATATCGAATTATATATAGTAAAGAGAAATAGGTTCGATTTTAGAACTGACAAATATATTGATCTATGGGATTGAGTCTGTAGTCCAAATGTAGGGAGTTTGAACTGAAATTATTTGAAATAGAGCGAGAGATATGTACGTAGAATAAGGCATTCATTATTTCATTTCAGTTAATTCTTTCGCAGGCGTTTGTGACTATTAATAATCAAAAATTAAAGTCAATCGGGTTTTTTAATTAGGTGAATATGATTTCAATTATTTTGTCAACTTTTAAAAGATTTCTACCCTGTGTAGTTCACCACACGTTTCTATTAATAAATTATGGACATAGAAAATGGTCTGTATCAAGGCCTTAATTAAATGCATTTTATTGGGTTATATCATTTTTATCCAACGGTTTTGCTTAGTCTATAACGAAGACCAGTCAAAATTATAAAAAATGACGAATACTGGTCGCTTTGTCTATGTCCCAGTTTTCCGCATGTGTTCACTTCATAAATTAGTATAGATAACTTTCAGTCTATGGTTTACGTCTATGTAAAATATTATATAATATTTTATTCTGGCAACTATTTTGTCATATTAACTGTAAGAATATATCTAAATGAGTCGAGTATTACTAAAAATATAAGGTCTATATATCGGACATAAGCAAAAACGTAGCTAGGTATTGAACTAAAAATGTTTGAATTAATTGTGTTCATATCAAAATTAGGTATACTTAGATAAATCAAATATTACATTTGAATGGTGTAACGGATCTCATTTTAAACACAACTTCAAATTGATAGGAATCACGCTTATAAAATCTGGGGAAACTGCGAATTAATTTTCTACCAAAAAACAAATGAATTGACTTGATAGAAGATAATAAGCTAAGAATTGTTGGCCTAAGACACTTGGCCGCAACACACGTGACAATACAACTGTGCAAGTCTGAGGCACCAGTATACTGGAAAATTTGGACAAATAACTGCGCAAACTTCGTTGACATTTTCGATTTGGGACTGGTGCAAACTCGCGTCTGCGCAAACGCACTTTACGTGTGTGGCGGCCATTATGTAAACGTCAACAAAACTTATTTTTAATTACAATTTCTTCCCAAAAATAGGAAAATATACGAAAGATTTATGTATAAGTGAAGATAGATTATAATTGAAGTGTATAAATGTATGAATGTAGTTTTAAAGGAATGTAATAAATATATGTAATTTAGATTGTGTCGATTATAAGGTATAGAAGAAGCTGTCTTAAATGTAGCGCGATTATTTTTACGAATTTTATACTTAAATGATTGTTCAAATAAAATTAGTATGAATTGTGATCATCACCATTTTTGTCATATAATGGAACAGTCGTTAAACTGCGCCAAAAACTTATGGCCTCAGTGGCAGATAGACAGTGCCTGGGCTACCAATTGCTGGGTATTCAATTAAGTTTTTATATTATCAATAGAAAGGGCTAATTCACACGGATTCCATTAACAATCCGTATATGTTTTTGTAAGACGATAAATGATTTATGACGTGTCCGTCGTTTTTCACCATTGCGTGTGAACACAGGCATATAAAATGCATTAACGCCGTCAAAAGAACAAACGAATGGTGGAAAAAGATCATTCATCAAATAAAACGTATCGCCCTCGTGTGAATGAGCTCTAAGGTTTTATTTATTTGACAAATAAAATTCGTCTGGAATGTGCCAATACATTTATCTCGAAAATGTTACCGGACTTTCCGTAAAAACGCTATAATGTAATAATGTTTGCATATTTGCTTGCTCCATACAGATAAAGCAATATATGATACGTCAAAATCCTCTATTTGTTAATAATTAATATGGAAATTAATGAATAATGTCTTGTAAAAACTACATTCCTATGTCAATTTATTTTAATAAATGCTTGGTTTTAATATCTAATGAAATGCTGTACAAATAGCAGACTATAAAATAATTTATCAATTCATATATTATGAAATCTCGGTCAAGACATATTTACGTGAAATTGGTTTGTTGCAAATTGTATTAGATATCTAGTCAGTATTTGTTCGTAAAAAGACTTGATAAAGAATACAATATATGTATATTCTTTAATAAAAGTTGATTAAAATTTCTGTATTGTGCCTTCCAATAGAGTGAACGATCCAAGACAAAATTGTGTTTAGCGACTACAAAATACTTGATAACTAATACCAAGCTGAAAATAGTAAAACAAACTTATTTAAACTCTTTCAATATGATTGAAATTGTATGGTAATGTTTCAAATAATTTAGTGTTTCTGAATTTTAACTACGTTACTTCTTCTGACGCGAGTTTGATTTAAACATAAATAGTTTAAATATTCACTGCCCATGTCGTCTTCAAAATGTACTGCCAGATTAATTAAATTTCTAAGGCATCTGATATTAATTTTAGGAATTGTTACATAGTATAGATAATAGTGATATACGTATGTACTCAAATGTATTGTGTAATGCAAAACTAATGTCAATTTGTGTATGATAATAAAATATTTGGAAATATGTTGTATTTTTATTTATATTTTAGCTGAAATCCATGACACTCATACGTCTTGTAATATTTGATTCGTGACATTTACAGAATAAATCAACAGGATACAAATATATATATTATTCATTGTTTTTAAACCCTTACTGTTTAATTTGATAGTTAACTATTGCGCAAGAGTTCAGACAGAATTCATAAAGTACGAACTCAATACATATTTCGTAAAAACTGAATTTATTCATAGACAACCTAAATACGAATCAAATAAAGCAATAATAATTTCCACGAATTATAATGATCACACCTTAGAAGAAGCCTACTGTTGAAAACAGTCATCATAAAAAAGCTACATTTACCAACCTCTTGGATCGTTCACATTTTATTTTCCATCGGTTGTTAATTTTAAATGACAAGAAAGTACTAGGAACGCATAAGGTTTGAGGAGATCTCTTTATTGCCGTCTCTTTCTATCGGCTACACCTGTTGTAACATATTTAAGCTATGCACACATAATATACCAATACCCAATCAGAGCCTGGTACGATATTGATGTCTCTTTCTCCTGATTGCACCTGTTGTTGTAACAAGTTTAAGCCACGCCCACATTTTATACCAATAGCCAATCAGAGACTAGAACGATATTGACGTCACTTTCTTTTAGCTACATCTGTTGTTGTAACAAGTTTAAGCCACACCCACAACATACACCAACAACCAATCAGAGACTAGTACGTGGATGACCTCTCACAATTTAAATGCCAACCTCTTCTGTTATTCTGTTCTCCTAGTAACTCGTGCGACGTAAGGCGGTTTGGAGATCGATATTTTTCTTAGCATACCCACCTAATTCTGTATTTTTATCTCGCCAAAAACAGCTGTTTACTCCAATTTTGTGTCTACCTTCACGTAATTTATTAAAAATTCCTTTGGCTACCCTCAAAAATCAAGAACATATATGTATCAAAATGTTAATCTTTGAATATTATATCTAAAAGTATGAAAAATAAATGTTCTATACATTCTTCATCTTGTCTTCTTTTTTTTCTTAAGTTTAAGGTTTGAGTATCTCTTTCTAGACATTGTAGTGTAAAGCAGTAACAGAATCCAGCACACCTTATTTAATAAAAATCTTGCATTTTGATGTCCAAGGCTATTTGAAGGGGTAAATAAATAAAAATAAAAATCCATAATTATATCACAATAATTTATTTTTTACAAATGAGTTTGAATCACAACAGTTTTCTCAAGGTAATCTTCGTGTTTAGTTCATAGAAAATGGTTAAAAATGAACAAAAAAAAATGAATCACTATGAATGACAAAGAAAACAAAAAATACACAATGCGACATAGAAATAATTTTTCAATGTTGAAATAATGTTCTAACTAGGTATTGCGCTTAAGCACTCGTTGAAAATTCAACACAACATATAAACGAGACGCAAGATTTGAGCTCATAAGACCATCGCACGAACTACGTAATCATTTATCCTATCTAAATAACAACCCGAAAACGGTCACTCCGAGTGATAAAATTTCAATATTGTACATATCAAACATTTAACAATTCTTGGCCATAAGCGATAGATCAACGATTACCATAGATATAATAAGAACTCATGTCACAATTGACACATCTCCCACAATTCATCTCGCCGTATCATTAAATATATCCATCCGCGTAGCCGCGCAGGCGACGGACGCGTCACGACTACTGGACATTTAATTTTGGTCCCAAACACTCTCGACTCGGCGGCGAGACTCCCTCCCTTCCTCGCCGCCCGCAGACTCCTCGCTCGAGTCCGAACACTTACAAACTACAATACAGGCGTCGCGCGGCGCGACCGCCATTAACAATTTTATTTTATTCCTAGTAAGTATGTAACGTTGAGCGGCGTCGGTCGCAACGAACGTCAGGCACGACCGGCTGCCGCCGCCATCACACCGCACGCGCAGCCGCGCTCTCTCACTGCACTGGACAAACTGCGCCAACCGATCGACTCAATCGATACAATAAAATAGCACGGCTGTAGTCGAGAAGTCGATTCTGTCCACTTGCGGGTCGGAGCTGCGCGGGCGGTGTCGACGGAACGCGAGCGGGCAGCCCGTATCAAATAAATAAACACGACATCATCAATAGATTATTTACAACTCGTTGGCGCGTCACCGCGAGCGACGCCGCCGCCCCGCGCCGCCACGTCGGCTCTATCCTACAATAATACACTCCGGGACGCCGCGCCGTCCGCGTGAGTACGTGCAGTTTGTACCGTGAACAAGTGCGCGCGGGGCGGCGCGGGGCGGCGCGGGGCGGCATTATGCTTTGTACGAGGAGCGGCGCGTGCTAGGGGCGGCGCAGCGCGCAGCACAGGTAGCGCTAGCACAGCACCGCGCGCTCGGGCGCCGGCCGCGCCGCGCGCACGCGCAGGCACACGGCGCCGCCCGCGCCCGCCGCGTCCCGCGCGCCCGCCGCGCCCGCGCACGCGCAGTCCGCGCCCGCCGCGGGAGGGGACAGCGCGTGCGACAGCTTGGCCGGCTTCTCGTAGTCGGGCTGGAACTTCTTGCACAGCGCCAGTACGGACGGCGGGTGCGGATGTGACTTGCGCGACACCTGAAGAGAAACAAGAACAATTATAACGCTTGACAAATACTGAGCAATCCCACTGACACCACTAAAACAAAAATTCATATTTGAAGCCGGAATAAAGTACATTTGCATAGGTCACTATTAAATGTTTTCTACCACCATAATCGATGGACATTTTCTACCACTACTTTTTCATCAATACAAAACTAGCACAAAATATGTTTCGTAACTCTGAGTGTATAGTGCACATGACGTGTCTCGTACCTTGGGCGTGGAGGGTGCGTCGGGGCAGGGCGGCGAGATGTCCCGCGCGTGCGCGTGCTTGAGCGGCTTGTCTCGCTCGTCGTCGTCGCGCGCGCCCGGCGCCGAGCCGCACGCCGGCGACGACGCCCGCGATGACTCTGTACACAATCCTACACGTTTACCACATATCCTAGTGTTTGCTATGTTTTAATTTACTAATTACAATGTATTTAAGACTGTGAAGTGAAATTCGGATCTTAATTTTTTCCAAAGTGCTCGCAGGACCATAATATCTCATATAGAATTTTAGAGCCAGATTACTAAAAAATTAAAATGATCTCACCTTTCTCATCATCGTGTGTGCCATTGGTGCCGTTGCAGCCGTTGACGCCGCTGTGACCGTTGACCCCGTTGACTCCGTTAAGTCCGTTAACCCCACTGTGTCCGTTGACCCCGTTGTGTCCATTAACCCCGTTGAGTCCATTGAGGGAGCCGAGGCTGTGGTCATCGTCGTCGTCGTCGTCCGACTGCGTCGCGGCTTCGAACCCCACTCCTGCGATCACGCGCGGGATGTCCGCCTCGTCTTTCAACCAGGGGTGCTCCAGGCACTCTTCCACTGTAAGACGACCCCTGCAAGCACAAAAAAAAATACGTAAAAAAATTGAATAGTTTCCGTCGAAGAAATATTTTAAAATTAATTTTGCCAATCATCTTCAAACCTGGCATCTCCATAAAGATATCTAAAATACTTTTTAACGTGGCTCTAATCCAGTGAACGTCTGCAAACGGAGCTTTGAACAACCCAGACATTTATCCAGTTTATGAATTAAAAGGCGGAGGCTAAGCTTGCTTTTATCGCGTTTTATTATAGTCAATTCACTATAAGTATGAAGTCACTGTTTGATTATTTTGGACACTTATATCTACTATTAGTAGATACCTAATAGTAGATATAAATCAGATATAATCAAGACAGTGGAATAAAACTTTATGTGTAGCAATTTGATCTAACATTCACTAACATCTCTCCATGCATCAATACAGTAAGTCAGCTCACTCACTTCGGATCAACAACAAGCGTCTCCCGTATAAAGTGCACGGCGCGCTGCGACACGCCGCGGAACAGTTCCCGCGGGAAGGACAGCTGGCACTGCGCGATGTTGAGGTACGTCTCCTGCTTGGTGTCGCCGGCGAAGGGCGAGTAGCCGCTGAGCAGCACGTACGCCAGGACGCCCACCGACCACATGTCGGCTGCGAGCGACAGCGGCTCGTATGACAGGATCTCTGGCGCTGGAAGCAAAATTATCTATTAATGTACATCACAGGTTTGTGCCCATACTCGCTGAAGAGAGAGCCAGAAAGGGAGAAATGTATATAGTTTAGTGGCGTTAGGGAGTCAGGTGGCTGCCTAGTTTTTTTTCCTAATATTGTGTGTAATGAAGGCAAGCACCAATCTAGCCCGTCAGCAATGTCACCCAAGGTGTCTTAGGCGCCAATAATGCTAAAGCCCACTCTGTGTATTACTTGTGTCTAGTGTTCTAGCGTCCTAAGACCTGACAGAGCAGTTTAGTTATTGAACTAGTGGCAACGAGTCTGAGCTATTGAATAAGAGTACCTGGGTGAAACATGCTACATGGATAATCATTTTGCATCAACTCCATTTAAGTGTAGGAAAAGAATAAGCCGAAGTTGATATTTTATATACGACAAGAAACTTTTTCTACTATTTTTCGATTTATTGCAAACGTTAAATATCTTTAAACGATTTTAAATATTGCAATTAAAATCGAAATCATCATCGTGAAGTTTTAATATTTTATTAAACAAAACGTAAAAGTTATAGCTATTTTATTATAAAGTCTCACTTAATATGCCACACAGCGTCGCGCACGACCGTAAATAACCGTCGAGTACATAATAAAAATATCATTAATTATATATTCCATAGCGTTGAGGTAAAGCACTGTAATTTTCTCATTATACGAGTTACCCTGAGAGCCGTTCCTTGTACATATTCATATTAAATCGTAACCATAATATTCAGATGGCACTGTATACATATTTCAACACTTCCACACAGACTTGCACTTGGGATCTGAAGTTTTTTATATTATTTCTGCTCTTCACTACAACACTGAAGACATCATCAGCCTTTGTTCATACTATGTGAGTAGCCATGGTTCTTAAGGTATTAACTTCCATTGCATTGACACGATATGTGTAGAAAGATGATGTTTTTAAAATAATTAGGATATCCGAATTTATAAACCACCACTAAGCATTCTAGCGACACTACCAAATAGCACCAACCAATCAGTAGAAATAGAACAGAGTCCATTATAGTTTGTGATATTCACGACAACTATTTTAAATACGCTATCAAGATTATGAATACGAGATATAATTTTTGTGGGCCTAAGGCGTCCCACTAGTATCTAATTACGTCCCATTCTCCAGCACGTGAAGCGTGGCGATGCGCAGGAAATCTCTCAATTAACTTTAATATTGTGGGCCTATTTACATTATAACGCCGGCTCCATTCACGCCCGCGGGCTACGCGCAAGCTATTGTGGCGAAATTTGTGTCTTCATTTCACTCGCTTTATTTACAAGTTTCATATAAAAATATATCAGGATCACAGAGAATATATTATGCTACCGGTTCTTATGATTTGCCTTATTAAGACTGTATACACTGCGCATATCGTCACTGCCTGTGCAATTCTCTACCAGTCAGTATTTTAGTGACTGAGAAAAAGTGCAAAGTTTAATATATGTAAAATAATGACCAAGTCAATACAAAATATAGCTGAGTTGAAAAACCGTGTAACATTAACCATATTTTTATTGTTCCTTATTTTGCTGATACTGTCTTATAGAGCCTTCTCAATCATTAATTATTATTGAAGGAAATTGGGTCTTTGTAGATTAAAGTAACGTATTTTGTAAGAAAACTTAGTTTTTTTTCACGACGTTATTTCCTACACCTCACTCTTACAACTTATAAAGAAATAGAACTCACCGACATAATCCCTCGTGCCCAATATCTCCCTAACATGCGCTCCGGGCTGTATCGCCCTGCTGATGCCGAAGTCGCATATGAGCAGCTCCTCCCCATTGGCAGTCAGGAGTAGGTTCTGGGGCTTGAGGTCGAGGTGGGCGACCCTGCGCGCGTGCAGGTGCGCGAGGCCTTCGAGGACGTGGCGGAGCGCCCGCCGCGCAGCACCCTCGGACAGACGCTCCTCTTCATCCAACAAGCGTTGGAGTTCCCCGCCCGCGCACAGCTCGAGGACTATGGCAACTTCTGAACGTGTTTCGTATACCTGGAAATTGTGGAAAGTATGATTAATGGAAAAGGTCGTAGGAAAGTCGCTAGATACACATTGCGTCTAACAGGTCTTTCTTTCAGCTTCTTTCTTTCTTTCTTTCTTTCTTTCTTTCTTTCTTCCTTTCTTTCTTTCTTTCTTTCAATGAGCATAGCCTGCAAATTGTTAGCATCGAAATTTTGGTTGACGGTCAAAAGCCTAAATGTATTACTGAAGTACTTTAGGTCAACAAACTATTTAAATGCTGAATTATAAACTTAAACCAGGTTATGGATTGAGTTTATTTTTCCCGTAACAAAATTCAAGCGAATTTAAAATATATGACTTCAACCACCGCAGCAAAAAACCTCATGATCATTTTCTGTAGTAAACACATCACAAAATCCACTATTAAAAGAATATCTACATGATACAATTTGCGCGAACACTATTTAACCCGCCGCAAATCCATTTCTTTGAAGTTCTTCTGGTAACGACTAAATAATTTGCAATTATAAAGTGATTCTGTTTTTCTAACGTGGCGCCATCTGATGCAGGCGCCGACCTTTGTTTTGTGCTTGCGTTGTGTTATGTCACTTTAACTGTTCAATGGCAAATGGCTTTTTTTTTGTATGTACGAGTATATAAGTAGTTGTGTTTAACTGTTTGGATGCGGATGTGAAGAAACTATAGCATTCAGTTATGTAGAAGACGAGAAAACGAGAGGCTGCGGTTTCGATTCCCGCACCGAGACAAATGTTTGTGTGAACCCCAAGCATTTATTTCGCGTCTTGGTGTTTGTGAGACCGAAAAGTCTCTCGTAGCTCCTGATAGCCACGCACAAGACTCGATCTTAGTGTGGGGTCAGGACGATGTGACCATTGGGCGTATTTAGATAAAGAAAGAGACAGATCCATACCTCGTGTAAGCTGACGACGCGCGTGCAGTCCGCGCACAGCGCCAGTACAGCCACTTCATGCAGGATCTCGCGCGTCGTGTCCGCGGCGCGCCGTCTCTTCCTGATGAACTTGGCGGCGTACTCCTCGCCCGAAACCAGGTGCCTGATCTTGCGGACTGAAGCGAATTTACCCCTGGAATACGGAAAAGAAATATAAGTTACAATTTTAATATAATCTGAAATAGGCCAGCGTGGAGGATTGTAGAGAAAGCCTGTACGAGGGGATGAACATGGGCAGTAGTATTATGGATATTGCCATCTATTATAAGCTACGGATAGATATAGAACATGACAAATAATTCGGTGACACGTTAAACAACGGGATAATTCGAATCCCAAAGTCAACCAAAAAATCGTACATACAGCAAAACATAATTATTCTATTTCAAACCACCAACCAAAATGGTCGCCAACCGCATGCAAAAAGCAGTTGGACCAACAAATGGGCGCGCTCACACGACCGTCCGACTGTGATAGCGCGTTTTCATTAACCTGTCGCGCGCGAGACAAACTATGCCATAAACAAATCACGCGGCGCCGCTCGCCCCGCGTCACTTACCGCAATTAACCCACCGTGTGAATTATTAGCTCGCTACTATTATCAAGAAAGTACGGTAGTTTGATTTATTTCTCTTTTATTAGTATGAAGAGAGATAGGCTTTGGTAAGTAACAGATTGCCACGATGTAGTTTTACATGGATGAATTCAGAGATACATAACTACGTCACGTCAAGTTACGTGCAACGGAGCGGTTTTTACAAGAATATTGAGGGTAGGTATATAAAGTCTGTTAAACATCACATTGCAATAACGGCGTAATTTTTACAATCGTAAAGAATGTTGGTACTTAGTACCCACCACTGCACCGCCACAATTAAATTATATGCCCCTTTTCTTATTATTAACACAGCTAAGAAACCTACACTTAAATATTTAAAAGTATTTATGATTACAGTTCTGTATTATCAATATTAGGACCAAGCAACATACATAATGCAGTATGCGCTAACATATCAGCTGTTTAAGGTGTTCTACACAACACTAAACCAATGAGTTTTCCCAACGCCGACAATCGGACCAACATGATTCAAACAAAAATTACGATTTCAATTACCTAATATTTCCTCCGAACAATTAAACATTACTATTTAAAGTCATGTATATTTGTAGAATGTGCGTCAATTTTTATGACCGCAATACGTTTGATGTGGACTTGACCTAGATTCAACAGGAGTTACAGAGCCATTGGTATAGCTGAATCACTTCGTGTGATGATTGTGTACTGGTATTGATGACTAACTTTTATGTAATGTCATTGGGAAAATTATTCTATAGATTATGTTACACGGGTTTGCATATATGAACATGAAAATATTTTTTTTATATCACAAGCGTGTAAAACTACTACCGATATAAGCATTGATTACTTCTGATACCCGCACTAAAATATTTTTGTCTTAGTTATCAGGAAGCTCAAGAGACTGTAATCTATAGTGCTACTATAATACTCTATTCCCTTTCAAATGTATTCTCGATTGTAGAAGAGGCTCGTGCCTTGCAATGGGACGTATATGGGCTGAGACAGACAGTATATTAATGAGAATGTTTGAATCTGCAAACATATTTAACAGCCAGTCTCTCTGTAAATACACCACAGTCATCATGACGCAACACGCAACAGATGATCTAGGAATCCTGTTACACCACGCGACACACAATCCGGCACCTGATCGACAATGGTTAATTTGCATGCACACATTGTGCATAGCAAGCGGTTGACGGACTGTGTTATAGCTACTTCTGAGTACGGCGTCAACACGAGTTGGCAATTAAACCGAGGCGCCGACTATGTCGCCTGCTGGGCGCTCCATGCGGATTCAGATGTGTGTCAAATGGATGCGTTTATTTGCATGGGGCTTTATAAATGCATTTGATTGTGCTTCTGAGTATTCTCGTCACACATCAGTTTTGCCCGGTAGGAATGAGGGAGATCAGTGTGGTATATTCGTGTATGTATGACAATTTAGAACGGATTTACCCTACAGATTTGTCTGATGTTCATTGCTGCTAATGTATTTATTTTTTTATATTATAGGGGGCAAACGAGCATATGGTTCACCTGATGGTAAGTAATCACCGCCGTCTATGAACATCTGCAATACCATAGAGCATGGAGATGCGTTGCCGGTATAAGGTACGCTCGTTCTTGGAAGGTCGCTAGGTCGTGAATAAGCTCAGTCCACAGATATGCCTGATGTCAGCCCGAAATTGTTGCAGAAAACCAACGAATAATAATAAAATCAGTATTCTGATGTCTGAGATTTTAATTGATGATTACGAATTAGATCTGAGACACTTAATAAATTAAACAATTTTTTGCACACAAGCTCCTGAACCGGTATCCTATATGAGTATATACATCCAATTAATGATATCAGGCTTCCATCACGCCGTTCATTATGTGAATATTATGTATTGAATTACATAAACAATTCACAACAAAAATATTGACTAAGCAATTCGAAATTTCCCACGAATTTAGTCCAATGCCACGGGTACTGCCTAATTGCGTTTGTAATAATGAAGTTGCCACGGAATATGTTAAACAATGTATATCGGGGTCAATGGCGCGGCACTCTCACTCGCTACGAGGGGTGGAAAGAGGGCGAGAGGGTTGTTCGGGGTATGAGAATACCAGCATGGAATAAATTGGTTGTTATAAAAGTAATTGTACCAAGTTATAATTTTTATGGCCCGATGATATTTTGAGTTCGATTGTCAAGTCGGGTTTATTAAGAGTTATTCTTAATTTCTTGTTATATTTTACAACTAAGTTAACGCAATGTAACGTAACAATTCGATAATGTTTTCCTATGCAACAGTTTTATACCACTACCAAGAATATGACCACACCGCGTGTGTTGTCATACGAATTTAAATAAATTAGCCGGCACGCCTTCATTCCGATGGTAAATAATAAAAATGTATTATAAAAATACCACGCATACTTTAATACAACAAAAATACGTGTGCAGTGTATTAAACATATTTCAGTGTTCTAGAAACTATAAAAATGATAGTCACAAAATATCTTCGATTCTGCACAGTAATTCGTTAATGGTTAAGTTGAGGGGTGTTTCCGACCCTCTTTAACCCTGTACAGTTGACTTGTTAAACCGCAACCCTTGAATTGTGAAATTGCTAAGATTTCTGTGTAAAACAAGGGTTAAGGATCATAATTACACCCACAATATATTAAAAATAATTTAGACGATAGAAAAAAGGAGATTATTCGGTGCGTGCAAATAATTACCCATACGGCATAATTATTGTGTCAAACAAGAGATCACAAATCCCACCCGTTTAACTCTTAAACCGCTCATCCCGCATTCAAATCTAAATATTATATCAAACGAATCAAATCTCTTCAAAGGGCGAGGTGTCCTTAAAGGACAAAGGGCGTGAGGACAACGGATCGATGCGCCGAGACCGTCACACTGCCCTACTTACAGCAGGGTCGTGACTCGAGGGCGCACACCCTTGTGGTTCACCCCGAGGTATAAGAACGTTTACTAACAACATTGTTCATTTGTGTATTTGTGATTTATGATAATTGGTTGGCAAGAATTTGAAATGTATCCTGTTTGGCTAATGCTGAGCAGGGATTAGTGTATAGTCGAGTCGGATTAGGCGGGCTTACGCTATAAAAAATGTCTAGATGACCTATTTTTTACATACTTAAACTCACGCCTTATTTCACAAAGGGTAGGCAGAGGTGCTATCAGAACACCCACATTTCATATTGTATGTTCCGTCCCACGATTTGATAGGGGGCGAGCCTATATCCATATCGGGCACAAATTCCTGACTCCAGGCTGATATAATGAATAGAAAAATCCAATATTACTTTACAGGACCCGGGATTCCAACCCGAGACCTCAGCTTTGTAACCGTACCGTAGTACAACTACGCTACCGAGGCAGTCCTACATTTTTTTTTAAATATGAAGAAGTAATTTACTTGATTGAAATATTACCGCCAGGCCCGACTTGTAGGTACCTATATTAACGATGGAGGAAGAGTTCTTAGAACTATACTCCAACAATTCACCCTCTTACAAAACAATTCTGATCGGGGTGACAAATCGCCGTCCTGGGAACTGAATCCAAGACCTCACATTTAATAAACGATGACGTGATGATCACTGCAATGAAGTGTCAAATATTTTTAAGCATGACTTAACCTGGCGTGGACAAAAAGGTAACAAGTGATCGTACAAGACATGGTGACAAATCATTATTCATACACGCAGCTTTTTTGTATGTCTAGTGTTTTACTGACTTATTCCTTTTGACATATTGATGAATGATATTTAGGGGTAATAAACTGTTATTTTTAATGTTCAAAATAACTTGGTTGGTATCACGGTATAAGCCTATAAGGAATCATAGGTTGTGAACAATTGCACAAAAACATAATTTGATTTAATTTTATTTAAATGTTTTGCCACTTAAATTTCATATTTTGTGCATAATATTTTGAGTTAATTTGATTAGTTAAAATGTTATTTTTAAATACACTTTCAGCGTAAAATGGTAACATTTTATACATTTTTAAAGATTCCTAACAGATAGATGTTTCTTTTGCTGCCAATTAGTCACAGAACCCCAGAAACCAAGCAAGTATAAACACATTGTATCTCCCTTCAAATGCCGACACACAAAGATTTCGCACAATCCGCACAAAACCCGCATTGGCAGACGCACAGAAGGCCCAATTCGGAGAAATGGCTCGCACCTGCCACGCAGACCAGCTGACTGCCGAAAAAAAAAACAAAAAATACCGGATGAACGGAGGTGCAGCGCATTTTCGACTACTAATTGAACGCTGAAAGGGACTATGAATGCACCTGCGGTTTTATATCTCTGCTATGTAAAATGTTTCTGGGAACGAGTGATCTGGATGCGCTATTTGAATGATAGTTGAAGATTGTTCGTTTTGTTAATATGGCTGTAAAAGGAATTATTACTAACTTAGATCTTAGGTAAAAATTATTTAAATTTATCTTTAAATTAAATTTTTCAATCCAACAATTCCTGTTCATCCAAAGGTTGCCAGGAAGAATGCGCTCAATGCGATATGGTCACCGATTGTACTATTCTAATTTTTATTGGTATCACATTCCTATGTAACTTGATATGTACAATAAAGAGTATAAATAATAAAATAATAAATAAATGTTTATTTGTGTTTGTGACAAATTTTACGCTTAATATTATACTATAGTGAAGACAATAGAGTCCTTTCAACGATTGGGATGGATGTACTGTAGGACTTATAACCTATCGTCTTTGTTATTCGATGAAATGATGTTTCCTTTTATGTATTAATATTTTTATATACAAAATCGACATCTTACAATATAGTATTATAACATTAAGACCTAGCTTCCACTACGATTATAATAAAAGCTAAGTATCGTGGTGGGTAGCTTGATTATGGATTAGCCGCGACTCTAACGCCCCGGCATGGCGGCGCGGCCACTCGGCGCGACAGTGGTAATGTTCCCGCAGTACCGTTAGCCTCATGTGAATACTACACGCATTCCACACCAGCACAGAGCCCTGCAACGTCCTGCGACTCAACTCAATGACGAACCATTACAATGTCATAATCAGATAGGGCGCGACGGCGGTGGAACTCGGACCGTTCTCAATTGCGCAATTTATCGCCCGCCGTCTATTTGATGAAGCTGCACTCCAACAAATATTTACGAGCGCCCGTCAACTTTATGAATATGCGACCCGCCAGCGAGATGCTGATAAAACACTCATTTTTTCATATAAAGTGCATCGGGAGAGCGATCTTTGTTGTAAATCACAATTACGTTGCGATAAATCGGCGTGTTCGCGTTCACTTTCCGCCGGACCGCGGCTGTGTCGGTGGCGCGGCGGCGCGGGGTGTTGTGGCGCGGCGATGCGGCCGGCCCACCTCGCCGTTTGTTCCGACTCACTTTCTGCATAATAAAGCGATCGGTGGGCGGATTGAGCAACGCGTCATTAGTCGCGCGTCGCGTGCACTTCTCACGAGCGCGAGCGTGGCGACGACGGCCTGACGCAACGGGCCCCGCGGCGGACCCGCTGCACTTGCGCAAGCGCCGGATCGATGACCGACCAAAAGCGAAAAGGCGTCCTTGGCAGTGAATCGAACGCGCGTCCGTCATGCCGTCCCGGTAATTATTCATAAGCAGTTGCGCAACGCTGCGGTGAGTGTCGGTGCGGCGCGGCGGCGCCTTCAGCCACTGATCGCGATCATTATCTGCATCATCGATGATCGGCCACCGTAACAGGACCGCGTCGCGCCGCGCTCCATCCATCATCTCGCGCGTTTCTTTGCCGCGCCGTCGCACGCGTATTTTAAACCGGCGAGCCGCTCGCGCGATGAGTGATGAATCAGTATCGAAGAATGTCATAAAAGCTTAGATTCCCGAGAGCGTGTATAAGGCGATGCGGGCGGGTCGCGAGCGCCGGCGTCAAGCTGCCACACCAAAAAGGTCCGAGCCGGGAGCTATTACGGTTAGGCTGACCCGTCGACGAGCGAAGCGATGCAGCAGGGCGCGGTGGTCGCCCGCATTTGGTCACAATTATGCAGATCGAGCATCTAACTGCACCGGCGGCGACGCCCGGCTCACTATATCGAGCGCGGCGGACGTGACGGCCTTGCGACCGGTTAATTGCCATACATCGACATGTGTGACCTTCAGTCGCACTCGACAGCGCGGTGTCGCTCGCGAGGGGACGCCGCGCCGGGCCGAGGGTGCTGGTCAGTCGCCACGCAGCGACGGAAGTCGTAAAGTTTAACAACAGTAGTCGCCGGACCCTCGCCGCGTTCGATTTATAGAAAGCTTTATTGCTTTCCATGTTATTACATGCAAATGGCGTGCGGACGGGGTGAACAGTCGCGAGTGACGCCCGACCTGCAGACGACCTGCGGCGACGCGGGGGAGCCGCGATCCACCATTACGGCGAAATTTAACATTACTAATGTGTAGGTACACACCATTGTGTCACCAGTCGCCGCGCCGCCGGGGTGAATCACACCCCTTACACCGCAATTACATTTGGGGAATGCGGTCCATTGTTCGGGAACAATGCTTTTAATTTGGGATTGTTTCGCGACATTTATTCTGTAGCTTCAGGTGTAACTAATAAACATGCTATGGATCCGGCGCAATCCTTGTGCGTTATCAAGATGGAATAGATCGGCTTTGCATACAAAGAAGATAGCGCAACTCCTCTGGGCAGACCGCAGAGGCCGCGCGCCGCCCGCGCCGTGTTGCCCAATATCTGATATGGGCCGCTTAAGTGTATCGCTTGCACAATACATAATGGAGAACACACAGATCGAATGTGAGATAACACGAATCCCCCAGGTTTATGCTTAGTTTTAGAATAATACGTGAAATGAATTATAGTATACATACTTTGAGAGCTAAGAAGCCAACGATTTATTGATAGAAACAATCACAAACCAATTAAAAGGTTCTAATAATAGGCTTTACATAGTACATACCCTCATATGCTTTGTTCTTAATTGCCATTTGTATATATTAATTTTAATTAATAAAAATCTTGTCAAAAACTCGAAATATCAAGGCAAGATCTATTAATACGGTATTACCCAACAATCACGGCAACGTGTGTTCTTTGTAACGTACTGGGTTGGCAGGCATGAAACATTGCAGCAACGCGGCAAACGCATAATTATCATTTATATCGACGTCGGTACTACAGCTGTACGAGAAACAAATTATGAAATACGTATTACAGTTATCTTTGGAAAGATTCCGTTCCAAGCGCTGTGATATATGCATCAATATTGTTGTTTGTGAGACTGAGAATTCTCTCGTAGTTTTTGATACCCACGGCAAAAGATCATTTAGATCTTAATGTGGCGTCAGGACTATGTATGTGACAGTTGGGTGAATTATTATGAATCCATCAACAATTTTCATCTGTTAACAAACCAACTTATTTATTACTCCCTTAGTCACATGTCAAAGTCACACACGTCATGGTGAAGTGAAGGCCGGGCAACCTGTCAAAACTTCATCCATGAGTGAGGGTTGTTTTGGTCGCTAACCGTCCGCTTTATTGACGTCAACGGAGAGCACAAACGTGGAAAATTCAACCAATTAACATTCCCTTTGTCGTGGCAAATGGGTAGGACACGGTTTTATTAACGAGATGGGAAGTTATTTAGGTTGAAAATTGTATTATATTGTACGGTGTGACTTTATTTTTATTGATCATTGTAATTTGTAAAGATTGTTTATTGTAAAGTGGATGAGAAACCGGAGGAGAGAAGATGCTGGGGATTCGATTCCTACATTCCTTCAGGTTTGCGTGTAATCTATTCTAGTTTGTAAAACCCATGACACAAAACCACGTATTTCACGTTGACGTCAACCTCATAGGTGACATAAATAAACTCGAACAAAGTTAGTAACGAGATTTGCATAGCACTATAACCTTCTATATTCACGCCTTACAAAAAAAAGTACAAAATCGATACGTATATATTACAATAAATCACATGAAAAAACCACGGAATGCAACCTATGACTACTCATACCTCAACCCAATCACACTCATCTCCCCCAAACCACTCAATACATACAAAGGCACCTATAGCTTAGCGAGTGCACGGCACAGCTGCCCGCGCACCTGTCAGTAGTCACCCGGCCCATTACGCATGCAAGTCACAACATTACGGCCACTATCAGTGCACCAACCTTACAAATTGCCTTTAATGTCCTCACAACTTAACTGATAAATAATGTACAAAATCAAAAATTGAAATAAAAAATTCTTTATTCAAATAGTATTTCACAAGATCTTTTGAATCGTTAAATACTGTTACCACCGCATCGGAACGTGTTGTAGCTGTGAAGAAGAAATGGCGCAAGAAACTCCTTCAGCAACACGAACTGTCTTCTTTTTTTAAGAAAATTCAATGGAATTTCGAATAATTATACGAAGTCGCAGTTAGGAGATTCATAGATTTATTTAATTGAAGTTACAGATGCGATGTATCTTACAAAATGGCTAATTAAATGAGGTTGCTGTAGAGATCCTTTGGGACAGCCTATGTTCAGATTTTGGACCGCTGCCAGCAGGTCAAATCTAATGGGCCCTAGCTGTGAACTTCCTACTGAAAATGATGATACAAATTAGTGGATAACAAACTGGGAGTCGCTATACCTGGTCCCTCACTTAATGCACATTACTGGTTTTGATTTTGTTCTGAAGTTTGGTGAAATAAGTAGTACACGAAACTGACGAGCTTGCATAAAGAAGTTCATGACAATTGATGAAACGAAAGGCGTACACCTAGCAGATCATCTCTATTGCTCTAACCCTTCCGATCCCAATAAATACAAATATTTGTGTCCGCATATGTATTCACATAATAATATTGCTCACAACAAATTGTTTCACAACAAATATGTAGACATAGTACACAGAAGCACTTATTGATATCTTTAACGAGCTGCTTCCGTCGACACAATGGTGGCGGGGGCGTCCCGCTCGCAAGTAGCTCTTTGTATGTTAAAAACACTTGTTTTGCTGCACTTAGCAATGAACTTGAATTGTATGAGACGTGTATGAGTCGTGTATGAGCCGTATATGAGCCTTGAAGGGGATTGTAGGGCCGTCCAGGTAGTGCATAGTTGTACAAAGTGAAAAATACGATTGAAAGCTTATGCCAGTTTTAGTAGTTAGAGTGCCGGTTGTGAAACGAGTGATAGCGGATTCGATTCCCGCATCACGACAATTGTCTGTGTAATCCACATTTTTTTTCTAGGGCCAGCATTTGCCCAAATAGTCAAGTGATACGGTTATTAATACCAAAACTATAAGTCACCTCAGCTTTACCATAGTCGGGTACAGTAAAACTAACTAATCACAGATTTTAATGTTAGGCATAATTATAGCGTATGGCTAAATTGGTTTATTAATACTTTTGTTTCATGTAGCTCGATTTATATTTTGACACGACGTCAATTACGTGTACTAATTTGTGGTTGATGTTAGTTTTTGTAACTAATACACTAGTTAATAATGGTCACAAGGTTGGTTAGTATTTTTAAATGTATTTAATGCGAGAACAGTCTCTTTCGAAGCATTAAATTAAATACATTCTATTAGGCGTTCAATTATTGCTCGGATTCAAGTTATAGACTTTTCGACGGCCCTAATAGCGCAGTAGATGGGATCATAATTCATGAACTCACAACGAATTATTAAGTCACACATTTTGTTCTTCACCCGAAAATGTAACCCAGCATCAAAAGTCAATTGCCTAACCACTGCGCCTATCGGATATCGAAGGGGAAGTCGTCAAGTGTGCTATTATAGGTTAATTACACACAAGTGCGACTCGACTGCACAGCATCCCTAATGTGGACCAAGTGCGCGGGCGCCAGCCGGAAACGGCGCGTCACACTGCACGCTTTATCACGACGATATAGCTCACATCTGCATAGCAACACATCGAGGAACAACAACTTATTTGTATTTAACGATTACTTAATCACAGGAAAATAGCCTGTAAATACCACGGCAATTATTTGATACACGTAAAAGACCCTCCATAACATTAATCTCGGGACAATATGCCCTAATTATCAAGAATCCTTCGGCTCTATGCAACCCGATCCGACGTCAAATCACTTCCTACGCAGTCAATAGGAAACATAACCCTTCAATGCATTCATTTATTTCGAAACAATCGTCCATCAGCGGGTCTAATGGACCAAACTGTGTATACGTTATCTATGGTATCGGAAGCCGGCGATCTTAATAGGCGGCGACAATAGACCGGTCTATTGGGCCCGGGGACCGGTCGGGCCCGTTGCGCCGATGCAAATGCATTTGATACCATGTACCCGGAAGGCGCTGCGTCCTTCGCGGACTGCGACGGGTTACGTGACTCGGTACAATTGCCGCGCGGATGTACGTTTGTGAATAACCCACATTTTTTTTCATTTGTGTCTATTTTAACCCGTCTGCACCGGATTTCAGGGAAAAAGGAGAGTTAGAATTTAGAAAAAAAAATCGTTTTTACACCAGCTTTCATAGAAATAGCAGAGCGCTGCTGTTGCTCGTTTATTTATATTTAGCCACAGGGAGTCTAACTACAGTTGCAAGCTTGAACGGGGCAGTACCGAAATCTCACAAAAATGACGCACATATCCATCCAATGATCCAAACCAATGATATCTTCGAAGAAATGCCATTCAACCCTCAAACAGCGATTTCTTTGTCGAAAAAACGCACGGGGGTCCTTGAGGCCAGGTAGGAACACTTTCTCCCGATAACCTTTGCGGCGTGCTGTGATGCGGTATCTACAGCGACCTCACGAACACCGCGGTTCGATCAGCCGCGCTCCTTATCCGGAGCGCTTCGCTTTCTATCCCAACCCGATGGCGGCTATCTGATAAACTTGGCTTGTATGTGGACTACTAAGTGCAGGGTTGGTGGTGCGTTACTTGGACAGTATATTTTGATCTTTTTCGTGATGTAATAAGGAAAAGCTACCTTGGAAATAAGAGGTCGAAGGTGAGATTAATGCGCCGAGAGTAATGCTTATAAAATTTTAAAATATGTATTTTGACTCTGCAATGTAAATGCCGAGTTAATTCAACAGTCACACGAACGCTACATTTAGTTTTGCTTTTTCCTTCATTAATATCAGTAACTACAAAGGTATATATATAAGATCCAAAATAAGTAAATGTTGAAATTGAAAAAAGCTGATATCACAAACGGAATCTGCGGGCAACCAGTTTACAGAGTCTAAAAAATAACCCAGTATAGAAATCTCCTAGATTAAATGCCCCAAAAACCTAGTCAAAATTTTTGCATTTATTAAACCGAAAATCTATAATTTAATTCGCCAACCCTGCAGATATCCCGATCAGATAGACCAGCGAGCAAGACAAAAAGGCGAACGCACTGATATCGCAGCCACGGCATCTTTGTGCCGAGCGTCGACGCGGACGCCGGAAACAGAGCAAGGTCGGCCGCGGAGCTAATGGAGGGTTAAGATGCACCCGATGCTCAGCGTGCGCTTTTAATATACTGGCAAATAACTATTATTGTATATTTATTCATGATAAATAATGAATATTTGATTTAATTAAATAAAATGGTTTTTCGCCTAGCAAAAAGAATATATTCTGTAAATCGTCGTCGAGTGTCTGTATTTAATAGTGGACATTCCATCACTTAAGCTGATTGTCAATTAGTCAAAGCACATCGACATTTCCTAACATTTCACGCAAGACAAACATAACCCTTCCGCGCTACAACCATTTATCATTACGTGTCAAAATGACCCGGTAATTACCGCATTTTCCGGTCGATCTAGGCGACTTCCATACAGCCTAACTTTCCCCGCTAATTTGCACCACCTTTGCGGCGCAATTCAATAGTGCCTCGATTAATGAAACGTGAAAACCTGTCATTAATCGGTCGTTGGTCGCGATTTGGCTGGTTTTTATGCGGAATACCCGAAGTTTGCAATGTGCTATACGGTTCAAAGTTTATACAGGGGTGTATGTAATTAATCATATTCTTTTTTAAAATTATATGGGGATGTTTTCGTTTTTTACATCAAAATGGTGAGCATTGCAGTGGATTGTAATCGCATAACGCGACAACGCAATTTTGTTACAAGACCGAGTACGAAAAATTAGTCTTACCTAATGGGAAGATTAATTTGTCGTCCTGGAACTAATTTCCAACTTGTAGCTTACAATTCGGTTTGACCTATTTTATGCAAAAATATTGACAGTGTAGAAAAGATATCAAATCGCAAGCTACGTAAATCTTCGCATCACGTCAAAACGGTCCGATCCGGCGCGGCGGGACGCGCGATTACGATGTACAAAAGCGATGCAATGACTAATGAGATGCAATAAATCATGTGCCGACTATCCGGAGCGCCGGTTAAGCTGACTGCCTGTATTTCCGGACGCATCGGTGTCGTCAGTTACGCCGGCTGCCGGTGTCTCGGGACGCGCCGGTGACACCGCCGATGCCGGAGTTGCGGTATCGCCGGAAATGGATATGTGATAACGACGCTTCGGCACAGACTGTAGCTGGATGGTTTAACACGACTGCGAATGAGACAGCCGTGTTTGTTATTGTTATTTTATTTTGTTTATGTCGAGCTTAATAAATTTTTGTACTCATCCAAGATACAAACAAATTAAGGACACTCCTATGACGGTTCTCTGGCTTAAAACCTCAACTCAAAGAAAATCAAACTCAACCTCAACCATCTCGGCAAATTCAACAGCCAATAAATAACTCAACATTATGACCCATAACAACTGCAATATTACATCAACAGCTGAGTTCGAGCTCGGCGGCGCCTAGGTGAGCTAACAAGCAACTCGCATTAGCTTTTGTTCGGCGCCGACGGCTAGAGGTGTTGGACAATAGGTCTCGTGACTCGCGACACAGGCCGCCTACACTCCGCTCTCAAACTATAGACTTTTGGGGCTTGTATTGTCAGTAGTTCAAAAGATAGTGACTATGTGGGCCTGAAGATGCTGTCTTTAGAAAATGGATGTGAAGGGTACAGAATACAGATAAAGCTTTGAGAAGATTGGTGCATACAAACTGCTATAAATAGCTCGTGTATACGTTTCTTACAGATATCAATTATTATTAGTATCTTTAGTTCTCTAAGTAGCCTGCCGAAGAGTAATGTTTACAAGCGGTGGGTAGGAAATATAGGGGAATCCAATAGTTCATACAATTTACAATTCCAAAGAATCGTCAATATACATAGACAGGTTGAAGAAAGTTGTTTACATTGATAGGAACGAGAGTCATGGGGGCGAGACATCCGTTATAATAGCAGGACTAGTACTATTGACACAATGAAATTGGCGCACATTTCTCCGAAACGATAGTAACAATTAAGGATGATGCACCGATAACCGTCTTATGTGCGAGAAGTGAGTAATGAGGTCACAGCGTCGCAATAAAGATCTGTATCGCGATTCGCGCCTTACATCACCAGCCAAACACGCAGCTTATCTCGCGCGCCGCCCGCCCGGGGAGCAATGGACTCGCTCTAACCCCGCCCGTGACCTACCACAATATGGGTCATTGCCAGAGCATCGTAGAATTTTACGATAATCGCATCCGCGAACAACCATTGGCAAAATTTCAACTCATAGCGTCTGTAGTACGTCTGTGGCGTGGTGCGTGAGTCACGGCGCAATGAGTCCGCCGGTATGACTCCCGCCGAGCCCTGCACTTTTTTGTTCGCCGTGATCACACGCGGTTCTTATTAATAAGAAAGTAGAGTTTATAATTGAGTGATGAGTGGCGAGCGTCTGAATTAAATTTAGAATAACGGAAACAGCGCCGGCGCGTTTGATTTTCTCCTTTACATCCCCATCGGCCTTCGCATGAATGAGATGCTTGGGCGGCGCGGCGGTCAACGCCTGCCTGGCCGCGACACGCGACAGCGCGGACACTCAACAATATCTAATGGATTTATGGCTCATTAAGGCGATACGTAGCTGGCGTCATTCCGATGCTACGATTTGTTAAATAAACATATTTTCGGTTCGTCGAACCGCGCCAGAATAAACGCGAGCTAATATGGATAGTGAAAGCGGTCCCGGGTGGCGACGTGGCGAGTCTTGTGTATTGACAAATTCCCCGGCGACACGAGTACGTAACGTAACCGCGCCGGTGGTGGAAGCCGTTCAACACAAACTATCGATTGACTTTAAGTGTTCGGTTACGCTTAATAAAGGAATTTGGGGTGGCAAAGAGAGGTGTCAATTACAACTTGTTTACTTTTATGGAGGAATTTCTTGTGTTTTTTTAAACAAAACGAAATAATGTATGTTCAAATTACAGTATTCAACATGACAAGAGGATAATATTTAATTTGCAACCATAAAAAATAATATATCTTCAAAACAAAGCTATATTATAACAACAAAAAAGACTTATTCCATCTCGTACACATTTAACAGCGATGCAACTAATAAAATACGCGAGTGACTTAAAGCGCGAATGTTCCAGCGTCATTAATAAACAAAGGCCGTATTAAAGTAAACCGAGCATAGACAACGCTCGGAGCAGAGCATAAACCCAACTGCAATAGACAAAGAAACATTAACGGTTTCGGTGATGCGGCTTACAACTTGTGCGTTAAAATTATATATTTATTGTAATGGCGACGTGTCGGGATGCGTCTATGTTTATTATTACAATATTTTATAGTCAATGCTGAGTGCTTGGCAAGCGATCCTTTGCTTTCGATGATGGTTTGAAACCTAGTCTATGCGAACAATAGAGATAGCTTCTGTCTAGTCGGCTCAATGATCACTCCTGGTCAAAACCAAGTATATAGACGACATATGGACCACTATGACAGATTATGCATCATTATGCACGATGGACGCTATTCAGACATATAGACAGCCTCCGTGGCGCAGCTGGTTAGACTCTCGTGGATTCTGATACTCACGAAACAGGACTCGATCTTCGTGTGGGGTCAGGACTATGTAAGTGACTGTTGGGTGTATTTATTTATTATTTAAATATTTATTAGGGAGAAAGCGACTATGCCATCTCCAACTTAAAAGTCGCCAGCAGAATTATATGAAGACAGATTACGACAAATTCAATAAGGCATTAAACAGAAACCCGTTACAAAACGGGCATCAAAACTCCAACCATTTGCTTAGCCAACCCATCCACAATGCTAAGGTCTCTAATTATAAACTTGAGTTGGGTCAACGCGATGACCCAGTGCGGATAATTACGTGCCCCATAACGATCTGACCCCCAGCCGACCCTAGGACCGCTTACCCTACTTAAGGTTTAAAAGTTAGAGGATTCAAGGTAGTTATCGATCCGACCCATGAAATACGTGAAGATTGATAATACCATAGTCTAGGGACTATGATATGGTATGGTATGGTAGTAAGTAATACATATATTTCGTGTAGTGAAAATCACAAATATCTTCGACCCTTTAGCAAACAACCAGACCCGAGAAAAATATTTGTGGGCCTCACAAACATTTGTCTCGGTGTGGGGATCGGACCCGCGGTCTATCGTGTCACAGTCGGCGTCTAACCAACTGCGTCACGAAGGCTGTCCTCATAACAAACCTTTTTAAGCCTTGAATAATGAAGAACTAAATGAGGAAGGAATACCAAGGCAGAGAGGTATTTCGAGAGCTTACAAATGCATGAGAGACACAAATGGAAACACACCCTTAATTCTACAAAGCCCTAAGAGCTTATATTACGAGTAAGTATTCCACGTCACATGAATTAACTCTACCAATTTTTCGGATGGCGTAGTAAAATGGCGACTATGGCACTTTCAACAGTTTGTCAGATGAACAAATGATCCCAAATGAAGGTCGATAATGCGGTACAGGCTAGTCGCTGCCTGCCAACTTACTTTCTTCTCGCACACTGTTCCCACCGCTTGTACATTAAAACAGCATATTTACAGCAATACAAGCGCATCAAGACGTACTCCCGACGGCGTCGTAAACAATTCCATTTTATTCTAATGGCCAGCTAAGTGCTATCCCAATTGTAATTACTTGCCGCGAAACGGTTAGTTGTGAACTTTTGCATTAAATACACCGTTTAGTGTTCACTTCACGGTTTGCCTGTTGTTGGGTAGACAGGGAGATAGCTGTGCGTTGATAAAATGTATACAGTAGGTTGTTTCAAAAATGTATTTATTTTTTGCTTTTTCTTTAAAATGCGTTAATGAATAACTTGAATATTTTAAAACTAACCTGTGAAAATAAATGTACGCCTTGTTTTTGTTGTGGGGACATTGCGTTTAGTTTAGTAACTGTATCTTAAAAATAATTTGCTTTCACTAGATACTAATGTAGAATATTATTGTTATTTCAAACTTATGATATTATCTTCACACACTAACTTCACGAAATAACTATCATCTAAAAGCAATTGAAATAAAGTTTCCACAAATACCATCTTAAATTTTACAATAACTCTGAATGGATTAAGCATTTCCAATTACAACTATAATCGAGGCAAATGTAATGCAAAAATGTCAATGGTAATTATCATACAGTTCAATAAATATCAACCCTTGACATATTCAGACGAAATATTAAAGAAATCATAATGCGGGAGCATAATCGTTTTATGACTTTTATTTCTTTAATAACCTGTAATGAAGAGAGAGCGCAAAAAATGCCACGATTTCTACGTAATAATTAAAAAAAAAAAGAAAAATATTATTTCAATTCCACGAAAGTAAGTGGCCAACAACAATAATAAAACCTCTTTAAATACGAACTGGGACATGGCGCGTAAATAAATTTTCAAATTCAAATTTAGAACGAAACAATAAGGAAACGTGCCTTTAACCAAACAATAATCCAATTAACGAACGCACCAAAACAAATTCGTTAAAAATAATGAAGGCATTGAAACATATTCGCCGTAACGGCCAATTAAATCAACTAAAACGGACATCACGGACCTTTTAACAACATACAATTTGCAAAACGGTCCATTCGTCCCCGCCCACGCGATGGGGACACGCAAGTTTCTCACGATGGCAAATACAAACTGCCAAACGTGTTCGAATTTTGAAATCTCATTTGCGTATTTTAAATAAACTTTTTTGTTCAGTAGTTCTAAGCGCCTCATCCTGGCGCTGAACACAAAAACTTGCAACATCAAACAAAAAGTTTTTATTGAAATCAAAAAAGCACATTTAAATAAGGAAATATTCGTAAATCGAACATAACTCACAGAGCGCGATATTTATAAATTAGGCGACCTTGCGACCATGACTCACCTGAAACAAAAGAAAAAAAAACGTTAGATTATGAATATAATCGTGTAATTGGTCGATAGAGCGGCGTCAAGCGCCGGCGCACGCCTCGTATTCGACCGTAAACGTTCTAACTTCTAAACATCGGAAAGTCGTTGATATAAATCAAAATGGGCCGTGGGAAGGCAACATGGCGTCATTAAAATCGAAATTGTTTTATTTGGTTAAACTGGATTAGCGAGCGCTAATTCGATCGTGTTCGATTGTTTTGCACACGATACTACATTGTGGTTTCGAATTGGATTAAAAAGACATAATTCATTGGTTTTTGCACGCGAAACTGTGGTTTTGTTAAATCGAGATTTCGAAATGGAATATGTTTGTGTTATTTACATAATTGGTTTTCTCGCGTGTTTTTCGAAGGAGGTTTCGCCGCGAGCTGGAGGCATATCGCACATAAAATTCGTTTATGACTACTATCTTCTCCTAAAAACCTTTTTGTCAATCAAATTAATAGAAGTATTAATGTATAAAGGATCGATTTGAGGCGTTTCTAGACAAGGCTGAACTTTGCCCCAGTATTGCATCATTTAGAACCAAGCAGTGCAAATAATCTCCACTGGCTGAAGCCGTTTAACACTAATCCACCGCATGGCATTGGCAAAGGATAATAGTTAGTCTGTCTAGTATTAGTTTGATCCAGAGACCTGCAACTTAAATAGCTAGTTTCTATTGTAGGTATTGACGTTAAAAACAGTGAAATAAAATGCAAATACATTTCGGGCGTATTTCTACAATTAAGTCACTGAAGGAATTATAAAATTGTATATTTATTATTATCTATTTGATTAAAGCATGATAAAGTATGTACTGAGAAATAGAAACATAATTTCGTCAAGAAATACGAGCACATATTTACAAACTGACTTTAAGCTCCGATTGATCCATCAACTCGGGCCATCGCAGGCAAGCATTCAGGCGACATAAACAGGCACAAAAATATGCGAGCTCGTGTCGCAACTGCGGGCGCGGGCGTGGGCGCGACAGCCGGTCACTACACCTATGCGCCCACATGCACCCGAAACTGGTCACCGCTGCTTCGGATTTATGCGGGGAATCGGCGGCTTGCAATACCGGCGGGCGCGGATTGGGTAATTGTGAATTGGAGTCTTGCTTTTTTAGTGTACGAAATGTTATAGTAATGTATGTATGTCGGTTTTCTCTAAGTGGTCAAGTTGGACTGTTTTTAATGTAGTCCAAGGTGAGTGTGGTTTTTCCATTATTAAAATATTTCAGCTAGACAAAGTTTATATGCCTTTTTTCTGTAGTACTGGCATGAGAAATCTACTGCACCGGGAGGTAAGTGGAGTGCCGGCAAGCTAAAGTATTGAAAGATTAGCGACAAACGATTATTGGTTTCCACTCGAAATAATTGCGCCGACCTACTCAATTGTTTAACGATGCGCAAATGTAACTTTTGTAAAAGTTTAATGCAGTTTGGATGTTCTATTTCAGACAACAAATGCCTTTTTTATAGTCCACAGTATTTTCTCACGGCTATATCTTTCACATTATCGCTTTTTACACCGCTCAATTAAGTCATAAAAAGAAAAATAAACAATCTACGTGAACAATAAAGAAGCATTTTAATACGGTTATCACCAACGCATTACCGGTTGACGTATCGTGTAAAGTTGTAAGTAACTCATTAAAATTGATTTCAAAAGTGCGGAGACACGAGGGCGATGGCGTGGGGGGTCGGGGTTCGGGGGGCCGGGGCCTCGGACTCGTTTCATAATCCGATCGCAACGAAATGAAGTGATGTTTACACAGAACCATTACAGACAGAACATAAGAGGCACCGATTGATTTCTGTTGTTACACGTTTAGAAAGGTGGCTTTGTGGTTTATTGGGCAATTATTAAGAAGCAACCATAGTGCAGCGCCTTAAGTGCATCTTGTTATTTTTTGCCCAAATTTAACAGTAAGAAATATCTGAAACTCGCCTGGGACTCGAGTTTGTGCTTGGCGTGCCCATAGCCTCTCCTATCACATCTTGGGACGGAAATAAGCTTGGTGAACTATTGGTGCCACTAATGATTACTGTCTGCTTCTTCAGGGATACAGACCGGACCTTATGTATTTCATTTTATTTATATACGACTTATCAAACATTTTGCTAAATAGCAATAGCAATTTTGGCTAATCAATTTCAATTTAGCGTGAAAAGATCACAAATCGCTTAATAATTTGTCGGCCTTGCAAGTTGTATTATTTAATTAGCAGATTATTAAGTAAAGGTCTCCAATTAAAACCTTATTATGTATTTATTTACACTTTAGCTGCGAAGTTGTAAATTCCCTAATTTGTTACAGTCTACTCCTAATTTGTATTATCTACTCTATGTAATTAACTCGAAATTCACTTAAGATGTTAGTTCTAGTTTAACAAACATTTAGTAACTTACATATCAGCAGCTTGGCTCAGAGATTCACAACAAAAAACCATTGAACCATTGAAACATGTGCGAGATTTTATGCCATAGGCACACAAGTGTAGCATGTATAGTAAGTACCTAATAAAAAAACCTAATAAAAAAAACAACACATTTGTATATCATATTACAATATTAAAAGATCAAAGAAGAAAATTGCATTAATATCTATAGATAAAATGCTATGATATATTAAAAGAATTTCGACATCCAATCTCCTTAATAGACTTGAAACAAAAAATCCTTAATTGAATTCCTTGTCAAAACAAAACGAAATGCAATATGGTTGGGATTTTTATGCCGGCGCAGTACTAGCGTGTGTACTTAAGAACCGTTCCATTGATACCGACCGTTTCATTAACATAAATGTTCATTTCATTTATCTTCGTATGAGTATTTGAGTGTAAAGGTAGAGACACATTGGTGTCACTTTTCCTTTTTCTGTTTGTGTATTATCATTGGAGATTGTCTGGGCCAAAATCCCACCATTGCTCCTATTGTTGAGGATTACCACTGCTGGGCACCTTCTGAAAGGTTTCCACATTTGACAGCCTCCATGGCGCAGTTGGTTGGACGCCGGCTGAGAAACGAGAGGCCGCGGGTTCGATCCCCGCACGAAACAAATGTTTGTGTGAACCACAGGTATTTGTTTCGGGTCTGGGTGTTTGAGACCGAAAAGTCTCTCGTAGTTCCTGATACCCACGACACAAGACTCGATCTTAGTGTGGGGTCAGGACTATGTATGTGACTGTTGGGTGTATTTATTTATTTTATTTATTTTATAGCGACCACTCAGAAGCCGCCTGTTCCCAGCAAACTCCTGTATCCTTTATCAGATTATCAGATGATGCACACCCCAGTAGGCCCTTTGAATCAGTAAAGTGATCCTAGTGAATTGATCATTTAGCGATGTTATAAAACCTAATACGCAGACCTGGCTATTGGCCAAAATCCCAAGTCACACTTTTCAGCAACAGATATGTTTCGTCACTATTACTGAACCCTACCTATATAAACATAACACTTTAACTTATGTGAAATAACGCATCTCATTCTAGAATATTCTTTTCACGACTGAAAATCGTATTTTTTTACTTGTTTCAAATTACATCGTGTGCTTCCAGCTTTAGCACCTATCGCGGTGGTCTAGACTCTAGACTCGCAGCGCTTGATAACAATTTATGTGAGGTTACGGCGGACGCGTCGTGTGTATATTGAAGCGTTGAACCCGGGCCCGCCGCCCGCGACCTGCACGCTAACCACCAGCCATATGCCCGGCGCTCAATGAAACCCTATTCAACGCGTTTTGTTAATGAAACTGCGTTTTGCATAAACAATTATCTGTTTTAACGTTTTGTAATTATTTTTATGTGGATTTTAGATTTTAAAAGGTAATAGTAAAATTAATGGATGGTAATGTTGTTGGGTAATGTAATTTTTTTATTGCAGTTAATGAGCAAACGACTCATCTGATGGTTAACAAACAGTGCCGCTTATAAACATCTATTACATTAACTATTAATGCTCTGTCGAAGTATAAAGAGTTCGTGTAGATAACTAGAATAGTAGAAATCCATGGGCCTGTTGCTTCCAGTTCAAATATCTATCAAAGTCATTGTTACATTGATCAAGGTAATTTTATTATTCAATAGACAATTTTGACTAAACACGTTTCGATTTTAAGTTTATCAATAAATCAATCAAAGCATTTTCAAACTATTACATAACGTCTTCACGAAACAGCTTCCGGTACAATGAGATCGCGCAATAAAATTGACAAAACCATTTACGCGATAAGTAATGATCGAGTGCGGCAAATTGTCACACGTCGCGATAGTCTGACGCCGTCAGAGATTAGATAGTGTCAGCAGCTCTGACACTGACAGAGTGTGCTCATGTGACGCGCCGTGGATTCAGTGCTAACTTCATTTTTACAAATCCGCGTGTTTAAACGGATAATAATGATAAGATGTGAGTTTTATTGTCAACGGAAATGCTACTCAAGGTGATTTATTACAATAAAATTCACGTATAAGTTTTCGTATAAAGAAGCTATCAGGTAAATAATGCATACATTTACCAGTGGTGGTATGATATTCATATCCTCGCATAGCGTAATGCATAATATGTTTAAAACTCGTTACCGTCATTATGTTAGTGTAGAATAACTTAAGTCCGACATGGCGCAGTCTTTATTACATTCAGTATTTAAACAAAACAACCATCAAGTAAACTCACAGAGACAACGTAAACATTTCATAGGCAATAAACATGCAAATACCCGTTAGTCGAAATAAACACATAAACACGATGATTGTTTAAGCGTTCCTAGCGGTGATCGCTTGCGCAAGCGCTCAGCGCTCAACGCTCAGCGCTCGTCCGCGTCCGCTCGCCAGGCCAATTACCCGCCATAGCGCACTGATTGAAAGCCATGCATCATAGTTAACGTTTATTAGCCGACTCACATGCACATTACTTTAACTTGTACAACGAACTTTTGTGTGAAATAAGGTCGTGCTATACTATTATTCCGTAGAGAATCGATCAGCTTTCAAATGTGGGGTCTCGGATTTGATTCTTAGAGATTTTCGGAAATTGTGTTAAGCTGTTACTGTTTGAAAGCTTTTATGATACTTCAATGATAAAATGCTAAAGCATTCTGCCAGAATAATGATGTGGTCGAGAATAATAAGTCAATATTGTATCTCAACCGAGCAATTAGCAGGTGCAGTATAGTCACATTGTCAATATAAATAAAGAAACAAACATTACAGGTATTTTTCACCAACATCTAGAATCAAATCGAATACCAAACGGTTCAAGTCATCTCACACAACCGGACGTGCAACGCGCGCAATAAATCAACTAACATTGTTATTATCACAATACACCCCTACAAGGCAACGTGTATATGATAATATAATTGGCCGACATATACCTGTTGTTTCCAGACTGACATGCCAATTATGTGACTCGATGCCGAGTTAAAACCCTAGTATGGCATGCGGTGAGACAACGGCCCGCCCTAAAATGGCGCGCTTCTGACATAAATATTTGTTGTCATAGTAAAATGTGATTTATTGAGTATAAATTGACGCGGTTTAATGCAGGAAATCGCTCAGCTGTTGTGTCTCGTCGCGGCGGAATAATTGGTTTCAATTGTTTTGTTCAAATTAAATCGACACGATTTCGTGTTAATAAATACGTGTTAATTAAAATTTATACATTTAATGCAAAATTAAATGCAATTATATTTGAACTATGAAAATAGAGTGATATATTAAATATGTAAATTTTAAATTAAATTACAAAAATAATATCAATTGCATTAAAATATTGCGTAATTAATTATAATTATTTAAAAATAAAAATACAAAAGATAAATTAATTAAATATAGTCAGAACTACACAAATGATGCGCAGAGGTGAAGTCGATTACGCAATGATGACATTTACACATGTATTTTAAAGTGTGCATTGGTATGATTAATGGAGGCATTACAATATGAATGTACAGGTGCGCCGGAGATAAAGTTTATTCATCCCGTGATATATGTGATGTTTTTCAGTCCTTACACTCATATAAACATATTATTATTTGTTTACGATAAAAGTTGTGCACTTATTGAGTTATATCGCGGGTGAAAGGATGAAATAGAACGCCAATAACCCAGCGTTTTTTGGATTTTTCTTATTAGCGAAAGGACCAGGTGGCTCGCCTGATGATAAGCAACACGCTTGCCTATCAAAAATTATTCAGAATTATTAAGCACTATGCTTGTCATATCAAGACATTCGGTGTTATTTAATACTGAGTGTGGCCTTTACCTTTCTTCCTCCCGTCTTATTTACCTTTTCCCTTCAATTTGAGATACCGACAACCTTCTTTCAATCCAAGTATATACACCTAAACAAAGCACCAACGAAGCAGTTTGCTTATTAACCAAAAAAGTTCAACCTAACAGACATCACAGCTCGCACCACAACGATCGCTTGTCCGTCTGTTCGTGAATGACTCGTCCATTCACATGGCGATTAAAGAAGGCCCATTGAGCCCACGCAAAACGTACGCCTGACCCGTGAATGCCATCTAAAAATACCGCTAAATTCCTAGCGTCTGCGGAATTGAATGGCCACTGTCCGTGCTCAATGGTGGACAATGGGTTGTTCAATGGATAACTCTATGTTAGCGAGAGAAGGTGTGTTTTGTTTGTAGGTATAGTTTGGTTAGGTGTGTTGTGGAGAATTATAATTTATACCACTTTTTATTTTATAATGGCTTGGAATGAACTGCACCTGATGGCGAGGGTAAAATGATCATATAGATTATAGACATATTATGAAATATCGATCGCCGATAATATCTTGCCACTCGGCACAATATCGCCTCATTGGTCTAGTGGGGCGCGTGTGGAATATGAACTATGAGATGCTTGGTTCATCACCAGGGTTAAGAAATTCACTTTGTGTGTGCCCAAAACTGGAAATTGTGAACAAGATGGCGATACGCCCGTCCACATATTGAGATGAAAATAAGTTTGATGTGGATGACACTAGTGCCTTTTCTAGCGACCCCTAAGCGAATGTGGGCATAAATAAATAAATACACCTAACAGTCGCATACATAGTCCTAACCCCACACTAAGATCGAGTCTTGTGTCGTGGGTATCAGAGGCTACGAGAGACTTTTCGGTCTCACAAACACCCCGACCCGAAACAAATAACTGTGGATCACACAAATATTTGTGTCAGTGCGGGGATCGAACCCTCAGCCTCTCGTTTCAATGTATAAAAAATATACATAAAAAAATATTAATTATACACAAAACCAACCTGCGTACAACGTACAATGAACCCATAAAAAGTGATGGCTTAAATCATGCAACACCAACAAGCAGAGCACGGCGGGTCATGGGAAGCTCGCAGTACGCGGAACTCAGCGAACAATGCTTGAGGAATGCCATGGCGGTGGAACTAGCTGCCTAGCACGTTAGCAGCGTATTACACTGCAATTCTTTTTGTATCTACCCATATACGTCCCACTGCAGGGCACAGGCCTACTTCACAATCGAGGGTACGATTGAGAGTGGTTAGGCCATATATCGCAAACATTTGGTACAAAGCCTTTGATTTCACTCGAACCCACTGCGCCACATGCACTTAAGATAATAAAAATCTGTCAAGAGACTATAAACTTCGCTTAATAAAACTAAAATACATACATACATAAACTCACGCCTTTTTCCCAGAAGAGGTAGGCAGAGGTGCTACCAGTACACCCACGTTTCGCCTTGTATGTTCCGTCCCATTATGTGATAGGGGGCAAGCCTATTGCCATATCAGATACAAATTCCTGTCTCCGGGCTGAGAATGAATAGAAAAATCCAATATAACTTTGCCAGACCCGGGATTCGAACCCGAGACCTCAGCTTTACCGTACCGTAGTACAACTACGTCAAGGCAGTCAAAACTTAAATAAGCACGGACTAAACCCGGCCAGCAATCAAAATAAAGTCATAAAGTGCGTTAAGATTGCCAACATTCCCAGCGGACGGCGCTATGCCGCTCACCACATTATAGAGCAGTGATTATTACTCCTCAGGGACATGCGAACGTACACAAGGGCGGATCCAGCTTTCATGTCACAGGGGGCCATATAGTTCTAGATAGTTCTAGTCAGTCCTCTGAACGTACTCGGATTAGATTACAATTATACATTTAAAAGTTACCAAACCTGTGATTAGTGAATATGTTTGAGTGAAAATCAACGATATATTTTTAAAAAATCTGCCAACCTGGAGTCATCCAAGGGGGGGGGGGCATGACCCCCATGACCTCGCCCCTGGATCCGCCCTTGAACGTACATTTAACATTAATTATATTTGCTTGGACTAATGTAGGGATAAATTACTAAAGAGTAAACATAAATGGCAGTTTTATAACCTATTTTAGTTGTCGAATGTTTTGTTTTCTTCGCTCATATAAATTCAAAAGTCGTTTCAAAAGGACAAAACATTCGATAACTAAAACAGATTTTAAATCTGTCTATGAATAAGGTCGAAATTGTGTATCAACTTTAAAAAATACTTTATGATATTAGTTAATAATTACCGCTTGCTGAGTAAGGGTCTCCCCTACAATTTAGATTTTAATTGATAGGGCTACTATGAATTTGTCGAGTGCGACTTATTTCCCCTCGGGGACGCGTAAATAACTATTGTAGATTTAATATTTTATGTTATACTTTCACTGGTGTGGAGTTAAATTACTAAACTTAGATTAAGATAGCACAATGGCCCCTTTGTCCTCAATTTAATTGCGTGGAGAGAGATAAATTGTCGCTAGTTGATAGTCTATCTGGGGTATTAAGTGTAGTCACTTTCTCAGGTCTAAATAATAATAATAATAGTGTAAAACTAAGTTTACCACGCTAATCGAATTATGATATTTACCTATACAATTCCTTGGTGATGTTCATTTACACTATTACACAACCATTTTATTTTTTTGTATTGTATCGGCCCATATACGTCCCACTGCAGGGCACGGGCCTCCTCTACAATGTAGAGCACGGTTGAGAGTGGTTAGGCCATATAGTCCACCACGCTAGTCTAATGCGGGTTGGCGGACTTCACATAAGTTTACCATAAAAAAAAATTCTTGCAAATCGCTGCGCTATGCAGGTTTCCTCACGATGTTTTCCTTACCCGTAATAGTGCGTGGTATTATAATCAATACACATAACTCCGAAAAGTCAGAGTTGTGCCCTGCATCTCGTAGTTTGAAATACAACATAAACTCACGCCTCCATCCCAGAAGGGGCAGGCAGAGGCGCCACTAGGACACCCACATTTCGCCTTGTATGTTCCGTCTCATGATGTGATAGGGGGTGAGCCTTATCGCCATATCGGGCACAAATTCCTAACTCCGGGCTGATAATGAATAGAAAAACCCAATACCACTTTGCCCGACCCGGGATTCGAACCCGAGACCTCAGCTTTGTAGTCGTACTGTAATACAACTACGCCACCGAGGCAGTCGAAATACAAATGTATAAGTATAAGCAACCTCGGCCACTTTTGGCATGTGATTTTGTTCCCATAACTGTATCTACTATATATTTGATCGAAGCAAGAGAAGCAAAATTGTTTAACTGACACAAGTTAAGTAGAGCCAATAAAATTCACAACATACGAAATCGTACATGTGTTGTGATAGATGTGATTTTGGTGACAGAAGCTAGAAAAAGGACAGAAAGGATTATTGTAACACATCTGGTAACCAATCAAGCCTTTAAGCGCCTCTCTATAAATAGCCGAGAACCAGGTCACTGGAGGTGTTCCACGAGACCAGGCTGTCACATCGGCTCAGCGTCCACCAGGTGTCAAGGCCAGTGCGATCGTGGACGCTCGTCACGCGCTGTGGCTTCGGCCAAACGTCACCCGGTCAAACGACCTTGCCTATTTATAGAATTCAATTGGAGGATTGGGTGAAGATTCGGTTTGCGAATTTGAGTGCAAGGTACACCTCTGAGTTTTGAAGTTTTGGTGTTGATTGTTAATTATCTCAGCTTGTCTAAGTGACGATAGCATCATAAGGAAAGTGCTTCATGTGTGTTCTCCGCAAGTTTTCAAAATTATGTTTTAACATTATAATCTTTAATGACACGAAATCCACTGCTGAACATAGCCTTTCCCGAGGATCTACACAGTAAAGTATGCTTGGTAACCGTGAAATTAAAACTTTTAAAATCCGTAAAACAATATCTCCATACCATTGATAGTAACGCTAGATTTCTTGGAATTTGATATTAGTTTCAGACAAGCACTTAAAATACATATCGTAGTGTATAAGCTTCAACTCCTTATAAGCGCATCGGCTTCAATTACTGAGCTATATCACCACAAACTTTTGTTTTTTCGGGAGCTGCGTTTGGCATTTGTCACGCGCGGTCTCGCATCAATGGTTTTCGCGGTTCCCGGTACTCGCGGTGCCGGTTCACTGACACTCCGAAGGCTGTCTCGATAAATGTGCGCGCAATATTAATGTACGGATATCGACACAAAGCGTTCGCACACCAAATATTACTGGCCAACTAGATTTAAGTGTAGAACATTCGAGAACATCGTTCGTTTGAAACAATAGAACACTGGTAGATAAGATTTATTGCGTCTTAAAAGTATTGATTGACTTAAGTGTGAATTGATAAGCGAAATGGTGGAAGCGAAAACGCACCTCAATTGAATGATATAATAAAAATTTTAGGTATTGTAGATGTTAATGTTCATCGGTGATTCATCAACAAGGTTAAGGAGACAGAACAGAGGGGACATATGAGGTCGCTGGAAGCAAATCTTTTACAGGTCGCTGTGGAGATCTTTAGGGGAGGTCTATGATCAGCAGTGTACTTACTGTGGCTATAAATGATGATATGAAACAATTTACCGTTCTTAAACTAAAAAAGAGTTATGTAAGAAATATGTTAAATATTTGCATCAGACAAAGAAACAACAGAATAATTTGTGCGAATCGCTGGAATTCTTTCAAGAGCGCGTCCGCTCCCATGCTTCGGTAATGTCAATCGCCGGTGACAGCTCATGTCAGCTGTCAACGATGGCATATCTTAATGTCAAACGGGCATTATGGCCGGCTCGGCACTCTTCATTACATTGGCATGTCGGCGTGAATTTATTATCAAGTGTTTTTATATCGATTACGTTGGGTATTGAGTGTTTTGAAATATGCTTCGCTTATCGATTTGTTGGTACCTTTATAAGTGTTTTATCTATAAGTTATGACACATATACCTGTATAGGTAAACCGTGTTAGGTTTTCGCAACATCATCTCGATTATTGTGTCATGACTCCATTTCACGAACACTCAATATCAAATCCATAACCTTCATCTAAAAACTTCTCAAGTTATTGCGCCAAAAAGTCGTCAGTTTTTCTTTACGTTTCCGGCATATTTGACGTTGTATTCAGAGATGCAACAAGTGCTTCCACATTTCTCCTACTAAATAAAGAAAAACTAACAAGTCATTGCCTAAAGTATCAACACACCAAAGTTTGTCGACTCGGATATTGAACCCGGAACTTTGCGGTTCACAATAGACGTGATGACTTAAATGTGTTGTGCTTCTGCCTCGAAAAGACAATACACAATGTTTGGACTAACCAGTACAACAAACAACAGTTTCTATATAGGCTTTATAAACTATAGATTAATGGGTCGGCTGAACAGAGATTTTACCAATTTCTTACAAAAGCCGATGTGAAAACATTGATGCTGAGCTTTTGTTACAAAATATTTCTACCATTCTCAAAGATCCTACGATTTTGCAGTTGAAGGTGTTAATGGGTGGCAGGTATCACTTGCCAGTAGAATAACAGACAAATTGCTGCAAATAACTACTTCTAAAAATGTACGTGAAACATTTGTCATTAGGCCAGCGTGTTAGACCAAAACCTAACCTCTGAATTGTGGAGGGAATCTGTGCTCTATTGCACTCTGTGCTCTGTGCAGTTGTTTACAATCTAGATACATAAACTCACGCCTTTTTCCATGAAAGGGTAGGCAGAGATGCCACCAATCCACCCACATTTCGCTTTGTATGTTCCGTCTCACAATATAATAGGGGGCGAGCCTATCGCCATATCGGCCACAAGTTTCTGACTCCAGGCTGATAATGAATAGAAAAATCAAACAACATTTTGCCCGACCCGGGTTTCGAACCCGAGACCTCAGCTTTGTATTCGTACCGTAGTACAACTACGCCACCGAGGCAGTATACAATGTAATATAAACAATATAAGTACCTACAGTACGCAAGGCAATCAACACGATCCAGCAACAATGTACTGGCTATTAGAAACGTTCTAATAGTGATACTCGGTGCTTTCAATACTTTTTTACTGTTGTAAGAGGTAGTTAATCGATCACAGCCGATGGCCGACCGGGAACATAAATATTGTATGAGACAGAGGCGCCAGCGTCCTTGTGGTCCAAGCGATAACATTAAGCGACTAATAACAACATATCATAACACCCAACAGTCACATACGTAGTCCTGACCCCACACTAAGATCGGGTCTTGTGTTGTGGGTATCAGGAACTACAAGAGACTTTTCAGTCTCACAAACACCCAGACCGGTAACAAATACTTGTGGATCACCCTATTTATCTATCACTTGTCAAATAAACTAAGCCATGGAGCCTGTCAGGACTCAGGATGATGCAATAATTAACATAATTAGACTATGAATAATCAGATCACCTTATTTATTCACCTGTTTATAAGTGAACCCATCTAGATCAAACAACAGACAAAATATATAAGAACTATCTGATTCACTTAAACTAATAATTACTAAACTATGCTGGGGTTGTCCCAGTTTCGATGTAATTAAAATTCCGAAAAACCTATGACGAACACTAAACATAAATTTTGGTCTTAATTGAGTCGGTAAGAGGAAAATAATTGATATACTCATTTAGGTTTTTCCTGATAAGAGGTACAGTTCAATATTAAGAAATGCGTAATAGTTTACGAGTATTTACTAATGCAATCATGACAATTTTAAAGTATCTACGCGTCTATCTACAGTAATTTTGCACGTCCAAAAGTTGGATAGAGCCTTTCTCTGCATTAAAATGAGCTAGGTTTTGTTTCCGCCTAATAGGTTTCATTAGCTCACAAGTTTGGTAAGATGTACGGTCAGTTTACAGTCGACTCATTTAGACATTCTGATAGCTCATTATGCTTGCTATCGAAGTTATAACTTTAACAATACCGCCATATACCTCTCGCTTAGTTTAACCAAGAAAATAACACTAAACTTTTCATTACAACATAAATCAAATTTCACTCGATTCCGCCTCATCGGAATTCCAAATATGAATTTATTGGAACAACAAAACCATCGTAAAATAAACGCAGAAATCTCGTAACACGCACTAACTCCTTAATCCAATGTTACGAATACCGTTTGCATATCTGTTTGTTTGTTGCACAATAACGTCATAACTACTCAACCGATTGGGATGAAATTTGGAAGACAAGCACTTAGTATTTTAAGTAGATTTTGAAATATATGACATTGGAGAAAAATTTGGACTTTTAAAAGGCTTTATTAGTTCAGCAGCGTAAATGAGCCGTAAACAAAGATGTGATCTTTCGTTTCTTTTATGAGTAACCTGGTCCTAGATTTTGAGTCCGATTTGACAGAGTCAAACTCTACATCTTGGGATGAAAATAAAATCTCCGAAGCGTGTGGTGCTTTTACCTACCCTTCCGAAGACGTATGGAAATATTGTAAATAATAAAAGGTGTGTCGAGAGGAGTCGCGTGCAACACAGTGGCGTACAAGCGTCAGCACACGGACGCACGCGCATGCATCTCGATCACTCCTCGTGTGTCATTAAGATGTTTACGCGGCGCACACTCAGCCATCGAGAGAAAGGGCTTTGTTTGACTTATCGACAATAAACCATTTGGGCCAGCGCTTTGGGCCAGGGTATGGTCTAAAGACTATGCAGAAATTGAGCCTTTGTTTTCGATAATTATACTAATGTTTGACATCTACTGTGGAATTCGGTTTAGGTCTAGGCAATGCTTTCTGGAATTATCATCAGAATGTATATCTTACATACATTTAATCAACAATTCCCTTAATTCTTATAAGAGAACTGAGAAATTTATCGAGACAACTGTTTTCCAACAGCGTTTAGTATTGAAGTCAATCAGTTGATTAAATACACAACTTTTGTATCTAACATTCGTATATGTTTTAACAGCATTTGATCGATACCAAAAGGAGGAAAAAAGGGAGTTAAAAACCAAAATCTGTACGTCCAACAAAGTAACATATTTGTGTACCTCAAACATTGTATACATACAAAGAATTAAAGAAAAAAAACATCCAGCGTTGTCATTACCGAACCGGTACTTATCGGGGTCGTGTGAATTTAAAAACGTTCCAGATATTAGCACACTTCACGCCGTGTTATTAAGGGGACTCGCAGTGTTTCTCTTTCACGTGTTCTTTTCTTTATTTATTGAAGGGCGAAGTGGCTTTTCGTAAAAATGTAATCTTGAGATGTAAATATTAATTTGCGGTCTCGCGGCCTTGTTGAGACGAATGTGTGATATGCAATGTGTAAATTGCATATGTAATTATTTCAAAATTGATGTCACTTTTTGTTGTAATTATGTCCAGTGTACATATGTAATTTCTTTCAAATTATTAGCTCGTGGTTAGTAGAACACATTTCATTGATAGCGCTAACGATGTGTGGCTTTATCCAGTATTCCGGATTTAAAAAATCGAATTGAATAACTCAGTGTAGGATTTTGATATGCTTGTTTGTTCATATATTAGTTGGTTATTTGATTGACTTGGTTATTAAACCAACAGCCCAAACAACATTGGAATAACTTCTGCCAAAGCATTTCACCACGTTACACTTTCAAATTAAATTCTTAATTTTTTTTCACGAAACAGCCATTTTCGCGCCGTACGCTCAAACCCATAACTCCTACGCACATAAATTAATCACGGGCCATTTAAACGTCAAACAATATAGGATCCGAACCCGGGCCCTCGCGATAAATCTGCTCTGCGTCCGTGTGTTTATTTTGCAAACCACTTAAACGGTCTGTCGGCTGTGGCTCCGTTGGTTTTTAAAGGAAAATACTTTCGTGCAATAACTGGTGTCACATCTCCAAACATTGTTTTAGGTTTTCATCAGTTTAACTTGTTTGCTTGTTCGTGGGTTGCCTATAAAATGTTGGTGTATAATTAACATCCAATTTGAGTGGTTTTTGTTTTTCTTGGATATCGTTAGATATTGCTAATACAGTTATCTCTTGTATTCTTCAGAAATCACATCGGCATTAATGCATGACAATCATATATACTTATTTATTTCAATGAATGACGAGACGGGCCTGCCATTCGCCTGATGGTAAGCGATACGACCGCTCATGGACAGTAGCAAAACCAAACAACACCATGAATTACAAAGCAATGTGGCATTGCACTGCGCTCGCCATCCAGAGGTATAAGATGTTAAGTCTCAATATATCCTGTAGTTACTCTGGCTAACATGTCCTTCAAACCTGAACACAACAGTGCATTTAATAGACATTGTGGTGGTGGTACCTACCCAGGCGGCCTTTCACATATGGGAAACCTAACAGCAGTAACATGTATTCAGATATTTTGCCAATCCATCAATAATTGTACAACTAACAACGCCATCTGTTAATCGAAACCAGAATTATATTTCCCATAAAAACCTTGACAGCCTGATTGTCAGATGACACCTTACACCTAAATTGTCATGTGACGTGTCACATAATCAATCCGAATAAATGCGGCGTTCATACATACATAGTACATACACATAGCGTGAAGATTTGCATTAGGCTCGCACTTTTTGCGTCTAAGTGTCCGGAACGGTCGTGAACCCACCGGGGTCAACGCACCCTCGCGGAAACAACATTTTAGAGCGGAAAAAAAAACTGAAACCATACACCAGGCCAGCGTCGGCGTTCTGATACTCACGCGCCGTGAAATACGCCCGAAATCCAAACGGTTGTTTGACACACGTGCACATCTCTGGCGGGGGGTGAGGAGAGTGTAAGGGGTGAGGGAGGGGGTGCAGTGATTATGCGTATCGCGAATGCGTTTTTGAAATTTGGGCATGAACGCACTCGAGATGCGGGTGGGCTGCGACTATCTGATGGGGCGGGATGGCTTTGTGACTGTTCGCGGGGCCTTGATGTTGCGATGCAATTTCACGCGATTACGCATCTCGATTAGAATTGAGACGATGTATTCGGAAATCAAAGGATCTCATTCATGAAAGACGTCACAAAGGTTTCGCCAAAAATGTAGAATTAAGAAGATTATTTGATAACGGTTTAGTGCAGAGAGTGCCGGCAGTGGCATCTAGTTGTATTATCAACTGACAACACGCGCATCTCTTGCCACTGACGGCTCCTTATTTGGTAATAATACACATGTCAACACAATTCGTATGTGCATTATGCGCAAGTGCGGCTCGCGGTTTACATCACATGAATCGGCGGCGGCGCGGGGACTGCGCGCTGCGCAGGCGGGCACAAGTTCATTGTCGTTGCGCATGCACGCGATGCCGCGATAAGCCGATTTGGGATGCGCTCTGACGAAAAACGTACGTGATTGTACACAACAATACGAATATTACCAAAACGATAGCGTGCGTTGCCTAAGAATGTGTATAATCGACTTGCAACACCCCAAATGTAACGTTGTGTTGTCAATAGCGTGCCTGCGCCGTTGTCAAAATACTTGTGCGAAGTGGGGCACGTAGGCCGTCAGATTTGGATGTGAGAACGCTGATCATGTTTATGTGTTATTGCATGCAACTTTGTAACAGCATTTATCTCACAGATCTATCAAGTATGCGGCCTGAATACATTCTATTTGTGAACTTAAAGCTCGTTTTTACTAACAATAGAAATAGCCTAAATACAGTATCCTATTACTCTAAAATAATGTAAATTCTTGTAAGAAAACTTTGCTTCTAGTGTAGGCGCTGTGGGTTCTAGAAGATTCCGCCTAATTTCCAGTACAGTACCCACGTAGCTTGCTGTGGGCCGAGATTATGCGTGTAACTACTTAATGCACAAAAGCAATAAGTGTTAACGTTTCTATAGTAAACAACCTAAATTTGCTACAATTCACAAAACCTACCTATAATTACCGTCACAGTTAATTTTAACAAATTACTCAGTCCAAGATCAACACGCCGCGCCGTTCCACCGGCATGACTGCGCAAACAAACAAACCTCACGAGCGCATTCCGCAATCTCACAACAGGATTTGTAAACAGGAAAACAACATATAGTACGCATATAAATAAACCCGCGTGTAGACCAAGTAGGGAACTGACTACAATTCAATGAAATGACTACAATTACAATTTGCAGCGAACCCTCGCGACGTGAGCGTAACACTAATTAGTACGTATGCATTTCTATAAGACGTAGCTACTACACACATACATTCATAAACTCACGCCTTTTGCCCAGAAGAGGTAGGCAGAGGTGCAACCAGGACACCAATGTTTCGCCTTGCATTTTCGTCCCACAATGTGATAGGGAGCGAGCCTATGGCCATATCGTGCACAAATTAATAACTCCGAGCTAATAATGAATATAAAAATCCAATATCACATCGGAACTCGAACCCGAGACCTCAGATTCGCAAACATACCTTAATACAACTGCGCCACCGAGGCAGTCCACGTAGCTACTAGTATTTACAAAAGGAATTTCATTATCTCCTAGTCATCATTTCGACGTAACTAAAAACTAAGTGTAGACAAGGGCATCATTCGCTTAATGAGCTGTTAGGTGAATAATCCAGTTTGTGAATGGAGTCATAATTTACCGTTACTCCACAGTTGACTACAACTCCAAATTATTCAATCGGCCATCTGCCTGATTTTAAACATTTTAGGAAATTATAAATCTTAACAAAATTATATTTGAGGATTTGAGAAAAATATGCTAAGTATGGTAGTTTATCTTGAACATTCACACACGATCTCAAGTTTTACAATCGGTGCATCCTGCCATTAAGCCAATCAACAGACAAGTTTACATCGTGTTTATTTCGCTGGCATTTCGAAACAAATGTATTATTATTCCGATTATATTTAAATACATTCGGAAAATACACAAATTGGTCGACCAAATAAAATATTACAGCGATGAGCTCATAAATTTTAGTGAATAGGTATTCATGAATGAAATTTCAAACACTCAAGTATAGTATCAGCCCATATACGTCCCACTGCAGGGCACCGGCCTCCTTCACAATCGAGAGCACTATTGAGAGGAGATAGGCCATATAGTCCACCACGCTGGCCTAGTGCGGGTTGGCGGACTTTACATACCATAGATATTCTTGCAAATCGCTACGGTATGCAGGTTTCCTCACGATGTTTTCCTTCACCGTTATATTACGTGGTGATTGACTATCAATACACACATGACTCCGAAAAGTCAGAGTTGTGCCCTGGGATATGAACCCGCGACCACCGTGAACATGTTGGCAACCGCGTCTGGTCCTTTTACCAACAGGCCAGCACGCACTTACTGTCAAACACTCAAATTCAATAATTTTTACGTAATTACGTTTTGTGTTTAATTTAATCAATAGCCTAATTCCATTGCGGAAAACAACAATATTAAATTAAAACAAATAAAAAAAAATGTATTTCGATATTTGAATTCCGTTTAAATCACGAACTATAAAGCCGAGATATAAACAAAGTTACAACTTTCTCGCGTTGTGAAGTGTTCAAGAGCTAATCTGCGCTGCGCCGCGCTGAGGTGCGGTGCAGCGAGGTGCAGCGCAGTAACCCCAGCCGATCAAGAGCGCATAGCTCGCCGCTCATAAACATTTTATAGCGCCGACAATGGACGCTGGCGTTTTATACCGGCTCATTAACCGAGAGCGGACGTCGTATTGTTAGTGCGCGTTGCACACCAATCCTCTCGTTTAGATATAAATTGCGCTATTTATTTTGACTGCAATTTTTTTGCAGTTTAGAACATTTTAAATATAATTGGCGTATTTATTGGAGGACATCTGGTAATAACTAAGTGAACAGTAGTATTGTTATCTGCAAGCTTCTCAAGATGTAAGCCTCATATCATTGTTCGTTTCACAGGTCACACAATATGACCTAAGATTTTATTATGTACCACGTCACGTGTGTATTCTATGTTGACCTACTGCTCGCTTTAATAATACCTTGACAAAAATTTCCACACACACGGCTCAACAATTATTTAAACCCTCAAATAAACAAACCTTTTATTATCTCGGCGTCTATCAAGCGAATGTCTCGCCCAAATAGCTTCCCAAAATGCCATAACATTTGGAACTTAAGAATGGATCGTCGTTTGTTTAGCTTCCACGTGGTGTTCTTAATTAAGTTAAGGATAACACACGCAGTTTAGTGGGACATCAATCACCAAGTCGGTTTATTATAATGGATTTTATTTAAGTTTGTAATGAGCGGTTCTGGTTTTTGTGTTTGAATGAGAAAATTTCTTCGAAAGATATATTTTTAAGTCTTGACAACCAACAGATAATATAATTATGTTTTCCTCCCAATAAGATGTAATATTACCAATTGCAGTATATTTTAGTGCATTTTTTTTTACCTATACCAATTTTGATATCAAAATACTGTTACATAATCAAGAAGATATTACGAGCAAAACCTGAGATTACTTCACTCACAACAGTGTTGCTACTTTATATATTACTGTACAATTATAGTACATATTTAGTATGAAATAAAACTATTTCTAGCATCCTTTAAAACGATGCCGACACTAATCACAGAGCGGCCGCGATACACACCAACGGTATTTGGATTATTTCATAACTACAACATTGTAGTAAAAATTGCCGATTGCGTTCAACCGCCGGAGAAATTTAATGTCATCATAAATTTTACGATAGTTTTTATTATTGGAATTTTCGCTTTACGGCGCCGAATGGCGGCCACAGACCGAATATTTATCAAACCACTTCGGCAACCGTTAATACTATTTATTAAATCGACAGCAAAAAAGCAGTCGAGAGAAAAACGAGCGGGACCCATATTCCACCCACGTCAAGGTAAATTATTACCCGAGGTAAATGGGTTACGTATTATGTACGACAAAAAACGTTATCAATTCGAGAAAATTGAGTATAAATCGGCCTCCCGCTGGGTTACACATTCACGGACAACAAGTATTAAAAAAATGGTTCCAGTCGCTGCTGGCGGGGAATTTTAAAAAATGGTACGGTAGCTGAGCGGCCAAGTTCGGATGAATTTATTATACAAATATTTCATAATAAAAATTTGCATGTGAGTGAAACAAGATTGCGCTCGATTCGTGTTGAAGCATTAGAGACATAAGTGGTCTCACGTGAGCCACTTTCACATGCCGGACGACATCGGCGAACATAAAGTACGCATGACCTGGTCACACGCCAAGCTGACATTAAGGCATATCGAGAGCATCTTTTGTGAACCTCCGAAAACATCAAGCGACTAGTTTGATACACGTGTACATCTTCCCGGTTTAGATGTTATGATAAAGGCTTTCGGCAAATCGCCGCATAAAGAAAGCAAGTTGGCGCGGCGGTGTAAAGGGGTTTTTGAAGTATGACGCATTGCTTGCAAGTTATGTTTCTTTTTACCTAAAACAACTTCATTTATTTATAAAAAAAAATATCTCCCGTTACTAACAGTAATTTTTAAACCATTTCTTTACATATTTTAACGCGATGGTGTTACAAGACCATTAAAAAGCGCTTATGAATAAAACGCTCCATGTACTAATATATTATTTTTACAGAAACAAAACATTTCCAAACACATTTCATCTACTACAACACAGATGTGAATCGAAGCACCTTCATTTACAAACAGTACATTTTTAGAGTAAACTTGGCCGTCCCTCTGCCGGGTGGCTCCTCATCTCAATATTCATAGACACGCGTCTCGCTCCAGAGCATGGGAACTGTAATGCAGCGTATGTCGTCCGAGGCGTGAATGGAGAAAGTCACACGCACGCTGGACATTTAAATATCTTGTATTATCAACGCATTGACGTAAGTTATAATCGCGGAAGGCTGTGAAAGAAATGAAGGGGGCAACTGCTATAATAAAATGTGTTAAAGGATAGTTCAATTTCAAAAGATTGGGATTTGGTGAGCTTTGGTAACTTATGTTGAAATAATTTTGGGTGAATAGTCTAAGTTGCTGATTCCACTTGTTGATCGAAAAAAAAGAAAACAATAAAGAAACTAAAAACTTAAATGTACGAAATCTATAATTATTGTGAATAGCTAGTATTACAAAGTTCTGCGTGTTTCAAATACATACCATCATTTTACTTTAGCCATAGAAAAATAATCAAAAGTTTTTTTTAATAGACACTCAACCGTGACTTTTCTTTCCTTGCACTTGGCGACCTTTACGAGGTCATCGGTCTATTAAGTTAGGGGTCACTTAACCACCTTTCCGGTGCGTGCCCGTCGTTCCAGAACAGTCCCGCATTCCTATCTAGATGCACATATACCGACGAAAATGAACGCTCCAAAGAATCTTCTAAGACCTAGTGCCTGTGGCCGCCAGACTTTCGTCATTTTATAAAAGCTGAAAGTTTGTCTGCGCATGCCTCTGACATAGGCTTTTCACGATCAGCTATTATGAAGTTCAGATCGGGGTGGCTTTGGTTATCAGCTTTAATGTGTCTGGCAAGATGAAATAACCATGAAAAGTGTCCGGCTGGCAAAACAGGGTAAATTGCACAACAAACGTCACCTCATAAATACCTCCTCTCCAAGGTGTATGTCCAATGCCACCTTACTCGCAATAAATTCATTCACAGTACTATTATGCTTTAAAAAACACAATAAGGAGGTAAAAATATCAAGGCAGCGTTATTTATTAGCTGCCTCCTACCGGTGCGTTTCCTTCAGGAATAATATTATCATACGGAGTGTTCGGTGCGTCGGCTCATGACAAATGTCAGTTCAAGCGTGTCCCGCTCTGTATCACTGGATTGAGATACGAAGTGAGGCGATGGATAAGTTAAAAGAGGCGGCGGTAGCGAGCGAGGTATAATTTGATTTAAAAACTATTCGACTATTACTCCATAATTGGATATTAATATACTCGTATATTGTATCTTAGACATTCCGTTTCATTAATTTAATATGAGATTGATGATAATTTAAGAATTGAGATGCAATAGCATGAACATATTTTACGTCATACAATTTTTCATTTAGGTTTAGAACTTTTGATTAAATCCAATAATACATGTTAGTTCAAAATCACTGTAAGTCTATCCCAGGAGATATTTATATCTATTTTTTAATCGTATATATTATGAAAAATCTATCTCGCTGACCGCTCGTGCCCTGGCCACGCGCACCCGCTGATGTATGCGCGTGCGCAGCTGTCGGGCCAACCCCCTCTTTTTGTGGCCACCACGTAGGTGGGAACCTTTTTATTATGTTACCGCGTGTAATAGTCCTTGGGCGCAGATAACGCCGGGCCGCGCCGAAACACTCCTATTGTTTTATTTTTAGGGTTCTTTTGAGTAAATATAATTATAGAAAAAGCCTAATCTTTATTTGAATGTTGTCTGAGACACATGCGAATAAGAACTTATGTATATCATAGAACATAAAGAAATAACATCCATTGCCTTGGCTATTTTGAATGATCTTAAAATACTGCATGTTCTATTCACAAAATCGTTTTATTCTTCACGTAAGGAGCTATACAATACTGAATAATGCAAAAGGTAAAACATGAAAAAAATCCATTACCATTATTACTCTCATGTAATAGAACCTCGATATAATAATAGAGAGCGAAATTTTCTAAAGAATCATATCTCAAGTGGTCGAATAAAAGTCACTAACAATAAGATTCTTTCCACAAAACGGCGGGGCGCAGTGGCGCGCGATTCCACATCCGAAGTTATTAGGAGCTCGCAATAAAAGTACGAGAATATAACTAGACCGCCCGATGTGGCTTATTTTCTTCGCAACAATGCAGTAGAAAGCAATAAGAATTATTACACAGGGCCATTATACAATCATGCTTCGATATTATAGTTATGAGGAGCGTAGGCATGTCTATGGTATATTTCGCGCACATCGGTAAATGGGTAGAGGTATAAGTTTATGGCCGGGCCTAGACTAGTGTCATCGAGGAAAGTATGTATGCCAATGGTGTTACAAGGATACCAAAAACTGGGTGAAATGGAAAAGACTGAGCCGGGAGACTGGGATGACGGAAGAAAGGTTTGGTGTTAAATTCAACAGTTCCATAAATCTGATAGTTCCTAGACAGTACCTACGTGTTTAAAGATTATTAAAACAACTATCTCAAATGGTTTCATATCGGCCTTCTATTATTTACTACACAGGGCAAATGTATTAGCGTTGAAACTATGTGTGTGATTTCTACTTATCGTCAATCAATTCAACAGAACCCTTCCCTCACTCAATACTTACTCGACCCAAATTTCTTTTATTTCTCTTCCCCGGTTGTAATTTAAAAATCAAGCGTGGTTTTTTGTCCGTCTGTCTGTCGCAATTAGCACAACGGCGGGGGATGCGCGGAAGAGCGGACACTCGGCCAGTACTAAATCATTTGCTACAATTTAAAAGTATTTTAACGGCAATTATTTGAACCGGTTGTTTCCGTGGGAACAGGATGAAAAACTGTTCGGCAACTTTGTTGTGCTTTTGTGCCATTAATTGTGAGTTGTTATTTGAAAAAAAAAAGAATGTATGCAATGAATTATAGTCCCGGTTTATTCTTATGTGTATTATTTTAAAGATGTTATTAACTTAATGCAATTCAGTTTTATAAATCAATCCTTTAATAAGTTTTTGTGCTTAAAAAGTACGGAAGCAAAGTTTCACTTGCTTTTGGGAAAAAATACTTGGATCTATAAATGTATCAGTAACTTACGAAATGATGCCTTGAAGAGACGTATTATGAAAACTCACCTGAAACAGAAAAAAAAATGTGCATAAATAATTTTTGAATGACTACAGTTACATCAAAATGTAATTAAAACCGATGACCCAATGTGCTTTTTAAGGCAAAGCAATTCATTTTTCATTAACCATAGTTGAATTCACCCCTGGATTCGAACTCACGTCACAATAGCACATTTTCACCACGAACCACCTTGCCACAACATAACAACTCAGTAATATAGTAATATTATTATTTTACATTATTAACAAGAAATATCTAGTCTTCTAAAATGCAAATACATATCCTGGTGCACAAGAAATGCAGACATATAATATCCAACATTACCTCTTTACGGATTAAAACGAAAGATATGAGTGATAATGACAATTTATATTCCTGCATACACAATGGTGATAAAACATAGCAGGTATACTAAACCATACATACAATTTTCCATGTTTAATACGCATAACGAGAATTTCTTAAATAAAACGTACATTTAAAAGCGCAGACATGAAGCTATGACAAGTTCGCGAAATCGCTACAGTGTTGCGTACAACGCACCGCACAATACCGCAACTTGTGCATTGTAATTACACTTAATTGTGCGGCAACATACGCGTTGGACTGTACCTGTATAATTAGCAGCGCAAGTTTACAACTTGTCCAATGATAAGCGAACATTATGCGGATGGACTTGTGTGGCGTGTCGACTGTCGTGTAATCATTTCAAATGGATAGACAAAGGGCAGGTTTATTACGAGACAAAGAGATGAGTGGTAATTATTTTCTTACATCATGCAATAAAATTTAAATATTACCTTGGTTATTATAGTAGATTAAAGAAATCTATAAAATTAACATCTTATTGGTCTAGTGGCAGAATAGAAGGACTAGCCTAGATCCTCGTTGTTTTCTGATTATTACATTGATTTAACGAACATAATTGTCGCGAATTTATGAGATTTTATTTGAGTATATTGAATATTTTTTACTGTTTGAATAAAGCTTATTAGCAATATTATTTTAAACATTGTTTAAACAGGCCCTTGACATTGAAGGGCGAGACCGTTAAAAAGGGGGAGACATAGGTTTCCTTATTTCAATGTGTTTCAATATCATACAGTTGTTGGAAAGCACTAACAAATTCAACAACATGATTGCATTTTTTGCACCTCTACCTATCACATTAACATTAATGTATAAGTACTTGCATAAAAAAATCAATATTACGACTTAAAGATTGGCTAATCAGCAAGATGATTACAATCAATTGTTGATTGTTGGCGCGGACAAAAAAGAATAAATTCAATTTACAAACTGCCTCCGAGTTGATTACTAGCAAAAAGTCACGGCTACCGAAATTAACTGTTCATACAAAGTTGTTTCAAACAAATTTCTACAAGGCCTCCGTTATATGTGTGGGATTTTTCGTGACATTTAAAGTGATGAATTATTTTTGACTGATTTTTAACTGTTGAGGACAAATAGGTAAATGGGTCATCTGATGACAGACATACCCCACCGGGTCATTAGTCACTTACAAAACGTCTAGGTTTATTTTTTTATATTGGTTCAGTAGTATAGTTAAATGCATATACCTACTCGTATGTGTAAGAGCCCTTACTTGTATTGTATTGTATTGTATCAGCCCATATACGTCACACTGCAGGAACCGGGCCTACTCTACAATCGAGCGTACGATTAAGAGCCCTTACTTATTTTAGAGTTAGACCAAAGCCCAGGGATTCTTAACCGCATCGAAAGTCTTACTATAACTTTAATAAACATAAAGAACTAACACGAAAGAATAAACGCGCACGTTCCCTGCAGCTAACAATCACGAAACACAAACTGCAATTAAAACTAAGCAATTAGCCAAAAGTATTTTATATAACCTCAAACGAATCGCAGTGATTGATAGCCTCTGCGAATGTTAACCAAACATTAAGCATTAAAAATAAAACATACTACACTGGAGCCAATAATTATAAGATGTTTTTGAGAATATTTCTCTTCATACGGCAAATGTGAGTAATTTTGAAGTATCTTAGTGCCTTAAGCGGTAACCGAAAGCGCCGCAACGACCATCTGAGTGACTCTTGAGAATTCCCCAACACGGAGGGAAATAAAACCATCGGAAACTTAACTGCTACACTCGATTTGAAAAAGGTTTTTGAATGCTAATTTGCAGTGATATTATTGAAAAATGTTTTGAAGAGAGATAGATTTTTGATGGCAGGTAAGGTTTGGCCAATCCAATTTGCAATATTGACAGACAGCAGTCAATATTTTTTCGCATATTGGCCACAAATGACGTGTTTAGATGATACCACTAGGTTAGTATTAAATAGAACTGCTTTGCTCAACGTGACATCACTTCTTATAAAAAATACGAACTTATTAAGAAGACTTCGTATAAAAGCCGGTCCCAGCATTGAAACCATTTTTAGCCGATAAAATCGCTGTTAATCTGAGTCTAGGCTGTCGTGTTGAATTAAAAATAATGATAGGCTATCTCAGAAAAAAGTACGCAATGGAATGTTGTTGGAACGTTTCTTTTACTGCTGCTAATGAGGTCTTAATTAAGCAATCCATCTTAATTGTTTCGCTATCAGGGAACGAGCGTGCTTTATTCGCTTAATTGGACCAATACTGGAAACAATGCGACAGGTACAAAATAAAAATAAACGTACGTACACAATCTGAATGACGTTTTGTTTGTGCAGACAATTGATCGGTACGTATAGGGCTTTATAATATTTTTTGTGTAGAAAAAATAAGGGAATTTATTGATTTATAAAATCGTAAGTATTTATGGACGACATGATGTACATTGCACCAATTTAAGGTTAACAAACCAATTATTAATTGCCTTATTTTAAATAAACATGACACAATCTAGCATATTCTATAAGTTACTCATTACTTATGTACTGAAAACTTGAGTAAAACCAAATTTAATCTTAGAAATTGTAGCATTGATAAATTGAAACAACAGTTATGGCATACTGCCAGAAACTCATGACGCATCTAAAAGTGCCTACACCGGAACCTCAAAAACGAAAAAGTTATTATCACATACATATATTCCATATAAAATATCTCCCTTACCATATGTCTCTATTAAACGTGACTGAACGTGGTAGTTAACTGTGTAGTTTACCGCAACGCCCGGCGACATTTACGATTGCTTTATTTCTCCTTGTTTAACACTCAATTTGCTTGTGAAATATAACTTGACTGCATTTAATTTAAAACTGTGTTTACTAGGATGCCGTAAAAATAATTGAATCGATTGGACATGACGGCTGAGATTGCTCATAAAATATTTTTAAGTTCCTTGTATTTTAAAAAGAGGTATGTCCCACTAATAAACTTTATAGATATAAATAAACTTAAAAACAGTTTTATAGCCACATATTATCACGAGCCCGCTATATCATATATAGCGTGGGTATCACAAACTATATGGAACTTCCGACAACACTCAAATACAGAATATATGCGTGTGGATCATACAAACGTTTGCCTCAGCAGGGATCAAACCCGAATCACATTTAACAGCCAATATGCCATTTATTTATGAAGCTTGTGAAATCAAAAGTAACATGACAAATTCGGGAGATTCGGTGCAAAACGCACGAATCGCAGATTTCGAGTATTTGACAATGGTACCGGTAATTCCCACGAGTTTCTCGGAATATTTGTGTGTTTAGCGCTGCATCTTTGTGAGGTAACCAAGCGACCGCTGTTTTTCAGACACGTTTGAATGTTTAGCTTTGACTTTGAAATCTTTAAATCTGTTTATTTGGGTTGATGAGTTGCAAAAGAAAATATTACTGATTTTTTTTATTTTTGTTCGTTTTAGAAGGGAAGCCCATACTATTTCCAAATACTCCATTTTCGATTCATTCGAAAACAAAACATTATATTTCAATATTTGATATACACATATCTAGTTTTCTCACATGAAAATTGCACCCTGGTCTAACATTATATTACTACAGCCCCCAGTGAACGCCAAAATTCCCTATATTACCCAAAATTATGGTAAACCTATAGCCTCGGGAAGTTAACTATTTTTGTAACGGTACCATACGGACTTCGCGTCGTTGGAAATTAACGTAAATCTGATGATTTCGCTGAGTGAACACAAAACTTAACTAATCTATTAGATCAGATGGTGGACTATCACTGAAGTCTTTTCACATAAAGAGCATGTCATTTATAAATATACCCAACACATACATAGTTCTGATACCAAACGAAGATCGAGTCTTGCATCGTGGGTATCAGAAACTACGTAAGCTACTTTCGGTCTAACAAACACCCAGATCCGAAACATATACCTGTGGATCATACATTTATGTCGGTGCGGGGATCGCACCCGCGGCCTTTCGTTTCACAGCCGGCGTCTAACCAACTGCGCCACGAAGGCTGTCATTTTTATATGTTTAATGAACAAGTAAATATAGTATAAATAAAAATATTTCTTGTAATATTAACTGACAAAAGCAATTACAAATTAATATCCATATTCATATAACCGCATAACATAATGCATATTATTATGTCGGCTCATTATACACGATGATCACATACCGCAGTGCATCGTAACAGTCAACGGTAATGTATGCTAATTGTATTTTTGCCAGATAATATAACAAATACCGCAATATACGTTTATAAACAATTAATAACGACTATTGCTGGTATTTATAAATATTGTTTTATTATTGTTTTAATTAAGTTTTCTATTTAGATTTCAGAGTCTAGATTTCGAAGTATTTGACAGCCTTCGTGGTGCAGTTGGTTAAACGCCACCTGTCAAACAAGAGCCCACGGGTTCGATCCCCGCACCGAGACAAATGTTTGTGAGAGCCACAAGTATTTATTTCGGGTCTGGGTGTTTGTGAGACCGAAAAGTCGCTCATAGTTCCTGATTCCCACGACACAAGACTCGATCTTAGTGTGGGGTCAAGACTATGTATGTGACTGTTGGGTGTATTTATCTATTTATTAGTGAGCCGCTTAATATATGTTGGGGATTAACGGGAATGAAAACAGAAGGATTTGAAGATTCTTTGTCGATAACTCATTCGTTTTGAAACAACTGTAATCCAAGATTAAGAGCAACTATCTGTCTCATCACAAACAATGTAGCAGGTGTTCATTTTGGGTGTCATACCTAAACAATACCAGATTCATTTTTTCTAGATGTAATTTTAGATATGATCACTCCAAAGAAATGCTATTTTAGGTAATTATCATTTCACGTTCTATCGGATCCAACGTTATTTAGAAAACTAATACGTATTATTCAGACTCTATCATATTTCAGTAACTAAAACAAATATACATAACTTCATCAATTCTATAATCCCTGCCAATCCCGTAAAAAGCCACTTGGGACAAAGAACATGCGAATTCCGTCGGCGTTACTCACAAAGTACCGACGCGACAAAGGCCAGACACAGCTTCAGCGCTTAGTCAAGTGCCGAGGCGCGCTGAGAGAAAAGCGACGTCTTCTATACGAAGGACGACACAATACGCATTAGACGCATGCTGTGTCTATTTATGATGAATCATTGTTTTCGGAACGCTTTGTAAGGATTCGCTAGAAGTCTAGCGCAATGGGTATTGGTATTTGTCGAAGAAATTAATTTATTTCAGCTTTTTTAATACAATTGCATAGCAAGCTTAAGCATGAACTACAAAGATTTTTCAGGGCCGACATTATAACTTTCAATGTATCTGCCAAAAATTTGGGGCAATTTATAGCGTATTTACTTTAATAAGAACTGCTAAAGTATTCATTCGTCTTAAATTGTGTTTGCCGTAAACACGTCAAGGATAGTACCCCATGTATGAAACGGAAAACGTCGGAAGCTGGTGGAAATGAAGCTCTTGTCACACCTATAATTAGCGTCAAAATTATTAGCAATATCTAAGAATTGCAAAAGACAGCTTTTGCAGAATTTTTTCCTCAAGCGCCGGAATAGAGTTATTACTGGAAGAGTCCTTACCCGTTAACTTGCCTCTTAAATACACACACAATTTTAAAACCATTACATAAGGATAGCAATTGGAAACGGTCGTTTCCAGTTGTCATACATGACAAAGTAATCAAATGGTGACACTTGAACATTGCAAATACAGTTTTACCGTAACAAAATTAATATCTTTGTAATTGTAGCCGGAGTAACTACTGGATATAATGAGACTTAACATCTGCCAAGCATTGCTCTGTAATTTATGTCGTTGTTTGGTTTTGCTACTGTCTATGAGCGGTCGTATTGCTTACCATCAGGCGAACGGCACGCTCGTCTCGCCATTCCCTGCAAAAACAATCTTGTGTGGGCCTAATCAGCCAACGAACATATTTTGTTTTGATAATACAGTTTTATTCATTTTGTGGAAATTTAACTTTCGAAAATTCTAACGCAGACTGATGTAACATAAATTTTGTCTTTATCGTTCACTGTCGAGATCCTTTTCACAAATACTTTTCACACAATTATATAAATGCGTTCTTACATAATAGCATTAGCTCTTCAATATAAATTTTGAGACCCAGACAACCAAATACGTCAATTTAATCCGGTTAACCTAATAAACTTGCCAATATATTGGGCTTTAAAAACTCGGACAAATCCGTAATGAAACACACGACGTGTTAAAATACTGACAAATTAATCGACACAATTTGTTTACGAAGAAATGGTAGCAATTAATGACAAATATAAATTACGTCGAACGTGACCCGAATCGATTTAAATCGACTAATGAAAGAATCCGACTCCCGTATAACGAGGTTAGTAGATCCGACGGAACTAGATCCGTGGGTACATAAAAAAATATTAACGCACATGAAGCGATTACCGTGAACCAAATTATCTGTATTAAAATCTCGCGTTTAATCGATATCGTATCGCGAAATCCGCCGACCGTGTTACACCAATTATCGATGCCAAAGTAAAATTATGCAATTAATTAGAAAGCATGAAAATGAAGGTGGTCGGTTACGCAACATCTTTCTTGCACCAAACTTCATCTCCTTAGGGTGAAATCGAGCAAGAACAAAAGAGTGTCACCGTTTTTCGCAACAATCGATGACGCTATATAACCGGATGCGTGCAACGATATCGTAACATCGATTCCAAACGTGTAGATTTAAATTAATCGGATCCCATTACGACCGCGAATCGCGGATGATTTCGGCGAGAAAAAATCGATTCCAATTATTGTTATTGACTTTATGCAATAGATTGCGATATTGTATTTCGCGAATATAATCTGTTATTAAAATTAGTATAATGTTTATATATAAATTTACAATCTGTTATTGTAAGTGCGGTCACGAAGTAGGAATAATTTTGATATGGAAAATTACATGTTGATATTTATCTAAATGTGTCCATTTGTAACGAGTTGAAAGACATATGATGTTAATAAATATCTAACTATGCACTTTCGCGAAATCCATTACGAGCAGCGCGCGGGAGGGGGAAATACAAATGAGATGAAATCACGGAGACGACAGAGAAATACAAGTTTACATTTTATTTAATATATATCGGTCATTTTGATGAACAAGCACATTAATTTTGATATCTACTATTTATAAGCTGCTATTAGTACATCTAATTATATAAATCCATTCATGGTACAACCGTCGTTTCATGATACGACGGGAATTTACATTAAGCGGCTCACTAATACATAGATAAATACACCCAAAAGTCCCATAAATAGTTCTGACCCCACAGAGAGAGACCCTACGAGAGACTTTTCGGTCTCACAAACACCCAGACTTGAAACAAATACCTGTGGTTCACTCAAACATTTGTTTCTTGCGGGGATCGAACCAGCGGCCTCTCGTTTTACAGCCGGCGTCCAACCAACTGCGCCACGGTGGCTGTCAATAGATCTGAAATTACTCAGCATAATACGCTGGTAACCACAACAGTCATCAGAACATTTCACCTTAACTTTAAATTCGAACATCGCGTGTCTCCATCTCAAATCACAATAACTAACGAGAGAAAACAGTAATCAGCATCGGCATACGTCACCAACTACACCATTACGTCACCTTTATCACCCATAATGGAGCATTAAGTATACAATTTCCAAACACATTACCGCGTTATATCATCACAAGTCACAACAGACCATCAGTCAGGCGCGGCGACCATCAGCTTTGGGGTCAACATTTCTGCATAACTTTGTATATGTTATGCATAATTTTTAATAGATGGCTATGACGAAATTGATGATGATTTTTAACAGTTAATTGCAATGAGGCCGAAATGTTTAACAGTGGAGGTCATGTTATGTCTTGAGAAATGAGAGAGGTGGCTTCTAACAAAAAAACACTGAAGATCCTTGGGACTGGTTCTATGTTCATGGTCGAAGATGTTATAGCTGTTGATGATGATAGCATCATATAAGTAGACTTGATTCAATACATTACTTAATGATTTGATAGATTTACGCCAATGTTACACTTTGAAATAAAACTCATTTTTACGGATTTTACCGCGGATTTGGTTTATTTGGTTTCATTTTTAAATTTTTTAACTTCCCGACGTTTCGATTAATTTGCAGCTTTAGCGGTAATACCAAAGTCCGCTCCGTGACCACGAAAGCTGTAAAGTAATCCAAATATCGGGAAGGTAAAAAATATAAAAATGAAACCAAATACATTACTTATCAAAGTTCAACAACTTCAGGAAATATCAAATCGAAGGCAAATCACAACATTGCCCCATGCAATATAAAAAGCAGTCAAATTAATTTCAAGAACGAAGTACTTTGAAAGAGAAACTCAAGTTAATTTGCATGTGAATAGCCGTCGACTTATAACCAAATTGCAGTTGACTTGGGACCAGTAAGGGCCAGTAATAACCCTGGGTCCGTCGTCGAAGGAAATCCCCGCAACGGTACATCGTTTGTGATGATGATGAATTGACGCTGTAATTGCTGTTACACCATCCATTTTTTACCTTGACGGAGGTGAAAAATGGCGGACCACACGGATGTTACGAAATTTCATTTTATATGGCGAAATATAATATAGTTCTCTTAATGAATGAGGTCGGCAGTAATATCGACTTCAAGTAATTTGAACAATCTCCAATGCTAGTATTTTTGAAAATCCATTCATGTAGTCGATTTCGGCTTAACATGAAAACGACTAATTGTATATCTTCAATCGAATTCTTCATCATAATTGCTAATAATTCATGTAGTAGTAATTAATACACAAATTACTACCAAAACAGTATCATTCCACGCAAAAACCGAAATGAACTGTTATTCGGCGCTACGTAAACCCATATCAGCGGATGTAAAGGAAAATCTACGTCATAACTGAGACATACATCAAGGCGTCGGGTGAACGTGTATATTTATGTAGGCATAAATTCCTATGATTAATAACTGCCAATTATCGCAACCCGCTGTACATCGGACCGGCCCTCCACAGTGGCTCTGATGGGAGGGCTGGGACACGCCGTGACAGCAGAGGACCAACACTTTCACCTTGATTGGACACAATTAAAAATTCGGATTTGGTGGATTTACAAGCAGAATTTTGGGAGCGATATGGGCGGTATATGTGTAAATAGTATTTGTGGTAAAGTATTTTTCAAAGCAACCTTGCCTAAACTAAACGAAAATTGAGTCATTAACGCCCAAATACTCAAACGTCACTTAAATATTATGTTGCACTACCAAAGTCCCGCTTAAATGTACTGATTAAGTGGGACGTGGGTAGTTAAGTGCAACTTAATATTTAAATGGCGTTTGAGAATTCGGGCGTAAGTGTAACTGTAATTCTTGGTAGGCAAAATCAAAGGAGGTGCGTACGGAAATGACGCCGAGCACCCAGAAGCTCGGCGAGTCTGTAGTCTCTGGGGAACACTAAAATCTCGTAAGCCCGCTATGAAATTAGGAGTGAAAATAAATATGTACTTGTAATCAACCAATATTTGTTTCTAAGCTCGAATGTGAATGTAGAGACCGAAATTCCCTCGTCATTTCTGATATGTCAGTAATCTCACCATGTGGCCCGATATACGATTGTCAAAATTAATATTTATTTAGAATTCAATAAAGAAATTACAATCAAGGTCAACTTTCAAAGCAATCAGTGTATTGAAAAAACCCTCCGACAATAGGCACCGTCGGGACGAATTAGCGCTATTGTTCGAACATTAGGCGCCATTGTCTATCCCAAGTTCGATGGATGGGCAGGTGCCGGTCAGGTCAAGGGCAGCGTTTGTTTTGTTTTTATTGGGCAACCGATTTACTCCGAGGGCGTTTTGCGGTCGTAGGTACCATTTTAAAAGAATAAGTTACTATAATTAATACAAAAATTTCTTAATTCTTAAGATGTAATTCACTAAATTAAAGTTGGCCAACATAACATTATTTCGGAAATCGCTTTCGAATAAAAATTCTCATCAAGACAAGTGGTAAAAAAATACTCCAATAATTAATTGTCCGTCTTACTATTTGTTTATATCACAAATGTTTAGTTAAATCAAAACTACCAATCAACGTTTTCACAATAACTTCAAATGCGTCATTAAAACGTCAGGGGAACACGACGTGAACACTCCCCACATCACGTTGCGGTCATAAAGTATGCGATTTATAAACTCACTGGGACACCAGTTTGACAGCTGTAGTTGTAGCGTGGAGCGCTGTCAACTTACCTGCGAACAAGAAAAATAATATTCAACATCAATTGCTTTAAAATCCTTGTTAAAGAGAATATTTTTTCTAAACATACATATTTTCAATTATATTTTGCTGTCAATTAAGTAGTGCTATTTAATAAAAAAGTTGCCAAAATTAAACTCTGAAGTTAAAACAAAACAATAAGACCTGAATCGTCTCAATAACAATAAAATCACAAACATACGAGGATCAGTACGGACACTCGTCATTACCCGTGGAGATAGTATCGTTCACGGAACTATACGGTAGGACCACACACCAACCACGGCGTAAACAGGTGACTCCGAAGGATACAATGTTCGGATAGCACAACGTGTGGTCTCTATGAATGGAGTTTGTACCACATCTATAGGGCTGCCTTAGTAAATTTGAAAGAAAGTATTCACATTTAGGTAATTAAATTCTTAATGATATTTTCTTTCGAAAAACATATTTATTATCGAGTGAAAGTGCAATCACTTTAAAAACTTCTGTAGACAACATTTTTGTGATAACATTAATTATTCAAGCAACCGATATAAAAGTTATTGTAATGAGAAAGTGTCATAAACATTTAGACAAAATTACTTTCCATCAATATCGAGTAATGCATACATTATTTTGGTTGTTGTATTAATATTAGATGTTGAGGAGGCAGTGTTGGTAGAGAACGGTCCAATCAGCCCTAAAGCAGTGTTTATAGAAAGAAAAACCAACAAAGTGTAACCGCGACAGCACGCGGGCGTTGTGAGGCGCACGGTGCGCGGGCGCCGCCTGCCATATGGCGGAAGTGGTCCGCATTCTCAGCGCCGATATAAATAACCAGAATTAACAGTATTGCATGTTTGTACTACATACAATGTAAACACAACACTAAAAAGGGTCACTCGTCTCACTGTTTGAGATCAGTGGTCTTTTTACATAATTACCGTCGTTGTTAATCTTCATTAAAATAAATTGAAGTTTATTTATTATTATTAAATATTTCCTTTATTTAGTATAGTTTATTGAAATAATCTCAGAATAATCATCTGAATGGAAAATATCGGAATGATTCAACCCGCTAGTTGTCATACTGCGCGTATCCGCGTCGGGCCGGCAGTCAGAACGACGGATACATCGCAGCTTCGTAGACCTATTAAATATAAAAATTGGATGACACTAACGAGAGAAACGTCGCGCCTGACATCTCATGTAAAACACGCGTGGAATTTATGCCGAGTTAAGAAACGCATACAAAAAATCGAACGAGTATTAAAAGGTAGAAACTGATGTTTAAATTGAGACATCGGTGGACCGTTTTATGCTGTAAGGCATTTAAAGTTTATAAACGAATACTAGTCCAACGCTGTAAAAGGTTTTATTGACTATTAGTTATTGCTCCTTGAGACAAGCGCGCTTGAAAATGGAGTAAACTGACCGTATCCGCTTGCAAGTTATTATATTAGCAAACTTAGCCTTTGGGTCAGCAAAGTTCTTTCTAGGGTTAATTGCGGTGTCCGTATATCTAAGAGCTTCCTAGTTCAACTGAGGTGCAGTTGTAGGTTTATTTAGCTCGCGTTGTAGTCTTATCTTTTAGAAATATTTTACCAACTCAGAATAATTATAGGGCAGGCTGGAAATGACGAAATTAAGAAAATTAATTTGATAAAATTGATATGACACTGAAATAAAACTTACAAAAGATTAAATATTACCAAAAACAAGTCTGCGCGGATATAGTAACAAAATTAGTCAACACAATATTTATAACGCTGCAATATTTTTTGTGGAATTGCCGCAGTCTCAAATTCATCAAGGTCGGTGGTTTTTCTTCAGCACGGTAGTATTAGATATTTGTCGAAATGTCAAATTATTTCGCACCGTCTCGGTACAAAAGAAGTTCAAGGTATACCCCAGAGCAATGGCAACATAGATTGATGTTTTTCCGCGTTAACGCCAAAACGTTGTACGCCCATATCGGCAATAGATTCGCTAAAATGGCAATGATTACGTAGGGTTTAATGGAGGACCTTCACGGTGGCTGACTCAACTGGGAAGTGGCTTTGTACAGCCAACACCGGTGCAAAACTATTATTAGCATCGTCTAACTCATGATTATCATGCAAAGCCACTTTAATGCATTGTAGTACATCTTTTCCTAGACAGTAATTACCCAGTTTTTTTGAGCAGCTAAAAGATAAAATGTTGAGAAATTTTTCCTGACCATAGCGGTCAAATCTAAGTTCCATCTTCGTAAATTTAGTTTCATTTATTGTACAATTTACATTCATCTAATTAAGTCCAACTGCTTATTGTGATTTTATTAATTCGGATTTTGTAAACATTTTACTAAATACATTATCTGCGCTTTCAATTGAATGTTTAAACATCTGTTTTACGAGCAATTATTTTCAAAAGTCACAAGTTTCTTTACGTTTGAGGTCGTTTATGGCAAATTTAACATCAGCTGTATCTTTAACCTCGATCGGTATCGGCCCATAAGGATTTTTATTGGGAAACATAACATTTGTTTGGAATTCGCGAAACAGCTATCATCATATAAATCTTTGGACGTTAATCGCCAATTGTTTTTTGTTCTTTGCTATTCTAACAATGGGGCCGGCGATTTACGACACAACATTGATATGTGGGCCACACATAAAACCAAGATTTCTGCGATTTAAAGTCCATTTAAATAACGGATGTAGAATGGAAACAACGATTGTTTACCCATATCAACTTGGTAATGACAATTATATGAATGTTCAATTACAAAATGACTAAAAACTCGTTAAATTCTGACAAGATCATAGTAACAAATGCGTGTTGCCCTGATATAGAAGCAAAAATAAGACAAAACACTGTATATATAGGGCAGCAGTGCGCTCTTATTGTTTTCGCACGTGTAAGTAGGCGTGTTGCTACTATTAAGTTAATAGAAGTAATCAATGCAAATTTTACCGCGGCGGCCGTCGTTTGTGAATCACTGGACACGTGTGCGCATTTGCATTGCAGAGGATCGGTAATCCGTTCAATATATTCATTTGTTTCTTTAATTTTTTGTTTACAATGCTAATTTCGTTCGCCAATACTGTGATATTATATATTTCTTGATTTGAGAACATTTTGCAGAGGCCTATGTCCAGCAGTGGACGCAGAAAGATTGATGATGATTATGAGAAGAACATTTTGTTGTTGAAGTTCCTTTAGTGACATAGCTTTTGGGATTGCAGAGTTGTCGCAGTTGAATTTATTGTGGATGCTTAGCAAATTGAATCCGACGATTTTTGACAACAAAAACTACATGTGAGCAAAACACTACTCTTTGGTTCAAACAGTCTGAGCCCTAAGGAACTATAAAGAGCACAATACGACTCCGAAAACAAAATCCGCGGACTACATACGTTTCTATTCTATGTATATGTATTTTCTAAATCATACTGAGCGAGAAATGAACAATCAATTTAATCAGACAAAGCAATCGAATTTATTACATTATAATAGGTATCAATACTCAAACGGCGGCAGTTGAAGTAAGCATTTCCCATACAGGGCCAGTAATTAAAATACCAGTGTAATTTTAATACATTATAATAATACTAATGACATTTTAGTTGAGTTAACTGCGAACTAAAAAGGATATGGTCACATTAAAATAACAACCGGTTTAATTGTATATGACGCTGCTCGAGTTAACGCTAGTATGTATTAAAATAATGTATTTACCCGTTATATAAATGAACTGGAGTTTAATAGCTTCGTACATTTACCAAGAATCGTAAGTTCAGGATTCAATTCTTGTTTCAACCAAACAAAACTGTTTTTCGTTGCTTTAAATATTATTCTTGATCAGTAAGAATTGACACCAAGATATGGAAACCAAGCAGCAAGTCCTAGACGAGATCAGCAATATTTTTACTCCATTAAGAAATATACGAGTATAAAAAGAAGTATTTGAATCGCGAGCTAATTATCAGCAATTGACAACCTTCATACCACGCATAACACATAGCAGTAATTACATTAGCTTCATAAACCTGATTCTTGATCAAAATTACTAACGCCTCGACGCCAGCTCGCACGGAGGTCGTCAAAGCCCGACCACGTTATGACATAATATCATATAAACACCCATTTACAGCTAATAATAACCCGAGCAATACATTCTGAGATCGCTATCCGAGTGTAAGGGCGCGGCAACACCGCACGCGGGCGGCGGGACCCGTTCGAAATTACAATATTAGTTCAAAGTGAGGTAATAAACCAAATAGTTGTCGTCTGTCCTATCGTGGTGGCGTTTGATCAAGTTATTTTGTAGTTGTCATGTTGTTGGAAAATGTATTAACCTAATAACGTTAGATTGGCAGTGTAGATATTTTAGATACCATAATTATACTGCACTTGGGTCAGAATAGGTTCAGCTACCAAATACTCAGACATAATACAATGAAACAGCTACTTTTGTAAGAACAACATCTATAAAAGACTCAATAATTTTATAGAGAAGTTCCACTTACCAAAAACCAACAAGGAACCACAAACAAAACGCAACACCAAAAACCGATCACACCAGCACTAAAACTACAAAGGAAAGTTGGCGGCCGGCCGACTTCCCATGGAAACACACTCGTCTTTCCCACAACACAATTTGCTGCAACAAAAGCTTATAAATAAAATAGAGATCCGTATCGCGAATCTAAAAGGGAGCGGGCATCGAAGGCCGGCGCCTAGTCACGTTTAGAAAGAGTAACGCCAAGGCCCCTCGTGACCAACGCAAAGGTTAGGGGTCCGTTGCAATACTTGTCCTACGATATGCTTAATGAGTTCGGTAAACGACTTTTTTGATTTATTAAACGGTTGAGGTCACTGAGCTATCTGTGCCTTGTTTTATTGTTGCTTAATTATGTTCCTGACCTGTGTGTCGGATCACTTCCTTGTCAATTCGGATTCATTAATCATTGTTGATAGTATGTACATGAACTTTCAAAACGTGCATGTCATATAAAGTAGTAATGTATCGTCATACACGTACCATATGAAGTTGTACATTGCTTGGTAATAAATTAGTACCAATCAAAATAGCCATTCCCTAATCCTAAGACTCATGTTATTTACGCACATAGCGATAAGACCACCCTTTGTTACGTACATAATTTTATTTTTAATAATTCGTGAATAAAGAATATATTATTATTATACATATTTTTAGAACTTAGCAAATCATTATCAATCACTCGTATTACAAACAAACAGCACATTTGCTGGTATCGCAACACCCCAATGGTGGCTCTTTGTTGTCAGCTGGTGACACAAACCGAGAATTGCCGCGGACAATCAATTCGATACGCACCCGGGACTTGCTATTTATGTGTTTCGATACTTGCTTTATGCTTATATCACTTGAATTACGTAACCACTAACCGTCCTTCGGAGTTCTAGGAAACGCGTATTTATATTATAATAGGAGATTGTATTCAAATATAAAGTTAATGGGCGATACCTTGGAATGCAGAAATCGCAGAAATAGGAACCATAAAGTATGGGTATGAACAGTGCTAGTAAAAAGTAAAAGAATTTTTTTCGTTAATCAGATTATTGAATTCGATTTTAATCAGAATTTCATGTAGTTAGATTTATAACCAAAACAAATTGAATTCATCACAGCTTATTTGAAACATACCTGCTTATACACTAATAGAACCACATTTTTAAAGAGCATAATATAAAAAATCCACATTTTTGCTTCAAATTCTAAAATTAAAATCCCCACACAAAACATGATCTTCGTCGAGTGCTTGTGAAGCGAGCATCCACCCTCTAATTACTAGGATGAGTATAAAAAAATATTGAAACAACGGTCAAGTGCGAGTCGGACTTGCGTAATGAGGGGTGCGTACGGCAAATCATAACTGAAAACTAAAGGCCGACTCAGACTAACACTTGAGCAGCTTTTTTTAATTATCGGTTTATTTATGTAAGAGTTAAACGCACAATCACACATATGAGAGCTTTCATTTATGTATTATCGTTTCGCCAAACTAAAACAACATTAAAAAGCTTTTTACACTAAACTTGACTTAAGACTGCCTCGATGGCGTAGTTGTACTACGGTACGACTGCAAAGCTGAGGTCTCGGGTTCGAATCCCGGGTCGGGCAAAGTGATATTCGGTTTTTCTATTCATTGTCAGCCCGGAGTTAGGACTTTGTGTATGATATGACGATAGGCTCGCCCCCATCACATCATGGGACGGAACATACCTATTTCTACCCCTTCTGGGATAAAGGCGTGTGTTAATGTATCTAAAGAGCTTTTTGTAGGAGAACTCCCCAGATAGCTTTTTATTTGTATTAATTTATCAGCAATAACAACATACTCCGTTTCAATAAATATTCCTTCAAAATGTTGGTTTTTCAGACAACTGGCACATACTTAGTAACAGGGTCTCTACAGTTGACACGTGACACCACGTACCAAGCACTAGGCACTAATACTACGTACTAGGCTTACGGAACCCTAAAAACTAAGGCTATATTTACATCGGTAACGAGATTTGTAACAAAATCGCCGCTCTCATTAGCAACAGGCGGAAACGCAACGTCACGACAGACGACGTACATTTAGTACACGTTTCAATGCGCAATGAATTTTAACGATGTCGTATTGTTCGCGTTTTAGAACATATTTGTTGCTTCACTGTGCGCTTTTGTTTATTCGAATTTATTTATGTAGGAAAATGGGATTTATCTAGAAAATTAGTCGTTCTAACGGTGCAATTGAAATGAAAGGTTATATTTTTTGTAATTATTACAAATTTTTATGTCGGTTTTCGCGTTGGTTAGTAACTATAATAAAATAAATTCATTAGTAAGATTGTTACTATCAAATAGCTTGAAGGTCTCATAAGTCTCTTCTATATCCAGATAGCAAACAGTTGTTAATGTAGAAATCGCTATGATGTCTGTATCGCTTATTTCACAACCAAATTCTCATCCTCCGTGCCAGGCACTGGAAATCCAAGAGTTGTGACTGTTATTACGGAAAAGCTACATGTATTATCATTTATCAAACCCATCTCAACTACAAATCACCTAAACGACGGCAGTAAAGAGAATTTTATTCTGGAAAGGTCAAAAGGGGTGGTGTTTACAAAACAACAGGTGATGTATGAAACGTTCTGCCTTTGAAGGGGATAGGGTCAGGAACAGTCAGGAATAGTCGGGATTATCTGTCACCGGGAGACATTGAGTTATTTTTATTGCGTAAACAGCATGCAAGCATCTTTTGAAGTGAGCGAGTGATTAGGTTGGCTTAATTTGAAGGATGTTTCAAAACTTACATGTAGGTATTGTTTGTTGATGCTAGCATAATTTTCAAAACATCCGAAATTAGTCTAGGTAATTGTGTTTTTATACCAATAGCTTTAATTCATAAAACTTATATTCGGTGTTCAACAGAGAATGGGCATGACATCTTTATTGTTTACATGGGAATCATTATCTTGTCCTAAATACATCGTGAATATTTTTGGGTTCGAATTTCATTGAGTACGATTCCAGTAAGTGGGACAAAAAATAATCAAAAATAACATCAAGAGTAAATACTGGTTTTAAACCCAACCTTTTACACCCAACAAGAACTTTCAACGCAAAAATACATTTAAGAGAGCTAATTTCCGCGTTATCGCTGTAAGATAACGCTATCTAAGCAATTCTCTCGGCTCTTTAGCTCGGCGGGACGCGTGCGTATTTCGCGGCAGATAATTTAATCTCGCCGCGGGCAAAAGCAGGTGGTTTAATTAAATTTATCGCGGGCGTGTGCCGATGCAGCGATGCGATGCGATGCGATCGCTGAAACGAGGGCACAATGCTGCCTGCGTGAGACTGCGGTAGGTTCGATAAGGCACGCCGGAGCACCATATTCTGGTGCAAAAGTATGAAAAATATTTTCACTTATTGAATAGAATGCATACAAATGTAAAGGTCATACTCAGACCACACGTTACGGTGTGTGTGTATCGTGACATGTGTGTGTATGACACGATTCCCATGGAAGTCGGAAACTACGTGACTCATACTATAGACATTTTTCTTAATACGTCGACCCGCAATCTCCAATGTCTTAGAAAACTTAGCTTAAATGTCTGTCTTCCTGTCATCAACCTAGCATCTTCAAACCGTTCTGGAACGTAATTCAATATCATATTGATAAAAAAAATAAATCATGCAAAGAAAATAGGCATGCTGCACATTTACATTAGCAAACCATTTACGCACTCACTAACCAATACATCTACATTTCAACAGTAACTAATTAACAATTTAAAAAAGCGTTCTAATTTTTTGTCGTCAATCACTGTTTACCATTACAGTTAGGTCCGTACAAAGGCACGATATTAGTTTAATTACCGGCCGCCTTTCATCCCCCGTATAGCATGGTGCTTGGTTGAGTGTAAAAACATTTACTCGTATCGCTGGCGGATGAGCGTGCGAACCCGGCGCGCCGCTGCAAATGGCCAGCGACGATGAGTCCTCGCTAATTAGCATGCTTTGTGGTAGGGATGTACTATTGATGTAAGTATCGATATATTGAAATGAAATGCTATTATGTTATGAACAGATGCGCGCCGAAGTTAATGCCGAGCTGCGTCCCTAATGTGCTGGAATTCTATACGCCCCCCTTGGCACAGGGTAGTAGTCGTTTACCAAGACTAGGGAGACGAAATATCACGAGTAATATCACTCAAATATCACGGGTTCAGCAAAGGATTTCAAAAGTGTGTGAAGTGACTGGCATTCCGCATTAGTCTAATATAATAACCTAATACTTATTAATCCAATGCCAATTAAAATTATGATTTATAAATATATTGTGCAATTAATTACTTCGTATATGGGCGAATTCGAATCGGTTGGATGTCGGCAGTTAATGTTAGAATGTAATTGGACAGCGGTACGAGCAGTCAGGATATTCCAATCAGAACGTTAGGGGAAGTATCTAGTTCAAGCAATTTCAACAGGTATGCCGACGGGAACTGGTGCATCAGGTATTTATTATTGAAGATGCAATTACTTGGAATACTTTGGAATTTAAATTTGAAACAAATGACCATCGCAATTTGAAATCTTCTGTTTCTGCAGACAACATAATGTCATCAACAAATACTTATTTTAAAATCAACGAAGTCCTTCTAAAAAACAATTACATATACAACCGTTACCGTTCACATTTTTATCGATACGTCAGAATATCGTCAGCTCTCACATCCCTTACTACTAGATATAGTAAAATGAGAGCGGCCCTCGCTCCACTCAAACGTTTCAACGTTATTGTAATTGCGATTTGCGATTGTGAGAACATACGTGCCCCGGCGTGCCTCGTATGCCGTACAAAACCACCATTTCCTTATTCTACAAACTTTTTGCCCCAACCAAGACGCTGCGTTAATTCGATCACGTTCCTAGTAATGAAGCGGAATGTACGCCACTTGTCAAAACGGAACGTTGTAATAAAAATAGTTCAAAACTAATAAATAGTTTACACGGCAATGGAGAATAATTGGCTCCTGAATTGGCTTTAATTGTATAGTTTTGTTGGTACTATATGCCGACAAAACGTCATTTATCGAAAGAAGAACAAAAATTCGCGGAAATGCGCAATTTATTTTTCAATAAGTGAAACCAATATAGAAGAAGCCACAGGCGGGCGTAATTGGGAGTCCAATTTGGGTACAGAAATCGAATGCTCGCTTAACGCTCAAAATAGCCCGCATTACGTCCGCAAATTATCGAGACGAATTCAAAAGTTCATGATCAATTAGGCGGGCTTGTGTTTTTTGCCGATTGGTCACAGGGGCGTTCATTAAGAGCGAGTGGAATTGTCTGAATGATGTCTCGGTCACGTTACGCGCTGGACGACACGAGGAAGCCGCCGTAGTCATTAGCGGCTATTAAGGACCAGCCGTAATTGCGATAAAATCTCGTGTACGCACTCAGATCACGGATACGGGTCCGTAATATTTATTTTCATAGTAAATATGATGGGGGAGGCTTTTTAGCAATAGACTTCCTGTCACTGAAGGTGACATGAAGCATATGGACTTAGTATAGTCTAATTAATTTGGAAACACTGGTTCGCCAAAATAAACCAGCATATGAGTTGCCATACCGCGTAGCTGCATAATTTATAAATGAAAGGCGTGTCCAGTCTGGATATTTTGTTAATAACTTTTTAAAATATAGTTATTGCCAACGTTGCAATATTCAGAAATACATTTGTGGCTAGCCGTAACATTACTCAACGCGAAATTTGGAATTGCGTTAAAACAATTTCAATATTGAAATAATTTTTATCTAAACATAAATCTACATTCGTGACAATATTTTATGGAACGTCGTGATTGAACAACAAATAAACATCCAATCTTACTTTCAGATTAATAATATTTGAAGGACAGATAAGATATTACAATAATGTTCCGAGTGTTTCTACTGAGACAGCGCTAAACATTGTGGCATGCTTATTAATTTTATCGCGATACAAATATACTTTGAATTATTTGATCAATGTAATCAGAATTTAAAATCTTACCGTATAAAAATTATAGCTAGTAGAATTTAATTAGCGTTCACGTAACAAGCTAAATATGTGTTATGAAAAATATCAATCAATTTTGCAACAATTCAAACGGAATTAGAATCAATTCACTAATCAATTAACATACATACATACATAAACTCACGCCTTTATCCCCGAAGGGGTAGGCAGAGGCGCCACTAGGACACCCACATTTCGCCTTGCATGTTCCGTCCCATGATGTGATAGGGGGCGAGCCTATCGCCATATCGGGCACAAATTCCTGACTCCGGGCTGATAATGAACAGAAAAATCCAATATCACTTTGCCCGACACGGGATTCGAACCCGAGACCTCAGCTTTGTAGTCATACCGCAGTACAACCACGCCACCGAGGCAGGCACTAATCAATTAAACAATATAAATTATACAATGTTTAAATTACATAGTCAAGTCTTTAACTTTCAGACACATTATGCTGCTTCGAAAAATAAATTCTCAAGAGGCAATATACAAATAGTAAGTCCCGCGATCTCCCACTGATATTTTCGAGTGCGTCCCCGTTTGATGTAACAGTGCAAGGTCGGTGTGGCAGTGGTCGGGCCGAGGTATTCATCGTTTCTTTCTATTATCATTAGACAATTTTTTGAATAACCCATTCATTCAAATACGGCTGCTCCCTTTGTATTTTTACTGTGAATTGCCTGCGACATAAAGCTTTAATCAACCTGACATTGTATGAAGAAATAAAAGTTTAATTCGAAGCTTTGTGTTGCAAATTATATTAATTTTCTGTTTTTGATTTCTCGGTTTGATTTTGAATGGAACTTCTTAGTCACAAAATGTTTGCAATTGTTTGCCACCAGTGATTCATACCTAAATTGCATTGAAAAATACCTATTTTCTCTCGTTTTCTATTTAATCATAGCCCCGTAAATATTTGGCAGTATGCACCGTTATAATAAATTTCAGTACATGCAATGTTGAAAAATTTAACAGTAAATCCGGTTTTGATTAATCGCATTTCGGTCGAAAGTAGGAACCCACCGAACAGTACAAATAAATCGAACTTATTGCTTTTGCTTCCAAAACCGGGTATCATTGATCGAAGCTACTTACTCTATTTTCTACGATATATTAACGTGAATGATGTAGTAATTTTCTATCATGTTTTCTTTGAGACGAATGATAAAAGATGCAGATCTTTATCCTTAAAGGTGTTGTAACGCTTCTATAACCCCTTTGTGATAAACATCACCGTTCACGACTTTCCATTTAATGGGTGGTGTGTTTACTGTTCTTATGTTTAACCCTTTTAATAAGTGAGGGGTGGCCTGTTGGTAACGGACCAGACGCGGCTGCCTACATGTTCGAGGTGGTCGCGATTTCAAATCCCAGGGCACTCCTTTGACTTTTCGGAGTTATGTGTGTATTGATAGTCAATCACCACGCACTTTAACGGTGAAGGAAAACATCGTGAGGAAACCTGCATACCGTAGCGATTTTAAAGAATTTCTACGGTATGTAAGTACGCCAACCCGCACCTAGCGTGGTGGACTATATGGCCTAACCACTCTCAATCAATTCTCGATTGTAGAGTAGGCCCGTGCCCAGCAGTGGGACGTATATGAGCTGATACATGTTTTACCCTTAGCCGCTTTTATACCCTTAAAGGGCTATAGCGCTTCTATGATCCCCTAGCTGGTGCGGTTGCTTGTCATCGGTAATGACTTTCCATTTCGTTAACAGCTCTTCCGTATACTATTCTTACGCATACATCGGTAATGTACGCGTGTTACACCGAAAGTTGCCAATACGCGCGTATTTTGTGAAAATTTCCATATTTTTTCTGCTGCTCTTATTTCTGTTTTCCGTCCTGCCTTTATGGTGTATATCTATATTCAAAGCAATACATTTCCTGTCAGAAATCAAACCTAAAACAAATTTGGTTACATACGACCAGTAGATATAATTGGCGCTTACTTCGTTCTGACACAGAATATCTATTGCAGCAATACAACAGTCGTTAGCTTTCGTAAGGGGCTAAAAGAAGAACGTCATAAGGGTCATCTCAATACGATGTCAATTATATTGTCATTTGTAGGAGGAAATACGTATGCAATAGTGGCGGTACTTCCATACAAGCCCAAAAGCCCGGCTTGCCTTACTTAATACGTATATACTAAATTCTGAACGAAACCATTACATTCAATACAAAACAGTAATTACGAAACATCTACCATTTTTGAATTTACCGCGTTCCGTCGCGGCATGGCGCTCTTCAATGAAGCGCCTGAGACGGCGAGCCGAAGCGCCGCCCGCGCTGCGCAACGCTTGTAATAAATTCATTCAATAATTTTACCTCTCACGTAGAACGTAGCTCCACGCATTTTTTAAAAGACGGTACGCGCAAAACATATATCTGCCTTTTTCTCTCTCGTGTGCTTTTACGGGGCTTTTGGCAACGCATGCTATCTCTGTCACATTTACGGGTGAAATGCTATACTCTGGCACTACGAATGTATAGCTATATATAGCAATAATGTACGAAACCAAAAGCCCAGCTTTTGAGTTTTGACCACAGAATTGTTTTGACTGAACATCGTACGTTTGAAGGTCGTCATGTGTAACATTATTTGTTAACTAAATTATATTTATTGTTATTAAATTATGTTGGTTCTTTTTTAAAATTATTAAATCATTTTTGTTATACAAATAATGAGGTTTTTACATTTATTTCATAAATTATAATTGCATGTTGTAATGTTTTTTTTTTTCGTTTACTAGCAATACTATACGTATTACTACTAACTTCATAAGTATTTTGATATTGTGCAATTGTAAATAGTTCGGTTTTAGGTTAATTATTCGTTTTTTTAATGTTATTTAAACTTTTTGATACGAAAATGATTTGTATTGTTTCCTGTGATGGTTTTAGTGTGATGGTGAAAGTGTTCATTGCCGTTATAAAGGTAATTTAATTCAATTATATTGAAACTGGCGCGAAAACTACGCCGAGTTTGTGCATTTCTTAAAATCGTGATAAATCACAAGAGGCATTTTATCGGTTCAGTTTACTAAACTACGTTATTCGATTTCTAAATGCTCCCCTTCATATAGGTTATTATACAATAAACAGTCGTGTTTCATAAGTTTTTCAAGGGACACTTGTGTATTAGAATGTTTTGATTAATTGTAATGATTTCAATGATATTGTGGTCCTTTCAAAAGGCATGCTATTACTTGTAATTAAAATTACTTGTAAAAACTTAACCTTAATGTATTTATAACAATTTCTGTCCGCAATTTTGGTTAACTGCGTAGTCAAACACGGGACCATAGTAGCTATCGTTGTGCTAGTGTAATACCGGGTATTAAAAGTGCTCAGTAGTTAGAGCAGTAAAAAGTTACGGTTGCATGACCACAAGCTATCTATATTTGTATTACTTAGATTTTAATATTGTATAGATTGTGTGATAGGTCTGCCGCCCCGCCGTAAATTCGATTTCGTCGTTCTTAGTCTTTTTTTTCTTCTAAATAAATATGTATTAAACCTAAAATAATATTGGGCTTGCCCTACTCCAAAACCCTAGGCACGCCACTGGTATGCAAAAGGTTAATGTGCGTGTCTGTATTTCGATTGTCGTGGCGTTGTGCTGTAAAATGACATTAAACATGAGTTTAGAAAAAAAAATGGAAATATTTATGAAACCTTTTAACAGCGACATGAAAATAGTGAAGTAGGAATTGTATGCATCCCTTTCGATGAATTAGGCTGAAGCAGTTAGTTCTTAAAAATGTGATTTATTCAAGTTTCATTATTTTTTTAACTTTTAGTGTTGACATTATTAATTGATTCTATTAATATGAAGAACAATTGAAAACGACCCAAACTTCAATATAAACATTATCTAACCTAATTTAACTACTTATTCTTTCATCACACATTTCTAGACACACTAAGTATTCCCTGTCTAGATTTTACACAGCGTGAGTAATAAGGCGGCATTGTTTATGTACCGCGCCGAGCGTCGATCCGGCTTCGCTGTACCACTGACCCGGCATACCGCGTGCGACACCGAGTTTTTGCCACCAGTCACCACATACCCAGTACTCAGTGGTGATGTGTGGGTTTGTATGTTATTTGTACTTCAATTAAATATAGAAAAAAGGTGAAGTATGGAAAAAATTGCTTAAATATGACGCATATATCATGTTAATTATTTCATTAAATAAGTATATAACGTGAAAGATATAATATAGTGGCAAGCATTGAATTAACGTTGATTAGAAATTATTGTCACGTTTACATTCAAATTCAAACCAAACCAAAATAAAATCCCTAAAATAATCCTATTACTTGAGAATCTTTCACTATACACAAACGATAACAACTGTAGTTCCTGTAAAACTCACACCCAAAACATAACCACTAAAATCACATTCAAGCATGACAAAAAAATCCGCATTTCCAACTACGTGAATGCGCCATAAGGCGACACATTTGCCGTCATTAGCGGAGCAGGAAGACACGACACGAGGCAAGGCAAGGCGAGGCGACACAAGGCGAGGCACGACACCCCAAACCAACCGTTAATTGGCGGCAAAGTGCATACGCATTTGAATAGGCCGACGTAGTGTACACGTGCTCAATTACGCGCGCCTCGGTTGGCGTCCACACAGATTGTTCAGTTATTTACGGTTCATTTGTGTTTGGGGCGATGGTACAGTGATTTTAAGGCGTTAAGTCAGTGGGAGGAAATTTGTATACAAGATGTTATATCTAAAAAGTTATGTATAATAAGGATATCGCTCATTAGTACAGCCTAAATAACGCTCAAATTAACACTTGATACAGGAACATACTGAAAAAGCTATTTTAAGTTACAACTCTGAAGTATCAATGGACGAGAGCCTTTAAATTAACGAGAGGTATCACATTTTAATTAAACGTTTAAATACATATAAATGAGGGCTATAAATAAAAGTGACGACTTTTTCGGGAAGCCAGCGTGCGGCGCGCCCTTAATACCTGGTCGGACGAGTGTCGCGGTGCCTCGACTGACGCCTATCAGAGGCCGATTGATAAAAAATATCAATTGGAAGTTTGAATCACGCGATGAGGGTTCCTTGCCCACATAAAATGTTTTGATTTCGAATAAACACTAAACCTATTTTTGTAATGTTTTGTTTCCACTTTGATATTTTTAAAAATCTTATTATGTATCGCCATTTGCTAAGCAGAGAATGATCTTTAGCATGTTACATGTACCAAGTGTTTTAAACTTTTTTTTTGTTATATCTAGGGAAATATTGTACGTAATTTCAGTCGGCTTTTTACTACGACACATACAGAAAGTCATGCTTAGTTACACGCAAATGCGTACGGAACCCTAAAAAATGCAAATCTCCCAACGGTATGCGACTAAGCAGCCGATACGGGTGGCTAGCCGACGTCACTCCAACCGGAATGATTCAGCTCCTAACGGAATCACATGTAATTCATTATACGGAAACTGTGATACGTAATACGGTATTTCATTCAACTGCAGAGGTATTTTTACGGTTAAACGCAATTACTTACATCATCATTGAAAACAAAAGAACTCCAGGAGGCTCTCAATTTAATTGAGATTATGTAAAGAATTGCGATCGTAAACATTATAGAGTAAGATCCCTGAGCGTTCTGACATAACTTATTTTCACATGGATGAAACCTTCACGACTTAGTAGCGTCTAGTATACTTTAAATACCTGCCTACTTGTGGAGCTTGCCCTGTGACACCTGGGCAGGTACCAAGTGAGAAAAGTAACTAAAAATATGAGTTATCTAACTTAAATTTGTATGGCTGATTTTTATATATATTTTGTAGAATATTATTCTAAACTAGAATTATAAAGTGTCAGACACTTTTCATGGACCAGAGCTTTTGTCAGACGCTTTAAACCTCGATAAAAAAATAATGAACTTTACTTATTTTCTCATGTCTGACTTTTAAATATGTTATTCAAGTAACTATTACAAAGTTATATTTCATCAGTCAGACAAATTCGAGTGACCAAACATCCCCTAAAAACAAAATTATTCAGCCGGGAGTGCGAGCGCGAGAGCACTATGCGCATGCATTTCAGAGCGAGTGAGACGTTCACAACAACTTGGTTCCAATCAATATTTCTCTCCTTCGATCAAAGACTATGAAAGAGATCTTTGCATAGAGTCTACACAACTAAATTTCAACATCACAGGCCCCGATCAAGTTCGACCGTCAGATTTTTTAAAAGAACTTAAAAATATTAATTTTAAAGAAGCTCTTGTTAATTTTTTTATAGTATTATTATTTTTTTTTTATTCTGATGAAATGATACAATTTGTTGAAACAAACGAATACTAATTAATTTTAAACAATGTCATTCTTACATCGTTGATAATAATAAAATTGTATCAAATTGTAGCTTATCGTGTCCAGAGCATGAAGAAGCCGATACTAAAATTGTTTTTCATGTTTGTAATACAGACGTTGAAGCAAATTTCGTTAACAGATGCTCTGATACTGACATCGCGATAATTATGCTAGGACATATGGATAACTTGAAAAATGATGACTCGAATGTATGGTTAAACGCAGGCACCGGAAATAACCAAAGATATATTAATATGACAAAAGTTTACGAGCATTTAGGACCATCTTTCTGTAGAAGTTTGCCAGGATTTAATGCGTTGGCTGAATGTGACTTCAATCCCGCCCTTTTTAAGAAAGGGAAAAAAACCATTCAATTTATTAATGAAAAAAACAAGAATACCAGCAAGCTTTTATGCAGTTTGGAGATCCAGAGTCGTGTACTGATGAGCATAATATACAAAAAAAAATTCCAAAAAAATCCACAATTCATCTGCGAAATTTACAGTGTTCCTGGTGTACTCGATGTTGATGCTGCCCGACTTCAGCTGTTTGTAAATAATTACAGCGTAAATAGTATTAACGAAGAATTCAATCGAAAAAATTTGAAAAATTTTAGGTTTAGGGGATGTTTGGTCACTCGAATTTGTCTGACTGATGAAATATAACTTTGTAATAGTTACTTGAATAACATATTTAAAAGTCAGACATGAGAAAATAAGTAAAGTTCATTATTTTTTTATCGAGGTTTAAAGCGTCTGACAAAAGCTCTGGTCTATGAAAAGTGTCTGACACTTTATAATTCTAGTTTAGAATAATATTCTACAAAATATATATAAAAATCAGCCATACAAATTTAAGTTAGATAACTCATATTTTTAGTTACTTTTCTCACTTGGTACCTGCCCAGGTGTCACAGGGCAAGCTCCACAAGTAGGCAGGTATTTAAAGTATACTAGACGCTACTAAGTCGTGAAGGTTTCATCCATATGAAAATAAGTTATGTCAGAACGCTCAGGGATCTTGGTCTATTAGATATTGTACTAAATCAAATAGCCCCTATTTAAATCAAACATAATATTAAAATTAATAATGATCATTCAATATTCTCAAATAAGACAGACGTAATAAATAAAACAGCATTAAATTCAACCAATCAAATATAGACACTGACGACGCTAAACAAGGCATGTGGAATTAAATTTCAATGTGACCTGATTTCCCTAGGATCATAACTGGCACTTAGTTCATGAGCAAAAGTAGTAAAGCGTGGAATGCGGTGCCATCGCGCTAATAAGCCATAGGATCCGTCTGAATGGAAAGCATCCCGCCATTGAGGTTTCAGTAGAGCGGACATATCAAACATAATTTGTGCGCATGAGCATGTACCGATTAGGATCACGTGATATTACTAAAACGAGAGCCAAGATATATGACTGCGTAAGAGTGAAAGGAACAGAATTAAAAATGGCGTTGCGAGTACCGCTCTTTATGTCATATAATGTTCTTTGCTGAATCCCTTTTGGTAAAATATACCGAATCTTTATCGAGAAACTGAAGCGGGCTCATTTACTTCCTAATATCTTGCGTGAATGCATGAATTTTATGCGCTCGTTGCAAATCCATTGGTGACGATTTGTATAATTTTATCGGCTTCGAATACTCAACGAGGAATTCAGTTCGATTGAATTTTTAATAAACATGCGGATTGTTCATTTGCATTTTTACCATTCATGAGCTCTTTGTACAACATTATAGACGAGATAAGGTATATTTACATTAAGAAATTTATCTTAATCAATAGGTTTGTTGAATCATCTGCAATTATTGCCTTTTGTTGCAAAGGTAAAACTCTTTGGGTAATTATGAATTTAAAATGTATCTGACCCGAAGGAACTCATGCTTTTCATAGAAATAATCGACATTTCGACCATGCGCTACGAACACAAATGTCGTAAAAGTATTACCGCACAAAACACTAGAAGCTCAAACACCAATATTTTGTCACCAAACGCCATAACACGCGACAGCAAAACAAACAAACCATTACCTTCACTAGGCAGGCGAAATCTCGGCGCGTTCGCCGTTGCACACACTCAGATGACATTTGGAAGTCGGATCGTGACTGCGAAATGACAAGTCGTGGCATACTCGATGTATTTTTCACGTTTGCGAAACTGTTCGTGATCGGTAACGGGGCAGCATTGAACAATCGTCCCGGGCTGGCGATGTAATCGAAATGGGTCGGCTGCGGCGCGGCGCCGGGGCTTGCGCAACTTCGCGATACATCTCGCGCTGTTTTTGCGATGGAAATGCTGGTGGAATAGTCATTTGATGGGATTAGTGTGATTGTAAGTAATCCTTACATGTAAATGGTTAATGGATATACTTAACTTCTTTAGTGTTATAACCACCTAAAGTATAGTACCTAAAATAAATGTTAAATGACAATGCATAAAAAAGGTGTCAAATGCGAAGAGCTAAGGGCATCAATCGAATTGTACAATCTGACAATCGTCAACAAAACTCTTCAAATGAAAACACTGCCCATGAGTCCTAGCGCACCAATCCATATCCATCAGGCCGTTGTCCGGCTGTCACAGCCCGGTCTGTCCATTAACATTAGCTTATTTTTAGCGCGACCAGTCAGTTGGCAGTTTTTGCCCCTGACCGCATGCCTGTGCTGTAATTTTATAGTTCCGGAGAAACTGTTAAGGGAAGCTTCGAGCCGCCGACTGCGTGAATGCAGCTAATTATTGTTGTAAATGGGCTTTGTGGCGCCATTACGTCATATTCGAGGAGTCTGACTGCATGGCGAAGCTTATGGATGGATTGATGAAGACTTTAGAATAATGACGGAGTATAAAGACTGGTTAGAGCTCGTTTCTGCAAAAACATTTGTTTAAAATTAATGCAAGAGACGTTGTACTAGAAAGATAAACTTCATTGATTATCAAATAAATATTCGGAATACAATATTAAATCGGCAGTACACACACAATGAAGGTTTAACCAAATCACTGAACTATTAAACCCTACTTGAACAATCTAGAGTTCTAGACAATGCAATTTTGAATTGTCAAATGTCACGATTAAAAGAAAGTAGGTACATTGGCAACATTTCATTTCAGTCTGGCAAGTTTGTATGGAGTTATTCAGTGCCAGACATTTGGCAAAGATATCAAGTTGCAAGTGTCACTGCTGGCAATTGTGTTGCCATTGCCCTACCACTTGGCAAAGGATACCTTAACAGCCTCTCGCGACGCTCTCCAGACGTGAAGCTATTGTTGATATGTTGCTCTTTTGTTATTTCATGTGTAGTTCATTTATTTCTGAGTAGATTAACCATTGAGCAGGATCCTTGGCACCGCCTAGGATGCGTCAAGATAATAAGAAATAAAATGTATCTTACTCTCAACCCGCATTGGTCCTATGTAGAAGACGATAATAATTATACACCCTGTGGTGGGAAATATAAAGACCAGTAAAGCAATATTAGATTAATAATTAATAAAAAAAATACATAACACAAACAACAAAGAGAAACCACACTGCCTCACCGCAATCACTCACTGCATAATTCATAAAGACAAATGCAATCTTGTAGAAATAGGTGGTTAGTTGGCAGCCTCAGTGGCACGGTTAGTTAAGATGCCTGGTTTCAAACAAGAGCCCGTAGATTTCATTCCTGCCCTCTAAACATAAAATGTGCGATTACATTTAATTGTATCGAGGAGTTGAGACCGAAAAGTCTCTCGTAGAGTCTGATAGCCACGATTAAATTTTTTTATTGCAGTATGGTCATAACTATGTGATTGTTGAATTATTAGTGTTGTACACTTGATGTCTCACGTTAGATTTACACAATCTGTTCAGCGACAATAAAGCGCCACGACCCTAGGTTACAACTTATCTACCATCATAATCGACTGAACCCGACAAATGTCTGTTGATAAACAAAAGCGATACAAGTCATGATTATGCACACTGACTTTAATCGTGAGAACATAGGTTCCTATTAGATTGTGTACAAAATTGTAAGAGCAAATACTAATAACATCGCTTTTTATATTTTCACTTTCATTTTACACCATTCTTCTTTTGGTTTTGTGTCTACATGGGCTAGGTTAAGTTTAACTTAATAAAATTATTACCCAAAATGTAATGCCTGAAGTATACCGCAACAACAACTTCACACACGTGTAAAATAAAATTTAATATTGGTGTCCAAAAATTTGATATAACATTGGCCCAACCAAAGCCAAGACCAATAAACAAACCTTTTCTCAACATTGTCGGTCACATGCAATTATTAGCGAGCCCGAACACTTCTGCTCATAAACCGCTGGTAACATTAGCGGAATTAAATATTCATTTACGCAATGAATTGTGCCAAGTCTTTTCCATATTTTTCCCTGGCAACTTTCCAACAGATAAGAGTAGCCACCCTCACATAGACGAATTTATGCGTTGAGTCAAGAGCTTTTAACAATAAAAGTGGTGATTGTCGGTTTTATTTCCAAAATTGTAGTCTTCGAGAATGTTCAACAAAGCAATGATGGATCAATTGGCCTCGGAATGATATTAATTATGACTAATGCTAAAAATCAGAAGATGGCTTGAACTCGAGATGATTGTTAGGGGAATAAACAAATATTTGTGTAGATTCTGGGTTGAAACAGAAAAGCCTTTCACGTTACGCACGGTTGATATATCAACAGACGCCCACTAGTGGACACGGGGCTTCTCTACGTTGAGAAGATTCTTTATCGATAGGGACTATAAGCTATAGTCGCTGCCCAAGCCTAGGTAGTTGAACACATAACATTCACTCATGTATATAAAATTTAATTTAAGACCATGTTTGAATCACCTAGGTGTATTATTTACCAAGTCCGTTGAAACGATGCATGTGCATGCAACAACAGCCATAGTCCATACCGTCCAATTTATCACCGCATATTCTCACAGCACGCCAGCGCGTGACTGCTTCATTTGCCTTCCACGACTTCATTAAAGACTTACCACATTTATTCAGTTCTATTATTTTTGTCCTAAGAACAATTTGTCCATAAAACACCAATTTCCCAAGAATAGGCGAGACGAATGATTTTCAAATTATATTCTAAAATATGGGCACACATTTACTATATACGAAAAAATCTATATTTCAAGAATTAACAAAGGCTTAACACAGTTTTAAGCCATTTTTCTAATAATTTTTCAATAGTGCACCAAAAACGCTGGTAGGTGTCATGGCGTCCGCTTTGACGTCACTACTAGGTAAACATGTCATTGTGTACTACTTAGTCTGTGGTCTATGCGCAGCGAATGCGTCATGTTTACATAGGCGTGAGACATCATGCGTTGTGAAGAGCGTTTTTGTCAAAATGGCCGATTGCTATATTTTGTACTTTGATTTTATTTAAATTCTTATTAATCTCCAAGTATAGATTAAAACTGAATTATCATTTGAAATCCTTGTAATACGTATTTTCCCTTAAAAACAAAAAATCTTTAATTTTTTGATACTGTCGTCTCGCCTATTAAGGACAGGCATAAGCATAGGCTCAGCTTTCTGCGTTAATTTAACATTCGAGGGAAACACAGAAAGGATAAGTGAGTTTTATCATTGCTTTTCTTGCAGCTTACCTCAGCGTTCAGTGCCGGACGCACTGTGAATCAAAATCGATTATCAGAACACAAATAGGGCTGAATATATGTATTTGCTCCTTTAAACGATTATGACATCTCGGTACCGCACAGCGTTTAATAGAACCAGATCGGACGTGCTTCGTAAAATATCAGTTGGGAAACAATGGAGGCAAATGTCGAGCCGCAGCGTTCACACAGATAGGATCGCTTGGCGAATTGAATCTGTCTGCGATGTTTAGTATACAGTGCAATAATTTTATATCCGGTTCAAATTGTAAGGTGTCTAGAATATTATTTGGGTTTCCATTTATGTAGATTTGAGTAATGTTAGTAGTTTAGTCGGTGTTTTGAGCTGAGCAACTCAGATAAGCTTTTCCACGTGAAGGACATTACTTCCTCGAGATTGAATTACTCGCATGTTTAAAAAGATAGGCATGCAAAACAATAATCAAAATCAACTGAAGGAATGACGCGCCAATCTCTCATACACGTTTGATTATGCAAGATTGAAAATGAAACCAAATTTAGTAAGATATCAGAAAGTATTTGCAATACTTTTCAAATAAACAACGTTAAAAATAGTATAATTCATGATATTAATTTTGAAAATAGTATCATGAATATCTCGTGGGACCTGACATCGATGCAGCGCATACACAGCCTAAACTCGACTACAGGCATACGTTGGCAATATGCCACTACAGTCTACTTGTTCCCACGTCTGGCACATATATGGGATAAAAATGCGCTGTGATACATGTGTGCCCGTGTAGGGAGGTGGGCGGAGCTTGCGGCGAGGGTATTCGCGGTGACTCACGCCACACTTCGCTATTTCATGTTATCATATTATAGATTTTTTAAGTTTGCAAGTAGGTGAAGGCTGTGAGTAACGAACCATTTGGTATTAATTTGTTTAAAGTAATTGCTTTTCGGCTTTGTTATTAAAGATCAAACAAGGCATTACGAACTATATGAGATCACCTAAATATCCGGCTTGAAGGACGTGATCCTTCGAGTAACGTATTCGACACAAATTAATCGATAATGAAGATTATTTTGAAAATTGTCATAGTTAAATATAGTTGTTATATTCATGTGTAATTTTAAATAAAACAAGACATCGCCGTATTAAAATCGCGTGCAATCTGAATGGGCATACTTATACACACGCGCGGCAGTAAAGTCTCATTCGGCGGCCGTACAACACGACTAAATTACACGAAAAACGAAACGAATCGTGATTAAAGGGACAAAACGTAGTTAATGAGTAACTAATTACGTATAAACGAGCCATTCAGAGATTCCCACGCCGAGCAAAAAGTGTTCATTAAACGCGACGCGGAATCACATGGGAAATTGTGTATGTTTAAACCGAACTCGTATGGGCGGAAATTTAAATATAATTTTTATAGTGAAACGCAAATATTTAATGTGTAAAAGTAAATAAATAATTTAATAATTAATTATTGATTTCTCTTTGGTTTTAAAATAATCTCATTCTAAGGATTTTTCCACCGGAAGGAGACAGTAGATCCAGACATCGTACTTGTAGAGGGTTCAAGCCTAATCCGCCGATATTAGATTCTGATTTTCTGGGACCCCTCGTATTTGCAAATAACTTGGTCTACAGTCTAGACGACGGGAAGTTGCCGGCTACCTAAAACCCTGACTACAGAATTTATTGTTATGTGTTATAAATAGGGTGGGTTTAGAAACAACGAATGTATCCACAGTTCGTAAATTTCGTTCTTTAGGAAGCGAAACACTGTGTATTGTCAAACAAATACAATCAAAGATTATCATGTTTATACAATTAATATAAACCCAACTATAATATTGATAACATGCGATTTACTCTTATAAATTACATATGTTATTGTTACACAGTATCTATATGACTTACACTTCAAACATATGACACAAAAAAATATTTTTCATAAATTCCTTTATAAATACAAAAAGATCTATTTTAATAACATGTAGAGATTACATGTCACTCGCCATTTCCCTAATTAGTAAGCGTTCCAATTCTCCCCACATAATTGGAATAATGAAATATATTAGGTGCATAGTGCATACAGACATGATGCGAGAGTCAGGTGGCGCTACAATGAGCGGGGCGGGCGAGGGGTCCGGGGACGGGCACGAGCTGAGTCAGCGCAGCGCCGGCCTTGCGCCGACATGCGCTTCCTATCAACCAGGGTTCAAGTTGTAAACAATTATATTAAAAGTAAACAAGTAAACAATTAAAGTAAACAATTATCCCTAGAGCAATGTTTAAAAAATATTGTACATTCAATTGAGCTGAAACTTTTTACAGTTGTGATATATGCGTCCAAAGGAAAGATTCGATAAATGGGCGGAAGTGAAAATGGGTGGTATTTGTGCAAAGAAAATGTGTTCCATTCTTAAACCAGATATCAATTGAATATTTGTGTATGGAGCGCGATTTAACAATAACAGACGACGAACACTGAATATGTTGAAAATTATTGTATTGTAAGGCATTGGGAGCAGTCGTTTAAACACTTCTAAATCTTAAAAATCTATCTGGACGGCTTATAAATCTATTAAAATGACATGCATAAATTCCCAGAGTATCTTATTCATCCTAACACAGCGGATTTAACAATTAAAAAAAGAAAAAAAAACTACATTAACGTTACAAGAAACAACCACGGAAGGTACAAAGCCTTCAATATAAATTAATTGTCCATGTCAGCCCTGGCGCATCACTTCACATTATGTTATTCAATATAGACTAAATGGTTCATAATCCGTATTATAATACATTACTCGTAGTGTGGCGGCTGGTAACGCGACCATTGTCAGAGGTTTGTTCAACTGTGTAGGGTTTTTTACATTCGTCTCGCCGTATTTTTGAGTATTTCCGTGTTTATATTTGTCGCCATGTTTAATTGAAACGTACTTAGTCTCGACTTACTTGAAAATGGTCAGTGGTTGAATAATTATCAACACTTTCGTCTGTCTTACCGTTTTTCGTTTTAGGTTCACTGCGCACATATCTTGAGGCACTTATTTACTAACGGAATTTTTCTTTAAAACTCAAAATAGAATAAGATGTTTGATGTAATATTTGGATGGAGCAATTATTTCGTAATTTATGTCGACTCATTAATGAAAAACATTTCCGGAACCGGATTTGTAATTAAATGACAACTGGTGAGCCCCTTATTAACCATATTTTATTGTTTTCTGCCAAACAAGGACACAAACGTGACGAGATAAGTAAACATAATATTGTTAGTAACGCTTGAGTCTCATGCAGCCTTGTTATAATGATAATACAATTAATTATTTTAATTAGTTTACTTAATTATCAATTGAAGCAGTTATAAATTACAGGCGAAAGGTTACTTCCTCGTTTATATTATTTGCGATACTAATATTAATTTACTTTCGATTTTGAAGCATTCAATAATGCAAATTTATTATATTAAAATATACCGGATTAATTCTACTTTGATCTGATTTGAATATAAAGCCAGCTTAGCATAAAGTCATAAAAATTAATATAGATATTTTGACAATGCATATTAAAATGTCATAAAGACATAAATTTAATGAATGCCTTGTTATGCATAGCGTTCTTTTTCTATTAATATTAACGTAAGAGGAAATAACCGCTTAAGGAAAAGTCGTTTGAAAAATAAAAAATATATATTTTAGGAATGGTATGAAACCCGAAATGGTATGATAAGATTTTAAAAGCCATTTTGAACCTTATTAGCGACAAAGTTGCATGGCCCATGGGCCACTATGATGAATTTTCTACGATCATTTACGATAACAAATACACCCTATAACACATATGGGTAAATCAACTATTTAGTGCACTGGTTATGATTTTGCCATATTTTTTCAAGTATTGATTTTTTAAATATTTAATAGTTTCAGAAGTTAGAATATATATTCTACTTTACGAATCTGCATACAGCAGAGCACTTTTCTTTCAGAATTGGCTATTTTTAGCTTGTAAGCGCACTGAAGTCTTATAAAATCAGTCACCTGGACAACTAGTTCAATATTTTTTTTAGTGTGAATATTTTTTTATCTGTAATTTAACACTGTAAATATAAATCAAGTCGGGTGTATATCTAAATTTCAAAGTAGTCAATTTGAGATATTACGCATAGTACTCCTAATATTTTAAGAAATAGTGTCTCTTGGACAACCATCAATTTTGTATGACGTTAAAAGTTTAATTTACATAGTATTAAACCAGAAAATATTAAATATATAAATATATTTATGTTGCTTTTATACTTAGCTACCCGTCAATATATGAAATTTACATAATAAAATGTTTAAAATAAAACTATTTGAGATTTGATTCCATTTTTATATGGGGACATCATAGTTGTCCGATGGACTTTTGGTTGTCCATGGGAAAATTGGGTTTGATATAAACTCATTTGCAAAAAAAACGGGCACCTAAGCAATGAACGATTTCAAATGTTACTATTGGTTTGTTTGATAATTATAGGTAGTTTTACTTTCACAATTTTGTAAATTAATAAGCAAATAATCGTTTTCGTCAGTATTATCACAAAATTTTGATAAAATGTATGGGTTTTAATGCTAAGTTCACTAGTAGTGTATGCTCGCTAGTAGTGCATATGCTCGTGAAGTAAAAGTTAAAAAAAAAGATTTTTGTTTGTTTTTTCTTTAATAAAGTAAAAGCAGATAAATGTTTAGTATCGAGTGTGACCCCCTCTAGATGAAATCACAGTTTGAATTTGTCTGGGTATGCTAGCGAGGATATCCCGGATACTTGCTTGCGGAATACGTTCCCACTCCGCGGTAATCACATTCTTCAGCTCTCTGATGGTCTGCGGAGCCGGTTGTACTGATCTCCCGCGCCGTTTCAGAACGTCCCAGACATGCTCTATAGGATTGAGGTCGGGACTTCGAGCTGGCCAATCCAAACGACGAATGCCGACCTCTTGCACATACGCTTCCACATCGCCAGACCGGTGGGCGCGAGCGTTGTCGTCCATAAAAATTGAGTCTTCGCCTAAAGCGGCCAATGCGGGTTGTGCATGAGGAATTAGAACTTCCGTTATGTATCGATGTCCAGTCAGTGAGCCGTTTTCAATGAAGACTAACTCTGTACGATCCATTGAATTTATTCCTGCCCAAAACATAACAGAGCCCCCACCATAAGGTGTGATTTCTTCAAAACAAGCCTCTGCAAAGCGTTCTCCTCGTCTTCGTAGCACTCGCCGACGTCAATCTTCACCGAACAGAGATATCCTGGCTTCATCGGAGAACAATACCCTATTCCAGTCTTCTTGAGTCCATGACTCACAATTTCGAGCAAACCTAAGCCTGGCAACTCTGTGCTCACGGAGTAACGTAGAGCCGCGGGCCGGGCGATGACTGCGTATATTGGCCGCGACAAGCCTCCTCCTGACCGTCCATAGACTAATATGCACATTTCTTACTTCTTCGAGGTTGTTCTTAAGGTACACATACGAAGACTTGCGATTTCTCAATGCGCGACTCACAAGAAACCGATCATCCCGTGTTGGGTACATGGTTTTGTATTTGTCCTAAGGACAACTTTTAAAGTCCCATGGACAACTGATTTAGTTGTCCAAAAGACTGGTTGTCCGAGTGACATTTTTTAAATTATGTGTCTTTTCATAAAGAGTATTTGTTTACTGTGCTTGATTACATTGTTAACATAAAGTGCAGAACTAAAGTGAACTGTCCAATAGCAATTGATTAATGTAACTAATCTACTTACTCAATTTTCGCGCCGGTCCAGGGGACAAACAATTAACACACCCACTCCGCGTCACGATGTTCGGCCGCCTGCCGCCTTCGCTGACGTTAATTCAACATTGCGGCTTGAACTATTGTTTACTAGACAGACTTACTTGTTATCTCAGATACTACAGGGTCATCTCTGTTTTGGATTTGTAATCAAAGACTAGTTGTCCGAATGACTCAGTACAATGCACTAACTTTGTGGGACAAGAACAATTCACAAAAAAATAGATAAAATAAAAACATTTCTTTTTTTATAAAATGTTTTCCTAAAAATAAAAACCATAAATATCTGATCTATGATTTTATATTCACTGCGTCTGAGGATTTATTTCGGTGTAGATGAGTTTCTAGTTTAGAAGTGGTGAAGGGGACACAGAATTTGACATAAAAATTACCCAAATGTCCCCCGGACCACTCTCAAATGAAGGTGACACAATAATAAAAAATATATTTTTGCCTTAAATACATTGATTTAAGTGTGTATTCATTGATTTTGTATTATAAAGAAAATACGTTATGGTATTATTTATATTTATACAAATCTGGGACCTGGTACGGTTGTCCAAAGCAAGAAAAAGTTGATTTACCCATATACAAATTATTGCATTGACATATAAATACACCAAACACAATACATACACCAAACACAATCTCAATTCAGCTGCGTTGACGCGACGCGACGCACAGCTGCGCGGGCGCCGATACGGCACGAATCGACGCGTCACTCACCACGTCACTGTGTTTGCACTTGATAAGGCTGATAGCGATGTGTATTTGTAGTGCATTGACATATATTTTGTATTTATACTTTTATTTGTGGCGGGTGAAATATTGGCCGACTTTATGGCAAGCGGCTACAGACGTATTAAGCCGGGGGCATGTTACAGTAAAACCATACATAAATTCACGCCTGTCTTATTAGAGCTGGGACAATACACTACCTCCAAATTCTGTGGATTTATTTATATTTATTTGGGTTTGACAGCTCCTTGATTACTGCTTACAGGATACTTTCTTGATTGGAACAAGGATGCCTCTTCAATCATTTTTTTATACTAGCCCCATTTTTTTATGCTTTTATTAACAAAGATAGCGATTTTTTCGAGCTATTGTTTTTGTTTTTGGTACCACCAAATATGGAGTCGAATGTCGACACAACAGTACTCAAAGCGATACGAATACTAGAGCATACGAATAATAGAAACAGACACGAGTATTTCCTTTTTACAAAAACATCACTCGTTATTTCAGGGCACAAACGCCCTTGTCATAAAATTCCCCGGGCAGACGGCATCCTTTCGCTTTAATGCTGAAAATACGCAGCGTTTCGAACGCGTGTGTTTTAGTTGGTATTAAAACAACCCCCCGACCGCAGCGCACCCCTTTACAACCCTTGCGCACTTGATGAGACTGTCGCCTCGGTAATCAGCGGTATGACGAAATCTGTGGGGATTTTATCTGTAGAATTATTGGGATAGTGTTTAGATTTGTTTTCACAGTGAAGTAAATTAATGTAATACAACAAAAGCTTTATCGTGGTAGGTACTTTTTCCCGCCACTGAGGCACAAGTCTTTTGTTTTAGGTATCAAAAACTACATGGGTCTTTTCAATCTTACAATCTCCAAAACTGAAGCAAATACTTTATATTGATATTTTTTTTTCACTTCGTGGATTCAAGGTTTATAAATCCATAAGTCGTTCTTTAATTTATTTAATTCCCAAAACAATTTGTACAATAACAAAGGTTTTGGTCCTCTGGCAACCAAACTAGACCTAGCCTGTATTTTAGGCGGTAGTGTTCCTCCACAAAGTTCCTTAAATAATTATTACAAATCTACAATAATGCTAGATACAACTTAACTACACATAAGATCTGGTTCAAAGGAAACATCTATTTTTCCTGCATGCAAATTCCGCATATACGTTGTTTATCCTCAAGATGTTATTAACGATTGTTATCTGAAGGAATGTCCGAGCCACCTGGACACCAGTCGTGATCGAAATCACAAGCAGCCTCGGGTCACCACATTAATTAATCATTAAGACTTTTTGCCACAACAAACGCGTGGAAGGCATTTGTTTTCGAGTAAATCATTCGCACTTATTACGTCATGCACATACATTATTAGTTAGTGGAAGTAGGGGTTATAGAGCAGGTGATAGGAATACGCAGTTAGATACATATCTGACTTAGTAATTAATTATAATTCAAATATATTACGCAAGTAAGCCATATGATTCTTAAGCATGCGTAGTTAGCATGTGCTTAGTTCTTCATTTTATAGCAGTAAATTATTATACGCCAATCGAACTAGTTCTGTCAGCTTTAACGAAGCAAGGATAATAGTAAGGAGGGAACATGCTGTCAAACTTTTCCACAGCTGTTTCATTGAGCAAGGTTGACAGACTAAGGCCTAAAAACGCAATGCCATAACGTCACTGGTGGTAGGTCTCTCATATGTGAGAGGTCGCCTGGTTAGGTACCACCGCAATGTCTATTTCTCCCGCCAAACAGCAGTGTAAATGCACTGTTGTGTTCCGGTTTGAAGGACATTGTAGCCAGAGTAACTACTGGACATATTTAGACTTAACATCTTATGTCTCAGGATGGCGAGCGCGGTGGAATGCCAAGCATTGCCTTGTAATTCATGGTGTTGTTTGATTTCGCTACTGTCCATGAGCGGTCGTATCGCTTACGATCAGGCGAAGGGCATGCTCGTCTCGCCATTCATTGCAATAAAAAACGTCCACACATGCTGAGGGAAGCCGATGCCCACTGCCCAACAGTGGGTCATAAATAACCTTGTCTAAAAATAAAGAATTCAAACGCAATCCATTTCGATTACGATCGCGATATAATATAGATTTGTTTACGGTTTGTTTGTCATTGCGTTTACCATTTAAGCTCGCGGCGGTGTTTACCTCTTATTTAAATTTAATTCGCGTCCCACGCACAATAGCAAGATTTATAACCATTGTTTAATTATCAGCACCAAGGTTGTATGTTTTGGCAAAATTAGCATGCCCTACACACTAATGGGCGACTATAAAAGGTGCCACTAAGGCCATACGAACAATACAACGCAAAAACATAATAAACGTAAAATATTTTATAATTGAGGTGTTATTTCATAATTTAAAAATAACGTCGGTTTAAGATACTTTCGCAGTGAAGGTCGTTTTGTTTGCGTTTTTATATCAAAGAAATACTGTTTTTGCAAATACAGAGTTTGTGTGAAGAGGAGGGTGCCAAGGGGTAGGCTTGAAGGTGCTTACACTAAGCATGCCTTAGATAAATCCCGACGGCACACGTGCATATGTAATAATATGTAAATGTATTTTTCACTTTAGCCTCAGACCTCTTCCTACGTGAGAATTTCCGACCCAACCTATACCGCGTACTTTTAATTAATATTTACATCCATTTCTCTGTTTAATAATACCTATTCTACCATTGTAAACTACTATAAAAAACAGTCATTAAGAAAATTAATAATAATTAATTAACAAATTCCTAAAACGAAAATTAAATCTGTACGCTGAATCTCACAAGAACCTTCCTGCGCAGTCCGTCATGCGAATCTCGACTTAAATTAACGGCCGCAAAAAAACATACAGCACTCAAGGAATTTTATTGACGACCTCTAAGGATCGTTGGGAGGCAATAAGGATGTGTGTTGCGTGAAGACACTACCGTGACTTTTATGTTTCTTGATGTTATGAGAAAAACTAGACTGCAGGAGTTTTGCCTGCTGTGTTATTATTAAGATAATATAGTATTCGTAATACTCCTGACATTAGTCTGGTAGTAGGAGACTAAATATATTTTTTTTCATACAATTAAGACATATTAATTTTAAAGCCACATGAACCTAAATACTATCCTGGACAGTGGATATAAAATATAAACTAGGTAGGAGAAGACATAATTATTTTTCATTTTTTTTATTTGACAGAGAGACAAAAGTACAATGAAGTACTTCTATACGGTTTCCAGTTTTCCTTTATAGGTATAGGGGTCTTTAAAAATACCTATACAAACGGTTGCATATATAAGCACGGGAAATACCATTGACAAAACGCATCAAAACAGTCGCATCATACAGGGTATATCAAGACTGCGACCGAAAACAAAGCCAGGTGGTAGTTATAGTAGTTACAAACACAATGCAACAAAAAAAATCTCAAAAAAAGCGACAGATTTCTTTTGCAATTTTTTTAAATACCTAGTTTTTGCCAAATAAGGAATTTAAACCCTTACGTACCATTGCGTCTTCAAAACTAAAAAGGTGTACAATGTACATCATTATTTTAGGAATACTATGTATTTCATTGAGTGTGAAGTCACTAATACTACCACCTTGCTTCGTTTTCGGTCGCAGTCTTGATATACCCTGTATAAATGTATCACAATATTTTCTATTGAACTTGGAAGATGCGCATGTGCCGCTCTCACAATAAAACGCACGTCAACACACGCGCATAAACTCGGCGCGTGAGCGCAAAAAACGGCCGTGACGCTGCTTAATTAATGTCTTCCTTCATTCCGGCCAACAGTCCACTCGTCAAGATTTATACACGTCGACGAATTCACCGAATATATCACCGCGTGTTTACATCAACGCGACGCTAAATACTGTTGTTGAATTATACGCTCGTGTGTTTATGTCTTCCTTATCTTTTATGAACTAAGTTTTCGTTATTGGACTTTAAGTTTTTATCTAAATAGCTGAGCCACGCTATAGTCAGTTTTTAAATTAACTACCTCTCACAAATCTGTTGTGAAGTCACAACGGTCTTACTTTTGGATACTCAAATGCTTTAAAAATACAAAATGCGCCTGGTTACTAGGTGCTTTAATAAAAAAATCAATTAAATATACTGAAATTCTCAACTGAAGCTCTTTAATACATTCACAATATAAAACCGCAATCGACACAAAAACGAAAATCACTAATAACCCCCACGAGAGATCAAAACAAACATCTGTTATCGCATGCGATCAGCGGCGGCGACAGCGCGACATTGTGTAAACACAGACGAGCGACAAAAAACACGCGATTAGCCGGTGAAAAATTAACAACGTGACCGAGGCATTAGGCTAATGTCGAACGAATTGTCATCGGATGTCGCGTGGGAGCCGATACCATCTCGATTTGTTTGGCTTAGATCACAACTAAAATTGGATTGGACGTTTTGGACTGGTAATTACGTTTTCAGGTCATTAAATTGATAGGGCTATAGGAAGTCCTAGCTAAAAAAAAGCAGGTCGAAACAATAACGTCCTTATTAAAAAAAAAAAAAAGAATTAGTAGAGCATTTATTCAGCACATACCCGAGCACAAATGATTTAAATTTTATTACACCATTAAGCAAACATAAATAAACGTAACAACTGAAAAATGACCACAAACGTACATCAAACGCTGGACATCGGTTTACAAATTGCTTACAAGCGAGCTGTTAATTACGCCAACTATGACAAGTTTGCATGTTATAACTAAACAGCTTACCACGTCGGCAAGTTGCATCGTTTAATCTGCGCAGAGGGATCAAACACTAGCTGGAGGTAGTTAGTTCTTCAGATATGTCATTGTAAGAATGATATCAATAAATAAAAAGCTATTAATGATTGTAGAGTCGATAAAATTTATGCTGTTACTACGAATTTCATGGGTTTAGCAATAATTCTTTTAAGTCAATATTTCATCTATATCCACTGAATCTTATCCTAGCAATAGTTAAAATCTATTGGGTATCATACATTCTTGTTACCTACAAACGCAGTGTTCCTACTGGACGGCAATTAAACCGTCGCGTCGGGCGACTGCACGCACGCCGAGGCACCTTTCATCGCGCGGTTAGACCATGTAACACTAAACTTTGGCAAATGTCACCCACAGCCGTCGATCACCGCTCGACCTGCTCGGAATGCCGAGGAAATGTTGTAAATTACACATCCAAAGCGGAATAGAAGGGCTTTAATTTAATACTCAAGACTAGACAAAAGCTTTTTGGGCTAAATTCCAACATAGATAATACTACCAATGTTAGAACCAAGTATATGTTTATAAGTACCTATATGGTATGATTATGGACGACATACGTTGGCGTTTATTTTAAATTCAGTAATTACTTCGGTTACAAAACCGGCTTATCCGATTATCGCATTAGGGATTATCGGATTATCTCCAGTTCGGGAATTGAATCGCGCGACGTAATGGCATTAACAAATAGACAATTTAGACAGCGGTATAAATGTTTATTTGGACGTCAACAGAGGTTGCGCAACATGCGTTTTTTTACATAAAACAGAAAACATACATTTTGAATTGAATTTTAATAGTCTATTTTACGTGTGAATGTATGTCGTGCAGGCCATAAACTGTAGGCCGGTACTGTTAGGAATCTAACGCAAGTAGCACTGCATGTCTTCACCTACGCCCGCGAGCCCCGCGTCGCGATCCATCCACTTTTTAGCTCGGAGAAAAACCTAATAGCATAGAATTAAACCGGTAATAATCTATAATCTCAAGAGTTAATGTCGGCGTTCTGCTAAACTCCATAATGGGATCTCGTTTCGCTTAATTAAATCAGGCATGCCTTGTTCGCGTCTAGTCGCGGCCGCTTCCGACACACGGCTAATGTTATTCAGCGTCCCACGCGATATTAACAGCCGATCACTTTGCATTACAATTAACAATCATCGCCGATGCGCTATCAAAGAAGCGAACAATCAGAGGTGGCGAATCACACTTGTGCAATTTGATTTATGCGCTTTACATCGGAGTGCGGTGCGGCGGGCGGTTGATCTCCTATGCTGTGAATAACAATTAATTATCGTTTATGTTGCGCCGTGTGGGCGCCGCAATATCCGTAATTTTGAATTATTTCCACATTATACGCACACTTTATACGGCCTCGTGGTGGCTAAATAACAAAGATCGTTACGCATGATATTCAAAAGTTTAGATTTCCGAAACAAGATGGTAATTCAATACTGTAAGATGTCTCTGAATCAGGCTTTTGATATAGGACTTATTTAATGTATTCAAAAGTGTTGATCTACGTTTTATTTTTGTTCAAAGCACCCACTGCGCAATAAACACAAACCCACTAAACTACTAAAAATAGTATTCCAAACTAATAAACAAACACAAAAATTCGCCGTTTTACAAAAAAATACACAATTCGCTGGGATAACGGTTACTCCGTCCGTTTTTGGGCAAACAATGGCACGAGATGCCCTGCGGAGCGTTTGATGTCTCGCATCCTAAACAAACGATGATTTACTGTTTCAGACGATTGTTTATACGTTAAACAAAAGCCGCGTTATCGGAGCCCTTTGAACAAACATTTATAATTCGCGGGAGCGTATTAACGGTAAATGAGTGGCGTAAAATATACTCGCACCACGTTGGGCGCCAATAATGTCGGCGGGACACTACAACTCCCCTTTACAATATTGCTCAGATAACATCATGCATTATGTGTGAAAGTTATTTATTGCTTTATATAAATGTAGAAATAACCATGTTGATGTGTTTTTTTATTGTAAAAAAATATACAAAGATTATAATTATTATTGTAGTTAAGTGACGCCCCACCAAATGCTGCCTTTAGCATACTATAAAGGAAGGAAACGCATTATAATTAAAATAAAATCTAAAAAAGTTTCAACCCTCCCACCCTTTGTGAAAGTCAGCATATTTCATTAAAAATAATGCATTCAAATTCCTTCAATCCTGCCGCGACACAAAGTTTTCATTCGGCAAATGCGCCCTGCCCACCCCACGTTCACGCTTAAACACTTCTTATGTTTATACTTCACACGTGACTAATCAAAAAGACCACGCATGGGATTCGAGCCCCCTCATCCGCAATCCCCGGTGGTTTGCCGCTACAAACGCGAGAGGCACGCGCCTTCCGGTTATTTTTAATAAAATATACACTAATTACACATAACTCATTTCGCTTTACCGAATGGCTGTGCCAGACGGATTGTACAGCCCCATTAATGAGTTCGAAATTAAATTGAAATAGTTGCAGGTTTGTGGAAGAGTATTTTTGCAAAAATAGTTTAGAGAGCAAAAATTAAATGTTATGTAAGTAAATCGAAGACGATTGTAGAATAATACTAGAAATGAATAATTCTATCAGCAGCAGTCTTGCAGCTAGAAAACAGCAAAGAAGGTGTTTATACAATTTTCCTTTTTCACGAAGCGATCGTAGAAAATACTGTAAGTACCAACTTTCCCTCACCAAGTACTTCTGATCACATCGCAATGTCACGTAGCCACGGCGTAAATCCTAACAGCGTTTAATAAGCAGTAAAAATTGTCATTTGTATTGAGTGAAAATCACTTATTATTGGAATAGAAATCGGTGATGTCGAGTGTCTTTGTGACACCCACGAGGAGCGGGCACCGTTATAAAGTGTGTTAACCCACTTAGTGAAGATGTGACACCAACATTTTGCAACGTTTGCACTCGCTGATAGTGAAAATAGAATGCGCGTGTTGTATTGACCATCTAGGAATAGATTTTGTAACGTTCGCGGCTCATGTTGCTAACCTAGTTGGCTGCATGTCTGTTGAGATTAGATATAGGGCTTAGGCATATGCAGGTCAAAGGTTAATTGTTTTTAACTCTTTGTCATCTATTGTACTTTATTTTAATCACGAATTCTATTTATCAGCGTCAGCAACCATTGCCCAAGGATTAAAATCAGCCTAAGATTAATCATAATTTCGTTTCAATGATCGTGGAGACTTATTGAAATTATTTTGCACGAAATTGCTCTTCAAAAAATGCCTTTCACAAACACGCATAGGCACGCACACGTACAGTAACTTAATAGGCTAAGTATAAAAAAATAAAGCCATACAAAGCAAGCGATGTAAGCAAAACTGACCACAAAGGCCCTCAACTCCTTTCACGCGTAAATAAATTATATGTTCACGACTCGCACAACAAGTGACAATAACGAAGCTTTATTAACACACTTCACTTGATTCGCTTAATGAAAGGGCGAGCGCACCATTCGGCCTGTAAAAATAGTACATTTGTATGTGCCTGCGCACGCGCATTACCGATGCATTGCGACTGTATCTCCACTGCGTACACTAATGGGCCACGTGTGGCGATATCGAATATCGACAACCACACTATCGTTGCAATTTGGATCTTATCTTTAGTAAAATATAATGCAGTTTCGATTGACGTAAGTTTTAATTCAACCCCCATTATTACGATAAAAGTACAACCTACACAGTGAGATTTGTGAGTAGAACTAATGCGTTTTTGTATACAACCGATGTAAATATAATGTGTACATTAAATTTTCTAGATGTTTCTATATTGCATTGAATATGTCTATCAAACACCTTGTTACGCGTCGCTAGTCGGATTAGCTCATTAATTTCTCTATTGACGTCCACCTCGACAAAAACTGCTAGCGAACTTATAGTACGATCATTGTATAAAAAGATTGTTTCTTATTTTGAGTCATCGTCCTTTCGTACATTCCTCTTTGAATGAATGAGCTGTTTGATTGATTACTTCTAAACGTTGCGTCAGCGCGACAAAAAGCTTTTATTAATTTCGATGTATGTATTTTCAGTTTTGAAAATTACGAAGTTCGTAATTTAGATAATGGTTTCTTAGATTTACGCGAATGTTCAGTCCGCCCCGTGACCACGAAAGCTGTAAAGTAATCGAAACATCGGAAAGTACAAAAAAAATAAAAATTAAACCAAATCGCGATAAAATCCGTAAAAAATAGTATTATTTCAATTCGTAATTTAGAACCAAGTTTTATGATTATTTTCAGCATGGTATGAAGCCGCATATGGTCTTACAAAACATAAATAACACAGGCCACAATGTGCAGCGTTAGAAAATGCAAAGTGCGGCGCGGACGGGAGGCGGTCCATAAATCCAGTTCGATGTATCCCTCAAGGGCGCGGGCTATTTTTAGCGCGTCCGGGCGAAGGCCGGGCGCACGCGCCTCCGAAGGACGGCTCGTCCGGACGACTACACAGCGTATTCTTTTAGTTCCACGAACGAATTTTAATGTCCCCCGTTTTTTTCCCCGAACGCGGCAAAGGCACCGCCGATTTGATGCTGGCCAGGTAATTTTGCGTTCAGGTGTTGCCACGTTAACTTATTGAATCGGTGGGAATGGGGTCGCAGGGTGCGTTAAGTGAAATTGAGACGGCGCGGCTGGTTAAATGTAAAATATATATTGCATAAATATAATTTACACTATCTTATGTTTTTAATAGACTACATAGAGAATATTATTTAAACAAAAATGAAAATATTACCATTTTTTTTAAATGCCTCATTGCTATACTATAACCATTACCGCTAAAACAATTAAAGACAAATCCTTCAACCACGGTAACACCGAGACAAATTGTTAAACACAGCGCATCACCACGAAAAACCATTTAAAATGGAGTCTGCGACTTCGGCCGCCGGAGGTTAATCGAAATCGGATGTGAATATAATCCTACAGAACGTCTGCGAGGCCGAGTGCCCTTTCCGTGTCGACCTTCCATCTTTTTTTGTTTTTAAAACGTACGCCTAAAGCGAATTGATTGGTCATGCGCGGGATAATTAACTTTGTATCTATATTTGCATTTTTTGCAAAAAGTTATTTTTTCATCGTTTTAATGTAATTTACGTATGTCTAATCGAGTGTAGATGATAAAAAAACGAAACACAATATTAAATAGACCGTCAAATTGTGTGCTGCAAAAAAACGTAATGTAAAAACTAGGTTTTTTGTTACGCTTTATTGACAGCCTAAATTAGTGTCGAATGGCTGACAGAATGACCTGATTGAATAAATTTTTTGTTGTAGACTTTAAAGTTAATATTTTATGCTTTTCGGCATGACCGGCGTATAAAATGGTATTGTAATTAAAAATGGCCTTTAAAAAAAAGAAAAAGAAAGAAAAGAAAAGCAAAAAAAGAAGACAGTTCGTGTTGCTGAGGGAGTTTCTTGCGCCGTTTCTTCTTCACAGCTACAACACGTTCCGAAGCGGTGGAAGCAGAAATTAACGATTTAAAAAATCTTGTAAAAGACTACTTGAATAAAGAATATTTTGATTTGATTTTTTTTTTATATAAAATGCTTCCTCGAAAATTTTCGATTAGGTAATATGCATACATACATACATAAACTCACGCCTTTATCCCCGAAGGGGTAGGCAGAGGCGCCACCAGGACACCCACATATCGCCTTGTATGTTTCGTCCCATGATGTGATAGGGGGCGAGCCTATCGCCATATCGGGCACAAATTCCTGACTCCGGGCTGATAATGAATAGAAAAATCCAATATCACTTTGTCCGACCCGGGACTCGAACCCGAGACCTCAGCTTTGTAGTCGTACCGTAGTACAACTACGCCACCGAGGCAGTCAGGCTGGATTTGGTAATATGAATATTTTTTACAAGTGGACTAAATGGAGTTTAGTCAACAAATTATAAAAATTACGCACAGTTTAGTGTCTGTTCCTTGTGACTGGTATTAATTTTAATAGTATGGAGTGTTTCGAAAGTTTAAACTATTTAAATATCATTATTTAATGACATTAGCAGTTAACATTAAAATTTACCCTAATTTTAATTCAGATAATTACGGTAGGTAAGGTTGCCTGGAAGAGATTGCCTTGTGCAATAAGGCCGCCGATTGTACTTTTTTTTAATATTTAGTTATAATCTTTGTTATTTTCCTGGTGTACAATAAAGAATATTTTAATACCGCTCTACTTTGCATCACCACTGACCATAAAATTACCAAACCAACTACTGTGTACCCATTTCCAAGCAACACCAACATTCGCTACAATCGAAACACTATAAAGGCGTGTCCCTGGCTTTATAAAGTCAAATGACACAACTCGGTGTGGCGTTCATAATAAATAAGGCATTAGCAAAGCGCGTTAAACGATAGGGTAAGTAGGCCCCGCTTATATACTAAATCACAAATTACAAGAGACAGCATTTCCCGCCGGTTTGTTACTTACGAAACTTGCTGCGATTGTGCTGTACGGTTTAATGCTATTGCTGCAGGAAATGCTGCAGTTGGGGATTTAGTTTGAAGTACTAGAAGTTGGCCTTATAGCATGTAGCAGCCGTTGTACACGATGGTGGAATACCCTTTATATCGTGTCGCAAATTGGATTTGGTTTGTATTTATCACAATTTGTAGGGACGATGGTTGCTCTCGTGTTAGGTTCCGATATCTTACCACTAGATTCGTTCTCTCTCCAAATGTCCATACATGCCTTTTGCCTAAGCTTCTTTAGCGTATCGACAAGGCTTTATGTTGATTGTTTCTTATAACAAAACAATTATTATACATATAAATAAATACACGCAACGATCCCATACATAGCCCTGACCCCATATTAAGATCGAGTGTTGTGTCGTGAGTATCATAAATTACAAGAGACTTTTCAGTCTCAAACGCCCAGACCCGAAACAAATACCTGTGGTTCACGCAGCCTCTCGTTTTACTGGCGGCGTCTATCCAAATGCGTCACGGAGGCTGTCTATATGTTACGAAAATAATCATAACATCAAAGATTATTCAACAGTGAGGTAAGGAGTAAAACAGGCAACAAAGCACGAGGAAGATACAATCGGGGTCAATGTCGACAGTCGGTATGCTAACGTGCACATATTTTGCGCGATCCGTGCGAAATTAACTCGCACGATCGAAACGCTGAACCGTGGCGAAACTGTTTCGATGCCGGCTGTAATGTAACATGTGTCGTGTAAGCTTATATTCTCCTAAATATTTTTTTTCAATGTAAAATAAGAGAGATTGTGTCATCTCAAGAAATTCTATTCATCCTACCTGCATTATTCAATTGAGCGGAATTGCTTGAACCAATGTTCTGTCATAGAAAGTTTACGGTTATAATTTTGATTTGGCTATATCAAAAAATTACATAGGTAATTAAAGGCTTTTTATCAGGATCACAATTAACTAATTTTGATCTACATATAAAGCAAATCGGTAATACCGGCCGAATTATGCTTTATTTTCAAATTTTACGAGATTTATTAAATCTGCAGAAGCAACATGGAAACTCTAGATTCCGGGCTACATTATTTACGTCCTCTAGATTATTTACGCCGAATTACCTATACAACAATTAAAACACTATACTACGTGAAAACTGAGCTAAAATCATCACTCATCTATCTATACTCCTCTGCAAACCAAAAATAACCTCGCAAGTACATAAGACAACGTAATCGGATAAGTAAACGATGTGACAATAAAACCAAGTTACATAACGATCGTATCACATTTACGGCAAGTGGCAACACTGCGACGCAGATATCCAGTCCATTGATTTGGCGACGTAACACTTTCATTATGCGGGTGTATTATTGTCGTGGCGAAGGAATTTTGGTCCCAAATGTGAAAACAATAACAATATTTAAAATGATATTGCAACAAATAATATAGAGCGTAATGAAAATGATGAATAGTTAAGCAAACAACTAAATATGCTGAAAATGTTACAATAGCCCAAAATGGTATATCGTGTATCGCAGGTGTATTAAAGAAATAAAATTCGCATGTATTTCAATGGGAATATTTGCTTAAGCGCTGTCTTGCTCTAGTCCTAGTCGTATTTAGAAGCAATAAAACTCAGCTGAAAGTAATTTACAATAAAAATAGGACTCTTTAAGTAGTCACGAAATAGACAACCTTCGTTTTTGCGCCGTAGTTTCCAATTCCATTTAACTCATTGGTTAATGGCTCAAAGGCGATAGCAATTGCCATCGGCATGTGCACTGCACTTCGTCACCCAGGTATTGCGAACGTGAAGTGAAACAGTGTCGCAAACACTCCATCACTGTCGAATCTACTAGAGTTTATCTGTTTACGTAATTAGGAAGCTAATTTATCTGTTCGCAATTTTGTCTCTAGCTGTCAACGTGTCAAGGATTTTGGTTGCGTTGAATATTTGTTAGACAATTTGTGAGTGGATAAATTGATATTGAATAATAATAAGTTGGTAATAAAATGCATTTATTGATCCTTCCTTCACTGCTAAAAATTATAAAATGATAACAATAATATGTTCTAACTTTATTTGCGCTTACAGGAGTATCAAAAACGAAACCTAATACCTTCTAATTGTTTTACTTTTGATCGAATTACTTATGAGTATCATAGTCCAGGCCTATGGAGTAAATATACTAAAAAAATAAATCAAAATATATCAAAAACTCTTCCACAGCAGCTTATACAGCTGATCTTAAAACTCCAACAGAATAAATGATTAAAAACAAAATTATTGACTAAAAGAGGTGCGTTTGAATCTGTCCATATCCGCGGTTATTTGCTGCTTGCGAGTTGCGCAGTACGACGCAGTTTAATAACCGACACCGCGGAAGGACACCGGGCTTATGTATTCACTTTCAATAGCGAGCCTTGTTGGTCTGGTACTCTGGGGGTTTGATGCGTCCTGGGTTGAATTCCCAGGAGGATGTTATGAAACAGGTGGCGTAAGGTTTGGTTTGCTAGGATTTGAAATACATATTTTCTATAAAGCTTAATGGTAGGGTTAGCTTATAAAGAAGTTAATTCTGCTGTTATGAGATTAAAATCAAGCTGCACAGTCTTAGTGAAAATAAGATCAATAGCAGAAACACAAAAAGAGACAGGACGTGGTTCACTAATATTTTAGAAAACTTTTATATATTTATCGATAACAAGACTGGGGTTATCCTAAAATAACATCTAGAAACGTCTCAATTCTACAGAAATAAAATTTAAATTATTTTAATAATTGATTTACCATGAAAATCTAATTTCTTCCGCACCAAAACCTGATGGAATTCGCAATGCTTACATCGAAAAATTATGTTCGTTTTATCAGCGCGCATAACTCGTCCGAGCGGTATCCGTGGGCGAGTCGACTTGTCCTCGCTGCGTTCCACTTCTAACCCATATTTCCAACCATTTTTTATAACAAGTAAAACCGTTATTATTATCCGAATCGTTGGAACTATCAAAATATTCACGCCCTAAATAATCGTGTTGTTTTTGTTATGATGTTACATTTTTCCGCAATAAAATTTTTAGCGAGTAAAATGGCGCAGACTAAACAGTTTTGACAGTAGTAAAAATGTTTTAGGTTATTAGATATTAAACAATATAAAACATTTAGGGCACCTACTTTGACGTGTCTGTATTTAAAGTAACACCGAAAATTGTGCGTTAGGTTATTACAAAGCTTATACATTAGAATAAATATATTTTTCATAACAGACACGTATATACTTACATATAGATATACTTTTTTATATTTGAATAACATTACCATATCTAGTCGTCAAATAAAAATATAGTCAATTGTTAATTTTTTATGATTGGGAGTACCACAAACATATTTTACAAACGCTATCAATTAGACTCGGACCAAAATTAATACGGATTATCCCCAAAACCAAATTTCCCGATAAAACCAAAACCGTCGCGCACGCAGACCAACGGGAACGAGCCTCGGTTGGCAATAAAAACCGGGGTGGTTGGTGGTTACCGGTTAGGGAGCGGGGTCCTCGGCCCCGGTCGGCCTTCGCCCCGCCCCGCGCCCCCGCAAGGACGCCGCCGAGTTGCATAACCACCTCGCACGCAACCAGTTGATACCGTTCTCAGATGCATCGGATTAGGGCTGCCAGAGATTGTAAACTTGCGAGAATACGTATTATGAAACCACGACTTCAATCTGAATACGATCTTGTGTGAAGATATTATGGAAATGTTACGATTCTGAGAATCACAGATAAGTTGCAAGAATTTAGATATTACTCCAAATTTTATTTTATTTATTAGTGAAATGCCTCGGTGGCGTAGTTGTATTACGGTACGGTTACAAAGCTGTGGTCTCGGGTTGAGTCCCGGGCAAAGTGATATTGGATTTTTCTATTCATTATCAGCCCGGAGTTAGGAATTTCTGCCCGATATGGCGATAGGCTCGCCCCCTATCACATTGTGGGACGGAACATACAAGGCGAAATGTGGGTGTCCTGGTGGCGCCTCTCCCTACCCCAGGGATAAAGGCGTGAGTTTATGTATGTATGTATGTTATTAGTGAAATTGTAGATTTGTCGTCTGATTATACGTGTCACGTCTATCTGTATATCGGAGTAATAACACTCAGCACTTATTATTTAGCTCTGCAAAGCGTTTTTCACCCCGAGACATTAGACGTTCAGTATCAATAGTCAGTAATTAGTTTTTTGAGCTTTTGCAAGATTTTGAGTAAAGATATACATATAGAAATTTATAAAAACCTTAACGTCATTAAGTATTTATAATGCCTTTTATTTTGCCCTTTGAAAAATCCTTTTGATTGTACTTTTACTCCTCTCATGACACTATTATAATATTTAATATCAAATAGAGATCTTCGCAATCAATACAGTGCACAACCCTAAACGTGTACGAGGCCTGCGCTTGCGCACGGCTCACCGGAATGAAAATAAAAGCTAAGCGCACGCATAAAATCCTATTGGTATTCATATAAACATCTATTATGATGCTTTTATACGACGTTATTGACTCCGTATCTGCGATAATTAGGTAGTTTTCACTTTCTGTCTAGACTCTAGACGGCCTAGGGATTGGGGACTTCCACACCTGCGGCCCGGTTGGACATTACTACCTGTATATACGTAGTTTATTTTTTATAGTAAATCTCAAAGGTAATTTAATGCAGAAGAATCAGAACGTGGAGTCCTTATAAAAGATGCAAGGATTGAGGTTTAGATTTCGACTTAACTATTCCGAAATGCGGATACGATACTTGTCTCTGTTGTACACTCGATATTGAGTGTTACGATAACAGCAAACAAAATGAAAGGAACAGCATGTTCTCATAAAGTCAGATATCGCTAAAAGTAGGTACTCTAGTAAAGGTACTTGATAAGCAGAACGATACAAGAAAATAAGGAGCTGATAGTAATTCTCAGAAAAGTTGTACCTAGCAACAAATAAGAACTTCTACATGTGCAATTTCAGAGCAAATGTGAAGCTACGGTAAGCACGGATTTTATGGGTAAATCGGAAATTGTATTCTTAAAACTGTCCGCAAGTATAGATAACTCTATCAATTGACCAACAATGAGTGTCATGTAGACTAAGATATTTGTTTTACATAATATGTCACATACACATTACACAATGTCTATAATTTGATTAAAAGTCATATCAAACCAGCTTTCGGAAATGGTGATGGTACTTTTTTTTTTTTTTTTTTTTTTTTTTATTATTGCCTGTGAATTTTGTAGGGGAGTGATTCGTCTCTCTGCTGAGTGTCGTGATTGTACCTGTGGGGTGAACAAACCGGCAGAGGTCTAGGGTTTCGCTATTTGATACGATAACCCGCCCTCTGCTGGTTTTGTGTAGGTGCAGGAGGATCATCCGGAGGTGCAGGACTTCTGTATGGCAATCCGCCTCTCGTCGCTCCTCCTGGGTAGAGTAGTATAAGTGAAATGTGAATTTGTGTGGTGAGTGGAGTGTGTGTTCGCATAGTTTTAACTGTATCAAATTTATTTGTCATTTATTGTAGTCCTTTACCTTGCTGAGGATGGAGTTCACCAGTTCTTCATAAGAGTACAGGGTTCGGGTTACACGAAACATCTCAGTTATACGGTACGGTGACACGTTGAACAGTCTGCAGGTCATTTCGTGGCGGTAACGTAGCGCCTCAAACCTAGGGCAGTACTCCAAAAGATGTGCCAGGCTTTGGATCGTGGTTGCGTCACAGGGACATTTGTCTGTAGTGGAGATGCGAAATCGGTGTAGATAGGCTCGGTGGTATCCATGCCCCGTGAGAGCTTGCGTTAGATAAAAACTAGGGTTTGTGAGCTTCCAGAGGTTTCGTATAATGTCAAGGTTAGGGAAGATGGCCCAAGTGTGTCGGCCTTGTTCGGAAGATTCATACCTCGACTGCCAGGTTTCCAGGCTGATTCTGCGCAGTCTGGCCTTGACGTACGATATAGGGAAGTGATCGTAATCGGGTGCTCTGCGCAGGCTGCAGGCAGAGTTGGCCGCTTCGTCAGCCATCTCGTTACCCACAATGCCGATGTGGCTCTTAACCCAGGAGAGTTGTAGTCGTCCGACCTCGCGGTAATCGCAGATTGCGCGGTGGATCTGGGAGACCAGGGGGTGGGTGTTGCTTCTGTTTTGTATTGCAGTTAGAGAAGATAATGAATCGGTAAAAATGATTACATTTTGATATTTGTGGCCAAGAGCCCATCGGCACGCGAACAGGATGGCATAAAGTTCCGCCTGGAATACCGTGCAGCAGTCATGTAGCTTGAATTTCTTAGTAGTGGTGGTGTCCCCCCCACCCGGGTCGAAGCACACAAAGGCCGCCCCAACCCTGTCATCCTCTTGTTTGCTACCGTCGGTAAATATTTTCACAGTGTCACTGCGGGTCACTCCGTCCACCTCCTCTTGATTACGGGAGGATACCGACGGGACGGTGACACGGTCTGCTGGGTGTAGTAAATGATGTACGGGTGTGGGGAATTCATAGGTTATGTCGGTGGGTAGTAGGTGGGTGGTCCCGGTAAGCCTGGTTCTTTCAAGGTGGTGGACCTCTCGTACTCGAAGATCCAGGGGGATAAACTGGGCTAGGGCCAAGGCAGCCGTGGTGGAGACAGTGCGGAAGGCCTTTATGGCCTTTATGGCGAATCCGCGTTGTGCGCTCGCAAGCATTTTGCGAACGTACTTTTTAGCAGTCACGTGTCCCCAAACCCCGGCGGCATAGGTGATAGTGGGCTCTATAACATGTTTATAGATGATACGTATGTTTTCTGGGTGCGCACCCCAGGTGGGTCTGGTATATTGACAGAGTATGTTGAAAATGCGGTTGGCCTTGGTGATTGAGTGGAGCACATGACTGCGAAAAGTCAATTTCTCATCCAAAACCACCCCGAGTAGCTTAATGGTGGGGGCAAAGCTGATTTGATGCCCGTCCATGGAAAGCCTAGCAGCCTTTGCCCTAGGTGTAAAGGCAATCGCTTGGGTTTTGGCAGCGCCAAACGTGAGTTTGACGCTCCTGCCCCACTCAGAGATGTCCTTCAGGGCGTCGTTCGCGGTGCGTTCGAGTGTGCTCACGTCCGCGGCAGAGATAATGAGCAACACATCGTCCGCGTAGGCTTGCAGGTGGCATCCAGGCGGCAGAGGCCTGTCCAGGAGCTCGTCAAGAATGATGTTCCAGAGCACGGGTCCACAAGCGGACCCTTGGATGCATCCTTTGGACATATTCTTGGTGACCCGTGTGCTCGCATGGTCCAGGGTGACGCTACGATTAGTTATATAGCTGAGTATAAGTCCAAAGATGTTGTTTGGGCACTCAGTCACTCTGAGCCGATGCAGGAGCGCCGGCCACCAAGCGTTGTCGAATGCCGCCTTGATGTCCAGGGACACCGCGGCAACCAGGTGTTTCCGTGCTCTGGCACTTCCGACGTACTCCAGGGCGGTGTTGATAGCGGCGGTGGTGTTCGTCTGCTCTCTGAAGCCAAACTGGCGGTCGGAAGTTTTTCCGCTTCTGGATGCAGTATAAGTGACCCTTTTAATAAAGAGCCGCTCCAATAGCTTTCCAAAAACGGGCAGCAGACCGATCGGCCTGAATGAGTTAATGGAGTTATAATCAAGCTTGCCGGGTTTCGGGATTATTTTTACGAAGGCCTCCTTCCACTGGCGGGGAAAGTGCTGGAGGCTGAGACAACGGTTGAGAATATCAGTGATAAGTTTTGGGTATTTGCTAGCAAAATGCCAGCATATGTCTGAAGTTAGTCCATCTAGGCCAGGGGCCTTCTTGGGATTCATGTTGTGTAAGTGTTCCAGCACCTCCTCGACAGCGAAGGGAGAATCGTTGGGAGTGTTTGGGCGGGAGTGAGATTGGGATCTAAGGGTGTGGTGGTGGGGATCAGTGTCCGGACCGTCATCAGGGTAGAAATGGTGTAGTAGGGCTGCAGCAGTTTCTTCCACTCCCTCGGTGTACCGGGCACCAACCTTTAGGGTAGAGGGGGGACGTCGGGGTGCGGAGTCTTTGAGTAACCGGTTGGTGAGCGACCACACGTTCACCTTGGTCTGGAGCTGACAGAATTCCTTGAAATTTTTTGAGGATGCAGCTCGGATCTCTTGAGCGTATAGAGTCTTGATAGCTCGGAATTCGTCGACTAAGGAGTCGGGCGGCCGTCCACGTCGTGCGGCAGTGTGCATTCGGCGATGTAGGTTGATGACTTCATGTTTCCGTGTCTCTAATGCGTCTGTCCACCAGGGGGCGCGATGTTTGGCGCCGGCCCGTTTCACGGGCATCGAATCCCGGCAGGCAGTGTGGATGGTGTTGATGATCTGATCAATGAGATCCTCGAGTTCCTCCTTGTTGATAGTGTGTATGTCCTTGTCAAGTGTATTGGAGCTACAGAACGAAGTGTGTAGCGAGTCTTCAAAGTTTCCCCAGTGGGCTTTAGAACTTTTGTAGCGATAGGTGGTTTGCATGGTAGGTTGTGTATTTGAATGGTTAGTAACTCGGGAGTCGACGCAATACTCTATAGCATTATGCTGTGAAGAAGGGCAAAAATTTAGATTGACTTGCCATCCATTTATACGGTCGAAGATCGCATCGGATGCAAGGGTGAGGTCTATGATGGAAGTGCGAGTGCGTCCGTATGTAACTGTCTCGAATGTAGGTGTAGAGCCGGAATTACAGAAGTATAGATCGCTGCCGAAGGCCAGCTCCACCACTTCGTGACCGCGAGGATTTGCAACGGCGCTGCCCCAGATGGGGTGCCAACCGTTGAAGTCCCCGCCGAGGACGATGGAGCCGCCTCGGACAGAGGAGAGAAAGTGTTCTAGATGGTTAAGGGTGTCATGTGGGTCTTGAACCGGCTCGACGTAGGCAGACGCGAAGAAGATCCGCTGGTTGCCTAAGTCAAGCTGTATCACGCTGAGGTTGGAGTTAGAATATTGTGAGAGACCAATGGCCGAGCTGAGTTCGGACTTAACCAGTATGCAGGCCTTAACGCGATCTCCGGTGCAGAACTGGAAGATGTTTGCACCGGGGACGGGTCTGACTTCCTTGCCGGATCCGACATACGGTTCCGATAGGAGTGCGATTTTGTGGCGGCCAGCCATAAAAGATACTAGAAATTCCTGGAGACAATTTTTGGATCGGTCAATGTTACACTGGACAATATGGATGTTTGATTTATTGTCCATAATCTACCCGAAGGTTAATTCTATCTTTCATGGCTCGCAGTCTGGGGCATTGTGGGGAGGTGGCCTTATGTGCCGCGTCGAGTCCGGAGTTGTAGCGGTTGTTGTGTTGAGTGCAATTGTAACATATGGGCGCTCCTTTTTTGAGTTTTACTGGGCACTGGTCGGTTGTGTGGCCAGTTTCCGCACAGTGAGCGCAAGGTGTGTTACTGTTGGCGCACTTACTTTGAGTGTGGCCAAATTGAAGGCATTTAAAACATTGCAGGAAGGGAGAAAAGTCCTCCGCGTGGACCCTTTGATGGTCCACGCAGACTCTTCCTGCCTCGTTGATTATTCGCCACACCCGGGGATGGGCAAGCAAGACTGTGTTGTATAGTTGGGGGTTTCGGTTAGTGCGCTTGAACTTGACAATCAGATCCTCGTCCGAAGCCATGGCGGATCCTATTGCCGGGTTCTGGTTTTTAATAATGGGGACAAGGTCCTCTACGGGCACATCCATGGAGATGCCCTTGATGATAATCATTGGTTTAAGAATGCGCGCGGGTTCTGCACTTACCCTCTGGGAGGCCTGCAGCCTCTTCAAAGTGTCGTCCCTGTGGTCTGGGTGGTCGAATTCCACCCTCAGCTTATTGTTGGATATGGCCTGGACTTTGGCCGGGGCGTAACTAGAATTTCGGAAGTTGATGCTTTCACGGAAGGCATCAATTATATCTTGCTTGGTATTGACTTGGACTTTAGGGGAAATAATTATTGCGGAACGGTTGATCGCAGGGGTGAAAGCAGGTTTGGTGGTGGTGGTCCTGCCTCCCGGACAGGAGGCCGCGGCGGCGTATGATCCGCGTGCCGCAGACTTAAGTTGTCGTTGCTGTAGTTCGAGTTGCTGGCAAAGGGTCTTCTGCTGAAGAGCGCTAATCTCCGTCAGATGTTTGTGAAGTTCTTCACGGATGCAGGCTGTGATGTCTGATTTAAGGGTTTGGCTATTAAGTGAAGAGGTGGCGGTTGAGTTGCTGTCGCTGTTAGATGTGCTGGTGAGGTCGTTCAGTTTTTCGGCAATCTTGCTGAGTTCTTCAGCTGCATTAATTATGAAGTGCTTGCTGCCAGCCTTTACATTCTTCACATCGCGGATGGTTGCATCAATGGCAGTTGCTAAACTCCTGATGACCCGGGCTGCTTGCTCAATATCCGTGGCATCTTCAGCAGATGCAGGCAGAGGAGGTATCACGGCGTTAGTTTTAGAAGTCATCTCCGTAGGGCTGAGCTTTTCAGGTGGTAGTTGAGAAGGAGAAGGCGGAGCGAGGTCCTCCCACTCCCTGGATAGTGGGAGACCCAGTGGGCCAGGAGTCACCTCCAAAGGAGATGAGCTTCTTGACACTGAAGAGTTGGTTTTCAACAACTTTCTCTCACCTGAAGATGTCCGTGTCTTTCGATGCGCCAGATATCAAGGCTCCAGATTTCATCGACAAACAGGCTTTGGATTCAGTCCCGGCAGCAGGACGGCGCCGGATCTCGAGGTGGAAATCTTTTTGAGTTGGGGTAGGAGCGAGATCCTCCCACTCCTTAGGCAGAGGGAGGCCAAGTGGAGAACACCCTATTGCAGATTGTTCCGCGAATTTACAAGCACTTTGACGACGAAAATTTATGTCAAAACGATATTTCGGAATTATTCCTTGGTTACTTGACCAATCGCGAAAATGTTTTTTGGTACCTGTTCCTGGTCACAGCGCGCACATTATTATGTATCACACACGTACATTTCATAAAAAATACCTATTTTTAAAGATTTTCAACACAGAGCTCAATGACTTTGACTTTGACGTTTTTGACATTGATTTTTGACATTGGTGATGGTACTAACATTTGAGTTCAGAACATTTGGCCGTGTATGGAAGATATTGACAATACAGGCTTAAGTGTAAAGTCGAACCCTATAAAGATATGACTAATGAGTTTAAAATTATTCCATTTAATTTCCTCAACGTGTCTTGTATGGAAAATTCTATTCCAGTTTTGTAGGTTTTCTCTGTTGTATGGAGCGCATTATTATTCAAAACGCATTTGCATGTCGCCTTAGATAGAATAAAGTTGCGTTTAAGTGAGCGCCGGTAAATGTAGGTTTTTTAATTGTAGGTGGTGAGAATCGCAAATGACACGGCTGGCGGGTATATTGTAGCGGTGTCCGTGCGTTTATAAATAAGGCACACTTATAGATTGCCTTCAATTGATTCTGCACGTTTGCTCTTTGATTCCAAAGTGTTGGTAATAAGCACGGGATTGTGCAGCCGATAATTATTCGTACTTCATAATTCTATGTCGATAAACTCTGGGTGATTACTGGTCGGGCTGCGTGTAGTTGAATAGATGATATTACAGTTCGCATGAAGGCGGCGAATGAGAGCTGTTTGATTCTACTTTTGATATAAATGAAGGAGGCCTATGTTAAGCAGTGATCAACATACGAGTACACAACCACAATGTTGCGACGTACTGATATTGATTTTCTACAATAAAACCACCGTTACACTACGTCGATCCGACCTTGTCATAACTACCTAGTGGCTTCTGGTCAAAAAGGAAATTTATAAGAATATAATCTAAACAAAACTATCTATACTATGTTAAAACAAATCTGTGTTGTATTTACTTTTAATAACCAGTTCATGTTACCAATATCATTCATAAACAAATACAAACAAAATTATTCCACAATAATACTGTTGTCAGCGCTATCAATTAAATATCAAAACCTGCTGTTTGTAGGTGACTTACTTGCATAAATTATATTTGTATATTAATTAATGTTTTGCTATTTCGCTCAAGGCGAATTGCACTGCAGGGAGACATTATTAATTTAGATATATACGAGTAGCTACTGTGAAAAATATGACTGATTACGCGACACGAAATGATTTATTAACTGGCGTAACCTTTAATTTGGCACAGTGTATAAAGTGTGTTTAAAGGTTAGTTGTTTACGCAATAAATGTCTAGATTACATCTAGGAACACCGTGCACACGCAAATTGCATGTCCTATACTAGTCTAAAATTATTAATAAGTTATACAACTTACGTATACTTCATGAGAAATGCGTCAAAAACCTATATTTACTGTTGAGAATAAGTAAACCAAATGGAAACAATAACTTTGGACGGATGACAGCTCCTCAGCTTTTAATACAAATCCCGTTCTGGGAACATAAGATGCATCACACGTTCCCTCGTATTATCCTGGCTCCTGTAGAAGCTAAGACGTCATCCATCATGCTGAGTCTGCGCGACGTCAGCTGATTCGCAGAAATCCTCGCCGGCTTACTGTCTTACCTGGAACAAAGACAGACGATTTTAAATTCTATTGTATGGGGACATTCGTTTTGTTACGCTATTATAGCATTTATGGGTTTTAATTTAGAAATGCTTTATTTTTGTTATTTCGAAACAATAAGGGCATTGTTTTATGTTTATAACTTTTCATCGTATTTTAATGAAACGGAATTACTTAGAAATATTTAATCAACTTATGAAATGTGTAAAATACATAAAAGTGCATTATTTTGTATCACTAAAGCGAAGGGATTATAGGGACTGCAAAAGTGAAATTAATAAAACAATAACTTAACAAAAGAGCTACTTATCACTTTGTAAGAAGAAAACAAGTACAAACAATTAAAAACCATTGTGCACTATGCAGGTATGTGACACACCGAGTTTTTTTTTTATTGCATTGAATGACGAGACGAGCCTGCCATTCGCCTGATGGTAAGCGATACGACCGCTCATGTACAGTAGCAAAACCAAACAACACCATGAGTTACAAGGCAATGCTTGGCATTCCACTACGCTCGCCATCCTGAGACATAAGATGTTAAGTCTCGATATGTCCAGTAGTTACTCTGGCTACAATGTCCTTCAAACTGGAACACAACAGTGCATTTACACTGCTCTTTGGCGGGAGAAATAGACATTGCGGTGGTACCTACCCAGGCGGCCTCTCACATATGAGAGACCTACCACCAGTGTAAATTACACCGAGATTAACCATTGTACAAGCAGTAAGCATATACCGTCAAGAAATGGAAACCTATCTGCCAACCAATAAGTGTTAGACTATAGAGGCGTGGCTCTACAGGCACTTTTGACCCCATACCAAAATCAGTAAATGGCAGACAAATGGCAGGATCCCGCTCTCCGTACGTTTTCATGGCCACGCTCACCGGCGCATCTGAGAGACGGGAACAAAGCGGCATTCGGCAGCCGACGCTTCGCTTCGTAAATATCATTGTTGAACAGCTAGGGGTACTTCAAAACTTGTGATATTATTCGTAAAGTTTGAAGGATGATAGTATTTTCAACCTTTGCTTTGGCTTTTACGAATACATTAAACTTTATGGCTGAACTTCAGCAATAGAATTAAAGCCAATAAATAATTAAAGGCGATATCGCCTTCCTTTAACGTACGTTTACACGTAAGTTTTTCGTTTGAGTGATTTGTGTGATGTGTATGAACTTTTGGAATTTTATATTTTCTGCTAAATTAGTATAATATCGTTAATTTTATGAAAATTAATAAAGTAGCGATTTTAAATGATAACCCTGGCCATAATTCATCATCTTTTATTTATTATCCAGACGAGAATTGATAAATGAACAGAATACAGATCGATTATGTCTAGCCTTGACCTATATCAGTCGAATATGACAAAGTGGCACATAAATGACTGTTGAAAAGGAAATTATTATTTTATAACTTGCTTGTCTGTCCTAATTCCGTCACGTATCCTACTGAGACATAATTCAGCCTTGGTATAGAGCGTAATGCCATTTAAACACATTCATCACGTTGTCAGTTAGTAAAACCCCAACAATTTTTATAGGCTTTAAATGCCTGTTAATGCATTTGTTGAATTAAATTCTGCAAGCATTTAGAAATCCAAATTATGTTTGATCTTTCTATAAAAACAATTGCCCACTCTTTTAATCTACAAATCAAATCCTATTTAGGAGCTTAAATATTTGTCATCCATTGATTCACTACACATTACAATCACTGCATCCACGCTTTACCCAGCAATGCAAAGCAAACCCAGTTTAATAAACAACAGCATTGCACATGTAAGATTATTCAACATGTATTATAAGGGGGCTGTGACCCGCGGTATCGGCCGCATCTCAAGCGGAACAATACGCTGCGCGTGCGCAACACTACTCGTAGTATTACCTTAGTACTTTAGTACTGCCTTAGTATAGATCGCGATAACCCGACGCCTAGGAATTGCACTATATTCTGCATGAGTTTTGAAATACTCTGGGTTTTTTATATACGGAAACTGCAGTTTCTGATATCAACACCGGACTATGTCTCTAACTGTTACATAATCCATCCTTCCCTAAACCCACTTCCCGATTATTGACTTGAGTGTAATTCTCCCGAGCATTGAACCGCGGACCACACGCGCCTGTATGATGTATGGTGAATGCGAGGCCGCAGTCTCAATTTATCGCCACCATGTTGTGTAGAGAGCCTTAACACGCCGTACATGTGCCATTTATTCTGTTCATTATGTCTATGTACATTAGGGTACATGTGAGTGGAGATATACTAGCAGTTGCGGAAGAATAAGTGAGGGTAGATGGGTTAGATTATGTTTTTCATCTATAATTTACATTTCAACACAATATGATTAAGTATTTTGTTACAACTTACAAAATTATAGGAGTGTTATTTAAATTGAAACTAAGACATAAAAAATGATTTCAATAACCAAGAAGCTGAAATAATATTAATGTTACCAGTAGTCTTCATGCTTATCACGCTTAATGGTGACAGTAATACGTATTGAGACACGCCTCTTCGCTTGTTTCCTCTCTGTTGATAGGTTTCAAATCTGACGCGGCAATTGAGCGACATATATGGATCCATCCTCACTGTGGCATCTACACAGTGAGCTCGCATGTAAAGTATAAACAACTAGGCAGTGCACTGAGCTTGAATGTAGGCACTAGATTATAGACTCTTATAACTTGCGCCAGTACCAGCCAGCCCTTGTAAATCCGACCACGTCCGATAAACAAGCGGTATCGCTGGACACTCCTGATTTGTCGCCAACGCGCACCGTTACACGTGCGCCCCTGCCGCACGATGTGTGTGAAATTAACCATTACATACATTACTTTTACCCATAAATATTGTTTTGATATGTATGACTGTAGAATTTGTGACCAGCGGAACATTAGTGGGTTTTAAATAACTGGCCGCTTTCAACAGATTTATGTAGATTTTTGGGGGAAACCTTATAGTATTAACAAGCTGATAACAACTGGTACGAATGTTGTGTATCGTAGTAGTAGGTACATCGAACACAACATCTTTATCGTGTCTTGACAAGGTCAATGATCTCCTCATACAAAATTAAACGAATATTTGGTCATCTTGCGTGTAGGTAAACGAATTACAAAAGCCTTTGTGTAGTTTTCTAATAACGTAATTAAAGATAACAAGAGAGCATTTTGAATAAATTAAATTATAAATTCTAAAATGGCTTCTCAGTAACGCCTTAAGGGCCCAGTTCTCAGACCTACGAAAACGAAACGTGAGATATCGTGTGCGAAATTAGTTACGTGATAAAATTTCGATATTTCGTATTTCGAATGCGCACTAACCGGCGCTTTTGTTCGGCCGTGCACGGATTTCGAAACCGACGCCCGTCGAATTGTCTACAAAGCGACAACCGACGATTTATCAAACAAATACCAGCAATTGCGAAGCGTTAACGCCGAGAGCTTCGGAAATCAACGTTCGGATTGCGTTTCCCGTGAGAAATCACCTCATTTGTAATAATAGCGCAATAAATATATTTCTATTGTTTTGCGTACGTATCGTTGCCATGTTATAGTATTTGAAGAGATATAATAACCGCAAATCGGGTCAAGTATAGCGGAAACTGCGCAGTGGCCGCACTGCCGCCGCGCACGCGCACCTCGCTCCTATTCGCGCTTATCACACGGGCTACATAATGGAACAACAATGCATCCACACTTATGTGTTCTGCGCAACCGTCACTCCAAACAAACTATCTGTTAATGCGCCATTTAATTAATTTTCGCCTATCCGTTTCGATCTCGTCTATGGTGCAACAGCAAGATTTATTTTCATATCATAAGCTTATAAAACAAACTGGTCTAGATAAAAAGCCCGTGATATCCACATTCTATAAATTTGCATTTGTCGGCAGTAACTTACAACTCTCGCGAATAAGGTTGCCCGGCTCATAGATTGACCGCGTCAGATAGTGCCTGCGACTTGTGTAATGGAGTGTTTTTTCGTAATGTCAATTACATGCTAATTTGCACTGATAAAATACTCAATTGTTTTGACATTCAAAATTAATGCGCGCGCATTTCGTTTTATACAACTCTCAATATTTTTCATGAATTGTCAGTTATTCCAACATTTGGGTTCATTGCAATAAAATATGTATTAAGCAAAAATATGCTATTGTGGATCCATAGAATGACACATTCAGTAAATAACTTCATTCATTGCACTGTCTTAGCCCATAGCTACATGGTGGCAACAAAACAGGCAATACCAGAACAGGCAACCCTAGTTAACGTAATAGGCACTTTATTAATGGCAGGTCTAATAGCTGTATTACGTGAGCCATCCATCCAGTCGACAGAAGTCGAGCACATGCAGGACGAGTGCAGAATAAGCACTTTCCTTCGCTAATATTCAAGAGAGCTAGAACAAACTGTCGACTGCTAGAATTTTATTATATCTTTACTGTTGCAATTGTTAGCAATAGCTATTTGCATACTCAATTGCCTATGTGAAGCTGGGCTTTTTTCTATCCTTACAATCTTTTGTGAATATTTGTGGATATTATTCATCATCACATTCGTTATCAAATGATAGTTATCATGTTACTAGGATCTTTGGATTTCAGTAACAAACAACATCGGGCACGGGCATCGGCATCGGGCATTTGTATTAGTAAACAATAATGATATAAACAACCGCAGTAAGACGCAAGTATTACTTACATCATTAGTGACGTGACGTCACGTATCCTTTTGTAACACAATACAAATATATCGTGGCACAGTTCGAAAACATGACAAGTGTCTTTAGTTAATGCGAGGTTAGGGTTTAACCAATATTTTTCAATACAAGATCTACTCTATATATTAGGCATCAATCTAGATCAAGCGATACATTAACTCATAAAAGTAATTTTCAAGCCACACCATCCAAACATATTAATTACATCACACCCAAACGAAAAAGCAATAACAAAACGCAGTCCATGCCCAGACGGCGCGGCACAACCTTCGCATGAGGCCGCGCTAACAGTATCCGCAAACTGAACGAAACTGCACGCTGTGTAAACATCAACAATCACCGCGACACCGAAACGCAATGACATGTCAATATTACACTGTTTCGTATTCCATAACTTATGTAAGTAGATATAATCGACTGTATAAACTAAGAGGTAGGCTGAAGTGCCAGTGCAATCCACATATTGTGGCGAGTTCATCTCCTACTGCCCATAATGCACATGAGGCTCGCCGTAAAGTGCTCGTAAGGTTGGAAGGGCGGAGACCTCGACAAACCCCTTTCCCTTTCATATTATGGCGCTGCCTCTTTTTATTTCTGCATGTGATAGAAAGCAGATCTGCTGCTATCTTTGTTTTCAGCTACAAAAGTCGACTGTTGAACATTAGTCGTCAAATATTTCTACAGCGACCTGTTGAAATCGGCTCATTCAACAGGTATTTAGCACTTTGTCGGGTATAAATTCTTATACATTATATTAATGTTCATTTATGTGTAAGGTTCGCTAACCGTCTATTGTCCTTAGGAACCTACGTTAATGCTGTATATAGTTAATCTGTAATGTTCGCTAAACGTGGTTCATCCTTTAACTTATGTTAAAAGGACACTTGAAGATTTCAACCGAGTAATTTTTAATAGGTGTTGGAATATATATAGCAGTGGTTATATAATTAGATGCCGCGTATTACCTAAGTCTAGACTTAACTACTTATAATGAAATATAATTACCAACTCGTATAAGGACTTATAACACATAATAATTCGTATATGCTTTGACGACCTTTGAGGACGTAAAATTTGAAGTGCAAGAAGGGCAGTAACAGATCATTGTTTCTGATTAATATTGACCTATATTTTACCAGAATTTGCATCTATTCAAGTTTACTTCTACCAAAGCCGTCAAAACAACGATAAACTGTAAACTGGCATCGTGTATGACAGGGGCGTGCGGAGAGGCACGATTATATCGTAAGTTGTGCGTCGCAGCGCCAACGGGCAGTTCATAGGGCGACCTGCTGGCCCGGCCCGGGCGGACAAACCCACCCGTGTAATGGATACGGTTGTTGAAGTAACAAGTGCACCGGGTGAGCGAATACAGTGCAGTTTGGGAATGTTTGTAGTGGAAAGTTGATGAGATTTAGAAGCGTGATTACTATGGCTAGTTGACATCAATATCAATCAATATCCACTGTTGAACGTAGTACTCTCAGTCACTCATATCCAATAAATTCTCAATAATTCGCTTGATGTAGTCCTCTTGCATCGTCGTGGAGATGCTCTGGAGAAGCCTATGTTCAGTAGACTTCATTGGGGTTAATCTTCAGAATGTTTTGGCTTCCCAAAGAATAACAAAGGCGATACACGAAGCAAATTGGCGCGGGTCAAGCAACCAGCAAAGACCAAAGGTAAAGCACTCGAAATGGTTATAACCATTAGTTTGGTTGCAAAACAATGGGCCACCAGCGGGTTCCGCGGGTGAAATCGATCTACCAGGAAACGATATCGCTATGTGCACTAATTTGTTTCGCCTTTTGCAGAAATGTGAGAAAGCCACGTTTTGAAGGCGTATATGCAACTTTCGTGTTCGTATTGTGCGCGAAAGGCGTTGAATTATCGACAATCAAAGCGCCCGATCTACGTGATTGAAGTATGGCCAGTGGAAACACACGATCAGTTCCTGGTGCTGCATGCTTCAAAACAATACATCATTTTGTAACTATTTTTTTTTTTTTATTACAACGCCTCTGCGATACAAGCTAAGCTCAGTGTGGAAGTCGAAGTACAATTATTTCAAGTATTAATTTTGGTTTTAACGTCGAATATTTACAATTGTTTTAATATTGTACTTGAAAAAATTTTGTTTTCCTTATTTGCATAATATAATAAAATAAACATACACTCATAGTCTTTAGGCCACAAACGAACAAACCGATCTTCACTGTGAGATGATGAAGTCATAAGCAGTTTGCGCAAATACTTCTAGATAATAAACATAGACGCAAATGTCCACGGCAAGAACCATGGAATCAAATGTCTATTGCTATGTAAATTCGCAGAAAAACAAATCACAGGTAAAAGTCATTCGAGCCGTACAGCCTTACGTAAACAAACATAGGTAATAAAATCGACTCGAAAAGCTGATTTCAAAACAGATATTGCACAAATAATGACGTTGTAATCTGGTTTAGTATATTTCCTCCATAATATTTTTTTAATAAACCAGACACTAGTTTGTAGTTATAAAACCGCTATTGATACTGTAAGCAAATAAGGCAAAAGTCACTGCGATCATACAGCCTTACATAGTTACGTAAACAAACGCCCACAGGTAATAAAGCTGATCTTGGTATCAACTAACGATGTTATAGGCAATTCGAGTACGTGCCTCCCCTAGACCTAAATGTGGCGAAAATGTACAAGCTGCAAGGACGTCGGAATAAACGCTCGTTAGTGCGTGCGACCGCGTATTCTTGCACTAGAAAATTCTAAAGCTATGAGGAAAAAAATAATGAATAGAGTTGGGCGAGTTTGCTTCGTGGGAAAAATAATTGCGCATAGAATTTTTGTCGTAACAAACATAAATTGTTCTACTTTCATTCTAGTTTTAATAAATAGTTTATGAAACAAGGCATTAAAATTCAATCTTTAATTAAACGTACACACAGAGACTTACTGTGAAAAATGATTTTACTATTATTTTATTTTTATTTGTGGTCCAGTGTCGGAATATCACATGATAATTTTTTTTTATATTATTTGATACCAACTTGATTAATAATATGAAATTGGCAATATCTAAACAAAGATAAAGTAATCGTGACTGATTGTTATTTTGCGATTAAAAATGCGAAAGTGTTTACAAAATGGCGACAGATTATATCGTTCCGCCATATTGTTGCGTTGACAGCTGTCAGGTAGATTGTCAACGTTTACGCGCCAACAGCGCCATATTGGATTGCACATTTCTAATTACGATATCAATCATAGAGCCCGGAGTTTTGCTCTTATCTAGACATCAAACGTCATCACGTTGTCGACGTTATCGCAACGAGAACAGATAATCTATAGTTTTGTTCGTATTAGATAGAAATCTGACATGGTCTCCTGGCAAATACTTAATACAATTTTGAACCAAATAAGGCAAGTATAGAAGTTAGACAAGCTATTAACTTCGCAACTACACTTTAGAATTTCGACATTATTTATCAATTATTACGCAGTTGACTGAAACAGAAGCTTTTTTTCATAAGTGTATAAAATGACCACCAACAAAAATGTTATATTAACATTTTAAAGAAAGATTAGTAACTATTAATTGAATTTGGAAAGTAGGTTCAAAGGGTAAAATAGAACAAAGTTTAATGCATCCACTTACCCAATATTTATATTGGGACGACCATAAACATGCAGTTTGACTAACATTTAAAGTACTAAACTTGCTTTCCAAATATTAGTATATACCTGCAGTGAAATGTTGACAGCGCCACTCGTGTGGTTTCAATTCACACAATATTTATTTCCAGGACACATTATCACCTCGTACACGTGAACTGTAACACACTAACCCACTGCCTGCGTTTGCCGAAGGATTTCTTCTAAACGCTACATTCCTTAGTAATAGCGTCAATTTATTATTTACGACTATAAAAACTGGTAATGATGAGTAATAGGTAAAGCTCGCGGTCAAAGTTTGTTAAGAAAACATACCTATGTATATTGTATATGTTACAAAATAATTTATTGCTTTGACCACTTTAGTGGCTCATTATGCAAGCAGTCGGCTATAAAACATGAAGCGGATTGGATCTGTGCAAATGTTAGCGTCAAACTGAAAAAAACCTTTGTGCAGCCGGATATGTAAGACAGAAGCACGTATTTTCAATTTTACTAAGAAATCGGGATTGATTCTTGACTGAGAGAGCTACTTCCAGTTATCAATATTTCGTTACATTTATCCTACACTTTTTTCAGCACTTATCATCGTCAGGCTCAAAAAATAATGGTCCTTACCGCTCTCTGACGGTACCGCAATGGTTGAAGGTTAAACATTCCTCTACACGTCCTGAGGGCGACTACGAAACTTGACAAACACCGGCACAATTAGCGACGCTGCTGAGCACCACACGAACGTAAAATATAAAGTACTAGTAAACCGCTGGATTAGGTTCCGTAGTTTAGATTTTTTTATACATAAAGCGTATATTTTCGCCTAAAGGAATCTCTGATTGCACAGCATTGAGCAGGGTCTTTGGCAACTTTTTAATTTTCTTGCCACAACGCTAGAAGTGACTAGTGACTGACAGTAGATGTGTGTGTGTGATCAACAAAAACTGGTTGTGGTTCGGATGTTGTGGATTCTAGATGCTTCTAGCAACTTACAGCGCAAATGTTTGAGGAGGTCTATGTTCATTGATGTCTCTACTGTGGCTACTGATAATGATGGGTAATGGTTAGAACATCATCGATCAATTCTTTGAAATGCGTTCGACGAACTGTCGGTAACACGAGCGATATCTATGCCAATCCCGTTAGTGGTACACATGAGCTAAAGTCCGGCATAAATAGCCATAATAAACAATCCATTAAGAAGTACATTGAAAACTCTGTAAATGGCCCGCAAGGTCCACAGCGCTTAAGGAACCTTAACATCTGTCGAGTCTGGCCCGGTACTGCGGTATCGGACACTCGACACTAGACGACGTGCCTCTCCGTTCAGATGCCACTTGGTGTTCTCACCGCGATGCTTGTCAGTTGTCGCGAATGTATAGAAACTGAGCTTTAAACAGTTTGTTTTTAACTGCAAGTTTGTTTGACGTGAGGAGTGATACTTCTTCAAGTGCAGCCGTGGTCTTATGTTGTGGAATTTGGAACTACTTATGGCATTGTTGATTCGTATACCATCCAACTAGCTCTCTAACTCTTTAATACTGGACTGCAACCAGAATTGTATTCTTGCCCATATAAATAGTTTGACATAGAAATAAACACGGTCGAAAATGTTACTAAATTAAAAAAAATCGCTCTCTAAGCAACTATTTATCAAAGGCGCGCTATTCTCCAAGTCAATAGACAACAATGCGGACGGCGCACGGTGGTCCCGATTTCGAAAAGAGCGGACATAGGCACTTGAATTATTTTTTTCTCAAAATAGTGTATTTTTTTGATGGAATCGTATTCTAAAAATTGTTGTTATCATGTTTTATTCTTTATATTTTTTGCGTATCTTTTATAATTAAGCAGTAATTCAAGATATTGTCCATATTTGTGCCTATTTTGTATGGAGATGAAAATTCAAAGCTCTATATCTCGAAATTTTCTACGGTTTTTCAGATTCGGTTTTTTGTATCGTATAATATTAGCGTATAGCTTTAATAAACCGTTGAGACTAGGTGCGCCCGGTTTGCACTTTGCGAGATATAGGGTGTTCATTTTTATCGATATTAATTTTTTTTTAATTCCTTATTTCAGTACATAAACATGTTTTTAATTAGTCGACATATATACACAAGCATAAGAAACCTTATACAGGTTGATGTCTCACAGCATGAATCATATGCATAGAGATATTCTATCTACTCTGCCTTCTGGAATCGGAAGTATAAATAATCTACAATCATATATTATTATGGTTTTTAAAAGACTTCGCGACTTTAAATAAGTACCTATTTAAATGAAAATTATGTCTTACAATCCTAATTACCTCACTCAATAATAAATAACAAGTTTTACGCACTTATGACTACGAAAAAAGACATTATTTTCTAGGTAATTAGTCTGTATTTAGTGATTGTAATAGTTTAACACCTTATTTTGATATTGTTTTCTTGCACCAGATGTTTCGTTTGTTCGACTTTTTGCACTTTAGATATTATATGGTATTAATAATCCCGAAATTTGGATACAGAAATTTTTTCGCCACACGAAATGCATTGTAAAATAACAGCTACTTTCCTGATAACATTGACGTTGAATCCGGTTATCTCGGCAGATTTTTCACAATGTTCAAAAAACCGTCTCGCAGTGTTACCAGTATTGGTGTTTCCACTACCTTGCTTTACAACGTCAATTAGTAAGCCTGTTTCATTTTTGAAACCTTTCTGTATTCTCAATTTTCGTGCTTCCACGAGACTTTTCATTTCTGGTCCTTTGGCTTGCCATGTTTTGATGTCCAATCTATAGGCAATATGAAGCAAACACTCCATAGAACGAATCCACGCATGAAGGGAGCTTAGTCCATACTTGTATAACTCTTCATTTACAGGTCTGTTGTACACTTCACCCGCATTGTTCATCTCTGATGGACGCGCCTTGCATATGTCACACACAGCTGCTGATGTTCCGGAAATATATGAATGTATTTTACCATCAATCATCGTCAAAAGAAGCTGGTGTGTGACATTTACTTCTTCTATTACTGTCGGCTGCAGCTGCGAAATTTCCGTTTGGTATTCTGCCATCTCTGTTTTCACGTTGCATTCAGTCTCTTTCATAAATTTAAATGAAATTGGTCGGCAGAATGATGTTGATGATGGCCGTTCGTTCTGCCAAACAATTTCACAATTTTTATTTTGTAACCTAAGAGGCACAAGACTTGCCATAAAATTTGATGAAGAGTTTTCAACGCCTTCTTTTTGTTGGTGAATTGCTTGTCCTGAAGATCCATCAAATCCCCATTTACTTATTAAGAAAAGATTTTTATCGTTTTCCTTATTTTTCGGTATGGTTTTAAAGAGCCTTTTTACCGTTAAGTCTAGTAGGCTTTGAAACTTGACTTTCACCGAGTCTTGTGTAACTACAATGTCACCTTTAGGAGGGTAACATTTTTCTTTTTCCTCAATTATTTTATGATAACTAGGATAAATCGTTATTCCTTCTTTTTTATTGAAGTCCCTCAATATCTTATACCTCCATCTAGATAAATTCATTGATATATAAAGCGATAATGCCTTCAGTGGCGTCACTTCATTAGGCCTCGTTTGGGTTTTTATGAAGGTTTTTATGTTAGAAGCCATGTCGGGATTTTCTCTAAGATATTTTACGATATCGGCTATATCCTTGTTTTCTTCTGCTTTGTCTGCTGCGTATATAATGCCATCTTTACTACATGATGCACGAATAACTTCGGTGCATCTTCTTTTTTGACGATTTGATAATTCTTCGAATGTTTTTCGAGGACAAGGGGTGGTAGTTGTAGCCGCATCAGCTTTACTTGGCGAAATTACATCCTCAGTTGTTTCTGCAGATTCTTCACAAGGTAACACAACGTTTTCCTTTAAATAACTTGGCCACTTGATATTGTCTTCGAGCCACTTGGTATATTTTTTCATAAACTTTAGTTCACTTCTACCAGATTTTTTCCAGGAGTAGTAAAATCGGTAGCACAGTTGTTGACACCATTTTTTCAAACTGTTGTTTTCGAGATTTTGCTCAGAACAATTTGATTTTAATGTATCAAAAAGATAATTGTAGTCACGGAAATCTTCACGTTTTCGCAAAAGGACGTAGATGTCTAAATAAGTAACAAAACCACCGAAAGACATTGTCAAATTACAAATTAGAGCGAGCACTTGGATGAGTCGATGTATCAATAATGATGCAAATTTCACCCAGACAAACTTATTTATACTAAACTTTAAGTACCTGGCCACTTAACCATTGTTATGATTTAAAATCTAAAAACACTACAACACAAACACAACACGTGTCGACCAATTGTAAATATTTACTAATAATCAAGTAGACACTAATCCCAACCTTTTGTCATAAAAAAGAACAATAGATTTATGGTCTTTCACTAATGACTTCTACAATCACATCAATAAAATAAATAATTTATAAAATATATTTCACACCTGGTGGATGAATTTGTAATAAAACTTAGGTGCAAAACACGAACGAAACATCTGGTGGAAGAAAACAATATCCAAATAAGGTGATTAAATATTACAATCAGTACATTTAGACTATTTACCTAGAAATTAATGTCTTTTTTCGTAGTCATAAGTGCGTAAAACTTGTTATTTATTATTGAGTGAGGTAATTAGGATTGTAAGACATAATTTTCATTTAAATAGGTACTTATTTAAAGTCGCGAAGTCTTTTAAAAACCATAATAATATATGATTGTAGATTATTTATACTTCCGATTCCAGAAGGCAGAGTAGATAGAATATCTCTATGTATATGATTCATGCTGTGAGACATCAACCTGTATAAGGTTTCTTATGCTTGTGTATATATGTCGACTAATTAAAAACATGTTTATGTACTGAAATAAGGAAATAAAAAAAAATTAATATCGATAAAAATGAACATCCTATATCTCGCAAAGTGCAAACCGGGCGCACCTAGTCTCAACGGTTTATTAAAGCTATACGTTAATATTATACGATACAAAAAACCGAATCTGAAAAACCGTAGAAAATTTCGAGATATAGAGCTTTGAATTTTCGTCTCCATACAAAATAGGCACAAATATGGACAATATCTTGAATTACTGCTTAATTATAAAAGATACGCAAAAAATATAAAGAATAAAACATGATAACAACAATTTGTAGAATACGATTCCATCAAAAAAATACACTATTTTGAGAAAAAAATAATTCAAGTGCCTATGTCCGCTCTTTTCGAAATCGGGACCACCGTGCGGCGCGGCGCACAAATAAGTCGAATAACGCGTAACGTCGACAATGGCGCGCGGTTTAAGGTCGCGCTCAATGGCTGGAAGTGACAAGTCGCCGCATCCGTCTCGATACACGTAACCAGTAACAACCGTAGTTTTTATTCCAGCTACGTCGATATAGTGCAATATACCTGTGACATTGTTGTATTGTATGGTTGCCATGAGAGTATTTGTGTACTTACGTTTGGAATCGACAATTCCTTTGTACAAGGTCATATTATAAGAAAGACTATCGCTGATTCTCTTTCGATTTTGGTACTTGCACTTTTTTGTATTAATAATAAAGTATATGCTTGCTGTGATGCTAGTGTACACCATCTAATCATATGTTCGTACTTTGGATCAATTCAATTTCAAGACACAAGACGTTATTTTCAGTTTAAAACTCATAGATATACGTATTATTGAAATATCCCACATTCAAACAATCCTACTAAATATTATTGTTAAAAACAGACATGACATTGACCTGTCCTTCATACGAGGCTGGAAGAGGATGTCCTTGGCATTGCAGAGTCCATGAGCAGCAGTAGCCGCTTACCATCAGGCGGGCTGCTAGCTCGTCTGCCCATCACGGCAATAAAAAAATATATCTGTCTGTATCTGTATCAGCCCATATACGTCCCACTGCTGGGTACGGGCCTACTCTACAATCGAGAGAATCGATTGAGAAATAAAATAAAAAATCATAAAAAATGTATATATAAAAACATAATTTCAAAAGAACCGAGATAGTATCCTTGCACCCTGGGCGTAACCCGAGCACAATGGGTCGACGGGTGTGTGCATTGTTTCGGCGACAACCGGCGCTCGAAATATGCCGGCCTTGGCCGCCTCGCATTACTCGTCTAATTACCAGCCGCAACCGGATGTAGGGCCAGCCAGTTCATTTACGGCTTTAACGGACTTTTGCAAATGAGCTTGTAGACATGGGAAACTGGTTGCTTTTGAAGAACGTCTATTGTCACATTTTTCTTGTCACTGCCAACTTACAATATATTTTTATTGTATTTTATGTTGTTATTGTGTTATTGTTTATATTGTAAAGTTTTAACCCATCACTTGACAAGTTGGTTCATGTATTTTAAAATAAAATTATTACCTATACCCGTTAAAGCTAATGAATTATTTTATCAAGACCACGGAGATTGGATTGTGAGCCAATTATTAGTACGTAATCAGGTATGTCATAAATAAATTACCATTAAAATTGAACATTATGTGATAAGTAGACGTGAAGCGAATCATCGCAGTTCATTTTACTTTGTAAAATACAAGAATGCAATCGTGCTCTGCAAGGACCACGTTACATTGTCAACAGATTGTTGCCACCTTATTGGATTCGCGGATAATTTGCCACTCATTTCTGTCAATCATGGCATGGATGAGGCGTACTAAATAAAGGACACGGCATGACATTAAACGTCAATAAATAATGAACCTAAATAGCAATTTGCGAGCACAACAACCGGTCGAGTTGATGCCTAAGTTATGCGGGCGCAGTGAACGTAAGGTCAGCGTGACAACACTCCGATAGTTCGTTTATTAGCATATCCGCGGGCGTGTTGTGTCGTGCTGTCGTGTCGTGCTGTGTCGTGGTGCCTTCGTCCGACACTCCATTGTCAGCTCTAATGCGATTATGTTCAACTAATTGCCGTAGATCGTTATCGACGACGGTGGACCACCCTTTCGCCGATTGTCAGTTTGACGTATTATCGTGGGCGCAATGCCATTCTTGACTTTGACATTTGCAATTAAGTGAATATTGGTATTGTTTCTTTGTTCGTAGATTTGGCGTTTCGATATCCTTGACCTGTCGTTTAAACGGTCGCAGTAATTATAATTATAGCGATTAGGCGCCCACGCAGTGTTGTAAGTGCGGCGAGGTGTCGTGTACGTGGGCCTGACCAGCGCGCGGCGACAGCTCACACGAGCGCGCTCGCTATCAGACGTTTTAGTGTAAATTTTATTCTCGTCGAGTGCTAATTACACATTGTATCTCCGACGGGACCGCGTCGCACCGGCCCATTTCCTAAACCATTATTAGATAACAAACCAACACCTCGCATTTAGTTGGAAATATCGCTTGGAGAACTGCACGACCGGTTAAATAATAAACGGGCGGTGTAAAACCCTGCGCCGCGCGGCGAGGTGTCACTTCCCGGAAACGGTGCAGGCCGGACCCTGAGGCTCGCTTCATAGGTGACTTACTAAAATCTCGTTTACATTTGGCTCGACCTCTAGCCGGTGACATTTAGTGAGGTCACGGGAGGGCGGCTGCTCGGTGCGCGGCTAATTGCGCGCGCGCACGCTCTCGCCGCACCCCGGGGTGCCACTGTCACTATTTATATAACCACCAACATTATTTTTTTCTCGGCTTCTAAAACTCAACATTAAAACACGCGCTCGATAGCTGCCGCACAATGGGCGCAAAGTAAACAAATAGCGGAGCACGCATCAACGAGTTCCTTTCTTTGCGCTTCGTCGAAGTTCACTTCCCCGAAACTAAACAAACGAACGATGCTTTTTATTGCGCCAGCGCGCCTTCTCAGGTTATTGCAGCCGAAATATCGAAACATTTGAAGAACAATAGTGGTCGGAAAGTGTGATTGTGCGTATCGCAATGCTTGTTAGGTCATCAGGCGCAGCGCGTAGGTTCCCGCGGCCACTGTCTCGTTACCCAACGGTAAAGCGCGGTGTGCACGATTTGTTTACAGAGGTAATTAAGTTGTCTCGCTGCAGCCGCCCACTACGAAGACGCGGACGTTTCAATTAGTGGCGATTAATCCCTGCGCTCTCGGCGCCGTGTCGCAACCGTTTGCACAATCGGCGCTCTTATCACGTCGCGACGCGGCGTGATAACGCGCCGACTCTAGGAGCCCGGAGCCGCGGAGCCGTGCAAATATTGCAACACATCTCGCGCGACGTGTAGCGCTGCCACCGGCCGCCGTCGCTCCAATTACTCACTCCGAACATCCGCACGCGATAAAACGTGATCGTTCTGCCTGTAACGAACCACTGCGGTATCCGCGTTATCGATGCCCTTATGCACGTTTTGCGAGCGTTGCGCAACCGACGGTGGGCGTTCGAATTGTCGCGAATCGTCGCTCTAGATGCGCGGAGACAATGCGCTTGCGCCAGCCGCCGCCGTGGCCGGCGCTGCTCGACACACGACACCGGTTTACGCAAGCGAGTGGCTCTCGCACGGCGGGAAACTCTTGTACTTCTCGATTTACAGAGCCAGGAAAGCTGCGTGTTTAACACGACGTTAACTCGGACGAGCAGTCGCAACTATCGTTTCGCGATTCAATGAGCGGCGCGGTTGCATGTAGATAATAAACAATGTCGCGGCCGACTCCGATTCTGTCTCAATATCTATGGTTTTGGAAAGCGGCCGCAGAATACGGCCATTATTAGTTTAATTTGCATGTGATCGTATCTGCTGACCATCTGAGAGATGTCGCAACAATCGCGCCCCCGGCCCCGGCCCGCCCCGCTGCCGCCGCCCACTCGCTCTCGCCGGCGTTGGCGTGCTCCAAATTAATATAATATTGTATTACAATTACGGCAACGCACACAGATTTATCTGCCGTCGCGGGGGCCGACCGTATCGGACGTTGTATTTGTGTCGCGCCAAATTGCAGCTCTTATCGCCTTTTCGCAAATCAGTGGGCTATCGGCGATTGTCCTAACGAGGTCCTCGTTTCGATGTTTGCTCTACGATCAGAGCGTTTGTGGTCACGCGTGTGGCATCTGTGTCGGCACTCGGCACACAAATCACAATGCATCATAAGCGCAACGGTTCTCGGAGTTGCGATGTGTTTCGATAGATAATGCGATCGCCGTGGGAAGAGACACGCGACAAATATGCGACAATGGATTGTTTAAGTAAACGATGTTTGAACTTGTAAGGAAACGTGTGCGATACACGCGAGTACTGTTAGAAAATCTATACATTGCTACAGTAACAACTTTACCAACTATTGTTTAAACTTTAACTATTACACTTCGCTAATGCAATAGATAATGAAAGACATACGTTAATATCTGCAAACATCAACAGTTTCCGTGGTGCAGAAGTGACAGTGAAATTAAAATTGAGGATTCGATCTCTGCAAGACAATGTTTTGTGCAATCAAGAATTTTCCAACACCCTAAGACAGGTTTCTATAGAGTCCACACTACTCATGATTGTAGTAAAAAGAGTACACAGTACAGTAAACCGTAAGAGGCAAGAATGTGCAAAACCTAGACACACTTGTCGCCGTCTGGTCTAACAGCGGACGTGTCTGAAGCGTCACGCGCGACACTTAGCGGAAAAAGTATGCAAATGAACGTGTCACAATGGTACAGACTACAGATAAAAACTTATCATCTCGTCTTACTAACAGTTGTTCTCTATTCTCGCGAGGTCACGTGCTCTTTACACAGTAAATTTACATGTATGAGGCAAATGTTCAGGAAGACGTTGGTTGCAGTTTTCAGTAGGTTAATAAATTGATATGGAAAACTATAGAGGAGGCATATGTATGTACAACGGTGGGTTTCTAGTAGCTTCGAATGGTGATAATAAATATGAGACGATAAAAAGATATATATTATTAATTGCACGTATTCAACCTTCTCTCAACCTAAGAAATGTTATGCATGCATGTTCCAGAAAAAAATAGTTAAAAATTTACCTTGCCTAACTTTCGCCCAATCTTACATCTGTCATATTAAGTTATTAACAGGAAACGCACATACAAACCGTCTCCAGGCTTGGGATTCGAACCCAGAACCTTTCGCTATTCACAGCCGCTATTATTTTCTAGACAACAAAGACTTACAGGTGTGTCGAAAAAATAAAATACATTATTTAGTAGTGCACGGCGATGCAGCGAGGTAAGCCGCCATTGTTGGTAGCTGAGGAATTTTGTTATCACCAGGACAATGAGGGCGTCCGCAACTGAGTAAACAATAGCTCATACGTGTTTTATTGTACTGCAGCTGTTGTAAAGCTCCAATCAAAAATAGCCATCTTCGAGGCGATATTTACACGTTTTTCTACTCACGACTACACAAAGAGCTGAGACTTTATTCATATTTGGTGTTATGTCTGACGTCACGATTTAAGTTCCTTTCGTTCTAAATCCCTTCGCCCAACCTTGATTCAAATGTGAAACAAGGAATCTAGACTATAACAAGGTTACATGATTTTTGCCGCCTCCTAATTTAAGGGAAAGTTTGGATAACTATTATTTGGTTTAACAAGGCCACTAAGTTAGTTATTACATTTAAGAGAAAGAATTTGCAGTATTGAAATTTTGTTTACGTTGCCCTTTTGTTTTATATTTCAATACATATTTGCATATAATTTCAACATACATAAAAAAATCAAAACGCATAAATTCCCTATAAAAAACCCGTTTTTTACCAACACTCACCACCCAACCAAATAGGCCACAACCCAAACATTGGGCAAACAACAAAACCTCAGTACCACGTGTTTGGCGAACATCGAATTCAAGAGACAAGTCAGTACAGTAACCCCGGGTGAGTCACCGCGTGGAATCCAATCGGCGAGACCGTAGCGGTTAAAAAAGTATCGAATTCAAATCCGAGCGACCTCGAGCCAACGGACCGGCGCGGCGCAGACATTCGCATACCCTGCACTTAGGTACAAATTACAATATTTGTATATAAGCGAAATTAATTAAATCATGTCGTCTATACTCTGGTTTTAATTTGTATGGGTATAAATCGCAAGATCCTGGGTCGTTGTCGCAAATTTTTGATGTCGTAAATTTTCGATTAGAAAAACCTTAATATGTGAATTATGCGGGAGTGGTATTTATATCCGGCATAACGTTAGTCCAACCTAGTGTAACGTGGGACGGGAATAAGTGCAAAATGTGGTTGGCACTGCTTACCCCTTCAAGGATTCAGCCGTGATGTATATGCGTCAGTCAAATTTATTGAAAATATGGCATGAAGCAACGCGTTGTGAAACTCCGCAGACAGTAGACACGCCACTTTATGTAATACATGTAATTTTGGATGCGATGCTTTCAGTTTGCATTGCATTGTTTAGTTAGCACTGTTTTGAAGTCTTGAGAAATGTCATCACCCACGATCATTTCTATTCAACCATACTTGGGGTTATGTGTAAGACGTCGTTATGTAAACTTTTCACGAAACCCAAAAATAACAATAGCTTTAGCTTGACTTTGTTGGATAACTTAAACTCTGACAGTAGGCTTTCCTAATTAGGCATCCTAATTCCGGCAAAGTAATTTAAATACATAATATATTGTGAATCCTGCAGTCTGCTGTTAATTCCAGCAAAATAAAGGTACCATTTACCTTTACCCTCGCGTTTTATTCATTTCTAGCACTTATCTATGAAATCTTGTTACCAACTTCTTAATAATGTTAATTATAATAATAATGTTACCTAATCTTAGGGCCAATTGCACAAACTAACTTTACCCATACCTTTGACTTTGAAAACGTCAATCCCATACATTAGCAATGTCAAAAAAGTCACAAATGTATGACGATGACATTGTTAAAGTCAAAGTTAAGGACAAAGTTAGTTTGTGCAACTGAGCCTTAATGTTTTACCACTATCATGTATTACCCTCGCTTTGTGAATGTTGTACACACCTCTAATAGGCATGTGCATCAGAATTTTATTTTGTAAGTGTTTTTGTATATTTTTAATGCATATGTTGTTGGTGTGTCTTTTTTAAATAATTAAATAAACTTCTACGCATGCAACAATTTTCTTTCATTCACCTATCACTTAGCTCAAATACAATAAAACAATGCTTCTCAATTGATCCGGCCTCTCAATTAATGAGACAACAACAAACTTATCTAGATACAATTGAGCATTGGCCCAGATGCGCCACGATGTGCACCACATGCAAATCTTAAAATCTAGACCGCAAACCGACGACAGACAAACCGACGCGATTCGCACACGCATTGAATTGCTAATGCCGTATTATGCATGACCAACTGTACTTTTACAGTTAATTTTGGAGATAAATTACACGTAAATACACAAACCCTTTTCGAAGAATTTATAAAATTAAATGTGAAATTAAAAAACTATTTTATAATTATGTATTGCTGTGAATATCCGGATAGCATTCTATTAGGAATATTATTTTACACGCTGTAATCCCGCACATAAGGAGTGTCAACGATAAATTATTTTTAGATGTTGCAATAGCCAATAAATTGATTATCAATTACAATCCCGCAACCGTTGGAAGATTAAAACATCAAATAAAAGAACCAGAAGCAATCCATCAATCTATAACATTGCACATTATGTATGCAAAATTTCGACCGCAATTAAAATCAACTAGTGCAAATAGTTTCGGCTATAAATCTCGTTTATCATAGATCCAATCTTCTCCCAACCACTTAATTAATTTTAAAATTACAACCACATATCGGTGGAGCGTAAAATATCCAATACTTTCTCTAATCTATTATTATGCAAGAAGTATTCGGAAGTGTAGTGGTAAAAACGAGAAGTAGTTAGTACGTATTTAACTGTGGCAAGGAGGAACATTGGTTAATTCTAAAATTGATGTTTCCTTTTATAAATCAGAAATCTCATTGTTTTACTAAATATAGGCAAACCATCGACTGTATCCGTATCATTTTCAGTTATAGAAAAGTTTCTACCAAGCATTTCCACGGCAACCTATTGAATACGGCCTGCATTCAGCAACTTCTTAAAACTTTCTACAATTTAGCTACAAAAATATTTTAGTTATTATTGCTTACATTTCCTTATACGAGTAGTCATTCAGCTATGGTAAATCCGGAAACAAAGGACTTTGAGAAAAGTATTTACTGCATCTGACTTATAATAAACTCCCGCTACATTTACCATACGTCCAAAACAGCCTACAATTTCAGCATCAGTTCAGTCACGTGATCACAAGAGACAAATCACCCGGTGATAAATATCATCATCAATTCATCATCCGGTCGACTCGTTCATAAATCATGTTTTATAGTCGTCACCGACGATAACGGGCTCCATTTCTCAGTCTCCGTGGCAGATAGCATCGGGATTGTGTACGGCGGAATTAGCAGCACTGTTCCTTAAAGGACGGAGATAGTTCGCCTGATGAATATTGATGGAGCGGGTGAGCATAACTGAGTATTGCTGTGGGGGTTTAGATTGTGTTGGAATATTGTGAAATTCGCATACAAGAGTTGGTACTTCAGAATCAGAATTTTATGGCAGAATGAATGTACAAATAGTATAGTTGTTCTTTATGTGATTTGAATTCTTTCCATCTTTGCTGATTTACGAACAATCAAAGATAAAACATGGATGGTAGTACAAATGAATTGACATCAAATTAGATCATTAAAGGAAAGGATAAATTATAAAGAGATAGATATTATCTTTCTGTTACTATTTAATTTACCAATTACTTAAGACATATTGACCCGATCTCCCATCAGCTGCAGCTTCAATGTCAAGTTTCGAAAATGTACCGGTGCAGTCGCAGACATACAAACGAACATTTCAATTAGCGAATTTAGATTCTTGTCGCGAATTAGACATGTTTGCATAAGGCCCCTCGCAGTCTTTCCCGCCGTGTCTTGTTCAGAACTTACAAATTGCATATTATGTTGAATTCAAGTCTTCAATTCAGGGTCAGTGTTCATGATTCATAATGAATTTGTCATACATATAGCTTCCTTTAAGGTTAATGTTGGTTACGTTTTATTATTATTTTTAGTTCGGTGCAATGTTATTATTTGAAGTTATAGTAGTGATTCAGGAGATTATTCTGCAATCGAACGACTGCGCAAAGCTAACCCTATTTCTATGCACAAATCTCAAACACAAAATATATTTTCGTTTCCATGACCTCGGGATACACAAAATATTAGTAGGTACACTACGTTTTATTAACTATATTTTTTATGCTACATACCCCTATATCAGCCCATATACGTCCCACTGCAGGGCACGGGCCTACTCTACAATCCAGAGAATCGATTGAGAGTGGTTAGGCCATATAGTCCACCACGCTGGCCTAGTGCGGGTTGGCGCACTTACATACCGTAGAAATTCTTTAAAATCGCTACGGTATGCAGGTTTCCTCACGATGTTTTCCTTCACCGTTAAAGTGCGTGGTGATTGACTATCAATACACACATAACTCCGAAAAGTCAGAGGTGTGCCCTGGGATTTGAACCCGCGACCACCGTGAACATGTAGGCAGCCGCGTCTGGTCCGTTACCAACAGGCCACCACGCACTTTGCTACATACCCCACCGTTCTTTAATAGAAACAGCATGATCTTGACATCAGCGGGGTCCCATCTTAACATCTACGCCACTGACACCAATACGTGACCCTTGTTTACTCGACGACAATGTTGTGCAAAATTATTGCAATACTGCGAGACTTTCATTCTAACTGGCGAATTACCATTTTGTTATAAATACTGAATTCTCAGAAGCTTTATTTACATCTTCTGGAAGTAAATACATACGTCCACGTATTATGCAATTACATAAATCATGTTTAATTTTATTGGGAAAGGTTGTCATTTCAATGATGTATTACTTATAATTTCATAAGATACAATTCCATCCAGAAATCAATCTCCTACTTGACTATTCAACCGTCATAAACCAATCGAACGAATCAAAGACAGCCACAGAAGGACTGACATGATATGACGGCCACACAGGCGGGCGACGTCCACCATGTTAAATATTAATCGTTCTATTATTACAAAACGAAAATGTAGCGTAGGCAAGAGGAAGAATGGACTACACCGCACTGATGCCTGATGGCCGCACAATCCACCTATTAACATTGAAATGCCTAATTACACGCGCGCATGCGCATACCCTCAAACAACCGCCGACCGCGCAACTCATTCAAACGTCAATCCTGCTAATAGGATACGTCATATAACCCGGTAAATGTGAAAGCACCCTGTTCAGTCAGCTGTATTCGATGTCTGGTCCAATCACATTTAGCAGCGTTATAGCCAAACGGAATAGCTCGGCCTTGTTATTGTATTTTAATTGCAAGTTAAATACTTAACACTGTATGGTTATGTTACGGTCGCGCACCTATGAGCTAACGCTGGATTTTGCTTTGTTTAGCAGTTTCGGAACGTAATCTGCAAAGTAACGGAAACTAAAACTACCGTTTTGTTGGCGAACGTTTTTTTCACATGAATAGTTTGAAATCCGGCTGCGTCGCACTTTCCATCGCATGAATAAACATAGCTGGTGAATATGGGTCAGATCATGTGCATCATCTGTTATCGCTTTGGGTGACTTCGTTTCTGTATTGGTTATGAGCTCAATATAAGAATAAGCTTATCAAATTTGCTTATTCTTATCGCAAAATAAAGAACCAATACGTTTTACTTAATTTTAGACCACTAAAAATATGCTTTTTGGCATTTTACTTCCAATTTAAGAGACGGAAAGTAACGCAGTTTTATTAAACAATTTTATATTTTCAATTATACCATAAAATAATACTATTTAAGCCTGATATTACTACACGAATAACAACATACCAAAGTCTCAAAACACGATCACAAAAACATTGTCAATCTTCGTAGTTCATCACACGTCGTGTGGACAAAAAAAAAAAGAAAAAAAAAGTCAGTTTGTCGGTCGTCATGGGATTTTCGCAGCTGTCCCGGCGCGGCGCGGCAACAAACGAGTTTCGTGTGGATTAGCGAGTATGTGCAGATTATTGTCTTGAAATGTGGACCGCTGGCACGGTTTGATACGCCTTTGTTTACGTAGAAGTATCGCGTCATGCCCGAGATACAAACAGTGTAAGTTAAATGTTAGACGTGTAATTTTATTCTTTATTTCAAATTTACATTAAGTTTTTTATATTTACTTCTTACAAACTATCTATCTATATTTATTCTTCGTCTTCCAGAATTGATAATGGTAAAGACTATGTACTAATCTTAAACTGACAGATTGGTTGAAACAATATTATGTCTTGTTTAGCTCCCTTCCTTTCACTACGTACCAAGTACAGCTATTTCAAAGAAATAAAATAACCTTTAAAAGCATTATCAAAAAAAAAAGTAGGAAATACAGATAAGAGAGACACGAGCTCGATGCCGGCAAACTCCGGCAAGGCAATTGTTATGTATCCAGTGAGCCGCGGCGACGTGCCGCAAATACAAAGTGCAATTAATCGCCAACACGCTCATTGGTAGCGCCGGCGCAGGATGCCGCTCATTAGCACAATTACTAGCAGATCCTGCGCCAGGCGCCGCTGCACGAACTCACAGCAACAGCTGTACCACACGAGCTTATGCAATCACTCTTATTACTAGGAAGCTTTTATCAGTCCATCGCCGACATTGGCTTTCAAATACCTCGATAGTTCGCACACAACCCCTTTTAATAACACATATTTGTCGTGTATAGTAAACGTATAATTTTAAATGTCAATGCTTTATCGAGGCGCGGTCATACTGCCCGCGATCTAACCATCTAAAAGCCCAAAAACACGACTCAATCTCAAAATTTATCGCAAGCGAATTACGTAAAACCGCTAACCGTTGTAGTAATCAACATAACATGTCTCGCATTTTTATTGCAAATTTTAATGACCACTAAATTCACACAGCTGAGGCCGGAGCAACGCAACCGAACAGTTTTATGCCGGCTCACGGCAACCCATTTTATTATCAAATAACAAATTGGTCGTTTTACATCACTATCGGTGGATTAATGGGCAATAAATTGTTTATATCGTAAACTAAAATTGATCCTCATTCATCAGTGAGACGAGCACTTAGCCGAATTGGGTCGTGCGCGTGCGCAATGAGCGGGAAGAGCACGCAGATCACGAAAACGCCTTTCACCTTTACGGTGGTGGGAGTGGCAGCGATTAGCGGATTTATTAGTGCTAATTATTTTACTGAAGGTTGGTAATATATCAAACGTGGGCAATTACAAAGATTGCTTGTTGAATGTTGTATTAGCTTTTCTCACGTAATTACATGTTTTGTATTAACGTCTTGATCTGTAATTAGCATCGCGTAACAGTTTCTGTATTTACATAGTAACAAAACAGATAGCTCTTACATAAAGTAGTGTCCAGAATCAGTAATTGCATTCTCCAATATTTATAGTAATTAACAATGATGGGTTGCTTCAGCGAAGAGATTCTTAACTTGTTTAACTTCTTATGTCACTGTATTATGCGTGTCTTATTCACAATATACGCTGGCAATGTAAATATGGCTTTTAAAATCAAGCGGGGTCACGTTGGGAATCTTTAGTCATTAGTTGCACGCATTATTTTATTAAATGTAACTAAATTATGTATGATTGGGATGATTGCCCGTGATGAGTGATGACAGACGTTACTTTAATGCAACATTCGATATTTCATCATAATTGTGATTAAGGAGTTTCAACTCGACTTTTCTGTCTGAAGATTCAAGGATTTATCGTTAGTTTGTAGCTAATCTTCGTTTACTACGCATTGAATCTTTAGGTCGTGATAAATTGCAACCTAGAAAACATTATTTACCATCATAGTGCATCCAAAAGAATTTAGGCAACCAGTGGATTATGAAATCAAAAGATATGTTTGTTATTGAAAATATTTTTGGATGGTGCAATCACATTAGACAAAGCCGGTTTAAGAACGTTAAATTAAAATGAATTAAAAACTCGATATATTTGCTTTCACCGTGGACTCATACTACTCATGGAAAGTAAGTCAACTTAACCACGGTAAGAGATGACAATCGATCGCATTTTTATCATCAGTAACAGCTTCATTTGTACCACTTTGAGGGATTCCAAAAGGCGTCGTCAATTGGTGCGCGCGGTACAAAGCGACACTAGCTCCATCACGCGGCCATGGCTTAATGGAATAATTAATGGCCGCGAGCCGACGAAAGGTTAGTGACAGATGGGCCCTTCAAATTGTGTGCACGGTTCAAGCGCACGCCAACTTCGTTGCAAGCAATTAAGCTGTTTTCATGAAGTAACTTACTAATATATATTTTTTTGCAATGAATGGCGAGAAAGCATGCCATTCGCCTGATGGTAAGCGATATTACTGCTCATGAATAGTAGTAAAACGAAAAATGCAATGATTGGCATTCCACTGCGCTCGCCAACCTGAGACATAAGATGTTAAGTTTCATTATGTCCAACAGTTACTCTGGCTACAATGTCCTTCAAACCGGAACACAACAGTGTATTTACCCTGCTGTTTGGCGGGAGAAGTATACATTGCAGTGGTACCCACGCGGCCTCTCACATATGAGATTATCTTTTATTTTTTGCAGTCAGTGTCTGAAATCCTGACGTAGTTCTTTCGCGGCGCCTTCGTTGATTCGTCATCTCTACATACATACCAAAAGGTCTATCTTTGTATACTGACGATATAATATATATTTTTTATTTATTCCTTATCTGCAACTGTTTTATTAAAATAAGCAAAAACATAATCTGTCGTGGGTACGTACTATTTTTGGGAGCCATTGCTTTATCATCACGAAAATCACGATTATTATTTTAGCCCACCCTAATCTGTCTTTTGTACGATTCTCTATAATAGCAATTACGTGAACCTTATGAATTCTCACAGCAGCAATATTCATTACAATTAATTCTAAACCGTATAATGATTTGACGTGACATACCGCAGTGTCTCCCGAGCCACCATTAATGCCAGGCCCGTTGCTTCCCTGTTCTCCTAATCTAGCTCAGATCCAGTTAGCTTGATATAGCCAGACAATACCTCGCATTTATTATTAGGCTTTACTATACAGCACTAATTTATACGACCTGAACTATTGCTTATTGCTGTGTATTTGTTGGGGAATTTATTACTACCTGTAATAGACCTGTATTGTACCGCCATTGACTAAAGTTAGTTGAAATCTAGCAGTGGGTTTGGTAAATTGATTAGTTAAATAAGCACTCCGACTAATATAGAAGTCAGCTTAAACTATGGTCATCAAAGAAACACGCATTTTTTACTGCTCTTTGTATGCTCTAGGTGAGGTTGTATGTATGAGAGTTAAGGCATATAAACATCATCATCTCCATATTGCTTTCTTGAAGTTTGTCGATTCATTCAAAGTTATGGGTCAAGAATGGCGATAATCAATACATCTACCATTTTAATAATTTTCTAGCCCTTCTCCGATGGAAAAATAAACCTACCACGGAAATCACAAATTGACGCAACAAACAGGCCACTTAACCGATCGTTCCTCTCAACATTACGAAACAATGGAGGCAGTTGGAAAGATCACTGAAAACATGTAAATGCCACGAAATTTCTAAACCGGGTTGCGAAATAGCTCGGTATTGAAAGGGGGCAACACAATGCGCTCGGTCAGGGGGTCGGCTCATGCAAATATCCTAGTGGCGTGTAATCATTTGTCCGGCGGGTATTGTTCGAAGTAAGCGTACTGTTATGACGCAACTGTGGTTTAGACGCTGATATAAAAAAATCTGGAAGTAGGTTTTATGAATGGTCGATTTTAAATTAGTACCGAAAAATCCTACTCAGTTTTTGGTGCTTATGTATATTGTGACAGCGAATTAATGATATTTATAGGGTATTTTGTATATATTGTAAACCAGAATTTTCTTGAATTGACACCTACTGACAAAACAATGAGAGTTAAAAGCTTATGTGTTTCAAATACAAGTATGATATTATTCCAGACATGCTAACAGGGAAGATAGACGGAACGCCAGCTCCCTCGGGCGCTCCATGATACGGTGCCATCTCGAAACCGATGCAACAGAATTGCATTGCCGCTAATAAGACGTTTGAATTATAACAATATTATACGTGTCTGCAAGGTGCGACTATAGGGTGTTTCTATTCTATTCTTTTCTATAAAATTCTAGTGTACGTATCTCAGCTATGCAGATTTTATTTATATTTCCCTGTGTTAAAGTCAGTTGTTAACCCTTAATACATATAAAACTTCAAGTGTCGCAAGCGGAACTCTTAAGTTCCATTATCAGTTCCGTTCCTTACAAGGTTAGCGCTAACCTCAACTGCACAAATTAAACACAAATATGATTCTAGGCCAGCATTAGAATCGCAAACACCAGAAGTCAAACACGCACCAAAATCGGTAGACAGTTTGCAAACAAAAACTCGGCTCGAGACATCGACGTGAAGCAGCGACCTCAGCGCGCTGGATATGGGGGCATCGTTAACATGACCCGGCGCGTGACATCCGACGTCTCAGCAAACGAGCTGCTCACCCACGGACCGCGTCTCGTTAGCAACCATACTTGGACACCCGCGTCCGCACAACGTAAACATCGTAATTGGCAACACCCGAAATCGAGGGCAAATCATCGATTTTGGCGAAAACCTCCATGTTGTTTTTGTTGCGTCACGATGAGTCGTCGTTGAGGAATTTTAATAAATACAAAAACGTAATTAACTATAATTTTACATTTATTGTACGTAATTACGTATGAATGTTTTTGGATATGATCTAATCACTAAATCAGTATCATCAAGTGACCATAAAACAGTATAATGAGTAAAATTGTTCACCTTCCAATGCTACAGCAATTTGTTAATAAACATAATATTTTGAATGTACAGCTGTGTTGTTTTACAACTCAACTGCATTGATGCTACAGAACTAGACAGATTGGTATCGAATGAGGTGGACCGCTACAACAATGGCAAGGGCTTATCTTAAACGCATCACATGCAGTGAGAGCGCGCGTAACTCGGAAGTGCGGTGCCAGCGGGCCCCGGGCTCGATACCATCGGCGGAAGCAGTTGCCGGGACTCTCGCCGGCATTGTGAGAGGACGCCGCATCACCTCTGCGGCTGCCCTCCGACCCTGCCATGTGAGTTGTGACCGATTCGAGCACGTGCCGCCGCGCCGCCGCGCCCGCCGCCCGACAATGGAAACAAAAGCCGCACCACCAACACCAGGAAACGTTCCGCTCTGCATTTCTATACGTGCGGTAAAAGGAGAGAGTCGCTCGGAAGACTGTATCGAGTTACGAGTGTCCGTTTCAAACATGAGCGACAACCGCGGATGTTGTAACGTGAATATTGCTGGAAACGCGGAGAAACATGACAAAACAGTACTTATCGACGGCCGCGGCGGCGGACGCGACGTGGCGAGGCGAAGGGTTTCCTCGACGTTTAATAACTTTGAGGAAAAGGTGTAATCGGCGCGGCCTAGTTACGGTGGCCCCGCGGCGCGGCGGGACCGCTACTCAGGCTCGATTTCGCGTCGGTTCCCGCTCTCGCAGGCCATTTTTCAGCTGAGCGGCGTTCGATGCTCACGGCAGATAAAACCGGAGTACGCAAACTCGCATAATGATGGAAATGGGGGCCGGTCCGATGGCGTGCGTATCTGGCGCGCGATCGGGAGGCCGACGCTATCTCGCGCCTGCCCGCCGCGCGCCGCACAATATTGCATTCCGGAGTGGCCGCGAGCCCTCGGCGACGTGCGCGACCATTACTATTCCCGCAACTGAACTAAGTGAGTTTTCAAACGAGCATTGTTCGCGCCGCCGCTTGTCACGTGCGGACGCAGCGCTCGACACAATGGTGTCCGGTGTCGTAAAAGTTGGCACACAGAATGGTTCCCGTCACGATTTGACCGATTGTCAGTAAAAGCCGTAAGTCCTGCGCGTGGTTGCGTCTCGTGCTTGGGTTGACCAGTACATACTAAACCCATGCACATAACAAGCGGCATCGTTTGTTTACTACCCGGCCCGCTCTATTTATTAGTATACACGATAAATATTGAGCGTATAGACAATGGAGGGCCATAACTCATAGAAAATGGCGCTGAACATGATTTGAAGAACAATGACAAGGAAACCGCATAATATGTATGGAGTTCTTATTTTATTGAGGCGGCGACAGACGTTTGAAAATTTCTAGTTGTCTGCACACATCGGATTTATGTTCTGGATAATCATATGAGACACGATGATTCGTATTTAGCATAGCATGAAACAATGGAGTGTATGAAATTCCATTTTATGCACCTGTATCAACACTGCTTAGGTTTTCTCCTAAATATTAAACATATGCAAATTCTGTTATTTATTTTACCACAGTTATGCGAAACATTGTCACAAGCACTTGTCGTAACAGAATTGTTGCATGCAGTTTTCTTCGTGTAAATAAATGAATCTACAGTTCTATAACACATTATAATATCCCAAACGTCATAAATTTTTGAAATACTTTAGTAAACCAAGCATTTCTTAGCATAATAATTTCTAAGATTTTGCTTACGATTACCCACGTAATTTCTTTCTCATATGTTATGTATATTACGAGTATGTATATTAATAAGATAGTCTCCAAACACTATAACATGTAATACAACGTCCAACTTACAAACACCCAAAACTGAAATCACAACACGATCACAGAAGCACCAACAAACCGTGAAGATCCATATCTTTTCGTTTTTATTTTTGTTTTAAAATGTCTTAAGTCTTTGTATCTAGTATAAGAATAATATTTTATGTAGTAGGTATGTAACCGTGTTATTTGAACTAATATTAATAAGTATCTGAATACAAGATAGTGCATAATTACGCAAGCGGACACGTTGTAGGCGATTACGATCTTCTGGCGTCCGAATCCGTTATAAAAAAAAACAAGAATATTTTTTCTCTCTTCACATTTAATTACATTAGACATGTTAATATTAGATAACGAGTATAAATGCTTTTTGTTTATATTGTAAAAACAATGCACTAAATACATATTTTTAAAATTGAAAATGTAGTTCCAAATTTCACCACACGACATTAGATGTTAGACGACTTATAACTAATTATGATAATATAATTTGGTGGCGCGCGTGCGACACCGCAGTCGTGACGTCACGTCAGCCCCGCGGTACCGAGAACGGGAATGTCTGAATGACTCAGTGTTCGAATCGTGCAGTGTGCGCGGCCGCATATTGATGCTCGGTGCTTCGTGGATGCCTTTGTAAAGGCCGTTGTTTGACGGTGGCAAGTACTTACGGCTGTTAGTAATAGCTTCATTGGTGAGAGTAGCTTACCTGGAAAAGTAAATTAATTGTTAGTAAAATAAATAAATAAAAAGTAAAATAAATATTTCCTTGTAAACAAAATACATGGACAAGAATGGTACAAGTAAAAATTGTATTGATAATCCCAATTCGGTTACATTGTCGGCTAAATAACATGCTAGCACTACATATTACAAATGCCAGTCGTTAGGATCCCATTTCCCTCACCATATAGAACCTATCGCAACATACGAAAACCTACATTATCCTTACAAACAATTAGTTCCAAAAACCGTTTGAACTAGTTTATTGTCTCAAAAGTGTACAACCCTAGTTGTCTAATATACAATAAGTTAATAAACCCCGGTGTTTAATTGTCGCAATATACAACAGAAATAAGCTTCTTAAAGTGCAAAACACACAACTGAGTATTTACGAAACATGACTTGCCAGATCGCGACTAATGTGTGACATTTGCAGGTGTTTCTATGATTGAATTATGTACAAAAACTAGACAATGTTGTGCAAGAACTTTGTAAGAACATTAATCCGGTTTGCAAGTAGCTCGTGCAATAATATTTACCTTAGGTATTTTTGGATTACATTGATGTTAAGAAAGTCACATACATGTACATAGTTTTGACCCCACACTAAGATCGAGTCTTATGTCGTGGCTATCAGTAACGATGAGAGAATTTTCGGTCTCACAAACACCCAGACCCGACACAAATATCTGTGGACCACACAAATATCTGTCTGAATGCGGGGATCGATCCCGCGGCCTCTCGTTTTACAGGCGGCGTCTAATCAACTGCGCCACGGAAACTGTCGATAATCATAATAATCTACGATCCTAAGCTAAAAGTAATGAAACATTCAACAGTCCTTACAAATATCTCTTGCCGATCATCTCTATTGGAATTGCACTGAGCTTACGATCAGATCGCACTATGGACACTCTGTCGTATCAATATTAAAAAACCTTAACTAAACCGTATAAAAACCACGTTCCCAATACATGGAAAGTGCGGAAAGAGGCGAAGAACCAAGGCCGGCATAATATATTAATCCGTGCTACATAATCGATACAAATTATACGTGTCGCAACTGAACCGCGTTTGTTTCTAAACCGCCGTCACGTTTTCTTTGCAAGTACCCGTGTTGGTACTAATTGAAAAATGCTTTTGCAACACTCCATGTTCGTGATATTTTAATTCTATTAAGTTTGTATAGTTTATCTCTATTGCATAATGGTATCGTAAATGGTCTGTGAATTGAGAAGTCACTGATGCAATTCCGAAACCAACGAAATCTTTCGAGTTGTAAGATAACATTTTTAAGTATCAAAGAAAATCTAAGGGAGACAAAGCCATAAACACGTAGTCTTTTTACCCCTACCTTAAAATTAGTCGCAATTCGCAAAATGGCAAAATCCACCAACTTAACGACAAACATTCACGTGCCACACATTGACCTCTTATGCCACTATCCAGCCGCATTTATTTTCCTTGTTTTATAATTACATTATTGCATATGTTTCTCAGACAAAAACAATACTTAAAATTAATGATTAATTAAATTTAATTAAGCGATACATTCCATATAATATAAATAAGGATAAAGGAACACAATAGGGCGTAGATACGGAGACGTCTACGACCTCGAATCAGGGTAACACAATGTTGACTAAACAAGGACCTCACGCGGTACCGACTCCGTACACACTGCACACGCAAACACACCGAAACTGAGCGGCATTGTGGGCTGAGCAAACTTCCTACTTAAGAGTCGAACTTAGCTTTATCTTGTAAATTTCGGTGGGATAATAGATACATATATTTTTAAGATCAATCTTATTGAAGATTGGGCGAAGCAAAGGAGATTTTGCAGGTAGGTTGACCATGGTACAGGCCGGAATAATGCCAGTTCAATCGAATGATTTTTATAAAAGTCGGTGACAGCCCAGAACAAAAAATACTTTTTGAGAAAACTACAATATATATTCTTTACTTTAACGAAATAAGCACGTTGAATTGACACTACGTTCAAGCTAAACCAAAGTGAAGACACAATCCCACAAACACGTTAATGATCCTCCGTGTTTGCAAGGCATCAAGATAAACATGATGATACGACAAACAAATCTATCCAATAAAACTAATCTGACACACGCAAGTATACATTTCAAAAGACTTAGCACTTTCAAATGGCATAATGTGCAACAATAGGTGTGAGGTGCAAAGGGCCGCACCGCAGAACACTCAATAGTTTGCTAACGAAGCCCTTCATACGTCAAGTATCAATCCTGATACTGCGCTGCGCCCCGCGCCAAAAGACGATGGAATTTTTGATCGTACCCGACAATTATATTAGGGTTGACAACTAAAAACACTGCAGTTTTAAGGTTTTACCCTGGGTTAATAAAGATCTGAACCTATGCATGATAATATGTGTGCAAGTAAGTAACACTCTAAAAGCCGTCTTAACTTGCATAAAACATTATAGATCCACAAAAATATAGCTGTAACTAGATCAGGGACACTCCTAACACAATACTAGGTAATCCTGCTGGTTCTTCATGTATCACGCACTCTAATAGCACCCCAATATTCTTTGTATCTTATTTCTCAAGTAAAATAATATACATTATTTAAGTGATAACATAAATTAATCGTAGTTTATTGAAAAAAAAGAACAGTTTTGGCAGCCCTAAATATGGCCCTCGAGTCACTGTCGATTACACTGTCACTGATCTCGTTCATAGCTCAAGTGGATTGGAGACTAGACATTATGGCTTTTAATGAAATAATGCCGACGCCATCGATTCATACGGCGTCGTTAATTCTATTAATTTTCTTACGTTATGATTAGGATAAGCGCGATAAATGAGGCGGTACGCCTGTGATCATCGTCAGTAATGACAACTGGTAACTCATTGAAGCTTTTCTAGCTTTTGATGATATAAAACAGAAGTTAAAGATAAAGAAATGGTAGCCATCTTTAGACCTTTGGATTATCAAAATTAACAAAATTAAAACAGCAGATTAAATCCAAATTAGAAACCTTACGACAAATTTCAGTGAAAAAATTAAGTTAATCATGCATAGCCAAATTCCTTAACACGAATTGCGAACACCAGTAGAACATTATACGGAGTGATCGCATTACAGTGCACCAAACACCTTCTACATCGTCACACCAATCCAATTACAACCGATCGGAATGCGCTAACGAGACGCCATCTATGTCCACGTACAGACCTATAATTATGACTAAGATCAACACCAGGGTCACTTTACTGATATTACAATCTATTAATAATACGTTGAACCAACGCATCACAGATGCTAAATACTGACTTTTGAGATGCAAGTCACCCTATAATTAGTCTAGTCTGATAAAATTATTTACAGATTTTTGCAATTTCATCATTATGATAGCAAACGAAATAAGTCTTTCCTAGGCTTCCGCAACGTTTTGTTAAAAGCGACCTGAATCTAGCGGTATCCTGCCTTTTTTTATCAGATTGTCTGACCTTCTTAGTGGACTTCCAACGCTGCTCTTGTGTGCAAATGTTATTTCATTGGAACAACTATTTCAGGAATGGCGTAGCTAAGGAACATGCCGATGAGGGCGGTGAGACCACCGGAAATATCAGCGTGAGAAGCAAAACCCAGCAATTGCCTAACCACCTGCTCAGCATGAGCGATTACTGTAATTTTTTATCATATAATTCAGATTATGATACATTCTGCAGTGGACGAAAACAATGATGATATTGCAATAACACACTCTTGTAACGTATTTAATAAAGTAATTATTATATCATACACACGCGATGCACCGACGCGCCGCACCGTGTCAACGGAGCGTGGAAACGGCTCACAATGTGTCGAAACGTTGATAAAAATGTATGACACGGCACGATACAGATCGTGTTGAGCCGTGCGAAGTGGCGTTGCATAAGGATGAATACGTGATGCGAGGTTTAGATGTAACTGGGTAGCCTGACGTCAGTCGCGGACATTCCTCACCCGATCTGCGGGATTAATGAATCACTTTTTCTTGAGAGGTGTGGTGTTTAGAAGCCGATGTTAGTTTCGGAGGAACCTTTGACTATACTCATTTCTTGAAAATTGGAAACGTATCGGCGACAAATCTTTATGATCTTGTACAAAAATGCCAATACCATTATTTATACACTCAAGCATATTCAAGTTCTATTTAAAACTCTCCTATTTCCATAACAAAGCAATTATAAAATTAATAATGAAATTCCTTCGCGAGTCTACTTTACTTGGTGTATGAAGCACAAGCTATTATTAAAGTCTCACACACGTGACGGCTCCAGCAAAGTGACTATATGTTATTCACATTTTTATAAGCACCAGCTGTTAACGCATCTTTCACCGTAAACAAGTTTGATTCTCGGGGAGGCGTCGAAGCCATGCAATTTGCATACGTATCGTGAAATTGCACGTTTTCACCTAACGACGTGCTGCGCTGAACAGAGTGATAATCATCAAATCACTCACCGGGATATTTGTGAATCGAAATGTTCTGAACAATGGGATTCGAATGTATGGTGGCTTGTGTTATCTTGTAATGTTTAGCGAAGAAATCTAAAGTCATGTTTCATATGTTTATTTACATGAAGATACGCAACTTCTCCGAGCCTAAAAGTATCCCCGACACTACATGTACTATTCCAGAGCATTAATTATATATTTACCTTCCTTGAGAGGTTGACAGTCCCCTAGTTTTCAAACTATTTACCAAAAATATTACATGTTTGTTTGTAAACACGTAACAATTACTTTTTTGTTCACGAACGCAGGTGATGACAAAACTGATAGAACATAACCGACTTTTACAAACAATGCAGATGCTTCATTAATTATTTATTATTTCATTCGAAAATGTTGCCATTCCAAGCATGTCCTTAAGAAAATAACTTAATACAATTCCGAAGTGACACACTACGTTATCTAATAAGGAACTGGCCGCAGTTGATAAGAACGCAATCACGTTGCCAGGGATAACGAACATTTTCTTTTTGCGTGAACAATTGTTACATCTGAACATACTGAAAATAACAGCTGAGGAATTATTTAAAATAATAATCCAAAATTTTAGGACAACATAACATTAAGCGATTGATGTCCCCAATTGTCCCACTGGCCGCAAAGTTTTCAAAAAACCATCATAAAGTAGTGCTAAGTCATGCTTAATATTTGCCAAGCCTCCGTACTTCGTAATTGTTGTGTTAATTCAATGATTTGCACAAGTAAAAATTCAGACTAAGTAACGCTCGCTTTAGAAATCACCGTGCTGTTGCCAATTGTGGACAACACCTGGGCTACTCAGTCACGGCGTACAATTTAAACTGAGTCGATAAACGAGGGCTGCACCGCGACTCCCGATCGGGGCTTGCTCGGGTCGTTAATTAAAAAATATAATCTCATTAATCAGCCGGCGTGCTCTCAGTCGATTTATTTCTAGACTCGAGATAACCGCCTAGATCTTACCGCGTCGATTTACGCGACGGTCCCTACTTAATTTTATTGATTGCACATTATGTGTTTTCGCGTTAGCAAGGTGGTCGTTTATCCAGACTGAGGGTTTAAGGAAAATTCTTTTTATAAATACCTTTCCTTGTTTTATATTTGGACAGCGTCATCACAAATGACTCATAGTAAATGATAATAAAGAAAAAACAGCAGACACAGGCATTTTATATTATTTTATTACTTGTCTCGTATGGGAATATCTGACCTATCTTTAATGAAATTAATAAAATAGTAAAACTCCAGTATATTCGGCAAATAGAGTTGTATCTTTACATCGGTACTCGTTTCCCGCGGGTGGTCGCGATAGCGTGCTAGCATCTCAGCTGCGCGTCGTCCCCGCGCTGATAAAGCCCTGGTCTGTGGAACGGTACGCGCGGCACTGCGTTGAACGCAATGCGATGTCAGACTCGGTTTTGTATGAAAAACGTCATCATTTGTCTTTTGTTCTCTTACGGTATGCGTCAGCCAGCGCGCACAGTGAAGGGTCAACTCCATGATGATATTTTGGTCGCTTGATAGAAACTGACAGCGGTTTGCGGTAGCGGCACAGATTTATATGAAAAACGTCAAGTATTTCCTTTTGTTCCGTCGCAGCATGCGTCAGCGTTGAGGGGCAAGCGGTGATGCGGGGGGTGGATATAACGCACGGCGCGCGCCGCGCAGTCATTCTCGTCTAATCGTCGCGGCGCGGCGGCGAGCGACATCGCGGAATGGATTTATTCATCGATGATTTGATTGAGCAAGTTCGCAGCTATCCTTCCTCTTATCCTTGTTTATATAGAAACAAGGATAAGAGTCATAAAAGTTTAATCCTAAAAGAAAATTGTTGGAGAGAAATTTCGATAAAATTGAATATGAAACGTATGTATTTATTTTGGTTGTGTAGATAGATAGATACCTAGTGCCTACTGCCTAGTACTTAATTATTCCTACGTGTAGGTAAAATAGTGGTGTGAGTTTACTTATGAAAATAAAATTATTACAATGTCCTTTTGATTGTATCTGACCAGAGTTTGACTGGGTTCGCAGTATAATTATTAATTACTATCTGTTCAGTCTTTTAATATACATAATAGTATTTACAATATATTTGTACACTGAGACATTAAATTGGTTTTACCCGATTACAACAGTATCGAAGCTATATTATAATCACTAGCTATTCGACCCGTATTCGCCTAGACACAAATAATTATTAATGTACTGCTTCAACCGTATAGAAAACCATATTTATAATCAATTAAAGTTGAATACCCAAAATTGAATACATTTTCTACGTATACTTTTTCCTTATTTTTTTCCATCCCTTCTGATTCCATTCAAACCCGTTCCTTCTCGTCTCATCTTATCCCAAGTGGCATATGAGAAAAGGTAATACATTCTTTGTTTTAAATTCCAGCCATTTAGTTTCTTTATAATAAATTTCGCTGTGTATTTCAGACAATGTTGAGAGCTATAACATCTTCATTATCAAAATAATAGTATGCAACTTTTCCAATTGCCACTGTCTACAGTTATAGGGTGCGAATGGAGTGCGACAATTTTTTAAGTACAAATAAAGTTAAACCTAGGATCAAGAACTACTGATGTGCTGGAGGTTGTGTATATATACGACTATAACTACTACGTACTTATACACCTACGTGTATTATTTGAGCTCCGTACTGTGAATTCAAATAAATAGTACAAATAAATTATTATTGTAAAAAGTGTGCATCAGTATTGATCCTGGTTTTGCTTGAGATAATTTATAATAAAATAATTTATTCTTATAATAGTAATTCTATTTTTTTAACCCAATTACAGTACAATCGGCAATAATTTAAGAGTCGGCATCTATATAAGTCCAGTGAAATATAACTTGATCAAAGAATATGTTTAGTAGCAGAAAAAAATAAAATAATATAGTTAATAACACACGAATTAACATAAGAAAATATAAGCCAATTTTGTCACGTATCAATATTGAGAAAATGGTCTTATGTGCCTTTTTGCCGACTTCGTTTAGAATGACGCACAAACAATTTTTTAAGAAATTCTATATATTTTTGAACTCAAATAATTGTTATCCGTTGTCATGGAGACCCGTGAAGACTTCAATGCAAAATTGTCATAATAACATTTGTTGTCATGTTTCGGCTCTCCCATTGGTCAACGGATTTACGCACAGAGTGAAACCTATCTGTGAAACCTCCTTAGTTGGTACATGAACTGCGTTGCAGCGGTGCCGCTTACCGCAGTGCCGCGCGTACCGTTCCACAGACCAGGGCTTTACACGTCCCACTGTCTTGTTATTGCTTGTAGTGTCGACACACTAGGAAACTACTATTGTCATAGAGTATTGAAGCAATTATTCCAGCTCATGTGGGTTTAGGATCCTCAAAACAAAGTACAATGGAGAAAGTACCTAGACCTCATATTTCGTAGGCATCATCATCGCCATTGTCAACATAAAGAAATACATTTTTTGTCTTGTGGCATCGAATACAACGTTGCATGCGGTTAATAATAAAATGGTATTTGTATGATCAGTATTCGTAGAAAAAAAATTAACATTTAAATATATCAGCAACGACTACAAGTTTGTCTCCCGTTATCTCATATTACTTGTATTTCCCACATAACTTAATTGTTTCGCATATGTATAGGTATACGAGTACATACAATTTAGCACTGTATGATAATACTGCAATTTTATTATCTCAATACATTGATATATGCAAAACTCTTCACTTAGCCCAATTACTATATCTCGTAGATGTAATAATGATATGTATCACTTAATCCTTTAAAACCTTCATCCAACCAACGGTACGCCGATTAATAAAAGTGAAAATGTCCAGTTAGTATGTGTTGGCGGTAGCGTCCGGCGCTGTTCCCGGCAGCCAGTGGGCCAGTTCTGCTTCCACGAACCCTGGCGAAATGACGAGCGAGTCGCACGCCTCGCATACTAAGCACAGACCCGTCATTCCCGATTAATCATACCCGACCCCTTGAGCATATCAACACTTATTAGTTGACGCATTTTACTGCATATTGTGAACCATATAGAATTGACTAAAGTATCTAATTAAACTGCGAATTGTCTTAAACGTATTATGTCAAGGCGGTTTAAAGCGCTTGTATTAATGCGAGAATTTGCATTCACAAACATGGCGAAACTGGACCGCGTTTTATAACAATGGCAGCGAGGTGGACACACTTTTGGCAATACGGTATAAACACGCGAACTGTGCTTACAAACAAAGAACATACGCCGTAATGGTATTCATCTCACACGGCGCCGACCCCTCTCAAACAATGAACCTACCATTACTGAATCGATTAAATTACGCAAGCATGGATTACACACCGCCACCAGCTTATAAGCACGAATTATTTCTGTTTACATACCTGTCGCCGAACAAAACGTGAAGAAACCGTTATTAATATACAAAATCCATTTCACGGATCAAATCGCAAAACAATTTATTTTGGAAACGAACGTTCCCCGAGAAATATTTACGTAAACCGCATCGTATTCGGTTATCAATCGTCTGTCAAACTGGATTCCGAGGCAATATTCTGCGTGCACGGATGGTGAGTAGCGCCAAATCTGACAAATGTCCGTAATTTATATTGCGAAATGGTATCGGAACGGGTACAAACGGCGAACAATACTGGTCGGGCCGGCGTTCTAATTGGCAAGCGGCGTGTGAAGTTGAGATGACAGCGCTTGGACCGCGCCGCCCACCGGCCACAAGTGCGTCACTGCCGAATCTGCGAGGCATCATTGTAATCGCATTGTCGGAGGCGTCGACAATGTCGCCGTATCCACTTGACATTGCCGTCTTAACTTGGGCAGACGAGCGCCGTGTGCATTTTTGCGCATTCGATTAACATGTTGTTGTTTGTTTTTGCAAATTACATATGTATTTTTAACATTGAAAAATAAATAAAAGGATAGAGGAAGGAAGAGAGGTATGGGTTCTTGAAAAGCTCACCAGTAGATATACGGAGCGAATAATTTGAATCTATTAAAGCTAATTTCAAATAGCCGCTACGAAGACCTTCGGACGAGGCCTGTGTGAAGCCGCAGTTTTACTTTGACTGAAGACGGTGATGATTAAAATGCTACAGTTTCTTTAATTACATAAAATACACTAATCACTTTATGCAACAATTGTCACAAGACTGTACGATACACCGAGCCTGCACAAACGCAACAGCTCTTATCTAAGCCCCGATATCGTTTCCACCGCATCGCGATATCACCCACACCCAGTCACCCAGTCACTCAGATGTCCGCGTTGCACCTGATATGTGGGTGATTTAGTGTTGCGGGAGTTCTAATGAGTGCGGTATATCACCCACAAGCCGTCGCGTGCCTCAGCAGTGGTCACGCGCGAACCATTTTCGGACACCAAACAATCCGCAAACCGCACTCCAATTACACAGCTCCGGACGACACTTTCGACAAGCAGTGGCGTGACAGCATCTCACCGAACGGAAAATTTACTGATAAGTGAATCGACGACGACCCAATTCTCAGGTGAAAACGGGAAATTTCACATTTCGGTGCGAATTTATTTTATTCGGAAGCGGCGAAGCGTTATTCGGAAACACGTATGTCAGTGTTTTTAGAAATTTTATATCAAATTGGCACGTTTAAAATGAGAAATCTTATGTGCGAATATGTTTTTAAGTTCTGTATGACTGTACTGCTAATATACATATGTATAACGTGCACATTTGCGATTTAATATTTCAAGGTGTCTCGCCGAAGGTCGACCGTTTATGGGAATGTTTAATTAAAGCTAGCTCGCGTCGTCGACAGCTCATTGACTGTTCCTCGTTAAAACGATTTGACTTACAGGGCGCGCGGGGAGGTGGGGGGCGTGCTTGCCCGATGTGCTGTTAACCTGCGACCTTCCGCAAAGGTGGCGCGTGAGTCAGCATTCGCGAGTTGTTTCTCGCGGCAGGCGGTGCCGGGCGCGGGGCTCTGTTTGGGCAATCAGTCAACGACCGGAGGCGCGGCTCCCGACACATTCCGATGGCCCTTGTCACGGGCAGATTCATGCAAATGATATGCAAAGCCGGCCGTTAGGAGCGCGCCCTCGCTCGTCCCGCGTGAACCCGCCGCGGGCGATTTTTTCGCTAAGATACCGCGTAAGAGTCGCAAAATTCGCGCCGCAAACGGGTTCCGAAATAGTCATGTGAGATGTTTCGGTAAAACATTGCGCAATTATAAATTTCAACGGAAAATTGATAATGTTCTCACGAATGGCTGATGCGTTAATTGGTGCGCAATCCGCACTCGTGGAATTAACGGGTGTGAGTGGCGCGCTGCGTCTGATATTAATTTTCGCTCGCGAGCGCTGTGCCTGTGCTCGGTGCTCGTCGGGTGGACGCGAGTTTTTTGTGTTTACAAATTAAGGTAATTACTGTAATACCCCTGTCACAACCTTTTAAGTTGAACGCTCGCATAATGCACGCGGTGCCGTTGAACCGTGATCTCGCCGCGCCTCGGCTCTCGACCGCGCGTCGTGTTTTGGTTTGCGGCGTGAAATGTAACAGTTGTGCGCCCTTCGACGTTCATTTCCGGGCTGCTTTAATGTCGTTTACATTTATAATACAAACTTGTACAATGTCGCGATGTCGATTGAATTGTCGTGCCAACGACAGTTGGTAAATTGTTTTATTTTTACGAAGTCAATTGAAATGACACCAAATGACATTAAGGTCACGAAGTCCACAAACTTTATTTTAATACGTCAAAATCCTGAGATTAAAGTAACTCCGCAACCTTTAGAATCATCATTAGACCATATCGTAAGCCAAGAAGCATAGATTATTATCGAAGCATCGAGAAGGACGCGCCCGGGTCGTGGGCGCTGGACTGTGATTGTTTTATATCCACTACTTCCTGAAACGCGAGCGAACTTACGTACCGTCGTGTAATATACACCTGATTACGACACGATTATTTTAATATCTGTATTAAAACTACCGTTCCCGATAAGCCAGTCAAATTATGACTAAAACTTATTCCCATGCCACAAAAAAAATCAATAAAGTCATACACACAACGAGTCAGTCACGAAAACACACAACGAGTTTGTAGTTGACATTATTTTAAAGAATATACAAACACCAATATAAGACATCAAACGGTACAAAATTAAAACTCCGTCTCACAGGATTTATGATAAAAATCATCAAAACCTCTGACTTAAACTGGTATAGTTAAAACCCAGCACATAACTACATGCAAGTGATTGCAAAGTAATGTTTAAGTTCACAAACAACGCCCTTACGACAGCGATCGCGTGTAATCTCCCATCTCACTGCCGATGCCTCGCTTAACACCTGATACGCAGGGCTGACACTAAGAAATAAAGTTTTTTTATGAGACCAGAGAGCAATCGGGCGCTGGTTGTGTTCGTATGAAGCAGTAAATATATTTGCTGCGTGGTGAATTGTAGCTGCCTTTGTGGAACATACAGAAAAGAAGACGAGGTAGATACGCCGGTGTATTCTTATTCGGCCTCTGAAAAACCCGAGTTATAGGATAACGAAAATATATGGCACAAAACCCATGTCATACCACAGATTCAATGTCTCTAATAACAAACAGGTCACACATACATATCATTTAGTTAAGTGTTTATCATAAATGCATGCTAAAATTTTTTCAGTCCATTGCGAGTTCATTCGAAAAGAATTTAAACAGCAATTGTTCAAAAACCATTACGAGACGTAACTCATATTAAATACTAATTTCAACGTGCAACTAGATGCCTTCGTATAACCATAAACCTGTGAAAATGCATTCTATAGTGAAAAATGCAACGTCTACTTGAAAACTGTTAGGTGGCAGCCCTACCCCAAGCTTCACCGCCACGCCGCCAATAATCTTTTACGCGATGAAGTTATTTACACATCGATTGGACCATCGGCGCGTATCGCACGGAGAGCCCGCGAGACTGCATGGAAAATCTTTTATTACGCAACTTTGTAATGCATGTGACTAGGATCATGTTACTGAGAAGCCACTGGTTTGTGTAAAGCTTAATTGATTTGATTATACTTGAATGGTAGTTTGACTACACTGCACCTGAAGCAAAGTGCAATACTGTCCAGATAGCTGATAGAGTATTGAGGTATTTCTTGTCATCAGATGTGTTGGCCTGTTTAGTGATTGCGCGCATAAGTTACAGATGCGTTTGTGTCTCTATCATATGTATTTGTTACTTTTTGCCAATATTATCTCACAGGAAAATTATGACACTAGACTGGTCATGTATATATATCTAAAAATCCACAATGAAACAATATTATTTTTAAACTAACCTCTTCTAAATTTTAAAGTGGAAATTGGCCTCCTAATGTCCAGAATGTTTATTACTCTATCTACGTCAAATAACAAACCGCCCCAAAACCAATACCCTACGATCCGCTGCGAACTCGTAGCTAATTATCTTTCACACCATCTCGACGGGCAAAAATTAATGAGTACCGATGTCCTTGGCGAGGAGTCCCGTTGGCGGCGTGGGAGGGCGGGCGGAAGGAGCCTTCCGGCACGCGCTGCCTTGAATATTCAACGGCGGTAATTAATGCCCGATGCTCCAGCGATGGGCCTGGATACCAGGGAGAATGCCAAATGCTTTTTAATATTGCGAAATGAAGATGTGATGTTGTTGGGATGTATGGATGATGAATTTTTTGGAGTTACGTGTATGCTTAATTATTTATTCATAGTTAAATGATGCATGTTTTTAGGTAGAAAAAGGTCGCAAGTATGCTGCATAAATCTGATAGCTGCGGATTCTTCACATTAATTACAAAGGCGTGTGAATTACAAACATAACCTTACGTTGACTTTAATAATTCCCTTATCAATTGAAAAGAACACCGCGCCCTGCACATGATTGCCGAGGCTATTTAAACATTACTGTTCCTCAAACTCACATAGAAACAAGTTAGAATGTAAATGTGAAGATGTACAACAAGGATACAACATGAATTCTCAACCAAGAGCAGACGAGCCAGTGATGTAATTGCAAAAACAGAAAAAAAGTGCAACAACATAATTATCATAAGGCAGAATTGTTTTGCATGACGCAACACGGAGAATATCAACACGCAAGCCTTTTTATAGTTATTCCATGCAAGAGAAATATGCGGACAAAAACACATTCACATGGGAGTTTTGTAATTTATACTTTAGTGTTTATCCGCAGGCCGTACTCAATCACCTAGGCTCGTAATCAGTGAAGTTTAGCACTAAAAATATTTTAATTTACGTACTATTCGGTCATCAGATATTTGAAATGAAATGAAAATATTTATTGAACCCATGAAATGTCATACATTATTTAGATTCAGTCACTTTTTTCCACTACCACCCGGTTCACAAGGCTGTTTTCGCCAGAGAAGAACGGGCAAGAAACTCTAGCGTTGCTCTTTTCAAAATAAGTTTACAATACAATAATTATACAGAGGTTGCAGCGCTGTTAAATTCAGAGCAGTTCATAGATAGTTTAGAATAATAATGATGGATAGTGTTATTGGTCAAGTGATTTTGTACGGCTGAGTTAGGTAAGTAAAGTCACCCAGAACGCGGAAACAGTGCACTGCTTCACCAAAACAATGAATAGCAATAAAAGTCTTAAAGCAATTAAAAGTTATCATTATAAGCAAGTCGAGTAGACCAGTCCACACACATTTATGAATACAGGTCAACAAAAAGGTAGAGTATAGCTAATTTGACAACTCACCTGTTAACGGATTATAGTAATTACTCGTACACTACCGCTCAAAAGTATTTGGCCACATATAAAAATTCATTTTGTAAAATTTTGAATAAGTAAAATGGCTTCGTAGTTATTTAAATAATTTATTGGACATATTTTGGACATATTTAATACAAAATAACAATTAATTTTTAAAGTTTGGACTCGTCTATACGTCCACCTTTATTTTTACTTACGGCCTCATAAAAGCTTTGGCAATCTCGTCACTAATTTCTGTAAAGTTGTTTGGTCCATCTGCCGCCATTCGTCGTGCAGTTTTCTCCACAAATCTTCCTGAGATGTAGGACAGCGTTTTCGTACCTGTCTATCCAGTTGATCCCATAATAACTCGATTGGTCTCAAGTCCGGTGACTGTGGTGGCCATGTCATTATTTTCAATTCCTGTCTTTGTTCTTTCTCTTGCAAGAAACTTTTGCATAACTTGGAGGATTGTTTAGGATCATTATCTTGTTGAAAGATAAATCTCGGACCAATTAACCGGGTTTCAGAAGGCTTTGCGTTATTTTCTAAAATGTGTTCGTACCCTTCCTTTTTTAAAATACCCTCTATCCGCATAAGATCCCCGACGGCTGAACCACCAAACCAGCCCCAAACCATCACAGACCCTCCACCTTGTTTTGCTGAAGTCACAGTACATGCCTCCATCAACCTTTCATTCGAGTGTCGCCAGGCAAAAACTCTACTTTTGGATCAAAAAATTTCAAATTTCGACTCGTCAGTCCGAAGCACCTTTTGCCAGTCTGCACTTGTCTAATTCTTGTGTTCTCTAGCCCAAATAAGTCTCTTCTATTGATTAAGTGCTTTCAAGAGTAGTTTTTTTACCGCTATGCATTCCTTAAAACCTGCGTCAAGAACTCTCCTTTTCGCTGTAGAGACTCTGACTGGTTTATCTCGGCCCTTGTTGAACTGTGCTGTTATTTCTGGTGCAGTTAAACGTCTATTGCGTTTGCTTGTAACAACCAAGCTTAAATCTTCGCTAGAAGTTGTTGCTCTTGGTCTGCCTGAACGTGTATTGTTGCAAATTGTACCTTGAGTTGCAAATTTCTTAAAAATATAGTCAAAAGTTTGTCTTCGTATCTTCTACAGTCTTGAAATTTCTCCATTGCTTTTACCAGTTTCGCGAAGCCCGATAATTATCGGCTCGTCTCTTAAAAATTTTCTTTGGTTTTACCCATTTTGTTCTAAATTTCGAACAAAGAAATTGAAAACAAGAAAATAGTATTAGGCGTAGAGCACTGAGCTATGGAGAGTGTGTTTTCTGGTCTAATGACATCAAATAACGGATGCAAAATATTTTATAGTGTTTATTCTAAGTTTTATTTACTTTATTAGACAATAGGTTCACCAAAACAAAAGTGTCGCTTGAAATTTTATGTTCAAAGTAATGCCGACAATAGCATTATTTTGGTTTTATGACCACGGGCCGGCAAATATCAATAAGTTGTGCATATTCTTATTGTAGACAAGTATTTTGCGGTGAAATACAAACAAAAAAGTAAAAAAATAATAATTAAGAAGTGTATTGTTTTTAATATAAAGGAAAAGTGCAGGTGGCCAAATACTTTTGAGCGGTAGTGTATATCTAAATATTAGCAATTTTAAACTGGGTAAGCGCAGCGTCGGTCGTAATGCGGCAAGATGGGTCGACGACATTGTCAAAGTCGCAGGCCGAACCTGGATGCGACTGACAAAAGACGAACAAAAGTGGCATAGTATGAGGGAGGCCTATACCCAGCAGTGGGACCCTACAGGCTGTGGATGTGGATGATGATGATGATGATGATGATGACTAGGTACAAGAAAACGCCAAACCGCAAGCACCTGTGTATCTGTAAATTTTTCCTGTCTATCTTTTTCCCAGCTATGTATTATCAGTTACTAATCTTCTATATACCTAAAGTAATTCAGTTACAATTCCGACAACTTTTTCAAAAACTACTTCTTAATGTTTGTGTGATTCACTACACCTACAAATTAACATTTATGGGATTTCTGATTCCAGAAACACATGCGATGATTACGTCAAGAATGCTTATAGATATAATACCTATATTATCCTATGTCAGTGAGCACAACCTTCGTGCACCAGCTGCTAAAGAAAACGTTGAAGACAAGGGCAACGCTTCCAAAGAGGGGGCGATGCTTCCAAACTATTAGGGCGTTCAGGAACCGTGGAGGGGCATCGGAGCGGAACCGCGCTTAAGTGAAGGGCGAGACTTTTACCGCGTGAGAAAACTGTGAGGCCGTTGCTGTAGCCTTAAACGGATATAAAATTATATCGTAATCGATTCAATTGCTTTGAATGAAATCAATATTATATGCCCTTATTCTTGTGGGTGTAACGTGTCTTAAACAGATTCTAGAGCGTTTATACTTTCAGTACCATCAGTCCTAATATACACCATCATAATGTCTGTGAGCTCTTTAGTTAAATTTAATACCAATTTAAGAAGACACTATAATAGTCAGTTAATTAAGAATATAAGAGGACAAAAATTAATAAATATTTTGGAGATACTCATAGCAAATGTTATCTGTGTCTGTTAACAAAAACACCGAAACTCGATTAACCCCTTTAGTTACATTTGTCTGCATAGAGAATCTAACATAGGTACTGTGTAAAATATGCCCGTTGAGATACAAAAATGCGTGTACGCCGCGAAAGTATGGAAAATGAAAAAGGAAAGTGCGGCAGGTGCAGTCTCGACGGCCGGTTGAGCGCTAGGTGAGTCGAGGTGGGCGCGAGGTGAGTCGAGGTGGGCGCGAGGTGAGCCCTTCCCGGGGGAAGGAAGGAATGCGACTATTATTAGAGGAGCGGCGCCGGCGCGCGCCGACCTCGCCCTACAGGTTGCTCCACTTTACTACCGCCGTTGTCTACATGCTGGTTCATACTAATTACTCCAAATTGAAATTATGTGATCACGTTTTAGTTGAAAGTTGATGTTTATTTTATTTGCGATTTATCTAAAATAATTCGCAAATTTAAAAATCAAGTGGTTGTGTTTAGTAACGAAAACTTTCTTCAAATTAAGTTTTGCATTTTCAATCCCAAGGTAACATACCTATTTGTGGAATCGAAAACTTCAGTTACCGTACAAACCCTCACATATATCTCGAAACAGCCTATATGTTTCGCGTGGTGTTATCGCGCCTGCGCTGCGCCGGCGCCCGCGAGTCCATTGTTATTGCGCTGTCGGTTCGTCCGGCCCAGCACTCGCGCCAATTGCGAACTACACTCCGCGGATACAAACAAAAACTAAATGTTATTGTTTTCAGATACTTCTTATATTAGCTAGGTAATTGTGCTTATGCAGCAAATAAAAGATTTGCAGCAAAAGATACGTGAAGCTGAAAGAAAAATGGCAGATATCAGGTCTGATATTAGATCTTTTCTCTGACGATTGAAAAATCAGCCCTCAAATGACCGCTGGAATATATCGTAACATTTCAAAGTTTCCTACCTTTCTCAAAGACTTGAAATGCATCAACTATACCTATTCATTGTTTATGACAGTAATTATTAATCAGCAAATGCCTGAACAGGTGCGCTAAACAAATAATATTTTATTGGCAATCGAATGTATTATTAGTATTTGTTATTAGTTGTAGATTTCCATTAATCAATGCACTCCGATGTACACTCGTAAGATCCCTGTACATAACATAGAAAGTATGTCCTACGGCATCAAAGTATTACAAAACGATTATCCGCTCATTACTTTCACTTCAGTCTAGACTCAACCGAACCAATAGCGCATTGAGAGGTTTCATCGGAATTAACTGGGGATTAGGTGCGGAACACTTCCATGTACTAATAATAAGCGAATTTCCAAGGATTGTTCGCACGTCGGTTATCGCATTACCCGGTGCGGTCGTTAGCGCGCCCATAAACCGTCCGTCAGTGGTTCGCGAGTAAGTCCGCCCATTCAGTGTACGCGGAATGTGTCGCGAGTTGCGTGTGTTAATCGGCCAGTTCATTAACGCCACACGACGCTACTTGAAACTGTTTGTGCAGCCACGTCTGGACTCCTTGAGAAAGTCAAAGAAATTCCTAACTTTTTAGCGTCAATTTGGATGGTTTTACGCTCATTGTTATGGTTAAAAGGTTAGACATATACAAGAACATACATGTAACGAATGTCCATTCTGGAATTTATGTCGCCGTCTTGTACAGTGCACATAAAAACCGCACAAGTTTTATTTTTACGATGACGTTGTACTTTATGTCCCTGAATAAAATAAAGTGGTCATCCAGAAACGCGTCGCGCGTTGAACAGGCCGCTTTACACGCACATAAATGAATAAATCTGGCGAACGGCGGCTGTCGAGCAATTGTGTGTCGTCGAAACGAGCAGTGATGGTAATTTGTCGCCGCTGCCATCCCACGATACAGCCATAACGGTCAGCCGAATTGTCCGACGACAAAGCGCCGCGACACCGCGCCCGCATCGCGCACCACTGTAAGCCGTTGTACAACAACCATTACCGCAATTAACGTGCCTTTCTTGCAAGGTAATGCAATTAAGATTCAACGGACGGTGAACAATATCGTAAATCAATGAAACTGCATTTTGTCATGAGCCGGGAGCGTAATGCGCGCCACTCCGAGATACAGACGTCGCGTCGCACTGTTGTCCACCATCCAGGAAGCAATTACGCTCCATTGTGGAGATTAAGATTGAATCTCTGCCTGGGATAATGTCGCGCGGACATTTATGTGTTTCGTTAGAGCATTAACGTTGACCAACTACTGGTGTTAAAGGCTTTGTATGGCCAATTGAAGTGAACAAATGGCCACTATAAATCTTATTGCAACGTTGCAAATTATTGCTCATGCGATTATAGTTTTTAAATTAGTGTGCATTAAGGGTGTTGTTGATTTAAATTACACAACGCTGGCGGTAGTCAGTCATCAATCAAATGGAATAATGGCAATACTAAAGTATTTGTATTTGGCAACAATATAGCTCGAGCGCGGCACAACATAAATAACATTTTATATTCTGAACTGACCTTTTCAAAGCCCAAGGCTATGTATTATAAATTTAAAAATAAAACTGAAAGTAAAATGCTTAACGTCTGTTTTGTAGGGGTACTCTACATATTTTATACACTAAAATTAGAACTCTTTACATAATGGTTTGTCGGGTGCAACTTAAGGTCAAGCCAAGGTCAAATGCTTGCGTGTTTTCCGATTTTGGAGCCATTGTTATGAAACTGAAGTTTCCGATATCGGTGCCATAGCCAATTACAACAGTACGTTGAAGTTAATTTTACAAATCGATATCTATTTTATCAGTATCAATTGCCATCTGCACATAGTGTGCATTCATATTTAAAAAAAAATGCAGTAATATTGTCACTTCTTGAAGGTAGTATGTAGTTAGAATGACTATGCCCTACCAGTTTGCCTTTCTGACCTGTAGATGGCGCTGTGCCATAATACCTTGCACGTAAAAATGCAAAGTAAACTCATCAGTGACGTACCCAGCAGTATTCATCGGACCGTTAACACGGTTGCCTAATACGCCTTTTTGCCGTAATAGAAGCGTCATTACCGTGTTTGTATGTGCGTTACGTGATTAAGTCGTAAAGTCATCGGACGGGTATCATAGCTGAATATGTTTTATCTTCTTAACAGCTACGTAATTAGGGTCAAAGCACAAATTCGACTGGCGTCATTAGCCGATGTTTTTGACACGTAAAGGCAAACGTGAGTTATCGGTAATAGATTGCTTTGTTAGCGTTGTTAATCGATTTTTTAGTGTATCCTGCAATGTATCATGTGTGACAAGTTTACTGCGAAATAATCCTCATGGCCGCTTCTTCAATATTTCTTTAGTATTAGAGAAACAAGTTTATTTCGCACTGAATCTAAGTTCAGAACACTATCCACTATCAAAAATTGAAGGTTGTTGGAATAATTGTAATTTGTCATCTCAGTTAGAGCCATAATTAGCTATGTTAACAACCGAATTTCGAAAATACACACATGCTCCATACATCAATTGAAATAATACTGAAAATAGAGTTTTAACAACAAAATTCGTTCTTCAACCAACCCTACCCTCCAACACAAAAAAATAAAAGAAACCCATAATAACATTTATTTAACAACACATTGGGACGTAAAAACTGGTATTCCCGCGTCGCTTAATGCGCGCTGACCGATCCTTTGACACATACATAAGTGCGCTACATTATAATTTAAATGTGCATACTCGTGCCAATTAAGCAAATAAATCCATCACTTTAATATGAAAAGTATTAATAAAGGCCAGGATGTGCAGGGCTGAACCGGTGCCCACATATTTTCATCAGGATTCTTCAAAATAAGCGGATTGTAAGGCGAATGCCCCGTAAATCCAAAAATGTAATACGTAAAATTCGACGTCAAGCAAACATCGCTCGTAATAAAAGCCAAAATCTCGCAAAATGGCCAAGTCTTTATTTGGTACTAAGAAGTCACTTAAAAAATCTAAATTCATGCACAGAAGTTTGATTGATAAACAAACTCCAAGCTTCTCACTATCCTCGATCACTAAACAGTGTCCTAGCACAGCCCTATCCTCGTAAGGAATATCCCGACAGTACTCGCGAGATATGGCAGAGTGGTAATCGTACGCCGCCCGGAGGCATAAACGTTTTAAACCCATAGGTGATCTTAATAGCGCATTTTGCGATGTACAAATAAAAAGTGAGGTTATCTTGTAGCCGCTCAGTTGGCCCGGTGATTTGTTGCTTTATTTACCATGAGACATGTGTTCATTATCGGAGTGTACAAGCATTGCGGGTTTAAAAGGGTTGATTACAAGATGTAAATACCCAAATAATGATAATGGAATTCATTTAGTACTATTATTTGCAGAGTAATTCACAGCGAACAAGTAAAGAGTTTCCAAGGACCATTATCTATGCACATTACGCTTATTTTCTCGTGCAGACACGGACCATAATTGCAGCAAATAGTTCAACACCTATATCTTAAGGCTACAAGCAACTAATATGTCTATGACGATCAAATATTGTATTTGGTACTACAATATCATGACATAGACAACAATACACCATCCAGAATCTACACTTTCATTCTCAACAGCTATTTACGTCTTATAACCTTTCCCCAGTCATTAGCCAACCCATTGAGTTAAACGCATGCTCTTCGCAAAACTACCATTTCCTCACCCGGCTATATAATTACTAACCCCTAGTTATAATAACAGGTACAATGATTGGCAGCGCTAAAGAGGTGTAATTAGGTGACAACGACGGCAGCTGCCACTGTTCTATAAAACACTTTCAGTTTTACGTAATAACCGTTTTAGTACCGGGATATGAGTGCTTAACTATGCGATAAATTCGTTTCGTTTTGTTAGAATAGTTGAGTTAATGTATGAGCAGAGGTGTGGATGAATTGTCGTAAACTTCAGGAATGGTAAATCGACCAGTCGTTGCAGCAAGAGTGATGGAAAATGATGTATGGGGACGAAATGCCTAGGTGTTAACATGAATATACATATACAATACAAGATTTCTTAAGTCACATTTCACTTTGATAGAGTTGCAACCTGAATATTCTAAGAGGCAATGGTAAAACTAATCCACTAGATTTTTTCCTACACCAAGACTGCTTAGTCTTCGAGTTATTTCTCTGCGTTTTCCTAGAAGCTACGTTTCTAGCGAACACGAAAACAATCCCAATAACAATAGCCAGTACAAAACCGTAGCGACCTCAGCATTAGCTGATGCACCAAACCTCGACTTTCCACGAACCACATTCGAAAGGAGATTAGTTACACTTTTTCCGAGTAGATATGCACAAACGAGCCACGTCGGCTTCTTCCCATAGATCCGCTGGTTGTGCAACACGTATAACCCGACCATTTGCAGAAACTACAACAGGTAAGTAAATGCAGGATGTGAATGACTATACTTCTCGGCCGGGTTACGTTGCCTACGTGCCTCCGGTATTCGTGTCGTGCTCGACGGAGCTAAAACAAATAATCCTGTTCATAATATACACATAAGAAAGTATTAAAGGTGTTTGGTTCTTAGAGAATGCCTGAATAACTGCGCTGGTTTAGTTAGTTTTGTAACAGACTGTCTCGAAAAACTATCCTAATAAATCATTGAATACTTCGGGCGAATCAAACGATTCTTGTCTCATTCAAAATTACTAGTTCCATTAGTTACTTTTTTCAAATTAATTTTCTTCATAATTTTGATACCGCTTGTTTGTCAAATCTACCGGAAAATCTCACGAAAGTAGCGATAAATGAGTCAACAATCAATAATAAGAGATATATTCATTGGTCGTGTTTTGCGCCATTTTTTTCTTAAACTATTTACTGGTAAAGTATGTATTATTGCACCTGCGAAAGCGAATTTAACTTACAACACCGATAGTCTCACCCAACTTGCCTTTATAACAACCTAAATAAAATATCCAAGTTAGCCATTCATTCAAGATGACGTATAACACGAACGACATAACGTGGTCCTTACATCACACAATCACATTCCAAACAATTTGTATTAACCTATTTAATATAGGAATGTTCAGTGGCGACAAATAGTTAGTTATATAGTCACACGAAACAATACCGCGATCGCATGTGGAATGTAAACACGCGCTAGTGTGTAACTCGACCACTGCATCTATTATGAACCGCGCAGCTCCGTAATCACTACACACTACACCTCGTGTTTATACTATGTACTACTTATGTATATACAATTATACATTATATATTGCACGTGCAATTGCGTCTTTATATTCGAAGATAGGGTATGGCAATCATCCATGATTTTGAGTGTACTAATTGCGGACTACCTCGGTAGCGCAGTTGTACTACGGAATGCAAAGCTGAGGTCTCGCGTTCGAGTCCCGGGTCGGGCAAAGTGATATTGGATTTTTCTATTTATTATCAGCAAGGAATCAGGAATTTGTGCCCGACATGATGATAGGCTCACCCCCTATCACATCGTGGGACGGAGGATATAAGGTGAAAAGTGAGTGTACTGGTAACACCTCCGCATACACCGGTCTAAGGAAAAGGCGTGAGTTGATGTATGTATGTATTTTAATTGCATTTTAAAGTGAAAAGTTATGATTAACATCTTTTCCCTTAAATGGATGGATGACATAATAAAGGTTACAGGAAGTTGCTGGATACAGGCTATTTCCAACAGGTTGCCGTGGAATTCCTTGGGGAATGCCTGTGTTCAGCAGCGGACTTGCTGCGGCTAAGAATAATTATGAAATATTGTGATTAATAAATTGGAATTTACTATGCAAAATATTGCTAACACTTTTAAGAATTTACTAAATTATTTATCAATACCAAGTCTATATATAAAAATATTTCAATCCTTGTTTTTATGTGGAAATCTACCATTGCAAAAACGTGATAGCATATATTTTAATGAATAAATGCATAAAAAACATTTAATATCTTATTAATTTCCACACTGAAAATACTAATTGGTTGTTTATGGGTTCGAATCGAAATCTGTGCACATTAAAATATTTTATTGACGGTGGTCGGTCGCCATTTCGATATCAGTGAAAGTGGTAGCGAGATGCGCACGCGCAATTTTCTAATGAGCACTTCCGATACCAACATTAAAATCTCATTTACCAACTTACACACGAAAAAGTGTTTTATAACATCTTAGTGATACATAGTAGCCAATTGGGATTTTTCGTTAAATATAAATTTACCAAAGTTTGAAGAAAAAGTTAAAAAACAACATTGTTTATTGTGTTTTACATTGTTTATTGAAATAAAAACTATAATGTAACCTCCAAATCACTAGTCCATAATCTAGAAAATTTGTACGATTATAATATTAAAAAATAAATATATATTATAACTTTAAGTCCTGAAGATATTACCATATTTCGACGAGATTAAAATCGAGCAGGCACATAATTAAAAAAATCCTAATAGCTCAAAATCCATTCTGCACCTAAAACGTAATTCCGTAAGGTAAAATGTCCTACTAAGTAACTACCAGTCACATGCAATTACACTCCTCAATAAAACGAATAGATAAGCATGAAACGCGGCGTTTCCAAGGAAAACACACATGACCCATGCGGGATACAACGTGCAACAAACACGAGATGCGCAAGTTTGTAAACAAATGCAATGTGCGGCCAATGATCTTGATATCTCAGTGATTATAGGTTCTTAGGTGACCTTCATGTATGTGGAGGTTTCATTACCACACAAGCTTTTGAACCCTGGGCACTAAATGTTTCAATAATGGATTCTTCTGTTTCCTATTATAATAAAGGTGGATGTTGTGACATGTGAATGCATACACAAGTTCTGTTTTTTTTTTAATATTTATTTACAGAAGAAATGGGATGTCAATTGTTCGGCAAAAGAAGATAGGAACAAGTAGGTACAAGATTAAACAGAAAGTTTCATTGCTTTTGAAAAATTAAATGTATAAACGATGATGTTTTATTAATAATAACAGCAAAACATGCAATATTTACTCACAAACACATCGCAAAGCACATGACATTCACCTTTCATCGCGCATTCACAAAATTTCCGGTTACGCACGAAAGCTGTGTAGTATATCGACACATATCGACAGGCGATATACATGACACAGCCAGGTTCAAGACCAACCACTTTCGATAAAGAAATCGCTCTCTTTCATAACGCTGACACTATGACCCGGCGATGTAATCAAAACATATCGAAAGTTTAGCTCCGCGACGCGATGGAGAATTAATAAATGTTAATTCATACTAATATTACATGCGAAAGTTATGTTTGAGCGTTGCTTAATAATGAATGGGCGAGTTTGAATGGATTTTTTGTATCCCAAGCAGTAACTAAGTGGAACGAAATTGTTTTTGCACCGCAGTTTACTATTAGCTTTTCGACAAAATTGCTCCGATATACTGAAGTCTCAAGGCTTAAAGGACAAGATACAAGAAAGAACGTGTAGCCTTGGATTAGTTTCACCGATTTCTTTTCATGTTATTAAAAGTATCCATCATAAGCGTAAGAGAACGATTAAAATCTAGTTTCGTAATATTTAAACCATAAACAAATTTATACGTATCACGCAAACCTCTTTTGATGCCGTAATTAATATAACGACCTCTCGATTCTCATTTGGTGGTATGGTGGATTCATATGATACTATGAAATAAGAATATGAAAATAGCCATGTGCTTGTAACGGCTATTTTTCGACAGTATTTCGATCTATTTATTTACAGTATATTTCACAGGAAAATAATGTTCCTAATAGAAAAAAAATCTGAGATGAGTTAAAACACAGAAATAGAATAAGCGAATTTGACAATATAACTCACCTCGTCACCAATCGGAATTTCTTTATAACAACTCATATTTTGAAACTGCGTTGTATTATGCACAAAAGTAAACAATAATTGGATGGTTTAATTGAATTCCTCTTAATTGACAAGGAAATAAGGGTTTTAAATGCTTTGGATATGTAAACTGGACTTCTGCGAGCTATTAATTGTATTTAACGATTTGAATAACAAACGCAATACTAAATAATTATGAGAGAAGCAAATAAACTGCACTAATTAAGCATATACAAATACCATGTTTAATACAATTCCTATGCGTAGATATTACTTGATTCTTGCAAAATGTAAGACGCAAATTGATTTTATTAAACTTAATGTTAATTCTTGTCTAAGATTATTCTTACCTTATATTCCGCCAGAAATTCTAACAGTATTGTATTATCAACATTGTTATCAGCACTCGAACCGCAAACCAGACTAAATAGGCTAAAATATTATCCATTTGGACGTGACCTTGGCTATCCTCGATTAGATTATATTGATAATATGGCTTTCGATGTGCGCGATAACTTTCGCGAGTATATATCACACGGCTATTTACCAAGGAGTTATTCGAAAAGGTATGGCATTGCGTTAGACCCATAAATCAAGTCTTTGGACTAAAACAAGGTTAGGTTAAGTGGCCTTGGTGGCACTTATACTCCTGTAGGGATTCAGGAACGAGTTATGCACCTATGTCCGCCCGTAATGCGTTAGCGTCTATGATGTCCGAAATATCTGAAGAGAAGCGGCTGTGAAACGGGGGACCGCATGTTTCATTCCCGGACAGCCACACATATTTGTGGGATTTGCAAGTGTTTCTAGCTATTAGTGCGACCCAAAAGTATCTTTTAGTTTCTGATGCCCATGGCAAAAGATTTGTATCCTAATAGGGGCCAGAGTATTTTTTTTATTGTTGGTGTATTTATCCACTTACGTGACTTGAAAATGACATCTAAAAATAAAATCTCCGGGAAAACGTGATAAACGCGTGTGCACACGTGTAAGAGCGACTTTCGAGTTGTTGTGTGTCAAGTATTACAGCTGGCGATGTGATAAATCTAGTTGCGAGTGGGCAGGTGGACTCGGCGCCGGCGCACCGCGTGCCGAGCGCAGCCGCGCCCGCCTACCTGCAATGCTGTGTTTTGTGGCATTATTAGAAATGATAATACACCTCGTTGTAGCAAAAAGCGCGTTGATGACGTCAGGAAAGATATAGGAATGATTTCACAAACATTTAAGATAGATCTACGTTGAAATGGCATGTTAGGGTAACAAAGCCTGGGACCGAATAAAGTCAGCTGAATACATAATGTGTTATTAACAAAAAACACAAGGATCAGGCCTACGTCTGAGCGACTAGGTTTAAATTTGAATGGACATATTTCTTCCTCATATGTATTCCTCTAAGATTCCAGGGTTCTCTGTACGAACAGTTGAAGTAATAAAAAATAATTGAATAAGTTCCAAACCGCAATTATCGCCTTGAAACACGTAAACAAGAAACTAATACAATATTAACAATTTTCTATATTACAAGAGCATATTTACTTGATCTACATTTTAATATGCGTATAACACAAATCTAGTCCGTCGCCACGAGGATAACGAACACGTAGGTTTGGCGATAAGGGAGCGAACCTTATTATCTCTGTACACCAGAACCTCATTTTGATGAATATTTAATTGTGTCCGTTGTGCAAACAGAACCAACATACTTATTATGCAATTTAATTCCTAAAATATGGAAGTCATTGCTGGCAGTTTTCAACAGATCGCTATGGAGAACCTATATTTAGTAGTGGACTTCCCATGATTACAATCAAATCCAATTGTTTAAATAAAATTTATTTAATAATATGTATTAAATAAAGTTTTAATGCTTCATGCATATGCGACAACTCTTTCTCAAGCATAGAGAAATTAATCACTACGATGAACAATCTAATTTCAAGTATTGGAAACTCACATTATTTTAAAAAGCGTTTAAATGTGAAAATTAGAAACGTAACAAAAAAATGAAATTGGATTAATATTGAGACTTCAAAAATTATAACATTGATGAAACTAAGACAACAAAAAATATATTTACATGCATTATACATTTAATTAAAATCATAGAGCTAAATTAAAAAGATAACAAATTCTTAAAAAAAACTAAACCTATGGTTGCAGATTATGATGTATATTTTATTTTTGTCACATCACGGCCATAAGTCACCTTTTATTAGCGAAAGACATTGATAAAAATAAGCCAATTACGTCAATCGGTGTTTTATCGCATTTTATGGCTACTTTTATCGATTTATCGAATCCATAAAACGTCGCGTGAACCGTTTGATTTGATAACGTGATTCAAAATACATTATCACTAAAGTGCGAAAAAGAAATTGATAATTCATGGAATATATATCTCGATCTTTCCATAATATATTTATTTTTGTTTAAAGCGTAAATATTCCCATCGATGGTTAGATCTTTTTTTTTCTGGCACTAAAATATGCCTAAAAATATCTGATGATGATTATACCGAAATTGCAATAGAGTATCAGCAATTTTACGACTTGCCGGCAGTGCTGTAAAAAAATTCATTTACTACAGCGTATGTATACTATATCATAAAACAGTGAGCTATGACCGCTTTAATCACCGCGCCACCACAAGACAGATTAAAGGCAGACGTCCACACATGCGTACCGTACGCATCGGACGCATCGCATCAAACGGGTTGTTCACACCATTGAGTTATACTGGCAAATCTGCTGATACTGTGGACGCATTGTAAAAAATAATTATTGCAATGCGATGCGTCCGTTATGTACGATCCGAATAAGTGGACGCCCGCCATAATCAAACGCCTTGTACTTTTGATTGTTACTTTGATACCTTTGACTCGTATTGAATCAAGGTGAAGACGATAATTACCATTCTCTTCGTCTTCGTCACTCGAAGTGTCGATATCCAATCAATAACTATTAATGAATAATCAGCACTGTCATGGCTATTCGTTATTGGAACTTGCATAAAAAAAACGAATTAGGTATATAAAGGAAAAAACGACCTGCAGATCTAGTATTATCCGGATTTAGTGCAATATCCGGATTAGCTAAATTTCAAGGACAACTCAAATCGGCTTATCCGCTGCCGCATGGGCTATCCGTCTTTGCCTTCTAATCGGACACTGGCCTTACTCTAAGAAGCACAGCGGACGAAATAAAATCCTATCCATCCGTTTAAGCCGGATCAACCGGCCGGTTTCGGCACATAATGTTATTTTAATGCACTGTACCTGATAGTGTGTACAGTCGTAAACAAGCCTTTTTAATCTGTCATCACTTACCACCATTACATTTCCCTAAAATATTCTCTATGACATATGAGATTTGCAGGCATTATCAAGGTGGAAATACACTTCCAGCCATTAGCAATACACCAAATGCCGCACTTACGTCATAGGTCGACAATAAGAAAATTCGTCACTGTATTGACATAACATTAAATATTTCGAAGGTTCTGGCAAGGCCACAGTTCCGGCATTGTTTTCACACAAAAACACTGACATTATCATAAACAGTGATAATTTAATAAATATTTAACAATGCAAAAAACCTTTGCACGGAATAAGGTCGATTATATCTTTGCTGTGATAACGATTGATAAGAATGCATTATACATACTGTCAGAAAATATAAAAAGCGAATAATTGAAATGGATTACGACTGCCATGAATTACCTATATTACAGACTTACAAAGAGAAATATACAGTATGACGTCATAACAATACAATCAAGAAACACCCCTACCCAACGACATCATTCGACCTTTCTTATCTGTTTACCAATTATCAATTAATTAAACGCATTACTAGGTTACAGTTAATTTTAATGAACTCTATCATTCCCCAACTAGTTAAACCTCGTTAACTGCGAACCTAAACATCATTTGATTACGAAGCTAATTTATCAACTGGCGAGTAATTCACTAATTGCCCCGGCGAGGGCTAATCCGATGTATCAATTGATTTAACCGCTGGCACGGCTTGCAGCAAACGAATAATTAACATTTAACCTGACCACACTTTAATTACACGCTCGCTAGATAACTGACATGTTTATGAGATAAGAGATTGTGTGAAAATAATGCTTGCACTCGTCAATATTTCTCTAAACTATAATTATCGATTTGAAATCGATGTTGAATAATTACTAACGAATGTTGGTACTGCTCGGTGTAAAGTTTTAGCATGTTTACCTTTCTATTCTCCATAATGTACAAAACAGCGCATGTTATATTTTTTCCAATGTTAATTCATGTTGCTCAGTTCTTACCTGTAACAAAAGAAAACAACAAATTAGTATTTCAAGTTATTAGTATAGTAAGTAAAAAACAATTACAACGCAACATATACTTCAATATTTTAGACGCTCAGCCTCTTTCAAAAAAGGAAACTCTAAAAATACCAAACTTCAAAACACCAATAAAAACACTGAGACGTATGAGAAAAACTGCGATTCATGTGCACCAAATAGCGCGTAATGGTACATTTTGAACATAAAACATAGGACAAGGCATTGCGAAGAAAATCATGAAGCAATTAGCATTTATGGAGGCGCAATATTCTCCTCGCTCACACGGCAAAGGACAGAACGTGAACACTAACGGTAGTAAATCAGCGAGAGATTAACTAATGCGGCTCACATCGCGGCTATCTATCTCAACCATCGACAATGCCGAATGGATATCGCATTCAAACCGTACCATCGGTTATTTAATAAATATTCCGTGGGGAAAATACCCGAACGCTCGGTGCGTCGGGCGATAAATCGATGCGATGTTCGCGACGTGTAGAGCATCCCTAATCTTGCTGGCGATGGCCGACTCATCGCGTTTCCACTGAACTTGCCATTGTTTACATCATCGGGAAGATTGCTAAGCTTTTTTAAATTTCTTTGTGGGTATAAAAATTGTGCCTTACTCCCAATTTTACGTAGTGTAACTGTATAAAATTGATAACAATCAACAACAACAACAACAACACATTACAATATCTTGATTTATTTCCTAACTTATGTACTCGTATAAAAATAATTTCATATAATATAATTTTACTTTTTATACACAAAAATATTTTTTCTTAGTAAAATTATGCATAGCTATATGCTACGCCATATAACAACTGTAGTTGCAACAAAAAATACACTAAGATTTCGTCCATCCAAAAACAAACAAAAGAAAACGCGTAGCTAGTAACTAAACAAGTACCAACACAAACTAGGTCCCAGCGATTCCCAAGCGCATCTAGGCAAATAGCTCAATAGTATCGAAACAATTGCATTTGACCCGCGGTCCAATCACGGCTAATAAACACAAATTAAACAACGATCAGACGGGCCACGTCCAACAAGTGGGCCACTCGTGACAGATAAAAGGGCTTATGTACTGCGCTATGTACTCCCGTATGTACTTATATTGTGACTAATGGAGTTTAAGTATATGGACACAAATACTAGGGTGTGAAGTGGTTTGTTGCAATATAATGCTAATGCTGCTCAAAAAGGCTACCATAAAAAATAATCTTCATTTATCATTAGTAATATTATGTTACTTGCTTTTTATTTATATTGTCACGACAGAGAACTACATTGAACATAATTATCCACAATTCAAACAGCTTAAACAATAAACTTTTTTAATGTGTCGCAAAAAAGAATCGTTGAAGTGATTCAAAGTGAAAAATCGTTAGCTTTCTAATACAATAACAGATGGTAGGCATGTTGTGTTTGCGTATGTTATTTGAGCGTCCAGTCTAGACGCAGGAATTGAGGACATGCAGAAGCGTACAGTGGAATACAAATACGAATTGTAAGAACTATTTTATCATACAAATCGATTCCAGTATGAATGGGCTTCATCAATTACCATACTTCCTGTTTCTACGAAGCATCAAAGAGCAAACTAATTGATTCGGGTTCATGATCGATTCGCATCATTACAATCAATCCGACAGTCATTGTGTACCGCTCTATAATAGTAGTAATATTGACGATTCATCATCGTCAGCACAGGGCCGCGGTTTCGTAACGCGCCCGATAGATTGACACAGACGGGAGCCAAGTGGGCCGAATCGATTCCAAACTGACGCCGCACAATATCGATGTTGCACAATTAAGGTTAATACCGTTCAAGGACTCGCGAGGAGCGCTATCCGAGAATCGATTGGACCGTGTCATGGTAATCGATTAATTATTTTATTGTGCGATGTCGATTCGCCACTCCGAAGTTCACGGTTGTGTTGGATCTAGTCAATACGATTTCGTAACGATTTTAATGCGATCGAATTGGATCGTGTGTAGGAGTATTCATCATAATTGCTGACAGCCGTTGCGTCTGCATCGAGTGCAGATGATTGATTGGCCACGCCGAAGAAAATGGACCGTGTGTTGCATATGTATTTATTTCTAAAAAACTGAGGTCGACTATGCCGAGCGCGGAGAATGCGCCACATTTAGTATTTGCAAGGTAAGTGCATCAATCAAAATATCACAATGAGCCAAAGCAGAATAAATCTGATTGGTCTTTTTATAAATGGGTGCTTAAAGAGAGTCTACTGGTAAAGAAATATAAAATCGCCGCTCATTTCGGTCTAAAACTGTCCATATTTATACGGCCTCATGAATAAGACAAGACACGAACGGGGCTATTATGCGAGAATCGATTCGAATTTAATTCACGGCAAGCCGTTGTGTTCGCGTAATCTTTTCCATCACTCGCTGCGAACAATTGGTGATTCAGAAATGGGTCGTAAATACATCGATCGCAAGGGCGACGTGGAAATTATTTCGCGGTAGAAACCAATAACGTTAATAATATTGTCCGGGCTCTGGGGCCGCTCAGCCGCAATCTTTTATCCATTCAAACCGCAATATTTCGACATTGTGAGAAGGGTACATTAAATGGCACACGAGCTTCCGTTTGGTATCAATTATTCAACGGCGACTGCAGTGGGACAGCTGCCGTGTCTGTCAATGTCAAGGCGCTCGGTGCGCTCGGTGGCAGGCACTGGCATCTCGCATGAAGATTTTATCTTAACCTCTTGGTCACGGTACGCCACATGTGATACTACTTTTTCTAACATACTTAGCGAATTACACGTACATGACAGAACAGCAGTCATTGCGTTCTACTTATATCGAGTTAGAAGTGTCCCAATAGAAGCTACTTGACCTAGAGTGTAAAACGGTTGTAATTCAATGACAAATCAAGATTATCGTACAATAAAAATATTTCTCAATCGGTCTAGTTAATGGAATATTATCGGTATCATGTCAGCGGGAGCCTTGTTCGTTGTCAGTGTATTATGATGTTGCACAATGGTGCGTGGTGTCGGGAGTGGACGCGGCGCGCATGCTCGGCGCGTCACCCGGACCGACGTGACTCTCACGTCCTTGTCAGTTACCAGCGAGCTACAACTAGCGCCGAATTACACGCGCCCCCTCATCTCCGCTCCAAATTGACAAGATAATTACCCGGCCACGAAGTGATATGTTGCGCTACTTGTAAGTCATGTTTCTCATAAGACAAAAGGCGGACAAGATGATTTTGCAAGAACCTGTTATGAGCATAAGAGCTGCAAGACGCAAAATTATTAGATTTAACAGTTTTACATTCTTGTCTATTTCTCTTTAAGCTTATTCGTTGCTCACTATATTTCAAGTTATATGTGTGTGTATGATTTTTTACAATATGTGACAATAGTTTAATCTGTGTGAATACAATATATCGCCATTATTTTTACTGGTACAACCAATTATTGGGTAAAGTTAATTATCAGTCAATACGCATATTTTCCTTCAACATCGCAAATATATTTTGCAACAGCAAAAGGAACCTCGTCGATCAATTCTCAATCCTTGCTTCCCAAATCTCTCTACTTACCTAAGACCCATCTAGATAAAAAGAAACCAGACTTAATTAACATAAGCAGATACGATAAAACAATCGCTTACGTTGCAGTAAATCAGCGCAAGGATTATGAACGTAAAGAGGCAGTAATGCGGCACACTGGTTGAAATTGGGTCGGCGGCGCCGGCGCGCGTGCGTCGCGCCGCGCCCCGGTGCGTGCGCACTGCAGTCACTTAGGATCTGTGACGTAATGAATAATTGACGTCACAGCCGATTGCACCCGACACTGGACACGTTCATTATATTTCCGATAGTGTTTTGTTAATAGATACGGAGTAAATAATCGGTAAGGATGCGAAAAAGTAGTGCTTGTTCCGTGAAATAACACATTTTGTAATTATGAGTACATTGGCAGATATTTTTGACCACTAAAATTAGTTGATCATCAAGTCTATGCAAATATTCAGTATGCGGATGACAGATCAAGTAGTCATATTCCAAAATATAGGATCAAACCATTAATTCAATGTAGGACAAAAACTTAAATTGAATAAATCAATTTCTTCAAAGTTAGGCGTTGCCATCATCTGTGTGTGCCACGAGTTTATTTACCGACGCAGCAACAACATAAAAAATCAATATCGATAAACCTCACGTACAATAATATAAAAAAGCGATATAATGAAAACCAGAAGTGAATTTATATTATGATTGTTTATCACAAGTGCAGTATATCGTGTAGAACACAATAAAGTATGCAGACGTGAATAAACGTCACAGGTAAGTTGAGACATTGCGTTTTTGGCATTACGGAAACTGGCGATAAGTTACGGCTTTCCTTGTGACGCTGTTTGAACGACCTCAAAGGTCTTTCACTGCGTTATCTGAGCGCTTGTTGCGGAAACTGAAGAACTAATGGATTACTTCAATTTACTTGCAACCTTAACGCGTGCACTGTAGAAGGCTCGCGGAAAACATATCACACGAGAATGCATAAGCGCTGGGATTAGTGACGCATATAAGTAAATACACTCAAGAGTCACTCACATACATAGTTCTGACCCCACATTAAGATCAATTAAGTCATGTGTCGTGGGTATCAGGAACTACGAGACTTTTCGGTCTCACAAACATCCAGATCCGAGGCAAATATTTGTGGGCCTCACAAACCTTTTTCTCGGTGCGGGGTTCGAACCCGCGGCCTCTCGTTTCACAGCCGGCGTCTAACCAACTGCGCTACGAAGTCTGTCATAAATTGCATGATATATTACTGCAAATATTAGTCTTAGGTTATTTTTTAACTTAATGAGGTTTTCTTACAGCCAACGATAAATCGGATGTAAACATGTATTTAAACAATAATTCTAATTTAATCCGAGACAAAACCAATTAGTCCACAGGTCATCCGACAAAACCGTACCGAGGCGGATGTGAAATGTCACAGAAATGTCATATCAGTGTCGGAGGTCGCGGGCGGCAACGAGAGCGAAACAAAGACGACGCCGTACACGGACATTTAGCAGATAGCAGTGATAACAGAAACACCACGCTTCCGCAATAATCAACACTCGCGCGACGCACATCTGTCTCCGGAAAGGTTAACTGGCGGCATTAAACACATTTTTACGTGAGCGGAATCTGAAACAAGTTGACGAGAGATGAGGTATGTAGAAATCATTGTTTTGACAGATGTGTTAATGATGCTGTACATATATCGGGACATTTGTGTGAGTTTGCGCTTCATTTGACTGGCCTAAATTGTATTGCCGATAAGCTAGGCAGCTCATAACAGGAAAAGGATTATCAAATTATAACATCCCATAGAAGAATTTCCATTTATTTCTATTGCCTATATATAATCTCACAAAATTCGTTCTTCATTTGAAACTACGACGAAACCATTGCCACAACAACGTATAGCAGCTGAGAGATACATCAATAGCTTTATTGCAAACACGTACTCCGCAAGTCCACAAGCATTTGATAAAAACAAGATCAAAAACGTCATTCATTAACAAAACAGAGTGGAGAGCAACTATCCGCGCGAATCAGCATGCGTGCGGCGCGGCCGGAGCGATTTAAAACCATTTCACATATGGCAGGACGAGAGCAAAGAGGGTCGCCGGTGACGTCTGAAGCGCGTTGCGTGTCCCATGCTTTATAGAGCGATGTGCAACATATCAGGTTTACCGTAATGCGCGCGGACCCAGCTGGTGCAAGGGGGGCGAGGTGCACTGGCGTTATAGCTTGGCATTATTTGGCATAGAAAAATTGTGTTTTGGAGGTAAAGGAGAAGATGAAATGCTTGATACTGAAGAGTTTTTACACCAATTACAAATTGCCATGACCTGAAATTTATAAATTAACAAGAACTAATTACAAGAACAGAGCAAAAAAAGCCATGACATTAATATTAAACCATATAAAGTAATTCATAAAACTTTTAACAAATTATTTTAAGTTATCTAATTCTTACAAGTAATTATTTAATTCACTTCAAAAAATTACAAATGTACGAAACAATTTTAAATAACTCGAGTTTATTGCGTTCAAAATGTTTCGAAGCATTTACTCGATATAATTTACCGCAATTGCCAACAAGCGCGCCAATCCAGAAATTGTAAGTCAAAGCCTCGCCAAAGCCGTAAAGCCCACCGATATAAAGATTACAACAAATTTTCCCCATAAATCGCGTCTGGATCCGCCGCCGGTGAGACCGGATTACGTCGCTTATAAATCGAGCAAGGATCGCTGGCCGGCATAGCGAGAATTAACGGTAACAAGCCGAATTCGGTCGCACGTGCTGTCTGTAGTCTGCACATCGGTACACATGCACTTCCTTTAGCCAGTTGACAACGTGTTATCATCAGGTTATGATCTGAGACACCGAATTGAGGTGGACGAGTGCAGTCTCACGCCTGTATTATTGATGTGGTAGGCCGAGGCCACTACCCACTAATCGCCCTAATTCCGTACCCAGGTGTCATAAGGTAAGCAATTATATCGCTATACCAGGCGCAATTAGACGGATGGTAAAAAAGGAACTGTAATCAAAGTTCAAACTGACATTGTAAATTTTGCAAACGAGCGAGCTGGCGAGGCCAGGGAAATCTCCAAACCAAAGAAATCGTGTGTTACCGGCCTTTTAAAATAGAAGAAGAAATGAGAAGTGGTTTTGTATCTCTAGAAATCCCATAGGCAACAATCACATGACCGACAGGACGGGCGATAATATATTTTGTACAGAGATCAGATATTTGAACCTAGCAACATGGAGAACATTGTTTAAGCTTCTGAGAACATCAGCATGCAGCACACTGATTGTCTACACACGTCACTCGCGACGACTGCCAAATGTTGAACACATAAAAACAGTTATCATAATTAGTTGTCACGCAAAGTAACGGAGAGACTGTCATGTCGAAACAACATTATGTCAAGTTTATACCGTGCGCTATTAGCCCGGTACTGATAACTAATGCCTTAACGGTACTGCAGCCGTACAAATAAACATTTTAAATATATTAATATACTTTTAATTTGGGTCATCTAGTTGTCTGTTAGTTAAATTAATAATGGGTGCTACTCGATGCAGTAGTTAATATTCAATAAGAAATATTTATAGATACTAATGCTGCTCGTGAAAACCGTTTATTAATGCTATTATCAACTAAAATATAGGGGAAACTAGTCTTTAGACTTGTACATTGGAAATAAGATTTTTTTAATAATTGGCGTATATGCAGTCTAGTTAATTCGAATTATACTGTACTGCTGTATTCATAAGACATTTTATTATTATCGGGGTGTACTGCGACAGAAAAATCCTTGGTGATTTCTGATTTCTTTAACACAAACCACGCATCTTACATTAGTGTGACGGATGTTGTTATTGATTTATTAAAAACTAAAAAACAGTCGAGTATCGCACATCCGTCAACGACGATGCAACACGGCGACCACAACTAACGGGTCATCATTTCATTTCACATTTCACTCGCACCTCGTGGGAACTGTCAACTAACCGCACACGAGTTCACACTTCACTCCGTGGGCGTCAGGGCACACAACACTGATCTAGTAAAACGTTTTCTAGTCCAAACATTGTCTAATATGACCCATAACAATATGACGCCTTACATTTTGACAGATTTCGCTTACTGAAAATATATGTGGTAAAATTGTAAATGGGTAAGAAAGTATTAATTAAAGCGGGAAATTATAATATGTTGCTGGTCCGATTTATTTGAAACTTTGTTTTAATCAAGGGTGACGAGTAAAGCTAATAAATTAATTGCTTCTAGGCTTATCCTGTCAAGCCGCCAGTTGTAAACATATATTAAGCTACAGCATAGCAGATTCCCATATCTTTCCCTCTTCATACTTTTTTAACCATCTTAAAATTATCTGAGGATATAACCGCCATCATAAAATGCTATAAACAAATTAAACCACCCATCCGAATGCTTCACCGCAATCCAAACGCTCTGAGGCCGTCGACATGTGTGACGTGCGTAAAAATAACCAGCGGCGTCAAAAAAACCGCCCGAGATCTTATTACACGCTAATAAGTTAGTAATTTATTAATCTCGCACCGCATCGCGCACATTCAACTCTTGATGTCTTCTTAATTCGTAATTGTATTCTTAATGGTTGAACATGTGTTTGTAATAACACACATCAAAATGTTTCTTTTTGTGCTTTTCTTTGTTGCGATATTCGCTAAAACTTTTTTGTGCCTTTATAAATGGTGTGAATGTTTTTGCGGTTTTAAATAGCCCTTAAATTGGTATAAAACTGCAGTCTGCATAAGTAGTGGAATAAGCCCTCTAGAAGGAGACGAGGTTTACACGCTGGAATTAATTCGTATCCTTCAGCGTGAATATTCATGTTTATTTTTTAAAGGCTTTACGAGGAGCTCTCATGACCAACGAGCTTACATAAGGAGATTAGTAACACGCTAAAAAGCGAAAGAGATGTGTCTGAGCATTTACTCCTTGCAGTCTTTGCCAATTCAATGAGACATAATATGCGTAAGATTATTATATGTATAAATGCATGTACCATATCGTGCAGTATTAGACTATGTGTTATACTGTTTTTATTGCAATGATTCGGGAGACGAGCATGTCATTTGCTTGATGGTAAGCGATACGACCGCTCTTGTGCAGTAACAAAACCATTACAAAGCAATGCTTGGCATTCCACTGCGCTAAACATCTTGGGACATAAGATATTACGTCACATTATGTCTAGTTACTCTGACTAATGACACCGTCGCTCGGCACGTTATGAAAATGGTATTGCACGCCACTTAGAAATTCAATGTCTAATACAACAATCATTTTTCAAAGTCACGTATGTAATGATGTGTATTACAGATTTCTGTGGACAACACAATAACCAGTTCACGACATGACTGATCTCATGTTATTATGACATTACATGTCAATTAAATATAATTATTAGACCTGCATTATCTGTTTTTATGGCACATAAATCATAGCTTGTTGACTTTTAAAAAAATACTTTAAATCGTTAAAATAAATCCTTTTACTTAAAATTAATTTATTATTTAAATTTAATAAAAGTGCGTTTTTCGATAGTCCTTGCGCTCACTATATCAGTTTAATACGACTTAAATAATGCAAAAACACAATTTCGACGAGGAAACATTAACGAAAATATGAAAGAGCTGCCATTATGATATGTAAATTACAACGTCAACTTAATATATGCACCAAGTAAAAGAGAACCAATCCATTTTGCCCATATTAATGTGCTTTATTTATAAACGATCGAATTTTCTTAATCATTTCTTAATGATACGTTTCAAAAGGATACGGCTCGGTGTACGTGTACCTAAACGGTTTATTTACATTGATTTTTAATAAAGTATAATATTGCACCATCTTGATAAAAAAGCGACAATTTTACAATCTAATATTTTTGCTCCATATCCTTTTTATGTGACAATAATTGGTTATAATTAGGTTTCTGTGAAAAGTATTAAATATTTATTTTATTTCCGTAAAATCTGGTAAAATTATGCTTACAATCAAGTTCATAAAATAATAAATATACAATTGTCATTGAAAATATACAAGGAAAAATTTGCAACGAAATATGAGTGTTTGAATAGTTTATGCGCTTCAATATTTCACAAGGTGCAAGTATAATTGTGTTCGTCAGCGCGGCGGCGTCGGCTCGGTGTTAAATTTTCATCATTATCGTGAATAAAACCGTCAATTATTAATCAATTTATGTATAGCAACACCGTTTAGCGCCAGGAGACAATGGCGCATCCAATGATATACCGAGAGCCGGCTCCTTCCGCGACGAAAGCTGTAATTTCACCCGTAAGGAATATTAAACCCAACAATTACATCTTTTAAGGTGTCCAAGGGAATTGTTTTTTAATATCGTAAAATATTACGCCTTTATTTACTAGCGATGGAAACTTCGTATATCAGTAGCATTTTTGTGTTAAGAAACTTGCATTCAACATATGCAACATGTGTCATATGGAATAAAGATAAATCAATTATAAAATATTGAAATAACAATATATTTCATGACATCATCTATGAAGATGATTGCATATTTTACTTACATATTACTGCGAATGTAATTAAGCTCATCTATTCTATAGTCTATTAAAATGCCGAGTACTGATATCATTACAATAAATCAATACGAAAGATACAGCCTTGACAGCCAACAAGACACGGGACGGAAATAGTAGCGAAGTGTAGATGCACTCGTTACACCTCTGTCCTCCTCCGGAAATTCAATTATGAGTGTGTGCGTGAAATCGATAAAATATAGAGCAATACGTGTATGTTAAAGTAAGCTGCGAGAGGAATGCGGTGTGTAATTGTTTTTGCGATAGCTGGCGAGCGGAGCACTTAGCGCGTCAGCCGCGTCGACCGTCGCCTGTCGCTCTAACGATGAGAACCGCCAGACCCCGTAACGAGACACGTTTCTTTCTTAACAATGCACAACCAAAATAGGAAAACCATGCTCGTCAAGTGCAAATCGGCACCTGCCGATGACCTCCGGACTAACGGGCATCCCTCCGCGACGCCGATAAACACGGACACTCGCTACAAACCGCCAATCAATGAATGAGGGATCAATTTACATCGGCCGTCGTATCAGTACTTTGAATAAAGGTCGAGGGGTCGACATCGGTACAGCGGCTAGTTTGCGCCGTCAAATCATCTAACAGGCGGTAAATGTGTGCCGGATAACTGTATAAATAAACATTCGCGAGATGAAATTAAGGCGGTACATTTTGGCACAGCGATCCGAGCGCCGATAAGCAGTCAACGTCCTGCCGGCGATTGTTTCCACGTGTTCGCAGTTCAGAGGTTTGTAAATGTCAGAGACGTCGTATGGGAACGCTGTGTCGGTGTCCGTTACTTTTAGATCTAATTAAAGACTTGTTTGAAATGCCAAAACTTTGAGACCTCGTTCTGTTGATTCATCTTTAGGTAAAACTACAACTTGAGAGAGGGGCCGTTCAAATATTACGTAAGCACTATGGGGGGGTGGGGGGGTCTTTGTTTTGCTTATTTTGGATGACATGGGGGGGGGGGAGTCTAGATGATGATTACGTCATCGGTAGTTATTTACTTTTTTACACGAATGGCAACCCTCACATTGTCTATGCTTGAAAACGAAACGCATTTTTGGGGATTCCCGCAAATATAAACGCATACGTTTAGGCACTCGCTTTAGAACCGATTGTGTTCGTAAGATTATAATATTTTTGTTATCAGTAAAATCTAATCTCTATTCTTAATCTTATTTTTTGATTTTTTAAATTATAATTATAATATATAAAAAAAAACATTTTTAATTGCAAAATGTTTACGTAAGAATGGGGGGAGGGGGTAAGGCCTTGCTTATTTTTGCTGACAAGGGGGTTGGGGGGGTAAATAATTGTAATAAATCTGCTTACGTAATATTTGAACGGCCCCAGACAGTAAAAAACTGGTCAGTTCTCTAACCATATCAATCTATTTACGTAACTCGGAAATACCTAACACGGACAAAACAACAGTTGTTGAGAGTATCAACGCTCATTTCCCTATACTAGACGGATCAAACGGCATATCAAAACATTCCATGGCGGAACATGAGAATAGAGGCAAAAGGACAAAACAATTCAGCAACAACACAGGATCAATTAATAACGCCGCAGCAGACACCCACCTGCCCGGCCAGGAACGAGATAAAACGTATCCCGCTAGACAATATTATGATAAATGAAGGCACAGTGGCGCGCTCTACTGCGACTCGCGACTAATGGAAATGCTTCCACACGTCTCACGGCTTCTATTACACTAATTAATTTCGCAACACAGATTATACGTGTGTTATGAATATAAATCAGCTTTCATATTTAATGTGGCGTCAATATTTTCTATCGATGCGATTTGATAGAGACGTCAGTCGTCGGCGATCTGGTTCTGTTGCACGTGGGAATGGGAAGGTAAGATCATCAGCGGTGAAATGACATTTGAGATAAATAAACAGATTTTTATGAAAGTTGCAGTATTTTATTTTTATGATAAAAGCAGTTGCTTGTTACTCATCGACTCTGTTAGGGTATTCATCTGTTGGACTTATAATGTCTTTCGAGTTAAAAATTACAAAGTGGATTTCCGGATTCGGAAGCCATGAACAAGGCCATCAAAGCACATGCCCGTTACTACTAAACCAATGACGCCATTAGTTTACAAATCAACAAGTGCCAAAACAACGAAACCCATTGATCGGCGACTGGCTATCGACACGCGCGAAACGTCAATAAATCCATAGTGTTTACTCCATCCCATTGAGTTCGATCATCCCAATTGGATAATTGAGGCCACATGGCCAAGTGTGGCGCCGCACCGATGGGTGTAGCCGACGCACCCGAGTGCCCGGTGGGTAATCCACTTAATCTTATCGCCCGGCTGAAATATGACGTGTTCGATACGGAGTCAGGAAGTCGGGTATAAATAGCGCACTGTTTCGATGTTTGTTAAATATGGTTTGTAGTTATTTTAAGGCGGTAATGAATAGCTGTTAAGTGTATAAAGTAGCCTGCGTTTTTGCAAGGTTTTATATCTATGTACGGAATAAGGACATATTATAGGCATAGAACAAGAAGCAGGCGTATTCACGCTACACTGATTACGTCCGATGTAGATATGCAAACAATCAATACTGTGGCAAGTAGGAATACTAGATTAAAATATTACTGATTATATTTTATTATGTCCATTGAACATTTAATTTTATAGTATAACATCAATCTACAATAATACTACAACAATAATCTCAATTAAAATCTACACAAATACAATAACTGCGCTTGTTCAAATACGAAGCAATAAATACGTACAATACACGTACAGGGCATGTCGCACGCCCATTAAACCAATGTTAAACGAGCGATAATCCAGCGATTTTACGAGAGAGAAATGTCGAATGAAAATAATTAACAACGCCAGCTTCCGCGCTTCTTGTGGGAGGCATTGTAATCGTTTGTTTATACTTAATTACACGTTAATTTATAAATATAGTGTTATCTGGACGATCGAATGTTCGAGAAAGCTGGTTGGAGGCTGTGATTAGGCGAGAGTAAAGACGTCTATTGGCGAGATGGAACGAGTTGCATAAATCCGCTGATAGCGAATCAATCGCTGGCCTGAAGATAGTGTTTAGTGGCGCTGTTTGGAAGGCTCTTATCTGTGATATATATGTACATGTTGCACACGTGATAGTAACATACGAGGACTTTGTCACACTCAATTAGAGCGTCTAGTTTTGGTCCATCTATTTTCGCGACAAAAATAAGAGCAATATTTAGTAACACAACACACAGATAAGCACAAGTGTGATAACCTTTTAATGTATACTCTTGCATTTCAGAATGCAGTAAGTTTAATATTACCATAAATATGAGTCACCGAACCAAAATCGACAAGGCTCTACTTCTAGTAGCACGGAGATTGTCGAAATAAAGGCTACCAGTGGCTAAAACCTTCTCGAATGTTCCCTTCGCAGTTGACGTGTTTTTTTCTCAGCGTACGCGACACGGATAAGTAAAGCAATACGCATAGACGGAAACATTAATGAAGATTTATTACAGCCAATGAACAACTTTCCTCTTATCCCAGTTCCATGTTACTTCTGTACACGACAATCGCGGAAAGTGATTTCTTGTAAATTTAAATTTATACAACACTAACGCCCCAGCCTGACATCGCTTGGGTAGTGTTTACCTCGACAATCAGATGTTGTTATTCTGCATACAGTGTATCGTCCGGGCTCGTATTATTCCGCTTTGGTGCAAGTATTCGAAACTAATTTGTAAAAAAATCTTACATAACTATGAAACGTTTATCAAAATTTTACAACTCGCCAACGTTATCGCAAAACGTTAAAATTTGATAAAACTATCTGTCATATGATTAGTGACGTGCCAAATCCTACTCAATATTTTACACTTAACCAACAAAAGATTTCAAGTAAAAAACAATAGCATGGAATAAAACGTGTGAAATATAACAGGGAGCCTCACAAGAAGCGGTATCGCCCCGCTATCTACGGCTCCTTTCCACTATCTTATCGCAACACTAGAAAAGTACACGAGATTACACATTCCATTGTTTTTTACACAAAGACCCGCCAGGTTTCGCTACTTACGCGTGTAATACTTGAATACATCAATATTTTAATGTATTTTTACAAAATATTGCGTAGAAGTCAAAGATTTACGGCGTAATAAGTCTTGATTTGAAGTATGGATTTTGTAGCCATTTAGACAATTACAATATATCCAACACTGAGTATTTGACTTTAAAATTATACCACAATTTTACCTACTTAAAACCACCAGTCCTTAAAAACTAACATTTGACCAACTATCCCGCATGTTTTTTTCCTCGCCAACACATATTGCAAAAACTGCTGGCAGACATAATTAAAACCCATTTATCAGTTGGTAATTAACATCGGTCTAATCGAGGAAGGGGGTCTGATTCATCCGCCCACGCTTATATTTGGTCATAGACAAAAAATAATTCTATATTATCTTGTCTATGCCCCGTGCTACCAACAAAGCGCTGATGGTATCCACAAGTATTTCTCTAGGCACATGTTGTTTTTCATCATTTTTCTACGCTATAATCGCCGTAAGGTATAAAAAACCCTTTATTAATAGTATGAAAGTATATTTTAGGTCGAGCGGTTAATGTATTACTAAGTTATACGTGACAGGAATTATTTAAATTCGTACCATAGCTGTAATATTTATAAGTACCATAAAACTAGTATTCAGCATTCCACAATGAGTAATAAAGTTAAAAATCTACGGCAATGAAATACGTAACATTTTAAAAGTTAAACTATGTTTGAGTTATTATGGGGGGTAAATAGGTAGATATTATTACCGTGGTGTAATAAGGTACTGGTTTTCTGGAAATCCCCATTAACCGAGTGACTATGGACGTTGTGTGGTGACGTCCTGGATAAAATTGCCATAGCAATAATTAATATACAATTTTAAGTTTGTATTTCCCGTTTCATAGTGAACTCTCATGGGGAACATAAAATTATTAGCATGAGATAAATGTTTACTAAAGACGCGTTTGAGTGGCACAGAAGGGAAATACTCAGAGAAAACTCGTTTACAACTATAAAATAACGAATATTTATATTCCATTACTAATATAAAGGTATTATCGATATCGCATTTACTTAAATGCGTTTACCTAAGCGTTGGTCCATGAAACTAATTTTAATAAAATATTATCAGGGTATGATTTATAAAAAACTGTATTTGAATTCACGATTTCGTTTCGCCGACATATTAACTGCGTGATTTAATAATATGATCTGATTCATTCATCATTTTATTGCCACTTACAACCTCCATGGCTCACTGGGCAAGATACCTACTGATTACCAACACGCCACGAGTTATATTTTTACACCTAGACAAATTGTTATGTGATCAACAACTATTGTTGTGGGACTGAAAAGTCACACGTTTTTTCAATTGATACCCACGGCTCACATGTGGGTCAGGATTATATCACCGTTGCACATGAAAGTCAAAATTTTCTTAATTAAAATATTTTACAAGATCTAAACCGTCAAATAATGCTCGAAAATGTTAAGCTGTGGAAAAAAAACGAAAATGTCTAATTTCAAAAACATTGCCAATCTAAAGCGCAACATTCGAACCCAAACCGGTCGTAAATAATCAGCATTCGGCACAAGAGCACACAATAAAAACAATAAAACGTAATGTTTATTCACAACATGGCGACGGTCGCGTGGTGTGGTCGCAAACGATTAAATAAGATTATCAGTTGTGGCACTCGCTTTATGCAAATCCACAATAAAGCTTTCCTGTCTTCGCATATGGAAGTCGTGTTCCGTGTGTGCAACGAGAAAGGAATAAATGTCGAATTGCTTAAATAACTTCTCAGGGTCGTGAATATAAAGTTGTTGATAGAGTTTGTTTATGCAATTTTTATTTATCTTGTTATTCATTTATGCATTGATTTCTATGTTTCAATCGAGTTTCTTTGGGAACGGACTCACTTGTATAAGTAATTTTATGTAAGACCTCTGCTGAGTAGGAATAAGATATGTATGTTTGGAGCATATTGCAGAAAGATTTTAGTTATGAAATTAGCAAAATATCTGATATCGAACCCTTTGAAGAAAATCCAAACGACCACTTTTTGAATAAATAAAAACATACCGAAGCCATGAATTCAAGATCTCAATAATATATCAGAATTAATTGATTTAAAAGCAGGAACACAACCTTTCAGATAATTTATAAATATTTGCATATTATTAAGCCATAACAATCACTGACAAAGCAATCAAAATTTATTGTCAAGCAATATGTACTCACGTATTGACCTACAACCTAACAGATAAACTCAATACATAGGAAACAAATACATTGTCTCCAAAAAGAACTGCCTAATCTCTAGACAAGGCGCCAAAGAAAGAACAAAGAATATTCTATCAACATAAAAACACATAATTTATTGTAGGTGTTAAAGATGCGCTTTACGTGAGACTGAAGACGCATTTCTATTCACAGTGTTGGATTGAAACGGTACTAAATGCCTCCGCAATGCATCCAACTTGGCTCCATTCCCAAACACTTAATGAGATTCAACCTCCAACGATGACCACTTCGTCACTAATCCTGAGTACCGCTGAATTGATAAAAACAATTCTGCGATCTATACCCCCTAAGCATAGACAAGCTTAGATGTCATATTCATTTGACGTGATAATATAAACAAAAAAATAATCAATTATAATTATTTACATTATTTTATAATTATAATTAATTTGAATTTAATAACTTAAATAAATACACCCAACAGTCACATACACAGTCGTGACCCCACACTAAGATCGAGTCTTGAGTTGTGGGTATCAGGAACTACGTAAGACTTCTCACAAACACCCAGACCCGAAACAAATACCTGTGGTTCACACAAACATTTGTCTCGGTGTGGGGATCGAACGCGCGCCCTCTCGTTTCACAGCCGGCGTGTAACCAACTGCGCCACGGAGGCTGTCAAATTCAAAATTCTAATGAACAAACCGAACATCCTTTTCGATGATTCTACAACCTGTCGGATACAGGGACTCACGTTATAAATAAAGTAATAAATGATAAGTTTAATATATTTAACTTGCGCCACCGGTGTTACCCGCAGTATGAATAGTTGATGGTCTGAAGTGTTCCTTATTGAGTGGTGTGCCAATATTGTAGCAACGTGAGGAATTTTCTTGGAATACTTGGAATACTTCAAGTGCTATCTTATAAAGTGCAGATTATTCCGCTATTGGGATAAAGCAATGCTTACATTAGATTATCATAGATCCATAGTAAAGGAACTAGTGATTATAAGAATACCAATTACGACTCAAATAATAACTATTTAACTAATTTATTATATCAAATCAGATAACACGCAATCCTGAAACTGGTTAGTTCAACGGAATTCAATCCATGCATAAAGTCGTTGTCTATTTAACGTCTAATTTTACAAGCAATCAATTTATTTTTTCGACGTAAAAACTTGCATATAGTAAAAACACAACAAATCGTTTCACACTTGTATGTTTGTTATTGTCGAGTGGGCGCAACCCACGAGCGTCAGATCATAACGCGGTCACCATTATAAAACCATACCAATATATTTTAGCACATTTTATGGATGTTTAATTAGAACGCTATACGGCGCACTCAATCATTGTGACAAAGGAAACGTGATCGCTGCGTCGCATTTATTCACATGTATATCACTTGTTACAATTTATTACAATGTAACTTAATTACTCAATTGTGTACATTTTTTATGTAATAACATATTGTTTTATTTATATTTATGGGATAATCATGGCAGCAGGAAGAAAGACAACTTTGATAACTCTGAATTATGACTAATTGTACCCCTTTTATCCATCTGGGATGAAAAATTATAATTGCATGTAATCCGCCGCAAAATGAATGTCAAATTGGGACAAAAAACCTTACTTATTTACGCAAAACATTAAATTAATAAGAAGTAAACAAAACCCAGAATATTTAACCTTTTTGTTCCCCAGCAACTCACAAGGTCACAAATCGCGGATAGATTGACACATAAATAAAGTCACATAAGGTACGCAACAAAACCGATAAAACCGTAGAAAAACATTAAACGTAATGTACGCCGTATCGCAAAATCTCAACTCGGGCACCAGGTTCAATTAAACTTAAGAACAAACAGACAAACAGGCTGCGCTAATAGTTGCAATTAGCCAAGTAATGTTAACACGAATTAATTGAACGCAAGTGTTATAAATATGGCACAAACGCTGGAGACATCGGCTGCTCACGGCCCGGTAAAAAAACATTATCTCGCTTTAATTGCACTTAAAAACTTTGCCATTAACGTTTGTCTTTTTTCAGTTGTTATGTGGTGTATGTTTCAAGTTTTTTAAACTCCACAACGGGTGTAGTGAGGTGTGTTTTATTTAAGATGTAATAAAATTCCCTGCGACGCTGCCATATTGTGTGTGATACAACTGTCACAAGCGAACATCTACGTACAATTTTTCTTGACACTAATATACTTAATCATTTCTGCACAGGATTTACAGTTTTTATGTTTATTCCAACATAGTATTTTCTGTTGACTCATTTTTTACATTCGGACATAAAAGACAAGGACCCAAATTTTTTAAACCATAAAAAAGTAGAAATCTACTTGTAACCGACGAGCCCAACAATACGAAAACTATTATGATTGGACACAAAGCGTGGCCAGCATAGCCGCTTGGGTGATCTATGGGAGTCAGCGTAGTGTGCCGGCAGCGGGACCGCCACACGCACCGCCCCTGGACGCCGCCCCGGCCGGCACCCAATAACGCGCCACTTGCTCAACATCATTTACACTCGCTCCATGGACCCTTTGTTGCGATGTTATTACGCTTTCTGGACTAATAATACATGTCTATTTGCGCACACTCAAGGGCGAGGCGCGTATCGAATGCTCTTTAATGTGGAACAAAGAATAACTTGATTGAGTTACGGATTGATGGTCGATGGCATGGGAATAAGTAATAAAATCTGACGGAGGTACACCGAACCAGCCGACCTTGAGACAAGAAACACTTAAACAAAGAATCGCAGAGAGTGGCGTGTTGTGAGTGCTGAGTGGCGAGCGCGGAGCATTGTCTGCGGCGCATATGTAACGCGAGCGTGTGTCGTGCGACACCGACACTGTCCGGCACAGCGCGGCACAGCGCAGCGTACATGATCCACGAATGCATTCCTGATTCGCCACACGGCGCTGCGAGCCGCTGTAAGCCACCGCGACGCGGACGCTGCGCTGACACCGCCCGACACCGCGACACACGCAAAACACGTTCACACTCGCACCGATGAATATTCACGCGAACAACGCCGACTGCGACTCCTTTTGAAAGTGGTCAAACATAAAAATTCCACAACAATAAACACAGAACCAATTAGCGACAGAAAAATGAGCAAAAAGAGAAATCGGTACCATTATCGGACGTTCACGGATCGGAACAAAAAGCTGTTGTTACAATAACGGTAGCCGATAAAAACTCTGCAAAAAGGGTTCTCGCGGAACGTTTGTGTTTAGTTTATTTTCGTGCAACGACCGTGACCTTACGCCGCGCCAGGAGATATCAGCGAGTGACCGCCGGCTCTCGCCCCTCTATCGCTTTCTTATGACCCGCTTTTCATAAACAATACTTGCGCGGCGGCGCTCCATTCGCTCGGACGCGAGAAAGTGGTCGACATCGTGCAAGATGACGAGAACACTGGTCTGCAGCCGAGCTGGTCCGCAGCCGCGTCGATACCGCACCGCAACGGCTGCACCTACACGGAGCCACGTCAAATTGGCCGATGCCGCGTTCGGCGCAACATGAATTTGAATACTCGCTCCGTCACGGAAAAGCAGTGTCCGATTCCGAGTAAACATTACGTTACCGTGGGAACTGCTCCGCCAAACAAACTTAGATTTGTCGATGTTCAAAAATATACGGAAATAATCAAGTTTAGTGCAGGCAATAAAGCAGTATTTTCCAACCGCTCCACCGCTCCTAATAGAGACAAATTATTATCGCGAGGGTTGATCGCATAAGTGGATTTATGTTGGGGGAATGACTTGACAGATGTTGCGCGAATCCTATTACGGCACATCTGGATTTAGATAGGATCAAATTTGATGAATCAAATGCAGCCGTGTCCGCAATCCTGAATGTCATCGAATGCGAACCGAATAGGTGTTATTACGAGTGTGATATCAAATGGAGTGTTGCAACGTTCCAAGTGAATAACGAGGTGGCGTTTAATTGAATGAGGATGGTGCGGCGCGAGATCTCGGCCACAAAACAATGAAGGTCATAAATCACAGCTTCCTCCGCGCAACGGCCGCGTCCTACGGGCAGAAGCTCCGCGGCAATCCAGCGCACTATCTAAATTGATGGTTTCCGGTGCACATTAGAGCGAAGTCTATCGCGCAGCTGTCTGCGTACGCGACACACTTCATTTGCCGCTGCGCGTGCTCACCGTAGAAAGTGACGCTTTGTCATCGCCCAAAATCGAACAAACTGACGCGCGAGGGGGACGCAAGACGACACGCCGCGCGACTGCCTGCGTGCGAGAGGGACGCGCGATCTTTGTGCGAGAACACTGAAGGCGCACATTTGGCGTGCTGGCATCTGTGCACCGCGCTACACCGGTTGTTTGATCTCGCACATTGATCGGATGCTCGCTCTACAAATTAGTCCGCGCGGAATCTCCGCCGACCACAAATCTACCGCGGCGTGCGATGTTGATTTCTCAAACGGCGGCCTGTCACCGAGCTGTTTCGCCGTTTGCTATAATCATCGGTCACCGAACTATAAATGCATATTTGTGTACAATTTCCGCTCGCTTAGCCATTACTTCAGAAACAAACGAAACAATTCCGGACGGAGTATTAAAAGCTCAATTTGCTGCCATATATGGAAATTAGATCACGAATGCTGTTTCTCCATATAATGGGAGTTGATTAAGTTTTTGTCCGCGAGTGATTTACAGGCAGCCGACAGCTAATCCGTTATGATGAGTGCTTGCGAGTCCCACGCGTGGGCGTGAGCGCTGCGGAATGAATCTATTCACGTGGGCCGAACGGTAGTTGAGACCCAAACACACGGGATCGCGTTACGGTCGTTAATCAAAGCGGCCGACGAGGAAGACGACAAGTTGGCTTGGGTGACAAAAAGTCCGGGCGAGTGACGACGCACACGACGCGGCGCAGCCCACCGCCATCACCTCGCTAATGGCCTTTTTAGACAAGTTAACAACGCCCTATGAGGTTTCCACTTGGTGAAAGAACGTTGAACCCGAGTCTTAATGAATCATTCGCCAATATCCCGCGGTGGCCGGCACGCGGTCGCCTAGCCGTCTCGGCCACAAACAAATGAAAACAAAAAGTTCTCGCCGGATTACTCATGTGGTAAATGTTAATTAAATCGAAATATTTCAATAATACCCTGGTGTGTGCGACCACGTGAGTCACCGCCGCGAGGATGATCGTTAGATCGGTTGTCGATTGCGTCACCGCCATAACGTTGCGATTGTTGTTTTTTCGACGCTGTCGTCTAGAATAAATGATGTTCAATGGATACAAATGCGTGTAAAAAATTGACCTTACATTATACCACGAAACAAACGAACTATTATTAGAACATTGTTGAGCAATCAACCATTGTCAATGTCATGTTTTAGTCAAAGTGATAGATCGTCTTCATCTTTACCTATCAGGATAACGCCAATCTCGCAATATTACTGTGGGTCGTATAACCTAAACATACTTATATCTTGGATTTATTCAATTTCCTTATTTGAGTAGACACACCTAGGTTTGTGTACAAGCCCCTAGCTACAACAGCTAGGACTCAAACAATGGCCACAGGGAAAGGCTAAAATAAAGGTCACGGCTGTGGCGTGCGTCCCATTACATATTCATGGGAGTATTCGCGCATCGTACCACAAAGGAAAACGTTTATTTTTGAACCAATCGCGGCATTAACACCCGCCAACAATTTAACAGTCTCTTGTAGCAATACTGCGACATCAACACTGCGATTTTACACACGAATCTCATTTGTTTTAATTTCATATTTCCTCGTCAATACAAGGTCAGCACGAGAATAAGTAACGTTTCGCTGGCAATTTGCTCGCCTTCTATTGTTTAGTAAACGTGATGCTACATTGTGCTTTTACAAATATGAATTTTTATAACAAAAACCCAAGCACAATTTACGATTCGTGAAAAGGAAAAAAATACCAAATTGCAGAAAGCGTTGAAAGAACCTTTCAGGCGTCAACAATGACATTTCTGTGTCAGACAGAAAACAAATTGGAAACGGGTACACTGTTAAAGGACTCTGAAATGCATTCGCAACGAGACTGACCTAAATTATACAATCCGATCTTATCTCACGTAATCAAAATATTTGCAAACGAAATGTGGCTTTGCGTGCCCGTTTCATTGCGCTTAATAATGCAGCGAAACTCATTCATAACTTCAGCAGCAAATGAAGTCGATTGGATTCAATTTAAATGAACAATATTAGCACGACGAGAAAGTTTAACCATGTAAATTACTAGCCAAATGTTATAAGCGCAGTTTTATGTCAAACATAACGCACCGCATATGCACACATAAAAAGTCACTCTTTTTGTGTGACAGTCTGAAAGTAAGACATTTAAATCGCGGTATGATTCATTCCAGCGTTTCCTGCAAGGAGGTCGGTGTCGGCGGCGAATGCGCCGAGCCCGTGCTGTCGAGGGGCGGTGCTGCGCTGTTGCACGGTTTATGCTAATTCCTCGCCTGACCACCCCGCGAGGACTCGCGTTCATTAGTCACAGCTCTCGCGGCTCTCACTACTCAACACTCCCTTCCACATCACTGTTTTGTTCGTCATTTCAATACGTGCATTGAACCGCCCGAGATTTCTGTGAATAGTGACGTATGTCATCTTCATTCATCAATTTAATGGCACTATTTGTTTTCTTAATTGATGGTCCCGTTAATGCACTGCGCTGTCTTATTATACGTTATTTATATTCTGTGTGTACGTGTTTTTTTTTTATAAAAGCCTCTAAGACATAAAAAAACATCCATGCAATTTCCTTTTACCGTGGAGTAGAAATCTTTACAATATAGTAGGAATAAAGTCGAGCTGTACAATATGTAGTGCTAAATGAACATCAACACTTGCATATTTGCCGGGCGGGCTACGTAATGCGTTGATAGCAGAAATACACGCGTGTAGGCAAGCGGCGACGGGTCCAATTACCCAGGGCGATGAGCACGCGCAGCCACTGCCACCGCCGCATCGCCCTTGTACTTGCACACAGCACACACACGAGCGCGCCTCGCCAATGCCATCACTTACGCGGGTATGTGAAACACACAGCCGCCGTAAATTCATCTAATCCTAAACACTAACACGTAGCGCGAGCGCGGTAATCCTGGATGATTGTAACGTATTGCGCAGGCGGTACCGAGGCTCGAGCCGCGATCGGCCGCCTCCCGCTCCGACTTGGCGATTACTATGAAATTCCAATTCTTCGCCGGATTGAGACGTCAGAGGCCCGTGAGATTTACTGCCGCGATACGGAGCGCCCTTCCGCCGAGCTGATAAATAGCCTCTCTAATTATATTTACGCAGCGCCGGTCGACGCGCCATAAATCCACCCGGAATGCTGGAATAACAGCGCCGTTTACGGCCAATACCGAGCACTCGGCGGATCCATCACGCGCGACGTGCGTATTAGCTGGAAATTAGACAACCACGCGATAACATTTTACACGCGGCGACATTACAACGCACTTACACCGTTTCGTCAGGCTTACAACGAGTCATGTTTATTTATGATACCGAAAAGGATGCAAAGAAACGTGACGCCCGCCGCCGCGCCAGCGCGCCACCGCGGCTCCCGGATGGAAATACTCCGGAAGCGTACAATTAAAGACGGGCGAGATGCGTGCCGTGGCCGAGTCACTGAACTCGCATCAAGGTTATGGGAGGGAGCGCTGAGCGCTCAGAATCTCGGCGGGCTGCGGCGCGGACCGCATCCATCAACCGTGCAAACATTGTACTCCAGTCGCGTCAATATTAGTCCGGCGGCCGCGACCCCCTCGCACCTCTCGCTCCATTCGACAAACTCGGCATCACCGCCGCACTCGCACCACTCGCCACCCGCCTCAAAGCAACGTGTTGAATTCGCAACAATAGATAACAAACGCCGATAAGCGCACTCGTTGCAATATGTGCGAGTCACGAAAAGAGAAATCGCCGATACATTAACGAAGTTTCAAGATAATTTAGCGCCTTTATCAATATCGATAGTGACACGTATTTATTTTGCCGGCGCGGCGCCAGGCACTTACTCATACAGATACGGCAAGCGCAATCGAAATTCGACATAGGATGACACAAATCAGTCAGTTTAATATGCAGACATTGCAATCTGCTTTTAAGGTCGTCCGAATTTGTGAGCGAGGGAAAGCCCATATATTGTTATATCATTGTTTCTCTCATAAGTTCGTGATTCATGCGGACACATGATTCAGTCGCGAGGTGCGCTAATCGGCGCAGTGGGTCATCTATATATAACGTAAACATCGTAAATATTATAACTTCTGCTCATCGAGGAATTTTTACATTGGAGTAGATAATCAGTCGCATTCCGTGCGAACCGCCTAAGATACCGCAGCCTACTCGACATTCCATCCGATCGTATTCTAAAATTAGCGACTGACACACGGCTGATAAGAGATGCAATCGCACCAGCACTCGAGATTGTTAGGAGTAAAAATATTGTCAACGATAGACAGGACAACGGCTTCGCTCGCCCGATCACATCTCGAGAATAATCTCGGCAAGCATGCGATCAATCCCGCTGATTCCGAGAAGTATGTCCGCGCCGAGCGTTTACATGCCGCGTTCACCTTTCGCACCGAGGTAATAAATATGAATTAGTTGTCAACAGTGGTGCGTGCATTTGAGTAATGAGTCGAGAATCAAATTATAATTAGTCATCGCTAGATTCATTTGAGATGTCGACTGCATCGATAATGTATGTCGGCGTTGAGCGAGTCGGCCGCGGTATCAGGTGTCTCGAGATCCTAGATAGATATTGCCGCCCATATCTAGAATCCGAAGGTCGGCGAGACTTTCGCTGCGCTAGCGAGCCGTAGCCACATTATGCGAGCAAGGCGAGCTTCGGAAAATCTAGTCACCTACACGAATGCGTGGTGAATACTCGATGTGGATGCAGGCTGTAGGCACGGCCGCGCGCCGAGTGCCGCGCGCTTATTACCATACGCACAATCTAGAATCAGCAAGGGAGCCGTGTTGACATTGGCCCACCGTTACACACGGTTTTGTAACCATATCAAAAGCCCGCATTCCTCTGTCTGATTTGAATGAAACACTCGATTGTTCTCAAGCGGGCCGACGCGACGGATCGCCCACGTGCCTCGCGCTGTTGTCACCCGCTTGCGCAATGGGCCGCCTTCACCAACGGCTCCCGCCGCAGGTGAATATTCCACGCAAAAATTCGTTAATCACCGGATCTTACTGCGCTACCATTGAAAGAAATATCGCATCTTAAAATGCATACATGGTGGTAATAGAAACCTCGATCTGCGCTCGCTGCGTACCTAAGAAAAAAAATAAAAGCAGGAAGCGAAACATTAAGAACGGGTCACGAATATGAAATCTTTTAACTGAATAGTAGATAACCGTGCCATGCTCAGAGGACGCGCTGGCCTCGCTCGCACGCGGCTGCATAAGGATCAGGTTTCGTTCCGCAAATTCAACGTGCCGACAGCAAGGAGGGTGGCGACAGTCCACAGTCCCAACAAAACTTCAACACCCGGCCGTACCTCACGACGTCTTTTATCAAACCCCTTCGTCACGTCGTGCGAGAAACGTTAGCTTACGCTTGTAGTAAAATAATTAAAGCGACTTCCTGAGCGTTTCGAGAATTAGTCACCGGCCCAACGCGGCCCGCCCCGGCAATGGGTTGCCACCGCTAAAAACGGCGTTCTAATAATCGACACTCGATCTAAAATAGTCGCGTGACAAACGAAACCGAAAGTGATGCGTGATGCAACTGTCCCGAATTTAGCCGGTACCGCCCAACGGTGCATCGGCCGCGAGGGAACGCTGAGGCCGGCGCCGCGGGTGCCAAACGGCTGGCATTTCGCACTAATGACACGAATAAGATATTAGCACGGATTGCTGCCCGCCGCCGCCGCCATCCTTCGCGGCTATTCGGGCCGCTGATAGCGCGCTCTCTAAATAAACCTGCGCCTCCGAACACTCCTCGCCGGCTTGTTGATAGTGCCATACCACCGAATCAACAATAAACAAGACATTGCGCAAGTCTGACGGCCAGCGAGTCGGCAAGGGCCGGCGCGATGTCGGCAGGGCGGAGGTAAGGCGCCGGTGACAGGGCGCGCGCGGGTCGGAGGTCCGGCCGCATTCCGCCGCCGTATGAAAGTGAAACCGCTTCGGCGACCGCTCAGCTGTAGAAAGTCCAAGATTACATCTCGCCAGCGCCGGCGACGCCGGACGAGCAAAAACTGCTATCTCCGCGAGTCGCGCTGGGCTCCCGGGAAACGAGGCGCCCCGGGCGACGTCGCGCGGAGAAATTGCGAATAACCGCTGGCGACCGCTAAACGATTCCTTTCATTTACTCAAACGCCAGCCGGCGAATGCGAACGCTCGTTGAAATGTTGAATTTCACTTAATCTAGCCGCAACTTGCTCACCCCGGGCTATTTCCGATACTTAACTTTTGTAATACACGAAATATACGCCATACTGGTCTAATCGCCGAAATTATCTAACGTTACTTTTATATGGTCATTCGTATGAAAATATTAGAAAGAAGTTGCATATCCGGTTTAGGATCTACTCGGGCCTTTTACTCGCAAGCTGGTTTTTAAATGTTATTTTAATTTTATAACTACCTAAATCTCTAGCAACACGTAATAATCTTACACTGCTATTAGTTAATTACTGAGTATGTAAACAATCGAATTGCGCGGTAACTCACTCGTAATAAATAATTGTGTTACGTGACCGTAACTCTTGCCAGTACAATACAATGAAATTGTATTATTAAACAATAATACTTAATGCACACACATTATTTTCCAATAAATCTAAGCTTGGTTATGGCCACATCTTGCAAAAGGTATATCTCTACATGTCCTACCAAGATTACCTAAGTAACTTTGGACATGATACTACTTGGCTAGGTCATTACGAGTTGGTAGACGGGTAGATTTTTTTAGACTAGTGAGGTGCACTGCTGCTACTGGCACTGCCAAATTGGCAACAACAGCTACACACGGTTAAAACTCTCTGCGACACCTGAAGGTACTTGGGATTACTGTCACCACATGCCGATTGTGGCAATCTTTGTACTGTACCATGGCTGTAAATTGCTTTTTATTTATCGAAACTATTGACTATCCACCTGTGAAGAAATTATTTAAACGTTTTTAACGTACACATAGTGAGCGAAGCCTTTTGTTTAGAAAGCTTCCTATACATAAGACTCAAGGACTGGGCTGATTGAACGAAAACATTGTCATTAAGATAGACGCCAATAGAGACATCAACATCGATATTTTTAATACATAACATAGCAGACATGAAACAATAAGTCCCGCAATTGCAAGCTTACTAAGGCCATTGAGCGCGAGTATATATATGGAAAATTACCAGGAAATAAGCAAACACACGGTAAACACTAAACGGTGACGACAGAACAAGTCATTAAGACCGATGCAGCGACCTAAATCGATACTAGCTACTCATTTATCTAACAATGCTAATTGCATACATAATTTAGGTCAAACCCTTTTAATTATGTACTTAATAGGGAGGTTAAATGAAAGAATATTGATTTAACAGGTAATTGCGTTACTATATTATGGATACTAAGAATTGGCTATTCATAAATACGGAAAATAAAACTATACAAAAATATTGAAACGTATCAGCATTTGTAAAAGGCCAGACGTCGCCAGCGGTCGCTGTATGGTTTTCTTGACGTCATGGATCGGCGACAAGTGCCTATAACCGACAATTAATTATTCTGGCTTTTTTTAGGTTGCAGCCTAGCAGTTCCTTGAAATCTGTGTCATAAATGGCAAGCTCAGTAAAACAAACAATCTCTATACATAACATACCTATAATTTGTGTAACTCTATTCCATTTTAAATATTGTTAATAAATCGTATATTGGATTAATTGTACTTGAGGTTTTGGCCAGGTCGTAGGTTTCTTTAGAGTTTTATAAAGAAAGTATTTGTGCCGAGTACCGTTTTATGTTGACCCCTTAACTACATAGGTGTAAGAGGAGAGATTATAGGTGTTCGCTTCTCAGCGAAACCCTACAGAGAGTTAGATGAATATTATGTATGTACCGCAAGTATGATAGTGTCCATTAGTGAAAAAGTAATTGCAACATATTGCAATGCAAAATATGAAATGCGAAAATGTTTTGAAAGTTTAACTTGACTTTGACAGTAAACAAAAGATTTTGTATCAAAAAGGCAACGATAAAGATACAAAATTTTAATTAAAGTTCATTGAGACAAACAGAAAAATATTGCAGTATAAAAAATACGGTCACAAAATCGTTAGTTAGCAATGGATTCGTTTCGCAAACTGGTCGTAGCCGCACGAAACCAGTTCCGTCGCGGCGGCCCGCCGAGCGCACTCGGGGAAAAATGGCAACTGCCAAACAAAAAGTGCGATTAGCTTGTAACGACTGATAGCACGACAACTGCAGTCACTGACCTTCTTACACCTCACCGCTCGGTTATACAATTGATGCCAGCTTCTATCATTTCTTACATGTAGAAGCAAATTATATTTGGCTCTTACAAAAAGGATTTTTTTGGCTGAATAGATCTATTTACTTATTCTTAATAATATAGGTAGACTGACTTATAGATTAATTTAAATTAAGGATTTAAAATTCAGATGCACCAATGTAAGTGGCATGAGAAATGATAGATTGAAAAATACTATTATAACATTTTTAATAGAGAATGAGTCAAATAAATTAATGTGTCTTAACCGAAGTCTATGAAAATGGGGGAAGTCTAAATATAAAGAAATAAAAATCATATTGTACTGTTGTGTGTGTTACAATGTACACAAGTTTTGGCTTCAATCCAAAAGGTTGGGGAACTTTTGCATTAATAGTTTGTGTTGGAATATGATAAAAGTACTATGCTATTCTCAGATAAAATGATTAATAAACTTAATTTAAAATAAAAAAACAGTTGAACATTTTTAAGACCTTAATAACTTTTAGCGAGTTCTGAGTAATGCAATAATATTTTTGTACAAGGATTAACAGGTTAATCTATTATATACCACTTAAATGAATTACTTCGAAATAAATTGTAGTAAGCAAGTAGATCCTGGAGACCATATGCTTACAGATAGCGACCACTGAATACAATGGTGGAAAACCAGTCACAATGACATGCAAGCATGTATTTGAAAAAGAATAACATGCAAGGATATTATTTTTAAGTTCAGCCAATGAATATCCAAATCAAACAACATTTGATTCTTTATAATATTAGTGATATAATATCCGCTTTCGAAATTCATATTTAGAAAATATAAATATGAAAAAATTATATTTGATTTAATTTGATAGCTCATCATAATACTACAAACTATGATTACCATAATATTATTGTTTACAAAATGGGCAAACATATGATTTGCATTCTATGCATAACGAAAGTCATAATAATGGTAATTAATTCAAATAGATTACAAATTACTATTAAAATTCCCAGATGACTCAATGATGTCATGTATTTAACATTGGTCGAATGCAGATGCCTTTCACAATATATTACCAAATGTATAAATAAGGATAAAAAATCAAACATAAATGGGAGTTTTCAATTGTGTTCAATTTCAATGAGAAATATCACATGACACGTTACATAACACAGGTGATTTTGATAACAGATCATATTTACTCAGATGTATTTGTAGTTAAGTGTAATTAGGTAATTAAAGGTATTCTACAAAAGGTTATCCACCCTATGACTGTAAAGACTTTACATGACACATTTTTTAATGGACTGACCATGGTCATTGTTTTAAAAGTCCTAATTATTACAATTAGTTAAATAGCTATAGTTGTATCATTTTGAATGTCCTTTTTTGGAATTCACTAGATAATACCTACCTAAACCTTGTTCATATTATAACAAGGAATAGGATAATAATTATTATGTTAATTATTACATTTTGGTTTCTTTTTGTCATCACTAAGGTTGTATAATTGTTTGTTTATTACCTATGTTTTTTCTTTAACACTTGTTTCAAGAAATGATAAAACATACAAACATGTTTTTACCATAATGGTATCACACTACAGTTTTAAGTATCAAGCTAATATAAAAATATGTGTTATCTAAATTTATCAAACATTTCCACTATTATCAGTCACTTTTATCTTTAATAAAACGATAAACAAAATTACCACGCCATTTTATAAGTGCACTGAAGACATGAGCTATAGGCAAGCAATAAACAATATATTCAACCACTTTATAACCATTTTGTTGACTAAGATTGTGACACACAAAGCTATTAATATTGTTATTTTATGTACAGTGGCCAAGTAATAAGATTGTATAGCTATAATATGTGCTTGAGATAAAGTTTGCAAAAGTTTTCAAACTTTTGCAAAAGTTGGGAAAGTATGTAAAATATGCATCTAGTTTGTAAAAACGTGCGAGAACAAAACAGAATCTACGTTCAGAAGAACTGTCTGTTCTATTATTGTAAAAAAAAGGTGATTCCACGTTGGGCAGGAAAGGTGTGATAGTGACCAGTGAAGGCGCTACTAACCTTGCGAAGGGTGTCTGTTCGACGTGGTAGACGGAGGTGATGGGCTCTGTCCGCATGATACTCCGGAGCCGCTCCTCGGGCAGCTCCAGAAGCCCATCGCTCGCCGTCTTGAAGTCAGCTTTGCTCAAACCACTCAACACACTCATTTTCAACGTGTAGACGACTAACGACCGAGTCGAAACGACGGTTAAACTTCAAAAGCGTCACTAAACAATTCACAGTAGTACTTAAAATCAACGTATACACTTATTTATACAAAAAACGAGGCATCAATTAGGCCACATGAAACATTTTAATGCCTCCGGTTTCTCAAAAGGTAACTGAGTGCTCTCCCTTGTCATTGCGAGAAGCGGTTACGGATACATACAATACGTTCCACTTTGTAAAGACACGATTATAAAATAAACATTTGTATCACTTCATCATAAATCGCAATGAAAAGTAATAATTTGTTTATTTACACACGCGTTTCGGAAAAACTGAAAATTGACAAGCGCGGCGGAACAGCAGCGCATCGACGAGTCGACCGCACTTCGCCGTACACGTTTCTGCCGTTTGTGGCTGTTCCCCAGCCAACCATGCGATACCGTGCCATTCAAATTCCGATTCCGGCGAATGTCGTTGTTCCAACGATCTAAGTTCGAAAGTTGCATAGCAAGGTCATTTGACGTTTAACTTATACGTATCAATGACTGCAGACAGATGGCGCTGTACCATATTTTAATAAAAACTTAGAAGTGGCAAAGTAAATACATAGGTGTCGCTATTTTTAACCTGAATATTATTGCAATTATTATTTTAACCTTATTTATGTCCATTGCGATATTTTAATTCATATTATAAGTATTTGCGTTTTTTAAATGTTTGAATTTACAGAAAAATATTTCTAAATTAATGTGCTCTAATGAGTATTATAGCGACATCTAGTATATAATGATATGACAGTTCGAAATCTCCATTGCTATTTTGATTAATTGTTTGATAGATGGCTCTGTTGGACATTCATTTGAGTAACTTAAGCTCGCCCCAGGACTTCTTTACAACCAAGAGGTCTATTGAGTGGACTTAGGCCACACTCCACTACTAGAACTCAGTAAACAGTGGTGTAATGGTGTTATTCGTGGAAGCATATTTATAAATACATCAAGGAATGTTTTTTTTTTATTAACTTGGTTCTAAGTTATACAAGATGTCGTGTCATCGGTTATCGCTCTATAAAGCGCAAATCTGGCCCCATGTGGAGTACTATTCCCACTACTGGATAGGAGCCTAAAAATGCCAGCTCCACCCACACAGAGCTCTCCGAAGAAGACTCCTTACAGAGCTCTTCGAATCGTCGATAATCCCGGTCTCTCGGAGAACGTGAAGCCGTTAGGACTGCGGAGAGACTTCTTTTTTTATATGGGGGGCAAACGAGCATTCGGTTCGCCTGATGGTAAGTGATCACTGCCGCCCATGAACATCTGCAACACCATAGGGCATGGAGATACGTAGCCGACCTTTAAGGTGGGTATACGCTCGTTAATAGAATAATCCTATCTGCGTTAGCTCGTAATTGGCTGTCTTTTGTATTCAATTTGTAATTTATATGCTTGTTTGCTATTGATAGTTGTGAGCCACTCAAATAAAATAAAATAAAATACTTAAATAATACTCGGAATACTTCGGGTCTCTCTGTTTATTCTATCGAATAATATATAAAAAATAGTTATTGGAAATGACGAGAAGTTTATTTTTAAATATATGTAGATACAAATGGACTACAGATATACACGTACAGTAAAATATAGTAAAAAGTATTAAATCAACTTAACAAAAAATCATAGCAATGTTTATGTCGCCCTATTTTTCTCTTGGGCTGCAGTATATATTTGTAGTAACAATTCAGCAGCAGTTCCGACGTGTTTTTTGAATTCAGGCTCCGTGTACAATAACTCCAGCCACTTTGCAGTACGAGGAAATCTAAAAAAAAAAATTTCAAGGTAAATAAATCTAACCAATGTTCTAATACAATATCTTATATTTACTCGTATTACAATTCATTGCATCTAGTAGTCAGCAGACATATAAAAATAATTTTGTAATTCAAATCACACCCTAACTCTGTTACAATAACTATTTTTGCTCTCAATAAAAGTAGAACTATTATAGTTATTGTAAGTACGTGGTGGCCTGTTAGTAACGGACCAGACGCGGCCGCGGACATGTTACGGTGTTCGAGTATTCAAATATATAAAAATATCCATAATATGATATAAGTATTTTAACAAAAGTAGGTACAAATGGCCTTTGAAAAAATGCATGACCATTGTATAAAATAAACTATCTTAAACAGAGTCCAGTGCCCCTAGCCGGAACATTTTGCAGTATCGTAATAGAATAGTAATAGTAAAATTTTGTATGGGAATTTAAACAGCGCCATTGTGAGCTGCTTTGGAACTAAAATTTCACAGCGGGAAACGTTTACTTTACTATACGAGAATTGCTATACGATACTTCAAAATGTTCCGACTAGGGGCACAGAATGACAAATGTGATAATCATTGGCATAGGTATTAGATATTATAACGTGGGTGTCCTGGTAGTACCTCTGCTTATCCCTTCTGAGAAAAAGGCGAGAATTTATGTATGTATGTATAGGTATAAGGCGTTGTAACTAATCTATAAATACCTATTAGTTTATCTATGGTTGTAGCTTCAACCTGTGCTTCAACTTACTTGCTCGCGTCCAATTTATGAATGGCTTGTATAGTAGAGGCAGTGCTGCCAACCGCGATATCCGCGATTGTGAGATGATCACACGCGATGTACTTGTGAGGTTCCAAGTACGCCTCAACAACACGGAAAGCGGTCTCAATATCTGCTATATGCTTGGGCGATGCCTCTTTCAATCCTGCGAATAATGTTGGCGCCTGAAACAAATATTGTAATTGAGAAATGTCTCTAAAAGAGTAGTGCATTTTTCTTAGAATTGTGTGTACGAAAACCACACATAAAGGCTTACTATAGTCAAACTTGTTATTAAAAATTCAGTCACGTTGCAAATAAAAAAACCTGGCCGACGAACAGTGTCCAAGTATAAAGAAGGCTTTAGGCAACGCAAGTCAATAATTGTGGGTCTAAGATTAACAGAAAAAGAGGAAATGCTTTCAAAAAATCCTTCAAATCTTTCCTCAAAATACAGACGATAGAAATTATATAAACTTCCTCGGCAGTAACGACTTCAATGTCTGCAAAACTGCTTCCTGAAAATATGAATAAATTGCGTACCACAACATCTTTAAGCCTGATGAAGAAGACGCCGGTGTCGAAGTACATACACTGGTCGACAATAGCGCGCGTGCGCACGTCGCTCGGGTACAGACGCTCGCGCTTGTCGCCGCCGTACTTGCCCAGGAGATACATCATTATGGCGTGGCTAGCGGCATAAATGAACATTAAAATCCGATTGAAACGAAAGAAATAATAATTAAAAGTAAAATTTATTTTAAATCGAATTAATATTTGTCGTTACCTATTAATATTTACCTTTCTGATACAATAAAATCGTCGTCTTGCAGTGTCGGTACAGTTCCCATAGGATTAATCTGAAAAATATACATCATTTATTTATTTTTTCCACCTTTTCTTATCCCACACTGATACAGGATTGCGGTGATAAGATTTTTATGTAATTCCTACTTCGATCAAAAATACAATTGTTAATCGAAGATTTCCTAGGAGGATCTTTACGACCTTTTTCTCTTTTATTATTTATCCATTATTATTGCTTATTTTTATCGTTCTTTATTTACATAGCCACCTATTTTCATAATATTGCGCAATCTCGTAATTAACTGTAATTTTTTTTACAAGTTGGTAAACTTGTGTTATTAACTTGTAAAAAAATGTAACAAGTATACAGAGATATGGATTTTCAACATATTTATAATATTACGTATCTTTTATTTATTTATCGTTCTTTTTATCCAAACTTGCATAACATTGCGTAATTTGGTATTTTAAGCCAACTTGATCCGATGTTGAAGAGAATTTATCATGACAACTGCTATCTCATGTTACATCTATTTATCGTAGTTATCATATGACATATTACATTTGTATTAATAGTCCATATCGATACGAAGCCCGGAAATATCCACAAATATCTATATGTGTTAACCTTTAATTTATTTACAAAATTCATAAGAGCCTAAGAGCATTTAAACATAAGGACAAAAACGGTTCTTTACAAATATTTATTTTTCGATTGTAAATGCATAATATGTATTATTAGAATATTTATTTACAATGCAAATTACTTACTTATACAATTTCTTGAGACATTTGGTTAAATTATAACATATTGTACCAACATAATTATAATAAATAAATAATAAATACACCCAACAGTCACATACATAGTCCTGACCCCACATTAAGATTAATTAAGTCTTTTGTAGCAACTACGAGAGACTTTTCGGTCTCACAAACACCCAGACGCGAAAGAAATATTTGTGGGCCGCACAAACATTTCTCTTGGTGCGGGGATCGAGCCCGCGGCCTCTCGTTTCACAGCCGGCGTCTAACCAACTGCGCTACGGAGGCTGTCAATAGGCGAGACGACAGTATCAAAAAATTAAAGATTTTATGTTTTTAAGGGAAAATACGTATTACAAGGATTTCAAATGATAATTCAGTTTTAATCTATACTTGGAGATTAATAAGATTTTAAATAAAATCAAAGTACAAAATATAGCAATCGGCCATTTTGACAAAAACGCTCTTCACAACGCATGATGTCACGCCTATGTAAACATGACGCATTCGCTGCGCATAGACCACAGATTTAGGCAGCCTCCGTGGCGCAGTTGGTAAGACGCCGGCTGTGAAACGAGAGGCCGCGGGTTCGATCCCCGCACCAAGAGAAATGTTTGTGCGGCCCACAAATATTTCTTTCGGGTCTGGGTGTTTGTGAGACCGAAAAGTCTCTCGTAGTTCTGATACCTGCGACACAAGACTTAATTGATCTTAATGTGGGGTCAGGACTATGTATGTGACTGTTGGGTGTATTTATTTATTATTTATAGATTTAGTAGTACACAATGACATGTTTACCTAGTAGTGACATCAAAGCGGACGCCATGACACCTACTAGCGTTTTTTGTGCACTATTGAAAAATTATTAGAAAAATGGCTTAAAACTGTGTTAAGCCTTTGTTAATTCTTGAAATATAGATTTTTTCGTATATAATAAATGTGTGCCCATATTTTAGAATATAATTTGAAAATCATTCGTCTCGCCTATTGTGTTATGTTATTAATCAATCAGGTTATCTGCTAATTACCATCATATTATGTGCTATTCAATCATTTATCAAAACCTAAAGTCTATTTTCAACTCCGTGTCCGCTTTTCCTGTTGTTTTCCTCCATTTCACTTTAGCAAAGGTACTCAATTATCCGACCATTATCCTTCATATCAACCCGTAACTAAACCTAACTAAAACTATTTTATACGGATTTTATCGCGATTTGGTTTAATTTTTACATTTTTTAACTTCCCGACGGGGCGGACTCCGCGGTCCGCCCCGTGATCACGAAAGCTGTAAAGTAATCGAAACGTCGGGAAGTTAAAAAATTTAAAAATAAACCAAATCGCGATAAAATCCGTATAAAATAGTTTTATTTCAATGTGTAACATTCGCGTAAATCTAAGAAACCATTATGTAAACCTAACTACCCACTATTGATTAAAAACGTACCTTCAAATACTCAGGGCCCTTGTTTTCATGTTCGGGGAAGTTTGGGACGTTGAATTCGAGATGTAAGCCGAGCATGTCAGCGAGCGTGCGCACCGCACTCGACGGCGGGCTCGCCTCCGTATGATGCAGCAGGAGATTCGGCATTTCGGTACTGAAAACAAAGATTTTATACGCGAACAAACATATAAAATATGCACAGATTAATTGAGTATCCTCCTATAAATTAGGCTAAAAATCGAATTATTTTGAAATATTATTAATTCATAAATAGTTTTGTAATTTTTTCAAAATATTTTGTACTAATTTTATTTATTTTTTTCATCATCATCATCAGCCCGTTGCAGTCCATTGCTCGACATAGGCCTCTCTCAAGGTACGCCACAGAGCCTGGTCTGCTGCTTTATGCATCCAGTCGCTGCCGGCCCTCTTTAATTTATTGCTACCTATTTATTATTATTGGCTGTTCTTAATTATTACTTATATTTTATTATTTTTTTTTATTTTTTTTAAGTGCTCCTAAATATTTTCGTAACCGACATACATCAGTCATGTTTTCATCATATATACTGTAATCTTTGACGCAAAAATTCAGACGCAATAACGGTCTTTTTGCAAAATATTTTGTTAAAATTTATTTTTATAACGTGAGGAAAACTGTTGAATGTAGCTCCTCTTTCAGAAACCCGAAGACGTCGTAAGGCGTCTAATGCCGGTGTCAAGCTGGGTCCCTAATTAACAACCTAAGTAGAAAGTCGACATCATATTTTATTTATTACGAATTATTACCAAAGGAAAAGTAATAATTAAGACTACGTCCCCGCTAGGTTTCTTTTAATTTTCACTGATATTTTTATTTTAAACACCAGTAAGCCAAAAATGTCGGAACATTCGACACAGTGAAAACATACCAAGCAAAAAAATGCCGTAAAGAAATATATTTACTAAATACAAAATGTTTCCAAAATTATATGTCTACAATCAAAGTTATTGGGCATTTATCTAAAAATTAGTTAGCCGTCAAGACGATATTTTTTTGTATATATTAACCTCAGTAGCACTTGTGCACTTTGAATATGAATTACGTGATGGGTAAAAAAATAAAATATTGTACTCACGAACTGTTACAGAAACAAAAACACAATTTGATTGTTATAATAAAAGTATGGTTCACCAAAATAAATTCCTACTGACGGACACGACTCACGAGATCGCGTTTGATAGAGTAATTTAAGATATCTACTAAACAATTATTAATTACTGTATAACAATAATCTAATGTTATACCTAATCATAATTTTAACGTTATGAAACGAATCAAAACGATTTGGGATGGCCAATTTTTATTACCTACTTCATAAGATAAATAACCACTAAAATAAAAAAAGTCATGAATACAAATCGCAATACTCAATTTCCTGCAGGCATATGTAACAGTTTTACACGAAGCCTATAAACTAATTGGTAATACCAAAATAAATAATTGTACTCACGATACGTCCGATGCCGCACTGAGTCTAATGAGATATGATCACAATATGATACAGATTTCAAGCGATCATGAAAATTGCGGTAGTTGGTTTCGGCGATATTCGGATGATACCGGCAAATTCCGATAAGCCCAGACAACGTCATGGCTATCTTTGTATTCCTTTTTAATACAGAGATTGACTTATACTAGCCTTAGGGCCACACTTTGGGGTATAACTGCCTTATCAATAAAGCGTGTACACAACCTTCATATGGTTTTCTTAACAAATAACTATACAGAGTATATCAACACTGTTCACACGTTTTCGGTCGCAGTCTGGATATACCCTGTATAAGAAAAGTAGGGTAATCTGAAATCTCCATTTTGCAAGTCACAATTTGTACAAGCCTTGCGCCCGGTGCCTATACGAGTAGAAGCGTACGTCCTTTCTATAGCGAATACGGTAACCCAACAGCTTAAATAGATAACAGTAAAATTTGTAAACAGCGGTTTATAAGAAATAATAATATAATAATAATTTTCTACTTCCCTACGAAGCCCAATTATTTATCCGTATTACATTATTGGATGGTTACTCGTATATCTCCATCATATCGGCAATAAAATTAGCGATCACCGAAAGTTTCGAACTTTTACCATTAAGAGTTGGTTGGTAAAATAAGAATTTAGCTGGGGATTTAACACAACAAATCACAAATTAATGTCAATAGAAATGATCATACAAACGGGATGCTAAAATTCGGCGAAATGGCAAACATTGATAGGAAACAGACCCTGGAATCGGCTAGGATAAATGTAGGTAAAACGAATGATCACAGTAAAATAGTGGTATACAAATAACATATTTAAAGAAATTTATTTATTTATAATTCATTATTTTTCTTTTGAGCTGCAGCGTAATATTGTGCCAGTAACTCAGTCGCAGTGCCGATGTGCTTCTTTATAGCGGGCTCCATGTACAACAACTCCAACCACTGCGCAGTACGAGGAAATCTGAAAGAAAAATGTTTTGTGACATCTGGCAGTGTAATTTGAGTGCCGTCGACCAGATGGGAATCGCCTCTTCCTTGAAAACGTGTAAAGTACTACCTCATGATTAAACGAAGCTATATTTTTTGTGCATGATCACACGATGGAAATTGGAAGGATACCCTTCATAATGACTCACACGAGGGTTTCGCATTTCGGGTTCAGGCTGTGTATGTCTGGTCCCAATATTCAATCAGGTCAGCATAAATGGATCAAACGGTGAAAGATAATCTTACTCTATTTTGCTTTTTTAATTATAAATATAGTTTATTCGCTCTGTAGGTACTTACTATCAGATGCACATAGCACAAGACCGGCAAACGAGCAAACGGTTCACCTAATGGTATGTGTTTTCCACTACCTATAAACATCTTAACAACATAGATACGTTGCCGGAGTCTTGAAATGGGACGGATTAAAAAGGCACATGCACGAAGTAGGAAAAGGGTATTGGGCCCCCGGTTATTATCCAACAATATGAGTTTGAATTTACCTAGTCTCATCCAATTTATGGATGCATTGTATGGTAGCGGCCGTGCTGCCAACTGCGAGGTCGGCCAATGTCAGATGGTCACATGCGATGTACTTGTGGGACCCCAAGTACGCCTCTACCACGCGGAAAGCGTCGTCGATGTCTGATATGTTCTTCGGTGTAGGCTCTTTTAAACCATGCAATAAAGTTGGAAGCTGAAATAAAAAGTGATTGATTGATTAGTAACTTTTGAATATAGAAAATATCGATATCGGGTTTCAAAGGTGGGGAATTCTGCCTTGCCGGGTAAAAAACTCGCGTATGAGACTGCTGGGATTAATAAAAAAGTTCTGTTGCACTACCAAGGCTCCTTAAAAAATTTACGTCATCCACAATCCAAATAAAATTTGGCCTTGTGTGTCAACAAATATTTGACCTAAAGACTCATCAAATTTTCTCGCACAGGCCTTGCTCCCTACCTTTAACTTCAAGTCATAAACAAACAACATAGCACAGCATACCTATTCAGTATGCCGGGATTCAAAAGCCGTTAACGCTCTTATGATTATACTATGGTTCAGAATTTGCCTCGATGGTAATATTATCAACAGGTCCCCACTATCGTTCGGTTCTTCTACAATAAATTGAGCTAAATGAAACTAACTAACTAACACCAGAACAAAAATCGTGGACGTTGGTCTGCTGCTAGAACTGCTACCGTATGGACTCCACAAAACTTTAAAAAAAACCTAGTGGTAGGCCGCGCAGAAGGTGGAGAGATGACTTGGACCATTTTGATCCTAACTGGTGGAAGGAAGCTTTAGATGGAGACTGGTGGAAGATGAAAAGGGAGGCCTTTGCCCTGCAGCGGGACAGTGTAGGCTAGAAAAAAAAAACTACTTACCATGACGACTTTAAGTCTGATGAAGAAGACGCCAGTATTGAAGTGCATGCACTGGTCGACAATAGCGCGCGTGCGCACGTCGCTCGGGTACAGACGCTCGCGCTTGTCGCCGCCGTACTTGCCCAGGAGATACGTCATTATAGCGTGGCTGAAGACATTAATAAATTTATATGAGAATTTGAAATTGATTTTAAAATATGTCGGCAGTATTACTTTACAGTAATAATGCCATGTAAAGGTTAATTTTTTAATATAATATAATAATTATTATTATTACCTGTCTGATACAAAAAAATCGTCGTCTTGCAACGTCGGTACAGTGCCCATGGGATTAATCTGAAAAATATATGAAATTGCATTAAATTCTTTTCCTTTTTTACCCCATTCTCTTACCCCACACTAGTATGCCAAATAAAAAAAACATGGAAAAGAAGTGCCCTGCCCCAAGCCTGCCCCAAGGATTTGCACGGCGACCTGTTGAACGCGGTCTCCATCAAGCGACTTTCAGCAACCTAAGCTTGGTCTCCTGTTCACCTTATAGTTAGAATTCCGACGGTTCGTTTGTCGAAGCGAGGTCCACACTCAGAGCTTGTCAGCGCTATCGTCCATCATTTCATGGTGCTCTACCTACCGCCTCTTCAGGTCACAAATCCGTTAGGCTAATTTGGTATCATCTTTGTTATTATGCATTTCGTAATGAACAGATTTCGTAAGGAAATAACAATAAAATCGTCTTAGATAATATTTTGCCTCCGCCTTTAAATGAAGATTATTTTAATGTTATCAGATTTACAAATAAATCCACGAATTCAAATGTACTTAAACTCACCTTTAGGTATTCAGGAGTCCTGTTTTCATATTCGAAGAACTTTGGGCTGTTGTATTCGAGATGCAAATCCAGCATGTCGGCGAGCGCGCGCACCGCGCTGGAAGGCGGGCTTGCGTCCAAATGATGTAGCAAGAGATTCGGCATTTTAGTACCTATTGAAACACAATTAATTACCATAATGGTTACGTATTATGATTTTGTAAAATATATTTTGCAAATAATGAAATATTAAGTTCAAATGAAATTAATCCATTTTTCCAATTTTATTTTTATTTAGCTTTAATTACTACTAATAAATAATATTACAAAGCTATATAGGCCCGAAATTGATTACTAATTTTTGGATTTTAAAGGATTTCGATAAAAACTCAATACATTAGCTTTACTGGTTACCTATATTGTTTATTGACAAAAAAAAATTGCATGCTCGTAAAATACTTTGCAAATAGGTATAATACTTACGTTGTCTACTAAAACAAAAACATAAAAGTCTCATAAAAAGAATTAATTTTATAAAATACGACTATTGTAAACACAATTCACAGAGCAATTAAAGGTATCAAGCAAATAAATAAAGATTATTTACGGCATATCTACGTTTCGATATTGATCACAACATTTTTATGTTATGATAACACAACAATGAAAAGCGATATTCGTCCGATTACAAAATTATTAAATAACTTCTAGATAAAGAAAAGATTATGCTATAGCGATCATCTAAATAAATTAACTGTAAAAACTATTTTGTATTTAACATATATTAATAATTTACTATCGTACTTACGCTACTGGTCCAGTGGTAAACAGCGTCAAATAAGATATAATTGTACATTATGGAATCGTGCGTTAGATTTCGGCATCGTAGTTACGTATGTTATCGACAAAGCGCGTTAATCGGAAACGAACTTTGTATTCTACACAAGACTCGATCTTTGTGTGGGGTTAGGACATGTATAATGTCTGTTGGGTGTATTTATTTATTCTTGCTTTAGTTCAAAAATATTTTGCCTTTACATTATTTTTCTGTCCTGTGCCAAGCGAATTTACTGTTTTCCTACGACTCTCACGATGTCATCCGACCACCTGAAAATGTTTCGTGCAAATGAGCAGGCCCAGATACAGCAGTTGGTTGACGTGGGCTGATATTGATCGAAATAAGAATAAGCTATCTAGATATATTATGTCTAACTACATCATTTACAAACACTGCCTACCGAAGGTCTTCTGGATAAATAGATTAGGTACTAAAACATTTTGTAAAGTAAACTTAATGTTTGTATAATTCTGTTTATATCTATGGTTTATATAAACTTAGCAAGGAGCATTATTGAATGTAAACATTGCGAGAAAACCTGTAAGGAGAATTTCTGAGACAAGTGGACGTCTCTTGTCAAACAGTATAAATATGCGTATATCTTAACATAAATTTCTACATTGTGGGCTAAACTCAAAAATATAAAAATAAAAGTGCCATAAAGCCAACAGCAATGTGTTTTATTTAAAACGCTTTATTTTTCTCCTGCCCTGAAGTATAACGAGAAGCTAGCAACTCAGTTGCGGTGCCGATGTGCTTTCTGATCGCGGGTTCCGTGTACAACAGCTCCAACCACCTTGCAGTACGGGGAAATCTGAAACACAAAACCATACAGCTATATGAACTGGAATATGAGAATGTATCAGCCCATATTATACGTCCCACTGCAGGGCACAGGCCTACTCTACAATCGAGAGAATCGATTGAGAGTGGTTAGGCCATATAGTCCACCACGCTGGCCTAATGCGGGTTGCCGGACTTACATACCGTAGTTTTTTTTTTAAATCGCTACGGTATGCAGGTTTCCTCACGATGTTTTCCTTCACCGTTAAAGTGCGTGGTGATTGACTATCAATACACACAATATAATATAACGAATATGAGAATGAACAACATAAATAAGACCAACAGTTAACCTGGCCGCGTCCAATTTAAGGATGCATTGTATGGCAGCGGCGGTGCTGCCAACCGCGAGGTCGGCGATAGTGAGGTGATCACACGCGATGTACTTGTGGGACTCCAAGTACGCTTCAACTGTGCGGAAAGCATCCTCGATGTCTGATATCTGACTCGGTGTTGGCTCTTTCTGATTCCCGAACAAAGTCGAAACCTGGGATAAAAAAAATTGAGAATTCTCATCATCGTTACCTACTGGCTTGCAAGCATTTGCAGTTTCCCCGTCCTCGGCTTTCTCGTCCATTTGCAGTAATTTGGCGAAGGTCACCGTTCCACTCAGTAGACCTACTTATTTTATATTTACGTGTATTAATATTGTATCAGCCAATATACGTCCCACTGCAGGGCACGGGCCTACTCTACAATCGAGGGAATCGATTGAGAGTGGTTAGGCCATATAGTCCACCACGCTGGCCTAGTGCGGGTTGGCAGACTTACATACCGTAGAAATTCTTTAAAATCGCTACGGTATGCAGGTTTCCTCACGAGATTTTCCTTCACCGTTAAAGTGCGTGGTGATTGACTATCAATACACACGTGACACCGAAAAGTCAGAGTAATTAATAATTAGGTTTTTTTAATTTAATGTATAGGTATGTTCAAAACGTTTGCTTATTGAATTTGCTGGAGCATAATAACCCTTGTTTGATTCTCTTTTCATTCCACATCCTCAAAGGCTGTTAACGAACCTATGATACCTGTGTTGTAAACGTTCTTCATAACTTGTTAATGCTTATGGTCAAGAAAGCCATTTGCATATTTGCTTTATGCAATTATGTACCTACCGTGACTACTTTGAGCCTGATAAAAAAGACGCCGGTATTGAAGTACATGCACTGGTCGACAATAGCGCGCGTGCGCACGTCGCTCGGGTACAGACGCTCGCGCTTGTCGCCGCCGTACTTGCCCAGGAGATACGTCATTATAACGTGGCTGAGGGCGTACGGAAATTTACATTTAAGAATATAATAATTATTATAAAGAAGATAGAATAAGTACTGCCTCGGTGGCGTAGTTGTACTACGGTACGACTACAAAGCTGAGGTCTTAGGTTTGAATCCCGGGACGGGCAAAGTGATATTGGGTTTTTCTATTCATTATCAGATCGGAGTCAGGAATTTGTACCCGATATGGCGATAGGCTCGCCCCCTATCACATCATGGGACGGAACATGCAAGGCGAAATGTGGGTGTCCTGGTGGCGCCTATGCCTACCCCTTCTGGGATAAAGGCGTGAGTTTATGTATGTATGTAGAATAAGTAACTACTATTATTTTAGTTTACCTGTCCGCTAGGTATAAGTCTCCATCTTGCAGCGTGGGTATAGTACCCATGGGGTTAATCTGGAAAACATCGTTTAGTTAAATGAAAACTGCAATTCGGAGGTTATATCATAAATTCTAGGCAACATTAAAAAATAATGAGCGAATATATTTTTGATAAATAATGATTGGCTTAGGTAAAAAAAAAAGCTTGAATATGTAAATTACCTACTACGTTACCTAACAATGACTATCAAGACCCCAGTGAAATCGCTACATGCAAGTTACAGCGCAATTGTTTTAAATTAACAATTGTACTTACATACTTGAGAAATGTTTTCTTTATTCTATAGGTTCGGCAAACGAGCAAACAGATCATCTAATGGTAAATAATCACTGCCGCCGATGAACATCCTCAACGCTTTGATCATAGATTTGCTGGCAATCGAAAATCGAAACCAAATCGGGACGGAAATAAAAAAGAACTCAAAGGAATGAAAGGATAAAGTGACTGGATAGTGGATTGTAAGAATCTAATGTGAGAAAGTATATGTGCGAGCGGGAAGTATGAAGACGTCAGACGTTAAGACTTAAATATGTGAGTATTTAACAACTTTAAAGAGTGGAACAATCTTTTGTAGGCGGAGGAGACACGCTGTCACACATGAGTCAGCATGAATGGGCAGGCTCGACCGGGGCGGTACCACTGTGTCACAGGAAATTGACGTGAAACGACAGTTTTGCTGTCGTGTTTCGTTTGGAGAATGAGATTGAAGCCCAAAACTCTTTTTCTCTTCCCATCCTTTTTCCTTCTCGCTCCCGAATTGATGGGCTGGTAACAACTCCATGATCCAAGTATTATGGATATTCATAGGCGGCAGTGATCACTTACCATCCGCCATCAGGTGTCCTGTTTGCTCCTTTGCCGGACCTATGCAATAAAAAAAACTACAATAAATCTTTATTCCAAACAAATATAGTATTATGTAACCGTATCAATAAAACTCACCTTCAAATACTCGAGGGACTTGTGTTCTTTACTGAAGTAGTCAGGCTCCTTGAATTGAAACTGTACGTCGATCATGTCTGCGAGCGCGCGCACCGCACTCGCTGGGGGGCTCGCGTCCATATTGTACAGCACCAGACCAGGCATTTTACTACTGGAAAACCCAACCACTATTGGGAAAAGTACTACTCGGCACACACATACACACACTTTCCACTGTATGTAATGGAATTTTTGAATTCGATTTTCGAGCACTTCAAAACGGCGGATTAATTTGAAATTTTGCACACTTATGAAGGACCAACAATAAAATAATTATAAAGCGTAACCCATTATCCTTATCAGTATTCAAGACCATCAGGGTTAGCACATTTTGAAAATTTTTAAGTGGCTAATTTGCTTGTCTGCTGCCTTTCTTGCATATTATAGTTGCTTTTACTAAAAAAATACGTGGGGTGCTTACAAGTTTTTTAGTTGGGTTTTTTACTAAAACGTTTCTCTTTTTATTTTTTAAACGACTATTTATTTCTTTATAGCTAGGGTTATCTCGGTCGGCAGCAAACCGTTCAATTTTCACCTACTCTCGCCCGATATTGGTATCCCTAATTGTAAGAGTCTAGCCGGTCCGATAGGGTAGCATGGCGATAGTTTCTTCGTCGGCAATTTATTTCGATTGTAGACATCAATTTACATGTTTCATAATTACCTACCAATTAAATTATATAGGTGGCAGTATGTGGTAGCATAACATGTCGGAAATATCTGTGGACCTAGCTGGAATGACCACTATGTTCGTTACACTAAAAACATTTTGAGATGGATGCGAAATATATTTTTTTGTATTCATCTTTTTCATATTTTAATTCAGTTTTTTTAACCTCTATCTTTTGAATTTGCTGACCCTATGTTCCAATGACGTCAATAAGCCAGGTGGACAGATATTTCCGCCAGGTAATACGTATATCTAAATTTCATACCTAATAGTTAATAAATCAATTTTTCTTTTTAATAAACAAATTTACTTACAATGCGTCTGAAGTTATGGTGCGTGAAATGATGTATGATTCAAGGAATCGTCAAATCGTGCAATTTAGTTACGAAAATGCTAAGATAATATCAGCTTGCATATTTGGTTTAATTGTATACGTACATACCATAATACCGTATTAAAATGCGCAAGAGCACCCCCGGGAAGATAATAGAAGTAATCAAGACATGTTGATGGGTCAAAAAAAACTATATAACAGTAGCAAAATTACTGGTTGGTTGTGACGGCAGAGCGAATTAAATAAGAATTGAACGGAAACGTAACTACGTTATGGCAAAAGGAAGCGACGATGTATAAAACAAATTCTACCCGCTGACTTAATCACACCGCACTTTTCACAAAAACGGTAGCATTGTTTAATGTTTAACACGGTTTATACTTTATATTAATTAAAAATAAAAAATGGATTTCTCGAAAAGTTAGTAAGATTAAAAGTATCCCAGGGTTTTTAAACAATTATAGTTGCAGGCTACCATGGATGGATTTAAGAAAAGGAGAAAAAGAGAGGGCGGCGAAACTGTAAAAGGTCTTAAGTGCTTAATAACTAAAAGCACAGATTATTGAGATCATAACTTAGAGTATCTATTATGAAATTACATATTTCTATCGTCGTTGGTCGCTACTGGCTTCTCAAAGTTTACATCAAAAACTTTATCGGTAAATCTACTTCTGGTTATATCAATACTTCTTGCGATCATTTCATAAGATGATTTCTCAAACAATGTGATTTAAAAATCTATTTTAATCGTCATTATTATCTTAATTGTGTCTAATATTAATATGGGATTTTCAATATATAATTTAATGCTTCTATGTATTATTGTGATCACTGATCACTAGGTAGAGGTATTATTATCTTAATTGTGTCGTTAACATTAATATGCGACTTACAATACAAAATTGCAATGCTTCTATGTATAATTGTGATCATTAGAGGTTTTATATCCTCTAAATAATCATTCTTTGACCTCGAATGTAATATTTGGGTTCACAAAAATGCAAAAGGAAGGTTAAAAAGTAATTGTAATAACTGATTGTACAATATGCATATATACCCTTTAAAAAGATTCCGACATATTTAGAACCTCCTCCTCTTTTTGAAGTCGGTTAGAAGCAGAGCGCAGTTTAAAAAGAAAGATTGAAAATATGAAAAAGAACCATAATTTGTAGCTTTAAAGGAAATAATACAATTAATTTAACTATTTACACCGCTTTATTTTTCTCTTGGGTCAAAAGATAATAATGGTTTAGTTGCTCGGCGGCGGTGCCGATGTACTTCTTGATTGCAGGCTCCGAGTACAACAGCTCCAACCACTTCGCAGTACGAGGAAACCTGAAAACCAAAATATTTTTATGAAATCTTGGAATGCTAATTGGATTTCGTCGGTATTGCAATTTATATTTTATTAAATATGTGTAATCTGTTAAGTACTAACAGCTTCCCTGCCTAGTCTTCAATCATTTCGACATTGAAAGGGGGCACAATATTTTTTCAGATATGTAACTAATCAACTTCAAGCATGTCATGATTTGTATGCATGTTATACCCATGCCGAGTCTTTAGGACTGGAGGTACAAATAAGGCAACTTTAAAAATATCAATAACCAAAATTGATTAAACAAGATAGTAGACCTAACACTCTGAAATGTTCTCACTAACAAGTCTGCAAGGTTTATGTTGCACTGTACCGTATCAGCCTATATACGTCCGACTGCAGGGCACGAGCCTCCTGTACAGTCGAGAGAACGATTGAGAGGGGTTAGGCCATATAGTCCGCCACGCTGGCCTAGTACGGGTTGGCGAACTTTACATACCGTAGAAATTCTTTAAAATCGCTACGGTAAGCAGGTTTCCTCACAATCCCTTCACCGTTATAGTGCTTGGTGATCGACTATCAATACACACATAACTTCTAAAATCAGAGGTGTGCCCTGGGATTTGAACCCGTGACCAGGCCACCACGCCTTTAGGTTTATTTTATTCATGATCATTTACATCAGCGTCAACTTACTTGGTCGCGTCCAATTTATGAACGCATTGTATGGTAGCGGCGGTGCTGCCAACCGCGAGGTCGGCGATAGTGAGGTGATCACACGCGATGTACTTGTGGGACTCCAAGTACGCTTCAACTGTGCGGAAAGCGTCGTCGATGTCTGATATGTGCCTCGGCGTAGGCCCTTTTAATCCTTCTAATAATGTCGGCAGCTGGAATGAGAAATCATTCTTTATTTAATTTCTTATTTAAAAAAATACGATACCAGTTCGGCTGGAAAAAGTAGGTAAATAACGTAAATAACGTGAACACTTTCATCAAATATTCTTATAAAGTATTATTTCATTTAATTTTAGCTTAAAAGTCGAGCGCAGTAGACGTCTCTTTCAGATATAACACAAGTAAAATAGTAATCAGAATTTATGTGCTATCATCATCATCATGTCTTTATCCACTAGAAGTGGACTCCTGCAAATAGGTTTTTCCTAAGAATCTCTAGAGCGAACTATCGAAAGTGGCTTTTATCCAACGACTTGTTACTACCTTTATTAGTCCATATTCAAAATCCGTTAGAGCCTTTATAATTCATCGTAAAGTAGAGGTTTTGCTTGATGATAATCAATAATCATTAATTACCATGTCGCTATAAAAATCTACACACCACAACCACTTTAAGCCTGACGAAGAAGACGCCAGTGTCGAAGTACATGCACTGGTCGATGATCGCACGCGTGCGGAAGTCGCTCGGGTACAGAAGCTCGCGCTTGTCGCCGCCGTACTTCGACACCAGATAGCACATTATGGCGTGGCTGACGGCATAGAGAAACATACATTAGGATATAATTTTATTAAGTAGACCCTCGAAAAACGAGTTTAACTTTTAATGGACCATGATTTTTTTATAGAAAATTCATAGGCTTAAAGAAGCAAGTTTTTTAATTGTTTGAACTTCAGACCTACCTTTCTGATACAACAAAATCGTCGTCTTTTAGCACTGGTATAGTGCCCATGGGATTCACCTGGAAAATATAGATACATATTTTTTTAGTTATATGTATTATTATTTTCTTTTATTTCTTTCTAGAGTCAACACGACATGATTTCAATATCGCAGTAAGATTTAATGTGTTATTGAATTTACGACACCCTAGGCATACACTAAAAAATTAATAAGCATAAGGTGTTAAACTACAAATATATCTTCGTTTAACAAACTGAACTCAACGGAAAATAACCATAAACGGTCCACAAACAATTTACCGTAACCATAATTGAAACTAGAAATGCAAATTTAATGGTAAAGATGGCCTTGGAACTTAACGAAGCGAAGTATAAAAAACTCACCTTTAAATACTCGGGGGTCTTGTGTTCTTTATTGAAGAAGTCAGGCTCCTTGAATTCAAACTGTACGTCGATCATGTCGGCGAGCGCGCGCACCGCACTCGCGGGCGGGCTCGGGTCCAACTTGTATAGCAGGAGTGGCATATTGATACTGAAAAACAACTACTATTAAAGCCTTTCTTACATTAAAAATTGAACGTTACATTTCTGCACTTCGGGTCTAGCGGAAAAGGTGATGCGGCGAGCTTTCCTATAATACGGTTACAGGTGTCAGATATTACGCCTGACGTGGGCCCTTACAAACCAAAGTCGGTAGAACGGGAAGAATCTCGCGTTGACAACGCACATGGATGCTGTAGGTTAAGGAACACCTGAATTTAAACCTCAGCCCTCGCAGACACCCGGCATCTACTAAAAATTGTATTTCTAGACGGAGGTTGAATGAAGTGCCTTCATGCCATAGCGATTTGTAAGAATTTCTATGGTATGCATGTAAAGTCTACCATCCCGCACTAGGCCAGCCGCGAGCGTAGGGACTATGGCATAGCTTCTACTTTTGATTGTTAAGGAGGCCCGTGCCCTGCTATGGAACGTATATGGACTGATACCAACGAGGGTTGGGAATGTCTCTCAATTGTTAGTTTGTTGGAAGACTCGCTCAAGGTGTTGCGGTCTGCGATAGATGCGACATCACGTTACGCTTCGTCCATCACGCATTTAGTCTCCCTTTAAATGAATTTACCTAAACATTGTTACACAGAGACGTTATCACGCAGTTCAGGTCTTACGACAACTTTACCCGATAGAGATCACACGCCTCTGCGAAACCAATTTACAAAATACAATATTTTCTGGACAAAGATTTCAACCAACAGCTTTTTTGCGGGTCATTGCTTTAACTTATTGAGACATCTTCTTGCTTTTTAAAATTATACAATATTTACAGAATATACACTAATATTTAAAAAATCATAATGTTAATAATATTGTTTCTCTTCTCAATCCAACTCCCGATTGTAGAGGAGGACCGTGCTTTGCAGTAGGACGTATATGGGCTGTTACATATACTTAATGTTATTTCCTGCATACATTTGTAATAGCGTCGTTTCTATCTGCTACCACAAACGGTAAATGGCATTGATTGTCCACTATATTCATAGAATATTAAAATGGTCAAAAAACGGGGTCTCAAAATTATGTAATGCTTGTTTCGTTGTTCTGCTAGTGATTATGTTTACTTTATTAATTGTTGATAGTCCTAATCAGAAAAAAATGTAAACTAATACAGATGCTACTGCTTATTTAGTATATATTAATTAGTACCACTCATTTCATATGGTAATTATATACGATAAAGACTTATATTGTTTAATAATATACCAATTACCTACTAATGGATTCTATTACGTTACGAAGGTCCCCCGATAATAGTTTTTCTTACATATATAGTAGGTATCTTCCATGTACAGACATCGATTAGTAATTTTTTTTGTGTATTGATAAATAATTACCTAGTTTTATAACTAAATAATAACTATTTATTTTTTATAATAATTTAATAATAATAATATATTTTAGGTGGGTTAATAATAAATCCTAATTAAAAAATTGTAATTAGTAGTTAACAAATAAATCCGACGTTTTGAAGTTAACTAAAATCGAGTTCAAAGATTCCTTTACATACATAAATACAGGTTGAGCTAATAACAGTGTGATAAAAATATTTTGAAGGTTATAAATAAAAAAATATCAATAAACCGACTCTATATTACGTAATGTTAATTAACAAGAAGTTTAAATTATTTAGTTGTATAAAAACAACTTATAATATAAGAGGTACTTACATATTATAAGGGCACGACGCGACGCGTGGTTAACACCTCAAACTTTAAAGTGTGCTTATTATTATTCCGTCTATGCTTTTAAAGGATTATTACCGTGAGAGTACCGGAACAGATGACGAGCATTATTGTGGCTATTCACACTGATTTTTGCATAATAATTACTAATATATTAATTCTTCCTCGACGGCCATGCTGGCGTAGTTGTACTACGGCACGATTACAAAGCTGAGGTCTCGGTTTCGAATCCCGGGACGAGCAGTGATATTGGATATTTTTATTCATTGTCAGCCCGACGTAACGAATTTGTGCCCGAAATGGCGATAGGCTATCACATCGTGGGACGGAACATACAAGACGAAATGGGGATGTCCTGGTTGCACCTCTGCCTATCCCTTCTGGAAAAAAGGCGTGAGTTTGTATGATATATTTAGTGATTACTTATATTTTTGGAATATTTGCAATATAATGTGATAGGACCAGGTATATCAATGATCTTATGTCGTAAATATTTTGAGGGATCGAACAAAGCCTAACCGCTAGAACCAAATAATTGGTACCTACATCATATATGTGATTTTGTTTACAAAACCAAGTTAATAATAATTGCCTATTATTTAAATCGATTTGAATACAACAACTGCAGTTGATTTTTTATATGAAAGATGAATTAATATTTTTATAAAATCATGCATATTTTAATCATTTTCTTGCACTGTCAAGCAGTTTTCAAGGAATTTCGAAGCTATACATAAAATACGGTCCGTACTAATGAATTTACAAACAAGCATAGCACCCATTCAAATATAAACAATTCCTAATCCAAAGCAACGTCAATAATTTGATCACACTGAGTGATGTAGTGAATTATCATGCTGATAAAAATAAAGTACGTCATATCTACAATGAACCTTCGTTTTTTAAACACGGCATATTTGTATGATCTCGAATATTACTCGTACCAAATCACTTCCCGCGTGACTTGAATAAAAATCTGTTAATAATCTAAGATACAAATAAATATGTAGATTGCGCGATGTAACAATAAATTCATAAATAAACCCAACAGTAACACACATAGTCCTGAACCCACACTAAGATCGAGGTATGTTTCATGGATATCAGGAACTACGAAAGACTTTTCGGTTTCACCAACACCCAGACCCGAAACAAATACGCGTGGATCACACAAACATTTGTTTCGGTGCGGGATCAAACCCGCGTTCTCCCGTTCCACTGGCGGCGTCTAACCAACTGCACCAAGGAGGCTGTCAAAAAGTTTCCTTTCAAGTTTATTAATAGTAAGCATGAACTTATACGCTAAGACGTCTTTTTTAGTAGACTTACGCCCAAATACTGGAACGCAACTTAAATATAACTTGCGCTTAACTACGTTAATCCCGATTAAATGTACTGGCTAAGTGAGCCGTGCGCTGTTAAGAGCAACTTATTATTTGAATGTCGTTCCAGTATTCGGGCGTTAGAAGTTAAAACTTAAAGAGTATATTTTTGTAAAAATATATAATTGATTAATATAGTTAATGAATCAACACTTTTTATAAAAAATAAAAGAAACATATTTGCACCACTGCAGAGCACAGGCCTCTCTTGTGAATGGCTGAGCTTAACAATAATGCATCAAGCTGGCTATTGCGTGTAGGTAGACTTCAAACACCATATGAATTCTCGAAGTCGTATGTATGCAGGTTTTAATAAATATTTTCATTTACCTTTAAAACTAAATATAACATTATTATCAAAGATACCTACTGAACTGTAATTCCAAAAAATTAAGTTAAGTAACTGTATTTTGGTAGCACGTAATAACTTTTTAATTATAATATTTTTCACACTATTAAATAAGAAAAGTAATGTACGTACGAGATGTGGTCCCACACTGCGCCGACTTAGATATGGTTCAAGCGATTCGGGCGGCTAGCTCTTGTTGTTTCCTCTCGGCCGAGTTCGGATCAAATCGGCCAAGATCGATAAGTTTGAGAATCCCATGGTTCCTTAGGCTAAACACGATCAACATTGTATTTACATTTACCTAAAAACATTTTATTACATAAACTTACATCTGAATACACAGATGACGTAATATGTTACTGGCGATAGTCATCCTAGGATGGAACACGCAAGGTGAACCGTGGGTATCCTGTTAGCACATATGCCTACCTCTTCTGGGGAAAAAGCGTGAGTTTATGTATGTACATATACACTATACAGGTTGTTTTCAAGTAGGCGTGGATGGCCAAATCCGAAAGGATGAGGAATAATTTTTTTTGCAATATTTTTAAATATCGTCATGTTTAGGTGGTTATTGGTTAATACTTAGTGATTGCGAAAAATTTAATTTAAACCCTTATGTACCATTGCATCTTCAAAAATAAAAAGGTGTACATCATTATTTTAGGAAAACTATGTATTTATCACCCAAATACGACAAGTGAAAATTAACAAAAAAAAATCGATTTTATGTACGAATTTTTTAGTTGCATTGTGTCGGAAGTCACAAATACTACCACCTGGCTTCGTTTTCGGTCGCAGTCTTGATATACCCAGTATTTATTTATATTTTATCATATAAGTGAGCAAATTAAAAACCTTTACTTTGATTGAACTATTATTATCAGGATTATATACATATTCCTGAAACCGGACTGATAATAATTATTTATTTATTTATTTTATTTATTAATCCTTTATTGCACAAAAAGAGACATTTACAGTAAATAAATGGCATGATAATAGTACAAGAGGCGGCCTTATCACACTAGGCAATTTCTTACAGGCAACCTTTGGATGGATATGTAAAAAGGAAAATGAGAGGGCAGTCTAAGGTGTTTATTAAAATATACGTATATATATAATTAAAAAAATAATAATAATATACATATATAAATAAATATGATAAACAAATACATACAAAAATATATTTAAAAACAATAATAATAATACACAGACTTACAATACATACAATATACATAAACATATATACCTATCCTAATATTTATCAAACATGCGAATGGACATAAGATATTCCTCAGCTACATACAATTTAGAGATAGGAAATGGTCTTTAATCATTTTTTTAAATGACGACAGTGTTCGTGCCCGTCTTACCTCAACTGGGAGTGAGTTCCACAGTCGGACAGCTTGGACAGTAAACGATTTGTCCATGAAAATCGTGGAGTGCACGGGCATTCTCAGTTTCAGGCTCTCCGACGACCTCAAGGATCTCGAATGTGAGTCATGGAGAAAGATGAATCGATCTTTAAGATAAGAAGGCGTGAGAGGATTAAACAAAACATTGTACAGAAGTGAAAGAATATGAGTATTCCGACGAAAGCGGATAGGTAACCACTTGAGCTTAGTACGAAATTCAGAAACATGGTCATATTTGCGAAGACCAAATATGAATCTGATACAGAAATTTTGGAGACGCTCAAGCTTATTAAGTTGGTCCTCGGTGAGATCTAGATAGCTGACATCGGCATAATCAAGGATGGGGAGAAGAAGGGTTTGGGCAAGTGAAATCTTCGTGGCAATGGGGAGAAGATTGCTTAACCTTCGCAAGGACCTTGCCGAAGCAAACAGCTTTCTGCTAAGTTCACGAAGCTGTGGGCCCCAAGTGAAGGATCTATCAAGGAGTAAGCCCAGATTCTTAACCGTCTCGCTGTATGGGATAAAAGTCCCATTACAGGAGACGGATGGTAGTAGGTTCCAGTTTATTTTAGAAACCATCCTGGAGCTACCAATAACAGTGAGCTGGGTTTTGGATGGATTGACCGTTAATCCGTGGGTCTTGCTCCACTCACAGATGAGTTGCATGTCAGAATTAATTTGTGCAATAGCGTCAACCAACTTGTCCAAGGGCGCCCGCGTGTAAATTTGGAGATCATCAGCGTAGAGGTGGTAGGAGGAGCAGAGATGATTAGTAATGGAATTAATTAATAAAAAAATCCAATATCCACTACCTGACCCGAGATTCGAACCTGAGACTTCGGCTTTGTAATCGTACCGTAGTACAAATGAGCCACCGAGACAATACGAATAACTAACAAAAATCTTAGCGAAAAAGCGAAACTCAAAATTCATACATTTACACAGTAACGCTAGAAACTCTTTTCCGGCAACCTAGAAAAAGAAAAAAAATCAACTAATATTTATTATACACTATGAAGACGCGATAACATTAATAGAAACTATGCAAAGGGGTTTCGAGTCAGATTTTTGTACATGAGAACAATGTTAATTTCCATATTAAAGTCACGGAATATTTTTTACCGAATACATTTCTATAGACATTGTATGAACATATTGATTTTTAAATGTTGATGCTTATTTATATAATGAAAAAAAATAAAGTAATGTGATTGGCGTGTCCGTATAATTGTTTAATTAAGTTCCGACCACGCTGTATAGCATTCAAAAATAAACAATTTTTGTTTATTTCTGTCTGCTGATGGAACGAATGTTTATGTTCCGTTAAAGGACATGCAAAATAATCAGTCAAGAGCGAATCCATTAATTTGCGTTTTATTTTTGCACTGTGTATTAGGAAATCTTTGTTAATCTTTACAAAAATATATATGGTTAGCTTGTTTTTTATATAAGTTAGTAGAAATAAAGTTGAAATTATTTTACGCTTCTGTATTTTGCAGTTTTACTCCACATCCACGTAAAATGCTTAAACACAAATAATCCACTTGTATGTCTTGTATTTATAAAAATAGATTATTATGATCATGACATCGTGGGGTTTTTCATAAGAATTTTTTAATTAAAAATAAATTATGTATCTCAGTTATCTTTATTTCTTTCCCATAATTTATTTAGCAATTTGTCGAAGTAGGCAACTCCGGGAGCGTTCATCTTCTGGAAGAACGGCTCTTGTTCGAGCCTTTTGATCCAATCCGAGCACAGGGGATATCTGAAACCACAATCACCAATTACAATTTTCTCGTATATAGATACATTTATTTTAAGATAACAATATATGATCTAGACACGAGAGCTTGGCAGCAAAGTGCAGTAAAAGAAGCGAAACCAGACTTGTATTCACTTAAAAGTTAAACAGATTTAAAATGAATATTATAATAAATAAATACACCTAACAGTAACATACGTAGTCCAGACCCCACACTAAGATCAAGTCTTGTGTCGTTTCGGTCTCACAAAGACCCGAGACAAATACCTGTGGATAACACAAATATTTGTCTCGATGCGCGGATCGAATCCCGCGCTCGCATTTCACAGCCGGGGTCTAACCAACTGCGCCACGGAGGCTGTCAAGACTTATTAGTAAAAAAATATTGTTGTAGTGCTTTTATCTTTTTTGAAAGTTGACAGCTTGATATATGATACGTAACTAAATTTAATTCATACATGGAGTCAGTGGTCTATATATTATATCTAGTCCTGTGTCGCGGTCTATGGGCATCGCCACCTACGACAGCCTTTTTATACCCACAAAACCCAAATCTCAAACAAGTGGATGAGGCATTTGTCTCAGTTTATAACCAACTTCTTAACACAGCGACAAAATTAACCCTTCCGGTGTCCAAGAAGCTCATTTCGGGCTCCCTGTCAAGATTTATGTGACATTCTCCATTGTTCTCCAATTGTTCTCCATTGTGTAGCATCTGTCAGAAGTCTATTAAGAACCTGCGATTACTACTGAGCGCCTTTAGCAGCCCTTAATGAACTACCATGGAGGCTGAATGAAAGGTCCTTACTGTTGCGGGTCTGTCTTGTGTATAGTCTGCATGGCGGTGGCGGTGGCGCCGGCGGCGATGTCCGCCAGCGTGAGGTGGTCGGCGGCGAGGTACCTTCGACTTGTAAGATAATCCTCCACTACGCCGTATGACCTTTCGATCTCCGCCTGGTGTTCTAACGTGGGCCCTGTCAGCCCGCCAGTGAATGTGCCGAACTGGGAATGATACGCAATTATAAAAGGTAGATTTGTAAAATAGCGCCAGGTATTTTGGCGCTTCTCTTGATTGTAAGCTTTAAAACGACTTCTCTTATTGACACAGTACCACACTAAGACACTTCGATTTTTCTAACAGTTATGTACCAACCATTTCAGCACAAGGCAAGCAATACAAAATAGATGGGAATTTATTACTACCATCACAGGTTAGTGAAGGAACGGTAATGGTATGGTGGCTATGGTGTTAAATTTTTTCATTTTTCTTCTCGTTTTTATTTAATTTTCCTTGATTCATCCACCATTCCAGCATTGTAAATGTTCAGGCAAGCTATGTATTGAAACTAACCAGAGATTAATACGTACCGCGACGAGTCTAATCCCCATGAAGAACATGCCTGCGTTGAAGAACATGCACTGGTCGATGAGGCCGCGGGCGCGCGCCTCGCCCGGGTACAGCCGCTCGCGGTGCGCGCCCCCATACCGCTCCAACATGTATTTCAGGATCGCATGGCTGGGAAGAACACATTAGATATAAATAAATAAATAAATACACCCAACGAGACTAAGATCGAGTAGTGTGTCGCGAGTATCAGAAGCTATGAGTGAGTTTTCGGTCCCACAAACACCCAGACCCCGAAACAAATGCGGTTCTCACAAACATTTGTTTCGGGTGCGGGGATCGAACCCGCAGCCTCTCGTTTCACAGCCGGCGTCTAACCAACTGCGCCACGGAGGCTGTTTATCACAGTAGACTGGATATCCCAATTATCTTCATCCACAAAAATGTTGCTGAAAATAAACCGCCACAAAGATTTTCGGGACCACCTCATTGATCCATGGATCTAACAAGTCAAGATAATGCATATTATAATAAAGTATGTGGTTTCACTTGTCAGCCTCCGTAGCGCAGTTGGTTTGACGCCGGCTGTGAAACGAGAGGCTGCGGGTTCGATCCCCGCACAAAGCAAATGTTTGTGATGCCCACAAATATTTGTCTCGGTTCTGGGTGTTTGTGAGACCGGAAATTCTCTCCAAGTTACTGATACCCACGACACAAGACGTAATTTATCTTAATATGGATTCAGGACTATATAAGTGACTGTTTTGTGTATTGTTTATTATTGATAATTTGCAATATTACACGGGAAAATCTTAGACAGTCTCTTAATCTCGGCAGTCGGCATTATCGATCTCAAAAAATCTTCAGAATTTCTGCTACATACAATTCAGTGCAATTGAGGATAATATGTTTAAGTGAAATTTACTTAACCAATCTCATTTTAGTACCTTTCTGATAACGTGTAGTCTCCATCTTGTAGTACGGGTACTGTGCGCATTGGGTTCAACTGAAATGAATATGAAAATATGTTACAATTCGTTTTATGGTCTATTGGTAGTATCAACGTTGACGATCAACGAGTGACTGCTATGTTCGTACTGAAAATACAAAAAAATGTATTTAAAATAAATAAACCATACAAATGGCAGTGGGCTGGCCACATCTGTCGAAGAACCGACTACCGCTGGAGTAAACGTGTTCTTGGGTGGAGACCGCGCCTCGGCAAGCGTAGTGCAGGACGCCCTCCAGCTAGGTGGAGTGACGATATGCGAAAGGTCGCTGGCAGATGTTGGATGCGACAAGCCGATGACAGGGTGAAATGGCGCAATTTTGAGGAGGCCTATGTCAAGCAGTGGACTAATATAGGCTGATGATGATGATGATGAAACCATACAAGTACAATTGCAAAGTACGAACTAAATTACTTTAAAAACTATCATACTTAAGAAAAAGCTGCGTTGCGCCGACTATGAAACGAGGGGCCGCGGGTTTTATTCCCGCACCAAGACAAATAATTGTGTAATCAACAAATATTTGTTTGTGAAACCTAAAAGTCTAGTACTTCAAAAGTTACGAGGGTATCACGATACCTACGACTGAAGACTTGTGGTCTTAGGACTATGAATATGACTGATGAGTATACGTATGTATTTATTTACCTTTTTAAACTCAGGTGTTAAGTGCTCCATTTTTATCAGGTTGACATCTTTAATCTCCATATCTAGGCCGAGTATGTCGGCCAGCATCATGACGGAGCGCGCCGGCGGACTCGCTATAGCTCGGTAGAGGATAAGGCGCGACATTTTCCTAAAGAATATATTAGAACAGGAAATAACTGTTGCCCATCGACACTATTTAGACCATGCAGTGAAGTCACTTCGTCGAGATGAAATAGAAAAACTCACGCCTGAAGTAAGAAGAGATGAAGAAGAAGAAGAGAAGTAAGAAGTAAGAAGGGTCAGGCATGTAAACAATGACCATCCATAGTTTTGTTAAACTTAAGTTATGATACCAGTTTAATGCAATGATGAACAAATGTATTCTGTGGAAACAATAATTGCCAACAGTCCGTTCCGTCTTCTGTATGACTCTTTCGTGTGTAAATAATACAGTTCCAACTAATTACTTTTCATAAGGTAACACTCAAAAGTAAATTGATTTTTGATTCGAACCCAAAACATTACCCTGAGTCTATCTACCCAACCACAACACTAAGAAGGAAAAAGGAGCTTTGATAACATAAAAAATCCAATCAAAGTAAGAAAAATACTAACATTAAATTTTCCCAAAAACACTGGCAACATTCAACGTTAGGTTCATAATCACTACCTTAATAAAATGAGATCTTATGTTGTAACAATTAACAAACCAAAATGACTTACCAAAACAACTTTTCATTGGCACACAATTGGAAACTTCACCTTTATTATTAAACACTTGTAGTAGTACATTAACCTTCAATAGGTACTGATCATTATTTACAACACGACTTTTGACTGTACAATCGTCTAATTTACATAGAGCCCTGATTAGATACACACGTCACGGTATCAGTGGTCTTCGTAAATTTGTCATTTATTGTTTATATCGGAGATATAACCTAAATGATAGCAGAACGACAATCTCGTTCAATACTCCCGTTATAACGTTGGAAATAATCTTTGGAGTTTGGACTTTGCTACTCGTTTTTATGTTGCCATGCTATGATAATAGGCTGTGAATTTAAAACAGCTGTTGAGAATTTACTAATTTTATTTAGTGTTATTAGCCTAAACATGTGCTTTTTTTGTTTTAATTTAAAAATAACTAAAGTTATCATACCTGGCAATGAGCCGTGGCCGGAATAAAGAAGTTATTTTCAATTGCACGCACAACCACTTTGATGTCTATAACGATTACTTATAAACAGCGATGCTAAAAATAATTCTATGAGTTGTGATTGTGGGAAAATGCTTGATTTGTAATGATAAAAAATAGGTCAATAACATGAAGACAAGGTCTAGGGTAAACATCATGCGGAGTGGTACCTAAATACAGTGGGCAAGAATTTTCTTTGTGATAACTCATAACTGATAAAATATCTATAAATCTGTTTGCTCAGGGGTTCGTCTTTTTGACAGTGATTAGTTTTAATCAATTTATGTTTTTTGCTTGCTTGTAGCCCTTTTAGTGTGAGCGTGAACATTTTCTTCTCAATCTGGGCTTTTCTTGGCAAGGCGAAAGCTGTTCAGCTACCGTTTCGGTACCCCGGCGGAGACCGAAAAGGTATGCCGGTGTCATTGGCCTTCCAGCCCGGTACGCTGCAGATGTTGTGGCCGAGCCGGGTCTCTAACAAAACCTACGCCAACATATCGGTTAAAACCGGTGATCGTCACACGCATTATGGTAGGCACCGGACATCCCACGGTGAATATGTAAGCAGCCGCGTCTAGTCCGTTATCAACAGGCCACCACGCACTGGGCAAGGGATACCGTGGCGGAATTCTTACACCCCGAATCACAAAGCGCTTCTCAACATGGTCTGCAAAGCATTTATCCTGTGTACCTGATGTATAATGATAATATAAAATTATGAATCATATTTTTAAATTGAACTAGCTAGAATCACAAAAGTCCAAACAGAAACAAAAAGTCTAACCCATCGTCCTTAGACTAAAGAGGCAAAACCGTTGTTAAAGATACGGAAATAATAAGATTAAACCGCAGAAATATTTAGTAAACAAGTATAATAAGCAAGATGTTTTCCCGTAGCTTCATTATATTGATATTAATTTTGAAAACAGTGTGCTAAGTAACTATTGTTGTACGAGATTCGTGTGAACATACATAATTTATTTAAATTTTACAAAAACCTCACTGTAATTTATTTTCGTACTATTTATACGCATTTTTTTATTGCCATGAATGGCGAGACGAGCATGCCATTCGCCTGATGGTAAGCGATACGACCTCATGGACAGTAGCAAAACCAAACAACACCATGAATAACACGCAAGGCTTGGCATTCCACTGCGCTCGTCATCCTGAGACATAAGATGTTAAGACTCATTATGTCCAGTAGTTACTCCGGCTACAAAGTCCTTCAAACCGGAACACAACAATGTATTTACACTGCTGTTTGGCGGGAGAACTAGACATTGCGGTGGTACCTACCCAGGCGGCCTCTTACATACATGCATATGAGAGACCCACCACCAGCAAATGTATATTTCTCTACAAGTATGTGGCAAGTTTCCACCAATACTTCACTGTATCGGCATCCTGCATTATAAAATCCTTGTTTACAGCGAATATTAATAAGCAATCATAGTCGCTATCTAAGGATTGATTCTGAAAATAAACCAATCAAAACAAGTAAATTGTAGGCGTGTCGATAAAACTTCACCCGATTGGTCTATTTTCAGCATCGACCTGTAATATAGTGTAATAGAGTATATCTATCCGGTAAAATATATTTTAATAATAATTAATTCTGCAAATTTAAATAGGACATTGGAAGGTTACTTGTCTCATACATTCTCGAAGTCATGGATATAAAGTGTCAGATTAATGATAAAAATATTAAATAAATAGACAGTAAATTATTACTATAACATTAAAATAAATAAATCAGCTACAATCTTTTTCTATTTTCAAAATATCATTAACTCACATGTTAATTAATACATCTACAGTCTACCCAAGTTATGATTTTGTTATAATTTTATTGCATTTGCATTGCTAATGACTAATGCTGTGGCTAATCACATTTGCATATGTACCAAACTAGGTGAAACGAATATATTACATTATTAAACATTTTAACAAAGAACTGTCTTAGCCCTAGCTCTTTGTAGGGGTAGAAACTTTTACGCATTATTCATAGACAGTTTTAAAACATATTTTAGCTATCGAATGTTTTGCGTTCTTCGCTCAAATTCATTTAAAAGTCGTTCGAGAGGAACAAAACATTCGATAACTAAAATATATTTAATATCTGCCTATGAATACGGCCGTTGTAGTGACTTGTTATAGCTACAACACGAAAATGTCGGCTCTACTCTACTGGAAGTATGCTACTGACTTATACAAAATCTACTTTAAGTAACCCAGTTGACACCCAATTCATAGTACATATTGTACCTGAAAACAAAGAATCCATCATACATGTACTACAATAACAAATTAAACCAAAGTACTATCATTAATTACTTATATTCATATAATCATGCTTAAAACTAATAATATTGTAACAAATTGTAACTCTTATACAAAATAACTATTGTTACATAATGTACATATATTTTAATAAAAAATAGTAATTAAGCATGTTTAACCAAATTATTCCATCTAACAAATATAAAATACTTAATGGATCAAACATCCAAGATACCAGACACACATAAGGAAGTCATATTTACGCTATAACAGAACAAATATAATCTTCACGCTTGTAAGCCATAGATGTAGGCAGTCTATGAATCGCCACTTTGCTCATTCCTGACATATTGTCACTATACATACAATGTACCCAACTAGAATATCCCATTCGGTATTGACTGGGCAGCTTCTGTAGCGCAGTAGTTTACTCTTTAAGTTGTAGGGCATAAAGTAAGACGTCGCGGGGTCGATCCCGGCACTGAGAAAACTGTTTGTAAAAACCACAAACCGTTCTTTTGGGTATACATATTATGAAAACAAAAAGTTCTCATTATTACTGATACTTGTGGCACAAGACTAATTGTATTTCAGTGTGGGGTAAAGACTACAAAACTTATTCATAGATAGATTTAAAACCTATTTTAGTAATCAAATGTTTTGTCATTTTCGAACGGCTTAGAATTCAGCTTGAGCGAAAAAGACAAAACATTCGATAACTAAAATAGGTTTTAAATCTGTCTATGAATAAGGCCGTATATGGGTGACTGTTATGTGTAATTCTTGTTCAGATTTAATAAAGCAGTACTAGTATATATGTAAATTGTATATTATATTATACATTATACCGGGAATATCAAGACTGCGACCGAAAACAAAGCCGGGTGGTAGTTTTAGTGGTTACAGACACAATGCAAATAAAAATTTCGCATAATAAGCGACAGATTTTTTTTTAATTTTTTTAAAATCGTTGTGTTTGGGTAATAAATACCTAGTTATTGCGAAAATAATAATTTAAAACCTAACGCACCATTGCGTCTTTAAAAATAAAAAGGTGTACATCATTATTTTAGGAAAACTATGTAATTATCACAAATATGACGATAATTAAAAAAATACCAAAAAAAACGTTGACGATTTTTTTTTCTAAATTTTTAGTTGTTTTGTGTCTGAAGTCACTAATACTACCACCTGGTTTCGTTTTCGGTCGCAGTCTTGATATACCCTGTATGTAAATTGTTAAAACTCAATTACTATGAAGCAGGTGTCTTGACTTGACTGTGCTGCTACTCAAAACTTCGGTCAGTTATCCACTTAAGTCTCAACAGCACAAACACAAAATACATTATTGGATTTTACCTTACCTGATTAAGTCATGAAAGGAATACACATTACAGATTTTTTTCAATAATATGAAGAAGTACACACATTTACACACTCACTTGGTACCTTAGGGAACATATCAATTAAAATAATCAATATTCTTACAAGGAGGAATGGTTACAAACCATTATGACAAACTACAGAAGATGCTGGAGACATAATCTAATATTCTCACAAATTTATTTCTCAAACTTCAGTAAAATAACTAATGAGCATAACTTAGAAATTAGCATTTTAAATTATATTTTGAAGCCAAAAATTCCTTCCTTTGTTTGCCTATCATGAAAAAATGTCAGGGATTTTCCTGTGGTAAATACAAGTTTGCCAATGTAATTATTTCATGTACCTGTTTCTCCGACAACCTCTCTTCACTTTCTTGGACAATCTGAAAAAGTTATTCATAATTTATCATACTATTTAAATCATATAATAAAAATGATGCACTATAAACTATATTTAAAATATAACGGGTGGATTTGTCACAGATATCAATTCCTTCCAGACAACTCTTATTAGTATGTATATAAATGCTACGTTGACAGGAGAAGGAAACTGCTAGAATAGCTATGCAGATTACTAGCATGATGATCATGAAACTTGACTTTAAAATGTTTTACTATATCATAGCAATAATACCTACACCATATGGTACTCAAATGTGCACATACCAACTGTATCTGCAATTCAGTGCGCGGCGGAGTGTTCACCATCATCAATTTCTCCATCTTGGTCAGTTTGTACTGTTTCATGGCTTCTAGAAACTGTTGTATTGACTTTGCATTTTGAGTTTTGCACTCTGTCTCTTGTAGATAGTGAACAGTCTGAAAACAATCAGAATGTTATAAATGACAAAATAAGAATTAGTGTACACCATAGTCCACTGAGGTCAAATCTAGGGGCCAAGACATACAGTATAAACATTTTTCTTTTATCAAATTTGTATATACTTAATTGTTGCTCACTAAAACTGTGAAGGCAAACTTTTGAAGATATTGCCATAGATTACCAAATATGTCCAATCTGCCATATGGCTGAGTGATTAACATAATAGATTAAGGCCTAAACCCATCTTAATTGTCGAGGAGTATAGATGGGATCAATCTAAAAAAACTTTATCAAGCGTCTTAATAAATTTAGACAGCTATGTAATTTAAGTTAATGATTGATGATGATTCAATACATACTCTGTTACTGTAGGTATTATATTAAATTACAACCTGCACACAGCCAGTGTGGCAGACTAAGGCCTAAGCCATCTCAAACCAACTGTCGATTGCGGTGGAGTCCTATGCTCAGCAATGTGTGAACATGGGCTAATGCAGTACAATAGTTTAACCAAGTGAAGGCATACCAGGCTGGGTGAACAAAAACAATTTATTACCTCATAGGTAACAGTGGCCAGTGAAGCTTCACGCTTATGTTTCTTCTGAGTGTTGTCTTTCAACTTCTGTAGAATCTGCATCACCTCAAAATTGCATAAAAAAGCAGCATTGTCTTTAATTCTGGAAAAAAATATTATTATATGTTATTATAAGGCTAGTTATGATGTTGCATAGTTCATACTTACTAAAGGAATTATAAATGTGATAAAATATACTCAATATTAAATATGGATTATCATAAACTAATGTTTACCTTACCTGCAAACTCTTATTATATTGAAACTGTGACAGAAATCCGAATTCTTGTTAATCAGTATCTTAATTATTATTATTATTATTCATATTCATAAACATGGTTAACATTACAAATATGATGGACTTGTGAACATAAAAACGGGCAATATATTGTTTTAGGAAAAACTAAGGTGTTTCTTTTAAGATAAAATCACAAAATTCTTGTGCTCTAAGACCATCTGCATGTTAAAAATTGAGTGACATATAATTTTGATATGCATATTATAATGCTTTTACTAAGCACTTCGCTAGAGAGTAACATTTCCAAAATTTGCACTTATTTGGTCAAATTATGTCTAATTTGATGCTACAATCTTAGCATTTCAATCATTGGATGAATTGGCTTATTGTTCTTCAAACTAAGTGAGGTAATGACCTTGACAGAGTGACTGATAATATGTGAAAGACTCTAAAGAGGATACATGTGTGATATGTGTATTATGAGAGACCATGTCTATAAGGACAGTTGTTCAAAGCTTAACCATGAAACCAAATAAGAAATTAAACATAACTTTAAAAATAATTTAGCATTTATTTTTATTTAATAAAATAGGGAAATTATGTCTATGCTCTGAAAATCATAGAAAATTATACAGCACATAAGAAAACAAAATGTGTAATATGTAGTGGTGTTGTTAGCATGATGAATGTTCATAACCCCACACCATAAGTGAGGTTATTCAGCACATGTCGCAAGCACGCCTCCAACTTATCAATATAAATAACATGTGAATCACCACATGGCTAACGGCACATGTGCACATACGTTGCCTTGTAATGACTTTCAGTAGAAGATAAATATTACTCAAAATTACGCAATGATTACCAATGTAACGGGAGCGAGTTGTTAAGAAAGAGTTTTCGATCGTGACACGTATTTATAAAAATGTGCGGTAGCTAAACAAATATTATTTACTAAGAGAACGAATACCGGTAAAAAATATATTTACGTTTCCATTTTATATGTTTCTTGAAATGTTGCTGATGTTTTCAGCAAAAGTTGAATTAAACACAAGTCACAAATTCAAAACGTTCCGATGCAACTCTTTATGGTTATCATTTTCTATTTTATTTTGTTGCAAACCATCATTATTTTACATTTATAATTAACTTTCCCTTTCTAGTTCCCCATAGATTTGAGTTTATGCGGCTATGTTTACAATTCTAACCATGCCGTTTTGTTTTTAGCATCTGACATCTGTCATGTACACGAGAACTAACGTTTGTCATTTTTTCTTTGTTTTTTCTTCTACATCGAAATGTCTATGGTTACTTTTTAAAAATGCTTACCTAATACATACTGTAAAAAACTAGATACTATCAACTGTGGCAAGTTTACCATGTTTTTTTCTTTATTCCTTATTACTGAAACATTGCAAATGGTAACGATACAATTTTTAATAAGCCATATAAATAGTATTTGGTTTTAATTTACAGAGCTCAATTTAATAAATCATAGACGTAATGAGCAGTTCAAAAATTTGTCCCGGTTATAACAGTTATAAAAGTATACAGCACGTGTTTAGTAAGTAATTCAGCCTCTGTAATATTTTAATAACGTAAAAATTACACAATAGTAAAAATATAACATTTAAAAATGCTAGGTTCGATGTTTTAAAATAAAAGCTTTCATACAAATAAATTATTCACTTAATAATACCTTTCTTCGAGTGGATAGCGCTATAAGTTTCCCCTTTGGTGACCCCGAGACGGACCGATCTCACATGTACCTACTGTGGGCGGCAGGCGATATGGACGATCGACAAGCGGCCGACATATCTGGCTGTATAGCCCGGTGCATTGCCAACTGACGGCTGCTCGTCCAAATGTTGGAGACGATGGCCTGTATATAGAGGCCAGTGGCTTGCCATAGGAGAAGCCTATGTCCGGCAGTGGACGCAGAAGGGCTGATGATTATGATGAGATGTCTCCTATTTATTCTGCTACGGACCCCCGCGCCGTGGCTCTGCCACCTAATTTGGAGTCGCTCTTAGCGTGCACGCACCACCCCGACAGTGACCCCAGCGTCTCTGTATCTGTGGACAGACAATATGTGACTTCTATACATTCACCATGTAGTTTTTCAATGATTAATATAATTATTTCAGTTCTGTGCCTTCGGCTTGACCTTCGGAGATTACCTACCTTACCTGAGTGTACTTACATGTGTTTACTTACAACCTATTGTCTCCGTGGGTGAGTTAGGTGCGGGGGTGAAGTGCGGAGAGCGTCCCCCGCGCGGGAGGGGCGACGGCAGGCGAGCGCGAGCCGCGCGAGTTCGCGCGCTCTCGTCAGTACGCTTACTATTTACTTGGTGTACGCACGTGTATTTGTTTGCGTAACAACTATTAAGTTGGTGTCCAACGTTGATGTAACGTTTTAAATAGTGAAGTGAGTTACCATCGGATATCGAGGTAAGTCATTAACTTATTATATTTGTCTCCAGGTAAACGGTGTGATGTAAAATGAGTTTTCTTCTAACTGCCCTTCCGCAAGCCTAGCATGATGCATGGAATTGCTAGCTCAAATGAAGTTTCTCGGACACACCATCCAGAAACTACACACTTACCTTAATTGTCGGACATACCATCCACAATTAATGTACGGACCGTAATACTGCACTTGCATGTATGAGAATTGTCGGCCAGTCAGCCACTATTCTATAGGTCACAGTTAGTAATGAAACCAGCGCGACTCGAAAATCGAGCGGCGCGGCTCAAAAAACGAGCGGCGCGGCTCGAAAGTCGAACGGCGCGGCTCGAACGTCGAGCGGCGCGGCTCGAAAGTCGAGCGGCGCGGCTCAGAAAACGGGCGGCGCGGCTCGACGAGCGGGTGGTGCGACCCGGTGATCGAGCGGTGCGGCTCTGTAATTGAGTGGTCTGTAATCGGCTGCACGGCTTGAAAGATAGCCTTAGCTATCACACGCGAAAAACACTTATAACTTAACTTACTATGCCCGCTTCCCGCTTGGTTTTTCTTATTTGGTGACGGTTAGCATTTTGCTGCAGATGACTCAACAAGTCAGCATGACAACCCTTGGCGAGTTGCTGGACGAAAGGGCAGAGACGGAGCAAGACGAAGAAATCTTGGAACGGATTAAACTCCTGGCTCAAGAGCATCTTCCGGAAGGGTGGACCAGCTGGGAGGTGTCGACTTCGACGAGAGAGGAAATTTTCGGGGAGAAGGTGGACCCGAATATACTAAACAAACTTGTGTACGCCTTACCAACGGTGGGCCTGGCTCGCGCCTTTCTCCCAGAAGCGGACCACCTCTCCGAAAAAGGGTACCGGGAAATAAGACACAAAATGTTGGACTGGGCTTTTACGCGAGGCCTCATTCTAGGTCCACCGGCGGTATCAAACCGCGTTCGGGGATCTGCAATACGGACCGAGCACTTCAAGCTAGCAGTCGAGCCACTGCGGCCTTGGCTGCACACGAGGAAAGAAGCAAACAAAATTCTAACAGGACTGCTTCCCCAAACTGAAGTTACAAACCGGAAAAGGAGAAGCACGTCGTCTTCCTCCCATATTGAACCGGCTTCCCAGAGGCGCAGAGCCAACTCTCCCTCACCTTCGTCATCCCAAAATAGAAGATTGGATGCCTTGGAGGAAAAAATGGAAGGGATGTTCTCCTTGCTTTTAGAGAAAATTGAGCAGCGCCAACAAAATATGTCAGAGTCCGACAAGGAGAACAGTCACTGTTCAGACTCCGAAGAAGAAGTACTTTCTAACTCGGCATCGTGGCGGGCCCCTGCTTTGGACTCCGGTGCAGAATGGCCAGATGACGAACCAGACCTGGAATTTTTACCAAGAACAAAAGAGGCAGATCCCCTTGTGCCCGAACCCTCAGCGCAGCTAAAAAATGAGGGTATCGAGTGTCAAAAGCTAGGTACTGACGGCTGGAACCGGATCCGATACAAGGAGGTCGAAAAGCATCTTCAAGCAGCGTCGGTTTTCAGCCCCCTCAAAATTAATACCGAACTAAGCGCGCTACCCTCGCAACCATTTCAATGGGCTACGAAACAGGAGGCAATTCTAGGAACGGTCTCACATGGTTTACTGCTCCAACGTAGAGCACTCGCGGAGGGACTAAACACAATCATTAAAAAGTTCCCAAATGCCAGCGCAGAACTAAGACAGCTGATCGCAGAGGATTCAAAAATAAAAATAATCTCGGACCAGTTACTCCAATTCGTATGCGCACACCGGTCTGAAACAATCAGCTTTCGACGCAAAGCTTTTAAGACCAGAAATGAGATCCTCAACACTGCACTTCATAACATCCCTCCATCCCCGTCACACCTGTTTGATGAAAAACAATTAAGTTCGTTCGTGAGGGACAACGGTGGCACGTCAGCAATATTCATGCAACCAAGGGTCAACGAAAGGAAACCCTCGAGCTCCTTTCGAAAGCCAGCACCGCCAGTTGGAACAAAACATAGAACATCGAGCTGGCGGCCCCGGCCCTCTAATCAAAACCGACCAAAAAACTCTTTATCCAACTATCAATTATCGTCACGGAACCCACCCGCCAAAAAGCCCTTTAGCCCTAACCACAGGGCAAAAGACGGAAACAAGAAGCCCCGTAATCCACGCAGTACCTATTGACAGCTTTCGAGGGGGACAACTGCAGGAGTTCCTACCGCAATGGGAAGAACTTGGGGCTACAAAAGCTATTTTAAAAATAATTTCCGGCTATGCAATACCCTTCGTATCCAAGCCACCCTGCATCCCCCTGCAAAACAATTTAACAAAATTCGCGACGAAACCTTCGGATATAATGTCCAAAGAGCTCAAACAACTTATAGCCCAAGGCATAGTCGAAAGATGTTGGCACAAGACCGGATTCCTGTCGCGAATGTTTCTGATCCCAAAAACAAACGGGAAATTAAGGCAAATCTTCGACCTCCGCCGCCTGAATCGTTACTTGAACCCACAAAAGTTCCGCCTGATAAACCAAGCCCACATACCCGACTTTCTTCAACCTGGCGACTTCCTTGGAAAATTAGACATAAGCCAAGCATACTTTCATGTCCCGATAAAAGAGAGTCACCGAAGATTTCTTGCTTTCAGCCACGCCGACGAACTTTATCAAATGACATGTCTTCCCTTTGGTCTATCCAGCGCACCGCTAGCATTTTCCCGTGTCAGCAAATGGATGGCAGGCTTTCTGAGAACAAGAGGTCTAAGGGTTCTGGTGTATTTGGACGATTTCTTGGTTGCTCATCAGGATCCCCAAATACTAAGAGATCAGATGAAATTCGCAGTGGGTGTTCTTCAAGGCCTCGGCTGGTGCGTAAATTTAAGAAAATCGGTTTTACATGCGACAAGACAGATAGAGTTTCTAGGGATAAGATGGAATACGTACACGAACGAAAGCAGGCTTCCGGAGCAGAAAGTCGTTCGGTTGCTTGCAGATTTAGGAAAGGTACTACAAAAAGGTCAATGGTCGTGGCGAACTGGAACGTCTCTTATAGGGCGTCTGGGATTCGCATCCAGGGTGGCGCCCCTAGGTCGCTTGTATACAAGAAACATTCAACGAGCCAGTTTACACCTTCCGCAGAACCAGCCCAACCGACTACTTACCCTACCCCGAGGAGCGATCGAGGACTGTCGCTGGTGGACCTTGAACGTGAAAACACCAGGAAAGATCTTCGTTCCGGAGCCCACGATATTTCTCACAACAGACGCGTCCAACAGCGGATGGGGCATTCAAATCGGCGACCGTCACTTGTCGGGAAAATGGACGAAGGAACAAACCGTATGGCACATAAACAGAAAGGAAATGTTTTCTGTATACATAGCTCTCAAGAAATTTCAACAGGTGGTAGAAAACGGATCAATTATGATCCAATCGGACAACAGAACAGTTGTGTCATACCTAAGGAACCAGGGGGGAACACGATCAGTAACGTTGCTAGAGGAGACCAGAAGAATTCTGTTACTAGCCCAAAACTTAGGAGTAACAATACAATCTTTCTACATACCCGGACGTTACAACTCCATAGCCGATTGCCTATCACGAGGAAAGAGACTTCCAGACTGGCACATCTCGGACAAGGTTACGACAGAAATATTCACAAAGTGGGGTACTCCTCAGATCGATCTCTTCGCCACCAGTCGATCGAAAGTAGTTCCGACTTACGCCTCGATAGAATCGTGGGACGCACAAGCAACATTCATCAATGCCTTCAGTCGCACTTGGCATTACAACCTAGCATGGTTGTTTCCACCTCCGCCTCTGATTCCCAGGGTACTTCGACATCTCAATCAGAGCTCAGGGACGTTTCTTCTGATGGTTCCGCGCTGGGAAACAGTTTTTTGGAGAGGAGACCTGAAGCGACGGGCTCTAGGACCCCCGTTCCAAATACGAGAAACCAGAAAATGTTTGATCGACTTGTCCAGCGGTCGGCCACTACCGAAAACAGAAAATTTCTTTTTCGAGGTCTGGAGGATACGGGGTGGACTGAGCTCCTAGAAGACTTAGATCCTAATGACGTAGATCTTGTCCAGTCAGCATGGCGAGATTCCACATGGCGTACTTACGAATCCGCCTGGAAACAATGGATTTCTTGGTGTAAACAAAAGGAGAAAAGTCCGAGTAGTCCTCGCCCCCAGGATGTTGCTACATATTTGGGGTTCTTATCGCGTGTGAGGAAACTCGCGGTTTCAACAATTCTAGTACACAAATCGGTAATCCTAACGCTTGCAGACCCTACAAAAGAAAAGCAGTTGGCGACTCATCCCTTAGTTACAACAATAGTAAAAGCAATAAGCCTTAGACAGTGTGCATCCTCACCATCCAAATCGCAGATATGGAATGTCCAGGACTTGCTGCAATGGCTAAGATCTCATACCCCGGCTACAGACAGCTTATTTCAAGTCTCTCGGCACACTGCTTTACTGCTATTATTGGCTTCAGGACGTCGCATTCATGATCTCACTCTTTTAAGCATCGACAATCAGCATTGTGATAGGACAGAAATGACAATAACGTTCTGGCCTAGATTCGGATCCAAAACGGATAATGTTAAAAACCGACAATCAGGATGGCAGTTATCTCGTTCCGAAGACCCTTGTTTAAATCTATTTGAGTGGGTGAATCGTCTTATAAACCTATCAGAAAGTAGAAGAAAGGCACAAGACAAATTGCATAGTTTGTTTATTACTACACGCGGTAAAGTAAAGGCTGCTTCTAGAGCGATAATAGCTGGTTGGCTGAAAGCCCCTTTTCACGATCTTGGAATAAACTGCAGTCCGGGCTCGATAAGATCAGCTGTGGCCTCATATGACTATAAAAATAATGTTCCCTTAGATTATATCCTCAAAAGAGGCAACTGGAGAGGGTCGGATAATTTTTTTAAACATTATTGCAAGCTAGTTCAACATCCTAGAACAGAACATGATAACGTTCTTAACAAGTCATTCTCGGCAATTTGACCCATTCTTAAATTTAGTGTTTCTCCTTAAAAGTTGGATTGAAAAGACTGCTATCTAATTAATCTCAATAAAATAAATATCTGTAGACTGCGTTAGAATAAACATTATATTATGTTCTATAAGTGAATTGTGATATTATTACTTATGATCTCACATAATTGTTACTATAGGATATGTTATGTTGTAATACTTTCTGAGACTGTTACTAGTTTTAAGTTCCACATAAACAATTTATTATTTGCTATCACAGATGAGTTTCATTTCTCAAACATACTCATATCACAGTACGCTTTACATAAAGGGCGCCGGCAGAAGTTAGACACATCTCCGAAGGTCAAGCCGAAGGCACAGAACTGAAATACGACCGTTTTCCACCCCAGAGGGAAGAAAACGATTATTTCAGGTCTTGCCGAGGCTTGACCGAAGCAAGCTCTTGCCGGCTTTTCGGAGTTGGGTACTGACGAGAGCGCGCGAACTCGCGCGGCTCGCGCTCGCCTGCCGTCGCCCCTCCCGCGCGGGGGACGCTCTCCGCACTTCACCCCCGCACCTAACTCACCCACGGAGACAATAGGTTGTAAGTAAACACATGTAAGTACACTCAGGTAAGGTAGGTAATCTCCGAAGGTCAAGCCTCGGCAAGACCTGAAATAATCGTTTTTCTTCCCTCTGGGGTGGAAAACGGTCGTATTATTGTTAGGTACTATTTTTTTTATTTCATAGCTTCCTAGTTCTAAAATGATTTTTCAAGACTAACTAGATTTCCAAAGTGATATGCTCATATTTTTCAAGCCGGGCATGTTACATGTTTAATTTAGGGGATTGTTATGCAAAATGCCTTTATTAAGACATCTCAGAAGGCAATTTCTTAATATATTCTTCATAAAAAGAAACATAAGTGTCGACAATTTTACTACAGGTACGACAAATCTTAAAAGCCCGATAAATACACATTATAACCATTATCTAAATTTGCCGTTGCCAGAAAATAAAGTACTTGCAACATACGTGTGGATAGATGGAAGTGGCATACATATGCGTTCTAAAGATCGCATTTTAAAGAAAGAACCTTGTGATTTGAGTATGGTTCCCAAATGGTCATTCGACGGCAGCTCAACGGGTCAAGCAAAAACAAACGACTCTGATACATTATTAATACCTTCTGCTATATACAGAGATCCTTTTCGTAAAAGCCCTCACGTCATCGTTCTTTGTGAGACATATTATGGTGATGGGACGCCTACCCCTACAAATCACAGAGCTCACTGTGCAAAAGTCCTGAGTAAAATTTCTGATCAAGAACCGTGGTTTGGGATAGAACAAGAATACACCATGTTTGACACAGATCTGTGGCCTATTGGGTGGCCAAAAATACGAGGATATCCGGTATTAAAATCAAAATATTCTTATTGTGGCATAGGTGAGCACGTTGCTGGAAGAGAAATCGTTGAGTGTCACACTAGAGCCTGTCTTTACGCTGGAATGGATTATGAAGGTTCTAACGCTGAAGTCATGAAAGGTTCGTGGGAATTTCAAGTTGGTACCACAATGGGCGTAAAAGCTCCTGACGATTTGTGGTTAGGTCGATATCTTCTTGGTAGAATTGCAGAAAAATTTGGAGTTATCATTAGCTATCACCCAAAGCCTGTAGGTAAAAATCAACCAGGTATTGGATGCCATCATAACTTCAGTGTAAATAAGATGCGTTGTGACGGCGGAATAAAAGAAATAGAGCGGGTGTGTAAAATTTTGTGTGAACAACATGACAAGTATATGAAGAACTATGGCCTTGGTGACGGAGAAGAGAATAAAAAAAGATTAACTGGAAAGTTCGAAACAGCGTCTTATGATTCTTGTCGATGGGGTGTAGCTGACCGTGGAGCATCAGTACGTCTTCAAAGAAGTGTTGTGTCGGAAGGCAAAGGGTTTTTAGAGGATCGGCGTCCTGCTGGGGATTGTGATCCCTACAAAGTATGCGCTCTTTTAGCAGAGACATGTGTGTGATTATTATACACAATAATTAATTTTATAACGATGTATTTCAGACGGTCTTATAATTATTGTTTAATTTACATAAATTAACATGATGTCTACTCTTTTTTAAAATATTTCGAGAATATTGCAGTAAATAATTGTTTGTTTATTTTCGGAATTTTTAATTAGCTTCTCCTTTCTCACAGGCATGCGAAAACTGGTTGGATTGTTAATTACCTATGTTTTTAATGGTAAAAATATATGTCAATAAGAATCGTCACAACCGTAAAGAAAAACCTACAAAAATTATCTAGTAAAAGTTTTAAAAACAAAAATAATGGCATCCCTTTTCAAGTTGTTAACTTTATTGCATAAAAGTAATAATGAATTCTATATACAGAAAAGAAACCTGCTGAAACATTCCATAAACCATATCTTGGGTAAAAAAGTAATGGACAGGTATTTTAGACTTCCTATGCCCTGTAATAAAGTATTAGCAACATACATTTGGATCGATGGCTCTGGCATAAACATGAGAAGTAAGGATAAAATTCTGAATTGTGTACCATATTGTTCGGAGCAGGTCCCTCTTTGGTCATTCGACGGCAGTTCGACTGGTCAAGCTACAACAGACAACTCCGATACTATACTAAAGCCCGCCTATGTATACAGAGACCCTTTTCGAGGAGAGCCGCATGTGATAGTCCTATGTGAAGTATATCAAGGTGACGGACAACCTGCACCGACTAATCATAGAAAGTTTTGCAATGACTTGTGTATATACCACGCTGAAGAAGAACCATGGTTCGGGCTAGAGCAAGAGTACACCATGCTCGATATTGACGGCTGGGGTTTAGGTTGGCCAAAGGGTGGCGGTTTCCCACATTTTAAATATCAGTTTTCATATTGTGGAGTAGGCGCAAAAAATGTGGTAGGAAGGGATATAACTGAAGCACATACTAAAGCGTGTATGTATGCTGGTATTGATTTTGAAGGAACTAATGCTGAAGTTATGTATGGGAGTTGGGAGTGGCAAGTAGGGACTTCAGTTGGCATAAAAGCGGCAGATGACTTATGGATGTCACGTTACATAATGGCGCGGGTGGCAGAAGATTTCGGAGTCGATATTACTTATCATCCTAAGCCAATGGGACGGTTACATCCGGGCATAGGAATGCATCATAATTTCAGTACTAAAAGAATGCGCTCGGAAGGTGGTTTGAAAGTTATTGAAGAATGCATCAAAAAATTGGAAACCAATCATATGAAACATATGAAGCGATATGGTAATGACGAAGCTACAAATAGGATGCGTTTGTCAGGAAAATTTGAAACGGCACCTTTCGAACAATTTTCTTGGGGTATCGCCAGTAGAAAAAGCTCCATCCGTCTTCAAAGAAGTGTAAAGGAAAAAGGTAAAGGCTTTATGGAAGACAGAAGACCTGCTGGAGACTGTGACCCTTATTTAGTATGTGGCTTATTAATGGAAACCTGTTTAGGGCCTGTTGGAAGTACTAAAACAACTCCGACAATTTGCCCAATGCCTTGCAAAAAGTAATTTAACTACAGTAAATAACATTCAATTATATTTGAATTTCTGTCAACGTTTTGTATATTTCAAGAGATTAATTAATAATAGTTCACGTTCTTAATATTGTCTTATTAAATTATTTCTTCTTTACCTTGTGCCGTCTATTTCGCAGAGTCTTCATCATCAAAGAACATTACTTAAAATTTTGAATTTTTTAAATCGCATCGAAAAGAACATATTAGTTTTCTCGTCTTTATAGATCTTTTTGTTATACATCAATTTATGAATTTATTATAATATCCAAAAATTCATAGGTATGTTTTAATCTTTAGTACTTTGACTGTGACTTTAGAGTTTAGATATACATAGATTTCTATCTGTGTTTGATACTTTGCATCGCTTTACATGCGTGTTCATATTAACAGATTCGATACATATTAACAAACTAGAACAACCTGGCGTGCATTATAAGAGGCTGTAGATGAAATCTATGCAAGAGGCCTACAGTCATCATTGGGTGGATAGAAGTACAACAACAACAAACAGTTCTGAATTCAGTTGCATATAGCAACTGAATTCAGAACGATTTGCTTTATGAATTCGAAAAAATATATATAAATACGTGAGTCAAATACACTAATTTTAAATTATATTTAAATACTTATTAATTATAAAAGCAGTACCTATGCAGACTTTTCAAACGCTTAATTAATTTTTGCTAAGTATACCGAGAATGTCAGTTTGTTTTATTACGGCGCCGCTCCATAGACAAAGTTAAAAAAAAAGTGTTCCGCCATCTCTAATCTTTTCTCTATTCCTTTCGTCATATGGCGTAGTAGTGTGTTCGCTTTGTCCGCCATATTAAATGAAATCAATAAAATAAGACAAAATGTCGCCTTACTAAAGTGTGTGAAAATAATCCAACAACATCCATTTCTAGTGTGATTAAATCATCAAGAGGATCACAATGGAGAATTCCTACGGTGTGGGAGTCGTGAACAGATACGCTCTTTTCTTGGACGATGAGTCCGATCCTCTTGATGCGATAAAAGCGCGTGAGCAGGCGAAAGAGCTCAAAAAGAAGACCAAAGATGCCGAAAAAGAGAACAAAGGCAAGCCTGAGGTAAAACCCGCCAAAGGCGGTACTGCTCCCGCCCGGAAGGGTATCAAGGAGACTCAGAATGTTAAGTCTCAGGACATCAAGACCGGCGAACAACTAAAGAGCAAGGGTCCTGCACGGCCGAATGAGCGCAATGCGGAGCGCCCGCCGCCGCGGCGTCGCGAAGATCGGCCGCAGAACGGCACTGTCGAGAACAAGGAGGGGGCGCCGCGGCCTCCGAGGCGCGAGTTAGGTGATCGCCCGCGCAATTTCGAGCGGCGCAACTTCAGCGACAACCCGGAAGGCGCTGAGCGCCGGGGACCGCCGAGGCCGCCGCGCGAGCCGCGCGAGCCCCGCGAGCCTCGCGAGTCTCGCGACGGACCGCGCGGGCCGCGGCCGCCCTACGACAACCGGGGCAAGCGCGAGTTCGACAGGAGATCCGGCTCCGACAAGACCGGCGTGAAGCCAGTGGACAAACGCGAAGGCGCCGGCCCGCACAACTGGGGCACTATCAAGGACGATATCGACGAGTTCAACAAGACCGGCTCTGAAGGCGAGGCCACAGAGGAGAAGGCGCCGGAGGCGGGAGCTGGCGACGGCCAGCAGCCCGAGCCGGAGCGCGCCGCGCCCACCGAGGAGGAACCGCGCGAGCTCACGCTGGACGAGTACAAGGCGCTGCGCAACGCACAGCGCACCCAGCCGCAATACAACCTGCGCAAGGCCGGCGAGGGCGAGGACCTGAGCCAGTGGAAGAATCTGGTGATGCTGGAGCGCAAGAAAGAAGGCGAACGCGGCGAGGACGACGACAGCGACGAGGAGTACGACTTGTCGGACTACCCGCAGCGCGTGGGCCGTCAGAAGCGCGTGCTCGGCATCGAGTTCACGTTCAACGACCAAGCGCGGCGCGGTGGGCCGGGTGGCCGTGGGCGCGGACGCGGGCGTGGGCGCGGACGGGGCGCTCCGCCGCGCGAGGAGCCGGTGCCCGAGGAGCGGCCCGTGGTGCGCCCGATGGCGGCACCGCCGAAGGTGGACGACAGCAAGGACTTCCCCTCTCTCAGCTAGACTCGCAGTGAGCCTTCGCTCTTCTCCCTTTCGAAACTACGATATAGTTACAAATTAAATATTGTATGTACCGTTATTTTTGAAGTAAATATACAAAATATTTACATGAGCGTGTATTATAATTACATTGAGTCGGTCAATGTAGACATTGACAGTTTGATTGGAGGACGGCGGTTGACTTTCGTTGGGTTCATGTTAGGGGGTCGACAGCACGCGCACCGCCCGGTCGCAGTGGAGGGGGAGGATATTTTTAAGTTTTAATTTTGAATACACTGCTACAATATTCATCTATAGACAGTAGCTTTTATCGTATTGTAATCACAGCTTTTGATTTAACTTGAGAATTTTGAAGATTAAGAATTTTAAACTTGCTGACTGTGACATGCTATAATGAAATAACTCCGTCACAACTTAGTATAGTATTTTGTGAAAAAAAATAACCCTTGCATTTTATATCGAAATGAGTTTGTGTTGACAAATGCAGACTTCGGGAACTGTAAATAGTTATATGTTTAAAAGATAAGGACTTAAAAATACAAGGTTGATTTTTGTTGTTACACGAACTTCTTGAAAAATAAACATTTTGTATGTGTGATATTTTTCTTCATTATTTTCATAGATTTAGTTCGTTCCTCTTTACCTACTAGATGTTCCTCCCCCTTGATTGCCTTACCAAGGGTACAAATTACATTGTTTGCTATTGAAACAAAGTTTTTTATTCCGAGCATGCTTCTATTGCTACATATTTTGTAAATGGGCATAGGTGTGGTTTCATAACATTTGTGCTGGTTTGTGGTTAGATAACCACTGGTCATGTTATTGATAGGGTACAAAAAAATCAAACAAATATTTGTAAGTAATGTTGTATATTGACACATTTCACCATTGTTCACACAAAAACAATTTACTTAAAATTTACAGATAATAAACAAATACACAAATAGTTAAATATTCAACACAATATATCTATTACTTACAAAATAAACACGAAACATACACTATGTTTTGTAATGGATACTTAAGCACAATAAATAAGTTATTTATTTACATTTGAAATACAAATTTGGTGGATTGTTCTAAGAACTGCACATAAAATTAAATAAACATTGAAAGTAATCAGTTACAGAAATATTACTATGTACTAAAAACAAAGGAACATCATCATTTGCACATCACAAATATGCATTTGTATTGTTATGGTATGTATTGGTTGCCGAGTTAGCAGTGGTTCCTCTATAGGCAGGGTAAGCTAGAAGACAAATTGTTTCGAATGCAAAGTCCACCAGTAGTACTTCAGCTTCTCCATATACACAACTGACTAGGGCTCTCATATGTAATCCTCTTGTTTCTGATGAGTTTCTCAATTCATGAGCAATATTTATAATACTTTGTTCACATACTCCACTGCATTCCACTATACATGCTACTGTACCAATAAATTAAACAGCTTTATCAAGGGTCGTAGACAGGTTACATTTACGATATAATTATAAATTAGTGACGTAAAGCGTAATATCTAACACAGGACTTGAGTCCCGTTCACAGCCACAGTATACATTCACTTACAATAAAAGCGTTAATAAAGTACAAACCTCGTAGGATAAGTGGCTAATTAGTTACAACAATAAATATCTAGGCACATCTACGTTATGTTTCAATCCCTACGCTATCTTTGTCCTTCGCCTGCCTTATCAATTGACTATTATTTACATTGACAACAAAAGTGTTTATAATTAATTAGTCACGATTATTTACAGCTGCTAATGCGTTTTTCAATGCGTCCGCTAGGTCACCGAACCCGTCGATAATTCTTATCGAATCACGATTTTCAGCGTCGGTCAGCGAGTAGTGAATGCCGACAGCTGCGATGGAGTGGCGCGACCTACATTACTGCGCTTCGTCCGCATCGCCGCGATGCGTTCTACGATGATTTGCACGTAACGATAATTGCAATCCGATCGATGTCGGGTGCGTTTCACTCGATGCCGAAGGTGTTGGTCTCTTCGACGGCGAGCAGTAGTTTCTCGTGCAGCAGTTGCGGCGTGGGGTAGGGCGGCAGGTCGAGGCGGTTGAAGCAGGTGTGCGCGCGCGGCAGCGACTCCACGCGTCCCCAGCGCTCGATGCAGAAGCGGCGCGGGCCCGTGGAGCCGCGCAGCGCAGAGAACCCTTCGTACGGGATCGACGACGTGCCCGTCACGAACTGGACCAAGCGCAAGCGCTGCTCGTTTGTAAATCTGGAACATTGCAATACATTTCATTAGCCGGCTTATTTATGTTTGCCTTTTTTGCTTTAATGCGTCTGGTAATTTGATCAGTTATAGCGAAGTAAGAGTAAATATATAAAGTGACGTTAAATATTCTATAATATAATTTTATGCAGACAATGAGATGGGTGAATAAAATATGTATTTCTAGTAACTGAAGGACGCAATTATGTAGGATGTATTAAGTAGCGCTCACCTATCGATGGCCTGCCAGAACCAGATGATGACGGGATGCGCGTCGTGGTAGCCGCCGCGGTACTCGGTGTTGGCGCGCCAGTCCGCCACGTCGAGCTCGGGCGCGCCCGCGATCACCAGCTCCAGCTCGCGCGCGTCGAACGCCGCCACCAGCCGCGGGTCCACCACCTGCACAAACATTACTCAATACTATTCATGGTGACAAATAATATACAACTGCATTAATCAACGATGTTGAATCGTAATGTCCCAACGTGTATAGAATGACCATAGTTATACATCGTACATAAGGAAGCTTAACTTATGTAGCATAATATCACAAAGTTTAAATTGCATACAAATATTCCGTACCTCGTGGAAGCCGCGCACGAGCCACTCCGTCTGTTCCGCGACGCCTCGTTCCACTCGCCACCGCACCACCCTCTCAAGGTATTCCTTCTTGTTCCTCTCCGTCACCGCAATGTCCCTTCCACCAGGTTTTAGTTCTCGTTCCAACACGCGCCCGTCCGCAAGACGTTCGGACACCGCGAACGTTAGTTCTAATGACGATACGCAGCGGGCAGACTGTTAATGAAAAATATTTATTAGAATATTTTGACGCGAATCGTTAAATTGCCATAAAAAAATTGTAAGTGGGTACTTTAAAAAATCTTTTATCTTAGTTATCAGCTTATGTTATTCAATAAAAACATTGAAAGCATGACCTAACATCTGTATATGGAAAAAGTTACTAACAGATGGCGCTGTAACAAACTTTACTGCCGAAAATATGTCATTTAAAAATAGGCATTTATTTATGGGGCATGCGCACCTGCAGCCACCGCAGCGAGGCGGCAAACTGCGCGTCGAGAGCGTCCACGTCCTCGAGCGCGGGCGCCAGGCGCAGCAGCGCGCGGTACAGCGCCCGCGTGAACCACGCCTCCAGCAGGTAGCCGTGCACCAGCGCCAGCCCCAGCACGCGCCCCGAGAACCGGAACCTGCAAAAATCCACCACATTTAATAAAGCCTGGATTAAATCCTACTGCTCCGACTATTTTATTATACCAAAAAAATTAAGTGACTTAAATTCACAGGATGGTAAGTGGAGTGTAATCCAAATTGAGTCTAGATGATTATTTTACAACCGTCGAGACAATTATGACGGCCTCTTTCTTTGGAAAGCATATAATATATAGGTACACAGAATAAACCCAAAACGCGTATGTTGCGCGGACCTTAATGACTGATTTTCCACAATTTAACAGTTTCTTGTAATGCTACATGGACTGCGAATAAACTACTGCCGCCAGCTTAATTCAATAGTTTATATAAATTGTAAAAATAAGAACGAGTTTGAGGCGATTATGTAATATTTGAAGGCTTTTGAACCGTTTACCTTCAGTATCAGTGGAACGTTAGTCGTTACACATCAGTTGAAAAAATGTAACTCGATCTCGGGTTACATTTTCGACTTATATTACTGTGAGACACGGACAAAAAATACATGCACAGCTGGGAATATACGTATATTTGTTTGTTACATCAAACAAGGCGTTGTCGTAATTCGACACTTAAATTGTTACGGACTGCGCAGACACAACAGTGAGAATAACATTACAAGTTATAGAGGGCGCTGTTTGTATTACAGTTAGTTAATTTTTATGTCAATTGTCTTTGTAAAAATGGGTTATATTTTAGTTTGCGGTCACATTGAAATATTTGATGTAACCGTGTACTGTTATACCGCATGTAACAATCCACATAATGCATTGTTTCGACAACAATTACATTCTATAAACAGACGAAAATCAATGGACACGCGTCAGCGATATCGTTACATCGACGATACAATCAGGTGTCGTTTGAATAATAACGGTATTTCAGAAATAAAACCTATTGTACAAACACAATATTACCTATTCTTTAGTCATGAAATTAGTTTTACTTTTTAGGTTCATATTACAAACTTTTTGTACAAAGCTAGGAAATTATAGAAACATAAAAATGCATTCTCAGTGGAAAATCTAGAATTTTTAATAGATTTAATGAAATATCAGCGCCACCTTTTAGTGTACATATACATTCTTTTACTAAAACGCGGCTATTTCGATGTTTCCAACTCTTATTTAGTTTGTTTAATTTTGTTGTCATTTATGAATAAGTTAGAATCTATAAAAGATTTATTAAGATTTGTTGCATGTGTCTATTCTTTGTGTGCCGCTGTCAATCCTAACTCACGGGAGTTTTGGTAGAAGTTGAGGACATCATAGCAAAAGTTGGTATGTTCCTCGCCTTAAGAACTAAAGATTTTTTATAAGATCTACACGACATCGATTTATGTTTTCATTGACAAGAATCGAACTTAAATTTTGCGCCCAATAGTTGTTTTTTAGGACTAAATAAGTTAATCAAGTGAATTACGAATGTCATTATGTAATTTAAAAGTTGCATCCATAATAAAACAGTTTTAAATACATGTTTGACAATATGTCTGTCGTCGCTGAGATAATGAAGGAACCGACAGGATGCCGTAACGAGCCCTCGTTAACACCACCTTATAATCCTGACTCATGAAAATTAGTTGTTTTAAATGTCTGTAATATTCGATGATCTTAGCATATTCGACTGAAATAATTAAGATACAATCTAGATCGATTTTATTTAGGTACATGTCATATCCTGGTTTTAATTCAAATAACCCTTCAAATTGCACGCCATATTTTTGTACATTATAAGTTCATTCGGCAGCAGCAGCTATATTTGATCCTGAAGAAGCCCATTAAAAAATCTTGGGAAATTCTAATATCCTAAATTATATTACTTAATTTTTTAATCTCGTTAGCTTGCTGTTTTATATTGCTTTATCCAGTCAACTAATTATTTTCGGAAACATATCAATGTTGATGACTACATTAATGTAACAGGTTACAATTTATTTTATAAAAGAATATATCCTGAAATTAGTAAAATATAATTATATTTGTAAGGTGTTTTTACAACATCCTGGGCAAAGTAATGGCCAATTTAAAATTAACATAAAATTATGGCCATGGCAAAAAACACATGGACAATTTTACGTTTCTGAGTAAACGTTTTGAGTGAATTCGAAAGAACGAATTTAATTAATAAAAAAATAGGAAAACGCGTTAGTAACTTTTAGTAAGCAAATGTCCTTGTTTGGCAGTTAGAGCAATTACAGTTTATTTGCAATTATTATTTTTTGTTTCTTATGGCAATATTACGTAGGCTGTGGTACCTCAATGCCTAATTTGGGTTTGTTGTTGTACATTTTCCATGCTTTTTTATTTCACAATAATAGTCTACATTAAGCGTTTTTCTATGTTATCTTATTTTGGTATAGTATTTGATAAAATAATAGCTACAAGTCGAATTTGGGTTTCATTCTATATTTCTTCTTTTTAAAAGTTTTAATCCCTAAATGTAATAATCATAGGCATTTCGATACTGGAGATCTATCGATAAAATAAATATTCTTAACTGTTTAAATCATAGATGTATTTTTAAATATACCCAAATTAAATTATAGAAACATGCACCATGTAATTTATTCTCAAGAGATATTAATTATAATTGTAAGTGAATAAAAATACCACACTTAAATAAACAATGACTCCAACACAATGCAATTATAGAGCGCTCAGGGTTTCAATTAACGTGACATTAAAATACAATTTAAATCCTAAAGGAAGTTCTCACGCAACGCAACGTGTCCTGTAATGTGGTATTAAGTGCTTATACACCAGTAATGTGGACAAAAAACATATTAAATATATTGTAATCTATAATATCCTTCTTCTAGAGGAAACCATAGTGTTACTTTAAAGTTAAAAGTACATTCAAATTCGCCATCCTGTTGGGGTGGCGCAACACACGAGCGGATGGCGATAAATATAATAATTGTACAACTTTAATATCATATATTGGAAATTGTGGAAATATTTACGAAATTTATAATTAATAGCTTCCTGTATTGTATATACTGTTGTATTCGTATACATAACAATTTATATACATTTCACACCAAAAAATACTGCGGTAAATAATAATAATATATGCATTAGAAATGGTAAAATGATTCCACTTGGATTATTAATTTACTAAGTGGCATTATCGCAGAACAAACAACAACATTATAGTATCGAAGCACAAAGTCAAATATGCATTATCTAACATAGTATGTTTGCTGTATATATGCAAGTACATCTTTCTTATCTCTTCTTATAAATCGGGTCAAATGATCCAGCATATAAATAATAATTCATAGTGTAAAACTGATTGAAACAATTGGTATCTGTATCGACCCATATATGTCCCACTGGCACGGGCCTCATCTACAATCGAGAGTACTATTGACAGGGGTTAGGTCATATAGTCCACCACGCAGGCCTGAGCGCGGACTTACATACCATAGATATTCTTACAAATCGCTATGGCATGTAGGTTTCCTTGCGACGGTTTCCTTCACCGTCATACTGCGTGGTGATTAACTATCAATTGGTATCATGAGAATAATACTGATGCTTGTGAGGTAATGAAGGATAATAGGATAATAATATATTGCAGTTTCGTGCCACTATTGATCGAGTTAATTATATGATAATGACTTTAGTTAAAACTAAGCGTGAAGGAAGTGGAACAGAAGGCTACCGCGATCATTACAACAAATTACTCGGTTGACATCTACAAATATGTGGAGCTGTTCAAATATGCTCCATTCACTGTTAATGTTCTCCCATTAATTTTTGTGTTGCAATGTATTTTCATTGTTACGAGTTAAATTAAGCAACGCCATTTCAATTATGTAAATAAGTTTAGATTTTACCGTCGCGTCGGTGGTTTAAGAAGAGCAAGTAACTACGTATATTCCCAGTGTCTCGTATTTTGTTTCCCTATCGCTAAAACATTTTTCATAACCAAGAAGCATTCTTTAAGGGGATAGTTGGAGAACGGTTGCAAATATTTTGTCTACGGATTTTTATAGGTACTACTTACTCCTAATTCCATGAACTATTGAATACGTACCAATCATGATGGTTGTCGACGAACGCTGACATCGGTGACACGTGCACCGTGTAAGTATCATTGGCCGAGTACTCGAACAGCCCATAGTACGGGTTAAACAGTTCTCTCGACAGTAGGAAGAAGAACTCCCGACTTGGTCCGCCATAGTCTAACCCTTCTTCACCGTCCCATAAGACACATAGTTTGCCTTTCTGTAACTCCTTCTTCCCACAAGACATGATTCTTCGGAACGCGTCTTCTAATAGATGTTCTCGCCGAATGTGAAGTCTGAAATTAATTAATGGTTGTTGTAGATTTTTACAGTAGATAATTTAAGGATGTTTGTTTATTGGAAGTCAGTATCATTCCGTCAAGTACACGAGTATATGAACAAGTGTTTTTGACAAATTTGTTTGTCACAGCACTGTAGCAGACAATTTATCACTATAAGTATTTAACAATCAACATACGAGTATATAGAATGATTACAAAAAAAAATGGCGATATCTTCCGCTTCAATGGTGGTGGTTATGCTCTACCACGGCATTTAAATATGTAATATAATGATCATTACTCACTTTAGCTTCCCAGGTCCCTGTCCGTACCCCTTGCTCTCGAGCTTCCTGTAGAAGGCCCGCAGCTTGGCCTCGAAGTCTCGTCGCTGCGGCGCGGGCGCGTGGGTGCTGCGGGTGGCGGCGGGAGAGGCGGCAGGGGAGGCGCCCGCCACCGCCGCGCCCGCACCCCCCGCGCCGCACCCGCCCGCCGGCACGTAGCTCATGATCTCCTGCTCGAACAGGCTGCAGACAAACACCAGGTTGTACTACACTGAACAGCATCAGGCACTGACGAAAGTGGACAAAGATATTTCCAACGCCTATTAATTTTATTATTTCATTAATTTCGCTGCTTAAAGGCAACCTAACATTCCCGGTTCGCTGAGTTTCTATACTTGATGGCATTAAAATGCGTGCTTTTAATCCTGCGATACAGGTATCGCAGTGGCGGTTATTAGGGTGCGACAATTTTTGTCCACGTAGTCCGCTCCTAATAGCCCACTGCTGACCACGAGATTCCTACACAACCAAGAGTGAAGAGGGCTAAAGAAACACCCCGTTACACACTAACAATAAACAAGATGACTGGAAGACATCGGCGTCTGCTACTTTGAAAAGGAATAACAAACGGTCAATAATAAAACCATTCTGAGAACAGAAAAATACTTGTATTCGAAGAAATGTTCCATACTGTTGAATATTTGTAAACAAAAGCAGGGGAGAATAGTGCACGAAAAATATCGCGTGAATCTTGAAAACAGCACTGAATTTACCACATCAACTGCCTGAGTGACGAATTGTAAACAGTCAGTATTTTTTGGCGTATTTCTTCTTCTGAAATAACATATGAATTAAAATACAATGAGTATAGCACACATGGGCTTTCATTGTTGATACCCAACAAATGATATAAACAATTCTAATATAAATAATGGAGAATGTAAGTTACGTTAGCATATAATTTTGGTGCAATATGTTTATTGATCAATGCACTAGTAAACAGAGGACAATGTGTGCCACCTTATCGTGTTCGTTAACATAAAAATACTGATGTATACACGGACACCAAGTGTACTCTGGACAGGTCTGTTGATAAAAAATAAGTTTGTACAAATATCTGTCTCGTACAGAAATTATCAAGTAACAGACATAATATCTAATGGCGTTGATTATTCTGTTGCACTGACAAGGACTCGACTAGTGCTATATTAAATGGTAGAAGGCAATGCGGTGACGTATATCCTTGAGAACGGTCGATTAGAATCAGCAGAAATAACATCTAGTAGAGAAAATGCTTTCATATCCCAGAAATCACGCTAAATCACCTATTCGCCCATTCCAGTTGTAACAGTTGTAACGCCTAATAAGCCATTTGGATTGCTTACATATTTATTAGAGTAGTTCAGTCTTTTATTATTGCAATGAATGGCGAGACGAGCAAGCCATTCGCCTTCGTAAGCGATACGATCGCTCATGAACAGAAGCAAAACCAAACAACACCATGAATCACAAAGCAGTGCTTGGCATTCCACTGCGATCGCCATCCTGAGACATCAGATGTTAAGTCTTATTATCATCATCATCATCATCATAATGATGATAATGATAAGTCTCATTATGTCCAGTAGTTATTCTGATTACAATTCTTTCACACCGAAACACAACATTACATTAACACTGCTGTTTGGCGGGAGAAATAGACATTACGGTGGTACCTAACCAGGCGGCCTCTCTCATATTATAGGTCTCTCATATACACCAGTCTATTAAAATCCCTATATTTCTAGACAGCATTGGATCGACTAGATGAAATATTAATCTTCCTTTTACAGCGTGGTCTCACACAGTCTGTTATAGATCCACAAGCTACATAAGTGACGTAGCAAATTAAAATATTTTGAATGATCTAGATTAGGGTAATCGTGTTAGTCGTTTACGAAACCAGTTGACTGGTATAATTAAGGCTTGCCCTAGAAGTGAATTAGATGCAGTTTACCAGACAGACAGTCTTTGTTTACGTCTTAATAACAATGCGTCCACTCGAAGATAAGTAGCGATAAGGAGACATTGTCTCATGCAACTAACTTTGAAGAGTGTTGCTACTTCTATACACACAAACAAGAATCGAGTTATAAAATATCGGTTATAAAATAGGATTACATGAAAAAAAAACGGAATAAAAAAATATCCGCGTGTATGATTGCATTCCGGGAATGATTGGAACCCAAAAGCGCTGGACCAATTTGATGAAATTTGATCTTAGAAGGGATTTTTGTAAAAAAAATAATTCCAGCAATTCAATTTTTTCTCAGATGATTTCTATATCATATATGGAAGGTGATTTTATACGGAGTTAAATTTTCGGTGGGCGGCCTATGTCCATACAAAGAAATTATTCATAACCGTGCGGAACACGGCCAAACTAAGCGAAGGGTAAACTGGCCCTCCTACACGCCTTAGAATAAACGACCATACATTGCTCAATATTCCTTTAAGAGTTTACATTTGGGTACAGAACTACAGAATCTTCTGTGACCTTGATGACCATAATAATCACAATATTTGAAAGTGTGAGAGTTTTCACTCGTCAGTCGTCCATTATTTATCAGAGCATGAAGTATTAAAAGTATAACAAGCGGGTGATGAACGCATGTTCAGAGAGTGTGAAACTGACTGATGGGGTCCTGTTAAACACCAAACGTAGGATGTGTTACGTGTAACTAATGTATTTACACCCTTTTGGTTATGAGAGGGTTTCTGATAGCAATACGTCGATTTGTGAAGAGCGCAGTTATGATTATCATGATTGAAGTGATATGAATTATATTTAGATTAATTTAAAATGAAATTATAGTGCGTATTATAATGTTTGCTCTATTTAGACATGTTCCTAAAAATATTCCATTCAAAATTCACAGTCCCGCAAGCATCACAGCGGCGTTTCCACTCGCAACATATCTCACACGTGTATCTATCTCTATTTGTGTATCAAAACTAAAAATAACGGTAACAATTATTTTCCACGTAACTGTACGCACAAAAATAGTCCACCGCATAGGGCCAGCCGACATTTCTGGTAAAATATAATCACGGCCAAAATGCCCAACAGGTGCAATGAACCGTGATAGATTATATCCAAAAAGATGTGAGGCAAGGCCGGCGCATTAGACAGAGACAAACGACGGAGTGCGGGCCAGACGGACCTCTAGGCTAGTAATACCCGTAATCGATTTAGGAGAGCGGGAGATTTGGAACCGCAACGGCCCTCCCCGCGCAACCAGCTTCGTAATTAGTGTAATAGTTTCATTTAGACTCGGTTTTGTACGCGCGTCACGCTGACTTCTATGAATTGTGACACGAGCCAAAAGTGGTTTTATTTTTAATTGAACAGTGCATAAGATTTTCGAATGCAGTTTGGTGTTGCGTGTTAATGACCTATTAATTATTTAACAGGAAATGGTGTTACACGCCTTGTAATATGATTATGTTTCAACGTTCCAACTGTATGTTTACTAACTGGTCATGCTGTAATCGATAACTCGGAAGAAATCTACATTTTTAATACACAAATATTATCAATTGTTTTGCAATATGTAGGAGTTTCATAGCTTGCGATCCCGTCACTTTAGTAATGAGTAATTACATCTGGAAAATCGTAAACTCATTGGCTTTAGGTATTGACAATACATCAACTTTGTCTCTCTCTTGAGTGCTGGAAGAGAACACTGAAAATATTCGTGATTATCTGAATTTCAAGTAACAGAGCTACGAGAAAATACTAGACTATACGTCTACTGTAACAAACCAAATAAACAGTCATCTGATGACAAACAATTTCAACTATAATCATAGGTCCAGGCTTTGGTTTGCAATCATTCATTATGTAATTTGTTATTTGCATAACAATAGGAGATTTTTCTTTGCCTTCAGCTTCGCCGAAATCGATTTACTGACAAAATCACGTATTCATTGCTCGTGCCCAACTACTCAAACCTTTTAGAGAGAAACCTTCGCGTTATTTTATTCTTATACGTTTTATAATGGCCGGCGACATTATGAAAGACGCGTGTCTAATGCAGCCGTGCTGATGGCCCCAGCCATCGATTGTCCCAACTGTCCGTTTAGACAATGTTAATTGAGGAAACGTTGACTGTAGCGCGCTGCAAACGCGCACCACGCGAGGCCGACTCCCAGCGGTGGGAACGACCTAAAATAACAGTGCGAGAAACAGATACCATCTACGTGTTGGCACATACGCGTTAAGGTAACACGTTATACCTGTGAGAAAATAGGTCCGCGCACGCAACGCGTTTCGTCGCGTTTTCCAAAAGTCAACGTTAGGAGCGCTCGTCGCGGTCATTATGTAAGCATCCGGCACATCCTCGTATGATGGAAACACGAGCGATCCCCGAAGTTAATGAGTGTCGGAGCATTCGCCGCGGGCGGGGCGGCGCACGCGCTGGCCGCGGTCACGTCGCGGCGGCACAGGTGCGCTGCCAGCCCGCGCATTGTGCTCTCGTCTCCGATACCTGCCAGATAACGCCGACGCGCACACTTGACGTCTTGATCCCGTGTCAGGGCGACTAGGATGACGCGGCAACAGATGCGTATCTCTGGTAGTTATTTAATTAACGGCAGCCGTGTTCCGATTGGTAATGCGACCGCCATTTTAAAAGACAATAGTTGAGTGGCCTATATTTTATAAGGCTCGGTAAACAGCGTCGGATGCGGGAGGGCCACTTTCACTCAGCGCGTGGAGCCAGGTTTAGAGTCGGCTATAATTCATCCGCGCGCAGCTGTCGTTGCAGCCTCGCTTGCGGGATGTTTCAAATGGATTCCGATTTTATTTATCAATTGAAACAAAGTTCAAATGCGGGTCCAGCTGTGCTCTTATACTTCAAATTATATTATGCAGCTTGAAAAGTCACTAAAACGTCAAATACACAAATAGTTCATGAGTAAGTGAAAAAACTTATCCAGCAATTACATTATAAAATATATAATATTGTAAGAGTATACAGTGATATAAAAACAGAAACAAACACGAAATACCCAGTAAGAAACATTCAATAAAACACAATCGATCATTATTTAATACGCAGCGTTAGAAGGCAAGATTTGTGTGCGTTAGACACCGACGCAGGCAATAATTAGGGCTCCCAGAATATAATGACGGGCCGCGCGGTGTAGCTCGCGGCGCACATAAATGTACACTGGCCAGTTATACAACCGAAACAGGTAACTTTGGGACCAATATACTGGCCGCTGGGACTGTCTCGTCTGTAGATTATATCAAACAAACAAATTCTATAGGTTTTGATTCGATGATAGCTGCGATGCATCGGGAGATGGCAGGTGTTTTTAATGATTGTGCATCCTTTATTTTCTCCGAATTCGAATAGAATTGCTGATGTTATTTATCTCTTTGTACTACAGTAAAATAAAATAAGGTGACCTACTAAGTAACAAAAACAATGTAATTCTACAAACGCCATAAAATTTTCAAATGCCTACTCAAACGTAAGGACGCGCGTAAACCTAAAAACGGTTTATAGCAGGTGCTTCGGAGCTGAACAACAAAAAAAGTATCAGCTTACTTCCGAGAACATAGTCCAGCATCGACACGTATACAATTGCACTGTGACAATGGAGCGGGGATTTTAATTTCAATTATTTGTTTGTGAATAATTTCGGACGACATTGGCGCGACCTCAGAAATAGGAGTCGATACGTGATCAATCTTTGCAAGTAAATTACTTCCTGCGACGAATGTTCACAACTAACGGTTAAATTAATTTTAGTGCAAAACTGCAAAGGCTACGCTGAAGGTTTCATGTAGTTGCAATTGGCGCCGTTGTAACACTCGATCTTAATCGTGATTAACTCTAGGAGCTGCGTTCATAACCTTCGATTATTGGCCAACAATCTTTTAATGATTAACTTTTCCAATATTTTCCAAATGTGTGATTTCTGACGCTATATTAAGGTTTTGTGTAATAATTTAAACAGATTGTTAATTATTCATTATGCATTTAGAATAAGTTTCGTAGAAAAATATACCAATCATAAAACTTGGTTACATTAAATCCTTGAAAACACGCGAAGTAGGTAAGCTAAGCATGTCATTAAATTTCATCGTTTAATATCATGTACACGGTAGCTTTTTGACTATAACAAAAACTTTATAATCCTAATCCTTTGTCATATTGTATATGTTGACTTAAATTGTCAGAATGAGGTACGCTGTCTGATTACAAATTGCAAGTAATGCGTTCGTTAGCAGCACGTAAGGCTGTCATACTCGTGGTCCCACGGTAATGATATAAGTCCAACGTGTCTCCTACTGTATGTGTCCTATCTGACGAAAGGATCTACACCTAGACAAGGCTAATTTGTCTACCCCAGGGTCGTTATTTGGTCTGTAATGATGGCTTCTGGCTTAACTTGGCAACAAAAACGAAATTTAAGTTTTGCGAGGTCCATTTTGGAAGCTTTCTTAAAAAGAAAGCCGACTGGCCCGTATTTTCACAAAAAAACAATTGTTGTATATGGTAAACTTCATAGTTAGAAAATCGAGTTGTAAACTCTTAGGTCGTTAGGTTTCCTCGTTATATTTTTCTTCGTCGCTGACAATCTATAATTAATTTTGTATAAACGTTAATTGGAAAAATTACAAATGCCTACTCTGAAAGGTTATTCGACCAGGCGTATTCAGCAACTTCTTTCGGACTTAACTTTTAATATAAATATGTTACCTATACGGGGTGATAACAATATTTAAAAATCGCAGCTTCGCGTGTAGCCAAATATATCAAATATAGGTGATTGTTGATACTTCCCGCTTCCGGGCCGAGTAATATTTATGGCAAGCGGTTAATTTTCGCAATTGCGGTTAACCGACATTTTCCTAACGTTTTCGTTCAAGGTTTACGTTCATGTTCACAGTTGTGTATTAATGAATATTTATTTTACATGCACGCACCTATCCTTGCATGCGATTTTTTTTTACTTTTCTGAGTATCGTTATTGGTTTAGTGAGTGAGTTCGATATTCTGGACAGTTGTTTATATATGAGTTATTAGGTTGTATACAACCCTTTGGGTGTCCAAAAAGCTCATTTTGGGCTCACTGTCAAAAAAATTATGACGTTTCGCATTGTTTTCCAATTGTTCATCAATAAATTTTCTTCGATTAGATAGTTAACTGTATATATAGTCATGAAATGGGCCAATTGTACGTTTTAAAATTACACCAACCAACCAGCCGTCCAATTTAATATAAGATTTAAGCTTTGGATAGTTTTTTATTACATTAAAAAGGCTTTGCAATCGTTGTTCTCGCGGCGCGGTTCTCAGAATTTACAAAATTGAATATGTAGAGGCGAAGTGTGATATAATAACGGGTTAGGGATAATAAAAATTAAATTTGCGTTAAATTAAGACGTTGAAAGATGGGATTTTGATAGCGACGCAATATCTATAATAACACAGTTTACGGATGCGCCTGTCTGGGAATATTCGGATACTTCATGACTGGCAATTATTAAAGGGCTAATGTGAAATAAACTGAATTGCAGAATAAATCGAGTTTTTATAAAAGCTTTAACTATGAAATGCGAGGCTGATGTTGCTGAAATATTTAGAGTTTTAGAGAAATGGTAACAAATAAAGCAACTGTTAATTTTTTAAGTTTTACACAAAATTAAAAAATTATGATGGTTATTGAAAAATGCAAAGGTTTTTTAGGACAAAGAAATAAATTACTAACGGAGTGATATAGATATACACAATCAATTTAATTGCAACACACCCGCATTTTAATATCACACGATACGTAAGTGGATTACACAAAAACCAAACGATTCTGCAAGGTCTTTGACAATTATCGCCGGATAAAAACAGCATATTAGTAAGTGTATGCAAAGGCCCCGGGTTCGATCGCCACGTCACGCCAATTAGGACGTAGCGAAGGACTTCCGCCGTCGAAACAAACGGACACGCGGACGGGTTGTTACATTTGTATAGCATATGGTGCCTTTACAACTTAACATAATATTAACGTTGATTTAGAGTTTAGATGGTCTCCATGGCATGACATAGCGAACGAAAAGCTGATTGAAAAACCAAAGCGGTTAAAATTCAAATATTTGTTTCGGGTTTGGGTTTAATGCGACCGAAAAATCTGTTGTACTTGTAGGGTTTTGGTACTGTTTTGTATCTGGACTATATTATGTCTAGCTTTTTTATTGGTGTAGTCTATTACATTGTCTTATGAGTCACCAGTTTGAACTAGGAACACCTCCATATCTTATATCTGATATAGATGTTAATAAGAATTGGTAAGACACGAAACATCTTGAGCAAAACAATGGAATGTTGCTTGATGACTAGTTGTTTACCATCAAGAAAAAGACTTGCTCGTCTCATCATCGTAGCTAATACAAAAAATAAAATAAAAGGAGTAATGTCGTGTTCAAATGCAACCGTCCCCGACAGCCGGTAATATCCAGTAATATGGTAATCGCGATGTGAATATATTAAGCCAGCTTTATGCGAAGAATTAATTGTCCCTCAAATGAATGTAGAAATTATAAACCTTTAATTTATAGTCAGACTTATTACCAGCACTTAGTCATTCTGTGTGATGTATTTCAAATAATTTATCATGTTAGGAAATTTCATTTGTTAGAGTATATTATAGATTGTTACCTTCTAGGGCCATTTGAGGAGTTGATGTGATGTGAATTGAGGACACGGACTAGGCTCATGGCTTGTTATTATAATTTTTCAGTATTTGAAAACTTTATTGACTTTTCTTGAAGCATGATATAAAGCAAGTGATCACACACAAAAGACAACTCACCACTTTTATATAGCCATTGTTTATTCCACAGGGTAAACCAAATCAGCCAGTAAAACTTTTTTGTTCACGGCCTAGTTAACAACACCTAAATAGGGTTGCCTAAGCGACAATCTACAAATTAGGGAACATTTATTTCGTCTATAAAACCCTTGGACACCATAAAACTAAGCAGTTACGCTTAATAAAACCAGACTGGTCCTTAATTAATGTACGTTTGATATGCGCAGTTTAGGACCGGAAGTCGACACAATGGGTCGGGGGCATGATGGGGGACACGGGACTCGTGCCATGACCCCCTGCCCCCCACCGCCATGCAACAGACCAATTAAGTATGCAAAGTCCCGATGCGTTCTTTGTTCATGTTGATAAAAAACGACACACGATTTTATCATTACAATTAGGTATATAAATAGGTTATTCTTAATTAAGACATAATTAGGTAAGGTCAAAATGTTTTTTTGTTATTGTGTGGTTGAGGTTATGGGAAACAAAAAGCAATGCTTACATGCTTCATAAAACAATCGCGTTTTCATTCCAAAAAAAAAAACACCTAAAACTGATAAGTGATAGTGATCAGCAAGAGTAAACATTTGCCGTGACGATATAGGGGCACAGGCACTACGGGGCAATCTAAGTAAGTTCACGTAATGAGTAATAGTTGGCGGCAGGAAACGCAAGGACAATGACCGATTGGGCCGGCCCTCCTGCCAACCAACTGGCACCCAACCGCTGTTGCCATCACCGTTTGTGCGTACGTTATTATTTCACATTTTGTGAAAGTAAAACATTGTACTTTGTATGTTTTGCAACTGTGATGCACTGTATTTATTATAATAAAATAGAATAAAGAAGTATTTGATTTCGTATTCAATCCAATCCAATTTTGTGACTGTGGAGTTTGTTCATAAATTCTTGATAACAATGATTTGATGAATATTCCATGTGTACTGCAAATATTTTTTTATGATTTTAAAGGAACATACGAATTCGACGTCTAATAAGTAGATATACCGGGTATATCAAGACTACGACCGGTTACAGACACAATGCAAATAAAAAAATTGCCAAAACGCGACAGATTCTGCAACAATTCAGAAATTTCGACAGATATTTTCTTTGCATTTTTAAAAAAGTCATCGTGTATGGTTGTTCAATGTCTAGTTTTTGCGAAACTAGTAATTTAAACCCTTACTTACCATTGCTGCTTTATAAATATTTTTTTACTATCACCAAGCTACGTTTTCAGTCGCGGTCTTGATATACCCTGTATACTTAAATATATGAGTGATGGTCGGAAGGTAGCCCTAGTCGAATGCCAACTGGGCCTGTGGCATGCTGACAATTGTTATAATGTAATACTATTATACAAATTCTTGTGTAAACAACCCTTTCTAAAAAGACGAACTAGAAAGGAGCATGCCAAATATTTAAAAAAAATTGTTGGACTCTTAAATCTTTTCCTGGACAGACGTAGTCAAATATGCATAAATTGTCTTTTTAATTTTATAAGGCAAACTTTGACAAACATCCTTCAATAAAATACATATGGTTTAGCTTCGGGGATAAATTTTCACAAAAGTCTATATACCAAATGCTTAGTCGCAGCTAGACGTTTAACCAATCTACGGACTACAGTTAGGTAAAAAACATTGTTTAACTAAAAACCTTCGCATTTTTTTCCTGCGTTGACATTGTCCCCGAAACAGAATGTACTTAATTACAGGTATTGTGGCGCGCGCCGTGGAGCGTCCAGTCCTTGGTAGCAGGAGCGACCCGTCCGACTCGCTCCCACAATGCCATTCCGACTGACTGCCTGCCATTCTCCCGGCTCCATTGTTGGAAATTATGCGGATTAATGTGCATTACACTAAGATTAACCTTTGAGCAAATTGCAAAAAAAAACGGATTAAGTCATCTCGCTGTGAAGATTGCTTGTGTACCTAAAGGGCAACTTAAGAATAAGGACCATCAAAAACCAAACGATCATTAATTTTGCACATTCTGCGAATTTCAAATATACAGCAAAAAATTGAAAAAAAAACAAAGCAACACCGCCCGACGACGATGACATAACCGTAGATAATGACTGGACGTGCATTTAATATCCGTTTTCCTATTCCATATAATTTAAAATTGATACACAGCGTGATTGATGAGTAAAACAGCATATCGCTACAAAAACAACGAGCATGGAATAGGATTCTCCACACACGGTATAATCCATATCACGGTGTTTGTCTAAACATGACGGCCGGTGCTAACTCGTCCAAATTCCATCGGTGCAAAGTTTTACAGCTCACGACATCGACACTATTCCTGCGCGCTAGGGTTGTCACTCGCGCGACCCGACTCCGGCGGGGAAATATTTTATTGAGTCTATCTCTGATAATGATAGTTCCCATAGCGAGCAGATTACGACCGAAACCATTACGCTTTACGACGATTTGATTGGGCCGCCTCAACAAACGATATGGGAGCACGGAACTTTGTACTTGCGCGTAAAATGCCCCCTATTTACGACAGTCGTAAAACTTAAGTCGTGTCCTATTGTTAATTTAAAACCAATAGAGGGAGATAACCGGCGCATTCGCCGCGTTTGTTTTGTGTGTCATTACAAGCGCGTTAGAAAGTCATTTGTTTACGAGTTTGCTTTTCAGGAGCGTTATCGATTGTCAAAGTTTGTTGAGCACCGGATACAGTTCGTTATCTGTTAAACTGTTTGTCTTTAATTTGTTTGCAGTTAATTCTATTTGCATATTAATCATTTTCCATTAGTTAATTTTTGTTGTTTATGGTTTTTGGGGACCGTAAAATTAGCCAAAATGTAGAGTTTCCCACGAGCTAACTGCTTATTATATCAATTTATTACATTCATTATTACTGTTTAAGTATAATATTGTAAAGGAAATGGTGACATTCATATAACAAACGAATATAGACTATTAATTAAATCCACAAACTTTAATGACATCCACATATCATAATAACGAACAGACAAAGTAACAGTACATCCTAATTTACAAATCAGCGTACATTTAGAAACGTGTACGACTAAATTTTGAAACAATCTAGATCTACTTTTACCGCTTTCACCCTTGTAAATGAGAGAGCAATTGTCGAGACGGTTATGCATGAATCTTTCTACGATTAAGAATAATGTTCAGTAAAGTACGATCCTTTGACTTCACCGCCTTTTCCCAAATCTCCCGGGACAAAGACAGATTTAAACCCACTGTTTGGTCCTTTCCGATCCGAGACGACAAAACGCGACCTCTTTTTAACTACCTCGTCTTTAACGAAAAAAGCTATAAAATGTTTACAAAAGGGTTACAAGAAAAAATTACTTTCCCTTCCTATGTCGCCCATTCGTTTCCTCGTTGGTGGTTTGTTCATTCTGTTATTGCGTGGTATTTATATTTTTAATTTAATTTCCTCCTAGTCGTATTACAAAAACCGAATAAAATATTCAGTGCTGAATATGATTTTTTTTTAATTTGACCATATTAATTTTGCCGTCAACCACAATAGGCACAAGTCGGACAATCTCAAATGAGAAATAGCTGAATGTGTCTTAATTTAATATTTTTAGATAACGACTTAGTTATTTCTAATTAACAGCACAAGATAAAACGAAAACGGCCTAAAATGAATCACTATCAAAATTTATCTCAACTTTCCTGCGAAATAGGTCGTTAAGAAAGCGCATAAATAATAAAAGAGCGGTGCGGTCGATCTGATAAAATATTTGGACGACAGAAATTACGAGTATAGAGAATATGATGAAGTGGTCGAGTTCATATAAATTGCAGATAAGTTAAATGGAAAGAGTGTTTATGTGAGTGAAGCGGCGTCTAGGGACCCGTGAGATGTGATGTGAGGTCGACGGAGATAAATCTCCACGCAGCAGTTTGAATTTCATTAGCGGCACAGCGCGAGGCGACGATGGGTCAAATTGTATTTATGGTTATTTAAAACAATGTATATAGACTGTAGGCTTAATTACAGTTGTAAGTTTCATTGACACTCTTCATAGTTAAATATTAGTTGACATATTCAGTATTCTTGAAACGGTTTTATGCAATGGACTTCAACGGGGAGAAATGATTTTTTGGCACAATAAATAATTATTAAATCAGTGAAGACCAAAGTGCAAGAGTTGGAATATGAGTTTAGGCATACTCATTCCAGAAACTTTAAAAATTTAATAATTTTGGATTAAGCCCACATATCTTGTAATGACTATTAAGAAGAAAAAGAGACGGTCAAGATTTAAGTCACGAGATACATAACTTGAGTTTAAAATTATACGTATAAAGTGTAATTATTAGGCAACATATAATTTAAATTCAGCGTAAAGACAGGCGTCGACGAACTAAGCTCCCTCACTCACAGCGATTACAATCATTACAAACATACAGATAATATGAATCGCACCAACAAAGTCATATCTACCGCATTATGCAAACGAGGTAAAGATAAACAAGAACGGAACTTTAGTCTATTAATTTTAGACATAGACCGATAGTTGGCCGGCCCGTTCTCCGGTGTTGGTCAATCCAACGGTGACGTCACAATAATTGGCCACCCCGCGCCAAATAACACAGCTGAGCGCTTATTATCGAATGTTGGATACTGTCCCTGTGCTGGACCAGATCATTATGTAGTTATTTGTACCGTGTTGATGTTTGTGTGTTTATGGGCGAGCGTTGTTGGTTCGAAAGCGAAATGAAATGCAATAAGAAATATTTTTCGACAACCCCGTTAGTCAGAGGAGCAGAACGCTGTATTTACGAGTTGTTTAAATTAGTGTAATAACAGACATTAGGCGGAAAGTAGATCACTGTGTAATGTGTATGTTTAGAGAAGACAGAGGTCACAGAAATTATTAAATAATAAATGCATACAATAAAGACACATGACGTAAAAGCTCTGACCCCACACAAAGAAACATGTCTTGGTTTATTCCAGAGAGAGACTTTACGAAAGAAACATATCTCGGTGCATGTGCCTGCACCTCGACTTCTCGCCGAATGCTGCGCTAAGTTACTTAGTGACTAGTCACTATAAACTTACAAAATTTACAATACAAAATATAATCACGTCCAAGGAAAATTGGACTAATTTTTCACATAATAATATTGTGACAAGTGACAACCCTATCATAAATTTTACATCATGTCATTTAATACAAAAATTGGTTCTGGTGTTACATTAATACGGAATAATTACTTATTGTAAACAACCTCCATGCATCCTTGAAGTATGCGCCGATTCTAACCTTAAGAATAGTTGGAGCAGTGACTAAACGAAATTGTAACAATACATGCATTGTGTATAGGTAGTAATTTATAAATTTTGTACTGCGTGTTTATGTTATTTTTAATCAGAGTTAAAGAGATTTTGCTTGTGGCTTTCCTGTACATTAAATTATCCAATTTATTAACTTGGAATTCAAATCCGGGGATGAAAAGAGGTTATATTTAGCGAACTATTTTGTTATGGAATGGATAACAATAACGCTTTCCTTCTTGGGAGCATGCATGAGTAGAATAATGCCAATTACAGGTATGTGATTAGACCTAAATAAGTGTCTTTCAATCAGTTAGTTTAGCATCTTGTTACTACAAACTACAAAAATAAACATTCATTAGTCATCACATAATATTTGCGACTAGGGACCGGCTCGGCCGGCCGCCCGGGTGCAGATACTTTGTGAGTCCAGTCCATATCAGCAACATAGTATTATTTCCCGTACTATTTTATTTATATTCGAACTCAATGCCGTCTTCTGCATTGCTTTTCCCGTCCCGTCTCATTCTCACTCAAGGCATCTTCAATCCTGTTCCGTCCAATCACATTCGAGTTTAAAAAAGTAACAAATATATTTGAACTCCTTGCTTATCCCACGGGACTACTACATTTTTCGGGATAAAAAGTAGCCTATGTGTTAATCCAGGGCGTCAGCTACCTCCATACCAAATTTAAGCGAAATTATTTCAGCCGTTTCTGGGATTAGCACGCACAAAGGCACAGACAAACAAACAGACAAAAATTCTAACTAAATCATTGTTTTGGATTCTATTACGTTAATACAGTCCCTCCACATTAGTTGTTCTCATTTATCTTCCAAGTACAGACATCGATCGGTTACAAATTTATTATGTGTATAAAATAGAAGACTTTTAATACTGAAAAACAACATGAGCGATCAAATTATACTTTTAAGTTTTAATTGAAAAAATGCCAGTTATTCGACATCACGAGGCATTCTCAAAACACTTCATACCGGCAATTAGAATGAGGAAAAACGAAAGTTCAGTTGCTATGTTATTAATCCGAAACTGTGAGAATACAAAGTCACAATTAACAAAGGAGATAGGTAATGATAAACGCGTGTGTTGTAATTTTTGCATAACCCACATACTAGCGGGGAGCGTGAGACGCGGGGAACGAGAGTAAAAGTTTAGGTATACGCAGCATCTTTGGATCTGCGCAATGGTATTTTTAGTATTATTAATTGATTAAATTAAACCAATTACATTTGGTGGTTATTAATTCGTTATTAATTATTATTTTATTTTATTATTCTTATTAATATTACCAGCATGGATGGCGCTTGCTTGGGGAGGCCTACGTCCAGCAGTGGACGGTGATAGGCTGAGCATAATTATGTTGATTCATTATTTAAAAGAAATCTCAATGATTAATATAATTAACTTTGCTAGATAAGATCAATCTGGTCTGTTTTTATCGTTATACATAAAATAACTAGATTTGTATAAATTAAGGCTGAAATAAAAATCATCTGGTAACACTACTGCAATAGATGTTTTATGCATAAAATAGACCAAGAAACTTAATCAACTAGAAATGTATGTTTGAGAGATACACGAAATTTTATTTCAGTACTTCACTCGTATATCCTAAAGCTATATTATATTGAAAATCTATTATTACGTGTACTAAATATAAAATTTATTTCATCGTTTAAAAACAGAGAACTTACATGGGTTATAACTTACAAGCTCATATTTCTAGGATTTAATGTATTCGCTTTGCATTACCAAATGTGGCAAGCGTAAACTCGCGTATAGAACTAAATTCAGAAACACTAGATTTAGTTAGTTCTACAATTTTTTTAGGGATTACTTTAGATAAGAAGTTGCAATGGGGTCCTCAAATAGAGAGATTATCAGGTAAACTTAGTACTGCAGCCTTCGCTGTCCGAAAGATAAGAAAACTTACTGACGTTGCAACGGCTAGGTTGGTATATTTTGCATACTTTCACAGTATAATGTCCTATGGTATTCTACTGTGGGGATCGGCTGCTGATATTGAGTCCATATTTATTTTACAAAAAAGGGCAGTCCGCGCTATTTACGATCTTGGTAGTCGCGATTCTTTACGATCTGTTTTTAAGGAAAGTAATATACTAACCGTGCCATCTGAATATATATTTCAGAATATAATGCACGTTCGTAAAAATATCAATAGGTTTTTCAAGGTTAGTGACACCCACAGTATTAATACGAGAAATAAAAATAAATTAGCTATACCCTCCTTTAGATTAGAAAAGTCTATAAAATCTTTCGCGGGTAACTGTATAAAATTTTATAATAAACTTCCCAATTCGATAACGCATCTGCCGGACAAATTATTTAAGACACATATTAAAAGCATACTTATGACTAGGGGCTATTATAGTATTAAACAATATATTGAGGATAAGGAAGCCTGGCATTAGGTGTTTTCTTGCACTTTGCGACCTCCTGGGGCACTGAGGTATTCACTTATTACATTCTCATTTTAAAATAACTAAAATATATAAAATAAATAATTGTAAAATAAAAACTAATCAAAATGAGACAAAATAATTAATCAACAAGTTTATAAAATAAAATAAATAAAATTAAATAATGAATAAATAAAATACCTATTTAAATTATATGACGACCGATCGAGAAAAATAAATAATAATAAAAATAAGCAAGGCAAGCTTTGTAAGACAAGTCACAAATATCTATTTCAGTAACTTGACCAAAACCAAGCCCACTGAGTTTGACTCGCTGGATCTGCTCAGAACTGGGTCGCGCCGCGTAGTATCCAGTGGTAAAGTTAAGCCCGCTGAGTTTGTTCGCCGGGTCTTCTCAGTCGGGTCGCGTTGGATCCGGCAGTAAGCCTAAAATTACGGGACGTTTCGGAAATACTCATGGTCGTTATTTAATCAATTGGACCCAAAACAAGCCCACTGAGTACTATTCGCTGGATATACTCAGAATTGGGTCGCGTCGCGTAGTTTCCAGTGGTAATGGAAGCCCACTGAGTTTGTTTCGCCGGGTCTTCTCAGCCAGGGCCGCGTTAGATCCGGTGGTAACATTAAACCGCTACGCACCGCTTTAATTTAATACTTATGGTCCACTTAGACATCGATTATCGTAAATAATGTATTTCCTAAGGGAAAAAAAATTACCATAAAATACTAATAAGTAATATAATACTTAATATAATAAAGTTAATATAAAAATTACAACGAATATCTTGTAAATAGAAAATAAGTACTATGTGTATTGACTTGTCATAAGAGCTATTTAATTGCCTACGTGACCAATAAAAAAAAAATAAAAAAAAATGCTAAGGTCGGAAAATCCATTGCGTATGATTTATTTCGTTCGAAATAGCAGAAACCCGGAGATGTATATTTCTGTAGAATTATTTCAGGCAAACGATTACTAGACCTCAATTGTTATACTCTTTTTTATTCTTGGTTAATAAAATTAAGTTGTTTGGACTCATGTGTTATGTGTTCTAACAATGTGTGGAGAAATGAGAAAATTATCCTTTAAAATGTATCTGGGAGTTTTTGTTAATACCAATTGTCCTAGTTAGCATTATTACATAAGGGATAAAATAATTAATTCACAATAATTACCGCAACGGCTAACTCACTACAATGGCTCATTAATGTTTGTTTTTCTTCAGTGTTTGTTGTGGGCTTTGTCTGTTATCTAATAAAAAATACATTATACGACAATAGAGGTTAATAAATCCTGGTTTCTTTCTTGGTTACTAATTTGTCACTACAATCAAATATTAAATATAATTTATTTACACCACTGCAATGCCGAGTCGCTCACGAATGCTCAGATTCAGTTTGAATTACAGAACGTGATCTAAATAACAATTATTTGTTTAATTTATTTGAATGTAACCATTGAAGGCTGTGTAACGGAAATAGGGTTGCTCTAATGTAAAATTTTAATAAGGCAGTTGAAGTCGTACGTGTTTACATAAAGAATCAACGAGCACTAACCAGCAGTCTGAAATGTCGAGCTGACATTTGATGTAAACTGTATTGATTAATTGACGAGCACTTTGAAGAATTCAAACTAGGTCAAAGGAAAATTTAATTTATATCTTTAAGTGGTTGGAATATGAATGTAAAAGAATCAATAACAATGCTTTGATAAGATACGAATACGAAGTTATCTGATAATGTTGATTATGTGCATTACTTACAGACTGAAGACGACGCCGAACGTCTTGGAAATGACCCCCATGGTCTTTTTCCAGCCCTTGATGAACTGGCGGCGGCGCGCCCCCCGGGGCGACGCCGCACGCGCCCCTAACTCCTCGTAAGAATTAATTTTGCCGGTGTCCAATAGGCAAAACAATATACATCACTGGTGGCAGCCACTTCACTGGTATGATTGGTTGACACACAACACAAGCTCCATAATCCTCGGGCGCATCAAACTGAAGCCGTCCAGTTTGTGGGGAGGGTGCCGGTGAACCGCCTCCGCTAACTCATTACAATACAATCGGTGCACGCCTGACAACTTATTTCGATTGTCCAATTTGAATATCAAATCGGCTGCACCGTGACGGCAGGTTCGATGTACATCGCATAGGAGGCGCGGCACGAAGCGTGCGTGCGGTGCCGTGGCGCGAACCACACTGAGTGCCGGCTGAAGAAGCTCGTAGAAGGGCTACGGGCGCGCGCTACGTCGCGACGCGGGGTTAAACTTCGTAAGCTCGCGTCATTCACGAGTGCGCCCGCACTAAAGTACTCTCGCGCGCTTTATGCAGTTTCCATTCAAAGGAAAATGTTTACGCGGAAGAGTTGTTGCGGCGGTCGACATGTGACAATTACTCGCATGGTAAGTGCGATTGCTGTGTGGATGCCGGCGCCGCCGCGGGGTGGCATCGCGTGCTCGCTCGCTAAGCGCGGATGCGTGTCAGTCGCGAGCTGTCAGAGTGCATTCTGCATTCTGCACAGTTATTCAATGCCGCAGACCGCTTTGTAAGTGGTTAATAGGAATGGCCGACCTACGCAGTCTGTAAGGTGCAACGATTTCGTCCATTTCTGACATCAACAGTGACTTCACAGTCCTGAGTCATTTTCTAGAGACACTGGAACAAATTAAGGGCAATAACATAATATTGTCGATAATTTGTAATATGTTTTTAATACAACGTATAAACTCACTTATTATTTGTCATCATCCTTTCAAAAATGATCTAATGTGGACATATTCTTACAAATTGTGCGAATGTAGGAATTTGGGCATACGTCCAGAATACCATTTTTTTGTTAATCAATTGAGATGTCTATGCATATAAATAATTTAGGTATTTAAACAAAACTACATTCCAACTGTATATTTACTACCTTGCATGTTTCCTTGTCCATATAGTTATAATGAAATTATGCGAAGTACATAAGTGGTATTATTTACATATAATTATTTTGTAATGAGACTATTGTCGACTGTAATGCAGCAATGGAAAAATATTTTTTACTTGTTTTGTTAGACTCTACAATTTCATCTTTGAAGTATTAAATGAAACAAGACACATTAGGATTACCAAAATATAGTTTATCATACTCGTATCCTACAAGATATTAATTAAACGTAGAAATTAACAAAAACATCCGACGACAGAAATTCCCATTTCAAACGAAAGTGATACACCATAGTTTCCAAACGGACAACCCTCACTTAACGCGAGTGGGAGAAAAAACGCTGGAAAAGTGTCATTACAGCAACACCTATAGGGCTGTAACAAGCAATCATCTAGTTCCTCGGCATCATCGAGAACATTTCCAAGGGCTATAATTAAGTAAATCTGGCCGGGGATACAGGCGTGGATCCACCGTTGTGGGCACGATAGCAAGCCCACAACCCTAATGGACTTTTGAGTTGTGACGTCAAACTTTCACGGCCTATTGAGATCGACAGGCTGATAATATTGTATAATGAATAAATTAATAAATAAATCCACCCACCAGTCACATACATAGTCCTGTAGGCCACTTCACGTAATTAAAATATTTCAGTTGCAGTCAAGTTTCGATCAAAACAGCTCTTTTTGTATTCTCGTAATTTAGACAACCGCTGTCAGATACGCTCGTGTCAAGTTCGCGTCACGCGAGCGCTTTAGCGTATTCTACTGAAAATGAAAATGAAAATAATTTATTGAATCCATTAAAATGTTCAACATTGTTTAGATTCAGTCATTTTTTGAACTACCACCCGGTTCGGAAAGCGGTTTTCACTAGAGAAGAACGGGCAAGAAACTCTAGTGTTGCTCTTTTCAAAACCAGTTTACAATGTAGTGATGATTACAAAAATTCCAAAAATTACAAGTTGGTTTAAATCAGAGCAGTTCATTAATAACTTGTTATGATTTGCAAGTAGGATATATTTTAAAACGAATAAGTTTACTTTATATTTAATATGGCTGAGAGAAACGAAACGAAGTAACCCATAACGAAGAATCAGTATACTCTGTTTTGCCAACGTATAAATAATTATAAAAGCGTTAAGTAATCCATTTATCAATTACAAAGTAAGCAAATCGGACAGACCAGTCCACACAAGCAGCACCCGTTCACGAGTATGACGCATGTGCCAGCCATCGGCCTCCTCAACCATGCTACAGGGAAGTGACCGACCCGGCACACGACGCCACCGCAAGCACAGACTTTTAAGCGAGCATGACTTATCCAAATCGCTCACAAAGCAAAGCAAAATAGTTTAAGTTACTTAATATAAATTAAATTATACAGAGCACACTAATACCTCCGCTCCAAGATACTATATATTTAATTAATTTTATACTATACTATTCCCAAGCCTTATTATCATCAAGATATTCTGAAATTTTATAATAAGCTTTATTGCATAATTTTTGCTTGATAGTAACTTTGAATTTTTCAATACTTAAGGCTTTAATATGAGTGGGAACTTTGTTATAAAAGTGTATACAGTAACCCTTAAAAGACTTGCTGATCCTGTGGAGTCTGGTCTTATGAGTAGCTAGATTGTTCTTATTTCTAGTATTTTTATTGTGAATATCGCTAATCTTTCGGAAGTTTTCTTTATTTTTATGGACATACATTAAATTTTCAAAAATATATTGTGATGCCACTGTCATTATATTTATTTCTTTAAATTTTTCTCTAAGAGAATATCGGGACCCTAGCGAATAAATTGATCTTATACCTCGCTTTTGGAGAACAAAGATGGTATGAATGTCAGCAGCACCACCCCACAGTAAAATTCCATAACTCATCAGACTATGAAAGTAAGCAAAATATACCAATCGAGCTGTATCAATATCAGTCAATTGACGTATCTTACCCACCGCGTAGACTGCGGCGCTCAGCTTTTTTGCTAAAGCGACTATATGAGGACCCCATTGAAGTTTGGGATCTAATGTGATTCCCAAGAACTTAGTTGTATCCACAAGGCTCAACTCATCCCCATTCAAAAGAATATTAGCGTTAACTTTTTTGACATTAGGAGTCACAAACCGTACACATTTAGTTTTCTGACTATTTAGTAACAAGTTGTTAACGCTAAACCAATGTACGATTTTTGTGAGGGTGTGGTTTACATCGTCAATAATGGGTTGATGTCGTACTGCTGCGCGTTTTATACATGCGTGATTCAGATCGCAACCTGATTGGTATTTACCTGTTCATTTGACGTCTCCAATGACAGTTTAGTCCGACCAACGTGCAGCACATGCGCAGTTTATGCATATCTTACGCGCAGCTAAACAATTACAAGAATACCATTTTGACGTACGTACCATTATCACGTAAACCTAATCGCAACTACATCGTAACTTGATTGGCGCGTCAAGAAATTACGTGAATTAGCCTACTGATCCCGCACTAAGATCGAGTCTTGTGTCGTAGGTATCAGAAACTACGAGAGACTCACAAACACCCAGACCCGCAACAAATACCTGTGGATCACACAAACGTTTCGGTGCGGGTATTGAACCAGCGGCCACTAGTTTCACAACCGGCATCTAACCAACTGTGCCACGGATGCTGTCAAATTGTTGATTTTACTATGATATTAATTAATTATATTTATTTCAGCTGTGCGTTGAGACGTCACCCAGGATCCGCTATAAAGGTAACACATAGTAATGCACTATACCAATCATGAGCAAGTTCAGACGCCGACTGACACTAGGCCGAATTTCGGGTGGTAATGACCACAACCTCTGTAGACTGGATCCGTGTCTGGAAGCAGGCGAACAGGTGTCTGTGCCCCGTCACGCAACCGACGTTTAAACAATTACACAGCACACTAGCCACTTAACTAGACAACTAGTGGCCACTAGGTGAGGAAAAACAATAATGACACGACAAAAAACCACCTTCATTATGCCATTCGAGACTTATTTAATAGAACAGGAAGTTGCGAGTATCCGTTTTTTTCACGTGCATGTTCGTATTGTTTATTGCAGATAAAACACAAAGGAAATGCATTGTTTTTTTATGACATTGTATATTTTCGAATCATCTTTAAATTAGCATTTTAATTAAGTTTTTTTTGTTGTCTGAATGTCCGATAGTCTTACCCCATGGTGATGACATGATAGGATAAAACATGCTCTGTCTCCCTTTTTCAATATGCGAGCTTGAGCGTACAATATGCAGTAGTCTTGTTGCTTTACCGGTAAGTTCATGCAAATTAACATTAAAAAATACATCAACAAGACTGACAAAAGCATTCTGAAGAAGTGAATCCAAGAAAACATGTGTTACCCCTTGCATTGTAGACTGTATCATAATACTCAGCGTATAGAATATCGGTGCGCTATTTTTATGGGGTGTCGCAACACGTGTTCAACTGGTAATCGCGACCTAAATCTGAGGCGAGCGTGTGTGTGTGTGTGTGTATATGTTCATCCCATTCAGTAGGCACGGCGCCCGTATGTCACGACCTTTTTTGTTTAGCTAAACTACTTTATATGTTTAGTTATTGCGACACCAGATGACGATCGGAAGTAAACAGATTGAAATATTTGGTTGAAGTGTTTGGGCGATAATTAAATATTCGTAATTGTTAATGAATATAGGCAAATGCTTGGTACATAGATTTGCTTTCGTGAGTCAAGTCGGAAACTTAATTGCGGAAGCAAGGACCTAAATTAAACATTTTCATGATACTTGACATACATAAGAATGTGATAATTTTGAAACAGTATTAATACTACTTTAATAAACAAAATATGATTAATATTTTATTTAAAATATGATTATAGATGTGAGTAACAGTAGTCTAAAAACTATTTTTTGTGCGAGGAGGATGTAGGGTGACTGTCGCGGCTAATGACTGCACGAATTTTAATGGGAATAAAGGTGTTAATATACTAGATGATGAGGACACATGCATAACAACCATTTTAATTGATTGAGGTAAAACGAAAATATCTTACAATTCAAATTGTCGCAAACAAGTATAAATAATAAGGAAATAAATCATTGTTTTTACACTTGCCTGCTTGTGGCTTCATTTCACGATACTGCATTAATTGGATCAGTTTATAACAATTAACAAACACTGGTGGTTTTAAATTAAAGCATTGTGTATGTCGCTTGCGGTTATATGTGAGTAAACCTCACGATATACAGAAGTCGTCGGGAAAATACAGTTTATCCTAGTTTATTAACCTACATATTATATTTATTTATGGTTCATATGTCGTAACAATTTATGAGGGTATTTTTGGGTTGAAAGCGGTTAATATAATGTATATTTTATAATCGGATGTTCCCAGTGATCACAATTTAATTTATTTTAAGCACCATTATTTTTGAATAATCGGTGCCCGATATTTTTTGACACAACCAAAAGTACATTCATACATAAACTCACGCCTTTTTCCCAGAAGGGGTAGGCAGAGGTGCAAACAGGACATCAACGTTTCACGTTGTATTTTCCGTCCAACGTTGTGATAGGGGGCGAGCCTATCGCCATATCGGACACAAATTCCTGACTCCGGGCTGATAAAGAATAGAATAATGCAATATCACTTTGAAGAGAAAATTTTCACTTAACATAGACAAAAGTTAGTAATAAAAATGCAGGAAATACCAATAACGATGTGTTGTTGTCATCGAATAAAAATACCCTTTATTTCACAACAATCTGACTAGCTTGTTAGTCATTTATGTAGTAGAAATATGGTAATTATATTAATATACTGGACACGACATTCAGACGGACCAAAATTTGTCTGAATTATTCCATGTAGTATGTCCAGCAGAGGACTGCAACGGGCTGATGATGATGATGATTCAATTTATTCTACAAAATATTTATATTTTAATTGCTTACATATTTGGGAAATAATGCAATTTTATGACCTTTCTATTATGGTAATAGATCCGCAGTATAGTAAGCAATGTGAAGTCAGTGCTTGTGAAATATGGCAATGGTTTTTCACCTATCACTTCGTAGATACAAGCGTGTATAAACATGAATATTACACAAGAGCCTGAAAATGTCGTCAAATGACGTAGCAGGGATTATCGTGTATTATATTGGAAAATAGCGTGAAATCATCGTTGCGCGTCGTGGTTTTGGTATTCGGCCTGCCCACAAACAACTAACAGTATTGGCACGACTAAATCCAAGTTTACATCACTTATATAAAATAAGTAATGAACCGTTAAAGGGATTTGGATATTATTAACTCATAAATAATCCTAATTAGTATTTTAAATGTTATTTAAATAATTGATGTTTCATATTCATGCCCGTATATTAAGAGCACATTTTTTGTAAATTTGAATAACACAGCTCGACAACTCGCCACATTACAATGACTACGGTTGTCAGTTGTCACACACATTGTTCGTCACGATAATTACAATTACAGACAATGTCTTGACTCTTCAGTATCGCAAACGCGAAAATTAGCCGACATCGACCGTCTAATATTCATAACAAAGGACCGAAGCCGTAGGCCGCTTCAAATACGTAATTATCACATTGGCATATCTAAATAAATACATAAAAGAACTATTTTAAAGCAATTTATAATAAATACGCTCGTAAGGTAACGTAAATGGACTATTAGATGTCAATAACAAAATTTGAGTTTGTGCTAATAAACAGATGCGGTCAACATTCACACGCGAAGGTCTGTCCCCTCAGTAAGATATACTAATTATATGTTGTAGTTTCTGAAACCAATATATTTTTCGATGATTTCTGGATTACATAAAGATTTGTCTCGGTGTCGGTATCTGAAATTTTTACCCGGCATGGTGGTAGCCTTGCGTCCTAAAACATCTTGAGAAAGAATTTTGGCAAAAAAAGTGGCACCTTTTTTACCCCTTGGGAAATACAGGCATGCGCCTACGTAACTATCAGATCTACGTGAGGCAAATGAATTTCAATAAGTACGTCACAAAAATACGCAAACTTAACATCGACTTAAAAAGTTTTCATTTTAATCGAAATATTTTAAGTTATCAAACAGGACTTAACGCGGTGTAACGACTAATCCACTAAGGGCGCACTCAGAGACGTTTAATATAAATTAAATTGTTCCTTACTTTAGATTATCTTTGCAAAATCTACACTAAGTAATGATTTAATTGACATTAAATGTCTCTGAGTACGGCAATAAGCTACTTATCCAAACGCGCTTCAATGAAACACTTAACACCGGACAGTTAATTGATTATTCTGTCCTATCTGAAATCAGCGGATGTGTACTGAACACTACAATGTGCAGCAGACAATAGCGCAGTCAGCGTGATGTAAGCGCTGCAATGATTCACCAGCACGTCACGGTCGGTACATCGGACCACACTGCACCGATGCAACAGACTTGTCTAATAGTGATTCACATTGTATGTACTATGTAGTTATTGGATTTGTGTAAAATCGCAATTTCTCAATATCTCGAAGTGTAGATCCGTCTGACATCATATCATGCGCTAAATACGAGTCGTTAACTTTTGCTTACTTTGAGTGCATCATGTGTAATTGTAAAGTACCTTATAAATAATTATGAGTAATTCTGTCTTTAATAAAGTATCCAATGTCAGAAAAAACACACCTTATTTTTTCTACTGATTATACAGAAGCTTTTACATATTTTTAAATAAATACGAAATTAAAATCTAAATAAAAATGCAGAAGTATTCAAGGAGCGGGTGTACCGCTTTACGTACCACAGAAACATATAATATATGTAGATCAACAGACAATCCGAATGGTACAGGAAGCGGTTCCAACGCTTTTGAGCACGTCAATGCAACTTATACAAAATATAACAACCATATCTTAAAAGGATATGTGTCAGGAACCTATCATCCATCATCAGCCATCCATCAGCCAAAGGACTGTTGAACTTGCCAGTGTTGAACATAGGCGTCCCCCAATGATTTCCACAGTGACCTTTGGAGGCAGCCTGCATCCAGCGACGTCCCGCGACCTTTACCAGGTCGTCTGACACCAGGAACCTATACGCTAGCTAATATCGATCTTGACAGCTTTTGCCCGATTACTGGCTACACGATTCTTCCCATTTGCAGAAGCCTGAGCCTTCGTGAACGAAGCTGGTTTAATCCAGTTTTTAGGGCATCAATGTCGCCTAAAACACTTGACTTTATAGAATGCGATAGTTGAAAATTCGAAAGCGATGAGGATTAAAAAGGTAAGATATTGTGACTTTTGTGTGTTGATGTTAGTTGACTGTGATACACGAGGCAATCCGCAGATGATAAACATAAGCGTATTTATAATTACGTTTCTTAAAAATCCAACTAAGATACAATATATTTGTGGACACAGTTTCGACATCCTCAATAATGCGACTTAGCCTTGGATGGCACATAATTAATGATGCAGTAAATACTGTATAGTTACTTTACAATAAAGATAATATCTGAGTTTAGTTACAAACATCAGTCTGGCGATCGCTTAGCATGTTTAAATGGACGTGGAAGTAATTAGTCTAATTGCCCCCATTGAAACCCTCCACTTGAAGGCTCAAGAAGTTAGGAATAACAGTAAATACAGTACATAATAATACAGGAAAGGGAAACAAGAGACAATTTCGACGCCACAGGCGCAAGCTTTGTAAATGGAAGCACATTTCCGACACCTGCAAGTGTAATAAACGTTATTTCTAGGTTATTTTAAACCATTACCGGACAAGGTATGATAACTTTATATGGTCCTATTCTGAATATTCTGAACAACGTTCCACATTTCGTGTTATCTCTTTTGCTTGGAAAGCTTTTGTATCTCGTTATTAATGCGCACATCTGACTGACGAACTAACGGATCACCTAATGGCAAGAGGTAAACAGCAATCTTAAAGACAGATAGGAAATTATGAGCGAAATCTTCGACAAACTTTGATGAAATTAAAGAGACCTGACCAGCTCTTATTAATTTTTTAACGCATGATTTCGCCGCAATAATATTATGCCTCTTACAGCCCCCACAAACACCCATACAAGTACAACCGTATGACGTAAGCGACGATCAGTATCAAGACAAATAGATAGTGCTAGAAATATAGGTGCTATAAAAATAACGTCAAACGATGTAAAAAATTAAAAATACTGACAAATCGAAAAAGACAAAAGGACAGTTAATTCATTTATTGGAATTGGAGTACAATTACTCGTCTAGCCTTTTTCAGTGGACAATGGACGAAAGCGGTCAGTAATAAACTTTTACTTTCAGCCAACACAAAGAGGCAAGGACGGCGCTATTCATAGGCATAATGTAGCATTATTTCGTCGCCTAATTATAGTGCCATTAGGTGCGCCAAAGGGTTGTTGTGAGGGTTTTCAATACTCTTTTGTTCGCGACACGCTTCTGTCCTTGTTTCACTGAACACACAACAGTTAAATGACTACAGATACACGTTGGACATCAATGACATCCTTGAATTATATCGATTGATTTTAATAATAGATTACGCATACGAAAATTCATAATAATGAATGGACTCTATGATGGATTGAAATTAACTCAATCCTTTTTCTTCTACCTGCCTTATCGAAAGTCCCATAAAGTTGGTAAATTACCAAGGAGGCTGTCACCGAGCTCTTTCTAAAATATCTAACAAACCCTACAAGTCATTTTATTCAAACATTTAAGTACGAACATTAATTTGGAAATTATAAATTAATGCTACACTTTATGGTACTTTAATCACTGATGTAATAACGATTCGTCAGACCTTAAACAAAAAATATAGATAAATAATATTTGACTTAAAAATAAACTCTACCTATTTGGCACAACTTACATACAAAAAAGCAAATAATTTTAAGATACAAAATTGAATCCCCTCAAAGGCGGCGCGGAGGCTAGACGTATTCTACCTGCGCAATCCCGTACTCGGGTGCACCGTTATACTTAAAAAAAAATATTCTAAGCCGATTGTTCCGAGCAAAGGGTGCACCGATTAGCAGCAGCCGACCTGCATACGATGTAAAAAATATTACAGATACGCGTGAAATTGCAACAGATGGAATCGTTAAATGCATTGGAGCAGTGGTGATAAGTGTGAGTTGTGAGCTGTTAGAATTTCAGATCGGCCAATAGAGTTTGTGGTTTACAATTTCGATAAAAATCTTTATTGAAACATATTGCGAGGAGATCACACTGTTTTGGAATAGGGACAAATAGAGGTGATTTTAAAAGCGAGAACTTTCAAGATGTTAAAGATGTCAAGGAGTTAGATGAAAGATAATTATTTGGTAAGTCAACGAAAATAAAGCGTTACGCTTTTGTAAAATTATGATAAACTGAAGCAATAAAGACCTGATTTCAATCTAGAGGCAAAGGGAACACAATACTCTTGAGTGACGACACCAACAAACACTGTTCAAGATTCCTTTCAGTTCCCAGGTGTGCGTATTATTGTGAACCATAAAGCTTATTTATGGAATACGGTAAAGCGGAGAGTGGAGCGGTCATTTTCCGGAACGATTTCGTGGATTCGCACGTCAAGGAAATATACGCAGTAATCTAAATATATCGAAATGTGGATCAATCAAATATTGCCCAAACTATATTATACCTACATCAATCGAGAAAACAGATGATGAAAAAATTAGCAAATATATTAAAATACACATATGCAGTTTTCTCTCGAAGCGCCTTTTAATCAATAAATATTAGTCAATTATGGGATGCAAAGCTATGCAAGAATTAAGATCAAGCAGACGTCGTAGGGCCTGCTCTTGATTGCCATTTCAAATAATCTCGTCTGAGATGGAACTTGGCTCAGTATGGATAGACATACCGACAAAATGGAGATACAATAGTTGCTCTTCAGATTATCGCTCTGCAATTCGGAGTGTCAACGTATGTTTCTGTACACGCAAACCGAAAATTCGTGTTTAAATAATACACACATCCCTATTGTTTGGTGACACGAAACTGGCAACAAAAAAACGCACATAATCGGCATTCCGCTGTACAAAATGGCATCCCGTTAGTGGGATGGTAAGAAGATCGACAATGCGAGATTCCTGTACAATTGTCGAGCGGTGCAGTGCAGCCATTGTGACTGTCGCCGCACCTGCGCCTGCGCACATTGGGTGCGAATGCAAGCATTTGGTGCATTTATTCGCAACGTGGGAAAGAGCAGATGTGGATTACGGTTTTTATACCAATTATCCATTATTGGATTTTTTTAGGTGGTGTATGTGGGTGAAGGAAATATTCGGAAATTATAGGGTACTGTCCTTGATGTAAGGAGTAATACCTAGTTACTTATTATATTGCGAAGGTCAATATTAAATATTAGTGTTTCTATCTGCAAAACGTTCAAATCAATAATGGAAGAGTAGTAAATTAAAGAATAAGACTAATTTCAAATTTGTTAAGTGTTGATTCAAAACTAAACACATTACATGAAGTGTGTCTTGGCAAAGACATTAAAATAGCATAAACTGAAATAGTAATAGCTCGATATATCAGTCCATGCTCAATTGTAGCTCCAAGTGCTTATATAAATAAGCAATTCTAGGAATAGAAAATGAAAGAGAAACAAAATCAAGTAGATTGGTTTCCACGCCTGAAGTGGCAGCATTTATGTGGAAAATTAGCAACTAAAGGTTAACTAGGACGTAAGAAATTTATGTATAATTATCAACTCTGTATTCTTCTTACGTCAGAAACCTGCATACTATTTCTATACCAACTTAGGTATAAGAATAAACTTCGTAGTACAAAAACACCATAGACGGTAGCATGGTAATACTAACTTAAGGTGATGGTTTATATGATGCCATCCTTTAAATGGCTGGTACATGTGGAGATGTCATCTCTTTTCTATCACCTTGTATGTTGTTGGTAGCTTAGATAGCGACCAATCAACTTATCATGACAGGTCAGTAATTCAACCTTACTATTTCCGAATACGTTCTTTCTCTATGATTTAGAACGTTCATGTCTTAGAAGTTAGATCACAAAGTGACATTATGGGACTTGAATTTTGGTAGAATTACTAAGGAACTCAATATAACCAAGAGGAAGTAGAAGCATTGATATTCAAATTGACTATTCAGCCGAAAATCTAAAATACCTAGCTGGTACAATTTTCTCGTCCCGTCCAAATACCTGTAGTTTGAGCATTACTCAATGCTATTCAATTTTAGATAACTCCTAGTGCGACGTTGTCAAGTCATTATCAACTACATAATACTGTTTCCCACATAATCTTAGGCTTTGTTGAACATTAGGGTCGTGTGCCGGTTATCTTAATCTCAAGCGGCGAGGACACTCGGTCGATGTAATCTCGCGATAGATGTCCAGTGTTTGCTTTATTGCGGTTTGGCTTAAGGAGTCTTAGATTTTTGATATTAAGTGTGAGTACACAATAGCCGTTTTGATAGTTACAAATAGGACTGCTGTGTTTTTCATATTTTGAATAAAATTCGAAAATGTTATTTATTCCGTAAAAAGGACGTTGCTCAAAAACGATTACACACTTTTCACGATCCAATGCTGGATTATTCAATGTTCTCGCAACATCATTGCTTCACTGCTAAACAACTGAATGAATCTGCTATCTACGTCACCAGAATAAACAAAATTGTTTAGGTAGATTAGGTATTATATTTAAAAAAAATGCTTTACTCGAATATACGTCTGGCACAATATGATTTTCGTACTAAGCCGGTGTATTATAGGAAACACTAAAGTACCTTTTCAGCATGGTAAAGAACATTTCCGACATGGTTGCAGGAACGGAGCCCGCACCAGACATCATTTGTGTAGTGAGATGCGCACCTCCGACACGAAAAGAAATCACCCGTTACTATTGACATCTGAATGAATATGTACCACTGAAAGTATGCTTTGGTATATATTTTTACGGCATTGTCAGGCGACCCAATTCACGCTTATATTGAAAATTTAAAATAAACCCACGGATTATCGATTCTAACACTAGACCTTTGTGAAATGCCACCGTGTACTGACATTCACTAACGGCCCACGTATGTTAAAAATATGGTGTGTTTTAAAACCCGCCTTTTCACGGTAATAGAAATGAACAACACAAATATGACAATTATATTAATAGTTCATATGCATTAAGCAAATGAACATAATTCATAATTAATGCACAAGTTTAAATCTAACTCGATTTAAAAACAAGAGAAACACGACAATATTTAGCTTAGCAGATAGATATTTAAGAAAAGCCTATGTTCAAAAGTTGACTTCATGGGGCAAAAGACATTTAAAAAATTGGAAATTTCAAAAAATGTTTATCAGAGCAATTTCGCATGTTTTGTTGAATGAAACCATTTGTAAATCAGAACAAGTTACAAAACAGCAATTCGTAAGAGTCAATTTCCATAAATTCAGAGGGTTTCCATTGATTTGAGGTCGACATCACGTGCAGCGCGAAACCTGTGCAATGACGTTCGTGTCGCGTGCACTCGTTAATTTAATCCAATGTATACTTGATTTGCCTGTGTATACGCCACGTAAGCTTAGACAAAGGGTTGAGGAATTTTTAACAGTTAATTGTGATAACCATGGCTCACAGACACATGTTTATTCGGACACAATGTGGATGAGGCTATCACACACTTAAATGTCTCAAAATACTGAAACTCGAACGAAGAAGAAAAACCCGTGGTATGTTATATCCATTCATAACACGCTTGAGCCGCATTGGTGGATAGTTTGTCGCTTTGGTACCGTAGTTAGCGTTGATCATTTAATTAATACGTGTCTCTTGTTGCAGCGTAGATCAAGAAGTAGGTACTAATTGTTTTCACTAGATTTTTAAATGTAATGTAAAATTAAATGCCCAGATAGGCGCCGTCTGGCCCGCGGCTCCGGTGTTACCCATATTATGTGCTCTACCCATATTATTTGGACCAAACACCAAACTTTCTGTACTAATATGAATTGATGAACTGACGAGATTTAATAGACCAGTGGCTTACCTAAGCACAAAGTCTCAAAATGTTCAGTCCATCCAAAATGTCTACTCTACATGAATGCTGGCGTAAATCCTTACCTGAAACAAACAAAGACGACATTTAATACAATATTTGGCAAACCTTGTGAGTAAAATACGTTGTTTTATGTTTATTTAGTGTGGCGTGTGGACGGGAAGAGAAAATAGGCGACGCGTGCGGACTGCCGAAATAGCGCCACAACGCACCGCGCGGCCGCGCCTCAGGCCGCCCAACGCAACGCGATATTCCGACGCTTTAAATAACTACATTGTTGGTTTGTTTTGGTTTGTACTTGCCGCGCAAATGTCTTTGTCTCCTGGAAGAAAGGGTGAAGGATTTTCTTTGTTTTAAATTTAATTTAACTTTTTAATGCATTATTTATTTTGGTTTAATTCGTCAAAGTAATATACTATTAAAATTAGCACTTACAAAGTAGGTACTGTACACTTGCGTATGTGTCATATTTATATTCGATAGAAAGTTGCCTCTCGTGGATTATATGATTGGTGTAAACTGTAACGGAAGCCAGAAAAAGCAGGGTATGTACCAAAAAGTCTTCATTAAATTCTCAAGTTACGTAAGATATTTATTCGAATGGATAATTTCATAAAAGAAACGAAGTCACGCGTGTGGTTCATCGAATAGAAAATATGTAACACCGACCCAATGTGCTAAGAAGTGTTAAGAAACCAAAAAATATATTTCTAATTAATATTAAAAATAACAATATCAAATCTAATTTTATCAATGAACGCAATCTAGGTTACTATGTACTACTACGAATCATCATTCGTATGGCATCTGCAAGAAAGCGCTCGCGGAAAACAAGTTCGCCCGGTTTTCAACTTTACTTTAATAGAAGCTGTTAGAAAACTCATCAAAGATCGTAATGTTTATGCAAAATAGTACGGAAAATTTTTGTGTTTCATCAAAGTTTAATCCTAAGAAGCAGTTTGTGTGAACAATGTTTTTTCTAACTTTGGTCCTCCGTTTGGTCTTTTCTTTTCTTACTGGAAGTTATTAAAATGCACGTGTTTATCACGAACAAATAATGGCTTTTTAAGGAACCCCAAAGCTAGCAACTTCTATTGCACACTAAACACGTTCATTTTTAATTTAAATCCAATATCACTCTGCCCGACCCGAGACTCAAACCCGAGACCTCAGCGTTGTAACCGTTCCGTAGTACAACTACGCCACCGAGGCAGTATAGCTGCTACTATGATTCGTTAAAATCTAAGGGTACACAACTTCGCGAAAGGCAATAATTAAATTACACCCAATCAATGTCTCGCAAGTGGGTTACCGGCGAATTAATCTCGACCGAAAATTATATGCAAATGCCCGCATCGCGTGTCTGACGTCAGTGCCACTCAATTGACAACCCTCGTCGAACGGTCATTTTTAATCTCTGGACCAAGTTTTCTATGCTATCACATAATTATGGCAGGATACAGGACAAAAAATGTATTTATTCTAAAGCAACGTATGCAACCATCAAATGTGTAGTAGGCAAATACGAGTAGTATCGTAAGAATTATTAACTTTATAACGGGTAATTGATTGTCTTGTTTAATTAACTCACGATCTGAGCTAACCCCGTAAAAATTGATTTATACAGACGTACTCATCTATTTCCTCCTATTTAACAACATCAATCTATTATGCAATGAAATATTTCCAATTTTATCTTTGACTGATGTTTCTAAACAGAAACAAACAAGAGTAGCTGAATAAAATATGACGAGATTTTTCTTCCCTGGAACAATATATTTGGTGGACCCCGCTAAAGATATTAATGTTTATGAACATTTTTAATATCGTTAAATAAATAAGATCTCAGAGGTCAGTTTAATGAGCTTTAATATACAATATCGTGTAAACAGTGCATCAATCACAAGTACCGTGAACAATGGACCTTCAAACAAAACCACGGTTTAATCGCCAGCCTGCTCATTACAGAGCACTTTGGATTTAATTGGTTCGATTCATCATAAATCAACATGGTCTATTTTACAATGATTAGATACAGTGCTGAATTTAGATGCAATGTTATTTTTGTCGAACCACCTTTTTTAATTACGCAGTAATGGCAAACGAGCAAACGGTTCTCTTTGATTGTAAGTAATTATCGCCGCCCATCATCACTACGAAACTTGAACTGTAGCCGCCCCACAAATTGCAGAGCAAATAGAAGGAAAACGCTTGAAAAGAACGGAATATTTGGCCACTGGTGATCTCGATCTCCGAACGAAATATAATGAAGAGACAATATACTAAATGACTATAGACAGAATGAATAATCCATTCTTTTAGTGATAACAAAGATAAATATTACGTAACAAGAGGCGATATTAGACCTCGTTAGAGATGTAAAAATAAATCCAGACGAATAAATTGAATCTAATGCCTCACCCCAAGAGTAATGAAGTGAACCAAATATCAAATCCATTTAAATTAACCAGACTGGATAAATGTTTTAGTAAACCATCGCTAAAATATACTAACAAGCTGTTACCAAGCGAGCTAATTATTCGGAAAACTTCAAGAACGCGGTATAAAATAGATTTCCATAATTTAATGGTCCGCAAAATAAATTCGGAACTAACGCACCGAGCGTCCTGATTAGTCATTGGTTGTAATTAAATCTGAATTGATGTTTATATACAGCAACAATTTTGCGCTTCACCAGTCAACTATATTGGATTTTAGGAGTGCGGTTTTAATCGCACTGGCATTAGCGTTAATTGCAAACCAATTGTGGCATGATACGAATTATTCAGTTTATCCCTAATCAGTGGCGACGGATTTAGGGTAAGGCTTGCGCGACGTGTGGTGCCAAAGTAGCAGTACGATTTAACACATCATTTTGTTTCTAATATGATAATACTGTAAGTTGTTATACTGAATTTTTTTGTAACTATGCATTTAATTCGTAAATAATATATCCGTTTCAAACAATATAGAATTAAACATTATAAAATGTTTTATCATAACGACAATTTTTTGTTTTAAAACGACGTTTTGTGCATAATGTTATGGGTAATTTAGTTACGTATTATTTTTCTTTTTTGCCAAGTAAATAATATAAATTGAAACTTACTCGTGTATTTTCATTATGAATTTCTACTATAGCTCTTCATTTATTATTGCAAAATAGTAGTAAATACAAGAATACAATTAAATCAATAATAGCACAATTAAATCCAAATTAATAAATAAACAAGATGTATGTACATATAACACACATTTGTATCCTACGCATAAACCTGTAAGGAAGCTTACATAACATAAAGGAAGCCAACATGATCGATATATTTATTTGAGTGCACCTGTGCACGACGAACGTTTTTAAATAAGATTTTACAAAACTTATAAATGTAAGACACGTCTAACAGAGGGCGCTAATAGCATTACGAGATGCATGTCCATAGCTCATCGGGAAGGATGGATAATACATCGCTCACTCAATAATTCATTAGGCATAGTTTATGATTCTACCTGCGTGTTTTATTGTTTACAATACATGTAGCTATACTATAGGAATTTTGCACGCGAACGGTGGATACTTAGTACATCAGTGTTTAAGTTCAGGCCCGATACTTTTAATTGCAAGATACTTCGTATTATCGCCTTGACACCGCAAAACGCGATGTTTTTATAAACAAAACGCTTAGCTATACTGAGATTTTTAATCTTAAATCTAAGTTTTATCCCCTTCAGGCTTAACATTTTAAAAGTAAAACCTTTGGCTTTAGAATCTTGTAAAATTACAATTAATGTTTAAAATTCGTTGTGAATATTATTTCCGTATAACTGAATTGGCCCAATCAAATTATCATCGCGACGATTGCCTATCTAGCAGTTGAATGATCAATATATTTGAGTTGAATAGTTGGATTGGCAGTTGGACTATATGTAGAAAGTTAGGTATCTACAGAATTGGAGATTCGTAGAAACGCACAATATGAACTAATATACATTGGTAAGGTGGGAAAGCAAACAGTACTATTTTATTAACCCGGCCTTTTTACTTGAAGTTCCGCTAACCGTCGGGCGTTGGCAGGAAAATCTAGTTCTCGGGAACGCATTATCATCGCGAAAGCAGGATACATTATAACCTACAAACCTTATCTTTTCATACAAACTTGTTTCATTGTTCCAATGAGGACAGCATAGTATCAACAAAACACGAATTGTAATTTACATTCCACCGTGAGAAGTTTTAATGAAAGTAAGCAAAAATTAAAAGGATTCAACTGTTAATGCTATTTAAACAAATTGAATAGCAGTATAATCCAAAGGATAAAGTATGATAGATGCCACACATTATGAACCATGAGATATCACTAAAAAAGGCATTGTTCGTCTCAATTTTAAAAATCACATTCGAATTTTTGAGAAACTTCTAATCCTATCATCAAGGAACGAAAAATACACATCTATTCAAAGATTTGAGTCGAAAGTTCGTGTTGTGCGTGTATTATTTAATAAGCTGACCTTTCCCACGCAAATGCTGATGATAATGAGTGGGTGGGTAACAATAATCATAGGATCCGACGCGATCTAGTTGAAATCAATGTGGATTTTATTGGAAAACACGACAATGATGCGTTAACCGTTGTGTTTGGATATAGGTTCGCTGTTATTAAACTAATTGCACATGTGCATTGATGTGCTTGCGTGTGTGGACTTTTTGTCTCACAAATACGCGGTCCTAGGTTTAATATTTAGACGAGAAGCCCGGAGTTTCTGAAATGGCAAGTCTGAAGTGGCAATTATTAGAGTCGAGAAAAATCTCCTTGAAAGTTTTGATACTAGCTATAATAATTGAATTATAAACTAGCTACTGAATGCATGTAACAATCTAACTTATGGGATTCGGGCAAAGAATGAAGATATATGTTTCATTGCAGTAACCTGCTTTATAAATTCGATCAAAATAACTAGCTTGAAGATAAAACCAACAATAAGAATATGAGATAAACATATGACAATAATGCAAAAAATATTGCAAAACAATCGGCACTTTAATCAGGAGTAAATCGCAATGCGTACTCGTATAAAATACGCAGCATTGTTAAAGTAAAATTAATTTGCCGATAATCTGAATGGAAACGCTAAAGTTAAATAAATAAAAGTAATGAAGATAGAAGATATTTATGCCTGGGCCATTATATTAATCTAGCACAATCTCTTGGGCCGTAGCCGCGACTGACAACATGTTTATATTAGCCCCCGTCGTTTCATTCACACGTGCAAATTGCGCTGCGAACTAATTTTTATAAACTGCCAATAAGCATTTATCTTTACTTGGCAGGTACAGCTAACATAAATGTTTATTAGATATTCGAACTTAAAGTAATATTAAATTCAGTTTAAATAGATTGAATCAATAATGGCGGAAAACGCTTTGTGAATTTTGCAATACAAAAATATGTTTAAGAAATAATTCACACCCAACTGTAGACCAATCACATAAACAGATATATAAAAAAAAATATAATACCGATCCCATTCTATTGAGGCATAAGGACGGGCAAATAGACGCAACGAAGAGCACTCACCCATAATCTAAAACCTTTTGCGAGGAAACCACATGGACTGTAATATGTAACATTATGCTGATGGTTAGTTGTCAGAGCACCTCCGGTTGAACTCCGGGAGCGAGCATGGATGTGTCATGTGTTATTAAACTAATAACTATGTTAAACAGTACCAACGTGAAATTAAATGACTCAACGTAACCTATTTCCATACAACAGATGACAAATTGATTGTACTTATGTGACGTTACTCATAGTTTAGCCTGCGTATTCAATCCATGGGAGATTGTTAGGCTGCGTTTCCATGGAAATGAGAGGAGAGGAAATAGTCCAACGAAGAGTAGGAAGGGGCTAATCATATTGTTTAAAATTAACATCTCGGCTTCATTTCACTTCATCAGACAAAATAATAACGAAGACGAAAAGAAATGTATCAAGATGCGAGGTTTACAAAAATTGAAACGAATTGGTTTGATGTTAGGCCGACTGTTTTGATCTAAGCAGTTCTGCTCGTCTCCAGTTAAGTGCACTCACCTACGCCGTTTCACAGCTCGGCACTGCTCATTTTTATTACATTTGATTTCATTTTTCCAACTCAATAAAAACGCAGCCTTAATATGTGACTTTAATCAATGACTAATTGCTTTTACATACATACATAAACTCACGCCTTTATCCCCGAAGGAGTAGGCAGAGGCGCCACTAGGACACCCACATTTCGCCTTGCATGTTCCGTCCCACGATGTGATAGGGGGCGAGCCTATCGCCATATCGGGCACAAATTCCTGACTCCGGGCTGACAATGAATAGAAAAATACAATATCACTTTGCCCGATCCGGGATTTGAACCCGAGACTTGCTTTGTAACCGTAGCGAAATATAACTACGCCACCGAGGCAGTCATTAATCACTAATTGCTTTTCATTGAATTAAACATTACGTGTACAATGCAATTAAAGATTAAAATTTGTATTGTCTAGTTAGTATTGTCATGATTTTCAGTCTTTTCACAACGATATCTAGTCTATAACAATTAAACGTCATATTCCCTTGATATTAAATACAGCATTGCAAATAAAAATGAGGTCAACATACTCGTAGTATTGTTCAAAGACATAATATGTATTTCTATTGCCAATAGCAATAAAGATGACAAATATGGAAAGTCTAACGATTCTAACGACGTAGTGGGTGACGAAGCAGTGCGGATCTTAATTGCACAAGTAGTAGCAAGTAAATACATTTTAATAACTTTAAGAAGGTAGATCTTAGAACAAGGAATAGATAAATACATTTATTAAAATACCAATGCAATAAAGCTATGCTAAGCTTCGGACCAGTTAGAGTTTAGACTAATTAATTTATTAGAATTTAGATAAATCTATTGATACAGTCATATGGTATTCTCTACGAGCAATACAACAAACTTACTCTTAGAGATGGGCCCAATCTGTAGTTGCATATTATTGATAATTTAATACTAACAATAGTTGAAATACCAGCACCAATTTTATCGTTTACAACAGTGCCCGCACGCGTCAGTAAGAGTAAGTAATTAGTGCCGAGTTGAACTTTCTAGGTCATGAATTTTGGACAGCCAAATTTCTTTTGTTTTTTTTTGAGTGCGTTTCGCGATAAATATGGGAAGCGTTCGATAGTGAAGTCATTAGCGACGGCTAATCGGTCGCAGCTACTAACTCGTTCCTCGATACGGAACTAAGAACATATCTTTCGCAACAAACAACTAGATAGCATCGGTGCTCAGCAACTCACGACACAGATAATGAAATTATGGTGTTGCCGGCAATTCAACTGTTTTCTTGGCTTTATTACATACAATATTTGCGTGCATTTACTTTACGCAGTTCAAAACAGGTGTGAAAGGCGTGAATAGGGATTTTGAAATAATATTTCGAAAGATTTGTTGGTGTGGAAACTATTAAAACAACGTCATGAAATTTTAAAAAATATTTATGAATTGACGAAAATTCGGATTACCTTAAACAATTTATAGGTAAGTAAAGAAAAAAAATGACAGACAAACTTCTTTTAACAAAAACTGAAAGAGATTTAAATCTTATTAGCTTAGTTAGTTCCAATAGCCGTACAGATCACACTTTTAGCTAACTCAAAATTACTCATATGGGAAAACCAGTAAAAAAACATTAATAGAAAAACGTAGAACTAAACGAGATCATTACTGGAGACGCCGTATAAAATTAACCGTCAGCACGTAATTATGGCTTTGCATAAAACAAGTGGCAGTACTGTGGAAAATTGCCGCGAGGTACTCAGCACTTCAGTTTAAAAGCTGATAATGTTCGCCAGCCTGTCTTATCAGGTTTCAACGTTATCAATTACTAAGGCTGATTCTGCTGAGTTTTTCTAATGATAGCTGTAACAGCTTTCCCAGAAGGCTGGGCGAGAGCTTTTATTCGTTTCACAGAAAAGAATGCCTCTTTGAATACATTAGTTTCATAGTTACTATAAGAATAAGATGATTTTTCAACTTCAGCAAAAGAAGATGCGGCAACTGCCTATATTACAGCAACGAGATTTTACTTTTTATTATTATTAACGTTAAATAGCTGACGCTTAATTTTAAGTGCAAGTCCAATGAAATACTCTACATATGCCAAAACACATTTTGAACCAAAATATCAAAAAACGAGGTCATTTTCGAAACCGAAAATAGACCAAAACAAATATTTAGTATTAACTATCTCAATGACACATCAAGCAGTTGCAAATGACATTAACATACAGACAATTCGGCTCAGAACAAACAGTTCAGCGTAGCACACAAGTTTCATAAACAATATTAATAAGAAAACGTTTCAGTTTATTTACCCTTGCGAGGTAAATGGTTATTGAGTGTTGACTCGGAACAAGGTCTCTTAAAATGCTTATTGCTATTCAGCGCAAACAGTGCATCTTATGCGGAGATAACCGCCACCGGGGATATTTGTTTAACGCATTATCACACGCTTCGAAACTAATGGATATGGGCTGCAACTCAAGCGATGTCCGGCACGTTTCTGAAAGTTATGGCATCCTCATCCTGCCCAAGAGTTACACATAGGATATTCTTACACAATATCCAAAAATATAAACTCTTGGAATGTCGTTTGAGATGGTTTTGTCAAGTGTCACGTAAACAGGAGTTTCTTCATCGACTTCAATAAGTCAATGACTTTCGTAAAATATTCGCCTAGATGTTGACAAAGTTCAAAGTTCAAATCCCCAAAAAGCTGTGTGTGGTAAAATTGTATCCAAAAATAAACCTATACCGTTTATAATCATTGTTATTTTCCTGTTTAATATTCCAAATGGGCAATCGAATAGCGCGAATAAGTGGTATGGACTTTAATTGATCAATACCACAATATATTACTGCCGGCGTATACAAACGGCGATGAAATCCAACGCCGATGAAATCCTAACAATTTAGATTTGCATTTCCATTTCAAACAGGCCGTCGCTGTCACGCGTCTTTTTGTATTAATTATAGATTTCATTATATTTCCAAGAATGTTAAACTTTGTAATCTCGCATCTGAAGAATTCTTTTGAGCTGGCGTGTGGCGTCGAGTTTATGTCGCGTCAAAACAGATGGCTTATTGATCCAGTTATTTACATTCAACACGGGATGCAGGATCTAATTATACACGTTTGTTGCTGGATAGATTTTGATACAGAAATTAATTTAAATAGGTTGAACATACATAAAATAAATAGTTCAAAGGAAAAAACGTTATAAATATTAGCAAAAATGTATTTAATCCCAGAAGGGGGAGGCAGAGGCGCCATTAGGACACCCACATTTCGCCTTGCATGTTCTGTCCCACGATGTGATAGGGGGCGAGCCTATCGCCATATCGGGCACAAATTCCTGACTCCGGGCTGATAATGAATAGCAAAATCCAATATTGCCCGACCTGGGATTCGAACCCGAGACCTCAGCTTTGTAACCGTACCGTAATACAACTACGCCACCGAGGCAGTCAAGCTTACTTGAAATAACATTACTTTTATTTTTATTATGATTAACTTTTAATATGTACGTCAATATCGAATTCTGATTTTTTTTATAAACCTAGATTAATACATTAGTAGGTACATTTGATAGCACAAAATATATGCTATTTATACTGCAGCGAAAGTTGCGTTGGTGTAAAAAAACACCGTCCAATTAGTCTCAAAAAATACTGTAATAACATTTGACATTTTTGAAAGAAATCAAGCAGGAAAAAGGTTACTCTCCAAACCATTTCGTAATTCGTGTATGCAAAAGGTCCAAATTAATTTCTCTTTATGGTAATTGTGGGACACACGGCTAGTCATTTTTTGCGCAATTAAAAACTCGGTGTTAGTGAAATGTTTCGCGAAACTTTCAATTGGTGCACAAAACGGCCATTGTGTGCGTTTCGCGGACCGTGTAACGCTCTCCGATTTACATTCGCAACAATACGCATAACACTTGCAAATGTATCAATGAAAGTTCCCAGATTCTCTTTCCATTTGGAATTAATTTACGAATCACAATATTAAACTAACTACAATCGAATTCGAGATTTGTTTTGTTTTTAGTCATTTGTTTTTGCAATCCTGTTGCTACGCCAGTGTCGATTGAACACAATTACCTCGAGTTTTGTTAATATAAGATAATATTAGCGCTAGAAAGTAGAACGGTCGTAAAATTATACTCGGAAAACCTATATCATTTTGAAACTACGCAACAACGATACATCAGAGGTGGTGCAGGATAATGAAAAGATAACAAAACTCAATTTGCGAGAATTTCCTACAGAGTATATCATACTATTTGTATCAGTCTATACGTCCCACTGCATTGGCCTCCTCTACAATCGAGAGAACGATTGACAGGGGTTAGGCCACATAATCCACAACGCTGGCCTAGTGCGGGTTCCCGGACTTTACACATCATGAAAATTTTGCAAATCGCAATGGTATGCAGATTTCCTCACGATGTTTTCCTTCACCATTATACAGGGTATATCAAGACTGCGACCGAAAACGAAGCCAGGTGGTAGTATTAGTGACTTCAGACACAAGTCAACTAAAATTTTCGAAAAAAAAATCGTCATTTTTTTTTTAACTTTTTACTTATCGTCGTATTTGGTTGATTAATACATAGTTTCCTTAAATAATGCTGTACACCTTTTTATTTTTAAGGACGCAATGGTACCTAAGGGTTTAATTCCTTTTTTCGCAAAATCTAGGAATTTAGCACCCAAACACGACGATATTTGAAAAATTGCAAAAAAAAATCTATTGCTTATTTCGCGAAATTTTTAGTTGCATTGTGTGTGTAACCACTGAAACTACCACCTGGCTACGTTTTCGGTCGCAGTCTTGATATACCCGGTATATCATAGTATAAAAATGTTATAATACCTAGAATTAATTCATACAATCTTAGCGATATGATGAGTAAAGATTTGGACTTCTTGTTGACATATGGGCGTCCCATTAAACTTCTGGGAATCTCTTAATGTTAATGATCTGTTATGATTTTGTTCCGTTTCATTAGAACACTTCACGAGAATTAAATAATGCTTATGATGTTTATGTTTCAGATTATGGCATTCTTGTTGATGACATAAATGATATCGTCGGTTAAACGGTTAAATTAAAATCTTTTATGCTATAGGGCCGACAAACAAACTTGCTCACTAGATAAACATACCTAAAGGAAAAGGGATTATTATTATCAGTGCATAGGCAGTCGTCAAGATCGCCTCGAATAATTACCGAGAAGACGGAGAATCTCCCATGTTTGTCAAAGTCCAAATATACTCATATCGTCTTTTTCATCCCCAATCTCGAACACTACAGAAATTGGCCTCACTGGCCGAACCTAACGCAACAGCAACAGAAAAACAAGCTGGCGTCCCAGATCTGAATCTCGATCTGATTTCTCGATCTGAAGTCTCTACTTGCCCAAATTCAGAGTTTTGTGTTCATTCTTTGCGTGAAAATATTGATCCTAGCTTCCAGGAGTTGCAATCATGGGTGAACGCACAGGATAATAACTAAGTAGCATTGGTTTCTTTGGATCACCCTTACAAGTTGGTAATTTAGTATAGGCAATATATTTAAAACCGGCTACATTTTTCCAAGAAGCTATGACCACAAAACTATTCCACTCCTCTTAGAACTTAAGCCGGTGATTTGAATAATGATATATTATAAAATCCATCGATGCGTAGGCATCGGGAAAATTTCCGATACAAACATAGAATTCATATTAAAGCAGCAATGGTGTTGCATACAAATGCATTGACTCACCGTCTAGGCTAATTAACGCATTGTGAAAAATCACCAAAGCCTTATATGTGCACAGATGCTTAGCGGAAAGCTACCAAGGAAACCTTTTACTGTGCACTCAGGTTAATGGCCTATGTTTATTGTTATTTTTCATAACTACATTGTGGATACATTTTGAACAAATTTTATTTGGAGTAATTTTAAAATCCCAAAGTTAACACGAAAAATATCTAAATTTTATTACACCCAAAATCAGTAGCATAAAGGTCGCCTCAACTATTACATGTAAATAAATCTAATTCATTACATATAATATGTACGTTCCATTGCACTATAACTCCTACCCACGTGACATACACTACGCGTATTCTCAAAATAAAGTATAAATGCTACCGTAAGCCGTTGCACCGGCAATAAACTCAAGATACGGATCTATCACGTCCGTTTCAGTGACGCTCCGGCGCGCATCGCACTTGCAAATATCAAATGCATTCTGTTTTTTACACTTCTAAATACGCCTCCAAATAGTTGGAGTAAAAAGCTGTTGCGCTTTGTGGGCTGTACTATTGTATTAAAAGTCATGTCGAACTCATTTAACAATTATGCTGAACTCGTTATCAGTTAGTTCGAAAAGAAAATTGCATTGGTTTAGATTCTATATTATAAGGTATGTGCATTTAAATAAATTACTTAGAATATAGAATTTTTATGGAAAAAAATAACACCATACATGTGATATGAAATAGTTGAACCATCATAACAATAATAAGGAAGAAATATTGTTTTTATTCCCACTTTCTTAGTCACCTGCGCTTTCCAGAAAACAGACACGTAAGATATAATTATCATACTTAAAGACAAATCTAGACAACAATCAGTAACAATAATTATCTTGTTAAAGATAAATATGTCAATAACACTATCATAGAATACCATAATTATCTCGTGACAAAGCAATCGTTGAGTAATTAGATGTTCTATTACCATAACAAACGGAAACGACTTAACTTCGAGAACCTTCGGTACTCGTCATTGAAAGAATATAAGATAAAAATCTGCAATTTATATCCTCAAAAAACTAGGCGAGCATGAAAGGTCTCGGCGTGATTAAATCTATAATTGGTCTATTTTGGACCTTATGCAATCGTAATAGGATCAGAAATGTGTTATAATTGTAAATGAAAATGTGCAAATATGTAGGAATTAAAGAGGAACTGGTTCAGGGCTAGGAAGCTAACAATTTATACGGTATGATTAATGTTGATCGGATCGCGTCTGCGCGAGCGTGGCGTTGCAAAAAGCGCGCGTACATTGTGTGCTCACTGCTCGCCGCTCGGTGTTGGCGGTGCATGACCTGCCTCAATCAGGCGCCGGGCCTGCGCACTACCTCTACAATACAATTACTGACGGACATAGAAATTTTCAATGGGCTATGCAAGAATTGAAAAATTCAATTCGCTACTTGGTAATCGTCTAATTTCAATAGGCTATCTCAATCGACTATTAATTAACTGAACATTTTAGTAACTGGTTTTTTGTGCCTAAAATTTCAATTTTGATCGTCCCGCATTTATAATATTGATTTGTATCTGAAAATATATAAGTAGATATAAAATTCTAAATTTCAGCTCAATATTGTTTTATATTTTCAAATCTTGCCAAAATGAAAACAATGTTTTATTAAACACTAGATCTCACCTTTCACAGACTATTTACGATACTTACGACGAGACCAATTATACGACCATTTCTAACCACTAAACTTATTATTAAAGGCAATAAAACGTATCAAAGAAATGAAACTATCAATCTAATCAAAGCAATTCATCTAAACGTTTTGATGCAAAAAGTTATAGCTTTGCTGACCAACACCAACAATCTGTGGAGTGCCGTTGCCGACAATATCTGACTCTTAAGACGTGTCTAGATCAAAGCAGATCTTGCGGTCTTCCAGCCGACGGCTTGTCCCCAAAAGTTAGAGGTAAATAAGTGGACTGGAGTTATGTTTAGAATCATTTTTTACGCGTCAATATATTGGGAAATGTGAACACGACGTTATTCACGCAGAATTAGAAAAAAATGGTCTAGTGTAGCTACGCAACAAAACTGCATAAAAAGCCTGAAATTATTGTAACTTCATAAAAAAACGATGATCATCTTTAGCCAACTAACAAAAAACATGCACAAAAATTGTTTTCAATATCTGCTTCAGTATAATAATAGATCAATAAATAGACTCCCGACTGAAAAACATTGGGTGCGAACCATTTATTCGCAACATTTCCCTATAAACAACATATACATCACTGGAAATAACTGTTAGAAAAACTTGTTTTGCAACGTATAGCCGTCTTATGATAAGTAATGGTGGACAGATAAAATTAATGTTCTAAGTTCAATTCACGTAAGAAGTGCGACCGCAGCGCCGCGCGTGACCAACTGCGGTACTATAATCTTAGCCGCTCAATTGCTTGGGATTGCTGTTGGTTGTTTTAATTATGTGTGCATAATATATTTTTCTCTATAGATTTATTTTTTATACCCAGTTACATGACTGGTCTCTTCCACTTGCCATTTCCATCAGGCAATATTCTGATGTTGGTATGGTTTACAATTTAAGACCAGCTGGTGATATCGATTGCGATAACGGCTAGGATTTGTTGGCATAATGTGGGATTGTTTAATTGGTAAATCTTTAAAATATATACATACAATTCAAGTAATTTTGTGGTACTTTTAATGCTACTAAATAAAAATTATACACTGGGTAATTCCCAAAGGCCTGATATTTGGAACCTCAACGTTCGTATTGGCCTAACTGCCAAATTCCTAACTACATTAGATCTATGTAGAATTATCGATGTTTTAGCAATATTTATATTTCGTACACAACACACAAAAAGTATGTAACCACATAATTTAAACCCAAAATTAGGAACAGTTAAATTCCACACACACATACGTCGTCCCCTTTGTCACAAAACATGTTCACCTTGTGAATCAGAACACAGTAAAACAGCCTAAATAGAAGTTATAATTTTGTGCCAAATTGCGGTTTAATTTACGGTGTCGCGGTAACAGTTCCGCTGATTACAAGTTACGGTCGCCATTGTGAACAGCACCATGTTTATTGAATTGAAGTTTCGTGTCAGTGCGTTTTTTACTAACTAGACCTAAATCAAATACATAAACTCACCTCTTTTCCCTAGAAGAGTTAGGCAGAGGTGCAAACAGGACACCCACTTTTCGCCTTGTCAATAAAATGCGAATATATGCGAAAAGATGAATTTTTACTAATTTGGTATTTATTTACAATTTCCTTCCGCTAATTTAAAAAAGTTAATTATAGACATCTATAGTTTATACTTTATAGAAACTGCGTCTATCTGTGTTTTGTCCTACTAACAACTGGCTAAAATGAGCCTACTAACGCCATCTCTTGGTGAGCAAGTAAACAATTTAATTTCGAGATAATTTAAAAACCTAAATAAAAACGAACTACGCATATAAGAAGTGCGCGTTGAACTCGCTTACCTAGGGTTTCGTATAATACTAGTCTATACTCTATATTCTATACGATACAATAATTCCAAACGTAAGTTTTAACAATTTAAAAATCCTATTCAATGAAATGTAACCTGTATTTTTTTTTTGATAGACTATGATCAACGGTCCTATAAGGATTCCGTTTTTCTTTTATAGTATGAAACCCTAAAAACGATTAAAAGAAAAAAAATATTAACCAGATTAGATGTAATTTTTGGACGGTCCGATGGTAAGTGGTAGATCTATGTACACATAAACCTTCATAACGCAAACACGTAACGGACGCCGAACAAATTCGCTGGAACCCTATAGTATATTCACGTATTATGGCAGCCTTCCTGGCGCATTGAATTAGACACCTGCTGTGAAACGAGAGTTCGATCCCCGCACCGAGACTTGTGTGATTCACAGGTATTTGTTTCAGCCCTCAGAGCTGGAGTAACTATTGGACATAATATAATAAGATTTAACATCTTATGTCTCAGGATGGTGAGCGCAGTAGAGTGCCAAGCATTGCTTTGTAATTCACGGAGTTGGTTGGTTTTGCTACTGTCCCTGAGCGGTCGTATCGCTTACCATCAGGCGAATGGCATGCTCGTCTCGCAATTCATGGTAATAAAAAAATGGTGTTTACCCGAGGCGATAGGCTCGCCCCCTATCACAGCGTGGGACAGAACATACAAGGCAAAATGTGGGTGTATTGGTGGCGCCTCTGCCTACCCCTTCGAGGATGAAGGCGTGAGTTTATGTATGTATGTATGTATGTATGTATGTATGTACTTATGTATGTATGTATGTATGTATGTATGTATGTATGTATGCATGTATGTGTACCTGAGCAGGCAGGTGAGCTGCAGGTCGTTCTGGAAGCGCGCGAGCGCGGCGGCGCCGTCCACGCGCACGGCGTTGATCTTGTCGCGCACGCCGCCGCCGCAGCCGCCGCAGCGCTCGCGCAGGATCGACATGATGTTCGCCTGCCGCAGGAACGCAACCACCTGCACCGGGACATGCCCTCCTTACACTTTAATACTGGGTATATCAAGACTGCGCCCAAAAACGAAGCCAGGTGGTACTTTGTGGTTACAAACACAATGCAACAAAAAATTTCGCAAAGAAGCGACAGGGTTTGGGTTCTAAATACCTAGTTTTTGCTAAAAAAGTAATTTAAACCCTTACGTACTATTGCGTCTTTTAAAATAAAAAAGAGTACATCATTATTTTAGTTGAATTGTGTCTAAAGTCACTAATACTACCACTTGGCTTCGTTTTCGGTCGCAGTCTGGATAAACAATATATGTATATACTAAGCCTTTAATATAATATGTATCACATGCGCTATACGGTCATCAACATACACTTTGTAAAGATCATTGCGTCAAATTGCGTGAAACTCTCATACAAAAATGAAAAGTAAATCTGGACGAAACTTCCCTAAATAACAAAAACAACGTGATTACTATGCTAGTATATAAAAAAATGGAATTCATTATCTTATGCAAAACTAATTTTAAAATATTTTTTTGCTTTCTTAGTTTTTTTTTTGTCTACAATATATTAAAATCAAAGATAAAAATAATAGTATTAAAGCAATATGTACCTTGTCATTATACGCTATAGGTATTTCCTGGTGCGTGCTGTGCGCCTGCGCGTCTGACGCTGAGAGTGGCGGCCGCGGAGGGGGTGTCGGCGCCTGGACAAATCAACAACAAAACTCACTATTTTATTTTACTAAACTATTCAGTGCGTGCCAAAAACTATGTTATTCGTATTAATTGTGTTATCATTTTCCATACACCCTGTCACCGTACAGTACGAGTAGGTAATTCACCTTTCACATCACTAAGCTGCTTATCAATTCGGAGATGGATTAACGAAATTCACACTGAGAAATAACAGGGTTTTCGTTAAAAACTTATTTACCAAATCGCAATCTACTCTAAAACAAAAAAGCACTAGACAAAACATTACCGTCTAAAATAACAAGTGACAACTAATAAGGGCGAAGCAAAAAAAAAAACAAAACAATCGACTGCAACAAAACAAAAACGAGACAAAACAAGAACAGAACAGACACAAATAATAAACCATGCCACAAATGATCTAAACATGATGTGTCAACTATAAACACCTAATGAAAACTCATGCATAACAAGCATGCTAAAGTGTACTAATTTTGGTGTTAATTTTTCAGTATCGCAAGCTTAAATTTATCAACACCCCTAGGCAAGTATTTCGATAAACATACGTTAAATATTATTTTATTGCCAAGTAACCTTTATATCACAGTTGATAACAATATTTACAATCGAAGATCCTTTGAAAAATAACATTTATCGTCTATCGATAGAAATCATAAAATAGTTCTAGAGGACTATATACTAACATTAGATATTATATTTTACTATTGAAGTTAGCTTGCGGTAATTTAAATTAACGTTTACCTCAAGGTATAGTTCACTTATGTAGATTATAATAAAAATATCGATATCGATAAAACCACTATAGCATAAAATTTCATCGACAACTGTTAGCATGTTTGTTACGCTGTTTCTCCAAATCTTCTTCGAATTTCAAGTGACCGATTTCTTTTAATTTCTTACAGTATGAGAAGCCGCGATGAAACGACCACTGAGGTATTACACTAGAGCGAATATAACGTACAAAATCTGTACCGGTAATCTACCAGGCAGAAACCAGTAAAGCGAGAGGGTAGAACATACTTCCGCACGAGTGACAAAGACAAACAGAAATTGCGTTAAATTGCTGCTCTATTTCGCTCCTAACATTGCCCACTCTAGTACAATACGTCAATGGATAGGTGAGTGGCGGGTGAACCTGGTGGATGGCGGGCCTTCGTCGCTGCGGCAGGAGGGGGGAGAAGGGTCCCGCCTGCGGGGCGCGGGGCACGCGCGGGTCGATGAACGTGGTGCGCCGCATCACGTGGTCCACGAAGAACCGCTGCACACACATCGCTCAACCGTCATCGAATATCACTACCATTTTTATCGACTATTTCACTACGATATTTAACTAACTCCTTATCGACAGATTTTTAGCAATTTGACAAAACCTAAGTTTGAACTCCAATATAAGTTATGCTGGTGTTAGTTTGGACACAGATTATATTATAATTATTAAAGGAATTTTCAAAGATTGTTAATATTATTCAAAGGATTTTGTTATTGTGTTACCTTAGGATCTATACACCAATTATTTTAGATGAATTACGGTTTAGTTCAGAAATTTATGGATAGTTAGGGTGTTAATAATGTTATTCTCGACTTATCAATTTAGTTAATCTTCAGAAAATTACCGATATTAAAGGAGTTACATTAAAAAAATCGACTATACAGTATGGTGTATTATATTCACCTTTCCATTTCTATCGAGTTTGGTGTCCCATCCGAGCGGTAGTTCTCTATCAGTCTCACTGAACATATTGACGAGCGCCACGAGGTCTCTATTGTGTTGATATCGCTCAAACGATGACGTATCCCGCCTGATCTTCGATATCATATGCTTTAGAGTAGAGTTGCAGTTGTATAGCGCTGACGCTTCCTAGAAATAAAAACATAAAAGATTTTTTTAAAGCATTCATTAGATATTGTCGAAGATCAATAGTAAAATAGACTAAAACTTATTTAAAAAAGGCTGTATTACGTTTTTCACCACTGCTCTACATAGCATTGTAACTGTCAGACCATAATTGCTCACTGATTACCTCTCGACTCCTATACAACCGAAAGTTTGATTAAGAAAGCCTAGGGCCATATTCGACCATACTGGACTAATGCGGTTTGGACAACTTTGTACACCATGGGTAAACTTGTATGGCATGCAGATTTTCTCACGATCTTATAAACTAAGATGCTATTGATGTACCTGGTTCATATGCAGTATGGAGTAGAAGTCGGGCCGCGCGAGGAACTCGGCGGCGGGGTGCGGCGCGTGCGGCTCGGGCGCGGGGTGGCGCGACGTGGACGCGGCGGGCGGCGCGGGCGGTGCGGGGAGAGCGGGGAGCGCGGGCGGGGGCGACGCGCACGGAGGACACTCCTCCTCTGACAGCTGCGTGCGCGTCATCGTGCGACGGATTGATTGGTACCTGGGGATATAACATTAAGAAAAATTCAACAAGGTTCAAAATGAAGTCCTGCTGCTAAGGGTCGATAAAATATTGAGTATCTTACAATTGCAAGTATAAATTAAATTTAATATATTCGCCATAATAATCTAATACATCGTGGTTTCAAGATGTAGACAATGCGATAATTCGACTATATCGATATAGGAGTATCAAAAGTTCATTCAACAGCAACAACATTTCATGGCGACTTGCGTACTAAAGTAATTTCTGTAATGTACTAAGTTATACTTACCGTTACAAGTAAAGTAAACTGTAGTTAAATTTGTTAAAAAAGCTCGATTTTATTTCGTAACAAATATACAAATTATAGTAATAAATAATAATAGGTGGAATCTCACACCTCCGATCTAACTGCCTCCTCTGTACTTCAGGAGCGGGAGACCGCGGCGAGGTGCCGTTGGCGCTGGGCCGCTGCCACGTGGTGGTTCTGTTGATGTGGTCGATGTAGAACACCCGCCCGTGACTGTCCATGCGCGCCTCCCAACCTGGAAACAACGACAGTCGATTTTTCATTTTAGAGAAAATAGCTTTGAACAGGTAGCCATGAAAATCCTTGGAAAAGTCCTTCATTCGGGGAGAGAAACTTGCAGTGGATTCAAGCCATTTTCTAAATTTAAACACTCACTTCTAAAATTTAATTCAATTCTTGTTCAATATTGAAGTGCATTAAAGTATTATAAAAGAAATAATATATAGACTGCCTCGGTGGCGTAGTTGTATTACGGTACGCATACAAAGCTGAGGTCTCGGGTTCGAGTCTGGGTCGGGCAAAGTGATATTGGATTTTTCTATTCATTATCAGCCCGGAGTCAGGAATTTGTGCCCGATATGGCGATAGGCTCGCCCCCTATCACATCGGGAGACGGAACATACAAGGCGAAATACCCACATTTCGCTGGTGACCCACAGTCCTGGTGGCGCCTCTGCCTACCCCTTCGGAGATAAAGGCGTGAGTTTATGTATGTATGTAAAAGAAATAATTAGTACAAACCTGCAGGTAAAGGCTCTTCGCATTCGATAATCCCTCCAATCATATTCGCCGGGAAGTCTCCAGTTAACGCCATCTGCCTAGAAGCTCTCTCTGGTATTGACGGCAGCCTTATGCCAGCCATATGGCGCAAAGGAGTTGGCGACGCAACGGCATTGTCATTATCATCGTTGTCTTCAATAGGTCGAGGCCTTCTCAAAACAACATCTTCAGGCGGACCAGCGTGCACTATCGTAAAATGATTGCTATTAACAAACTCCAAATTTGGTGATCGAATCTCCGAAGTCCTCAGTTCATTGGTGAATTCCACCATTTCGAAGTTCTCGTGCATTCTGATGTCATTATTCTGTATGGGTGGTGGATGTAGGTCGGAAGGGGGGAGAGGTCGCGGCCTCCGTGCGTGGTGTGTTGGCGTTGGTGGACATTGAGGTACTGCATTACCGGCTAGGGCTGCCACTCGAGTCAGCACTCTAGGATGCGGTCGCAGTGGACTTTCACCATTCGTTTTCGGACTGGCAGCCCTGTGCGGCGAATGTTTAGGTGTCCCATCGGTACCCAAATTTTTCAACAGATGTCGAGGCAAGCTAGAGTGTTTTGGCGTTGAATTGTCAGTTGAGTATTTTCTGTTCATCAACAAGGTACCGACACTAGGTAGTATTTTATTCGATTCTTCGACTGGAGACGAAGATTGCGAGGAGTTGCAGGAACTTGGCTCGTTGGAGCCATTGTTATCGATCTCCCTTGTAGGTCCATCGATGTGTGATGAGTTTAAAAACGCCGTCATCATAGTAGGCGTGTTAGCACGACCAGAACTCTGTCTCGTTAGAGGTTTGTGTCTCTTCATCACTATTTCCTTCTCTTCTATTTGGTTTCTGTTGTCATCTTCAAATTCGGAATGATTGCTGATATCATTAAGAAAAGTGTGCTGCGCCTTTTCCTCGGACATAGCGTGGTTCGGCGTGAGGTTAACACCGTCTACCACGTCTGTTGGCGGACTCGTCTTGTCTTTTCTAGCGAAGGTAGTCGTAATATAATTATCAGGTCCTATATCCTTAATGAATAAAACTTTACTTCGACTAACACTTGGCGCCTCTTCAGGCGCCTCTATAATTGGTTTTGATTTCATATCATCAGTTAACCTAGGTAATTTAATGGAAGAAACTGCCGATTCACATAAGCTGCCATCGGTTTCGGGTGTCGCCAATGGAGCGACATTCTGTCCTCCACGCCAAAAACTGGTAGTGGAAGACATAGCTGCCTGATTCCCCGAATAAAATTCGCCGGGCTTAAAATCATTTAACTCGGCTGATGCCGCTGAGTTTGCGATGTTATTGTCAGTGAAGAACTGTTCATCCGTGTCGATCAACTCAAACGTGAAAGTGTCTTCGGGTTTCATTAGCTTTTTTGGTTTTCTGTGCCTATGCACCTGCGGCGGGGACAAGGCGTGCATCCTCTCCAGTGGCTTGTGCGACTGCCTCGGCGGCAGCGGCGGCACCGGCGACTTTTCTGCCTCACTTGGCACGTTGGCACTTTCCACATCGTACACGAACTTCATTATCTTACATGGATTCTTCGGCGACCAGATCTTATAATACTCAGTCCCCGGCGATGTGGGCGATTCAAATCCTATATTCGCTTTGGACTTCTTCTTAACTCCGTTCAACGTCTGTCCGCCACCCGTATCTACCGGCGGAGGACACTTTTTCTTCACGCCCGATGAAGTGGGCCTGCATTCTAAAGCACTCTGAGATTCACTACTTAGATGAGATTCATCGCTTAAACTACTAGCTAGAGATTTACTAGGATCACATTTATTTTGCATGAGATTGTTCCCGTTAGCTTCTAATGTACTAATTGAGCATTTGTTGACGTTGTCGCTGAGGTGCTTGATGTCGTGGCTGGGGCCGGGCACGAACTCCACGCGCGGCGGGCACTCCGAGTTCATCTCGAAGCTCTCATTGTTGTAGGAGAAGGGCGACACGTGGTCCCCGCTGCGCTTCCGAGACATACCCTCCTTGAGCTTGAGCGGCAACTTCTTGAGGTCAACCTTGAACCGCGGCGGCAGCGTCGACGACTCCGCCGCGCATTCTTCGCCTTCGCCATTGTAGTAGCGAAAGCAGAGGAGTTGTTCACAGTCTGAAATCATAATAAAAACGCCCATTAGTTCTACAGAGTGACAGTCATATCGATTTACTTTAAAAAGCTATTTAACTCCAGGAGGAATTAAAGTGGAATGGAAAAATTATGCCTCTGACATAATGTTTTAAATTAGTTTCTTTGTTCGTAAGGACAAAGAACATGCAACAAGTAACGAGATGAGCCAGTGTTACCTTCATAAGGTTGATTGGGCTCATCAAGAAGCCACATTATGTCGCCGCTGGTGCATCCGGTGGCCGGCACGCGCGCGACCACGCCGGAGATCTCCGACGACTCTGCAACACAACACATTACACATCTCATATATATATTTATTGCTTCACATAAAATTACACTAAAAAGATTAATCACCAGATAAATCACTCATAACTCATGATTTCAAATTAAAAGTACTCAAGAGACATTTTATTCAAAGAATTACTCATAAAAATACAGTAGAATCCCGATTATCCGAACATCGATTATCCGAACATCCGATTATCCGGACTCATTCGTCTCGGCTCTAATTATTAATTTAAAAATGTTTTGACGGCGCAACGAGACATGTTACGACAAGTTTATTCCCGCCTCCGACGGTGTACCGGGAGTACACTCTCATTTGTTTGCATGAAGGGTGCGATGAAGAGAATATTATGGAGTGGCTGAACTGCGATAGTGAAGACCCTGGATTCCAAATATTAACTGATGAAGAAATCATTGAGGATTTAAACAGTAACGAGAGAGAAGATGAAGAAGAGACTGAAACTGGGGATGTATGTCAAGTACCATCTCACGCAGAAGCTTTTGAAGCTCTAGATGTTGCTTTTAAGTGGTTTGAAAGACAGGACGAATCGGATCCCATACAGTTGTTACAACTGAAGCGCATCAGGGACTTGGCTGCGAGAAAAAGATGTGATTCATTACGTCAAAAATCTATAACAAGTTATTTCCAACCAAAATTTACATAGGTATTATGTAATTCATTATCTATCGTTATAGCTCGTTTTTTATATATCGTATTATCTAAGTAAAACCCATTACATAATAAAAAAATATTAAAACTTAAATATTATTTGATTTGCTTTGAAATCGGTTATCCGGATTTTCGATTATACGGAATATCCCTGGTTTTAATTGATCCGGATAATCGGAATTCTACTGTACCAAACGCAGGTAATCCCTCAATAAATTTCTTTGATAAAATCATTTTTGTTCAAAACTTTAAATCTGCATTTTAAGTATAATCTTAATGGCACTTCCAAACATGTATTATATATGAATGTGTTTAATTCTCAAAAGCCTTATTGCATGTTAAATGAGGGTAATTTACATGCGGGCATTAAATATACTGGTATAAAGGAAATCATCAAACTTCTTTGAAGGGCAAATAAAAGCAAAAATGACTGCATAATCTCATTTAGATGAACCGGCGGCGACGCGAGGCGCGGTACCAGCATGTAATGCAAAACTCGCGCAGGTGCAAAACAGTCTGCGCGACGCAAAAACAAACAACCGCGACTGCATGCACCGCGCTGCCACCGCTGACAGAACCCTTGTTTTTGAAACTAACAAAAATCAAGCGCAAGTCGATTGCGCTTGCTACGTCTTGGCCGATCTCGGTCAGCCTCGGCGAGACTCTGCCTGACGCAGGCGCATCACAAATTATGCGCCCGACGTAATCACCGGATGCGGGAGTCGCCCGCACGTTTTATGCGAAATAATCGAAGCCACCGAATTGCCAGTTAATTGGAGAAACACGATCATAAATTACACAGGAGCAAATTGATTCGGCAAGCAAACCCGACCAGATCCGCCCCGGCATTACCATATTTTGATTGGAATAATATATGAATGGACGGTTAACATCTTTCTACCGCGCCGTGTGGCTGTATATCGGGCCTTAATGGGAATGTTTACAGCAAACGTCCAAGCCTTGTTTCAACAGCGCCTCCTATTAGGCGAACGCGAGGCCGCTTACAGCGAGGAGGAAAGGGCTTGTCTTGGACAAATAAACAAATGCAACAGATTAAATCAGTGTATTATCTGAACGTAGTTTCCGGTGGAAATAATTAGCTATACCGCGTTATTTGGTAAGCATTCATTGTAATTTCATTCTGTAAATCAACACCAGCTCGTTTCTCTCCCAGATAATAAATAATACGGTAAACAGTAGATTGAATGCAAGTTTGTTTTTATACACCCGATGAATTTATCACGTAAAGCATGTATTTATACCATATAGTGCTGTAGACCTGCCCACACTGCTTCGATGTCTGTTACAATATGGCTCTCTACATTGAGAGAGATCGCCCTCCGTGACTGCGATGATGAGTTGTACAACGTGGTCGTGGTGAGGGCGCGGCGCGGGTGTGCGATGACGTGCTGACAAGCGCGGTGACACAGAGGGCGTCTATTTCCGCCGATGACGCAACATCCGCGCGCTTCCGTCCGCAGGATACGCCGCGAGATATTCCGACAGACGTCGCGTCGAGATGAACCGCTGCGCTTCCGCGGGATTTGCGATAATGCGCCGCCGTGTATCCCTCTACCTAAACCCGAATTTTTCCCATTTTCGACTGTACCTACTGCAAAACGGAATGCAACATTATGGTACTTTTTATCTCCAAATTCATGACTGAAAGCTCGTTACCTGGCAGCAATACCTACAAATAACGCTTTTCTCAACGAAAATAACTAAAACCTACAATGATTTGTAATTCGAAACTACTGACCCGCATACAGATTTTATGAGTTTTCGTAGAATATTTTTGGAGGACGGCACCACACTTTAAACAAGTCAGATGACATCTGCTAATTCCTAAATTATATGATTAGTCACTTCGCCGCCAATATTTTCTACAAAACATACATTTACTAAAAGCAAGCATAGCTATGAAAACTGAATCGTAAACAAATTCCTGTTACGGTATTATTTAACGCGTAATACTGGTTAAGAGTGTAATTTATGTAATGAGTATTAAAACCTCAAGCTCGGTCGTAAGAAATAAGCCCCTGTAGATAATAAATAACGAAACACATTAATTACTGCTGGATTAAATGCTGTAATTGTGAATATCGATGTTTATTTTATAGGTTACAGCTTTAACTTTAAAAAACGCACAATCTCTTTTTTATCAAAAGAATGGTTTATGAGAAAAGCGAAACTGACTGCCTTATTATACAATAACCAAGTTGTAAGTATCTAACAACAAATTTATTACACAACTAAAATTATGTATGTATGTGAAGTTTCATCACTACACAAATTTGTGATTTATGCAAGTGAGTAGGCATTCGTTCTATAAAGTTTAACCACATATATTGTTCGATTCAAAAACAGAACTTCAAACCCTTGGCACTTCAGAGCCAAAAGTGTTCTACTATCTCAAATAAGAAACTCCATTTAATATTCGTAATAGGGGAACAATCTAGTATTAAAAATAATATAAAACTAAAATTTTACGTTGCTCCATATTGTTTTAAGTATAAACTAATACAATCAGTAAATGTGTTTTAATCAATTGATACCTCATTTGTTCCAAACTCATCCGTCAGAAACAGTCACGTATCACAAACCGACGAAGCATTACAAGTATTGCTCAAGACAGTTTCATTAGAACTTGTCGTTCTTCGTAATAAACACAAAATGCTGCCGATGACGCAGAAACCACAGGAATTATATTATATTTGACTAGGGAAAGTCGAAGGAATTTTAGATTTTACTTGCGGTTTACAGTCGATAAAGAATTAATTCCAAGAATATTGTTGACAGATTAGCAGTGAAAATATACAGGCAGATAGTCGTGGGGTTCTGGGTTTGGTCCTAATCTGAAATTTTATAATTGGCTTGCGCTACACGGTTACTCACATTGTGTAGACTTACATCCATCGTAAATTCAATATTATAAAATAATAATTAATAGAAAACATTTCCATGAACAGTATGAAATTGGGAATAGGAGTTATTTCCATAGTATCTCCGGAAATAAAAGTAAAAATGACAATAAATATAACAAACTGATTAAAACAAGAATATAAATTATACCTATTACAATAACTACTCCGAAATTAGGCACCAATTCCAAATTCTAAACAACGAATAGATCTGGTGATGATGGAGTCTGTTCGAATACAAATGTAAGTTCCTAATAATAACGAGTATTCCCGAAACAGAATGACGATAGAATCAAAAATGTATCGACAATGATCTAGTTCCGCTCGTTTTATTTGTAAAAACATATAACATCGGAATTGCGGAGGAAACACGTGTTCCCGACGCACTACATCTATAAAAAATATGTTCCATGAAATATGTCACGAATGTTACGCATAGGTGTTTGACACACGTCATCTCTTTTTATAGTTGAGGAACGTAAACGAGCAGGAGAGACAACTGATGGCATGTAGCTCTTGAACTTCTACAAATCTAGTAAGAACTTGAATTCTAGTTGTTAGAAGGTAGTTAAAACTCCGAAAATCACCAAATGAAGGGAAATAGGAAAATTGTACTAAAGATCTGCATTTTGTAGAGGCCCGCTGGTAGAGCCATTCAAATAGGTAAAATTTACATCAGTGTTGTTGTAGTCCATCATTCAAAGCATTTAAGTAAACTAGACACCAACAATTTGGAATGTTATTACTTATTACCAAAAACCTGTAAAAATGAAATTGTGTTTAATTACAAACGATTTGTATCGCAAATATATGAACATTCTTGACATGCATTGTAAAAGGACTTCAACATTGCAACTTAAGTCATAAAACAATGTGTAGGTATAATATGTATAAATAAAACCGCGGAAAAGGAAATCCACGTTCGCTCAATGACTATAATTAACGGAGGTATGAAAGTGACCCGCAACACGAACACAGAGGGGATACAGTAATAAAGAGTAAAGAGAGTGAACCCGCTATGTGTCACCCCGAGAACGTCCTAACCGTTCGTTTAGCGGAAGCCAGTAGTTAAACTAAACTACGGTCATTCCTCGACCCCTATTCCGTGCATCTGTTATTTAACGCCTACGCCCAACTGTTTTAACTCAGTTTTTTAAGCGGTGCAAGATATCGTTTTAAGTGGACCCCTCGGTTTCACACGACACGTCTCCGCGTTGACACAGACACCTCATGCTCACGTCGGTAAACAAAGAACTCGTCAATAAATGGTAAACTGACAAATGATAGTATTAAATCCCTCGTACTGAGAGTCGAGCAAACACTTAGCTGTATCCGTCCCAAATTGGTTTTGGTGGTGAGGAAACGAGAGTTTAAAGGGCTCAGCGCGACGACAGATCCCCATTAGCGATGTGACGATTCGACAGTTTCAAGACCTCGTTAAGAACGCCGCTGACATGTGACCGGGCTCTGTTTCCCACTTTCACACGATTGCCTTTCAACGTATTAACGACTCATAGTAATCTCGATAACGGACGAGAAGCTGGGTTTAAATCTATTTTTTTTATTTTACCCTTCACATCCGGACAGTAAAAAGAGGCATTCGGACGCTAATATGTTTGCCTAATAAATGGCCGATGTGTTTTAAAATTCTTTCCATTCATTCAAGACTCCATTAAGGACCGGTTAATTTTACGAGTAGGGGACCACTTAAGATTCTCAAGGGTGGGTATAAATCGGCGCCAATATTAGTAATTAACGAGATGCCTACAACTGGTCACCGTGTTACCGGTACAGGTACGTCGTGTGGACAGACCACTGACATTTGACACTTGTTGCCCACATACTCAGAATTCAGCACGTGATGAATCCGTTTCACCGCGAGAGAGATGAGGAAATAAATGTTGTCGCGGACCGCTACCGTGTTTAATGTTTGCCTAGCTATGACAATAAGGCGCAGCCTCCCAACTGGCGTTATACAATCGTGTATTTAAATTCCTGTCTACCTACAAATTTAACTGCGAAATCGACAATAATTGTTCAATTACACAACGGAATTGCGCGTTAATTGCGTATGCGCAAACTCGTTCACATGCTTCCCTTAATTGATGGCAAGAGTTCTCGGAAACGGCCACCACCGCCGCCGGCCTTCGTTGTTTTTCCACTATATGTAAATCCGGCGTGACTCATTAAAGTGCGACCGTAATAGTAGAATGCGCGTACGGAGTCCGATAGGCCTCACAGCATGCCTCTGTAGTGGACCCGACTGTGATTCACATCGAATGTTCAACACATCGCGTGACTTATATCCTGCCACGCGTAATGCAAAAATGCTTACTCCTTTAACGAAAGTGGGACGATACTTAGAAAAATTTTCAGCCACTGATATTGGATATTCTATACGTGAAATATGATGTTTTCTATAAAAATATGCCTACATTTATTTATAAGCATGGATTACATAAATCTAAATTGAAACTTCAAAATAATGCCAAAATTTTGGCATCTAAAGCAACCCAATTATTCAACTAGGTTATTGATGGTTCACGCTTCTGATCTACATTATCATTTCTCGGACACAGAGTGGCGAATTGAGTTATAGCAAGGGCTAAATATAAAGACGTCTGCGGTAATCATTGAATGAAGGATCATCAGGCGTTGTCAGTTGAGCAACCTCGCGCCGCCATTACCTCAGCGGATCCATACAAGGCGTGATATTATCTGACCATTTGATATGGTTGTCACCTCATAAGGGCCATTGAATATGGCGGTTATACTGCACCCGCAAGTGAACCGTGTCTCTCCGGCAATGGCCACATGCGCCAGTTTCCACATAAGGAGGGTCCACCACTAGGCGGAGGCGCGTTATCACCTTGTACGGAGCGCAGCCGGCCGCGGCGCGCGACAACTCTGCTGTGTCAATAACTCAGCCAATTATTATTGAAAGAAATTGACGTTTTCATACTTTATTTACAATCGCTCGAGTATTTTATTATCGTTAGCGTAAAGAACATAAATTTTAATGTAAAAAATAAATGGACCGACAACGGTGCGCGTGGGCGGCGCGGGCGTAGCGAGACCATTATCAGGGCATTCGTGACCATCGACCACTCAATACTGCCGGACAACTCTAATAGGGCATTTAACTGTCAATTAGCAGAGATCGGCCCGCCTCGTAGATAAACTTACGATTGATGCTTCCTATTGTTGTACGTTCCATCGGTGACAGATTTAATCTACGCTCGACGCAATTATTGTGCGTGATTCATCAGTAATGTAATGCGTTATCGCATACCGATGGTTATCCATCCGCTGTTAATAGACATAGAAAAAAAAAATATGATATGCATCAAACAATTGTTCTCTGTAAGCTTCGTTGCATCTATAAAAGTCCTCAGCATTAGCGAGTAATAATAGAAAAAGAAATTATGTCGGTACTAATGTAGTATCGATCGCCACGTGCGGTCCATTGATCGAGAAGTAGCGGTGGTGGAGGGGGATTCATTCATGTATAATGCGCTTGCGCATCGGCCGCGACGGCGCGCGCCGCTCGCCGCCAAACGCATGCTTCTCATTTCACGCGTCATAATCATAAATAATACTGACAGCCCGCCATATCAATACCGAACTAACGACGTCGTTGAACCCAAACGATCACATTGTTATGAAAGCTCGCGACTAATCTCCGATCGAGTATGGGTGATGGGCCCGCTCTCGTCGCGCGCTCCATTCAATAAAACCATTGGACTGTCAATGGAACGTCACACGACGACGCCTACAATGCAATTAAGCAACGGAATTCCGATCTCGGAGCAGTGTAGGTGACAATACAAAATATGAAACGAACCGGCGGATTAGGTAATAAAGTAAACTTGTGTCTCGGTAGTGAATTAGGCAAGTGCTAATATTTGCGGACACCTACATCCGCCAACCTGCGGCGCGGCGAGTATTGGCGACCGGTCGCGAGTCGCGGCCGCACAAGTCAATAAACTCCCACTGTGTTTTACTAGCCAACAACTACCTACCACGTGGACTCAATGGAGAGTTCAATGAGGCACTGTCAACACTCAATGCCCCTCAGATACGGTAACTGGCTATACCGTATACGTAAAGTAAATTACTAAGCATGCTATTACTTTTTTTTATACTTGCCCATAACGATTGACGAACTTATTTTCTAATTTGCATACAGCGTGTTATTTTATCGAAATCTTTATTGACTACCGTATTACTCTAAAACAGTATTTAAAGATAAAAACACTATTAATTCAACAACTTTGATTCATCGATTATCAAACATATAACCGAATCTGATAAGAATATCTCATTTGATTAGTATTCAGATGGACATAACCAAACAAAAAATATGAGATCGATAAACTGTTGCTTTGGAATTATGTTTTTTGATCGTAGAATGCTCTTAAAGCAACAACAACGGCCGTAAATAACATACAACTTTTACAATCGTAATAACACCCACGTGCCTGTATAATACTAGCCGACATCTAACTGCGCACTTAATTAACTCTAGTGATGTAATTTCATTAGACGTTAATCAAATATGAAACATTATACCTCGGCTAGTGGACACATATTCCGGCGATGTAATATGTTGTTTTTTTTTTTTGCAAACTGCTGTTGGCTGGTGCTAAACCAGACGAACATTGCTGGAGGTGATAAGACACGTCGAGTAAACATTGGCAGGTTATTGGACAGAGTGGTGACTGGCTTGTGATGTCTTGTGATGGTGTTGTGATGGTGTGGTGGCGCGTCACATAGGCGCGTGCGCTCGGCATGCGCGTCGCGACCACCGTTACACCGCCATTATAAATCTCGTACGATTCCGCGGAATTTATGGGAACATTGCCAGCGACATCCTTGCCGATCGACATCGACCGGTTATCGACTCGCTAGTTACCCGCACCGGTTCCGGACACGTAATGTACATCGTAAATTTTGGCCGCCAACTTCGGATCGGAGCGTAATAGAATCGCTCCCGTAATGGTACCATCCATTCAATAAAATATTGACTGGACACACCATCTGTAAATCACGTGGCGAGGAGCGCGCGGCGGAAGACCACGGTTCGGGCTCCGGTAATTCCGAAGCGATAAAATATTCATGCAGTGTGACGCTTTCTAGTGTTGATACAGAACGCATGCGGAATCGGGATACAAACTGCGGCATGCAAAAGAATAAATAAGACGAGAACCGGGACGAACGACCTCCACGTCTGCAAAACGAATACAAATATCCTAATCAGGTAGTCGGCCAACGCGACCCGACACCACACAAACGTAATAAATCATGGGAAAATAACAAGAATACACGTTTTACATTCATTGCAAGATTGCAATAAAATGTGCAAAAATAGAATCTCGAATCACAGGCACTGCAGCGATACCATATACTAACGTATAGTAAATAAATTCCATTTCATTCATATCGATGACTTCATGGCCGGTGCTGCGTACTGCACAGTACATTAGGTTTTTTCGTTTGAATATTCATTCGGTGGTGGGTAACGTCCTACAGTTATATCTTGGCCACGTCGAAAGTGTCCGCGCCGAATTGTGCCGGCACCTCGGCAGCCTTACAATGAACCAAATGCTTACACGCACATCCTGTGCGAGTATTTCACTAGCGAAAAACAATTGGGCACTCAATAACAAATTAATGCGTATTGCTTACTGTATGGAGTCGTTATAAATTCTACTAGTACTATAATGGGATGCCCTATTCGGGTGCTCTTTTGTTATTTTAACGCGGTTAATAAATCGAGTCATCGTTGGTCCATTGTAAACAGTTTCAGTAAATACTTTTCTGTCTTAAGCTTCAGTGTCCAGAACAAAACAATATTTTATTTTAAACCGACAAGGTGGACTTTATAGAGAAAAGCGTATAAAAACTGTTTTTCCACCTGACAGGTTACAACAATTCGCTGAAAGTAGGCCTCTTTTAATCTTTTTTGAATGACATTTACAAAAAAATATGCTTAAAACATATTAATTATATCTTCTTATAACTTCATTTGATATTGACCGCAATTCCTCATCCGTGTAGAAATGGCAAAGGTCATTGCTAGAAGATCGGTCTCGTAATTTTATACACGTATAATTTATAATACTGTTGAAATTACACGCATTCATTTATAACTTATACACATCCACACTGAGGTTGCAGGGTAATCAAGTTATTAGACACGTTTTGGCAACCTATTGAAGTGAATAAACGTACAAGTGGTATTTATACATGTAAACAACCCTGATCTACATGAACTGTCAGGTATCTAGCATCTATCTACTAGTCGCTTTGGGTACATTGTAGACGTAGTTACACAACGACGCAAACATTAACTAGTTTCGACATACGACTAGAAGATAAACAAGAGTCGGCATAACGTTCGAGATGTTCGTAGACAAAAGAGCGCACAAAAACTTGGCTTTAGAATGAATTCTGCCTTATTTCCCGCTCTCACGGCACAATCCACAATTTCGGAATGTAGCTTCGAAATCTATTCTCTCATATTTGCAAACAATGGACGCGCAAAAAACAGAAATCCCGGATTTGAAATTCACGATTGCGCTCGTAATTAGCGCTGTTCTAAACCATTATTTTATAGTGAGAACGAAGCAACAAAGCCTTTTGTAACACTACAATGCGCTTAAAACAATCATCAAAGAGTGATTTCACGTGAACAATTTCAGCGCTCATGCAGATAAATTCGCTATAGCCATATTGAATTGTGTAGCTTTTATAATTATACTTTTGTAACACCATACTACCTACTGTGCATCTATAATATTGTTCACATTTATGAAATTGTTTGATCCACACCCTTGATCACCATTAATTTTGATTACCAATCTAGATAATATATAAAAAAAACATCATAAGGACTCTGGTCGTTTGAATGATAAAAAAAACAATTGATATTATAATCAGTTTTGAAATTAAAACCGCCGCATTAAATACAGAGGCTAATCTAAACGCCATTCACAGCAATCAAGGAGAATAAAAACCATCACACATAATGTGTCCACCTCCGAATCTTATTAGATCTTCAATAACATCCTGCGTCATGCGGCGACAAAAACAATTCTGACGTGTGATTACATATTTTTTCATCGAAAGGGAAGCTGCAGTCAGGTGAGCCGTTAAAACTGGAATGACGTCAAACGACATCTCGTCCGCTTGTCCCGTGCGTCCACATTCCCGGACAAATCTTTATCTAACTGCCGATGTCATGCCGTCCGCTTATGAAGATATTTCAATGAAGCTACAATACATAACTGTGATTGCCACTTTGCACGCAGATACATTTTATTTATCACTGAACCTTCAGAATAGGATACAGTTATTGACGCTGATAACATGTTCCGTATTTTATACAAATCTAAAAAGGCTAAAAGCTCCTAGTATCGGTACTAATTTGAAGTTTTTCGCCGACCGTCGAAACTCCTACAAAGTGAACGGTAGTGACAATCTATGCTCTTTGCCTACTCTGCCAAGCTGAACAGCAAGACGTTGGTTGCTCAGCATGAAGTTTAACCCGTCGTCTCATGTAACGGGGCAGCAGCAGTAACTAGAGCGTTGCATTCCCACGCAAGTTCCGCTGCTTTATGCGTTGTTTACGCAGGGAACGGATTTATCTTTCTGCAATTCATTTCCTTTCAATTGTCGCAGCGGTCCGTGCGAAAGTGGCAGAGGTCATCTGAGCCAACTGCCAGCTAAGAGAATGCACCAAGAAAGTCTTTGTTCAGCTCGCGCGATAGCCTTACGGATAAGTCAGAACGTCGGCTAGCGAGAGGGTTAACATTAATTTCATTGTATTAAAGACTGGCTTTACGTGTAATGTATACGCTTGAGTGTTTTTTAGTTCTTTAAATGAATTAAAAATATAAATTACTGGCCATGTAATTCAAGGCGAATGTGTTTTAACTATTGTTTCCGTAAACCGTAAGTTACTTTCTTAAATTACTGTCAATGCACGATAAATAAAAGTCTATTTTACGTAAACAACCTAGTTCACGATTAGGAAAGGGAACGTTCAACAGAAATGCACTACAAGCCATCTTGTCGTGGTGAATGTCGCAAGCTCATTGTTCGAACATTCGTGCAGCTTTCTACGCGAGCTTAGAAACGTGATTTCAGCAATCGGTGAAATTTAGGTAAGCTGTGCAGAATGTGTGGGTAATGCTATCGACGCGAGTCCGCTGTTCCCACGCGTCGTGGCGGATGCTGGTATCTTTCTGGCTGGCCAGGGCTGCGGACCCGACTGACGAGATGCAGCGGGTTCCCACGCCAAGAGAGTGTCTACCCACCGAACCGGGCCTGCAACTCACTTCTTGTTTATCAATGGGACCAGGTGTTAGCTTGTATATGTAAAACTACTAATTTCTCGTAGCTGTATAAACTGACTGCAGCCTTCACATACAAATCTATAATATTTTGCTTTTAAAATAAATCTGTATTTTTTCTCGTGATTTTATAATTTACAGCTGGTAACATTATAATGTTTTGATGTGAAATGCACACGTCGATTTTATAGTTACCGAAATATCACCACTTCGCGTGAGTAATGTTGGAAGTCCATAAAACTCGACGCCAAGAATAAAGTGGTTTATATGCAGACGTCCTTTCTCGATCTAGAAACCGTTTGGCAAATGAGAGACATCATTCAGAAACGGTGGTGTGAACCATTTAAACATCATTTAAAAATACAGTAATAGTATTTTTTGAGCTGAAACTAATCGACGAGCACATTAAGCCGTCGGTCCACAAATATATTCGGTTATAGAACCTGTTGTTTTTGGTCTCTCAATAAAACCCAATAATCCACTAATCCGCATGGGGGCGTCATGATGGAGCAAAGCTTAAACCACTTGGCATAATGTGTTGTAGTCGTATATTAGAAACTATTAGGGCTATTCGTGAATTCCATCAACAGTAAATTAAAGTGGAAGCAGAATAAAGGGTATCCTAGCAAGAAAAACATACATAGGTGGCCATAATCATCAGTAATCAAAATTAAACACATAGAATTATCTCGCATCACGTATTCAAGCTAGTTTTCACGCAGAACTTGACCAACAAGGGACTCAACATATCGCGTGGTTCAATTACATTGATACAGTAAGTAATAGTTACACATAATCAGCTTATCTTATTGCAGCAATGAGCTGTCGCGACCGGTTCCAGGGCCGCGCGCAGCATCGTCTTACATCGCACCCAACACCGCCTTATCGACAGAACTCCACTCGAATAGGCTTATAGACTTTTAAGTGCTACACTTAGATCCTTTATCGACCCTCCATAGCAACACGCACTACCTTCTTGCTGTGGCATGAATGGGCTGGCTTGAACGCAATAGTGATTGCGTATTACAGAATAGTAACTTAGCTGTCGCTATTTATTCTGTCAATAGGCCCAATAAATCTCCCACTTTACGTATATTAAAACCTTCCTCCTTTGGCCACCAAGCGGTACTCCAATGATTTGACAGATTTGAGCATATTCATCGATCAATTCTCATGAAGCGTGCTGATTACTTATAGCAATTGAATAAAGGTAGTTTGCCACATATAAAATCTTATACGAAGTGAATAGTAAATTAACCTAGAGCGATAAGACGACAATGTACTTCCAACTTCAAACGAGATAATCTAATTAAATTAAAATATTATAATGCACACTTTCCCCATTCACCGTTTGAGTTTCTAATTAGCTTCATTCACACTTCAAACTGAACTCGTGATGTATGAAATATAATGTACGCGACAGAAGTTTATGGTGGTAAATAGCAGTATGACTTGGGTAAATAAACTGCGTGGACAACATTGATGATAATAATGGAAGACACAGAATGAATGGTGTTAATTCCTTTAGCTAATTCATTCACAGCATTTCGCTTATAAAAGTTTTAATGGTACATGTAATTTTTTAAAACATTAAACGCAATGTATTGCGTGGGAGGCTAAAAGCATCGGATGATACAAATACATTGATGGTTTTAATGTTCGTTTCCTTTTATCTCGCGGGCTATTTAAAATGAATAAAGTGTTATTTAATTTGCGGTTTTTATATTTTTATGCAAATTACTTGTGATTGTAAACCAATGTGATGTCATAATTTTGTAGATATTACGAAAAATGACAGTTTTATTAGCAGCTAAATTATCTTTCTTATGAGTGTGACTAAATTGCATCACTCTATGCACTATCATACTGGCATATTAAACATAAAAGTAATAGATAAATATAGATTTTTTCAATTTTTCTTTAATTATCATTGTGTTATTTTGTCACCCATTTTGTTTGTCTAAATTCTAAAGATTTCCAGCTATCAGTTCGCTTAGTATTATCCAACCTTCATTATGCCACAACCAATTAATAATCTCCGAATCTCACAACACAAACTATTCCGTCATTTCAAACTAATACCAATTAATCAAAACACAACCGAGCAGTTTGTAACATTTGAGCAACACCAGCGTAACGTCCTTAGTGCTGACTGTGACGACAGACGAATATAAGATTACAATATTGCTTACATTGCGTATATTGTATATCGCACATATTGCACAATCCGTGAATATAGGACGATGAACTCGAGATAGGAGCGTTCAATGCTGGCGGTATGCCGGAACGAGCAATCGATCTTGGCAGATAAGCGCAGATTCTTTGCCGTGTGCAGTGTACAATAGCGTCGTGCGGGGAAGCTACGGGATGCACCGGCCCGGCGCGGCGCGGCGCCCGGCCCGTCGGTTTACGAAGGTCGGAACTCCAACTCGTTATTGGTTTCCACTTGACTCGCTTTTGGAATTGTATCATCCGGTTCAGCACTTCCTTTGCTATGTAGGGCTAGGTGGTTTTAGTTTAGTTTTTATCCAAATATTATATTTAAGATTTTTTAAACCTAAAATGAACGCTACTGGGAATTTTCAAGCAAGATACATTAAGAGCATGATAGTTTTCTCTCATGATAGGTAGGTATATATTATTCAACGAACCTATTGCAATAGCAATTACCTACCAATAAGATTTTTTACTAATACATGTACATCTAAAAGTTAATGCTCTCCAACCTGGAGATCCTATCAAGAGTTTGAACTGGGAAACATGTTTAACTATAATCGATTCTTTCAGAAGAATAACAAATACGTAATAAGTGTTTCAAAAAGACATTATATTCCAATGACCATTCTACTAATGAAACAAAAGTATGCTAAATCAGATAACAAATAATGTAAAAAAATACCTACAGCAAACGAACTGCGCAATTATTTTAAACGCAGTGTTACTCATTATATTCAAAATTAATGTTAGCACCTCGCAAACATATCAGCATTACTCAGGTCCAAATATAATCCAATTAAATATAATGTGATCACTAGATGAGCAGTATAATGCGTGCACAGAGAATAAAAAGTGACTCAAACACACTCAAGGACATTTGTACAATCATGTGTCCAAGTGTGGCGCTGATTTACATAGCGCTGTGACCGGATGTGAAGCACCGCCATCGTTTGGCCAACGTGCGGTGCATGTACTGCTCGGTACTCCTCGCTGACCTTGCACAGACGCCGAGCAAGGTTACCCATCACTAACTAGATCACTGCATTGCGATTCATTCATACTATTGACATTGACTATTGAAGATTTGAATGATGAGTCTAAGTGAACGACCTGGGTGGTATCGATGACAACGTGTATCTAGAGCAGACATCTAGGCATACAATTCGGCACGGTACAGCCGCGGCGGCGTCGTCACATCCGGCCCGATGACCGCGCGGTTGCGCAAGCGCCGACCAACATGGGCATTGTATGCAAAATGTTTCGTATCGCTCGCCAAATACCAAACGACAATAACGGTATCGATACTATCCTCGTGGTGGGCGTAGCTGTGTTTATGTCGAACTTTAGACAAGTCCTGTGGGCCGTTTATTCTTTTACGTGCTGTTACATTCGGTTTGTTTCGTATAATTCTGGTGGCAGATCTCTCATAATATGTGAGAGACCGCCTGGGTAGGTACCAACGCAATGTCTATTTCTCCCGCCAAACAGCAATGTAAATGCACTGTTGTGTTCCCGTTTAAAAAACATTGTAGCCAGAGTACCTACTGGACATAATGAGACTTAACATCTTGTGTCTTAGGAATCGAGCGCAGTGGAATGCCAAGCTTTGTAATTCATGCTATTGTTTGGTTTTGCTACAGTCCATGAGTGGTTGTACCGCTTACCATCAGTGATCAGGCGAATGGCAAGCTCGTCTCGCCATTTATTGGAACGAAGATCCTTATTATTATTATTATTTCTTGGTAAAGATATTTTATCTTCTCGGTTCTTGCAAACCGGCTTTATTTTAGAACCCACGGGCCTAGGCCAAGTGAGTCTAATTGGAAGTTGGGGTGTGTAATTCACTAGTGTCAATGTTACCATGTTCTCTATTGTATGAATGTGTTGTGTTAAGTGGGTCTGTATTGAGGAATTTTCTAGTAATTCTACATGTATTTAAAATTACTGCTTTTTGAAGCTGAGTGTATAGAGTGGACGGAAGATCTAATGTTTTTATTGATTCATGCAGCTGTTTAGGTATTACTCCTGTAGTAGAGATAATGATAGGTACTATTTTCACATTATTAATTTTCCACATTCGGGCTATTTCATGCGATAGTTCGGTATACTTAGTAAATTTTTCTGTAAGGGTTGCTTGGAGATTATGGGTATTTGGAACTGCAATGTCAACTAAATGGGCTATTTTCTGTGTCTTGTTTATAATTGTGATATCAGGCCTATTATAGTGCACTGTCCTATCTGTTAATATGGCTCTGTCGTAGTACAATTTGTACGTGTTGTTTTCTAAAATGGTCAACGGACTATATTTATAGTACGGCGTCGGGGGTGTGGTCGGAGCTATTAATTTATATTTCTGCGCAAGTTTTTGGTGGATTATCTTAGCTATTTGGTCATGTCTGTATTTGTAGTCGGTCTGTACTATTGCTTTGCAAGCACCTGTAATGTGTTGGATGGTTTCTGATAGACTATTACAACGTCTGCATAAATCTGTAGGTATTGGTGATTTCACGATATATTTCATGTAATTTCGGGTTTCAATAATTTGGTCCTGTATCGCTATCATGAAGCCCTCTGTCTCTGGGAAAAGTTCGCCGCGAGTGAGCCATGCGTTCGACGCCTCGTAGTCGACATTAGACCTGCACAAATCTTGGCGATGTCTCCCGTGGAGTGACTTTTGGGCCCATGAAGCGATTTTATCTTTATTTTCAATAACCTTTCTGTTTTGGATGGTGTTATTACTTAAATTTAATGGAGTAAATTTTTTATCTGCATTTACTATGGCTTTGTGTAATATACAGTGTTCTGCTTTATTGTAAAAAAAATCTCGCAACGAAGAGATTTGCCTATTGTGTAGGTTTAGGATATCTATCAGTCCTCTGCCTCCCTCACGTCGTGGCAACGTTAACCTCTCAGTACAAGAACGTGGATGATGCTTTCTGTTTTTAGTCATGGACGTATTAATTAATCTTTGTAAATTTTTCAAATTACTCTGTGACCAACTTAAAACACCAAAAGAATACGTCGCTCGTTTAAAAAAAAAAAGATGTAACACAAAATTTACAAATTTTGACCTTTTACAATAAAACGCATATTCATTGCGTAAAGATTAGGTAGAATTCAACAGCCGTCTCGATACGTCACAATCGAGCGAGATACGCGATCGGTCTTCTCTTTTCAATAAACAGGATTGGACAGGACGATTCCAATAAATGGCGTGATTCAGTGATGAACCGGCAGTGACTGAAAGTGGGAGTGTTGTTCTGTGGTGTAATGGTGGTGTAACACGAAATAAATCTGTTTTTGACTAAAAGGTAACTATGAAAGTTTACAATTATTTTATAATAAAATGCATGATCTTTGAGATACTTCGTTTTTTTAGAAAAATAATTTGATGATGATTTGAATTAATTCTGTTTTGTTTTAAAAATGTAGCATGTTCGAAAAATTATAACGTAATACTTCAGTTCAATTTTAAAAAATACGTCTTTTTCGTTGGAGTAATTGAGTAACCATCGCTTTATAGTTAAACATAAACAGTAGCTAATGTATGATTCTGATTTACTTCTTTTTATTATTTACGCGAATAGAAAATTGTATGAAATGTTTAAAGTTAATGCTGTTTATTCGAAAAAAACATTTTGAAATTATAATTTACAATCATGTTCGTCTTGTAACTGTTTAGGTTATTATAAAACAATGGCGTCATCTTGGAGGTCCCGTAGAATCCTAGGTTTGGTTCAAACTAGAAATAACCAAGAACCATCTAGTAATGAAGAACTCGAGCACGATGAGGTAAATAATTATATAATTATCATAGCCACTCCTTACGGGTTCAAAATACGAGAAATTAAAGTTTTTAGCTGTCATTTAAGATACTAATTTTGCCCTTTATTATATTTAAATATTTTAGTTAACTTAAATTATATTTAATAATTGCCTGTTGATGATGAATTGAACTAATATTGATATTAATTTTGTCATTTTCATTTCAGACCAGAAGAGAATATCATGTAGATATTGAAAATCAGGAAAATCTATCTCCCGAGTCTGAGCCGATGCCAATAACAGCTAAAGAGCCAAAATGTGATTTGAAACAGGATTCACCTACTGTTACAAAAATCGTTAGCCTAGTACCTGATTATAACAGTGATTCAACCGTGAGTGAAAATGATGATAGTATACACGTAAACAACAATACCGAACCTGCTAATTACGACTCTCAAATTTTGCCGATCTCAGGCAATAATACGCAACGTTCTCGATCCTCCAGCTCATCTTCATCGTCTAGTTCCACTTCTTCTAGTTCATCCTCAACTTCATCAAGTTCTTCAAGCTCCAGTGATACTCCAGAAGTTAGTGAGGATCAACAAATTATTCAGCAAAGAGCGCGTCGAAATAAGAACAGCGTGCCTAATTATAATATTTCCCCTATTTACTCAGATGAAAGTGACATTGATCTCAGCGACGATGATCCTACCATAGATTTTAATTCAATACCTAGAAAGCACATTAGGAGACAGAACTTTCTCTTTGAAGGATCAACTTCAGATTCCTCTGACTCCAATAGCGAAACAAATAATAGTCGTCAAGGACGCAAGAGATCACGAAAAATTGAGAAGTGGCAGCAAGTGCGATCAAAGCAACTCCGTAATAAAGGCGAATCGTATGTCTCGATGTCAAAAATACGTAAAACTGTTCCAGCTCGATTTATAAAAGACACATGTAACGAAAACTGTAAATTAAAGTGTAAAGATAAGATCGATGATGAGGGGAGATACCACTTATTTAGCTCCTTTTGGGACCTAGGGAACTTAGTTGCACAAAGGGCCTATTTACGAACGTGTATGGAAGATGTTACCCCTAAATATAAATACACTAATTCCCAAAATCCCAGACGTCCAAACAAAGCTTTTTATTTTATTTTAAATGATAATAAAATAAGAGTATGTAAGACTTTTTTAAAAAATACACTGTCTATATCTGAAAGAATGATTTACACGGTGCAATCTAGAATGAACGATGGTTTTATGCTTGATGACCTAAGAGGGAGACATAATAATCACAACAAACTTAACCCACAGTTACTAGATGACATTCGAAAACATATCAATACGATTCCAAAACTAGAATCACATTATGTTCGAGCTTCGACGTCAAAGCAGTACATTGGCGGTGAGAAGACTATTAAGGATTTGTACAATGATTTTGCTGCACAGCAAAGTAATACTAACAGGGAAGTAGGTAATTATATGGCATATTACAAAATTTTTAACAATGAATTTAATTTAGGATTTTACCAACCAAAGAAAGATCAGTGTGATCTATGCACATCATACCACAATTCAAATGTTGAACAGAAACAAGTTTTGGAAGATAAATATTGTAAGCATATGCAGGAGAAAACCTTGAGTCGTGCTGAAAAAATTGCCGATCGTCAAAATATATCCAAAGACTCTAGAGTAGTTATTTATGACTTAGAAGCTGTTTTACAGTGTCCGAGGGGTAATACTTCGGCTTTTTATTATAAGTCTAAACTAAATAGCTTTAATTTGACTTTGACAGAGCTACTAAATGGAGATAAAAAAGCATATGACAATGTTCACTGTTTCTTTTGGACTGAAGTAGATGCTAAACGAGGTGCTAACGAAATTCGCTCTTGTATTTGGGAATATTTACAAAATCTGTGTGCAAAAGATGAAGAACCGAAACAAATTATATTTTATTCGGACAACTGCTGTGGGCAGAATAAAAATAAATATATCGCCACATTATATTTGTATGCGGTAACTAATTTAAATATTTCCAGTATAACACATAAATTTATGATAAGGGGACATACACAGAATGAAGCAGACAGTGTGCACAGCCTAATAGAAAGAGAGGTAAAGAAAAACTTAAAAGCAGGTCCAATTTATAGTCCAGACCAATATGTTACTCTTATTAAAAATGCAAAAAAAAGTAAACCTGCAATTAATGTTCATGAAATGACCTTTGAGTCTTTTATCAACTTAAAGTCTCTTCAAGAGCAATGGGGTTACAACTTTAGGGTAGACATAGATGGGAAAACTGTAAATTGGAATGATGTAAAGGTTTTGCAGATGGTAAAAGCGGAACCATTTAATTTTTATTATAAAACTTCCTACACGGAAATTTTTTTCAAAAAAGTTGATATAAGAAACAAAAGGAAAAAAATGGACCCCATAACTGCGATTACTCTAGATAAAGCATATAGCCAAAGACAACAACTCAGTGAAAATAAGAAAAAAGATCTAAAAGAACTACTAACAAAGAAATTGATTCCCTCCTTTTATGGAAGTTTTTATAATTCCATTGTTTAATATTGATGCTTTTATTTAAGAATGATGAATACTGTTTTTAGAAAGTGTAATAATATTACACACAATTATGTGTATTGCCACAAATTAAGTTCCTTTCTGCCTAAGTATGGTTATTTTTTTAATAAGGTTAAATTGTGAGTGAGACTTTTAAACTGTTTTAAAGAATTATTCTATGATAACTGTTAATTTTAGATATCAAGTTTATTTTATTTAATACATTATTATTATGTTAGTGCTTAGTTAAAAACTAAGTATTAAGTTTAAAACTTTCGGAAGTAATTAATGTTTTTTAAGCTAAGTTTACTTTGAAATAATTACTTAATTATGTTACATTTGAATCTCAGCTAGTGATAATGCATAATGCAAGACTGACTTGCTAATAATTTGATAATTATTTAATGATTATAAAGTATTAAACTGTGAGCTATTGTTTTGTTGAAATATTGTGTAAAATTTAGGTAGTGATTATTTGGTATTGTTTTTGTTTTAATTAGATATTTTTAACTATTTTCTATTTAAAAATTGAGAATATTTGTACTAGATTGCCTATAATCTAGGTTCCAAAAGGGAATCATGAACATGTGTGGCGGCATGTTAATTAATAATAAATATAATATATTATTATGATTGATTATTCAGTGCAAATTTTGTTTCATTTTAAAAAAATTAATTATTTTTTGTATTTCTTTTATTACAAAATGATGCAATAATACATAAGCCAATATTATCATATTTTGATTAATAATAAAACGAAGTATTTTGGAATATATTTTAATATGCGCTTTCTAATTTATACAAAAGAGAATTATTTAGAATTGTTGCATGTCTTTTTCATCTACTAACTAGAATTTTTTGGCATAAACTGATTAAACTCAAAACTTTTTTTTTGCTTAAATTTTTTTAAGGTATAATAGATAATTAAGATAAAAGTAACCATTTATATTAAAAGGCCATAGTTTTGTCAATCAAAATCAGTAGTTAAATTATCGAAACACCTAGTAAGTGGTCTAAAACTTTGAACCAAAGACAAGTCGGAATAAGTTGAAAACTTTAATCGCCGATTCCCCCAAGTTGTAGTTTTTGAGTTACATCTTTTTATTTTTAAGGGTGCGACGTGAGGACAGGAATAGCGTAAGAGTTAATGGATTTAGTAAGGTTTCGCGAATTAAGTTGGGTTTTCAGTAAACTATTGAGTCTGCGTTTAAAAGTTTCTTTTAGTTCCAGTTTAATGTCTTTTTGGTGTATTTGCTTAGATTGGTGAAATCCTAAATTTTTGTATGAGCTGTTTCTATCTAATCCCTCCATAACTTCTCCTGTGCGTAAAGTGTAACTGTCCTGTACTATTTTTCCGGATGAAATAGTGAAAGTCTTACATTTATCTATACCAAATTCCATTTTTATATCTTGGGAGAACATTTGTGTGACGTCTGCGAGTTCATGTAACGAGTTGGTATTATCACTGTAGAGTTTTATATCGTCCATGTACATTAAATGTGTAAGTCTGAGATGATTGTCACCAGATGTGAGAGGGAAGCCGCTTTGCGACTGGTTAAGCAAGATTGAGAGAGGATTCAACGCTAGACAAAACCAGAGAGGACTAAGAGAGTCACCTTGAAAAATACCTCTGCGAATGGGGATGGAATCTGGGTGTATGGCATTATTTACTTTTAATTGTGTTTTCCATTGCAACATAGTTTGTTCCAAAAACTTTATTATGGTATTGTGTACTTTATACGTTTTCAGTATATGTATTAGCCAACTGTGGGGTACAGAGTCGAATGCTTTTTGGTAATCGATATACATAGTAGATATGTTACATTTTGTAGCTATTGCCTGCCTCATTGCCACTGAATCAATTATTAGTTGTTCTTTACAACCTCTGCTACGTTTTTTGCACCCTTTTTGTTCCTCAGATAAAATATTGTTGTCTGTAATGTATTTGTAAATTAGTTCAGTTATGCAGCCAGTCATCAGTTTGTATAAAGTCTGTAGGCATGTTATAGGTCTATATTTGGAGGGGTTTTGAGAATCTATGTCTTTAGGAATCATATATGTTAAACCAGTAGTTATGTAGTGTGGGATGGACTCAGGTGCCTTTATGAAATCATTTATATGTTTGTATAATATAGGATGAAGATGTGTTAATTTCTTGTACCAGTAGTTTTGGATTTTATCACTACCAGGCGCCTTCCAGTTATGTGCTTTTTTAAGAACTGTGATGAAAACATCAACTGGGATTTTGTCAAATTCCATATCAGATGTTATACTTTGAGCATGAGTGTTTAACCACTCTGCATTTTTATTGTGTTCAGTGGGTCTAGCCCATATATTTGACCAAAACCTATGTAGTTCATCTGGGTGAGGGGTATTAGTACTACGTGTTTGGGTATTTTTAGTACTTTGGTTTAATTTCCTGTAAAAATTACTTTCGTTATTAGTAAATTGTATATTTTGTTGCTTTCTTTCTGTACATTTCTTATACCGGGTCAGTCTACTTGCAATTAAAGCTAGTTTCTGCTTAAGCGTGTCTAAAAATTCTTCGTCTGTTAAATTAGGTGCCTCGTGTTGTGTATGTATTGTGTATCTATTTTTAATATTTTCTACGTGCTTAACAAGTTTTCTATTTCTATTTCCTGCAATATGTTGCGTCATTCTTCCTATATCTTTTCTGAGTCCCTGAATTTTATTTTCTAATCTTTTTTGCCACTTCGGTGTTCTTTTTATATTTGTGGAAGTGTTGGTTATTATTTTGCTCCCGTTACATATAGCAGCTGTATACGCAGCGCAATACACAATTGTTTGCATGGTAGTAAAATCTGAGTCTACTGTAAGATATTCCGGCAATATATGTGTGTTAATATGTTTTATTATTTGTGCTAGTTTTTTAGACGATTTCTGTTTTGGTATGGATGGTCTGGATGTGGGTTCTGTGTTTTGAAATTTTATTAAAGTATTTCGAAATTGTTGTGTAATATTTTCGAAGTCTATGGATGTGCTATTTATATGACTCATTGGCCCTATATCTATGTCTAGCCGAGTCATATTATCTTGCTGTATTATTGAGGTCGGTGTGTGAGTTTCTTCGCTATTAATGAGATTGTCTGGTATGTGTGATAAATGCGTTGTACTATTAGCTGTATTATTCAAGATACCTTTTACTTCATTGCGTATTTGTTCAAGCTTACTATCTGTTATGTATTTGTTGTTTATTATTGATCTTCTTTGATCGGCTAATCTTTGCTCCGTTAAATGAATTAACTGCGGATAGTGTTCTATAAATTTGTTACGCAAATTACATCTATATGCTGTCAAATCTGATTCTAAATTTGTTACTATGTAATAGCATTTAATAAGCATTTCATTAAGATCGTCCGTCCATCTCATTTTGTTTCGTAGAATATTTTCAGGTTGTACGATGTGTGTTATCTGTGGAATTTCTGATTGCATTATATGCGACTGCTGTGCATCTGTAGTCCCTAGTTCTTCTGGATTTAGTTGAAGTTGTGAGGCAACCTCAGCTCTTATTTGTTCGATTTCTATATCCGATAGCAATTTTCGGCGGATGATTGCCCTTCGTTGGTCACCTATTCTTTGTCGAGATACATTCATTTGTGGGAAATTCTGAAGGAAATTTTCATGTAAACTACTTAGGTATCCACGAGTTGACTTTTCCATGTTAGTGAGCAAAAGATAAGTGCGCATTATGAATCTATTCATGTCATGAGACCATTTTTTACGCACACACAAAGTCTCAGTAGCGGGTGCAGTTTGTACGGCACATGCCTCCTGCACAACATCTACTGGCGTTTGTACTATTGAAGAGGATCGTAGATTCACGGGTAAGGGGTATTGAGATACATTAACTGGTGAATTTGATGATGACATTGATATAGATTCGGATAGATATGATGGTGGTGATGAAGGTATAGATGGAAAAAGAGATGATGGTGATGACGGTGGGGATGATTCGGCTGTAGCAAATTCTTCGATGGGAGCCCGCCTGTTCAGCCCCTCATCGCCGATGGTTCGCATACTGTGGCATCCAGCATCGGCTCCAGATGCGCCCCGGCGACCCCCGGGAAGCGGCCGTAAATTATATTTCTTAATAACTTGGTCCATAGTTAAAGTTGTTGAGGTCTATTCGTTTGGAGAGGGTGGGCCAAGATGTTATTGGCATGTTGTGCGCGTATTTCTTCAGAAATAGGATCTAGGTGTTCAGATCAAGATATGAGGTAGCTCCTCTCCGTAAGCCCCCCCACCACGACAAGGTTGATCCTCCCGGGGGGGTTATTATTATTATTATTATACTAGCCTAAAAGATCCCACTGCTGCGCAAAGGCCTCCCCTAACTTTTTCCATAAATCTCTGTTGAGAGCAATTTTCTTCCAGTCGTTGTTAAATTTATTAAGGTCGTCCAGCCATCGCTTTCGGGGTCTACCTCTTCGCCTATAACCGTCTTGCGGCATCCATTCGCCGATGATTTTGGCCCATCGATCAGAAGATCCTTATTTGAATTAAAAAAAAATTTATAACAAAACACATTTTTAATATTTTATCACACGCCTACCATAGGAATTTGAAAAATATCAGTCACGATATTTGATCAATTTTGAAAAGTATCCCCAATCTGTCTGATTATCAATATGACAGCACAAAAAGCCTGGACATTGATGGATATACATAATACGATTAAATCGGATCCCCCTGCAAATGCAGTAAAAATACAAAGGACTGAAATCACACAGACGGGCAGCAAATAATGTTTACCCAAGCACGAGCGGACAAACACACGAGCCCTTTGAGACATGCGCGCGTATCCGCAATATCAAAAGGACCGGAAGGATTTTTGGAAGCCCCGGCTCATCTCACTCCGGTATCCATTGCAAATGTGATGAAAGACTGTTAATTTTTAAGGTAAACACAGCCAGTGTACGTCGCGCTTTACACACCAATAGATTTAATCTTCAAACAGCGCAAAATCCCCGGCGGGTCGTATTGATAAATACGGAAAAGGAAAACGTATAACAAAAAGTATTTATAAACAGCAATTAAAAATAGATTATAAAGTTGAATAAAAATACATTTTTCATTTCTTACGAAGACGCGGAGCCGTAACGCAACATTCGTGTGAAACAAATCCTGACCGGCACCGGACATCCGTCTTTGTCGATATTCCCTTTCTACATCAAAGGGAACGACTGAATTCGATTCACCAAACAATTTTCAACCTTAGAGCGCAAAGTGAAGAGCCGACAGTGGCGTCGGGCACAGCATTTATCGTAAAACTGCTCTAATACATCTTGTCACTTCAAGAGATGATTAAATTGCAGTGGACAGCGTTACAATGGCGGATGCGGAAACAACTCATAGTATTACAAATTGAGAGACGCGCCTACGTCACATACAAGTACGTTGAGAAAAAACGCGCACAATGGGTGAATGCTAGAGAAATATGTCCACTCAATATTCACGGGCGTGGTCGCATTAGTCTTCAATAATAGATGGACTTAGCGCACACGTGTTAAACATTACAATGTATAAACATGGAGCCAGCTGCCAGAGTAAACAAGAATAAAATACTTCACGTCTAATTGATCAGTAATGCATTCGACCTTGAGAGCACCGGCGCGATCGAGAATGTACCTGGATAAGCGGAAACAATGCCGCGAGAGGCGTGATGATGTGCCTCAGAAATAGATAATTATATTAAATTTGTCACTTGTGCGAGCCGAGAGCGGCGAGCGGTCACTCGCGCACACCGTAGGCGTCGCCCACGTCCAATCCATTTCCGCTGTGGACTTCAGAAACGAGGCAAGCTCTTCCCTCGGAATTCTCGGGACCGCTGCGTACTATATGATCCCATCCGGACGGGCTATTTGTTTTCACACGCAGAGAAAACATACTTCAACACTAATACAGGGGTATATTTAACCCACTCTAATGTGTAACTACTTTCTACCGTAACAGCTCGTTTATGAATGAACAAGTTTCACGACAGTGCTATCTAGTCGATATAATATAGACTTTAATTTAATATCCAAATGCTCAACCCCGATAGGTTCATTCTGATTTAATGGAACGACGCCTTACGCCAGTGACGTACAAAGCGAGTCGTAAATACGCATGGTTATAATTCCGATCAGTGCACCGTTTGTTGGTTATAAGAAAAGTCGACCTTGATGGAGGAGGACGGAGCGGACGTTGATAGTCGTAAAATAAAAACGGCCCTCGCAGCCGCAGAGACAAACAGACAGACGACTATAATATATGGCGAGACGCTCACACGATTGACGGCCGATAGCTCCTCCAACAGAATGCTGGCATCCGGCATTCAAGGTGACACGGCCCATCCTTGCAGATCCGGTCTCGGTTAAATGTAGTATTAACACAATACATGTAATGCACTTTAAGCGGAATGTAGGCATTTCTTCGCCGTATTTACCAACACTGAGACATGACAAGGATAATAATTGAATTCACAAAGCATATAAATGCATTACATATTATTATCTATTTAGATGTAACGAGTGTCCTCGAAAACTGCATATTTGTTATTTTGTGCGTAGTGCAGTCGGAAGCTTCATTACTAAACATGTCAAACGTCCGCTCAGCGTAATACAAATCCGTTGAAATAAGAAACCTTTGACACAATCACTACTTATTCAAAGCAGCGCGAGCAGCTGAACATTTAGCGCCAAGCGTTAATCATAATGATGTTGGACGCACAATAATGAATCTCTCAATGCGAGTTATGAAATTAAATCTGATAATAATCCGGGAGCTTATGTTGGGGCGTCATAATGCTGTAATATAATGAAGATTGTGTAAGGCGACGGAGCTGGCGCTGGCGATGCCGACGGCGACAGCGACGGTGACAGCGCAGCAGATTGCCGCGTGTGTGGATTGTCGTTAAATTGAATTAGAGCTAACCACATCTCGCGCCCGCGCAGTTCGTCGACCGAAGAGCGTGCCGCGTGCGCCCACCACACTCACCATACTTATTGATCCCATTCAGTAGATCCTTGGTGATTGATAAATATCATTGTGGGTGTCGCCTCGCGGCCATCTAACGAGTTCGGAACATTTTCACTCGGAGTGCAAACGCGGCCCATACGCGCAGTGACGACTTTCGTTATGAGCCTATTTGCAATGTGATTGCGTCGACTGAGCTCGCGGAATCGATTTGCTCCGGTATTACACGCCAATCAATTTGAAGATTTGATGAGATTAAATTTATTACCGCAAATGTAATCCTAGGTGAAAAATTGTATTTACAATGCAATATAATGTATTTAAGTAAAGAAAGCTTTATTATACATTTTCTCACAAGGTGTACGGCGAATTGTACCGGATTTCTATATCGCTTTTCAGAAACATTCAGACTGTACAACAGCTCAATTTAATTATACCGTCGGCGGAAATATGAACGTATCTACAGAAATAGCATCTAAACAAACATTATCAAAATACATTTATTACTACACATAATTTTCTACAAATCCGTTTAATTCAATTAGTGCGGATACATTATACTAATCGTTAATATTTTAAAGCTGTATTTGACACTAATGGAGTAAAGCTAGCTCTGATCTTTGGAATTACACATATAAATTCGATAGAGTCCCTATCCTAGATACAAAGTAATCATTGCACACATGAGACAAGATTAGAAACTGAATTCCGTAGGTTTAACTGTGGGCATTTTTACAAAAGCAGTGAATGCGTAGGGAGTGCTGTCCATAGTAACACGCGCAGGCGGACGTGGGCTCGAGCGCCGGGGGCGGCACCGAGTGGCGACACCTCCCGCCGAGCCTCTCGGTACCTCTCAAATTGTGTCCTGTTGTCGCGCTAATGCACGACATTAACAATGTTTACACTTGCATAACGCCTTGCGACACTAGACGGGAAGTCGACACTGGCGGCGTTGCGCAAACCAGGAATAAAATGATCACTTAAATAACACATCGGTGACGTTCTTCACGCAATAGAAAGGGAACTAAATAATTAACGTCATATTGAGCAAAACTCAGAGGAAGTGGCAACAGCAGGCAGTCGCGCATCATCCATCAAGGCTCGATCCATCATTCTTAAGTGAGATTAAAAAATTCCGAGCACCGCATAGTACGGCACGGGGACTTAAGCTCTTTAACTTTTGTGCTTATAAAAAGCTCTTGTGGTGCGAGTGACAGTATTCTTTATGATAACATATACTTGATCGATGCATATAAAATATTTTTACACAATAATCGTAACGAAGCTATTATGTTACATTGAAAAGTTCTCATAGATTTGTAAGCGGTCGATATATCCTTTGCGTTACGGACGATTTCCCACATTGGAGTGTTAAATGTCAAATTGGCGAATAGATAATGAATTAATGATGTATTTTTTAATAAGTTTATCGAAGACCCCCTTTTAGATAATGAAATATGTCCTTATAATAACTAAAACATTGTTACAGCTAGTTTAAAGCTAGCTGTGGTACAAAACGATGTTGCAAAAGTTTCTTGTGTTAACAAAGAGCAGTTTCACGTAACCGACGTTTACAAGTTGCGACAGTTTGGTGACAATGCCTTACAATACTGGGAACTAGAGCTTGGAAATGACTAATAGAAATTACCTACTGGAGGGAAAAAGTTAAGTGGCGGTTGTTTTTATTACATGATTCAATTTTCTCGAACGTGCCCACCGTCCACATGAGATAAAGCCGTAATTGCCTTAATTAAAGGATTATTAAATGCATCCGATCGAATATAATAACATTGACGTATTTATATATCCGGGAAAAACTGGTTCTGTAACGTTTAATAAAATATTGGTACACACGACGTTGCATCATTTGGATCGCGATGGGGGTGCGGAGAGTCGGGACGCGGGTCATATGAACATTGTATAGGAAGTGAATGTGTATGTGTGACAGTTATGATAAGCGATAGAAAATGTAGCGCCGCCCTCGCATGTTATTACTTTCACCGCGTTGCCACACGACACACAACGCAGTTGTAGTACTGTCGGTACAAGCACCAGACAAATATCAGACACATGTCCCTTTTACTCATTTTATTTAATATCATCAAAGTAAAAGCGAAAGTTAATATTCCTCTAATAAAATTCGGTAAACAACATTCTGCTTTTTAAAATTGCTTCTAAACTGGATCAAATGTCAATAATGTGATTATACCGGCGATCGCGACATTGCCGGCTTCCTCAATATTCCATGTCGACATTGTGAAGTCAAAGGAGTGAATAAAGAGCAGGGACATAAGACCTCCACTTCCCGACGCGATTTAAAATTCAAAAACATGACAGATGGCGGAACCTGTCACTCGCCGCCGCTCCACAACCGACTTGGACAACGGACATTATTCCCCTGACATGCGAATTTACTCGCCAGTTTAAACTTATTAACGTCAAACTAAATATTAATATTATGCATAATTGATTTAAAGCCGAGTTCTTCACCTGTAGGTACAGTGATCAATTTGAAACGGAAAACGTTTCTCTCGGAGGTGGCTTCCAGTTAATAACATGTTACCGCCCAAGGCGAACAGGATTCGTTTTTGTGTATTTCAAAAAACATAACTAAGAAATATCAAGAACTTGTCAAATTCATAAATCAACTCAAGGAAAACTTGTCATCAGGAAGAGATGCCATAAATAATTAAAATGTCTAGACAAAATTTATAGCCCGTGTAGAATCGGAAATAAAAGTGGCTCCCGGTGAATTCATTATGAGAGTTTATTATATTTTTCTTCTGAATTCCTCGAGGCGACGCGTGGAATGTTTGTCTAGGGTCCAATATGTTTATAAGAAGTTTATGGGCACGCGAGGGACGTTAATCCTGCTAGGATATGGACCAGCACGAATAATAAACGCGCCAAATGTGCTCCTGTACATTAATATGTGCAGATCAACCGTTTCCTAAGGCATGAGCGTGTAATAGCCAAAAGCAACGTACGTACGGGTGGATGAGTACACCGCTGAAAGTGTGTTTATAGCATCCGCTTTCCTGTCGTGGACCGACGAAAATACCGTTACGCTCGCACAACCAAACTTCATTGATTTACATACGCAAATCATGACGAATTGCCCACAATGCACGTCCTAAATACTCTGTGTATTGATACGCCGCAACGTGATTAATTTTGTTACATATTGCCACCCACTTAAGAGCCAATTTGGTATGAATGTACACGTCGTCCTTAAACCGTTTCTGAAATTGGCCAATGGCGGTGGCACACCGATGAAGGTTGCCGGTGAGTTCATTAATATTTCATTTCGAAAACGCATCTCGGAATGCACCAGTCGTAAAATTTTTACAAGAGAAACAAACAATAAATGTGAAATTCATCAGTCGTCGCTGCGACACTCGTGAGTCGTAGCTATCTTTAAAATGTGTTATGCTTATTATCCACGTCGCTTTTCTGCCCACACAAACTTACACGTTTCCATTGGGATGAAAAACTTCATCTCCTGTTTATTACAGTCTATTCAAACGATCAATAGAAAGCAGGAAACTAACGTCGCATGGCAGCGCTGGATGCACTTTATACCATGTTCCAACACACGCCGCACCCGCGCCGTTTGATATAAAGGTATTTTAATATCTTGTAAATTCTAGAGAGTACGTAGCAAGCGGTAATAGACTGTGTCGGTACGCGTATACAGTTCAGTTACAGATAAAGACATAGCGGAAACGCATCCAACAAAAACAAACTAATGCGACACGGTGAAGTTTAAAAAATTTTACACTCGTTAGTGCATCCGGTGAACTACGATTGTGCGGTGTGTCTTTTTGCTTCAAGTTCGATTTCAAAAAATAAACTGATCAATCGGACAGCATAGCACGCGGCCGACACCGTGGGGAGGAGGCGCGCAGACATCCATGAATGGCCCTAACGAACTCGCTGTCCTTGGCAGGACCGCCGACCGACCCCGCGCCCAGACGCAGCCTTGTTTCGCCTACCCAATGCTACTATAACACACTACTTATTATAAAACCATCCTGCATAAAGTTCAATGTCCCTAAAAACTAAAATAATGCCAATATCAACCACAATAACACAAAACCCTTTACTAATGAATGAGATTAGCATTTATTAACTCACTAACAGGAAAATCAATAAGGGTCGGATAATCATTTTATTGCACATAAAACCTTTAATCGATAACGAAGATAGATACTTATAATAAAGTCGATACAACAGGAAACGATTCAAGTCTTGGGCGTACTCACACATGCGCATCATGTATAGGCACTAGCATACGCGGTAAACATCTCATTCACGATCCTTTGATTGGGTCTCAATGAGTGACGTGCTCTGCGTTTACAAAACGACTCGTAACAGGAAGTTAAACGAGTCTAACTATATCAAGGACGCTAATATTGGAACTTGATTTGTAATTCAATTCATCAGCGGCAACTATTTCCAATTTAATTTCATTAACAACCGGTTCCCGGGGCGCTCTTTTACCGAGTTTTATTTCGAATTCCTAGGAGAATACTTAGCCGAGTGTTTTTAAGAGACCATCACTTTTTACAGCGGCTTGATTAGCAAGTCATTTGGAAAGGTTTTTTTATGGATAGTTACGTTGGAGCAGGTAACTGATTGTTTCGACCTTGGACATTCCAGGCCCAGCATGGTAACCCACTTAAGTGGTGCGTGTCCGCGCGTGCCGGCGGCGGATTACGACGGCTGCTAATGATGGATCCACTTAAAACATCTGCTAATGTGCTTTTATACTGCTTGCGCTCCACGACAATGTAGCCGCATTGATAACAAATACTAAAGGACTAGATAATGTCACACACATCTGACATTTACATATAATAAATGCGCGAACAACAGACAATGCTGAGAATTTCACGTAGCCTTATAAACTTCTAGAGGAACTTGGAATGTGTATCCATAGTTTAATAATAATGTTGTTTCCAATGGCCTGCATTCTTTTATTTTGTTTTGTTGGTTCTTTTGTACAAACCACATTTATTGACTTGACCTTAGGAACCCGCTCTTTAAACAAAGGTCCATTTCATAAAAATGCGGTTGGCATCATATCACTGTCAAAACATAAACAAACGAATTTCTCCGACCGCAGTAGAAAGTAAATCCAGATTGTATTGATATAATAATGTACGTGTTTAGAGAACGGAACTTTATGGCTGCACTTACTTTCATTACGAGCAATAGCATAAGTTCAGCGATTGCTTACATGGTTAAGGCACATTTAATCTCAATGTAAATTATTAATTATAAATCAGGAATAGGCATAGAATTGGAATATTCATATCAATTTCAGGCCTAATATATTTTAAATATAAAAAATTGGTAACTTAATTTTAATAAACTCACATAAACACAACGCTGGGAAGCCAACTTTATATTTCTGTTTACTCTTCGTTAAAACTTCCAACTCACGGGAAAATATTATTTTTAATGAACTGTGAAGGCAATTCGTGATCGTAAATTTACCACGGCGTGCTAACTAACAATCCTTTGATACGAGGTCGTCTTCCCGTTCTTAATACCAACTGCAAACGGCAAATTCCGATGCTAATATGATTGTATCTGTTAAATTACCTCCAAAGATCCGTGATGGAACGTCGACCCGGTTTGTAAATGTTGCCATGTTGAATCCACCCACCGCATGTTGCACTCAATGGACACTTCACTAATAAAGGATTTAGCAATCGGTTCACAGAGCCAATCAACGCGTTGAAAACAGAATAAGATGTGGCCGCGCGAACAATGCCTCATTATAGACCGGTGTTGCCACCACTCGCTGAACTAAGGAAGTCGATATCTATTAGCTCGGCACAATAGGTGAGCGACATCCGAAGCTCATTACTGGCGTTCGTTTCCGCTGGCGATTCGCAACATGCCAGTAAATCGCAGCTTATTGAAACGTCACCGGCCTTATCAGATTATAGAGGCGACTACGCGGCTACTTCATCCGATACTATTGTAAACACACATTGTTGTTTTTATACGAGTAGCTACCACATTTTTTTGTAGCCGTTATCGCCGTGGTGTCTCCTCGTGTCATACGACACCTTTTCGGGACTAATCCTTGTCAGTGTATGTGCAAACAGGCGGTTCTTTACAGCTTTCATAATCTGTTGATCCTCTTACAATTAGAATCCGGCCATATCTAAAACGTCCGTCTTTATACTTCACGTCGCCACTCTTCACACATCTGGCTCGTGAATTATGTAATAAGCGGAACAATAAATAATGCGCTGTCACATTATGCGGCTAATATTTCCTTTTAGACTGTTTTGTTGGTGCGCTCGCTGAGTTGTGTGTAGTGCTAGAAGGCGCGTAAACATAGCCGGCCTTGGCGGACGCTTGTTTACGGACAGTAAATGTGTTGGCAAATGAACTAAAACACGTATCTACGTTGATTTTGTAAAACGATCATACTGACATTTTGACCAAACAATACGTACAAAGAATACTTTCGAAAAAATAATGTCTGTCGTACTTTGCAGGATACAGTCAGTCGTGGCATTTCCAATTGCACATGAAAATCTCTAGTCTATGGAAGGGCTCGAGTACTTGTGCTGACAACAAACGCATAGCCATAGACCTATGCAAATAGAACGTGAGGTCGCATACAACCGAGGGCTAGCGATCCGTGCCAGCAATACTTAGGACATCAAATAAGTAAACATGATTTGTTTAGTGCAAACACGGTGTGTTATCTGGTGGTTTAACAGGCGCGGGGCATTATCTGTGCTCGTCGCCTCACACCGCCGCACCACCTATCGCGCGTGTAGTAGTCGCAACAGAGGAACGTGCTTTTTGTGCTCAATAAACATTTGTCGAGTCAATATTTGTCGCAAGCCCCCACGAGTGTTGCAAGAGAGACCGCCCTCAGACGGCGACGCACGCTTCGATAAAACAAGCGCATTGAAACTTGAGATTAAAAAGGGAAACCAAATTTTAACACTCCGGAATGCTAATTCAAATATGCAAAATACACAGGTCTTCTTGTTATAGGTTGGAATCAATGGGAAACGATGATCACGTCAGGGAAAAAACCATAGCAGCGAACGCGTAATCGCTGATTTAATGAGTACATTTTTACAGGGCAGCAGTACATCGCACAGCGGAAAGCGCATAATGACTTCCGCTCGCTGGACAACGAGAAACATCGAAAATAAAAGCGCACACAGATTTTAACAGACTTGGAATCGCGGCGACTGGCACATCAGATAACAGCGGTTTTTCACACTAAACAGTGAAAGTGTATAAAACGCCCGCGCCAAATAAACACGAGCCAAAAACTGTCACTTAAAAGGACGTACATGAGTCCATAAAAACTCGTAATATCCTTCAGAGTGAAACTGAGGCTAACAAGTTGTATCTGGTATTCGTAAGCTGTATCTGGCTTATAAATCAGGGAATCAAGATAAACGTTTCAAGATTTATATTGGGGCTTTGATAAGCGGATATGGGAAGTGCGGTCGACATAGCGTAAGTGGCCGGCGCGGGCGCGGCGCTCACCGGCTTGCGATTCTAATTCTGATATATCCTGTGGGTTTCCTGCGCGACCACCGGCCGGAACCGTCCACCACTCTCCGATACCAATAAATATACCATCCATCTATATACCGCACTGACGATTCATGTGCCAACACAGAAAAACCCACATCAATCACATAAATGATGTACTAGAGCCACATTTCTTTTTAACTATTTTTTATATGATCATGGGCTATCTCTAATTGTTTCATTACTATTTTCTAAAACCAAACTAGGAACTGGTAAACAAAAAAATATAGATTCAACTTAAAATAACGAAGTGTCGAAACGACAAATAAAATTGAAAAGAAACGGGCTGACAACTGCAGTAAACTTAAATATTCATAAAGTCAGCTTGAAAGCGAACAACCAAGAGGACAATATACAGCTAAATTGTCCATTTTAAGCTCAACGAAAAACTGAAAATGATTCGTAGGTGGAAAGATGGCAGTATTGATGAATATTTGCGACATTGTTCATATTCCATCGGCATGATGAATGATAACAACGCGGTCTAGTAAGAAAAACAAAGCGGCTAGCGTCAGCGGTGGTGCCATGCCGCGCTGCTGTGTTTACACACTACATAACATAAACAAGAGCGGACGCACTACCTATCGACTACTACGTGTAGTTTACATACCGACACTATTCATATTCCTGTCTGTCTCACTGTTGCTAAATACAAAAATATTCATCACTAAAATATTCCGTCTATCTTCCGCGATTCTTTGCAAAGTTGTAGATAATTTTTGTATTTCTGTTACTATATTTACTCAACTTCCAAGATCATTTGCATAATGCACAGGCATAGTGTAAATTAATTGTAATCCTGCTTCGCCCAGTTCCTTTATTACGTTATCCGCCATTTCCAAATCGACAGACTAAAGGGTTCGATGATCGTCAAAAAGCGTGTGAAAGCCAGTAATTACTCGGTGCACAATGGAGTGTTCTGCAATCGGTTCACATCCTCCCAGTAGCCGTCTGCTAAATGCCTAAGTTAGCACCTATTGTTTCGGCGAGGAGTGCGACCTTTCCATTCAGTGCACCTAGCGCACCCATTGATAGTTTCTAGGAATGTCTCCGATTGTTTAGTTCTCAGGACGGCATCTTTGATGATCTTGAACGTAGAATCCGGCCCGACGAAATAGTTCCGCGAAACATTTCAGATGTTCCTTGAGGAAAATTCGCTACAAACTACATTGTTAGGTATTTGTTGAAGTGAACTTACATCGAGGGTGCGTTGTTTATGAAAGGCTGTAATTTCATTCAAGATCGCAACGGGTAGTTAGAGCTGCATGGTACGATGAACATGGACGTGAATCATGTGAAGACGGTCACACTTCAGAAAGCCGTCATGGGAACATGACAGGTCGAAAGCTTCAAGCTTATGAGAATATTCAAAGCTAAAGTATCAAATAATGTAATAAAATATTTTACGCCTTAATGTTATTCACACAATTCCCGAGAAATGATACAAAGTTGGTAATTATTTGGGTAACATTAATTTTGCGATAGGACAATATCAAGTGTGTCTAATACTATTTATTCTGTTATCATGCGCCCAACTAGACCATATTACAGTAAATTAGTTCAACAATTTGATAATAACATAGCTTTGTCAAAATTTGAACATAACATCAAAAAAAATCTATAAAATCTGACAAGGATGATAATATAATCAGCCGGCTTATAAATTAATTAATTACAGACTTACACCTACACTAAACAACAATCAATCCCCTGAGAACCAGTATAAAAACAATAATCATTGTAAGATAATTGAGGCGGACCTGTTCATTAGCAAAGAGGGAACAATGAAAAAACAAGAATGACGTGTACTGCACACCACACGAGTTCACAACAAAAACATTCTTGGAACAAGTTACATGTTGTTAACGCAAATCATATCGAGGCACGGCGAGAAATAAACCGAAGGCAACCGAAACTAGCGCTACAGTTCAGAGAAAACATATCGAAATCATACATATAGACAACGGAGAGACGACCATCACAACAATACCGTTATGAAGTCGAAACTTATAAGGAATCGTGACTGGAGATTGAAAGAAGACAAAACTCGGCAGGAGGCGATGCTTAATTGGACAAGCAACCTTTTAAGGCGGATTTCTCCAGTGTTTCATGATCTCGACCTGTCGCCTGATGTCGCGCACAGGAAGCGGGGGCAAGGGGCGTGGGGACCGCTACACGATATCCCTTTTACGCAGACCAATTAACGGACCCCGTCGGACCGGATGTGCGTATACACACGCATTAGCACCTTCACCCTTCACTAATCTTTTTATGGGAACTAGACAAAAACATTTTGAGAAAACGCCGCGAAATCCGAGGGTGCCGGACTAGGGACGATGCTAATATGTCACGTCCTATGTACAACAGAGGTACAAAGGGAACGTGACTCCATTGACCGGCTTACACGTCGATTGTCCTTGATGTCTCTTCAGGCCCTAACTTGTCTATGGTATGGGACAATAAAACTTGCCGGCCACACAATTAAACACGTAAGCAAAGGACATCAGATCAATTGTATTCAACTCGTGTCGCAACGCTCTGTACCGAACGGGCGACATTTCTTAATGGGTACGCTTAATTTTTTCGTAAGAGTACACGTTTCCTCACGCTGATCTATTTTAACAACACTCCACGTGTCAGTAGCCATACATTGTTGCGTTCCAAAATAGGTCAAGTGTGTGTGAAATTCTAAATCTTAAATAATATGAAACAAGTTCTAATCAAAAGTATTCTATTCTCGGAAGCGCCAAATATCTGGACAACAGCTGCGGTAAACAAACCAATATTTCACAACAAGTAAATATCAGATAATTTCCCATCTAAAACGATTGTGCTAAATTAAGGAATACAAGAGGAAATATTCTTGCAGATATTTTGTTAAAAGCGAAAACTTTCTTCTCAATTAAGAGAGCTCAGAACGTGTATGGAAATATTTTAAACTATTATTAGATCTCCTTTAACGAGACCGGAAATGCAGCCCGTGCCGCCAATTACGGAACCAAGGTATGGCGGACGCATGCTACTTCCGTTTTCGCTTGAGCGGCTTCCACCCTCTCGCAAGGGCTGTTCCGGAAGGGACAAATATTAATAAACGCTTAAAAGTCAATCTTTTGTTACCGTTCTAAGGGCTTCCGTTCGTTTGTATAGTGCAACCGTTGAGGTTTGTTGCTGCCGCGTAAAAAAAGGCTTCAGATGAATATGTTAATACGAATATTCACCGTCCACATTTAGCTTTCAATTTAAGTTTGTTTTTGGATCATATTGGGAAGAATTCTACGTGTTCATATTGCAAATTTCTAAGAAAACATATATTGCTAATCTATTTTACCTATCAATAAAATAAATTGAATTTAAATAATTCCTAAACGGCTTGAAGGGCACAGCGGTGCGCCGTCGCGTCGCGTCGCGTCGGTGCAGCGTACGCTCGCGAGCGCGGCCCATTACCGGCCGATCGTATAAACTTCGAACATAATTTACAGCTTCCTCTCTGTGTTTTTCACTCCCAACAATGCTCGCCTCTCCGAGTGTGAAGTTAATGTCTTTACGACGTGTCGAGGAGTAATTTGCTTTAACGAGTCTCTGGATAGAGAGGAACACCACATAAAACCACCTTCGCGACTTTCCAACGCCGGGCCTCAATTGAATCAATTTAACAACGTTGCGTCTAAGAAATTTCCCGCTTACCAGGGGTTCAACAATGCGAATGTGCACCAAAAGAAAACTCATTAAAAGTCGAATCATTAACGATGAGTTAAACGAAACAGCGGGTACGTTTCTCGGTAAGGCAGCCCCGTGAGAAATTGTCCCACAGTTTCTTTCGCCCGTCAACATTACTTCAGTAATGCCAGTTCGTGACCCCGCAAAACCGCGTGAGAATCACTCAGCACTCACAATGATAATCGGCTAATATTTCAATACAATATTTGCAAAGTTAAATTTATGTATGAAACATATCGGCAACGGCATCGATGAATAAAATTAATACAACACAAACGCTAAGAAGCGAATGACGGCCGTCGAATATCGACTAACTTTTTCGTGTTTTGAATTAAATATACGTATTTTTTATTCTGTACAATGTTGATCAGGCACAATGGTGAGAAACGCACGCAGGATGTAATAAGCGTCTTAATGGTCGCTTAGGATGAAATATTTAATGCAGGAAGTTTGATGCAAATTTAAATTATACTTAGAAATGAAAAAACGACTGACGAGAATCTTCCAAATATTTCTGATAAATTGGCTTATTTTGGAAATTGCTCTACCTATTTTGCTTCTTAGGTAAATATATTAAATTGACATTTAGATTTGAGTACAAAATTAATTTGGACTATTTTACCGCAGACATCTTATGGTCAAGCTATTAAGAGAACAGAACGCTATTAAATATTCACGGTGGCTGTCGGGATTGCATTGTTGTTGGAACTTGGCCTCGCCAAAACATATTTCTCTGATTCTCTTCTCCGTATGGACTGAATAGTACGACCCGATTAATCAGTACATCTTCATTTAAAAAAAAATGTCACATCAACCTATTGCAGAAATCTGCCAACGATACCTCTAAAAAATAATGCAATTGCCCTAACTAGCGTACACCTAATGTAAAATAATTAATATACATCGCGCATTAACCAGTATTAAGTTTAAGAAATGATTGTGTTAAGTAATTTATCGTAACAGGTAAACTAAATGCAGGCAAAAATAACATTCAAATTTGTCTAATAATCTGTGTGAATGTAGTTTGCATTTCAAAAATAAACCTTAACTATTAATAAATACAAAACCAACAATCTAGTTTGCAGCGAAGGGCGCAAATAGCACGGAGCGGAGGGAAGGTGGGCGCGTCGATTTAATTTCCGCCGGCCGTCCGGCTGTCCACCACACTCTCTGATAGATTGCCTCTATACACCAGGGAAAGATATATATTTTCAAGAGGGAAACCGAAGTACCCAAAGACATGATTAATATAATTACCAATAATCTACGTCCAATAGATATATCTTTTTAAGACGCACAAAATTTAGAAGAAAAGCCGATAGGAATCGAGTGGTATGATGTTTCGCCAGCAGTGGTATGAACTACACAGATACAACAGTTTAACACTACCGAGATATTAAGATTACGTGTCTTAAGGAAAATGTCACAAACATTCAAATTCAACAACATTTGCACATGTGTAATCACCTTCATCATAATATGGTAAGTATTTTAATTTTACATCTTATGCATTTATCGTACCTGCCAATTTATGAATTAATTGTTAATTCTGGTTCAGGAAAAAAATCAGATTTCATACTCGGATAATCCAAGGGTAGTTTCAAAATAAACTTACAGCCACAATTAAAATAATGATCAAGTTAATTCTATATTAACAAACTTTACAATGACTGTCCGCAGTCCCGCTGCAACTGGATAATTACATTTTCATTTTAATCTTCAGAAACCGAAAGACCAGGAACCAAACCCGTTTTAAAAATACTTAAACAAATTTGACGTAAATTAATTTATAATCATTTCTGGAGGTCGCGCTCAAGTATAAAAACCCATTGAAGGTTAATGTTTCATTTAAAGATATTTTAAATACATAAAAACATTGATATTATCGTAAAAGAACAAAAAGCAACTTATGTTTTATTTGTACTTCCTCCTCTGCAGGTACTTAATATAAGTATACGTAAGTGCTTTTAAACAACACTTTAAGTTGAAATGTCATGATACTTATTAAGTCTGTGCTCAGACTCTTTACTTCGTACACTTTGTTGCAATATAAATGAATTAGATGGGCATACTTTATATTATAGGAATCCATAACATGTTGTATTAGACCAAGACCCCAGAGCCCCCAAACCTACGTCATTCTAACAAAGCTGAATTTTTGAGGACTTCTAGTCTACTATGTAGTTAAGACAGTACGCGCACTTACTAGCTCGAAAGTGGGGCCCTTTCACAGGGGGAACTTTAAGGCGTCTGGGAGAAAGATTGGCCCATCGGATTGATCTGGCTGCTGACAAAGGGTCTTGAAATAGTACCATGAGTAATATAGGTCTGGAGGCTCTGGGATCTTGGTCAATATGCGAGCTTCTGAAAGCACGATAAACTATCAATCCCAGTACCAATTTCAGTGGCGTCAATCACTATATCAGAAACCTAGGAAGGGACTTAAAGAGTCTGTCACTGGCCTACCGTTTAACATAATTTGCAAATTGGACCAACTTAATGGATGGCAAATACATTTAAATAATTTTAAAATTTGACATAGTCGTCTAAGCTACTGGGAGAGCAGAATCTCTATCAGCTTGAAATGCAACTAAACAAATATGAAAAGCAACAAAAAATAATAAAACTTTATATTCGTGAACAATGTAAAATGAAACAAGCAACTCAAGAATATCAGAGGAAGCAAACAGATAGTTAAACAAAACTGAACATTTCACAAGCTATAAGTATTACCACATACACTGCAATTTCCGTTTATGAGCGCAACGCTCGATAATTTAACTAGATAACTTCAAATTCTTGTCGATTGACTTCCTCAATTACAACTGTACTTGAAATAAATAGGATAGAGATTTTCTCTTGTGTGTAGTAGTAAGGCGAGTCTCGCACGTTTCCTCAATAAACATTTCTTGCGGTGGGCAAAAAGCTATCATTGGCGTATGCAATCGTCTGATTATGTCCAGTAATAATATCATCATAATGGAATGAGGTGGAGGAGTGTTCCGAGCGAGGCGTGTCAATTTAATATTCGCCGGTGGGCTCTCATGATGGATGGCTGTTATATTAGCCCCACGGGCGGCGCTTGCACTACAAGCACGGCGACTACTGGCGACGCTCCGACACCTCGCCACTTACATTCGAAAGCAGAGCACAGATTATATACATAAGTATTTAGTATCGAGATTAAACATAATTCAATCGTAGCCCGTTTCGAGTGTTTAATTGACACCTATAGAGAAATAAAAAGTAGAAACCGTGTCGTAACGAGACCGATCGATATCGCATCGCAAACAATAGGGGCTCATCAATTTCAACGCGACGCAAACGATCTACGACCGACAAAAAAATTGCGAAAATCCTCGAACAGGTAGATTTCCTTTAGCGCCTCTGTTATGCGGGCCATTGTGCCCCGACGGCGCCTAAACCTGGCCGGTTTTTTTAATAAATGTTATAAACAAAAACCAACACATCGGTCCAGCTAAATGCCGATTTGTCCTTGGTTATTTTTAGCCGTTCTTTATAAATGAGGCTAAAATGCAGAACAGATTGCAATTACGTCAGTAAACTATGCAACACTAATCAAATACTGTTATTTTGAACACGTTTAATTTTGGCGCAAAATCTTTGCCGAATTTTGCCATTCTACTGCATCCAATGAGGAAACTTCTGCGCTAAAAGTTAAATGAATTATGGTAAGTTTAAAGATAATAGAGGAAGCGATACAGTAGTCAGTTACATAGGCGGTTTTGTCGCTCGAACGTTGTACCAAATGATTTTACATTCTAATTAATTGATTAGGCAAATTGTGCTAGATATCAATGAAGACATGGTGGCGTACCACACCTACTACATTGAAACTACGTGGGCACCCCACCTACAGTACGGCCCACTGGCGTATTTTTCCTTCACCACGTTTCTAGCCTACGTGTCACCTTAACCAGCTCTCTTTATGAATGAAAAAAATCGATTGTAATTACTCACCGTATACAATACGGAACGGTTTCTACCGTTCGCGGCTTTCCCGAAGGCTGGTTTTCTCGTGGTACACTGACCCGATGTCTCACTGCGAAACTACCATCGCAAGCGGAACGCCGGACGGTTTATTTTTATGCACTCAAAATGTTAACAGTCAATGGAACAACACAACAAAACTGCGAATTCAAATTTCGAAACGTCAAAATTTGAAAAAGGAACATGCGCTCGCGTGTTTGCGCGTTGGTCGACGGCGCGACTGAGCGACGAGAACGCGGCACGCGCCGGTGTGGGGGCTTCATTCACAAAACGAGTGGCGGGGCGCGGGGCCCTGCCTTTAAGCTCATTCATGCGGTGACCGAGGCGGTGTGGTGACCTGCGGCCTGCAAAATATGCGCCGACCGACGACCTCGCCGTCGAACAAACCTACACATAACTCACTCCAAAATTTTCGATTCGCGATTTCCCTTTAAAGAAAACTGATTCATTCTTGTTTCGAAAAATATTAAGTCTGCCTCTGCACCGTTTCGAAACAACAACATTGATGTGTTAATGCGAAAGACATTAAAAAATACTTCATGCGGTCATTACAACAATTACGTATTATTTTGCAATGACACTGGCAGGGCTAGTGCGCTTATTACGCCAGCCCACTACTAATAAAGCGAATTTAAAACGGGTACCCTACTCTTTCAAGACAGTATTTAAGTGCACATTACGACATGATTGGATAACTTTAAAACACCGATGGCTTTTTGTGAAAGAAGTACACGCAGCAGTTTTTAATCCTCAATTAAATGACACCGTATTACTACATCATAAAACAATTGCACCAGTTAAATTAAAAACAAAACGCAACTTCCGCGAATTAGAATATCTGATAGTGTCGTGATATCCGCTATGAGACCGTTTGCTATCTGCCGGAGTCCCGTTGCGTCTGCAGGTTTACAGCAATAATGGCGGCGTGAGCAAGAAAATTACAAGCACCGGTGGAGAAAGGCCTTGATGGCCAGATTTGTGTAACTGATGACTTGCTCCGCACGTGCCCTGACTCGCAGAGTGCTGCACAGGAGGCCTGACTTGCCGCACGTCCCCCTACAACTATACTTTTTGATACGAATCATTAGTATTCAAAAGGATCGCGATGATCTCACAGTTTTCGGAGTAGGTGCTCCGGAATTAACGATACTGTATCCTCATGCGTAACATTTTTTTGATACTGGCACGAAATAACTCAATGCATCTGAATTATGTAAAGTCGTCTAGATACAAAATAAAATGGCATGACAAAAGTGTAAGTCGTCCTCAGGCTAAATGGAGTGTCAATCTTTGCAAAACGACTGAGCGGGGATGGGTGGGTCAAACCGAAAATCGAGTTCGATAACGTGCATTTAAAGAAGCTTTCGATCTTGACCCAACAGTGGATTGCTATGGACTGTTGATAAAATTAATGGGAATGATGAGTAACATTATCCACCGACGAGAGGTTATTGGCTAATGATGAAATAAAAACAGATTTCATATGCTTTATGACTGCCTCGGTGGCGTAGTTGTACTATTGTACGATTACAAAACTGAGGTTTCGGGTTCGAATCCCAGGTCGGGCAAAGTGATATTGGGTATTTCTATTCATTATCAGCCCGGAGTCAGGAATTTGTGCCCGATATGACGATAGACTCGCCCCCTATCACATTATGGGACGGAACATACAAGGCGAAGTGTGGATGTCCTGGTGACGCCTCGGGCTACCCCTTCTGGGATAACGGCGTGATCAATATGTTGTTTAACATAGTAGCGCTCCTAAAACAAGTAATAAGCAAAATAGACCAATATCATACATAACGTTTACTTACAAACATAGTCGTTGCCAGCATTTGGCACCACAGCCAGAATAACTTTAGACTTTTAGGCGCATCTGAGCTCAGCGTTAACAGAACATTTATAAGGCTTATGTATGGACTTATGTAACCTTTTTCTTCCAATAAAACAAGGAAATTTTCAACAACTGAGAAAACGAAGCACGAAATTCGACGGAACTTTTGCAAATCATATAAGAAGCTTATGTTTCAAATACGTTTCTAGACCCCACATATTAAGCCTGTGTCTTAAGGGCTGAGACGGACCACATCTACGGTTGAGAGGAGCCTAAACCCTTCCACCATCACTGACGATCATGATGATTTTCTGACATTTCATTTAACAGTTAAAATAAGCCACAATTGAGTAAAATATATTTAGAACAGTGTATGCTCCATGGTCTAAGTTGAACACACTATACACCAAAGTCGCCGGCCCGTACAGGCCCGCCGTAACCTATAAGAAAAGAATCATGTGGGCAAAAATCGCCCGCTCGTATTGTCCGCTGACATGTTGGCGACGCAATCGCTCTGCTTAGTTGCCCAGCGATACTCAACAACGCCATAAAATGTTCATGTTATGTCGAGCCGCTTGCATACCGTAGACAAAGTTTCCCCACTTGCAATGAGTTAAGCCGGCACCTAGCTCGCCAACAAAAAGTTGCTGACATAGGCCTCCAGATCGGCGGCTTTGGTGTGTAGTGCGCTTTAGGGCTCTCCTCTCGAAAGCACGATCTAACCCTATTTAGCTATCCTTCACCGCTAATATGTGTCAAAAACATCCTCGTAAATCGTGAAAATCTAATATAAACGAGTAAATAAGTAAATCAGTCCACTACACCGGCCCCATTAATACGGATATAAAATCGATTTCCCCTTCCACTGCCCGATGGAAGTATTATTAGATCAGTGTGAATTATCTGTGCAAACAGCCGAGCGGCGGAATCGAACTGGTTGCAGGCCCGACAATTAACGACGTCGCCGGTTGCGCTCTCATGACGATGTTATCAACCACCTAATGGAATGGAATTGCTTTCTGCATCTGAGGGAGCTATGTGCTGAAAATGATCAAAGCGATAACAATTCTAACATAGTGAGCAGAGCCAGGGCTGAGTAGATTTTGTCTCATTGTCATCTTGAACAACATGAAGTCCGCCAATGAACCTAGGTTTTCCCGAAGCATTTTCATAGCAATCTGTTGGAATCGGTCTGCATCCTACGCCTTCCTAGAAGTCCTCAGTCAACTTGTGATTGGACGTCCAACTTGCAGGCTATAGAAGTCCAAAAGCGTGAACTTTTGCAATATTAGGGAACCGTGAGAAGTTTTTTTAAATAAAAAGTGAATGAAAAGTTACATGAAACTGACAGTCAGCTCTAACAATAACATTATATTGCAGTCTTGACTATATTACAACAAAATGCAAATACTAAACGAATTGAAAATAGTTCTATCCATAACGTTGGCAATAATGTATAATTTTAATAATAACGATATCTCAGAAAGCATAACAATAACAGTTCCATAGTGAAATGGCACTAAGAAACATCGTCACAAGCATAGAGCCTCGTTCTTCGCAATTCATTAAAGGAAATAAGTATTAGACGTAATAGAGAGGACGCGCGCGCGTGTATAAAGCACGGGTAATGTACATTTCTAGCCATTTGTATGCAATCAAGTGACAGATTCATTGCGGCCCAGGCGGAAGGATGCAATTTCTAAGGCCTGCGTTAATTACGACACCTATTAAACATACTTGCGACTGCTAACTACCTTTTAAATCTCTGTCATATAAGTGAAATATTTGACATTGCTTAGTATATTGTATTTAAATGATCGGAAAATATTGATAACATTGTTATTGCTCAATAGACGTGGCGCTGTCAGTTAATATATCTATTGTGAAACTAGCGTTTTCCATTAGACTCCCGAAAAAATTGATACACAGGACATAAGACTTTTGGTCAAGACTATACTATGTTTTTGTTATATTAGGCGTACTTATAAACGAATCGAAGTTTCCAGTCACCAGCTAGAATTAATGAATAGTTCTTTTGTTATTAAAGCGTAGATCTTTAATATACATATCTATATAAAACAAATATACGTCTCATTGCTAACCACGGGTTCTCGCCCACGTTACATGTATGAGGCGACTTTGCTACCGTCCTAGCTCAATCACAGGCGATGATAGGTTAGATTTTATCAGAATACAAATTATCACGCCTACACACTCACTACTGGAACATACAACAGCTAGGGGAACCACGTTGATACGCAAATAATTAAAACCGAGCACTGAAGCTCGGCGAGTCTCTTTGGACTCTAGTTCATTCCAAAACAAAATTAATCCGAAAGATGATAAATAGAAGGAGTTGAAAACATAATTGTCTACTTTTTTCTATAGCAAAGCAGGAGAAAATCATAACGGAAACGACGAATAAGCATCTTCTTCGCGGCACGGTGTGCGTAATGTTTAATTATTTGCAAAATATTTAAGTTAATCCATAAAATGTTCACTAAATGATTTGAGTTCACCCGAGTTTAAGTACGCGAAATAGCTCTTTATTTACGTTCGGTCCACGAAAGCAGCACAGTGCGTTTTTTGACGCAGCTTCCGTTGGTTTCGGGGGACGCTCGCTCCACACATGGCGATTGTATCTCTGCAAGGGGTACGACGCACGAGCTCACTTCCTCTAATTATTTCATGCCGTATGGAAACATACACCGTATTGGAAGTTCGGAAATTAAACGCATTCATGTCTTGAAAAGTTCGTATGTAGTGCAGACCTCCACGCTGGTTAAATTAGGGCTGCTGTGCAAATTGTTTCTTATTCAATAAACAAAAACATAGTTATTAGGTAAGCTAACGTATATATTGTTCTTTGAGAAAACATATTATGTCTTAGTCTCTAATCCATGTTATGAAAATGTTGATGAAAAATTGTTTGTAACGAAAGTGATGTATGAATTTGTTTAAATTGAAACGTAATTCTGGCATTACATTCTTAGCTTAATAATCTATACGAGTTTTACGATAACTCATGTTAAATATCTACTATTTCAGTAATGGAGCACCATGGATATTCGCTTCACTTTGATGACTTGCTGAATGCGTTCCGAGAACATTTCATAATATGATTGATTTCCCTGTTAATACAATACTCGGAAATTATTGTGACGTAAACAAACATTTTGGGTGCCAAATGAGAGGAATCCATAATAGTCTAACATACAACAATGGCCAGATATTCCAGAAAGGGCCATCAATTTTATCAGTAAAGCAACATATATTTCTAGCTAACACATAAAAATTATAATTAATATCGGGAGCGATACCACGCCTCCTCACAAACAACCGCTTATATTCGCTGCTAATAAATGAAGATCGCTTGTAGGTGACTAGGGGTGGAATCTAGTAAATTTTACGTAAACAAATAATCAGAACAACTGCGATAATTAATTACTTGCAACCGTTTATTGTCTTATTCTGGAGCGAGTAAAATATTTCATAATACCAAAGTCACTACAATTTGGTAGCATAGGTGTAAGGATATATACTCCGAAAAATAAATAATAGCATAATAAGTTCTGCATCTTCTTATTGTCGGTAGCGGGGAGGTAAAATGGTACACCAAATACATTTCAATACAGTTGGACCGTTAATGTGGCGACATCTCGCGGCTGATGTATTAAATATTAATAAACTTGATAAAGTAAATGATATAGATAACTAAGTTAGCCTACTTATAAATACTACATTGCTTCGAGCCAATGTTCGGTTGCCCGAGATATTCTGGTATTTTGTGATTCCATAAACGTTGATATCCTGTTCTATTTCTTGATTTATTTACATAACGTTTCGAATTTAATACACAAGTAATGTGTACCTACTTTACAAAATTCAGAAGTCTTTTAGCAGATTCGGAGATACACCATTATTTACCGATATTTAACAATAAAATACACGTTGACTATATCATATTTTGCGTTGTTCGCATTTACATTTGAAATCATAGCATTATTTACTGCAGTACAATTATCAGTATACATGCCAGTTCCAAAGAGGATCTTAACAACATTCCGTAGAAGTCAAATCGAAATAATAATAAGAAATTATTAATTGAAGAAAACATACCTGCATAGCATAAGGCGACGAAATCCTTCGGCGTGACGGTTCCTTCCGGCACCGACCACGACACTTTGAATTCATCGCCTTCCCGAGTCCAACTGATCGTTGCTTCACTAGCTTGAGTCTCCTCATCTTTGTTTAATTCTATGGCACTGTTTTCTTTGGATGTATTGGCACTTGGTTGTTCGCGATCACCAGTATTTGGTTCAATATTCACTTTGTCATTATCACTATCGTCATTTTTACTATCGTTGGAGTCTGCACTCTCAGCACAGTCGACGTCATGTTCCTCTGACATGACTACAATAATCTTCAATTAGACATCGTTCACTTTAACTGTATTTGTTTTTGTTAGAAATAGGATCGTTGTTTGTGGATTGACAAAAATACGTCTTTGAAAAACTATTTTTTTGGTTAAGATTCTAAGTGCCTTTATTGTAACATATGGTACTCTTTCTTTTTATATAGCCATTGTCTGATGGAAATCGTCTTCCGTGAAGTTGAAAAAACAATTATTGAGTTAAAAGCCGTTAAGTTTTGAATATGCATGTGAATAAATTTAAATGGCAATGAGTTAATGAATTAGTAATGATTTTTTTCGTATCCTTTTCCGTCCATATGGTCAAATATAAATACGTTTAATATATCAATTTCAACGTGGACACAAATTATTTGTGAAATTAAAATTTTATGTTTTAAAAGCAATACGTTATGTACGCTAATTACGAATTTAATTCTCAAATTGGTAACTTTTTGCCACTCGTTTAAAAATAACTTTTTCCCACCACGTCTAAAAACAAAGACATCGATTTACATAACTTCATAAAACTTTACTTAACATTGAAATACTTCGTTATCAAGATATTTACGACTAGACAATAATATTAAGTAAGTCTGTTAGCTAAGAGAGGGAAACTATAACTGGTGTGTGGAGGAGGCCGCGGGAGAGGCGAGGGAGGGAAGGGGCAGCAGACGGCGACGTCGCGACGCCAGCCCGTCCGGCGCCCACAGCGCCCTGACAACGTCTAATACGCCCTATTCAATGTGGTTTCTGTGAATCTTAGATAATGTTTTCATTACATATAGGGCATATTTTACCCTGTTATTATGTAACATTGAATTATACATATTTTGAAAAAAAGACTAGTGAATTGAAAGCGAAAGTTAGCACTAGTTTTTTGTATAATTACTCGTTATAATACTGGTAATATAATTCAAGACTCTTTTGTATAAGTATTGCCCGTCGGAAATATCTGTGGACCTGAATAATTAACGTCATTGGAACATAAATTCAGCAAATTCAAAATATAGGTTAAACAAATTGAATTAAAATAGAAAAACGAATAAAAAATAGAATTCGCGTCCATCTCAAAACGTTTTTAATGTAAAATAACATAGTAGATAGGGGAACACAAAAAAATTAAATGTGAACCGCATTCCAGCTAGGTTCACAGATATTTCTGACGAGTTATATAATATCTATTCCTTGTAATTTTTTTCTTTTCATTGAATTATGGTTTATATCTTGTACAAACTCCTTGAGTGGTTAGCTTGTGGATTTAATGACAGTATAAAGTTTGCCCTATAAATATAAGCTACAGAATAATCACGAAATTTTATTACAATATTTTTTTATTGAGATGAGTAACATTTTCAATCTATCTAATCATTTATGAGATTCTTTAATAAAATTAAACACTTTAAATTCAAATATAACTTTGACTTTTATTAATGGAATTATTTAACTGCTGTTTTTATTAAGTAGAGTTGATTTCCTTTATAAATTAAATTAATATTTTCCTGAGGAAGCAGACCAAATATCAAACAGCCAAAATGATAATGCTAATATGTATGTATGTATAACTGGCAATAAATTAAAACATAAAGAATTAAATATTTCTAAAATTAACTCAGGGTCATTTAATTTAAATAAATATTAAATTATTATTGAAATATAAATGTACAATATACAAGAAAATGCAAAATAAGTTAATATTGACACATCAAGCACACTGCACTTTTAGTAATGGCATTCCTATTTGCGGTGCTTATGCTGATCATATGGATGAATACATAAGCATAAAATATCTATTGAACAAAACCTACTTCATTTACCTTCTCAATATACCGCATATAATATTGAAAATAACTATAACTAATTAACACATTAACTGCAGTACGCAAACGCATAGTGTTTTTATGTAGCAAGAGTTTGTCAGTATAACATGCCTCAATTTACAGATGGTTTGATGTTTTAGAGCCTAAGTTAATGTATTAAACTGGCACTCAGAATTATCAGAAAACTATAAAGACACATTAATATAAAAAATAAGCAACTGAATGAGTATCATTTATAAATAAAGTAAAGGTGTATTTTCTAGCACCACAAACAACATAAAAATAAATTTATAACATACAAATCTGTGAGATTGTATAATATTATACATTTCCATATAATATACGATCGTATTTAAAATAAAACAATACTTTTATGAACTAAGTATAAGCTGTGATAGAAAAATATTGTAATATTTAAAATTTAAGCACACACCATTGAATGTTAGGGCAAAAGTGCATGATTTAAGAGAATTACCCAATGATATTGTTTGATGCAATTAGAAAATCAATAAAAATTAAGTACGCGAGTGCACTGTTTCATGCACAATGATTTCTTCGGTGTTACATAGCGCTATGTTACGAATAAGATTAGAGTTGATAGAGGTTTCAATTAGCTATGTATCTATTGAAAAAAACATGGTATAATCAATAATTCTGCAATAAAAACAACGTCTAAGTGAGATGAGGAGCATTGATCACACAATAACTATTATAACGTGAGAGAAAACAATGTGTCAACACTTCATATACTTTGCACAATACTATTTGCGATTTTATTACACGATATTCACTGCCGAAATATATAGCTTTTTTCACATTAGAGATTTTCGAAAAATTGGCTTTTCTCCAACCAATGCAGGCAATCACCACCGCAGCGGATGACATTGACGTTCTGCTACGTCCTAAAATAACTTTTGCAATAATAAAATACAAATCCATGTAAAATAAAGATAGAAATAATATCGAATACTAGCTCATTTTAGGTTCACTTTTTAATTTCTTCTTTGTTTTCAATTTTAATATTTCTTTCTTAGTAGTGTGTGATTATTATTAACTACCTCTTTCTGAACGTTTTCGTAATATGTCAAAAATATTCAAATGACAGGCATGCGGTTCGTGTTCCATATCTAAGAGCTCTAATTATTAGCATGTAACCTAACGTTAAACGCTTAAGATACATGTAAAACCTCTACTTTTCTTTATGGGTTATGCTAGAAAAATTAAAAGACTGTTTATTGTTTACTAACGATTTTATACTTGCTAGTCGCTTTATGTTGTGCTATCTTGTATAGAATTTACAAGAATATTAAATTATATTTCAACTAGTACTAAGTAATCTGTGATTTCAACGAAATGACTTCAATAGCACCATCAGATTCCGAATCAAACGTAAGCGGATTTGTGCGCTACAGTGATAAAAATTTCAAACATCTTTACACATCTTTGATCGAGGTAATTTATCATTATTGTACTTCAACATATTTTTACGTTCGTGTACCTTGTGTTATAATTGTTCTTTAATTTTCAGAATATGGAAATAATCAATCAAGATTTATTGCAAGTGGAAAAGAATTTAAAGGACATTGTGGGACAGGCTGGCCCTTTGGAGAGTCAACTTTCTGTTGTGTTGCAATCTCTTCCTAAACCTAACATAAACGTGTCAATGGATACGAATTAATTCGTATTTGATGCAACAAAATGGATTACTTAATTAGAGGAATGTACAAATAGAAATAGAACATTTGCTGACACTTCCTAGTGAAAGTATCATCATCATATCATGTAGTGGTTCTTTTTTTAATGCTGTTGTTTGAATATTTATCTTTGTTTTACTTAATAATTAAATGTGCATGCTAGCTTTGTCATTAAGTTTGATTATGCTGTATTTTAGTGTTTAGTTGGAATAATAAGGTACAATAATTAGCTATCTCAAAATCTGCACCATTGTATTATCTTTTATGAAATAATTTATACAAATATATTATGTTTCTGCACTAGTGGAATGAAATCTCTGGGAACTCCATGAGTGATACAGTTACAATGTTCAGTTGTTTTTTGGTAAATGGTAATTTAATTAACATGGGTCATGTCTTAACTCTGTGATTTAATTAAAAGTATCATAAAATGTTAAAAACATGCATATGTTTTTGAACTGACTTAATTTGCCATATTACCTATACATAATGATATTTTAAAGTGTCTAAAAGTGGATAGTTCATTTTGCATAGTGTTATTTATCTAGTTAATTCCACCCATGCTGCACATATCCATAATTCATTGTTTTGGAGTCTTGGTAAATGATAATGAATTTATCTGTTTACACATGTTCTACAAGTTGGAATATTGATAAAGCAATTGTCCAAGATATTATTATGTAATTAATTTACTTGAGAAACATATATTCTTGTTAAAATAACAGACATAAAGTGGTTTGGTTAATAGATTCTATAATATTATGTATTTGTTTATGAAGACTGTTGAATGTAGACTTGGTGTTGTTATTAAATTGTTATATTAAATAATAAATATTTATCATTATCTTCAATTTTATTTATCATCAAAATCAAATTACTTATAATTCAGTAATATGGTTATATTATATTTCAACATACTAAAATTCTGAAACGAGGTTTTGAAAAGAAATTGGGGTAAAATACATCATCCCACAATCTTGATAATACTTGCATAATTTATTAAATTTCCAGTTGTTTCATAATTATCTAATATCCAGGTACATATCCCATGGGGTTTCCATAAAAAAATATAATTGATTTAAAACAATGCACTTCCGAAAACTTTGTATCTTATATAAAATGCCCATTTAGAATTTAGCCATACCAAAAGTGTTGGCATATTAAATGTACTAACAAAGGGCAATAACGACATGGCGATAGATGCTCGTCCCCTATCGCATCGTGGGACAGAAAACACAATGCGAAACGTGGGTTATCTAATAGCACCTCTGCCTACACCTTCTGGGAAAAAGGCGTGACTTTATGTGTCTATGTATGTACAAAGGGCAATGATTAAAAATTAAAATAAGTATGCAAACTTTTTATAATTAAATGACATTGTCATAATTTATATTTACTTTGATTTACTTGTCCATTTACTACTGTCATTGATATTAACGATTTCTATAAAATGTTTTTAAATTAAGTATTGTTACATTTATAAATTGTATTTACAATGATTAGTGCAAGACCAAAATCTCCTCCTCGCGTTGAAGCCATGGCCAAGGCTTTGGTAACTGGACCACAATACAATACAGGCGTCCTTTTAGGTGGGTATACAAACAAGTAGAATACGTTTTATATTATCACAATTATACTAAACAATTATTTTAGAAGTTAACGCCGAAACCTAATATCCGAATTATTACTTACCTACCTAGATTGATAACCTCCATAGCGCACTGTGCAGTGGGGCAGAAGCCGGCTTTTGAGTGTAAGGCTGCGAATTCGATTCCGCATTGTAGGTCGAAATTGTCAGCAAATTTTATCTTAGTGTGGGATATAGACTATGAATGATGGATATTTTATATTATATTAGATAATTTTTATTTATGTATTGTGTATTGTAGATATTATGTACTTATTGGTTTTATATTGCCTCTCATTTACAATGCACTGCCTCAATCCGACACTTGTGATAAGGGCGACCCAAATTATATATCAGTCCTGCATATCTCATACGAAATACTTCACAACGAAAACTTATATTGACCTGGAAATCGAACTTAGTTCCCTAGGATTCACAACCAATACGTGCTATTACAATTCCATTGAGTCCACTCATGTTAACTTGATTTCTGCGGTAGGGACACTATCAAAATGTTACCGGTATCAAGAAATAACTTTCAAATATTAAAGAGTAGTGAGTACGTAATATAATTGACATAAAATTTGTTATCACGCAGGAAATTGGGTGGAAGACAGAATAGAATGTCCTAAACGGGGTACATTCTACTTTCCACCGAAACAAGATATTGACTATAAAAAGATGAAGCCCGAATCACGGCAACCAGACTTTCGACTGAATAAATTAAATAGTTTACAGGTCATTGATTTAAAACATATTACAGGTTCTTTATTATTACGCACACGCCCTTGATATTTTGCGAATAATGACTTTGTCATAAACTCATACGACTACTTCCGCAATAGCCTCGTTAAAAGAGGTACGGGCAGACGAAACAACGGTGGCGTATTTAATTTCGGGACACGTATCTCCCTTTTTTTGGTAAGAGAATAACTATTGAGCTCCTCTTCCGATACGTGGAGGAAGGCTGGCAGGAGAGCGCCGATGTCACGAGATTCTAGCCCGGTATGCTTGCACATATAGCTACCGAGCCGTGTTCGTCACTAATCTTACGCTAGCATACCGGCGACATCTCATCCGCCTTGCGCATTGTGAGCAGCAACGAATATCCTAGGGCCTAATTCCTCCCAATCGTAGAGGCCAGTATATAGAAAGTAGAGTACCTAAGTAGGTTGAAAGAATTCCTAATATGAATACCTTGTTTTAGGGAAGCGTTTATTCAATAATTCGTCACGACAGCCACGATGCTTGCGGAAACTACGCTACGACAAACGATCTTGTTTATAATCATCTGCCTAAGCCGTTATGCGGTCCGGACCAACGTTATTACAAAAGATGTGCCCACCAGTATTATCCACAGCCAGACCTTATGAGGTGTTTTGTAAGTTTAAAATGCATATAATATGTGAAGTGTTAACTGTATCAACCCCATATATGTGTTACTGCACGGCACGAGCTCCTGCTCCTCTACAATCGAGAGTACGATTGAGATGGCCACAACGCTGGCTCAGTGGGGCTTGGCAATTGCGTACTGTAAGCTTATTACTTATTTTACCGCTGAAAGATAATCTATGCAGTGGTAGATTCAAGGGCGGGTCCAGCTTTTAAGTCAGGGGGGGGGGTCATATAGTTTTAGTCAGAACACTGGACATACTCAAATTCGACTACAATTATTTATTTATAAGTGATTATTTAAAAGTTGGTTACACCTGTGATTAGTGAATATGTAGGTATACGATTTTTTTAAGTGAAAATCAACGATACATTTTAAAAAAATCTGTCAATCTGGTGTCCCCCTTGGATCTTCCCTTGGGTAGATTTGTTGTGACTGAAGTGACTAGTTTTTCAGTTACATCCGAATCGAAGAGTCAGATTCCCGGAGATTCTATAGCCGATGTTAGGATATCCATAAGTATCCGGTTAGCAATCGAAATATTTTAAAATAAACCAAATCATTCAGCAGGAGAAAAAATTTAAGTTCTACCAACCCAATCATGTGTGGGTGCATTAATTGAGGAATGATGAATCTAACAATAAAAAATATAATAGTACAATTGTTTAAATATCAGGACTCATAGCTTTTAGGATCTATGAAAGGCTTTCGTCTCGCAGTAGATATAACAGTTGCAATAATTTAATTTCGTAATTCGAAGGGAAATGTTACGGAGTGGGGCCTGAGGAAATATAAGCAATATGAATGGGCTTGCACTGATGTCTCAGATTATATATCATCATTTTATGAAGACACGTACGTGCCGCCACGACCTCACCAATATCTACAGAGGAATGAGAGAAAAGCAAGAAATTCGTAAGTCCCTTGCATAAGTTTCCGTTTTATGAACAAAAAAACTAACATAAAATGACTTTCATATATTTTATTACAGGAGTTTCACAAAAAGTTTTCGATTTAAGATGACAAAATCAAAATCATGATAACATCAAGAACCATTTTCTTCACTTTATGCAAAAATTACTATAGTCTTTATAATATCACATTTTGTTCGAGAAGGACAGTGACGTCCATATAAAAATCGTAACAATACAATAATTCTTAATGTTTTCATATAGCCAACACCTGGCACCAACACGAGATCAGCAAATCTTAACACTAAGTTTAGTCTCAAATATTATAACTAACAACCACTTAATACTAACGCGTCACATACCTTAACAAAACACAATGGCAGTGTATGGAACTATACAAAAATGTCTCATGAACGAAATGACTAAAATATAATAGTAAATAATATGTATAAGAAAAATTTAAGTCCACTGACTAGTGCGTGAGCATTAGTGAGAAGAAAATGTGTTAACTTGAGGCGATTTCATAAGGCCGGGCCCGCCAGGGGCTTTGAACATTTCCCTGTGTACGTATTGAGCTTGTTGCGCGAACACGTTGTGGGAAAAATTGTGTTGTGGCAATCTTGGCTGTGGTATGTGTACATACCCATTGAACTGCATCTGCGGGAAGACTGGCGAGCTCATACGGGAGAAATTATTCATTGGTTGGCAATTCCCTAGACTGCTCATGTTCGGAAACCGATCTTGCACCATGGGCTCTCCGCAAATAGATTCCTCGCGCGAAGGCGGTTGGGAGAATATATTCCGCTGGTTCATACTCGAGGTCTGAGACTCAAACCCAGAACTTTGGCTGGACGAGCGACTGCCATTTATACTAAATAAATGTCGCTCGCCCTCAGTGCCCCAATAACCACCAGCCACCCATGAGGTGCTGTGACCTAACTTACTGGGAGATATGAGTGGCTTGGTGCGAGTCACAGGGGTTGGAGTAATGAAATTAGGAGAGGCAGTGAATTTTCGCAATGAAAACACGGGGTTTGTCTTCTTTTTGGACTTGTTTGGACTGCCTATACATAAGGAACTTATACTCTCATCCAATTCTGAATCTGAGTCGTCTTTAGCAAGTTTCTGATATTTCTTAAAATTAGGTTTGGCAAATATGGTATCAGAAACTGAACTTGGACTCTTGGTAAGAACAGGATTAACACAGAATGTGGAATTTAGTTTTGGCTTTGTCCATACACTGTCGTTTCTAGGTGTGAAATTCCTTCCACTCATCAGAGTACCGTTTAAGGGGCTGATGGTTTCATTTGAAGATTCAGAATAATTATGTACACCAAATTTGCTTAATGATACATCATCATCCGTGTCCAGTGTTATGGAGTCATCTTCGTCAATTAATTTATTCATTGATGCATGGTTGAGGCTCTTCATCTTTATAGGAGTCACTTGAGATCTTAAAGTAGTTTTATTCTTCTTCATTTTCATTGTCTTATAAACTAACAAAATTGTCAAAACACTTGCCATCTGAAATTAAATAAAAAGTTTACAAAAATGTTTGTCAGTTCAGAAATCTATCAAAATATTTGTGTTACCCACCTTAAAACAACTAATAATTACTGGATGTATAGCCACTGACTTATGAGCTATAGACATGATTACAAATACTGACCACAGCAAGTCAAAGGCAACTGTATATTTGAGGCTGTTCACATTCCATACATTTCCAACAATTTGTATGAGACATACAAATCCTCCAAGACCTTTCTGTGTGGTTCTATTAATATTGTCAAAATGTCCGAGTTTAAAGTCAAACATATTTGGCCATTTTGTATGTAAAAGTATAATATTATTTATGTCATAAGTTTCTAACATAGGGAATGTTTGTAATGTCTTCATTTTGATTATTGAATATATTCGTTCCAGAAGACCTGTCAGTATTTCTTTTATATTAGTTATTGTACTATGTAAATTCTCATACTTTGTTATATTCTTGTAAAATTCAACAGAAACCAGTATAAAAAGTATAAATGCAATAAGCTTTGAGGTACTGTTTACGAAACTCTTCAATAATTTCGACTGTTTTTCTTTCTTAGGAATTTTCTTTTCTGGGGTTCTTTTTTCTAGTAGTTTTGAACCCAAGAGAGTTTCTTTTTCTTTGTGCAGTTTTGTTTGTACAACTTTTTTACATGGGCTGCATAGTTTGTATGCTTTCTCCAGTTGCAACCTGGAAAAATAATTTGTATTTAAAACATTTTCATTACAAAACATATGTTTGAAGATGTGCAAAAAAAATATTATTCCACATTAAATTTTGCATCAAAATGACACTAATATATTAGCATTTTTTCTGTTATTAGAGACTCTGTAAATTCATATAATCAATCTTAACCAACAATGATTGTTTATTGTTAAAAACAAAAACACAAAAAAATAAAAGTATTACCATTCAGTGATACATCTTGAACATCAATGACAAAAAGATTTTTTCGTAACCCCATTTCATCATAAGCCAGTCGAAAAGATATGATAATTGAAAATGTAAGCGCAATTTATGAATGGAAATATTTGTCCTAGTTATTTATAAATCTCATTTACAATACCAAATAAGCTGGTGGTCTGATCTTGTTCAGATGGCCTTGCTCTTATCTCTTAGTATTTATCTGTGAAGCTTAAGTAATTAATGGTACAATTTATAACATCTTGTTTTACCTGTAACCTTCTATTTCTTCATCATAATTATTCTCATTCATAGGAACAAAATTGGCCATCTGTGTCACCTTCAATTGTTGGTTTATATTACACATCTTACACAACCCATTTTTGGGTGGAGTTTTTTGGAATACCTTTGGCGTTTTAAAAGTTTGGTCATTGGTTGTAAATATCTGCTTGTTGTAGTCTCCATCCTAAAACATAGGAATTTATATAGTATGCCATGCATCATGAAAGTGTTTGTTATACTTTAAATTTGTTTCAAAGCTTTTTATTAAATGATATCTGCAGAATAATAGCAGATAATTCTCATTTAAACTGTGACTTAGATACTTCCACTGTAAAAGCTATCAATATTTCCAGTTGTGTGGTAAAGTAGCTGAAACTTTGCCAAAAAATGGGAGCACTTCCAGACTACACATTAATAGCCAGTTATAGACGCTTATAGTTATGTAATCGCATTAGATAATTATTTATCTTAATTTGGTGAGAGAATCATCAATTAACGATGTTTAAGTACCGAGATAACAATTTGATAGACGCACCTTTGTAAATCCGTTGTACTGTTCACACTTGGGACACGTCCAGCTATTGCGATCGGGATATTTAACCCAAAAATTATTGTTACAAAACCAACAATTTACACGCCAAGAAACTAATAACCTGTGGAACAATTTAGATATTTTTACTTAATTTAACAGGCGGGAAAACGGGATATTATAACCTACTTTGCACTTACCGTAATTTGTTAATTAACTTCAAAAGCAATATAGCACATAAAACAGCCGCAATAGTAACTATCACTGATTCCATTTTATAAATATATTTCATTGTTCTTCTTGTTATAATTTAAATTTTCTAAAAAGTCATGTTGCTCCTAACCTAAAATGACATTGACAGCCATTTTGTCTACAACAGAATAAAAAAATGTTCGTACATGCTTCATAATTGGAGAGCGTATCCGGTTTGTCTATGATGCTGCCTATGATTGCTTTACTTTTTATAATCTGTATTAAAAGACTTTGATTGAATTGTGAACTTGAACGCAGCTTTTAATTGAATTTGTCAATTGGTGATTTCAATCTGTCAAATAAAATTTTTCCTTGCGTGTAATTCAAGTTTTGAGGTTATAAAATTTGAAAACAATCTTATTTCTCAGGTCTGCGCTTATTATTTATTTGATACACTTTTATTTGTACCGGAAATGTCGTCTAATAATATTTTATACCTATGTAATTTCGATGATCAATCAAGTATTGGTAAGTAAAACATCAACATATATAATTTTTCCATAAACATAAGCATAATTCATTTTATTATTTTTATTTACAGAGAATGTGTACTTAAAATCAATATGGTCTAATGAATGGAATATACAAAATGTAGAATTATGCAAAGAATTGATATCAACCGGACTTGAAACAGAACAACTCACACAATTTGTAAAGAAGTATCAAGAAGTTCATAATAATCTGGAAGATATTTTACAAATAGCCATTACATTGCTTTTAAAATTCTGTGACTATAATTGGAGTACACATCCAGATAAGTTAGTCATGGAGGAGTTTTTCACAACTGCTTGGCCAACAAATATAAATGCTTGCGTGAGGTTGCAATCTGATTCTGAACCATTATATGTAAATATTTTATACCCAGAGTTGTTATATTTTTCTGTTCAAGTGTTTAATGCACTTTACTCTGTTGAACAGAGCTTGGTAAGTTGTCACTAATTCCTGAATATTTTTATTTATTTATCTTTATTTATATACTTTATTGTACACCACAATTAAAGAGCATAACACAATAACAGTTAAATCACTTAAAGCTAAAGTGATGGTTACAATTGTATTCTACCCATTTTCAAAAAGTCTTTTAAGTTGTTCCTAAGATTAAGACAAACTATTTAAAAAAATATCAAATTTTTATTTGCTCGGCAAGTCCAATAAAAAACCATTTAAAATTTAAATTTTAAATTTATGCGCGCAAATATGTGAAAACGCTAGGCGCCATGTTCCTTTAAAATGATACGTCACTCAACCAATAAACAACCTGTGTTTGTATGAGCTCTTGGACACCGGAGAGGGTATTCTACTTACGGAATGATGTAGAATCGTTATCCATCATGGCAGCAGCCGTTTCACATATTTTTAGGACAGATAAAAAAATTGAAATTTTCAAAACGAATTATAAATAACCTTCGCAAAGATGCCGACAGCATTGACTGGAGTCCATTGTTTCTTACAGATAGCATTGACACTAAAGTTAAGATCTTCAATAGTCAATTAACCACACTCTTCAACAGACATGCACCAGTTAAGGCTTTCAAGGTGAAACACCTACCGACGCCTTGGCTAACGGCCGAAATTAAAGAGTTGCTCGCGAGAAAAGCGACCGCTAAGTCCAGGTATAACCGACGCCCTAGCGAAACAAATTGGCTGAAATATGTAGCTATACGGAATCACTGCACTAAGGTGTGTAGGAACGCTCAACGCCGACATATCCACAACTCTGTTGAAAACGGAGACCCAGCTAAAGTCTGGAAATTTCTTAAGTCATTGGGAGTGGGTAAATCTCAGCAAGACTCTATTCCCAAATCCATTGATTTGAATTCTTTGAACCATCATTTCTCCTCTCCGTCCTATTTCCCTAGGACGATCAAAGATAACACTTTAATGCATCTTTCTACCCGTAAGGCTCCCGATTGTTCTAGTTTCGTTTTCAAACAATTTGCTATGTGTGATGTTAGGAGAACCATTTCGCTCATAACATCAAATGCAATGGGAAGTGACCATGTCAGCCGTAATATGATTCTTCCTATCCTGGACGAAATCCTTCCCGTTATTACCCATATCCTAAACCATTCCGTCTCCTCAGGGAAATTTCCGACTGCTTGGAAAGAAGCCCACCTCATTCCTATACCAAAAAAACCAAATGCTTCTCTACTTTCCGAATTTCGTCCTATTTCCATCCTTCCATTTTTGTCCAAAGTCCTTGAACGCCTAATCCACAGTCAACTCAATGGTTTCCTATCCGAAAATAATATCCTCAATCCCCTCCAATCTGGATTTCGTCCCGGACATAGCACTACTACTACTCTGACTCATATTACGGATGGCATCAGGTCAGGTATGGAAGAGGGCAGGCTGACAGTCCTAGCGTTGCTGGACTTCAGTAACGCCTTCAACACCGTTGATTTCGATGTTTTACTTGGCATTCTGAGTTCTCTTAACATATCTCCAATGGCAGTTGATTGGTTTCGAAGTTACCTGTATGGACGTCGGCAGCGCATCTGTGTTGAGGAAAGTTTTTCCTCTTGGTGCACTGTGAATGCTGGCGTCCCTCAGGGCGGCGTGCTATCTCCTTTACTCTTCGCTGTTTTTATCAACTCTATAACCAATCATCTTTGCTCCTCCTACCACCTTTATGCAGATGATCTCCAAGTCTACACCCGGGCTCCCCTGGGCAGGTTAGCTGATGCAATTGCTGCAATTAATGTTGACATCCAAAGCATATGTAATTGGAGCAAAGCTAATGGGTTGAAGGTTAACCCATCCAAAACTCAGGTCATTGTTGTCGGTAGCCCCAGGATGATGTCTAAACTAGACTGGGATATGATGCCCTCCATATACTGTGATGGTATCATTATTCCTTACAGTGATAATGTTAGAAACTTAGGTTTGCATATAGATAAATCCCTCACCTGGGGCCCGCAACTTCGTGAATTAAGTAGAAAGTTGTTTGCTTCAGCACGGTCTTTGCGAAGGTTACACAATTTCCTACCCGTCACCACGAAGATTTCACTTGCGCAAACACTTCTTCTCCCCATCCTTGATTATGCCGATGTCAGCTATCTGGATCTTACCGAGGACCAACTTAATAAACTTGAGCGTCTCCAAAATTTTTGCATACGGTTCATATTTGGCCTTCGCAAGTATGATCATGTTTCCGAATTTCGTGTTAAGCTCAAGTGGTTACCCATACGACTTCGTCGGAATACTCATGTCCTTTTTCTTCTTTACAATATCTTGTTTAATCCGTTAACTCCTTCATATCTCAAAGATCGTTTCATATTCCTGCATGATTCACATACAAAATCCCTGAGATCGTCGGAGAACCTGAGGTTGAGAATGCCCGCGCACTCTACGACTTTTATGGACAAGTCTTTTGCTGTCCAAGCTGTCCGTTTATGGAACGCACTCCCTGATGTCATAAGACGGGCACAAACACTGTCGTCCTTTAAAAAAATGGTTAAAGAACACTACTTGTCCCTTTAACAGCCTAATTAGTCAAGTGATTGATTGTTTATCTTTGTACTTCATATATGTGTGCACTTATGTGTGTATATAAATGTATGTATTTATTTATGTATATATTACGTAGTTTGTATGTTTATATTATTATTAAATTAGTATGTAGCTTATTTTACATGTATTATTAAATTTACTGTTTTTTTTATTTTAAATTTTTTAAATTTTAAGCCTCTTATTATTAGTATTTTTATTCTTATCAGTCAAACTATTGGTACACTATTGACTGCCCTCTCTTTTATCCTTCTCTTATTTCCATCCCAAGGTAGTCGGTAAGAGATTGCTTCGAGCGATACGACCGCCTTTTGTACTGCTATCTAATTTAATGTTTCTTTGTCAAGCTTCTGTAGTGTACAATAAAGATTATAAATAAAAATAAATAAATAAAAATATAAAATTTATTCCTTGGAAATAAAAACTGAAATTAACATATACTTATTGCTTAATGCTCTACTATATACATTTATAGTTTTTAGATTTTTTCTTTCTTATAGTAAAATACCCAATTGGCGGCCTTATCGCTACCTGCGATCTCTTCCAGGCAACCTTTGGATTGAATATGTTCTAAAAAATAATAAATAATTAATTACTTGTAAATAATGTTGACCTCTTAGGTTTTAGTTATTATGTAATGTCTTGCAGGTACATTTGTGGTGGACATTCCGAAGTAAAGTTACTCATCAGAGGGCTTTAGAAGATACCACAGCCTCCATTTACTCTGAATTGGAAGTGATGATGGCAAAACTGACAAATGAATTGGCAAACTTGCTGGAAAAGCCTAGATTACGCATACTACTGTGCACGGAAATAGCTCAAGCATATTTAATGTATGGTAGAATCCAGAAGGTTGAGGAATACTTGGTTAAAGCAAGGGATATCGCTGGATTGAAGTTGGAATTAATAGGTATATACATCAGTGAATTTTATAATAAAATCTTTGTTATAATCATATATAGATAGTAAAAACTCCTCAGTTGATTCAGTCCAGGTTCTGAAAAAAATGAATCACTTGTTTTTATCATATTTTTTTCTTTCGCATACCCAAATATTTATTTTTAATTCTAGGTGTACTTGGCAAAAGAACAAAATACCAACAACAATTGTTGCCACAGCTGGCATTATCTAGTGAGCTGGATTCAAGTGTAGAGCGCCCTTCAGCTGAGGAAAGTCATGGATCAGCTGAACTGCCAGCGGAGGTTGAGCTGCAGGATGACGTGAGGCTCAACAAGATTGAATACACAGAGAAAATAAGCCACATGGAGTTGCCGAGTTTGGAGCAAACTTTATGCTTGTTGACTGTGTAAGAACTTCTATTTATACTTTTTGTTATATTAGTATATACTAATATTCTTCAATGCCACAAGCCTCTAAACTAATCAAATGTTTTCCAAATATGCTGCAGAACTTGAAATGGTGAAAACTTTATGTCTGATTCAGATGTTTAACATTTTATTGTATTAGAAATTCTCACCGGAAAAAAATCCCTACTGCAATTACTGCAAAACAGTTTATTATAATAGACTGACAATTGATTGACAGCCTCCGTAGCGCAGTTGATTAGACGCCGGCTGTGAAACGATAGACCGCGGGTTCGATTCCCGCACCGTGACAAATATTTGTGTGAACCACAAATATTTGGTTCAGGTCTGAGTGATTGTGACACCAAAAAGTCTCTTGTAGTTTATGATATCCACAACACAAGAATCAATCTTAGTGTGGGGTCAGAACTGTGTATGTGACTGTTGGGAGTATTTATTTACTTATTAATTCCATAACAGACAATATCTTCAAAGAGCGCAACCAAACGATGATTTGGCGACAGAAGAACTTCAACCATACATTGAGTTAATTCTGTCACAAAAGATGGGTGCGTGGGCTACAAGGGTCGCGGCATTGATGATCAGATGCAGACTGGAGGCGAACCATAAGCGGACTGTGGAGAGAGCCATGTTGCAGTGTGAAACTATTATCAATGAAAAGACTGAGGTACCAGGAACCACTAGGTAAGTGAATAGGCTTGTTTAAGTATCCAAAATACTGTTTCTTTTTTTATTCTGGTATGGTCATTAATGTAGTGAAGGTAAGTTTAATGTATTCTAGATAAAAGCTGGCCTTGGAATCTAAAGAGTACCGCCTGATTTTGAAACGAGACATATTTACGTAAACATGACAGGCTTTCGATGGTTGCACCAAGCAGTTGATGATCGCTTTAAGATCAGCGCGAGAAATCAGGTCCAAATTACGCTTGCCAAGAATTCTGACAAGCTTGGCGAGTATGAGCACCTCTACACTTTAAGGTACTTGGGAAGGTCTATGTTTAGAAGTGGATTTTCGATGGCTGAAGTTTTTGTTGAAACTTTCTTGCAATCCTATTTTTCATACTTCTCTTACTTTATTACAGGTTGTCATATTTATGGGCGACCGGTCTGCCTCCCTCATGGACTTGGAGGCAACAATTAGCGGACCTTTATCTAAGCTTAGGCCTGGTGAAGGCAGCATTGGAGGAGTACCAAAAACTGCAGCTGTGGGAGGATGTTATTGTATGCTACACTTTACTGCAGTTGCGACACAAAGCTGCTGAAATAATTCAACAACAAATTGATATAAATCCCACAGTGAAACTGTACTGTCTTTTGGGAGATGCTACAGGTATGATTAGGACATGTAATCTATTGAATTTATAAATCATGGTATATTTAGGGATGCCAGATGGCGGGACAACTTGCACAAGTGGGCCTGTGCAAGTTCCGGGCTCTGTGGCGTACCTCGGCAGAGGCTTATGTCCAGCAGTGGACTGTGATGGGCTGATGATGATGGTAATGTTTAGGGAATCAGAATTAAAATGTTTAGAAATAATCACTGCCAATCATGATGTATCCATGCTGCTGGGCTTTGAGAATTAAGATGTTGAGTTTATCTATGAGCTCTTTGCCAGTTAACTTCACCATGTCAAAGATTTAAAATATTGTTTTTGTTGCAGATGATGAAAAATGTTACGAGAAGGCGTGGGAGTTCTCAAACCACAAAAGTTCTCGAGCACAAAGACATTGGGGTAACTTTTTGTTTGAGCACAAGAAATATGATGAATGTATACCCCATTATGAGAAATCTGTTGAAATTAACTTTATACAGGAGAGTGTTTGGTTGAGGTTGGGGTAAGTTATCTATACTAATAAATAAAGCTGAAGAGTTTCTTTGTTTGATCGTACTAATCTCAGGAACTTATGGTCCGAATTAAAAAACCTTTTGGTGTTGCATAGCCCATTTATCGAGGAAGGCTATAGGGTACATTATGTCCTGGAAAAATACTTTTATCTCGGAAAAAAATCACGCATGCGAAGCCATGAACAATAGTAATAAATAAATACATATATATTATATACATACATTTCACGATACAACAAAGTCACGCCTTTATACCAGAAGAGGTAGAGGCGCCACCAGGATACCCACATTTCGCCTTGTATGTTCTGTCCCATGAAGTGATAGGGGGCGAGCCTATCGCCATATCGGGCACAAATTCCTGACTCCGGGCTCATAATGAATAGAAAAACTCAATATCACTTTGCCTGACCCGGGATTCGAACCCGAGACCTCAGCTTTGTAATCTTCCCGTAGTACAACAACGCCACCGACGCAGTAAATACATACTTATTATACGGCCTTATTCAGAGACAGATTTAAAATCTAGTTTAGTTATCGAATGTTTTATCCCTATCGAACGACTTTAGAATTCAGTTTGAGCGAAGAAGACGAAACATTCGATAGCTAAAATGGGTTTTTAAACTTACCATGAATGAGGCCGATATCCACATGATTTCAAGTTCTAATTGGGATTATTAATTTATAGATATGCAGCTTTAATGATGGAACAATGGGAAGTGTCGGCGAAAGCATATAGACAGTACACCTACTTGCAACCAAACTCATTCGAAGCGTGGAATAATTTGGCCAAGGTGTATGTCCAACAAGGGGACAAGAAACGGGCGTACAGGGCGCTCATGGAAGCTCTGAGATTTAACTACGATAATTGGAAGGTATATTCATAATGCTTTCTTAGATCGATTAGTTTTATTTCAAGGTTATTTATATTTTACATAATATTTAAAACACGTGATAATCTTGTGCAATGATCAATCTTTTTAGTTTTCTTCTTCCTTTCGATTCGTTAAGTGGTATAACTTTGTTATAGACTCGAACTACAGTACAAATCGGCCGAAGCGCTTAGGGTATAACCACTGTTAAAATGAAAACCAATATAACAGCTTTGTTTTAGCGTTTTTAATATCTTTTTCTCATAACTATCGTGACTAAATATTCTAATTTTTTTGAACTAAATGTTTCAAATTATTATTTTCTGTGTTGCCAGCTTTGGGAGAATGTGATAATGGTGAGCATCGACACAGGTCACTTTGACGACGTGATCCGGGGCTGCCATCGAGTTCTCGACATTCAGCACAAGTTTGAAGATATAGAAGTCCTTACCTTACTTGTCCATGCAATCATAAAAGACACCAAAGATGCAGATGGCAACAGTGCTGCCAGGTAATAAAAATCTATTACCCTATATTTTGGGTAGGTAATTGGTATATATTAATCTAATCTATAAAAATAGTATTCAAATATCTAAATGTTTGTTTATAGGTTGCGCAAGCGAACTCTGGAATTGTTTGGAAGATTAACGTCAATTCATCAAAATAAACCTGAAATATGGCAGCTATATGCAGACTTAAGTCCCACATATTTATTGAAAGGTCAGCGATTGCTGAAAGCCTATAGAGGCTTTACGCAGGTAGTTGTTTTTTAAATATTGATAAAAATTAAAGCCTCGTATTGATCAATAATAATAAAACATCTTTAACTGTGTTTTTCAGAATGGTGAATGGCCTAAAAGTCCAGAGACATGTAAAAAAGTTATTGATCTTGCTCTAGCACTTCTGGAATTCAGTTTAAAAGCTTGTGAAGAAGCAGAGGAAAAGGACAAAGCACAAACTTCGCAGCAGATATCTTCGGCCCGGTTAACTAGCCAAGCTGTTATAAGGGCTGCAGAAAAACAAGACTGGCCGGAAACTCAAGACTGCCTTGCTGAATTACAGGAATTATTCACCAAGGTCACCGAATATATGAAATCAAATAAATAAAATTTTGACTATGTACATATTTTGTTTTTATTTTATTAATAACAGTAGCACCCATGTCTGTCTATTTAATTAATACTTTAATAACATGTTTCACGGATTAGTGACAATGTCTAGGTACTGATATGAATAATTTATCTGAAATATTTAATTTTCGCACACCAAGGTCTTGAGATAAAGCAAAATTGGCCTCACATAGGCAATCGTTACAATGTTTTGTTATTGCTTCTGGCACTTTTAAAATTATATTCTTTTACTGTAAAATATCTTCTGTAAAACTGTTTAGAATAATACTTACGATAAGCATAATATATTGCTTTTATTTACAAGTTTTATTAGAAATTTATTTATATTGAATTTACATTAATTTACAATTTTTGACAGTTGACAAGCAAAAACAAAACGCAAAAGTAAGTACATACATTCAGAGAAAGGGTGTTTCATATTTTCTCATGAATTATCGCTAATTACATAGAAAATACTATGTGTGATTAGAAACTGTCAGCGTAATCATGGCTACAGCCAACGACGAGGAGATATTGGAAGGTTTCCTCTGCCCGATATGCAAAGCCGATTTAAAATCGGCATCGCAACTTACGAGTCATTTTGAGAGTCTCCACCAAGAAGAACAGGATGTTTTGAAGTCTCTAAAGGACATATTTGGTAAAGCTAAGAAGATTATACTAAACAATGACGACGTAGATCTGAAGGAAACGTTCGAGCGCGCTTTAAAATTCAGTTACACAGATTTCCGCGAAGAGGAGCAATTGGAAGGCGTATCTCGGAGTTCGAGTGATTATTTCAGGGCCGTGCGATCGGCTAGACTGGAGAGGTATGCGACGGAGACCAACAAGCTGCTGATAAGGCTGGATAAATTAGTTTGCAACATGCCCACTGACCCTTCTCAGAGGAAACAGCATGAACAGGAAGTGAGTGATTATTGTCGTCTATTTCCTTTAAAATTCATTCAGAACTCAGGTATGCACGTGACAGGTGTGGTAATAACTATCTGACTCATTTTTCATAGTAATTCATAGTATATAAACTCATGTAAATTGACAAGGTAATACATATTATATGTTGTAGGTTGTACCTTGGCTAGATGGTTCTTCAGTGAAGCTGTGCCCCAACTGTGCGAAGGCTTTCAATCTGACTCGGAGGAAGCATCATTGCCGATTATGTGGCTCTATTTTATGCCATGATTGCTCTCTGTTTCTAGACATTAATGTAGCTAGTAAGTATTTTTAATTTTAAGTGCCTAAAAATTTCATTCTGTTATTATTTGAAAATAATTTACGAATCTTTTTAAAATGACATCAAAAAATTGATTATAGATGTAAATACTTTAAATGGTATACAAAATAGATTTAAATACAAACAAATATTCACAGACCCAAGTAGAATAATCATTTATAATGTCTCACTGCTCTATGTGATTTTGTTCAGAAACAAGAATATAGTACTCAAACTTCTGATACATTAAAGAGCCATGATATAATGTAAATACACATTACCCTTTCCAGAATCCATTGTAGACCCATCAGTTCCTATAGACTCAGTCCAACCGGACCAGGAAGTGACAGAGAAGACCGGGTTGAGGCTGTGTGAGCACTGCTACAACCTCATAGAGCTGAGGAAACAAGTCCAGGAGAGCCGGAACGCCAAGACCATACTTATGACCGCTTATGAGCAGATGAGGAGCCTCATGGACCAGGCCAGGCCTGCTGTGGCCATGTACGAAAAGGTATGTAGTTTAGGTTTTATACAATTACTCGCGGACCGACCCAGGTTTGCCTGGGTGCAGATATTCATTTACACCGCTCCACACCAGAAACCATTTAAAAAATCCATATGTTTAAGCCTTCTTCTTAAATCTTTCTAGCTATTGATGAAACTGCATTAAAATTTGTTGCGTAGTTTAAAATATCTAAGCCGTTTATGGGTGGATTTATTGCCTGAGGCATTATCTACTAAACCAGCCTAGGGTTTTACCAGATACACATAAAATACATATTACATACATGAATAAACTTATCTATTTATTTTGTAGGAGATGTGCCACTAGTAACACTTTTAACTTGCAGAATGCTACTGTGTTTAGATGTAATAAGGGAGCATGCTATGAAACTTTATATTGTGTGCACAAAATGTAATTCAAATGGAATGTTACGGAGTTTCTCCTTCTACTTGTCCTTATCTTATGTTTACATTGAGGCAGGGAAACATAACTTTTGTGCATGAATACGCACATCAAAACAAAGTCACAAGTTGGTTTGTGCAACTCTTTCGTTTGAACTATCAAAATTCAAAAGACCTTTTTAACACTACATAACTCATCAGTCATTACTTTAAAATGCTACGGTATATATTATAAACTCTTACACTGGTCAACAGTGAAAAATTATCCTTACGTTTTATATGTTTTCTAGAGAGTAACGAAGGTGCCGATTATCAGGAAAATATTGGTATGACTGTATCAGTTCTAAAACTTTTTAATTTTATGTTCAATTTTTCTCTCAGAAAACACCGCGTTTTAGTGCATTATAAATGTATAATATTTATTCATGATTGATTCGCCAAAAATATATAAAATTATTATTTATATTATGTACATAAATTGAGCCCCAAACTTACCATCAAATGAAGTGGTAATTATAACTTCTGGCCATATCAAACTACTTGCAGCTTGTGTAAAATTTCTCATAAACAGTTGTTTGAACAACCAATTGTTTAACTCTTATATCAAATTATCTCAAGAAAATATATAAATATGGGTTTTTGGTTGTTGGCCAGTGCACTATCTCTATAAAGAATGTCAAATTCGATATTAGCAAAGAGTTAAATTCCATAATTAAATACCATTCACGGTTCGCTAATCTTATTTTCGTCTCAATATATGATAGGGTAATCTATCGTCATTCCAGTCACAAATGCCATCACTCCTCACATCACATTTGTATATTTATCCAGTCGAAAAACTCACATAATAGCATATGCTACCACCTACACCCATGAGGCTACAAGCAACTATAACCATAAGTACTCGTCAAATACTAAAGACATTCGTTGCGTAAATGTAATACTGCATAAAATAACTAAAGATTTGATAACAGCGTGTAGTTTTGAACAGCGTGTTTGGACCGCAACATATATATATTTAAAGAAATATAATTTAAACTGATTTAGAGTAAGAGAACTTAAAATAGAGTGTAAATGCTGAGTATTTGAATTTCTAGTTCAAAATCAGCGTCACTAGAAAATAATAAAACATTTTTGTTGACCAATTATATTTGACTTGTTTGTCATTATGTTTCCAGCGTACTGTTTCCCTGTACTGTAAGCAAAAAAATAACAAGATGAGCAAATTGCTCGCCTGATGGTAAATATCACGCCTGCTCACAAACGGAAGCAACACCGCTCATAATTTATTGTTGTCAAGCACTGCATGGCACTGCACTGCGCTCCTCACTTGAGCCATTAAGTGTTAAGTGTTAAGCAATCACTGGCTACATTGACCTTTAAAACGGATCACACTGTTGCTTGATGGCAGAAACGAAATGGTGGTATCCACCCAAACGGCCTCTTGCAAGACTTACAGGGTGTTACGGAAATGCTCCCGAAAACGAAGACGAGTACTAGTATTAATGATACCTTTGATGATGGGTCAGGAAAAAATGGAACCTGGTACAAAAACATTTTTTTTATGTTTTATTTACCTTATTCATGCTCTATTATGCTAGCACAGACAAATGAACCGATATTTACATTAAAAATAGCTCCGCTTAAAAAAACAACAAAAAGAAGCAATGAAACACAGAATTATAAATGCTAGAAAACGTGAAAACCACGCGAGTAGGACGGGTAGTCCACGATACCTTTGATGTGATCCATCATCAAAAGCATCATTAGTACTAGCACACATCTTACTCTTTGGGAGTGTTTCCATAACATCCGGTATAACATGATAAGAAATAATTCTGAGTTATGGCCTATAAAAATGTTCCTGGCAGATGTGTCAAAGCCTGTTCGACGGCGAGACGACGTACAACTTATCGGACGTGAACGCGATGCGCGGGCGCATTGGCAAACTGGCGGAAGGCATAGACTTGTTAAGTAAACAAATAGCTACGTTCCCAGCCGAGCCGGGCACGCGGCAGGCGAGGCTGCAGAACGCCATCCGACAAGCAGCTGCGCATTATATTAAGGTGATATTATTAATTTGTATAACCGCCGGCACGGATCTTGAGCGCTCGGCGACAGAGTAGGGATTGCTTTGCGAATCGTGAACTTAAGGACAAAATAAATGTATACCGATTTATTATTATTAATTTATTCTTAGTTACTTATATATTATGTATGTAATAATGCCCCCGCCCGCTTATTTCATCATACCCCTAAAGAGACCCAAAAATCGACATCTGCGCAAGTAACGGTCAGCACTCAAGATCCGTGCCGGTTACAATACTACTCGCTAATGTGCTACTCGTCAATCTTTATGGCTGCTCTATATGTTTTTGATGTTCGGACTTGCGTTAATTCGATTGAGGCTTTGTTTATACAAGCATTACCTATTTATAACTAAGAGGATGGAAATTGATTTTTTCTGTTGGCACTGGCCGCATTCGTATTTATCGTAACAGTACGACTCGTTTCGTCTTTGACGCCATATACATTGCTATTTAGTACCTCTCCATTTAGATCGAAAGTTACAACCTAAGACAGATCAATGTTTGACTTCTTCGTAATTTGTTTTTGTAACATTCATTCCTCCATCAGACCTTATCACTACAAGACATATTATGTCAATATACCCCATCGATGATCTTTCTACCCTCCTCATCCAGCTTAAATGTTATTTCGTATTTAGGAGGACCTTCTATCCCTACGAAAGTTGCCAACCGAGGCTCAAATAGAGGAAGTCCGTCGCCAGCGTTATGAGAGGGCCGAACGCCAGATACAAATGGAGCGGCAGAGGATGGAAAGAGAAAGAGAGAGGATGGAGGAACTGGCCGGGCCCAGTGGGAGGGAGATAAGAGAGACTATCAACATTGACGATGATGACAACCCGCTGTTGGAGCAGATGAACATCATCAGAGGATATATCAAAGAAGCTAGGGAGGGATTGAGGTTTGAAGAGGTGGGTATTGTTGTCAAGCTTAAAGGTAAAAGTAAAGATGTGACGAGAGTCATCTTTTCCGCCATTGCTAGTTAGTATCCTACAAAAATCAGTAAAAAAATATAAAGTTTTTATTCATTAAACATTGAATCTAAATGTAATGTAGCAAGCTAATGTAGATGAGATATCCTAATTTTTAATAATATTTTGAAATACATTTTTGTTTTCACAGGTGGCAATACTGGAGGCGAACCTGAAGGAACTCAAGAAAGAATATCAGCTACAGAAGCTCTCAAACAAATGCTAGTCATTCCAAAAGTAGTTTAATGAGATTGCATTAATATAATGTTACCTTCTTTGTACAGCATTAAGCGTATATTATATATTGTCTTGAAAAGATATGTCAGTTAAATTTATTAAATTTTTACCTTAAACACTTATTATAAGAATTAAAATCTACAACCAAATTGCAATTTTCTTATTAAGTAATAGGGTAATAGTCGGCTATGGAGCTACTTAATCTGCCTAAAGTTCCTTATCATCGTTATGTTTATTTTCTTATTTACATATGCGCGACATCGAATTGATTATCAAACCTGCCAATCATAAACCAAGTATAATTCAATTATTTTAATTAATTCAGCCCATAAAGATATATTTTTTTATTTCTAAGTTGAATTCGACTAGCAGATTACATCTTTACTAAATAAACAATATTTCGATATATTTTTCATCTATTTCTTCATAATTAAAATATCACAGACATAATTATTGAATACTAAAAATCGTAAATAATATAAATAAAATTAGATCTATTTATCCATTCCGTGTTTCTCTCTGAACTTCTCCAACTTGTCTAGTTGCTTCAATAATTGCGGTCTCGTACATAAAGCCTTTTTCAACGCCTCATCAAGCATTTTACGCTGATAAAATGGTGGGATGGGCGTATCCTCCAAATGGAAGGTGTGTATCCGCCCTGCCGTATCACCCACGAACACATTTTCCCCCGTATTACCGAACTTAATGTAAGTCAAAACGACGTTATTAGGAAAAGTATACTCTGCGCATGGCATATGAGTTTTCCTCCGAAGATCCCAAATGGACAAAATGTTACCGCTCACTGAAATCAATACCGTGGCGTTGATGGGAGAGAAAGCAATCCCATACACGGCCGCGGGACAAGTTAGAGTCATGATGACGTCATCGATGCCCTCCATCCACAATCTGATAGCGTTGTCAGCACCGCACGACACGAGCAACATCTTCATACACGGCGAAATCTCCATGCAGTAAACTGGTCCCGCGTGTGCCCGGAATACGTCAATATGCTGGTTCAGATAATGTGTCGAGCATTTGTGTATGCACCCTTCGTCTGTACCGACTAAATAAATGTGATCTATCGTCGGATGCCATTTCATACACAACGCGGCAGCATATTTGGTTATCGGAACGTCATCTTTCATGCACGCTTTAGTTGTTTCCAGCCCCTTCATCCTCCCTTCTACCGTGGACACGCGCATCATGGGCGCGCATATGAAGTCATGAGTCTTAGTGCTCGTGAATCTATTTATTCTCCCATCTTGGCAAGTGGTCATAACATATTCATTGTTTCGATCGACAGCACGCCAATTAGTCACCCATATAGGTTCAAAGCAAGGATTGGTATCACGTTTGCTTTGAGCTATGATTTTAATGGTATACGAAGTGACATCCAGGATCAGGACATCACCGTTATTAAAACCACAAGCCAACCAATTTGGATTCTTTTCGGAAAAAGCCACGGAGGTCACAGGATCCTTAAATCGATACAAACGCTCGGGTTTGATTGGATTTTTTGTGCACCAAATACAAACAAGTCCGTCAAAATATTCTGCGTAACTAAATTTCCCATGTGCTACCGCCACAATATTTTCATTCTTGGGGTTGAAGCCTATACTAGTGATCGGTCGATTTGCAGTGTCTTCACAATCGAATTTCCACAATGGCTTCAAAGTGTAAATATACACTAAATCCAGTGAAAGCGGATCCATTCGTATGAGTCCACGAAATTTCTTCTGTGCGTCAGAGTACTCTAATGTAGCTAACACTCGTTCCACGAGTAATACTGCGTCGTGAAACTCGGATGTTGATGCAATTTCTAAGAATGTTTTACCTTTTTTATGCGACACGTCGGCAACTTTCTTTTTTTTCTTCCTTAACAAAGTTGGTGCAGCTGATTGATACATGACCATTTCGTCAGGCTCCTCAACTACTTTTACTTGTGCCAGTCTAGCATAGGTGTCGTGCATATCCCACATAGAGGCGAAAGCTATTGCGTTCTTTTTTTGTGGTCGTACAGCAAGTGTATGTCGGGTTTGTGTGACGCATTCTTCTGTCTGGGTTTCTTCAATCACCATTTTTCTATTTCTTCCTTTACCCACAGTTATGTATTGATAAAACTCGTTTTCTTCTTCTACAACGTCGCATTCAGGTGTTCCTTTGTCGTAAGAATAACATGGCAATTCGAATAAAAAACAAGTTTCCGTTTCTTTTAAAATAATGAGAATTTCAGGTGGGTACGACATGATAGGGTAACTATTTGGTAAGTAAAAAGCGGATGGTGCGGCCTCTAGAACTTCGTCCTCAGCAATGAAACTCTCCTCAGTGTTCATTGTGTGGTCGATATGTATGTCGTCAAGGGAAATTGTTGTTGCGTACACTTTCATGCCGGTGTCCATAACCGACCTTGATTTAGACTTGGAAACTTTAAGACCTATTTCACTTTTCAAGCGTGGTTTGCTTTCGAAAGCGGCATGCGAAAATGTGTCCTCCATAGTAACGTAGTCGGTATCTAAAATGTCCTCTGGGGTCACATCCAGTCCGTCCACTACAACACTATACGTTTGCCGCTTCTCCATAAAGGAGTAAATAATTTTGCTCATTCTCGACGGCGAATCACTGATGAAGCTGATATGTGACGAAACGGCCACTGTGGACTGCGGGATCGCAGCTTCACCTGAACCTCGTTGAGACATTTTTAATAATTACAAAATTTACCTATAAAACAATACTAAAATTACATTGCATTCAAATGTCAATATGATTTGATTGAAAGTTGACAAAGATTTTTTTATAGAATAGGTGTTGTTTTTTTAATATTCACAATGCAATGTGGAAAGAATTTTGCGTAGTTTGAACTGCAATTATTTAACGGTTTATTTCCATGTAAACTATATTTTTTCATATTATTTTATAAATTGTTTATGAGCCGAAGATGTAGTTCGGTCCGGAGATGGATGCATCGCAATTACGCGGCGCATTAGCATGGGTGCCGCAGCCCGCAGAGCATATCGCACGCGAGGGCTCGCGTCGATGCGCTTTGCCGAGCGCAGTTCCTGCTACTTTCCATGCTTACTTAGTTGGTCGCATAGAGTGTTTCACTTGGCACAAAATTACGCCGGGTCCCAGATTCGTAATTAAGCGTAATTGTGCTCTAATAGCGGTGTATAAGCCTTCTGCCGGCTATCTCGTAACGTGTACTTGTTACATAAATTTTAAAAGGCTCATTCATTACACGCACCATACCGTTTTATAGAAAAGCTGCATTTTATGCGCTGTGTTTGCTACCTATGGTGTTTGAAATTATAGCTCCTGCCGCATCTGGCCCTATATAACATTATTTAATTGAAACCAATTAAAGTGTTCAATATTTACTGCAAAGGTATGGCAACTTCTTCACCAGAGTCACTTGGTGATTTGTCTAAGTAGCCGCAAATAAATTGATAAATAGACACATTTAGTAGTCACAGGTACAGCAACATAAACGGAAATATATTTAGAGTTGTAATATTAAACAAAAGAGCCATTACATGGCGAAGACGAGCATTACACATACAATTCCCACGTGTTTTTTGGTGACAAAAAAATAGCATACATTTACCTTTAGTCGACCGCTCACCGGTCCAAAAGGAAGTTGGGATTATAAATATCCAAACACTATATTATGGGTTGCGGATCCATAATTTAGGAGCTGAGCCATGCCTTATACGGAGGTTGAGTCACCTTCCGCCATCAGCCCTGAGTCATGGAAGACATGTGCGAGTTTATCCACCCCGTGCCGGTAGCGGCCGTGCAGCCAGGCGTGACGGCCGGGCGTGAGGCGGCTGCATTAGTGGCGCGCGCGTCTCGGACACCACCTGACCACAGGACCAGGGGATCTGCCATGAAGAGCTTATTCAAAAGGATTAAGAGTGAGTGATTTTATTATACCTTTTTGTCATTTGTCTATATTGGACTGATGGCATGATTTTAAACGCTCATTTTTAAATACTCAAATATTGTTATGGTTTTTCTGTTCTGTATATTTTTAGTTTAAGCGTTTACTTAATAGTTTATACTAAGTCAGTTTGATCATGGTCATGTTGAATAAAATATATGTTTTCTAAATTAGTTAGTAGATTGTTAAAAATATTTTAGGGTGTTATAAAGATACTATTTTTCTTGACTTTTATGAGTCGTGAATCGCCATTCCTAGTCACATCACTATACGTAGTACGTATAGTTTACCATAAACTCGGCTAGAACCTAAGTTCCCATATTCCCATCAGGCCCGTGACGATCAACAAAACGAACACAACGACATTAAAGAGCGCAACATGATCTGATGGCAAGGCCGGACCGCGGTCCATCCACACGCGCCGCCTACATTTCGACGGCGGACGGTGCGTTCCGAAGCGATACCCTATCGGTAATTGCATCTACTTTTGAGAATGTAATAAAATGCTCCGGTGATATATGCGTACATCGTAATCCAACCTCAGTGGTGAGACCATAAGAAAGTACCAAAATTTAAAAAATGCTGGTGAGTAGGAGAACAGAATAAGATAGCGAGTTACGCCTATTTGAGTATTGTAACCGGCAGTGTTTCTGTAAGATGAGTAGTCCGTTTCCTGAATACTTTTTGTATATATTTATTAAACATGCATATTCAAATTGCCAATACCGTCAAACATTGCAAGTTTTTTAGCCATAATACAGACAATATTAAACATCTATAGTTCTTGGACCTATTTGCGAACATAATTAGATTTCTATAAAGAATTCTTAACAGGTTATGAAATCGTTATGAATATCAATTGCAAGTTCATTTAAGACTTTGATGTCGGGTATTTTGATTTGCACGGATGTTTTAATTTTCACACATTACACATTATTTTATTAATTTCACTGTGTTGGGTCATCGTATCGGATTGCAATTTTTTTAAGTCGTTTCATTGGATTTCTTTTCGTATTATCTTCAGCGAAAGAGGTGTGGTAACATCGAGTGTGGGTTACCAATTGTGAGGTTTTAGCTTCGATTTCTAACTAGTCAACTAGCATTTGTGCGAGTTTTTCGTATTACAAGATATCATGTGGAATTTCCGTTCTTGAATTTTCCTGGCATGGCAAAGACTTCCCCTATCACATGTTTCGGAGACACAGGCATGAGCGTACTCATATAAGAATTATTTTGAAATCACATAATCTTGTTTGTTTCCAACCAAAGCACATTTCAGACAACATAATGATGTAAGGCACAAAGAACTTACTCTTGTTAGTGATCACGTAGAGAAAGAGTAAATCAGTTTTACAAATGTATGATAAGTAGGTATATGTTACCTACCACAGATAAATAGTAATTCTTTAAACTAGTAATCCTAGCGTTGGAAGAACGTAATTGCTGTGCAATTTGGTATAGTGTTCGGACTTATACTAAAAAATATACAAGATCTTTTATTAGGTATTAAATTATAGGTTACAATGTTTTATTTCTGTAACCACTCACCACGTTATAAGGTGATATAATATAGACGTTATAGAATGTTAGGTACAATGAAATAAAAATGGCGAGGTGTGCAATATATGCAGGGCTCGTGCATTTTCGTAATTCTTTCCCGGGGCCGTCCGTCAGCGCGACAGGACGAGTGCGCGAGTGTCCACGGGCGGCTCGGCGGCGCAGGCGCAGGTCGAGAGGTCGTGAGCGCAGACGCGCCCCGCCTCCCTAATTGCCGCGCCCCACGCAAATAAATAATTTTTATCCACAGCGCGGAGATCACGCTCCTTCTTGACCTTAAATTACTATACGTAAAGGTGTTTTTTGTAAAATTTAACTGGGTTCCCGAAATGCCGACACTGCGACCGTACGAATTCCGCGTGCCTATCGAGAAATATTCGATGGGCGATGATTGCGCGTCGTGATACTATCGCTTCGTCGAATTGTTAATAATATCTTTTCAATCCGCCTCAGACGCAATAATTTTAATGATGAAATGTATTTAATGCTCGCCAAGTTATGCCTGCGGGTCTGTTCGCACGGAAATTATTGTTTTACAGATATATGCGGTAACCGCGAATGCTTTTAAGGTAATTAATTAGCCGTTCAGCTTCGACACGTTTCACTTACAGAAATTAATTATTGTTAACGGAAGCTGGTCTAATGTAATCGAAATAGATTTTAGACAGGAAGAGCTCTTTTCAATTCAATATTACCTAGATTGAAATTGTGGTTTTGGATATCTGGTCAATACTTAATTTTACAATGAGATCGAAATTGGACTTTCTATGGCTGAAGATGATGATGATAAATAGTAATAAGCAGAATAATATTAGCTAATAAAAGTTAGGTATAAGCTAGGTACACTCATGAACTATTTTCGGTTTGTGTCTTCTCTTACAACGCGACGTGACGGAGACTAAGTAATTTTATAGAAAGTCTCAACTATAGCAAAAAAAATTACTTAAAGTAAAATTATTTGCGCAAACAGACACTCCGCTATGTAAATAATTGAAAACCTGTGTTTACCCGCCATAAACAACAAAACGCCACCACGAAAGAATTTTCTGTGCACATACTGTAACTGTTTGAGTTTTTGATGTTGCGCCATTATTGTAACAATGATTATTCTCCGACATTTTACATCACGTAAATTACCTCTAGAGTTACGATAAATTATACATGCCCGTTTTAACTTCTTACGATTGCCTCACATGGAGTTGCGAAAGTCGCGATCTGCGTGAGGGAACATCACTATTAAATAATAAATTACCAATGAATTGGTTATCGATCGCCACTTTCAATTTGTCGATATAAACGCACAATCTCATCACGTGATATGCTAAATATTTCCTATTGAATTTCTTAAGATTATGATTATGCTAAATAATAGGTAGAGACGGATTCCTATGACGGATTAGACTTACAGGAGTGTTTATTCTTGTAAGTACCTAATATTTCTACATATAAATAAATACACCCAACCAGTCACATACATAGTCCCGACCCCACACTAAGTCGAGTCTTGTGTCGCGGGTATCAGAAACTACGAGAGACTTTTACGGTCTCACAAACACCCAGACCCGAAACAAATACCAGTGGTTCACACAAATATTTGTTCCGGTGCTGGGTTCGAACCCGCGGCTTCTCGCTTCACAGGCGGCGTTTATACCAACTACGCCACGGAGGCTGTCAAATCATATCTTGTTGTATAGGTATGTAATATGTATGTTGTATACTTGTTTTGGAAATAGGCTTTTTCAGTTCTGGTCGTCTCCTGTAGCCTAGTTATGAATGCAGTACCTAATTGTATTCACTTTAAAAAACCGGGCAAATCGGGGGACAGGGTACACAGTCAGGGAAATTTGACTAGAAAAATTGACCGGCAACGGTATCGTCACTTATGTAATTCCGATTACCCATCAAGCTCTATTTAGCCCTACTAAACATTAGAACAGGATAAACACCTATATTTAGGTGACTTTATATTACGGCAGGACATTATGGGCCAACGAAGCAACAAACAATTTTAGGCATTTGTCACTTCACACGATTACATTGAGGCCACCTCAAAAGTAATAGGCATCCTAACGCTTTTATAATGTTACAAAATCATACCTAAGATAAAATAGGAAAGATTCAAGGATGGATAGATCAAAGGGCCATCTATTTACTGAGATGTCACCGCTCACCGCGCGGTCTCGCCGGCAGCCCGCGGGTGTCCGTGGCTAATCGCACACCTGCTATTTGTGATTACCTTATTGGTCACACTCCACACGAACGTACTATGTTTTGAGATATAAGGAAAGCGTTCCACTGACCTCAACTTCGCTTTCTATTGTTCATTTCCAACAATGAGGAAATAAAACTTGAACACAGCTGCCACTTTCATCCGAGATTTCAAATGTTTACACGCAAATTAAACCATCCGTCATTTGCAGAGAAAACGCAAAAACGCTGACCTTTCGAAGCAGACGCAATAATTGAAAAAATATCCGCCAAACTTTTTATAACTGCGATAAATCAAAGGTAATGGCATAAGATTGTGTGTTCCGAATAGCTAATAGTATATTGTTTGTTTATGTAAATTATTCCGTCGTATCATTTATCTATTATTTGAAATATAAAGTTTATTAAACCTATAAAATAAATATTAACGGATTTTAACTGCGTGGGTGTTAAATTATTGGTGAAACTTGTAGGAACATAATTTACAACTAATTAGTTTTTCAATGTCCGTGTTTGCCGATTTAATTAGGAGCGCCTAATTACTTCAGTGCACAAACACTTATCCTCCATAATCTTAAAATCCATACTTAAACCTATTCCACTATCGCTCATTCACCTCAATCATAAATAGCCTCACAAATTGTGACCGTCGATCACACATAAACGCGAGAAAGAATTCAAAAACAAAAGAAATATCGTGACATGTAGCTTTCCAGTGTGATTACGGGAGGGTTACTCTATTCCCCGTCACGAAGTTCGAATGTTCGAACGTTCGACGTTAACGTATAAGATAAAACTTTTCCACTTCTAAAAATCAATAATGTTCTCTATGAAACCTATCATTCACATCAGTCTATGGGTACGAAGCGACATACGATGGATTTGAACATTTTGTAGAGTATTTAGGCACACTACAGTTTTACGAACGACGTTCGAATATTCGTCGTCGTGTCGGAGAATAGAGTAATTCCCCTGGAGGCTGTAAACTGCAGTGAATGTATAGTGCTACGATAGATCGTGCTGGCCGACCCGACTCGGGAGGCGGCACGTGTAAATGTGGATATACATTGACCAGCGTGCTCCGAGACGGAATAATGCGCGCAGCAATTGTTGCTTTTCGCTGATTGCTGCGTGTAGGGCTATATTGGCGCATAGGGGAGGTACCGTGAGCAAAACAACATGCCCTTTTTATTGCAAGTTTTTTTTTAGTTAATGTAAGTACTCCACGTAATGTTTTGATTAGGGCTTACGCTCTAATTTAGTGATTTAATAGCAAACGTTAAAAAACTAATATTAATATAGACCTATATCATCAAGAATTAAATATGGAATAAACATTTCAACAGCAAAAATGTATTTGCATAGCAGAATTACAGTAACGAACCGAAACGCAAACCGATAAATCAGAACGGAGCATTAATTAAACTTGATTTAATGTTTAAGAAAATTTGCAAACAATACGCACCGAGAATGTAGTTCACTCATAAACATATCAAACCGTCCAATCATAAAGTATTGCCAAAACATAAATATGGCGTAATTAGTTTTGCTGTCGACGCTGGATGGTCGAGCGAGCTGCGCGCGGCCCGGCGCGTTCTCACGGTGAAATAATCGGTTGCCCACACTTACCCTTAATTCTATCCTGCCCTCCTACCAGTTCCTACAATGATCCTTGTCAGGAATTTGCAAATTTCACTCACGGATATATCCGAGATTTAGTTCGTGCCCGCTCGCCAACCACGTAATCTTGAATCATAAACATTATCTCCACTTTGTTGATGCTAATTAATTACAATGCCAATTTAATGATTTTGTGTCAAGTTGTGAATGAGTATAATTAAGTGATGGTTATTGAATATGAATTATTTGCAGAACAGTCGATAGAAACAGTGATAAATTATTTTTTTAACAACCAACTACAACTTCAACAGATTGTTAATCCTTTATTTATGGGACTACAGTGTAGGATTTACAATAGATATTTTTTTGTAAAGGTAGTAGCTACATAGTATAATATTACATTGTTAGAAAATATAAAATAAAACGCAAATAAAACCCAATAATTTCTTATATTTTTAAATAACATCACTTAAAAAATCAGATCATATTAAATATGCTTTGTACGTTGTAGAAGTTAAGAATTCTTATTTATGCATATCACACCAAAACTCACTAACATGTACTTACAATCAAATAAAAAAATATAGTAACGAGTCTAGACCCCACAATGTTTGAACCTTACAAATGCAAACACGTAAACTTACAACGAACTAGCTATTATTCAAAACATATTATTACGTAGATCATTATCGACAACTCATTATATTGGTCCACGAATTATTTTTTAGGCACGCCTACACCATCTTACGGGTTTAAGTGACTAATAATTATTGACCATCCACAAACCATAAACAAGTTCACAAAGGTCACGCAACATTCTGTCTATGCGTTTCGTTTATTGATTAAAGAACTTTAGTATAAACTTAAACCTTTGGAAAATGTGGATGCGATTTCATGGCATAGTTGGCTAGATACAGTCTAATAAACGAAAGGCAGCAGGATCGAAGCTAGTCTTAAAGTGCAATCACAAAGGTTTATCGAAATTCTGAGATGTGTGGGGCAGGAAACTCCCTTACAGTTTTATCATAAACTGTAAGGTAGTTTTCTTCTTCCAATAACAATGTTGTCTACTTGTAGATTTAGAATCAAAAATATTCTTCATCGTTAAGTTTATATAATTTGAACGTATATCGGCCACCTTTCAGACGGGTTTGTTTTTTGGAATAACTAAAACTGAATTTGCGTGCCATGCCGCTTCGATATTTAAACCGCGAAGATACCACAGAGGAGTCAACGCCTTCGGGGACTTTAAATTTCCGTCTGGATGGTAGGGACAGGTCCTCAATACACATTACTTGCAACAATGGGCAGCGCGTCACGGCAGTGCGTGCGCACGTTTTTGGCAGTCGTGCTCGGTGCCCGGTGCCGTGATCCGCACCTCATCGCATTCCCGCCCATTATATGGACATTCCCTTCATAGCGATATGCTCGTGAGTCCCTCTTAAAAACCATTGTCTTCCATTTTTACGCCTTCATTAGCATTCGAAAAAATTACGAAAATTTTTAGCTTCGACAATTGGTGAATTAATCTTGTAAGTTTATCACCAATTAAATGCAATAATAATGTCTATACCAATACTGTTTTCAATACAGTTTGAGTCAATTTCACAGTCTAGACATTTCCAGGATAGATGCAAAGCCATACATACTTACGTACGTTTGTAAATGAAGTAAAAAACCACGGTATGTCCCGACAAATGGCGTCGTTGTGTCTTATTCGCATCTTTTTCATTGCCTCCACATTCCGTCATGCATTCCACTTGATTACCGCTGCATTTTATCCTATTATGTTGTAAAATGTGACCTTTATTTACTTAAATTGTACCTAATTGACAGGATATTGTATCAAAAACTTTTATTTGTAGTTTTGTTGACGACATTTAGCTAGGGACTAAACTATGCAACCTCATGCAAATTTTGTTCTCATTATCATATCGAGGATATGTTTGCAAAACTATGTATTTCTCAAATCTGTTTCAAATGAGCGCTGATGACAGAGTTATCGTGGGGCAAGAACCAAGTCGTTGATGGCAGCAGTCTTTGTATATAGCTTTGCAATGATTGATCTCCGAAAATTGCATTGCAAAATTGACAATATGAGCTAAAATTAACATTTTCTAGGCATAAAATATCTTAGAATGCATATTAAAACCCAAACTTGAAAGCCTTTTGTACCTACAATTTTATCCAAACTGAACTTGACAATATTCTTCAAGGATTTGATTTACTTCGCAAAACTACAAATTGAAAATGGGTTTAAAATGATTCGATCATGTTTTGAAAAATTAATTATTAAGTGAAGTCTTTATTGCAATATTAATGCTGTATTGGTAATTGGGATGCCCGACAGAAATAAAATTCATTTTCATTCTTGACAACGGTTTTATTTCCTAAACGAGGAGAAGTGGAGAGTAAAACCTACATTGTATTGTCCAATAATAGACATCGCCCACGCCACGTTTGATGACACACGGCCCGGCCATACATTCACATTTTTATAACATTCTTTATTTACGAACCAGATAAAATAACTGCAACAGCTATAATTTTTATGTGGCTTTTAAAATGATTTTTATAACCTCACAAAAAAAACGGACTGGTGGAGATGGCTTATGTTATGGTCTGTTAAATTCAGATTGGTTTTAATATTAGGTTGCTTAATGTAAAATAGTGTGGCCTTAAAAGAAAATGGAAATATTTGTACGATAATATGTACTCATTTGTAATCGACGTTTTGGTCTTACAACATTTAGCTCCGTGTAGAGATCGAACCCGCGGACCCTCGTGTTGTAAGCAGTTTCTCACACACTGCGTCCTAAAGGCTACTACTGTTAATTATATTACTTATCAATTGAAGAGCAACGGTGAAGGAAAACATCTTGAGGAAACCTGCATACCGTAGCGATTTTAAAGAATTTCTACGGTATGTAAGTCTGCCTAACCTCTCTCAATCGATTCTCTCGTTTGTAGAGTAGGCCCGTGCCCTGCAGTGGGACGTATATGGGCTGATACTGATACTGAATTGAAGAGCTATTCATTCTATCGTTAGATTTTTGCATATTCTTAATGTTATCAATGCCGCTGCATTTAACACGCGCTTATCGCAAAAATAACTGCCCAATATGAAACGGTTAGTGATCCATTCGATTGCGTTATTTCCACCAAACCATCTAATAATCAGGGTTCTTATTTTTCAATAGTAAAGTTTATTGATTTTTTTAAATAGTTATATTCAATTTTACGACTATAAAAAGTGACTCCTTTACTGATCCGTTTATTACTTACTTGTCTTTTTAGTTTCCAAAGACAATAATAATTTTGTAAAATATCCGACACTTTTACTTTGAGTTTGGCTTATTAACTCGGTACAATAATTTAATGAAGCTTATAATATTATGATGATCGTATTTTGTTTAGCAAGATTTTATGAGCCTAAACTTTACCAACAACCAACAAGAACCAACCAACAAGAAGTGGCCTATACTAGAAATTCAACGTGAATATAATTTAACAAAATCCAAGAATACATGTTATTGTGTATGTGTGTTTACTGTTAGACGAGGAACTTGCAAAATATGTCTTCGGTTTTATACATTTCCGTGGATTTAGTTAACTTGCAATGTTTCAACATTATTTTTACACAGTACCAATTTCTGTTTTAATATTTAAATTTATACGAGACCTACCTACCAGGTTTTTACATTTTCTGCTCGTTAACTTTTCTATCATTCAGTTTAAGAAAGAACTCGCTTGTTTCAAACAAAATAAATTTTACCTCGGAGGAGATAACGAAATATAAACACAGGTGTTGAGTCAAAACCAACGAAGAAACAAAAGCGTGAGAAAATGTTCAAACAGACGGTAACGTTTGTGTATTATTTGAACTCTTAGCACTTTGTAATTACTGACTGCGGTAAATGCAGAGCTCCATGCGACCTTCATTGTATCTAATGTTTTGTTCCTTTGTGTTTAACCAATTCATCAAGTCAGAATACGTATTTTGCTTCTCTAATTATAGCACCCTAAATGTAGGTTTACATCGCCGTAAATATCCAAGTAAACAGTAGGTGGATACCTACTATGTATAAGTGTGACGAGCAAGGGACATGTAAGGCATGGTCTAGGAACTGATCACATTAACGGGATAGGTAATTTGTAATAAGATTAGAACGATCTCTATGCATAAAAAGCACAATAACAGTTTCAAACACCTAGTAAGGCTTGTTGCACATATTAAAATGAAATACAATTTTATTGGTATGCGAAATTTATTCAAATGTGACAATTCTAAAATCTTAACTGAACGTTTTAATACGCCGTAGATAATAGTGAGAAGATCATTTTGAATTTAGAAATGAAATTATTAGCATGCATTTTACGAGTACCGAGTTAGAGGCAAATCTGAATAAAGATTTGTTGAGATAAATACATTAGCATTGCGAGATTGCGACCGACGATCTCGTTTAGCATATACTTTTCGAATGGGCAGGATGTCCCTGGTGAACAGGTGAACGGTGTGCTATCTAAATTCAAAACTATCGGAATGTGAACGAGCGATTCGTGTCAGCTGCGAAGCGTGTCCTGAGGCATTATCGACGCACTCCACTCTCGCACGGAGGGTTCGCCGCGAACGTTCCGAGATTTTTTAGAGGAGGGCGGTGTCGATAGCGTATCACGGCGAGGGTCAGTGTTGGATGCGGAGCCGCGGACTGTGGGCGGCGCGCTCGGGATTCACTTGGTGTTGCGCGCGCGGCGCATTGTAAACTTGAATTCCGCGGTGGTGCTCAGCCGCGGGCCGGGAGCCGCGCGGGTAGTTCGGGAGCGCGCATCCCCTCGGGAGGGCATTGTTCCACCGCCCACGTCCATTGTTACAACTCCGCGTTCATTATTTATGCCCAATAATCCGCTCAGCTGACTGTGGTATAAACCTCGTTATTAATCCCATCTGCTGAGTTACGACCGATTGTAAGTTTAAATCGATTATTACTGTGCTTTCAGAGATTACGTATAAGGATTTACCGCCGCCGTACAGTGTCGACGATAGCGCCAATAATGAACCAGAACAACGAGGCTTGGATGAGCCGGTACAGTACCTACATTTTGCAAAGATCACGCACATTTAATATGTTCCAAAGTCGGAATTAATAATAAATGGTTACATTCAATTCTAGAATGAAGCTCCAGTGTCTCAAGTCTTGGATTTGCTAGCGAACTGTAAAATAGCGCCCGAAGGGGAGGATCTTGACGACGCTTCTGCTGAATATACTGAGATCAATGATATGGGCTTGTGGCATTCGACACCTTTGACCCATCGACATAAATCAAAAATATCTTTGACTTGGGTTCTCAAGGAGAACTTAGAAAACAACAAATTATCGTCAGAAAAGAATCAAGCAGAGGAAAGGATAAAAAATATAATTGGCAATGAAGTTGACAGACGCCAGAGGCACAATCAGAGATTCAATGAAAATGAGCGACTGGGAAAGTGTAAGGCGCGAGATGCGAGAGAAAGGGTGGTAGGTCGCAACGAGTATTACCATAATCTTAAGTTTAGGAGTGCGTGTGATGAGTTCATGAACGGACATGATACGTACTCGGATGACACGAGCGTAGACACTGAAGAATACATGCGGAGAAAACACAGACATCGGCACAGAAGAAAGAAAAACAAACAAAATCCGGCCTTCGGATACGACATCAGAGATTTGGACAGCTTCTTAAGCGAGGTATGTTATTAAAATTCAAGTGTTTAATATTTTCAAAAATAAACTGCATTTTAAATTGAAAAATAATTAACGTTGGATTATGCAACAAATTTTAATTTACGGAAAACACCATTCATCATGCTTTGGCGTGCGTTATTGCGGTCTTAACGGATCTTTCGCATAAAAGAAATGCTGTATACATATGTACGTACACGCCGATCATTATTCATTCTGCAATGTTATTATGACATTATGGTTTAAATTCAGCTTTTTGTGCCTTACCCCGCAACTTGATCGGACCTATAGGCCGCGAAATTGGCGCAAAATTGGACTGAACATAAATTGCTCGTCATTTACAATTTCGGAAATTCTTTCCGGAGGTTTATGTTCGTTTTTTTCGCTTTGTGTTCGGAAAAGATCGATTACCGAAGGGATTTTTTAGCTTTGGTGTACGTACAAGATAATCGGCCGGTATTGTATTTTGAGTTATGTGTCAGGGCAAAGCATGTCTAAAGGATAATGCGGCGAGTGGACGGGGCCATTCATCAATGAGTTTTGTTGAAAATAACAATATATCTTGTACAGGTTAAACGTTACAGTGTTAATTGCGCGCGTACATCCAACGGCCGGTATTGCGATATTTCATGGGAGAATTCAAAAATATTATGAGCTTTCAATAATTTGTGGTTAACCTTTGAACGTCCGCTGCATCTTCTTGAAATATCTTTACTTGGAATTATAAATCACTTTGGAATAATATTGTTTGTTCTCTCCATTACAAGGCTCCAATAGGTGATGTATTACTAAGTTCTTAGTAAGCATTAGTTTAAAATTAAATTATTTACATTAATTTTCCGTTACTCTTGTAACAATTTTTAAAACAAAACAGCTAAACCTGATTGAAATCTGTTGGTAGATACCTAACTTTAATTGTTATTTTTAGCGCAAAATATTTGCATTATGTATCTACTTTTACTAAACATAAATAATTATATTTTATTACAGCTATTTTACATATAAGGTCACATTGATTGCCATATGTGATAAATTAGTAGCTAAAAAACGGAATTAGTATAAAAAGAAAAAGTCTCTACATCTGTAACTCAGGGAAATGGGTAATTTATAGCTGATACATACCTAAGATATGTTAAATATAACATTAAATTTTATTTTCGTACTTTTATTTTTTGCCCATATGTTAAGATAGTGTTTTTAATATGCAAAAAATATATAAGGTGTGTTGGCATTAGCTATAAGAGAAATAATATTATTCTGAGAAAATCTTAGTCTACCACGCTAATTATAATTACCTAAGAAAATACTTTATCCACATGTTCTTACTAATATTATGAAACTGGAACCGAGTTTGTGTGTTTATATAACTTAAATACACAAAAAAACACGCCTTTTCGCCGAAGGGGTAGGCAAAAGTGGTACTTGGACACCCGTATTACGCCTTGTATGTTCCGTCCCACGATGTGATAGGGGGCGAGCCTGTAATTATATCGTGGTACAACTGCTCCACCGAGGCTGACACTGTCAAGACTTAGCCACTCAATAATAAATAGCAAAATCAGTGTCTGAAGGGCTGAAATAGAGATCTATTGTGTATCTATTGGGCAAAAATGTCATATCTAGAAAAATATTATATTCCCGAGTTATCTTAAGTACGCAAGCAAAATCTAAAAAGTCATGACTCATTATAATACATATGTAAAACACTGTACTCGCAGACAAACCAAGCATTTGGTTTTGCGAGACTATTTTATAAACATTATGTACTTTATTTCAAAATAAAAAAACGTATATAAAAAAATACTTTGTTACGTTAGTAGCGAGTTTTCTAGGTTTGAACCTACGACCACTGCATTGGCAGTCCGGTCCTCACCCAACTGAGCTTTCACTCGTTAATACTCGTATTGCTCGGTGTTAAGGATACAACTGTTGCGCCTCGGCCAACTGTAGGTTCTTTAATATTTAAAGATTTTAGTCTTATGTTAGTCAAAAACGCTGAAGTAGCGTGGGTTGGCAGATTTCATAAAGCTTTTGAATACGGAGAATTATTTGCTATGCATTAATTATGCGTAATATTTTCTTTGGACATTTATGTGAGATATTTTGGACCTAAAAAGCTCGTAAAGATAAATTTCGGGAAGATAAATCAAAATCTCCGTCTTCTCACCTCTCTCTATCTATTTCAGTGTTTTAATTATGGAAGCTATAAATTATGTGTAAAAATATAACGATATCTGATTATTTAGCATATTATGTTGTCAGTGCCGGATTAAGCCAACGAGGTGAGGGGTCCGTAGCATACTTTAGCGAACACTGGGTTTTTAGTATGGACTGGAGAGATTGCAGGTTCTAGACGTTTTCAAAATAGCTAGGTAGGTAGTATAATAATGCCACTATCGAAATTTCACTTCAAAATTTACGCTTATGGCAGCGTATGTGTGGAGCCCGAAGCATCATATACTACTTTGTAAAATGTTGATTGCCTCGTACTACGGTACGATTACAACGCTGAGGTCTCGGGTTCGAATCCCGGGTCGAACAAAATCGTATTTAATTTTTCTATTAATTATCAGCCCGGAGTCAGGAATTGGTGCCCGATATGGCGATAGGCTCGCTCCCTATCACATTGTGGGACGGAACACACAAAGCGAAACATGGGTGTCCTGGTTGCACCTTTGACTACCCTTTCTGTGGAGAAAAAGCATGAGTTTTGTATGTATGATATATGTTGAATCCGCCACTGCGTTAATCGACTGCCGCTCTTCCTTTTCGCATTCATCATGTCGAGTAAACGATTGGCCATTATTTTGCAATCAACTCTGATTATTTATAAAATACTTGCCAGTTGCCGGTAACAATCGCTTAGGAACACCGATGTAATGAGCGCAAATTGTGAGTTAAATATTACGTTGATATATGGATTAAAATAAACCCAACAGTCACATACATAGTCCGGACCACACACTAAGATCTAGTCTTGTGTCGTGGATATCAGGAACTACGTGAGACTTTTCAGACTCACAAACACCCAGATCCGAAACGAATACCTGTGGATCACACAAACATTTGTTTCGGTGCGGGAAGCGAACCCAAGGCCTCTCGTTTCATAGCCAGTGTCTAACCAACTGCGCCACGGAGGCTGTCGAAATAACGCGCAATATGGTATATTTGAATTAAATTCGTGAAATTGATTTGATGACTGTGTGAATCGGCCGTGTGAGGACCTAGGTTTAAATCCTAAGTCGATAAAAGCCCTTAGCGGGAATTCGTTGGTTTCAAAAATCTCCTATTAATTGCCTGGCACTGGTATTTATACCCGGCATAGCCATCGGTCGACTCGCCTTCACATCATATTTGAGACGAAATTAAGTTTGGTTTACTATAGCCGACACTAGTCTCTCCTCTGGCTACCACAGCGGGGGATGCCTATAGATTGTTAATTTACTGGGTGATATTGGCAGATTAATTAAACTCACATATTTCTCTTCACCTCCGGTAACAATGTATTTTATAGGTGTCTGTACAAATCGATTGAATTTTTCTTAACTTATGCAGCCCAAACCAATCGGGGCCATATTTATATACCTACTTTAACTTTCTCTATCATTTACCCAAACCTACTGATGTTCATTTCCAGGCCACAATAGACCGTCCAGGCAACATTCCAGTAGTGATTGCATATCCCAGCACGCTGTACCAGACGCAGGGTGAGAAGCAGCGCGAGCTGATGCTGCCGTTGGGTACTGTCGTCAACGCGGTGTTTAAGAACGAGCAGTGGCTGTACGCGCAGACGCCGCATGGGGATGAGGGATACGTGCTGTATAGCGCTTGCTTGCCGCTCGGAATACTGCCTAATAGGTAAGTTGTGGAACTATTTGCTGGGTCACGTGTTCCCCCCTTGAATTAATGAGGATTTTTTCTACTGGGGTGTGCAGAGGCAGTTAATGACGGCGTTGTAGTTTGTTCCCAATTGACACTCTTTCGGGGAGGTATCGCACTTACCATTAGATGCAGTGTAAGCTAAATAAAACATACAAAATCCTGTGCAGCTTTTCGTATTGAATTACTCTTACAATCAGGTTTTTTTAATCATTTTTCGTACCAGAATAATAAAGGAAATTAAAAAGATAACACATTTCAAGGACACATTTTATGAGATTTTTTACTAGGTACCTAAGTATTTGATTTGAGGGCACATTTAATCGAAATTACTGTTTCAATGTTGAATTTCTAACAAGAGATTAACACAAAAATGTATATTTCCAGGACATCACCTCTAAAGAAGACTCCATGCTGGGAAAGCAGCACCGACATCTACCCTCGTCCCTGCGGCAACCTCACCGACAACGAGAAGGAACAACTACGCGACAGGACGCGCTCCGAATGCCGTTACCAACCCAGGAGACGAAAACCTGACATTTGCCCCGAAAGGGACTTTGACAGCCTGTACTTAAAGACCAAATCAGTTAGCAACATAGAGAGAGAAAAAGACCTTTATGAAGTGAAAAGACAGACTTTGTTAGTGGTTAACAGTGATTACAGAGGCAATGTGCTGGAGAAGACTTTGAGTGTGCAGCAAGGCGATGTGGTAGTGTTGGCACAAGGAAGGGGGCCGGCCGCTGATGTAGATACAGATTGGTTTTATGTGAAGAAGAGGGATGGCAGTCAGGGGTTCATACCAGCTGTTATTGCTGGTCATGGGTATATCTAATTAAAATTGAATAGTCAATAGAAGTAAGCGACTCAATTGTCAGTTCTAGCAAATAATACTCATTTAATAGTAATTCTAAATTATTTCGTCATTACATAGAAATGTATCACATCTATATTTCAGAACATCGCACTTAAACTTTATCACGTAAATTGAATATTGCTTACCTACTTTATAACGTACTAGGTATCGATTTTTTTGTGTATTTAATAATGTATATAGATAGCACTAGCTTCCATGAAGCAATTGTTGCGAGGTAAGAGATTGTAAACAGAAGAAATTAATGTAGGAACGAGTTCGGAATTGTCAATGAAAGGATAGGATTTTAAATAAAGTGTTATTTCAAAATTAATTACGTCATTTATTTTTAAACTGTCTTCCATTAACCAAGCATCACAACAGTATGAACTTATAAACCTTAATTATTCACTTCACTTAAGTCTGAAGATTCAAAACCACTTCATTTTTACAACTTTTATTATAATTGTTATCTAACTCTAACATCAACGAAAATGCAAAACCTGGTCTCTATAATTAAATGTAGTGCAGAAGTCTATCTCTGGACTAGACCCTGCGATAGCCAGCACATTGTTTGGGCTAGTCCTTAGAACTGCTGAGTAAACTGTAGTTGCTGACACTGGTAGTTCCACCTTCACTTCCCCGGAGTAACTGAGTTGGTACAGGTGCTTGGCTGCTCCTCCGGCCATGATGCAGTCGTCATGGAAATAGGCCACGTGGATACCGTGGTCGTTGATGTCGAACACTGTTACTGCGTCGAGAGAACGGAGATGCCAAAGCGCGAGACGCGGACCGCCGCCGCAGACCTGATAGAATAAAATATTATGTATGGAGTTTATTTTTATTGTATTTGTTAAGACCTGTCCCATACTTGGCGTCTCCATGGCGCAGTTGGTTAGACGCTGACTGAGAAACGAGAGACCGCGCGTTCGATCTCCACACCGAAACAAATGTTTGCGTGATCCACGGGTATTTTTTCAGGGTCAAGGTGTTTGTTAGACGGAATAGTCTCTCGTAGTTTCTGATACCCACGACACAAGACTCGATCTTAGTGTGGGTTCAGGCTATGTATGTGATTGTTGGGTGTTATTTATTTATTATTTACTTAACACTGCAAATATCATCAATTATTTGTGTATTGTTATACGCCCAAACGCCCCAAATGAATATATGTAGGTCATGCCAATATCTAAGCACAGAGCGGCGACCATCGCACTCGCAAATTGCTATTTAAAACCAGCTTTTAATCCCTTTCCAATAAGATTGTTATTAAGAGTTTGGTGTCAATTATTGATGTTACATTGCAAGGCAATGAATCTTTGCAATCCTTAGAATAACAACTTGTATTAATGACAGGTGTTATAATATCTGATGTCATTACTCATTGAATATTTAAATTTATTTTAGCATACTTACAATCCAGTCATCTCCCAGTGAAGCAGATCCAACCCACTTGCCCATGTCTGGTCGATTAACTTTGTCATTCTTGTGTGGTTCCAATTTGTTTTGGGATTTACCTGTCCTCACATCCCACAGCATGACCATGCCATCCTCACCAGCTGATATCAGTTGCTGGTTTCTATAAAAAATATAATTTGTGATCTATGTAGTATTGTATCAGCCCATATACTTCCCATTGCTGGGCATGGGCCTACTCTACAATCGAGAGAATCGATTGAGAGTGGTATCTATGTAGTACCCATGTATAATATTAAGTTCTAAAACAGGTTTTTACATACAGTGCCAAACATGATTCAAGCAAGCTATTACTCATAAGTTGGAAAGCAGTGTTTTAAAAAAAAAATCTAGAAAGCTGGAATGCCAAATTAATATTACTACCACAATAATAGAATTATTAAACAGTTTGCTAAAATGGCAAAAATATTTTAATAAGTTGTATTCATATCCTGCAATGATTCTCTGAGTGAATGATGATTAGGATTCTTAAAAGATTTATCACTTTATCTCAGTAAAAGAATAGTATAGTTATTACAGTAAATATTTAAAGATTGCTAAATAATACTTACTTTCCGTGAACTGAGTGAATAAAATCCTTGTGCCCATTGTAAGTGGAGATTAGTCGGCCATCTTCCAAATTATACACATAGACATTGCTATCCCCACATCCTGCGTAAAGCTTCTCTTGGTCTTCGGATAACCATAGACTATTGATATCATTCTGGTCTATTGAGGATTTAGAAGGTATTTGTATAGACCATGAAGGTTTGTTTACCTTAGCACTGCTTACGGATTTCCAGTCCCATCCTGTTATTTCGTTAACCGAACCAACTATGAGGAACTTCTCCGTGGACGCCAAACTGCATATTTGTTTATCGGATTGGAAGTTGTGTACGTATTTAGGTTTGTTATAATCTGCAGTTATAAACTCGACCACTGGGTTGAGAATCCGGTTAAGGCTGAAAATTGCGACAGAATGTATGAAACATTATAAGAACACTGAGATGTTATTCAAAATATAAGGAAATCATCAAAAACTCACTCAAAAACCGCTATTTGTCCATAAATATTACCGGCTACTAAATATTTACCACACGGTGAGAATGTTTGACAGAGAACAGTGTTATATAAAATTTTGTCGATCATATTTATATTTTATGGTAATATACAGTTTTAATTAGTCAATTTATATTTTAAACGTAAACAAACATTAGGTACAAAAACAAAACCTCAAAATGCATACCGACACAGATAAAAAAATTTTAGCTGTCAGTGGTCGGAACTCGGATGACAATAAACTTTGAACTGTTGTGTTCGCGAATACAATTTTTTGAACGCAGCTTTAATACCATTGACAATTATAAACTACCGGTCGGCCATAAATAAAATCAAAATCAACCAAGATGGTCGTGTCGTGTGTTTAGTGGATAAAATTTAATTACGCGGTTCTTGTAAATGGTGAGTTGTTTATCTGCTTGACCTAAATAATAGTTAGTGCGTGTACTTCCAATATTTTAATTATAATACAATTCCATGAGTATGATTGTCATCACTCAACAACTTGGTTACTATCAATGCACTTGCTGGAATGCATACTAAAATTGATTTATGATTTTAGGTAAATAGCCGGCAGAATGTATAATGGTATTGGTCTGACGACGCCTCGAGGCTCTGGTACCAATGGCTATGTACAACGAAACTGGGCAACAGTGCGCAAAACCAAAGATTCTGTCAACTACAGAACCGAAGAAGAAATAGCAAAACTAGACTCAGCGTCCAACAAACAACCTAATCGGGAAATATTGGACCACGAAAGGAAAAGAAAGATCGAAGTGAAATGTGCCGAACTCGAAGATAGTCTTGAAGAACAGGGGTGAGTAACATTTTGCAGTTATTGAATATTTTTCATATCTGGTTTTGCGTGACGTAACTTATTTACGGCATTGCTGGTGTTGTATTTATGTTGTTGACACGAAGCACATGCGTAGATACAACATAATTTTTAATTTACACCTGCAATAAGTTTTTGTTAAAACGCTGTTTAGAGAAGTCTGAAATGTGGCACATAACCTGTGTGATAAGAGTGGTTACAAAACTATTTAATTAAGAGTAATGTCTTTATCATAAACTCCCATTTCATTGTTGAATTTGAATGAAACAATTCTATAGAAAGTAGTAAACACCTCAGTTATTTAGATATAGGTTTTCTCAATGTTAGTTTCAGATGGCTTTTAACTTTTACCGAGGAGGTAAAACCAATGAACTATGTACATTCCAGTAATGCTAGTCTCTTCATACCAGCCATATTCGTTTTCGGTGTTTGCTTGCTGGCAGCTACATATAGTGAAAATCTAAGCCCTATGTGTTCTGCAATCAGTGTGTTATCAAATTAATAGGATGTTGTACCAAAGTGACTGTTTTAGTCTATAAATTTGATTTAATCAGCATTGAACATTTTACTAAAAAATTTGGTGTGAACTAGTGGTAAAATATAAACTAAAAAAACAAATATTTATGTCAAATAATTAAAAATATGTCCTTGACCTGTCTTTTAGTGTGGGACAAAGGCAAATAGATTTAAATTGAATAAAAACATCTAATTGAATCCCATAAAACTGTAGGTGTATACAGGACAATTTGTATTAAAGTAATGGAATTCATAATGATACTTGACAAATTGACTGGCTATAAACAAGGTGCTTTATTTCTTTACATAATATGTCCAAGCCATAGTTAACCTCTTAAATATGTTACTGTAATTCCTAATTTGATGACATCTGAGTTAATTTACTCTATTTTATTTTTATCGTAAACAAAACTGAACCGAATCTATGGTATAATCTTTAAAAAATTGGTATCATTTCAATGTGTAACATTAACATTGTCTATCTAGGTAACCATTGTCTAAATAAATGGTTAAGTTATGAATTGCAAAATGTTTTGCAACAACCAATCTATGTTCCATATGCAACATTTAGTCACTCACTAAGTATTGAGTGCTTTTTTAAACCCTCATCATTTTTAGTATCTTTTATAAAAATAAGAACAAACATTTACCATTATAAAACATCTTGAATACATGTATACCAATTTGGTCAATTAATTTCATATTGAAGGACTAACATAATATAATTTTAGTGACTCAGTTACATGAGCTATAAATGGCCTTACCATAACTAGGCTACAGGCGTGATTATTATTATTCAGGTAGAATTCTAATATTATATTTAAGGAAAAATAGGGTTTGCATAATTGCATTTATTATGCAGTTGATAAGTTTATTTTATGAAACTACCCACCTGACTTGTATTATCGGATAGCAAAAAAGCCCCAACAAAAAAAATAAAACCTAATAACTCATTATAAATGAATAGGACTACAGACTTCTAGGAAAATTAGTTTATTTATATTGTCCAATTAGTCCTTATAAAAACTAATTGGTAAAATGAAGAATTTGTAATAAAATTAAAGTGTATGTCACTAAAAGACTCCTCTCACTATTCCATATTATAGATTTACAGCTACAGACAAAAGAAGATTTTTAGTGCTGAGCTTACATAGTTTACAGTCTCAGAAATAAATAAATAAACCAAATATGTTTACAATACCATTATTCCCATGGCCCTGGGATTTGTGAGGCCAACAAATATTTGCCTCAGGTCTGGGTGTTTGTGTCTCTGAAAAGTCTCATAGTTTCTGATACCCACAACACAAGACTTAATTGATCTTAAAGTGAGGTCAGGAATATGTATGTGACTGTTGGGTCTATTTATTTAATTAAATAATGTACTTAACAAGCTCAGTTAACTTCTAAGTTATAAAGTGATTGAATTAAATTGTTTAATTATATGATGGGTATTCTATGTCCTCAATTATAAATGCCTAATTTTTAAACATAAAAGCAATTAAAACCTAAACAATGTTAAAAACTAGAAATCAAATAGATTCATTACATTTTTGTAAGACTGTGTTAATGCCATTTATTCATTAAGACCCAAATACTAAATGTCAGATGAAACAGAATGAACGAAATGAAAACCCAAACATGTGTCATAACTGAATTTAACTGCCGTAACAGTGAAACAATTAAAAGTTCATAAAAGCAGAACTGCGGACACATTGTAGCAAACAATGCAAATTACAAATTGGCATATAGCCAGTCCGTTGGAAACAATTTGGCTCGAAGCCACTGCGTCAAATGATATGATTTCTCTTTTAATCACTTTGACTGTTATTAGTTTATTTATTTTATTGTGGGAAAGCAATTTGAAACTGAATTTAGTTTCTTAGGATTCCTTCGTAATGACTTTGATTTCCGGGACATTTAGGTCAGTAGGTAGCATGTAATTGCAACGGCTTTTGTCCTTTTTGTGAAGAGGCTTGTAAATAATTAAATATCATATGGGGAGTTAAAAAATAATTAATGTATTTCTTTATTTTTTCATTTTCAGCGTATATGTCAATTGAATGATTTGAACCATATTCGTGATATCATGTTTGGTCTGAAGAATTCGTAAATTTTAAAGACATCGTTTTGATTATATCATGATCACCTTTCTCATCATTACGATGCCTATCAAAACTAAAAAGGGACAAATAAAATAATTTTTAATAAAAAAATAAAAACCGACTTCAAAGTGCCACTATAAAGTAACAAATAATATATATTTCATCGTACTAGTACCCAATGATTAATGTTCTTATTGACTTGACTAGCTAACAAATCTTAAATCCGTTATATTTTGAAGGCGGGTCGCTAAATATCAAACACGTATAAATTTAAGCAAATGTTACACCATTTGATATTTCTACTTTTGTTATTTTACTACCTACCTACCGATACCTACCTACTTTTGTTAGTTTATTCTACTTTTGTTTTGTAAGTATGTATCAAAGGTGGAAATACAGATATTGATCCAAGCTAGTGTGCAATGTTTTGGGTTTGAATATTCGATTTCTAGCAGGCCAGTTTAATTGTATTGCCAACCGGGCGCATTCTCGTCATTTTCGGTAGTGCTTGTAGTACTCTTAAAACCACAAAGTTACTATTTCTGTTGAGTTGGGCAGTCGAAATCATCTAACGCAATGACGTTATTGTTACAAAATTTGGGACGTGCGATCAGCAGTCTTTTCAGATTTTAAAAATATTTTCTTTTCACTTACGTAACGTAGCGGCAGATTAATTATAAATCCCTTGGCGGCCGAATGCTAGTATGCTCATATCTGAAGCCTTTTTGGAAATAAATTGATAAAATTGTTGGCCAATTAGCGATTTCAGCGCATGCCGTACGACATTTTAATTCAGTCATGTTTCGAACCGTTGCTATGAAAACATTTTTCGCAGTAAAATTACGACATTAATTGAAACCACATACAGTACCGCGTCAGATGGTTGACCAAAAATCATTATAATATATTTAACGGTATAGCTGCTGGATATTTTTTAAATTTTTATGGTCTACATATTTTCATTACCTTTTTTAATATACATAAATACCTGTTTAGAAATTTTAAGTGGCACCTTATGTAATATATACATAAACTTACGACTTTTTCCCATAAGGGGTAGGTAGAGTTGCTGCCAAGACACCCACGTTTCGCTTTGTATGTTCCGTCCCACGATGTGATAAGGGGCGAGCCTATCGCCATATCGAATGAATAGAAAAATCCAATATCGCTCTGCCCGAGCCGGGATTTGAACCTAACATCTTAGCGTTGTAATCGTACCTTAGTCGAACTGGGCCACCGGGGCAGGCACCTAATTTAATAATTTAGTTAAATTCCAACACATTTTCACTACTCTATAATCCCAGAGCTTTAAAAGATATAAAGCCAGTAAAACATCACCATTTAGTAAACATTTTTAAAGGCCTGCAAATTTCGAGCTCACTTTGCTAGGTGCTGAGTGAATAACTTATGAAGTGTTTTATCGACAGAGTATACCCGGCACACGCTTTCAGCGTATGGACCATAGCCAATAGAAATATACGATTTTTCCACTATAAATACGATGTTATAGTAATCCCATTATTTATGGCTTTTTCCTACTTTTGAAATTCACATCATTGTTATTATTTCTATAACACAGAAGGTAAATGTTATTTTGGTTTGTCATGAACCGGTTTTCTATTGCTGAATTAATAAAATATTACGAAGTTCGCCAATGGTGCTTGAGGCCCTGCTCAACTGTGGCCTTATCAATTTTCGGGATTTTGCGACATAATATATCCCAATATGTTTAACGTTATCACGGATTTGGTTTAATTTTTACATTTATTTAATTTCCCGACGCGACGTTTCCATTGCTTTACAGCTTTCCTGGTCACGGAGTGCACAAAAATCCGTAAAAAATAGTTTTATTCCAATGTGTAACATTCGCGTAAATCTAAGAAACCATTATCTGGTATCTATTGTATAACTAACTTATACCAATAAGAGTAGTCTTATTTTTTTCAGACTTAGTAAGTCCACTGCTAAACATAATCCTTCCCTAAAGATGGCGAAATAAGTTTATCGAGTTCTGAAGAAACTCCCAACGTAACCACATTTACTTCAACTTTTTTCCGTCAACTCAATTTTCTTAATTTATGACTATTTCATTAGATAACTGCTCCCCACGATTATCATCCGATTCTATTCAATTTAAATGAGAATATTCTTATGACACAGCAAACAACCAACTTGTGTATATATCTTAGGTAGACCTTAAACCTAGAATCCGTTTACCATCTATACTATAACTAGCTCTGTTGGTAGAACTATGCTATTTATCCGCAGATAATTTGTTAAGTTAATAAATCACCAAGCTACCTATCGATAATCATGTCCGTATTATTGTGTACTTCATTGATTACCATACAAATTACAAATTAGAAAGTTTTTTGCCTCATCAGTTAGCTTGCACGGCGATGCTAGCTATGTCACGACATGTTTATCGATATGAAATAATTCTCGAGAGGATTAAGCAGCAATCGATACTACTTTACATCTACACATGTTATGTCAAGTCACGTGCACTTATCGATTTGACACAACTACCCCTTGTATAATTTCTTGCCTAACAATAGAATGTAGTGCACCCCATGTCACGTTGATTATATCGATAGATTTCCACCCTCCAGGGGGCGGCGACCCCTGCGCCGGAGTGGAATCAATAATTCAACAGCGCGCGACTGCCCTTCTCACAAAAATGGTATATAACGCGTGAGGTCCCGGGACTTGGTGTTCAGTGCGCACTCGCACGGCAAGTGCGGCTTATCGGTTTTTATTGTTTTCCAAAAGTAATTCTTGTTTTATTGCGGCGCGGCGTATCATGCACTGGTACGTTTACGTGGGCGACACACGATTTTATTAAAAGATTTCATTACGTTTGGCTTGGTCGCGTGGCGCGGTCCATTGTCGCGGCGGATGAAATAAATTAATGTATTAAATATAATGAGCGTGTCTTTGGTGTGGTTGCGCAGGTTGCCCAAGGATGAGATCGCGGCGCGTGTCGCTGCCTTCCGAGCCAAGTTGTCGGAGAGCAGCGGCAAAGACAAGGATGTGCCGCGAGACGAGTTTGGAAGGGTGGCGTAAGTAAACAATTGCATTTTTTTATAAACAACAACAGTAGGTGTTTTCAGCATTTTTACAGATATACTTGGCAGTATTTCGTGCTCTATTTTATCAATTGTTTGTGTATTTTTGTGTATGTGTGCTACAAGGCTGTATAAACATCGAAATTGTCTTCGAGAATAATTTAAATTGAATGTGTACGTCTGGAGGTTATAAAGTCGTGGTGTCACTAACGACCCTTCTTAGAAAGGTGTCATTACTGCAGATGTGCTCTTACATAAGAAAATGTCAGTACCTACTTTAGGTACAGTTATCCTTTTTTAATGTTTCCCCGTCATTGCCTATTTAACAAAAGTTTTCATTATATTTTTTGATGATGGTAAAAGATTCGCATTTTGATATAAAGTTGAGATTATACAAGACTATCCTTTTAGTAAGTCCCACCCATGCTCGGATTAAGTAAATACAAGCTACTTATACTTTTTAAGCATCCACCTCCCTTCTAAGATTCCGAGTGCTACTTTGAGTCGAAATGAATTTCGTCAGTTCGGCACAGTAGAACACTGCTTTACCTTCAACTATATTGAAACAAAACTCATTTCGATTGTCTATTCAGCTGTAAAACCAATTAGTTACGTTTAATTGAAAAACAGCTATTTATAATAACTCCGCATCTTCAAGATAAGATAATTGGAAATTGGTAAAGCAGAGAAACGTAGATAATTGGACAGCAAACTATTATATGCTCACGGTATCCGGGCTAGGGTGGACAGTGATAGTAATTCTATTCGTGCTAAGGTCCTGTTCATGCCATATCCATACAGTTTAGTCGCATATAACAAATCTAAAATAAAATTATTTCTTTCTCGAGGTTCAAAACCAAGATCATACGATTACCCTACTGACGTGTGTTAGCATTAGATCATGTCGATGTCAATCAGTTGTTGGAAACTCACAAAGTGGATACAGTAATTCGAGCTGAAAAAACGTGCTCTGCGTAAAATTATATAAAAACGTAAACATAGCGGGCGCGTGACGCCAGTTGTTTTTATTTTCCTACTTGGTGCTTCAGTTGTCAACATAAATCGAGGGCTTTACGTCATCGCTGAATGCCGGGTGAAAGAGAAAAGGGATGGTTTTACAGGAGTTTCTTGCGTTGTTTTCGTTCGCAGATTGGGGTTGCTGCATCTCAGTTAGGAACATAATCGAGTCAAACCATTTTATGTTTTTGTTTATAGTAGTTTTCAAAAGTTTCGCAACTGTAAGTATCCACAGTGAGAATTTAGCTAACTTTTAACACCAGTTGTCAGTTCCATTATGTTCGTTTTCATCTCATCTTACAATAATATATAATGTAACCAAAGAAAATAATATGAGTTACATTAGCATCGCTAACTTAAAAGTTATCTCTTGTGTTAATTGGTGTGAATGAGTTGTTAAAGTAATTGCCCGGGCAGAAGAATGTGTGAATAATACTATTGAGTATTGTTTGTATCAAATAACATAAGCACGTGTAATGTCACGTCGTTTTAGATACAATAAACACGATATAAAAAGCATAGGGTGCCTGAACGACGTGTGTTCGTAATTTTTTTCAGAAAACTTTAAATTGCACTGAAAGTAGGTCAAAAGCGTGTACGTTTGCGAGGTGCAAAGATGCCCTTGATCTAATTAATGGCACTTTTGCACTAGAGCGTTTGGAGCTCGCCTAGCTCACACCTACTCACACTAAAGCTCGCTTGAAGCCGCTGTCTATTTTGAAAAGTAAACTGCTCAATATCGTCACATATATTTTCTATTCTTTGAGGTTGGATGATGAGTCAGGTGTTGAAAGTAGTTTTGCTTATTTTGTTTTGGTGCTCCCTAATAATTAATATCGTTCATGAAAAATACATTTGGCAGAAAAGTTATTGCACGTAGATGCAACTAAACCCATCAAGCCCGTTACCTTAGAAGCCTATAATAAGGCACTGCCAGATTTAGATTGTTAAATTTAGGCATACGATAATGGCAGAGTTAGTTAGGTTTTAACTTACAATTTAATACACGCGTTTAATAAAGTGAATAAGAAACACTGGCAGAATTGGGATTCTGCCAGTGTTGATAGACAGGTTACCGTTACAGCATATCCGTTACTCCTGTCAACTTCCAGGAGTATTTACATCCAGCCAAGAATAGAAATGCTTGGACAATGATCTATTAAAGCGACAAGCATTATTAATGAATCAGTAACGATTTTTCCATAAAGTTTTTTAGCCTGTTAGTGTATGGCACTACTAAGCAAAAGCTTTTTTCTCCTTTTTACTACCACTTTCTTTCGCCGCCCTATCATTTCTTTCTAATTTGGATTAAAGTATCCAGATCTTCATTACACCACTTTCTAGGCCGCCTGCGTTTTCTACGGCCATTTTCTAGAATACATTTTACTCTATGTTTGACGCAACGTCAGTATGCATTCGAAGCACACGAACCGTCCAACCCTATTTAAATGAAACATTCTATTAGTATGATAAAACGTGATTAAAACCACCTAAATGGCGAGGTAATTCACCCCGATACTCGTCCGTAAAAGGGGGAATGAATATATTATGTATCCCTGAACAACGTAATACAATCCACGTGGTGGCCGCGGCGGGCTTCGTAACACACGTATTGCCTGCGTAATGTACTCGCTGCTCGCTGGAATATTCATACTAAAAACTGCTACCAGCACTCCGATCGATATCTTTTCACTGAAATCTTGTGTGCGTATATTTGGAATACGGTAACTTTTTAAATGCTCAACCTATTGGGGTCATATTTGGACAGTATATTGGTAGTACTATTTAGATAATGGTTTGTAGCTATGTTACACTTCTTAATTTTCTTTTTCTTAATACATAGCGTCATCCCGTCCAATGCCTTGCTCAGATTTTTGTAAATTGTCGCTTATTCTGCCCGGTCTTCAGCTTCCTCGGTTTTAAAATAATTACTTATATTGTCATTGTTAAGTTATTCATAAATTTTGTGTCACAGATGTTTTTACTTTCGCCCAAATATATTCACTTATTAATGTAATTATAATTACTTATCAGTTTGTTGTGTCACATAACTTAAAACTATTTGAAATTGTAGTCGTAACACTGATCTCATTTTTATGTTTTACATGGCTTACAGTTTCGAAACAAACTGAAAACACATGTTTGTTTGATATTCCTATACATATTTCAATAACAGTGTACGTTTAATGAGCTGTGCAAGTAATAATTGCTCCGATGGCCACAGGCGATCGATGAAGCACAGCCATTCCTATAAATAGGTTTACTTTTGTCTGTTTGAAATGCTTCTGGTGTGATAATATCTTTGCCGTTTAGACGTTTTCCAACACATGGTTAACGATATCTAAAAGAATGTAGTTATGCATATTCTCCCTTGAATCCGTTTTAGGTTAGCTATGTTAAGAATAAGAAACCTTTGAATAATTTGGTAAATTCATCTTAAAATAAATCAATACTTTCGCGGTTTTTAAAAAAAACTGAAGTACAAGATTAAACCCTTTAGTGAGACCCAAACGGCCCTTAGATTCGCGTCTTCGAGTCGTAGGCATCATGAATTACGAAATTTATGGCTAGGCTATACGAGGAAGGCTCCAAGCATTACCTTCGTTTTGATAAGCCCCAAATCCTCGCTAAAGAACACCGTTTCCTGCCCAGGATGTTTCGCGAGGCTATTGAGATTAAAAAACATTCAAATTTCAATAGAGAAAATGGCTTGAAGCTTGCACCATCCTGGGATCCAATTCTACATTTAATTCAATCGGAACTCAAAAGACCAACTGCCAGACCTCAACACACAATGAGCTCCATCTGCGTAGATCGGATCGCAAAACCCAATTAACATTTTAATTGAATAATTGTAAATTAAGGGTAGTTAAATTGTAACAGTCACTGAGCGGATGACTAATACCTCAGTCCGCCCTGTGACCACGAAAGCTGTAAAGCAATCGAAACGTCGGGAAGTTAAAAAATGAATAAATTAAACCAAATTGCGATAAAATCCGTAAAAAATAGTTTTATTTCAAAATAATTCATTAGCAACTCCTATTCACTTTACTATTTAAATTATTTCGTTCAGGCCTAAACAAAACTTAGATTTTACTATCAGTAAAATGCGTAAAAACTGGGTGTCATACAAATATGTACCTTATTTCATCATGGGTTACATAAATTGCAGTGGCGGGTGTAAGCGCGAGAAATTCGAATTGTAATTCCCAAGACGGCTGATTCGTTATATATTCACATCATTACAATTACTATGCTTTATAATCAGTTTAATACATTCTCGATAATCATAATTTTACCGTATCAATCTAATACGTTGCACCGCATTCGCACTATGCGCAGTTAATAATTTTGCGTCGAGTCATGTGTGTACCGTGAAATATTCAGTGCGGACCGCGTTGGGGTCCTGCTATATATTGATTTCTGTGACGTCCACCCTCCGCGCCCCTGCGTGGGGTGTCAGGATTTCAATATGACGTCATTCACCCGCCCGGCCCGGCCGCCGTAATAACAAGGTTATGTTGGCATTATGAAATGTGACGAATGCAGAGTAAGCTTGGACGGTAATTTGACCGAAGCTTTGAGTTCATTATTTTGTTTACGCTGTAATTTTTTATGCATTCGGTTAAACAATTAAAAAATATACAAGATTAGGTAATCAGTCTACTAGAAACAATCTGATTTAAATATTATATTTACTGTTTTCAACATTTTGTCGGAAACAAACCCATAATTATATCTAAAATGATTACACCTAAATTAAGGTTGTTTTGAAAATGCAACGTATTTTAATAAAGGTTATAAAAAAGATAATACGAGTATACCTACATAAGAATAAAAAGCTCTTCTGTCATTACGACAAGGCACAAGCACCCCGTAAAATGACACGATGTATGCGACTGCCTCGGTGGCGTGGTTGTACTGCAGTACGACTCCAAAGCTGAGGTCTCGGGTTCGAATCCTGGGTCGGGCAAAGTGATATTGGATTTCTTCTATTCATTATCAGTCCGGAGTCAGGAATTTGTGCCTGATATGGCGATAGGTTCGCCCCCTCTCACATCATGGGACGGAACATACAAGGCGAAATGTGGGTGTCCTGGTGGCGCCTCTGCCTACCCCTTCTGGGATAAAGGCGTGAGTTTATGTATGTATGTATGTATGTATGCGACACCTGAACTAGTTATACTGATAGCCTACATTCCAATTATGCAGATTTATTGTAAAACAACACAACCTTCATACAGCCGTCTAAAACCCATTTCTCCCACTTCAAAGCAAAGTCCAGTGAATAAGTACTATTTTGCATGTGGTACCATGTTTTGAATATTACTTCAACTAACCACACCCCTAGTTATAACTGATGGCAAACATCACCTTGACTTCCACGTACGGAAAATAATTAGCGGCGCACCCTTTCCAAACAACTGACCGTATGAAAAAATGTAAATAACGTAATTAAATAGCGACACGCGACCCAAATAATGGAATTCAGTTACGGAAATCTCATGAACTGTTGGCATATTTTGAAGCTGTTAATATCGTTGGACACGCTAGCGAATAACTAATGTGTTCGGGGAGTGACAGACGGTATACGTGTATATAATGTAATTAATGAGTGGAGGCCGCCACCGCCGTGCCAGAACGTATTAGCGTCGTGATCCATTGCTCTGTTTTCACCAACGCGCCCGTAGGCATTCTCAAACGATACAATAATAGCTGTTTGTTACACTAATTAATTTACTCTTTTCAACGGTGCCGACATTGTTTGAAAGACGGGATTAATTTCTTGATGGCACAATTTGCTCTCAAATGAAGAAGAATGCTTAGAAGTGTCGTCAACTATACAAGCGTGTGTTACAAAATAAAAAGCATTTTTTGCGCATTTTTTATAGAAATGAGCATGTAATTACGTCCCCGTCTTAAAGTGATACCGCCCACTCATAATATTATCTGCATAGACGTCTGCTCTGCTATTTTCATAATATTTTACTAAGGTCACGAAAATACGAAAATCCTTTTTATTTCTAGTCTGAAGGTTGTCTAAAATTGTGTGAATTGTGTTGAGCTCAGCGGATAGTGGTTTCGAATTCAGCATAGGGAGCGAACTGCTTGTAGACTAAACCTTAAAGCAGACTTTTAAATCGATTTGGTTTTGTTCTATTTGGAATTTATTAAACTACTTACATTAAAAGCGGCCATTAAATATTTAGGGTCATCGTTTTCTGCCCAAAATTCACTTATATTATGTGGATGGTCTCAGCGCAACAGAAGGTAATTTCTAGAGTTTAATATAAAGTAAAGTGCGTGGTGGCCTGTTGGTAACGGACCAGACGCGGCTGCGTACATGTTCACGGTGGTCGCGGGTTCAAATCCCAGGGCACACCTCTGACTTTTGGAGTTATGTGTGTATTGATAGTCAATCACCACGCACTTTAACGGTGAAGGAAAACGTCGTGAGGAAACCTGCATACCGTAGCGATTTTAAAGAATTTCTACGGTATGTAAGTCCGCCAACCCGCACTAGGCCAGCGTGGTGGACTATATGGCCTAACCACTCTCAAATCTCAATCGATTTCCTCGATTGTAGAGTAGGCCCGTGCCCTGCAGTGGAAAGTATATGGGCTGACATAGAATATAAAGTAATAAATTATAAGCCATTAGCTTTTGTTGAAGGGCAAATAAAAAGTTTAAAATACACAGTTGAATAACTAACTAATGCATAGTGCAGTATATTACATTACATTTCGGAAATCCTGTATAAGATAAAACATTTTGGCGAGATTCGTAGCATTTAGGTGTACATAGGCTAAATTTAGCAAAACCTGAAATATCTAAATTATAGTCCGTTTTGCTTTGGTGCACATCTAAATGTTTCCGTACTTGAACACTTCCCGATTACAGTATTCATGAACACAGTCTATAACAAAGATAAAGTACTGCAGTTAATGTACTGTTGTATAATGTGTTAAGTCAACGTAGCTTAAACCGACTATTATATTATTATTTATCATAAATGATTTCTAGTCAACAGAGGTGCAAACGAGTATAAAGGTTTTATATGAAAAAATGTAAAAGTGAAAAAATATTTATTTGAAAATAATAATTTTACATAAAAGAATATTGCAAGGGTTCTCAAATTAGGCGTTGCCTGTGTCTTGAGAAACCAGTTTTCTTATAAGTCACTGTATTTTCTTATAAGTATTGTCTTATAATAGTCTGCCTGCTTGTATTTGCTACTGATGAATAACGAATTAGATTGCTGAAAAAATCCTCCCGATATATTTGCGATACTCCTAGGTTTCAAATAAATATTTTGACATTCTGCCTTTGCGGAAAAAAAAATCTAAAGTCTTTTCGCCCTATCTATAACACTATTGATTTGGTTGGATAGACTTCCTATCCTGACTTATTGCCAAGCGAAATAGATAAAATTAGCGAAGCCTTTCCAATTCCCCACGTGAATTAATTAAGACTTAGTAAATTGAAACCGGATAATGAAACTACAGGATAAGGGAAAACATGAAATTTAAGTAGGCAGTGTTCAGGCGAAAGGTCGTTGACACCATGAAAATTGTACGTAATAGTTGAAATTGGCTGTGAACTGTGATGTAATATACCTCGAGTTCAGAAGTTATAGTTCCGTTCATTGAGACGAAAACAACGTGCGGTTTATAAATACTATCACAAGTGTTATTGCGTACAACTTTGAGATTATCACGACATACATTTACTACCGTATAAATAGTTTAGATCTTGAATTTATTCGTTTTATGAGATGTCTAATTTTAAGCGCCTTAAAAAATAAGAAGACTATATTGATCTATTTATGCACTTGATTACGTTTGGCTTTCAGTTGAACTGTCTCTCAATCGTAAAGAACTCGTGTTCAGAAGTGAGACGTTGATGGACTGATATTATGTTTATTATTTTAAATTTAGTTTTGTTTGCTAAAGATCTTATTACATACATAAACTCACACTTTTTTCCCAGAAAGGGTAGGCAGAGGTGCGACCAGGAGACACCCACGTTTCGCCTTATGTATTTCGTCCCAAGATGTGATAGGGCCCGAGCCTATATCTCCATATCGGGCACAAATTCCTGACTCCGGGCTGATAATAAAGAAACAAATATAAAAAATTCTTTAATTACAGTATTAGAGAACTTGTTTGAAAATAAAGTTTATGAGTAGGCCTAATTTAGTTACTAGAGCATTTTGAAATTCAATTTTACTGTTTAATTTACCTTATCGCCAATGCCAATTGGTTTGTCCGTATTACATAGTAAATGTTCAATAGGTGGAACCGTAAAACTTTATGGCTTTTGCTAATTTATTTCCTTATGTACTTGTCTGCGTACACTATTCTATTTTAAGTTTAAGAGCTGAAATATATGAAACTGGCGAAGTTGTGGTAAAAATAACTTCTACTTTTTTTTACAAGAATGCTTTCATTCTATTACGAGATACCTTGATTTTATACAAATTAAAATCATATTATTCTACGTTCAGGGTATAATTAAAGAGAAACATTGAAAAATGGCGTAGTGAAATGGCGAAATTGGGTAGTTAAGAGTACAAAGGAGGGTTGGGTAACGAGGCGTCGGGGAGAGGCGTCGCGCAGTTCCGTTGTTTGCGCAGCGTGCGCGCGACGCCGCCGGCCCGCAGTAGCGTCGCCGGCCCGCCGCCGGCCGCACTGCCATGTAGCCCCTCGCTCCACGCGAGCCCGCCTCAAACACGTCTTCCAGCGGCCACGCCGCCATGCACTAGTTTATAATCACACCGTAGCGTTAAGAAACCAAGTCTTCCATTAGATAAGTAAGTTAGGTTAAGATGCAACGTGGTAGGGGCACGCGACGCGAACAAAACAATAGGGTCGTATTCGAGCGTCTGTGGCGTGGCACGTTCCAAGCGGTGCTGGCTGGTCCGCAGCGGCGACCGCGCGCCTCTTCCCACGACCCCAACCCGGACTTCTCTCTAGCGCCCAGCGTGCCCGCCGTCATGCCGCTGCCGCACGCCGCCAGCGTGGCCGACTCGCTAGAGCCCGCCCTCAGAACCATCATCGAGGGCCTCAGAAAGTCTTGCTGTTGTCGATGTAACTGTTCCGCTACGGGCCGAAATTTTAACGACAATTTGCAGGTCTGTCTCGCCAGCGATGACGAGAGGAAATCTATGCGTTCCGTCATAAGGTGCGCTCAAAGTTTTATCGATTTTTATTCTCGCACGCTAGATATGTAGGTCAATGCTTTGAAGCCGCTCCGGCAATAAATATTTAATCAAAATTACGCGTTTTCATTTCTTCACACCGAATGGGAACGTGCAGCTATCCGATAATGCTTTACAAATAGACGCAATAAAGACAACTGCGAGGGCTATTCAAATAGAGTAATGACAACTTTCTAAACTATTTTACTCTTTCCCCTCTTCTAGCGCACGTCAGTGCCGTTCAGGTAAATATTTACGTTTGTCGGTAGGTCAAGAATAAAATATTTTCAAATATATCCGGTCGTACGGGTTGATTACGTGGTCGTGGAAGATGATTGAAGGGTGTGTTTCTTTGCATAGTGTTCGAGAGACCCACGCGGTGGCCGAGGCGCAGCAGGAGAAGAACGCCCGTCTGCGCGACGCGTTCGGCATCTCGCCGCGGTTCGTGGAGGGCACGAGCCTGGACGCGGAGAGACGCGCGCGCGAGCAGGCGCAGCGCTACCCGCTCGTGCGCACGCCCAGCCGCGAGCGCGACGACAAGGACACGCACGCCGCCAAGAAAAAGAAAAAGAGAAGGTAACACACATCAATAGATGACTTTTATTTCAATAACTTTAAAAAGGTTCACAAGCCAAAGTATGAAACTTCCTTTTAAGCAAATAGCAACCACATTAATAACTTTTTTACTATTTTGTCTGTCAGACAGAAAATAACATTGGTATATTAACTTCAAAGTCACGTTAAATATTATTAACTAAAATATTTAAATTTAATTAAAAACTACGTTTATACCTTTGCAGCGCTTCGCCAGAATTAAAGAAGACGAAGAAAAAAAAGTCTAAAAAGAATAAAAAAGAGAAGTAAGTACTGCTTTCAATTATCCTGAATCCACTTGTCAATTCATTTAATTATGTTTTTGATGAATTTGTTTGTGAATGATGGCGTACATTTCATAGATTACCTTTGAACCCAGACAGGTGTCACTACGACTGTCCAAGAGGCAAGTATACAACACGTTTAGTAATATTGCCTAGGGCCTCGTTCACCACCCTCAAGTAAAACGTCAAGTAGGCTAGTCATTAGTTAAAGTCACTCGTAACATAAGGTGTCGATTTCACGACGCTCCAGTAACACTAATCCTATGTTTAAACTAATCAGTACTTTACTGGTCACATTGTCTGCCAATTAGCGTATTTACTTGATGGTTAAAATCTCAACCTCCTCAGTTTTTTTTTAAGAAAAACATACTTTGACACTTCAGCGGGAGGCAGGGCGGTGGACATTTAACGTAATATTGACGAATTATTCATTCAATATCTTATGTCATTCACTTAACCAGCACATTGTTACTCGATGCTTTATTTTCACTTGTGAAATGTACTGAAGATACTCGGCACTTTTACTTAAAAGTTAACGTTAATCAAAAAGTAACTAATCAGCGGTTTACTTGAAGATGGTTAACGAGGCCCTTAATGTGTCCTCTGTAGAACACAACTCAAATAGATTTTTGTTGACAATTTCAGTGAGAGAGAAATAATAATGGACTTTATACGTAGGTATGGCTGTACATCACTTAACCATAGACTAGAACTTGCTTTTTAAATGGGTGCACGGTGAAATAAAAAAAATCATGTATGCACGTAAGAAGTTATACTTCTTTTTAAGATAAAAGTCACTTGAATTTTGACAATTGCTTATCATTGACCACTGCATATAATTTAAAATCACATACACACATATTTATGATTAAATAGATTATGAGTTATGGGTTTTGACAAGAATTTGAAAGACATTGGACAGGTAACTTTATCGTGTCACTTTTTGGCAATCAATCAAAATCATCGAAAAAAAATACTCCCATTTTTTTTTATCGCGCCGAAAGAAGTATAATTTCAATATGCTCAATGCCTACATCTAGTCTCTTAACTAATATGACTTTGTAACAAGGGGGTAACGAGATGCCGCGTTATTTGCTCAGCTGCTCATTATTATACAATTTGTAATATTTAAAACATTGAACGCCTAATGCTCCGGCGGAATCTAAATTTTCATTTGAACCATGATAAACATATGTTAATTTTACATTATATTGTTTTATTGTACGAGTGAATTGAAGCAGTATTTAAGTTACATACATACATACATAAACTCACGCCTTTATCCCCGAAGGGGTAGGCAGAGGCGCCACTAAGACACCCACATTTCGCCTTGCATATTCCGTCCCACTATGTGACAGGGGGCGAGCCTATCGCCATATCGGGCACAAATTCCTGACTCCGGGCTGGTAATGAATAGAAAAATCCAATATCACTTTGCCCGACCCGGGATTCGAACCCGAGACCTCAGCTTTGTAACCGTACCGTAATACAACTACGCCACCGAGGCAGTTACAACACAAGTTATTTAAGTTACAACACATTTTTCTTACTTTCGAAATAATTATTAAATTTTTAAAAAAAATGGTATTTAATAACCCAAATGAAAATTTAGCTGTCGCCCAACATGGTGTGAACTGCAGAGCGTTCAAAGTGCTATTACAGAACTTAGAAAATAAATTAACGTAATATTATTTGTCTAGGCATGAATCCAGCAAGAAAAAGAAGAAGCGCTCAAAGTCTACAGACAGCGAGAGCTCAAGCAGTTCGGAGGCGGGACAAGACAGCGACTCTTCCTCCGAAGACGACCGACAGAAGAAGAAAAAGAAGGTACTTGACACACTCCTTCATTTTACCCTGTTTACATGTTGATGCCATTCTATAGTTCTTGAACTCTCAAGTTTTGACGTGCGGGCATTACGTACTGAAAATTAAGTAAGATTTGCCATGTTGAATCGCTAATGCAATGCTAATGACCTGAAAAACAATTTCACAGTTGAATATTAAATAATTGATTTACAGCTTACGTTGTACTAATTATTGTATTTCCACGCCGAGGACGTAATGGCCGCGCGACAATGTTCTAACGATATTTCTTGGGTTACGGGTTAATATGTTTGGGTAAAGTCACATGCGCGATAGTTCTACTGTGAACTCACCGTCGTGCTTCCAGCTACACTACTCCACACCCCTACTCTGACTTTTCCTTTATAGATATTAGATGGAACAATTGCAACAGTTCAATAGCTCAAGTAGCACTACGCTTTCTTTATTTTTGTTTCGACGTGGTCAGTGCAGTGTACACTTGGGCTGATGTTGACATCTCGGCACCGTTCTTTGCATACAGATTAGGCTTTGAGAATTTGATTTGTAATCTCCCGCGGCCCTGATTCCATTCCTTCTGCCACGGACAGGCGGCTGTGGAACTTCCTTAGACTCACTGTCTCACGGTCTCATTAGAATACCGAGCTTCAACTCTACAGCTAAGGCCCACGTCTCGGCTCCGAGATACGCATCTAGTGTACCATCTGGGGGGTGGAACTACGATTATTTAATACATATTATTGCCTCTCTTACCTTCATTTTTATTTTTATTTTCTGTTTTCTGTAAATACAAAAATAGACAGTAAAAATTATCTGTTTAACTGTGCATCATTTCATAGGATAGCCATCTTTATCTGAAGAAATAACGTATACTGTAAGTATATCACAAAACAATAACACTCAGTAAGAACACTATGTTAGGTGAATAATAAACTCATGTACTCGGTATTATCATTTTGTTAATGCATTCATATTAATGACATTACTGTAATTGTACTAACTGATTGTTGTAATATGTGAAGGAGCAAACGGCAGGCGTATCTGAGATTCTATATGCGCACATTTATTTACATGCATGGTGTTTGTAGCCCTTCAACAAATGGTGGAAATAATTTAATTGTGACGCGATGTCGCCCGATGTGTTCCAGAGAAACGTGCTTTCTGCTCGAGCCATAAGGCTCAGAGATATATTAAAATAAATGTTAAATAATGTTATAATGATGTGAACGCACGTTTGTCTCCAACACATCGCTTATGTCCAAACTGATTAATTTTATTTGTTTATAAAAACAACTAATCCATAACATTCTCCCTCTTCTCTCATTTATCCAAAACTAATTAAGGATGGTCTACATGTTTAAACGGTATAGAATACCCACCACCGTTTGTTAAATAAGGTACGTTTGCCAAGTGTTGTTATATTTTATTTTTGTGTTATATATGTATTTATTATATGTTTTATATATGAGTCGTAAATGTAACTGTAACTAACAAGCAATAGTGCGCGCTCACGCCGGTGCCAGCCGACTCAAATAGGACATATTACGTGTTATATGTGTGTTTATGTTTCTCCTGCAAGAGAATGTTATGGATATTATAAAATAACATTCTAAATTATCAACAAGATATATTCGCTAAAATATAGCTTTGAGTATCTTTGTTTTAGAGATATATTTATATTCATTTAACGCCTTTATTGATTTCCAGTTATACCTTTTTTAGAATGCATGCGTATAGTGTTTTTTGTTTTTATTAAAGAACATCTCAATATATGGAGTAATTTTGTTTAATGCGTAATTTTTAGGGCTCAAAGAATTTCTAATATATTTTATTTAGTGAACGACATTTTAGTTGCCATTACCACTATAGTCTTATTGTATTGGCACTGGTGTTTAAAGCCCGTCTCTCCCGAACGTGATTTTTATGACCGTTTCATTAAATGTTAACAGAAAAAGTCCAGCAGCAAACGACGCGCCAGCAGCGAGCCTTCCACTCGTGAGAGGTAAGTGTATTTTGATCATTTCATCTAACATGTCAATAATTCTTAACATGTATTATCTCAAACGTAGTGGTCATAATTTACTAAACATGTAGAAGAGTCTTGAAGGGAATTGAAAGAGTACAAAGTTATACACGAAAGATAATATCTACAGATGATCTGCACTGATAACAAATTTTATCATCACATCAGATCATATTTAATTGGTAATATCCATTAGTGCAATATACCCCATTGATGTATGTATTGATTAACCTATTTTACTTGATTGCAGTTCACCAGTAAAACCTGTGAAAGACAAAAAGCGGGACGTCTCAAATGATGTCAGAGGCAAAGACATTGAAAACAAAAAAACCGATAGGGAGCGCGACGAACGCAAGAGGAGTGAGAAACGCGACGACCCTCACAATAAAACTTCTCGCCACAAGGAGACTAGCAGGCGACGAAGCGTGCGCAGCGAACATAGCGACGATGAACGTGACAGCTCGCCTGAGTACAAGCAGAGGTCCTACATCACCAAGATAGAAAACAAGAAACGAGAACCGTCACGAGAGCCTTCCGAAAAGCGCAAGGGCTCCAAACACTCGCATCGTGATCGCGAACGAGGCCGTTCGTCGGAAACTGACGACCAACCCTCCTATAAAAGAAAACCCGATAAAAGAAACAAGAAAGACTACAAAGATTCCAGCGCATCGCCACCACCTGAAAAGAGACGTCGTAAGAGTGCTTCACCGGATTATCGTAAGCGGGAAGATAGCTATCATGGCCGCAGGGACACTCCGCGAGGATCCAGCAGGAGCCGAAAAGGGAGCCCTGTCCGTGATGACAGACGAGCGTCCAGGAGAAGCGAATCCCCGGATTATAGAAGAAGGAAATCTGACCCATCACCAGATTACAGAAAAAGGAGATCAGATGAGTCACCAGATTATAGAAAGAAAAAGTCAGACGAATCACCGGATCATAGAAAAAAGAGACCAGATGAGTCTCCAGAGTACAGGAGGAGAAAGCAGGATGAGTCACCAAGTCACCGGAGGAGGAAGCAAGACGAGTCTCCAGACTATAGAAAAAGGAAACACGACGAGTCACCAGATTACAGAAAAAGAAAAGACGAGTCACCAGATTATCGACGAAAGAAACAAGACGAGTCACCAGATTATCGAAGAAAGAAACAAGAGGATTCACCAGACTATCGAAAGAGAAAGGATGAATCTTACAATAGAAAGGAAAAGGACAACCGGCATGAGAAACGAAATAAAAGTCAAGACAAATATGAGGACCAACCACAAAAACGTAGGGAACGGAGGGAAAGTTATGACGAGCCTAAACGTAAGAGACAAAGAAGTCCATCGTGGGAGAAACGAGACACCTCGCCGGAACACAAAGAACGATCTCCTTCATGTAAGCCGCAGAAAAGCAAACCTTCTCGCAAAGATGATGATATTAGTAATAAAAAATCGAAATCTGGGAGACGATCATCGGAGTCGGATACTGAGCGAACAAAACAGAGACCAGAAAAATCTTCGAAGAATAAATATTATAAAGATCGAAGCCCATCTCCTCACCATAGGGATGAACGAAAGAGGAGTCCATCACAAGACAATCGCAGGAAGGAATCTACTCCACCCAAAAGTAAATCCGATAAACGTAAATCTGAACGCAAGTCTTTAGAACGTAGAAGGGAGAAAAGCCGTTCGAGGCGGCGATCGCCAACACCAGAAGAAAAACAACGCAAAAAATCTTCACCAGAGAGATCTAGATCACGTTCGGCGAGAAGGAGTTCCAGAAAAGCAAAGCGTAGGAGTCCAACTCCGAATGCTAAGAGCAGCAAGAAATCTTCAGAGCGTCGGATATCGTCGCCCAAACAGGACAGACATGAAAAAGATCGAATTAATGAGCGTAGAGAATCTCACCACGACAAGTCAAGGTCTCGGTCTCGCCGAAGTCGGAGCACTTCCAGTCTGAGTTACTCTCCGGCACGACGCAGTCCTGAGCGATATCGCGACATCATAGAGAAACTTCCAGAAAAAGATAAACGCAAATATATAAAGTCCCCCTCAGATCTCCAACCCAAGAAGAAGAAAAAAGAGCCGATCGAATGCTTCAAGCCCAAAGCCGTCTGCCTAAGAAGCTCGTCGAGCGAGAACGAGGAATCTGGAGATGACTTCTTGAGGATAGATGACAGAGCGCGACAAGAAGATTTGGACAACAAAGAGCTTAGTAAACTCAAGGAGAAATTGGCACTGATGGCGAAAGCGTCGATGGAGCGTAAAAGGATCGAGGAGACCAACGGCCCGTCCACATCGCAAACCAACAACGTCGAACCTATACCAGACAGCGATAAGCCTGTAGTTCCCAGCCCGCCAAAAGAGAAAGAGAAGGAAAAGGAGAATTCTCCGCTAGCGGCAGAGGTAGCAAAGGTTGCGGAGAAAGTGAGCACTCCGAAAAAAGATAAGAGTCCTCGCGTGGATAGTTCGGAGGTGAAAAAGCGAGAGAGGAGCAGGTCTAGACGCAGTTGGTCGCGTTCGTCGTCGCGCTCGCGGTCACGTTCGCGGTCGCGCTCGCGATCACGTTCGCGCTCGTCACGCTCCAGATCACGCTCCTACTCTTCATCGAGGTGAGTTTTGTATACAACTTTATTGATTGTTTTTGTTTTTGTAAAAAGAATTCTCATTAACAGGTAATTATTGTAAATTTTGATAAGATTCACTTTCTCCTGATAACAATGCACATGATAAGCTAACAGCTGAAGTCAACAAAAAACTGCATCATAACTACCAGTTTTTCTAATTATTGTATTCATCTGTTTGTCGCAGACGTTCCCGCTCAAGTCGTTCTAGTTCGTACAGCAGCCGCTCGTCTTCAAGATCGTCACGCAGTTCCTCTCGCTCCACTCGTTCATCGAGGTAAACATGCGCGAGATATTGTATCACTATGAAATGTTTGCACAATGAAGGTTTTACTTTTTTTTCGATTCTCACACATAAAATAAATGTATTAATTAATAAGGAATTTTCAGTGACATAATAGTTACAAACATAATTCATAAGTTATCATTACCGATAAGATATTAATTTGCCTTTATTGTGCAAATGTCACATCACAAGAGCTGTTACAATTTTTCAAGAATACAATGTTATAAAAAATATTCAAGAAAACAATTGAAACAGCTCTGTTATAGTAGTAATGTAACCCAGATAGAATATAACGAAGCGCCACGACTGTATTCCTGAAAATTTTTGGGGGGTGTAATATTGCACCCGCACTTTCATATGACATGTCCTTCCTTTAAAGATCCTATCGGAAGGTAGTTAATCGCCTTTAGGCGCAATTTCAATGCCGAGGAAATTACATTTCTCCGAAAGGAAAAACTTTAACAATAGACTCTGTACTAGCCCATATCTCTCTGCTACATCTGAGGGATGGTTAAATTAGATAAGGATAACCTTTAAGTATAATACAAGAGCGTTTAAGTTATGAATTAAAGTACCTACGGCGCACGCGACGTTCAGAACAATGGGTATCCGACCAAATTACATTTCTTCAAAACGAGAAACGGCTCATAAAAGACATTTGAGGGGAAACTAAAGACAGCAAAATACAGTTATCGGGTACTAAAGGATGATTAAACTAGGTACCAATAGGAGTGTGAGTAAGTGGCGAAGTGATTAGTAAAGTGCACGCGTCGTTCAGAACGATGACGGGCGTGTACGGCGAGTACCATAGGTGGAGGTCCCCGCGCGCGCGCTCCGCCTCGCGCTCCCCCTCCATCCCGCGCCGCGCCGGCTCGCCCAGCTTCCTGGACCGCCGCCGCATCACCAGGTACCACCACCACCACGCTGCCCCCACCACACTCGGCCTTACCACGCTGCTATACATAGCTGCTGCTGATTTACATTCCATAATATAGAGACAGTGACAATGATTATGACCTCCAGAGAACTATGCACGGACTGGGGTAAAAGCCATTTATAAATAGATCGTTCTGTATGGTATTTTCAGCCGGTGCTAGGATTCTTTTAGGTGTACATTTTTCCTAACTTTCAGCGTCGTGAAGTGTAAGGACCTAAGTCTCATATTAGTTTAACAATACCATTCTTCTATAACTGCACATTTATGATCGATTTCTAGGCAGTTTGAGCCAGGCGGAACTCAATAGCATAAGCTATCTTGGTACTGCCTTGTGACTTTAATCCATTATAATTTTATGAAAAAGAACTTGAAGCCTTCCAATTAAAATCAGGGTTTACGCCTATTTAACAATTTTAATTCAGATCTGGAGATGATCAATCCTACGTCGACAATTTGTTTTAATTAATCATGCTTTAAATATTGAAAAATATTGTACGAATGTAAATCAGCAACAAAAATATGGCATGTCTGGATAGGCCCGGGTTTCATTAATAAATCCAAAGAAAAATGTGTGGTATAATGTTGGATTTAATAATGTCGGTTTTATTACCCCTTGGCACTGCTTCGACTGGCGCTCTACGTAGGAATTACCCGAATAATGTATACGCGACGATTACTTGTTATAACATTATTTCGATGTCTAGTGTATGGAAACCAAGTAGCCGTCGCTTGTGTTGCACAGTGTGTTAGATGTTTAACATTGGTCGTGTGCCGCTTGCTTTTTTATATAGATTTTTGTCGTATATTATTTTGCGTTCGTGTCTTATCAAGATTATTTCCTTTGGTTCTCATCATTGTTTCATAGAATGCTAATCACAAAATCTCACACCGATTTCAGAATCATGGCGTTATCTTGATGCGGCACGTGTATATATTTTTTTTTTTTTATTTTATCTATTTTTGTTTTTTTTTTCTTTATAGAAAAAAGTCACGAAAATATTTCACGGATTCCGAAGATGCGAGTAGTAGCTCCGATTAGTGAAGTGACTGTGCTAGTGTGAAATAAATTAGCCATAGTTGATAAGATATATGTATTGTATTGTTTTCGTCATAAGATCTACTTTCTCGTAATATATTGCTAACAACCATTATAGTGTTTCTGTTATTTGCTATGTGTTTGGGACTCCCAACATTAATTAATTATACGCGTTCACACTGGCTGTGGATATAAGTATGTACTTATATGGTCGATCTCTTATTATTTTGAATTTGCATTTATGTCTAACCAATATTGGAGTGATTTGATTTACTAACAGGGGTGTGCTACTAAACTATTTTTAAGTGTGGAAATACTATTGTTCATTTAAGGCGGTGGTGCTGTTGTCATAATTATGGTAGTTTTAAAAATATTAAAATTTTCTAGTATACAAGTTAAGTTTAAAAACACTTAATACTCATTGTTTTCAGAAGATTATTAACTACTTAAAACAATGTTTACAAAAAACAGCTACTAAACAAATATAATAAAACAGAAGTTTAAAATTATTGCCGCCTTTAATATAAAATTTGTGGTCAATTTCCTACCAATTTTGATTTTTTGTTGGATATAATAACTAAATTAATCGTATTTTTTTCCTCCGTAGCGCACCCACTATAGATTTAACTTACTCGCCAAATAAGTATAGATACAGAAGATAAGCTTAGAAACGTTGTGCCAAACCACGATGTAAAGGAAAATCGCATTAAGGACCAGACATAGAAGCGCTATATATGTATAAAGGACATTATTTTACCGCAAGTGTGTTTTATGTTTCAACAGAATTCAGTTTGTTTCACATTAAATTTTATTGTAATTTTTTGTTGTTTTTTTTTATTGCTGCATGGTAGATGAGCTCTTGCATACACGATATCAAAATGATATAAAATATACACAAATAGCAGTTTTCTTTTTCATTTTCTGGCTACTACTTATCATATTCGAGAGTATCGTACGGTAAGTCTCGTTATTATTATTCATTTCTTGCACCATATAGATAGAATTCATACACAATCGATATTTTAATTTCGACCGTTATTTCATTATTTTAATATAATGAGCATGTTATGACCAAGTTACTCATACTGATTAATTCAAACAGATTTTTTTAACAAATAAGTCAGAAATATTTTACTGCCAGTCATAATACTCATAATTAGATCACACAAATACACGCATGTGTCGCCAAATTGCATGTTCTAATCATCTGTCTTATAACTAATATCATTTACATTTACTAACACGAATAACAATAATAATAGCGCACGGAAACGCCCAATCCCTTACCGAAGACCCACACCATCGACGCCGACCACCATGAGCTACTACAGCAGCGGATCCTCACACCGGAGCTGGTCCAGATCACCGAGGCCCGAGAGAGAATAAACCACAACAAAACTAAACGAAATATTTTAGATTGAAATATCACTGCTGCCATGCCAAATACAACTGTTCTAATTTTAAAATGGGATAGGTCTATACAAAAAATGTAGAATATGCCAATTGTGGGTAGATTTTTTTATCTAGTCGTTTTATGTAAAGCACACGGTTGTGGACACACCTTAGTACTTAGGGTGATCAATGAAGGATTTTGGTCTATTTTCAAATACAAGTGCACTAAAGTGTAAAAAATAGAAGCCAAAGATAATTTTAAAAGTCAAAGTTAAATAAAATATTATCTAGTCAGATCTCTAGTCAGGCAACATTTTAATTATTATTATTTCAAAGATCTCTAATTTATACATTATTTTTTTGTTAAAGTCTTATTTTGTTGATAATATTATTTTAAATTATAAGGTAATTTATTTATTGAAAAAGTAGCGTAAGTACTGAATACTCTAGTCATAAAATGTAAGTGCGTAATTTAGAATGTTTTAGTGCAATATATTTATGGAAATCTGATATACACAAATACTCTGTAATGTTTATTACTCATTTACAACACTGGAAAAAACAATAATTTAAATAATTATGAACTTAAATGTTATATAGGTACGATATAACGTTTCTAGCATAGTAACAATGTTAAGGATTATTTATGGGCTTAGGTAATTATTTTCAAAAGTGAGAAAAATATAAGAAGCAATAATATTAATAAATTGTGAAATATTATACTCAATAATACTCTTACGAACAGTAGAAAAGTTTATTGCAAAATATAACAATGTGTTTACAATTACATGTAAAAATCGAGACTTAATATAAATGCACCGCGTAATAAGGTTTACGCCGATTTGATAAATATGAAGTGAACATTTAGAACTTAAACGACACCTTATGTTTCGGCGAAAAAAATATCTTAAACAATTGCTGTTGTGAAAATAAAGTAAATAATATCATAGAATTCTTATTTCATTTAAATCTTATTTATTACCTTTTCACCTAAATCTGTGATTTTGTATCAAAAATATAAAACCCTTTTTTTCTGTACAATCATTTACACAATTAACTTTTTCTTTACTTCTTTTATTTGAAATAATGTCAAGGAATGCTTTTGAGCCTATCCAATTTATATATTTAAACTCGTAATCCATAAAATGCTATTTTTAAACACTAATTTTTCGTTGTCCGATACCCTTTTTACCTTTTTTTAGTTACCTACCAAAAAACATCTATTTTACAAAATAAATATAGGTATAATTTACAAGTGTGTACAGCAACCTTAAACTGGTCGAATTTTAATGTCAATGACCCACCCAACATCACAAGATAACAAGTTCAATCATCCACCACCCTATATTATTTTTATTGTTTCATTCGGTTTTCCTTTGGCTTTGTTGGCGCCTCTTTGTCGCAAGGAACATCGCCCAACCGAAACCGACTAGGTTCATGAACAACACTCGCAGCTGAAAAAATAAAATAGGATAATTGCATAATTTATTAGATTAGCATTATAATTTCACAAGCCACTATATTTAGTTGATCAGCTAGACCGCTCGCCCGGTAAGTCTGCACGCGGACAAAATTGGAATTAATGTTGACGTCAGAGAATATTACCGGCTTAATGAATTTACCCCTAAATTACCATTTTAGATTAATTTTTCAATCTTCAATTCCCTGTTGCTGGGAAAATAACTTTCATATATTGACAGGTTATACAGTTATTCCGCGTATGTAGTATGTACTAAATTAATGTGATTGAAATTTTATATCTGACTGGTTGACTGGGTAAATACCTTATAATTCTACCATATTTTATCAAAACTATAATAAGACAATACAATTCCAAGCATTAAAATTATATTACAGACTGCTGACTGCGTGATAAAATTTACTCCAATTGCCATAGGTACTACAATTCCCATTTTTGTTGAATTTATAATTTTCATATAGCTTGCAACATTAGAAGCGCTCTCCGTCGCGCGCACACTTATCTAGCGAAGAGTCTACACAGTACACCATAGACAGTACACTATAGACGCGTTTTCACAAAGTCGATATCGAAATGTTTTTCTCAAATAATTAAGTTAAAATGATATCACAAACATATAAATATATTAATGTAACTCACCATAGGCGGAATAAACGCTAAATTAATGACTTGGAATAATGTAAGCCATTTCCAATTTGCTTCCAACACAGTCAGATATAAGGCCTGTAGTTGCTTGACAGCAGACTTGTGATGTTTGCCTTCAAGTCTGGCTAATGTGTACAAAGAGAATGCTTGCATGAGTGGTGCAAACACCAATCTCTCAAATAACAACTTCTTGGCCAAGGAGAATGCCACAACATCTTCAGGGAAGAGGCGCTCTACAAGCTCATAGAAGAAATGCGGAATAGTCCCACCAAATGCTAATCTGAAAATTAAAATATAGTTTTCTAGCAATTCCATAATTTAAGATTAGAAAAAAAAGCATGCAGTAGGAAGAGTCTGCTCTCATGTTGATATATTTAAAAGAATGTGTATGTAAATGTTTATCACTTATCAGTATATAGACAATATATTGTATACACAATGTTTTTCAGTAAAGTGATAACATAATACAAGGTTTTCCCACATTACAAGTTCACATGCATAAAAACCTTGTCTATTTTGCAATACAAAAAAGACAACAATATTCTTGTATGTTAAGAACAATCTAGTTCTCTAAATTAATTTTGCATCAACCTCATTACTTAAAACAATAGTCACGTGTAATAGTTAAAGTGCAATTACTATCTAGACCAAAATAGAAAAAGAACAATATAATACACACCCATACAAACCAAACGCAAATATAGGATCCAATCTTATTTTTTCTCCTGCTACTAACTGAGATGCCACACTGCCTGCTGTGCCCACCACGCAACTGAAAACAAAAAACCATGAGTTACAAGGAAAGATTTTTCTGTAAGCAACAGTGCCCCTAGAAGGAACATTTTGCAGTATCGTAATATAATAGTAATAGTAAAATTTTGTATGGGAATTTAAACAGCGCCATTGTGAGCGTATTTGGAACTAAAATTTCACAGCGGGAAACGTTTACTTTACTATACGAGAATTACTATACAATACTTCAAAATGTTCCGGCTAGGGGCACTGAGGCTCCTTTTCACATGTAGGTACACTGGTTTCAATGTGAACTGTGGTGATGTCATCTAATAATATGTATACTGCTTTTTCTGAAGCTGTTGTGGTATCTACCGGGGTTAAGAGTATAAGAGTTCTATGGCTACAGAAACTCTACTACATAAACTAGCACGGAATCATTTATTTCAATGGTTGAAACCCAACCTGCCAATAATTGCAATGTTGCCCTTTAAAGAAATACAAAAACCATTTAATTTACCTTAAGGCAAATGGTATTTGACTGCTATCTTGGTGAATAAAGATATCACACAACCAGCAAAAATACGACCTTTGTCCCTGTGCTTTAAAAGGCAAATACAATACAAAAATGCTAAATAGAACTCAGAATATTTAACAATTTAAAAAGGTTCCTACTTAAAGTTGTATTATCAAGTTATTTAAATTGCAAATACTAATGTTACAACAATATATGTTTAATTTTAGTTTTGCAGTGTAATGATTGACTTGTTTAAAATATGGAGAACAAACGTAATTCAGCTTTTCCATAGGTTTGTCCAATTGTTTTAAAATAATTATTTACTTACATAACAATACAGCATATAACTTAGTAATAATAGGTACATAATTATATTTAATATTATGTTATTAGGTACATTTGATCCAATAGAAGTTTTCATTGGATAGTATATAAATACATCATAATATTTTTGTGTAGCAAACATCTAAAAAACTTGTATTGTTATTGATTGTTTTGAAGATTATTTTGTACTTTCATCTGTGTGCAGCAACTTAAATTAGGTAATTTATGAAATTAAGCCTAATGCAAAGGAAAAAGTAAAGTACAATTTTAAACTCTACATTCTTCTTTGATTTTAAAAAAAGGGCTCCACAATTAAAACTTGTTGCATTATCTACTTTCTCTGTGTCTGTATGTCATATATTTTATTGCGTTGAACATTTTTGTACACAATTTTTCGTATTCCCATTAACTTATCCATAAAGCAGTTTATAAGTACAATCATTGACTTATATTCTACCGTAGCATTGATATCAATGAGTACAATAAAAAAAAAATCTAATTTGTACCCACTGCTCCCCAGATGACCTTTGGAATGCAATCTTCCATATCGCGTATTTGACACAAACAACTCATTATGTTCTAATCTGCAAACTCACCTCGTTATGGCTTTTGTTTTGATTGGATGTAAATACAAATTTTGTAAATACGATGCCACTAAATTCATTATGGGTTTTGACAGAGACATTTTTGTCGGTTGGCCTCTACGAAAATGGTCAAATATAATTTAAATATCACAGATAACGAGATAATTTACAGCGAATGTAATTGCCGATTAAGTTCTAGTGATAGTTTATCTGATAACAGTAATAAAAAACCAACACACGACACTACGAACTACAAAGATTCGATTCTCATTTGACATTTGACAATGAAATTGAGCCCCCCTACCCAATGATTAAAGAATATAAGAGGATGACGCACAAATGTAGTACTATATAATAAGTTATAGTTATGTTAGGAGTATCGACGCGGAATTGTACATTTATGTATCTGTCTCATTTACACAAAGCTAACTTGTCCCTTAATGAAAGAGACAAATAATAACTGCATTGTTCCGAATATGGCAATATTTTGTTCACTAACCACACTGGGACCGCCCTTGGTCCAAAATGACGCCATTTTTCTTTCCTGTCAAACTGTGGCGTTATCTGTCATTATGAGTAAACAAATCTGCACAATCAAATAATTTCGATTTTTTTATTGTTAATCTCGTGTCTTAAGTTTGTTAAGTTTGCTTATTAGATTAATTGTAAAGTTTTTAAAATTCCTCGGTGTTATGTGAAAGGATGCGAGTCGAGTTCAAGCAAAAAGGACCCCAACATTTCTTTTCATAGGTTAGTAACTGTTTTTACGAAATAATAACAAATATGTGTCTAAATTTACATTTTGGGTTTGTTTTTATCATTTATAATTGTTTAAGGATCTTGTTGATTAAGTTTTAGACTCTTCTAAGCGTTATTTATACAAGTAGTACGAATAAAAACCGTATTGTTTGTTTACACACAAGTTTAGGGATGTGATACGAAATTATTCATATCGATATTATCATTTTTAAATATTTTGATGTTTATTTTTCAAAAAAAGAAATAATAGGATATTCAGAACGATAAACAAAGTGAAATTAAAAATATTTTAAGATTACCTATAAACATACAAACCAGGACAAAATGGATACAAAAAATCGGAAGACACTATTGGAACCCTCCAATAAATACATTTATTTGTTCTTTACATTTTGAAAAAGACTGCATCATGCATGCATGAAACAAATTAATTTACCAAGACTAAAAGATAACAGCTTCCCAACAATATAAGTGAAATTGTAATAATTATGATATTTTACCTAATAATCCTATTAATAATAGAACTGTTAATCAACAAAAATGACATGCAAGATAATTTTGACAATTGGTAGTATATTGTCTAATGTCCTGAAGAACCTTTTAATGAACAGAAATAGTTTTATATTTTATTATTAATTACTATAATTGTTTATCTTAACCAACACTTTCATATTCATTGATTGAATTTTAAGTGAGACATAATGATTTTCCTCGTCAAATAATAGCAATAAAAATCTACCTATGTTATTTTATTTTATTTAATATGTATTAAATGTCCTGATAGGTATTTTTGATTTTAGCAAAGAATGCTGCAACTGCAATGGTGCAAGCAAATTCTAGATATAAATAAAGTTGTATTTTATCTCACGTGTGTATTATTTGACACAAATCCAATCCAATCATCAGGTAAAACTTACCCATGAAATAAATCATACTATGAAAAAAATATCAAAACATCGACCTATTTTTATCGGATTTAATTTTTAATGACTTTACCGTCAAATCCTAAAATCCCCTGTTTATACCCAATTGACATGTAAAGCTACAATTAAAAATGTTATACAAATTTATACACTGATATTTACGTAAAATCAAAGTTTTTCAGTCGTATTTATGCCACTGTTGATGCATCGATGTCGATAGAAAATTTGATACTAGCGTATCACTATTTTTAGGGGCGGAGCCGCCGCCATGTTTAAATATCAAAGTGACCCGTGTCACTTGACCTTATGCGTTATCCTCTATATTCTATAATCATTGCCCCTACCTCAGTCCGCACTCCGCATCTGTTTAAAGGTTATTGCACACGATACAATTTTATCATTAAAAATAAAACGTGTATGTTTACCAGTGTAAATATTTTATACTCACGTAAGAAGTTATTCTTCATTTTAAGATAAAATTCCAATTATTTTTACAATGGCCTATCCATTCATTACCATAATAGATTACAACTAGCGGCTCCGTCCGGGTGTAGATACTTTTTGACTCCAGTCCACATCAGAATCATATTATTCAATTTACTGTTTTATACTTAAACTCAACGTGACTATCTTCTTCTATAATATTTTCCATTTTTCTATTTTCCCATTCCGTCCAGTAACTCCCGTCTAAAGTTCCCGTTTACACGTTCACTGCGAGTTATAAGCGCTCGAATCCTTCTTTTAACATAACTATGACGATTTTTGAATAAGCGGTGTGTAGTTCACGTAAAATTAATTTGCCAACATAATGCATAGTATGAAATATGCATAAACGCAGTGATACAAACCATAGCTCAGCATTTTTCACAATGGCCACACAATAGCACTCTGTGACTCTATGCTCGATCAAAGTTCATAAAATATAAAGGCTGAGTACTCAATTCAATTCATTTACATAAAGTTTAGGAAAGTAACGATGTAAATTGCTTATATTAAATATTTTATTATCTATAAAAACTTACATTATATTAACAAAAAAATAATAATTACATTATGCATTAGTAAAGCCCAAATATTGTCTATGATTTAAATCGTCATATATTTATACTATTATCAAAAGTAGTTATATTAATTTATCTAATAAAAAACTTTAAACATTATATGCCAGCCTGTAGCATAATTCAGCTAAAGTAAATTACAGAAAAATATATTAATAATCTCTAAACAACCAACAAATTAAAAGTATGACTATATCCAATGTACAATTGATATAGGTACATAATTACCTTCACAAATTTTATTAACAATGAAAACTTTTCTACCTTAATGCAAGAAACAATGGACTTCTCTTATAACTGAATCCTTAAACAAATTAAATTAAATATTGTTGAAAGAAGTACATAATATACGCAAATTCTTTTGACCTATGACTTATCTATTTCATCTAGCCATTTCAACTATCACCATAAAGTTTGTCTAGCTGTTTTTGCAAATTATGTGATGTGATTAAAGGAGTGTCAGGTACAACTGCTTTCCGTTCCTTAATAACTGGAGTGCTTAAGAAATTCATATGTTTCTTCATATTCATGTATACACTCATAGCTTTATCATTTAAATCTTTGTTAGGCGACAATACTACATTTGAGACATTTGGCATTGATTTATAAAATACTTTTTTCCTCAAACATGGATTCTTTTTGGGTATCTTGTAACTTGGTGATTTAGAACAAGATTTAATTACTGATGGTCTGCATGCAAAAGGTTTTTCTGGACTTATTTCTTCAACTTTCACATCAACTGCTTCTTTGGTTTCAGCTACTAGCATATCCATTTTAGTCTCAGCAAAAGTCTGGCATTTTCTTTTCTCTTTGATTAACTTTCTGATATACTCAAGTGATTTAAATTCCTGTTCTCTGATTTTGTCTAATATTTTAATGTTGGCTTCGGTTTGTTTCTCCACCTTCAATAAATCATGTAACTCTGTATTAGTAATTTCTGTTTTTGTCACTGTAGCTTTGTTCAGCAGCTCACATAGAGACGTAATGACACTTTCTTCTCTTTGGTTATCTTCTTTAGGCTGGAATGTTTTGTCGAAGCACATAATAGTGTTATCATCATACACAGCAGAGGTCTCCACATCACTGGAGTTGTTAAAATACTCTTTTACATTTCTGTAGTCTTTGAACGGTGTTGATACAGGCGGAGACACCTCAGCAATTCGTTCTAAAGTTTGTTCTTCTGCAACAGTTTTGATTCTCTCTTCAATGTCATGAATTTCTTTCTCTTTTTGTAAGAAGCTGGCATCACAAGTTGACTTCCATGATTGGTTTGATAAAGGTGTATCTGGTATTCTTGGTGTGAGAAGTTTTTTTGGTGGTGCATTCGTTGATGATGCTATTTTTGGTGAAGCAATCTTCGTCAAATAAGACAGTTTTTGTATGTTTGGCAAATTTTCTTTGTTTGCCATTGTCATCCTATTCCTTAAAGGGTTGGTAATGACTGGCGTTTCTGGTATGTTGCATATTCCACTGATTCTTACATTATTTTTTGCTGAAAACAAATTTTTTAAAATTAAATCCCATACTTTTATAAGTCGTGAGATAATATTTATGTATATTTTTCAATATTTTACCTGGTAATTGTATTGCTTTTTTCGCCCTGAACTCTGGTTTTGGAAACTTTGGTGTTTCTGAATTTATCATGGTCATCCTTGGTGCTAATGTATTCTGAAAATAAATTAAATTTATTTTTAAATTGTTATGTATCAGTTGTTAAGCTTTTTATTTCTTTCATATTTATATTCTAAGATAAAACCTAGAATAATGTGTAAGATATTTGAGAATGCTAAGTAAACGTTACATAAACAAAATTATAGTTGTATTACTTTTACATACACACATTCATAAACTCATGCCTTTTTCCCAGAAGGGGTAAGCAGAGGTGCTACCAGCACACCCACATTTCGCATTGTATGTTCCATCCCATGATGTGATAGGGGGAGAGTCTATCACAATATCATATTATTTCCTTATTATATAAACATCTATCTATTCAGCCACAGGAAGTCTCCACATGGATATGATATTATCATGATAAAAACAGATGCAATTAACTAAACATTTATCTGTAATGGCCAAACTCGGCTCATAAAAATTGCATTAATTAATAAAAGCTGAATTCAATCCAATATTACCCTAGGTTTAGGTTGGAAATTGAGCACTTTCCTGACTGGATTGTTCTTAATCTGCCCATCAGCTGTGTGACTGATCTTTTTTCTCTCAACCTTCACTGATGAATTCCAATTTTTTTTCTTTACCGATGTTGAAGCTTGTGTTTGCCTTCTGGGTGAATGATTCATCAATCCTGTACCATTATTCATTGTATTTATAGAAGGAAATTAATTTCTTAGGTAATAGTACACATTTATTTATCACGAAATAAAAAGCATGAGGGATCTCCATTAACATGAAATTATCTGTTGAAAAATTATTTTAGTTAAATAGCAAAACCACCACTGCGTTTTATTTTTGTGCAGTACTCCTTTTTACAAATGAAACTGGGAAAGCTTACAAAATAATAAGTAAACATTATTTTATGAGAAAAGAGTGACTTAATAACATACCTGGTATTCTAGCCTTCATTTCAGCTATAGTTAGAGGTTTAAAGGTACTTGGGGCAGTCCGCGTCTGAGCTATTGTCGATCGGGGCTGCTTTTTAGCTGTTAGAGTCTGCATAGCATCCTTTGATACTATACCTAAAAATAAACAATAATATCAACTTTAAACTCCTTGAAATCTAGCAGTATGCTCAGTAATAACATATATAAGATAGGTAACACTATAACGTGCAATTTAATAAAAAACAGATATCAGAGAGAGCATATTTGTAGATTTTCCTCTAGCATGTATTGTGTAAACACAAACTTACCACTCAGATAAGGAAGCAATTCTGCTAATGTTTTCGGTTTCATGGATGTTGTAGATTCCATTTTGATGCATTTGTTTATAATTATACTCCCCAATCCTTTTATCCTACTCACAAAATATATTCAAAGCAAAATCACAATAACAATTCACCAAACATTCGAAATACAAACTCCATCAACCGCCGAATCTGTCAAGCCGTTTAGAGACCGGAAAATTTCTGGCTTTATTACAAAATCTATGAAACGACAAAATAATGAGCGAAATGGAACGTTAAAAAATAACAATTTGTCTATGGAAATTGAGTTCCAGACCCCAATTAGTTGTATGTTCAGCACATTTTTTTTCTAAATTATCATATTTCATTCGGTTCCAATCTCCTTAGTCTGTGGTCCCAATTTATCAGAATTCATTCAATTAATTGTCAAACATTGCTCTCATACTCATTCACTCTCAATGTTTATTGGGATAATCAATTGATTGGGATTTGGGTTATTGTTGGTTAATTGGTCTGTGGTTGCTACCTGTGGTTGCTACCAGTTGCTACTGGGCTGGTCACCGGCGGCTGTGCTGATTCTGAATACTGAAACTTGAATTATCAACAATGGCTCGAATGGTAGAAATCAAAGGTTTCGAAGAATTTTCGAAATATACTGACAGTATCGACCCCAATGGACCTCCAGTTTTGTTTTACTTTAGTGGCGCAAAATTGTCTGACGGAAATAGCTGGTGCCCAGACTGCGTTGAAGGTATTTTAACTTCTTTCCATTTACTGCTTCTTTCTTTTACCGTATTTTGTATATAATTAACTATATTACACAATCTCTTACTCCATCATTTATAAATATTTATTTTGCAATCCTTTAGTAGATTACTTAGATTTTAGGATTATTTACCAGTTTTAGATGTCTCTTCTTTTAATATTTCAGTTTTGTTCGCAATATGTATACAACAAGTCTTTCAGCTTGAGCAATATTTAGTATAATTTATTTTGGAGATTTGGAATTAAAAAAAAAAAGGTGTAAATCATCATTTAATTAGTATTTTTCCACAATTGTATGTAAGATTAAGATCTTAGGTGTAAGCACCTAAAGACTATAACACCATCTAGTACTATACATGAATGTTGTCTTTGAATACTTTAATTGCAGTTGCTGTTTTAAATTATTGTGTAATGGTTAGAACTTAAGAGTTACCACATGTCTCAAGCTGCTGTTTCATGCAATGTAAAATATGTAATAAGTTAAAGTGAAGTTCCCATCAAAGACTAATTCATAAAAATGCTTTTAATTGACACCTTGAAAACATCTCCACATGAACTCCACATGATAGTTTAAAAAGTTTGATTGCATTTAAAACTTTTTGATATCATTAAATTTACATTGTCTTTGGTACCTCCATTTTGAATGTGCCAGATAATTGACATAAAATCATGAAAGCTACAAAAAAAATTGCAATTAAAAAAGAAATCCATGCTGTTGATAATTATGAGGAGTTTAATACATTTATTGCAAACCTGCCGGAGAAGAAATCTAATGTGTATTTCATGTTTACTGGTAAAAAGAAAGAAAATGGTAGGAGTTGGTGTATCTATTGCCAGCTGGGTAGGCTTAGAGTGCATACAACCTTAATTTCAATTATTTATTCTAAAGTGTATATTTCAAATTCTGTTGGTCATATTATTGAAGGTTGTCTTATTCTATGGCATACAAATTGCTGACTCGAAGACTGCATATCATATTATGTTCACCATAATTTATTTTAAAGATATAACTTACAAGTTTTAAGTGTGAACTTGCAAATAGTATAATTATTCTGCATGCACTCATATTGTGATTAAATATAGCAGATGTAACTTCAATTTTCCTATTGTTTAAGTTTAAGATGTTGAGTAGAACAATATAATATTAATTTGTAGTCATATTTAATACATAATTAATTTATGGTACCATTTTTTATTTTAGCGGAGCCTGTGGTGAAAGCCTACATTGGTGAACTGCAGAAGGAAATCATCTTTGTATATGTTGATGTTGGAGATCGTGATTTGTAAGTAGCTTAGTAGTTTAATGTTGAAGTTACACTAGTGTCTCATGGTTATTTAAGATAATATTTTGGTTAGCAATAGATATTACTTAAAACATCAAGGATAGCCAAAGATAGAGATGTTTTGTAACATCCCAGTAATTACTGATATCAATTTAGCCTTCATTTTTATAACATCTAATCTAGGTGGCAATAAAAATAATATCCTTCTGTGTTTGATATAATGCAACTTATTAAAACAGTTTATGTTAAGTAAATTATATGAATGTTAATTAATTTTGCTGTTGATAAGGAGGAAAATAAAACAATACAAATATATGCATTTTAGAATAACATGTTTATATATTTGAATTGCACAGCTGCATAATGTCAAGCATTTTATTACAACTTATGTATGATGCTTTATATGCTTTCCATATACTTTATAGGAAACATATTATTGCTTATTCCATTTCTCGTAATGTTTATATTGTGGTAACATTGTCATTCGTCGGCGAACGCGACAGCAAAAGTGTATCCAAATTATTAGTTATTAGAAATTGCAAATATTTTTTTAGGATTTGTTCTTTTTTGCTACACTTTGTTGATTCTTTTCATTGGTACCCTAGGATTGGACACATATAATTTGGGACTTTAAAATTGTTATAGCTGGAAAGATAAAGCTTGCCCATTCAGGACCGACACCCGCACGAAATTGATGGTCATACCCACTATAATAAAATGGAAGGGAGTCCAGAGATTGGAGGGTAGTCAGTGCAGCAAACGGGACTTGCTACAGATGCTGTTTGAAGACGAAGACTAGATTAACATATAATTATATTGTGAATAAATATCAAGCCATGCGTTTGTCACATTCCTCATTTAGCAAGTTTTATAAAATGTATATTTTGGTGTTGACAAGCGCAGAGAACTAAAAGAATTTTATAAAACGTGTATATAAATATAATCGTAAGCAATTTGCATTTATTCATAAATGTATTTTCAATTACAAATGTGTTTTATTATTGTAACAGAATGCATTTTTACCTCCTTTTGAATTTGTCCGAGATTAGATAAATAAAAGAAGATATTTATTTTAATGTTTATTGTTTGATAACAATAGCATATACATTAGAGCATATTATTACTTTATCTGCTATGAAATGAAGGAAATAACAAAGTTTTGAATTACATAACATTATAAGTGGTGAAAACATGACACAATTCTATTACCGCGCGATCGCTTATAGTTGTAGAAATGATTAAAACTTCCATTCCCCATACCTTTTACCTAATTATTATCTCATGCCTTTTTCCCATAATGGGTAGGCAGAAGTGTAACCAGGGCACTCACGTTTCGCCTTGTATTATTCGTCCACGATGATATAGGGGTCGAGCCTATTGCCATAAATTCCTGCACACACACACAAACAAATTCCTGACTGCAGGCTGATAATAAATAGAAAAAATCAATATTACTTGCCCAACCCGGGATTCGAACCCAAGACCTCAGCGTTGTAATCGTACCGTAGTACAACTACGCCATCGTGCCGAGGCCATCATTGTTCATTTGACGTAGGTAACATTTTTTTGCTGTACAAACTTCTTGATTCGGGTTCTTCTCTGTTGTTTAAATTAACATTGTCATATCTTCACCACTCTATTTGAGAATAAAGGGTTTAGGTACACCTAACATTTTGTGAGTTATTTTGATGATAATCTTTATAATAGCTCTAATTTAAATAACAGTTATAGTATGCCCCTAATATCACGTTTTTTTTATCTTATCCAATAGCAAATAAAGTAATTTACATTCCATACAGCTTCCGTCCCAATTAAAAGCTAACAAACTTAAAATACAAAAAGACTGCCTAAATTTAAAAATTGTACGAACTAACGGAATCACAGGAATATAATAATCCTAATATTTTATGCCTAGCAAAACAACCAAATATTGCGTTTGTGTAAAGCATTATCGACCGATAACCCATAATTATATTATCTAGTTAAAACCATTCCACCATTTCAACCTATTTAAACTCTCCCTAACTGCAACTAATTTATTTGACTAAAAAATTTCTCAAACAACACGGATTGTTGCAATGTTTTTAATATTAGCGACTGTCTGTTAAGGTTTAAATTTCCAGACTTTAGGATCAAATGTCTATGAACCTGGAATACCCTTCGATGATCCCTAAAAATGATTTTTAAACATAGTATCACATTAGTCATATATCCCACAGTAAATTATATGTAAGTACCTAGTTATTTATGGACAAACGTAAAACGTTTATTTCACAACAGCTCTTTACAAGTAGATCTAAATTCACACATTTTATTATACATTCACAGCGTTGTGCGTTTGAACAAAACAATTTTGTATATCACAGTGGATGACATACCACATAAATGCTTTATTTACATATTTATAATGTTACAAAGTTGACTACTCATTCAGCTAAGGAAATTAGAAATACAATAGTCATTGAAATAAAACATTTTTTTTTACGGATTTTATCGCGATTTGGTCAGACACAATCCGCCCCGTGACCACGAAAGCTGTAAAGCAATCGTCGTATCGTCGGGAAGTTAAAAAATGTAAAAATTAAATCAAATCGCGATAAAAACTGTAAAAATTAGTTTTATTTCAATGTGTAACATTCGCGTAAATCTAAGAAACCATAATACAATAGTCATGATTGAACTGTGGTCATTACTCATATTACTATTTACAAATCAGTTAATTTTTTTTTTTACCAAAGGTTACTTAGGTTGCTAAAAGTATATTGATAATTTTTCTTTACTATTTAATCCTGTTTGAGTAGACGTGATATAACGTATTTTGTTAAATATAATCTTTATACATATTTAATTGCTTGTATAAATATTCTTTGATATAACAGACTAATATATGTATGTATAAATGAAATTCGTGCTACATAAAATATTGTTTACTTATAAAAAGTAGCGGTTTTAGCATTAACCTGGGCGTCATTTCTACGGCGCCCAATAACCACTATCTAAATTCTAAACCCAAGCGAAAGACAGTAAACCTACATCCGGGGTCCTTACATCACTAGCGCCCTACCCTAACGCTGGCCCTGTTTATAAATTTATCTATTTCTACTATAATAATATGTTTGATGGTTTCTTGAATAATTTTCTAATTTTTTTTACAATATCCGTCACTATGTACATTTGGCACATACGTTTTACCTTCCATTACCTACTGTTCGTTTGCACTAATTTATTTATTTATTTGGCACTGGCAGCCGCCACTGGTTCGCTGTCATCCGGCTCATCGCTCATGTTGAGGTCCCTCGACGGTACAGCGATCAGCAGATCGTAGAAAATTTTCTTGCTTCTCAAAAATGCACTCTTGTTGTCGAATATCACAGAATCTGTGGAGGCATAAGCACTTAATTTTAGACCTTAATGATTTAATCGTAAGGTATAGAATATGATTTGTTTGGAATAAAATATTTTGAATTGCGATGTGACGTTGAAAGATAATTGCTTCTAAACACACAGGTGTTTTACGATTGGTAAATGGTGGTATGATACTGGTCGAACCTTAGGTAGGTTTTGTGCTGCAGTTTCGACGATCACAGCAAGACTATCTCTAACAAAAAATACTGGCCTTATTAGACTTATAAAACAATATACGAAATTACTTTAAAATATTATTATAAATTATGTTGGTTGCGGACATAGATATTGCATATTGCCAGGCCAGGGAAGTAGCAACTAAGTTGCTTCAAGGAGTATGTGATCTTAACTAATTTTACATACTTCAAAGGCAATAAAATAGAGTTAAAATTAACTATAATTATGAAAACTATCTGCATGTCCACGTGTAAATTATACCATAATTTCTGCACATAATTTTATATTACAATCAGCGATTATGAAAACCTGTTCTGTCGTAAATTAAGTTCTGACTTATAATGCCATACACAATGTATTCCTGGTATGTATGCATTACGATATCCGTAATTTGTACTATTTGTTCATTAATTACAGGTCATTATTCAGTAATTGGGCTGTAAAGTGCACAAACTAGTTTTAGCTTACATTGTAAATGGTTTATCAAATCAAATAAAAATATTCTTTATTCAAATAGTCTTTCACAACGTATTTTGAATCGTTAATTACTGCTACCATTACTTCGGAATTTGTTGTAGCTGTGAAGAAACGGCGCAAGAAACTCCCTCAGCAACACGAACTGTTTGCTTTATTTTTATTTCTTTTTCTTTTCTTTCTCTTTTTTTAAATCCAATGTAATAAATAAATACAACCAACACTCCCAACAGTCACATACATAGTCCTGACCCCACACTAAGATCGAATCTTGTGTCGTGGGTATCAGAAATTACGAGAGAATTTTCGGTCTCACAAACACCCAGACCCGAAACAAATACCTGTGAATCACACAAATGTTTGTTTCGGTGCGAGGATCGAACTCGCCGCCTCACGTTTCGCAGCCGACGAAATAATTACAAATAAAGTAAGAAGTAAAAAGACACAAATATCGTTTTCCGTTGTTATAAAAAACACCCATAGTGTAGTTTGTTAACAAGTTTTATGATAATACGAGAGGACGTGAGTGATTCTGTGATTCACATACATTTGTTACGGGCCTGAGTATTGTGGCACCGAAAAATCGTGTAAAATTTTATACTCTTGATTCAATACTTTTAATCTACTTAAAGAAAATCTGCAGCACATGTATCGTAAGTGCCTTACCGGATTCTATCAGGGATATTATGGCCATTTTGTTGTTTCAGTATATTAAAAATCTCTGAATAACATAATACATATATTGAAATAAAACTATTTTTTTCGATTGCTTTACAGCTTTCGTGGTCACGGGGCGGACAGTCCGCCGAAAAATAGTTTTATTTCAATGTGTAACATTCGCGTAAATCTAAGAAACCATTATAATACATATACTTACAAGTGGCAGGTCCTTTAACAGACATAACTCCGACATCGACTGGTCCCTCACCGACCTTGCGGGGGCCGTGGACCACTTCCTCGTTGCCTTCCTCGTCCCTTCTCTTGATGAGGAACTTTATGTCATGGCTCTCTATGCCGAATTCCCATCTGAAATTAATGTTAATTCATTAAGATCAGGGATTCCAAGTTTATAAGGTACTTAATGGTAAATTTCTAGAGCAGATAAGTCATTAAACCTATATAAAAGATAGAAATATATATGATATAAGATTATATAAGATTAAGTACTTAATGGTTACATTTAAGGGCAGATTAGTCAAGATATAATAATATGTAAGATAGGATTTAATTTTTAAATATTTTCTCGCGTTAGAATTTTAAGTGGTGGTATTTTCTTATCCAATTAATTTACGAATGATTTTCAAGCACGGAAAATACTTTATGTAAATAATTAATCCTCTATTTTGTATAACATAAAACCACAATAAAACCCTCAGCCATATTTACGTACGAGTATATTTTCGTATTCATTAGCCAAATGCTTTTCAAAAATTAGGGGAAAACCTATTATTTACCAGAAGGAAGATTACAAATAAAGGTAGTTGTTAACAACAAGTAAAAAATTGGCGATATTGTCCTTACTTCAAAACACTATCGTTGTCAATACACAACAAATCGACGACATGTTTATCACCAGTCTTTATCGTTGCTCTGGTGTATTCCTTTTTGGACTCCGACAATATATTTTTAGAGTAATAGCTTTTTGGTACTTTACCACCTGGTTTAACCTGAAACAAAGCATAAATGAATTTAAGAAATATCTGCCAAAGACCGGGTGAAATGCAGGATACTCAGCCGGAAGGCGGACCCTGGCCGCGGCCGGAATAACGCTAGGTAGAAGGAAGTATAAATCGAAAAAATGTCTATCGGTATCCATATTTAAATGCCCGCTGCTAAGTACGAGAATCCTTTACTTTAGATGTTGGTTAGATTGAGAGGTCTTCCGCAGACCACCACACTGTCTTATTTCGGGTTGGAAGACCTCAGGTACCATAGAAATTGTCGTCACATGACTTTTTTTTAAATCGAAAAAATAAAAACCACAATTAAATATTAAATACACCAAACAGTCACATACATATGCTCGTCGATAATGGATTGCTCGTGTTACATACCCAAAAAATCTCTAAGTTTCAGTTTTTACTTTCACTAGACAATGAAAATGTTTTCATATAGATATTCTAAACCTATTTTTAGAATTAAATATAAAAATTAACTTACTATTAAACTGCATCTAGGATCTCCGTTCTCGTCGACCATAGTGCCGCCGTAGTGAACGGGAATATATTCTTTGTCCACAATAGATAGTACTTGCGACTGCCATTTCTTCGCGTCTGTTCCGTATATTTTGATCTTTGATATCGTATATTCGTGCATGAATTTCTTTACTACCGAAAACGCCAATGAGAATACTTTTGGAGCTGTAACAGAAAAATACAATGAAAATTAGCGATAATCATATTATTAATTAAGGAGGCATATAGGGCTTTGCTTGGAAATCGAATTTAGAACCCAACGATTCCATGTTCAATTCATATACGACGGGTTGTTTGCCTTTCATAAACATTCAACCCTATTAGGACATTTTATCATGTTGGCGTAACTTGGTATCGTTGTTGGTAGAATTCACACACCTACGATTTTTTTTCGGAGAACTCTCAGATCGCTTGCTGATCTCCACACATCCTTTTTTATCATTGAAGCAACACTTAATTAGCTATCGAAACCTCTTTAAGTCAATGTTTATTATATCATGTTACTTAGTAATGTATTTCATCTAGCAACCGCGAAAGGTAGCAAAACACATTACGAAACCGACTATCACTATAATTCTGTTACACAAGAGAAAAATGATTGAATTTACCGTTCACAATGAAGCAAGTCTTAAGTATCTCGGGGTAGTTGGCCTCGTACAATTGTAATAGTGTGAAAACCATCTCGGCAGCTGGTTTCCATGCGTATTGTTTTATATTGAAGCCTTCCAGGTCGAAGATTACTGTCAGCTGGAAATAAGAGGATTTTGGCAAGTATAGGGAAAGTTCAAGACGTAGGTGGCGTAGTTGTACTACGGTACGACTACAAAGCTGAGGTCTTGGGTTCGAATCCCGGGTCGGGCAAAGTGATATTGGATTTTTCTATTCATTATCAGACCGGTGTCAGGAATTTGTGCCCCATATGGCGATAGGCTCGCCCCCTATCACACCATGGGACGGAACATACAAGGCGAAATGTGGGTGTCCTGGTGGCGCCTCTGCCTACCCCTTCTGGGATAAAGGCGTGAGTTTATGTATGTATGTAGGGAAAGTTTTGATAAGGTTCTTCTTGATTGTGATGAGTTCTCTTGTTAAAAAATAGACAAAATTAAAATCACTAACGAAAAGAATGCATTAAACATTCACAACTTTTTGCTACAATATTATTAAATACACTTTCTTATAATTGCAAATCAGTATTTTTGCAAAACAACATTATTATATTCTCACCTTCAGAGCAGCTGGTCCGTAAGTTTCAGCCTGTTTCCTGCCCATCGATATATAGTTTTCTAAATGTTTCAATATCATCCTGATTACATCAGATCTGGTTATCGAGTGGAGTAGACCCCACACATCCAAACCAACGAACGGTACTATTATAACTGGAAAGTGAAAAGAGATATTTTTGTTTTATTGGACTAATAAAAAAAAATGAAACACACATTACCAAAAAAAAAAACACATTACGAAAATAATTATTAGCCATATAAATGCCTATTTATTGTTCGATATCAAATGTAATGTCAACAAAGCTTTGACCTCGTTTGACTTTTTTTTATTGCCCTATTTTAAGGGATCAATCTTTAGGTAGCAATTAAGATCGTTTATTATTTTTAGGCTTAAAAGAAAGGAAAGAAGGAAATATATGCGCTGATCCCATCTTTTATACGAATTACAAAATAAACTTAAAAGTAGAAACAGAACAAAAATAACATTTTATGCAGAATCTTTGAGCAATGGCTTTTTTATTTTTTACATAATGGCTACTGGGAATCTTTAAATTGCTTCTTGCTTTTACGAACAATGGACTATTTGTTTTTATCTACAACATTTATTGCAATTCTTTTTTAACCGACTTCTTTATAAATACAATAAACAGAATCCTATTAATTTCTTTGTTTCCGAATTACATATAAGTTTTTGTATACTTTTGTATAATCAATAATAGGAAATTTAATTAATAGGTAATTACGTACAAAACAAGATAACCGAATGTTGTAATGTTATTAAACTACGGAATGTTACATATAATTTCGTATCCACTTTCATATCTCACATACGAAAGTTTAGCACAATAAATTTCAAGTGTAAAGTGATCCGGGGTTTAATTTTAAGATCAGCTGATATTAGCTCTTACGTATGGAAATCCAATAATAGTTTCTCTATTCGACTAATGTCTACAGCACGAATAACCTCATAACAAAATGATGATGCTTAGTCTACGCAAGTCCTTACTAGAATCATGCATTGTGAAGGCTGATAGTTGATACTTCACCATCCATATCACAATTGTAGTAATTGGTTACATAATGGCATGATAATCATCGTAGCTCTACATCTAGACATCGGCCTTTTCAATTGTATATGAGCCACCTTCGCTTTCTCCATCCTCAACCAACCACTCCGGAAAGTTCTCTGCTCTATCTAACCTATTGAATATTGGTAATAAATAATTGGTAAGCTAATAATATTGGTGTTCTTACCTGGTGATCCTTCTTTGTCGAAGCCCGTACTGCCGCTTGGAAAGTGATTCTGTAATACTTCTGGAGGCTGCCACGTGTGGAGTGTTGTGTCTACTCCCCATTTCTCGCGCCATTTTAGCGACTGAAACGAAGATTGAGAAATAAATATGTGGAGATCTTATAGAAGGTACTCGTATGTAATGTATGTAATTATTTGTCGTATAATATTATGTATTATGCGTGGTTGATTTGTTTTATTTTTGTGTTGTGTTTACTGTCTTTAATATGACTGATGTTATTCATGTGCTTGGGTGTACGGTGTTGGTATATTTTAAAATTCATAAAAAATGTTTTCAAAATATTGCTTCAAATAGGATTTTGTCTTTAACCAGCTGTGTGCTTTAACATACATAAACTCACGCCTTTATCCCAGAAGGGGTAGGTAGAGCCGCCACCAGGACACCCGCATTTCGCCTTGTATGTTCCGTCCCATGATGTGATAGAGGGCGAGCCTATCGCCATATCGGGCACAAATTCCTGACTCCGGGCTGATCATGAATAGAAAAACCCAATATCACTTTGCCCGACCCGGGATTCGAACCCGAGACCTCAGCTTCTTAATCGTACCGTAGTACAACTACGCCACCGAGGCAGTGTGTGCTTTAATATCGTTATTTAACAACTACGTCGTATTTTTCTACAACGCAGGGTACTAAATCATGATTGCTATTTGCTGCCTTCGGCAAGGGTTATTAACCGGACACCACAGCGTAGTGGCGGAAAAAAAAGAGTTTCTTAAGAGCAATGGATATTTCAATTTCAAAATGATTATAGCATTTGATCTACTGCCGATGTAATTTGCTAGCGGTAATTTTGTGTAACATAGTATTGGCAAGTAAATTTACTCGTGACGCAATACAAAAATAATTATGTACTATAATTATATTATGTTAGCCATATACGTGTGATAAATTATTTGAGTGCGTATAATGAGTATATAGCAATATACTACATCTGTTTTAATGTTTACCTCCATATTTTGTTCCATTAAATATTTGAATTATGTGCCACTGATTAATTAACAAAAGAAACTAATTCATCTATATCGGCCCATATACGTCCCACTGCAGGGCACGGGCCTACTCTACAATCAAGAGAATCGATTGAGAGTGTTTAGGCCATATAGTCCACCACGCTGGCCTAGTGCGGGTTGGCGGACTTACATACCGTAGAAATTCTTTAAAATCGCTACGGTATGCAGGTTTCCTCACGATGTTTTCCTTCACCGTTAAAGTGCGTGGTGATTGACTATCAATACACACATAACTCCGAAAAGTCAGAGGTGTGCCCTGGGATTTGAACCCGCGACCATCGTGAACATGTAGGCAGCCGCGTTTTAATTAATTCATAATTCATAAATTACTTTATTGTGTTCAATTTGTCTCATTAAAATCATGAGCAATAAAATTATTTTAAAATAAATGAAAAGAAATTAAACTGACTTTTACTTTTTTGGTTATTTTATATCAAAATTCGTCTCTATATGATTGAGTAACATCCATATTATATCTGATTTAAATATTAATGTTATTATAATTAAATATTACTTAATATTCACTACTTAGGCCGTGGTCAAGCTTTTTAACATAGACGTTAATTTGCTAAATCCATTATCCAGAATTGCGTCATAAATGTTCAGCAATAACAATGTGCTAATTACTTACATCTCTAAGCATTTTCTCCGCCGCCTCCGGATCCCATTGTCTGGCTGAAAAAATGTTATAGGTTAAATCTTAGTTCAGACTGGCCCAACCAACGCTTCCCAGGGTTAAAATAACTTCATTTCCTCGTGGTGCATTTCTGGTCAATGGGCAATACTCTAGCAACCGAGAGCGGGATACCACCACCAAGATGGCATAGCTAAAAGACTGAGTAATGACGGACAACAGCATCAACTGGGGGCAAGGGCGGATCCAGCTTTGAAGTCAGGGGGGGGTCATATAGTTCTAGATAGTTCTAGTCAGAACACTGGACGTACTCGAATTCGATTACAATTATACACCTATGATAAGTGATTATGTTTACGTTTTTTTTTGAGTGAAAATCAACGATATATTTAATTTACGATATACGTAATTTTACGTGTACGTGTGATAATACAATATAATTAGGTATAAACGACTTATAACTTTGGCAAGTCAGTTGATTGTTATATGGAGTGAAAATTGCTTACATACATAAACTGTCGCCTTTTTCCTAGGGGTAGGCAGAGGTGCCACCAGGAAACCCACATTTCGCCTTTTATATTCCGTCCCACGATGTGATAGGGGCGAGCCTATCGGCATATCAGACACAAATTCCTGACTCCGGGCTGATAATGAATTAGAAAAATCCAATATCACTTTGCCCGACCCGGGATTCGAACCCGAGACCTCAGCTTTATAATTGTAAAGTAGTACAACTATGCCACCGAGGCAGTCAGTCGAGGCAGAGGTGTGAACATTGCTATTATCAATAATTATCACACCATAAGATTTGCATATTTTGCAATTTCATCTGGCAACTCGCATGCATCATGTCGAAATTATCGATTTTTTACATTGCATATAAAATGGTCGATACAAATGTTGAAATGCAATTTCGGTGCATATTCTATATTTTGGGGTCAGTTACATCATGAATGGCGCAAGTGGGTGTCTGGCTGTATAGATTAAAAATTTGTTGTAGTTTTTTATTTTTATTTTATAGATTTCCGTAATGGTTTTTATGATTTGTATAAGTAAATACTGCTACTATTTAACTATTTATATCATTTAAAATTTCGGTTTAAAAACATACATAATTACACTGTAGTATTTTTTGGAATCTTGTTAGTTAAATTGAAATATTTTTAAAATCGATGAAAAAACATGAATTTAGCAATAACGTTGTGGTTATTCTCCACACAATAATAATAGTTGGTTAAAATCAATATAAATATGAAATTTCAATTAGGTAAAGGTACTTGTCAAAATAGTTTTTGTAAATATTGATAAATGAGAACTACACATTCACAAAACAAAATAAGGAGGCCTACTCGTATGTCCAAAGGTGGATAATACAGGGTATATCACGACTGCGACCGAAGCCAAGTGGTAGTATTCGTGACTTCAGACACAATGCAACTAAAAATTTCGCAAAAAAAATCGTCAATTTTTTTTGAAATTTTCTACTTATCGTCGTGTATAGCACCCAAACACAACGATTTTTTAAAAAATGCAAAAGAAACCGTCGCTTTATTTGCGAAATTTTTGGTTGCATTGTGTTTGTAACCCTTCGATCAATTATACATACAGGGTATATCAAGACTGTGACCGAAAACAAAGCCAGGTGGTAGTATTAGTGACTTCAGACTCAATGCAAGTAAAAATTTCGCAAAAGAAATCGACAACTTTTTTTTTGAAATTTTTCACTTTTCGTCGTATTTGGGTGATAAATATATACTTTTGCTAAAATAATGATGCAGACCTCATTATTTTTCAACACTCAATGGTACGTAAGGGTTTAAATTATTATTTTCGCAAAAACTAGGATTTTGCCACCCAAGCAAGATGAATTTTAAAAAATTCTAAAAAAATATCTGTCGCTGTTTTGGTGAAAATTTTGTTTGCATCGTGTCTGTAACCACTAAAACTACCACCTGGCTTCGTTTTCGGTCGCGGTCTTGAGATACCCGGTATATTTGATCGAAGTTGTAACCGCTAAAACTACCACCTGGCTTCGTTTTCGGTCGCAGTCTTAATACACACGGTATATAAGGCTGATGATGAAAACAAAATAATATATTTTTAAACACATTTTAAACTGCAACTAAAGTGCCAGACGCCTAGTTATGCCATACATGATGTAACTTAAGCCCGAATTAAAGCGTGCATTAACATTGCATAAACATTTCAAAATTGCAAGACCATTCATATGCAGTGAAATTTTAATATTGATTGATTGTTACGGCATATCCGACATCATTTAGATTAACTTATAAACATAAATATTATGTTATTAATCTTTTGAAAGTTATAACGATAATCTTTCCGTTTTCAATTATTTTTATTACACCTTAGCCTCCAGATATTGGGAATCTAATTTATTTACCATGCAATTTTATCGATGAATACAAATTAAAAGGCATAAAGCCGGAACGCCGTATACATATGTATTTACACTAGGGGAATTCAACATGATTTTTCCACCGTCAAAAAAATGTTGTAAAACACGGCAAGGTCATAAACTATAAAGACATGGGTTATTCGTTATTTAATGTTTTAAAATGCATACTAAACATCAAGGATATCAAAAAACCGTGTGGTGTCGTAGGACACCGGATAGGAACGAAGTTCTTTATTATAAAAATATTAATTTTAAGTTCTATTCGAGGTATAAAGAAAATAATTATTCGGATATACATTTTTATGATTTTTTTATTGATAAAAATAAAAATAATAATAACAGTCATCACGTAGACTATATATTAGACACTGTATAGCCATTATACAAAGACTATACATAAATATTAAAAAACCCAACGAATTGATAACCTCCTTTGAAGTCGGCTAAAAATATAAAATAACAAGCAAATGATTAAAAAAAAAATAAGTTCCTAAATTTTAAAATTTAGATTGTCAAACTCATCCGTGGAATAAAAGTGTCGTTACAACTTTTGGTCTTAATTTTTTCCGTCTAGCCCCCTTTCGCAACGCGCGATAAGGAACTTCGTTCCAAAAACGTAATAATAAATAGTGATTCTAATGTGATGGGCAGGTGGTAGATAAATGTGGGGCGAATATTGCAGGCCTAGAAAATCTAGCAGATTTTACTAATCGATGTTATTAAATAATCTAGCGTAATTATCTCTACTAACAATAGATCTATAATATTACAATAATCAATATTGACTACCAATTATCTCTTTAATTTTTTAATGTAATTTATTTAACGTATGCCAGTTTGAAGGTTAATAGTTTTTTACTATACCGCGGCGTCCTTGCTAAGGTGAAGTGTTACCCGTCTAGCGGTAATAGTGAATTACACAACATTCGGCATAAATTACAAAAAATCATGGTCAGCAAATTACTACGTCGCACGCGACGACGGAATTTGTGGTATTCACATGTTTTTTTTTAACTAATATAACGTATCAATGAAATGCATTGACTTATATTCTCCCGATGAAATGTGTAATTTTCCTTAGGGCTACCGCGCGCCTTTTGTCAGACTGAAGTAAAAGTTTTTGTCACTGCGTCACGTTACCAAAGCAGAATGCGCTCACGATCGGGGTAGTGACAAAAATGTCACCCAATTGTCACGTCGTAACATGCGCGTATCACCTTATAAAGGGTATATCAAGACCGCGACCGAAAACGAAGCCAGATGGCAGTATTAGTGACTTCAGACACAATGCAAGCAAAAAATCGACAACTTTTTTTTTGTAATTTTTTACTTATCGTCTTATTGGATGATATATACATAGTTTTCCTAAAATAAAGATGTACACCTCTTTATTTTTAAACGCGCAATGGTACGTTTGGGTTTAAATTAGTATTTTCGCAAAAACTAGGTATTTACCACCCAAACACGTGAATTTTTTAAAAAATCTAAAAAAATATCTGTCGCTGTTTTGGCGAAATTTTTATTTGCATCGTGTTTGTAACCACTAAAACTACCACCTGGCTTCGTTTTCGGTCGCAGTCTTGATATACCCGGTATGTATAGCCTCGGACTTCATGAGAGTGACGAATTAGACAAAAGTAACCCCTGCGCGCCTTATACCTCTCTTAAACCCAGTTATTTGTCGGATGGCATTCGATGTAATTTTTCTGGATTTCGCAGAATACTTTGGCTTTTATTTTTGTACAGGGCTAACGGTCGTAAAATGTTTCGAGAAATAGTACTGCAAATTATAGCTTTGATGAAAGAGCTGTATTTATTTATCACACATTTCGAGTTAGATATTCATTCCATAATTTAAATTTCATGTGAATATTTCTCGAAACTTAATTATCAGTACTGACGAAAAAATATATTTAAAGAATGTATAGTGAGGAAAATACGTTTTAAGTGTTTTTATAATTACTTGAGTATTTGTTTATGAAATAAAACAAAAACATCTAATAAATAGTTCCTTGAAGTGGATCTGCCATGATGTATAGGTAATATATATTAATGTTGTGAGGATATTTGGGGATAAATATGAAATGCCCTGTCTCTATATACCTTATGGGATATCCAGAAATACAAGTGGGCTTACGGTAGACTACACCGATATATAGTATTGCATCAAGCATGTCTGTGCATTTTATCGGCAACAAATAAGGAAGTCAATGCAGTTTAAAATTATCGTGTTGTGTCACATCAGCTAGCGAGAATTTCTAATGGGATTGTCGACACAAACAATAGAATAAATGTATTATACCGCGACGCGCTTTTGTAGAATTAAAAAAACATGGACATAGTTCACTTCAGGTTTTTTTTATAAACCAGAGTAATATAAAATACGTGTATTTAGGCAAGTTGGACGAAAGAAAATAAACGAAGAAGAAAATTAAGGAACATCTTGAATGAGGAAAATAAATATAAATAAAATAAATATTATAAATACAAACAACAATATGAACGGCAGGGGGTTTGTCAGGATCGTAAAAAGTTAAAAATAATATTCATTGCGGATGATAGTTAGATAGTGGCGTGTATCTACATACTTAGTATTAGAATCCTTTCATCATTCATCAATCGCATAATCGTAATAAAAAGAAACTTCTTCAAACCAATATATACATCCTGGTTTGTTTTTACAGGCTTGTCAAAGCTTGCGCTTGGGTGTAAATTGTATTATTTGTACTTTATTATGTGTGAAACTAGTACAAAACATTTAGCCGTATGCGAATGGATCAAAGCCGTAAAAGGAAGGACAGACCGTAAAAGTCTCGAGATAAACAACCTAATGAATCAATAGAATCCATCTATGGACCTAGTTAAAAAAATATCCTTGAAGAACCTATGCACATTAACAAGACGGGGTACAGACAGAAACACATTTTTACACACTTGTTTCTATCACTAGATTTTGGAAGGCTTCCCTTATTTAAGGTAGTCAACTAGATCAGAAACCGCAAACAAAATTCGTGCGCACTTGGCATGTACCAACCATGACGGCGGGAACCCCGTAGAGCGGGAACGATCATAGTGTGACTCAGTAAGAGAAAAAGAGACAAAAATAACGGTAGGTGTTCCGGTCTTTGCAGACCCACGCATTATCCATGGAGTCCATGGTATCCTCTACGCGTCCCATTCATAATAAATAAATACACCCAACAGTCATATACATAGTCCTGGCCCCACACTAAGATCGAATCTTGTGTCTTGGGTATCAAGAACTACGAGAGATTTCGGTCTCACAAACACCCAGACCCGACACAAATATTTGTGGTTCACGCAAACATTTGTCTCGGTGCGGGGATTGAATCCGTGGCTTTTTGTTTAACCAACTACGCCACAGAAGTTGTCAATAATGGTATGTTTTCTATCGATGCTTCTATGTTGCGATACGTTGCATTATTCTACATTGCAACGATGTTGCGTCTCGAAGCTCGGTTTTGTTGTGTTCAAAAAGATTTCCTTATTACTCTCCCTTATGTAATGCCATGTCTAGCAAACGTGAGTAACTTCTTAACTATCAGTATGTTACTATGTTGCCTAACAGTAAAAGTACCATCAGGGCATTTTATTTTCTTTGGCGCGCGTTCCAACGCAAGTAATGACCAAGAATGCAATGTTTTTTGGAATTATTCAATTTATTTTGTAAATTAAGCTTTTACAATAAAATGTAAGATATTTTATTAATATTCGCTTTAAAAACAGAGGCTAGAGTAGGTATAATTATTTTGCAAAAAATCGATGAAATCATAATCAAATCGTTTAATTAGACAGCCTCCGTGGCCGTGGTTAGACGCCGGCTGTGAAACGAGAGGCCGCGGGTTTGATCCCCGCACCGAAACAATTTGTGTGAACCACAGGTATTTGTTTCGGGTCTGGGTGTATGTGAGACCGAAAAGTCTCTCCGTAGCTTCTGATACCCACGATACAAGACTCGATCTTAGTGTGGGGTCAGGACTATGTATGTGACTGTTGGGTGTATTTATTTATTTATTTATTTATTTATTTATTTATAACTTAATTTATAAAATATAATTACCATAATATTTTTTCATATATCATCTGTATTTACACAATTTATCTTTTAATATTTGTTTAGTATTTAGATTAGTAAATTTAAATACTTTCCTACATAATTACTTAATCCCATTGAGTATAGTAATACACTGGGTTGTAAATCCTGTAAAGGCGAAATGGTCTAAACAAAACAAAATTTATGTTTCCTATTTGGGTACTTTTGGTAATGCTATTTGTTTTCTCATGTTATTTAAATAAATATTTTTTTATAATAATAATATTGCCGAAGACGTGTTGTCGACATCACGAACACTGCAAATTTTTAATTGCTTCGATCAACCCGAAGTTACAAAACAGACAATCTCTGTTTATTATGCACTGCGCTCATAAATAGTTTATTAACCCCAATAAATCGAGTAATTATGAAATGTGTTTAAAAGTTACTAAATCCTCTCACCTCGAAGCCATCTCAGTAGGAAGTGGTCGTTGTGTTCTGGTTTCATAACATCTCTTACACTTCTCCGAAACTGAAACAAAAATAACCGAGTTTTTAAACAGACTAGTAAATTACTTCAATAAAGTTTTCTATACTACTTGCTACAACGTCCGCAAGTTTCGAATCACTGATTCTTATGCCTTTGAGAGCTTGCCATGAATTTTAGTAACTGGAATATTTACGGGAGCGTTCAATGTAGGTAATATGTTTGTACGTTTCTAATGGCTTGAAGGAGGTGGGTACACCAGTTCAAGAAACAAATCCGTTACTAAGCAACCTTATTGACAATACATTTCGAGACAGATTCCGTGGTTTTTTTAGATAGTTTTTCAATCGTATTATAAATAATGGCAGACGATATTTCTACATTTAGCGCTGATGGTGGCCAAGATACTGTTGGGTTGCCTCGTATCGTCATGGTCACGGAAGGCTCTGATACATCTCTTTCGTCACCTTCATCAGCATCCTCAACCGAAGACGATTGGGGTGCCCTCATTAAATCAACGGAAATCCCACCCGAATACTGGCATATACAGAAACTGGTGAAGTACATGAAAGCAGGTAATCAAACTGCAACTGCGGTGGCATTGTCGTGTCTGAAGGACCACGACTTGACTATAGAAGTTAATCAAAGAGCGATCCAAGAAATAGGTGGTCTAGAGTTGTTAGTTAATTTATTGGAGACAAGAGATCTTTGTTGTATTCTGGGAGGGCTGGCTGTTTTGAAAGATATAACCCCTAATATAGAAATCAGAAAGAAAATCACCGATTTGGGCGCAATTCCGTTGTTAGTGGGATTGCTGTCTGACCCAGCAAGAGATGTACAAATACTTGCCGCGGAAACTATAGCCAATTTAGGAAGAATACGTAAAAGTCGCAAATTTTGCAGAAAATTTGGAGGTTTACCGAAACTAATTGATCTGTTGGACATCAAAGAGCGGTAAGTTAATTAATACTTAATGATTATTATATATTTTTATATTAACTAATATCCATTGTTATATAGTTACTTGGTATCACCTCGAGAAGAATTGAATCAAGACGAGCTTCAGTTTCTGGATATAGCTCGAGCTGGAGCAAAAGCTCTGTGGTCTATGTCCTCATCTCAAAGAAACCGCGAAGCTATGAGAAAGTATGGTATGATTCCGCTCATCGCAAGAATGTTGAAAACTATACACCTCGACGTTGCCGTACCAGCAGTTGGTTTGCTACAAATGTGCGCCAATGAAACCTCCTTCCAATTAGCCATCCAAACCGAGAAGATGGTAACCGATTTGATCACACATTTGGCTAATGACGACAAAGATTTAAAGGTACGTCGGTTTCATTGTGAGGCTCACGCGAGGTTAACCTTTATGTTACTTTGTAGATTCTTAAGCAATGTTATGTACTTGGACACGCTGTATCCAATAACTTATTAGTTACGCCTTTGTTTTATTTCAGACATATTGCAGTTTAGCGATTTACAAATGCGCCAGTGACCCTATTACCAGGGATATGATACGCGAGGCAGGAGGCTTGGAGCTCTTAGTAGAGGCTGCCCAAGATTCAACAAACAGACCTAACAAGCCTTTGTTGGCGGCCGTGACCGGTGCACTATGGAAATGCGCCAACAGCGACGTGAGCGTGAGAAAATTGGAAAGTCTTGGTGCGGTGCCTATTCTTGTAAATTTATTAGATGACGAAAACGATGGAGTGTTAACAAACGTCGCTGGGGCACTTGCTGAATGCGCCAAATATCCACCAAATAGAGATAAAATCAGAAGCACCGGTGGCATTCCCATGCTTAGTGAGTATAATTAGCAATTAAAGTTTATATTTCAATAGAATTGATTTAATTAGCAAATTAAATGTATAAATACTGAAATATAAACCGGAGTAAATATATTTCTAAGAACGAGACACGAAAGTAACTTGTATGTATGTATTTCCAAACATTTTGTATGCAAAATAGATAATGTATATTATTTATTCCTCTATATAGGTACATGCCGTAAGTATAATTTATTCCTCAGCATTATTACAAATGTCGAAATAATCAACAAAATAACTTTAATGACATGTAATAATATTCCAGTTCACCACTTAAACAACACCTATAAGCCGTTGCTGGAGAATGTGCCTTTGGTATTGATGGAATGCGCTAAAGAACCGAATTCAATGGCCGAGATCGATGATCTAGACGGTGTCAGACTCATTTGGTCTTTGCTCAAGAACGATTCAAAGAAAGTACAAACAAACGCTGCATTAGCTTTGAGTCCTTGCGTGCAAAATGCAGCTGATTCTGGAGAGATGGTCAGATCATTCGTAGGAGCTCTGGAACTAACCGTTGATTTGCTAGATTCTGATGATAACAATGTTTTATCTGCTGTGTGTGCTGCCATAGCTACTATTGCAAGAGATCACGAGAATCTCGCGGTCATTTCGGATCACGGTGTCGTTGCTAAACTTTCCAAACTCGGTAAGTGGATGATTGTTTTCAATATAAGACCTTTATGTTCTTTTACAGCTGTCCATTACAAAAACTTGTGTTGTGTAATTTTGCAATGGCGATGTGGAATCAGTGAAGTAATTGTGAAATTTATTTACGAAGATATTAACTTGTATCTGTTTAATTATATCTACGCAAAACCAAACAAAATACATTAAACGGCACTATAGCCATGAACCTGGCGCAAAAACTGGTCAGCCTTCACCATTGTACTCAGCGATTATTTTTAGTGAGCACAACTGACGACCACCTCCGCGCCAACTTGGGTGTTGCGATCGCCTACTGCTGTGACTGGGCTCACAACCGCCAGGAGTTTGGCAAACGTGGTGCAATAACACCTTTGGTCAACTATATGACCTCTCGCGACCCCAACGTGCACCGAGCCACGGCATTGGCACTGTACCACTTGTCTTTCTACTCCATTAACTGCGTGACTATGCATGCCGTGAGTATTAACATTAACGCATTCCACTTCAGTTAGATTTAGACCTTAAACTAGTTTTTCATCATCACCCAATTTATATTTTAAATTTAGTTGGGTAGGTATAAGCTGTTAATGAATGATGAATATACTATATACAGGGTGTACAAGAGAATGGCGCACTAGCTAAGTTGGGTGCAAGGGCATAATATTAATATGATAATAAAAGAATAATATTTGGAAAATATTTATCCGTTTTGGAGTTATGACTGTTTAAAGTTTTAAGTATTATCATCACATTTTCGCAAAACAACAATTGAAATGGGTAAAGAACAAGATTTTAACATATACGTATTTTTTCGTTTCGTTGTTAATTAAATGGTTAACGAAATATACCACGAAAACATTTTTTTTCAGCAACAAAAATTTCATAGAATTCGCCTTAACATATTTTACAAATAGGCCAGGTCATTAACTCTCAGCTGTATACTTTATCCTTCTCTAATTTTACAAAAATGTATTCTTTGTTTCATTTCAAAGAAATAAAACAGTTAAACAGGGGCGTACTTAGATTTATAACGTCAACAAATTCACAACATAATAACTAGGTAGGTATAGTTGCATCGTGCATGGATCGAGTGTTTTGTCATTATTTTCCTTAAGGTGTCACAAATCTAAACTGTAAGATACCAATAAATCACGCTGGTCCTCGGTTAAACCATGTTGTACCATGCAAATTTATTAATAACAAACGTTTTAGTAACACATAACATTTAAATTATCTAAGTAATTAATATTCATTAAAATTCTTTCTCAAAGGAAGCCGAAGGTCACTGTGTACTCGTCGGAACTTTGTCGGAACTAGCGCGGCTCGATTATTCTTCCTTTGAGCTCGCCGCTTCCGAGTGTGAGTGACACTAATACCATTGGCGGTGTTTTGTGTGCATTACTCAAAGGATGACCGCCACGTTAGGGTGTGTTCACACTTCACACTTAGTACAACTTAATTTGGTTAGGTACTGGGATAATTAGAGTTACGTAAAAATGGAAGATCATAATGGATTGATAAAATGATCGTTACTCTCCCCAGAGATATTAATCTTTTTTATATGTGTTAAAATAGTTACATAATTTGATCCATTCAGTTACAAGACCGCCTTTGCTTATGATTTAATTAATATTAATAATGATGTTCCTCTAAAGTGATGAAAATGTACTAAAATCTCAGACTACAAGCAAATTTAAAAAATCATTGTAGCCGAATAAATGGTGTTTACTTTAGAAATAGCATATTATGATATTAAATTAGTGATAACAGTAAAAACGTGTATCAATTTTGGAAAAAAATATATTATGAACTGAAATAGGTGTAAAGGTGTCTAATGTGAACAAACCTTTATTTTTCGTTTTTCGAAAAAAATATTTGTCTTTTATTAGTTGAATTCGGACTACGTTCGGGTGTACATGTATTTGTCGTGTATATTAGTATTATTAACTTGTGTTCAGTTACTTTGATTGAATTTTATCAATTTTGACGTAGGTACGGAATATCCCATGGTATTTATTTTGAAGTGTTAGTTTAATATCTAAGTGTATTTCGGGCATTGCAATGACGATAAGTTCGTGGCTAAAATGGTAGAATACTTTAGTGAGTTGTGCAAAATTACGCGAAGTTGAATCAAACACGTTGCATCGGAAGACCGAGCGACGGCTCTATGTACACATAGTACATTTTGCGTGTCTAATGAAGTGAATTATAAACGTAAAAGTGTTGTATGTTATCAAATTGTGGTAGTGCTTTCGTCTGGGATTTTGGCAGGTCCAGCACGTACCTCCTTACCTAAGGTACCTATTGACGGCTTAAATTATAGGGTTAGTTATTATTTATTTTATGATCATTAGCGGCACTTAAGCAGTACGCTTGAATTATTGTAGGTCTTCTGCCCATGTTCTCTAGATACCATATTCTACGGTTCGTTCAATGCTAAATTCTTATTGCCTAACTATGTACACTAAGTGGCGTAGCAATCATGTAGTTTATTCACCTATTATGGAGAAGTATTCCTACTTATCTGTTGTGGAGCGACCCGTTCTGTTGTAAGGTTCAATCACTTTGGCGTAATATGTTAAGGGGAAGCACTTGTGATGGTAATTCTTAATTTCTCGGCATCTTTGTTATTATCAGAGAACGCTACGAAAATGCATCATAATCTAGACGTAATCACGATTTACTAAAATGTATATTAGCAGGTGCGCCATTCTCTTGTACACCCTGTATAATAGTTGCTTTTGATCTTTCTGTCTTGTTATGAAAATATACCATTGAAGTTATTTATTAAACTAAAACATAAGTACCTACTTACCTTAACTACATATTATTTTACAGGATAACTAATAACATAGGTCTAGTTTAAAATTACAAACATATTTTAACAGTGATAATGCACAAGGAAATATTGTAAAATACGTACATATCGGTCGAGCAAAAATATCTTTGCAATTATTTTTATTTTCGTCTCACGAAGTTTATTTATGTGAAGTTACCTCTTTTTATGCGTATCACATTGAACGTAAAAACGAATAAAAACGTGATGACCTTCAATTTTAGAATACATAAAAATGTATTCTAAAATTAAAGGTATTAATTGAAGTACTTCATGAAAACGATGCCATGTTAATTTTTTAATCCAAGAAAAACAAGTATGACTTAACAATAAAAATAATGTTTTTAAGCAATACCTGCATAATTATTGTATTTCCAGTGTGGGAACCGAGATTATATTTAATAGTTTAGGTTTTGTTTTTCAACAGAATAACATTCCCATGAAACATAATGCATTTAATCTAAAATCATAATATATTGAAATAAAACTAATCATAATATATTAAAATATATTTTTCTGTAATAAGTCGTTACTGAAGATAACCATCTCTTACAACATGATGGACAAAAATATTTAAATGTTTGCAGTTTTGTTCTTATTTCGATAAAAATACATCGCGAGATGAAAACACGAAAATAATGAAATTTCATTTATACTGAAAAAGAAATCGGATTTTTCCGCGATTTTAGTTTATTTGGGAAACTTTTTGAACCCAATAATTTAAAAAATCACGATAATATCCAAAAAGTTTTATTTTAATGCGCAACTTTTGCGTAAACATAGGAAATAAGTATAACATCCGTTTTTTTTTTCAGGCGGGTGTAGTCCAATTTCTATTGGAGACTATAGGCTCCAAGGATCCTATACTACAAGAAGCATCAGCCGGGTGTTTGTGTAATATACGCAAACTTGCCCTTGCCACAGAGAAAATCAAGTTAAAACAATAGTTTTATTATATATTTAGCTGTAGTTAAAATTATTTTCTTTACACCTTTTCATTAGTGTTTATCGAAATGAAATTGGTTTTACAAACATCCGTATTTTCAATTACTTGATAATTCGATCAAATTATATTACGAGGAAGGAAAATACTGTAACATGCGTACCAGAATAAGATTTACCTTATTGATTTACGGCTGATATATGTATTTACCTGATGTTACGGTTCAGGAATTACTAATTCTATGTTGGTTTTTTAAAGCAGAGAATTCACCAAAGTCCCGCGATAAACCAACGATAATTTATAGCTTCTCTTAATCTTAATTATACTGATTAGATGGAGCCAACAAGGGAACTGAATTTTCCCAATGTTTCTTTTTTTAAACGCAAGAATATTTTGAAGACCAGTATTATCAGTAATAATTTATAGTCAATAACAAATTATGAAATCGATAGACGATACTCCTAACATCATTTAACATGAGAGCGAAAAGGATATCTTTGCTTTTTAATGTCGGGCTACTATTCTTATCTTATTAAATTAACAATTAGCTACACTTTAAAGCAACGTCATTTGGTAAGATTACGACGTAACCGCACATCAAGCTAACAACTGACATTAACAAACGGGCACAAACTATTAATTTTCTTAAGTTATGCTTATGTACTTCCTGGGAGAATGACAGTCATTCTTCCTATAACAAATATTTGCGCATTCTTTTCTAGTAGCATAGTAGTTTTCATACAAGTTGCAGATATTTTAAAGAAGTAAAATAGTTTGCGATATGGGTTTAAGCAATTTAATTTTTAGCCAAACATTGAATACGATTCAGAACACATTATTTTTCTAAACTTTTCGATCAGTTAAAATTTTATTGGCGTTGAATCTACCTATCTATCTATTCTATACACATAATAAATTTGTAACCGATCGATGTCTGTATATGAAAGATAAATGAGAAAAACTAATATGGGGGTCTGTATTAAGGTAATAAACACAAAACAATGATTTTTAGAATTTTTGTCTGTGCGGTTGTGCGCGATGAACTCAGAAACAGCTTAACGGATTTCGATGAAATTTGGTATGAAAGTAGCTGACACCCTGGATTAAAACTTAGACTTACTTTTTATCCCGAAAAATAAAGTTTTCCAGTGAGATGGCGGAAGAATTCCGATTTATTTGGTACTTTTCATACTCAAAGGGATGGGATGGGACTGGAAAACATGCCTGGGGTGAGAATGAGACGGGACGAACGGGATATAACGGGACGGGTTGGGACGGGATGAGAAATTCCAAATAAAGTTAGCATCAAATAAAGTTAGTTAATCAAGGAGACGAAGTTTGCGAACACTAGTGTTAAATAAATATCGGTTGCTCATAGATGTTTCAGGTGTATGTTTGAATATGTAAGAATTTATAAATAAACTCATGCCAGCTGCAATACATGAGAATTATCTTACAATAATAAAACAGCTTTAAACTAAACTATTTTTGATGCGTATTTTTACTTTCACAATAAGTCACGTTTATATTCTGTCTTTTTCATTCATACAAATATAATTGTACCCATAACTTGTCCTTCATTTTGCTAACAATAGCTTCTCACTGCGGAAGTTAATTCAGCATTTATGAGACACAGAAACCTCATGTAATAACCGATTCATCATTATCATTATGTTTAGCCACGCGAAGTCCACTGCTCAACGAAAGCCGCTTCAAGGATTTCCAACCAACCGAATTGCGATTAGGTACCGAAAATTACAAACAAACATTGCCTCACTAAATGCATTTTCTTGCATATTCTGTGTATTTCCAAACACTGATTACTTCTAAACAAACATTTACACCCATATTCTAACACCCATATTCTAAGACGTTTTCTCGACTCCACTTGACATTACTAGAGGAAATCCGTATTCTTAGTAGAAAAAAATCTCCTCCACTCAACGTCACTCAAAAATTTTCCTGTCTCGAGGAAAGGAATCAACTGTCAAACTCAAGGTACGTCGCGACCTACCTTAAGGAAGAAATAAAAGAAATAATCCTACTTTAATATTGTAATTAAAAGAGAGAAATAAAGTTTACCTTTTAAAATTCTTAAATACCTAAATATGCCAACAATTTTTTGAGGTGGGTGCCTCTACACGATTTACACGTTTTCCTAGTGAATGATACAAACATTACTCTTTATTTCATTTAATAAAAGATTTTTGGTTTGGAAACAGTGTTTATTATTTTAAACAAGTTATTAAAGGTTTCCAACAGTTCCTGTAATACTTGTACGATACTCCGTACGAATATCCCGAACGACGATTCATCCATAAGAATATCCTTCGAAATTTCCGGGTTGGATTGTATGACCCTCCTCCTTTCTGCATGCGTTTTTTTCTCATACTCACTAAATATTTGTCTTCCAGTCACAATCCCGACGATTTTGAGTTCATTAATTATATATTATTCCATGTAAACACTTTGACATGACATTTGACTGTCACTTTTCAAGTGATTATAGACTATTTTCAAAGATTTTTTGTTAAATCTCTACTTTATCTATACATCAATGACGTAATTGATGACGTTTTTCCTTGACTCAACCTCACTCGAGGAACCTTTAGTAAAGGTATATTTTTAACTAAGCATATCATTTTCGAGGATCCCTCCAATTCATTTGTAAAGTCACCTCGACTAAGATAAGGTTGAGGAAGATTGGAGGAAACGTTTTAGAATACGGGTGTAAGACGTTTTCTCGACTCCACTTGACGTTACTAGAGGAAATCCGTATTCTTAGTAGAAAAAATTCTCCTCCACTCAACGTCACTCAAAAAATTTCCTGTCTCGAGGAAAGGAATCAACTGTCAAACTCAAGGTACGTCGCGACCTACCTTAAGGAAGAAATAAAAATAATCCTACTTTAAAATTGTAATTTAAAAGAGAGAAATAAAGTTTACCTTTTAAAATTCTTAAATACCTAAATATTCCAACAATTTTTTGAGGTGGGTGCCTCTACACGGTTTACACGTTTTCCTAGTGAATGATACAAACATTACTCTTTATTTCATTTAATAAAAGATTTGTGGTTTGGAAACAGTGTATTATTTTAAACAAGTTATTAAAGATTTCCAACAGTTCCTGTAATACTTGTACGATACTCCGTACGAATATCTCGAACGACGATTCATCCATAAGAATATCCTTCGAAATTTCCGGGTTGGATGGTATGACCCTCCTCCTGTCTGCATGCGTTTTTTTCTCCGACTCACTAAATATTTGTCTTCCAGTCACAATCCCGAAGATTTTGAGTTCAATAATTATATATTATTCTATGTAAACACTCTGACATGACATTTGACTGTCACTTTTCAAGTGATCATAGACTATTTTCAAAGGTTTTTTGTTAAATCTCTACTTTATCTATACATCAATGACGTAATTAATGACGTTTTTCCTTGATTCAACCTCACTCGAGGAACCTTTAGTAAAGGTATATTTTTAACTAAGCATACCATTTTCGAGGGTCCCTCCAATTCATTTGTAAAGTCACCTCGACTAAAATAAGGTTGAGGAAGATTGGAGGACACGACTTAGAATACGGGTGTTAGACTCAAAACAAATGTTTGTTGGGGAAACACAGATTTAACTGTGCAATTCAACCATGAGAACTCTGAGAAATAAATAAATAAATACACCCAACAGTCATATACATAGTCCTGACCCCACATTAAGATCAATTAAGTGTTGTGTCGCAGGTATCAGAACTACGAGAGACTTTTCGGTCTCACAAACACCCAGACCCGAAATAAATATTTGTGGGCCGCACAAACATTTCTCTTGGTGCGGGGATCGAACCCGCGGCCTCTCGTTTCACAGCCGGCGTCTAACCAACTGCGCCACAGAGGCTGTCAATTGCTGTAGTTAAATTGCCGATCTACAAGGATAGACGTATAAAAAATAATTGTTTAATCTTGTCTCCTACGCGGTCTTCTCTCTATCTATTTCAATTTGCAAGTATGCTACGGCTCTCTATTTCAACTTTCAAGTATGTCGGCCTACGGAACCACAGCTGCGCGGTGTCATCCGCCATCTAGAACTAAGAATTTCTCTATTCATTATTCCCTATTTCATAATTCTGTCGCATCATTGAGCGATTTGCCACGTGTTCCATCCCTTCACAAATATCGGGCCCTTTCCTAATAGAATGTAGAAATAAATGAACATATTGTGCGAGACTTTACTAATTCCATCTATCGCCATTCGATGCTCTTTCTGGACGACATTGCTACCATATTGAACATTGCAGTCACTTTGCCTAATGAAAATGAAAAAAATATACATAAAATGTGAAAGGCCTTTACAACGTCTAGCATATATATTTCATGTGAGCTGTCAATTGACCGAAGATCAATAAAGCTATAGTTATTATGTGCTCTTACAAATAAATTGCAGTTGCTTCATTAATAGTCACATTAGATTACGTCAGCGGTACTTTTCGAGTAACTCGTGCGATTGCATCTAGAAGAATTATTTTTTTATAACGCTATTTGAAGTATGTGATCATTTTATCATTTGGTGGATAGTCTTGTGGCTGCTAATGGCACATTACTTTGTTTTCGGCTTGGTTATGTCCGTCATTCACAGTAATAGTTTTTTAATCTTTGCCATTGTGTAGAAAGTGGCTGATGTTCAAATCAAAATAACGTACATTGCTGTACTTGTGTTCTATTATTTTTACAATGCTTTTTATAACAATAAAATAGCTTTTGGTTACAATTTTTTTACATCGCTTAAACTGTGCAATACATTTCTTATAAAAAATGGTCTAGCGAAGCCACGGTCCAGCAAGGTCAGAATTTTCACGCTACCCGTAAGTTTTTGATTATGCAAATAGATTGTGAATTTACCAATATCATGGTAATTTTATTAATTATGTAGTCACATAAAAGGCCTCTAATTAGCATCACGATGTGAAATTTAGTAGTTGCACATCTTTATGTTCGAGAAACTTCAAATGCCTCGAGCGTTATAAACATTTTATACTTGGTGTACAATCTCTTTTAAATAGGAATTTAATCAATTTACATTGTTTTGTTGCATGTAGCATGACCTGATATGAATTATTGCATTCAACAATAATAAATAATAATTGTTATTAGGTACACATTTCCCTTCATAACTGGATTCGATTTCGAAGTTGAGTGCTGTCATGAGTTGACTACCCGTAAAGTTTTGTGTGTAATTAGGCTAGAGACTTCCCCAGACAGATTTTTGCAATTAACTATGATTACGTTTCTGCAATCTGCGTTCCAATTAGCGGCGGACAATCTCGAATAAAATAATCCTACTGCATCAAAGAAAAACTAAGTATAATTGGTATAGAGTTGACAATGCGATGTGTGACTGTTCTGTTTCGGTCGGTGAGTAAGATTGCTAGATGTGTAATAATCACTCCTCATTATGAGGTATTCTCTTCCTCTCTAGATTGTTAACGGTTAATAACCCTCTTGCGTTGTGTAGCTCGAGAACGGTAGTAACTGTTTATCATTAAGTTTGCGTACCCTTCATAGTTCCTACCGTACGAATTTTATGCGTGGAATTCGGGAAGATTTCTTTTAGCAACCATAAATCCACTGCTAAGAATTTACCTCTTATTTTACCTTCAATTAATCTCAAATTAGGTTTTTCGTCTATCCTAGTATCACTGCGCTCCACGGAGCATATCTACGTAGAGTAAAATAAACATTCGACGGTACTAACGGCTTTTGGGAATAAATTAAACGCACAAAGCTATTAATAAGAATGTATTCTCAAAAACATTAACTTCCAAGTATTTTGTCTGCGTTCTAAAAATACTGTCAGAAAGATTGTGAAAATCATGCCCATTCGGTCATTACCTTTGGTTGAGGATCGTAAGATTGACGCCACGTAGTCTCTGTATTTAATTGCCGGTCAGTGAATGCATAGTTAATATCATTACTCGGAGCACAATATAATGGACATAACGAACAGCCGAGAACAATGTATGTGGTAACTGGCATAACGAACAGCTGAGAAGTGATAAGAATTTAGTAACTGAGGTAGTGCGCCATATGGTTGAAATGACGCACTTAATGACTTGATGACGCAATGCCTGAATCCTTATGAACATGTCATAACTTGAAAATTGTGACACCATTTTCCAATATTGAACCACTGCACTGTACTCTTTGTATTGAACTAGGGTCCAAGCAATTTACGTTAATCGATAAAGCGTTTATGCACTAACACTGGTACCCGACCTTATTTATTTATTTATTTAAATCTTTATTGTACACAATTAAGAACAAAAATACACAATACAGAAACAAGTACAAAAAAGTTACAAATGGCGGTTTTATCGCCTACAGCAATGTCTTACAGACAACCATGGGATGGATTTAAAAGAAGGAAAGAGAGGGCAGTATAAAAAATAAAGAATTAAAGCTAAAGCTAAGCTAAAATAAAAATTTAAGTCCTTTATTGTCATTTTTTTATAATACGCCGGCTTTCCGACATCGAAGTTATTCTAATCTCGAATAATTTAGTAAATGAAAAGCGCATCTAAACTCGATACCTCAATCTGCAAATCGATTCACATCGATTCCAGGACTTCAAGCTTCACTACAATGCCCTCTCACACGACCTCGGCCATTGGCAAACACTGTCCATGTCTAGAAAACTTTGTTTTCTGAGTAAACACGAGAGAATGGCGAGCGGGAACTATAAATACCAATTGTTATTTTAAGCGGTAGGTACAACATGCATTTGCAACACTCATGAAACATGACCTTAAAAGTATGTCTACAAAAACTCTTTTAATTGCGATTTCTATTTTTTATTTGGTTAGTCGCAGTTGGTGCTTTTGATCGTATTTTAACAGTCGCATACATTTGTATAGTTAACATGGTATGGCAATTTGTCTAAAATATTCATCAGAGTAAGCCATGCAGGCATCTATCAGAGAACCACAGTAAATGATATGACTACATAAAAAGTCGCACCTATTGATTTTTGGGTCATATGTCTTGGTGTAGTTATAAGTCCATCTGCACCTGGCTAGTAGGTACTGTAGTTATCATAGTGTCACATGCGATGAGCGTAAAAACGTCCCGTTCTAACATTTTAATTCGTCGCTTTATTTAATCAGTGCATATTTATTTATATTTATACTTATCAAAAGATTCATGTAGATAATATTATCAAAAGTAATTATCATCCGAATTCCCACAAATATCAAGCTATTTCTTTAGGTAAAACACGTTTACTAATTTATTTAGCCTACCTCGACACTCCGAAAGTATAAAAATACATAGTGTTATTTTCATTTTTTGAATAACAATATCTAGAATTAATCAAAATATATTCGTTTGACGTTTGTTATTATTCCTTTGACCCAAAGGTCAGTTTAAAAAAATCTATATGTGCAAGGATTTGTGACTGAATGCCGCAAATGTTTTATTCATGTTCGTTTGCAAAGTCATCTCTATTGGATCGTTCCTCGTAAACATGTTTTGACATTCGAATAATATGAAAATTCAATGACCTGAGAAATAAGCAAGTTCTTGAACAACGCATAAAACCATTAACACATTATTTAAATATTGGCAATGATTGATGAACACTGATCAATTTTCATAAAAAAAAGGAATAATATTATCAAAATGGGATTGAATAGGTATTTCGCATCCAACCGATTTTAGCAACCTCAAATCGGTCCCGAAGATATCCGAACGTACCAGCGAGTCAAGTGGAAAGTATTGTATTTTATACTCTTTTTTGGTTTAGTTATATTTTACGCAAGTTAACTTTTAAATTAGCATATAAATGGTTACAGAAATTCCGAGATTTATAATTCTAGTATGCGAATATTCATAAATCTTAGTAAAAAAATTACAGTGTGTTAAAAATAGGTATAACTATGTATTCTTATTCTAAGGAACGCTTTACATATTTGTATTTTGTTTCATGGCTACATTAATTTAAAACACTGCGTCGGTGGCGTATTTGTACTACGGTACGACTACAAAGCTGAGGCCTCGGGTTTGAATCCCGGGTCGAGCAAAGTGATATTGGGTTTTTCTATTCATTATCCGACCGGAGTCAGGAATTTGTGCCCGATATGGCGGTAGGCTCGCCCACTATGAGATCATGGGACGGAAAATAAAAGGCGAAATGTGGGTGTCCTGGTGGCGCCTCTGCCTACCCCTTCTGGGATAAAGGCGTGAGTTTATGTATGTATGTATTATTTCATTTAAATCATAATAAGTTATATTTAAAAGCTTTTGTGCTTAAAAGAATATTATAGAGTATCAATCTCTAAAAGAAAGCGAGACATAATAAATATATTATGTTATATTCAACCTAGAAGCTCCGGCGCCCCCATAAAATAAAAAATATCTATACATATAATAAAAATGTAAATGGTCGATGTCTGTACATGGAAGATATTTGAGAAATTTTAACGCGGGGGGTCTTCATAACAGCAACAGAAGCCAAAACAATTTTTTTTAGAATTTTTGTCTGTCTGTCTGTCTGTCTGTCTGTATGTTTGCTTGCGCATCACGCAAAAACTACTGCACCAAATGAGATGCGGTTTTCACAGTTGTATTGCTGTAGGTTCAACTTAAAAACTGGTATATGTTGCATTTACATACAGGGTGTTTCTTTTTATTTACTTGCACATTACTCAAAAACTACCGCACTAAATGAGATGCAATTTTCACAGTTATATAGGTGCAAGTCCAACTTATAAGCTGGTATATGTCTTATTTACATACAGGGTGTTTGTTTGTATTAGCTTGCACATCACGTAAAATCTACGACACGAAATGAGATGCGGTTTTCACAGTTATATTGCTGTAGGTTCAACTTAAAAGATGGTATATGTTGCATTTACATATAGGATGTTTCTTTTTGTTTGCTTGCACATTACTCAAAAACTACCGCACGAAATGAGATGCAATTTTCAGAGTTATATTAATGCAAGTCAAACTTGAAAACTGGTATATGTTGCATTTACATACAGGGTGTTTCTTTGTACTATGGAAGATAAACGAGAAAAACTAATATGGGGGGTCTATATTAACGTAATAAAAATAATGATTTTTAGAATTTTTGTATGTTTGTCTGTGCGGTTGTGCGTGATGAACTCGGAAACCGCTTAACGAATTTCGATGAAATTTAGTATGGATATGGAAGTAGCTGACACCCTGGATAACCACTTAGGCTATTTTTATCCCGAAAAATTAAGTGTTCCCGTGGGATGAGGAAGGAATACCGATATATTTGTTACTTTTTATACTCAAAGGGATGGGATGGGACTAGATTACATGCCTTGAGTGAGAATGAGACGGGACGGGCGGGATATAACAGGACGGGACGGGACGGGATGAGAAATACCAAATAAAGTTAATCACGCTGACGAAGTTTGCGGGCAGAAGCTAGTTATAAATAAATATACCTTATACATACATACATAGATAATATGTAGGTACCTGGAGGCTGGAACTTACGAACATCATCTATACATATAATAAAAATGTAAATGGTCGATGTCTGTACATGGAAGATATTTAAGAAATTTTAACGCGAGGGGTCTTTATAACAGCAACAGAAGCCAAAACAATTTTTTTTAGAATTTTTGTCTGTCTGTCTGTCTGTCTGTCTGTCTGTCTGTCTGTCTGTATGTTTGCTTGCGCATCACGCAAAAACTACTGCACCAAATGAAATGCGGTTTTCACAGTTGTATTGCTGTAGGTTCAACTTAAAAACTGGTATATGTTGCATTTACATACAGGGTGTCTCTTTTTGTTTGCTTGCACATTACTCAAAAACTACCGCACGAAATGAGATGCAATTTTCACAGTTATAATGGTGTTGGTCCAACTTAAAAACTGGTATATATTTCATTTACACACAGGGTGTTTCTTTTTATTTACCTGCGCTTTACGCAAGAACTAACGCACGAAATGAGATGCAGTTGTCACAGTTATATAGGTGCAAGTCCAACTTTAAAACTGGTATTTGTCTTATTTACATACAGCGTGTTTCTTTTTGCTTGCTTGCGCATAACGCAAAAACTGCAAGACCAAATGAGATGCGGTTTTCACAGTTATATAGGTGCAAATCCAACTTAAAAACTGGAACATGTCTTATTTACGTACAGGGTGTTTCTTTGTATTAGTTTGCACATCACGCAAAAGCTACGACACGAAATGAGATTCAGTTTTCACAGTTATATTGGTGCAGGTTCAATTTAAAAACCGGTATATGTTACATTTACAACAGGGTGTTTCGTTTTGTTTGCTTGCACATTACTCAAGAACTAGGTACCGCACGAAATGAGATACAGTTTTCACAGTTATATTTGTGCAGGTCCAACTTGAAAACTGGTATATTATATTTCATTTACATACAGGGTGTTTCTTTGTATTATGGAAGATAAATGAGAAAAACTAATATGGGGGGGGGGGGGGGGTCTGTATTAACGTAATAGAACCGAAAACAATGATTTGTAGAATTATTATCTGTTTGTCGGTTTGTCTGTTTGTCTGTGCGGTTGTGCGCGATGAACTCAAAAACCGCTTAACGGATTTCAATTAAATTTGGTATGGAAGTAGCTGACACCCTGGATTAACACTTAGGCTACTTTATATCCCTAAAATTAAGTGTTCCCGTGGGATAAGGAAGGAATTCTCATATATTTGTTACTTTTTATACTCAGAGGGATGGGGTGGGACTGGATTACATGCCTTGAGTGAGTATGAGATGGGACGGGCGGGATATAATGGGACGGGACAGGATGAACAGTACCAAATAAAGTTAATCACGCTGACGAAGTTTGCGGGCAGAAGCTAGTACTCATTAATTACAAACTATGACTATGACGACACTCTTGCTGACGTCACGCTTTTCAGAAACGACTACGCAGCTATCTCGCCTTGGAAATTCGTATGTACAGACAGGTTTTATTTTAAAGTGAAATAATTTATGTAGGCACTTACTTATTTTTAGAATCATATGTTTTTTAAATAATTAATTGTTTGTTTTATAAGTAATGTTCTTAGGCCGTAAAGGCTTGGGCAATATTGTTAGGTAATATACAAACAACAATAAATTTTGGGCTAATACCTAAATGTCTTTGTAAAAAAGCACATAGATAAAAAATGAATTAGTTTACATAATCTTATTTCAAAAAAGCATGTTTATCTGAGAGCATAAACTTAGCTTTACAAACAACTTCCTTTGTCCAGTTGGTCCAGTATAAAAACTCGACCTTGAAGCGTTTTGTTTACGATTTGAGTGTCGTCTTGACCGTACGGCCTTGACCGATATGATGTCCGTGCACTTATTGTACAAAAATACATAGGCACGAAAGTGTCAGTGTTTGGTAAGTTGTTTGCGCAAACGTTTATTGAGATTGCGTTTTAAGTAGCGGCGCCATGACCTTGGGTGTTGTAACAGTGGCGTTCGAAGAGCCACGGTATTTTGTTTATTTGAACGAATTGATGTACAATAACGTTAATATTTTTATAAAATAATGTAGGTCGAGACGACCAAAAAAATATAAACTAAAATTAAAGTGCAAAAAGGACGAGTAAAAAAAATGTATATTAAGCCGTCTTAGGTTTCTCTATTTACACCACAGTTAGTAAACTAAATACATATATGGAATACGTTCCGTACGTACGAACGTTACGTAGTATCTGTGGTAGTACGTTCAAATATAGGACCTCATATCGGTGAAAGTAAAAGGCGAATCTCAATAAGGCATGAAACCTCTTTGCACGATTATGGTCGTATGCTCGAAAAAGAAAAAGTAAAATGAATATACAAAACACATTCTCATTTCAAAAAGGTAGTACGAACTGAATCACTTGTGTAGAGAAATACATAAAAATCGTATTATTAATAAAAAGAAGTTAAGTAATAAGTTAATAGTGACATAAATATTTCATTAATCTAGATATATTGAAGTCAATGGTATAATTAGTAAGCTGTAACAATTACTCGTAGTACCCATTAGCCTAACAAGTAACTACAATCGCATACGGGGAAAAAGTTTTTGTTGAAAAACTTCTGTCATAAGGGAATCGCATCTATGATCCATCAGGTTCTCAAGCAGGATATTACCAGGCTAGTGTGATAAAGTATCCTATCTCACCCCTAATTCTTTTCAGCATTTTTTTGGGATTTTTATACCTACTATGTATTACAGTCGTTAAAACAATTCTAAGAGGCCCGTGTCTTCGGAAAAAATGTTTATGCCGTTGGAAGCAAGTACATGAAAATAATATTATGACCTATGTAATATTATGGATATTGTCAAATTGCCAACATCACAGTCTATAAAATCTGTACGACATAGGTACTGATAATTATATGAATCCTTCCGGCCGTTTATGATAGTCATTTTATACCTAGTATTGCTAGGCGTATGCCTAATGTCAGTACATTATTGAATACATCATTATCGTCGTTTATAGGTCACACTTCCTATTATACGGCACATAGAAATTAAAATAGGCTACAAAGTAGTCTCACTATGCCCTTGAACTTACAAATCGCCTGTGATTACTTTAAACTTGCTTATTCACATGTTCAGATTAAAAATAATGTCTAGATGAAGAATCCAAAACTCAAAAATAGAGAAAAAAATTGTGTGACCCGAGTCACATTTTGTTCTCGTAAATCAGTACAAACTATTACAGACACAAAGTGGAGTAGGTACGAATTAAGCATAAAAAAATAATTAAAAATATGTTTAAGAATCTACAGACGCTATGCCTTTTTGGTACACTCAGAGAATCTAATGCAAATCACCAGTTGTGAATAGAACCTCGATTAAGTCTTAAGTTACGTAATCCTGTTGTCATTAAGTATGACTTCTTTGTCCTCGCATTCGTTTTGTTTCCTATTTTATGACGTCAAACATATTTAGCTTAGGTTGAATTAAACTTATTACAATTAGTGTTAAAAATAGTCTTATTTCTTATTTCTTAATTATGTACAAACTTGTGTATGAATTAAGTACGTAAGTGTTTCTTTTGCTTGAGTAACAATTTTTTTTAAATGTAAAACACTGTTTTTTCTAAGAATATAAGATGAATGTACTGAGGTATACTTAAGCTTTTGGACCAATCTTATTAATAGACTATATTATGTACACATAATATTTAACTTTTTAAAAATACGCCGTAGTAGGGCCTCTACAGCGTATTTTTAACTGTAATTGTTACTTTGTCTTGTCTCCTCTCCGCAAAAACCTACCCTATATGGCCTTCTGGCTACTAATACAGTGATTGCATTAACACGTCCTTCTACTACATTTGCATAAAATATATTACATTGTCAACAGATATCCAGAATGCAATAACAAATATCATATGTACCTGTGAAACAAGAAATCAGATAAAGTCTAAATTGCACTAATAATGTTTCAAGGTAGGCATTTTTGATTGTCACACCAGTGGTTATTACCTATGTTACGTAGTCCAAGTAAGTAATTACATACACTTTAAACATAAATACCTCGGAAACCGGGATGAAAGAAGCCTAACAAACAATGAAAAATATTATACTTCGAGAAATTGTTGCGTTAGAAACGCATAACAACACACGTCCGCCTTGTATAAAATTAATGCAGCCATAAAACAAAATACAAATAAGGCATTCCCTAGAGTAAGAATGGTTATAATTTTAAAACATTTTTATCCAAAGCATGAGCCCTAATTAACATATTGCAATTAATTACTATGATTTATAAATATTCGCAAACTAGAGAGCGGCTAACCTAATAATAAATCTCGGAATTTCTGTAACCATTTATATGCAAATTTAAAAGTTAATTTGCGTAAAATATATAACTATACCAAAAAGAACTATACTATCCACTTTTTACCTTGTGATTTTTTTACATATTTAAATCATTAATAGCGGAAAAATGCAATTAAACTTAGTATTGTTTAAATTGTATAGTACGGATGGATTTCTCAATATTTTATATATATATTTATTTGTGTAAAATCGGATAGTGTGCCGCATGCTCATTAATTTAAATTATAAAGCGCATTAATTATTATATTATGGAATAAATTAGGCACAATTGCAACATTGTATTGAAAAGTTATTTTATAATTTGACTGCAAACCCGTATGGTTTGAGTCCTGAGCATCAAGCTTTATAGCTGTCAGTAGTCAACTTTTGTATTTTAAACATACATACATAAACTCACGCCTTTATCCCAGATGGGGTAGGCAGAGGCGCCACCAGGACACCCACATTTCGCCTCGCATATTCCGTCCCACGATGTGATAGGGGGCGAGCCTATCGCCATATCGGGCACAAATTCCTGACTTCGGGCTGATAATGAATAGAAAAATCCAATATCACTTTGCCCGACCCGGGACTCGAACCCGAGACCTCAGCTTTGTAACCGTACCGTAATACAACTACGCCACCAAGGCACCAAGTATTTTAAAAATGTAGAAAAACATATTTCAAAAGTAATCATAAAAATGTCTCCTTGGTCGAACCGCACCGTGGATGAGTTGAGAACTGTTGAAGTTCTAGGTTTAATCAAAAGTCACATTGCGTGAGTTTTTCAGCCCGGGCAATCTCGTCCGAGTTGCGCTGGATTGGAATTTGTGCCCAACATGGTAATAAATATAGCATAAAAAAATATATATTAACTAAACGTATAATAAGTAGTTGGTACTTTACGTGGGTTTTTTGTAAAGTGGTCCCTAGTCATATCAACCTGTTAATTTTAAGCCATATTTACGGTAATTAACATTACGTCACGGTTTTAATCAGTTTATAAGCCAGCGGTGGTAAAACCTTTAAACTTTTGGTGAATAGCACACATTGTGTAATTATAAAAATTACACGCAAATGTACAGTAAATTCATTACAAAAATTGTGTAGTCGGCTATATTTCTTTATTGAGAAACGAATTAGAAGCTTAGATCATGCTACCCCATGAACTTCTACAATCACTGCTATTAAGTGGTTCTACAATTACGATAGTTCTACCAAAACTTACATACATACATACATAAACTCACGCCTTTATCCCAGAAGGGGTAGGTAGAGGCGCCACCAGGACACCCACATTTCGCCTTGTATGTTACGTCCCATGATGTGATAGGGGGCGAGCCTATCGGGCACAAATTCCTGACTCCGGGCTGATAATAAATAGAAAAACCCAATATCACTTTACCTGACCCGGGATTCGAACCCGAGACCTCAGCTTTGTAGTAGTACCATAGTACCACTACGCCACTGAGGCAGTTTCTACCAAAATTTTTAATCAAATAAATATAATATAGATAATTGATGAAATGGGTGCCTCGTGGTGAAAAAAACAAATACTTAAATAATATTATAAATCGTAAATGCATTACATAATCTACAATATAATTAGTGAAGTGTCTTTTAAGTTTTGGCTCTTGCTAAGGGATTTGGTAAGCGAGGCAGCCGAAGGCTTGAATGCATATTTCTGTGCTTCGATCTTTCTCAACAGTAAGACGTCCATAACATAAGCTGCTATCAATATTACGTTTAAAAGAAACTATTTGAAGAATCACAGTTTTGTATTTCTGCTATTAATCTCTTATTGGGTCGGGTTATGTTGTCGAGGTTTTTTCTTGTCCACGATTTTCGATACGAGTCATAATTTTCATGGGATATTTTCCAAATCGTAACTTGAGTCCGATAATAAGCTTTTATCCGCTAAGAAGGTCGGTTAGGTTAAGTAGTGCACCCAGCATACATTTATAGTTGTAACTTGTAAGTCTTGTAACGTACATTATGTAAGATTTATCCTTTTTGTGGGTACAAACTACAAAGTCAAGTGCACTTTTGAACAATTACTAATTTATGTGTGAAAATGTAATAACAGATAACTGCTAGAATTCTCGACAACCTCAAATAAGTTTTATTACATACGTATAAGGTAAGTAATTAGGTAGGTGGTCGAGAATTCTAGCAGTTATCTGTTATTTAACATTTTGTCTTGTTTTAAAGTTGTTTGTTACAAGTGGTGTGATTTTCTATGAAATATTGTTTAACAGGAACACACTAACAACACCTGTTTAATTTATATGACTAACTTGATTACGACACTATTATGATTTGTCAAAGTTTTTGTTTTGGTTGTTTTTATTTACCAGAAGAACAATCTCATATTTTCAGGGAATATCTAATTAATAAGTAAGTTTATTGAAACACTCAATATTATATTAGGCTGCGAAAACTAGCATGATAACGTTTCTATTATATACTTATTTAATATTTAAAAATATCCCCAAGTACTTGTCATGCCTAAGTGTTTTCCTAAATGTTTTCATTGGCCAAACAAAAAAGGATGTATTCAATATATTTTTGAATTGTTCTGTTCATCAGAGTGCCAACACTCCGTACCTAAGAACAAACATAAGTTGGTAACTTAATATCTCAGATATTACGATATAGATCGGAACGCGGTTAGTAAAAGGCAATAAACTAATAATATTTCGAAGGATAGTTGTCAAATTGAGTTTTCTTTAGAAAAATAAATAAGGTACCTACAATTTATTTTCACGATTCGAAGACCTTCATAGCCAGAGGTGTAAGTATTCTGTAATTAATTGTTTTGTAATAATATTATCCAGTCGAATTAATTTCCAATACGAATAAAAAAACTTGTAATATAACTAAAGTAATGTGTGAACGACTTGAAAGCAAGTTATGTTTTAAAACCTTGTCAAAAGGGCGTTTACGCAAGAATTCTGATAGGTTCACAAGTTACACTTTAATTAATTCAAAACCTTGAAATATGTTGGTAGGTACTTCATTTACATTTTAATTTAAGAAACTAGACTGGTTCATTAAATCTTCATCAAACAGATGCGATTTCATACAGATGTCTTCAAATAAAAGATGATCGAATAAAGATCGCGATATGTACAATGTACAATTCTAGAAGATTATAGACAATACAAAAGTACAATTCTATTTTCTTTTTTACTGAATGGTGCAGCAAAAGTTGACTTGGCAAAGTTAAAAAATGTAAGTAGGTAGGTACCTATATAGTTGCCTTACATAATTACAATATTATGAATTATCATCACTAACAGACGTTCACTAAATCCTTACTAATATCATAAACGCGGAATGTATATATGCATCAAGTACCTAACGCACAGAGCGTGTAATTATAATAGAGAAATACAAGATTTATATAATTTTTGCTTCTACCACGGAGACAAAACAATTTCCGCGGTGAGGAAGTCATTAGGAACATAGTGAAAGTGATACGTCTACTGGTTTATTATAAAAAAAAAACAAACAAAAGAACATCGGCCATAATGGACCATGAACGCGACCAGTTATGAATGGTACATCAGAAAATCGTATAATTTATTAGAATGAAAATGCATATTTCCATTTATTTTTAAACACCGGGAAAAAAAAGAAAAACTTAAAGTGTTTTTAATAATATTGAACGCATATGAGCGCGTTCCATCAGTCATATTTTGTTTTAAAATAAGGTTTTAACTGCAGCATTGAAGGTAGTGCTGAATTAAAAATAAAGTGTAGGTATTTTCTATGACACACGTGACTTTTCTGCGGGCTGTCACCATTCTGCTTTCTTGTGATTTCCGATTTGCGACTACTGTTAATTCTCTGTATATTATTATATTTGTGACTTGGCATTGATTGCAGACTCCGATAGACCCTTGCATTTCTGACGACCTTGTACGATGGAACATTGGATTACAATAATGCTATGTGATTTGGTTTAAAGTGCGAAGTATCACCATATTTCTAACATGAACCCGGAGCAACAGTATATGCCTCAACAAATATTTGCATAGTGTTCAATGCAATATCCGTCTTAATACACTCCGCCACTTCGTTGTCCTGGAACTTGACACCAGAGTCATTTCTGTAATCAGTAAGTGGATCTCCATTAATCGTAAGTTTTTTATAATTATTCCTGAATCCACAAGGTATCCAATTTACTATTTAATCAATGTGGCTTGGGATCCTGTAATAAAAAACAAAAGACCCAATCCGTATACATTGTTTGGAGCCTTATATTGACGGTGGGTCATTTTATGTTTTTTTTAGATCATGGATGATGATTATATTTGTCACGTTTGTTGGGAGATGGCAATTCAAGAAGCTAATATTGCATTAGTCTTTGACAAAAATGTTGAGCAACATGCAGCTGGTTCATCCCACCAGGAAACCCTTGCATGGGCACGAGATCAAAGTAATGTTGCTGTCCCTGCAGATTTCTTAGATTCTATAGTGATAAGACAAGATGAGGAGTAAATACATTTAACATATTTTCTTGTTTTATTTTAGTGACAACTGCTTGGTATATTCCTTTTCTAGCATATAGGGAGATTTTTTTAAGGTGTGTATGAAAGACCAAATTCGAAAATATGAAGAATAGCGAAAAATACTTATAGGAGTCTCGGGCCCAATTTTGATGAAAATAAAATTGAATATTTGCGTTTTTGAAAATCAATATTGTAGCATGGAATTGAACCTGATGTTTAAAAAAATCACATTCTGTATTATTACACAATTCGCTTATGCTGCTAGCCGCTAGGAAGGATCAAATCCTGCGAAGTAATGACATACGGCGAACTAATGGAAAGAGGTCATTTTTAGCAAAATACTACATTTTTTCTTATTATATTAAGGTAACAGGTATAGTGTATATTCAAAGGTTAATTAGTTTTATGACAAGGGAAATTATAGAGCTTAGTAATAAATAAGCGAGCATTATGATTTAGTGCAATTTTCTTCCCAGTTACTTGCTAACCATAATACCACCATACATTAGGTATATTTGACAATGACATTATAAAGTGCTATATTTTATTAGTTCGAACCTAACCTTTTTTAGGATAGGTTAGGTTAGGTTACAAATTATGAAATAATCTAAAATCTCCGGCTTTACAAGAATATTTTTCCAACTGCGCATTATTCCTCAAGCACTAAAGAACAAAATAAACTATATCCCAGCTGTGTACAATATTTTTTTTTGTCAGGTCCCAATATGTATGGGAATGACCGATGTTCTTTCCTCTCAGTAATAATAATAGTGCTATACAACATTTTATACGTAATTTTTTACATCGTCGAACATTGAAATAGTTATTTTTTAATGTGGGTCAAAAAACAACTACATGGGTAGCAAAGTCGTGAGAAAATTTAGTTTATTCAATTTGAAGCGGATTTTTCAGTGTTACGCCCGTAACAAACGAAATCTCAATCGGTACTCGGCTTAATTAGAGTTTAACAAAGCCCTAGACTGAACAGTAGTACTAAGTAGGTACCATAAAAATATCAATGTTTAATATATTCAGATATGTAGTAAATAGGAGAGATTTCTCGTTAGTTTTTTATTTATACTTTTGTTTCAATTTTATTTTCTGATTAGTCCCAAATTCATCTTTGTCTACATATGACTATTTTATATTTACGAATGATATGTTTATGTCTTATGGTTATGAACCTTCTCGTTATGTATTTCTGTAGATTATTTGAAAACCACGTTGGTATACAATCAGAAGTTCTCAACATATTTGCAAACAAACCTAATCACAAGTTCAATTGAGAACCTTCTTGATTTGCCGTCAATAGGTAGCACAATAGGTAGGTAATAACATTAAGTCTGTTTCTTTATCAGCTCATATACTTCCAACTGCAGGACACGGGGCTCCTCTACAATCGAGAGTACAATTGAGAGGGGTTAGGCCGTATATTCCTCCACGCTAGCCCAGTACGGGTTGGCGGACTTTTACATACCATAGGGCATAGAGAGTGCAGGATTCCTCTCGTTCTCCTTCACCGTTATAGTTAGTGGTTACTGACAATCAATACACTCATGACTCCAAAAAGTCAGAGGGTTTCCTGGGATTTGAACCCGCGACCACCGTAAACATGTTGGTAGCCCTGTCTGGTGCGTTAGCAACAGGCCACCTAGCATGATGCACTTCAATAACATTAAGTACCTATGTACCTACATATTTTGTTGTACCTACCTATGCTTTTGCAAGATAAGTTGGTTTAATTTTTAAAGAAAAGTTGTGCTAAATAACTTATGATATAATATTTGCAATCCTTTCATTTTTATTTTTGTATACTTCACCTTGAAGAAATTATGCATTAGGATTGAACTTATCCGATTAACAAGTACTTAATTACATCTCGAAGATTACTTATCTTCAATGTGCGTGTTGTTTGTACAATTATAATTTATAAAAATTAACAAAGGAGAATTTAAAGTTAACGTTATCCGTAATATTGATACCTACCTATTACAAAAACATTATACAATTGTACAGAACCGTTACTTTATAAAACAAATCTATTTTGTGCTAAATTCCATCCAGAAACTGGCACTTAACGGTACCCATGATTTGTACGTAAACAAACAATACCATGTAGTTTCTATAACAATTAAACAATTACATGATACGCACCTTCATTAAAGCGAAACGCTGGTCGTCATCAATTCCCACCACTGTGTTAGAAACAGGTGCCATTTTCACAATGAAAAATCGAAATTGCTTTCTTGCTTGTTATGTTTGCGTACGCGTGCACCTAGTACTAAGTAATCTGTGCGTGCACCGCAGATAAACAGTGCCGCGCGATTGGCCGACGTCCGACGAGTCGACGACGACACACTGCTCACTTATTCGAAATCGAAAGGTTTTAAGAAGCCAAACGGGTAACGACTACTTCGCGACGTGCCTGCGCGCGCACTGAATGCTGCGTACGCGCATATAGTTTTATGAATATCAATTATCAAATGCGGTACAATCGGTACGGTCAGCAAATAATTGCTAATCGTTTTTAATTGCACTGTATAGCAATTTTGTTTCGATTACGGAAATTAAATATGTCGTAGTGTAGTGGTAGATTGTGGATGTAGCATTATTCTATGTAATATTTTTTTATTTCTGTATAAAAGAAAAAATAAGACTTATTTTCAACAGAAAACACAAACAATATGTAGAATGTATTGTATAGCATAAGGGTATATTTACTTACAATGTGATATTGTTTAATCACAACCCTACAAGTGTTAGAAGAAGGAGGAAAATCATAGTTCTCAATCCACTTATCTGGACAGTGGACATATTTATTATACTTTTTAGTTTTTTTTGTTGCTGCTGACTGTATTTCTATGTAACAAAGGAAATTGGTTTATTCACATTTAAAGAAAAGACAGTATAGAATAATAATTTATTGTCTTAATCATTACATACATATTTCATAAACAATAACAGAGATAATTATTGTTAATATCAAAAACTGTTTCGTATTTGTACAAAAACTGTATTTTTTTATGAATTAAATTGCATCATGTTTAATAATAAATCTTTTGAATTTATGTGTATATCATCATTCAAATCTTTATAGGGCCAATTTTCCCGTTACTAAGTCCAAACTTTTGTTTGAAAAAACAAAAACTTGTGAAAAAATTGACGCTTTGCTTTTGATTATTTTTTATTGTTTAGTACAAAATTCAAGTCTCTCTCATTTCATCACTGTAAACACAACTCCACCTCTTTCTGGCTCTTCATCATGTACATCCTTGTCACTACCCTCAGGGTCAGATGCCTCGGAGTCATCACTATCTCCATCTCTGTAAGTGCCAAATTTAGATGTATCTGCAGGTAATTTGTCCATTTTGATGCCGCTAAGGGCAGCAAGCTTCTCCGCGGCATGCTGTGCATTTATTTCTTTCAATTTTAAATTATAATCATGTTGTAACTTTAAAGAGTCTTCAATAGATAGCACTTTAGCTGGACCATGGACAATTGGCGGAGGAGTTGCTGCTGTTACTTCCCAATTTTTACTTTTAGTTCGGCTTGCTTCCTTTTCTGGATTGTGCACATCACTCTTTGTGGTCTTATATGGTTTGAACTGGCCAGTAACTTTAGGTGTTGGGTTGTGTTCTGTCTTGTCAACTATGTACTTTACATGTGGGAGCTCTCCAATTTTGATTAAGTCTTCTGCACTAACTAAAGGTTTATCAGGTTGTATGACTTTGATTGTTTTTTCTTTTGCTGTGTGTTGACTTAATATTTGGAGGACATCTTCAGGCTCACTGTCATCGTCCGAGTCTAAATATTTCTTTATGTTCTTTTCCAATTTGCCCGTCCATTCCACTTCGTGCACCGTTCGTTTGTCAACATTACTAATTTTTAATTTGTCGAACATGCGGCAAGCGTCATTTTCCTCCTGTTTTGCTTTGATCTGTTTAACAATTTTATCATAAAATCCTTGTATTTTAGCACCTTTATCGGGGAGTTTCGTAATAAAAAATTTGTTATTCAATAGTTTCACTTGCCTGTCTTTGAGCTCAAGAAGTTCAGTTAAAGTTTTGGTTGACAAATCAGTGATTTTCCCATCAATTTCGGTTTTTGGCGGAGGCGGTAGTATTCCCGGAATCCTAGTATTTATCTTTTTCTGTATCATTTTACTTTATGAAATTTATAAGTACTTAGTTTCATATTTTCGTATGCTGCTTGGAAATTCCCTCTCGTTTCACAATTTGTTTTGATCCACAGAGGCACAGACTACGAAGTTTTAAGTACATTTATGTTTAGCCTTGGTTTAGCCCGGTTTAGTCCAATCTCATTCATTCAATCATTCGCCATTTACATGACAGCTCAGCATGACAGTTTGTTCTATTTAAGATCCAAATATGATCATTCGTTTCGTTTCAATCGATAGTTCATTCGCTGTCAATATTGATTGTCAATAGTCTGTGTTGTCAATTGCCAAATGACAAATTGGTCATTTACAGTGTTGAAACTTGAAAGATATTTTAAGAATCGCGATGTTTTAGTTAGTTTTAGCCAAATGAATCGTAAAAATAGTGTGTTAATATCGTGACGAATGTTAAATATTATCATAACATCGAATGCGTAGAGATTTAGACATAGTTGGTGCAGCCGCTGTCATGGAGGCGACAACGGTATGTATCAGGATTACGTTAATAAATTGATTCCAAGAAGCATAAACGTAAAAATATGGGCCAGAATAGTGAAATTACAATGATATTGTGCGAGCTTTGTGAAATGGGCAGCACAAACCATATTTTATGGTTAAGCAAGGTTAAAGAAGCATAGTTAATATGGGATTCAGATATGTATGTTGTGATTGTTAAACCATAAAAATACATCTGCCGTGAGTCATGGGCTTGTTTTTCATCAATGTTCTCACGTAGCCTTCTTTTAATGCTTATATTCTTACACCTACATCTAAAATAACAACACTCATCTTCCTTTCATTTTCATATACTCTTTGTTTAAGTCTTATACTTTGTTTCACTGTTCAATATTTATGAAAAAATAAAAAAATATTACATCTTATTTTTTTTGGTTTGGTTGTGGCTTAGAAAATGCAATCATGGTACTACTGTTTTACTATGGCGATTTGCACAGCATGCATTGCAATGCATGCAAACATAGTGCAGGTTGCAACCTGCAATATATTTAGATAATCAACATTTAGATATTGGATAGCTTTTTTATTCAGATAAAGATAAATGTGTATTTATTACTTGGTTACGTCCAGATCCCGCTGCAATTGGAGCCGGTGCTACACAATGAAGTCTGTGAACGGAGACTGTGGATAGGCAACCTGGATCAGCGTGTCAATGAGTATGATTATTTTATCTTTGATTAGAGTATGCTTGTTAGTACTGTATTTCTCAACCACTTTGAGAACAATAATCTATATGTTATTTAGGAGTTTAATATAAAAAAAGTTACTAATATAAAAACAGGTTAATTGTATCAGATGGCGATAATTTATTTCTATTCATAATAATATAATATTGTTACTTTATTTAGACAGCATTGCACTAACTATTAAGTGCATTGCAGTATAGTCATTTTGGATTTAGCAAATAAACTAATATATCAAGGAAACTTATCTATTTTCCCAAACATATTAAGCTAACCCAGACATTTCTTATTACCGGTACCAATTACTGAAACTGGTCTGCGTCTACGGCAACATCGAGAAGTTCGACATGATGTTCTTCCGAAATGGGCCCTGTGCTGGGCAGCCACGCGGCTTTGCTTTCGTCACATATAAATTGAGGCAAGATGCTATAAATGCTATGAATTCACTCAATGGTCAGCTCCTGGGTACCAAAAGGATGTCTGTTAAGTTTGCTAAGAATATTGCTGCGGTAAGTGAATATTATACTTAAATCTAATCAGATATGAGATAAGGTGCTATAATTTTTACTGGTCACTCAAATATTGTGATAGGCCGCCTGGGTAGGAACCACTGCAATGTCTATTTCTCCTACCAAACAGCAGTGTAAATGAACTGTTGTGTTCCGGTTTGAAGGACATTGCAGCCAGAGTAATTATTGGACATAATGACACTTAACATCTTATGTCTCAGGATGGCCAGAGCAGTGGAATGCATGAAACTTGGTATTTTAAGGTGTTGTTTAGATTTTCTACTGTCCATGAGCAGCCATCTCAGATCACTTACCATCAGACGAATGGCCTGCTCGTCTCACCATCAATAACAATAAAAAAAAAGAAATGGAATGCATACAAAAAATAAACATACATATTTTTAATAATCAGTACCTTATTGTCTAATAAAAAAGATTGGCAAACAATGTGGTTATAATTCACTCACACAGTATGTAGATTAATTTTGAAGTATTCATTAAGATGTTTTTTGTATCACTTGGAGTTAAGACATCTCCAATAGTTAATTTTATCAACGATAATGTATATGTATAATTCTTCTAGTTTCAAGAAGAACAGGAAAAACCAAAGCCAGAATTGGGAATTGCTGCACTAGCCGGTGCTAAGCCAGAAATTAAACTAAGCACAAAAACAGCAATACAGTCTATAGAGGCAAAACTAAAGATGATGGAGAGTATGAACGCAGGTGACGACTTTGTCGTTAACAAGTTAGCAGCGCATGAGACTCCAATCATCACCCAATACCAGAACAAGCAGTATCAGCCGCCAAACAAATCTATCAGTTCGTTTAGAAGACGCCATCCATATCACAAAAAGAGATAATTAAAATGTTGTCACTAGTTTGTAAGTTGAACAGTATTTGATGATTGAGGCTCATTTAAATTAGTTCTTAAAAGGATTATTAAAACGTTGTAATACTATTGTACCGATTTAAGTACAATTAAGCTATGAAGAGTTAATGTGAATGCAGGATGACGAAAATGTATGTAAGTTTTTGTTATTTAAACTATAATGGATTGATGGAATCTCAGTTTTAATGCCTTGTGATAAAGTGCGCTATGTCATGCACGAAATATATTGTTTGTGACACCATGGATATTTACTAATTTAAATGTGCCATTAGATTTTAAGTGGATTATTGTTAAGGTGCAGTGAGATCGCGTGTAAAGTTCTATTTGAACGAAATAAAAAATATTATGTATAATCTATTTCTCGTTTGAAAACACATGTACTTCATGAACAATAAATATAATAGCATTTAGAAAATTTGCCCCCTTTTCCGCAAATTATAGTCTTCTAATACTCTTTCATAGGAAGTTTCTTTAGGTAACGTAAAATAAATAGAACTTTAGGCGTAATTTTATTGTAGTCATGTGTTCATTGTATGTCATAGTTTGTTGTGAAAATGTATTATAGAATTCTCAGGAGTTATCTTAATCTCATTGAACATTTTGAACAGTAGTTGTGAGGGGTCATTGTTAAATGCAATAATTATATTATAAACTGTGATGTAAGGTCAACAAGCATCAATAATCTGATGTATATCTACTAATGAGCCTTATAATTTTATAGTTAGCAAATTAAAATTAATTAAGCTTTGAGTTCATGACTGACAAATGTTCATCCGAAATATATTATCAACAATATAGTCACATTATGATTAATGATACCATAATAATAGAAATAAATAGTTGCAAATTTTTTTTTTAAATATGAATAAAATTGTTTTCAAAATCATTGTTTTATTTGGAAATTAAACAAATTATTGCAATAAATAGTTTTATTGTAAACAAACTTATCGCTTAATTATAAACTTTAGAAATATCTTATGTAATGTTAACAATTAAATGGCTCTAATTTCCATTAACATATAGGCTGATAAGGCCTTAATGGCAGCCACACACGTAACGATATAACTGTGCAAGTCCGAGTTTGCACCAGTATACTGGACCGTGTGTGAACAAATAACTGCACAACTTCGTTGAAATTTTCGATTTGAGACTGGTGCAAACTCGCGTTTGCGCAAACGCACTTGAACGTGTGTGGTGGCCATAACACGAGGCCTTTCAGCATAGATTTATATTTTATGAGTATGATTTATTATATTGTAACTTTTATGAATGAAAAAAGACATTTATTGTAACATAAGTAGATTTTTCTATTCGGATTATAATTATTTATAATTAACAAAGTTTCATTAAGAATAAGCGAAGTTTAAAAACAGAGCTATAAAATCTGAAGCATTTTAAGAATAGATACGCTATATTTATATGATATAGTAACTAGTAACTTTAAATCCTATTTTCAGTTCCTTTCGCGCAAAATTGACTATATTTTGTCACTCGGGCATGAGTTAAAAATGTCCACAGGGAAGTGGCTCCTTGTATGTGTGCTCTTACCACTAGTTGCTAGCAAGACAACAATGTGGTATATTACAATAACTCCGATTGTTTCTAATACAAATCAGGACATTAAATGCATCACTGATGCATAATCAATAAACTAAATCCATATAAAGCTTTTAAGTAGATCTACTTAAGATTAAAATATATCATGTGTAATGATACCCTCTAAAACTTGAAGAGAAATAAAATTATTGTTTATTGCTAAATCGTTTGAAATATATAAAATCAGTCGCAATATTACTGAGAAGTAACATAAATAGAAGTTGTAACTGCATTATTAAACCGTGAAGACACTTTCTTAGTATAATAAATCATAAAATATTTTATTTGGATATAAAATTAATGAGTATATTTAATACTCCAACATGAATATATAACAACTAAGGTTTCTATTGTTCTAGCAGTACTTTTGTTTGACAAATATGGCTATTCGCTACAATTTAATTAATAAGTATATTCTCACTGGTTCTGAACCCGGGTGATATGCCATTGGACAGTGAGCTGGCTAGTCTCTGGCAGGGGCTGGCCGACATAAGAAAGTCATCTTCATCGCCTTCTAATTTTTTCTTCATGCCTGTGTATTGGGTTTCGTCTTCGCCTACCTTCAACCAGTCTTTGTATTCTATGCATAGCGGCCATATTATTTTCCCGGATCTGTAAAGACGTTTTTATTATTTTAATATTAGCTTTAAAATGAAAAAAGTTAATTTTATCGGTACTCCTTGCGTTGATTCCCCAATGCTGGGGGTCGCGTGTCATCAAGGAAGCAATCCTTCGCGCACGATGTTCCTTGTGCCAACGATATGTCTGGCGACATGAACCGCCGCAGTCACATTCATATTGAGTGTGGTGTGGATCTGTTTCGGCTTTGGGTTCCTGCCTCTTGATCTTTGGGTATGGGTACTATATTGACGCAAAAATATAGCTTTGATGTCGTTTTAGGCTAGGCGAGTGAGATTGCTGGAGGCCCAAATTCACTTGCCTTTCTTTCTTCCAGTTCCCTTTCCATTTTAAGAGGCTGTGTTAATGAGCGCCGGTAATCACTTATATTAGGTGAGCAATTTGCTCATTAGCTGGACTTCCCAATAAAATATTGATATTTTGACAGCCTCCGTGGCGCAGTTGGTTCGATTCCGGCTGTGAAATGAGAGGCTGCGGGTTCGATCCCCGCACCGAAACAAATATTTGTGTGAACCACAGGTATTTGTTTCGGGTCTGGGTGTTTGTGAGACCGAAAAGTCTCTCGTTGCTCCTGATACCCACGACACAAGACTCGATCTTAGTGTGGGGTCAGGACTATGTATGTGACTGTTGGGTGTATTTATTATTTAATATAACAAAATCAACTGACCTCGGTAAAGTATAAGGGTCATACGGGAACCACTCGTCATACTGCGCTGTGGGCGCGTGCAGCGAGTTTCGTGCGTTCCTGTCGATGACGGGCTGGCAGTACACGAGCTGGTGCGCGCGCGTCACGCTCGAGAACGCGCGCGTCACTTGCGGCGGACACGTGCGCAGCGGGTTCAGGGAACACGTCACTAAGCGAGGCAGGTTGAGGGACTCCACGAAGTTTAAGTCTGGAATTAAAAGAAAAAGAATTATGTGAATTTCCATTATGAAATTATGGTTTGCCAATACACATCTAATAAGAAAAGGTGGCATATGACAATAAAGGTGTAGTATTTCTTTGGAAGCAAGCCATTACCTATAAGTATGTAGAAAGGCTTGGGAAGGTCTAGTGATTAAATATGATTAATTGTTGCGCGAATTCTACAGTAAATAAATATATTTCCCGAAATATCAATTAGATCGAATACTACCAGAAAATCATTACTAACGTCAACATTAGGATTTTTTTTCAGAATATAGGGCTAATATTTTAGTATTACAAACTCCAAATAATACGACGATTGTGTAATCATAATTCCTGTATTCTTTATCCAACATCATGTTCATCAATACAAGAGCTTTCTCTAAAATACAACCCGCATATTGAAATGCTTATACTCGGTCATCCTTCACATCAACCGTTGACAACTTCGTTCTATATTCAAATCCTTATTCCATTCTTCTCAATACAACTGCCATCACCATCGTCATACTAGAATTAGGTTGCTTTCCTCATCTATACATATAATAAAAATGTAAATGGTCGATGTCTGTACATGGAAGATATTTGAGAAATTTTAACGCGAGGGGTCTTTATAACAGCAACAGAAGCCAAAACATTTTTTTTTAGAATTTTTGTCTGTCTGTCTGTCTGTCTGTATGTTTGCTTGCGCATCACGCGAAAACTACTGCACCAAATGAGATGCGGTTTTCACAGTTGTATTGCTGTAGGCTCAACTTAAAAACTGGTATATGTTGCATTCACATACAGGGTGTTTCTTTTTGTTTGCTTGCATATTACTCAAAAACTACCGCACGAAATGAGATGCAATTTTCACAGTTATATAGGTGCAAGTCCAACTTAAAAACTGGTATATGTTTTATTTATATACAGGGTGTTTCTTTGTATTAGCTTGCACATTACTCAAAAACTACCGCACGAAATGAGATGCAGTTTTCAGTTATATTGGTGCAGGTTCAACTTGAAAACTGGTATAAGTGTTATTTACATACAGGGTGTTTCTTTGTATTATGGAAGATAAATGAGAAAAACTAATATGGGGGTCTGTATTAATTAACGTAATAAAAACAATGATTTTTAGAATTTTTGTCTGTCTGTTTGCCTGTGCGGTTGTGCGCGATGAACTCAAAAACCGCTTAACGGATTTCGATGAAATTTGGTATGGAAGTAGCTGACACCCTGGATTAACATTTAGGATATCTTTTATCCCGAAAAATTAAGAGTTGCCGTGGGATGAGGAAGGAATTCCGATATATTTGTTATTTTTTATACTCAAAGGGATGAGATGGGACTGGATTGCATGCCTTGAGTGAGAATGAGACGGGACGGGCGGGATATAACGGGACGGGACGGGATGGGATGAGAAATACCAAATAAAGTTAATCACGCTGACGAAGTTTGCGGGCAGAAGCTAGTCGCTTATAAAAATCATCCGTTACATTAGATTAAAAGTAATCATTGACCAAAAACGTAGGTATGATACAAACTATACTCACTCTCTTTACTCATAAACAGGTGATGATTCTTGAAAGCAACTAAGTAGAAAATAGCATGGCATATAGCATGGAACGCTCCATGGGCCTTCGTACTATCCGTTGCAGTGGTAGACTCCTGAGTAGCTGTTATATACGAGTGGCACCATTCAGCCATGGTCTTCAGGTAATGTATTAGTCTGGTGTTTGGTACTCTGACACACCGAGCGAGGAGACCGGCTAAGTGGCTTGCAGCTGTTCGTCTGGTGGCAAAGGCCCGAGGACCCAAGCCTTGCAAGCCCGCTGCCACCACCCAAAGGTTGTTAAGGATGCGGTCGGCGCATTGTTGGTTGATTGATATCGTGTAGAGTATTAGGAATTGGACATGTCTGGAAAAGAAAAAAAATGCATATATTAATTGTTGGTGATAAGAATCTGTAACTATTTGCAGTAAAATTCGCGATAGTGATAAGTGAGTGATACAAGCTTGTTTGTCGTGTACCAATATTTGCTACTACGTTTAGTTGCAAGTAGGCCTTCATATTTGTGTCTACAGCAATTCATATTGCACTGCACTTGCCATTACTTTGTTTTGTGTGAGTTTAAACTTTAAAGATAAATAAACAGTACATCGAAAATCGTTCCAAAATATGCTAAAGCATAAGGATGATTTTTCTCTCTCCTGATAACGTTTCCGGCTTGGGTACCCCAACTGGTTACACTTATTATCACATAAAATGGCGTTGTAATAAGCAAATAACTGATTAGAGATATGAACATTTTTACTATCATAATTTTTATATAACACTTCAATTTATCTCAGTCAAGGCCAGTTGTGTTTTCGCGTATTTTGATAAGTTATCATACCATACTAACGATGTGACGTGAAAATTTAAATGTTAGGCTAAATTATATTAGAGAGAAAAAAAATTCTAGATAGAGACTGTCGCTGATAAGATGTAAAACTCGCCATAGTGACCTAGTGCGCACATAATATCTTTGCCGCGTTCCGAGATAGATTATTTGTATTTAGTATTTACCATTCTTGATAGCATAATATAATACTGCCTCGGTGGCGTAGTTGTACTACGGTACGACTACAAAGCTGAGGTCTCGGGTTCGAATCCCGGGTCTGGCAAAGTAATATTGGGTTTTTCTATTCATTATCAGCCCGGAGTCAGGAATTTGTGCCCGATATGGCGATAGGTTCGCCCCCTATCACATCATGGGACGGAACATACAAGGCGAAATGTGGGTGTTCTGGTGGCGCCTCTGCCTACCCCTTTAGGGGTAAAGGTGTGAAGTTTATGTATGTATGTATGTATGTACAATATAATATATCACCGTATAAACATCCAATGCTAAACACAGGACTCCTCTGCAGTCGTGAATTTGATTGAGAGGACTCAGTCCATTGTACATCACACTGGTTTATTGCAGGTTGGCGGACACCGGATATTTCCCCTTCCTCTATACTTCCTCCACCAAGAACCCTTCATCCCATCTGTTTATAGTCTACATGACTGATTTCAAGATCGTACACAAAAGAAAAATATTTCCCTTCACAATTACAGTCCATTATAAATTACTCTTAATACACAGTAAAAAAGAAGTTATTGATAGCTTACCTAATACCATAAGTAGGAAGGACAACCCTCTCAAAAACATTGCAAAGCATGTTCAGGACCGGATCCCTTTCGTCTTCCAACCACCGTAGTACTTCGAGCATGCTGTAGTCCAACGCGTCGGACACCTCGTCAGGTTCCTCCATATCCATTTCAAAAACTGTCTCATTCTGAGCCTTGTTCTTCTCTCGCTCCACTATGTTCACGTCCATTATTATCATTCTGTGAAGTAAATAAATAATATATAATATATTATAAAAATCATACATAGTCCAGACCTATTAAGATTCAAGTCTTGTGTCGTGAGTAACAAAGAGGACAAGGCGCTTTTTAATCTAAAAAACACCTACATCAGGAATATATTTTGTAGCCCGCGCAAATATTTGTGTCGGTGCAGGGACCGAATCCGTGGCTTGCCGTTTTTGAGCCGGGTTTTAACTGACTTCGCCGCGGAGGCAACTAATTGCAAGGGGGGCTAGTTTACACTATGAATTGAAAATTATTCAATCAGAAGTTCATCAAAAAATCGTTTTACAAACAAATCAAAGACGTCTAAATAATATTATGTATTACCTGTTAACAATAGCAGTCATGATCTCCTCTCTCAGTGAGGGTATATACTTGCTGATCCAGATGAGATTGTGTATGTACGCCCGGCTGGCATTGCAGCTGGCTTTGTAGTAGGGGAACTGCTCTATTACTATCTGCATTAGAAGATCACTGCACCTGAAATATAAGTTTTATTGAGAATTATACAAAATTAAGTATAAAGTGCGAATTTGCTATAAGTGTCGAAAAATTACAGATTATATATTAGGACTTTTGTCTCATAAAACTATGTATCGACTAAGCATTGACACAAAGTGAATAATCATATATGGAAATTAAACTTAATAGACCAAATGAGGCTGTTATTGATTTAATTTTGTATGTAAAATAAGCAAATCTTTAATAACAGGCTTTGATTAATGCTGACGATTGTTTTTCGACATCCCATAGTGGCTTATTTCTATGTACATATTTAAAATCACTACGTAAAGTATGTCACAAGCCAATAATTTTTAAAAGCATGAACATTTTCCCAGAATCTCATGGTAGAGAATGTTCAACCTTGAAAAACAAGTTTCAACGCACTCAAAATTGCGTGCCATGACAATTTTCTGTTATTGGAAACTCCTGAACACGTTATAAAGTTGCGTGATTTTCGGGGCCATTTAACGTTAATCACGCCTGTCTCGTGTCAGGTGATTTGTTCCATTTTGTGAATTTATCTCTTGATTATTTTAGCATTCTAGCTTTGCAGGCTTTGGTCATTCTGATACATTCAGAATAGTATTGTATGGCTTTTCTCATAAGCTATAAATATTCTTGAGTATACCAGCATAAGGCGAAGATGGTAAATTAAAGCCTAACCTTTTTAATTATTATAGAGGAGGTCGATGTACCGGTTTTAACACCACCGGTGCCAAGAACGGTATTGCCACTGCGCTCGTTATTTACCACCGGTGGGTGAACAAAAAACCGCAACACAGTACAGCTAGGCTTGCGGCGCTTCTTAAGTTCCTGTAATCTGGGCTGACGCCGAATAAGGGTCTACCTTAACAACGTCATATTTTGTTTTTGTGTGCACTATTTACACAAAATATTGAGCTTGATGCGGATATTAATCTAGTGCCTGTCGTTTCACAATGTTTTCGCCATGTTTTCGCTCACTTTGCCACAGAGGAAATCAATCTGCTACTAGTGAGGCCCAAGGTGTATTGCATGCTAACTTTGATTTTACAGATTTGGACTACCAGTCCTTATTTCACATTATAATTTTAGTAAATGGGCAGCAAAACTGCCAAACTTGGTGTCGTCTAAGTCTGCCAAACTTGTCATCTAGATGGATAGCAAGTAGCAAGTTTTATTCCAATTCGGGAATTTAACCCAAAATCTCAGTTGCTTGACGGGTAACTCTTTGCTTTCATCTTATTAAAGTTAGCACACAAATAGGAATAGGTTAAAGAAGGTATGGTGTATACTTGACTATAATAAGTCCAGTAAAGCTGCTTACCCAAAATGGTAAATGGCGTGTCAGCAATGCCCTTCATCAAGTAGTGTCACCAAGATCCTCTCTCTGCCTAAAACTGAGAGGCGCTATGCATAACACTTTGCTCATCCCAGCCTTCTTCTAAAATCTAAGCATTTTCGTGGGATAGTCGCCATATAGAGGGTAATAAACCCAATGTTCTGACACACTCAAATGTCTTGTCTGAACTTTAATGACAACATGCCTGTTTTAAGCAGGCTGGCAGTAATAGATTAACATATTCAGTCAGAAATTAAGCCTTGCCATTCATCTGGTGATAACATTTTGGTACTCCCAGAGTGTTTGACTTGGCTTAATTATTTTCAGCTAATTGGGACATGTGGACATATGACAAAAAAGCCAAGACTTTAGCTTCTGATGGTGACTGATCATCAAATATAATTTTAAACAGTCAATTCAGGACAGAAGTAGAAGTACTTGCTTGTTGTCTGAACATCAACAGGAAAGTTAGGTCCCATATAGCAGTACACACAACACAGTGGTGAGAGGAACAAAGGAAAGTCATAATTCTAACTTGACATAGTTAATAATGTATGATTTTACCTATAATAGGTGAAATCACAATTATTTGAAAAGCTAAATAATTGTAATAGCTTTGTGCAATATCTTTGCTGTACTATTATATTTCCAATTCAAATGTCTTCCTTCCCAAATGAATCTATTAACCATCTGGCTTAATCTTCAAATTATAAAATTAAATATAAACAGATGCTTAAAATTCAAACTGAGACATCAAGGTCTGATGTTTCATAAATGAATAATATATGGTATACTTACATGGGTATGACTGCTACTATTTGTGCAATAACTGTGTGTATATTAGACCATCTGTTAACTATTTCTTGTGGTGGGTCGTCCTCCCAACTTTCAACATCAGCTGTAACAAAAACATTGGATGTGTTATGTCTAATATTGTGCAACAAGTCCAGTCATGTTAAAGTCTTTTTATTTATGTTAATGAAACAATTCAGTGATAAAAATTGGAGTTCAATTTAAATGGAGATGAAAAGTTTTTAATTGCAAATATATTTATGGACATTATAAACTGTGTGACTTAGGTTTATATTTATGTACTTATTTTAATAAACTAATTTAAAGCAAAATGAAAATAATTATGTAAGTACATTGCAAATAAGTTTCAATATAAAATAGCTATTAAATATATTCTAAGGATATCAAAGTTAAAGCTATAACAATAAAATGTAAAAACTTCATTCCAAAACAAAAATATTTGGTAAAACATACCAATATCAAAATATTGTGCAACAAATCCCCAAGCAAAGAAAAATATGAAAGACCTTTAAAAACTCACCTTTAAATAACTTGACTAAGCAAGTCATGACTTGGGGGCAGTGGTAAGTGTGGGCAGTCACAAGGTTCAGCACGAACCTGCTGAAGAGTTCCACCAGCTCCTCACTGCGGCTCGCCCATTCGATATCACAAACAGCCTCAACCAATTGCTTGAAATCTCTTCCCAATACCACTACACATGAGAGGCAGTCATCAAATACTATTCTATAGTTTTCATCATTCAATGGGTAATCGCGTAAAACTTTCACCAATTCACCATAAGGACCTCCATTGCCCTTTGTCGCATAGTTCAGTAATATCTGCTCAATTTGGTTTTTCGAGAACCTCAACCGCATACGAGCCAAAGCCGCTTGTCGGTCAAGAGTCTTTTGCATCAAAGATGCGACGCTTTTCTGAGCTGTCACCGCCATTATTTCTTCAGGTCAGAGGACACAGACTTCAGATACTCTACTATCTCTGGTTGTCGAAGGAGTTCTGCTTTTTTGTGGTTCAGAACTTCGCGCAATATGTTGCTGCTGTCTTCCAAATTCGGTAGAGTATGCGGGCTCGGTTCGTAACTCGTACTCGGTTTGTTGTACCCGGCACTAGGTTCCGATGATTCACTAGTTCTTTTATCCTTAAGGTATGTCTGTAATCTCTCTAAAACTATCTTGTTGTCACTCTCTTTTTTCTCTGGACTATAACCTTCTTTGGACATCGCTTAGAAAAAAATATTTACATCTTTAATACAATGTACTGACTCTGATAATGTGCTGGATGGACACGAAGATGTAGACACAGGTACTATGTTCCAATAAAAATCACAAAATTATCACAAGTATGTCTGAAATAGTCGGAAAAAACACGTGTGCGACGTGCGCGGTACGTTCCCAAATTGACAGTTCCAGTTGACGTTGACAGATTCTACTTTCGAGTTTCCCAATTCAACGTAATAAAAAATTGAAATATATTCGCAAACCGGAATTAAAATGATTTGTTTTGAAAATAAAAATATTTCGTGTATTTCATGTAATTCAAAAAACAACAAAACTTTCTACATTTTTAATAAATATAATTATCTACTTAATCATTTTTAATCAACGAAACAAAATACAGACAGACTTTTGATCCTTTGTGTTTTTGATGATTTGAGCTGAATATTAATTGAATTAGTTTAATGATTAATAAAGAATACTATTCTAGTAGTTTTTGGTATTATTATTTGCTTTAAGTTCCGATGGATTAGATAAAACTTCAAAAAACATTGTATTAAAATTTTAAAATTGCCGCCATAAACCGTTTCAATTGAATGAATGAAAAGAACGACTTAAAACAACGTCCTTGGTGCCACAGACTAAGGAGTAAATGCATACAAATTATTTTTTGTTTATTGTTCTCGTGTGCAGACGACTTAAGTGAGTACTTGTTTGAGATTCTGTGGAGTAGCCACTTTCTGACATGTTATCTGTGGTTTTTCATTTCTGAATGAGTTTGGGAGGGGTGGAATGCGTGTGTATTTCTGAATTCCGGATTTAGGCTTTAATTTATTATGTATTATCATTTATCAGTGCGTACGTAGTGGTGTTACAAAACCTTGTGTAGAATGAACGATATAAATATCGCGTAAGATAGTTTGGTCGGTTTCTTTCTTTTATATGGGCGTCGATAATCATGCAAAATGGCCAACGATTTGTGGTCATGTACCTGTTGTGCGGAGGCCCTGACATGTTGGCTGCGCCTGAAGCTGTCGCCGGAGGAGATCGAGCAGCGGTACCGCAGCAAGGAGATAGACAGAATCCTGGAGAAGGACAAGCAGACGTTGCGGCGACAGGTGAAGCTGCTGCTACTCGGCGCGGGTGAAAGCGGAAAGTCAACATTCCTCAAACAGATGAGAATCATACACAAAGTGAAGTTCGAGCCGGAACTGGTGCGCGAGTACCAGCATGTGATATACCAGAACATAGTGAAGGGGATACAAGTGTTAGTGGACGCGCGGGACAAGCTCGCCATACCGTGGGAGAACCCGCGGAACCTGGACGTGGGCCAGCAAGCGCTGCACTTCAACAGCACGGCGATGCTCGACAGCCGGCTCTTCATGCACTACGCGCCGCACATACACTCGTTGTGGCTCGACAGGGCCATAAAGAGAGCCTATGACAGGCGAAGAGAATTTCAATTGGTGAGTTACATTGTCTTCACCCTGCCAGCTTTATCACAAAAAAGGTGTTAACTTCGTTGACCCCATTGATTTTTCCTGCCATGTATCAGCATTTTGTTATTAATCTAATGTTAGGTTGAATTAATTTGAGATAACTTTATCATTAAAGTGATTTACATTCATCCACATAGTTAGTATAAAATTTTCCTATGCATTCAATATGTTCATATAATTAGCTTTACCAATGAGGCTTATTATGTCATCACACCTTTGTTTAATTATTATATTTTTTAATTTGTTTTGTGGCTAAGTACATTTTTGTGTTCCTGCTAGTAATTCAATCATATTTTAAGGTTTTTATCAACATCAATCTAAGTGATTAGTCAATATATCCTAGAACAATGGTTGAGTATATAAAAAATATTTATTGCGGAACTAATATTCATAATTGCAACATTGTTTTAATCACCACTCTATTATTTCAGCATGCTTTGTAAAAATATTTTCAAACACTATTAAGTTTCAAACTGAATTAACCAGGTTGGACAAAAGTGTGTATCCAATAAATAAAGCATTTACCTAAAATGAGGAATAGAATAAAAAGAACAGATTATCACAATTATATTATTAATCATCAATAACTTTGTATAACATGGAAACAAGCAAAATCTATACAATGTAGTAACAAAATAATTGGGTACAAAAATAATTATGTGGTTTTTAAAGTAATGTTATCACAACTACACAAAACAGGTTGGTGAATTCTGCTTTATGGCGCCTCTGGTTGTTTCACAAAATAATTAGTTTTTACATAAAGTATATGTAACTGTGTCACAGTATTTGATCAACATAAAACTATGTGTTTTACTGTTTCTACAAACAACTTAATGCAAATTTGTTGAAGTGTATTGGCTGATAAGAAATGTCAATGCTTATTGGATGGTGAATATAAAGAAAATTCTTGGTCTTTTATATATATATATTTTATTAATGTCAGGATTTGAACATAAAAATTGATAAATGAACATAAGTGCTTTCAAGAATGTGTGTATAAAGTCTGTTTAAAAGGAAATAATTAAATATTTAAATTTAATAATGCCTTTGTCTTAGAAATTCATGCTTCAAATAGTGATAATTTTATTAAGAATTTATTTGTATAATAAAATGTAGACTAAACACTCATATCTACGCTGCTAAAAGTGGTAGTAAATTGTAAATAAATTACTAGTTTAGTATGTGTGAGTTTATTGACTTCTTTAAAAATAACCTTTTGAAATCCAATTCAATATAAAGTTATAAGTTTATAAGTTGCTGAATAGGCTACAATTCAGCAACTTAATTTATTTGTCTCGGTGCGAGGACTGAACTCTTTGCCTCTCTTTTGCAGCCATGATCTGGTATCTAACCAACTGCACCATAGAAAAGCTGTCAGAAATATTATCAAAATATTATACTCAAATAATATTAGGCTAATAAGCCTTGTACTTAACATAATTTAAATGGCTTTGAAATAAAGGATAATATTATCTTTTTTGATAAGCCATATAGCACCACATGTTAACCTTCTGGTGGGAAAAGTGTGTTAATGTAAACAAATGTAAACAAGGACTGTTGTTGACAGATCATTGCATTATGTTGTGCTGGACGTCTCTGTTTGTATGCATTTCGTTAGATGGCTTTAAATGAAACATCATGTTGCATATTCAAGTTTCTTATAAGCTTATAAGAAATATCTGGTTGTGTATAGGTCTTTGTGTAGAATATTAGTTCCATGTAGAACTAAATGAGTGGCATTAGCTATGAGATAATATTATGTTATGCAGTAATTGTAGTATGACCTTTGATATTTGGAATATATGACTCATTAGCCTTTTTTATGAGGTTTTATATTTCCCTGTAGTTGAATGGTATGTTTGCGAATGTATGGGTTGTCTTTTAGGCAATGTTTGTATTCTAATCTAATTATATATTTTATCAAACAAGATTATAGACAATTAAATGAATGTTCCTGGTTTTATTATTACTGAGAATTGCAGTATTCATGTTTTTATTTGATTTCAAGACCAGATTAGATACTCGTTTTATTTATTGATATAGCCATAATTTTATTAAACTGTGTAACTTGTGTTTTCTTTATTATTTTCAATGCATTTATTATTTCATCATATTCTACCTACTATTATTAAGACAATATATTGCTTTAAAGACATAAGTATAGTATATGTATAAACATAGTTTTTGTTTGGTAAAGCTGGTATATTAGTTTGTGCTTAATATTTGCATTTTTCAATTGTAAGACCATTTGAGAAAAATAGTATAGTAAAAAAATAGTGCGTGGTGGCCTGTTGGTAATGGACCAGACGCGGCTGCCAACATGGTCACGGTGGTCGCGGGTTCAAATCCCAGGGCACTCCTCTGACTTTTCGGAGTTATGTGTGTATTGATAGTCAATCACCATGCACTTTAACGGTGAAGGAAAACATCGTGAGGAAACCTACATGCCATAGCGATTTTAAAGAATTTATCTAGGCCAGCGTGGGGGACTATATGGCCTAACCACTCTCAGTCGATTATCTCGATTGTAGAGTAGGCCCGTGCCCAGCAGTGGGACGTATATGGGATGATACATAAAATATAGTATTTAATTAAATACTTCTGCCAGTTGTTATTGAAATTATCTTAATCATCTTTCCACCTCCTGCATGGTCTACCACATGGACCTATGTTTTGGATAGGGAGGGGTGGAAAAAAGAAAGGGAGGTCTTTGCCCTGCAGTGGGACAGTATAGGCTAGAAAAAATATATATCATAAATTGTTACTTCTTCCCCTAGAAAAATTGATATCAGTTAAGACCAGTTACAATATCTCTATGCTACTTGTTGAATAAAAATCATTACTCTAAAATAGAGGTAGTGGGAATAAAGGTAGTAAGTATATTCATTTTTCATTTGTATTCCAAATATTTTTGGTGACATCAGATAGATAGGGAAAATATTTATGGTGACATGAGAAGAATAGTGGGAATATAAAATCTAAATACAGTGATCAAGCCTATTGTTTCCTATCATGTCTAAGGCTCTATTATGTTATGGCTCTGTAGACAAATCCAGAAGATCATACTTAGCAACATTAAGGCTCATTCGAATCTGTTAAGGGTAATATAGCTTGACATTGTTACTTATTAGTCACAAATCACAATTAGCTGTTTGTGAATTTATATCTTAGCGCTTTAGAAATTCAGAGTCTATCCTTTAAGCCATTTTTTCTCATACACCAGCAGATTACTTTCGAATAGAATTACGGTTTATTTAGAACACTTACAATTATTAGTTACTAAATGGGAAGGCCAGTGTGGAACGTAATTCCACGCAGACGAAATCGCGCGGTAAATACATAGAAGCTCTTCTTTGTAAAGTAATAGATGAAAATCGGTATCCATAATCCTCGCAAATGATGATACCCGTTCAATAAAACGCATTAATGCCCCAACAAAATGTATAACTCAATCAACACTCGCACAGTGAATAGATTTTGTTCATTGAGTATGGGCATAAATAAAATAATTGTAATTGCATTCCTTATCTCATTTGATTAGTCACAGCTAAGTTGCGTCATGCGTCATGTAGCCTCTTTGGTAATGTAAGGTGCACATCACACTGCGCGATATCTAATCTACACTTATTTAATGTCTAAAACTGAAGAGTTTGTTTGTTTGATCGCACTGATCTCGGGAACTACTGGATCAAATTAGAAAATCTTTTAGTATTGTGTAGTCCATGTATCGAGACTTGTATGTACTTTTTATTCGGGAAAATATATATTTTTTGGAAAATCTTTTACACGCGGACGAAGCCGTGTGCAATACTAGTTGTATAATAAATAATTACTTATATAAATATTGACATAGAACGTATTTGTGACACATTGTAGTTAATAATGCATGTTGTTATAAACACGGTATTGATATTGCTTCTTTCTGAATATATTGCTATCTATCTACTAGCTATAGCTACACAAATTGTTTATCAAAATTTTAGCGGAAACATAATTCTCAAGGTTTAAACTTTATATGCAGTTACCATTAAGCCGTTGCAGATTAGCAATTCTACTTTGGTGCATAGTAGCAAAGCGTTATTAGTACTGCAGGTGCCTAAATAATAATACAGCAATTACATGAAATTCCAAATAGCGTTTTATAATACGCAACTATTTTAATTTGTCAATTAAGTTGTTATTATTAGCTTCACTATTAATAAACGCAATACCCTGAAAAATGAAAAAAAAAAACAATGAAAATAATAATTATACATATAAGAATATTCCAAGGGCTCTGAAATTAGGCGTTGCCTGTGTCTTGAGAAATTAGTTAAATATAATTTTTGTTACAATATATTTGGGTGTGTGAGCGAGTGTGGTGCTGAGCCTCTCTAGTTTCAATATGTGAGCAAGGGGCTTAAGTGTTAATCCGCTAGTTAATACGCTAGCCCTTTAAGATATTTTGTGCTGTCTAGATCTTCGACTTGCGTGAGATTCTACTTCAATAAGTCATGATCGATATTCATCGATCTCCGGTCGACACAATTTTGCCAACATCCAATACACACGATCCTGGAAAGCGTCTATTTACGGTTCCTTAAACTTCGCGACAGTCGTATGTACTTCAAATACACATATAAATTGAGGTATCTCTCTCTCTCTCTAAATCGTTCCCTCACTGCTGAGGATCGTGACTCCGTTTGATTCCGTCAACCAGTTGTCTCCATCGGTTTCGTTCTGTGGCTTGGTGAGAGAGAGAGAGAGAGAAACTTCGTGACAGTCAGACTTCAAATACACATTTAAATTGAGGTATCTCTCTCTCTCTCTAAATCGTTCCCTCACTGCTGAGGATCGTGACTCCGTTTGATTCCGTCAACCAGTTGTCTCCATCGGTTTCGTTCTGTGGCTTGGTGAGAGAGAGAGAGAGAGAAACTTCGAAACAGTCGTATGTACTTCAAATACACATATAAATTGAGGTATAAAAGCCTGCAAATTCGATTGTGTATGAATCTAGGTGTCTCGTTGACCCGGAGTCTCGCGTAAAGTCTCGTCTCGGTGCATTGATCATTAAAATTTGTTCATATTGTGTAATACACACCGCATTACATTCACTCAGCATTAGTACCTTTCAATTTGTAGTATGTTCTGGAGAATCATACGAAAATAATGTCCATATTTTTTTATACTTTATTACTTTATTCAGAACTCGCTTTTTATAAAATCGCAGCAATTATCAACAAATGCATGTATGAATCACAATAATTAAAATATTATTCCCTATCAAACACCGCCAAAATCGCCGTGAAGGTAATTTCATCAAATGAAAATTAGTTATTAATAGCAATCATATGCAGTAGTTCTGTTTTCAACAGCCGGAATAAAATTATGGCTTATCACTTAATGAGACATGTCTAATTCTCTGCTATCTCTCACTAACATATGCGTAATGTGCATATTAATTTCGTAAGAACAATTTTACTTACGAGTTCTCGAGAGCCTCTGTGCCTCGGAGAAAACGTCAATGCCAAAGACTCCTAAATTTTCAACCTTAATACATATTCCCAATACGTTATTTTTTTATTTTGAAGAGAAACTAGTTTGTATGGATATAATAAAGGTGATAATTCCATATAACCATTCCATTTAAAGGTAGACAGTTGACCGGACAAAGGTCGCATGAGGCCGCTAGATGCAAATCGCTTAAGATACGTTACAGAAACCTTTATGCACGGCATAGGCGTTTTAGAACTTTTAGGGTCAGTAATGGGCATCCTGTGCTTAATAATGATAATGTTGGCAAAATTAAGGTTAATGACTTTATTCAAACCATCTGGCGTCCTCTTGACACGAGATTTTATCGAGTTCCATGTAATCGTGTGTTACTGTAGCGTCCAATGGTACCAAAATTCTAAATTTTCTAATGGAATCCAGTGCGAAAAGTGCCTAACATATACAAATTACTATTTTTTCGTAGGGGAGGCGTCTTTGCCACTAGGGTCTTAATCAGACACGTAGTATAGCATGGTTATTCTTCTAGCCAGTTTGCCAATAGCTTAACGAATTGAATGAACTGTCTGATTGCTCAATGACACAAAGATTGCGAACGCGTTTTACATAAATAATGCTTGTGTAGATGTCTCAACATAGCCCTTAAATCTAAAAATCATTAGCTACACGTAAATTGATAATGTCATCATATAAAGACAGTTTATTCTGTGATTTATTTTGATTACAACCGTGGTAGATGGCGATTGTGAGTTGCATCAGAGCCAAATCGCATATTAGAAATTATGTTTTAATGACGTGTGAGTTACATCACGTGTACGTGCTAGGGCTGGTACCCGGATCTTGATACTTTCCAACTATTTTGTAATTTATTTACCCAAATATAAGCGTGCGTCATTCGCGTGATGCAATCTAAATTGTAATTAGTCTTGATCCTTTTAACTTGATGTATTAAAGTAACATGCAGTATCAAGGGAATCGTTTCCTAAACTATAAAAGTTATTAGCTTAATGCATTAATTATTTTTTTAAACGCAACGAAACAAAGACATATCTGTAACCTTTGTACACTAGCGTGGCTTAGTGTGCTGTGCGGTTTTGGTGTTTATTGTGTTACTAATAAGTCGATAATCGCGTGAAATTGTTTGTGTGACACAACGTTGACAGCGCATGTTTACTATTGACTCGACGTTATTTGCATGTGTAGTAGTGATTATTGGCGTCATCGGGCTTTCCCTATGGTCGTCGTTTCAGCGGAGTCGGGCAGGTTGCGTGGTCACATTCCTTCGCACCTGCTATAACTCCTTAGACGTCGGTTGCGAAAAACTCACTTAGCCGCCATGTATCGAGTTGGTACTGTCGCTTTAATTAATAAACCATCAGTTCGGCGGATACACTAATGACTAGTGTTTTCTAATCTGTTAAAAAGCGTGATTAATTACATTTAAAGAATATTGGTTACTTATTTAGTTTACTAAGCCGAATTTATTACTTGAGTTATTACTCAATCGCGACCGCTTATAGTTACGTAATTCTAAGATGGTTTTCAATGACTTGCATTTCCGATCACTCTCCTTTTTACTAATTCAAATAGTAAGGTAGGTATGCGGTACATTTGTAACGCATGAAAATCATTACTACCGCTGGTCATACACAAGAAAAATCAGCATTAGTTGCAACACCACAAACGGCCTCCCATGTCTTATTTTCAAACATGTTTTCGTACTCTAAAAACCGTTTCATAAATTCTCCCGCAATCTCAAAGCTTGTGTATCACGTAGCGCTAACAAGGCGGCCGTTAGTGTCTAAAAACTTATTCACAGCATATGTTCGATTATAAAAAAGGCGAATTAATGGCCAAAACTGACACACTACGTGTAACAGACGTCATTCGTTATTTCCTCAGGCACCGGTGAGCGCCGTGAATCAATCGTGATATCGACGTGTAATGCAACAAGTTTTCATAATTGTTAATAGATTTATATCATTATTGATAAACTCGCGTTATCGGGAGTGATGTAATGTGTAATTACCATTCTATCTTGAACGTGGAATAGTAAGACCTTTGTAGCTATGGGTTTAATTATCACTTGGGCATAGCCTCGCCCGTCGGTTCAAATTTGTTAATGAAGATTCGTTTATAATCAACTTTCAACGTGAGTCCCTTTGTTTTAACAATCAAAATTTTTCCAAATGTAACTGTTTTTCATTACATAAGATTAGATATATCTTTTCTGTGAGTTTTCTTATGGTTCCTTCATACATTTTTGATTTTACTAAAGAAGCACTGATATATTTCTATGATTTTTCGCATCCTGCATGTAAAATGCTCACACGTTTGTATTGACGTTTCGATATTACGCCAACCTAGTTAATATTGCAAGACCGGATACCATAGAGCGAACAGAAACTGTCTGAAGCTAATAAACTTTACAAGACCATTGTATATTGTACATGCACTAGTTACGCCACGGGAGATTTTTTACACAAGATATTTAGGTTTTCTATCGTCTATACTTAGGCGTTCAATTTTCGTATTTCCTCTAATCCATTACCTCGCCGCCAGATATAATAATAAATAAACAGCGGTCCGAGGTAGGTACGGAGAGGTTTCTTGGAAAACAAAAAAATAACACCGAAATATTTTTGTTTCATAATCATCTCGCGTTAATATGTTTTGATTAACTATTGGTATCCGTGCATCATAATTGAGACTTCGAATGAGACAACTCCACATGCTTGCGGAAACGATATGGTGTAGGTACTTGTAAAACTTTTGATAGTGCCATAGTTATTTTGTTATTCATTGATTGAGTTTTTTGTTTTAATTGATGTTTATCATGATTAGCTGTATCCACAACTCTATCACTGCTATGTCATCGAATATCTTCCACTTTGAAATCAAAATAGTATTTTAAATTAGCTATTTCAATATGACGTATAATTCATGATTATTTTTGCACTGCGTTCTGTAGGTTGTTAAGACGTCATTTACGAGTCCAACTTACACCGCCAGTGTAGAATGTACTGTCGGACAAGTATTTTGTTGTTTACTGTTCAGACGCGAGTAATTGAATTCAATTGTAATTTTTATCCGTACAAACAATACTGTGCGTTAAGTCATCGCGCGGACCAAGAAAGTCTTTGTTCTATGCCAGTGACCATAAAAACACTGGCGCGTTCATTTAGCTTGACCTGTCTTGAGACTTATCGTCGGTTGTAATTTTAATGCGGCTAAATGCCTAGTTCCGTTCGGCCTAATGGCGTGTCTGGCTCGGAATGATTTCTTAAGCCGGTACTCTGCGCCCTTGTTAAATACCGAAACAGGTTCTAAAAACGCGTGTTTTTGTTCGAACAGACAGACGAATTTGCATAATTCACACAATTACGATTCGGGTTACTTTAATGTGTTAGTCATGTTATGCGTCAGCGTGATGCTGTGTCGTATGATAAAAACAATAATATTAAAATAATGTTAATTAAATTTCCGGAATTGGGGATTACGGTGTTTGCCGACTAGAGTAGGACCGACTCGTCATTAACCGGTGTCATTTTTTATTAATGCACATATATTCTACGTTGTAGTCAGCAGAGATCCATAAAAGTGTATGATGTTTTAAAATTTATGTATGATCTTTAATCTCTATGAATGAAATGCAATTGCTCGTTCTTGCTATAAAGTTGTATGAATGTGAAAATGCGTTTGCTTTACATTGCTAAATAACAGTCCGTTTGAACTGGTTTAGTTGAAATTTTGCATAGATTTCCACATTTTAGATTAAGATATAGTAGTTAGATATAATGTGCACGAACACGCCACCTTTCGCCTCGGAATCTGTGTAGAAGCATGGCGTGCTTTAGCCCAAATATTGTACTAACTGTATTCTCACGGACAAGGCATGTGTTCAGAAAAAATAGTCATGAATTTTGAAGCGTGTTGTATTTAGTGTGGTATCGTGTTAGTATGCCGTGTATTTGTACGGGATTTTGAAAAACATCAAATTGGTCACAAAACCCAAGTACGGGTTATACGATTGATCGGATATAATTTCTTCCTACACTCCAAAATTTTGAAAACAAATGTTAAGAAAAAACAAGGATAAAATAAATCTGTTCGTGCAGACCGTATTAGCAATAAGTGTCACATTATCATATTTTTTGTACTAAAACTATAAAGTTAATAACTAACTCCAATGCACCTGGTAAGAGCAGCATAATATAACCATGAACCTTGTGTTGCTGGTGAACAAGCAGCCTCAACCCAAAAGAATAAACAAAATGTGAAATGGGTTATGCAAATTAGGAAAATAGTTTATAGACTACAGAGATTGCTGATGAGAAACGTCATCGATCACGGCAAACATCGGTTCAGGATGTGTTTGAAGTGGAATTCCGCGAACGGTTTCGCAACTTGTGTGCCTTGGCGTTTAGCGTTGTAGGCGTGACCTATCTACTAGCTAGCAGGTAACAACCAAGAGCTAATGAATGCACCGTTACCAATATCGCACAGTTTATTGCCTTGTTAAAATCAAATATTTTAATATTAGCGAGTAATGCGTCTCGGCCGGCAATTACCAACGCACTGCCGTGACCGCCGCTCAAGAACTCATTGTGTAAAGGTCTTTTATTGTTGAATATCTTTGTATATCCGGGTTTGTTATTTCTAATATTTGTGTGGTTATGTGTATGTACGGCTTTTTCCCACGGATGTAGATAGACTATCGGAAGCCTAAATGCGCAATTTTTTTCATGCCGGTCCGCAGGTTAGTTTTGCATTTGTGAAATACAGCGAAAAGTGGATTTTAGGAGTATTTTGTATCAAACTATACCATCTCACTTAGCCCATTGGTCTAGCGCAACATCTACGGTCTGTGAACTGTGAGGTTCTAGGATCGATTCCCAATAGGGCAATCCAATTTGCGACAGTTTATGGGTTTGAAAAAGTCATATTACTTGTGTGGAACTAGAATTTGATCCCTGTATGGCGATATGCTGGCATCCTTTCACGTCTTAGAAAGGAAATAAACATAGCGAACAATAGGTGGCAATATTGGTATCTCAACGTACCCCTTCCGGGATGCAGGTGTGAAATAATTAATGTAATAACGTTAAATTAATGTTTACTCATAACTTGTAGTCAACAATAACATATTATTGCGATTTTCATAACAGGATTGAAGTGTGGAAACAAAGTCAATAAAAATAATAATAAGCATACTTAAAAAATGTACATACGGAACAAATATGCTCTTTAGTATTTTTGCTCGGTTGCATATAAAAACTTTAAGATGGAATTTGATGACGTAAACAATATTGTATACATTTTAAATTAAAATTTCTTAAACGCCATTTACACGGGGAGAGCTCGCGGTGAGGATCCTATACGATTATCGCATGACATAACCGCCATAGATTATCGTGTTCTGACAAATGTTTACAAGATGCAACATTTTTATATCATACGATAATCGTATCTTCGAGTCGAGAAACTTGAAGTAAATGGGGTTTTAGTTACAAGCAGTGGCGTTAGTTGCGGCTTCGTCTATGAAAACTATTTCCTAGGAGCTGCGGATTTTTCCAACATAGAAAGCGGTTTAGGTTACTTTCCAGGCTAATTTAATATTGTCAATTGCTGTGTAGCTTTTTTATGCTGAACGGATTATAAATGCCTATTCATGTTAGATATTTGGTAACATACGACTCGTATCTTGTTCAGAGAATTTTAAAAATCGTGTATCAACCCTGCCTCGGTGGCGTAGTTGTATAAAGGTACGGTTACAAAGGAGAGGTCTCGGGTTCGAGTCCCGGGTCGGGCAAAGTAATATTGGATTTTTCTATTCATTATCAGTCCGGAGTTAGGAATTTGTGCCCGATATGGCGACAGGCTCGCCCCCTATCACATCGTAGGACAGAACATACACGAAATGTGGGTGTCCTGGTGGCGCATCTGCCTATCCCTACGCGGATAAAGACGTGGGTTTATGTATTATGTGAATCAACCCTATTATTCTAACTACAATTAGTTAGGTTCGAGCGATCCTGATGAGATCTTTAAGTCATCCCACGGTGACCCAGATAAATCTAAAACGAAATCAATGTTTGACTCCGTTTCTGAAATATATTTGGGCCGGTTCGCCTGTCAGTTGACATTAACCTGTGTCTGCGCCCTTTTAAGATGAAAGCTTTAGGGTCAACAGACAGGTAGGCTAAAAGGCTCTGGTCTAAAGGTTTAATACTACGTGAAATATGAAAGAGTGTTGTTGTTCATTCATTACTTGTAGACAGTTGTGTGAAGACATTTATAGTAGACATTTTAATACCAGATGGACCACCGTAAATACGTAATGAATTAATATTGAAAATATTTTAAGAACGAAATAGGATAATGTTTTTGTTAAAGTGAGCGATGGTTCAAATGAGTAATGGGCGATCTGTCAAACCGCTAGTTAAACTCAGGGCAAAGCCTTATTCCAGTACTGGCATACTCAAAAATTTTAAGTGAAGGAGACAAAACTTTCGATAACTAAAATAGGTTTTAAAACTGTCTATGAATAAGGCCAGTACAGTATAATTTGACCATTGATTACATATTTTGAAATGGAAATAAATTACGTATTATAATATGTAAATTTTATTTTTAATCCACCATTCGTTAATCAATATTATTCTCTTAAGTTCAATACCAAAAATGTGTCTATTGAAAATAAATCTAGATGTGTATAATCACTTCACTATTAACATATTTTGCAATCATTCGATGAAAGTTATCCGTAAATAAAATCGGATTATAGAGTGAATATAAATTTGATACATTTGAACAATTTTATTAATACAACTGTAATTCTTCAATTTACTCATGATGTATGATGTATGTTATTGCCATAGCTTGTTAGATCTCAAGCGAAATCCAGTGAAAGAGACGAATTCATTGAATGGAAATTAATAGCTAGTAAACATTTTCACGCCTACTCCTGTCTGTATTTTTCTGACAGGTTCAATATTTTTAGCAATAAAGTGGGCATAAGTGAGTATTAGTGTGTAGGAGGGCAAATATTATTTGATTTAAATTTGCCCTTTGAGAAGTTGTTTTTACTATGTAGCTATTTTGGGCGAAATGCCTCAGGGCGGTAGTGGGCGTGAATTTCACTTTGTTGTAAATTAGGTCTGTTAGCGCGTTGTTATGTTTTCATTCGGCGTTTTCAATCTTTGTCGTAGCTGTAATTGAGGTCGAAGCAGGCTCTGCGAATTTTGGCAGCTGTGTCACCTTTGCCAAATCATTGGGAACAAGCTTATCGGGGATATGATCGTATTTACTTGTGTTAGGTGTCTTATATGTGAGAGGCCACCTGGATAGATACCACCGCAATGTCTATTTCTCCCGTCAAACAGCAGTGGAAGTGCTGATGTGTTCCGGTTTGAAGGATTGTAGTAAGAGTAACTACTGGGCACAATGAGACTTAACATGTTAAGTGACAGGATGGCGAGCTCAGTGGAATGCCAAGTGTTTCTTTGTAATTCATGGTGTTGTTTGGTTTTGCTTTTGTCCATGAGCGGTCGTATACTCGTCTCGCCAATCATTGCAATAATAATAAAAAAAGATTATATATGTATATCATATCCCCGATTCGATTTCGCTATGGCCGACGTCATTGTGTCGACTAGCCATGGATACAATCTGTCTAGATATTTATTGTGGTCTGCACACATGGTATCTATAATATATCTCCCAGACCCCTACATAATAACAGTAATACTAGGCCTGTAACTTGAAATGAGGGGGAATTTCTGGGACCCTAAGTGGTTGTCCTAACGACCGTACTGGGACCGAATTATACGTGTTTGTTAGCTGTTCTTATTCATAAATATAAAGGATATTTTTAAACGCTTTGTTATGAGGAAAAATATTTAAAACTATATCACGTTCCTAAAGCCCTGGTCTGTGGAACGGTACGCGCGGCACTGCGTTGCACGCAATGCGATGTCAAACTCGGTTTTGTATGAAAAACGTCATCATTTGTCTTTTGTTCTATTGCGATATGCGTCAACCAGCGCGCACGGTGAAGGGTCAACTCCATTATAACATTTTGGTCACTTGATAGAAACTGACAGCGGTTTGCGGTAGCGGCATAGATTTATATGAAAATACACCGCACAGCGCGCAGTCATTCTCGTCAAATCGCCGCGGCGTGCGACATTGCGGCATGGAATTATTTGTCGATAATTTGACAGAAATAATAGCAGGAGCCTTTGTGTTTTATATCAAGATAGAAAGAACACATTAACATTTGATAATAAAAGGGAACAAATCTCCGATGGTAGTGTGCCCATATTTTTTCATATGGGCACCAAAATGTAACCGCAACGCATCTGATGTATTACAATTTTAAATCTAATTACAATATCCACCAGCAAGAAATAATCAGCTCTTGCCTGCTATGCTACCCTGCTCGAAAGCATATTTGGAAACCGATATTAGAAACACGAAATATTTGCATGTGTCATTGACGAGTTTACCACCTTCGTGTACGGTGGTCGGAGCAATTAGGAAAATATCACTAGTTCATCCGATGAGCGTCTTATAATAATATATTACAGTTGAAAAATGTTTCTTAAATTTTTCCGTACATATTATAGAAAGCAAATTCGCAGCTTGTACCATACGACCCTTGTTAATATTAGTCCATGTTGCTTTACATCTAGCTTCTCCAGCCCATATTTTTGAGCGGTCAATTCAATATTTAATTGTCTTTCACTTTGTAATGGAGGGAAATAGACGATTCTTTGTTTTTAACTCCTACTATTTAGTTCCTTTTTTATAAAGCTGCGGATTTCAACAAATGTACTGAGATCTATAACATCTTCTATATCAAAATAATGATTTTTGCAATATTTCAGAGACATTTACATTTACAGAGTGCGAACCAGTGCGAACGGAGTGCGACATTTTTTTAAGACTGCCTCGGTGGCGTAGTTGTACTACGGTACGACTACAAAGCTGAGCTCTCGGGTTCGAATCCCGGCTCGGGCAAAGTGATATTGGGTTTTTCTATTCATCATCAGCCTGGAGCCAGGAATTTGTATCCGATATGGCGTTAGGCTCGCTCCCTGTCACATCATGGAACGGAACATACAAGGCGAAATGTGGGTGTCCTGGTGGCGCCTCTGCCTACCTCTTTTGGGATAAAGGCGTGAGTTTATGTATGCAAATAAAGTTAAGCCTAGGATCAAGAACTGCTGATGTGCTGGAGGTTGTGCAGATACATATATACCAACTACCTACCTATACCTACGTCTATTATTTGAGCTCCGTATTATGAATTTAGATAAAAAGTACAATTAAATGATTATTGTAAAAAGTGTCCATCAGTATTGATCCAGGTTTTGCTTGTGATAGTTTATAACAAAATTATTTTATTTTCTAATAATAATACAATTTGTTTTTATCAAATTACGGTACAATCGGCGATAATTTAAGAGTAGGTATCTATACAAGTCCAGTGAAATATAACTTGATCAAAGAATAGGCTTATTAGCAGAAAAAATAAAATAATATAGTTAATAGCACGCTAATTTACATGAGAAAATATAAACTAATTATGTCACGTATCAATATTTGAGAAAATGGTCTTATGTGCCTTTTTACCGACTTCGTTTAGAATGACGCACAAACAATTTTTTTATATAATTTTATATATTTTTGAACTCAAATAATTGTTATCCGTTGTCATGGAGACCCGGGAAGACTTCAATGCAAAATTGTCATAATAACATTTGTTGTCAAGTTTCGGCCCTCCCATTGGTCAATGGATTTACGCAGAGTGAAACCTATCTGTGAAACCTCCTTAGTTGCTTGAACTCCGTTGCTTGCCGCAGTGCCGCACGTACCGTTCGCCAGACCAGGGCTTAAGGATGTGGCATTGGCTGTCTATATTAACCCAAGTTTAGGTATCGCAATGACAACAGGAAAAAACGGCGCATGCAAAATTCATTTTAAACCATACTATTTATGCCTGCCCCATCCTTGACCTACAATTCTAGTTCCAGCAAACAAAGTTAACTGCCATTCCGAGAACATAGATTTGTAGATGTGATATGCGGAGGGTTACGATTTTAAAGGTTTTATAAGCTTTTGTTGCGGATTGTTTTACTAAGCTAAATGACTGTAATGCACCAGATACCAAGTGACGTTCAGAAAGTCGATTGATAGTAGACAATTATTTTACACTCATGATTTATTGCTTCTTGATCAGTCAGGTGTGTCAGCTACCTTTTTTACACGCTTTTTTTTTTATGTACATACATACATACATACATAAACTCACGCCTTTATCCCAGAAGGGGTAGGCAGAGGCGCCACTAGGACACCCACATTTCGCCTTGTATGTTCCGTTTTTTTTGATGTATTTACAGTAAAACCTGTAGTAAAACGCTGTAAACTTTTGCAATAATATTAATAATCTTTGTCTATAGAGGAAAGCGAACTATTAGTTATTCAGTTTTCTTTTTAATTGATTTCGGGTAACACAGCTAGGCATAAGAAAATCACCGAGCCTTATCACTCAAAGATTCTGGACTCTGGATTCTGGCTGACAGGAGTTCCAGTTATGGATGATTGGGCAGAATAGTCTCTAATTGTATAATGTTTATCCATGTCAAACACAAATATTTCTTACAAAACTCCTATGTAAACATATTTACTTTGTTAACATTAACTCAACAAAATAACACATCAAAATATCCTGAACACATCACCATCAATAACTTCAAATTCTGTTAATTCCAGAGTGACTCAGTGAGTTATTTCTTCGACGAGTTGGAGCGTATAGCGCGACCGGACTACGTGCCCTCTCACCAGGACATCCTGCATTGCAGGAAGGCTACTAAGGGCATAACGGAATGCACCATCAATATCAACAATGTACCTTTCGTGTTTGTCGACGTCGGTGGACAGAGGACGCAAAGGCAGAAGTGGACGCAGTGCTTCGATTCTGTCACGTCGATATTGTTTCTTGTATCGTCTTCGGAGTTCGACCAAGTCTTATCGGAGGACAGGTGAGATTTATTTAAATTGCTTATTTATAAACATAAATAGTATGTAGATATGCACGCGTATGTGAACCTGGAGGTAGGCAGAGGTTTCATTTAGTGCCATCCACAGTTTACGCAACCCCATCTGTCGCAAGATGTGATAGGGGCGACTTATACAAGATTTTCTTAAATATCGAATACCTGTGGATTACACAAATATAAATATTGTCTCGGTGCGGGTACGAATCCGCGGCCTCTCGTTTCACAGGCGGTGTTTAACCAACTGCGCCACGGAAGCTGCTGTCAGGGCAAGATAAACAAGAATCATGGAAATTGGACTATTGGTTCTAAAGTTATAAGCACAGAAACCAACAACCTGCGTTTTATTACGTAGTCCGTGTTACATGCAGCAACAGCTGTCGCCATAGAATAATTTTGAATGTAATTGCTTGTATAGCAATGTAAGGTTTGCAATCAAATGATAATGATCCGTAATCAATGTAGCGCACGTATTCATAGCGGGCAGCTAGGCAAACATTGTGATTCATTTGTACATGATATCAACAGGAAAATGACGTGCAAGACAGTTTGGTGTACGTGCCTCGGTTTTATACTTGTGTTCGGGGAGAAATTGTGATAAGCTTTAATACGTTCTCGTAATGTAACCTTTTTATTCATTTACTGTTTAGTCAGTCACCTGCTTCTTTTTATCAGATATGACAGACTGAAATGCACCCGATTGTAAGTGGATGCACTGGCAAACGATAGTTATATCTCGCCCGTTGATACGAGTGTTGCAGTCTTCTCAAAACCAGATAAATACACTTCGGTTTCTCTAGCTCCTATTACTACTCTACTCCTGATGACGATTACGGAACACATAATTGTCCTGGTTTAATACATATTATTTTAATATCTTTTTAATTTGATCAGCTGACCACATTGTTCAGACATCAGCGACTAGAGAATAAATCTCTCCTACAGCAGTTTTAACTTAATTAAATTTCCATTGTGTTTGATGTACATACATTGAGATGTAATTTTTATAGCGTTTTCGTAACACAAATTCTTTTGATTGTATTATGCGCTACATGACTACTCGTGGTTACTTAGCGCAAGTTGAATTATATATGAGTTGTAATATTATTTGTTCTCACATAACGAATTTGTTTTACTGACTAACATATCATTAATTATGTGTCATATATCCTTTTGGATGGTTTTAATAGCAGACTTATTTTCCTTCATGACGTAATAATAGTGTTACAAACAAATTGTGTTTCTGTTAGGTCGTCTTGAGATGGACTAGGTTTTAATGCACTTACATAGATTAGTAAGTTAATCGCTCAGTGTGTACCATTTTTTTTAAATCTGTTATTTTTAGTTAAATCAGATATATTTTTAGAGTTGTAGGATAATTCAGATAAATTATAAATAAATAAGGCCCAATGTGTAGAAGAGGTTTAATCACGATTTTTGCCTTTACTACAAGGCGTGACCGATAACTATGAATGATCAGGTACTTTTGGGTGTAATAAGTTTGTGTCCTATGTTTGAATCCGCATCATAATTCCCGCGATTTTCCTTTAATTTTTTTTTTATTGTATATCCTGTTTTCCTTATTGGTCATGTTTTTGTTCAGAGCATTTCTAGATTTATTTTTGGGAACTTATTCGGCCATATCGTTAACGTTTTTTGATACGTTTTCTAGTTTAGACTCATTAGGAAATTGTTCCCATGAAAAAGCAAAAGTTGAAGTTTTAACAACACTCATATTGTAGTTGGTTTGTCCTCATAGGACCTGATAACTAAAATTAATCTTTTTAACTCTTCTTCTATATTTTCTGGATTTTTCTTTTGGCTCCGTAACATTTCTCTTAACTCATTTTGACTCTCCTATTCCATTATGTTTATGAATAGTGTTTACAATAATAAGTTTATTATAGATTAGTGACTATTAATTTAAAATACCTATTCTATGATTTTCATTCTTTGTAATGATCAAATACCGAGATTCGATCTTTCTCGTTTAATTACTCCTGATCTCAATATTCATGAACTTTAGCTCGTAGCTGACACGACGATATTATGTTTACATCTTGAACTTTATACAATTGTTTTCGTCGATCTCGATTGCCCACAAACCAGAAGTTATCATTTATTACACGTTTACTGACCGTGTTACGTTGATTTATGAAGTATGGCAAGGTAATGCGGCAATTTGCGAACCTGACCCGTTATTAAGGAACAAAATGGCGGGCGAAACTCATTTTTGTGAGGCCGAAATGTGTGAAGCTTTGAATTAACTTGCAAGAAGTATTGATATTAATAACATGCTGGTTTTTTGGTGTAATCTAATAGTGGTTCTGACGAGACAGCTCTGGAGTTAGCCCTATATTAACACGTAATAGATACATATTTTTAGAATAGTTTAGAGACTTTTAGAGTTTTAGAGACTTAAACGGCGTAGAATAATATCGCGGAGAAAATATGCGATATGAAATCTGCCAAGCCGCAATAGGACAATGTAGTGGATTTAGGATTATTGTTAAGGATTTTTATAAATCGTCGAGAATAACACCAATTTTAGTTCATTCGTAATTAAAAAATTGCGTTGTACATCTGTTTTTAAATACAGAAAAGTTCAACTGGTAATAATTATGGTATCATTTAACGCCCCTAGAACGATATTAAAATAATTGTTGAAAGAGAAATCAAATTATACAAGTCGTAATATGCGGGAAAAGAATGTTATTTTGTGACACATCGATTTCGTAAATTCATTAAAAAAGGACAGACTTAACTGCACAAGGAAAAACGTAACACCGCAAAACTTATTTTCGTTGATGAACAAAAACGGTACGATCAGGAAGCGACTGAAGTATGTCGGATTTGTTACCATTAGCTCCTTATTGGCAGGAGTTAGTGTCGTAAAAATTGTTCTATAATAACATATTGCTAATTATAAAACGTGGCACGGGAAGTATCGGCGCTATACGGCTGTACAACCCAGCGAATGTTTATTCACGTTTCGTTTTTATTAATGACAATTTTATTGCCTATGAAACGCCACAAACGCAATAAAGGCTCGGTAGTAGCCTCGTATGCGTGCTTCGTACCAATGGATCTTTAGAGCGATATATTTTTATCGATGTTATCGACGCACGAAGTTCCTTCGCGACGTTGCGTACATGTCTTTATAATACAGGTGACTTTCGAAATAAATAACAAAATGAAAACATGTTTTTCCAGATAATACATTGATTGCTAATTTTATCGTGGTTCCTGCAATAATATTGAAGTGTCGTGTTCCGCGATTAACTTTGAGTGTATATTTTGGTTCGGAGTATGCTGGCATGATAGTCAATATTTTACACTGTCTTACTAACAAGAGGTGTGTTTGTCGTGCAAGTAAAAAATCGTGCCTATATCGTATAGACCAGGAAAGTGGAACAAAAGAGTATTTTATTTAACAACTTCGATGGCACTTTACTAATAAATATGACGCGTACAAGTGAAATTTCCACACGAATGTCTTATCAAATATTCATGACTCACAGTTTTGAGCTGAAGTCAGCTCGCAGCTCAGTCCAAGGCTAATCTAGGAGTTTGTATCGCGGGTTATTTATTATTCTTCTACCTATACATCGGAGAGCGCCGGAGTAAATAATCCGTGAATAATGTTTTTTTTAATCCGTGAACAATCTGTTTTTGTAAAGATTCTACGTAACGCTATGAATGAAGACGAAAATGTGGTAGTAATAAATTTCGATTGTACTGAATCATGCTCATTTGTGAGAAATGTTTGGTTTCCGCAATTATTGTTGAGACACGAGTTGATTAAACGCTGTTATGATTAGTAATATGGTATTTTAGTGCGACGGATATTGTTAGTGGCGAAAGATATTTGTGGAGATTGTTTGTCGTATATAAACTATGTGTGTTTTCAGTTGCCTTTAAGATTTCTTTCGTATTATGTGAGCGTTTTAAAACCTTAAATATACATAGTCCTGATCCCACATTAAGAGTCTTATGTCGTGGGTATCAGAAGCTACGAGCGACTTCTCGGTCTCACAAACACCCAGACTAGAAACAAATACCTGTGGATCACACAAATATTTGTTTCGGTACGGGGATCGAACCCGCGGCCTCTCGTTTCACAACCGGCTTGTAACCAATTGCGCCACGGAGGCTGTCAAATTATATGATTGGAATATGCTTACTAAGCATTGTCTGTGGTTTTAAGATTAACGTTTTTGGAAACTGGCGTCTTCATAGCCATATAAGTAGGAATGATTGTTCGTCCCATGATGTGATGGTAAGCGGTCTTAACACCATATCTGATACAAATTCTATATCAATTACATTAAATTTCTCGTTAAAATAGAAAAAATCTGGTTGAAATGGATTACCAGACCGAATCTGTCTACATTTAGATTTACCATGTTTCTTTTACCTTTTCATCACTACACGTCCAGTTTGCAAATGTATATATCTAGGCATTGTAAACAGATGTTTGGGTACATATTTACTATTAGCACTTTTGCGGTGAAAGTAAACTAAACTGGAACGCGATTAGTGTCCTGTTGTGTTTAGTCTGGCACGGAGACAGCGTGTAGCCTGTCGAACTTAACTGTTCTCTTTATCACTATGACGATGTCCGGGTGTGTAGCAAGTAAGTCAATAGATGGCGCTGTAATGCAAAACTAAATTGAATAATGTGATATACTGCCCGCAATTTGATCGTCTTCATGATGTATATATAATTCGTTCATCATAATCATCTTTGGCTACGGAGAGTTTACTGTTAACATAGACTTTCCCAGAATTTCACAGTGACTGTTCCATCATTTTGATAGTGACGTCCAAGGATGTGCTTGTATCCTTAATCTACATAGTAATTACCTTTTAAGTCTTTCTTAAATGTCGTCATTAATATATTTCTATTTTCCATTACAGAAAAACAAACCGCCTCGAAGAGGCCCTCAATATCTTCGACACAATCGTGAACAACGTGAACTTCAAAGGTATATCAATAATACTTTTCCTGAACAAGTCGGATCTGCTCGCGAAGAAGGTTGCGAGCAAAGAGACCGACATACGCTGGTTCTACCCACATTTTGCAGGAGATCCTCACAACCTGAGAGACGTACAAATGTTTCTGCTCAATATGTTCGCAAACGTACGAAGGGAGCCTAAAACGACGCTCTACCATCACTTCACCACCGCCATTGACACGCACAATATCGAGGTCGTGTTCAACTCTGTGAAGGACACGATCCTCAACCGCAACCTTGAATCTCTGATGCTGCAGTGACCAATGAGCTCTATGCATAAAGGAATTGTTGAATTGTGATACATATTGGCAATATTTGTCACTTGTAGTTGTACACGCATAGTCGTGCCGCTCTCGACCAATGGGAGCGGCGCTTATGAAAAGACAGGAATGTGATGTGTTACGGACCGATGTCCACTTGTTGTGTGAATGTTTGTAGTATACTTTGGTGATTATGTACATGCAAATAATTGTATTATTGAATTTATAAAACAGTATATTTATGACCAAAAAATTGTAGATTTTGCACATATATGAAGTATTATTATGATCACATTTTTGTATAATTTTACTTGTGTATTTACGGAGTGCTTGGTTCGGTGATGGTGCAGTGCGTTCGAAATTAGTTTGGGATATTTATGTTATTTATTTGTTGCTAAGATATCGAATACAAAGTGCAATGAAACTGATACAAGTCCTATTTCGAGTCCAACCGTCATTTACTGTTCTTTTTCAAGTCTTCACATTTTTTCAACACAAATATTTCGATTAGCGTTTGTCAGACTTTATTAATATCATTAATTGATTGCAACAGTTAATTTCTTTCATTTATTTCTTTGTGTGTATACATCTGTCCACATTCAGCGATGAATAATGAATCAGAAATTCAAGTGCGGTTTATGAGTGGCATAGTTATCAGACGTATATTACAATAACGTCATCAGTGATTTGACGACAATGAATATCATTGACTTAATAAAATCCATAGACAATCTCGCTGGTCGGGATGAGTGAACCTGCATTTGATACACACTTTTTTAATTTTGTGTATGATTTCTATATATTCTGATGCGTCTTTATTTTGATCAGTTTGAATTGCATTTATTTTCACAAGTTGTTGTTAGAAAAGTCAATGACCACTTGAATTGTTTGCTATGAGTAATTTAGTGCTAAATTGATTACGATTTCCATAATTTGTTTTATGCTCCATGGTATAGTGTATTGTATGATAATGCTGTTTGACTCTAAAGATTATAAGCTCAATATGAGTGCGAATGACTTCGTAGTGGAATTTCGAGAAATATGAATTTATTTACTCATCAAAATCCTTGGATAAAAATATTTACGGACTAATTCATAGACCCGTGTCCAATAGTGAGTCTTTACTGGCTGGTATTTTACACAATGACTGCCTTATCCATAGACAGTTTTAAAACCTATTTAAGTTATCGAATGTTTTGTCCCTTCCGAACGACTTTTGAATTCAGTTTGAGCGAGGAAGATAAAATATTCAATAACTAAAATAGGTTTTAAAACTGTCTTGGATAAGGCAGTCATTGTGTAAAATACCAGCCAGTAAAGTCTTACTATTGGACACGGGCCTTCTTTACAATTAAGTAGTTATCTCTGACTTAGCTTGCGCTTTGAAGAAGCAGATCACACGATGTTTTACTTTCAATAATAATCGTTACAAAATCGATCAAACTAATTTCGAAATCTGCACTGCCAAGGTACATATATCTTCATACTGTTACGGTTAGAGTAAGGTGTCGTAAGCGATATGTAATTGCCATAGTATTTATAAAGTTCCATTAGGTTACAATGCGAAACTGATTCTTTTGCTGTTGCGTTTTCTGACGTTAGTCGATTCTGTATATTGCAGTGCCTACACTTGTCACGTGACTAAGCTTAATTACTACCACAGCGTAGAGCAACGACTAATGACAGCTCTCAAATATTGGCGCGAAACAGAGACAAAGCGAACGTGCGGCATGTAGACCGTTTGGTGCAGAAATGATTCAACCCACAAAGCTAATGTTATAGTTATTTTTGAGATTTAAAATTATTGTTTATCGGTTATAAAGACTTTTTAGTTCTTCATTTTCTGCTCGTCCCATTTACGCGAGGTCGGCGAAATATGGTTTTTAGAAATATTTGCTCGAGGATTTGGTTCATAATTGTATGACTTGTCTAACATTGTCCCATAAACGATTAAAAAAAGATTCCGCTGAATTTATGCGGTTGGTAGAGATCACTCGCCTTCAAAATTCTTGAAATAAAAATACTATCTTTTCACCAAAATAAAATGTGTTTTGGGCTACAGTTTTTTTTTTAATAATTTGGTATCATTGACACAAACTAACTAGTTTCAGCGTCAGTTTGTGGGTTTGATCATCTCCATAGCACGATGGAATTCTATTTGCTTTGTTTCTTTCTACTTTGGTTAATATTCTGAGACTGCTGCTTAGTAAATGCTCTATGATTGTTCGAGTAACACCGCCTGCTGTTAAGTCGCGATATGTTGCACTCGTTGATTGGACGATGGCTATATGTAATTTTGTATCGGGATGACAATTTTTTGATAATATTTATCCCTAGCGGGAATAAAAGTGTATATAAAAATTGGTTTTTAGAGATTGCTTGTAAAACACTGTGATTTAAAGTGTTAGGTTGTAAAGGGCAACGAAAAAAAAAACTTTTTATTGGAATTTTACACTGCTACTTTTTGATACAAGTCTGACACGAAATTTAACGCTCAATACACACTGCTGCGAGGTAGTTTGTTGTTTTTTCTACTCATACAAAATATTCCGTCCCTTGGCACAAAACGCAAAGACGCGTAATCTCACTAGCTTCTATTATCTTTTTTTAAATCGACGTACGGTTTTTTGTACGACACGAAAAAATCATATGTATAAATGGGCACAACAAAAAATTATGACTTCTTTTGATAATTTTATTTAATGCATATTTTTGATCGTTCGTGATTAAGTGTGAATGGAATTGTTTCGACTCGGAGATACTATTTCGCATAATTTTCTTTCGATCATAATAATTATACTCATTTAGTTGCGTAAGTTGAATAGATTTTAGCGTATTTATTCGAGCGTGAAGATGTGAACTGCTTCGTTGTCTTCACATTTTTATTTACAAATTTTTAGTATTTACTGTATTTATTCTGTGTATATTTTATATGAATCGTTTATTGAGGCTTCACTTGTAAATACATTAAAATTTTGTTGCGTATACCTTCGGTATTTAGTTAAATCAGTTGTGTGAGGTCACAATATGTTCGGTTATGGTTGTATGGATCATTCGTTCGAGAAAAAAAAGCGGTGATAATATGCATTTAGTAGCGCCATTTTGTCTGCAGTGTTGCCAATGGAAAAATTGCTAGATATCGAATATCAATGTTACGGAACTATGTAATAAATATAAATAATCACACAATTAACGTCTTAAGATGTTAGAATTAGAAAATAGAAATTAAATATTTTTGCTCAGGGATGCTTGGAATGTTTACACGATATTTGTAGGCAACATTGTATTCCAAATTATAAATAGAATTTGCCATTAGCAAAAAATAATAAAATGTAAAATTTTCACAATAAAAAATCTAAAAATATTTGATACCAAAGGCGAACTAACATCAATCTATTGACCGTGTTTAAGTTTTGGTCAGAAATTAAAATGGTTGAGTTTTAGTACGGAATTATATTCGAAGTCACGGCCAGATATTTATAAGATTATTTTTGATTTCTGACCAAGCTATAGAATAGGGAATTACTGACAAGTTAATTAAAACCTCAGGGGTGGGATGTATTCAAAGTAATACTATATCATGAAGAATGTAGATGTAGCGAGGAACATGGGTCTCAAATTGTACCGACTAAGTCGAGTCAATGTGATTTATGGTAAACTGTTATTGCACACTTGGAGCATTCTTTGCTTAAAGATATAGGTTAAATGTACCTTAAACGGGGCGCATAGGGTCTAAATTGGTATGGTTTTTTTTAACATAGAAATTGTCATGTTTTTCATACAACACAACCTTATCTGGATTTGTAGCAAGTATGTTATAAATATGTTGTAATTAAACAGTCGTAAACAGATCCATCTTTTTATTTTATTTGCATTTGGCATTCAATAAAACTAAATAAGCCATATTTTTTCTCATGTACGAAGTAACGAATCGATTCTCAGAATAAATATGTATTTAAAGAAAAATATCTTCTAAAATTCCGTATATTTATTAGTATTTCATTTAATACTTTTTTCTTAGTACTTGTTATAAGCAAGTTGCTGCTTGTCACTTTTTATAGTTTTTGGTTATGGAAAAAAACGAGAGATACTCGTAGCAAAATTTATAATACATAAATTGTGAATCTCAAAAAAAGTTCCTAAAGTAACTTGCATTTGTCTTCCAGCAAAGAATGTTCCACGTAATGATAAGTATAATAAATTAGAGGTGACAGCTAATGTATCGCGCTATGTACATGTCCCTAAATAAAGTACATTATGTAAAATATCACGGCACATAGGCCTATTGGATATTTTTTGTAAAATAATAATATCCCCACGCTGCCCATAGCAGTGGCTGTAGATGTATGTAAGAGGATTAAAATAATGTTAGAAATGTCATTTTTTACACTCATTTTGTGTATGCTAGAGTGTTGACAATATCTTTTTGAATGCATGTATATTTTGTATACATCTCAATATTTATTGTACATTATAATAAAATACAATGCATGTATAATTTTATGTTTTATTGTTACCTGAGTCTGATTTTATTTATTTATACTTTGGAATTTACTGGAGAAAGATGTAAACCGCCATGGTGAGTCTCACAAGTCACTTTTCGTGATTAGCCTGTTTGGGGAGGTCGTCATACTTATGTAAATCGACTATTTCACTATTGGATATTTATTTGAACACTATATATCTGCCCATAAACGTGCCCACTGCAGGGCACGGGTCTACTCTACTCTACAATCGAGAGAATCGACTGAGAGTGGTTAGGCCATATAGTCTACCACGCTGGCCTAGTGCGGGTTGGCGGACTTACAAACCGTAGAAATTCTTTAAAATCGCTACGGTATTCAGGTTTCTTCACGATGTTTTCCTTCACCGTTAAAGTGCGTGGTGATTGACTATCAATACACACATAACTCCGAAAAGTCAGAGGTGTGCCCTGGGATTTGAACAGATAAATATTAAGCTGCTGTGGAAATCTTAGGACGGGGCCTACTGTTCTGCGGTGATTTTCTTGCATCGGATAATAATGGGTTAGGGTGGCAAGGGTTCGAGTTTCTCATGGAATTTATGTAATCTGAGAAATGTGTGTTAGTTTTCTATCATTGCAAAACAAAGAGAATGTCTGTATCCGCCCTTATACGTCCCACTGGGCACGTGGGGCACTGGGCAGGGCACGGGCCTCCCCTACAATCGAGAGTACGATTGAGAGAGGTTAGGCCGTATAGTCCACTTCACTGACCTATTGCGGGTTGTCGATTTGACATACCATAGAAATTCATACAAATCTATGGTATGCACCTGTATGCAGGTTTCCTCACGATGTTTTCTTTCACCGTTATAGTGCATGGTGATCGACTATCAATTTACACATGACTCCGAAAACTCAGAGGTTGTGCCCTGGGGTTTGGACCGCGACACCACACACGTTGGCGGCCGCGTCTAGTCCTTTATCAATAGGCCACCACGCACTGAGAAAAGAGAAAGTAAATTATATAAATGTTAGAAGGAAAAGTAAATTTTTATTGTACTAGTATCAGAAAGAGCGGCACACTTGGTAAGTAGTAACTGCTACTAATAAAATGATAATAAATACACCCAACAGTTACATATATGGTCCTGACCCCACACTAAGATCAAGTCTTGCGTCGTGAGTATCAGAAACTACCAGAGACTTTTTCGGTCTCACAAACACCTAGACCTGAAACAAATACCTGTGGATCACACAAATATTTGTTTAGGTGCGGGGAATGAACTAATTAACTACTACACTAACGTCCGAATACTCAAACACCATTTAAATATTAAGTTGTACTTAACTACCCCCGACCTACTTAACCAGTACATTTAAGCGGGACTTGTCCAGTTAAGTGCAACATAATATTTAAGTGGCGTTTGAGTATTCGGGCGTAAGTCTCTCGTCAGTACGTTGCCACCCTTTAAGGAAAGTATATAAGTTCCAATCTTACCTTCATAATAGAACTCCGGAATAGTCTCCGGTATTCTGAAATAAAGAAACATATTTCATTGCATCTTCATCTTATTCACATTAATTTTTATTTCATTGCAATTACTTATTATTTGGAACGACGAACTCTGTACTTCGCTGAGTGGCTTGCAGGACATGAATGAAATAAGCTATAGGTTGTGCTAAGTGGCGTGTAAATGGAGAAACCTATATGTAACTGTGGACTGTTTACTTAAGATAATGAATATCTTTGTAATGAGTATAAGGTTTTCATGTCACTGTGCTACGATCAAAATCACGGTGCTTAGAACCAAGTAATTTTATATAAGACCACTATCAAGAAGCATGAAAGGACAGAGAAAAATACTTGTATATGTAATAATTGTTTCAACAATTAATATCTTGTTATAATGAGACATGTTGTTGGTTAGGTACACTCTTACGTGATTATGTATTATTGCTAAATAAGCATTACATTACAATCTCATTAACATTAAAAGGATAAAAACATAAGTGCAATTATGTATGTATAAGCAAATATTTGTGTGGGTGCAAAGATGAAATTTGCCTTCCAAAAGAGAACAATTAATCTTACGTACCAAGACAACTTTCTATTGCTACCATAGATGTATTATTCATAATTAAGGTGCGTATTGTTCTCAGTTTTAATTGAAATACTTAAACTTTAATGACGACAATTATTCACAAAGGAACGTGATGAAATGCTTGAATTCACCAGGGAGTAGTGGACGAAAACAAATTAATAGGAATAGGAATTAACGAAGAACTAATGAGATCATTATGAATAGCGAAGCTGACAGACGCTTTTATTTTCGAGTGTTCACAGCTGAGCACTGAATTTCATTATTTCATTAAGTTATAAGAATTGCAAGATATTAATTAAAGGACACGCCGTTCTGTAGATGTTTATAATTTACCGTAATTTATCATTTGTAGTTGCGTTTAGATGAAATGTTATGAATATAAATTAACACTAGGTTCTCTTATGTTTATTTTATTTATTATCGACAGTCTCCGTGTCGCAGTTGGTTAGACGCCGGCTGTAAAACGAGTGGCCGCGGGTTCGATCCCCGCACCGAACCAAATATTTTGTGAAAAAGTCTCTCGTAGTTTTTTGATACCCACGACACAAGACTCAATCTTTTTGTAGGTCATTCTGGACTATGTATGTGACTGTTGGGTGTATTTATTTATTTCTTATTACTCAATTGTAGGTATGCGCTACAGATGTTGAGCCACTTGTGTATTGCACATGAATTTTCAAGATAGACCCATAGGGGCTTGCGCCCGGCAGTAGTATCTTAAATTCGTATTACGTGCAACCTAAGGTATGTTATTAATACTGTGGTTCATATTGAGAAAAGATGGTGTATTCATTTTGGAGCTACCCCCGCTACATAATTTTAATCGAGTTTTTGAAAATTGGCATATGTGGACACAATTCTAGAGTATTTTCTCTAAAATTTCTCTAAAAGTACAAAGCTTATTATAACCATAATACCAGTTTCAGCTCGTAAAGGTTGTAAACACCCTACCTTTGTTTCGTTTACATATGAAAAGCTTTTGTCAGCAGCGAAAATATGCGACCACGGCGTTACAGCATGAATTATTAATATATTTAGGTGCATTAAATATTCAATAAGGAAGTTGTAATGAAGATTTGTTTAAGACAAGTCTTTTATTTTCATAAAATAAAAAGTGAGCAAAAGAATGTATTTAAATAATGTTTTATTCATTTGAAAAGAGCAGTCAAACATGAAATCAAAAATCTCTCGTTTGCAATGTTCTTAGATTTTGAACAATAAAAGTGCCTTATCATAATATTTACGTGAATTTGTAATGAACTTAACGGTCTGGTGCGCGTAATTTTTACGAAGAAATATTAATTATTCGCGAATTTAAATAGTATTTTAGTAAAAAGCCTTAAAGGGCACCACATATCAAGGCTAGGCTGGGCTGAGTGCTAAGTAGTCGGTGAATATTCGGTATATTTTGTTACAGTAAAGTAGTTTCGAAAAAAGTATAATTTCCCAAAACATATTTTTAATAACTCACATATTTCATACATTTTATGTAATCCTACTCAAGCACGCTATTGGAAAGTCAACAGCCCGTAAGACATTACACCACAAAAGCCATAAAATTAAAATGTACCTCGCCCTATACGTGATTTGCCCACGCATTTCCCTCCATACATTATAACTTAAGATTCTATCCTAAAATCACGCTTAAATATACCGTTAGTAAAGAGGAAACATTAATATCCCTTTATAGGGATTCAGATATAAAATACGAGTATGAATATCTCCCGATTTTCATATAAACAAGATTACAAGTCTACAAGTTTCCATGGATTGATTTTGCGCTTGTACAACGAAAAACAGGAAATAATATACAAGGTCATGAAGTAGAATAGAATTCAACAAAAACGAACAAACAGAAAGTTCTTTCGGGATAAGCGGGGAAAATTTAGGAGGAAATATTTTTCTATAGAATTGTGATGTACATATGTTTTGAAAAAAGAGATTGAAAACGGGAAGTTAAAGTCATTATGACATTTCTTGTACGAGTATGTACTGTAATTTTGGTCCAAATTTTATTAAGGTCTATCTAAACTAAGAAGTTCCATTTGACATTGGGAAATAGGGATGCTGTCAAATAAATCGGTTCTTACAATATCCGATTATTTAGAGATATCGACAATATTTGTTTGTATTTCTTAATCGATTACAGTTTATATTTTCATTTTACATTATTTCGTTTATTTTTTCATGAACATTTTTATTCTAATGAGACATCAACAATTGCATGTCACTTTACTATTTAGGAACAAAAGGAGTGATTTATCTATTACTAGCGGCCCGGCCCGGCTTCACCCGGGTGCAGACACTTTTTGAGTCCAGTCCACATCACGCACATGCTTATGAACACATGATACATACATACAATACAATACATATACTCCAAAGTGAGGAACCTCCTCACTATGTGTGGCGTATCCTACAATACTGCCTTCATTTCCATTGTAATATCCAAATCTATTAATTAATGATAAATTAATTCATATTAATATTATTATTTCACTATTTATTGATGTATGTTCGTTGACAGCATACCTACTATTAGCTGAAAGTTCAGTATTTTTAAAAATTAAAAAACAACTGGTTTATATCTGCTCGATTATTTAAATATTTTTACCGATTATGCGTATACAAATGCATTTGAATAGTCTCGACTCTACCGGTAAAAGACCTAACGAGGTGACTTTGTAATGACGTCTAGAAAAAAAATATGTTGTTTAAAATGGTTATTTTGCTTTATTTAAAGAATTCTAGTTTAAATTTAGTGATTATGGTTTGTATATCTAGTGATAAAATAAGAATAGCTTCATAATTCCATGGATTTACGGAAAGTGTTATTGAAATTGTGTGGGTTACGTCTGCACGAAGTTATTTACGTTAAAAGTATAAAACGTCAAATGGAACCTGTTAGTTTAGATAGACTATAGGTATTTTAACTGTCTTATTTACGAGTACAAAGATTTCGTATCGACATGAAATAATATTAATATTGTCATAAAATAAAACATTACCTACAAAGCAAATATGCAATAAAAACTATTCATCTTCGTTGTCTTCAGAACATCTTTGAAAATACATCGTTGAAAACCTAGAAGTAAATACTGTGTGATCAGGAAAATTAGTTTTACTTTAACTTCCAGTGAATGGAGGCCAATTTAGTGCAATCTTGGCCGCAACTTGGCTATTTGCAGCAATTTGGTTGGGAGACCGCAACTTGGTGCTTCGTTGCGTTCCGTACTGGACACTGGCTCTATTAACTCAATTTTCTCTTATTTCAAATACATTCTTGGAGTCTTTGTTGAAAACAGTAAATTTGTTTATTTTAGTTGTCTGTTTATCGTGCATTATTAGTGTAGATTATTTTATTCTTCGTGATTTAACCATATACCATACCAAAATGCCAACATCTTAAAGCGTTTTTACATCTAAAATATATCAAAGAGGAAATTTATAGATAAGAGTTAGAAATCAATAAGTGATTGAAATTTGCGAAAGCTCACGTAATTTCTCAAAGTTGAAGGTCTCTACTAGGGTAAGAGACTGTAAACGGCTACCGAAGTGTTGAGGTTCCAATTTCTAATTTAATATTTCATTGGGTTCGTGAGACATTATCATATTGAAATCACTTACAGGGCATTGCGTGTACAATACGCCTAAAATAATGGAATTGGAATTAACGGTATACTTCTTGTTTTTTTAGCATCTCGTAAATGGTTGTTGTTGGACAGAGTATTTATATCGATTTTTTGGGTTCTTTAATGTTGGCGTATCACCTAATTAAATGATTAAAACAGCTATATTAACCCCACAGCACTCAACACCGTAGGTAGGTATAGGTAGATAAATTTAATTTTTAGTATTCATGTTAATTACTAAAGTGTTGATATCAAAAAGCCAAGTTACGAATTTTAATGTTTCAGGTCGTTAAGTAAGTTTCATCTCTTATGATTTATGATTCATTTCGCATATTGAATTGCTGGAATGATAAACAACACCTCATTGCCGAAGGAGACAATATACGTTCGTTTGACACATTGATTGCAGAAATAAATCATTCCTTGCCCCGAACCTCAAATTAAACGTCGACCTAAAATTGCTTTTTACTTTGCAATTAATTCGGCGAAGGTATTTTGTTAATTGTTTGGAAATGTTTGATACGTGATTAAACAGGCTTTTATTTACTTGCTGATTAAAGGGCTTGGGAAACGGTTATTTCGATTTTTAAGAATATATAACCTAACATTTACTGCGATGCTATAGAAAGCGTTTAAACCATTGATATCAATGTTACACTATAAACATCAACAACTACAACATATATCAATGTTATATATTTCAAAACCGATTATTGATAGTCTGTGGTTATTCGTTATGCGTGGCATATCTCTAAGGGGGCGGCACCCGTCCATGAAGTACGGTATTTATCTGTATGACATCGTAACAAAAAGAATGTCTAACTTTATAGGCGTGAGCTGTCAAAATTATCATGGTAAATTTAACAGTCTATAGATAAGTCATTCAGTACAAAAAAGGTGTCCCACCTACTTGCGGTGCATGCACCGCACATGAATCAGTTTGCTTCGTGACAGTGACTGCGCAGTACGCCTTATTGCATACGTTTAAAAGAAATAAATGAATGTTTCGCCGTCAAACCGAAAGCAAATCGTCTGAAGTTACAATATTTTAATAAAATACCAGGTAAGTGATGTAATATTGCAGTGTGCTTTTAAAATACGGGGGCACTTTATTTCTTTGACGTGTCTCGTCTATCGGTAGAATATAAGTCAATGGTTTAAACTGCATTTCTAAAACGAAGCGGTGTGCAACGGTTTTCTTTCCATCAATTCACTTTAACTTAAAATAGAGGTGGTAAAAGTGTCGGAAACTATAAGAGTAAATAGGCAACTTAAACCTGGGCCTTAACTCTTAATACATGTAGATGGAACCAAACTCTGAAGTAAACCAAACCACGCTTCCATACAAGGAGCATTATTCATAATATGATATGTACACTTCAGAATGTCTAAAATTATGTGAATTGGAAAAGAATGAGCAGGAAAAATTGTAACTAGGTAACTAAGGTACAATGTTACTGTAAAAAAACCACAAAGTAATAGGTATATTAAAAAGGTTGTTCTTAATTAACATAATATTTAGATTAGTTTCTGTATGTGATTGCTTACGTTATTTCTTATAAATAAGTCTCAGTATTGCTTTAGTAAAAAGTAATTAAATCGCCCTGTCATCCGTTTGATAAATGATTGAAAAATACCGAAATAATATTTTACAGGGTTCGCACTGGGCTTTAGCGGTTTTTTAAGCTCGTTATTAATTTTGTACTTAATATAGCTATAAATCTTCCTTTTCCTTATTTTTTATTAGTTTCACCCCACCCTTATTACAAGGGCGGATCCAGAGGGGAGGTCATTGGGGTCATGACCCCCCCCTGGGCTGACTTCGGATTGACAGATTTTCTTAAATATATCGTTGATTTTCGCTTATAAAAATCGTACGTATATTATCAATCACAGGTGTAACACACTTTTAAATAATCACTTTTAAATGAATAATCGTAATCGAATTCGAGTATGTACGTCCAGCGTTCTGACTAGAACTATATGACTCCCCCCTGACTTGAAAGCTGGATCCGTCCTTGCCCTATTTAGTATTATAATTAACTCATTAAAATGAGAATTTTCCAAATAAGAGTTCATGCTTTAAAGGCATGGCAGATGTAGTAATCAACATTTCGGTAAGGTTTTTTTCGTACCACGATGTGATATAGAGCGAGAGTGTAGTCTATGAAGCACAGCTTCTAGTCTTGAGCAATTTAACAATTTTCGAACCAAAAAACTGATAAAGACTAGACCGACCTAGGTAGGAAACGCAAGACGAATAATATTCAGTACATTTATCATTATACAATTTTTCATTTAATGACGACAAATTAACTACATTTTGAAGTAATTAACACTTAAGTACGTATTTGTATCATAATAATCACTTTCGCGGCCACATAATAATAAATGTTCTTTATACAACCTACCTCAAACTGCAAGTAATTATTTTATTAATTCCTATTAATAGTAATCCATTTGTAATGCAATACATAATGTATTGCATGAATTTATAGTGGGGTCCGACGAATCAATTTTAAACGCAATTAGAGATGCAATTGATCCGTGGAATAAGTTAAATCCGGCCAAATGAGATTTACCCGGGTATTTGTTCAGATCCGGGTGAACTTTTTGTCGCCCGGTCAATTTGTTACGGCCCGTTTAATTGAGATATTTAATTGGTGTTTTATTAGATTTTGCTCTTGAATGATTAATTTAATGATGACGTTATGTAAAATTGAGGAAAAAACATTTTAGGTTTTATAAACGACACTTAAAATTGAAAAGTTTGTCTCCAAACTATTGCGCCTTATATCGGATAAAACCGAGGCAAGTTAATAGATACAAGGCAAGTTAATATACTCGGCAGCCACGCACAATCTTGAAACCGCATTATAATAACAAGTCTTGTTTTTGAGTATCAGAAACTAAAAGAGACTTTGAAATGAAATGAAATTCGTTTATTGGTCACGTAGGCAATTAAACAGTTATTATGACAAGTCAATACACATAGTACTTATATGAGATATTTGTTATAATATTGTTATAAAATTAAATTATATTAAATTTACTATTTTTCGGTAGTCATTAAGTATTGTAATATTTATTAGTATTTTATGGTAATTTCTGTTTTTTCCAAGGAAATACTTTGGTCTTGTAACATATAGACCCGAAACAAATTTAAATCTTCATAACCAATTACGTCACGGAGGCTGGACGTATTCAGATATTAATCAACATTGTTATTATCCTATCACAAATAATTGGCACGGGAGTAATAAACTATTGATCTGTACGTAATGAAACTGATGTGGCTATGGACGCATTTCCTGCGTCCGACCATTGGCAGATACTAATGATATCGTGTCTAAGGATTAATGAATGGCATACCAGATGGTAATATGTCGCGCTGTGCCGCTGTGATATCGTAGCGTTCGGTTTATAAGTTATGTTCGGCTGTTGGTGAACGATTTGTATGGTACGATCTGAGAATTTTTAGACTTGCAGAAGAAAAAGCTGGATTTGTGAGGATGATTAGTTCAATTTGTGAGGTATAATTGCGGTTATAGGCAAATATAGAATCAAGAATATCAAGCGCTTGGAAGTGTATCTACATCTTGATATTTTCGCTCGCGAAATGAACCTGCTCATGGTTTTTATGTTAAGTTTAGCAAAAAATATAAATGAAAAATAAAGTAGATTGTTATTTCTATGTTAATTATGCTTTCGTTGTATTTTTGCAGACCCTTAAGATTGAAAGAAAAATGTTTGTTGTATTTTATTTTAATATACCTTTAGAATTCCGTACCTCAGAAGGTACCATTATAGGATCTCTTTGTTGTTCGTCTGTCCGTCTGTCAAGACCCTTTTTCTCAGGAACGCGTGCAGGTATCAGGCTGAAATTCATATCAAATAATCAGGTTTAATGTCCCTTGGAGCTGTAAAAAAATCAAACATCTAAGCCAACGCAATCAAAAGATACAGCCGCTTATGCTGAAAATTTTCGACACTCGCTAGGGAATCAAAACCTACAGGGTACTTCTCGTGGACTCAGAATCTTGAAATTTGGTACGAAGCAGCGTCTTAAAGCACAGTTAAAGGAAAAAATACGAAAAGTAGTTTTTAGTAACATCATACCGGGTATATCAAGACTGCGACCGAAAATGAAGCCAGGTGGTAGTTTTAGTGGTTACAGACACGATGCAAATTAAAATTTCACCAAAACAGCGACAGATATTTTTTTAGAATTTATAAAAATCATCATATATGGGTGGTAAATACCTAGTTTTTGCGAAAATAATAATTTAAGCCCTTACGTACCATTGAGTGTTTAAAAATAAAGAGGACTATATCATTATTTTAGAATTTTTACGAAATTTTTACTTGCATTGTGTCTGAAGTCTCTAATATATACGAAGCCAGGTGGTAGGCTTCGTTTTCGGTCGCAGTCTTGATATACCATGTATAATAAAACTATTTTTCATGATTTTAAACTTACTACCGCTTTCCTTATAAACGCGTAGAGGTATTAAATTGATATTCATATCAAATACTCAGGTCTATAATACCTATAAGCTGTAATGTGTTGTGTATATAATACCTTTATAATACCGTATAAGTACACATTTGTACGGAATCCTCGGTGCGCGAGTCCGACTCGCTCTTGGCCGGTTTTTTATACAAAAACTAACATGTCTACTGATTAGCGTAATTGGTCAAACAAGCAAATACACTGAATTTATACGCGAAACATTTTTCAATGGAAAGAACCTTAAATTCCAACTTTATAAAATTAATTCAGAAGGAGCAATTTCTTTCATATCTCATGCGTGGGTCAGGCATGGAATGTTTTATCGGACTTTATGTTTCCAGACGTAAACCAGAGCTATTTGAGGCTAAAGTGAATAGAGATGTTTTAGGTAGACGTGTAACAGCGTAGATTATCGTAACTTTTTATCATATTATACAAGCTCACGTCTATATCCCCGAAACGGTAGGTGGTGTTACTCACGCCACGTATTGCCGAGCTTATTTCCATCAGTGTATTAGAATAAAAGCCTATAACCTCCGAAAATCTAGTAAATAAATAAATAAAGCCACATACATAGTCCTGACCCCACACTAAGATCGAGTCTTGTGTCGTGGGTATCAGAAACTACGAGAGACTTATTGGTCTCACAAACACCCAGACCCGAAACAAATACCTGTAGATCACACAAATATTTGTTTCGGTGCGGGAATCGAACCCGCGGCCTCACGTTTCACAGGCGGCGTTTAACTGACTGCGCCACGGAGGCTCCAATCTCATACGGGTGGATCGACAAGAGAGCCAACGGCTCATCTAACGGTGGGCCGTGGGTGATTGCAGCCTCATAGATATTGATACTTGAAGTCTTGAACTATGGCAATCTTGAAAAGTCCTGTATTGTAATGGACAGATATGCTAATAGATGGGTGACGATGACGTCGTTTTCTTGTTTTACTAAACTTTTCGACAACCTCCGTGGCACAGTTGGTTAGACGCCAGCTGTGAAACGAGAGGCCGAGGGTTCGATCCCCGCACCGAGACAAATGTTTGTGAGGCCCACAAGTATTTGTCTCGGATATGGGTGTTTATGAGATCGAAAAGTCTCTGGTAGCTTCTGATACCCACGACACGAGACTTAATTGATCTAAATGTGGGGTCAGGACTATTTATTTATTTATTTATTAATCATTTATTGCACAAAAAGAAACATTTACAGTAAATAAATGGCATAATAATAGTACAAGAGGCGCGCGCGGCCTTATCACACTAGGCAATTTCTTACAGGTAACATTTGGATAGATATGTAAATAGGAAAATGAGAGGGCAGTCTAATGTGTGTAAGGACTATGTATGTGACTGTTAGGTGTATTTATTTATTTAAAACATACACCTAACAGTCACAAGTAAGTCAAAAAGTATACAATGGCACGTTAATCTAGGGATGACATTATTCGAACCCAAAGCTCATCCAACTTTAGAGCGACACTATGAGCGTCCATGAAATTTATTACAGCACATAGCTTAGATAATAAAGCCTTAATGAAGGGCATCTTGTGGCAAATGAACCGTCCCCGTGTCCAGTTAGCGATGGCCTCATCAATCAGAACAAAACGACCGAGTCAATCAGGTGTCACGGCTCTCGTGTGAGTGGTCAGTGTAATGTTTCGGTCGAATTGCCTCTGTGTGGATTGGGGTACACTGGATGGGATCTTGATTTCATTTTTAGTAAGGTAAATATGAATTTGTGTTTTATATTTATAATAATACAGTTATTGCTATACAAACGCATTAGTTGAAGTAGAAGTTTTGTGGCATGGATATCAAAAACCGTGATTTTCTGGTTGCATTTGTCAAAACACATATCAGATAAACATGCTTGTAGACCACACATATATTTGTCTCGGTGCTGAAATCAATTATGCGGCTCATTGTTTAAGTGGGCGTTATAGCCGAGAGCGCTATGGAGGCTAAATTGTATTGAATTCGCTTTAAAGATAATTTAAAGCTCAGTCAGTTTTTGTCCGCGGTAATAAATAAGCCTTTATTATCTACAAGTATTTCATAAATAACGCTATAACTTAATGTAATAAGAGTCAAAGAATAAATATACTACGCACAAAAATTAAAGGATATTTTTTTTGATCAATTTTTTTTGGTGTTTTTTGAGAGTCTGTATCTTGGAGAAAATTGATTGTTAAGAAATTCGGAAACTAAAAATTGGAAGCTTGAAATGTCTATTTTGCAGATCTGTGCTCTATTTCTTGATTGCTTGCTTGGTTGATAAGCAATCGTAGGAAAACCAACGAGAAAAAAAATATCCAAATTTTTTCTGGATTTCAAAACCGTGCATTTACACGGGTAGTATTTTTTTGGTGACATCATTATAAAATTCCCGTAGATAATTTAATTGCCTTTAATTTGATATACTAGAAACCTCCGTGACATGATTTGGAGCTGACTTATGGTAAATCAAAGTAAAAATGACCTATCACACTTTGACATTGGATTACTCCATGAATATCACTCATGGGGAAAACAAAATCAGAATTTTAGTAACTTCAAAACATGCTCTATAATATGGTATTAAAGTCTTATGATAATAAACAGTATTTCTAAGTAAAATTGTTGATTGAAAAAAAAGTAAAAGAACGGTTATTTATGGATATTCGGAAAACACTGCATATCTTTGGATAAAAGAAACAAACCAAGGATATCGTCGGTAACTTTCCAACCTTAACCAAACGTTGGTTTTCTTACGATTGCTTATCAACTTAGCGAGGAATCAAGTAATAGAGCACAGATCTGCAAAATAGACATTTCAAGCTTCCAAGTTTTAGTTTCCGAATTTCTTAACAATCAATTTTCTCCAAGATACAGACTCTCAAAAAACACCAAAAAAAATTGATCAAAAACAATATCCTTTAATTTTTGTGAGTAGTGTATTTTATGACATACACATAATTAAACACCATCATATGCCTGTCTCGGTGGCGTAGTTGTACTACGGCTAGACTACAAAGCTGAGGTCTCGGGTTCGAATCCCGGGTCGGGCAAAGTGATATTGGGATTTTCTATTCATTATCAGCCCCGGGTCAGGAATTTGTGCCCGATATGGCGATAGGCGCGCCCCCTATCACATCATGGGACGGAACATACAAGGCGAAATGTGGGTGTCCTGGTGGCGTTTCTGCCTACCCCTTCTGGGATAAAGGCGTGAGTTTATGTATGTATATATGTAAACACCATCAAAATTATTTTCATCATCTGCCCCGGCCACAAATTCAAAAACTAACAACGCTTCCACATAAAATTCATTTTTATGCTTTATTGCCGTTCCACCGTCACAGAATCCGTGCAATGGTGAGTTGATGAGGGTGTAAAAGCTATTCGAGCGGAAAGCCGATAGCAAATATCGAAATAACACGCGAGAAGAGATCCATATAAGGTCGGACGTTTCCGCAAACACTTGCTCTATTAGTTTGTACGTATGTTTTTCTTATTAATCTCAATGAATAAAGCCAGCTGTGATGTCATGCCCAAATACCGAAAGGGCTTTGCTAGGCTATGCGCTTTAGTTACTATTATTTAGCTTTATGATTATTTTTTATTATTTTTTTTTTCTTTTATTGTATAACTAGTATTAGTGTTATTTAGGTACGATAGCGTTTGTGTCCACGTGGACAAAACCCTGTGAAAATTAATAAATTTAAAAAAAAGCCAGCTGTGATAATACTGTGAGTTATATGAATTATAAATTGAAAATAATAATATCTACTTTGTTATTTCGTTGTCTCTATACCTATTGTTATATTTATTGTGTACAATAATGAATAAAAAATAAAAAATCTAATTGACGGATGGAAGTCGCTGGATGCCGGCCGCCTCCAACAGGTCGATGTGGACAGTGGGGATCCTTGGGGGAGGCCTATTTTCAGCAGTGGACTTCCTGTGGCTGAATATATAGATAGATATTTATGAAGGATATTTGTTCGGAGTGTCCGTTTTGTGAGACTGAAATGTCACATTAATTTCTAATAATAGCGACATAAGAGTCTGACTTTATGAATTACAAACAAAGGCATTCCACTACGTTCGCCATCCTGAGACATAAGATGTTAAATCTCATTATGTCCAGTAGTTACTCTGGCTACAATGTCCTTCAAACCGGAACTCAACAGTGCATTTACACTGCTGTTTGGCGGGAGAAATACACATTATCGCGGTACCTACCCTACCAGTAAAAATACATGTCTTGGTATACCTATTTTAATAAATTACAATAACGTTACATTTATTACTTAAAAATATTCCGACCAAAACCCAGCAACGTAATATAGTCGATTTTATGGTGATCTTTTTGTTCATACAGGCTTATTCAATAACATTAGGTACACGTCTGTGGGTACACGAATCCTCTAGTGATATTGAAGTAAAATGTTAGAGTAGTAAGCGTCAAGTATTGAATAAGAAAAGGAGATTTTCACACGATGAGTTGGTCGTTTCGAACGAATGACTTCGATCGTGACCGTGTTACCAAAATCCTATTCCAATGAGCCGGAGCGACATGGCTTTATTAAAATTTGCCGTTCCATTGCCGCTTTGCATAGCGTTTGAATGTTCGCACCCAATGTTATGGAGCTATGGTGATGAAATTTACTGAAAGTGTGGTTGTAATTTGTGCTCTCGTTTCGGTGGTGGGAAGGAAATTTCGTTGGATAGCGCTGTCAAGATGTCAGACGATATTGTTTGGGGTGACGACGTGAACTTAGTTTAACGCGATAATAAATAAAATCGAGGCGGCATTTCAGGAATTAAGTATTAATGAGTTCTATTTAAGGCGTTGAAATGCTTTTTATGTTTTCAAATTCTAGGTAAAATATTTTTGTCGAAATGGAATCTGGGTAAACTTTATGAAATAAGAATATAAGATGAAAGGCGGATTATTTTTGGCTGTTGTTAAAAAGTATTTTAAGAGACGCGTTGGCGGTAAGCTTCAATTCATTGTGTTTATTAATTACATACAGCCTCCGTGGCGCAATTGGTTAGACGCCGCCTGTGAAACGAGAGGCCGCGGGTTCGATTCCCGCACCGAAACAAATATTTGTGTGATCCACAGGTATTTGTTTCGGGTCTGGGTGTTCGTGAGACCGAAAAAGTCTCTCGTAGTTACTGATACCCACGACACAAGACTCGATCTTAGTGTGGGGTCACTGGTCAGGACTATGTATGTGACTGTTGGGTGTATTTATTTATTTATTTACATACATACTTAAGCCCTATATACACGGAGAGAGCCTCTCGCCTCGAAGATACGATTATCGTAATGATATAAAAAAGTTGCATCGTGTAAACGTTTGTCAGAACACAATTATCTGTGGCGGTTATGTCATGCGATAATCGCATACGATTCTCTCCACGAGAAACTCTCCCCTTGTAAATGGCGTTATAGGTGTACATAAATATTTGAAAGATATGATTAAAAGGATATTGTTCAAAAATAATTAAGCAATTACAGGATATGAAAGTGGTAGACCCGCGCTGTTGTGAGTCATACCTCAGCATGAATGGGGGGGGAGTCGGGGGCGGTACCACTGTCTCATAGGGGATCGACTTGAAGCGTCAGCCTTGTAGTCGTGTTTCATTCGATGAGTGCTATCGCTAGATGTACAATACCTATTTCCTATTTCCTTTCCGTTTCCCTCCCGATCTGATGGACCAGCAACGCATCTCCAAGCGTTGTGTGTTCATGGGCGATAGTGATCACTTACCTTGTGACTTTTTGCAATGAATGGCGAGACTAGCGTGCCATTCGCCTGATGGTAAGCGATACGACCGCTCATGGACAGTAGCAAAACCAAACAACACCATGAATTACAAGGCAATGCTTGGCATTCCACTGCGCTCGCCATCCTGAGACATAAGACGTTAAGTCTCAATATGTCCAGTAGTTACTCTTGCTACAATTCTTCAAACCGGAACACAACAGTGCATTTTCACTGCTATTTGGCGGGAGAAATAGACATTGCGGTGATACCTACCCAGGCGAACTCTCACATATAAGAGACCTACCACCAGTGAACTTTAAGCAACAAAGAGGAATCCTCAGCTCTATTTCATCCATAAATTTAGGTAATATCAGTTAATATTTTTTTAACTTTCCATTTAAAATAAACCACTTTATATCGTACAATTTGGTTTCCTTTATCCACAATTTTCACTGTTAATAGTTTAAACATAAAAAGTCGGTACCAGTTACTAAACGTTCCCAATTATCAAGCCATAGAATGGTCCATTTACCCGTCGATAAAACAATGTTCACGAGCCAAAGAATACGATTGAATCTTTTTAACAAGTTCTCGCCGAACTAATTAATGGATTTATTTCTCTTTGTTACTCTTTGAAGAAACTGCTCAAATAATACACTCAATTGAGTTTTCTCCGAAGCAGAACGTGATTGATGTTCGGTTATAAAAGATGTTTTTCGTATTCCACGGACAAATAGGTTGTTACGTTGCTTAAATAGTTCAAAGAAATACTGTTTTTGTGTAATTTTAATGTGATGTTAAATTTATTATGTTTTATTTTAGAATCCCCTATTAAGCCGTATATTCTTCAAGTGGTTAAACCAGCTTTCGCCTATACAAGGTGATAGTCACATTTTATTAAGTGAATTGCTGTGTTATTTACCAGCTCTTTTATATATATATATATATATATATATCAGCCCATATACGTCCAACTGCAGGGCACGGGCCTACTCTACAATCGAGGGAATCGATTGAGAGTGGTTAGGCCATATAGTCCACCACGCTGGCCTAGTGCGGGTTGGCGGACTTACATACCGTAGAAATTCTTTAAAATCGCTATGGTATGCAGGTTTCCTCACGATGTTTTCCTTCACCGTTAAAGTGCATGGTGATTGACTATCAATACACACATAACTCCGAAAAGTCAGAGGTGTACCCTGGGATTTGAACCCGCGACCACCGTGAACATGTAGGCAGCCGCGTCTGGTCCGTTACCAACAGGCCACCACGCACTCTCTTTAATATAACAAAGACAATTTTCCAATCGATATTATCACGTGATTAAAATTACACCCGGATACAAACGGGGTAGAAGAGTATATAAAACCAGTATATATTGCATATTCCCTGTTACTAATTACTATAGCGGAAGCTTAAAATGATGGATAACTGTTGACTGAAACTGCTCGCGTTGCACATTAAATATTTTACTAATACATCATAAAGAAATTGATTGTCATACTAGGTATACAACTTTTATCTTTCACTGTGCATTGATTGTTATATTATCCATTATCTCAATCAATCTATTCAACCACAGAAAGGCAATTGCTGAAGTTAGGTCTTCCCCAAGGTACTCCACATCGACCTGTTGGAATCGGCCTGCATCCAACGACTTACTTCCTTCTATCTTCTTTGGCACACGAGGTTCCCGACATGTGGGATGTTGACTCAACAATTATTGTCCTGATTGTCGATTCTGCTCATGGGTTGATACCAAAGAGCCTCGACCAACATCTACAGAGGCTCTCAATTGGCTGTTGGACCAAGAGTCAGATACAGAAGGCAGTATTACTGGACACGGCACGCATTGTGAGGAGGTTCCTAACTTTGTCTCCCTAACCGCCGGTGGCTTGGGTCTTGAGCTACACCAACGGAGGGTAAATCTTCTTTTTGTATTTTTTAACATTTATTTTTGGTGCTTCTTTTTGTGAGCCGCTTGCTGGACGCCAAATTTGGGTGTTTCTTAACGTTAACTGTTTTTCAATTTCGCTAAAAATAGGTATACAATCTATAGGGACATTTTCTAAAGAATGCAATAATGCACCCAGACACGGAACTGCAAACATTAATGCGTTCTAGGAACGGCACAACACGTCTAATGAGTCTTCGTAATGTCCATCTCTAAGCGGTCGACTAATGTCTTAAGGACTAAATTTGAATTCCTCTGTGGCTGCTTTTAATGCTACACAGGGACGGTTTAAATTGGGAACATTTTAATTGCTTCATTAATCAGTAAAAAAATAATGCATTTTTGCATTAGTCCGTAAAGATTACTTCGGCAACAGTTACTATGAAGTATCGGCTTCAGTGCGTGGCCTGTTGGTAACGGACCAGCCGCGGCTGCCTACATTTTCACGGTGGTCGCGGGTTCAAATCCCAGGGTACACCTCTGACTTTACGGAGTCATGTGTGTATTGATAGTCAATCACCACGCACTATAACGGTGAAGGAAACCTGCATACCATAGCAATTTGTAAAAAATTCTATGGTATGTAAAGTCCGCCAGCCCGCAATAGGCCAGCGTGGTGGACCGTATGGCCTAACCACTCTCAATCCTCCCCTCGGTTGGAGAATAGGCCCGTACTCTGCAGTGGGACGTATATGGGCTGATACAAAAAAAAATATGAAACTAAAAAAGACAAAGATGCAAAAAAAATATGGTGCGAATAAATTATTTCTATTCTATTATATTTCTAAAAAATAAGCACTAGAAAAGTCGGCCAACAAATCAGCCACACAACAGTCCCTGTGTGTCCCTGTGTGTGTGCGTTGAGCGTGTTGTCGGATTGCAGCACGTGGTGTGGTGTTTAATAAAGAGGCAATAATGTGGGCGGTGCTCGTGCTGACTGCGCTGGTCGCTGGTCACTGCGTTTAATTAAACTACTCCACGGAATCTGCATTTGATGCTTAGGGCCCTTTGTAATTGCGAGCGTGATCTATTAATATTGGTCGGCCGGTGATGGAGGACGCTGGCTGGCGTATTGTTATTGCTTTACGGGTGCTCGGGAATTTGGTGTGTTAATGAATGTGGTTGGTAGAAATTATATGAAATTGGTTCTGACAACAGCAATAATTGGCCTTATGATTAACATTTAATTAATGTACGTCGCATCAACGATTTTACTTGCATTTTAGCTAGTTGAAACACAGCGTAAAATTGACTTTTTCACAACACGAAAACAGCGGATGCCAAGGCTGTTAATAAACCTACTTCGAAGGGTCACTGGGCATTATTTATATGTTTATCTCTTAAGAAACAGAGAGGGTGGGTTTACGCATGGCTTGCGGTTTTTCACAGTAAAGCTATGTAAGACGATAACACGATGTGAAGGATTTTGCATTCCTTTAAAAAGACACGACGGGGATATATGCATCCGCTTATTATTTTTAAATCTAGGATATTACAACAAAAAACTAAGCTAGAAAAATATCGAAAATAAAATAAATTTGTATATTTTAGGAGATTTATATGGTGAGAAAATTAATGTTGTTTCCAATCATCAAAAAGTGCAATTAGGAATGAAAACATTGAAAACGCAAAATTAAATCCGATTGCGATATAATACACTCATTACAAGGATGTAGGTACCAAAATTAGCTTTATAAAATGCCTAATTATGTAGACAAATCGTAGACTATGATAATGAAATCCAAACAAATAATAATAATCTTCTAAATAAACCCCACTTTCAAGAGACGGACTATTGAAGCTCCAAAGGAATATATATTCTATTTGTCCCAAAAATGTAGCGAGATTATAAGCTTTTTCAAACGAGAATAATTGGACACAAAAGAAATATTATATGAAAACTTAAACAGCTAATTTTATACCCAAGTCCTCTGAAAACAAAATAACATAACCATTTTCTAAAAATATCCTACATACTGTTTTACATTATAATATTATTACAGGGGAGACCAGGGACGAAAGTAACGCGGGTCAAATGTTACAAATTATTTTATGAAAAAATATGTTTGATGTGCTGTATAATGGACATAAGTACCTAATTTCGAACTCCCCTATACCTAAGTTGCGTTACATTAAATTTACGCCGTTTTCTGCAACTGAGTTTATTTTTTGACCGACTTCAAAAGAGGAGGTAATCAATTCGACTGAAATTTTTTTTTTTGTATGTTTGTTACTCGATTACGCTGGTATTAGGGAACCGATTTCAAAAATTTCCTTTTTGTCGAAAAGCATGATATACTAGGTTGGTACCATAAAAAATTGGTGAAGACCTGATGAATATCTTCGGTCCTGAAGAACAGAACTCTTCGAAATAGAACGGTACAGCTATAATTCTTTTTGCACCTGGTTCAGTATAAGTGTATTACTGCAAAGGGGGGCTTAAAAGGGGGAAGGGGTGTAGGGGGGGGGAGAAAATAGATACTAATGTAAATACTCAATATCTCTGGCAGTACTTAAACGATTAAAAATAAACTATTTTGTCGACAAGTATGATATGTTAGATTGGTTTCATTAAATAATGGTGAAGACCTGATGAATATCTTCGGACCTGAAGAGCAGAACTCCTCAAAATTGAACGGTACAGCAATAATTCTTTTTGCACCTGGTTCGGTATAAGTGTGTTACTACAAAGGGGGGGTTAAAAGGGGAAAAGCGTGTAGGGGGGGGGGTAGATAATAGATACAATTAATTTCAGTTTTCAATATAAAAGTTTTACTATAAACAGTAGGTGAAGAAGAGGGAGAGTGAGAGAAATAGATACGTAAATTACCGACGTAAACTAAGAGAATCCGACCTGGTCAGTGTCTAAAAATAGCAGATATCATGATTTTAATGACTTACAATCTTCTCATAATTTCATAGCAATAATATCATGTTTGGTCTGAAGAATTCGTAAATTTTAAAGACATCGTTTTGATTATATCATGATCACTGTTCTCATCATTACGATGCCTATCAAAACTAAAAAGGGACAAATAAAATAATTTTTAATAAAAAAATAAAAACGTCTTCAAAGTGCCACTACAAAGTAACAAATAATATATTATATTTCATCGTACTAGTACCCAATGATTAATGTTCTTATTGACTTGACTAGCTAACAAATCTTAAATACGTAATATTTTGAAGGCGGGTCGCTAAATATCAAACACGTATAAATTTAAGCAAATGTTACACCATTTGATATTACATGTAGATCCTGCAATGTTGGCTCAGAAAGGCACGTCAGTAAATTAAACCCAAATGAATATAATGTGCTAATCCTACGTGTAAATTTATTGAAGTTTTGATAGAATTTCTATGTGCCTTACATGTGTGTGGTAGCCTGTTGATAATTATCTAGATATGATCCACGAGACGGTTGACCACCGTCTCGGTTATAATTCCAGGGTATACACCTCCGGAAATATCGGAGTCACTTGTGTGTTGATGATATTCAATTACCAAACTCTTTAACAGTGATATATTTCAATCATAGTCAGGAAACCTGCATGACATAAAGGCCTTTAAGTACAAGAAAGGGTATGTTGTGTCCCATGCTCAACAGTGGACGATTACAGCCTGATATATTAAGGCAAATTAATATTCCGTGTAAATCTTGCGTTTTTTTCGCTATAATTACTTACACAAATTAATGTTAAGCGTAAGGCGTACATGTTCGGCACTTAGCGGCCCGCCTTCAAAATATTACGTATTTAAGATTTGTTAGCTAGTCAAGTCAATAAGAACATTAATCATTGGGTACTAGTACGATGAAATATAATATATTATTTGTTACTTTGTAGTGGCACTTTGAAGACGTTTTTATTTTTTTATTAAAAATTTTTTGTTATGGTAGGTTTAATCTTACGTGTAATATGCCAGTAAAATGGCACGCTATTCGTCTTTCTATAAGGGCATAAATAATAATAACTATCTTCCTATTTTTGTAAGGTCTGGTCATGTGTTTGTCTAAATCTGAAAAATTGAAATGTAGGGACGAAAGTAACTACTTGTTACTTTCATCGTTTCAACAATTATGTAGGTACTCGTATGTGTATCTCAAAGCACTATTTTATTTTATATTTATAACTAATAATAGTCAGAATCAAAGAACAACGATGATGGCAAGGAAAGGCAGAAAACCATCAAACATTGATAGTTCGTACAAGCTTGAAGTTCAAAAAACAAAAAAAATATTATCGAATACTTGGAATGTACTTGGTGTTAATGGATAGCCGAAAGACCAATATTTCATATGTAGTAATTACCATTTTGTGATGTAATAAGGTTTCGGAGATATTACAAGAAAACTGAAAACGTTACTTTCATCCCTGTTCTCCCCTTTGCATTTATACCAAGAGGTCACACATGTTTGAACAAGACTAAATTAATTAAGGTATCCAAACACGATAATCATAACAATTATTTATTTGTATACCATACTATCCTCATGATTCAAGAACTAAATTACAGTATTATATACTTACATACATTTGAAGGCTAATGATAATAGCTCCGGGGGCCCTTAGCGGGCTTTACGGCACTCCGCAGATGTCTTCTTACAATATTCATGCGACATCAAGGTACCAGATGCTGTCATGCGCGCATTAAGTTATTGCATACTGTTTGGTAAGAGATTACTGTGGCTACTAAAAGCTGGTTTAAAAAAAAAAACAATGCTTTTTTTTATAGTCTACTTGGGGAAATTTGTCTGAATAATGGTGTTGTAATTATGGGCTTTGTAGGAGTTTATGATAAGCAGCCTCCGCGGCGCAGTTGGTTAGACGCCGGCTGTGATTCGAGAGGCCGCGGGTTCGATCCTCGCACCTTAACAAATATTTGTGTGATTAGGTATTTGTTTCAGGTTTGGGTGTTTGTGAGATCAAAAAGTCTCTCGTAGTTCCTGATACCCACGACTCAAGACTCGATCTTAGTGTGGGATCAGGACTATGAATGTGACTGAAATAATTAAAATGTTTGGTTTGGCTATATAGATTTAAATTCTTTAGCTAAAACAAAATTAATTAGCTCACAAAATTCATTATCTCTATGACATGTTGTCAGATTAAATATATAATAGAATTTAAGCGATTAATTTATTTTTAATTTTTTGTTCCGGTTTTTAAAATGTTTGCCATATTTTGTTAGTGTTTATTCTTAGGTTCACTTCGTATGAAGTACATAATTACATTAATATACTTATTTTTACTTATTCTACATTTTTAATGTAATGATGTTTTGAATTTAGTTCTAGTTAGTAAGAACTCTTAAGACGATCTTCCTTCAATAGACCATCCATAAATTAACATTAGGTACGCTCTGTTTACAATAATGGAAATCAGTGCTAATTTAACACATTTATTCTACACCCCAATCATCATAACATGAAAAAAGAAAAAGTGCTTAAATTAACATAACTTAAATCCAAGAAACACAATTTCTAACTTATGAAAATAAGATTTTCTTTATTCGCCCGAATTCCCGCCAAAACACTTTTGTTTATTTCATGTTTATTGCAAGGATCTATGAGTGAAGTGCCCGTTGACTGTCAATATTTTAAATTAAATTGAAGAAACTGCGCCAATTGCGCTATATAAAAACGTGCCATTCAACAAATAAATTTCGTCTGAAGACAGACGAACCAATCTAGATAATGGGATCAAACAACTCATATGCCGGTGCGCCAGATGTTGTACAACGTATTACTCTGCTGCCGTGCGACCAATCTCTTAAACCCAATCTTGGACACTTAGGTAATTGTTTACCCTAAGGTTTTATGGAGTGCTAAGTGTTCTAGAACAAGTAATGTTAAATTGGTTGAAATACATTCAAGTAACATTACTAGGTGCCTATTCAATTATCCCTTTTCGATAAATGTAATCTATACGAAATTCTCTCACTAGATGTCGATAATCGGCATAAAAGCAACTCTTTAATAATATACTTTATACCTCAGATACATTGTACCATAAAAAGCATTTTTAACACATCTGATGCCTTTAATACTACCTTTATCATAAATTCCATTTCTCGACGAAAACAATTTGTCCGGAAATGCTAATGTAGAAATTCTTGTATTCAATATAAAACGGCTTCCACAACGGATGCTGCGCGGCATTCGAGAGGTATTTAAAAAAAATGTCCAGCTGGATCGTTAGTCGTCTCACGTACAGTCCATGTGGTCCGCGGCGCGGTCGCCCGTCGCTTTTCAAAAATGAATGCGTCGCGCGTGACCTCTCCTATTTCAGTTAGATTCCCGTTTCGTGGATTTTTGACGAGTTTCAATGTTTATGGGGGGCCTTTTGTGTCATTCGTTGGCTGTAACAGCCCACTGAGGCATAGACAATTCTTTTTCCTTTGTTTTCTATTTTGATGGAGGGCAAAGGGTTCCTGCACGTGCGGCTTTGTAATCTAATTGAGGTATGGTCAATTTGCAGCCTTAATTATTTTGAGTGATATGATTTACATATGGAAATAACTTGCTTGCGTTTTTTTAGCTATCAACAATGTAATTGAGGTCATATTTGGAGGTCACATTTGTACTGTTATGACAACTTAGTCATAAAATTCTATGATATCCGACAGATGGTGCCACTTTGCCCACGCTCACTGAATTTTGACTGAATTTTACCAGTTGTTTGTTAAGGCCGAAAAGTACCGTACAACTTCTATCAGGTTAAAAATTGTAGAATAAATTTGCAAAATATGTTTTTAAAAATCCTGGTCTGGCCAGTGACTTGATAAAATGATGTGGTCTAATATGGGTTGTAGGACACTTATTGAACCAAATTCTCTTCCAATTGATATAAGGAATACTAAGCAGATTTTTTGTTCCGATATTAAAATAACTTTGAGTGTTATTAAAAATAAATTAATTTTAAAAATATTTTTGCCTTTTATTATTAGACGAATGGCAGGTGGCATAGACTGACATAAAATAATTACTCTACATGAAAATATTTTATAGCAAAATGTAATTTACAAGAAATTATGATTGAAACTTGTCAGAAGTCTACTTGTCAGAAGATCAATTAGATTTTCTTTTTAATATTGATTTTTTTAGAATGTTCAAAAGTCACACAATATGTCTTAAATATTTTAGTAGATGATGGCCATAATAAAGTTTTGGTTATCAAAATCCGATATTTTGGTCCCACAAGATACCGATCCAATATATAGTTCCAAATAATTGAGATGCAACCCAATAGTCTAAGAATTTAGAATAATATCCTCAGCGTGTCACAGCCGGCTTTTAGTTACTTACCTTGCCGAATAAAATGATTTGTAGCTCAAAATCTATGTTTATTATACGCTTTGAATTTATAGGATGAATTTTCGAAAGTATCCTATCACATTTTGACAATCGATTGACCGAAGTTACCGACAAGCTATCCAACAACGTAACACATTTTCTAGTATACTTGAAAAGAAAACTTTCTGCTAGCGCGGAGGTACTTGTGCTTAGAACCACGATTTATAAGCGCTATTCGAAGGAAAAATTCTAACACTTTATTAATATACACGGGATATTCCATCTTATGCCCAGTTTCATAGTGGTCAGTTTACTACGTACAGAATAAAGAATAAGTTTGCGGTGCAAGCCTTGATTTTCCGCTCGAACGGGTCGACAAGTCAAGAATGGACAACAGATAAAATGTTGTGGTTATACTATTTCCAATATTCATAAACTGTTTCATAACATTTTGCCTTATAATGTCATTCATTTTGACCCTTATATTCGTATTTTGCTATAAGCAGAATAAAATGTTCGTGCTTCAATTTAATGTTGCGAATGGCGTTCACTTAACATTTTGATGTTTTTAATAAAAAATAATACGCGTACCAGATTATTTTTATGTGTATCAATTTTATATAATTGTACTTCTAAAGCTTTCATATGTAGGAGTTAGAGTTGTAAATATTTTAATGCTTGGCTGTGTTCATCTGTTTTTTATATAAATATCATACTTTTTAACACTATATTCATATTATGGATGTAATAGCACATTATGAAAAAAATATAGTCAAAGATGTGTTCTAAATAACTATTATAATATTTTGGATCAATATATATTTTATTCGGAAAATTCAATTTAAAGAAGAAAAATTACATCCAGAGGAAATTCTACTAATGGCTGGTCTCAAATATGTGAGAGGCCGCTTAGGTAGGTACCACAGCAATTTTCTATTTCTGTGGTAAATACACTGTTGTGTTCTGGTTTGAAGGATATTGTAACCAGAACAACTACTGGACTTAATGAGACTTAACATCTTATGTCTCAGGATGGCGAGCGTAGTGGAATGCCAAGCATTGCTTTGTATTTCATGGTGTTGTTTGGTTTTGCTACTGTCCATGAGCGACCGTATTGCGTGACATCAGGCGAATGGCATGCTCGTCTCACTATTCATGGCATTAAAAACATCTGAATATTTGAAACAACTCTATAAAAATGTCAAAGTATGAAAAGCCTTCCAAACTACCCTGGGAACGGGTGGTGATCAAAGATCTACGGCCCAAACAAGGAGGCCCAATAGTGCGACGTATCACATAGCTATACACCGATCCAGACTGTATCAGCCTATATACGTCCTACTGCAGAGGGCCTCCTCAACCATCGAGAGTTTGACTGAGAGGGGTTAGTCCATATAGTCCACCACGCTGGCCTAGTGCGGGTTGGCGGACTAAATCAACCCAGTACATACACACAAACAGTCTCAGTGCCAAAATCGAATTGACTGCATAACATTTCACACCCATGCTTCAGTGCACACAGCAGTCAGATTCTCACCCACAGCTTTACAAAGTTTAATTGCTACACCAAGCATGGACACTTGAATACAACAATTCAATACATTAAACCAATTACACTAATAAAGCCATTTTGAAAATCTACACCATTCGTCTAGACAAATACTTATGTCAAACCAAAACCACGTTATCAACATTAAATCCGCCTCAAAGTAATTGCTTTCGAAACATTCGACCAACTAAAACAAAACATTGTACATTTTGTTAAACATTTATTCAGTTATCGTGAAAACTAATACGTTCAGGCCCGAGCGGCGAAACCGCAGATAATTTTGTGTTATTTCAAACTCCGGATCTGCTTCGTTTTGACTAAGTTACCAGAATGTTTGGAATTCCGTTGGCGTTCTCAAATAGCGCCGGTTTGTGATTTTGTGTATGAATGTTATACGTAATAGGCGTTTTGCGCATTCCTCGGTTTTATTGCGCGGGTATATGTGGTTTTTATGGTATTATTGCTGCAGAATAACAATGGAAATTTTGTTGATAAGTTGGAGGCGTTTGCAGACATAGTCATGTTTGTAATTTTGATGTTAGCTCAGTACTTACACAACTCGTCATATCACTCATAGGGTAATAAGATAAAAATTGAAAGAGATAAAATTGCTGATCTAACCTAGACGATACTGCCTCAAATAAAACAATGATTACCAAAAACATTTTAATTTCTAAACTGACTGCATAGAAGCAAAACTTGTTCGGCCGGCGGGTATGCCGGCGGGTGTTTGAGCGTCCGGCAAATCCGCATAGACGAACCGCCGGCATGGCCGCCGGGATGTGCCGGTAGGTTGCGGCATGTTAAATGAAACTTGGATGCACCCAAAATACACGGCTGTCACAACTGAAATGATGCTCTGCTGCAAATGCCGCCAGCCAGGTGTTGCCGCCGGCATACCCGCGCGGCACAAACTCGCCGACAGTACCGCCGGCATAGTGTGTACTGTGTAGGAGGCATTACGGCTATATATTTTTATTAAACAATGTACATATCACATATGAGTATAATATAAACAACTTGTAACGTAGCCCAGCCATAAAATAACTGAAATTAAATTATCCATGGTCCAGCAAAGTAGTTCTGAAACAGACCGCGCCAAACTCAATTGTGCCGAGTAAAGGTGTGTTACCTTTGTCCGTTTTGCGACGAAATATTCTATGTGGTTTCCTTTTATTTGGATTGATGGATTTTTGTTGGAGTACGGTATTAACTTTAACTTTAGTTGATTAAAAATCTTTTGTTCGGTCATTGGGTAATATTCATTCATAAAAGTTAGAATTGTATGGCAGCAGTATTTTGTTACATGTGCAAATTTTATTTCTTTAATCTTCTGAACATTCATTATTACTTATTTTAAAAAATAAAAATTTTAAAAAATAAGTAAGTAAAGAATAAACCTTTATTTCAGTACGAAAATCATTATTATTCTTCTACGCTTATATGAAGTCGTCGCCATATGACTTTCAGCTATGTAGCAGAATTTTGATTTTACAATTTAACGTTTTTGAATCTACCATAATGACCTAGTGCAGTTGACTTTACCAACGCTGGAAAATCCTGTAAAGTCCTCTTATGTATGCAGGTTTCATTTTTCATATTCAAGTCAAGTTAAATTAATAAAAATAACGAAAAGTAAAGAATAAAAAAGCACAAAAGCCAGAAAATAATGACAGTATTTGGTTAAACTAAATTTATTTGCACACAAATATTTTAAATTAAGAGTTTGATGATATTTATGATAGTGGAATGTATATGCATAATGCACGTATTTTTTCAGCAAAATTTATCGTCAAATGTATGTAAATTTGGAAACGATATTAAACTAGCTGGGGAATAATGCGACAGAGTTTCATATGTCGCGCGCTGATGCGCTTAGCATTCATTTACAAATTGTCTTTTTACTTCGCCACCTTTCTGAAATTAAATTATGGATTATGACGTTGTTTAGTGATATTTTTATGCAATGTATAATGAAATAAAAATAATAAATTGTGTGACTAATAAATAAATAATTATTTCTAGACTTTTTAAAGAAAAATAAGTTTTCAATTTGTCCTATTTTCAGGATATTCGCTCATAGCCTGTTAACTTTCTTAAAAAAATATTGTGACATCGGGTATCACTCTAACCAAACAAAAACGGGAGGATAAAAATTCATGGTATCATTTTGGCAGTGGTAGAAGTATTACTCTGACTAGAGTGTACCTGGGATTACTCGACTGAGGAAAGCATTCACCTCATTCACGTAGAAATAAGCTGCGGAATACTTACGATATGAATGACGTAGCAAATCGTACATTCAATAATAGGACAGCAAGAATAACTACCATAAACTTAACTTCCTTAAAGTGTTACACAGAGTATATCGAAAACGAAGCCACGTGGAAGTATTAGTGACTTTAGACACAATGTAATTAAAAATTTCGATGAATACATAGTTTTTCCAAAATAATAATGTACACCTTTTTATTTTTGTTTTTTTAAAATAGTAATTGTTTAAATTACTATTTCTATTTTTACCCAAACACGATGATATTTACTAAATTCAAAAGAAACTGTCGCAATTGTATTTTTTGCGAAAATTTAAGTTGCTTTGTGTCTGTAGCCACTACAACTACCATCTGGCTTCGTTTTCGGTCGCAGTCTTGATATACCCGATATATTCGCAAAATTATAGACCCTTTGGGAAATAATTTGCTTCTAAAAGTTTACAACTGATACTATATGCACTTACAGTTTTAAAACAAACACCAAAACTAAAGAAACAAGTTTATCGATGTACGGGGATATATTATGTGTAATTTCCGCTGTCTCCCAAGGAAACGAGACTTTTTAAGTAGAAGCACTGAGCGATGGCCCACTTAGTCGGGGACGTTGAAAAACTTTAACGAAAACAATAGAATCGATACGGAAAGAAACTACCGCATTAATTATTCGAAAGCTTACACTTTTGTGATTTGAATTACAATAATAATTGTCACTGTTTTGTGCGTGTTTTTTGTTATGCCCATGACTAATTACCGCTTGTTATAATGAAGGATTACATAGTGAAGAAACCAGTATATCTAAGAGAATGTTCACAAGAATTTCGGTGATATGTAGGATCACATTATCAGGCTGGATTTTTAGAGGAAAATGCTGGTCCCCAAAGGCTAGATATATTTTCTACCAATTAAACTTAGGTTTAAACTACGGTGGTAATTGTGACGAGGTTACCAAATGTAGGTACAGTGTGATTGACTGAAAGTTTCCGTGTTTTACTGCCGTGCCGTCTAATGACCTGCACGTACCAGATGTCTCCGCGAGCCAGTTTCAACTGTACTTTCTAGTTTTACAACTGTGTTTACCATTAACCCCTCTCACTTTAACCCTTAATACAACAACACAGAGTCCAAATTGCAACAGCATCTCGTTTGCTAATAACAATCAGGGCTTCCGGTGTACTTTTATCACGTTTTTACGGCAGACTATTCTGGACGTGCTTAACTAGGATATGCTTAATGAAAACGAAATGAAACTTCAAACGTGTAGATTTTTGCTGCAGCGTGATTATGCGTTTATTTGCTTTTGGAAATTTTAATCCGGAGGCGAATGTGAGCGGAGTTACTCATAATTACTATTGTAAGCAGAGAATGGTTTTTGGAAAATATAATATGTATTTCGGAACTATACGTATTTTCCGAGAGAAAAATAATTATCGTTCTTTTTTATCATTACTATTGCTGTAGAAACTATTTGCAAATAAGTGGTTTTAATCCGTAGCGGGACGAATATTGTATTGTACTTCCGACTTAATAGAAATTCTCTTCTCTGGATTATGTGGCTGGATTATATTGGATATGTTAAAATACAACTACCACGAAATACACAATTTGTAACAAATGCGGTACATGCTATTTGCGTGCCCTTTACCCGTTTCCCTTCAAACAAAAGACGTGAAGCCTCAAATAATATGTAATATGTTTTTACGAACAATTTACATAATGCCGCGTTGTTCTAAGCGCGTTCGACGAATACTTTGATCTATCAGCTTTGGAGTTTGGTGTCAATTTATTCACCAATAAAATATTGTTATGTAATATCAAATATGTAACACGCCAATCGAAACACGTTTTTAGGTCGACGTTAGACAATTGTTGCAGAATGTTAGCGTGTTGCACAATGTTTCCCAGCAAAAATGTTTGTGAGAACCACAAGTATTTGTTTCGGGTCTGGGTGTTTGTGAGACCAAAAAGTCTCTGGTAGTTTCTGATACCCACGACACAAGACTCGAGCTTAGTGTGGAGTCAGGACTATGTATGTGACTGTTGGGTGTCTTTATTTAAAAAACAATTTGGATGCACCATAAGACTGCGTTTGTGCTGTAATAGTTTCAAATATAGTCAAATCATTGCCGTAGATTTGTGAACTTTGATCCTGGGTTCGATTGGCAACCTGTGTACTTTGTGTGAGTTTTTAGCTTTTGAATATTTTTAATAAAGGTGTAGGCAAACTACTCATATCACCCTTAGCCGTAAGTAACATGCCTAAAATGGAAATCAAACCTAACGGCCCATAAAATATGCTACTTAAATAATTTCTATAAATTGCATAAGATGGCGGAGACATACGTATTTGGCATACCGTAACCAGCTCTCTCGAATGCGAATACGTAGCACGATTCACAGTTGCCAGAATATCCACTAACGAAAACGTGTGCATACAAAACATTTGGCAAAAAATTTGATACGCGAACAAAACGTAGTATGGCCGTGGCACCTGACACGATAAATGTTCTTTTTTTATGCAGATGTTAAGCGAGACACGCGGCGCAATCGGAACCCGTCCCCTGTTCATCTTTTGTGTATTGTACAAAATATTTTCTAGTCTATCGATATAGTTGTTGCCAGCGGTTGACCCACCTGGATATTGTGTGTGTGGTTTTGATATATGTCGGGGAATATCGTGTTTTGCGCTAACCGCTACAGAGAAATCATAAATGAATCCTTGAGTAACTTGTAAAGGCAAAATATAGTAAAATCTTTGGTTGAGGGTATCATTTTGTTTACCTATGAGATAAGAGACCAACATAAATGTTTTAAAACCCAGTGCATGATTTTTATATTTTAGGGAGCATACCTACAAGTATACGGTTTCCCTGATGGTATGTGATCACTGCCGCCCATGAACATTTTTCCGGTTTCGTGCGGGACCTCATGATTTTGTTGTCCGGCAAGATATATCTGTGTAAACTATGGGACTAACATAGTCAATACTGGCTCAAAGTCCCCAAATTAATAAAGATAAAAAAAAAGATATGTCTATCATTGCTGAATCGCTATGCACTTAGGTACTAGATAATTTCTAGTCACTTGTTGCGCTATCATTATATAAAAAAGGAAAACTATCTGTATTTCAATACACGTACGAGAGAAAAGCATTTTTTTAATTTTACCTGTAAACAGGTCACCTTATAGTAAGTGATCACTGTCGCTCATGAACATCCACAACGATTGGATCATAGGTAAATTGGGAAGGCAGGGGGAAGGAAAAAGGTTGGGAAAGAGGTATTGGGTCACACTTAATTTTAAAATTTAATCGAACGGGCTCACAACGTCTTATTTCATCATCTTTTCATCGACCTAATGCTTTCGCGTCAGTAAATTATCAAAACAAACATTTGAAGAAATAAAACGCTCTTATATTGTCAAAAAAAAAATCCCAGGGCGGCCATTTTGACGCGCCCGTGTTGTACGTGTAAACATAATGGAGCAAAGTTTCCGGGCGAGGCGGTGCGTGCGAGATGACTGTTAGCGCGAATTTAGATTGTATTTATTTTGTTTTCGCCGTATGAAAGCGGCATAACGCCGGTATTTCTTTTTTAAAATACGTGTGAGTTTTTGTGAATACTTTTGAAAGCTTCGGCTCTTTTCATGGCTTTGTTGTATTCGACTTGAAAGAGTGTCGTAATGAGGGAACTTGTGAGAAGAGATCTGAGTTTGATCGCTCCACTGGGATATGTGTTTCATTGGTAAACAAATAATTGTTTTGCGTCCATGGGAGTATACTCCTTTCTCGTTTCTGATTACCACTATAAGACTTGTATCTTAACCCTTAGTTAGTTTAACCGTTGGGTATAATTTTTACTAGAGGCCGGCCCGGTTCCAATAGGGTGCAGATACTTTTTAAGTCCAGTCCAGCACACACGCACATACGTACACGAACACACACAGAAACACACTCTGACACCAAACATTTAATTGCTAAATACGCTTTAGGCGTCGGTATAAACATTCCAAATAATATTGAATATAATAGACGGCGTTTTCTCAACGTAAACAGTGGATGTTTATTTGTGTTTCCCAAGAAGGAAACTCGGCTCAACGAGATCTCAATTTGTAAAGACAAAACCGCTATTCATCAAAGACGACGCAAGAAAAACATTAGACTCCCAGTTTTGTACCGTTTCCAGCGTCTGAATAGAAAATATTTTAGGTGTTTCATTTTCATATTCGTTACGGTGGAGAAAGGAGGTTATGGTTTTCTCTGTGGATCTTATGCTTTTACTTTTAGAATGTCTGGAAGAGATTTGTGATATTTGTGACATTATCTACATGCTTACCGATGTTTTAATTTTGTTATTTAGTCAAATCTTCCGTGTGGTTGATTTTTTTATAAACGGCAATACCATCGACAAAAGTCTCTTTAAATAGGTTTCTTTATCCATATGCAGATACATATGCTAGTGTTTATGTGCAAATTTTTATTCGTTTAACAAATTCATGAGCGAATAATGCTGTCATTTTCTCAACTAGTCTTTACTTCATACACTGCTTTTTTTGAGCCTTTTCAATGCATAAATAATTTCAACTAATGCCAAAGCGTATTCATCACACAAAACAGCACGACTGAACACGACGCTTTCTTTAACAGAAATGACATTTGCACCAATGGAAGTTTGTGCAAACTCAGACTTGCACAATATCGTTACGTGTGTGGCGGCCATAAGCATCAATAAACCAATTCTGACACCTAGATTATCTGTTTCTATGATTTAAAATGAACTCACAGAATCACATTCATCAAGAACATTTCCCATCATAACCATCAAAGTTATTAATTTTACAACACCAATCCCAGAATTCGACCTGAATTCTAGAATAATTCATGACAGACCCAGTCTCGTCGCGAGATCGAGCACAAATAGCATCCGAAACCACATGTTTCAGACAGCTTTAATTAATACACGAACTTCCAAGCGAGGATTGAATTGCAAAAGATGTAATGAGTATTCCTTATCTTTCGTGTTTCGTATTGTGAGTGGCGATAGATGGTGGCGGTTTGAAAGGAACGAGACAGCTTAATTGAGATAGGATGTTTCAAAGATCTAATTATTTATCATTCCATACATATGAGTATTAAAGGGATGTACTTTTACTTACATACCGTAGAAATTCTTTTTTAAAATCGCTACGGTATGCAGGTTTCCTCACGATGTTTTCCTTCACCGTTAAAGTGCGTGGTGATTGACTATCAATACACACATAACTCCGAAAAGTCATAGGTGTGCCCTGGGATTTGAACCCGCGACCACCGTGAACATGTAGGCAGCCGCGTCTGGTCCGTTACCAACAGGCCACCACGCACTTATATGTTCTTTAATTTAGTATTTATTTCATAATGCTAGGTCAGGTAAGTAAAAGTTTGAAGATATTGAAGATTTTCTAACCGATCCGTTTTCTTTGCGGTCTGGTGTAGTTTATTATGAGCGTCCCCATGATTGTCAATGACAAGATCACAAAATTGTTTATACAAAGTTTTCTTATTTCAAAAACTGGGAACATCCGTACAAACTTTATTAAGTTATTTTGTCCCTGTAGAGACTGAATTGACAAAAATTCTTACGACTCATACGGCCTTATTAACACACAGTTTTAAAACCCATTTTAGTTATCGAATGTTTTGTCCCTTTCGAACAACCTTTGAAGTTAGTTTGAGCGAGGAAGACAAAACATTCGATTACTAAAATAGGTTTTAAAACTGTCTATGAATAAGGCTGTTATACTTTATAAACAACATCGGAGTTCTAGCCATGTTTCTAATAGTCCCAGCGTTGATTCAGCACGAACTTCCAAGCAGAGGTGTGAATTGCAATTCCTTATCTTCCGTGATTCACACTGTGTTGAGGTAGTAGCGGTTGAAAAGAACTATACAGCTTAATTATGAAATATGATGTTTTCAAAGAACTAATTAGGACTCTAGAAATGTAAAGGATTGAGGCATTTTTGAGATGTGTCTTTTCTAACGTCTTAATGATTTTGTTACCTACCTACTTCAATTTTGTTTGCTTGTTATTTTCAATGAGAAGATCACAGAAATGTATTTATATTTTTTTTATTTCTATAGTTGTAAATTGCGTTACAAAACTTTGATCCAATTTTTAATCTCCTTCGGGACCGAATTATCAAAACAAATTAGCATTGACCTTTATAATATACAGAGATTGATTGTTAACATATCGAAAGTTAACATATTTTTAATACTAAGGGATTAGGTTGTACAATGTTTACAGTTACTTTTAAGAGCTTACATTATATTTTCAATGAATAAATTCGGTCTCGATTGGGACCTATTACGCTCTACCGATTTGTTCCCTCTAAAGGCACTCAATCTATGTTTAGATTCGTAAAAAATACGATTTCTCCATTCCCAATCACCGATGTGAAGAATTTCAAGAAGTAATGTGATTTTCCGTGAATGGAAAGTTGATTGCGAGCGTTTTATAATTAATTGAATAAGGTCGAGTTCGTTTGCGATGTATAAAATTCTAATATTATTGGAGGCTAAAGTGGAACACTCTGTGTGTATATAAAAATAATTAACTTCATACCATCAATTACATTTTTGTGCATAAAGTCTTGTATCGACATTAAAATTGGTATTTTGTTTAATATGATATCTATTGTTCGAGAATATACAAGATACCTTACGTTACTACCATAAAAATACAGGTTCAATAATAATAATTAAATTGGCAACACAACATAAAACAATACATATGGTAAATGCATAAGCTCAAAGCTATATCAATCTATATAATTAGGATACAAATAAGAACCAAAATGTAGCCCCGGGAAACTTATATGATATTTTTTTCATAAGACAAATGGCGGCTTCGACTATTAATGTTTTCTGAGTAGGAACCGAACTCTCACCTTCCAAGATATTGCCTGTGCCTACCTCTGCATCCCTATGCAAATCGGTCGCCTTATGTGTAATTAGAACCACTATTCAACATTTAAACAAGAAATAAAGCGCTATATAAAAAAATATTACGATAAAAATGACGAAGATAAACTTTAACAAATGCGACGTCCCATGGCGGAGTAACCAGTGCATTTAATACAGGACCCTTCCCCTTGAGTAATGACCACAATTTTGTCACAAAAGAGCGTAATATAATTTCATACCAACTGTCCCAGCCGGCCCTGAAGCCTACAGTAAAGTACTCCACGCTTGAAAGACCTTTCATATTATGGTACCTCTTCAGAAATAGGGTTCAAAGTATTTTTGTTATATAAAGACACTATCATTCCGTGCCGGACAAATGCTCATCGATATACGAAATGGTGATGAAAGACGGATGGCGACTCAGGCTCCGGATTAAGGTATTGGAGAGGCTTTCTAGAACTCCGATTTTCACGGTGTATGAACCTTTGAAATATATCGGATCTTTTATTCGCTATGCCGGATGTTTCATTTCAGTTCCGAGACTTAGCTAGACTATTTACTTCTAAAGCGTTGCCAGTTAATCTTTTCGGAATCGAAAATAATAATTATTGAATATAGTTTTAAAGAAAAAGGGTTTTATATTTGTTTTCATTAGGCTTTCTTAAACTTCAAGTAGGAGATAAATATAAAATGATCCTAAATTTAGTAGAATTCAAACAAAATTGAACACTAAAACATTGAAATATATATACGTATAATATACGACACATTTTTGATTTGATTTTATAAACAGAAGTAAGTAAATAACAATATAATTTATATTATTTTTACACAAATAGACCCCTTTATTGGTATTTTAATATCCATTAACTATCATAAAATCGTTCATTAAATGAAGACCTTTCCTGTCACATTCAAACTACTTTCAATAAGATCAAGAAGAAAACAAATTCACAAGATCTTGTGAAATCTCAATCTTAGTGATGCATTTTTTGCATTAGGTTTTTCAGGAGCAACGGTGACTAGTAAAAATAATATTGCATAAAATATTTCATACTGAAAAGTTCCTTGCATCGGGTTTCTTCAAGAAGTTATAGTTATCTTCCAAATATATATATATTATTTTAAAATGCCACGAAAAAGTAAATATGTTGCAGCTGAGGATATAATAAGTCCAGTGCGGTTTAGAGCCTTGAGTGGTCAGAAGCGATTAACTGTTCTCCCTTCTTGCAAATTGCCGGCGGGTTCAATTGTTCTGGATTTAAATAATTGTTTAATAATTTAAGCATATTTAAATAAAAAATAAGCCTAATAAAATATATCGAGACTTCCATTTAGAGCGCTTAGTTACTTGGCTGGTCTATATGGACTGGTGGGTTTCACTTGCAATAGAAATTCTTGTTAAGGTCTCTACAGTGTGCAGGTCTCCTTATTATTTAAATATTTTACAAAAACTAGAAAACGTATTTCGCAGCTCTATTTCAAATAGGCCAAGATATTGCCGTACATTTGTGAATGCGCCAGTGCATTAAGATCTAGATGCAAGCACTGTGTTAGTCGCTCTTTGTCCACATCTCGCTGACAACATTCTAGTTTCGGTGCGTTCAGAATGTTCTGATGCATCTCAAGTTAACGGCGCCATTACGTCATATTTCATCTTTGCAAATTCCTTTAATGTAAGCTGTTTTGCATTACATTTCTTGGAGATAATGTGCTTTTAATGCTCAATAAATTTCTGTAAGTGTTACCTTGTTAGTATTTTCAATTGTGTTTTTGGATCTTTACCAGCCACCAGGTATGTATGGTTTAATTTCAAAACACCAAAATGGAGTGGAAATTTGGGAGGCAGGCCTCTGTTTAGAAGTAGACTTCCCTTGCATGAAATTTGTGGAGGAATGTTTGCCTAGTTGGTAGTATCACATCATTGATTTAACGATTGAAATCAAATCACGTATTTATGATATCTGTCTTCTTTACTTTCATTTATAAATTACACGTGCCAGCGACTTACAAATTAATTTCTAAATCACGTAATTCATCATTCACCGGGCTTTAGCTGCGTGAAATCGTTTTAGCGATAACATTTACAAATAATAATTATGAAACATGTAATCCATCAAAGAATATATTAAGTAAATACGAGCAAATTAATCAACGAAACGCAGTGATCCGGAGAAAGTTTGCTCCCTAACTAACATGAGCTGTAATCTTCAGTTGGCTTTAGACTGCAACTTCATGTTGCAGTTGAGTAAAACTAAGTACTAATTGGTACATACGTAATGGACTTCTAAGGTAAGATATTCAATGAAGTCCATATATTGCGGACTACAATTTGTTTAAGTCCACCAACCCGTACTAGGCCAACGTGGTGGAATATTTGGCATAACCCCACTCACTCTTATTCTCGATTGTAGAGGAGGCCCGTGCCCTGCAATGGAATGTAAATGGGCTGATACAATACAGTCTGTTTATTTCATTAAAAGACTTTCAATCTTCAAAACGAACACAGAGGATCAATAATCCTTAACAGAAGTTTTATTCCTCCATTTAGTTATCTGCTTTCTAATGCCGGCAACGTATCTACGGCTCTCAAAAATACGCACGTAGAACGCAAATACGCCGGCATGTACGCGCGTAATAGGGAAATACGCACTTGGTTTTTATACTTGCATAATGTGAAAAACCTTTTTTCATATCACGGTACACTTTTAACGTTGTTAATTTTCACAATTTCTAACCTTTTTATCACAATAAATGGTGAGACGAACATACCATGATGGTTTGAGCGATATGACCGCTTATGGACCAAACAAACGTAGAAAAACCAAACAACACCATAAATAACAAAGCAATGCTTGGCATTCCACTGCCCTCGCTATCCTGACACATAAGATGTATACGTACAGTCTCATTATGTCCAGTAGTTACTCTGGCTACAACGTCCTTCAAACCGAAACACAAAATTGCATTTACACTGCTGTTTGGCGGTAGAAATAGACATTGCGGTGGTACCTACCTAGATGGCCTCTCACATATAAGAGTAACTACATAAATATTACCTACAAATTCTAAAAAAAATAATATCTAATTTGCATTGGACAATTATTTCAAATAATATTTGAACAATCCGTCGGCAGAATTGCCAAAATATTTGTATAGACTTTACAGATCCAGAAATATTTCATTACGACACACGCTAAAACACTTTTTAGAAGACTTTTATAACTAGATTAAAGAACAACAGAGCCAAATCGCAGAAACAATTTAGTCGTAGTCGGGCGAGATGAGAGCAATTACTGTGTAATTTATAACAAGACAAACAAACCAGTTTAGATACTACGAATCGCCGGAGTAAAATTGTGTTGTATTCGCGTTTATGGAATGGGTTTAACAGCAGGACACTATGTGGACCAATTGTTCATTTCGTTTACAACACAACACACAGAATGGTTGATTGAAGTCGTCTGGTTGTACTCTTAGATATGATGTAGTTTTGTTTAATCCATCATGATGGCCTGTTAAAGAATGTGGTTCGTGACTTGTACATGCTAAAGTACAAAACAACTATAATAGGAACAATTATTCTTAATCGATTTTATTGTAGGAATTGTCATATATTTTCCATTTTATTCTGTTAATCGAAGGCATTTATTAATTTCTAGCTTAAAACACAAAAAGTAACATACTTAAGTCAAGATTATATTTGATGATGGTTCAGGCAAGTTCAAGGCAAAACTGCCATATTATCATACTTCTTAGAGCTTCAGGCGCAAACGCACGCCTACTTAGAACAATACTACAACATATCACCCTTAGATTATATACACGTCTAGATGACACATCACACCTCACCGCACGGCTCAAATAAAGTCTACCAAATTTGGTAGACTCGCTTCTCACGTACGTCAGTGTCATTTGAACTACATATGGATAACGTGCTCCTGAAAAATAATCCATTAAGCCGGCTTGTGTTGTCAAATTGTGTCGCAATTATGTGGGAAAACTGTATAATAACACCAAAATCACTTTTCATCAGTAAGTTTTGTTATTCAACAACTACTTATTACTGCAAGAAAATACGATTTTTTAAGTCGTATTTTTGAACGTGAGTTTCATTAGCCAGTGTTTATTACTAGGGAGATTTGCTGAAACTATGGGAAACAAAATTCAAATAACATTACATCATTTTTCGGTCAAAATAACATTATTATTTTAAAGGTGTAATTATTTATTTGATCAGTAAATAATAACTTACTTACATATAATATAAATTAAATACATGACGTCACCCACTAAATAGTAATTTTGTTTGTTCTTTCTTATATTTTGGGTTTTAGATTTCGAAAACAAACACAAAGAGATGGATTTTGACCTAATATTACTGTATACTTTGTCCATTAAATGTATTGTTTTTACTAAAATCCTTTAACTAAGAATTAACACAGATTATAATACATTTTAAATTATTAATAATATATTTATAGAGGTCACAACCCCACCCCCTAATCAAATAAACCACCCGTCATCATTCCTGGAGCAAACGAGCCCAAAATACAGGAGGCATTTCCTCTTTGGATGGCGATAGCTATCCTTTGCGTAAGGAACCACCCAGAGCGATAGTCCCTACCCAGATCTCTAAGACGGCGGCAAATATCTTTAACCAACATTTTGGCTTCAGATCCCCAACAGCCAGTCACCTCAACGGCAAAGGGAACAAAAAAGTAGTTCCTTAAAAGTGGAGCATATTTTGCTCGCTTCGACTCAGCAGCTACTTCAGCAGCAGCTGCAGCCGCCCTCGTTGTTCGGCCTAAGTGGCTCACAGCGAAGGTGCTAACGCACGTGGCGTCCCAAACCAGGCACTTACCTCTGAGCCAAGGCAACAAAGTAAGACCATCAGGCCTTTTACCATCGGTGCGTATTAAGCCCGGGGGCTCCAGCAAGCAAGGCACATTTGCGGACACGAGAGCCCTCCGGATAATATCGTTGAGGGCATGATGACGCGCAAATCTACCCGAACAACGGAAACAACTTAGTGCGTGATGGCCGTTGGCTGCCACTATAGAACCACAAGTGCAAGTGTGCGTCTCACACACATTGCAACCCAAACGCAGGGCTACGGCCACACACAGAGAGTCGCCGTCAAGAAGTGTGCCCAGGTGAGGTGATGGTAAGGCGTGTAACCATGCTCCCGATTCAGGAGTGGATACTCCTTTCAGCCTAGCCACATCAACCCCCGTAGCGCCCTCTATAAGTTGGTCCCGCAATCTAGTCGCTCCAACATCATCCCACAAGCGCTGTTTATTTAGAAATTTTGGAAGCTCCGCTCCCGGATTGCAGACCGACCAAGCTTCACAAGCGTCAGAGGCAAATGGTATATCCATCCGATCACAATTGGGAGATAAAATACTTGTGACCAGATCTGCAACACCATTGGCCGACGCAAGAAAAGCAGGCAGACCTACATCCCGGGCTCGTCTTATACCCAAACCCCCATGCCGAATCGGTAAAGCCGCTTGGTCCCACTGTGCATCGTTTAAAGAAACGTTCAACAAGGTCTCCACTGACATTTTAAGGACGTTGTCAAAGTTCGAGATTTCGACAGGGAATAACCATGTGGGCGCAGTACGTAATAAATACGTGATTCTTGGTACAGCGAAGCACATTCTCAACAGAACTAGAGCAACATGTGGAGTAAGGTTATTTAACCGTGCTTGAGCAGCAAGAAGGAGTTCCCTACGCTGGTCAACAGCCGCCGGAACACCCTCAGTAAAGATAGGCGATCCCAATAAGGTGAAAGTCTCGGCGGTGAGTTCAGTAAGACCAGGGAGGATTGCGTAAAATCGGGATACCAACTGATGCGTTCCAGGCCCACAAGAGTAAAGTTGGCACTTGGTGGAATTCAAACTAAGACCGAGTTCACTGAAACGGGGAATCAAAGAAAGCAAATCGCTCTCCACTTGCTCAGGCATCCCCCCTATGGTGCCGTCATCCAAGTACCAAATATTTAACGGGGACTTCAAATCGGAAATAACCTTTTTGATACTGAGGCTAAAGATAAGCGGTCCAAGAGGATCCCCCTGTTGAGCCCCTACAAGAGAGGGTATAAGAGTATCGCCGTAGTAAAGCTTGGTTGGAGCACTGTAGGCCTGATACAGGAAAGGATAAATTGCAGGGATATTTTCTTTTACCTCCCTTAACATCACGTCCCTTTCTAAGGTGTTGAAAGCATTTTTTAGGTCCAGTTTTATAATTAACTTATTACAGTTTGTGGGGTCTAAAGCAAATGCGCGTGTAGCATGGATAGCTGCCTCGCACCCTAACTGGGTCCCAAAACCCAGTTGCTGCGGCTGTAAATACTCTGTCATTTTCTCTCTTACAGAATGGCATGCGATTTTAGCAGTAAGTCTTCTGAAAACGCTCCCCACCGCTATAGGCCGCACACCTCCTTCTCTCTTATTCAAGGCACACAACGATCCTCCATATAGATAGGGGCACACATCCGGGTTAAGTTCACCGCCGAGTAAAAAGTTAACCAACCTCGTTAGACTTTCCAATAAACGCATTCCGCTATCACCGGCTGAACTGGAAATGAGTTCTTTTAAATGCCCCGGACGTACTCCGTCCAGACCTGCAGCGGAACCCGTTCGGAAGGATAGCAGGGCTTGAGCCACCTCTTCACTTTTCACCACAAGGCGTTGCGTAGAATTATCCGGCGCATCCGGAAAAGAAAGGGTACGCGATGGTGAAGGATGTTTCAAACGAAGAGACGACAAAGTTTCCGCGCTGGCTTCAGCCAACGATTCGTCAGAAACTAGCAGTCGTACGGCACCCCCCAAATCGCCTTCGTATACCTTGGATTCTATATATTTTTCTATGCCCCGACGCCCACAGAACTTTCTACGGATAAAGGGTTCATAAGAAAAGGGAAAATTTTCAGAAATTAAATTTGCTTTGACTTTTTGTGTTAAATTTCCCTCTCCTGACTCGACAGGGACCCTTAACGAACGATAAGAAAAAGTAAGTAAGGAGCACCAGTCATCTAAACTATTGGACTCTAAGCTCCTGTTTATTAGGCCGCATAACTGATTGGCTGCCAAATTTCGCGCTGCTTTCGGGATATGCCGTAAGACAGGCACGTTCTTTTTTAAAATATGCAAAGTATCGATGTGTAAACGTTGGGACCCTAATGGAGACAGGGAGACTGAAGCACAAATATTCATACCAGATCTGGCAGCCCGAGCAACGTCTTTGTGCATACGGCCGATATGGATTCTGAGGCCGTGGCACGAGAAATGACGCGAGGGACTAGGGCAGTGAGGGCAAGCCGACTTGGGAGTTGCACTCATAATGTATAGATATAATAACTCTTACTTTAGCACACAAAAAATATGACAACTAAATACAAAAAAAGGGGAATATCAAAATCTATGTCACAATATTATAATCTAGTTATTAAAAGACACTTCATTCGTATGAATTACTTAATATATCCTATTCGATCAGTCAGCAAAATTCAACTACTAACGAAAACAACATAAAAAAAATCAAAAAAAGAATAATGTTACAAGAAAAAAGAAATACAGAAATTCATATTATGTATGTCACAAAACCATTGTCTGGAAAATTAAAGCAAAAAATAACAACAATAAGTAAAAAAAACAAAACAATAATAATAAAAAAAACCAAATACGTGAATATTAATGTCACAAATGAATTAATTTAATAAAATCTTAAAATTATCTTGAAGCTACCGATGCGATAAACGGCTAGGTTTCGAACTCGGGTACACGTTCCTTCCAATATAGCTTCTGCCTTGTACACTAGACCAGCACACTTATTAGTTGTCTTGACGAAATAGTTGATTAATATTAGTAATATGCGCGATGTCACATCATAAGTTGGGTAGATGTAAAAGGAATGTGTGTTCTTCACTTCTACCTGAGTATCAATTAAATTTTCACTGTTTCTTTTATTCCACTTGGTATATTAATTTATTGTTATGGCAGTTTAGGCGAAGGCGACAAACAATCACTTTTTTGTTCCATATTTGTACAGATCTACTAAAATGCTTAATATATATAATTACTTTAAATAAATCTGAGTACTTTACTTAACCTATTTTGTTTAACGTTCATATTATAAAATAATGTAGAAAAGGTAAATAAATCTGGAGTAGGCATCCCTAAACACACACACCTTGACAGTTGGATTACAATAATTACACGATCGATACTCACACATATCAAAGAAAGTGAGGACACTTTTAGCGCATCGTTTGTTGGCATTGCTCAATCTAGACGAGTATATAATCTAAGATATCACCTTTGAAAGTATTGTGAAAATAATAAATAAATAAATAATAATAAATAAATACACCCAACAGTCACATACATAGTCCTGACCCCACACTAAGATCGAGTCTTGTGTCGTGGGTATCAGGAACTACGAGAGACTTTTCGGTCTCACAAACACCCAGACCCGAAACAAATACCTGTGGTTCACACAAACATTTGTTTCGTGCGGGGATCGAACCCGCGGCCTCTCGTTTCTCAGCCGGCGTCCAAACAACTGCGCCACGGAGGCTGAAAAACACTTATATATCTAAGAGCCCTCCAGGTGCAGTCTTTTTTTTAAACTGTTAAATTTTAAATTGTTTAGTTTAATAATCTACACATAATCTACACATTGTCTGAGTATCCAATGAGCAATGATATCATATATCATCTCAAATGGCCAAACCGAAATCACGTGCCATCAAATGACACCTCATCTCACTCTAATTTACTGATGTCACCATACCAAATTTCAAGTTCACAAGCTACGAAAAAATTAAACATTCAAAACCATATATTCAGAAGTAATTGCTACAAATCCGTTTTCATATTATTTGACAGAGAAATAACGAGCTCGGTGTGTTGCCGACTTGTTTATCTTTATTTTCAACGAATTAAATAAGCACTCAGTCTAGATTTAAGTAAAATGAAAACAAAGAGGAACGTGAAACCAACGAAAGCTATTTACTTAATTAAACCCAAGACTTCGTTGTTGGTTAAGTGATGTTTTGTTCTTTTAAGCATGTTTACAAATCTATTAGGGAGCTTTCGCAGAGTTTTTGAAAGTGGTTCTAACACCTATTGGGTGGCCACCGGGCTGATATGATTATGTTTCGCAGGTTGGCATAAAAATAATTGACATAATTATGCCAGCCTCCGTGGTGCAGTTGCTTAGACGCCGGCTGTGAAACGAGAGACCGCGGGTTCGATCCCCGCACCGAGACAAATGTTTGTGTGAACCACAGATATTTGTTTCGGGTTTGGGTGTTTGTGAGACTGAAAAGTCTCTCGTAGTTCCTGATACCCACGACACGAGTTTAAATCTTAGTGTGGGGTGAGGACTATGTATGTGACTGTTGGGTGTATTTATTTATTTATTTATTATAAGCCGTACAACTTCGTGGTAGTTTTTCCGACTAGGCAAAAATGACAAAATGCTTAATATTGGAGGTTAAATTAACTACTTTCGTTTTTCGAAGGGTCGATAGGCTCGTCCGTCAAATCTGGGGACGAAAATAAAACGGTTGGTCAGAGTGTGGCACTGAAAGGACCTAGACCCACCCTCTTGGTACTCGTAATACAGTCCAAAGTTAGTGTATTTTTATCTAATGCAACAACACAATTTTCACTCAAAACACCAGTAGATAAACCTTTCTTCTATTCAAATTTAATCGCCTTTTATTCTGAACTAGCTTCATAATCAGGGCAATCACCCAAGACGGTCCACAACAAATCAGCACGCAAAACCTATCCTACCTATGAATAAAACTGTTATATTCGTATTATGCAAATTTACAAGCGGGAATAGCGATTATTATTCCAGAGTATAACCCGTGCTGATTTGATAACGAAGTCCTTCGTGAAACCCTTGTGTCCGTGTTACTGTTAAGGTAGTGTTGACTAAAATCGGTCCCAACGTGAACTACCGAAACAGAAAATATGTCATTTTTGTTTTATTGCCCTAATTTCAAGTAGAGATAGGGATTTATAATTCGCAATAATAAAATATTTACAAATTTTACTCTTTTAACTGTTTTTCAATCTAATAACATTGAAAGTGCAATAAACATAATAAAAGATCGAATTTGCCACTTTTAATGTTATTGGTGTAAAGTAGCGAATTTACAGTTTCGATAGTTCAGGTAGAGACCGTCGTAATATTCGTATTATTTGGACTCCGATGTTCAAAGATAGGCGTGGAATTCATTATTGTTATTCACGTCGTTCCGTTGGTGGAATGTTATACGTCTGTCTGTTAGGATTGTAATTTGCATGGTAAGTGTCTATTATTATTAGTTAAGTTAGGTGAAGTAGCGATTGATGTTACATCTATTATATTATGAATATACAAGATCTCCGTTTCATTCGGGGAAATGGGTAACAATAAACATTATGACGAAGTTGCAAGTAAATGGTGATAAAAATATTGAAATATTTTGAAAAATATATTTAAAAAAATGTTAATTGTTGAAATAGGCATCCATTTGTTTAAGACAATAACTATTACGCAATTGTTGTAAACAACAAGAGGCTTTTTGAAAAAATCAAATTCTATTTATCGAATGCGTGAATACGAGTATAAAGATTACGTACATTCGCGGCGTGGCGGTTCAAAACAGTTCAGTTTGTATATAAACTTGTCAAAGAAAAAAAGAATATTTTCTCTTTCATGTTAATATTTGCCGCTAAAAAGTATCAATAACAAAGCGGGGTTTTCGCTCCGATGGTTGCGGGCTCCTTTCAAGAACTGTGGATGCACACAATGTTCTCGTGTTCAGCCAATGAAAAAAATCGTTTATTCGAGGTTTAATTTATTTCAATGGAAATAATAAACTGTCAGTTTTTCCGTTGCGCGTTGCCGCACTACGCTACTGCCTACAGCCCACCCTAGGCATTTACATCTCGTAGTCGCTCTTACTACAGGTATGGGGATACCATGGTGGAATTTTAAAAATCGCCCCTATTCTAAAGGGCAGTTGTAAATTGAGTGTCAATAGAAATTTTTCTAGTAGGGAATAGGTTGCAGAGGATTTTAGTTGTTTTTACTTCGGATTCGATTCTATACATCGTGATAACTCACAATAATTTTAGTGTAATAGCTTGGATTTAATTCATATTACAACTTACACAAAGTCTATTATTGCGTAATAAAGAATTTTTATGTTGGTAGCTGATACTTCACGAAATTGATTACCTGATTTGTCAAGTGAAAACTTAAATGAAGACAAAGTTTTCGGCAGATGTATGTTAAAAAATAAAGTGGTACTTACAACTTGGTAGTATTAGCAAAAAAAAAGGGTGAGCAGGGAACTAATGGCCGTGGGGTAGAATAAATAACTCGTATGGATGCTCGTACCTGTAAACGCACGTCCGAAAGTCCCAAGTTGTAGGCCACTTCCATCAAAATACTGTCAAAATCCTTGGAGACGTTCAGCAGTGGATTTCCTGTGAGCATCGATAGTTATGAATGTTTTTGAAATCACGTTTTTGAATATTGAAATGTTTTTAATTCACTTCTTGTAAATGAAAATAAAAAAAAATCCAGTATTTCAAAGCGTCACACAGGCACCGTCCCGTGTGTAGTAAGATATATTTTTACAGGAAGTGCCCATCGCCTCAGGTAATGTTTGAATTTCTCTTTAATCCCACCCTTATCAAATATACATTTTGCCACCACGGCCTCGTCCGCGTATATAATAACTTCACTGATACGGCACAACAAATACTTTATTTGTTTCGTTTGTATTTTGTTTCTCTGAGATGAGGTCGGCAAAATTATGTGCTTTTGAATTACATGAAACGGATTTTAAGTTCATGTTTAATTGTTTTTTGTTAAAGCAAAAAACAAGTTAAAATTAAAAATTCTGTTTTGTGTTTTTGAATCAAAAGTTGATATATTTTAATACAAAATGTTCGTGTTTATGAAGCTTTCAGTATGGTTTAATTTAATATCAATGCTGTTGATTTATGTAGTAAAAACAAAACGTAAACACCGAAATTGAGTGACGAAACAAAATTACTGAACTTCGTAAACACGTCAATAATAATTTCAACAATCAAAGTGCATTTTGTGCAGCATTCGAAGAATTCTACCAGACTTTGTAAACATGTTTTGCAGTAAATGTTTCTCTTTAATTTAAAAAACACTTAAACAAATTATTCAAAATAGGAGTTAGAATAATAAAACATGCTTCGGTATTTATTGTAAAACCATTTTTCAAACATTAATCGAAAACCATAAATACTTTAACTTTTTAATGTCCTCGCGCTCATACACATAGCGACACTTTATGTGTGTCTGGGGGGATGTTTGACCCCTCCAATTGGTCTGGCTGCTGACCAGGGGTGTTCAAATAGTTCCCTAAGTATCATATATAAAAATCAAGAGTGAGATTATAAGTAAAAATATTATGTTAATTTTTTTGAAGCTTTAAAGCGTCTGGTAAGGGTAAGCGCCGATGGAAAGTGTCTGGCAATAATGATTATTAATTTTTAACAAAATTATCTAAAACATATGTAAAAATCAGCACTGAGAATTTAAGAAAAATCAGTACTGCATTTATCTACCTTTAGCATCTGGTACCTATGAATTGGCCGTCGACCCAAGCTAGCAGGTATGCACACACTCAAAGTACGTACTAACACTACTTTATCCCATTTATATTTTTTATGAGAAAATAAGTAACGTCTGGGGGCCCTGGGATCTTACTCTAATAAATTTTACTTATCTATGTGTAACTTCACGTGGTTTCGTATAGATACGCTGCAATAATGTGACATAATTTACTGAACTATTACTCAATTCAACTCATAAGATATTTACAACGTAATATGTTTACGATTAATATTTTTGATGATTTATCTTTGTCGCCTGCTTAGAATAATGAACGGCATTTGTATTGAAACATAAATTGTATTTAATGGACGAATACATTATTTTTTTATGACCGTTTCGATTAGGAATTTGTGAAGGATTTAGATACATGCAAAAGATCACTTGTGAAGGGGTAAGCAGAAGTACTTCTAGTGCATCCACCGTTAGTTGAGTTTAATTTTGTCCTAAAACGTGAAACTCAACAATATTTCGGGCACCAATTCCATTTTCGGTAAATTACGGATTTAAAACAATAAACTTAATAAGTAATAATTGCCAGTAAAATATTAGTATGTAAATTGTATTCAGAAATACGTTTTTAAAGAAATGATTATATAAACAGATAATATAATAATAACAGATTCTAGAATGCTATATAATCAGAAAATGTAATCAATTTATGAACACGGAAAGCACACGGAACTGAGGGCAAATAACATAAATCTGCGAGGAAACACATAATTGATGCTTTGTTCTCTACACCGAGTGTGAGTATACAGGGTGGTGGAGACTAGCGTATACAGGGTGTTATCATGATAAAATTAACCGAAAAAATACGTGTATTACATCAGCAGTACTTACTCCAAAACAACGAGCTATACTTAACGACAGTCATTGGATATTTTTGACAGATTTTATAGGAATATGGATATGTATTTTTTGTCATTTAATTTATAAGAACGGAACCGAACATATAAGGCGAAATGTAGGTGTACTAGAAGCACCATAATTTAGACACCATAATATGTTTTGACTAATTAACTTGTAGCGGTCGTGTTATAGTTTAATAACGTCATGTTCCCAGCACCCTGTATACATCCACAAGCATAGTACTGGCCCGATATGATTACAAATGTAACTAGGTTATTAGGTAAATGGCACTTGTATGGAAGTTATATCTGTATTCTAAGCTAATTATCGGTTGCTTTATCGGTGAAGGAAACACTAGGAAATCTGAGAGTTTTTCATAATAGTTCGTAAATGTTAATTAGTTCGTGAACATATCATTTAAACAATATTATTGCTGATTGTGCAATGAAATCAAAGACATTTTGGAACAGCATCTAAATTCTAACCTAAATGTATTGACAACATTTTCCAAAAAATATAGTTCACATTGAAATAAAACTAATTTTTACGGATTTTATCGCGGATCACCCCGTGATCACGAAAGCTGTAGCAATCGAAACGACGGGAAGTTAAAAAATGTAAAACTTACACCAAATCCGTGAACATTAGTTTTATTTCAATGTGTAACATTCGCGTAAATCTAAGAAACGATTAATACAGTTCACAGATTTTTAGGTCAACATGACATTCCACGAAATCTCTACCTGAAAGTAATCGGATTACACCCATTTCTCTATACATCACGACCGTCTCGCGGACCCAATCATTATCTACCGACCTAGTTCAATAAAAATTAGGCCCATCCGTCGTATGAGGCCAGTATTCGCAGGTCCATTTGACACGCGTGGATGCACCGACCGGCGTAACATGGACCGGCTGGCGTATGGAACGGTTGGCGTAAAGACCGTCCGGCGCGAGGCCGTCCGGTGTCCGGCCGACCCTCGTCCGATTGACGGACGTGTTTGATCGAACGCGACTCCAGCTGTCAGTAATCGGTGGTGCGGCCATCTGTTTTGGAAACTAATCGTACGTATGTGAGGGATTGATCGGGTGGAATTAAGGTCACCGATTCTTTAGCTTCTTGATTGTGATTTTTAACTCGGGCGTACAAACGCGTTATAATTTTAGATTTAAATTGGCAAAAAAGTTATGATCCAAACTTGATCATGATAAGAATTATATATTTATAGGCGATTTTGAACAAAATGTTTTTTTCACGAGATTTTTTTATGTCAAGGTCGATTTTACAAGCCGACCGGATCACTTGCCCGACACGCATCTGGCCCGCGGGCCGGTCGTTACCCATATACTTGTAAATAATCACAGGCGCGTCTACATAGCATAAGGTAGAATGAAGATAGTCTATATCTCTTGAAATCTACTCAGTTTTTAAAAACAAAATTGGAAGCCTTACGTCCTCAGTCCATATAAACCTCTTTTGCGAGACTATTGAGTGCCAAGTGTTACGATCCATACCTCTATCGCTTCATCTACTGTGATTAATCTCTGCATACACGCTCGTCGGTTTCGAGGACTCCGTATTTTCTTATTATAAAATGATTTAATGGTAATGCGGGATTGGTAAGTGAATCAAAATGGTCGTTGTGCATTTCTGTTGCTATATACTTTATTTGGCTATTTTTAATTGCACCTGGTGGTATATTGGTCGAGAAGGTTGCTGTGGGACGAATACTTGAGTTGATTATTTTATTGACCGCGTTAACAGTTCCTATCAATTTTCAATATTGAATTATTATTTAAAATTCTACCTCTGTATTTATTAATAAAAAATAAAAAAGTTAAAGTAGTTTGATAAAAAAAAAAACAGTATTCTATTAATGAGACGATTATTTGTGTAATATCTAATTCGTTCAATCAATTAGATCTTCAACTAACACATAACCTAACTTAAATTAAAGCCTTAAATAAAACTTAATTTTAAGAAACGGAATATGAAATAAAATAAATGAAAAAATATACCAATTCCAACAACTTATTGACTGTTCCGTGCCATCAATGTTAAATTATTCCGACACTGTATAATATATAGGTAATAGTTTTTGTTTATCGCCACATTAAATTTTATCTGTTCTGTACAAAGCAATAAACATTATTTAAAGCGACCATATCACCATACACTCCCAATTAAATTAATAGTGTGTTAACGGCGAGACCGTCTCTGTACACCGATTTGATTCATGTGTGTTGAGGCTTTCCGTTATAATATCACATAATAAATGCCACAGATAATAATACTAATAAAAACAAAAAAGGAACGAGTTCTTGATTCAAAGTACTGTTTAGTTTTCTTGATTAAAAAAATGACAAAAGAGTTCTTATTTCAAATTACTGTTTCTTTTTATATTTTTTGACAAGAACTTTGTGTGTTGCCGGAGTTAAAAGCCGTCTACTATAACAGTAGTAATTAATGGGTATTGGCCTGTATAATCTGGCAAACATGACCGTTATTGGAATAATGCATACACTATAATTATGTGTTTGAACAACATCAAATAATTGTTACACGACAACAATGCCGATGCTGTTGATTGCCGTGTTAACAAATTAACTATTGGCTGATAATTATGTGGCGATTCTGATTATGTCCGAATTAATTTATATTTGTGTAGCTAAACTCATTAAACCGGAAATTGAAATATTTGCTAATTCTAAGTTATGTAAGAGTATTTACACATAAATAATATTAAAATGTCTGCTTGTTAAGTAAAAATAACATATTTTTTCATGTACATATCTATATTTACACGATAGCTATACCGCAAACCCACTTTAAAAAAAATTGTTTATCCGTTTGTCGTTCTATTTGTAGCCGCTAATTTCGGAAACAGCTGGACGGATTTTGATGGGACTTTCACTGATAGATTTTAGGTGGAAATAAAGAAATATTGTTATTGATGAAGAAAGTAACCACAAATAAATAATAACGTAATTTGTGGTTTTAGGTTTCCGGTATTTCGAGTGGAAAAATGGGGGTATAATAAGGCATAAGAAAGTATGTATCGATTTTTAAGTATACAGGGTATATCAAGACTGCGACCGAAAACGAAGCCAGGTGGTAGTATTAGTGACTTCAGACACAATGCAACTAAAAATTACGCAAAAAAAATCGACAACTTTTTTTTGGTAATTTTTTACTTATCGTCGTATTTGGGTGATAAATACATAGTTTTCCTAAAATAATGATGGCCACCTTTTCACTTTTAAGACGCAATCGTACGATAGGGTTTAAATTACTATTTTCGCAATAACTAGGTATTTACTACCCAAACACAACGAATTTTATAAAAATGCAAAAAAAAACTGTCGCTTAATTTGCGAAAATTTTATTTGCATTGTGTCTGTAACCACTAAAAGTACCACCCGGCTTCGTTTTCGGTCGCAGTCTTGATGTACCCGGTATAAAACATATTGTAAATACAAATAATCACGGAGACGAAGATTCCGGGCAAAATCTAGTGTGTTAATAAAATGTATTAAGTTCAATAAAAGGAAATAGCAAATGGCATGACAAATGCATTTGTTATTAAGTGCAATTGAAATCGAATAGAGCCATTTATAGAGAATACAGGAGACAATCATCTCTCTCCGGTCGACACAATTTTGCCGGCCAGCAATATTCAGACACAATAAACGAATAAAACAAACCAACTGGAATAACACGAGGAACTCCCCCAAAATAAACATTCGAGAAACGAATAAAACGCAATACCCATTTGTTTTTTAGGTTAACTTTATTGTTTCATCACTATTGACCTTGGAAGGAAAAACTCCTATAACATTTTATGGATGACCCTGGAAGGGTTGGTTTAATTAAATATTTGTGCCGAGACCAGTAAATAATTAGGGTCTTGGCCCACTACAACGTATCATACTAGGACCGCAATATGAACGTGCCAGACATAAGATATTTATTGTGAATTGCAATGGAACTTCGTGGACCAGGCATTGGAGAGTTCACTGCAACGTATCATACTATTACCGTATGAACGTATCAGGCATTTGTTTATTGCTGAGGAATCTCATCGACTGAGCATAATCTAGTGGGCTACGTTTTTCCCGAAACGTTCATATCACGATGTAGTGGACAAACACCTTTATTCTTTAGAACAATCGGCATCTTGGGTAGTGATTAACCATACTTACATCGCGTCCCGGGTTCGTTAATGGCGTCCCAACCAGGCCCTTAGGAAGTGTCACCTAATTGAATTTCTCGGGGGCTATGGTCGCGTTGAAACGGGTTCAGTCTTTGTCTTGGGAATTCGAGGGATGAAATTAATTGGGTGTGATTGAGTTTGGGTTGTTTATTTAATTCTAGTAGGTATTGCTTATTTACAAAATTAATTTATTCCTTGTTTCTGGTAATAAATATTATATGAATAAATCCTCGGGCTCTTAAGTTACTTAAAATGTTCATAGTACAATTATAGCAATAATAAAATTAAATATAAGAAAGGAAAAACATGCTATACCAACTTACACTATTATCCTGAGTTTCTAAAATAAACACGAATCAACTATAAATACATTACTTGTACAAGTCATACAAACGCCTACTTCAACCCTATATCAAAACTCCAGTTTACAAACCAACTCCTACATAAACAGCCTTACTTTGGCTTACTTTGACAGCCTCCGTGGCGCAGGTGGTTAGAAGCCGGCTGTGAAACGAAAGGCCGCGGGTTCGATCCCCGCACTAGAGAAATGTTTGTGCGGCCCACAAATATTTCTTTCGGGTCTGGGTGTTTGTGAGATCGAAAAGTCTCTTGTAGTTCTGATAACCTGCGACACAAGACTTAATTGATCTTAATGTGGGGTCAGGACTATGAATGTGACTGTTGGGCTATATATTTATTTATAAATCGTGTTCCTAAATACATACCAAAACATCTTCCCAGTATTCCTTTTATTACAACAACTTTCCATACGGCACGACATCCGCACGTTTCAAAGCCGGGCTAGTTCGCAGTAAGTGCTTTCGCGACGTTTGCAAGCCAGTGAGCCGCCATCTTGAATATTTGAAGCAGCGACTTCGCCAACCTAATTAGTCGGTCCAAGTCTTTGTGATATTTCACGCGGTAACGTTGGTTCTCGGTTGCGGTTTTGTAATAAAATTGTTATTTTTTGGTTGTAGTAATGTAAAATAAGAAATATAATAAAGCCTGAGTGGCGTTTTTGGCGAAGGATCGCTGGACTATCGCAAGTCGCATAATATATGAATTTCGGACTGAGGCAAATCTAGATTTGATTTACTGCTCTGAATTTTAAGATTCTGCATGCGATTCCAGGTTCGAACAAACCGTTTTTATGAGTTTTGAGCTTGATATATTTTATAGGAGTTGTTAAGGATTAGAATTGGGCTTGGCTTAACGATAGGTTTACTATCACATCTCGAAATTAATACTAAAAATGTATGCCATTAGTGACAACTCTGCCTATCGTCTAGGGACATCAAAAATATATATTTAATTTCACCATCGTTGTGACATTGCAACTCGTGGTAGGGGCTTCAATATTCCGAGTATTATTGGCGGAAAGCCAAACGAAGTTGTAATTGGGTGTTAGATGAATATCCAGTAGTTGTAAGATGTTGCCCATTGATTGGTTTCCTCATGTAACTAATACCTGTAGGGAGAATTTTGATTGATAAGAAATAACATAAAAGATATAACAGTGACAGATACATACAATTGTATTACAAAAAAGTTCCTAAAATTTTAAAAATGTTTAATATAATTATCTTCACATTACACCCAAAAAAATAGAACATGTCTGCATGATCCACAAGACCTAAAATAATCTAAAGTTAAGTGAAATAAAATCGATCTTCGCACAATCCAAGTTTTTCTACACGCCGCAGGCTTTAAACCGATTACAAGCCTGAACTCGTCGGAGTATGTAGGCCAAAGCTTACACTTGTTCGACTGATACTGCCGCAAAAATAACGAAGGCTTTGCATCCCCAAGCCTCTAAACTTCAAAATTATGCCGGCTTGCATTCGTAACCCGACTGTTTTGTGTAGAAAGTAGAAAAAAGAAAGGCATTTATTGTTGGACATGAAAAAAATATACAATAGAATTAGATCTTAAAATGACAAAGACTTAAATAAAAACATCATTTAATATGTCAATAATGGGCGTTTTCTTCAGGAACGTGATGCATTTTGTGGCGGTCGTTAAAAAAAGAACAGAAATGCAAAAAAATCGCTTCATTTATTACTAGTTTGCATTACTCTGATATTTCAGATATCTAATGATTTGCACAATGAGATCTATTCTACACATTTAATAAATTTGTATCCGATAAATGTCTGTACATGAAAGATAAATGAGAAAAACTAATATAGGGGGTCGGTATTAACGTAATAGAACCCAAAACAATGATTTTCAGAATTTTTGTTTGTTTGTCTGTGCGGTTGTGCGTGATGAACTCAGAAACGGCTTAACGGATTTCGATAATTAGTATAGAGGTAGCTGACACCCTGGATTAACACTTAGGCTACTTTCTATCCCGAAAAAATAGTGTTCCTGTGGGATGAGGAAGGAATTCCGATATATTTGTTACTTTTTTATAAGTACTCGAAGGGGTGGGATGGGACTGGATTACATGCCTTGAGTGAGTATGAGACGGAACGGGCGGTATTTAATGGGACGGGACGGGATGGGAAATTCCAAATATAGTTAACTAGCATTTGCCCGCAACTTCGTTTGCGTTTTTAAGATAATGTAGACGGCCAACATTTTCAATTCTGAATGCAAATTTAGATTATCGGAACTCAGATATCGATTTTGAGACCAATCGGATCAGTAGATAAATGGTCTTATTCATATACAGTTTTAAAACCTATTTTAGGTATCGAATGTTTGTTTTCTCGCTCAAATTGAATTAAAATGTCGTTCGAATGGGACAAAAGTTAAATTTTCATACGAATAACTTCAGTAGTTTTGATTTCCATACAAACTTTTCAACCCTTATTTTTACTACTTTAGGGTTAAATTTAAGTAAACAGAGTACGCACTTATTTTTTTGTTTTAGATGAGTAATTATAGTGTCAAGTTTGAAATCTGCAACTTCAACGGTTGCGGTTTTCCATACAAATTTATTTTACCCTTTTCACCCCCTTAGGGGTTGAATTTCAAACAATCTATCCTTAGTGCTACCCTACGTTATAAAAGAAATCCCTGTGTAAAATTTAAAGTTCCTAGCTTCAGTAGTTTCGGCTGTGCGTTGATCCGGCAGTTCGATTCTTCAAAACTTCAACCCATAGTTTCGTCCCTTTAGGGTTAATTTTAGATACACAAAATATGCAATTATTTTTGACTTAGAATTAAAAACTTAAGTGCCAAGTTTGGCAATTGTAACTTTAACGGTTTAAATTTTCCCTATATCAGTTTTTAACCCTTTACACCCCCTTAGGGGATGAATATCCAAAAATCCATCCTTAGTGCTACCCTACGTCACAATAGGAATCCCTGTGTAAAATTTCAAGTTCCTAACTTCAGTAGTTACGGCTGTACGTTGATCCGGCAGTTCGGTTTTACAATACTTCAACCCTTATTTTCACCCCTTTAGGGTTAATTATAAGAAAAAAGAGTATGCAGTTATTCTTGTTTCTAGATGAGTAACTAAAAAGTCAAGTTTGATATCTGCAACTTCAACGGTTTCGGTTTTCCATACAACAGTATTTTACCCTTTTCACCCCCTTCGGGGTCGAATTTCCAAAAATCCTTCCTTAGTGCTACCCTACGTTATAATAGGATCCCTTATGTAAAATTTCACGTTTCTAGCTCCAGTAGTTTCGGCTGTGCGTTGATCGGGTAGGAAGGAAATCACCCAGTTTCTAAACATTACAACCCTTATTTTACCCCTTTAGTGTTAATTTTTAGACAAATTAAGCATGCAGTTAATTTTGTTATTGAATGATTTATTAGACTGCCAAGTTTGACAATTGTAACTTCAATGGTTTAGATTTTCCATACAACAGTTTTTAACAATTTTCACCCCCTTAGGGGTAGAATTACCCAAAATCCGTTCTTAGTGCTACCCTACGTCACAATAGGAATTCGTGTGTAAAATTTCAAGTTCCTAGCTCCAGTAGTATCGGCTGTGCGTTGATAGGTCAGTCAATCAGGTTCCTCTTTTATATATATAGATAGATAACGTAGATGAAGTTTGCGGGTAGAAGCTAGTACTACATATAAATTACCATATCTTCTTATCTTCAATTTTATATTTTTCACCCTATAAAATGTAAAATTATATTTCCATAGCAATGTTTGCGGGACATAAAACTAGGTGCTAACCACAGTCCATCCCTTGGCACTAAAATCTCCATAAATATGGAAAGCCGTAAACGTTGAAAAGCAATAACTGGTTTGATGGCCACATAATCCAGGGTGTTGTCGAGTGCTCGTAAACTAGTGCATTTGGAAAATACAACCGCGATGTGGACACTGATTGTCTATTATTCGGGATTGCTAATGAGATTTACGTAATATCATTTGTAGGTTATCGAACATTTGTATTAATATTTATTATTTTTATTTTCCGTTCCGTTGGTTAAGAATCAAACTGCTAAAATTCATAATTGACTGTTTGAAGTTACACGCGTTAATTTTTAAGACGCTTTATTAGACTTGCATTGTATCTTTGAAGTCTATTTTCGAGCACTTCAAAACGTCAAATTAACTTGAAATTTTGCGTACTTATCAAGGACCGATGGCAATACAATAATTAAAAATATGTGTGACATTATCTTAACGAGAACCTTCAGAAATTAATTTTAAACTAAGAAAAATTATAAGTGGGTAATTTGCGCGCAGCTTCGTTGCTTTGATAAGAAAGCCGTACATAGACGTTTTTTAGTAAAATAAACAAAATAATAGTTTAAAAAAACTAAAAAACACGCTTTAGTACAAGACCCAACTAAAAAAGTAAAATAATTGATACTGAGTTTAAGATTAGAAAATGGAGTAAAATTCATTTATTTTATTGTTACAAATCGAAGAGTGCTTACTACAATTACTTATCCTCAAGCACCCTAGCTTTTTAACTATAAAATGAATGAATTAAAATAATTAATCTGAGTTTAAACTCAGTATTAATTAGTTTTACTTTTTTAGTTGGGTCTCTTACTAAAGCGTGATTTTTTGTTTTTTTGTTATCGCATATAAACGATAGCAAAGGAAAAATCATCATCAATCAGCCGCGTCTGGTCCGGTTACCAACAGGCCACCACGCCTAAAGCACAGTTCCGCTAAATAAATCAACAAATACACCCAACAGTCACATACATAGTCCTGACCCCACACTAAGATCGAGTCATGTGTCGTGGGTATCAGGAACTACGAGAGACTTTTCGGTCTCACAAACACCCAGACCCAAAACAAATACCTGTGGTTCACACAAACATGTGTTTCGTGCGGAGACCGAACCCGCGGCCTCTCGTTTCTCAGCCGGCGTCCAACCAACTGCGCCGTGGAGGCTGTCAATGGATTTAATCCATAAATAACTGATAGAATTTTAAGTGGAGGCGTCAAGATTTGTTTTCCACGAGAGGTTCGCACCGTGGTAAATAAATTATTGCTTTAATTACACTTACATGCGAAAACATCGGGGAATTGGGATGCCATCGGAATAATAAGGCTTGGGAATATTTATTACCCATTAGCATGTAATACTTATGCGGGTAAATAAAACATTTAGGGCTATTTTCTAAAGAATACATACGTATTAATACGCTTGACCGATGCTTATTAATTGGAGATAAATAAATAAATACAACCATATTCACATACATAGTCATGACTCCACACTAAAATCTAGTCTTGTGTCGTGAGTAACAGAAACTACGAGAGACTTTCCCGTCTCACAAACACCCAGGCCCGAAACAAATACCTGTTTCACACAAATATTTGTTTCGGTGCGGGCATCGAACCCACGACCTCTTGTTTCACAGGCGGCGTCTAACCAACTGCGCCACGGAGGCTGGATGATACTTAGAGAAAGAATTGACTTGACTATAATTTTGTTTCACTATTAAATGGAGTGCAATTAAGAAATAAGCAGGTATGTACAATTAAGGCTTATCAACAATAATAATGCATATAATAGGCCTACAAATCACATGACAGGGGATATCATTATTAACTTATTTTAATACTTTAAGTAATAAAATTAATTTATCTCATACCTATTCAAAGTTAAAACAGAAAATGGCACAGATATGTGGCAAAGTAAATCGTCAATTTGTTTATAAAACCAACTTTATCAACGTTATCCTTTCGCGATATTTCAATTCCATGCAAAATAAAAATATAACGCTTAAAATAACTGTCGCGAAAAGCTTTTAAAATATTGCCTCGAAATGTAAAAAACAGGATTGCGTATATCTATATATATAAAAGAGGAACCTGATTGACTGACTGACTGACTGACCTATCAACGCACAGCCGAAACTACTGGACCTAGGAACTTGAAATTTTACACAGGGATTCCTATTGTGACGGAGGGTAGCACTAAGAAGGGATTTTGGGAAATTCTACCCCTAAGGGGGTGAAAAGGGTTAAAAACTGTTGTATGGAAAATCTAAACCATTGAAGTTACAATTCTCAAACTTGGTAGTTTAATAACTTATTTAATAACAAAAATAATTGCATACTTTATTTGTCTAAAAATTAACATTAAAGGGGTTAAAATAAGGGTTGAAATGTTTAGAAACTGGGTGATTTCCTTCCTACCCGATCAACGCACAGCCGAATCTACTGGAGCTAGAAACGTGAAATTTTACATAGGGGTTTCTATTGTGACGTAGGGTGGCACTAAGGAAGGATTTTTGGAAATTCGACCCCTAAGGGGGTGAAAAGGGTAAAATACTGGTGTATGGAAAACCGAAACCCTTGAAGTTGCAGATATCAAACTTGACTTTTTAGTTACTCATCTAGAAACAAGAACAACTGCATACTCTCTTTCCTTATAATTATCCCTAAAGGAGTGAAAATAAGGGTTGAAGTATTGTAAAACCGAACTGCTGGATCAACGCACAGCCGAAACTACTGAAGCTAAGAACTTGAAATTTTACACAGGGGTTCCGAATGTGACGTAAGGTAGCACTAAAGATGGATTTCAGATATTCATCCCCTAAAGGGGTGTAAAGGGTTAAAAACTGATATAGGGAAAATTGAAACCGTTAAAGTTACAATTGTCAAACTTGGCACTTAAGTTATTCATTCTAAGACAAAAATAATTGCATATATTGTTTATCTAAAATTAACCCTAACGGGACGAAAATAAGGGTTGAAGTTTTGTAGAACCGAACTGCCGGACCAACGCACAGCCGAAACTACTTAAGCTAGGAACTTGAAATTTTACACAGGGATTTCTTTTATAATGTAGGGTAGCACTAAGGAAGGATTTTTGGAAATTCAACCCCTAAGGGGGTGAAAAGGGTAAGATAAATTTGTATGGAAAACCGCATCCGTTGAAGTTGCAGATTTCAAACTTGACATTATAATTACACTATAATCTAAAATCAAAAATAAGTGCGTACTCTGTTTAATTAAATTTAACCCTAAAGGAGTAAAAATAAGGGTTGAAAAATGTGTATAGAAAATAAAACTGCTGAAGTTTACTTTTGTCCCTTTCGAACGACTTTTCAATTCAGTTTGAGCGAGAAAACAAACATTCGATACCTAAAATAGGTTTTAAAACTATATATGAATAAGGCCATTTGACTACTGATCCGATTGGTCTCAGAATCGTTATCTGAGTTCCGATAATCCTTTGTATTCAGAATTGAAAATGTTGGCCTACATTTTGAACTGTTTATTTATTGTTCCGATTGGTCTCTGAATCGATAACTGACGGACCCATTGATCCGATAATCTAAATTCAGAGTCAGAATTGGAAATAGAAATGCTGCACGTTGATTTTTGTTTAAAGTTTACGTAGAGGTTACAATAGAATAGTTCTATCGATATAACGTCTACGTTATCTTAAACACGCAGACGAAGTTGCGGGCAAATGCTAGTATTTTATAATTTTAGTCATTGTTTTTTTTTTTCAGAAAGTGTTTTAATATTACACCAAAAAAAAGTCGATTAATAAAATGTATTTGGTTTCATCGCCACAATTTCCACCAAATTGTCTGATGTTTGTAATTTCATATTGTCATTTTATGAATTGTTTTAATAAATTAATGACTTTTCCAGTTTTTAATAAATTTGCTACTTTTCGTATTTATTTAATTCAAAGCTTTTATGACCGTTCTTTTGCAAATTCTTTTGAATACTTATCTGTTTTGTAAGTTAAAAAGTTTTGTAACTAATAAGTATGTACTTAAAGTAAATAATTTAAACAAACCTTTTTTTTTCTTAAGTTTACACAAATCATTTAATGAAGAATGTTAACTAATTTTGATTATTAGCACTCCATATTTTCTGGCAAAAATAAATAATACTAGTGAAAGAATTACTTCGATATGTCAATTAGTTTCCGATTTAGAAGTAAAACAAGTTGTAACCGTACGACCCGGGCTGCCGGTTACGGTGTGACGTCATAGCACAACACGCTCACTGGCTCACTCAGTCCGCTCGTGGTCGCGCGCCCGTGCCGTTGAATTTATACCCACAGAGTACTTTAATATTACGTTTATACCTAAAGACTTTTAACAATGTCCAATCCAAATACTAGGAAATCATGTGTTGTGCCTAAATGCACAAACACAACTACCAATTCGCCAGAAAAGTTGTTTTTTATAGTTCCAAAGGACGTTAAAATGCGAAAAAAATGGATAAAGGCTATGAAGAGGTTAGATTCATTTAGTACATCTGTTCAAACATCTATATTTGCAATAAAAATGAGATTAAAATGGCCTTACGTATTTTGTAAGTAAAAAAATACAAATAAAAAAGGTTTAGTACATCTGTAACGTTCAACCCACTACATTTACTTATGTACCTATCCTACTTCCTACTAATATTATAAATGCGAAAGTTTGTGAGTGTGTGTGTTTGTTATCTTTCACAAAAACAACTACTGAAAGGATCTGGACGAAGTCTGGAATAACACATAGGCTACTTTTAATATTGGGAAAATGTACAGCTTCTGAGGGAAACTGGGGCGAAGCTGCTGGCGGAAGCTAGTTTGCAATAAATCAATATAGGTATGTATGTATTTATTTAAATTTACTAAGAAGAGCGTTACCTACCTATATTATACATACGTGCCTACCTATTGCTACAAAACTATAATACATACATATTTGTTGTCTTTAACTTACAAATTTAATGGTAGGTAGGTAGTTCTACTATTTGAGTTGCATTCTTCCATTACGACATTAGTTGGGTATTTTGTTTTGATAAAACAATTTAGAACAGATAAACTATTAAGCATAAGTAGTAGCACGGAAATTTCACTTACCGTTGCATTTTTATTCCTCGCATTTCGGCGGCAACGAAATCACTATTTGTTGATAAGTAATGCGCAACCATTAATCCATCTATTTTAGGTAGATTATTCGATTGCCCTTTTTCGAATCCTTCATCCATTTTATTAATCGAATAATATTTACTATTATTAAACTATTAACTTAATACGCGAACGAAAACCAACAACAAAACACTGCGCAAGCTATTACAACTACTATAATCGCTGGCGATTTGATACGAAGCGAGTCGTGGCCCGTGCGGCGCGTTGTGAAATGACGTCACAAGCGATCACGTGACTGTAGCGGGACTCGATATTTTTCAAAACTTTGAATACCTATAAAATCAAAACTACTAGGTATTTTTGACTACAACAAAAACTAGTGTGTTTGTATACATAAAGGCTTTACTGAGACAACATTTCGAGCGATTTGGCATACCTAGTAACATTCTCCATTATCGCGCATAAAGTTATAATATAAATAAAAACTATAATTATAACACACTTCCCGTAATACAATGGGATTGTCTTAAAATGTCCCGGATGTCTTCGTTTCCATACGTGACAGTGCACCGGGCGGCTTTCGGGACTCAATCCGGATTAAGTCAGTAAATTGCGTTAAGTCGTCGCTGTTTGAGCCCGATAGAGAGTTGCGAGCCGAAGCTTTGCGTTCAACCTGCACTTTAGCGCGCGATTGTACCGGTGGGCCACAAAAGGAGCCTTACCTTTGACACTTGAAAAAGCGCCGCCCATGAATTATTGCCGGCGTTGATTCATTTCCGAGGATTTTAATTTTTAAAATTGATCAAAGGGTTGGCTTGATATTCCGTAGAGCATGCCAAAAATGGTGTTATCCTTTTAAAATTTAATTTATCAGCTCACATTCAGTGTAGGCTTGTGGCCTCGTCTACGATTACAGGAGATTTAGAATTTAATCCACCAGTCAGTTTAGTAACTGCACATGCAACTTCCGTGGCGCAGTAGGTTAGACGCCACCTGTGAAACGAGAGGCCGCGGGTTCGATCCCCGAACCGAGAAAAATGTTTGTGAGAACCACAAGTATTTGTTTCGGGTCTGGGTGTTTGTGAGACCGAAAAGTCTCTCGTAGTTCCTGATACCCACGACATAAGACTCGATCTTAGTGTGGGGTCAGGACTGTGTATGTGACTGTTGGGTGTATTTATATTTCTTTATTATATTTATGCATTTGAAATTCTTGCACAGAATTTTCAGGAAGACAGATATCCTTACAAGGAAATAAGGGATAATGATTACCAACTATTTCTTAGTTGGTAATTTTTGCGAGTTGAACCTTTATCAATTCTAACTATTGCGTAGAACGTAACAATCGTTAAGTTAAACAATAAATATCAATTAGTTGAAGATAACGCAGACTTGAGTATTGTTCCGTAAGTTTTACTCAAATTAAAATTGATACAATTAATAACTTATGTTATTTAAATTGAGTGTTTAATATTCGGTATAGTCAAAAATAATCTTTAGTATGGTTGACTTATGGTGTTTAAGACGATTTATTATACAAAAAGTATAGGTATTTATTTACAGTAATTTCGATTCGACCAATATATCTGAGAAGAAGAACCGTAGAGGTATCCGAAATCCAAATTAAAAATGAAGAAATATTTAATTAAACAGTAGGACTCTCCGATCAATGTTTCTAGTTTCATATAACATTACAGCTAAATAAAACAATTTTAATAATCCTAATCTACATATTATATTTTACCAACTGACAAAGCATACTAATTTTAAAAACATACATACATACATAAACTCACGCCTTTATCCCCGATGGGGTAGGCAGAGGCGCCACCAGGACACCCACATTTCGCCTTGTATGTTCCGTCCCACGATGTGATAGGGGGCGAGCCTATCGCCATATCGGGCACAAATTCCTGACTCCGGGCTGATAATGAATAGAAAAATCCAATATCACTTTGCCCGACCCGGGACTCGAACCGGAGACCTCAGCTTTGTAACCGTACCGTAATACAACTACGCCATCGAGGCAGTCTATTTATAAAAACAACACGAACATTCTATTAAAACAATATTGTCTATAGGCCCGACCGGGTCGTCCGCCATTATCTTGAGTGACCGATGGTCAATTTCAATAGACTTGCTCATTAACAGAGAAGCTAATGGCTTCGGGTGTGTAATTTCCTTTTCTGTGGCCGGAGGCAGTCACGCGTGGTTTCAGATAGCTTCACTATTGTGGCTCTTTGTGCTTTAAAATGCTACTATTCAAGGAATATATTAAATTACGGTCTTTGACAATTTATGTGAAATAAATATTTGTTGTTCCATTATTTGAAACGGTGTAGTGATAGCAAAGTTTCAGCTGAAAATTTTGATAAATGATGTCAAGTTGTCTGTACACGAATAGGCTGATAGGCTGTACAAATACCTCTTCGCTCTGAATGAGGTTAAACTATTGTTTTAACAAAAACAATCCAACAAGGCAACGAACTAAAACATTATTTATGTTTTCAATTTCTTTGTGCTACAAAATTATGGCAAGATTTTTATTGGAACGTGACAAAATAAAAAATGATTGAAAACTTTTAAATTGCGTTTATAAAAAGGTATTTTTGTGAAACGTGATAAATATGGTTGGAATATTGTAAATTTCAATATTTTTCGAGCGTTTTATTATTGCACTAGAATTGTTTCGCTGCGGAAATAAGAGGGCGTCGGCCGCGGATTATTATCGAGTTTCGTATACAATGGAACAAAAGCGTTCGCACTGTGATATTCGAAATATTGTAACGACTTCTAGGCGAAGTAGGTTAAAAGTCGGCTATGTAAAGGATATCGTGAGTTCGATGTTTATACGCAAATAAGTATATTTTTTATAACTATAGCTTTTGAACAGGACTAAACAACTCTTAATTGTTGATTGAATTACCAATAATACACGCCTTGTACTTTTATTGCTAGCTTTTCCCAATCTGCGGTAGCTCGTAATTGCTCTTTTGTATATAATTCGTAATATATATGTTCTTTTTTGCTATTAATAGCTGTGAGTCACCCAAATAATTATAAATAAAAATTCTTTGATTATTTTACGATAGCCCGTTGAATAGTGGCAGCGCGAACGTACTCGTATAATAAACATTAATACATCCTTACAAACTTTCACATTTATAATATTGTAAGGACTACTAGCAATAATAAACAAATTAATTAATACACCCAACAGTCACATACATAGTCCTGACCCCCACACTAAGATCAAGGCTTGTGTCGTGGGTATCAGGAAGTACGGGAGAATTTTCGGTCTCACAAACAATCAGACCCGGTACAAATACTTGTGGTTCACTCAAACAGTTGTTTCGGTGCGGGGATCGAGCTTACGGCCTCTCGTTTCACAGCCGGGGTCTAACCAACTGCGCCACGGAGGTGTCAATAAATTTTGAAAAATAATTTTCAATTTTAACCAGAACAAACAAAATCCAAGACACCAACAAAACCAAATGAAATTCCCAATTCCCTTTGTCACCGCGGAAGTCCGTTCACAATTACACCACGCATACTAAATTGAAGACACTGCTACCTGAAAAAAACAGCGAGAAAAGTAAAAGAGCGTATCCACTCCGGACGGAGTTTGTACGTAAAACGTGATCATTTTAAGGGGCACATCACGTAGTGTTTGCAGCCGGTGTCGACGGTACGTTTTAAACTTTGTTTGTTGCCAGGCACGTACCGAGCGTCGTGGGACCCATAAACCCCCATTTGTTATCCATTAGCCGAACTGGAATCGCGTGTGGGCAAAAAAGTGTTGGATTTTACGCCCCACTTTCAATAACCCGCCCTTATGTGAGCAACTTTCCTGATTTACGCGGTTGTATCAGTTTTTGTAATTTTTAAATGATTTATAATATGCGGATTTTTTAATTTATTTGCTGGTTAGGGAGGTCAATAGGTAGAAAAGGATTTATGCCATATATACACACACGATTGGTGCATAATTTATTTTATGGAAAACGTAGAAAGACTCTGCTTATATTGCAATCAACCAGCGCCTATCACATCTATAACCAAACGCCAGCTAGTCTAGTCTATGTTTTTTTAAACATTAACTCACATGATGAAATACTCAAATCAATTGAATCTAGTACACGACGGTACAGTTAAACGTTACGAGCGGAACATAGTACTACGCTCTACACAACAATGAATTCTTGAACGTTCTTGATGACTTTCGTCTCCCACCGGGAGTTTTCAAATGCGCCCGCGTCACTTACTTTTTAAAGTAGTCGAGTTTCATTGTAGACAGTTCGTGATTTTATTACGACGAGACTATCCCGGCAACGAGTCTTTTGAGAGACTCCGAATGCCATTTGGATGTTAATTGCAAACCTCCGGTCCGCGAAGACACCGCGATTTTATCTTTATTTATCTGCGGATTTCGCGATACCAACGATAGCGGACATCTTTTGTTGCTTTCATTTTAATGGCCCTTAATGAAATAACTTTTATTGTGTCTTTAACAGCTGGACAAATGTGTGGTTTTACAAATATTTGTTTCATGTGTGTTACTAGAGGTACGTCATTAGTCTAAAATAGAAGACAAAATATTTGTATTTTAATGGTCTGGATTATTTGTGTGATGTTTACATGTCTTATTTCTAGATGGGAAATCATTGCTGGAGGTTCAGTCGCCGTTCATCCTGTTTATGATTATTTAAGTGGGAAGGTGTTACGCTACAATCTTTAGAAGTCGAGCTAAAAGAACAAAAAGTTAATACAAGAAATACATTATTCCTCACGTTTATTAAAAGCCTAATAATAATAGAGGAGAGTGCAGTAATTACGAACAAATTCGGACTGAATTACTTCTTTATACTATCTAAAGTACATTATACAAATGACATGGAATAATGACCCTAAAATATTATATGTAAGTCCATTTAGTCCGCAAAATATCCTTTAGGATGATATTATTGGACTATATGGCCTAACCCCTCTCAACCGTACTCTCGATTGTAGAGGAGGCTCGTGCCCTGCAGTGGGACGTATATGGGCTGATAAAGTACAGTTCATGTGCAGGCAGATGACTTTATCTATACAGGGTATAACCAGACTGTGACCGCAAACGAAGCCAGGTGGTAGTATTAGTGACTTCAGACACAATGCAACTTAAAATTTCGCAAAAACAACGACATTATTTTAGGAATTTTTTATTTAAAACTACCACCTAAATTCGTTTTCGGTCGCAGTCTGGATATACCCGGTATATTATTTTGAATTGAATAGCAAATTATTTCTCTACCGCTTTAACACGTTCTAAGAGAGTGGTAACAAAAATATCTACTTGTATAAAAAGATCATTAGCCCTTTCGCTAAAAGTAGGTACGTAATAATATATTAAAATACTATGTATATAAAGGTTGAATATACTATATAATTCGTGATAAATCGAGTTCATAAAAGTTCTCGTGATGTGGAATCTCTAAAGGCGAGGTGTTAGTTAGTTCACAAAGTACTGTCTTTCTCTTCAGCGTCGTCTGAAAAACACAAACGTGCTCGTCAAAATTAAAGCACAGTGCAGGTATAAACAGAGGGGGAATTTTGAACAAACTTTGAAGTAATATTAGGCTAGTGTTAGTAGTTAGGTATTAGTCGATGTACGCAGTAGGGGACGGTATTGTTTATTTGTTACGATAGTACATAAGGTTATTGGTCTAAACTACTACTCATGATTAAAGGCGTTAGGTGTGGCTACTTACAATAAAATTAAACGACACCAAGATAAGGAGTTTCTGTGATATTCGTTCCTGTGTTGGCCTAATTCTCCTTAGGTTAATAAGATGTTTTGGTGGGTAAATATACCGCTTCAAGCGACACCTACTTATCCGTTAGCTGGGAATTGAACCGGCTCCCTCACAGCACCGGCCTATTTAGTAACTACAGACCTCCGTGGTAGCTACGGAGCTACGGACCTCGATAAAGCTCCCTTTCCTCAAATCTTCTTTTAAGATGGCGTAACTTATCTGATGTTGCTCAACAGCAGTTAATGATACCAAAAATGGCAACAATCAATGCCAATGCTTTAACACATTTTTTCCCCATCTGTGTTAAAACAAGGACTTTTAGCACAGCACAACACCAAGAATACATTAACAAAAAAGGCAGATACATACTCTCGAAAAACATAACCCTCCTCCTTTCGCAGTTAGGTAAGAAGTAATAAATTTAAATTCCTTGGAATTTTAAAATGAAAGTTTCATCACTAGTTCGAGTGGCGCTGTGGCGCGGCGCGCACCGCATTTGTCAATGTAATTATGCTTCTCCTCAGCCAAAATGTACAGCGGAACCAGCTCGGCTGAAATATGTCCACATTTATAACGGCGACTTCATTTTATAACAAGGTGGCGGGTATCGCGTTTCGACTCGTCTTTGTAATACCATAAATATTCTATGCAAATATTTTGTTTATTTTTGATCCATGTTTAGACAGTCCCAACCTCACATCTGCTATAACAACTCCTATAAAAGCTAGGAGCAATAGTGACACGCATTTCTCGGTGTTGATTTTTTTTCTCCTTCCTATAATTCTTTGTCCTGTAGTGCAAAAAAGCAGTGGTGAGAGGTTTGGGTATTCGTATCCAGATTGTGACTACTGTGGGCGACGTTGGAAAACCCTTCCTCATGCCAACAGCCTCCGTGGCGCAGTTGATTAGACGCCGGCAGTGAAACGAGAGGCCGCGGATTCGATCCCCGCACCGAGACAAATGTTTGTGATGCCCACAAATATTTGTCTTGGGTCTGGTTGTTTGTGAGAGCGAGAAGTCTCTCGTAGTTTCTAATACCCACGACACAAGACTTAATTGATCTTAAAGTGGGGTTAGGACTATGTATGTGACTGTTGGGAGTATTTATTTATTTATTTAATGATCGACGCAAATATCTCGCCTTTTAGGATCTAGCCATTTTTAACAAGTCCTCCATAATGCGGGCATAATTGTTTCGACAGTCGAGAGATCACCATCTCACATCGATACCTACTCTATGTAAATTGTACTATATTTAGTAGTACTTCAGCATTGTAGTCACTTTACAGCGCCAGTATAAAAACGGCAGCCAGTAAAATGCCCCAATAGATGTCACAAAACCATGTTCATGAATAAAAATATCACATACATAACTTTATATAGACATACATTAACTATATAAATACGGAGGAGTTCCGTAATATCGTCATAAACTTGGAAATATATTCAGGGCCTGTTTGACGGGCGAAACATCAGGATTTTATTGAACTTAACGACGTGAAATCACAATAAAAGTTTTCTTTCTTTGCTAAATTGCCGTATATTTTCCTAATGCATTGTTAAGTGAACCTTTTTGGTTATAAGGGATAAGGCGATTTACGATATTGGTTACGAGGATCCCGGCTGGTATTAGATATTTTTGTATAAATTGGAGAGATAATTTTGGTTTTAAATGTACTTGTTGTAGTAATGAATAAGAGAATGACATTATTGAGAAAATCAAGTCCTGTCTTTTTGACGGACTTCGCGACTCGACCTCGATATCAGGGGTTTTTTATACAATTGTGACACAATTACACCGTTCTATTTGTTAAATGATGTTCCTGGAATGCGAGTGGGTCTCTATTGCTTTTACACATGTTCACGCTGATTGCTATCCCGACAACTATCTAACAATTTTCTACTACACATGTTGGTCGACGTTCGCATGTCACTCTAGGTGACCACTGAAAATCAGTGTTGCGCTGTGGCTCGCGCCGCAGTGCAACATTATGCTGAGTGGTTACCTAAGTATCACAGCGATGCGACGCGCCAACTGCTAGGCTAATTAAATAAAAAAACCTTTTAATTTTCTGTATTTTAATTTCTGTGATTGTAAATGCGTTCTCTTTCGTTCTTTCTTTACTATTACAATTTAATTATCCAATCAAATAACTAATGTATATCTATTATTTCACATTACTTAAAGCATATTGAATACAAACTGTAAATTGTATAGCATAACAAGTTAAAATTGTCACTGAAACTGCAACAACTCGCCGAAATAATTTAATTCTCTGCATTTGTAGTCGTTCAGTTTGACAAAGCGAGCTCCACTCAATTTGAGAGGAACGGCTCAAGTAAATTGTCCGAGTTTATTAATTCTATTATTTCGTGTGCCCTTTTATAAGTTTGTCATAGATTACTGGTTGTTCTAAGTGTTATTTCAATGTATGGATGTTTATCTGAAATAAATGTTATTATTATTATTATATTATTATTATAAGATTAATTCAAAAAATAGCACTAAAACGTAACAAATAATAACTATTTTTTTTACTAATAAACGTTGATTAATTTACTTATTGACTTGACTAGCCAATCATAATATGTATATGCACATGTAACATAATGAATGCGGGCCGCCAAGTGCCAAACATGTAGGACATAATTTGCCTTATATTGTAATTTGTGTTTTTACTTAAGTTTCTACAGTCAAAATAATCAAAATTAAGTTCTCTAATAAAAATCGAGCCATCCTGTACAATTTTATGAGATAACAAAAATAAAAAAATCATACAGGCGAATTGAGAACCTCCTCCTTTTTTTAAGTCAGTTAAAAAGACTAAAACTAAGACTTATAAGTGTAGACATATCGATGATGTGAAGGGATCGATACATTTTCATTCTAAAGACTAAATTGCCTAAACATATTAAAACACTTAAAAAACCCACTAGATTCCCAATTAAGCCTTAGGAAGTCCTTACAAGTCAAAGTAACTTTTTTCGCACGCTTACGCAATTTGCCTGAAATAGAGCTGGCGTAAAAATCGATAGTAGTTACCTGTAATTGTGATTTACTTTACGACCAAGGACCCATTTTCATAATGAACTTTTTACGAAGTTCCTAACAATTTGCTACATCAAGTGACACAATACTCCCTTTGTACGGAGCGCGAAGGAAATAAAACCTATTGTACTGGCTGATGGATTCGGTTTGTGTTTGGTTTGAGGCTTTGACTTTTACTAAGTGCTTATGAGGACTTCAAAAAGTCAGATAAACTTGATAAATAAATAGAAGATAAATAAAAGATAGAACAGATAGAAGGCAGTTATAATTAAAAGCGAAAACATCTGGTTTTCTACATTTTGTGTGTATTTAAATAAATTATAATTGCTAAAAAAACTATCATAGAGTTTTGATATTAACAATAATTATCGCTATATGAATTCCGTAAATTCGCTTTTAGCCTGATGATGAATAGAAAAATTCTATATCACTTTGCCTAATCCGGGATTCAAACCCGAGACCTCAGCATTGTAATCGTGCCGTAGTACAACTGGGCTACCGAGGCAGTGTAATATAGATAGCCAAGGCCAATATAGATAATTAATGAAGCTCTTCAGTCGCAGCAAGCATATGCCGAACATGGACTTCAAAGGATTTCCTTGGCGATCAATAAAGGATTAATGCTACACCTAATAAGGCTGAATCTCAGTAAATTTCTGCAGGTAATCCTACTAATATTATGAAGGTTTGTGGGTTTGTTACTCCTTCACGCTCAAACAGCTGGACTAATTTTAATGAAATTTGGTTAAAAGGTAGCTGATACCTAACTAACGCATAGTCTACTTTTCATCTAAAAAATTCAATGTTCCCGCAGACAGAAATATGTATAATTGCTACTCCTTCAAACTCAAAGGGATGGTTGAATTTAAATATAAAACAGTACGTCAAAGACTATATGACTGATGTGGCCGGACTCAAAAAGCATCTGCACTCGGGCCAAGCCGGGTTGGACCGCTAGTTTAATATAAATTATCAAAGCAATCGACGTAATTTTAAACACAATAACATTGGCTCGACGCGTGATACAGTAAGCACCTCACGTTCCTCCAGGCGGAACTTTCAGACAGGCATTTGCATATAAACCACTCTTTAGTAAGTTGTATTGTCTGTTAAGTCTTCATAGATCCTATAATACACTTGCTTAGTTCTTTACGGTACAACTAATTTCCTTGTTAACTTTGTAACAAAGTACGGGCAATGAGATCGGAGAAATGAGATTATTTTTTTGAGATCAGATAGCCACATAGTAAATTAACTTAAAAATCGATCAGCAGCGATTGGTCAATCGTTCTCGCGATTGTAGAGGAGGCCGTGCCCAGCAGTGGGACTGCATGGGCCGATGGTAGTAGTATAATAGCAATTGATATAATTAAAGCTTTCACGGAGACTCATTCTGAAAAGCTAAAACATTATGATTTGTCCTGGTTGATTATTAAAAATGATTTTTAGACTCAAGCCGTCATTGTGGTCGACGAATCAGGCCTTACCATATTTGCTGGTCCAGTTAGTTTTCGTAGAATATTTTTTTTAAATACGTAATTTTTCAGGTATGCCAGTTTAGCTAAGCCGTATTTCATCACCATTATAAAACAGTATTCGCGGAATGTGTTTTCAAATGTCTGTAACCGTTTTTATTTTCGGAGGATATTTTTTCAATTATTTCTTTAGATATACAAATTGTCCATAAGCAATAGTAACCTGCTTTACCTGGTCGTACAATCGCCAATAAATTGTATCAAAACGAGGTCAAAAGCACCGCAGCCGATACATTTATTACAACATACACCGCAATACTAAAATTTAATTTAAAAATAAATGGCACAAAGGAAACTACGGTAACATAAGGACCAATAACTATGGATATATTTTATGGAATGTCGTCGGTTGATGTGCGTCGTAAAGTGGTCACACTGTAGGAAATCGAACCGATTTCTCAGGTGGACATCTGATTTATGTGGCACCGTTGTTTCTGTAAGGTACAATTTGAGATGAATTTGTAGGGGTGATTGGACAATTGGTGAGTTTTTATTTGATTGGCGTTTTAGTTGTAGTTGTTTCTTTATTTTTGAAGCAAAGTTTAGAATAGTTTCGTCTGGTAGTAAGTGATGGCTACTCATGACAATCCATAAAACTAGCAGAATCATAGGTTTTCTGGTATCATCCCATGATTGTCTAGTAGAAATCGCCTAGAGCGATAAGACCGCCACTTGTACTATTGATTTTATTTCTGTTTATATTATTATTTCTGTATATTGTTGTTTGTTTGTTTGTTTACAGTAACGAAGGTGATTAGTTTATTTTCTGAAAGATGGCTCTATAGTGTTAGCCGTTCAACCGAGGTTGGTTGAACTTTGCAAAGAGTGAAGTCGCCGTAATTTTTGCGTACCGCGAGGATAATTAGTTCATGACAGAAATTGTACGACTGTTTGTTTGACATTACATTGCGTATTACTTAAAAGTTATTTTGAAAACTACAAGTGCTATAACACACTTTCAATACAAATAATCAACATCAAGCAAAATTGCTGTCAAAAAAAACGGTCGCGTCAAGTCTCCACCGAAGTTCACTGCCCAACTGCCATCAATCATGTCCAGAAGTGTAAAGTTATCCTTTGTGAGCGGTCCATCCCGGATTATCCCGGGGTTATTGTTGAAGATCTTTTGTCAACTCGCCCCGAGGTTGCGGGATGTTCGGCTGATATTATGCTACTAATATTGCTGGCTATTCAAATCTGAGCACTTGTGTTTTTGTGTTTGCAATAACTTGTTTAATATGGGATAGTTTCTTGGGATTGGAGGAAGTTACTGATCGCTATCCCCTCCCTAGTGGCTACCTCCGATAGTGGGAAGATATAAAGTTGTCTCGTCGGCCTACTAAAATTGGCCCGTCATTCCGTATCGTAGGAGCACGAAAACACATATTATAGATGTTATTTTATTAAGTATCATTAAAAATATATATACAGTAATGTATTACCAAAGACATTAATAAAGTTATTAGTAAATATTCTTTTGTTATCGAAAATTAGATAGATTGATTTTAAGCTTTAGGTACGCATGCCTATAAACAGGAGCAACACCGCTCAGAACTCCTAATTATTAAGTGCTACTTAGCATAATAAGTCCATCACTCTAACACACTTAACATCTGAATGCCTCGTAATCTATACCTACAATGTCCTTTAATACGAAACACAACAGTACTTATACGCTAGCTTCTGCCCACAAACTTCATCTGCGTGATTAACTTTATTTAAAATTAACTTTATTTGAAATTTCCCATCCCGTCCCGTACCTTCCCGTTATATTCCGCCCGTCTCGTCTTATTCTCACACAGGGCATGTAATTCAGTCCCACCCCATCCTTTTGAGTACAAAAAAGTAACAAATGTATCGGAATTCCTTCTTCATCCCACGGGAACCCAATTTTTTTTAAGTAGCCTAAGTGTTAGCCAGGGTGTCGGCTACCTCCATACCAAATTTCATCGAAATGCGTTAAGCCGTTTCTGAGCTCATTTTATTTTTATTTTCGCGCACACCTGCACAGGCAAACAGATAAAATTGTATAAATCATTGTTTTAGGTTCTGTTACGTTAAAACAGACCCCCATATTAGTTTTTCTCATTTAAGTTACATGTACAGACTATTAATAGATTGTTGCTTGGCCAAAGAACAAGACAAAAGGTAATACTTATTTTTACGTTACCAGACGTCTTGTCGCATACGAGGTACCTATCACTAATTTGTTTTTTTTTCTGGAAACTTATTTGGTGTATTGGAACAATAATTTTTTGTTTTCGCAAATGGTAAAGATTTATACAATACCGCAAGTGGCTTATCAAAACCATTACTTTTGGGCAATTTGTATCGGCCTGTGGTGGACATCTAAGTTTTATCATAAATCAGACACATTTGTATCAACATTATTTTATCTGCAATAGTTTAGTAAGTGGCACAAGTGATGGTTCTTATCTTAGCCGACTTCGGGTTCTTACGGTTTTTGTATTAGTTCCAAGCTTATTGGATTTTTGATTGATATTTAATAACATTTAAGGTAGATATAGGGAATGTTATTAATTAATATTTAAGTGTTTTTATTTAATAGCAAGTTTTGTCAATCGTTTTGCTACGGAGGAAAAGTATTGTATTGTATCAACCCATATACGTTCCACTGCAAGGCACGGGCCTCCTCTACAATTGAGAGATCAATTGAGAGGGGTTAGGCCGTATAGTCCGGAGGGAAGTGGATAAAAATACTTCCAACCCCTACTATTTTTACAATAAGATTTCGTTGTAGGTTAAAGACAAGTTAAATATTCCCAGAGACTCGCGGAGCTCAGTATTCTATGTCATTAAAACGCTTGCGACTGTCGATCCGATCATTACAAGATTTGCAGTGGCGGGCGTGATGGCGAGAAAGTCTCCAAAAAGTACCAAGCTCGCTACAAAACTGAAGGATTGACATTCTCGTCGAAAAGAGTTACAATTTGAATAGGGTCCACGTGTTTTAGTACTGCGTAAAATTATAAATGGCTCTTATATCTACATACACTGATGTGTAACGCATGCGGACTACGCCTTCAAATTACCACGTCTAGTAAGTAACAGTTTATACTTGCCAGCCTCCATGGCGCAGTTGGTTAGACGCCCGGCTATAAACGAGAGGCCGCGGGTTCGATCCCTCGTAGTTCCTGATACCCACGACACAAGACTGTATCTTAGTGTGGGGTCAGGACCATGCATGTGACTGTTGGGTGTATTTTATTTTATTTTACTTATAAGTTGATTCGTCATAAAATGGTATTTATAGTGCGTGAAAATGAATATATTGTGCATAATAATGTGTTAAATGTAAGATAAAGGTTTCCACCCTTGAAGAGGCCTAGAAGAAAGGGCTAATTTCCACTATCAACTACTCCACTTAACAGCACTAACGAACTTCAAATAAGTTTCTTGTATGTACCCGCAGTACATTGAAAATCCATCAAGACCATTTCGTCCCACTTTTAGGTCGGTTTGTCCTAATTGCCCCTCAGTTAATCTTTCCTACGTGTCAGCGAAGTAAGATTTAAACTTCACTGGACCCTTGTAATGTCCTTTACGTTGAGAATCGGTGTATGTAAATGTATCCTAATTTAATTACACACGGAATTCCGATTCCCGAAATGTTGAAATGAGTCCTGCCGCAATTAACTGAGATTTGCCGGAAAGCTTTGCAAATGGCCTCGTTAATGTATTCATTTGAAATGTTTGTATGGTATTTGCCGTTTTATTACAAGGCTGTGGGGCAAAAGACGAAGAAAACAGTCGTGAATGGAGAGGCCTCGATTCGATTCACGCCGAGGTGATGTCAAAAGTCGCCCTGGCTAGATGAGGCTGTAGACGGGGAAGGAACAGCTTCCAACGAGTTGTTCTTTTACAAGCTACGCACTGGAGGAACTTCAGCGTGTTCTTTGTTAGGTTCTGGAGTTTCTCCAAAGTGCTAATGAAGCAACATGGGGTAAAAATCTGGCATTCCCGCTTAGTGTAGGAAACTAAGAAAATTTTACCCTTTGAAAAAAATCAAATAACCTGGATTCGATCCTCGTTCGTAGATCTGTGTTTTTCTGGCCTAGAAGTATTGGTTATGCTATAGAAATATAAAATAATACATACTCGTAAAATATGTTTCTTTATCTTGCAACTTACTTGCTAAACATCTTGCTTGTTGGAAGTACGTTTATGTCCTTTTGGCTAAATATAATATAAATTATTGTTATAAAATAAATCAAGTAATAAATAGAGAAAACATATAATATCTAGTTATTACTCTGTCGTTAAAGGAGTTGTTTTGACAAAGCAATTTCTTCTTCGTAAGTTATTGGCGAACGTCTGATATCGTCCGGCTGTGAAGTGAAATTCCGAGATTTTGCGAGGGTGTCGATTGTATCGTACAAATTAGCATCATAAATGTCTAGTACATCAATATTTAGGATTTTTATGAACACTGCCAATATTAAAGCCAAGAGAAAAATTATTCGTAGTAATTGTATTTGTAATGCCGTCGATATTTCTATAATTATTAAAAAGAAGGCATATTTCACCAATTCTATTGCTTCTGATCTTTGGGTTATTTCATTATTTTTGAAATCTAAAGTTTTAAAACTTACATTCCATGGTTAGTCTAGTATTTAAATTAATGTTAACTTAAATCAAAAGATACAATTGAGAAAATATGTGGATAACTGCTTATGTAGAGATGAACTATGGTTCATCTTGAGCCATAGAATTTTCACTGCTGAATATAACCCTCTGCAAAGAATTCTCTGGCAATTTTATGTTTTAAATTAAATATTCCGCGAATATTTTAACCCGTATAAAGTACAATTCAATACATTACATAATTTATTTGCGTGTAAAATATATTTCCTGTTTTATTGTCGACGGTGGATGTTCGGCCACTCGAAACACATTCACCTGTATTGTTTAAATTGCCGTAAATTATGAAAGCGGCCATTTTGAAATACTGTATCAAAAGCCTTTATGGTCTATCTAAACTAAGAAGTTCCATTTGACATTGGGAAATAGGGATGCTGTCAAATAAATCGGTTCTTACAATATCCGATTATTTAGAGATATCGATAATATTTGTTTGTATTTCTTAATCGATTACAGTTTATATTTTCAGTTTACATCATTTCGTTTATTTTTTCATGAACATTTTTATTCTAATTAGACATCAACATTTGCATGTCACTTTACTATTTAGGAACAAAAGGAGTGATTTATCTATTACTAGCGGCCCGTCCCGGCTTCACCCGGGTGCAGACACTTTTTCGAGTCCAGTCCACATCACGCACATGCTTATGAACACATGATACATACATACAATACAATACATATACTCTAAAGTGAGGAACCTCCTCACTATGTGTGGCGTATTCTACAATACTGCCTTCATTTCCATTGTAATATCCAAATCTATGAATTAATGATAAATTAATTCATATTAATATTATTATTTCACTATTTATTGATGTATGTTCGTTGACAGCATACCTATTATTAGCTGAAAGTTCAGTATTTTTAAAAATTAAAAAACAACTGTTTTATATCTGCTCGATTATTTAAATATTTTTACCGATTATGCGTATACAAATGCATTTGAATAGTCTCGACTCTACCGGTAAAAGACCTAACGAGGTGACTTTGTAATGACGTCTAGAAAAACAATATGTTGTTTAAAATGGTTATTTTGCTTTATTTAAAGAATTCTAGTTTAAATTTAGTGATAATGGTTTGTATATCTAGTGATAAAATAAGAATAGCTTCATAATTTCATGGAATTACGGAAAGTGTTATTGAAATTGTGTGGGTTACGTTTGCACAAAGTTATTTACGTTAAAAGTATGAAACGTCAAATGGAACCTGTTAGTTTAGATAGACTATAGATTTGGAAGAAATATCGTTTTGTATGTATTGATTTTGCTGAAATATTACGATTTATGTGATGTAAAGAGTAATTTTCATGAGTTATTTGGTGTTGTTATTCGTTTTTTCCATGTTATGCACAGAAGTATAATATTTGAATAGAGTCGAGGTTAGGCTTAAATGTATGAAATACCAGTACTTAACTTTTCTTAGATTTGATACAAAGAAAGTCGGCGGCTTGCCAAAATTCCTTGTGATGTCTTTAAACCAAAATAAAGCATGGCGAACCAAACCAGGGTAGGTCAAATAGATAATATAACATAATCAGGATGTTCTTTATGAATTTCTTTGTACAATTTCCATTACGAAGATTGAAATTACAACAAATATGTCATATTTATCAAGGTAGGCTCATCTAAGGTACAATAGAACATTTGCAGCAATACGCAAATAAAATATTTAGAGACGCTTTAATCTGCCATTGTTTCCATTTAATCCCCCATCTAATTGAAGATGATACCTCATTCTATTCCAAATACATCGTGGATAGGTCAAACGGCAGCTCACGATTGGCTGGTCGTAATGACTTCGAGACAATACAGGGTTTGCTTTACTAATTAGGGATCAGGCACACAGTACTTTTAGCATCGGAGATGACGTCGATGACGATAACGATGACGTCATACGGAATGCCGCTGAGGATCAGGAATATGTATGTGACTGTTGGGTGTACTTATTTATATATCTAGTCCCAATAACGTAATTTAGCATCGATACAGTCGCTAAAAACGCGATTAATACCGCGATAGATCGTAGCTCATCGCCGAAACGCGATACATACGCAGCCACGGAATCACCCATTGCCTGATATGCTTGAGACCTTAGTTAAGAGTTTCAATTATTCATAAATACAATGGCAGTTTCACATTTCTTTGTTCGTTAATACTGGCGGGAAGTTCGACACTGTACACCACCAATGAGCCTACTTAGCAACTCCTTTGTGGCGTTTTTTCTTACCAGTTTTTATAGTGGTGCCGGCAAAAGTTGGCGCTTTTTGTCGCATTGCCATTTTATTTTTTGTGATAAAACTGCTTAAAGTTGCTGCTTTAAAGTGTTTAAAACTGCATCCATCATTTTTAGTTGATATAGTTTTTCATATTATATTGTAAAAAATCAAAGAGATGTTTTAACGAAATTGATAGTGTTTAAAAGGTTCTAATGTGTCGAAATATTAATTCTTTTACGAAAGGGAATAGGTATCGTAAATTTAATTACAATAAAACATAACAAAAGTAAATAGGAATTATTTTGAAACTAGAGGTCAATACTCAATACTCAATACTTTATTGCACTCCACATGTTAAAAAGATGTTACAATTATTTATTTAGTACAATGTGGACACTGTAGGGCACGGCAAAAAACAAAATATTAGGAGAGAGGAGGAAGCCATTGTCTTTATATTCAGTTATGTATGTAATTAAATCAGTCTTTATTTATTTAAGTTTACTATATTTAAGTTTACCTTTGCTTATATTAAGCTGTCTTATCTATTTTTCATTTAGGTACTTTGTTATTGTGTAGTAAGTTTTTGTGAGTATTTGTGAGGTTTGTTATATCCTAGCTTCGCCCGGTTGCAGACACTTTGAGTCCAGTCCACATCAGACACGTATTATTTCGCTTACTAACTGTTTTATATTTAGACTCAACGTGTCTGCCGCTCTTTATACTACTTTTCTCAACCCGTCCCGTTAAATCCCGTCCTGTCTCATCTCATTCTGTTCCATGACTGAAGGCGTATCCTGTAATTTTGTATCCCATTTCATCCACCCTATCCCAAACAATATTATTATGTTTGAAGGAGTAGCAAGTATACACATTTGAATTTCTTGATCATCCCACAGGAACACAACATTTTTCGGGATAAAAAGTAGTCTATGTGTTAATCCTGGGTATCAGCTAACTCCATATCAAATTTCATCAAAATTGGTCCTGCTGTTTGAGCGTGAAGAAGCAACAAACACATAAACTTTCGCCTTTATAATATTAGTAGGATTAATTCTAAATTAAATAGTTGGCTTAAAGAAGATTGACAGGATTGACGAAATCCGTAGACTCAAAAAATCAAATTAATAGTTATTAAAAAAAATAATGTCTTGAGAGTTTGTTAAGTAGGCGGTTAAATCTTAGTAACTTTGTGCCAACGACGTTAATGAAAATTTCTTAAGCCTCTCAACTTTTTTACCGCTTTTCACTATTTTATTAACAATGATGTGACAAAGTGATTGTTATGATTCTAATGGTAATTACAGTATAGTCCACATAATAAAATACATACAACAGTCACATACATAGTCCTGACCCCACACTAAGATCGAGTTTTGTGTAGTGGGTATCAGAAACTACGAGAGACTTTTCGGTCTCACAAACACCCGAAACATATACCTGTAGATCACACAAGTATTTGTTTCGATGCGGGGATGGAACCCGCGGCCTCTCGTTTGACAGGAGGCGTCTAACCAATTGCGCCACGGAGGCTGTCGATTGGAGTTTTTGTTTGGAGTTTTTAGCGGTGAGAAATAGTTATATCTTCTAAGTTGATACAATTTTGCCAGTCTGCTTAAAACCGGATATACCCAGATTGAACCAGATTGAACGAGGAGTATTGAACTATTGAGTACAGTGGTCGCTATCATAACGCATACCAATATTTTGTCACCAGCAAGATCATCCGTCTGCCATTCCTCGTTAACTCTTACGGCCATATTCATAGACAGTTTTAAAACCTATTTTAGTAATCGAATGATTTTATTTTTTTCACTCAATCTGAATCCAAAAGTCTTACGAAAGCGACAAAACATTCGATAAGTAAAATGGTTTTAAATCTGATATGAATAAGGCTGTTAAAGACCAGCAATGTTCACTGGAGCTGACAATTAATCTCACCGCATCAGGTATATTGTAAAAAAGAATTACTTGACTTATTTTTTCTCTTCAATCTCATAAATAAAACTACACTATTACTATACCAGTATTAGGTTTTGTACGGAGCTATTGGAGTAAGTTCAGATTCTAATTTCACGGTTGGTTTGTAGGCAATGTTCTGTAACAGGTGGTCGTATTTCGTGAATGGCCGTGATGCCGCCGGCGTCCATTGTATAACATTTATTACTTATTTCTTCATTGTCGAAGCGTTTAAAAAAATCATTGTTTTAAAGAATAGGTGCTCGTTTATTTGGATTTAATTAAATCTTATTGTTTTAGATAAATGCGTTCCATGAATCGGTGAATGCAATTTTTGAATGCTATTATTTTCTGTTAGACATTGTGTGGATATATTATTCATAATTGCATTTCCTTTTTTCATTTCTTTGAAACGTTGAGACGGCAATTTTAATTGTTGAGTTTCCGGCTTCTCATTATCCTGCATTTATCAACCCTTGTTCATATTCATCGTTTTATGAAATCATTAAATGTAGGTAGGTAAGAATAGACACTGTTTTGGACAAATAAATCTAATAATGAAATTAAATCATAAGGAGGACGACTGCAGTAAAAAAATATGGGCGATGTAAGGTGTGATTACTTAAATATACCAAGCTAGTTTTTGAACTTTGAAAAAAAGAAGATTCTTTTTGTATTTTTCTTTTTCGTATCTCCTTTCATTTTGTTTTAACAAACTCCAATTGTCACCGGTAACAATCGATCTCCAACCTAATCAGGTCCATTGAAGATTGACTGACACCGATTCCTCAGAAGGACCAAAAAGATCGCAATTCCGTGTACCGTCTTAGAATAATGATTTCTGTTATCTCCGTACGTGCTTCGAAAGCAAGAATATTTCCTGGATGCTGAGGGAGTTATTTGAAAATTTATTACTCCTTGATTTGGTGGTATGCGTTCACATGTAAAATATTGTAGTTTAATCTTTTGTTTTTATTTTACTATTAAGTTATAATTAAATATTTAATTAGTTTTAAATGTAACACGGAACGTTAAAGTTGTTTAAAATTATATATACATACATACATACATACATAAACTCACGCCTTTATCGCCGAAGGGGTAGGCAAAGGCGCCACCAGGACACCCCCATTTCGCCTTGTATGTTCCGTCCCACGAAGTGATAGGGGGCGAGCCTATCGCCATATTGGGCACAAATTCCTGATTCCGGGCTGATAATGAATAGAAAAATCCAATATCACTTTGCCCGACCCGGGACTCGAACTCGAAATTATGTATACCTGGGTATTTAACGTTGTAGATAAAAGTAAGTAAATAATAGTAGTGAATAATTATATACATAGTCCTGACTTCACTGAATCAGAACCTACGAGAGACTTTACAATCTCGAACCCAGACCTGAAAGTAATATTAGTGGACCGCATAAACGTTAATCTTGGTGTGGGGTTAAAATACGCGACCTAGCGTTTCACAGTTACCTATCAACCACCATAGAGACTGTCAAATAAACATACATAAATAAACTCATGCCTTTTTCCCAGAAGGGGTAGGCAGAGGTGCTATCAGGACAACCATATTTCACCTTGTATATTCCGTCCCATGATGTGACAGGGAACGAGCCTATAGCCATATCGGGCACAAATCCGGACTCTGGGCTAATAAACATTATGTTGATTTTAAATTTATAATGAATATATTTCCCAGTAATGGTACATCAATTTGTATCAATTAAACTAACTTTAATAAAGAAGCAGAGCGTAACATTTTTGAACAAGACGAGTACTTAGCAGCTTCCTAGTATTTTGGCGTGATAATTACATCAGTTAGAACTTCCTCGACGTTCACAAAGGCGCGATCGTTAGCCAGCCGGGTCTCGTCGCTAATTACAACTCCTTTTTCTTTATTGCGTACTTAAATAATTAACAAAACATTTTAGACTTTAGGTTTGGGTGTAGTAGAGTTAAATTTTGAAAATTATCGTCAACTTCATCATGGTCATCTTCTTCAGCAGCAGGGACTTCCATAGCGAGCGTTGGAAGAATCATTATTATCATTAGAATCATTATTATTGGAATTTGGCCACTGCTAGACACAATCTAGTATATTATTATAGTAAGTATATTATTATAGATTCTATTTAAATATATTTGAATGACTTTTTGATATAGGATTCATTTATAGCAATACACAGGTAACACACCAACAAAGTCTAGGAAACAAGCCAAGTATACCAACTTATTAATGAACCTTCTTTAAAAAAGTAATAGCCACCAAAATTTAAAAATGTATGTCGAAAATTCAATAAATATAATATGTTCGAAATAAAAAAAAAATTTTTTACCCAAATCTTTTTTAAATATGGAGGGAAACTTCACTAGCTCGCAGGTTACGGTATTTTGCTTACGTTCAAAGTTGAGAGAATATTGTAAGTTTTCGATTTTTCTTGTCTAATACTAATACCTCTACTTCCTTGTAATTTTTGTGAGTTTTGAGCGTTATGTCTTTGGACAGGATTGAGCAAGGTGGTGTAATAAAGAAGATGCCGGTGCTGGGGACAAGTGTGAAATGATGAATGCAGCGGTGGATCTCCAGTCATTTGTTACATCATTGCCTATGATATACGAGAACAGCTTCCTCCACTCATCTGTTATATCACTGCCTATGATATATAGCTTATTGTAACCAACATACAATATTTTCTAGATTAAAACAAAAATGCGTAGACAATAGAGGAGTTATCGTGGAATGAGATCTATTTCAGACAATACCAGAATGGATAACAAAGAGGGAGTACCCAAACATAGGGGTATAAAGCTGTGTTGAATGTACAGTGACAAAGATTTATAATGTATTGCAGTATTTATAAATTTCCTTTTATAAAGTGGTTCTGTGTTTGTGCTGTCGATCTTGGAGTCTTGGGTATGATCTCCAAGTCCGAAGATGCAGTTTGTGAGAGATTCTCGATTTGTTTTTTAAAGACTTGTCAAGGACTGGAATTTATGCCGGCGTGGTAGGTTATTTTACTTTGGTATATTAAATGTGATTTATTGCTATAAGAAGGTAAATTCTCATCCAAGATTGCGGTCCGATTGCTACAATTATAAAAGTCTGTTAGTGATGACCCTACGACGACGATGACCGCGAGTTCAATAGTAGGTAAGTAGTAGGGCATAGCGTCTAAATTTTGAGATTTTAGATACAATTTCTGGTAGAGGCCGCCTGGGTAGGCACCACCGCAGTGTCTGTTTCTCCCGCCTAACAGCAGTGTAAATACATTGTTGTGTTCCGGTTTGAAGGACATTGTAGTCAGAGTAACTACTGGACATAGTGAGACTAAACATCTTATGTCTCAGGATGGCGAGCGCAGTGGAATCTAGCTTTGCTTTTTTTTTTTAAAAGTTTACAATACAGTAATTATACAGGAGTCGCAGCGCAGTCGAATTCAAAGCAAAGCAACCACGACTCTGGCAGATTGCTTCCAGTTAACTCCCAACCCGTAACCGTTAAAATAAACCTTCAATAGTAGTGACGTACTAACACTGATCGGTTTCTTTTTAATTTACCAATGTGTTATGACACACACGTTCAAGAGCGTTTGCGCGAACGCGAGTTTGCACCAGACTCGAATCGAAAATTTCAACGAAGTTTACTCAGTTATTTGCCCACACACGTTCTAGTATACTGGTGCAAAGTTAGACTTGCACAGTTATATTGTTACGCATGTGGCGGCCATTACAGTTGGCAAGAAAATATAACAAAAATATCCACTACAAAAACCTTCACACTAAAACAATACTTATCTTCAACAAAATAATAATGCTCAAAAAACCATTGCTATAGTAAATGCCTTTCGCTATTCCTGAAGAGCGGTCCGCTCGGCCGGAATATTCCGATAATGTACGCTGTTATTTATGGACTCCGCTTAAGGCAATAGCCGATTACACACGTAATAGTAACCGTCATAAAAAGCCCATTGTTCTTGCAGTGGACATGAGCGATGTTATTAGCGCGGGGATTAATTACGTGAATGGAATGTGTATTTGTATTTCTCAGGTTTGTTTAGTTATGGAAATCATTTTTTTAATTAAAATTGTCCGCCAAACGAGTATAGAGGTCACCTGATGGTAAGTGATCACTGCCGCCGGTAAACATCCACAACGCTTGGATCATGGATGTGTTGCCGGCCCATGAAAGCGGGACGGAAACGGGAAGGAAAAAGGATGGGGAGAGGTAAGAGGTAATAATAATAATAAAAACTCTTTATTTAAAAACAACCATACAGAAAACAAAATATATTTTTTTTAAAACCATAAAAATTAAAGAGCTCAAAATCGGCGGTCTAATTGCCAAACAACGGTGCAAGAAGAGGAGACAAGCATTTTAAATGTACGGTGCTTTAGGTATTAGGCATCTGGCACACTCACAGAACGCAACACGATTGCAAGTTGTCGCTTCACATGGACTGTACACAGTGGTACCGCCCCAGACGACCCTGCCTATTCATGCTGAGTCATGACTGACAACAGTGTGGCTCTACCAATTCCAAAAAGATTCTTGGGAAGTATTTTATACATACATACATAAATTCACGCCTTTATCTCAGAAGGGGTTGGCAGAGGCGCCACCTGGACACCCACATTTCGCCTTGTATGTTCCGTCCCATGATGTGATAGGGGGTGAGCCTATCGCCATATCGGGCACAAATTCCTGACTCCGGGCTGAAGGTAGTAGAAGTATTTTATGGATTTCTAGTATTCTGTTACAAATGTATTTATACTGAGAGGGAAGAGCAACTATGTTGAATGTGATATTAAGTGCTGAGTACGTCGAAATATAAGACGATATTAACAGTCGGTACTCGGAATAACTATTTCGTTCAAATTCAATTGCTTTGTAAAACTTCTTTACGGGTTATAGCAAGCTTTTAAACTGCTTCACATCATGAAACATAAGAATTGGATGAAAATGAGACGGACTAAATGCCATACGCAGCGTCTACAAGCATTGGGCATAAACAAGCCAAGAAACAGGACGATGTAATGGCCATGTGGCAGGCTTTTGAGGCCATAAGCCTAAGTTTTTGTATGATCTCGAATTAGTATACCTATTAGTCTGTGCAGATGTATCCTCAAAATAATATTCCAAAAACAGAACACATTCACAAACAGACTTTCATTTCCCTTTCACATTACATTACCGTTCACAAAAACCAGGCAACGGAAAATACTTTTACTTTCTATTTCAACAATTCGTACATACATAAACTACGTACATGAACTCAGGCCTTTATCCCCGAAGGGGTAGGAAGAGGCGCCACCAGGACACCCAAATTTCGCCTTGCATGTTCCGTCCCACGATGTGATAGGGGGCGAGCCTATCGCCATATCGGGCACAAATTTCTGACTCCGGGCTGATAATGCTAATAGAAAAATCCAATATAGTGATATTGCCCGACCCGGGATTCGAACCCGAGACCTCAGCTTTGTAACCGTACCGTAATACAACTACGCCACCGAGGCAGTCAACAATTTGAGGTCTCAAAATTCATACATAGAGCATTGCATTAAAGCCTCTGGTGTAACGGAGCCGATATGGAGCGCCAAATAAATCACATTAACAAAATAAATATACCAGTGCTGAGTCGCGTTTCGCATTTCAGTAATTCCTCATATTATTCTTTGTTTATCTTTGATTCGGCTACGGGGTTGCTACCATCGGTTCGCGTTGGTAACTCACTGAAATATTTTTCTCATATTTATTTTTGAATTGTATTTTTCTAACCAGGTAGCCGGCCTATGTTAACTTGATTACTAGAGGAGGAAGGGGAAGAGCTAATTGTTAAAGAAAATATTACGTCTTTTTAAATTTCCGATAATGTATATTTGTTGCAATTTACCGCAAGAACAATTGGAGAGATTTTGATAAACCTTTACAATGTGTATTTATTGTCAACAAGAAAAAAAATCCAAAGCTGCAGGCACAAACTAGTATAATATAAAAAAAAACATTATACACAATGGCCTATATATTTTATTTTTGACGGCAATACATTTTTCCTCATACAAAAAAATTGTGGACGCGGCAACTGAACTCTCGCCGGGTTATAAATATCCGAAAGTTCATAAGTTTCTGACTCTATCATATTAATACTTGAGAGTTTTGGTTCACGAGTGAAGTTTATAAAAGAACTATTTAAGAAAGATTGAGTAAAGCGAGTGGAAGAATAATAGGATTTTTTTTCCTGCGACGGAAAAGTAACAACATAATATAAATCCGGATAGTATGTATTCATTAGCACCCATAAAATCCTAAAAATAGTGCTGCTTAGTTTGTCCAAAATGTCTCTCACTGATTTTTTTTACTTCTATTAATTTTCTTTGAAATGAAATGAAATGAACATTGAAACAAAACAAATGTTTACGAATTTTATCGCTGATTTGGTTTAATTTACATATTTTAACTTCCCGACGTTTCGATTGCTTAACAGATTTCTTGGTCACAGGGCGGATGAAATTCGTTTATTGGTCATGTAGGCAATCGAATAGATTTTATAACATAACATTTTTATTTATATAACAATATTTATATTAAGTTTACTTTGAGACTTTAACTTCACTCCACTGGTACATCTCGTTGAAAATAAAACACATGGTTTATCACTTCTATAACGAAATATGATTAACAATTCAAATTTCCATGGTAAGGGCTCGAACACATATTTGTCCATCAGAGTAATTTTATTACTGTTTCATTAGTGAAATATTGCAAAAAGAGAAAGCTGTTCCCTTCCGTGATATATGAGTTTGTCTTTACCAGTTTTTTGCTTATGACGTGTTTTTTTACGAAGAAATTGTTTGCGATGTTAATAACGAAACGTCTTCTACTTGTTCTTGTAAAAAATAAATACAAACCATAGTCACAAACATTGTCATTATTTTAAGTCAAAGCCGTAATCTACAACCTAATTAAACCCTTATTATTGTGTTTTTTTGGGAAACGAGGTGGTGGTTTAAGTGGTTACAAACACGATGCAAATAAAAATTTCGCCAAAACAGTAACAGATTTTTTTTTAGGATTTTTGTAAAAATCATCTTGTTTGTGTGGTAAATACCTAGTTTTTGCGAAAATACTAATTTAAACCCTTACGTACCATTGCTTGTTTAAAAATAAAGAGGTGTACATCATTATTTTAGGAAAACTATATATATATAACTATAACTATATATCACCCAAATAAGTAAAAAAAACCATAAAAAAAATTGTCGATTTTGTTTGCTAATTTTTTTCTTGCATTGTGTCTGAAGTTACTAATACTACCACCTGGCTTCGTTTTCGGTCGCAGTCTTGATATACCCTGTATATGAAAAATAAAAATGTTCTTTTTTCTCTTTCTTTACGTTCATGTAGGTGTCCCAAGTCACATGTATCTAACTATGAGAGCCTTTTCGGTCTCATATCTTTCAGAGTCGAAACAAATATATTTTTGAAACACATTTGTGCAGTGTGTGTGTGTGTATCAGTGCAGTCCAATAGCCTTTCGTTCACAGTCCTCTATCATAACACCTAGCCTGTCAAATATATTCACACCAAATCAATAAAAAATACAATATGTAAAACTGTGTTTTCAAAAGTCCAACATAAATAAAAAAGTACACAAATATCCCTACGTGTCTCCTAAAAAAAACATGCCAAATTAACCCCAAATACTCCAAAAGTCAGGTAAAACCGAACTCGATTTCAAAACTCTACTTTTTGCTTTACAAATTGAATTTCAATCTCTCCGCGGAGTTTTGTTTTTAAATCCATCGCTTCGACGAAGTTAAAACTCGGCACTCTACGTGTATTCCGCTCCATCTCTACATCTGCTCTACCATCTCTACTTTGTTTTTGTAATAACACGATGTTTTTTGCACATGATGGATCGGTGTTAATGTGACCATGCTGTTGTTTTAGGACATTTTCCATTGAATTAAGGCCCTTTTTGTTTACAAATCCGACTTGTTTTAGATGTTTGTTCGAAGTTTGTAATTCCGTGCTTAATGCGTGTTAATTGCTTTATATTTTAATTTTAAGTCAATAACCTCGTATTTTCTCTCCTTATAGTTAAGAGTGAGATTGTATTTATCCAACAGTTTTAATTTATCTAAATGGGGTGCAGAAAAATGGGAAATAGTATAAAAAGGTCTATGTGTTTTGGCACGTCAATTAGATTTTTTATAGAAGCTAATTTTAGAGCAGTTATTTTTCTCACAGATATTAATGTATGAACTATGAGAAATAAAAATAAGGGTTTGTTAAGTATTTTTATACAATAGAATAGAAAAAAAACTTCAAAGACAATTACTAAAAACTTCGTTATTACACTCAACATTTTAGTAGTATGTTCAATTGTTTAAACTTTTAAGTAAGTGATGTTGCTGATTGCCAGCTTTAGCCCTACATTAAATTAAACAATAACTACACTTTTCTCACAATATTTGTAAAAAAAATAAACGCTAGGCAATTTAATATAATATGCCTCAACGCTAGTCACCACACACAGTCACGTACCGCCTGAGTCGACTGCAAACGCTTGTTATAATATAACATCGCAAGACGTAATCCATTGTCCCATTTCCATTACAATTTGTTTCTTAGCCAGGCTTAATGTAATAACGTTATCTTCTAGAAAGAATTTACTGAAATTCACTCTAATTGAAAAGGTCTATAGGCTGTAAGCCTAATACTTTTGGGAATTGAAATGGTGGGTAAGAATATTAGTTTTGTTTTATTGGTATACGTGGGTATTATCCCAAATGTTTTTGTTTTCGCGTGTGAAATTACTTGTGTTCAGATTTTACCACGAGTCACTTTTCTGAAGGTAAAGAGATGGTAAATTTCTCAATGCGAAATACATACGCTGGTGGTGGAAAGCACGCAGCCAGTAAAGAAAAGAGGGCCATTAAAATTCCAAAGGCGCCGTGAAAACATTGAATGGACTCCCATATTTAAACTTCATGCTTTAGACAGCCACTAATTGAAGTTTTCCCTTTGCTGCCAAAAAATGCAATGTTAAGTCTAAGTGCTCTTTCAGTAAGCTGGCTTTGGCGTGAAAGCTATTTTTCAAGGGAGTCTTGCGAGTGTGAAGTAAAAATAGGCAACTTTTGAAATATTCGGTCTTGAATAACTTGGTGTTGGAGTGATGGGCTGGCTGGTAGAACTGGTAAAGATGTCGGTTTGATGCCCGGGAATACTTCTTTTATTCTAGTTGCGTGTGCCTTTATAAATAGTGAATAAAATACGAATAGGAAATGTGTGCAAGCGAGAGGTTTCCAAAGGAATTTCGAAGACATATTGATCTTACATTTCATGGCCTGTTTGGTGGATTAAAATGTAAGATTACTAAGGTAGGTTTTTTTGTTGGTAGGTCTTTTATGCTAGGAGCTGCTTTGGTAGATAGCACCTTTTTGTCTATTTCTGCTACCAAGCAGTAGTGTGCAAAAACTCGCGACGCGGTTTGAAGGACTTGTGGGGCGATGATTAATGACAAAATTAATAAAAACTATTGTGTTGAAACTGTGAACGCAATGCAATCCCATGCAGTGGTTAATAGTTACTCCTGTTTATGGCCAGGCCCAGCTCTCAACGTCAACGACCCAGTCGCTTTGTCATTTTGGTTCATTTCTATGAACATCTGTAAGGGTTCATGACATACAGACGGCTAATCTACTCAGTAATTTCAAAAATTCTGCCAGTTATATTAATGATCGATCGCAGCAATTATTTACTTTCGCCACAGCAACAGGCCCCGTTTATATTAATTACGTAAATCGATGTACTACATGACTCAAGTCGAATCTATTTAAAAAGGCTTACTGCCTCCGTCAAATGCTGCGTGATGGATGGTCGTACAAGGCTTTATTTCGAAGACTAGCCTGCGCAATAAGTCTAGGCCCAAATGGTAAATAGACAGTGATCAATCTTGATTCATTTTGATCTATCCCTGCGAGGAAAATCTCTTTGGCCACCTTCTATACAGAATGTAAGGTTTTACGCTAATTAACAAATATTAATTTAAAATAAATTGGAGTAATGGTATTTTGTTAACATCTATGCCTCCAATATTTTTATAGATAGTACTTTTTTAAGCGTGAAATTGACTACAATTATACAATGCACCTGATGGTAGTCCATGATTTATCTCAGCCGGTCTTTCAATATTGCTTGTTATCATATTAACAGCCTCCATATCGCAGTTTATTGAGAACCTGCTGTTAACGAGTGACGCCAAGATAAACATTAGTTTTTGGTCTGTGTGTTGTGAAATTTAAGTCTCTCGTAATTTCTGATACGACTATACCTATATACTTTCAGCCTTATTCATAGACAGATTTAAAACCTATTTTAGTCATAAAAATGTTTTGTCCCTTTCGAACGACTTTACAATTCAGTTTGAGCGAAGAAGACAAAACATTCGACAAATAAAATGTGTTTAAAATCTGTCTATAAATAAGGCCGTATACCTACAATATGTTAGTGTGGTGTCAGTACTGTGTGACAACACACTAAGATACCTACATTACCTTTTTTGGCTTCGTGTAAAGCAAAATATGTAATCTCATTTGCAGATGAAAAGGCGAGTGGTAAAATTCTAGTGCGGAATAATTCCGAGCATATAATTAGTTCCGAATTTCTTTTAAGTTCTGCTAGGATGTGTGCGGTCGTAATTAAATTAGCTTAGGATTTTGTGTTCTTTTTATTTGCGACTAATATTTGGGGATAGTTATGGGACACATTACCGGCGAGTTAATTAAAAGTCAGCTGTTTCTTGTAGTGTGTGTTTTATTTAAAACTAAAATTTTGTCCCTGAATGTTTTATGTAATCCGTATGAATATTTTTGTTTGCGTTTTGCTCATAAATTACAACACAGACATTCTATAAAACATTGTTGGAGCCTTTAGCATCAGGCGATCCGTTATAAAATGATATAAAAATGTTAAGTGCATAAAAATGTTAGAAGATAATCTTTTGTGAGATACTACTAATATTCGCGATCTGGGCTTTAAACTAAAAGCACTACCACACTTTATTCTCTACGCTAAAATAATATGACTAATAATATCTATCAATATGGCGATGGGCTCGCCCCCTATCACATCGTGGGACGGAAAATACAAAGGCGAAACCTGGGTGTCCTACCAGGAGAACCTCTGCCTACCCCTTTCTGGGGAAAAAAGGCGTGAGTTTATGTATGTTATTTATGTAAATAATATCTATCATTCATACAAATTGTCCTGACCCCACAATAAGCATAAGTCTTGTACCATGGATATCAGAAACTACCTCAGACTTTTTGGTTTCACAACAGCTAGACCCAATTTAGTGTGATCCACAATCTTTTGTTTCTGTACGGGGATCGAACCCTTATACCACAGCCGGGTAAGCAACTGCGCCACGGCTGTAAATAAAATTACTTGAAAAGAATTCCCAAGCAGCAGATGAAGGCTTTGTGAAACCATTTACATAATTTCCTACGACTCGTGGATGGTTTTATGCCAATAATTATTATATTACGTCGAGACTTAATAGTTTTGAATTTGTTGGTTACCGAGTAACTGCGTTCGACAGCTCGGCGCTAAGTAAACAAGTTGAGAGCTAATCAGTCATGGATTTACAAGATGTATATTATTTATGTGTGAGGAGCTCCATGATATGTGGAAGCTTGTTTTTAGCTAAGTAAATATTTTTATATATTCAGGATTTTATTAGTCTGTAAGGTTTCCTAAAATAAAATCTAATTACGTTATAGGAAAAGAGATAATGCGATTACTACACTAAATGTTAAAAGAATTTAATAAATAAATACACCTAACAGTCACATACATAGTCCTGATCCCAAACTAAGATCGAGTCTTGTTCCGTGGGCATCAGGAACTACGAGAGACTTCTCGGTCTCACAAGCACCCAGACCCGAAACAAATACTTGTGGTTCACACAAACATTTGTCTCGGTGCGGGGATCGAACCCGCGGGTTCTCGTTTCACCGCCGGCGTATAACCAACTGCGCCACGGAGGCTGTAATTGTCGGTGGCTATTCGCCAAGATATCGAATATTGTGGATAACCTTCCATTGTATTTCGAGTTCAGTTACAAAGCCTGGATATACACGTATCCAGTTACGAGCAAGAACGTAGAACGTCGAACTGATGGCTGCTGGAGCCGAAAGGTTCTGGAGTGGAGGCCACGTCCAAGCAAGCGAAGTGTCGGAAGCCCACTCGCAAGGTGGCCGGACGATCTGTTTAAGGTCGGAAGTCGCTGGATACATTTCGCTTCCAACAGTTCTTTATGGAAAGAAAGAAAGAAAGAAAGCATTTATTCGTGATAAGCAATGTTTACAGTTATACTCATATATAAAATAACTCAGGTATAGTATTGCTTGTCACTATGGCGATGGGTTATGCCTATGTTCAGCTGTGGACTTCATGTGGCTGTAGAGCGAGAGAGAAGGAAAGAGAGAGAGCAGACTGGCATAATCTTACGAGCAGGCCGGCATAATCTTGTCGAACGAATAGTGGATAATAAAACTGCACTGCAATACCGTCTGGTGCACTATGGTTACTTTGACTCGTTAATATAAAAATAAAATCTGTTTCATCTGAAGGTAATCGAGCTATATTATTAGATGACGCGTAGGAAGAGATTTGAATATATTAATATTATATAATAGGGTATTTGACTCATTTACTTTTATTGTATTAATCAAAAAGTATCCATATCCAAAATCTAGCAAACAAAGAATTTTGTCAGGCCTTTCAGAATTAAACAAGTTAGAAACGTTTTAAATCTTATACTGGGGGTAATAGAAAAGGGATGCGAAACAAAATTAGTGATGTCACTGTGCATTATAGTGTGTGGGTGTGAAAGAGACGGTAAGATGTCCCCACTACGTTCCCACTCTTTCATTTAAAATACTAATATTTGCCTCATGTTACAAGCTACTTTAAACTGTTTCCACAGCATTGTTTTGTTTTAATGGCACTTGTGTTTGTCTACAAAATAATACAAACATTCGATGATAGTCAAATACCCTATTATCAGTGGAATTAATTTAAATTCTGTACCCCCGTTCAAAAATAAACGAATCCTACACCGCGGCAAAATTAATGTTCCACATATTAATTTGTATTAAATAGCGTACGGGCTGATAACCGCCGATCCCATTTATTTTGTTTGATGTGAACCCAATTTCACGGTGGCACGTTGATACGCGAGTTGCTCTATTACCCATCGGGCTATTCGGTTCCACAATATTAGACATTTGGTCAGCTTGTATGCTCGAATTGGTATTGATAATTAATTATTGATTTATTTATGACTGCCTTGGTGGCGTAGTTGTATTACGGTACGGTTACAAAGGTCCCGGGTTTGAGTCCCAGGTCGGGCAATATGATATTGGATTTTTCTATTCATTATCAGCCTGGAGGCAAAAATTTGTGCTTGATATCGATAGGCTCGCACCCTATCATACCGTGGGACGGAACATGCAAGGCGAAATGTGGGTGTCCTGGTGGCGCCTCTGCCTACCCCTTCGGGAATAAAGGCGTGCGTTTATGTATGTATGTATGTATGATTTATTGTCTATAAGCGTGACTAAGGACTGCAATGGACCAGAAAATTGCATCCACCGAGTACCGACGCATGAAGGCTATATCTTGTCATAAATATTTTTTATTGTAGTGAATGGTGAGACGAGCATGCTATTCGCCTGTTGATAAGCGATACGACCGGTCATGGACAGTAGCAAAACCAAACAACACCATGAATTACAAAGCAATGCTTCGCATAGCTCTGCGCTCGCCATCCGGTGACATAAGATGTTAAGTCTCATTATATTTACACAGGTGTTTGGCTGGAGAAATAGAGATTGCGGTGGTACCCACCCTGGCCTTTCACATATGAGACACCTACCACCAGTAAACATATATAAATGCGTTTTCCCAGAAGGGGTAGGCAAAGGTGCCACCAGGACACCTATGTTTCGCCATGCATCTTCCGTCACACGAAGTAATAGGGTGCGAACCCATCGCCTTATAGGGCACAATTCCCTGACCTTGGGCTGACAATGAACTGCCCAACCCCGGATGCGAACCTGAGACTTCAGCGTTGTAATTGTACCGTAGTACAACTGCGCCACCGAGGCAGTCGACAGTGGGCTGTATATCTTGTCAGACTACACAATTATTCTAGCTCGATTTCAATTAAATATGTATATCATAAATACAGTATCAGCCGAGTAGCCTCCACACTAACGTGGATCATTATGACGGATATTTAACTGCTGTGTAATGTTACAATTGCGGCGGATTTGGATAAATGTACTTCCAGTAAAGTATGTTTAATTCATTTTGAATTTTCAGTCTCTATAATAATAAGAATATCGCTTGCCTTCAGGGGAATTGCTTTGTAGCTTGTAGGATGTTTCGCAAAAAATCTAATTCATTTTACAACCTTCAATATTACCTGAATCATTAGTAAATATTTAGTATTTCTTTTTACATTTTCTCATTTTTGCCCGGAGCCTTTTTCATGTTCATTATTATATTTTATTAAAATAAAGTTATTATAAATATAAATAGAGCAGCTCTATTATGAGTAATTCGGGCCTTTGTCTACCACGGTGGCCTAGTGCGGGTTTTTACGCTTCACATACCTTTGAAATGCTTATAGAGAAAAGATGTATAGGTTCGCAGTTCCTGACAAAAAAATTGTAAAAAGTTGTTTAGAATAATACCAGCAAAGGAACCGTAATTAAAAACAAATATTTTATTAAAATATCATACTTGTATCAGCCCTTATTTTTGTTCGAACACAAAGTTCATAGGTTGAGGTTGATGCTAGCTAATACAGCATTAGGGGAGATTAAACGGGATATTAGTCAATCAAGATTAATTGGTGGTAACCTTCGGCATGAAGGCTAAGGCAGGGCTTTGTGGTTTATGGATCATTTCGGGAATTATGAGAAGCCATTTATTTATAGTAAGCTTGTATATAATATACAAAATGATATATAATATAAGTTTACTAGATACTTTTAGATTTGGTGTTAACTAATTACTCAAATATTTTAAATTAAATTTAACGCCGATACGGTTGTAAAATAAAAATTAGTTCATAAATAAAATATTTATTTGCGCTTGGATTATTTGATTTTAAAAATAAAATTAAATCTAGCCATATTCATTTTTAGCAGAAAACGAATTATTTATTCAAATCAAACTTAATATAAAAATAAAACTTAAAAAAGAGCGGCCATTTTGAACTTACTACGCCATTTACGTACTTATTGTTAGCTGATTCTTCGCGTTATCCAGTCCGGTTAGTACTTATAAATTGGCCGATCTATATCCAGGATTCGACGTATCAAGCCAGCAGGAATCTATATTCATTTATTTCGCAAGGAAGGGCCGTGAAATGAAAAATCCCCAATAACAAATGGCGCGGACTCGTCCGTTTATTGATGACGGCCATTATTATTTGGTTAGGTACGTTTTTACCGATAAATTATTGGGAAAGACTTTGGTAATAAAGAATTTAATCTGTGGCCGGTGCTCATTTTATGTTAATATCGAAATGGTACGTATTTGCTGATCTCTTTTATTTGAATGCTTTTATTAATGTGTTGTTTGTTTGGGATTGTTTGTACGGCCATGTTTGTATTTTAGAGTATTGGACGCGCTATGTACAATATTGTTGTTGTATGGATAGGACTTTTAATCTTTTTTGGCCTGAGGCTACAGTAGACCAAAATTTAATCATGGCTTTTGATAGAAAAAATATATTTTCAAAATGATAATAAAATGATAACCTACATCAACAATCAACGATTATTACTTATCAACGCAAATTAATGATGTGACCGGAAAACTAGCTTTCATTCTCAATTCAATTATAGATACATACATAAACTCACGCCTTTATCGTAGAAGGGGTAGGCAGAGGCGCCACCAGGACACTCACATTTTGCCTTATATGTTCCGTCCCATGATGTGATAGGGGGCGAGCCTATCGCCATTTCGGGCACAAATTCCTGACTCCGTGCTGATAATTAATAGAAAAACCCAATATAAATTTGCCCGACCCGGGATTCGAACCCGAGACCTCAGCTTTGTAGTCGTACCGTAGTACAACTACGCCACCGAGGCAGTCAATTCAATCAGTTCCGCTTTAATAATCAACCAACCTTTACAAATACCGGGTATATCAAGACTGCGACCGAAAACGAAGCCAGGTAGTAGTTTTAGTGGTTCCAAACACGACGCAAATAAAAATTTCGCCAAAATAGTGACAGACATATTTTTAGATTTTTTTAAAAATCATTGTGTTTGTGTGGTAAATACCTAGTTTTTGCGAAAATACTAATTTAAACCCTTACGTACCATTTCGTGTTTAAAAATGAAGAGGTTTACATCTTTATTTTAGGAAAATTATGTATTTATCACCCAAATACGACAATAAGTAAAAAAATTCAAAAAAAATGTTGATGATTTTTTTTGCGAAATTTTTACTTGCATTGTGTCTGAAGTCACCTGGCTTCGTTTTCGGTCGCGGTCTTGATATACCCTGTATGTTTTGCGTTAAAAAAAAGTATTTCAATTAATTTCTGATGACCCCTCTTGCCACTAATAACCTAATTAGGAAGTAGAAAGGGATATTTCGTTCAACTAGTTCGGGCCGAAAGAAAATTTACAGTGTGGTTCCCGTCGACAGCGAATTAGTCTCGGAGACTCACCGCAGCGACTCGATTAGCCGGGGTATAGTGGACTAGGCTGCCTCTATTTTAATTATACAGCTAGATATACTTTATATTACTTTTTATACACTAATAAATCTTAACATACATACATACATAAACTCAAGCCTTTATCCCCGAAGGGGTAGGCAGAGGCACCACTTCGACACCCACATTTCGCCTTGTATGTTCCGTCCCACGATGTGATAGGGGGCGAGCCCATCGCCATTTCGGGCACAAATTCCTGACTCCGGGCTGATAATGAATAGAAAAACCCAATATCACTGCCCGACCCGAGATTCGAACCCGAGACCTCAGCTTTGTAGTCGTACCGTAGTACTACTACGCCAACGAGGCAGTCTTCTAAAAATCTAAACAATTAAACAATATATTACATCAAAGTACAAATGGCAGCCGTATCGGTCGAGGCAATGTCTCATGACTACCACGGAATGGAGATAATTTAATATAAGTAAAAGTCTTAGTATAATTGATAGAAAAGGAAAATATTATATATTTCCGATTGCCTGTCATTTCGTATGGTTACTTAAACAAACTTGGAAAAAAACGGTTTTATTAAAAATACTTTTAGCCTTTGATTAAAAAAAAAATAAAAAATTAACAATGGTCATCAATTCTTTTGTTTTTTTTGTACCCATGTTATTTGTCATACATGTTACTTCAAAAATTATTAAACGGCAGCGCTATCTATTTAAAAACAAACTCTAATATATCCCAAAAAAGAAACGTAACATAATTGCATGCCAAAAGTCAAATGCATGGAAAAAGTCTTCTCATTCCCTTCTACCATACATCCTAACATTTTCGTAACTTTCTTATTTAAAATATTTATAAAGTATATAGGATATACTTATATATAGGATAGGCTCGCCCCCTATCACATCATGGGACGGAAAATACAAAGCGAAATGTGAGTGTCCTGGTGGCGCCTCTGCCTACCCCTTTTAGGATAAAGGCGTGAGTTTATGTATGTATGTATGTAAAAAAGTATACATAACTAACATAAACTCGCTCCAACTAGTCTCGGGCATTCTATACAAAAATATATTTCAAATATATGAAATCTATTTGAAACGGCGATGAAATTATTACGGTCGAGAACCTTTGACGAAACGTTCATGGTCAAATGGAGGCGGATGCTCCGCAGACCCTTACGTTTTTTCATCCGGCCTTGGCCTATATATTTTTGTTTTATATGGGTTCTCCATAAAGTGGTGGGTCAGTTTATATCATTGTGACCCCTCGTCAGGTTTGGATTTGAATCGTGAATTCATGTATAGGTTCATAAGCTGCATTTAACCTTGTTGTTTCGTAATTAATGGTTTAAATTCCATTTTGTTCTCGGTCTCCTTGTCAGTGTTGAGTTTATTTAGAGAGTCCGCCCCGTGACCACGAAAGCAATCGAAACATCGAGAAGTTACAAAAATGTAAAATCAAAATCCGCGGTAAAATCCGTAAAAAATAGTTTTATTTCAATGCGTTTTATTTAATTTACTAATTGTGTATGTCAGTTTAAAATTAGTGTATCCTTTGTAGAAGTTCTTTAAATACATACATACATACATAGCCCTCTACCACGGCGATCACACCAGGCGAAACGTAGGTGCTACCACCTTTTGGAAAAAGGCGTGAGTTTATGTATGTATGTATAACCGTCACGCCTGTACCTTATATAGGTGGGGACTATGCATCTCCAGTTTACCTAGTTTTGACATATCACTTTCGCTTCATCCATTTTCATCAATCGTATTCTCGTCGGATCACAACCTGAATAGAATTCGTTATGATATCCATATACATTCGATAGCATAGGGACTACCTTAGCATTTCTTGGGTAAAAATAAGTATCGACAGAATTTGGAAGTCTAATAAAAGTTCCTCGCAGCCTCTAGTTCTATCTTTAATGCTCAAACTGAATTCTTAAATTAAATTTCTAAAATTCTCTTTTTCTATTACATAACAATTAAATGACACGGCACCTATGGACGAGTAAACAAATGAGTTAAAAATCATTTAAGACTATAATATATTTACAACTTGGTATAAAATTATTTGTGCTTAATAATTTCGTAATCGAAAATGCATCGTAATTATTTGTGCTTAATAATTTCGGGATCGAAAATAATCTCGTATTCAATTCTTTGTGCTTTTAAAATTTACCAACAAAAGCAGAGTTTAATTATATTTTCATTGGGTATAAATATCTTTGTAATTAATCAAAGGCTGCAATTTATCCGGACAATCGACGGATCGTCGGCATAATAAAACAATTTGTGCTTTACGACCGTACAAATTACGAACAAAATGAAGTAATCACAAGAGGGCGATAAAATTTGATTGGTTGTTTGTATGTTGGAATGAGTTTTTATGTTATATTTTTTAGTGTAACTTTTGTAATATAGTTTTGTTCGGTCATGTAGTAATTTTGTAATTGAGATTCTTATCACATAGGTATGGTTTCTTTTCACGACACACTAATTTAGGTGTTCATTCTGTAGTGTATGATAAAGATTGCAAAAGATCGATGGATCCACATCAATGAGCTCTGGAAATATTTTGAGAGGATTATGATGTTTAAAATTCACATTGATCGATGTAAATAGTATTTTCCACACACAATATCCTAGAAGGTTATTGTAATGAAATAACCTGCTCTTTCCTTAACCGCCGGCCTCGCAATGATGATTCCTTTGAAGTTGTGGTTTCTCAAGGCTCTGACCTTCTTATTAGGTGCTCATTTGCTTCATATTATAAAGCAGGAACTGAGCTACCAGTGGATCTTTCAATTTCACATCAGTAGCATATATGTATTGGCTACTAGCTTCTACCCGCAAACTTCGTCTGCGTGATTAACTTTATTTGGAATTTCCCATCCCGTCCCGTCTCGTTATATCCCGCGCTTCTCGTCTCATTCTCATTCAAGGCAATACTAACCCTTTGGGTATAAAAAAGTAACAAATATTTCGGAATTCCTTCCTTATCCCACGGCAACACTATTTTTTTCGGGATAAATAGCCTAAGTGTTATTTTAAGGTGTCAGCTACCTCCATACCCAATTTCATCGAAATCCGTTAAGTTCTTAATTCATCGCGCACAACCGCACAGACAAACATACAAACAGACAAAAATTCTAAAAATCATTGTTTTGGGTTCTATTACGTTGAATACAGACGCTCCACATTAGTTTTTCTCATTTATCTTCCATGTACAGACATCGATCGGTTCCAAATTTATTATATTGTGTATAGATATGGTTTCATACTTTGTTTTCAAGCAATGTTTACTTTGTTGAAATTAGCTCATAATACTGCGAGCATTGTGCGCGTCGTAAAAGGTCTATATTACATTTCAGTTACTGTACGGGCTACGCTCGGTTTAAGCAGAATGTATACATTTGTGTTATTGTCTTTTATTATTGTTAGAGGAATGAAAGAATGAGGGGGCGTAGGAAAGGAATAATGCGTTATGCGGTGGATGCCTCTGGCTTCCGGGAATAAAACTGGCGCAGCTGGTTGAGAATGGCTATGAAACGAGGGACCGTGGATTCGATCCCTGTTCCGAGACAAATATGTGTGTCCGATAAATATTTTTTTACGATCTTGGTGTTGTGAGACCGAATAATCTCGATACAAGGTTTCTTAGTGCTGGTATAGGATTATGTGTACTACTGGACATAATGAGACTTAACATCTTATGTCTCAGGATGGCGAGCGCAGTGGAACGCCACGCATTGCCATGTAATTCATGGTGTTGTTTGGTTTTGTTACTGTCCATGAACGGTCGTTTACCATCAGGCGAATGGCATGCTCGTCTCGCCATTTGTCGCAATAACAAAAAAAAACGTGACTGATGGGTGTATTTATCTAAAATATGATTTATTATTAATCATTTTAAATTCCTATCGCTGTTCAAAGGCCTCTCTCCTTTCTTTACATTTGTCGCGGTCAGATGCTGATTGCCGCCATGCTAATATAATTCATTAATAAATATAATATATAAATATAAATATGGATATATAAAATATAAGTATGGATTTCGATAACTCACATGATATATAGAGCTTTTTACAAGTATTTTATTCAAGTAAATAAGCTTTGAAATTGACTCTCCATTTACTATAAACAATGTAAGTTTTTAGAAGCTTGTATTACATGAGTTCGTGGGTGTCTCGCATGAGCGCCCTCGCTGAGAGAGTAAAACAAAATTGCTATTGATACAGTTGGGTAACAAAATCTATATTTTGGTCCATAGAGCAAATACTATAATAAATTATGGAGTATGAACAAGGGAGCAAAAATATTCTTGTTTTTAAAATATAACATGCATGATTTCCACCCTAAGATATTTCATTTTATGGTATAATTTATTTATTTATTTAGCCTTTATTGTACACAACAATGAAACACAATATAGAGAAATAACAAAAATAACAAATTTAATGAATTTTTAAAGGCTTTGATAATAGTATCATAATTTTCAGTCACGGAAAATTCATTGTTGAATATAAACCCCAAGATTTCACAGCGATCTGTTTGATACACCTTACATCCAGATGCTTCCTACGAAATTTATTTCCCAATACACTTTGATTTCTATATGAGTCATTAAATATTTTAAACCCATATTTCATAGCACATTACCCCGAAATTCAATTCATAGCCATAACATGAAATCCCCATGCCACATTATCACCTCATTACCAATTCCTATTGCCATCCGATATGATAACTATAGGAATCTATTTAATCGCGTAATTACGATGTAAGTTCGGCCGATATAAATGCAAATCCATCGAATAGTCCTGTTTATATCACGTTTTGGGATTAAAGCATTGTTATACTGCAGTAGCATTGGATAATCTGTATGGCTTGTTAATTGTCGAAGTGCGTTCGAATTATCGTGCGATGTTTAATAGCTATACTAACAATTGATCGAGTGGCTGAATTGGTGTCCTTAATGACGATAGACACACCCACATTTTTTATACTATTAAGTTGACAAGCTTAAGTGTAAGCAGTTACCGTAGTATGCTTCTGCAAAATCTAGGCTGCCACTCGCATCTAGGTGTAGAAATAAGATTGGGAAAGAAGGAATGTCACCGGCAAAAAGCGGGCTATCGTATCAAATAGCGAAGTTTCATCTCTTTGGATTCACTCTTCTACGAATCAGTCAAATTCAATAGCACAGAAAAAAAATGGGTTGGGTAATTGTGGTTCACTAGCGTACTCTCTGTCTGTCCTTTCGTCTATATATAGGTCTGAGTTTACGTGTATATGTATGATTGGAGGCTTATGTAATCTGAACTGTTGAAACGAATGTCTTGAGTATAAATCCAAGTAACTTTCAATTTTAGAAATTACATTTATTACTGTTAGCTTTTATAATGAATGAAAACTAAAGATTTCCTTTCAAGAATTTCGAAGGTGTGGGAATGTGAACCCCTATCAATGACAGAGGAAATTCATGGCTAGTAATGGGGCAGTGTACTTGATGAATAAGTTCATAATTTTCTACATTCAATATTAACGTTTCATATTTTACAACAAAAGACGGTCGCCTACTATTAGGTTATTCACAACTTGGACATCCAAAGCAAATTCTTAAAATTCACAGTCCATAAGTGTTACCACTAAGTAATAGGTTCGCTCCTATCACATCGTGGGACGGAACATGCAAGGCAAAATGTGGGTATCCTGGCAGCACCTCTGCCTTCCCCTTCTGGGAAAAAGGCGTGAATTTGTGTATGTATGAACTAAGTAATACAATCGTTACCAAAGCAAACATTATAATATACACTTTTTAAAACTAAATACAGCTAAAACACTGTCACCTGTCCGTCAACATCGTCGAGATGCTCTCAAATTACTCCGTTTAAAAGCTTGACAAATATGTACTTTAGTTGCTAAGATGTAGCGGACTCGAACCTCATCCACTTCAAACGCAATCCGCAAAGTGCTGCAACATTAAATAAGATGCATTAGTGGGGTTTAGGAAATTTATATTTTTGGATAGTCAGTGGTAGTGGAGACAGTTAGGTAATAAAATATCTAGATGAGTATAAAGTAAAATACTTTTCATAAGTGCAGATGCATTATTTGTGAAGAAAGTAGAATGCAATAAAAACACTAAAATGTATAAATAGTAGCAGCTTGTATGGTTTGTGAACCGTGAGGCTATGAATTAGGTTTACAGAGCAAATGATCCACTTTACGTGGAAACCTTTTTAAGAAGCAGACATTTTTTGACATCTTTCACTATATAACTAAGTGAAAACGTGTTTCACAAATCGATACGCTGTTCAAATAACAATGTATTGCTTTCTCGGCATTACATACGTTGGAATAACACGAGGTAAAGACAATACCATACATTTTCTGTATTATTCTTCAACGTATACTCTAAAAGCAAATAGTGTATCTACTCGTGCTTGGCGACTTTCGACATGAATAATAGAAATTATTGAAGCAATAACAACTGGATCTTAACGTCGTATCAGGGTCTTGATATGAGTCAAAATTGGCTGTTGTCAAGAAAGATATGAGAGGTAATGTATTAGTAACAATGATGAACATCAAGACAAATAGAAATAAATAGAAAGTTGGATTCCTATCGCCAGACAAAACCTACCAATGAAGTACAAAATATAATGACTTTTGTTTCTAATTCATATCAATCTTAAATGCTCGCAACTATGCTTTTTTTAAATGCATCTAGACTTAGCTTAATAGCTTAAATTCAGAATGGGTCACTAAAATTTAATGTCAAAAATGTCCAGTTCATTCGTACACATTTTACAATTAATTACTATTTCATTTATTGCCTCGATTTAATGTCACTTATTAAACCGCATCAGAAATGGTATTTGTGAATCAAATATAAAATGTATTATTAATATACCATTTCAAAAATGAGTAACTTGTACACGAATATGGACGCTTGATAATAATGCTAATCAAGTAATTAATAGTCTAATGCTCCACTAATTTGTACAGCCATTGCTCATTTCTATCAGAAATCACGCCAATATATTTCTGTTTCGCGTAAAATTGATAGAACCACGGCATAGGAAATGATAATTAACTGCCAAACATTGCACCTTGTGCTTTCAGCCGTGAACGCCGTCCGTATATGGTAAAATGAACGATGCGTTTCCGATTTCCAAGTAATTGCTATTATTCTACCTTCCACAGTTGAAAGGTCGTAAGAGACTCATAATGGGTTGTAAGTGGCTTCAATCAACACTTTCATTCCTAAGCTAATTGCACCTGCTTCGAGTGCTCGCTGTTGGTCGACTTACGAGGTTCTAGTGAGTGATGGAAGACGGGATAATCTTCATAACAATAAGTATAGCCAAGTAAAAGGTTGTTGATTCCTTGATTCACCCACCTGCCAAGCGTGGTGACTATTGACACCGTCTTCTTCCCTCCCTCCACGAGAGAAGGTGTATTATAAGCAAGGGACTTGCAGTGGCTGAAGATAATGATAAAACTAAATTAATAGTTGCAAACAATGTTATATTACTATCAGATCTAACTGACATTATCAGTATTCATAACCAATTTCCCTGACCGACGTAACAATCTTCATATGTTGAAATAAAACTATTTTATACGGATTTTATCGCGATTTGGTTTAATTTTTACTATTTAAAAATTAAACCAAATCGCGATAAAATCCGTATAAAATAGTTTTATTTCAATGTGTAACATTCGCGTAAATCTAAGAAACCATTAATCTTCATATGGGCATCTACCGACAAAACAAACTGACAATACAGCGCTAACTAAGCTACATCATTCACCAAACAGATTCTGATTAAATCGCCGGCACCTAGACCGTGCAAATCTGGTTGGAAAATCTGGAACAGAGGCGTTTACGGGCACCTACACTGGCGCGACAATTGACAGACATCCGACCAACCGCAATGTGCTGGGTAGCGCAGCTGTTTAGTTCCCGTGCCAGCCTTCCTTATTCCCTGCATTTTGTTTTTGAGAGATTTATCGGGCTCTAAATATCGGGGAGTAGTATCGAAGTATTTCACGTGCAGTACGGTGAGGTTTGAAACGTTGTAAATTCTTTGAGCTTTGGAGAATATGTCTTAAATGTAACTGGGTATATTTTTGGTAGAAGATGTGCATAATTGATAGGACAATGGTTGTAGTCTCTGCACCTATCCTTCCGAATATGTTTTTGTTTGATAGTCCAATACTTAAGGAAAATTTTACTACTACTTACTACGGTATTAGGGAATGAAGAGAAATGAAGAGCTATGAACTATTTATGAATATGAGCAATATTCATCCACAAATTATCATATTATAGGCGTCCAAAAATTAAAAAAAAAAATTATCACCAACAAAATAGAAAATGAATTTACTACAGCAGCTCCACGAAGCAAATACAAAAAGGAGGACATGAAAGTAGAACAGAGGCAAGTCGATGGAACTTGGAGTATCGACTATTAATAGCTAGTTTATATTCGGGAACTTTTCTACGGACAATTTATTCTCTCAACCTAAATCCGGTAACTTGTATATTTTTTCTAAGATGAAGAAGATCTGATAAAGGTCTAGTAAAGTTGATGGGTACTGGTTAACGAAAGGTTCATTTGGAAAACTTTGGACAAGATCTACTGTTTAGAAACGAAACTATAGATAATAATGATACGAAAGGAGAAAATAACCAAAAGACTCCGAAAGACCAAAACATCATTATTCATTAACCCCCTTAAAACAGGAATAGTTAGCTATTGGTAGATTGTCTACTAGTAACTATTGAAGGTTTGTGGAGAAGGCGCAACGAGAGAGAAAGTTGGGCTTTCAGGAAACTCACGTATCAAACAATTTCTCAGTTTTACTATACGGTATAAACCATATAGATCCCAAGTTTGTGACAAACCATTATACTGCTAGTATTAGCTATTACGATACGGTGTCACCTTCCTACGAACTGTCTGTGTAAGAGGAATTATGCCTAAGTTCATACCGATCTAATGTGGATTGGCAGATCCCTATTTCGAATTTCAACAGAATTAGATTGTTCGCTCCTGTGTAAATACTTCCTTATAGTTTCATGAACTCTCGTTGTCAACTGACTTTACAAGCTGCACGGAGAAGTTTTGCCTTCGATTTCCGGGAATAACGTATCGGAAGAGTTTTACCTGTGTCTTCTATTTCTGTTTAATTTTAAATTAGGATCGATGTCTGAAGAGATGCTAAAGCCATTTCTAGATCAAATAATCTTTAATACACTATATATGTCTATAACACGTGGGCTTTAATTGAACTAACACTTTTAGCAGTCTCGCATTCCACAGTAGACTCGCGGTGTTAACATGGTTTGCGTGTATGTCAAGCTCTTAAATTAGAACAACAAAGGTATCCAATTAATTGTCTTACACTGGGTTTCAGGTGAAAACTTTAAGCTTTTGGCTTTGAAAGTTAGATTAGGCAGCCATAATTTCCGGTTGACAAAACCATTGTACATTCATGAATCACAAAATGAAAAAAAAAGTATTAAAAAAATCGTAAGTAAGTAGTAAAAATATCTACGAAGCAAAAACTGTTTTTTCTATTCTATTTTGACCAAACGTACCTTATTGAAACTGGTTCCTAACTTTTGGTCGGTACTAGACATAATTTATTTGCGTGCCTAAACCACAAAGGATTTATATTTCTGGCTTCCACAGTTTCAAACTATCACACCTGTTTTGACATATTATGTAGATCTAAGTGTGCCCAGATTACAAAATTAAACAAGCTGTCAAATCCAAAATTCAAATGTTGCAAGCAGGAAAAATAAATAAAAAGAAGGCGTTGTACAACGTATATAAATCAGCAGGAGGGGACGCTCGCAAATTGTGCCGTGGAAATATACGGGGGTTTTAAAAGCTACAAGAGCAACGCGTACGAAACTAATGTGCACATATGTTTTATTACCTGAACAGAACACTGATGGATGTATGAACACATTTCAAATTTTTGTGGCTGTAAGGAGTTTAATGCTCAACATTTAATTTTGCTGAAAACTCATTTATTTCATGCTTTGTGGGTTTTAATGAGTTCAAAATACTTGGAACATTTGTGGACGACGTAAAATTCTTTACGTGTAAACTTCGGTGAGAATATTATCATTGGCTCGTATCAGTCAATTGCAGTGTAAAAGCCTTTTTTATTTACGCCATTTTTCTATGAAGAAATTTTTTAATACCGGTTTCTAGAATCGTTGAAGTTTTATAATTGAAGAAGACCTGGTGATTAATTATATATTTTAATTACAAAGCCCATACATAAATTGGTCAACAATAACAACAATTTGATACAAAACATGACAAAGAACTGATAATAATCCTCTTCGGAGCGTCACACGCAAAACCATAAAGCGGGTGCACCAGATTTGCAAATTGGAACGCCAATTTTCTTTCCAATCGGGAGCGGCGCAGACTTCGCGTCACGGGGTTGATTGGGGGAGCGCTTAAGGCGCTTTCAGCAGAACAAAAGGGTCTGGTCCCGCACCACCGCTTAGAAATCGGGAGAGGGGACGAAATCGCTGTAATGGGAAGATGCTGATGTAATGTGTTCATTTTATTTAATTTCAATGGCGAGGAGTGAATTATTTGTGAAATGTTTAAGTGGTTATTTATTTTATTTATAAATATTTTATTGTATTCCACACAAATTATCACAAATAAAAACATAAAGCGCATAAATATGTTTAACAATCGGCGGTCTTATCGCTGTCGGCAATTTCTTCAAACACCCTCAGATGGACTGAAATGAACGGAAGCAAGGAAGAAAAACAACATAGGGGAAACAATAAAAGTGCCTTCTACGTGCATTCGTATATCTGGGATATAGATGGCGGAACCTGGCGTCGTGTCAAACCAGAATCACGCAGTTTTCTGCGGAAAATAGGAAACTATTATTTTAATGTCGTAATTATCTTGTGCTCATTCTTTTCTATTTTACAGAGCTTACTGACTGCAAGATTTCGATTTCAAAATAAACTTTTATGTAAGTTTGTATTTCATGTAAAATTGTGTTTGATTTGACATGTTTGAAAACATAGGTATTTGTTTCTGGAACTTTTAGTTGGTGTGTTGTTGGATTTCTGATATTATTTTTTAAGTTATATGGAGGTTTACCAAGATATATTAATTATATAAGGAACAAAAGATTTCGATAAAAAGCAATGTAAACACGTTTTTTTTGACGTAATGGGGATCATTCTTTTACTTTTATAACTAAGCTATTAATAAATAAATCTTCTCTCAGACAAATAACTTCTTTATTTACTTATATTGTTTATATTACCTTTACATTAACATACATTAATCGTAACCCTATACAATAAAAAGTTTGCAGATATAGATATTTTCTGCACTGGTGCTCTGGCCTTTAAAAAGTTAGTCATAGACAGTATGCAGTTGCAATAGTCTGCATTGTATAGTTTATTCATAATTTGATTGTTTTTTTTTATTGATTTTTTTTCTATTGATGTAATGAGACGATCTGTCATACCTTATTTGTAATAGTGTTATTTTAAATGTGACAGACGTTGATTCTTTTATTACGATTATTTTTCTCATATTCATGTACTAGCTTACTTCTTGTTATAATACATTTAAACCAATTTAAATTAGGGTGTGATTTTGATTGTTATTTCCTACTTTAAAAAATAGTTTAAGATTGATATCTTCCACTTCACTGTACTAAGGTTTTTGTTAAGTTGTGGTTGACGATGTTGGTTTCACATTTATTATATTTGTCTGCTCAACACTTGTACTTCTGTTTGTATGTGATACTGTTTGTTGACCTAAATAAATGAAAAAAAAAAAATTATATTTTCTAAATTCATGTTAAGCTACACAATATTTGCACCTCTTAAAATCAAAACCAATAATCAAAATATAATCCATCCATCCTATCATAACTTAGAATTAAAGTTGATTGACTTGTGTAACGTTTGAATTTTAATGTGTCTGATAAAATACGATAGCGGAATGTACATCAAAGGATTTGCGCATATTGCCGCGAACCCAAAGCCGCGGCCCACCGTAAATTCGAATGGTGCCAGGAAATAAAATAGGCCCAAATCACAACATACGAGTGAACACATTTTGTTTAGTCTCACAATTTTGTAGATAACATTCAGTGTGTGTTTATATATTTGAAGAAATGTGTGGATAAATGTAACTTTATATTTTTACCATTCCACGTTTCTTTTCGCCCCCTATCACATCGTGAGACGGAACACACAAGGCGAAACGTGGGTGCCCTGCTAGCATTTCTGCTTATCCCTGCTGCAAAAAAGCCGTGATATTTTTGTGTGTTTGTTCCCTCTTTCTGTCTATCATTATCGGTTATATCAGGTTGATGTTCTTATGCATATTTTCGGCCCTTAACCATGATCATCAAATTACAAACGTAATATCTATTCCAATGCATAAGTACATCACCGTAAATAAGTTTATTATTTTAATTAAAACAATACAAGTCATTGTAACCATTACTATCACCAGTTACGCATAATACAAGACCCATAGCTAATAGCTATGCTCTCGATAATCGGGGAATAAGGTGGCAGAATTCTTTCACGCGTCTTTTGTGCCCGAGTTACGGCGCCATAACATAACCTTTATCAGGGTGAAATTTGCTGTGTATTTTATGATATTAGGGAGAAAAGAACCCTCAGGATGATAGGCACGATGTACGAACGAGGAAATAGTTTGAAAAGGTTATTACTTGGTTATTCCTATAGGCTTGTTTGAAGGTCAAATTTTAAGGCTCTTTTTCAGAGAAATTTAATAGGCTGTTGTAGAGAATTTTGTAGGAGGTATTTGTTTAGCAATGGACTTCTTGAGGCTGAAAATGTTGTTTTCTAGATGCTTTGATTATTAATATAGCAATTGTAAATTAAAATAAAGTGATTTTCCAATATCAAATATTCACATAATCCAATGTTAATTCTGCCGGTCCCGACCAGGCCTGTCTTTCTGTATTTACAACCATCTTCACTTCACCAGATCTTTAACTTACCCAAATGTAGTGTCATTGACTCCCGTAGACTTCAATACATCAAGCAAGCTTCTTTGAACATTTATATTTCAAATTCTCATCCCAAAAATTATTATTTATTAAATTTCCTACCAACACCACTTACAGGATTTACCCCAATGCTGTAGTATCGACAATCGTACAATATTTTATTTATAACATATTTGCCAAGTGGCTATTCTTGTGAATCACTCATCGTACATGCAAATTGACAGCCTCCGTGGCGCAGATGGTTAGACGCCGCCTGTGAAACGTGAGGCCGCGGGTTCGATCCCCGCACCGAAACAAATATTTGTGTGATCCACAGTATTTGCTTCGGATCTGGGTGTTTGTGAGACCGAAAAGTCTCTCGTAGTTTCTGATACCTATGACACAAGACTCAATCTTAGTGTGGGGCCAGGACTATGTATGTGACTGTTGGGTGTATTTATTTTTTATTATTTATAAATATATCGCACTCCATTGCAACGAGGTTGAGAGTGCGGATCGCGCGCGTCAGAGGTGCCTCTTTTAACAAGTTAGTACATTGGTATGATAAATGACTGTATTAATTAACAAGTGCACACGAAATTAAACAAAGCTGTACCACGGTCGGCAGAAACATTGTCCAAGCTCACATAATCCAGGAATTTTGTGTGCATTGTCGAATTTGAGAGCACAAACGTTCCCAGTTTTGGGGATCAGGGTGAATTTATCGCTGGCAACATCATCGTTTAGTGGTTCGGAAAACAATGACCATTGTATCATGAGCTGCATTGTTTTGTGAATGAGGTCGGGGTGTGTTAGTAGTATTAATATTATAGTGTCGGTACAGCGTATTTGAACGTGACAAATGTAGTAAACACAGTACATAAAAAATAAACCTTAAGAGAACACAAGGATGAAGGAACAGATATGTATATCATATACAGATATGTATATATATATTCGACAGCCTCCGAGGCGCAGTTGGTTAGACGCCGGCTGTGAAACGGGAGGTCGCGAGTTCGACCCCCGCACCGAGACAAATCTGTGTGTGATCCACAGGTATTTGTTTCGGGTCTGGGTGTTTGTGAGACCGAAAAGTCTAGTAGTTTCTGATACCCACAACACAAGACTCGATCTTAGTGTGGGGTCAGGACTATGTATGTGACTGTTGGGTGTGTTTATTTATTATTTATTTATATCTCAGTTATACAGGGTCAGTCAGAAAGGGTCTGATTTTTTTCTCGGTTGTAGGTGTGGACCCATAGCAAAAGTTGTTCAATATGATGAGTTTAGCATACCCCTTTCGGTTTTACCATTTATGACTAACCCTGTATATGATTTAAATTAGCTTTTAAAATCTTAAATACTCTTATATCCTATAGATTCTAGTTACCTTGCACCACAGTTAAAAATACCCTTTGTATATATCATCTTTATAAATTGATTTTAATCGGTGTTTCAAGATGAACCATTTTGCTAAATTTTTAGTACCCCCTCCACAAAATAACAGCGCAAACAGCATTCAGTTCAGTGCAGTAGTTTTTGCGCCATTCGCGTACAAACATACGGAGCACGGGTAGACAGGCAAACAAACAACGAAATTGTGCTGCTGCAATTCAGTATACGTATTTCTTTTTTCTGTATATTTAATAATACTAACGTTCGAATTATCACGAAATTCACTCTCTCCATAAATGCCGATTAAATTAAAAATATGTGAGAGCCATTGGTCTTACAATTACATGTTGTTAAGATGGTTTCTCATGTTGAGATTATGGAGAAGAGCCATTAAGGAAATAGATTTATGAGGCTAATGTGAACGGAAGAGTCAGTCCTATCGAACCTACCTCAACTAAATCAATGGTACCTTGAACAAAGGTTTGGTCAAAAGTACCCTGAACGGACAAGACTTAACGGTGAAAGTGGTCGAAGGGAAAGTGTAAATCCATAGTCTCTGTCTACCCCGATGGGATGCATGCATGACGATACGCATATATGTCTAAGATAACATATCCATATAAAGTAACAAACAACAAAGTCATTAAACAATCACTTAAAACTCCAATCTCCATATTAAAGCCGAATTAATTAAGAAAACGCAGACGGCCTTCCTTAATTGCAGTTTTATATCTTTATACATAAGCTGGAGTGGATCGCCCTGCAACTTCCGAGATAGCTTTAAGTGCCACATTTACTGTCTAATAATATCCATTATGCGAACTATTCTAATTTAAAAGCGATCATCGATATTCGTTTATAATTACTTTCGTAACCGCTTCGAGGTCGTAAAATTAATTTATACGCGAAATTTTCGCTCTAAAACTGAATTTAGGGTTTTATAAAAAAAACTTTTTATGAGAATGAGCTTTTTAATAGTAAAACGGCAAATTAGGAAGCGATTTATTATTGTGATTTTTCTTAGTCGACTCTTTGGTATTTCTGCCGGTGAAATGAAAAATGAAAATGAAAATGAAAATGAAAATAATTTATTGAATCCATTAAAATGTTCAACATTGTTTAGATTCAGTCATTTTTTGAACTACCACCCGGTTCGGAAAGCGGTTTTCACTAGAGAAGAACGGGCAAGAAACTCTAGTGTTGCTCTTTTCAAAACCAGTTTACAATGTAGTGATTATTACAAAAATTACAAGTTGGTTTAAATCAGAGCAGTTCATTAATAACTTGTTATGATTTGCAAGTAGGATATATTTTAATACGAATAAGTTTACTTTATATTTAATATGGCTGAGAGAAACGAAACGAAGTAAAGTAAACGAAGTAACCCATAACGAAGAATCAGTATACTCTGTTTTGCCAACGCAATAAATAATTATAAAAGCGTTAAGTAATCCATTTATCAATTACAAAGTAAGCAAATCGGACAGACCAGTCCACACAAGCAGCACCCGTTCACGAGTATGACGCATGTGCCAGCCATCGGCCTCCTCAACCATGCTACAGGGAAGTGACCGACCCGGCACACGACGCCACCGCAAGCACAGACTTTTAAGCGAGCATGACTTATCCAAATCGCTCACAAAGCAAAGCAAAATAGTTTAAGTTACTTAATATAAATTAAATTATACAGAGCACACTAATACCTCCGCTCCAAGATACTATATATTTAATTAATTTTATACTATACTATTCCCAAGCCTTATTATCATCAAGATATTCTGAAATTTTATAATAAGCTTTATTGCATAATTTTTGCTTGATAGTAACTTTGAATTTTTCAATACTTAAGGCTTTAATATGAGTGGGAACTTTGTTATAAAAGTGTATACAGTGTAAAGACTTTTCTTTATTACAGTGAATGGCGAGACGAGCATGCCATTCGCCTGACGGTGAGCGATACGACCGCTCATGGACAGTAGCAATTCGACAACACCATGAATTACAAAGCAATGGTTGGCATTCGACGACTTGCCATCCTGAGACATAAGATGTTAAGTCTCATTATGTCCAGCAGTTACTCTGGCAACCGGATATTCATATTATCCATAGTGGTGGTAAAATTAGTTACAGTTACCCACCAAATTGTGTTGCATTTGGGATTAAGCCTGTGTGCGCCAGCGTAATTCTTTCGACGATAGATAATGTTTCGTCGATATAAGCATTATCAGCAGCAAACTGTATTTACAATTGAGTGTACTGTAGTTAAATGGGGTAGAGCCATACTACTGACAAAATGGGCTAGCTCCGCCGATTAGGTACCACAATCTCGCCGAATGCTGAAGGAAAACGACAGCGTTACCGCCGTATGTCGTTTGGAAGTGAAATGGCTGTCCGATGTCTCATTCCTCCTCTCAACTTTTTTATCTTCTATCCCCTCTTTTTTTAAGAGGCCGGTAAAGCACCTACCATAAACATTTTAAAGATTTTCACAGGCGGTAGTAATCATTCACCATCAGATGGAGCATTAATTACTCGTTAGCCAGACTTATGCAATGAAAAACTCAGAATATCAAATTCTTTTACTATGCAGGCAGGTTGTTCGCCAATCTAGATTCCAGGCTATTACGTCACTACCTTATCAGTTCTAAGTGGTTGGAACAGTCTCAAGCGTACCTGGGGATTGGTAATTGTTTCTCTAACTGCACTTGTTTTAGATCGTAAAATCTTTTACATCCGCTATTCAGGTTGCTGGAATTAGTGCTCTTAATCGATGCTCTCTGAGGAACGGTAAGACATTTAGTGATCCTTTCGAGCTGACTGATGGAATTACTTTGTTGTTTGGTTTTTGTGGCATGAATAATTTAATTATTTTTTAGTGTAATCAATGTGTTTTATATTTCAGCAATTTATTTTATTTTCGAATTTGTTCAACCATGAACTTTCTGTGGGTGAAAAGAGGAAGAGAAACACACGTACTTTTAATATTGGCAAGACAAAGTTACTGCTATGCTTCTGAAGATAAAATTGCAGTGAAATTCGAAGAGTACCCTCTGGCGAGACATGAGTACTTTGTACCAGTCAATACAATTAGATATACATAGGCTGCACAAAGGCTAAAATCGTACCAAACACACTATGACAGCTTTCCAGCATCATTGGTCTACCATTTCGGTGTAGCAGGTATCTTTCTTTTAAAAAACATTTCGATACAGTTTTTATTACAATTGTATCGTAATATTCGCACTGATTCTCAAGACACTTGCGAAAATAAAGAAATAAGTCATAAGGATCAAACTGAAGACTCCATTCTTCGCACTCAGCTATTAAAAATATTACTAAGAGCTATCACAATAGTGGTGTTAAATATATTCATTAAATTGTAATTAAATGAAGACGCCGGGCGCGGTATTAATATTGGCTTAGTGTAAGCACCATCAGTCAACGTCGCTCATACAGACAATATTATAGGCAAGGAGCTGCAAATTTTCTACTAAATATATTATTTGAACAAGTGGCTTCAAGCAAAATCTTCCGACGTTAAGACACTATTGTAGAGATGGGGTAGTAAAATTACAGACTAATAACAGGCAGCGGAGTGATCAGAGCGAGAAATCAAGGCATAGAACAGATGTCATCCCTGACTGATATATAATTCTATACTACGACAAAGGGGCCATATAATAATGCTGCGTGGTGGAAATCGAATATACAGTAGTATGAACCCGAAACGTGGTAACTTCTGTGAGCCATTGTAACAATTCTTCTACTGTCCTATACGGTGGTAGTTATCCAGGCAGATGCCAATATTCTTTCACCAGATATAAAGGGTCAATTTAATAAAGTTTTCTGCCTATACCGACAACCATATACTTTGCAGCTCCTATTCCATTGGTACACGAAGAGATTGATGCGGCCTCCGCTTTGTCTGTCTCATTGTTCGCAGCTTCGGACGCTGATATTAAAAAATATCACAACAGCTTATGTTGCAGCCATCCATCTCGACCCTATTACTTTAAAATAAAGCTTAAATTACAACGGCATCGATTAGGTGGCTCGGTAGCTCGAGCTCAGATTCACTTTTTCTACTTTGAGACGACAAAGGCGGGGCATATTGAAAGATCACGTTGTTTCTTTGTGAACGCCGAGGGCCCTGTCGAGTTATAGCACGTTTTTGCATAAAAAGGAATGAGGCAGTCGATGCTCGTAAAGAGATTTCGTTCGGGATGTGATGATGTCCTTTGAATTTGTTCTTGTTGAAACGGATCTGAATGTTGATTATTGGTATTGTAAAAATGTTAATATTAATAAAAACGTATATTATATTAGAGAAGAGTGAAGTGATATAAATGCCATATTATCGGGATATCAATAATAAGTGGTGGCGAATATTTAGATCGTTGGAAATGCGAAATATTTTTTGATTTGAATCGCCTTTCATTTTACTGTAAGGGTTACGACTATAAAAACCAATACAACGTAATTAATTATGTTATCACAAGATCTGAGTGAAGTGCAGGGAAGTGTTAATTCTGCCACTACAGCTTGGAGGCATGTAAAGGCGACGATTGCCAGTCATTACCAGGAACGGATGTGTGTTGTGTTAAATAAGTATGTAATTAAACGTCTTGTGTTTATTTCATACAATGTGAGCATAGTAATGTCCTTTTTAATTTAAACTACACAATTATATCTCAAATAGGAATGTATAGAATTTCTGGAGGATACCTTGAGGTGGAAATATTAGACAGTGTCCTTTATCCTTCATTTCTTAATTACTTCTTAAGTCCAGTGTATACTAATGATACTAATGTATGAATATTATTTATCAGTCATGTAAATACCCGGTCATAAAATGATGAGGCAAATAATTCCGCAGAGAGACTGTTACATTTAATACCGACCCCAAGAAGTGTGAGATAAGGAAAAGAAAGAAATACAAAATTAAAACCATTTCCAGACCACCCTGGCCTCATAATCTTTATTTTAGAATACTTTGCCGTTTGTGGAAATGACTAAAACGTGCATTTGAGTGTTCATTATTTTTTCATACACGACGTATGTGACATACAGTCACAGAGGATGCGAATGTCAGAGGCTTCATATCGTGAGGACGAATTTCATTACACGCACAAAGTGTATGAGAGTGCAACTTGTAAAAGCTGGAACGGGCTCTTTGTAAATATTAAAGGTGCGCTATAAGAACTGTGCACCGAAAAAAATCTAGATACGGGGACTTATATTTTAGAATGCTCTTTTTTTTATTAGGCGGCGAAAACTAAGTAATCACTAATGCTAGCCCCAATGACCGATGTGGCCTTATTATATTTGATAATGAGCTATTAGTAACTTAAATTGGCAAATGCCACTTTCTTTCTCCCATCGTTTGGCCTTCCTTCGTCTCTCCCATTTTGACGGCAGCGGATCTACATTCCATTTTGTTATGGGCTGCGATAACCACTTACCATCATGAGTATCGTTTGCTTGATTACCGAATCTGTGCAATAAAAAGAATCTTGATACTTTCATAACACGTCCATAATACTTTGTAGTGGACACAGACCCTTACACTGTATAATGTGATAGTATAAAGAACGTAAAGCCAGTTCATAAGTCACGGTTGATATATTATTGTACGGATCAAGGGATGTGGTTGATGGTTACGTGACTCTGTTCCTGAGTGGAAGTTTAAATGGTAATATGATTTTGGGGCAATTTTATTGCGCTTTCGGGGTTGTCAAAGGAATGTTAATTGAAAGAACTGGACCATAATATTCTTAAGACGCAGTTTTTTTTGTGATCGGATAGTTGCTGGGAGAAGATTACCTATCTGACACTGTCGTTTAATTTTCTGGAGATTGCTTCTTGTTATTCATTTCTATACAATACGTATATAGCCTAGAAAAAATATACTAAGGTAAGTATTTTGTAATAATTTCAAGCCTGCCTTTTCATAAAAGCGTAGCTATGATGCAATCAATTTGCAAATATATATTTTTTATTGCATATGTCCGGCAAACGAGCAAGCAGGTCACTGATGGTAAATGATCAGTGCCGCCCATGAACATGAACGTACGGTAAATGACGGAACGTACAAGGCGAAATGTGGGTGTCCTGGTGGCGCCTCTGCCTACCCCTTCGGATTAAAGGCGTGAGTTTATGTATGTATGTATGTATGAACATTCACAATGCTGGATCATGGGTGTGTTGCCGGCCCATCTAATTGGGAAGAGAGCGGGAAGGAAAAAAAATGGGTATTGGGCATCCAGCAATCTAACTCACTGAACGAAACGCGACAGCGACCCTGTCTTTTACCTCGATTTACTGTGAGACAGTAGTACCGCCCCCGGCGAGCCTGTCCATTCATGCTGAGTCATGTCTGTCAACAGCGTGGCTCTACTGCATCCGAAAAATTCAAATTCTGTATTCCGTTCCACGTATAAATACCCAAGACGTTGGTTTAGATTAAAAAGAGAATTATATTTATAAATTCGTCTTTCGTTGCACGTACCGCCTATGTGTCGTCATGCATATCAGCTGTTACTCTTAATGTTTTTATTATTTCCATATATTCAATTTTGGGATATCTTAAAGATATTTCTATCTATAATTGAAAAACATAAAGTATATTTTATTGTTTCTTAATATTTTAGTAATTTCCTTTCAAAATCCGAAAATATTGTTGGAGTAAATAGTAGATATTATTATTGACGATGTGGAATAGTTAATATAGATGATTTAAGAATAAATACGTGTTCAGGCACTAACAAAAACAGAGCATATAGAATAGGTCACATAATGGTAAGTGATCACTGTCTCCCATAAGCATCCACAACGCTGGATCATGGATGTGTTGCCGGCACATCAAATTGAGAGGAGAGTGTGAGGGAAAAGGATGGGATGAGGAAAGGAGTTCTTGGGCATCCTCCAATCTCACTCACCAGACGAAACGTGACAGCAAAGCTGTAGTCAGTTTTAGTCAGTGATAGTACTGACTAGTGTTGAGTAGGACATACAAGAGGTAGTACATTTGTCCCGTACATGACGTCAAAATATAAGACCGGCTCAACTTTTTGAAATGTGCTACTTCATATTTTGTGTCCCGGTACTCGTTACACTACGTCATTAACTATAGGATGAGAGCGAGAGGTACTAATACCTTCAAACTATCTAGTACGCCTCACTTCAATTGAAGTGGGACATTGTACTAGCTCAGTACAAAAATGAGGCTACTCTTACAAACGTACAACTTCTCTTACTCTTTTTCAAGTCATGTCCTACTCAACACTGGTACTGACTGATAACAGCGTGGCTTTACCACTTCCAAAATGTGAATTTGACAGCGACATCCATAGGTGACGGTGAAAAGTTCAGTTTGTGTTTCAGCTTCGAGCAGGCAACTTGGAGAAAGATAAGATCTCATTGCAAACTTAATTTGAATAACATTATATTTATCTAATGCATTGTACATTTACATACATACATACATAAACTCACGCCTTTATCCCCGATGGGGTAGGCAGAGGCGCCACCAGGACACCCACATTTCGCCTAGTATGTTCCGTCCCACGATGTGATAGGGGGCGAGCCTATCGCCATATCGGGCACAATTTCCTGACTCCGGACTGATAATGAATAGAAAAATCCAATATCACTTTGCCCGTCCCAGGATTCGAACCCGAGACCTCAGCTTTGTAACCGTACCGAAATACAACTACGCCACCGAGGCAGTCACATTGTACATTTAACGAGCCAATTTACAATAAATCCAGTAACAAATCTATCAATATCAAAGCGATTGTACCGATTTTTTTGGAGTATCAATAATATTGTAATGTGAATAAAAATATAGTTATGCTAAATGTGGTAGAGTCGGGAGCAACGGTCGGCAAGAGTCTCGAGGCGATAGATCCCGCGTCTCCCAAGGGAAAGATTTCCCTAATGTTGTTCGCATAACTTCCATGCTATTTGAATATCTCATTTAATATTCGATTGTCGCATTAAATTTAATAAATCTGTACCTTTTTGTGACAATTACAAAATCTTATACATGTGAAATTTAAGAGGGTCGATGGATGTTTGAAATATTGCATTGTTAAAGATTACGTTATGGCGATTTTAGTAATATAAGCTATTCTTAGGAGCTCTCAGACGTCGCTGGGTGCAGGTCGACCAATAGGTCGTTAAGGATATTTTTTTAAGTAGCCCTACGTTCAGCAGTGACCTCAGGAAGTACATTTCATATAAAGGTAAACCACTTCGAGATGGATGTGATATTTTGAAATGATGCATGTGATATTTTAACGAGGCCAATTAAGGTGATAATTACAGTATTATCTCAGAAGTCTTAGAAATCTATTAATCTATCTTGTACCGAAGATAAATTATAATTACAGCACAGATAATTATTAATTACTAGTCGATAGTTATGTCTGTTTAGTCGAAATCTGATATACGTCGGACGCAAAACAATTATGTGGTTCTGCGGGTTTATTTCTGTTCAGTACTCATTACGTGAATATCTTGCCACTAATTAAAACCTACCAAATTCTGTTGCGGCCTTGATTGATTTGTTACCAATTACTTTATCTGTCTAGGTGGCGTAGTTGTACTACGGTGCAATTACGACGCTGAAGTCTTGCGTTCCAATCCCAGATCGGACAAAGATATTCTGGATTTTTCTATTTATTATGAGAATTTGTGACCGATATGGCGATAGGGTCGCCTCCTATCTAATTGTGGGACGGAACACACAAGGCGAAACGTGGGTGTCCTAGTAGCACCTCTGCCTACCCCTTCTTGGAAAAAGGCGTGTGAGTTGATATATGTATGTATATACTTTACCTAATCGAGGCATGCTGACCCGCACTAGGCCAGCGAGGTGGACAATATGGCCTAACCTCTCTTAATCGTACTCTTGATTGTAATCTACAATTTGTAGAGGAGGCCCGTGCCCTGCATTGAGACGTATATGGGCTGGTACAGTACGATCGAGGCATGTACACATAACAATTAATACAATATTTTTATAAGTTTTCAGACGAGATTGCGTAACTTTAACTTTGCGGAATTTTGTTAATGTAGAATTGTCTACACCGCTGTTAAGTTATAAAAGCTTTATTTAACTTTGTAGAGATTGGTTTTTACTGAGTCTCAGTCGTGTGGAGTTTTGTTTCTGTAAGTTATTATCTTTTATAAGTTTCATGTAATGTTCGGGATAAGTTGAATGTTATTTTGTTTTTGTAATTTTGCTGGTAGTAATTATAGTGTGGTGCAGATAAAGTATGTACCAGTGAGGGAGAAGTGGCTTTATAATTACTGGTGGTGTGCCATTCGCCTGATGGTCAGCGATACGACCGCTCATGGACGGTAGCAAGATCGAACAACACTATGAATTACAAAGCATTGCTTGGCATTGCGCTCGCCATTCTGAGACATAAGACGTTAAGTCTCATCATGTCCAGTAGTTACTCTAGCTACAATGTCCTTCAAACCGGAACACAACAGTGCATTTACACTGCTGATTGGCGGGAGATATAGACATTGCGTACCTCCCCAGGCGCCTTCTCACATATGAGAGACCTACCACCAGTACAGTGTTCAATTACTGGCTACTTCTTGTTGAAATTTTTTTCTATTACTGTATTCATTAAATATTTCAAAGGAAGTGACACTCTCTCAAAGCATGAAGCGGGAACTAAGGTTAAATGAAACTCCATTATTGTTGGGTCCCATGAATTCAACAATTATGAACCGTGCGGTCGGTAACAATACTAACTCGGTAATTTTAGACACATTGTGTAAGGAATAATTGGTTTCCAGTACAATAGGCACTTCGCAGACACGTATTAAGGGGGTTCTGCGTAGAAGTTGTCTAGTTTTCGGGGCTTAATGCTATTATTTAAATCCAACTCTTGGATGTAGGGAGAAGTGCTCAAGAGGGCACAATTATGGACTGATACATACACAAATTCCTGACTCCGAGCTGATAATGAATAAATAAATCTAATATTACTTTGCCCGACCCGGGACTCGAACCCGAGACCTCAGCTTTTCAATCATACCGTAGTAAAACTGCGCCACCGAGGCAGTCTGGATCAGGATGGACTGAAGAATACACTGAAAATCTATTAATATGATATACTAAAATACCAATATATGGTATAGCATGCAATACCAAATACAAAAGGCTTGGATCAATTTGAAAGAAGAACCAAACAGAAGAGGGAATTAGAACCTATTATTCTACTTATTATTTGGTCTGAAAACCGAGGTGAATTAACGGCTTTGCTGGTCATATATTCCATAGTCTTACACTATGATCACCTGACTAAAAACCCCTCAGTGACCGTCACACGCATTATGGGCGGCACCGGAAATCCTAGGCCGAGAAGCACCACGATATACGTCCACGTAACCGCCCGGAGAGAGATAGAGGGAAATGGAAGTCTCTAGTCGAAGGACAAGCTGACGAGAAACAACCGATTGCGATTTTTTTATTATGTTAGAAACCAGCAATAAGGGCTTATTCGTTTTCATTGTTAGTTTAACCCTCGGCGCAAAACCATTGTTGGTTCTTCCATGATAGGGGGCCCGGCCCACTTACCATTATTTTTGGACGCCCGTTTAAGATGTTATGGGCGTCCACGACAAAGATTACACTATGATCACATATCACTAGTGGATATTTTATTCGCACTATTTTACCATGTGGTGCATTCACTATGTCCTTCGCATAGTACCTATAAAAAGTAGTGAAGTTAATAATACACTCTCTATGTTTTAATTTCTTGTCTTAAGTACTCATGTTTCTTACATAATATGCGTAGATAATATAACTAGCCAGCTTCCTAAAATAACATGACATTAAACTGGCTACGAATATTGGATAAATCTAAACCCTTGGAGCAGCTGTGAACAGTTGTAAGATGCGATTCAAATATTTGCAATGTCAATAAGGATTTAACTTTTCTCGAGATCGTTTTAGCCTAAAGCTTACAAGGGGAGAGTTTCTCGCGCCGAGAATCGTATGCTATTATCGCATGACATAACCGACACAAAATTATCGTGTTCTGACAATGTTTACTCGATGCAACTTTTTTATATCGTTACGATAATCGTATCTTCGACAAACTCGCCCCGTGTATATGGGGCTCAAGGTTTTGAATATATTTCGCTGAGAGCTGATTTTAAAGCCTATAAGATGGTAGATAAGCTTGTGTTGTATCCCGGTATTTTTCGTTTATTGTTTTTTAGAAGCCATGGTCTGATAAACGATTAACAAACATATCTGTAAGTGATCATAACCGCCTGTAAAATCATCGTTCATCCATCTTGGTAAGCCGACATTATTATATTTAGTGTTTTATCTATTCAGTCACACGGCATTGTGTAAATGCTGTTGTGCTTCAGTTTTATGGAGTTCTATAGACTGCTCATAAAAGACGTTATGTCAAGTGACAAGAGTAGCACAGTGACATGCATTAGTAATAATATTCTCCTGTCTATTGGCAAAAAAGACGAGCGACTTGTATCATGTAAAAATCTTTGGCCCCTCATAACTCCCCAGATTCGTGTCTGTTTGTAATTGCTACCGAGTACAAAGGTTCGAGACATCAATCACCCCGCCGCCCGGCGTCGCTCCACAATGATTTATGAATTATTTGTGTTTGCCTCAATTACATTCTTATTGAAATTTAACTTGGAATTTAAATGAGGGCTTCCTGTAAACCTCTTTATCTTGTCTTATAGGTTGTTTGTTGTTTATCTATTTTGGTAATTGCTTCGGTTACAAGTACAATGGCATTGAAGATTTAATTATAGCGAGGGATCGTATCTTTGATATCAAGGTGATTATTGAGGCTCTACAACTGGATGGAGCCTTGATCTTAGCAGTATTTTTAAATTATGATTATATTCTTCAGCCACAAAAAATCTATTACTGATAGGACTCCTTCAAGCATCATCACAGTCATCTTTAGGACGTAAGCACCCAGCACCTTTATGAGGTAATATATTTTGTTTGTAGATCTTAGCATTGTGGAGACAAAATTCATAAAATCAAAACATACACGAATATTAACCAAGTACTGAAATAATCGCATTATTAGTTTATAAAAACGTTGTGTTGATTCGTTATTTTTTATTTATTGAGTATTCTAACCCCAACCAGTTAACCAATTCCAGAAACGAAACAAATGTTTAAAAGATATTTAAGAAATCTCTAAAAGATTTATCTGCATATGAGATTCGAACTCTCGTTTGACCATTGGCTGCTTGCCAAAGAGGATATAATAACGATCACTAACAGTAATCATGCATCTATTACACTTCTGGACACATCAGAATCTTAATGGTTTCTTAGATTTAAGCGAATGTTAACATTGAAATAAAACTATTTTTTGCGGATTTTATCACGGATTTGGCGAACTGAGGTGTTAGCCATACGCTCAGTGACTGTTACAATTTAACTACCCTTAATTTACAAATACTAAATTTAAAAGTTAATTTAAAAAGTTAATTAGTTTTAGGGATCCGATCTACGCAGAAGAAGCTCACTGTGTCTTGACATCAGATTCTTACCAAATTTTTGTTAGAATTTTCATAGATATTCCACAATATGCTTTGCTTCCCAAAGAGGCAGATTATCTTCGAAATTTCTCGGAACATCTGCGAGGCCATTTATGTCGAAAAGAAAGTATCATTAGGGAAGACGCATCGGCCCTCTCACATTATTTTATTGCTGTGAACGCCTATTTGTGATAGATCGGGAAACGTGTGTGTAATGTAACAATCCCTTTTTGGGCTATTGGTTGTTGTTTCCTTTATTTTTTGGTGATTATCGATCGAATTGACGGTATTTTGTGTTCTTATAATTTATTTTCTTAAATATGTAGTAGTTAAAATATGTATTTATTCTTGATAAAATGTTCCACTAAAATATTCTTAACTTTTTTATTTGAAGCTTTCATCCATTTTAGAACCGTCCCCGCGATAAAAGGAAAAATCTGTTTGAACAGTATTATAGAAAATATGGAGATGGTTTCTTTCTTGTGTATTACAGTAAATAGTTTAAGAACTCACCGTAATTCTTGTATTGGCGTTCGGGATCACTTGATGTCCAGATAGCAAGACCTAGAAAACAAAATTGTTAGCAATGAAAAACAGTCTTTCATAATATCTCGAACAATTAGGCTAGGTTTATCATGCTTTTCCCAATTAAATTCAGTCCTTAATATAAAGTCAAGAAGTGGTAGAGGTTTATAAATGATTTAATTACTGAAAAGAATAACAATAACAGTCGAACTGCCATATTTAGGTGTATTACCAATCTACAAAAAATATTTTCTATCTTACAAATTACACACAATGTATTCCGTAGATACATTTAGTGACAAAACAAGCAGTATTACACGGGTACAAAATTTGTATGTAAGTAGGTACGAGTAGCACGTAGCGCGTGGCCACTTGGGAAATTTGACATGGCTCAGGTAAAACTTTAGCGTGTGTACAATGTGATCGATTTTGCGAACATCCCGGCGTGGGAAAACGTTACAAAAACTGCTTTTTCTACTTAGACATATTATAATATGTAAATAAATAATTATTTATTTATTAAGAAGAAAATACGAGGATAAAAGCAAGTAAATTCGGTTGCTGTGGGGATTCTTGAAGAGCCTATGTTTAGTAGTGGACTTCTTTTGGCTGAAGAGAGAGACTTATGTACACATAAATACATAAACTCACGCCTTTTTTCCCAAAAGTGGTAGGCAGAGGTCCTACCAGGACACCCACATTTCGCTTTGTATGTTCCATGCCACGATGTGATAGGGGGCGAGCCTATAGCCATATTAGGCACAAAGTCCTGACTTCGGGTCGATAATGAATAGAAAAATTGTTTGCCCGGAGAAATAGACATAACCATGGTACCTAACCAGGTGGCCTCTCACATACCGGGTATATCAAGACCGCGACCGAAAACGAAGCCAGGTGGTAGTTTTAGTGGTTACACACACAATGACAGCCTCCGTGGCGCAGTTGGTTGGACGCCGCCTGTGAAACGAGAGGCCGCGGGTTCGATCCCCGCACCGAGACAAATGTTTGTGTGAACCACAAATATTTGTTTCGGGTCTGGGTGTTTGTGAGACCGAAAAGTCTCTCGTAGTTTCTGATACCCACGACACAAGACTCGATCTTAGTGTGGGGTCAGGACTATGTATGTGACTGTTGGGTGGGTGGGTGTATTTATTTAATGCAACGAAAAATTTCGCAAAATAAGCGATAGTTTTTTTTTTGCAATTTTTCAAATATCATCGTGTTTGGGTGCTAAATTCCTAGATTTTGCGAAAAAAGGAATTTAAACCCTTACGTTCCATTGCGTCCTTAAAAATAAAAAGGTGTACATTATTATTTTAAGGAAACTATGTACAAATCACCCAAATACGACGATAAGTAAAAAGTTAAAAAAAATATTGATTATTTTTTTTTCGAAATTTTTAGTTGCCTTGTGTCTAAAGTCACTAATACTACCACCTGGCTTCGTTTTCGGTCGCAGTCTTGATATACCGTGTATGAGATACCTACCACCACAAAGGTAAGACCATAAAAGTACGAAAGTAATGTACTCCAGGTGCCGGTAATACTCAAATGTGCCATACACGTAAATGTTGGGTTGGTACTCTGCATCAAATTAAGCTAAATAAGACCAGCCTCGGTACGAATGGTTTCACTGTGGCGATTGAGCGGCTAGGCCTCAACATTGTGGACTGAGGTCTAAAAGTAGGCCAGAAAAGCGCTTGATATTAAAGAAGATATTATGATAGCTAGTGGTTTTACAGTGAGGATGCTAAAGACCGGGGGAAACAGCGAAGGTTGGGCTGGAAAGTTATCCTGTAATTAACTCCGATAACGCTAGATATAAAGAAAGATTGAAGGCAAATATATACGTTAAAAAGTCCACTATCCACTATCCCAATAACTATAATTGAAAATTTAGTACAAAATTTAATAAACTTCCAATAATTAACATTCTAATAAAATCCCGCAAAATTAATTAAATTGTACATCGAATTCACGATTTGTTTGATCTTCTGGAACTATGACAGCTCTTCAAACAGCTTGCTGTTAATAAATAAATTTTGAATGAAAAACAAGTCTGGCGTTTGAGTTCCTTGGGCATTATTAAATTGTCTTCAGAGATTCAGTTTAAAATTAAAATGTAAGGAGATTTTTCTACGTACAATCAGCGGGGCGCCTTGATTTATGGCCGTTGAAATTAGGTTTCAGCGTTATTTCATTGCGTAGGAAGTGTAGGCTTTTGTCTGTAGTGGGATTTTCTGATGTTTGATATTATGATATTTGACAGCCTCCGCGGCGCAGTTGGTTAGACGCCGCCTGTGAAACGAGAGGCCGCGGGTTCGATCCCCGCACCGAAACAAATATTTGTGTGATCCACAGGTATTTGTTTCGGGTCTGGGTGTTTGTGAGACCGAAAAGTCTCTCGTAGTTTCTGATACCCACGACACAAGACTCGATCTTAGTGTGGGCTCAGGACTATGTATGTGACTGTTGGGTGTATTTATTTATTTATTTATTTATGAATAATTAAAATTTGTTTAATAATTAACTAATTGTTTGCCATCCCGAACTAGGCCAGTATTGTGGACCAAGGCATAAGCCCTCTCAATCAAACTGTCGATTGTAGAGAGGCTCGTGCCCCGCAGTGGGACGTAAATTGGCTGGAATATTCTTTAAATGTATATGTATACAAATCAATGAACCTTCAATGTTTTTATGCGAAAATATTTAATTTGTCGTATTCTACATCCCTGAATGAATTATGGAATTGTTTCTACATGGATTAAAAAAAAAGATTGTAAAACGTGCTTCATTTTACAATTCAAGTTTTAGTATAAGATGGCCGTAACCGGATATCGCGATATTCAACTATCGCCAGAGAATCCTTGGGGAATAAAAGGAAAAACGACAGACAGTGAGACTAGACTATTCCGCTTTAAACGTAGGCCGGATAACTTAAACTTTACGGTTATAATGTCATTAAAATAAAGATTATACATTTGTACGTTTATTTGTATAATTGCTTGTAACTCACTCGTGCAAGGGTATGCGCCTTGGTAAGTAGCCATGACACATTCATACGAGTATAATATGTACCATGTTCTTAATTTCAAGGACGAGCAATCTTTTTTGTGTTTTTTTTCGGTTTGGAAAATCTTGTAAAGTTACCGGGTAATGGAAATATTATCCATCTACAAGATGGACGGACAAAGAACATTGCAGCAAGTCATTGGATGCACGCAGCTTCCAACAGCTTGGTCTGGAAATCATTGAGGGAGGCCTATGTTGTGGATTTACTGGTGTTGTGGATGAAGATGAAAATAAATAACCTCGCCCCTCATCATATTTTGATACGGGGAGATTAAAATAACTGTTTATAAATATAGCATATTCTCTCCTTCTAAATAATAACATATTCATAGAATCTATTTACAAAATAAGGTAACGTTATATTTACATACAGCTAACGCAATAAATAAAAGACAATAGACAAACATTTACTTCATAATAATGTTTTCGGGCTCTTTGGCTATTCAGTAGGGAACGCGATTCAGAGAACTTTTAATTAAAGGATCTATTATTTCTTACTTGAAACAACAATGGCAATTGGTATAACTATTATAGTAGTAATTTAAAGGCAGATCGTGTCCAAATATTTTTGCTTTTAGACCTAACTGCTAGAGCTTCTTGTAAGCCAGTCTCGAATAAAGTACATATATAGATAAAATATGGAGTTTTCGTTATTTCTGGCTACGGTTTGCGAATTATATTTGTTGTCTATTTGTAATAGTGGTTTAAGGTATGGTCTTTGAAACGTTGGGTCTAGAATTCGTTCTCCTGGTCAGAGTATAAATTTTGTGTTTTTTACTATTCGGAAAACTGAAGACTATTTCGCTCACTGACATTGTTGGAAGCTTTTAAGAGTGATAAGTAAGGTTAGATACAGTGAAACGAGTGTAGCGAGCAGACTAATGATAGAGTTGCATTATATTAAGAAGTATATGCCACACATGTTAGGGTAAACGCACTAATAAGCTACTACCTGCAAAGATTTTTCACAAATTTTGTTTTTAAATTTTTTATTTATTTAATATACTGGCACGATAAACTGACTATAATATACCAGATGATAAATTTAGAGCAGTTTTAATAGAGCATCGACTAACGTGATATTGTCATTATTTGATATGGAGGAATTATGAGCAATTATGATGGCCTGATTAAAGCTGTATTAACGAATCCGTATAATTGAAGCCGTATGACAGGCTGAACCAAAGTAAGATCAGATAAGTTGCGTTGATCAATATGACGAGTTTTTCTTCAGCTGGCATGGTGGACACTATCCAAGCGGGTACGAATACGAACGGTAAAATTGCAGTTGGTAACCACGTAAAGGACGTTTAGATTTTATTTTATTTTATAAAAATCTAGACGTATTCTAGGGACAGACATTTACAAGACTGTAACAAACATACTTATAAACCACGATAAAACTAACGACACTTGTTGTATTATTTGAAAAAAATTGAGCCATTTGTGTAAAAGTTTTATACTTACAAAAATTGTACACTAAGAAAAAATCGAAATCGTGTTGCTTTGTTAGACCTTTAATCTTTTGTCGGCTTAATCTGAATCCAACATGGCTGTTCTATTTTTAGTAGGAACAAAGTGACAACATTATTCTTTCGTTTCGAGATTTTTATGTTTTTGTGCTGCGGTATCTTTTGTTATAATCCGAATTACCTGTTACATGATTTTTAGCACAAAAAAATCATCAAGAATGTGGAATGTAGATGTGTCTTCTAATAACAAAATCCGAGAGATCACACCTAAGCATTAAAAAAAGATTTATTCGATGTAAATCGCGAAAATCCTGACTTAGCGCTAGAGCCGACGATAAGGGCGCTTACCCTACTAAACATTAGGGCAATCCGTCTTCTTCCCCTACCGCCCGGGATAACTTGAGACTTAATTAATTCCCTAAAACGCCTTAGAACAGTAAATCTACGGAAAATCACACTTTAGTTCGAGCTACCGTGATTAAGTTATATTGTTTTGATGCCAAGTGTCGAGTTTTGGGCGACTGTATATAATTACTGTACCGTACTTCAAACTGTTATATTTTAAATAAATAAATACACCCAACAGCCACATACATAGTCCTGACCCCACACTAAGATCGAGGCTTGTGTCGTGGGTATTAGGAACTACGAGAGTTTTCGGTCTCACAAACACCCAGACTCGAAACAAATACCTGTGGATCACACAAATATTTGTCTCGGTGCGGGGCTCGAACCCGCGGCCTCTCGTTTCAGAGCGGGCGTCTAACCAACTCCTCCTCCTCGTCCAAGTAAGAACAAACTATCCCGGTCTTGAGCAGCCCTCATCCATCCGCTACCCGCTACCCTTCTCTTATTATCATGTTTTATTAAAATTTTCCTCAATCGCTGCTATACGATGCGCGACGTATGGTTTATAGGACCTCGCGCCGGTCCTTATCCATGCGAGTGCGGTTCGACTGTCCGTCCAATATGTAGTTGCGTCGGGATTCTGGAAACAAAAGACCAATTCAGTTAATTTTAAAGATTTATTTCCGAAGAAGACAAACTGACAGCGCATCCATTATTGCAACTTTTATTTTATTTACGACTGCCTCGGTGGCGTAGTTGTATTAAGGCACGGTTACAAAGCTCGGGTTCGAGTCCCGGGTCGGGCAAAGTGATATTGGATTTTTCTATTCATTATCAGCCCGGAGTTAGGAATTTGTGCCCGATATGGCGATGAGCTCGCTCCCTATCACATCGTGGGACGGAACATACAAGGCGAAATGTGGGTGTCCTGGTGGCTCCTCTGCCTACCCCATCGGGGATAAAGGCGTGAGTTTATGTATGTATGATATTATTCTTTTGTTATCTCTACTTGTTAAATGACACAACATTACAATATTATTTAAAAAGCAGATAAAGATTGTAGAATGAAGCCCTCTCCAAAATAAATAGCTCTTAATATTTTTCTCTCTATCACATGTAAGAAAGCAAATTATAAAAATTGTGTCTTCATTTCTAGTTTACATTTTAAAAATTCTTTTAATAAAGAATATCTTTGTAAGACTCACTTTTGAATGCCTGTGTTGTTTGAAGTGGATATAGTTTCACGTTTTAATAACAGATTCTTTAGTGATTCTTAGTAAATTTTATATTAAAAAATCCATTGTCTGAGATGTAATTTTAAATGTTTTCTTGTTCAAAGTCAATATTAGTTTGTGTTATAAAATTACGGTGAGTCTAGTTGGCGAGCATATTTTCCGTTGGAAATAGGACAGCGACAAACCAATGACGGTGGAAACTCTTCATAAAAGAGTATTTGACTCCATTTTATTATTGTATTTATCAAAAGGTATCCATATCTAAAATCTAGCCAACAAAGAATTTTGTAAGTCCATTGATAATTAAACAAGTTAGAAACGTTTTAAATCTTTTAGTGTAAATAAAAGGTATGCAAAACAAAACTAGTGACGTCTCTAGTCTTAATATGCATTACAGCGGGCGCGTGTGATTTAAACGGTAATATGTCTCAACGCACCCATCCTTTTTTTAGTACTTATATTTGCCGCATTTCACAAGCTACTTTAATACTGTTTTCAATAAATAATAAAAATAATTAAATTAATCGATCATAGTCAAATACGGGTTTTGTGAAGGCATATTTGTATCGACCGCCGAGCGAAAAACAATTGTCGCTAGTGGATACTATAGTAATATTGCAGGGCACTTAGCATCATAGTATACATACGAATTACCATGCCACTACAAAAAAAAACAAATCAAAAATAATTCGGTTAAAAATAACAATTGGTAACAAAACCTTTTCGAAGAATATCGTGCTGCCATGTGGTCCAATTTCTGATACAGGTAAAACTTGGCATAGCATCTCCTTTATAAGACTTATCTCAGGCACAGTGATCGCTTTGTAGGATTAACGTTTGGGCCCAGAGATCAATCACTCGGAATTTGATGGGTGTCCGATAAGCTCCCCACGCAATGGAATTGAATAACTGGCGAAATGGGCGTGTTCTCGATGCCTGTTCAATCTCTTTGGAGAGGCACACGTGAAAGCATCCAAATTATAACCAGGGGTTTACTAATCATTTAGAAATGATTTTAGCAAAATGTATGAAAGTTTCTTATCATTGCGGTTTTTTTTAGTTTTTTAGTTTATGGAAACATCACTGAATTTATAATTATTTCTAGTTGTTGTTAGATTTACGTTATTTTTTCCCAAATACGTAGAAAAAAGATATTTTCGGCAATTTACTTAGGAGGTTTGATCTGATAAGGGATTTATCGGCAATTCTTTATTTTTTTATTTTATGAGTCCTGTTAATTAGCGTCACCTGACGATAAGTGATCAATGCCGCCTATGAACATCCACAACGGCTACAAATCTATGATCCTTATCATAGATGTGTTGTCGGCACTTCAAATCGGGATAGGAGCGAAAAGCAAGAATAAATAAATATATACACCCAACAGTCACATACATAGTCCTGACCCCACAATAAGATCGAGTCTTGTATCGTGGGTATCAGAAACTACGAGAGACTATACGGTCTCACAAACACCCAGACCCGAAACAAATACCTGTGGATCACACAAACATTTGTTTCGGTGCGGGGATCGAACCCGCGGCCTCTCGTTTCACAGCCAGCGTCTAACCAACTGCGCCACGGAGGCTGTCGGAAGAAGGATGGGAAGAGGAGAAGGATATTAGGCATCCGGCAATCCGGCATTTTGCGTTGATATCGGTCAACGAGCGTCGTACCTCCTTTCGCAAGTTGAATGACCAAATCAAGGTCGCGGGATCAGGCTGGATACAGACCACGTCAAAGAAGTTACTCTACAATTATGGTTTCTTAGATTTACGTGAATATTACACATTGAAATAAAACTAATTTATCACGGGGCGGACTGCCCGCCCCATAACTACGAAAGCTGTAAAGTAATCGGAACGTCGGGAAGTTAAAAAATTAAAAATATATACCAATTCCGCGATAAAATCCGAAAAAAGAATTATTTCAATACTCTAGAATTCCTTAGCATAAGGCTGAATAAAAGCATATTCAGCAACGAACTTCCCATGGCTGAACATGATAATGTTGATGAGTTGATTAAAAATATATATTACACTATTAACTATCGTTTCTTTTTTTCATTTATGACAAAGACATCTCAAATAAATTATCCCTCTACCTTTAAATCAATTATAAATCACTTTGTAGCACGCATATGCTATAAACCGAAATTACTTTTCTCACCAAAAATGAACCCGTTCTTTAAAATTGACTGCATGCGGGGTTAAAGTGTAAACTTATACATCGAGGCCAGTGTTAAAGAGGTGCTAACAGCTTCGGGAATTGCCTATTTCGGCCCTCTTATCGTCGCCCTCACGCCGTTACGAGATATCATCGAATTTGTCTACACTTTGAGGGCTGTTGAGGTAAATAGCTTTATGGTATCTGTATGCTTACAGGCTTTTAAGAGGCAAATTTTATTAAAAAGGTACGGCTTTTATATTCAGGGTGAGAAAACACTGTCCAATCGATAAAGGTGTTATCAAATATCAGGCATCATTATACCCTATCTAAATTAAGAAGTTCCATTTGACATTTTGAAATAGTGATGCTGTCAAATAAACCGGTTCTTACAAAATCCGATTATATAGAGATATCGATAATATTTGTTTGTATTTCTTAATCGATTACAGTTTATATTTTCAGTTTACATCATTTCGTTTATTTCTTCATGAACATTTTTATTCTAATGAGACATCAACAATTTCATAAGTCACTTTACTATTTAGGAACAAAAGGAGTGATTTATCTATTACTAGCGGCCCGGCCCGGCTTCACCCGGGTGCAGACACTTTTTGAGTCCAGTCCACATCACGCACATGCTTATGAACACATGATACATACATACAATACAATACATATACTCCAAAGAGAGGAACCTCCTCACTATGTGTGCCGTATCCTACAATACTGCCTTCATTTCCATTGTAATATCCAAATCTATTATTTAATAATAAATTAATTTATATTAATATTATTATTTAATTATTTATTGATGTATGTTCGTTGACAGCATACCTATTATTAGCTGCAAGTTCAGTATTTTTAAAAATTAAAACACAACTGTTTTATATCTGCTCGATTATTTAAATATTTTACCGATTATGCGTATACAAATGCGTTTGAATAGTCTCGACTCTACCGGTAAAAGACCTAACGAGGTGACTTTGTAATTACGTCTAGAAAAAAAATATGTTGTTCAAAATGGTTATTTTGCTTTATTTAAAGGATTCTAGTTTAAATTTAGTGATTATGGATTGTAAGTCTAGTGATAAAATAAGAATAGCTTCATAATTCCATGGATTTTCGGAAAGTGTTATTGAAATTGTGTGGGTTACGTCTGCACCAAGTTATTTACGTTAAAAATATGAAACGTCAAATGGAACTTCTTAGTTTAGATAGACTATAACATGTTCTGTTCAAAAGATGGCACCTTAGGCATGAACCAGGTTTAAAGTACATTGAACCGACGAGAATGCATGAAGAGATCAATGAAAGTAGACTGTAATTGATATACTTTAATTGCTATACTTATAATAACATTATAATAATTAATGCACTATATTAAAATTAGTATAACAAATATAATTACTAAAGCAATATAAACCAACAATTATACTTATCTTGTTAATGGTACTCAGAGCCAGATTTACACTGACAGGGGGCAGAGTAATGTCCTGCTCCACGACTCGAACAACACTGTCTCACTTCAAGCAATGCTGGTCTATTTATACCAAATCGTGAACAACCCCACTCTGCCCCACTTCTGACTACCCACATCAATTTGTATTTTATTTTATTTGTTTTTAAATTAAATTGATGTTTACACATTCCATAAAATGTACTCAGATAAGTAATTAATGTATATATTCTTTAAATCAACAACATCTCACACATTCAAACACACCCATACCGAATACGGTGTTGTCAGAATTCATAACTTTGCTAGATTTTAGGGTAATATTATCCTTTATTATATATCTATTTTTTTCGTATTTTTTAAATACAGTATTTTATAAAATGGAGAAAAAGGAGGGAGGCCTTTGCCCAGCAGTGGTGATTGAAGGACTGATAATAATAATACAATTTTGAATAATACAATTGAGATGCACAAATGCGCGTCTTGGATAGGATATGGTTTTTTATCATTCAGTATAAAGTGTAATGTAATTTTATTGATTTTTCGCTGGAGGGAGGTTATTTTATCCGGCTGTGTACCAATCACAGTACAGTATTAGAAAGGCTGCCGTAGTGACCTACGCAAATGTGTCGTGTTTTAATTAAATTAGTGTCTGATTACGGAGACACTAATTTAATTAAAACACGCCACGGAGGCTGTCAATTAATAAGATTAAATACTACATAATTCGGGTACACGATAAATGTCGGTACGTGTCTATGAACGTTCTAACACATCCATAAGGACTATAAGAGGCTTAACAGCGCTGCTCTGGCCGTCCGGATATTATCTCCATGGCAATGTGCAATAAAACTGCGAAATACGGCGGTGAATGTGCCAGACTACGCTGGCGACTTGGCAATATTCTTCATATACCTCCAAGCGTCCACAAAGGACTGGCTCTAGAAAATAATATAAAAATTGAGCATTGTCCGTCTGCGATATAGAGTCCTTTGGAAGGAGGATGTAATTAAAATCATACGTTTGTGTGATATATTTCGGAAGTTGGTGGTGGTCTGTTGATAATTGGATGTGTATGTCCGTTCTCCGTATGTCTGGTGGCCGCGGGTTCGAATCCACAGAATTTTTTTTACAACATTTTATGTCTTTGTTTTTGTGAGCGTTTCCCTATCACCCGGCATATAGTAAGTAGACAAACTTTTTCGGTGAAGGAAAACATCGTTAAAAAGTGTAATACTCAATCTAGCCTTTCCGTGTCCTGCATAACAAATCTGTTTGTATTAACTTAAAATCCAGTACATTCACCGTCCAAGGTCTAAGTCCGGGCACTGAATGAAAAATGGCGATTTTTCTTCAGCATTTCGAGCGCTATATCAAAGGATTTCGGCCAGAATGAATTGCAGCCTACGAATAATTTATGGTAATGCAAGATTGTGAGTTGTGATGTACAAGGGTCGAGGAATTTTGCTCAGCTCCTGAACGATTTAGTTTCCTTGTAGTAGTTTCATTATTTGTTTGAAAAGTCTAGATAATTCTGCAGCATGTCTGTAAAGGAATGTTGTGCCGATTCGGAAGATATTCCCACGATTCCGTAAGTACGCGATAATTAAACAAGAATAACAGAAAACAGCATCTTGATGAAAAAATATGCGTTTTAATATGAAACAATTTGTATTCTAACATTATTCATTAACACAAATTTAATACAAGTCCAGCTGTCGACTTTCTGTGGCTAAAAAGAAAGAGAGAGAGAGATAATTCGTACTAAAAATCTTTCTTTCTTTTATTTCAACCAACTGAGGCACAGACTTGATTTTCAACCATTTTTCTCATAACATACTTAATTCAACATCTGGGTTTATGTCTGACAAGGGCCGGTCGTTAAATCTTTCTGTGTCATACATAAAGATTACGTTTACACTAACTCAGCGTCGAGGTACATTTTATTTATTTCTCGTAGACAGATGACATAGCATTCTTAGTGGTATGTGGTCAACATAGATCATGGACCTTCACAAGGCACAGGTAAGCTGCCACCTTAAAGCAAGTATAAAAATGTTGACAAATACTACGCTTACAAACTAATCTGTACATTGATTCTTACATATAACTTTTGCTTCATTCACTTTCATCAATTCTTTATTTTTGGTGGCAAGTATTTGGCATGGGTTTAGTGCGTCCGAATACCACGTAAAGAAGTTTTTACTCCATGTTTAAGAATTCTGTAATAAATGAACTTATTTATAAAAGCTTACAGTCTAATATGTTACAAACACAACCAATTTCATAATAAGCCTTCCCCATACAAACACCTAGATAGGTATGGATATCTTTACACTCGGTACTAAATAAACAAAATTATTATTAATGGCGAGTGTGTTAACAATTTAAAACTTATACCACAACATGATGAAGTTTTTAAGCACCCTCTTAAAACCTTGTAACATACTAAAAGCTTTTGTTTGCTTACGAATAATTTAACAAATGCTTTACAGATGTTTAAAAACATTATTTTACGTGACGGAAAAAAAATATTTATTACAAATATCGTCTTTACTTTGTCGCTTTGGCATTAATGTCAATAAGAAATCAAGAACGTAATGATTTTCTATGAGAGCGAAGGTAAGAGAATGTATCGAATTTGTATTTACCAAAATATCTTAAAAATGTATGTATATTTGATGCAGTTCCCACTGCCACTTAACCTTGCATATCCGCTATGCAATGTCCTCATTGTTGGTTTACAGATCTTCTGAAATAATAGTCTGCACTAATACATTATTATTATCAAATTATTAAATACCAAGATACACAACATACAATAACAACAAATTTCTCGCACTTCCCTCTGTAATCACTTATATTTCTTTTCTCCATTTCCTCTACAACACGACAAATTACAAAACACGCTAGTTTCTTTCACTTCCGAAACACAAACTCCTTAATTCAGTCGACTTATACAGCCTTGGTAGTTCCCAAAGTATACCTTCGAGGAACATGTCAAATTAAGGTATTACAGGATTACGAAGCTGGCATAGGCGTGTTGTTCGATAATCGATATTAGATGCGAACGCATGTATCAAGCGGTAACCATTAGCATAAATTGTCCAATGCCCAAATAGATTTCCGTTGGATAATATTAATCACAAAATTAAACGGTGTTATGCTTGGAGGTCGGCCTTACCGATGGGATAGAGGTCACAGGTCGCACCTGTGACTTCAGAAATAGGTTCATTATTATAGCTTACCTTGGAGGTGAAGGAAATATAATGAGGCTAGCTGGGTATTTAAGTGCTCTCAAGTCTCAACAATAATATCCAATTCATGTTAAATCTAACTATTCATACGATGCTGGAGAGGTAGACCTTAGCTTAAATTCTCGCAATCGTAGAGGAGGAATGGTCATTAAACTAGATGGATGTAATGAAAGAATAAATCATACAACTTTTGGCAGTTTTACAACCACGTTGTTGTTATGACTGAGCATGAATGGACAGGCTCGTTCGGGGCGATACCACTATCTCACAGAAAATCGACGTGAAGCAATAGCGGTGAGTGAGATTGCTGGATGCTCAACAACCCATTCCTCTTACCATCCTTTTTCCTACTCGCTCCCTTCCCGATTTGATGGGCCGGCAATATATCCATGATCCATACGTTGTTGATGTTAATGGGAGGCAGTGATCACTTACCATCAGGTTTTTTTTTTATTGCTATGAATGACGAGACGAGGCTGCCATTCGCCTGATGGTAAGCGATACGACCGCTCATGGACAGTAGCAAAACCAAACAATGCCATGAGTTACAAGGCAATGCTTGGCATTCCACTGCGCTCGCCATCCTGAGACATAAGATGTTAAGTCTCGATATGTCCAGTAGTTACTCTGGCTACAACACAGTAACCATCAGTAACAGTCAGGTGACCTGTTTGCTCGTTTATAAAAAAATCTATGGATTGGTAAAGGAAAAAAAGTTTCGGTGCCAATATCACCTGAAATGGTCACTGACATGTATAATTCATGGTTGGTCTTGTGAAAGATCACTAACTGTATCCTATTCGTACCATAGTCTACGTTGCTTATGACTACACACTATCAAAAAATAATGTCGAAAAATTATATGAACTTTATTTAAAAACGACGTTTTCGTAAACAAGTTATTTTAAAACTAATAAACATATATTAGTTAATTGCTCAACGCCAGCGTTAGGCTCGTCAGCTCGTCAAAATTAAATTCTCTTCAATCACATAACGTATAATTACATGGTTTTCAATTGACGGAATTGATTAATCATACAGTGACAATTTAATCTATTCACAAACGGTTGGTTTTCGCATGTCCATTATCGTGCGCAGTTTTGATGTGTCGCTTTATACTAAACCGCTACATTTATCATTCTAACAATACTGTATTAATCATATAATTCGATATTGTGCCCTTAGTGAGAATATTCTAATACTTTGGCATTGTCGTTGACGTGGCTGTTATTTGTGTTATTGTAAGTATTCATTAGGTGTATTATTATTTGTAGGATGGCTGGCAGTGGCGTGCTATAACCGAGGTATATGTCCAGCAGTGGACGCAGAAGGGCTGATGGTGATGATAAGGTATATTATTTAAGATATGAAGGCCTATAAAAAATAAGAATGCTATCTTAACACTGATCGAACATATGTTTTTTTTAGATCTAAATTATATTTATTAGGTGTAAATTACATAATAGAATCGACCTACATCCTTCTAGAATAATATTAACGTTACTAATTTCACGTGTTCAAACCAATTCTCAGAGCTACTACTCCAATCTGTTTATTAAAGACAAGAGTATTATTGCGAGCATGTCTGAGGTTCAACTAGATCAATTAGAGTGAATCGTATATCGAATCGATAATGATATTGCCACAAAAACTGATTTTATATGTACTGAAGAAGAAATAGATATTGACGAAGTAAATAAGTTTAAGGATGTTGAAGAAGTAAAGAATAAAGATGCAGTAATGATGCATACAGAGAAACTAACTACTAAAGAAATTGAACTAAATACTAAAAGGACGGTAATACGTTAATAGGACCAATCAAAGAAATGAGAAAAGGTAGTCTGCAATTACTGATTATATAGGTTTTTATAACACATGCGGTGGGAGAAGTCGATTTTCTGATAATCATGTGACATAATACTATATAATGCATATTATAGACAGACTTGCATTAACCTTGAACACTGTTAGACCTTGATAAAAATATACTGTCAAGTGTTTATTCTGGCATTTCATAAGCTGTGATAACATTACGTTACAAAAACAAAGATCTTGATAAAAAAAAACAGCAGTAGATTGTTTTAAGAATTAGTGCACAAATTATTATTTTTTTGTAATTCTTTTGTATATTTCATGATCTTTTAATTCGTAATCGCATAGAATCACTTCAAAGCATTCTAAACATTGAGAGCTCAACCATTTCATATCTGTATGTAACTCTGATAGGAATTAGCTCTGAAGCTTAGTTATCGGTTCTCCGGGTTGAATATTGAAAACAGGAATAACGCCTTTACCAAATACGGATCTCCTTTAGATTGTTCGATATTTTGCTTTCTTCCTGAGTACTGGTTCTGACTGCACGAATACTGCAGGGTATTATTGTATTTACACGATGTTGAAGGAATTTGTGGTCCACGTTTTAATCTTGGGTGATTCCACGGTAAACGATTTTCAACTTGTTTATTTAAATCACAGTGGTTGTTCCTTTTTACCTTATAAATATTTTCATTAGGAATTTGTCATATACTGTAAAATCATATTTGGGAATAATGGCTTGAATGAGCAGTTTCTCACGGTTTGCGACTATATTCACTATTTATACGTGTGTGGCAGCTGTAAGATTTGGAAGATGTATCTAACGTAATATTTCCCACATAAAGTACGTAAGACATACCCACACAACGCATTAGCTGTCATTTCCCGGCACACTTTTGGAACCCGTTTCCTTATTTGTACCTATTATGTTCCACTTTCCCTGTGTCTTGTCCTTCGTTGAGTAGTTGATTATCACAGTATCAGTCTTGTACAGATTGGGAGATTTCTCCCTAATACCCCACATCAGACTTTGTTCAAGTTATTTCTTTGCGCGTTTTTGGGATTATATTTCTAATAATTACAAAGTCAGAAGACGGTTTCTTTTATTATTCTAGCGCGGCATTGTAACTGCACTGTTACTGATGGTAAGCGCACATGCTGTCCAGACAGAATGTCGAATGGTGGTCCAATGCTATTCGATACAATTATGCCAGCCTGCTGAGACGTTTATTCACACTACGGCGGAAGGACCCAGGATTATAGGAAGGACGGAACACGTGCGACGGCAGACTATTCCACAGCTTGACGGCGGGGTTTATTTTAATAGCCTGCTAGAAAACTTATAGAACAAAAAAGCATAATCTTGTTTTTGTATATGACAAAGTTTCATACATTAAGAACTATTTTTGAACTTAACCAATTATTTGTTGTATGTCTCTCAGAATGTGTGGCGTATAATGAAGTTCTTTTATAGACAAATATCAATGCCGATTATCTCGAAATTTCTTCCGACATACATTTTGAAATTTCCCTGTAGCCCACAAGTTAAATCATTATTTGGGCATCAGAGTTTAATCAAACACTTTTTGACTTAATATTGTCATACATATTTTAAGGTTTATTTTGAAGATTATAATTCTATTCTATTTCCTAAAACAGTTTAATCCTATCAGCGGCGTAAAGCGGCAATCTGCACAAAAATCTTTTATCCAGCAAAGAAGCTCATCAGTAAATCACAATCTGAGCTGAATCTCGCCAGATAAATGATCGCGAAATACTCAGCGTTGCACATAAGCAGTTTTGTTATCCAACAAAATAAATTGCTGAATACTTCAAGGATGCCGAGTAGTAATGCATTTCAAGAAAAAGAGGTTTCTGAGGCCCGATGTTCATTCGGGGCACGCGCGATGTCTCGTTGCGGATAAATTGACTCCTGAATCTTAACTAAGACGTAGTTCCTTCCGTATTGTAGCAAATCATTCATACTTTTTGCTCTTTTTGTGACTGGTCACGGATTGGGCGAAACTTTATTCATATGGGTAGGGATGTTTAGAATCGTGTTTTGTTTTTAAATTATCGTTTTGCGCGTTACGATATTTTGGTCGGTTTGTTTTTGATTTTGGGGTTAGAAATTAGGTATCTATAAACAACAGTTTTGAAAAAGGTACAATACATGTACTTTCTTAATTTTTAATTGATTTTAGTTGTGATTGCTCATCATAGTTGCGGTGAAACCCATCTGAAATTAAGATTAAAAAGAAACTTATATTTATTAAATATTACTGATTTATGTATAAACACACAATTATTTAAATCGATACCTAAAAGTAAATTAAAATGTACAAACGAAAACTATACGACCTCCCAAATCACATATTAATTGCAATACAAAACATTATAATCATCTTACTAAAAATATTTATCCACACAAAATATTTTGGTGGTCTAGTGGTAGGTCTCTTACATGTGAGAGGCCGCCTGGGTAGATACCACCGCAATGTCCATTTCACCCGCCAAATAGCAGTTTAAATGTATAGTTGTGTTCCGGTTTGAAGGACATTGTAGCCAGAGTAACTACTGGACATATTGAGACTTAACATCTTATGTCTCAGGATAGCGAGCGCAGTGGAATGCCAAGTATTGACTTGTAATTTATGGTGTTGTTTGGTTATGCTACTGTCCATGAGTGGTCGTATCGCTTTCTATCAGGCGAATGGCATGCTCGTCTCGCCATTCATTGCAATAAAAAAATTAAAAAATATCTAGCGTACCCAACCCCGATGTAATACGCCCTCTTCAGGCACAATAAGATGTTTCTAGTTTTTTTTCTCGAAGGCCGAGAGCGTACCTGTGACAGTCCTTGAGGCAATTGACACCATTTCAGGTCAAGTGATAGAAATACAAGACTGGCTCGATAATCTGGGACGAAGGTTTGAGCGAATGGACAGGATGGTGTATATTTTATTCGTACTAGCAGTTTAATCATCTGAATTTGTTTTTCAATTTGCGAATAATTTACAATATGGTTTGTAAGTATCGTTAATAATGATTGATGATTATTTAAATAAGCGGTGGCCTAATAATTATTGAAAATATAATAAATAATAATTTTGCTATTATACCTTAAATGAAAGATACGAGTAGTATCGTTGCTGTGGACTAAGCTGACATAATAAAAGAAACGGGATGTCAAGACCGAGTCTCTTACTTCTCTTAATTTTGCATAAGCCTATGTAATACCTATTTACATCTAGTTCCGACTAAGGCCAGTAATTTTCTCAATCTTAGAGAAATTCCGTGTCCTATATTGAGAACCTATAGACAGATTTAAGTCTCATGAGAATCAAGACGGGTATAAAATCTTTCAACCTTTCTTTAGCGATGCTAATAAAAATATTTTATAAATTATTTGTCACGGCAATAATAATTAATCATAGTAGTCTATTATCATGACAATTGTTTTATCATACCAAGGCATCTAGAATCATTTAGATGATTAAACAGCATATCAAATAGAATATTAATAATCCACTTCAATTAATTTTGGACAATAGTGCATTAGTTTCTCACCTTGTCTCCTAAATTGATATAGATAAGGCATGATTAATTGCATTACTTTACAAATCCATAATATTCCATTAATTCCTGCCAAGAACATTAGATCTAGTTTTGAATTCATTTTGTCGATATTTTCGCCGCCGTCACATATAGTTTTGAAAATGAGTGAAATAAAACCGATTAAAACATTAATTTTTATCGAAAATCTCATGTGTATACATCGAAACTACTCAAGTTATGACAAAAAAGCGCAGAAGATCGTGCTTTCGCGTATCGTCATCGAAATGTTTATCTATTTCTTGATGGCCATTAACCACTACGTTATGGTATATCAATATTTTAACTTCAACACGACCGTCCTCTATATGACTATTGTAAGCAGCTCTCTGGGTATGTTCTTCTCCTTTCTTGTCGTTTTCAATGGCGTATGGCTATGTAGCTCTTTTAAAAAACTTCACAACAACTTAACAAATCTCTTCAAACATTTTGAAAACGACGCTTCTTGCAAAAAATGTTTTGATAACTTGAACATCTTAGCCATATATGGCTCGATACTACTTTTTATCTTAGCAATAGCTTGCACTGTCTTTGACAGGGTTAATTTTTTTTATTTTTTTGATTCATCGGTTAGTGACACCCTACTGCATATAATGAAAGCAACCATTGATTATCGTCAGACCATAGAATATTTAATATACTCTATATTATTGTTAATTCTGCACAAACTGTTCAAATGCTTTAATTTGTTATTGGACGAGACCCAAAGGAACTTGAATGAGAAAATAATGATTGATGGAAATATTACTGATCAAATCAGTTTAGAAACGATAGAGAAATGGGCTGTGATATACAACAACTTGGGAAAGAGCAGCAAAGAATTCAGGAAATGTTTTGGTGTTCAGGTAAATATAACATATTATAACGTACAGAAAGTAAGCAAATTGAATTTATCCTGTGTGTATTTGGGTCGTTGAATTGATGACAGACGCAATGCCAATTAGCTTTTAACCTATTAGTAATATTGGCTTAATTAGTATTTACATATGTGTAAAATTCGATAAAATAAATAGAACGTTGGAATTTTAGTCGTAAATCCTTCAATTAAAGTCGATTATTCACAATCAAAGTAATATCAAGATCACTGTTTATTCTGTTGGAAATGGTTATGTCTGGCTTCATGGCGGTACGTTTTTTTTAATTATTGCAATGAATGGCGAGACGAGCTTGCCATTCGCCTGATGGTAAGCGATACGACCGCTCATGGACAGTAGCAAAACCAAATAACACCATGAATGCAAATGCAAGCAAAGCAATGATTGGCATTTCACTGCGCTCGCCATCCTGAGACATAAGATATTAAGCCTCATTATCTTCAGTAGTTCCTCTGGCTATAATGTACTTCAAATCGGAACATAAACTGCTATGTTCCGAAACAACAGTGTAGACGTACTGCCGTACACTGTTGTTTGGCGGAAAAATAGACATTGCGGTGAAACCTGCCCAGGCGACCTCTCACATATGAGAGACGTATCTTTCTTTCTCTCATCAGCCACAGGAAATCCACTGCTGAATATAGGCCTTCCCCAAGGATCTTTAGATAGACATGTCGGAAGCGGCCCGCGTCCAGCGACTTCCTGCAACCCTAACCAGGTCCTCTGCCCACCTTGTAAGCGGGAGTACAACATTTTACTTGCGTGAACGTGGCCTCCTCTCCAGAACCTTTTCACACTGCAACTTCCACTTACTAATCTTTTGGGCTACGTCGGTGACCTTTGTTCTCTTACGGATCTCCTCATAGCCCTCTTCATATTTCGTTGAGTTACATTGAGCCTTCGTATGAGAGATCTACCACCATTAAAATATTATAGCATACACGTCTTGACGTCTTGACGTAAGCTTGACGTCTTAAAAAATACGAGATTATTGCAAATGTTAAAATGTGTTTTTTTTTTGTAATTCTCTCACATCGCAATGAGGAAAGGATAACCAATCTTTTGTATAAGATTAGTTGGAGGGCGGGAAAGTGTTTTTTCACCTCAGTAAATGTGTGCAAGATTTAATAAGGGGTTTTCTCCATTGTAGATGTTGTTTATATATAAAGTTTATCTCTACAAATGTTAAAAATGTAATCTGAAAACTGAAGAGGAATATACAGGGTGAATTTTTCAAGTGGGCGTGGATGGCCAAATCCGTAATTATGAGGAATAGCGAAAAATACTGAAAGGAGTCACGAGCCCGATTTTGATGAAAACTTAAACTGCATACTTGGATTTTTGATAAATCAATATTACTAGCGAGGAATCAAAACCGATGATTTTGAAAAAAATAACAAACAGTCAAATACGTCACAAATGTATGGCGATGATATTGTCAAAGTTAAAGTTATCGTCAAAGTTAGTTTATGCAACTGAGCGTTAGTCAGTTTTATATTATTATTGACTCTGTACAAACTCTTCAATTGTTTCAATTAATAACTGAAGGAAACCCAAAAGAAATTAAATGAGAAAATAATGATTGATGGGACAATTCCGAATCAAATTAGTTTGGAAACCATAGAACCGTAGGTTGCAATGTATGGGGACTTGCAAAAAAGCAGTAAAGAATTCAAGAAGTGTTTTTGGTGCGCAGGTAAATGAGATATGTGAGTAAGGCTATCAATTATAATTAACCCTAGGTTGACTAGCATAGCTTGATAAGCGGGTACCCTTCAGATCATTAGAAAGACTAGAATTAATTTAATTTATACCGGTTATAAAAGTTCTTTATAAATTATCAGAAAAATAATCATTCGTTAGAGACAATTTTGTTCGTTTGTTTTCTTATCAATTTAATGTGCTTTGATCTTTTGATGACTTACCAGACATTTCAAAATTAATATATTAATAACGTTTTCTTCAATTACTTTATGACAGGTCATTAACATTCAATTATGTCTACGGTCTTTATGTAGATAAAGTGTGATTAATTCAATTAGCTATAAAAGTAAAACTTCATTATGTTTGGTAGTCATTTCATGTCTGTCGTAGTAACACCTATTATTCTAAAAATGAGCGAAATGAAACCAATGGCAACGTTGATTTTTTTTTGAAAATGTATTTTGTGTGTACCGAAATTACTCATGTTGTAATAAAAAAGTTCAGAAGGTCTTCCTTGCGCGTATTATTATACAAACATGCCTTATGTTTTTTCTTTGTATTAATAGTAACATGGTTCTTAACGAGCTGTACGGCGTCAACTTTATCAACTTCCTCTTGTTTTCTGTATTTAATTGCTTGTTTTTCGGATTCTCTATATTTTGTGTTCTCAACGGTTTTTGGCGATGTAACTCTTTCGCAGAACTGCTTAAAAAATTTTCGAAGCTTCATATACATAAGTTTCGAAAACGATATTAATGACAATCAATATTTGAATAAATTGAACCATAAAGTTGTTTTTGGATATGCAATGTTTATTATTATGCCAATAGTGGAGACTATGGCGGACAGAATTTATTTCAACCGTTTATTTTATACATCCATCGGTGACATGTTGATGCAGTTATCGAAAATTACTACGGAGTGCCGATATCTGATGGAATACTTGACGTTTGCTATATTAGTGACGATTCTGCACAAGATGATCAAATGCTTCAATTCATTACTCGACGAGACGCAAAAGAAATTGAATGAGATAACGGTTGATGGAATGGTTACTGATGAAATCAGTTTGCAAACGATAGACGAATGGGTTGCAATATATAATTGTTTGGCAAACAGCGGTAAAGAATTCAAGAAGTGTTTTGGTGCACAGGTAAATTCTAAAAGATATGTGTGTATAAGAAGACTTATGAGTATTACTTTAACTCAATCTTTGTAGTTAGTGTTTTAAGCTGCTTCGATATTCCTCATTATATTTTTTATTTCTGAACTAAGCAAATGAATTAAGAGTCACATAGTTTTATATTAAGTATAAAAGCCATTGTACGTCAAAATGTTATTTGACTTTTAAAATTACATAAAATTAAGTGAATTAGATAATGTTATGAGTTATCTCATGGTACTTGGATATATCAAAAATGATTTTTGCTCTATTGTAAGCCTTGGCTAGCATATACGAGTACATTGATTATTTTGTTCGATAATTAAAATAATGAATTTAATATCTAAAGCTAAATATACGACAATCATTTCATCTTTATTTATTAGTTGTTGTTATTGATAATCATTTTTGTTCATTTGTTTTTAATGAAATTAATGGTATTGGACATTTTATACGAATTAAGGATATTTCAAGCAGAATGATAAAATTTATTTCAATTAATTAATCACAATGGCCCATTAATTTTCAACCCTGTCCTAATTCAATGTAGATAATTCGAATACCTTCATTAACTATTAAGGAACAACTTCGATGCTTTATAGCCACTTCACTTAGTACGGTACTAAAACAACATATGGTTTAAAAATGAGCGATATTGAACCCATTAAAACGTTGATTTTTGTTGAAAACCTTTTATGTGTGTGTATTTATATAATAATTAATAAAAAAATAAAAACCGACTTCAAAGTGCCGTGCTACAAAGTAACAAATAATATATATTTCATCGTACTAGTACCCAATGATTAATGCTCTTATTGACTTGACTAGCTAACAAATCTTAAATACGTTATATTTTGAAGGCGGGTCGCTAAGTGCCGAACATGTACGCCTTACGCTTAACATTAATTTGTGTAAGTAATTATAGCGAAAAACACGCAAGATTTACACGGAATATTAATTTGTCTTAATATATCAGGCCGTAATCGTCCACTGTTGAGCATGGGACACAACATACCCTTTCTTGTACTTAAAGGCCTTTATGTCATGCAGGTTTCCTGACTACGATTGAAATATATCACTGTTAAAGAGTTTGGTAATTGAATATCATCAACACACAAGTGACTCCGATAATTCCGGAGGAGTATACCCTGGAATTATAACCGAGACGGTGGTCAACCGTCTCGTGGATCATATCTAGATAATTATCAACAGGCTACCACACATATTATGTAAGACACATAGAAATTCTATCAAAACTTCAATAAATTTACACGTAGGATTAGCACATTATATTCATTTGTGTTTAATTTACTTATGTGCCTTTCTGAGCCAACATTGCAGGATCTACATGTAATATTAAATGGTGTAACATTTGCTTAAATTTATACGTGTTTGATATTTAGCGACCCGCCTTCAAAATATTACGTATTTAAGATTTGTTAGCTAGTCAAGTCAATAAGAGCATTAATCATTGGGTACTAGTACGATGAAATATATATTATTTGTTACTTTGTAGTGGCACTTTGAAGTCGGTTTTTATTTTTTTATTAAAAATTATTTTATTTGTCCCTTTTTAGTTTTGATAGGCATCGTAATGATGAGAAAGGTGATCATGATATAATCAAAACGATGTCTTTAAAATTTACGAATTCTTCAGACCAAACATGATATTATTGCTGTGAAATTATGAGAAGATTGTAAGTCATTATAATCATGATATCCGCTATTGTTAGACACTGACCAGGTCGGATTCTCTTAGTTTACGTCGGTAATTTACGTATCTATTTCTCTTACTCTCCCTCTTCTTCATCTACTGTTTATAGTAAAACCTTTATATTGAAAACTGAAATTAATTGTATCTATTATCTAACCCCCCCCCTACACGCCTTTCTCCATTTAACCCCCCCTTTGTAGTAACACACTTATACCGAACCAGGTGCAAAAAGAATTATTGCTGTACCGTTCAATTTTGAGGAGTTCTGTTCTTCAAGTCCGAAGATATTCATCAGGTCTTCACCATTATTTAATGACACCAATCTAACATATCACACTTGTCGACAAAATAGTTTATTTTTAATCGTTTAAGTACTGCCAGAGATATTGAGTATTTACATTAGTATCTATGTTCTCCCCCCCCCCCCTACACCCCTTCCCCCTTTTAAGCCCCCCCTTTGTAGTAATACACTTATACTGAACCAGGTGCAAAAAGAATTATTGCTGTACCGTTCTATTTTGAGGAGTTCTGTTCTTCAGGACCGAAGATATTCATCAGGTCTTCACCAATTTTTTATGGGACCAACCTAGTATATCATGCTTTTTGACAAAAAAGAAATTTTTGAAATCGGTTCCCTAATACCAGCGTAATCGAGTAACAAACATATATAAAAAAAAAAAAAAAAATTCAGTCGAATTGATTACCTCCTCTTTTGAAGTCGGTCAAAAAAAGATAGAAACGTGGTTCTCTTGCGCATTTTTGTCGAAACGTGTTGTTTAATTTTGATAGGTTGTAATAACTACATCGTATTATTCGGATTCCTCGGCGTAAACTTAAGCAATTACATATTGATGTCAATATTTAATTACTATGTCTTTTGGATAGTAATTTTTTGTATCCTGAACGGCAGTTGGCGATTTACCTCTTTCGTGGAACTCATTAAGAACATCTACAAACTTTGTTTGAGATTCGAAAATGATGTATTCCACAGCCAATATTAAATAAATTGAACGCAGAAGTTATTTTTGCTTTATACTTTTTATTTGCGTTACGATACAAATTATTGATAAGAATTAATTTCAACGTTACGTTTGGTTCTTCTCTCGGTAATATATTAATGCAGTTATTTAAATTAAATACAGCATATCGCTATTTGATCAAATACGTAACATGTGTTGTATTTATGACGCTTCTTCACCAGACGTGTAAATGTTTCAATTCATTACTCGGCGAGACGCAAAAGAAATTGAATGAGATGATGGTTGATGAAATTATTACTGATGAAATCAGTTTGCAAACGATAGACTAAAAAAACTAGACCATGTGATAATTTAGTAAAAATAATAATTCTATATATCTATATCAGCCCATATACGTCCCACTGCAGGGCACGGGCCTACTTTACAATCGAGAGAATCGATTGAGAGTGGTTAGGCCATATAGTCCACCACGCTGGCCTAGTGTGGGTTGGCGGACTTACATACCGTAGAAATTCTTTTAAAATCGCTACGTTATGCAAGTTTCCTCACGATGTTAAAGTGCGTGGTGATTGACTATCAATACACACATAACTCCGAAAAGTCAGAGGTTTGCCCTGGGATTTCAACCCGCGACCACTATGAACATGTAGGCAGCCGCGTCTGGTCCGTTACCAACAGGCCACCACGCCTCATAAAATATATCATAAACATAATAATTAATAATTAATTAATATTAAAAATAGTTCAGACATTAAGTCAACCTATATACAATATATACATAATATAATGTGTGAAGTGTAAAGAAATGAATAAGTCTTTGACTTAAACAATGATCATATTTACTGAGTTCAAAAAGATAATGCAACATTATTTAATTAATAAAAACAAGTTTCAATACAGATATTTTAGTTTTTATTTTAACACAAAGATGTATCAGCATAATATGCTAAAGATAGCAATTTTAACTTCTTATTACGAAAAGATAGGTTAAAGAGACTGGCGCGGCCAGAATACATATTATATTACAGCAAGATTATCTAAATTTATGTATTTTGTTTTCAGATAATTGTCGCCATCGTGATATCTATGTCGCATTACGTTATAGTCGCGTTTCGTATTTTACACACAGTGGTGAAAGTAAGTACAGCAATAGCAACTTATTTTTCATTTCTCTCTTTTCTCTCTCTCTCTTCTCTCCCTCTCTCTCTATCTCTTCAACCACAGGGAGTCCACTACTGAACATAGGCCTCCAACAAGAATTTGTACATCGATCCGTTGGTATAGGTCTGCATCCTTTTTCATTTGCTTCTACATAATATCGAACGGCAGTCCCTTCGTCTTTTGTTTTTCATAAATACCAGATCTTAAGTTTATTTGACATAAACCTAATAATAGTCAATAGTAGTTTATTTGACATAAACCTATTAATAGGGAAAATATTAATAGTCAATGAGATATGACTAGTGTTTAAAATGTCTGCAATTTTCAAAGCAGATTCTTGGAAAATTACTATTCAGGCTTTAATTCAATGTTTCAGGGTAACAATTTAATCAATGTTCAGGGCAAGTGGATTGTAGCAAACCTAACATTTTCCATCATCTATCACATGGTTGCTATTTTACTGGCAATCGTGGCCAGCCAAAGAGTCCAGAACGAAACAGCTGTTTTGAGAGTATCTTTAGCAAGACTTTACAATACATTGACTGCGTGTAAGTATAACCTATTAATCCTTTCATAATAGACCGAATATCACTTGCGGTTCAACATGAATACCTGCAGTTTGTTCGAAGCCTTTTTTATTTTATATCTCCGGCAAACGAGCAAACAGGTCAGCTGATGGTAAGTGATCACTGCCGCCCGTGAACATCTTCAACGCCGGGATTCTTGATGTGTTGCCGGCCCATCAAATCAGGAGGGGAGCGGGAAGGAAAAAGGATGGGAATTGAACGAAAAGGAAAAATAATGGATGCTTTTACTGTTCCTAGATATAGGTTTGTGAAGGAAAATGAATATTGTGGCATTTTCATCATTAATAACCTTCAGGTGTCCCGGTGTTGCCAGCTAACTTTTGACAGTGGAGAACAATTGGAGAACAATGGGCAACGTCATCAAATTTTTGACAGCGAGCCCAAAATGAGCTCTTGGACACCTGAAGTATTAACATGTGCCACCCAACAATTACTAATCCTATCGTCGTTTATCAACCATGGGATAAACAGTGTTGATTATAAAGACGATAACGATTTCCATAGCCACCCGATGAAAGCATCTTGCATCTGGTCGCCTGCAAATTTCTAGGGCCATTTTTCACAGTTAATTAATATACTTAACATTTTATGATAACTGTGACATCATAACACAATATTACATAGTCATTGGGATTGTCAATGCACCTTCTATTCTAAAATATTTTACTACATTTACAACTTTAATATCCAAATTCCTTTAGCCTTATTTTATATGAACCTTTAATTCCTCTAATGTCTGATCAATCACTTAAAATTTGAGTAAATATTTGATATTTCAGTTCCAGAGCGTCCAGAACTAAAGCGAGTGAGGAATTTTCAGCGGATGGTGTTGAAGAACCCCGTTGAGATAAATCTGGTTCGCTCGATGCCCGTGGGAATGCCGATACTGCCCGCCTTCCTTTCTTTAGCAATTAGTTATATTATTGTTATGCTTCAGTTCGATCATGTTGTGTGAATTTTTGATGATGGGAATAAAATTGGTGCAGGTATGTGAAATTAAATTGTTTAAAATTGTTAGGAATTGGTGTTCAAAGTCTACATACATTTGGCGTTTCGGCAATTTCTAAATTACTGCTTTTAGTTATAACAGTTTTATGTTTAGAATTATTTTGTAATATTACAAAAGCGAGTAGCACTTCACATTGTATTATGAAAATTCTTATGTGTGAGTATTTTTTTCGAGGGGCAATATTTTTTTGCAAGTTTATTATTTAGCAAATTTTAGCCAAATATTTATTTTCTTATAAAATGTGTTAAATGCTTGATGATAAATTAATAATATTTGGTGTAGGGCCTTCTTATGAGTTACCCTTTAAGTGGTTCCAAAAAAAGTCATAATGTCGCCGACACTGTATATATTTAGTATTTATATTATCATGTGCATATTTAAGTTGTAGATTTGTTAAAATTAAGTTTCGTTATGAGGGCAAAATTACAAAAGAAAGAGTAAAACGTCATGAAATTGGTTCAAGGTTTTTAGTTCCTCTCATTATGTTTTACTTGTGTGGTTTTTGAAATTTCTTTGACATGTCTTTTAATTTTCGTCTAATTAAGATAATAGTAATTATCGCTTAATTTACTAACAATATTGAAAATAAAGCTAAGTTTTATGTGTACTGGTTATTATTCTATTGTTCCTAAGCACTGTGTGTTTCCTTAAACGAATAAGATAGAGGTAAAACTACATGCCTATGATTTTTTTACCTTCCTATATTCTTTTCCATTTAACCTCCATTGCCAAAGAATACACTCCACGATTATTCTACTTTTGAAGACAGCGGTTAATTGATCGACTATAAAATATTTGTATAAAGCTCAATTTAAACGGGAGAGTTTCTCGCGGCAAAAATCGTATGCGATTATCGCATGACATAACCGCCATAAGTTATTGTGTTCTGCCAAATGTTTACACGATGCAACTTTTTTATTTCCTTACGATAATCGTATCTTCGAGGCGAGGAACTCTCCACGTGTAAATGGGGCTTAAAACAATACAAAGACTCACTTTATTCTGATAACTAGAAAGGGGTTTTCCCCCAAAACGTTCGATCTCAGCCGGTCGTAAAAATAAGCGAATTCATTCTGCAATGCAGTGCAGATAATGGACAGGCCAAAAAAATTAAACAGCAGTGTAAATGCACTGTTTTGTTCTGGTTTGAAGGACATTGTAGCCAGAGTAACAACTGGACATATTGAGACTTAACATCTTATGTCTCAGGATGTCGAGCGCAGTGGAATGCCAAGCAATGCTTGCCAAGCAATTCATGGTGTTGTTTGGTTTTCTACTGTCCATTAGCCGTCGTATCGCTTACTATCAGGCAAATGGCATGTTCATTTAGCCATTCATCGCAATAAAAAAATTAAAAAGCACTAGAAAGTTTATTACACGTTGGACCGACGATTCAGAACACGTGATGGGTAGCAGATGGCGCGGGCCGGTTATGACCGGGGTGGTTGCTGCTTACTTGGGAAAGACTTCCTCATACAGGTTAAAGGGTTTGTATTATGAACGTCATATTAGCTTGAGACTTTCCCGCTCAGATACCCACCACTGCAGCTCCTGTTAGACAAAATCAACAGCGGCATACAAAGAATTGGCACCGAGCTCTGGAGCTTGGCAAGTATGTTAGGGAAACTAGCTTGTCTTTAATCCGCATCGAAAGTAATCAAAAAAAAAAAAAAAAAACAAATAGGAGTTGGAAATATTAGCTTGTTGTATGTCGGTAACGCTTTTTTTCAACGCTATGAAATCGCCCAGTAAGTCTTAACAAACAAAATAATTATCGAATGAAAAAAAAATGCTCCGTAATTGTTTGATGTTTGTCATGAACATGCTTTTAGTAATTTAATATTTTAAGTGGTGTTGCATCCACAGTATCCAGAGTAGGTTTCTCTAACGTGCTTTCCGTAACACTTAGTTTTGATCCCACATCAATTCAAAAATCAATACAAAAAATAGACAGACGCTTTTACGCGAAATTTTTATTTGCGTTGTGTTTGTAATCACTAAAACTGCCACTTTGCTTCGTTTTCGGTCGCTGTCTTGATATACCCTATATTTTATATTTTAATGTCCTGCACAAACTCTTCAAATGTTTTTATTCACTACTGGACAATAAGCATCAGAAATTGATTGAGAAAATAATGATTGATGTAACAATTACTGATGAAATCACTTTGGAAATGGTAGATGCATGTGCAAGATGTATGGGAACTTGGAAAAAAGTAGTAAAGAATTCAAGAAGTGTTTTGGAGTGCAGTTAATTTTTAGCAAATATACTTACGTAAGACCGTCAAATGGAACTAATTTTGTTACTGGTGTACTTGGATTCATTGGCTCAAAATCCATACGAAATTAAAGCTTCTATGTTCAAATGATATATTACGTTTGTTTTATTTTCAGATTAACTAGGAAGGGGTTTTCTCCCGAAAGATTCGATCTAGGCCAGGCAGCCGGTCGTAAAAATAAGCGAATTCATTCTGCAATGCAGTGTAGGCTCAGGACAGGCTGAAAAATAAGACACCATTTTTAGAAAAAAATCATAACCGTATAAAGCGACATAAAATTAAAATGTCATTAAGCTTGAAAGTAATTATGAGACCTAGGGCCTCGTTACCATCTTCAAGTAAACCGTTGATTACTTACTTTTTGATTGACGTTATTTGACAAGCAAATGTGCAGAGTATCTTCCGTCGATTTCACAAGTGAAAATAAAGTAAAGTGCTGGTTAAGTGAATGACATAAGAAATTGAAAGAATCATTCGTTCAATATTGTGTCAAATGTTCCTAGCCCTGCCTCCCGCTTAAGTGTCAACGTGTTTTTTTCTTAAAAAATAAAAAATAAGGTTGAGATTTTATCCTTATTATAACCATTAAGTAAATACGTTAATCGGCAGACGATGCAGCCAGTAAGTTACTTATTAATGTAATCATAGGATTAGTATTACTGGAGCATGGTGAAATCGACACATGATGTTACGCATGACTTTTACTGATGATTAGCCTAATCAACGATTTACTTGAAGATGGTGAACGAGGCCCCTAATGATAATAATTATACAGGGTATATCAAGACTGCGACCGAAAACGAATTCAGGAGGTAGTATTAGTGTCTTCAGAAACAATGAATGTAAAAATTTCGCAAAAAAAATCGACAACTTTTTTTTGTAATTTTTACTTTTCGTCGTATTTGGGTGATAAATACATGTTTTTCCTAAAATAATGATGTAGACCTCTTTATTTTTAAACACTCAATGGTACGTACGGGTTCAAATTATTATTTTCGTAAAAACTAGGTATTCACCAACAAAACATGACGATTTTAAAAAAAGTTCTGAAAAATATCTGTTGCTGTTTTGGTGGAATTTTTATTTGCATCGTGTCTGTAACCACTAAAACTACCACCTGGCTTCGTTTTCGGTCGCAGTCTTGATATACCCGGTATATAAGTTGGTTATACTGATATAAACAAAGACCAAACGGATATATTACAGTTAGGTATTCTGCGGTTACAGAGAATCTTGTACCCCGCTTAAAAGGCGTGGGCACTAATAAACGAGGTGCTTAAGCAGTTACTTTTTAGATATTATGTTACTATTGAGGTACAAAAACTTCAGAACAAACGGTTTATTAAACGTTGGACCGATGACTCAAAAAATGGGGCGGGTAGTGGATGGACGCGAACCGGTTAAGACCGGGGTGATTTGTACTTACTTGACAGCCTCCGTGGCGCAGTTGGTTAGACGCCGCCTGTGAAACGTGAGGCCGCGGTTTCGATCAACAATATCCGCACCGAAACAAATATTTGTGTGATTCACAGGTATTCGTTTCGGGTCTGGGTGTTTGTGAGACCGAAAAGTCTCTCGTAGTTTCTCATACCCACGACACAAGACTCGATCTTAGTGTGGGATCAGGACTATGTATGTGACTGTTGGGTGTATATATGTATTTACTATTTATTTAAAGCCTTCCTCATACAATGTGCGGTTAAAGGCTTTGTATTATGGACGTCATATTAGCTTGAGACTTTCCCGCCCTCGCACCCACTACTGCAATTCGTGTTAGCCAGAAACAACAGTGGCATACAAAGAATTGGCACCGAGCTCCGGAGCTCGTCCAGTCTCTTAGGTGCAATAGCTCGTCTTCAAACCGCATAGAAAGCAATCAAAAAGAAAAAAACAAATAGGAGTTGTAAACATTAAAGCTTTTCGTATGTCGGCAACGACTAACGGGATCCCATATTTTTTCCAACGCTCTAAATTCGCCCAGTAAGACTTTACAAAGAAAATAATTATCGAATAAAAAAAATTGCTAAGTAATTGTTTGATGTTTATCATGAACATGCTTTTAGACTTTTAATACTTTTAAGCGATGTTGCAAACATGATAAAGTTTACTTCAATTAATTAATGACATTAATGCATCAATTTTCGATCCTGCCTTCGGTATGCGATGTAGATAAAGATTAATTAATTGCATTACTTATAAAAGTACAATTTACTTGCGTGGTGCAGTCATTTCACATTCCTTGCTGTACTAATACATATCGTTACAAGATGACTTACATAAAAGCAATAAAAACGCTATGTTTTGCTGAAAATATTTTGTGTATATACCGAAATTATTCATTATACAGTAAAAAAGCGCAGAAGATCATTTTTTGCCGTATTTTTATAGAAATGTGTGGCTTCGTTTTAATTACTATTCATAATCAATTCGTCCTTTACGAGTATTACGGCTTCAATTTGAGTGGCTTTTCCTTGCTTATTGGATTTAACACTTTGTTTTTTAGTTTTTCTTTGTTTTGTATTTTTAACGGAATATACCGATGTAACTCATTCATAGAACTCCTTAACAATTTCGGTAGGCTTTGTAAGACTTTCGAAAATGATATAAATATTAAGAAATATATGAATAACCTGAACTTTACCGCTGTTATCGGCTCACTGATGCATTTTATAGTACCAATATTGGATATTGTCAGCGTCAGAATTTATCATAGCAATATTTACAAATTTAACATGGGTGATCTGTTGTTGACTATTACGAGAGTCCTCCTAGACGTCCGCTATCTCATTGAATTCCTGGTATATTTCATAATAGTGATGATACTGCAAAAACTGTTTAAAAGTTTTAATTCATTATTAGAAGAGACGGAGAAGAGGTTGAAGAATAAAATATTGATTGACGGTATAAATATTGATCAGATCAGCTTAAAAACGATCGAAGAATGGGCTTTGTTATACGGGTACTTACAAAAGAGCAGCAAAGAATTCAAGGAGTGTTTCGGTGCGCAGGTAAATGTTAATTTTAAGAATATCTAGATAAACGTTATAAAATTTAAAGTTAAAAGTTAAAAATTCGTTAAATATTATATAACGTAGTTTTAACTTGGCTGATTATAGTGCAATACCCCATTAAATATCTAAAATAATGCATACGTTGTTTTCAGATTGTTGGCGCCATAGTGATATCAATATCTCGGTACATCGCACTTGCGTTTCGTATGATAAGTCCGTTGGTACAAGTGAGTACCCACATCAACATTATCTATTAGATTACTATTTATAGAGGCTTACAATGTGTGTCTTTTCTCTTTCAATTTTCAGGAAAAAGGTTTTTATATCAACCAATGCTATTATGTATCAATCATTCTAGCGATCTCGATCACTTATCATATGGTAGCAGTATTACTGGTGATTGTGGCCGGCCAAAAAGTTTCAAACCATGCTGCCGTTTTAAGAGTATATTTGGCAAGACTTTATAATACTTTGGCTGCGTGTGAGTACTATTTTTTTTATTGCGATGAATGGCAATGGCAATGGAGGACACGTAGCGGAAAGCGCAGCGTAGGACGTCCACCCACAAGATGGTCAGACGACCTGGTAAAGGTGGCAGGACGTCGCTGGATGCAGGCTGCCTCCAACAGGTCACTGTGGAAATCATTGGAAGAGGCCTATGTTCAGCAGTGGACGTTCTTTGGCTGATGGATGGATGGATGGAATGGCAAGACGAGTGACCTTCAAATGTATTCATTTACACTGAATTTAAACTGCTGTTTAGCGGGACAAATAGACGGTGGTACCTGCCCAGACGGCCAATTACATAAGAGATACCTACGTTTCTACATTTTCGAATACCGAATGAAATACCTACTACGTTGATAGTTTGTATTTTAAGACAATAGTCATCGCATGCACAGGATTGTGACTAAGCAATGAAAGAACTGATGAAAACTTACAGCCCATCAAAGGCGTTCGGTAAAATCGACTATTTGATATCTGCCATGAAAGACTATAGAAGCTAGCAGAATTTTTATTGATTCGACAGGAGGAACTTCGTTGTCGGGTCTTAAGAAGCCAATCTTATTTCATTCCTAGCGTCAAAAGCGACATAAAAAGGTGACCGAGTCGCTAGGCTCTCGTGGATGGCGATTTTGACTTCGGTGGCACATTCCTTTGCCTATGTCTGTCTTTGACGCCCATAACAAAAATTATACATTGGCAATCCAAACTTGCAAGGCATGTGATTTTTGAAGTGAATGATCCAATTTAATTGACCTTTACAAATGTTATAAATATAATTTGTAACCGATCAATGTCTATACATGGAAGAAAAATGAGAAAATCGAATATAGGGGGTCTGTTTTAACATAATATAACCCAAAACAATGATTGTTTGTCTGTGTGGTTGTGCGCGATGAACTCAGGAACGAATAATCGGATTTCAATGAAATTCGGTATGGAGGTAGCTGACATCCTGGATTAACACTTGATTGCAAAGCTGATGTCTCGCGATCGAGTGCCGGGTTGGGCAAAGTGATATTGGAATTTCTTATCATTATCAGCCCGGAGTTAGGAATTTGTGCCCGATGTGGCGATAGGCTCACCACCTATCACATCGTTGGAAGGAAAATACAAGGCGTAACGTGGGTGTTTTCTTTGCACCTCTGCCCACCCCTTCTGGGAAACAGGCGTGAGTTTATGTATGTATGTATATGTGGCAGCGCGCGAACGGGACGGAGTTCCCGAACAAGTCACGCGCGCCACGATCGTGGATCACCGGCGAGCTTCGGCGCGGGCACCCGGCGTTAGAATTATCTAACACTTAGCTGGTGCTCGGTAGTCTATTGCTAAAAAACAGTTGGTTGCCTAGCCTCCGCGTAAACAGTTGTTGGTTGATATAATTTCTTTTCTAACATTATAACTATCCAATTTGCTTCTATTACCTAATTATATTAATATCGTATATCGTGTTTGTGTTACCTTATGTATATCGTTGTATAATATAATAATTATCCAAAAAATATAATGCCTTTATATTGAACTTTTGTTGTTTCATTTGCGTCTGGATGGGACATACCTCTACATATGCTTAAATTTAATTACAGATCCACAACGTCCTGAGCTGAAACGACTGAAGGATTTACAGCGAATGGTGTTGAAGAACCCGGTGGAGATAAACATGATGCGCTCCATGCCCGTGGGAATGCCGATTATTCCCGTAGTTCTGTCTTTCACCATCAACTACGTGATCATATTGCTGCAGTTCGACCAAGTCAAATAATTTCTAGTTGAAACGTATTAGGAATAAGTTGATTAAAATAAAACTATTTTTTGGGGATTTTATCGCGGATTTGGTTTAATTTTACATTTTTAACTTCCTCTTTCGATTGCTTTCCAGCTTTCGTGGCCACGGTACGGACTGAGGTATTAGTCATCCGCTCAGTGAATAGGTTGATGTTGGTTTATCATGTTTCTTTATCAATCGTTGGTCGATTTTATGGATAATTTCTGTTTCCAATAATTCCTGAGTCATCGACTACTCGAGACGTCAGTACTACATTGTAATTTAAAGAAGTTGCCGTTGAAGTGCGTATAATAAGCTGAGTTCATAATTATATTTTATTTTCTCATACAATTGACTTATGGTATTTTCAATTTTGTTTTGTTTTTGTCATAAATTTAGATATTTATCCTTTAATCTATTCGAGTTTTATAAGTACTTATTTGAATGATAGAATTTTGTAAATGGTATTTTAATGAACGAAATCAATCAAGAAGATAACTATAATTTCTCATCATATTAAATAAAAACAAAATATATATTACTTACTTTCGATTTATTATTTACCTTAAACAATCCGGTTCGACTGATACAACCGGTACTGAGTATATGCTCTAGTTACAAGAGATTTACAAATGTTTTTAGCATCTGATGTAAAGAAATACCTGTGGTATCTAGACATTTAGAACAGAGCAAGTTAGTATTTAACGCCCGGTCAAATTCGCTGCTACAAAGCATAGGGATGGTATGGAATATTGGTCAGTCCTTTGGGAAAGATCCGCCTAATACTAGGATCATTCATTATAGATGTAGTGGATGGATTGCAAGGGTGGGTCATGTGTATAGTAAAGACGTAGGCGTTATGAGCAATTAGAATCGCTACAGTTACACAGGTTCTTTGCTTTAAGCGTGTTCTATAGTCTGTATCATAGATAATGCTCGGAGGAATTGTTTAACCCGTCCCTACCTCCTACTTCCTTAATACCACGATCTGTGGTGGTTTTGAAGCCATAGTTTTAATGTCAACACCATATTGGTCCGAACCAATCAGACCGACCCGACTCGTATCTATGCTGCACCGTTCAGCTATGGAACAATTTCCCGGTCCACGTGTTCCCTCCTTGCTAGAGGCCTGGTTTTTTCTGCAAAAGCGTAAGAAACCAGTATAGTAGCCCCGCATAATTGTCTTATGAGATTATTATCTGTTGTCCATCGACATTCTTTCTGAATGGTATTGCATTTACCATGAAGTGTGGTGAAGGCTCTTTGCGGAGCAAAGTTTAAAAAAATAATATTTATTTTTCTGAGTAGAGATCCACAAACATAAGTTTCCCGATGTGCTATCCGTAATAAAACCATGCAGTCACACACATAGTTCTTTCCTCACTCTAAGATCAATTAATTCTTATGATGCGACTATGAGAAACTACGAGAAACCCACAAATATCCGGAACCGAGACCAATGCTTGTGGATTGCACAAACAATTCTCTCCATCCGGAGATCCAATCTGCTGCCTTTCGTATCATTGTCGGCATCTATACAACTGTAGAGTAATGGATAATGGATTTAACAACTACTAAAGCTCTATTACGGGCTTGTATTTCTTTTAATATGATTAAGTGATGGTAAGGCAATTATTACTTGTTCTTCAATTCAATTATTTCAATTAATATTACAGGACAGTCCTCCATTAATATTTGATTTCATCTGCAGATGCGATGAAGATAAGGAATGATTAATTATATTACTTATTATAGTAAAATTTAGTTCGTATCGCAGTTACGTTAAGCATTCCTGCTGTAGAAAGACATACATACTTCGGCTTCAAAAATGAGTAAAATTGAATCAATAAAAACGTTATTCCTTGTTGAAAATATATTTTGTGTGTATCGGAATTTTTCTTTTCGTAGTAAAAAAGCACGGCCGTTCATTTTAATGCGTATTTTTGTTGAAATGTGTTACTTCCTTGTCATTTATATAAATAACCAATTCCTCCTTTACAAGCATTTCGGCTCCAATTTAAACAGCTCTATTATGATGATTTTATTTAATATTCTATTTTCGTTTTATACCGTGTTTTGTATTCTTAACGGCATATGCCGGTGCAACTCTTTCATGGCACTTCTTAACTATTTCACCGAGCTATATGCCAATTTCGAAAAGGATATCACTTGTAAAAAATATTTTAGGAACATAAATTCCGTGGCTATTTTTGTTGCTATTACGCTATTTATTTTTACGACATATGATATTGCCTGCGACAGAATCCATTTTAGCGCTCATTACAAATCACTTTTTGGTACTATATCGATAATGATTGTAAGAATACTTGCTGATAGCCGCTTCCTAATTCAATATCTGACATATTTTATATTACTGATGATCCTGCACAAATTGTTCAAATGTTTTAATTCACTACTGGACAACACGCATAAGAAATTGATGGAGAAAATAATGATTGACGGAACAATTACTGATGAAATCACTTTGGAAATGATAGATGCATGGGCAGAGATGTATGGGAACTTGGAAAACAGTAGTAAAGAATTCAAGAAGTGTTTTGGAGTGCAGGTAATTTTTAATAAATATGCTTACGTATGACCGGTAAATGGAACTGTGGCGATCCTCCAGACATTTAATCATTTAACACACAGAAGCAAAATATTTCAAATAATAAATAACGGTTCACCAGCTGACCGCCGGCCGGAGCTCAGGTAGTCGTGACGTCACCGGGTTCGCGCCAGTCGGCTTCTGCTCGATGCGTGCTTCACACCCTATCACTTTCGCTTCTGCTTTGCATTCCGTGCGCCCTAGCATATTATCTTATTTTCATTTGCGATTTATAAGACTGTCGCTTTTCTCTCCTTCTTAGTATTTAGTAGACTGATTTAGTTTGTAGTGTAAAGACTTGTTTAGTATTAGTATAGTGTATAAGACCTTAGCCTTAGTGACTTTTTACTTTTCCGTGTATGACTTTTGTGTGTACATTAAACTGTGCGTAAGCATTGTGTGGAACATTTTATTTCCGCTGCTTCCTGCATAGGCACTGCTTACCGCACACGTCACACGTCGACACTCAGCCGTGTCGATATCAGGCTACCCGCGTATCCGACCTCTCGGAGATACGCTCAGTCGCTCAACTTCACCAACCACCTACACCTCATCTACCTCTCCACATAATTAATTCTTTACTAGTGTACTTGTATTCATTGGCTCTAAATCCATACGAAATTAAAGTCAGTTTATGTTTAAATGATACCTATATAACGTTTGTTTTATTTTCAGATTATGTTCTCTATTATACTATCTGTAGCTCTTTACGTTATACTTGGATTTCGGTTGATGCGAGCATTGATTGCAGTAAGTTCTTATACATTACCAATTCCACTTAATTCACATTACTGTACTGTACTTTATCAGCCTATATAATATAGTCCACCACGCTGGCCTAATACGGCTTGGCGGACTTTACGTACCATAGAAATTCTTCCAAATCGCTACGGTACGCAGGTTTTCTTACGATGTTTTCCTTCACCGTTATAGTGCGTGGTGATTGACTATCAATACACACATGATTCCGAAAAGTCAGATCTGCCCTAGGATTTAACCTTTGACCAATGTGAACATGATGGCAGCTGCGTTTGGTCCGCTAATCCACAGTAAACATTGTAATTTCTTACAACTTTCACAATTTAATTTTTATTTTTAGGGAAATGAACACTTTGCTGCCTATAGGACTTGGATGTTAATAAATCTTGCATTGTCAATAATTTGTCACGTAACGGCCATATTATTCGTCGTTGTGGCTGGTCAGAAAGTTTTGAATGATGCTGCTGATTTGAAAATAAATATAGCAAGACTTTACAATACTTTGACAGGATGTAAGTATAATTTAGTATTTAGCTTATTAATTATTATGAAGCCCTTCTACAGAAATGACCAAAAGGATGTTTTCTTTTCGAGAGCGATTTTGACTTTAGTGCACGTGAAGTTGAAAGCGTGGGACACAGAAGTACCGTAATTAGATATGCTCCTGTTTTTAAAGGAACCTTTATAATTTTAGATCCAGAAAGACCTGAGCTGAAACGAGTGAGGGGTCTTCAGCGAATGGTGTTAAAGAATCCAGTGGAGATGAACTTGGTGCGCTCCGTAACGCTGGGGATGCCATTGCTGCCTGCGATCATATCTGTTACTGTTAGCTACGTCATCGTAATGCTGCAGTTTAATCAAATTATTTAATATGTCTTGGTTTAGTAGGCTTAATATTTCATTTTGGCTTTTAAATTAATTCCCATTTTTTGTTTTATTTAAAATTGGAATCAACCGCATATATTGTCCTTCGATCGGGTAATAGACTGATTAATTGGAAGACCTTTTTTCCCCCTTAATGTCGAACAAATATTGGGCTCCACAGTCCTTTCTACAGAATGATAACTACTTTTAAAGGTATAAGAAAAGATTTTGATATTTTTCACGGATGTCTGGCACATGTAAAACAAAAAAAATTCAAGTTTATTAAGTAAGATGCTTGTATATATTTTTTATTTTTTTCCTGTCTCCGTACTTAGAGTTGATTTTGCTTTAATTTGGTTTTTTGTTGGTACAGGTTTTTAGTTTCTTTTCTACTTTTAAATTATAATATAGTTAGCCTGAGTTTTCGGCTCCATTTTGAATAGTTTTGAGTTAGTTGCTTTTGTATAATTTTGCTTCTTTTTATTTATTAAATAATACAATTTTAAGATAAGATTTTTGTGAGATTGTTGTGAGCATAATTATAAACTATGCCTTATTATTGTAATGTGTGCATGCTGTGTTCATAAGTAAAAAAATAAAAATAAAAAGTAATTAACACTGTTTTAAAGTATTTATTTGGAAATTTTATTATAGCCCTTTAGGAGTGTCAGAAATCTTTTAATTATGATGTTTATATTGCATTGCATTCATATTTATATTTTTTATTTTCTTTAGGTTATAACTGTTTTTAGTGAAAGCTATCTTAGAATTTAAACCAATTCATGTCAAAACTTATTAATGACTAGCTTCTGCCCGCAAAACTTCGTCTGCGTGATTAACTTTTGAAATTAATTTTATGTTGAATTTCCCATCCTGTCCCGTTCCGTCCCGTTATATCCCGCCCGCCCCGTCTCATTCTCACTCTAGCCATGTAATCCAGTCCCTTTGTATTTAAAAAAGTAACAAATATATTGGAGTTCCTTCCTTATCCCATGGGAATATAAATTTTTCGGGATAAAAGACAGCCTAATTGTTGATCCAGGTTGTCAGCTATCCCATACTAAATTTCATCGAAATCCGTTAAGCCGTTTCTAAGTTCATCGCGCACAACCGCAGAAATAGACAAAAATTCTAAAACTCATTCTTTTGAGTTCTATTACGTTAATACAGACCCACATTAGTTTTTCTCATTTAATTTTTCCATGTAATTAAGCATTGATCGGTTACAAATTTACTATATGTAGTAAAGTTTTTCAGTTAACTTATAAGCGAACTACAAGATTGAACTTTTAAAAGGAGACAGATTATTTAAGCCGCTCTCAGTTGTATATAGCGAACTACTACATGAATGGCAAAATAGATGGAAGGAATCTTCGAAGGGACGGCATCTATATCAATATTTTCCTTGCGTGCGTGATCGTTTGGCAAAGACTTAGCTAGTTGTCGATTATTACGTATCACAGTTTCTTACGGGCCATGGTAATTTAAGTCTAAACTGTACTCATTTAAGCTCGTTGATTTACCTGCGTGCTCATGTTGAACACCTAATTGCGAATATGAACAGTTCGCGCATCATACCGGGTATATCAAGAGTGCGACCGAAAACGAAGCCAGGTGGTAGTTTTAGTGGTTACAGACACGATGGAAATAAAAATTTCACCAAAACAGCCACAGATATTCTTTTAGAATCTTTTAAAAATCATCGTGTTTGGATGGTAAATACCAAATTTTTGCGAAATTAATAATTAAAACCCTTACATACCATTGCGTGTTTAAAAATAAAGAGGTCTATATCATTATTTTAGGAAACTATGTATTGAAATAAAACTATTTTTACGGATTTTATCGCGATTTGGTTTAATTTTTACATTTTTTAACTTCCAGACGTTTCGATTGCTTTTCAGCTTTCGTGGTCACGGGGCGGACTGAGGTATTAGTCATCCGCTCTGTGACTGTTACAATTAAACTACCCTTAATTTTCAATTATTAAATTAAAAAGTTAATTTAAAAAGTTAACTAGTTGTTGCGATCCGATCTACGCAGAAGGAGCTCACAGTGTCTTGAGGTCTGGCAGCTGGTCTTTTGGGTTCCGATTTAATCAAATGTAGAATTGGATCCCATGATGGTGCAAGCTTCAAGCCATCTTCTCTATTGAAATTTGGATGTTTTTTAATTTCAATAGCCTCGCGAAATATCCTGGGCAGGAAACGGTGTTCTTTAGCAAGGATTTGGGGCTTATCAAAACGTAAATTGTATGCGAAAAAAATCCGAGTGGAAAGAATAATTCCCAACTGTGAAAATCTGCTTGCACCCAGACGTGATTGTATTAAAACGAAAATATTCTACTGCTTTCAGATGTTACAAGTCAGAAACCTTGTTAAGTTATAAGTAACAAATGTTTTATTTTTGTGTTTTCTTTACTAAATTAAATAAAACTATTTATAAGGTATGTACTTGATTTCCATTAAAAATACAATAAGCTGTGGAAGTCTGCTCTAAATCTGAATGCTTTCTGATGAAAAGTAATTTTTGTTCGGACCAATATGTTTTTGACATTAAAACTATGGCTTCAAAAACCACCACAGATAGTGGTGCTATGAAAATGGGAGCAAGGAACAAGTTAAACAATTCTTCAGAGCATTATCTATGATACAGACTATAGAACAAGCTTAGAGCAACGTCCCTGTGTAATTGTAGCGATTCTACGAGTAAGTTGCTCATAACGTTTGCGTCACTCGCGGACTTATTTATTTATTATTTATTTAATACTTTTTTGCACTACATGGAGATATACAAATGCAAACTTATACAATACAAATAATAGTACAAGTGGCGGCCTTATCACACTAGGTAATTTCTATGGACATATAAATAGGAGAAAGAAAGGGCAGTCTAAAGCGTAAAATAAATAATAATAATCTACAATGTATAACTCTAAATATATAAGTATAAACATAAACACATGTAAAAATATATGAATATACACATACTTACAATACATACATACATACATACAAACATACAATACATACATATACGTAAACATATTATATACTTATCCTAACATTCATCAAAGGATTTGAAGGACGAAAATAGTACTCAGCGACAATCTTGTTGAGAGAGGAAATAGTTTTTGATCATTGGACTTGTATTTCTTTTAATATGATTAAGTGATGGTAAGGCAAATATTGCTTGGTCTTCAATCCAATTATTTCAATTAATATTATTGGACAGTACTCCATTAATATTTTATTTCATCTGCAGATGCGATGAAGATAAGGAATGATTCATTAATTATATTACTTATTATAGTAAAATTTAGGTGCGTATCGCAGTTATTCTAAGCATTCCTGCTGTAGTAAGACATACATACTTCCGTTTCAAAAATGAGTAAAATTGAATCAATAAAAACGTTATTCATTGTTGAAAATATTTGTTGTGTGTATCGGAATTATTCGTTTTGTAGTAAAATAGCACAACCGTTCATCTTAATGCGTATTGTTGTTGAAATGTGTTGCGTCGTTGTCATTTATATTAATACCCAATTCGTCCTTTACGAGCATTTGGGCTTCAATTTCAGCACCTTTATTACGATAACTTTATTCCATGTGCTATATTTGTTTCATACCGTGTTTTGTATTCTCAATGGCATATGCCGGTGCAATTCTTTCATGTCACTTCGTAACAACTTTAACAAGCTTTATGAAAATTTTGAAAAGGATGTCACATGTAAAAATAAAATTAAAAACATACATTTCATGGCTACTTTTGGTTCTATTACTTTAATTGCTTTTACGATATATGATGTAGCCTGCGACCGAATCAATTTTAAAGTACTTTTCGAATCATCATTCGGTTATATGTTGACAATAATCGTAAGAATACTTGCTGACAGCCGCTTCCTTATCCAATACCTGACATATTTTATATTACTGATGATCCTGCACAATTTTTTTAAATGTTTTAATTCACTACTGGACAACACGCATAAGGAATTGATGCAAAAAATAATGATTGATGGAACAATTACTGATGAAATCACTTTGGAAATGATAGACACATGGGCTGAGATGTATGGGAACTTGGAAAAAAGTAGTAAAGAATTCAAGAAGTGTTTTGGAGTGCAGGTAATTTATAATAAATGTACTTACGTAAGACCGGCAGGTGAAGCTAATTCTGTTACTGGTGTACTTAGATTCATTGGCTCAATATTCATACGAAATTAAAGCCAGTACTTTTATGTTCAAATATAATGTTTGTTTTATTTTCAGATTATATTCTCTATTATAGTTACTGTATCTATTTACGTTGTACTTGGATTTCGATTAATTCACGCATTGATTGTAGTAAGTCCTTTTACATTATCAATTCCACTTAATTCACAGTAAACATTGTAATAAATTTTATTTTTTATTTCAGGGGAAGGAATTCCTTGCTTTCGACAGTACTTGGATGTCAATAAATCTAGTGTTGGCAATCAGTTTCCACTTAATAGCCATATTAGTCGTCGTTGTGGCTGGTCAGAAAGTTTTGAATGATGCCGCTGATTTGAAAATAAATTTGGCAAGACTTTACAATACTTTGACTGGATGTAAGTATAATGTAGTATTTAGGTTATTCATTGTTATCAAGCGCTTCTGAAGTGACCAAAAGAATGTTTGCTTTTCAAAAGCGATTTTGATTTTAGTACTAACAACGCCCAACGTTAAAAGCGTGGGACATCACACTTAGATGTCCCAAGTAGATATGCCCATATTTTTAAAGGAAGTTATATAATTTCAGACCCAGAAAGACCTGAGCTGAAACGAGTGAGGGGTCTACAGCGAATGGTCTTAAAGAATCCAGTGGAGATGAACTTGGTGCGCTCCGTACCGCTGGGGATGCCATTACTGCCTGCGATCATGTCTGTCGCTGTTAGCTACGTCATCGTAATACTGCAGTTTAATCGGGATATTTAATAGATCTTGGTTAAGTAAGCTTTACTTAAGGCGGACGTTAGTTGTTTAGCCGTGATAAATAATATTTATATTTGTGGTTTGAATAAGTTGTAACATTTGTGTGACTCCGATATTTTGGCATTTAGGGTTATTGAATCACGGTTTTAAAATATTGGTTTGAAAATGTCACAATTGTATAATTAGGCCCGTTAGGAGAGTCGAAAATATTTAAATTATGAGGCTTATATGGCGTTTTATTCATATTTATATTCTTTGTTTTCATTAGGTGGTAAATTTCTGTAGTGAAAGCTCTCTTAGAATAAGTCAGCATTAAATTTTTAAATCATGTAAGTTAAGCAAAACTTATTATTGATTCGCAGCTAACTATAAAGTTTGGGAATTATTTTATGCTCTTATTTAATTTCTTTTTTGTAAATACCTTTTGTAAATTGTATGCAAAAAAATCGGACTAGAAAGAATAATTCCCAACAGTTGGCCTTAGAAGGTGTAATATACTCGTAGCCAAATGTGATTGTATTTAAACGAAAATGTTCTACTGCTTTTAGATGTTATACATTAGAAACCTTGTTAAGCTATAAATATCAAGTGTTTATTGTGTGTTCTTTACTAAATTAAATAAAACAATTAATTGCTTTTCATTTCAAAATACCATTAGCTGTGGAGTTCGGCGGGTACATTATTGTAAGAAAGTCTGATCTATATATTTGTGTCCCTAGCAGAAACATTTTGAAGTATCGTATCGTGCAAACAATACTTTACTATTACTATTCGATATCTAAATTTGGCGACAGCATGAACCGTTTAACTATACTCTCGTGAACTCAATATTAATACGATACGATAGTCACAGATAACCTATGGCAATGAACGAATATAATTGAATGATTCGTGCGAAATTGTCATTCACCGTGTTTGTAAAATAATATATTATTATCATAAAATAACAAAAAGCATATAGCATGCCTTAAAGTCATATTAAAGGTTATAAAAATGAATTATAAAGCAAAAAACGTATTTATTAGATTTGATCTCAAATATATAAAAATCATTTCAAGCAATTATGCATTTAGATTTCCGAACGTAGCCATTTTTTGTTTGACCACACAGATTTACCTATATGGATGCCACTCGTCAACGAATGTAAAGGAATAAACTCGTTATAGCTCAGGTCTTTCTGGGTCTGAAATTATATAACTTCCTTTAAAAACATGGGCATATCTACTTGGGACATCTAAGTGAGCCCAACGTTAAAAGCGTGGGACATACGCTTTTAACGTTGGGCGTTGTGAGTATTAAAGTCAAAATCGCTTTCGAAAAGCAAAAATCATTTTGGTCATTTCAAAAGGGCTTGATAACAATGAATAACCTAAATACTACATTACACTTACATCCAGTCAAAGTATTGTAAAGTCTTGCTAAATTTATTTTCAAATCAGCAGCATTATTCAAAACTTTCTGACCAGCCACAACGACGAATAATATGGCTATTAAGTGGAAACTGATTGCCAACACTAGATTTATTGACATCCAAGTACTGTAGGAAGCAAAGTATTGACTTCCCTGAAATTAAAAATAAAATTTGTGGAAATTGTTAGAAATAACAATGTTTATAAACTCTTTATTTAAACACCCTACAGTAAACAAAATAAAATTTAAAAAACCCATAAAAATTAAAGTGCTCAAAATAGGCGGTCTTATCGCTAAAAGCGAGCGAATGTTTACTGTGAATAAAGTGGAATTGATAATGTAAAAGGACTTACTACAATCAATGCGTGAATTAATCGAAATCCAAGTACAACGTTAATAGCTACAGTAACTATAATAGAGAATATAATCTGGAAATAAAACAAACGTTGTTATAGGTATCATTTGAAAATAAAAGTACTGGCTTTAATTTCGTATGGATTTTGAGCCAATGCATCCAAGTACACCAGGAAAAGAATTAGCTTCACTTGCCAGTCTCACGTAAGTACATTTATTATAAATTACCTGCACTCCAAAACAATTGAATTCTTTACTACTTTTTTCCAAGTTCCCATACATCTCAGGCCATGTGTCTATCATTTCCGAAGTGATTTCATTAGTAATTGTTCCATCAATCATTATTTTCTGCATCAATTTCTTATGCGTGTTGTCCAGTAGTGAATTAAAACATTTGAACAGTTTGTGCAGGATCATCAGTAATATAAAATATGTCAGGTATTGAATAAGGAAGCGGCTGTCAGCAAGTATTCTTACTATTATTGTCAATATATAACCGAATGATGATTTGGAAAGATCTTTATAATTGATTCGGTCGCAGGCAATATCATACATCGTAAAAACAATCAAACCAATAGAACCAAAAGAAGCCATGAAATGTATGTTTTAAAATTGTTTTTACATGTGACATCCTTTTCAAGATTTTCATAAAGCTTGCTTAAGTTGTTAAGAAGTGACCTGAAAGAGTTGCACCGGCATATGCCATTGAGAATACAAAACACGGTATGGAACAAATATAGCATATGGAATAAAGTTAACGTAATAAACGTGCTGAAATCGACGCCCAAATACTCGTAAAGGATGAATTGGTTATTAATATAAATGACAACGACGCAACACATTTCAACAACAATACGCATTAAGATGAACGGTTGTGCTATTTTACTACAAAACGAATAATTCCGATACACACAACAAATATTTTCAACAATGAATAACGTTTTTATTGATACAATTTTATTCATTTTTGAAACGGAAGTATGTATTTCTTACTACAGCAGGAATGCTTCAAGTAACTGTGATACACAGCTAAATTTTACTATAATAAGTAATATAATTAATCATTCCTTATCTTCATCGCATCTGCAGATGAAATCAAATATTAATGGAGGACTGTCCTATAATATTAATTTAAATAATTTGATTGACACATACATACATACATAAACTCACACCTTTATTCCCGAAGGGGTAGGCAGAGGCGCCAATAGGACACCCACTTTTCACCTTGTATGTTCCGTCCCACGATGTGATAGGCGGCGAGCTTATTGCCATACCGGGCACAAAATAATAATAATTTGATTGAAGAACGACAAATTATTGCCTTACCATCACTTAATCACATTAAAAGAACTTAGAATCGCTACAGTTACACAAGGACGTTGCTCTAAGCGTGTTCCATTGTCTGTATCATAGATAATGCTCTGAGGAATTATTTAACCCGTCCCTTGGTCCCATTTCCTTAGCACCATTATATGTGGTGGTTTATGCAGTCTTAGTTTTAATATTAACACCATATTGGTCCGAACCACTCAAACTGAGCCAACTCGTATCTGTGCTGCAGCAATCAGCTGTTGAACAGTTTCCCGGCTTACGTGTTCCCTCCTTGCTAGAGTCCTGGATCCTTCTACAAAAGCGTGAGAGACCAGTTCAGTAGCCCGGCATAATTGTCTTATGAGATGATTATCGGCTGTTAATCGATACTCTTTCTGAATAGTATCGCATTTACCATCAAGCGTGGTGAGGTCACTTTGCCGAGCCAAGTTCAAAAAAAGATGCTTATTTTACTGAGTCGAGATCCAGAAACATACGATTTCCAAACGTGCTATCCGTAATAAAAAATATTAAAATGTCAGCAATACTGTCTGTCTGTATCAGCCCATATACGTCCCACTGCTGGGCACGGGCCTACTCTACAATCGAGAGAATCGATTGAGAGTGGTTAGGCCATATAGTCCACCACGCTGGCCTAGTGCGGGTACTGCTACAGCAATACTGCTACAAGTAAACTAATTTATTCACATTAGAGTCTCAATCGATTCTCTTGATTGTAGAGCAGGCCCGTGCCCTGCAGTGGGACGTATATGGGCTGATATAGATAGATAGAGTTATACACGAAAAAATAACTCATTTCATCGGCAAAAAAACGACCACTCTTTACCTCGGGTATACAATGAAGGAGAGCAAGTTGAGGTAACACAGCACGGTTAGCTTTATGGTATATTGAATATCCATAAGACTCAAAGAACTAAGAGACAAAAATTATTTTACACCAAATTTCGTTCAGATATAGATCAGATTTTCTTAAAATAATGTACCAGCCAAACTCCACCCACAGCTAATGGTATTTTGAAATGGAAAGCAATTAATTGTTTTATTTAATTTAGTAAAGAACACACAGCAAAGCATTTAAACCTTATAACTTAACAAGGTTTCTGCCTTGTAACATCTAAAAGCAATACAACATTATCGTGTTAATACAATCACATCTGGCTACAAGTACATTATGCCTTCTAAGGCCAATTGTTGGGAATTATTCTTTTATTGCATACAATTTCTAAAACGTATTAAAAAAAAAAACATATATATAACATCTATGTTTGTTATATAACAGGTTGGAGCTTTAATTATACAACTGTGAAATTTTCAAACCAATACTTTAAAACCGTGATTGCACCATTCAAAATGCCAAAATGTAAAAATTTATTCAAACCACTCATTAAATATTATTGATCGCGACTAAACAACCAACGTCCGCCTTAAGTTGAGCCTACTAAACAAAGATCTATTAAATATCCCGATTAAGCTGCAGCGTTACGATGACGTAGCTAACAGCGACAGACATGATCGCAGGCAGTAATGGCATCCCCAGCGGTACGGAGCGCATCAAGTTCATCTCCACTGGATTTTTTAACACCATTCGCTGTAGATCCCTCACTCGTTTCAGCTCAGGTCTTTCTGGGTCTGAAATTATAAAACTTTCTTTAAAAAAATTGGCACGTCTAGTTGTGTTACTTAAATGTCCCACGCTTTCAACATTGAGCGTTGTGAGCGTCCGCGACAGACACACATGTCTCTTGCACTAAAGTCAAAATCGCTCTCGAAAAGCAAACATCCTATTGGTCATATCTGTAGAAGGGCTTGACAATTATTAATAAGCTAAATACTAAATTTTACTTACATCCTGTCAAATTATTGTAAAGTCTTGCTATATTTATTTTTAAATCAGCAGCATCATTCAAAATCTTCTGTCCAGCCACAACGACGAATAATATGGCTGTTACGTGACAAATGTTTTCCAATACTACATTTATTAATATCCAAGTACTGTGGATAGCAAGGTATTCATTTCCCTGAAAAAAATAATAAATTAAAACGCTGAAAAACACGCTTTAGTCAAAGACCCAACTAAAAAAATATAAATAATTGTTAATGAGTTTGAGATTTAAAAAAGAAGTGGAATACATTCATTTTATGGTTAAATAAAAGCGTGTTAATATTATGGAAATTGTTAAAAATAACAATGTTTACTGTGAATTTAGTGGAGTTGGTACTGTAAAAGGACTTACTTCAATCAATGTGTGCAAGAACCGAAATCCATATATAACGTAAAGAGCTACAGATAGCATAATAGAGAACATAATCTGAAATAAAACAAACGTTGTTATAGGTATCGGTTGAACATAAAAGGACTGGCTCTAATTTAAGTTCATTGGTTCAAGTAGCATTGGTTCAAGCACACCAGTAAAGAATTAGATCGATTTGCAGGTCTTACGTAAGTACATTCATTTAAAAAAAAAATGCGAAATAAATACACTTTAATTTTTTCGAAAAAATTTTTTTTTAGGTCTATGGTTGAGATTTTGTCACATACATTTTAAATTATTGTATTGTCATCGGTCCTTGACAAGTATGCAAATTTTCAAGTCAATCCGACGTTTTGAAGTTCTCGAAAATGGACTTCAAAGATTCCGTTACATATAATACATAGTATACTGGCGAAGTTAATAAAAGCGTGTTAATTACCTGCACTCCAAAACACTTCTTGAATTCTTTACTACTTTTCTCCAAGTTCCCATACATCTCTGCCCATGTGTCTATCATTTCCAAAGTGATTTCATCAGTAATTGTTTCAGCAATCATTATTTTCTCCATCAATTTCTTATGCGTGTTGTCCAGTAGTGAATTAAAACATTTGAAAAATTTGTGCAGGATCATAAGTAATATAAAATATGTTAGGTATTGAACAAGGAAGCGGCTGTCAGCAAGTGTTCTTACGATAATTATCAATATATTACCAAATAGTGATTTGTAGAGATCGCTATAATGGATTGTTTCGCAAGCAATAACATATGTCGTAAAAATAAATAATGCAATAGAAACAAAAATAGCCATGATATTTATGTTCCTAAAATATGTTTTACAGGTGATATCCTTTTCAAAATAGGCATAGAGCTCGGTGAAGTTGTTAAGAAGTGCCATGAAAGAGTTGCAGCGGCATATGCCGTTAATAATACAAAGCATGGTATAAAACGAAAATAGAATATTGATTACAATTATCGTCATAAAGGCGGTTAAATTGGAGCCAAAATGCTCGTAAAGGACGAATTGATTAATGATATAAATGACGATGAAGCAACACGATTCAACAACAATACGAGTTATTATGAACGGCCGTGATTTTTTACTACAAAACAAATAATTTCGATACACACAAAATACATTTTCAACAAGGAATAATGTTTTTATTGGTTCAATTTTACTCATTTTTGAAACGGAAGCATACTATGTCTTACTACAACAAATGTTTAAAATAACTGCGATGCACAGCTAAACTTACTATAATAAGTAATAAAATTAATCATTCCTTATCTTTATTGCATCTACAGATAAAATCAAAAGTTAATGAAGTACTGTCCTATACTATTCATCGAAATAAAATAATTGAAGAACAAGAAATTATTGCCTCGCCATCACTTAATATGATTATGTTTCATAACAAAGGTAACAATCTATTCTTCTTTAATGACAATAGTTCAATTCATATAATTTGTCAAGAACTCATTAATCGTCGATATTGTTCTTCGATGTGGCGTTGATAAGAAATGATGAATTTGTTATCACATAAATGTACAATATAGGTTCTTAATGTATTCATTTGAACTATTTCTACTGTATTTGCATACAATGACAGCCTCCGTGGCGCAGTTGGTTAGACGCCGCCTGTGAAATGAGAGGCCGCGGGTTCATTCCCGCACCAAAACAAATATTTGTGTGATCTACAGGTATTTGTTTCGGGTCTGGGTGTTTGTGAGACCAAAAAGTCTCTCGTAGCTTCTGATACCCACGACACAAGACTCGATCTTAGTGTGGGGTCAGGACTATGTATGTGACTGTTGGGTGTATTTATTATTATTTATTAAATGTTTGAAAATGAGCGAATTTAAAGCAATGAAATCATGATGGTTCATCGAAAAATCTGTTGTGTATATATCGAAATTATTCATTGTAAAGAGGCCCTAAAGGTTGTGTGCCCTATTGTTGTGTATATGTTTTGCTTCGTTTTTATCGGTATTGAGAACCAATTAATTCTTTACCAGTCTTTCTGTTACAATTGAAGCATCTTTGGCTTAGAATTCGTATGTAATAGTTTGTTTATTATTTATTCTTTTTTTGTGTTTTTTTACGGCACCAGTCGATGTTACTCTTTCGTGCAACTCCAGAACAACTTCAGTAAGCTTTGCAAAAATTTTGAAAATGATAAAACTATTAGCGGATGTATTAATTTTATCGCGATTATCGGTTCATGATTTTTCTTAGGTATTTGTCAATGTATATTGTGAGAATACTCATAGGTATTCAATATCTTATTGAATATCTAATATATTTCATATGAGTGATGATTCTGCAGAAACTGTTGACAGACTTCAATGCAGTATTAAGTGAGATGCTTAATACATTGATTGAGAAGTAATGACTGATGGAATTATTACTGATCAAATGACTATGACAAACATAGAAGAATGGGCTATGATTTACGAGTACTTGCAAAAGAGTAGTAGAGAACTCCAGAAGTATTTTGGTGCGCTGGTAAATGTTAATTTTACGAATTGAAATATTAGCTTCATACCGATACGCAATTATAGGTCATGGATATTTGTCTCTTGTAGTTTCTCATAGTCATAACATACCAGTCCAGAACTATGTGTGTGACTGCAGGGTGTGCTTTTTTTTATACGGATAGCACGTTCGGGTAGCCTATGTTGGTAGATCTCTACTCAGAAAAATAAACATCTTTTTGTAAACTTTGCTCGGCAAAGTGACTTCACCACACTTCATGGTCAATGCGATATTATTCAGAAAGAGTATCGATTAACAGCAGATAATCATCTCATAAGACAATTATGCCGGGCTACTGAACTGGTTTCTCACGCTTTTGCAGAAAGATCCAGGACTCTAGCAAGGAGGGAACACGTAAGCCGGGAAACTGTTCAACAGCTGATTGGTGCAGCACATATTCGAGTTAGCTTGGTTTGATTGGTTCGGGCCAATATGGTGTTAATATTAAAACTATGGCTTCAAAAACAACCATGACCACAGATAGTGGTGCTAAAGAAATAGGACCAAGGGACGGGTTAAATAATTCTTCAGAGCATTATCTATGATACAGACAATAAAACACGCTTAGAGGAACTTCCTAGTGTAACTGTAGCGATTCTTAATTGCTCATAACGCCTCCATCATTCACAGACTGGTATTTCTTTTAATATGATTAAGTGATGGTAAGGCAATAGTTTCTTGCTCTTCAATCAAATTATTTCAATGAATATTATTGGACAGTACTCCATTAATATTTGATTTTGTCCGCAGATGCGACGAAGATAAGGAATGATTAATTATATTACTTATTATAGTAAAATTTAGGTGTGTATCGCAGTTATTTTAAGCATTCCTGCTGTAGTAAGACATACATACTTCCGTTTCAAAAATGAGTAAAATTAAATCAATAAAAACGTTATTCCTTGTTGAAAATATATTTTGTGTGTATCGAAATTATTCTTTTTGTAATAAAAAAGCACGGCTGTTCATCTTAACGCGTATTGCTGTTGAAGTGTTTTGCGTAGTTGTCATTTATATTAATAACCAATTGGACCTTTACGAGTCTTTTGGCCTCAATTTAAGCAACTTTATTATGATAGTTTCATACAATATGCTGTATTTGTTTCATACCGTGTTTTGTATTATTAACGGCATGTGTCGCCGTAACTCTTTCATTTCACTTCGTAACAACTTTAATGAACTTTATGCAAATTTTGAAAAAGATATCACTTGTAAAAAATATTTTAGAAACATTAATTTAATGGCTACGTTTGGTTCTATTGCTTTAATTGTTTTTACGATATATGATATTACCTGCGGCCTAATCTATTTAAAAGATCTTTTCAAATCACCGTTTTGGTATATTTTATTGTCAATGACCGTAAGAATACTTGCTGACAGCCGCTTCCTTGTTCAATACCTGACATATTTTATATTACTGATGATCCTGCACAAACTGTTCAAATGTTTTAATTCACTACTGGACAACACGCATAAGAAATTGAGGGAGAAAATAATGATTGACGGAACAATTACTGATGAAATCACTTTGGAAATAATAGATGCATGGGCAGAGATATATGGGAACTTGGAAAATAGTAGTAAAGAATTCAAGAAGTGTTTTGGAGTTCAGGTAATTTTTAATAAATTTACTTACGTAAGACCGGCAAATGGAGCTAATTCTGTTACTGGTGTACTTGGATTTATTGGCTCAAAGTCCATACGAAATTAAAGCCAGTCCTTTTATGTTCAAATGATAAAATTAAAACAACGTTTGTTTTATTTTCAGATTGTGTTCTCTATTATGCTATCTGTAGCTATTTACGTTATATATGGATTTCGGTTTTTGCACACATTGATTGAAGTAAGTCCTTTTTCATTACCAATTCCACTAATTTCACAGTAAACATTGTAATTTTTAACAATTTCCACAATTTTAACACGCTTTTATTAGCTTCGCCTGTATGTATGTATGTTTGTCACAGAATCTTTGAAGTCGATTTTCGAGGACTTCAAAATGTCGAATTAATTTGATATTTTGCACACTTATCAAGGACCGATGACATTACAATAATATAAAAGTTTTTGACATTAACTTTAGTAGGACCTTTTTTTTTTCATGGGGAAAATCCTCTTGGATTTCTGCATTAAGCAGGAATGCCGGATTTTTACCGACTAAAAACCCCATGTTGCTCCATCAGCACATTGGAGAAACTCCGGGACCTCACAAAGAACACGCCGAAGTTCCTCCAGTGCGTAGCTTGTAAAAGCACAACTTGTAGGAAGCTGCTTCTTCCCCGTCCACAGCCTCATCTAGCCAGGGCGACTTGTAATACCACCTCGGCGTATTCGTCTCCGAGCGGGATCGACCCTCTCCCGAACTTTAGTAGGACCTACGGCATTTACATTTTTTGAAAAAAAAAAAAAAAAAAAAAAAAACTATGTGTAATTTATCACGCAGCTGCCTTCCTTAGATATGATATCCGTGATTTTTTAGTAAAATTAATAAACAATTGTTAAAAAAACTGACCCAACTACAAAAGTCAAAATAATTGTTAATGAGTTTGAGATTTGATAAAAAAAAACTACGTTTAAAAAACCGACTTGAAATACTAAAAAGTAAAAAATAAAGTAAAAAATATTAAATTTAATACACCTCTTATGCAAACCCATACCTTTCATATTAGTAAAACACAATTATTTGTTTGTGCTACCTATTAATAGGTTTGAAATCGGTGCCAAGCCAAATGTAATAGTAGTTACCTACACTCGCCGCGCGTGATCTTGAGCGGGTAGCTTTGTCTAGAAAAGTGTTTTTCAATTTATGGGTCGCGACCACCTGGAGGGTCGCGAAGCCTTACTCAAGGAGTCGCTATTCTTACAGATTATAAGTGTTAATAATATGTATATTTAGGTACCAAAATGGAGAAAACCATAAACATAATCTTCTAAATTACTAACTTTTAGTCTGTATCGCCCAAGGGGATCGCCAGAAGTTTTTAACCTGAAAGGGGTCGCATATTCAAAAAGATTGACAAACACTAGACTTAAACAATGAAAACAAACCAAGCGGGCAGATACGCGCGGGCAGACGTCGTTGATGGCCGTCTCCAAATAAAGTAAAATTTTGATGCGTTGGAACCTAATTTATAGATTTGTATAATTTATCTGCTGTACGAAGCTATAGTATATAAGTTTGTTTTTATAATAGTAGGTATTCATCATACTTAATTCTATTATTAGTTTGTCTTCAAAGCGGAGGTGTTGTGTGCCCGTCACACAATACGCAAAGCAAAATGTACACTATTTATAATTAAAATTTATTGGAACGAAGTTCCTTATCGCGCATTGCGAAAGGGGGCTAAACGAAAAAAATTAAGACCAAAAGTTGTACCGACACTTTTATTCCAAGTTTGAGTTGACATTCTAAATTTAAAAATTTAGGACCTTATTTTTTGTTTTTAATTATTTGCTTATTATTTTATATTTTTAACCGATTCCAAAGGAGGTTATCAATTAATTGGGTTTTTTATTATTTGTTTATAGTCTTTGTATAATGGCTATACAGTGTCTTATGGATAGTCTACGTGACTGTTATTATTGAAACGAAGTTCCTTATCGCGCGTTGCGAAAGGGGCCTAGACGGAAAAAATTAGAACAAAAGTTGTAACGACACTTTTTGCTATAGTTGTAAGCCGTGCGGCGTGCGCGTTTTCTCTGTCTGTCTCTCTCTCTCTCTCTCTCTCTCTCATAGAAAGCAAGCCAGCTATTTTCGTTTCGTCTTTTTATTTCGCATTGAACAGTGTGGTGTCGCGACGATTATTTTTGTTGAGTGTATACAGGTTTTTTGCACATAATAAATAATAAATCGAACTTCGTTCCATCCGGGTGTCCCTTGACACCTCTCAAGTTTTTTTCTATTTTTAGTTGTATTTTCTTTAAAAAGCGTGTTTTTTAGTTTATTTAAGTCTATTATTTATTTTTTACTTTTTAGTTTGTTTTTTTAAATGAATTACATTTTCTTCTTATTTATACTATTATTAATTTATGCTTATGGTTAAAGATACATACATAAACTCACGCCTTTTTCCCAGAAGGGGTAGGCAGAGGTGCTACCAGTACACCCACAGTTCGCCTTGTATGTTTCGTCCTATGATGTGATAGGGGGCGAGCCTATCGTCATACCGGGCACAAATTCCTGACTTCGAGATGATAATGAATATAAAAATCCAATATCACTTTGCCGGACCCGGGATTCGAATCCGAGACCTCAGCTTTGTAGTCGTACCGTAGTACAACTACGCCACCGAGGCAGTAAAAATTATACAGGGTATATCAAGACCCCGACCGAAAACGAAGCCAGGTGGTAGTATTAGTGACTTCAGACACAATGTAAGTAAAAATTTCACAAAAAAAATCGACAGCTTTTTTTTTGTTATTTTTTACTTATCGTCGTATTTGGGTGATATTTACATAGTTTTCCTAAAATAATGATGTAGACCTCTTTATTTTTAAACACGCAATGGTACGTAAGGGTTTAAATTAGTATTTTCACAAAAACTAGGTATTTACCACTCAAATACGATGAAATTTAAAAATTTCTAAAAAAATATCTGCCACTGTATTGGCGACATTTTTATTTACATCGTGTTTGTAACCACTAAATCTACCACCTGGCTTATTTTTCGGTCGCAGTCTTGATATACCCGGTATAGATTGATAAAATCTTATTTGCAAATTGAATAATTAAATATTCTTATCAAATTAGTATATTGTCATCGGTCCTCGATAAATCTACAAAGTTTGAATGAAATCTGGCCGTTTAAAGTGGGTCAAAATAGGACCTAAAGGAGTCGGTTACAAACATACAAACAAACAAGTGAAGCTAATATAAAGCGTGTAAAAATGTTCTTACCGATAAAAAAGAAATCAATCACTAAATCGGTTCAAAGCTGCCGAAGAAATTAAGTATTTACATAAATATTAATTTTCTCACCTCACCCCCCCCCCCACCCCTTCTTCTCTGCCTCACTAATGTTTTTATTTAATACTGAACCTATTGCAAAAAGAACCATTGGAAACCCACTCCATTTTGGGGAGTTCTACTCTTCGAAGATATTCATCAGGTCTTTACCAATTTTTTATGGACCAAGTGGCAGCCATTTTGCCTCCAACTAAAGAAGAATTACGTAAATCGGATCATAAATCTCAGCGTAATCGGTATACCTACATAAAAACCCAACGAATTGATAACCTCCACTTGAAGTCGGTTAATGAAGTCGGTTAAAACTGGAGTGATATATTTATTTTACGGTTAACAATAATTTTTAATTTCAGAGAAGTGTATACCTTGATGCCCTCAGTGTTTGGATGTTAATAAATCTAGGATTGACAATCATTTGTCAGATAACAGCCATATTATTCGTCGTTGTGGCTGGACAGAAAATTTTAAATGATGCTGCTGATTTGAAAATAAATATAGCAAGACTTTACAATACTTTGGCAGGATGTAAGTAAAATTTAGTATTTAGCTTATTCATTATTGTCAAGCCCTTCTACAGATATGACCAAAAGGATGTTTGCTTTTCGAGAGCGATCTTGGCTTTTGTACACGTGACATATGTGTCTGTCGCGGACGCTCACTACGCTCAATGTTGAAAGCCCCCCTATGTTGGTGTCCCACACCTAAGTATCCCAACTAAATGTGCCCATTTTTTAAAGGAAGCTATATAATTTCAGACCCGGCGAGACCTGAGCTGAAACGAGTGAGGGATCTACAGCGAATGGTGTTAAATAATCCAGTGGAGATGAATTTGGTGCGCTCCGTTCCGCTGGGGATGCCATTACTGCCTGCGATCATGTCTGTCGCTGTTAGCTACGTCATCATAATGCTGCAGTTTAATCGAGATATTTAATAAATCTTGGTTTAGTAGGCTTAACTTAAAGCGGACGTTGGTGTTTAGCGGCGATCAAAAATGTTTAATTTGTGGTCTGAATAAGTTGTAACATTTGTGTGACTAATGTTTTGTCCTTTTGAATGATTTAATCACGGTTTTAAAGGATTCGTTTGGAAGTTACATAATTATATTATTTAAGGTCCAAGCTGTTATATTATATTCATAGGTGTTAATGTTAAATCGTAAAGTCCTTTATTAGTGTCGGCAATCTTTAAATTATGATGCTTATATGGGATATTGATATTTATATTCTTTATTTTCATTAGGTTATAACTTCTATTAGGTTACAGCTATCTTAGAACTAGCCAGCATTATAATTTATAAATCATGTAAGTTAAGCAATACATATTTATGATTCCCAGCTAACTTAAAAGCGTAACGTAAGCTAACATAAACGCTATAAAGTTTGGGAATTATTTACGCTCTTTTTTGTAAATACGTTTTAGAAATTATATGCAAAAAAAAATCGAAGTAGAAAGATTAATTCCCAACAGTTGTCCTTAGAAGGTGTAATGTACTCATAGCCAGATGTGTTTGTATTAAAATGAAAATATTCTACTGCTTTTAGATGTTAGATTTCAGAAGCCTTGTTATAAGTATGAAATGATTGATTGTGTGTGTTTTTTAGTGAATTAACACGTTGGCTGCTAAACCAGGTTTTAAAATCTTGGTAAGTAGCTTTCCGCCGGTGCGGGCAAGTAAAGCGTGTCATTTCACTAGTAACCCTGTAACTTTGGTAATATTTGACGTATGAAGGAGACAATCACAATATTCATATTTACTATTGTAACTTATTACGATAGACTATTAAAAAATGTACCGTGTTGGTTTCACCTGGTTCGCACTTAGTTAAAATTGTATACGTTCAGTACTATACCAGGCTTTGTTTTATAGGCCTGGTACCCGCATTTTGGATTTCGCGGCGGGGATAGGGCGTGATACCACCAGTGCAGGGACAATATACATTTGTAGTTTCACCAGGTTCGTCTCTTCGTCTGTCCGTTCGCAGATCAAAGCTGTAATTTTGCATACTAGTATATACACGTACATTAATCATGCCGATAAAGCAGTGAAATAAAATCAAGAACAAAAAGTGTTTTTAGTATACCTCCCCTACACGGGAGGTTCCCTAAAAACATACCACACAGATATAGGTCTTTCAGAAACACTTGGGCTTGCGAAGACAGTTTTTCGTTACAGTGTTCCATTTGCGAAATATTCATTTTTGTTTGAGTCAAGTGTCTTCTCCCCTACAAGCACAAACTTTAGCATGAAAAATGTTATGATGGTGGCATATACAGGATGGAATATTTTAGCACCCTATAGAGGGAAAGTATTCAAAATACCGGAAATATCAAATTTTACTCAAAGGAAACATTCCCTGAGTTTAAAATGAAACAAAACAACACTTTAAACAGGCCGATGAAAAGTTTAATAAAATTAAATTAGAAAGCATTTAATGCAATAAGTGTCATTATTTGCTATGTTTTAATAGAAACATTTTTAATTAAATTATATTACACATATCGATTTTAATTTATTTTGATCTCTGTCCCATCCCTAGAAATTGAAACAAGGCTCAACAAACCAGTTTAATTTATTTCTAGTGCATTACAAGGTGTAGAAGACCTGGTAATTTAGATCCTCTAAAAATCCTCCTTTTTCGTCCAATCCTAATGCTAAGTTATAGATTGATACACGACAATACGAGCAAAACGCAAAATTTGACTAATATACCTCTTGTTTCTGCGCTGTTAGAGGAAATTTTAAACTAGTGGGTGTTACCAGGTTGAAGGCGCCTGGTTCGTACCACCAAAAATACTCCCACTGTGCCTAATCAACCTCGTTCCGCATAGTATGAACGTACATGAAATCTGGCTCAGCATTCAACGCTTTAAATAAAACGATTTATAAAATATGTACTAACATTCCATTTAGTAGTAGTAGGTGGTGGAAGTTAGGTATGGGTAGTGAAAGAAGAGTATGGCAGAAGAAGCGTGAGAGTAACATTAAGGCAGTGGAAATGAGGTCATTAAGATGAATGTGTGGTGTGAGTTTGAGTGATAGAGTGCGAAATAGCGTGGTGATGGAACTTTGTGGAGTGAAAGAGGATGTAGTGACGAGAATTAAGAAAGGAATGTTAAGATCGTTTGGTATAAGAGGATGAGTAAAAGGCGATTAACAAAACAGATACATGAGGCGAGTGTGAATTGAAGAGTCGGTAGGGGTCGACCCCATTGAACCTACCTCAACCAGATCAATGGCACCTTAGGCAAGGGTCAATTTTAAAGTACCCTGAACTGACAAGAATGCATGAAGAGGTTAATGAAAGTAGACGAAGCGAAAGTAGTATGTCAAGATCGAGCAAAGTGGAGACCCATAGACTCTGCCTACCACTATATCCAATACAGGCGTGACGTTTATGTATGTACTTTCCATTTCAACTAATTTTTTTCACCTTTTACCATGTGCTGTGGAGTTTGGCTGGTACATTATTGTAAGAAAGTCTGATCTATAATATAGATAAACGATATCTGATGTAAAGTATTAATGTCTATCTCTTTGATAAAATTTGTCTAAATAGATGATGCAGGTAAATACGATTCACGTGTCCAAAGTAAGTTGGTTTACTTTTCAATGACTTTCATTTAGTCGCTCTAGAGAAAAATTTCAAATGACGAAAAATATACAATATAAAAATAAAAAAAAAATATGCACCATTCGTCATGACCAAGATAATAGAGCTTTAATACCACTTAGTGGTGTTGGGTCGAAAAGGCATGTCCCGCATAAGAAAGTCAAGTGAGTGCGTTTTTGGACTGTCACCGCACCAGCTGAAAGACACAGATTTTTTGCCGCTGTGAACATGTTAAAAATACACAATATAACATGGTACTTTAATACTTAATGCAAAATTCATAAAAATCGTTCCAGAAGTTTACAAGATTTGAAACAAATGCCGTCTTAAGAACTTGCAATTGCTCTCTTGTAAAATTTGGTATTTTGCAGTTAGGGCAGTTTACGTTGGACCCATCGAAGTATTGGTCTCGGTTCTAGATATTTGTGAGTCTCTCGTGGTTTCTCATAGTCACAAAATAAGACTTAATTTATATTAGTATGGACCAGAACTTTGTGTGCGACTGAAGGGTGTATTTTTTAATTTATTTTATTGCGGATAGCACGTTGGATCAGCCTTTGTTTGTGAAACTCTAATCAGTAAAAAAAAAAAAAAACTTCGCTCGGCAAAAGTGACTTCACCACACTTCATTGACAAATGCGATACCATTCAGAAAGAGTATCGATTGACAGCAGATAATCATCTTATAAGACAATTATGCCGGGCTTCTTAACTGGTTTCTCACGCTTTTGTAGAAGGAACCATGACTCTAGCAAGGAGGGAACACGTGAGCCGTGAAACTGTTCCACAACTGAATGTTGCAGCACAGATACGAGTAGGTTCGCACCAATATGGTGTTGACATTAAAACTATGGCTTCAAAAGCACCACAGATAGTGGTGCTAAGGAAATTGTTCGTAGATAGTTGCTCATAACGCCTGCGTCATTCGCGGGCTGGTATTTCTTTTAATATCATTAAGTGATAGTGAGGCAATAATTTATTGTTCTTCAATCAAATTATTTCAATGAATATTAAAGAACAATACTCTATTAATATTTGATTTTGTCTGCAGATGCGATGAAGACAAGGAATGATTAATTATATTTACTCATTATAGTAAAACTTAGCTGTGTATCGCAGTTATTTTAAACATTCCTGCTGTAGTAAGACATACATACTTCCGTTTCAAAAATGAGTAAAATTGAATCTTTAAAAACATTATTCCTTGTTGAAAATATATTTTGTGTGTATCGGAATTATTCGTTATGTAGTAAAAAAGCACGTCCGTTCATCTTCACGCGTATTGTTGTGGAAGTGTGTTGCTTCATTGTTATTTTTATTTATTACCAATTCGCCCTTTACGATTATTACGGTTTCAATTTAAGCTACTTTATGTTGCTAATTGTATTCAATATTCTATTTTTGTTTCATACCGTGTTTTGTATTCTTAACGGCATATGCCGAAGCAACTCTTTCATTACACTCCTTAAAAACTTCACCGAGCTATATGACAATTTTGAAAAGGATATCACTTGTAAAAAATATTTTGAGAACATAAATTTCGTGGCTACTTTTGGTTCTATAGCTTTTATTGTTTTTACGATATATGATATTGCCTGCGACAGAATCAATATTAACGACGTCTACAAATCACGATTTAGTATATTGATAATCATCGTAAGAATACTTGCTGACAGCCGCTTTCTTATTCAATACCTGACATATTTTACATTACTGATGATCCTGCACAAACTGTTCAAATGTTTTAATTCACTACTGGACAACACGCATAAGAAATTGATGGAGAAAATAATGATTGATGGAACATTTACTGATATAATAACTTTGGAAATGATAGATGCATGGGCAGAGATGTATGGGAACTTGGAAAAAAGTAGTAAAGAATTCAAGAAGTGTTTCGGAGTGCAGGTAATTTATGATAAATTTACTTACGTAAGACTGGCAAATGGAACTACCTAATTCTGTTACTGGTGTGCTTGAATTCATTGGCTCAAATTCCATACGAAATTAAAGCCAGTACATATATGGTCAAATGATATCTATAACAACGTTTGTTTTATTTTCAGATTAACTTCTCTATTATACTATCTGTAGCTCTTTACGTAGTATTTGGATTTCTGTTTTTGCGTGCATTGATTCAAGTAAGTTATTTTACATTAACAATTCCACTTAATTCACAGTACTTTACTGTACTGTATCAACCTATTTAAGTCCCGCTGTAGGGCACGAGCTTCCTATACAATCGAGAGTACGAATGAGAGGGGTTAGGCGATATAGTCCACCACGCTGGCCAAGTGCGAGTTGGCGGACTTTACTTACCATAGAAATTCTTGCAAATCACTATGGTATGCAGGTTTCCTCACGATGTTTTCCTTTTTTCCTTCGCCGTTATATTGCGTGGTGATCGATTATCAAGACACAAATGGCTCCGAAAAGTCAGAGGTGTTGTGAATTTGAATTTCTAGGATTTGAACCCACGGCCACTGTGAACATAATGGCAGGGCCCACGTTTGGTGCGGTAACTCACAGTAAACATTGTAAATTCTAACAATTTACACAATTTATTTTTAATTTTAGGGAAATGAAAACCTTTCTGAACACCGTACTTGGAGGTCAATAAATCTAGTATTGTCAATCACTTGCCAAGTAACAGCCATATTTTTCGTCGTTTTGGCTGGTCAGAAAGTATCGAATGATGCTGCTCGTTTGAAAATAAATTTAGCAAGACTTTACAATACTTTATCAGGATGTAAGTAAAATTTAGTATTAAGCTTATTCATTATTATGAAGCCCTTCTATAGAGATGACCAAAAGGATGATTGCTTTTCGAGAGCGATTTTGACTTTAGTGCACGTGACATATGTGTCTATCGCGGACGCTCACAACGCTCAAAGTTGAAAGCGTGGGACAACCAATTACCCCAAAACCACGCGTGGTCTTCTTCGGCGCAATTGGAACGGCTCCAGGAACCCGAACGCCCCAGCTTCTATCGGAACCGTTCCTGCATACTGCCGCTTAATTTGCAGTTTGTACCCAATGACGCCTTAGGCGTCCACGGCAGCGAACAGTTGCTTCCACTTCTGCTGCCGAACATCTCGAGGTCGCATTGTATCCAACGGGCGCTACCAGTCCCCAACTGCGCGCCCGCGACCTCCAGTTACCCCATAAGTCGCCTCTTACGACTTACGAGAGGCAGGGGATGCCGTGGCGGGATTTTCGAAACGCCCCCATAACACAAGGCGAACATGAAAGTATAATTTCATTGCTATATCATTTCAGACCCAGAAACACCTGAGCTGAAACGAGTGAGGGATCTACAGCGAATGGTGTTAAAGAATCCAGTGGAGATGAACTTGGTGCGCTCCGTACCGCTGGGGATGCCATTACTGCCTGCGATCATGTCTGTCGCTGTTAGCTACGTCATCGTTATGCTGCAGTTTAATCGGGATATTTAATAAATCTTAGTTTAGTAGTCTTAACTTAAAGCGGACGTTGGTTGTTTAGCCGTGATCAATAATATTTAATTTGGTGTCTGAATAAATTGTAACATTTGAGTAACATTATTATAATTTTGGCATTGAAAATTATTTAATCACCGTTTTAAAGTATTGCTTTAGAAAATTCACAATTGTGTAATTGAAGGCCCAACCTGTTATATTTCATGTTATGTTAATGTTAAATCGTATAGCCCTTTAGGAGTGTCGGCGAACTTTAAATTATGAAGTTTTTATGGCATTATATTCATATTTAGATCCTTTATTTCCATTAGGTGATAACTTTCTTTCGTGAAAGCTGTCTTAAAACTAGCCAGCATTATAATTTATAAATAATGTAAGTTTAGTAAAACTTATTCATGATTCCCAGCGAACTTGCAAGCGAACTATAAGGTTTAGGAATTACAATACATGCTCATATTTAAATATGTTTATTCTTTTTAACCGACTTCAGAGGAGGTTATCAATTCGTTGTTTTTTTTCTTAAGTATGTTCACCGATTACTCTGAGATTTATGATTCGATTTACGTAATTCTTCTTTAGTTGTATGCAAAATAGCTGCCATTTGGTCCCATAAAAAGTTGGTGAAGACCTAATGAATATCTTCGGACTTTGAGAGTAGAACTCCTCGAAATTGATCAGGTTTCCAATGGTTCTTTTTGCAATAGGTTCAGTATAAAAGTTTTAGTGAGGTTGAGAAAAAGGGGTGGGGGTGAGGAGGGGGTGAGAAAATTAACATGCATGTAAATACTTAATATCTTCGGCAGCTTTGAACCGATTTTAGTGATTCTTTTTTAGTTTGCTGCGGAATAGTTGTCATTTGGTCCCATAAAAATTGGTGTAGACCTGATGAATATTTTCGGACCTAGACAGTACTTAGAACTCCTCAAAATTGAGTAGGTTTGCAATGGTTCTTTTTGTAACAGGTTCTTTTTGTATTACCGTCAAACTATAGTGAGGCAGAAGAAGGGGTGGAGGTGAGGAGGAGGGTGAGAAAATTAAGTTACTGTAGGCGTTTTGATCTTATGAGCGTTGTTAACGAAAATTGAGTTTAGCTTACAGACACTAAAACGTAAAAAAAAAAAAACTACGTTTAAAAAACCGACTTCAACAGCTAAAAAGTATAAAATAACTTAATAAAGATTTAATTTAATACACCTCTTATGCAAATCTATACCTTTCATATCAATAAAATACAATTATTTATATGTGCTACCTATTGATAGCTTTGAAGTCGGTGCAGCAGATTCCATCTCCCAGAGAAATGTTTGTGCAATCCACAAGTATTGGTCTCGGTTCCGGATATTTGTGTCTCTCGTAGTTCCTCATAGTCACAACATAAGACTTAATTGATCTAAGTGTGGACCAGAAGTCTGGTCTTAGAAGATCTAAGTGTGGGACTGCAGGGTGTACTTTTAAAAAAATACTACGGATAGCACGTTAGAGAAACCTATGTTTGTGGATCTCTACTCAGAAAAATGATTTTTTTAACTCTGTTCGGCAAAGTGACTTCACCACGCGAATGCAATACAATTCAGAAACAGTGTCGAATAACAGCAGATAATTATCTCATAAGACCAACTTAACTGGTTTCACACGATTTAGTGGAAGGAACCGGGAATCTAGCAAGGAGGAAACACGTGAGCTGAGAAACTGTTTCACAGTTGATCGGTGCAGCACAGATACGAGTCGGCTCGGTTCATTTATTTATTGAATTAAGGATCTCCCACAGTATATACATTATCACAATTCTTAGCTAGTTAAGTTCTTGTTCCGATGCATATACCACTTATGGGAGTACACAGCACTTATAAATAACACACTCATGAAAAAACAAACGAGGAAATCTTAACTTAATACTTAAAGAAAACCAAAAAGAAAACAAAAACAAACTAATAATAGGACTAATTCATGTCCCTGCATATCAATAAAAAATAGTACTGGCATTAAACTTCAAGTATAAATGCTTATTTTAAATATTAAGAAATATATTGAAATACAATCTAAATTAAATGAAAATCAGTGGAATAATAAAAAATAATTATAAGTGTGAGAATAAAAAGGACTATTGATTCCAACTGTGCTTAAATAATTTTTGTTTGAAGAGCCAAAAGGATTTAGAAAAGATGTCAATATCTGAAACACGTAAATGAACTTAATTGTATTGATCAATGATCAGGTGTAGAGGTGATTGAAGCCCTAAATTTGTTTTGGCAATAGGAGTATGAAAAATGTTCCTAAGTTTGTACCTAGGTTTGATTGGTTCGGACCAATATGGCGTTGACATTAAAACTATGGCCATGTAGGTTGTTTTATTTAATATATGTTCTTATTTTACGTGTTTATATACTCATATAATATAATATTTGTATAAACTTTATCTATTAAGCTAAATGTTTTCATATTTTTTTCCTATTTTTATCATTCAAGCTTTATTGTAAAAGTACACTTAAGATTGCCCTATCTTTTTCCTTCTCTTATGTCCATCCCATGGTAGTCGGTGAGATTGACTCGAGCGATACGACCGCCATTTGTATTTTAATATTAAATATTCATTTATTTATTAAGATTTATTTAGTGTACAAAAAAGAGAAAAATAAATAAATAATTAAATATGGCTTCAAAAACCACCGCAGATAGTGGTGCTAAAGAAATTGTTCATAGGAAGTTATCTCATAACGCCTGCTTCATTCTCAGACTGGTTTTTTTTTATATATGATGACGTGATAGTGAGGCAATAATTTCTTGTTCTTCAATCAAATTATTTCAATGAATATTAAAGGATAGTACTCCATTAATATTTGCTTTGTCAGCAGATGCAATGAAGATAAGGAATGATTTATTACCTCTATTATTTATTGTAGTAATAAGTAGCTATGAAACTGAGTTATTTTCTTCATTCCTGCTTTAGTAAGACGTGTACATGCTTCCGTTTCAAAAATGGGTAAAATTGAATCAATAAAAACGTTATTCCTTGTTGAAAATATATTTTGTGTGTATCGGAATTTTTTGGTTTGTAGTAAAATATCACGGCCGTTCATCTTATTGCGTATTTTTGTAGAAATGTGTTGCTTCATTGTCATTTATATTAATAATCAATTGGTCTTTTACGAGCTTTTAAGCTCCAATTTAAGCGCCTTTATGATGATGATTGTTTTTAATATTCTATTTATGTTTCATTCCGTGTTTTGTATTCTGAACGGCATATGCCGGTGCAACTTTTTCATGGCACTTCTTAACAATTTCACCGAGCTCTATGCCAATTTCGAAAAGGATATCACTTGTAAAAAATATTTTAAGATCATTAATTTCGTGGTTATTTTTGTCGTTATTGCATTATTTATTTTTACTACATATATATTTGTCTGCGATATAATCCATTATGCCGATCTTTACAAATCATCATTTGGTTATGTATTATTGACAATAACCGTAAGAATACTTGCTGACGGCCGCTTCCTTATTCAATACCTGACATATTTTACATTACTGATGATCCTGCACAAACTGTTCAAATGTTTTAATTCACTACTGGACAACACGCATAAGAAATTGATGGAGAAAATAATGATTGATGGAACAATTACTGATGAAATCACTTTGGAAATGATAGATGCATGGGCAGAGATGTATGGGAACTTGGAAAAAAGTAGTAAAGAATTCAAGAAGTGTTTTGGTGTGCAGGTAATGTTTAATAAATTTACTTACTTAAAAAGAAGTGTGTGCGTGAAGAAGTGCGTGGTGGCCTGTTGGTAACGGACCAGACGCGGCTGCCTACATGTTCGCGGTGGTCGCGGGTTCAAATCCCAGGGCACACCTCTGACTTTTCGGAGTTATGTGTGTATTGTTAGTCAATCACCACGCATTTTAACGGTGAAGGAAAACATCGTGAGGAAAACTCCATACCGTAGCGATTTTAAAGAATTTCTACGGTATGTAAGTCCGCCAACCCGCACTAGGCCAGCGTGGTGGACTATATGGCCTAACCACTCTCAATCGATTCTCTCGATTGTAGAGTAGGCCCGTGCCCTGCAGTGGGACGTATATGGGCTGGTATAGATAGTTACTTAAGATTTACTTAAGACCGGCAAATGGAACTAATTCTGTTAGTGGTGTACTTGGATTCATTGGCTCAAATTCCATATGAAATAATAGCCAGTGCTTTTATGTTCAAATGATACCTATTACAACGCTTGTTTTATTTCAGATTATGTTCTCTATTATGCTATCTGTAGCTCTTTACGTTATATATGGATTTCGGTTCTTGCACTCATTGATTGAAGTAAGTCCTTTCACGTTACTTATTCTACTAAATTCACAGTAAACATTGTAGTTTCTAACAATTTCAAACGCTTTTATTAGCTTTGCCTGTATATATGTAACTGAATCCTTGAAGTCGATTTTCGAGGACTTCAAAACGTCTAAATAATTTGAAATTGTGCATACTTATCAAGGACCGACGACATTACAAAAATTCAAATGATTTTGAAATTATCTTTTTTTGAAAAAAAAAAGGGTAATTTCGCGCAACTGCCTTCCTGATATGATAGTTATGATAATTATGATAACTATTATTTATTTATTTTACTAAAGAACCTCTATCTATAGCTATCTCATCAAAGGAAGGCAGCTGCGCGCAAATAATACACTTTTATTTTTTTACGAAAAATATATTAAATCTGTAGGTTCTGGTTAGGTTATTGTCACATACTTTTTCACCGACTTTAAAAGAGGAGGTAATCAATTCGACTGTTTTTTTTGTATGTTTGTTACGCGATTACGCTGGTATGCGGAGACCGATTTTGAAAATGTCTTTTTTTGTCGGAAAGCATAATATGGTGGGTTGATCCCATAAAAAAATGGTGACCGTCTGATGAATATCTTCGGACCTGAAGACCAGAACTCCTCAATATTTAACGGTACAGCAATAATTATTTTTGCCTTACGTTCAGTATAAGTAAATTACTACAAAGGGGGGGTTAAAAGGGGAAAGGGGGTTGGAGACGGAGGGGGGTGGAGAAAATAAGCACTATTGTTAAAACTTAATATCTCCGGCAGTACTTAAACGATGAAATACAAAACTTTTTTGTTGAAAAGTATATGTTATGTTGGTCTCACTGAAAACTTGTGAAGACCTGATGAATATCTTCGGATCTGAAGAGCAGAACTCCTCTAAATTTAACAGTACTGCAATCATTGTTTTTGATTTAGGTTCAGTGCATGTGTATTCCTATAAAGAGGATGAAAAGAGGAAAGGAGCTTAGATAATAGATACAAATATATAATAGACATAAATGCAAAAAAAAAAGAACGGAACGTATAATGTGTAAGGTCCCATAAAAAATGGTGAAGAATATCTATCTGCAGGACAGAACTTCTCCAAATTTAACAGAATTGCAATGATTCTTTTTACATTAGGCCCAGTATATGTGTTTTATTAAGAAGAGCGAGCGAATAAGGGCTAGAGTTTAAATAAAAAAGTTTCACCACAAAAAGTACGTTGAGAAGGTGGAGAGTGAGAGAAATAGATACGTGCATTGCCGATGCAAACTAAGAGAATCCGCCCCGGTCATTCTTTAACAATAGCGGATATCATGATTATAATGACTTCACAATCTTCTCATAATTTCACAGTAATAATATCAAGTTTGGTCTGAGGGAGTCGTTGATTTTATAGACGTAGTTTTGATTACATGATCACCTTTATCCTTTACCATTACAATGCCTATCAAAACTAAAAAGGCACAAATAAAATAATTTTTAATATATTAATTTGTGTAAAACATTCTAGCGAAAGCCACGTTTTACAGGTTTAACACCCAATATTAATTTGTCTTAATGTATCAGTCCTTAATTGTCCACTGTTGAGCATGGGACTTCTCTGCAATTGAGGGAAAGTTACAAACTTAATATACCCTTTCTTGTCCTGAAATACCTTTTTATAATAATAATAAATAATAAATACACCCAACAGTCACATACGTAGTCCTGACCCCACACTAAGATCGAATCTTGTGTCGTGGGTATCAGGAACTACGAGAGAATTTTCGTTCTCACAAACACCCAGACCCGAAACAAATACCTGTGGATCACACAAATATTTGTTTCGGTGCGGGGATCGAACCCGCGGCCTCTCGTTTTACAGGCGGCGTCTAACCAACTGCGCCACGGAAGCTGTCAAGCTGTTTTGGCATGCAGGTTTCCGTCACTGTTAAAGAGTTTGGTAATTGAATATGATCAATACACAAGTGTGTCTGATAATTCCGGAGGTGTACCTTGAAATTAATGCCCTTGACCACCATCTTGTAGGTCGTATTCTGTTCATTATCAACAGACAATAAACATATGAGACACATAGAAATTGTATTAAAACTTCAATAAATTTACACGTAGGATCAATATGTTATTCAGGGTATATCAAGACGGTCTTGATATACCCTGTATTAATGGGTTTTTAAAATATACTTATGTACTTTTCTTTCCGCCGTCGATGCAGGATCTACACGTAATATCAAATCGTGTAACATTTACCACAATTTTTACGTGTTCGGAATAGGCGACCCGCCTGCAAAACATTACGTTTTTAAGATTTTATGGATAGTCAAGTCAATAAGAATTTAAATCAATGTATACTAGCACAATGTAATAATTAATTATTATTTGTTACTTTGTAGTGGAACTTTGTAGTCGGCTTTTTAGTTTCTTATTAAACCATATTTTTTTATTTATAATATTGTCATCGGCCCCTGACGTGTATGCAAAATTTCGAGTCAATACGACACTTTTAAGTGTTCGCTAATGGACTTCAAAGATTGCGTTACATTCATACATAAATACAAGCTAATAAAAGCGTGTTAATGAATGCATTTCACTCCATTTTCAAATCTTAAAGTCATTAGCAATTACTTTTACTTACTTTTCTTTGACTTAAGCGTGTTTTATAGTTTTTTAAATTATTTTAAATTTTAGGGAAGTGAATACCTTACTGCCCACAGAACTTGGATGCTAATCAATCTAATACTGACAATTATTTGTCACGTAACAGCCATATTATTCGTCGTTGTGGCTGGGCAGACAATTTTGAATGACGCTGCTGATTTAAAAATAAATTTAGCAAGACTTTACAATACTTTGACTGGATGTAAGTATAATATAGTTTTTAGCTTATTTATTACTATCCAGCCCTAAGGATGTTTTTTCTAAAGCGATTTTGACTTTAGTGCACGTGACATAATATGTGTCTGTCGCGGACGCTCACAACGCCTAAAGTTGAAAGCGTGGGACATCTAAGTACCCCAATTATATGTGCCCATTTTTTAAAAAGGAATCTATTTAATTTCAGACCCAGCGAGACCTGAGCTGAAACGAGTGAGGGATCTACAGCGAATAGTGTTGAAGAATCCAGTGGAGATCAACTTGGTGCGCTCCGTACCACTGGGGATGCCATTACTGCCTGCGATCATGTCTGTCGCTGTTAGCTACGTCATCATAACGCTGCAATTAAATCGGGATATTTAATAGATCTTGGTTTAGTAAGCTTAAGTTAAGGTGGACGCAGGTTTTTTGCCGCGATCAATAATATTTAATTTGTGGAACATTTGTGTGACTACTTTATTTTGGAATTTTGAATTATTTAATCACGATTTTAAAGTGTTGGTTTGAAATTTACACAATTGTATTTTGGTGGTTTTAAGTGTAGGTATTAGAATGAGCACTCACTTCTAGGAACTAACTATTGTACCTATATTTTGTAAATTAACACTTAATACAAACAGAGTAAAATTATAACTATGCGACTCGGAGCGAGATTTGCTCGTGACGAGAGATGGCAGATTGTCTTTTTATCCAAATAAACCGACCCTCTTACAGGTCTTCCCCAATGAGGATCGGTGGGGACAAATGTTAGAGAAAACATATTCAAACCATAAAATAGGGTCTATCCTTTCAACTAAAAAGTGAGGTCTGCCCAAACATCTGGGCTATTGTCCAAACCGAAAGGCTTACCCAATTATGTGTACTATTGTCTAAAAAACATAAATTTGTTGCTAAAGATTGTCACCACTAAAGAACTTAAACTAATACAGTTTTATTGCCCCGGCATGAACGGGTCATTACAATTAGGAAACAATAATTTAGAACAGCCTCTTTTTAACTAATATTACACAATACGGTACATACAAATTCTTACTTTAATAAATTTTAGGACTCGCAAATGTTTTAAGGTTAAACATCTGCAGTCATATCTTAAAATGAAATGCATGTTTAAATAAAGTTAAAATTACAAATAATAAGCGTGTTTATTTAAAAGCTAACTCTAAGTTGGCGTATTGCTATCGCCACAGTATAATTGAAGTCCCAACCTATTATACAGGGTATATCAAGACTGCGACCGAAAACGAAGCCAGGTGGTAGTTAGTGACTTCAGACACAATGCAACTAAAAATTTCGAAAAAAAAAAATCGTCAACGTTCTTTTGGTAATTTTTTACTTATCGTCGTATTAAGGTGATAAATACATAAGTTAGGGTTTAAATTGCTATTATCGCAATAACTAGGTATTTACTACACAAACACAAGGATTTTTAAAAAGTTGCAAAATAAAATCTGTCGCTTATTTTGCGAAATTTTTATTTGCATTGTGTTTGTAACCACTAAAACTACCACCCGGCTTCGTTTTCGGTCGCAGTCTTGATATACCCGGTATAACATACATAGATGTTATATATTTATGTTTTTTTTTGTAAATACGTATTAGAATTTGTATCAAAAAAATCGGAGTAAAAAGAATAATTCCCAACAGTTGGCCTTGGAAGGTGCAATGTGCTTGTAGCCAGATGTAATATGCCAGATGTATTATTGACAATATTCTACTGTTTTAAATGTTACAAGTCAGAAACCTTATTAACTTATAAGTATCAAATGTACTGTATTACTTTCTATTTCAATATACCATAAGGAGTTCGGCTGGTTATTGTCAGGAAGTCTGGTGTATATCTGAATGAAATCTGATGTAAAGTAATTTACTGTCTAAGTTCTTTGAGTTGTATGGATATTCAATAAATAAAGCTAACCGTGCTATGTTACCTTAATTTACTTTCTTTCCTTGTGTGTCCGAAGTAATGGGTGGTCGTTTAACTATCGATGGATTGAGTTATTTATTCGTTTACAACTCTAAACGTGGATAAATAAGTTCACTTGTAGCAGGATTGCGTTTGAATTATTGATTCTGATTTGATGATTTCGGTTTCCCTTGATTGTTTAATGATTTCTTTAGATGGCAATTGGCCATGTACACTGTTAGATTGTATCACTAATTCGTGTTTTATCTAGTTCCTAAAGCATGTACATAATTGATATTGGACAAAAAACAGAAACTTTCAAACTGTGTCATTAAAATTTCTAACTCTTTACTCGTGAATAGCATAATTGTACTACAAACTAAAATTACAAACAATGTGTCTGATTGTGGTTGTATTTGACAGGATAATTTAAGTGACAACGGTTTCAGTAATTTAGCAACGTTTTAATATAATTATGTTATTTCGACGTATCTTTATGTAGGATTCTTCTTTCATTTTCATCGTCCTATCACTGCTGAGGTTCGCGACCACATGTGATGTTCCTCCATCGTGTTCGGTACTGGGTGGCATGGACCACGTGGAAAAGCTACCAGAAACCGCCGTCTTTACGATGTCTGACCATTTGGCTGGTGTCCTGCCTCTGGCGCTTTTGCCTTTTATGCGTCCCAATATTATGAGCTTCTATAATGCAAATCTGGGGGACATTAATGTAGAATTGAAGGGTATTATTTTGATATCTGTTACTCAAAAACTGTAATGCGTTGTCAAAACCTGGCTTTAACGAAGCGTTAGATGAGCTTCAGCCAGAATTTTATTATGCCACGTCACCTTTTTTCGTTTCATCTATTGCACAGAATTACTCCGAATAATATTGGAGGAACAAGAATTTGATTCAAAGAATAATAATCTACGTAAAAGTCGATATTTGACGCTGGATGTTCACAAAATTGTATGCGTCTTCTACGAAAATACCACTAGCATCTTTGATACAAAGACGTATTTTGATAATACTTTCTGTTTGTCGTTGTTAGAAATGGTAATGGTTTATAAAAAATATCTATCTCATCTCACCATACCATAAAAGTTGAGTGAAATACTAAGCCTACGGAATTAACTTCGCCTTTTTGAAATCACTATTAAAATTTAAATAAACAAGTCTGCAATATTCTCGTTTATAACTGGGAACCTAGAATTAAGAGAAGTAAATAAATTCTAGAACAACTTTGTATATTTAATGAACCCTTTTAAATCCATTAAAGACTACAAAATAATGTAAGCCTTGGTTTCAACCCGTAATCCCCATCTCGTTACGAAGTTAATATAAACTAAATTTAACTTTATAAAGAATTAGTTTCGGTTTAGACTGGGTCAAGTCCTAGGCTAAATGTATTTACAATAATATTATCTAAACTACAAATAATACGACGATTGTGTAATCATAATTCCTCTATTCTTTTCCAACACCATGTTCATAAATACAAGGGCTTCCTACAACGCTTATAAAAATCACCCGTTACAATAAATTTGACCGATCTATAACCTTTTTTACTAATGTGCTATTAGGGCCAAGTGATAAGGAAATAAGGATTCAAAGAAGACAAATAAATAGGAGACAAGTAAATACCAAAATTTTGTTTTACATTTTTTTTGTAACAATATTGCCCACTTGAAATGCATAGAGTTTATCGCTGTTATTGTTTTGTTTATGTACCATTGAAATTAAATTTCTTTTTTGTTTTTTATAATGGCATAAAAACAGTTTTCTCAACCGCATCAATGAAATATGTAACACGTGAGCCCATATATGGGTATTTTCTTTTCTTTCAATTTATACTTGAAAGAATTTCGTGAATTTAACCTAGTTTTAGCGGTGTTCTGAATGTGTGAAAGTGAGTCAATTTCAACGTTTTATTGGCTAGGTCGGGGCTCACGTTTCAAACACGAAACACTTTTTTCTCATTCATCAAACAGGAACGTACGCCTTTTTAGTTGTATATTTCTACGGTTTCGTTTCGATCTGGTTTCAAACTGTTTTCTATTGTGTGGCCTTACAAAAAATATTGGTATTCTTTTGGAGAAGGAAATTATTGTTTCGGGGCCATAAACCGGTTGTATTTTTGTTTTTAAATCGGTACATACATAAAATACAATAAACGTCTCGTCCGTATCCCATAGGAACTATACATCTCCACCATGCTCGAACCTGATATACTACTTTCGCTTCGTCCACTTTCATCATTCTCTTCATGCATTCTTTTCGGTTCAGCGTACTTCACTTCTGCAGCTTATTCTGCCATACCCAACTTTCCATACATCCTTTCTTTGGCATACATGAGTATTGGTGCTAAGTGTTAACAATCCTTCAGTCCAACAGCCAGTCGGGCCTTTTCAGAGAAATTCCGACTTTCCCTACAAGACTCGACTTTTGATATCACTGTCATAATTTCCATCACTTGTAGGTACACAGCCCAAATATACAAATAAATTCATTTGAATCGGTACAGTGAACCAATAAAATTGGGCAATCTGTTTTTAAAATTTTCAAAACCCTTTAAAACAAAATACCTTGGGTACATCCAGATGGTAAACAGCCTATGACTCTTAAAGAGATAACAAATTTGATTTTTTCTCACAAAGACAAGTCTCTGATAGCTTTAGAGCAGACGGACATTGGACTATAAGGAAAGAAGGAGTTTGGCGCCCAGCAATTGTGTCAATTAACTTCAAATAAAAGAAAATACTCATACCAATTCTTTGTATCTTGTTTTTTTTTGGAATTTCCATCATGATCCAATAGGATACGGCTTCCTTCTTGCAGCCTTTTTTTGCATCAATTCATGTAGAATGAACGGTTTCCCATTTTCATGTATCTTTAATACACATTGAAAATTGAGACTTTTCGAAGTCCAGTCAACGCCGTACATCCGGCTATGAGCAAAAAATGATTTTAATTAAAACCAGTTTGACGGAAATGAAAATTTTTTTCGTTCATATTTTGTGCATGGCGTGCAACAAGCAAATATTGAAATGAAGGGCGAACTCAGCACATTTTAACGTGATTTTATTTTATGGTTTTGGCACCTACAAATGCGTGTTACATAGATATTAGTTCTGAATTTTGCGAGAGTGTGAGAGTAATATAGATTAGAGAGAGAGAGAGATTAGACATAGAGATACTTTAAATCCAGATATACTAAGATTGATACAGAGATACTTTATATGCATCTCCTTAAAATAATATACCATATTTTCAAAATATGTGGAAAAAGTCTGATAAAAATGTTAAACGATTCAAAAAATCGTTTTTATGTAAATAATAAGCAATTTCCTTCCATCCAAGTCTTAACTTTTTATATCCGCAGTGTTTAATACATCGTTCGCGGCGTTTTACTTCGACGTTATGCTTTTGACACAGAATTTATTGACGTTTTTATTTGCTACATGTCGCTGAGTTGCCGTCAGACGTTCGCTCAGCAAAATATAAAATTTTACTAACATCGTACGCTTTACTACGATACGACAGTCGTCAAAAACATATCATTTGACTTATTAGCTTGGGAATTGGCTATTAAGCTTCATGTTTTAGTTATCTAACGTCACTGATATCAATAGAATGTCCACCGATGTTTCTGTGATGATGATTTTCAATAGTACGCGAGATATTTAACAGCGAAAAGAATTAGAACCAAAGCAAATATTTGTTGACCTAAAAAAATCTGGTCTCTCTCTTCCTTGAGCCACTGTATGTCCACTGTTGAACATAGGCCTCCCCCAAGGGTCTCCAAATCAATCTGTTAGAAACGGCCAGCATCCAGCAATTTTATTGTGTCTAGCGGCGACAAATACCCATTATAGTCGGTTTTTCGTCACGGTGTATTAAAACGAGACGTTATCGATTTCCAATACCTATTGAAAACATAATAAAAGTTGATGTTTATTCCGTCTGTAGGTTGTCTTATTTTCAGCGGAGGAAATAAGGGCTCAGTGTTATTTCCGTTCGGGCGTTCTCGGTATAGACACGACGCTTAAATGAGTCGCGATGTGTTATGCCGTATATCGAATATCACGCCGAGTTTTTAGCATATTATTGGCTGGGTAAGAAAGCAAATATGTCCACGGTGGTCGCGGGTTAAAATCCCAAGGCACAATTCTGACTTTTCAGATTCATGCGTGTATTCATGCGTGTGTCAATCACCACGCACTATATCTGCGAAGGAAAACATCGTTAGGAGACTTGCATATCATAGCGATTTATAAGAACTCCTACGGTATGTATAGTGCGCCAACACACACTGTGCCAGCGTAGTGGACTATGTGGCCTAATCTCTCTCAATCGTATTCTTGATTAGTTGAGGGGTCCGTACCCTGCCGTGGGACGTGATTTTTAAGAATCCTTTTTAGTCTTTTAATAGAAGAAAGACGGTGAGCATTTACACAAAGACATTACTCGTGTAAGTAATTATGACAACAAAACGTGTTATACAGAATATTGAGCCACCGAGACTACGTTGCGGCATGTCGACATCATTAAATTGCATTTAAAGTGCTGGACAAAATATGAGTTGAGGGCACACAGCAATAGCGATGTTTTTTATTCTTTCTTTTTTAGAAAAAAATTACGCACGTTCTACTACAATGACACCATGTCCTTGTAGGCATAGGCTACCCTTTGTGATTGGAAAGTTATAGTGCAACAAGTATTGATTTGTAAAAGCATTAAAATCTCATAAAGAAGATTATTGGGGTGGCAAGCGCAATTTAGTATCATGCAGTGCTTCAAAAGTCCGTAGTGTTGTTCCTATTTATAGGCAGAGGTGTTGATTAAGATCAGTCATTAGACGTCGGCTTTTTTATTTCCGATGACTGGCGAGACGAGCATGCCATTCGCATGGTGAGCGATAAGACCGCTCATGGACAATAGCAAAACCAACAACACCATGAATTCCAAAGCTTGGTATTCCACTGCGCTTGCCATCCTGAACCATAAGATGTTGTCTCATTACGTCCAGTAGTTACTCTGTCTACAATGTCCTTCAAACCGGAACACAACAGTGCATTTACACTGTTTGTCTTGTCTTTCTCACAGACACTTTTTTTAATAAAGTGAAGAAGTAGCGCCGTAGTGTATCGTGAACTTAACGCTTTTTACTGAAAGGAAGATGTACAGCGTTTTTTTAGAGTTGACGGCGTCAGACAAATAGAAACGAATTCACCACAACACTGCATATGTCTGCATAATGAGGTGCGACGTTTTAGTAATTCCCTTTTTCATTTCATATAAAGTATGGATGTAAAATACTCGTATTGTTGTTTAAAATGTGAGACTAAAAAGTCTCCAATAATGTTAGGTACACATATAAAAGTTGGTTACCGTAGAATTAGGACAGTGTATGTGTCTGTTGGGTGTACTTTTTTATATTCTTTTAAATAAATGTTTTTACGTCGGTTAAAGTTCTTGTACTAATTACAGCGAGTTAGGGTCATGAGGCCTCGAGTTAGAATCGACGTTTGGCAAATGTATTTAATGCATGTGGGAATCTTTAGGTATAACTCAATGGAGTGATAGCTGTATTTACTCATTATGTATTGGTGTAGATTGCATAAACCCATAGAATAAATAGCCGACAATCGCAGTCTAATGAGTAAAAAAAAATTATAAAAACTATCTTTATTATATTTTCTTCGTTACGACTTAGGAACAACTGTAATGCCCATACTAGGGTGTGCCTGTCACGAGGCCATTGAGAATTGGAAATTACGATAGTTTGTGTTTGATGGAGTGTGTTTTGCTGTCAGTTTTCTGCTCACGTATAAATTTACTGGTTATGTAATACGCATAAAATCGAAATATGAAATTATTTCAATGAAATTTAAACAAAAACGCTGTATGCATTAAATAATAAAGAATTTAATATTTCTGTATAGTCCTGAATGAAAACGGGGCAGGGTTATTCTGCTGTTATTAAAAAGTACTATTTTTTTTAACGTGAACCACTTTGACTACAATAATATATTTCATTAGATAGTAAAATAAATAAATAATAAATACACCCAACAGTCACATACATAGTCCTGACCCCACACTAAGATCGAATCTTTTATCGTGGATGTCAGAAACTGCGAGAGACTTTCGGTTTCACAAACACCTAGACCCGAAACAAATATTTGTTGTTCACACAAACATTTGTCTTGGTGCGTGGATTGAACCCGCGGCCTCTCGTTTCACAGCCGGTGTGTAAGCAACTGCGCCACGGAGGCTGTCGTAAAAAATAGTTCATATTAAAGCTTATTAATAAAATAAGTAAATGAATGAAAAATGGAGGGGTAAAGGAATCTCTGAATAGTGGGCCTTTGGCTGTTCAAAGTGCAATGAATCCAGCTTAATATCTTTCCATACATACACTGTATAGTATTGACATCTTCCGTGGAGCAGTTGATTGGACGCCGGCTTTGAAATGAGAGGCCGCGGGTTCGATCCCCGCAAGGAGAAATATATATTGCCCACTTGACATGAGGGCCACTAATATTTGCCTCGGGTTTGGATGTTTGTGAGACCGAAAAGTCTCTCGTAGTTTCTGATACTCACGACACAAGACTTAATTGAACTTCATGTGGGGTCAGGACTATGTATGTATGTGACTATTGGGTGTATATTTTTATTTATTAAGCATTATGAGACATAAATTTATGTATTTCTTTAATGTGGTTATATTTATTAATTACCTATGTCTCGTTACGTACTTTATTGTTAATCGACTCATTTAAAAACCAAAATAGAGATCTAAAACTTGTAGGACCAAATAACCTTTTTAGTATTGTTAAATATAATTACGATATCGTTCTTGGGCCATTTCAATTGGTTTATCTGACCTTTGGTCGATTCCGATTGCGGTTGCGAACTGTCACTACAATATAAATTGCGTTCTACCAACAAAGCTATTTAATATTCTATTTTTCATATGAAATAAATATAAAACTAAAATTGTTTTTATAATAAATATAATAAGCGACAACTCGTATTTCCGTCAAGGATGTTCCAGAATAAGTCCCACCGCCTCTTTTATATTCCGAGCCCAATAGTGCGTATTGATCCATTATTTACCATACACATCTTCATTCTTGCTCTTAAATTCAATGCTAAGTTAAAGCTTTGAGATGTGTGAAAAATGTGTCTTTGTAGTATGATACGATTTATTAGCATTATGTATACATGTACAGCTATATGTACTCATCAAACGCGTCCGAAATCTCGTGGTTTACTTTGCACTCGATTTCATTAGAAATGCATTACTTGGGTAATGAAAACTGCTAAGAATAGAATAGCAGATGATGATGTGGTCTCGGCTACTAGTAATTGAATGATTTTATTTTTCATTTTAGGACAGTTTTATTTGCCTTAATTATTTGTTTGTTTTGGCCACAGACTGCAAGCAGGCATCCGGCAAGCACACTTGCATAATATGTCTTATGTATCTCCGGATACAAAACCAATTATACCCTGAAGGCATAACTGCAAAAGACATCATTGGGTAAATACGCGCATGTATAAATATTTTACTTCTTAGCTAAATCCGTTACAAAGGCTTATATTTGTTATCCCCTATTTCCAAATACTCGATAAATTTATTTGAACCTCGGAGACCGCTGTCTTTGAGGACCTAAGGGTTATTAAAGGTACTTATTATTGTCCAGTAAGTCTTAAATATAGGTCTAACAGAAATACGATAGAATTTTCAATGTACAAAGCAGAATTTACCTTATCGTCGATCCCTTGTGGGAGATTGTCGTTATTTACTGTTATCGTTCGGCTCAAACAAAACAATGGCTGCGTAATGCTGGCTTAAATTGTATTCGGCTTTGACACGATGATTCTGCGACGGTAAGCCCGTTCGCGTTCATCTATACTCAATTCATTAATTTAAATATTCATTTTGTGAGTGGTTCAGTTTTAGGGAAATGAGCGTTGCTGAGAGCAAAACCAATTGGTAAGGTAATCCGTGGAAGCGGAAGTTATACAATTTGCATCACTTAAAAAGGAGGATCACCGTTCCGACTTTTTTTATCGCGAGGCATGGCGAGACGAGCGTGCCATTCGCCTGATGGTAAGTCATACGACCGCTCAGGGACAGTAGCAGAACCAAACAACACCATGAATTACAAGGCAATGCTTGTTATTCATTCATTATTCACATGACGACATAGATGAAAAAAACTAGAATTAGTGACTCTCCCTCTCAGAAGAGAGAGGAAATCCACTGAGTACACAGGTTTTGTTCAAAAAATTTCACAGCGACCTGTGAGAAGCGGTCAGTATCCAGCGATTTCCTGCATCCTTTGCTATCTACTGCCCTATGCACTGCCACTTCTATTTCTACAAATCCGCTTGGCTATATCAGTAGCCTATGCTTCTACTTCTTCGTTCAACTCAGATGAAGTATCCTATTAGTATTTAATAACAGCGATAATTATTTCTCTTTTGAGAATGGACAATAATTTTAACTATCATTAATTTAGCAGTCGCTACCGTATTTTCCTCATGTAGCTAGCTTTAGATGTATCTGTCGATCTCTAAGTCTAGCGTTATCCTCGGTTCATTGTTTAGTTCAACCTTCGCAAGTTCGCTCGGTGTTTTCTATCCTCGGCTGTGAGATCTTTGGCTCCCATATTTTCCTTGACATCACGCTCTTGTAATATATTAAGTATATTATTTTGAGTATAATCCACGAACACACAGTCCATTAAACCAATTTACACACTGATAAATTTTACCGCAAATATTACGCCATCTCAAAACAAAGGCTGTAGATTTTTTATGGCTACTTGAGTTGTAGACAGAATTTAGTTAGCATAATAGAACAACGATTCTTAGATTGTAAGGCATATTTCAGTCATTTTTAACCGACTTCAAAAAAAGGAGGAGGTTCTCAATTCGACTGTATGTTGCTTTTTTTTTTTTTATGTTTGTTACCTCATTTCTCTGTACTGGGTGAACCGATTTCGATAATTCCTTCTTTAATTGAAAGCTGGTGCTTGTCGTTTGGTCCCATAAAAATATGGTAACGATCTGATGAATATCTTCGGACCTGGAGAGGGGAACTCCTTAAAATTAAGTAGGATTCCAATGGTTCTTCTTGCATTGAATTAAGTATAAAAGCAAAATTACAGTGGTGGAGGAAAGTAGGGGTAGGGGCGAGGGGGGGGGGGGTTAGAAAATTAAGAAACATGTAAATAGTCAATATCTTCCGCAGCTTTTAACCGATTTTAGTGATTTCTTTTGCATCAGAAAGAACGTATTAACACTTTGATCTCACCAAGAAATCAGGAAAATCTGATGAATATCTTCGGTCTTGGAGAGTAGAACTCCTCAAAATTGAGTACGATTCCAATGGTTCTTTTTGCATTGGATTCAGTATAAAAGCAAAGTTACAGTGGTGGATGAAAGTAGGGGTAGGGGCGAGGGGGGCGGTTACTAAAATGAACAAACACGTAAATAGTCAATATCTTCGGCAGCTATACTAATAAATCATGAAGATCTGATGTAATAGTGACAAAGAATCATATTATTACAGTTTAATAGTATGCCATATTATACCATTCCGTAATGAAACCGATATCGGCAATTGGGGGCATTGCTGATTGTTATGTGTTGGTGAGCAAATTATACATGACGATGATAAAAGATTGTGAAAACATGGAAGAACTAGCCGTCATGTCGGATGAATTGTTCGTAAGAAGCATTCGAGGATTAAATATCCAATAAAAGAATATTTCAAAAAGTCTCAACGGCAATCAAAATCAATTTGCAAGGACGATTCAAAACTTTTTCATGTAAGCCCGCATTTTTGAAAGCCTATTATTGCGTTCTTCACAAGTATCTTTTGAAATTACTCTGGAGATAGATGCCCTTATTTGAGACAGGCGTTGCTCCCTTTCTCCGTTTGTCTCATTTAAACGGCGCTTTCTCATCGAGCAGCGCGTTTACTAGGTCTACCCATATTCAGGCTATCGAACTTTTAAGTCACTAAAAATAAAAAAAATAAACCAAAATTTTAACAAAAAAAATAACCGACTTCAAAAAACTGACAAAATTCATACTAAAAATAAACATCTAAAAAAAGACAAAAAAATGTGACATAAAAAACAAACTAAAAATGCACTAAAAAGTAAAAAAAATAATTGCGTATTCTAACGTCAATAATTTACAATCTATTCAATGTACATATAGGTACGATCTATGTGTTTTCCTCGCAAGATTGTATTTATATATTATGTATCCAGTTAAACTTTCCATCTAACTCAACACATACCTATGAGTAACAAATAATTATAAAAACATTTATTTACAGTTCATCTAAGCTAAAATTTGAAATATATGAATGCACTACTTATAAAAGACAATCAAATTATTAGAATAATGTACAATTATTGTTATTTTTGGAGTCGGTGTCAGCCAAATAAACTCGACATTATACCTGACAATATTAAATGACAACTTTATAAAATCTATTTTATACGAATATCCTCTTATACTATTATGTGGTTTATTAACCTTAATTCAATAAAATATAATATCTGACGTTTATGTAGTTACTAACTCATAAAACTTGGATGACACCGACTCCAAAAATAACAATAATTGTACATTATTCTAATAATTTGATTGTCTTTTATAAGTAGTGCATTCATATATTTCAAATTTTAGCTTAGATGAACTGTAAATAAATGTTTTTATAATTATTTGTTACTCATAGGTATGTGTTGAGTTAGATGGAAAGTTTAACTGGATACATAATATATAAATACAATCTTGCGAGGAAAACACATAGATCGTACCTATATGTACATTGAATAGATTGTAAATTATTGACGTTAGAATACGCAATTATTTTTTTTACTTTTTAGTGCATTTTTAGTTTGTTTTTTATGTCACATTTTTTTTGTCTTTTTTTAGATGTTTATTTTTAGTATGAATTTTGTCAGTTTTTTGAAGTCGGTTATTTTTTTTGTTAAAATTTTTATTTTATGAACCCCATATAAAATTATTATAAACGAAAGACACTAACATAAAAATAAAAATAAAAACTAACTTAAAGTTCAAAACTATTATTGGCAAAAAGAGTTACTCGTGAATAATCATAAAATAAAAAAAAACATGCTGAGAGTCGAATATAGAACCATTTCCTTTATCGAAGTCACTTAAAATTTTCGTGTGAATGAAAGAATTAGTCTTAAATTGTAATTTCGTGGAATCATATTGATTTTTCTACGGAACTCAACATTTCCATGGAACTCATTTTAAGAATAATTACAATAGAGTATCGTTTGCTCGTCAGTAGATTTCAATAGGTGTTTAATTAAAAATATGTTCCTTATAATCCTTGAGTGGAGTAATTAAATTTCGGCTGGAGATTAGCGTAGGGTGTCGACAAAAGGGTTTTGTTATCTCGATCGGACAATAGGCGCGACTCATTGTACTAAAAACTATGATTTTATTTGCTTGTTTATTACGATGTTTGTTTTTTAATTATTTTTATGTCTTACGAAGGTACAATAGTTATGGTGAATATAATTGTGAGTGTAGAGCTATCTAGATGTTGACTGTAAATGTAAAATGATTCAGCCCATATACCTACGTCCCATTGCAGGGCACGAGCCTCCTCTCCAATCGTGAGTACGATTGAGAGGGGTTAGGCCATATAGTCCAACACGCTGGCCTAGTGCGGGTTGGCGGACTTAACATACCCACATTCTTGCAAATCGTTATGGTATACAGGTTTCCTCACGATGTTTTCCTTCTCCGTTATTGTTGATAGATGTTGACTGACGCATGAAAATTTCTATTTGTTGGCTGACACAATTATGCAGGTCTAAAATTGATGGAATATACACAGGTTTATTCTGTAATCCACCACAATTGTTTGGGTTGCGAGGACAAGTTTTATATCTAGATGATCACCATCTGAGGAACAATTAAAATAATACATGCAATGCTGTATAGATATTGACCGAGTTAAGACAGTTACCACTCGGTGGCCGACACTATTATCTCGGTCAGAATACTTAGAACATTGTGTTGATCCCGTAAACCAACGCAATTGCCTGGTTCAGAATACCTGATTCCATATACAGAGTTGTTGCTATTCTAGCGTTTATAACGCTTTCATCAACAAAATCCTAATTTTCAGCTAACACGGGACACTCGCTGTCCTTAAGGTAAATAACAGCTAACAAATATTGTCCTCGCCTCAGAGACTTAGGACGAAGTTTGTCATGTGACAACATTCTAGGAAAATGCTCAGTGGGAGGCTTAAAATAACTGACACGAGACTTCTTGGTTTGTAGTGTTTGCTTAAGCATTTCTAGATTATATGCAGATTATTTCAATTAATAATATTTTTTATATATTTAAATTCATTTATGATGGTGAAGGCGACTTGGATCAGTTCATTAATGATACAGCCACGGCGAATCATTTACATTCATACATAGAGACTGCTTCTTTCTACAAAGCGTAATCTCGGCTATTGCCAGGGTCGGTTCTTTTACTTAATTCACATTCATACGGTCTTTGCCTAAGACTATTGGCTCTAATATCTTCCCTGACGATATTTATTCCGCACATTTCTGGACCACCTCGGGGACTCGGGCCAGCTATGTTGAAGCTTAGGCATATGCCTTTATAGTTCTCCTTTTGACAGCCTCCGTTGGTTAGCGCAGTTGGTTAGACGCCAGCTGTGAAATGAGAGGTCGCCGGTTTTATCTCCGCACCGAGAAAAATATTTGTGGGCGTCACAAATATATGTCTCGGGTGTCGGTGTTTGTGAGACCGAAAAATCTCTCGTAGTGCCAGATACCTACGACACAAGACTTCATTGACCTTAATACGGGGTCACGACCTATGCATGTGACTGTTGGGTGTACTTATTATTATATTCTCATGTGCTTTACAGAAACTGCTAGTTCCAAAACGTACATACTTTCATCTCGCGATCGAAACAGCCTTTTTTTAACTGCCTACGTTGCAAAGAATAAAAAATATCGGCTGTGCGCAAACAATTCACGTGTATGTTCTACATTGATTGGGCCAACTAGAAAAAAATATCGCCGGCATAGTAAGTTTTCGACACGACCGTACAACGAAAAATGAATGGTTTGTAACTCAATTGTAGTAGCATTGGTTTGAAAACAGATTGTAGCACGCAGAAATTCAGTTTTGATGTGATGTTTTCGTACAAGGGATAGATGACTTTTAAATTGAGACGTTTGTGTATAAATTTGCATGCGTGTTTCAATGATCGTGTAGTTATTAACAATTGAATTGAGATTATGATATTTCAACAGAATTTGTTCAGTCGAGACTGTGCTTACGAGCCGATCTAAGACTCGATAAGTAACCATTCATAAAACTTTAATTTGCCTGACAGATGGCGCTACTATGGCATACTATGAATAATTTCATTAGTAGACAAGACGAAGTCTGGCGCATTTAGTACTTTCGAAATCAAATTATTAGATCTAATAAAATATTGTGTAACTTCTTCTCGGGTCACGAGAACAAGTTACATTCATTAAAAATATAAAAACACGTATTGACTCTCGTACACTAAAGAAAATTTTGAAAATTAACCAATTAGAACAAAATTTTAATTTGCTTACCCCATAATATATCAAACATTATAAAATAATATTGGTGCAATAGCTATACATCATGCTCGAATGAATTTATTCCTCTTCGTGCAACGTTGTCCGGAAGAGATCGGTTTTAGCGATAACACCAGTGTCGGCGCAACATTATTTTGTTTATACAAACTAGTTGCAGAAATATTATATTATATTATTTGATAAATTGGCAGATTAACTTTGGGAAAACGATGCGATTGCGGGAAATTTGATTCATGCAATTAATTAAACATAATTGGGTGGAATGAAAAGAGTCCTGTTATTGATATATCAAATTCTTTCCAATTAAAACGGTACTTGGCCGTGGGTAGTTTCAAAAATGGTGGTAGTATTTATGAACCCGGATGGTTACTAACACACGCAATTATGGAAACCCGTCAAATAATTCGTTTCGTGTCTATTTCAATTCGTTTATGTTCTGTTTCGTCCGGGATAGCATATTTTTGTCATACATACATAAACATCACGCCTTGTTGCCTAAAGATGTAGGCAGAGGTGTAACCAGGTCACCCACGTGTCGCCTTATGTGTTCCGTCCCATGATGTGATAGGGGGCGAGCCTTTCGCCATATAGGGCACAAATTCCTGTCTCCGAACTGATAACGAATAGAAAAATCCAATATCACTTTGCCCGACCCGGGGTTCGAATCCGAGACCTCAGCTTTATAATCATACTGTGGTACGCCACGCAGTCATATTTTTGTCGACTGCTGAAATATGGTTATATCTCGTTGGTGGAAGCTCTATTTATTTTGCTTTGTTTTTATCATCAGGTTTGTAAAATCGAATCGAATTTAAACAAATTGAATGACACTTTCGAAATCGAATTTAGTACTTTAAAAGTCACATTTACTCTATGAATAAATTAGACCAGACTCTAAACTATTAAACAGTTTCGCTTAATAGCGATGAAAGTTTAAACAACTTTAGGTCTAGAACAAAACAACCTTTTTTCTCGCTTTAAATATTAAAATGGTGCAGTTGACATGAAAATCACGTAGTGGACTTTCCATGTCAGACTAATGACTGTAATGGCCTTTACGTACGTGTGGCGAATAACTTGTTGTTTGTTCGTTTATTTGTCGGTATGGACAACGGCCATCACAGATTACGGTTCATTTTGAGATAAGTACAACTGGATAATGATTTTCGGCGATGTTTGGTCTAGCTATGGTGTTTTTTTTTTCGTGTAATTGATCAGCCCATATACGTCCCAATGCAGAGCACGGGCCCCCTTCCACAATCAAACGATTGAGAGGCCGTTAGGGTTAGGTCTACCACGCTGGCCTGGTGCGGGTTGGCGGACTTTTCATACAATATAAATTCTTCCAAATCGCTATAGTCACCAGGTTTCCTCACGATGTTTTCCTTCACGTCTATCGTGCTTGGTGATTAACTGTCAATACACACATGACACCGAAAAGTCAGAGATGGGCCCTGGAATTTGAACTCGCGACCACCGTAAACATGATGCTGGCCGCGTCTGGTCCTTTACCAAAAGGCCACCACGCACTTTTTTTGTGGATGGACTTTTATGGACATGCTTGACGACTATCAAGGTTGGAAAATGTACGAATTATATCAGTAATTATCAGTCGCCTTAAACTGTCCTTATTGGGCTCCGTTATCCTCTGAGTCTTAGAGAGCAGAAGCCTAAGTCAACGAAGCTGGTAGACTTGACGTAGCCAATATCTGGGTTTGATATACTACAAAAGTACGAAACATTCTGTCTTTTATGATAGTTTTAAGTTGGTAGGATAATACATCCATTGCGAGAGGTGAAAGGGTAACTTCTAATAGAAAGCAAATACCACGAAGGTATATTTTGTCACCTAGTTTTTTTCTACAAATTTAATTCGGGATTTTTATCCAAAAAGTCTATGCCAACCCAATGGGGTTGGCAAATCATTTTTGGATACAATGGTATCTTTATACACATACCATCCATCAATCAGCCAAAGGAAGTCCACTGCTGAACATAGGCCTCTCCCAAAGATTTCCACAGTGACCTGTTGGAGGCAGCCTGCATCCAGTGATGTCCTGCGACCTTTACCATTTATTATAATATACACATTACACAGTCAAAATTATTTAAACAATTTAACTGATCTGACGCCTATTGTTATAAGACAGAAATACCTGATCCTTAATTGAAACTCAATCTAGCAACACCTACATTCAAAGCACGTATAAAAGTACACAGTCCATTACACTCAGACTAATCTCATCAATTGGCCAAACATTTTTTGAGCCAAGTGAAAATGTTGGTCGCACGTTCTTCACATTCACTCGAAGGTTGAAAGCTAACAAGGATTGTCGTGTTTGTGTTAAGGTCGCTAACTCAATTCGGCGGCAAGACAACGGCTCTCGTGCAAATTGTATTTATTTTTTTCTTTTTCTGACTTTTGTCAGCCAGTCTTTGTAGTGAAAAAATTGAGTGGGTCTGCCTGTTTTATTACCTAAATGGTTTTTGTTTATAGGCTGTTTGGATTATTATAAAAACATTATCCGGGTGTGATGTTTTACCGTAGGTCAGCGTAGCCTAATGTCAGACTTGTAATTGGTGGTATATTTTATAAGTACTGAAGGTTTGCCAGTCTCTCAGAAAAAAAAAAAACAAATATAGGAGAAGCTGGATGGATAGAATTGTTTTCTTTTCTGATCTCTTTACAGTAAAGCTGGTGCCAAATATCAAGCTAAAAAGTATTATTTTCATACCAAACTTGTCAATAATTGCCAACTTGAAGTTGGTGATAGAATTCTCGCATTCGTCCGGAGAGCTATATCTTAAGATCCGCGTTTCCAGAGATAACTGTTGCTGGTAGCTTTAATTTGAATTGACTATACTAACCGTATAAAAAATCAGATTCTTTGAAATATAACAATTTTTTAAGCCCCTTTTCATTCTCTAAGAACTTCTTCTTCTTTTCAGCTACAGGACGTCCACAGCTGAAAATAGGCGTCCTTCATAGATCGCCACATAGACCTATTGGAAGCCGCCTGCATCCAACGACTTCCTGCGACCTTAACCAGTAAAAACTTAGTTGACCAATATTGTTCTAACCGCATGATAAACAATAAATTATGACGTAGCCCGGTCACCTTGTATTGAAGGTTGAACGGCGCTTCTTAATGAATTTCACGCATCGCTGGAGGGACAAGGGTTTACAAGTTAAGGCCATTGATTGGGGTCGCGTCAGGGCAATGATATAATGCTTCAATGATTTAGGCAAATTAATGTTGACAGCATTTGGATAAGCTTTATATTTTTTAATTAATTTGTTTTTTTTTTTACTTTTTATGTCTTTTATTATAAAGTTAGTAAATAGCTTTTAAAATATATATAATATTAAATTTTTCTTATTCGTTTACTTTTGCTTAGTCATGAGGTAATAAAAATTAAGTGCTATTTGTTTTGTTTAAGTAGGAAGCGGTCTGCATCAGAAAATAATACACACTAAAAATTATGATGCAGGATGTAAACCCTTATTTTTTGTAGCGATAACAAATTTGAGGAATTGCTACTTCCTTGAATGTGAGCGGAATTTATATTAGGTTATTTGGGGGTAAACTTGGAGTTTAGTTTCTCTTGTTTCGCTTGAATGCTGACGTACTGTTTAAACATAGCCGTAGTATATTTTATCTATTTATTTCTATATATTCAGCTGCAAGAAGTCCACTACTGAACAAGGATCCTCAGATCGACCTGTGTCCATTTGGTTAATTCATAATTGGTAGCATGGGATGCTAATCAATTTGGATTCGTTACCTTTAAGTGACCTTCTTGTTTTCTACCTTGTAAATCCTTCGGAAGCCCTATATTCAACCACGTGAATATGATGAGAAGAATCTACACTTTAGAGGAAAAAATACAGTAGTATTTACGGTTACGCGGTATTTCACTGCAATATCGTCCATATTGCCTAGCTATTGAAGATTATTTTACCACTCGACACATCGAGTTTCTCGATCGAGCTTATATCATTCTAAGGTTGGCCATTTTAATATTTTTTTACAAGCAAAAATGTATTATTATACACAGATATATAAAGACTGCCTCGGTGGCGTAGTTGTATTACGGTACGGTTACAAAGCTGAGGTCTCGGGTTCGAATCCCGGGTCGGGCAAAGTGATATTGGATTTTTATATTCATTATCAGCCCGGAGTCAGGAATTTGTGCCCGATATGGCGATAGGCTCGCCCTCTATCACATCATGGGACAGAACATGCAAGGCGAAATGTGGGTGTCCTAGTGGCGCCTCTGCCTACCCCTTCGGGGATAAAGGCGTGAGTTTATGTATGTATGTAGAGATATAAACAAAAAACACTATACAGAAACAATAATAAAAAGTACAAATGGTGGTCTTATCGCTCTACACCAATATCTTACAGACAGCCATGGAATGGATTTAAAAGAAGGAGAGAGAGAGATGGAAGTGTAAAAAATAAAGAATTATAGCTAAATAATTGTAATTAGTTTGTACATTTTTAAGTAATTCATTAATGAATCGACCGAGATCATATCTTCCGCGTCGACGGTTTATACTCCATTATCTTTCCCGTCCACTAAATAAAAAACTGTTAACTTTTAGGAAAATTATGAAGCGGTGAAGTTTTTTGTGACCATAATCGTGATTTCTACGTAATTAATTTTATAAGTCACTTAGTACATTAGGGTTATGTTCATTATATACACAACCAGTAGTCGTTTACATATAAATCTGACCCCACTGTAAGATACCAAGTCTTGTGTCGTAGGTATCAAACAACGAAGGGTTATGGTCTTGGAATGGCATGGTAACAGGCATGGAATCTGCATCTGTTTCTGTATCAACCCATATATGTGCGTCCCACTACAGGGCACAGGCCTCCTCCACAATCGAAAGTACGATTGGGAGGGGTTAGTCTGGCCTCGTGCTGGTTGGCGGACTTTACATACCGTAGTTTTTTTTTTCATCACCATTATTGTACGTGGTGATTAACTATCAATACGCATGGAATATTATGTATTTATTGATCTCACAAGCGTGTATCTCTCGTATTAAGTGAGAATATTTACTGTTTTTTATAACAATCATCATCAAGATGGTTTAGGCTCTAGTTAGGAGTAGAAAACTAAATGTTAAATGAGGGAAGCCTGCACCTCCAATTGCAGGAATTACTCATGGTTCGGCAAGGTTACGTGAAGAAAATAATGGCGCTTCCCGCCTTGGTCATCCGCGGCCATAATGTGCAGTATAGCCACCGAGGGATTTCGACATACCGTTTTAATCCCTAATTCAACGTTATTCATTCGTTTACGAAAAAATCTTTTTTTAATTTGTGAAATAAGTATAGTTTGCTTTAAGTCTAGTCAGGTACATTACGATTAATATTCGAATTCATTACGAGTGCACTTAAAAAGTTTTACTCATTGGTGCGTACTCCTTTATTTAATAACTTTAAATTTAATTAATTTAGTTACTGTTTTAATAAAAGCTTATTGGCAGTGCATTAATTAAAATATTTTCTTAACGTGAATTGCTCTTTATTTCTGCTGGTCAAGATTTGTGACAACTCAGAACTATGCTCAGTTTTTCTAATCACCTAAGGTTACGGAGTTAGAAATTCTTTACAAAAAATAATTCTTCTTTCTACGTGTGTTGTCACTGAACTCCTACGGCTGAACTGATGAGTATAGCGGGTGGAAGGTATAAACGAGGGATCTCATTGTGTGTGGTTGTAGCTGTCCGGACGGATATGAATTTCCTACTATCAGCCGTAAAGTCTCGACCTGATCCATTAGTACTATATGTTAACGAGCTACTTCAATGATCTACAATTATGAAATGCAAAAAAATCCTCTTCCATAGATCAAAACGATTTTTATTTTTATCGATATTCGGTTTCAGTACAACAGAAACTCTATCGAATATTTTATAACATTTTATTAAAATGCTCTTAACTTAATAACTTTCATGCCCTTGAGTTTACACAAATTTTCATGCAAGCAATCGTTAATTTTGAGTTCATATTAAATATCCGTAACCCTACAATTTGAAAAAGATAAAGTTTGGATCAAAATCTTCTTCATTTTTCCAATGTGACATTCAACTCATTGTGATTCGAGCTCTTGAGGCTGAAAGCACGGAATCGAGCTTTTAATATTACATAAAAGAGATTTGGGAAAACGATTGAATATAAGCTTTACACCTGCACACTGAATTCTGTCCTTAGCCGGTGAAATATTTGATGTAGCTCTACATTTTTCAATTTATACGAAAGCTTGCGCTACAAGCGCAATATTTTTTATTTTACGGTAGAGTTCATTTGTTTTATTTTATTCTACATATTTTGTTCAATAGCCTTGTTTTTATTTCAAATACGTTTGTGTGGTAAAAATACATATAGTAATTTTGTCTTTTAAATTATATCTATAAAATATTAAGAGTACTTTTCTCAATATCGTACTTTATAAGTGATTAATTATCGTTGTTCAAATGTTTGTACAAGTATTTGTTTCGGGTCTGGGTGTTTGTGAGACCGAAAAGTCTCTCGTAGTTCTTGATGCCCACGACATAAGACTCGATCTTAGTGTGGTCAGGACTATGCATGTGACTGTTAGGTGTATTTTATTATTTATTTATAATTTTCAGTCATTCCAAGTATTTCGGGTCACAATGTAATTTTTTTTTGTCGCCGGTGGACATAGCGCCCGAATGTCACACTGACCCCCAATTGTAATCAGCGCTGCAGTACAGCTGCGTGGTAGAGCAGCATATGATGGGGATCGTTGTTGTCTGGCCATATTAGCATGTTGATTATCACTTTGTTTGTTTATATTATTATTGTTTTTGTTGTTATGTGTTGGCCATGCGATAATAAATGTTTTTCTTTCTTTCTATCATTGGCCTCAGATAAATCCACTTTTCGAAATGTGTTTTGAGTATAATTTACAATTTAACAAACAAAAATCAATACATACTCGAATAATGTTATCATCAAAATTCGTATTTACATCATTTTACATATATCTGTCTCACTTCTGGATTCACTTCTCTTCCCATATTATGTGGTTGAGCTAATTCAGTGGAGTATGTTGTGTTGACTTAATTAGGATGTCAAGACAATTTTTAATCTACTCTAAGATGCAAAACTTTGTTATCAGTTAATATTAGTGTTAAATAAGATACGTCACAATTAAGATTGAAAGCTTTGATTGTTTTAGCTAAAAGTTCTTTGGCATTCGTTCCACCACAAAACCTCACTTCTCATACCAAACTTGAACTTAAATCACTCCTCCAAAACAGTATTATTATATACATCTTAAGGCGCAGGATGGCGAGGGCAGTGGAATGCAACATTGCTTTGTAATTCATGGTGTTGGTTGGTTTTCTACTGTCCATGAGCGGTTGTATCGCTCACCATCAACAGAAATGCATGCTCGTCTCGCCAATTCGTTCGTCTCGTTATTCATTGCAATAAAAAAAAATCTACTACAGAACTTCTAAAACGTCTTACAATTCTGAAAACAGACGACTCTCCAAAAATAGAGCGATCAGCATCATATGTGAGTGTAATGCATATAAAATGATCTTTGTTACATAACGAATCGTGTTTTGGTGTATAACGTATTCCAGTTGCAGTGGTTCCGGCACGTAACAAATAAATCAGGCTTATGCAATAGAGCCTCATATTTGTCGGAGTGTTTTTCAATTACGACACACGTACCGAATATAAATCAAGCAGGCATCACTGCCCGTGTGTCGTTGGAATTAAATTATTTTTATATGTTGGGTGTCATATTTTGGTTGGTAGAGCTGGTAGAGACTGTGATAGAGTTAAGCATGGTATTATGTATGCTGAATTTTATTTATTTATGAGGGTTAAGTAAAGTGATTACATCGTACTTGAGGGTAAGCTCAATGCTCTACAGTTAAAGTATTGATTAGAAGAAGATCGGTTTTTCGGTAAATTATAATTTGAAATTTCATACACGGAAGTGGGCTTTCCGTGATAGACAATAAACTAATTGATACTTTGAAATTAAATTAACGCTTTAGGTCAAAATAAATGTCGAGAAGGAAAAAAATACACTTTAAATTCTGGTGTTCTCTAAGTTAAAGAAAATAACCCTTACGGAGGAAAAATCATGTGATTACTATAAACGAAATTTCATAGATTATGAACATGCAGATGTAATATAAAAATAATTGTAGTAATTTTTTGAACTATTATTATTGTGTTATTTCTTTAATGTAATTGTTTCCCTGTATAGTGCAAAAAAGGATTAAATAAATATATTATAAAATGTTCTAGAGTAAGGCATAAAACTTACTACCAAACCAAAACAATAATAAACTTTCACTACAAATTAAATATCTCACGGCAATCTAAAATTTCTGTAAACTATTGACTAAAATTAAACTCGAATATAATACAATTTTAATGTTATTTTTTCTACCAAGAAATTTTGCTACATGAAAAAAATCCGACTATTCTATTATAATAATATATTTGAACTACATTTTCAAAGGTAGAAAATTACCGCGTAGATACCCAAATCAAAAAATATACACCCAAATTAAATTCGCGTTTAAATCACCCCATTCCTCTTACTGTCGACGAGATTCCCTTACCGCTCAGTACAATAACGTCGTATGTGCAAGTTTGGATTTCACGCCGCGAGATGTCGCTGACCAATTTAATGGGAAAACTGAATCGCGCTGACAAGATTCTCCGGCCGTCTATATAAGCCCCCGAACAAAATTTCTCTGTGCATAGGGGACAACCGCTCGATAGCGTGCAGGAACGCGCGCGGAATTCCTGAAGATCTAATTTTTGAAGCCCTGCACCGAGCAGGGTATATATTGCTTAAAAATAAATAGGTATGCATACCTATATACACACATTTGTCTATGTGCCGAGAGGGTAGGCAGAGGTACCAATAATACTTCTATGCCGCCAAGCTTATTTTCGAAATGTGATAGATTACGCGTTTATCGCTATGCCGCCACCAGGACACCCACATTTCGCCTTGTATGTTCCGTCCCATGAAGTGATAGGGGGCAAAGCCTATCGCCATATTTTTTTTTTTTTTTTTTTCGAGACCTCAGCTTTGTAATCGTACCCTATTACAACAACGCCACCGAGGCAGTCGCAGGATAATAAACAATTTGTCAAATTAGTGAGAGAAATTTATTTCTGGTCTATCTATTCGATTCGATGTGCACTAAATCATCACGAAACATGACAAAGCCACTTAGGCCTCTAAGGCAGGTTTCATATCTTATACGGTTCTACGTAACAGGGCCCATTAAATATCTGGCCCCATATGACATATAATATAACATCCCTCGCCGAAACTCACGACGAATGTAAACCACACACATAAATAGCAGTTTCAACTAGCCCTGTTATTTCGAAAATGCCTTTCTACACAGACGTCGTAATCCTACGCATTGGGCATAGCAAACACGCGGAATATTCCCTACATGTGACAGTGAGATTTCGCCTTATTTCATAATATTGCCTTATCTAAAATGATGTATTATTCCGTATAAATTTTTGGAGGGCCTACATACATGAGATTAAGCAATTCTCAGCATCTAGAATGATTTATCGCTGTGTACGGCGTTAATATTATCTGCTGAGAATATTTATGTATAAAAATAATATTTGTAAGGCGAGATTAGAGTAAGTGGTTTCTCAGATTCGTAGATACGTTAGTGGGTACTTTAGTGGTACTGCGCATCGGAGAATTAGGTTAAAAATAATGTTTATGCATATACACTTCCATATTACATACTATGTATTCCAAAGGTAGACAATTATTGAGCTTTAAGTTGCTCGATCGTGACATATGAGTTTGGATTGAAATAAAACTATTTTATACGGATTTTATCGCGATTTGGTTTAATTTTTAAATTTTTTAACTTCCCGACGTTTCGATTACTTTACAGCTTTCGTGGTCACGGGGCGGACCGTCGCGATAAAATCCGTATAAAATAGTTTTATTTCAATGTGTAACATTCGCGTAAATCTAAGAAACCATTATATGAGTTTAGCTTTAATATTCAGCCTGTTCTCCAATCAGTAATAAAAAAATAATGAAATGCGTTTAAATAAATAAATAAATTAAAAATCAATTAAGTTTAAGTTTGATTAGAGAATATTATAATATTCATTTAAATATGTGTAATTTAGAAGGCGTAAGCTAAGTAGCCGACATTCTAGATAATATTTATTCATTTTACTGGTAGTAGGTCTCTCATATTATGTGAGAGGCCGCCTGGGTAGGTACCACCGCAATGTCTATTTCTCCCGCCAAACAGCAGTGTAAATGCTCTGTTGTGTTCCGGTTTAACTTCCGGCTTGCTCGTCTCGCCATTTGTTGCAATAAAACAAATTATTATATGAATGTAGGTTTGGTAATGATATGGTTTTTCATTGAGTACGACGAACTCAGTACAATAACAAAAAATAGTCCCGAAAGATTCGCCACGACTGCCTGTCCGTCCAAAAAATAGTCGCCCACTTTCCTATACTATTCTATACGCCCATTGTCAGTCTTACTTCAAGGTGTATATAGCCCATAACTTGAAGGTGTATCTCTGAAGCCGAAGGGCATTCACCTCGATTCATATCTATAAGTAGATACATAATATTTACATTTGAATATTATTAAGTCAACCAAAGTAGTATAATAATTAATATTGATCTTAAAATTGTCTAAATATAGTAACAATCAATTAATGAATACACAAATTAGTTACAAATGAATTGTGATAAAGTAATTAATTACAGAATAGGTGCTACGAGTACGCGACCTCGGCCCCCCGAGCTACTGCAGTCACTACCAACCTTCCCTTCCGTGACTGCAGTATCCACTCTTACAGGCCATACTTCCCTTTCCCATAACATCTTCCACCTACAAACCCTATTTCCCTTCCCCCGGTTGATGACGGGCAGCAGCGTCATCAACGCGAGTCTTCCCCCCCCTTCTGCGCTCGCCAACCCGCATGCCAAGCGTGGCGAGTATTGGCAAAATCCTCTCATGATTAGGAACACCAGGACCAGGCCCCCAGTCCCCGGCAGCCCCGCTATTCCTGGCTATGGGAGCGGCCATGGTTACGGCGGGGCACGGGGTGCTAAGAATCCCCGGGTTGACCCCGGCTACCACCCCCGACGACGACTGGCCCTGGTAACACACAACATACGCACGTTGAGGACAGACGAGAAGATTGTCGAACTGGAAGAAGAATTGAGTGGGTTACACTGGGACATTTTGGGGTTATCGGAAGTCCGTAGAATCGGGGAGGATACGATAACCCTGAAGTCCGGTAACCTGCTCTTCTACCGGGGGGACGACCAACAGTCCCGAGGAGGTGTCGGATTTCTCGTCCACAGGTCTATCATCAACAACATCGTATCCATCGAAAGTGTGTCGAGCAGGGTAGTGTACCTTATACTCAGAATATCAAAAAGATATTCGTTGAAGGTCATACAGGTATATGCGCCGACCTCGACACACCCAGATGAAGAAGTAGAGGAGATGTATGAGGACATTAGTCGGGCCATACATACTTCCAAAACCTACTTCAATGTTGTTATGGGAGACTTCAACGCAAAGTTGGGCATGAGAAGCGATGCAGAGTTGAAAGTGGGGCAATTTGGACATGGGCAACGGAACTCCAGGGGTCAGAGGCTGGCTGACTTTCTGAACTCTTTTTTCCAGAAGCCGCCTCACAGGAAATGGACCTGGCTGAGTCCTGACGGTTCTACGAGAAACGAGATAGATTTCATCTTGACGACGAATAGACAGATGTTCAGTGATGTCTCTGTGATCAACAGGGTGAAAACCGGCAGTGATCACCGAATGGTAAGGGGCTCATTGAATATCAATGTCCAAATAGAAAGGCGTCGCTTGATGAAGTCTACGCTCCGACCTACTCGTGCCCATATCCAAAACCCCGAGACCTTTCAACTTGAGCTGGCAAATCGCTTTAATTGTCTCAAAGAAAACTTTGCAGTGGACGAGCTAAACAGCGGTTTGGTAGAAGCTGTCCATACGGTGGGATCTAAGTATTTTAGACCTCGCCGTAGAGATAGACCACAAAAACTCTCGATCCACACTCTTGACCTCATGGCCGAACGTCGATCTATGGCGCTGCAGTCTTCCGATGACGCCGAAGCACATAGGCAGCTCAATAGACGGATCTGGAAGTCCTTGCGACACGATGTCCGTGCTCACAATACTGTGAGCATTAAAGAGACAATTGAGCGGAATGGAGGCTCCAAAGTGTTTGCAAGAGACTTGTCTATTGGGCAAAGCCAGTTGTTTAGGCTGAAGACGGACGGCGGCCGCGTAGTGTCGACGAGGGCAGAGGTTTTAAGGGAGATCGAGAGGTTCTACGGACAGCTTTACACCTCGGTTGCCGAACCTACTGTTAGCTTGGCCGAAGACCCGAGAGCCGAGTTGATCCGACACTTTAGCGATGATATCCCGGACATCAGCCTGTGTGAGATTGAGATGGTCCTGAAGCAGCTTAAGAACAACAGGGCGCCGGGTGAGGACGGAATCACTTCAGAGCTTCTGAAAGCGGGCGGAGCGCCGATACTGAAAGTCCTTCAGAGGCTCTTCAATTCCGTTCTCCTCGAGGGATCAACGCCAGAGGCATGGAGCAGGAGCATGGTGGTACTGTTCTTCAAAACAGGTGATAACACTTTGCTGAAGAACTACAGGCCCATCTCGCTCCTGAGTCATGTCTATAAGCTGTTTTCGAGGGTCATCACAAATCGTCTCGAACGCAGGTTTGATGACTTCCAGCCTCCCGAACAAGCCGGTTTCCGAAAAGGCTTTAGTACCATAGACCACATTCATACGCTTCGACAAGTTATACAAAAAACCGAGGAATATAACTTGCCGCTTTGTTTAGCGTTTGTGGACTATGAGAAAGCCTTTGATTCGATCGAGACCTGGGCTGTGCTAGAGTCTCTCCAGCGATGCCACATAGACTATCGGTACATCGAAGTGTTGAAGTGTATATACAACAACGCCACCATGTCGGTCCGAGTACAAGATCAGAGCACGAAGGCTATTCCACTACAGAGAGGCGTGAGACAGGGAGATGTCATATCTCCGAAACTGTTCACTGCCGCGCTGGAAAACGCCTTCAAGCTCTTGCAGTGGAAAGGATTCGGCATCAACATCAACGGCGAGTATATTACTCACCTTCGATTTGCCGACGATATTGTAGTCTTGGCAGAATCGCTGGAGAACCTTAGCACTATGCTCGAAGACCTCAATCGCGTCTCCCAACAGGTGGGTCTTAAAATGAACATGGACAAAACGAAGATCATGTCGAATGTCCATGTTGTGCCCACCCCCATTGGAGTTGGGGGCTCGACTCTTGAAGTTGTAGACGAATATGTCTATTTAGGACAAGTGGTCCGGTTAGGCAGGTCCAACTTCGAGAGAGAGGTCAATCGTCGAATCCAACTCGGTTGGGCAGCGTTCGGGAAACTACGCGACGTCTTCTTGTCCAAAATACCTCAGTGCCTCAAATCGAAAGTCTTTGATAGTTGTGTGTTGCCAGTGATGACATACGGCACCGAGACGTGGCCTCTCACTATGTTCCTTATTAGGCGGCTCAAAGTCACTCAACGAGCTATGGAGAGGGCTATGCTCGGGGTTTCCCTACGATATCGAATCAGAAATGAGGAGATCCGTAGGAGAACTAAAGTAACCGACGTAGCCCAGCGGATTAGTAAGTTGAAGTGGCAATGGGCGGGGCACATAGCGCGGAGAACTGATGGCCGATGGGGCCAAAAAGTTCTCGAATGGAGGCCACGTAGCGGAAAGCGCAGCGTAGGACGTCCATCCACAAGATGGTCAGACGACCTGGTAAAGGTGGCGGGACGTCGCTGGATGCAGGCTGCCTCCAACAGGTCACTGTGGAAATCATTGGGAGAGGCCTATGTTCAGCAGTGGACGTCCTTTGGCTGATGGATGGAATTAATTACAACATCCATACAAAAACTCACGCCTTTTTCCCAGAAGGGGTAGAATAATGAGCAGAAAAATCTAATATCACTTTGAAATAAAACTATTTTATACGGATTTTATCGCGATTTGGTTTCATTTTTACATTTCCCGGACTCCGCCCCGTGACCACGAAAGCTGTAAGGTAATCGAAACGTCGGGAAGTTAAAAAATGTAAAAATTAATCCAAATTGCGATAAAATCCGTATTAAATAGTTTTATTTCAATGTGTAACATTCGCGTAAATCTAAGAAACCATAATATCACTTTTCCCAAACCGGTTTCGAACCCGAGACCTCAGCGTTGTAATCGTACCGTAATACAACTACGCCACTGAGGCAGTCACTTTTGACTCCATATTTATATACTTTTTCATGGTTTTTTTAATATTGACATGATGAAATGACTACAAAGCATCTGATCATAAATGCACTGATGTCCACTTAAAGTTTCCACCGATGCGAGTTGGCTATCTATTCCCGGTTTTTTTTATTGTATAGGTCCGGCAAACAAGCAAGCAGGTTACTACCAGGTCATTACCATTAGGTAATGGTAAGTGACCACTGCCGCTTATGGACATCCTCAACGCTTGGATCGTGGATGTGTTGCCGGTCCATCGAATTGGGATGAGTGAGGGAAGGAAAAAGGATGGAAAGAGGAAAAGGGTTCTGGGTATCCAGCAATCTCTCTTACCGAACGAAACGCGACAACAAAGCTAGCGCTTCACGTCAATTTCTTGTGAGACGGTGGTACCGCCCCGGACGAGCCTGCCCATTCATGCCAGCTGATATTTTCTAGAGAAAATTTCATAGGTGTCTCATATTACAAGGCACTTTTCAGCCAACACCCAGGCCCAAAATAAATGGAAATACAAACTTTTGTCCGGGCGAGTATTGAAACAAGGTCCTTTTGTTCCGTGCCCACTTCCCGCCCACTCGTCAAAGGTCATAAAAATATTTATTTTAATTAAGTTTTTCATTTACTTAGGAATCTTTGAATTATTTCCCGAAATTGTATCAAGCTGTCGTAATAAAACCGTGGAGTAAATTTTTTATAGTTTTTTAGGGGCTAGTAATTAGTATCAGTACATAGTGACTCTCCGGTACACTCGCTAAATTATGCAAGGTCAAAGAAACAGCGGCAGGCAAGGAATTGACACAGAGCCCTTAACCCCGTCTAAGCTATAAGAGAATCTAGCTTTGCGTACAAATAACGGATACTAACAAATAACGGATTTATCAGAAAGAAAGAAAAGAAATTCATATTTATAATTAACAAAAATCCAACACCTAAACTTTAATTGTTTACGCACCTACCTCTTCTTATCTTTGCGTCACCTTAGGTTCGACTGTAAGAGAATGCCTCAGGCATTAAATCCATCTATACCTAATGTATTGAGTGTAAATAAATAGATAAGCATTTTTTTATATGTATTTAACAGCCAATAAGTCCTATGCCAGCGAATAAGTTAAGGTGTTGGTCTAACACGTTGACCATTCCCATTGTGAGTTAATGAAATTTACATACATACCTTTTAAATTATTGGAGAACTCCGAAGTACGCAGGTGTTTTGTTTTTGTCAACATTAATTTATAATAATGTAAGAATAATCGAATGTCTCTTATATAATAATATCAAAACATTTTATGATTTATGGACAACAATGTTGGCAGTGTTTTTGATTAGTTTCTCCTAGCTTCTAAGTTATGGAGATTACAACACAAAACTCATAAAAACTCACAGCTTCAACAAAATTAATCTTGAGTACATAATGAACAGCATTAATTAAACTTCGCCCACTTAAAGTAGCGAAAAGAACTTGAAGATAGCGAAAGTTGAGACGAAGAAACCAAACAAACTAAAACCGGCACGCTTCTATATGTTATATTCAAAACGTTATGAATGTAATAGTTTCATTAAGTAATACTCAAGTTACGTGGGTGGCTCTGCGCGGCGGTAACCAGTCTAGTACTGGACCCGTAGCGGGCTGCACGTAGCGCCGTAGCGTGCAGCGTAGCCGCGTAGCGCCGTAGACCACGCTACGAAGTTACCGCGATCGTGTATGATAGTGTTGGGATTAATATTAGTGTGTCAAGTGATAGAATAGTTCAGTTTATTTTTAAGCGGTAAGTCACATATTTTGATTTATAAAATAATTAAATTAATTGGCAAATAATAATTAACGGAACTTTTATGGTTCATCAAATCAATACCGAATTGTAATTTGTGGGCGTTAAATTTTTTGTTTAAAAATGTAATGACTTTTAAATTAATGAAATGACACAAATAAATGTTATCTATATTATAATCGAAAAAATACCGTCATTATTAAACGATTATAAAAAGAAAGACACTAGTTTGAATAAAATAAACGGTTATACATTTTTATATAAAAATAAATTAGGTCAAAGAAATATAACAAGGTATTATTAATGACTATTAGGTATGTGGAATATGTAAAACTGATGTGTTTGGCTTATTACCATGGCTTCCGTGACGTAAGTTGTTTCGACGCCGGCCACCAAAACGGTACAATAATAACACCTAATAAGACGGTGTTATTAAATAATTACATACATAAAAAAACATTTTTATTTATTAAGTCTTTTATAATTAAAGCGCTGACGTGAAAATAGGTGTTGAAAAGTGACTTTAAAATGAAAGAGGAAAATTTTAAGTATGGGAAATATTCAACAGTATTATGCCCCAAAATATTTGATATATTTGCGTGTTTAAACTTTTCTTTTCAACTTAAGTTATGAGATATGTACTCCCAGCGATATGCAAATACCTAAATAGATGTATACCTTTTATTTAAATTTTTAATTTACACAAATATATATAATCAAAAAAAAAATATTCTCAATTCTTTCTTTACTTTAAATTATAGATTTATACATTCCTGCCTGAATTCACAATGAAAGCCACCCATAAGGTAGCTCTTTGTTCTACAACATCCGAATATAAAATTTGCTGATACAATAACTTATCTTCCAATCCACTTGTTTGAGTTTTTCTACTTGGAAAATATAATTTTCCTGAGATCGTGTAATTTCCCCAAAGAGTTGTCGTCGGGTAGGCTGATCGTAAAATTATGAGACAAATCCCTTCGCGACAAGCGCATAAAAATTATGTTAAGCTGATTCGATAATTATTATACAACAATTAATTTTATTTAAAAAAAACGATGCATATTACGGACACCCCAGTAGGCTCGCCCCCTGCCACATCATGGGACGAAACATACAAGGCGAAACGTGGGTGTCCTGTTAGCATCTCTGCTAACCCCTTCTGGGAAAAGGGCGTGAGTTTATGTATGTATGTATTAAGGACACTTCATAACAAACTTGATAAAATAGCGTACATATAGCAAAAGCAATAAAAGTTGGCGCCGGCCAAAGCAGCAGAGCGGGCACTGTTGCGTACCTTGGGAGAGGCCTATGTCTAGCAGTACACTGCAAAGGGCTGACGATGATGATGATAATGATAATATTCGGTTGAAACAGTTTTGGATAATGTATTCTTAATGTATTGCAAATTACACAAGGTGCACTATAGTCACTGATATGTAACCAAGAGTCCATATAACTAGATTCCTACTGGCTTCCATGTTGTACCTGGATCGAACTTATTTTCATTTAAATCATGTCTCATATGACGCTGGTTTCCCTTTCCAAAAATTTCACCTTTCGACACTACTGTCGTGCTCAAATAAAAAGGCTTAAAAATAAAGATCCTAATCGTAGCCGATAAATTCTCTTTTTATTTCCCATATATTTCTCACACATGACAAGTTTTTGATACTGTCCCGACAAATTGACCACATTAATACTGGATAGTGCCTTGCAGTTCCAAGCAGAGAATCAACCGGCGAGAACCATTTACTCTCACCGCTCGACAAAACTATGGCTGCCCACTCGAAACTGAATGTACAGGTTCGTCCGGGAACGCGGTACTTGTCTGGGTTACATACGGGCTTTACACCCTTAAAATCCGGGCGTATATGGATATTCTAAATTAGTAAACAACATTTATATGTCTTGAGTATCAGCTTTATGTATTACGTTGGGTGAATGCGTATGCCAGTGTCACTTGTCAATCCAGCGGGGGATCACAGGCATTCTAGCAGCATAGCTTCAACCTGAAAATCAGAGTGGTAGAGACACATACATACATAAACTCACGCCTTTATCCCCGAAGGGGTAGGCAGAGGTGCCTACTAGGACACACACATTTCGCCTTGTGTGTTCCGTCCCACGATGTGATAGGGGGCGAGCCTATCGCCATATCGGACACAAATTCCTGACTCCGGGCTGATAATGAATAGAAAAATCCAATATCACTTTGCCCGACCCGGGACTCGAACCCGAGACCTCAGCTTTGTAACCGTACCGTAATACAACTACGCCACCGAGGCAGTGGTGGAGCCACGGCGATATCAAACTTCAACATGATACTAAATCAATGAAAATACATACTTTGATTATAATATTATAAGGAACCTACTATATTAAGGAACGATTGAATTATAACTTGACAAAAGTGACCCATTTTTTTTTTTTTTTTTTTTTTATTATTGCTTTGAATGACGAGACGAGCCTGCCATTCGCCTGATGGTAAGCGATACAACCGCTCATGGACAGTAGCAAAACCAAACAACACCATGAGTTACAAGGCATTGCTTGGCATTCCACTGCGCTCGCCATCCTGAGACATAAGATGTTAAGTCTCGATTTGTCCAGTAGTTACTCTGGCTACAATGTCCTTCAAACCGGAACACATCAGTGCATTTACACATTTACAATTAGACAATTCTATTTAGTATGTAATTTTGAAATTGGTCAAGTTGTATTAATTTATCCTACAAACATTATTTGACTGTTGAAAAATCTGCTCTAAGTAAAATTCGATAGTTTTATTTATTTATACAAACCGACGCTATATGGTTACGCTATGCTATACATACCTTTTATATACTTTTGATTTATAAAATCATGCCTCTACCGTAAAAAAACTTTCCCCCCATCATTTATAAAAAACAAAAAAGGCTTTTCATAATGAATCCTCATCAGCGAAATATAAGACAGTACAGTTTAAACTAAGCCGCGGTGGAGAAATATTAAAACTTTCCCCAATCAATCATCGTGTCGCAGCGTAATCTTTCATGAGGTATTAGCGAAAAACGCCAGCTTTTCCTCCTTTACTCCGCTCCAATGATTTTTTACTTCTTACCCATTATTTTTAAGTAGAAATGCGCTGTAAATTTTTTATCGTCATCTATTCACCTGGAAAACCGCTGCTAAAGATATTCTGGATATTTTTTATTCAAGCACTTCTTTTTAATAAAATTACGGATTTTTAGTTTAATCTTTAGGATATACGACTTAAAAAATTGGTGAATCAATTTTTGTGACCTATGTAAAAAAATAGAATTGTCATTGAAGAGGCCTATGTTCAGCAGAGGACTTCCTTTGGCTGAAGGATGGATAGATGATGTAAAAAATTATAACAAATGGTCATATGATTGGAAATTATCAATTGATCCTTGACTATAGCTTTTGGACAGGACCATGTCCCGCACCAAGTCGTTAGCTGATTCTTAATTCAGCTATCAGCTTTAGAATAGTTTACAAATGTATGCGATCCCTCCTACCTATTATTTGCAAGCCATCGAACGATGCTTAAAATACAGTAGTATAATATTATATCGGCCTATATTCGTCCACCACTGAGCATGAGGTTCCTTCAGAGTCTAGATTGAAAGAGCTTAGACCTTAGGCAACCTCGCTGGCGTATTGCGGCTGATAAACTTCACTTAGACCGGTTTAAATGTTGTCAGTTAACTTGATATTTAAAGCTGTATTTAATGTATCAAATAAGCTGTACTGTACTCCACTGCATCAGCCCTTATACTTCCCACTGCAGGCATGAGTCTCCTCTACAATTGAGAGAACGATTGACAGAGGATAGGCCATGTACTGTACGCTGTCCTAATGCGGATTGGCATATTATACTACCATTTCTAAAAAAAAAAACATTTTGCGTTTTACAAAATATATTTCCCAATTTTACGGTCTCATTCGACAATTACCGTATTAGTATAAATACGAGTATAAAACAGCTTTTAACTTGTTTTGACTAGATCTTATTTAAATAGTCTATTATTTCTGTTTTATAAACTGGAGCTTTTGAAATGAAAGAAATTTATCCTGTTTTATTGTACAGTCTCGCGGAATTGAGATTTCCACGCGGAAAATTCGGTGAAACAACAATGGCTGTATGTCATAAAAGATAATTTCTTTTTGTCATCTATGTCAAATGTTTATTTAAATGTAGAATATGGCTGATTTTTTTCTCTTTATATTATTAGTAGGGGTTTTTTCTCAAAGTGATTATGTCACCGCATTATGAGTGAAATATGCGTGACTTATGGTTTTCCTGTCATTGACCTGATACTGGTCTCGGGTTTCATCGATCGTACGATATTCGTATCTGCTCTTTTATATTCAAAGCATTCTGCTATCTGATAGCGATTACTCTACTATGATTGAAACTTTCTCGAAATAACCTATTACAATTGTGCAAGGTTTCTGTATGTATATATCTCGTTTTGCCCAAATGGTATAAACATAAAAGTAGATTCATAAATAGATATGGATTGTACTAGTCATAATAAGGCGAAATATAGTTATTTTACCAGTTTAAAAAAAGTCAATTCTGATCAATTTTTACTTTTTTATTTATTTAAATTATCACGCAAACTGGTGTTTATTCAGACCATTAACCTCCAATATGCGGGTTTGTATTCACCCACCGTCTTTTTTTTTCTTTATATCAAAGCATCACCATATAAAGATTTTCTGTATTGTATAGAACCAAGTATTTTTTCACTTTTATTAGATACGTGAGAAGAATATTTATATGGCAGAAAAGCCTTATAGGTTTGCAGTGCGTGCTCAACATAACAAATTATTTTAAGTGAAAAAAGACGATTTACTACAAATAAGTCAAAATTTTAAATTGAAATTGAGTTTTGGGAGTACGTTTACTTTTGTTACGGCTTTGAATAGGATTGCTTAATTGTTTCTACTGGCGAGATATACCCACTTCCTACCTTTTATCGCTAACATGCAGTAACTAAGTAATACATACTCCTAAAGGTCAAAGGTATGTCCTAGCATCCGAACCTGCGACCATTGCCTCGGCAGTTCTCCAACTAATCCTTAAACCCATCCTTAAACCCATTTACTCGGGCAGAGCTTCTCGCCTCAAAGATACGATTATCGCAAGGATATAAAAAAAGCATCGTGGAAACGTTTGTCAGCGATAATCTATGGCGGTTATGTCATGCGATAATGGCATACGATTCTCGCGAGAAACTTTCTCCGTGTAAATGGAGCTTTACTAACAGGCCACTATGCATGTAAATACACATTCGTATTAATAAAAACATATCGTAAATTATGTAGAAACAATCGCACTCATTAGTTAGTTGTAGAATAAAGTACTTTAAGTGTTATATGAAAACATGCAAACAAAATTGATCGATTTTTTCGTAACAGAACCAATCAGCTATTTTGTAACAAAATTGAAAAACTCAAAGCAATTTCCAACATCGCTTTTGATCAAACCGCAATGGGTTTCTCAAGGTCTTCGCTACAATATATAAAAAAACCTGGTTTAAAAAGGCAATTAATAAAAAAATGGGTAAGTTGGATGAGGAATGTTTCTGCTTATAGTCCGGTATTTGTATTAAGTTATTCAAATAATGATTTGACTTATTCTTATGTTGAAACGGATCTTATCAGTACACTATACTCCTTAAGGTAGGCAGCGACTTTGTTGTGCTGGACCCCTGGCACTGCGAAGTTCTCTGGACAGCGGTAACCGCTTACCATCAGGCGGGCCGCTAGCTCGTCTGCCTATAACGGCAATAAAAAAAAAAACACTATTAGGATTATTAGTATAAATAATAACCGAAATATAATATTTCCATAATGCTACTGTCCAAGACTTATTTACTTCGCCGTTTTACAATAGCGTGACTTCAATGCACCTGGCGGTAATTCCAGCAAAATCCATTTAAACTACCATTTTCATACAATGCCAAAAAATGTTATACCTTTATCCGAATATATCAATGGATAAACCTTTAACCCAAAATTTAAAATATCTATTACATAAATGCACATTTTATGGAGTACTATATCCCCATTCAATGTTCGAATAGTACGTACCTACACTTATGAAAGTGAAATAGCATATCGATTGAGTACTATTTCATGAAAAATGAATATATTTTCATTTTTGAAATTGCTTTCATACTGGCCGTTGCAACAAAGCCTTCCCGTTAAATCTTTCATGTATAATGAAGCTCGATAAAATTTGCATCCGCTCTTCATTTGTTCGCGTTTTTTACGCAATATTTTAAGGTACGTGTAAATAAAATGAAATTACTTCAGCCAGGTATGTGGATCTCAACTGTATTGTAATATATATTTTAAAATAATGATTATACAGGGTATATCAAGACCGCGACCGAAAACGAAGCCAGGTGGTAGTATTAGTGACTTCAGACACAATGCAACTAAAAATTCCGCAAAATATATCGCATTTTTTTTTATTAATTTTTTTACTTAGCGTCGTATTTGGGTAATAAATACATATTTTTCCAAAATAATGATGTACACCTTTTTATTTTTAAAGACGCAATGATACGTGAGGGTTTAAATTACTATTTTCGCAAAAACTAAGGATTTACCACCTAAAAACTATGATTTTTTAAAAATTGTAAAAATTAATCTATTGCTTATTTTGCAAAATTTTTTGTTGCATTGTGTCTATAGCCACTAAAACTACCACCCGGCTTCGTTTTCGGTCGCGGTCTTGATATATCCGGTATAATATTTGGCATCGCCTCTAATTGCCAGTGCGTGTGTCACGCTTCGGCTTCAGCCTGCGTGAATCCGTTTTCGAGCAGCCTTATATTATTGTGACGACCAGCGAGAGACAACCGCCTCTCGTCTATTTACAACAGAATATTCACCAATGAGAGAAGTGTGCAATGCTACATATAGATGCAATTACATGACATTGTCGTACCAGTGTAAAATACTAACCGTTAATTTTTACAAACTCTTACCTAAAATAAATTCCATACGAAAAAAACTATACTTAAATACGAATATGCGATATTATCCATACAAAAACATGCCTTAAAATAAAATTTAATAACAAATATACATTACATTAAAACAGCGGTCAATAATCACACAAACTGAATAGAACCTAAATTTAAACAATTATTAAAATTACTCAGAATATTAATTCATCTTGGTGAAAACTCTATCGCAGTTTTATTTCCAACGAAAGAAAAATAATACCGCTCATACCAACAAAAAAGATAACCCACAACTCTACCATACACGTAAACGAACACACTCCCAATGCCCCATTGAGGTAGACAGACACTGAAGGCTCAAAGTGCGGATCCGACACCCTCGTTCGCGTTTTCAAGTGTCATTAATCTACTCGTGCAAGCTCGTGGGTACGAGTGCTGCTTATTATGCCCCTATTCATGTAAATGGGAAAAATGCGGGCGAACGGGTGTGAAAGGTTTGGAGTAATTTTGTTTATGCTTTGTAACTTATAAGTGTGCAGATAACCTGCGGGTTTGAAGGTGAAGTTTGAGAAACTGATAGGAAACAATTGAATTGTATGCGGTTGTTTCTGTATCTGTATCAGCCCATATACATCTTACTGCAGAGCACGGGCCTACTATACAATCGAGAGAATCGATTGAGAGTGGTTAGGCCATATAGTCCACCACGCTGGCCTAGTGCGGGTTGGCAGACTTACATACCGTAGAAATTATATTTTATTTTTAAATCGCTACGGTATGCAGCTTTCCTCACGATCTTTTCGTTCACCGTTAATGTGCGTGGTGATTGACTATCAATACACACATAACTCCGAAAAGTCAGAGGTGTGCCCTGGGATTTGAACCCGCGACCACCGTGAACATGTAGGCAGCCGCGTCTGGTCCGTTACCAACAGGCCACCACGCACTTTGGTTGGCACGCGGTTGTTTGGTTGAAAATATTAATTTGTACATACATACATGAGCTCACGCCTTTTTCCCAGAAGGGTAGGTAAAAGTGCAACCAGGATACCTACGCTTCGCCTTGTATTTTCCGTCCCAAGATTTGATAGGGGGCGAGCCTATCGCCATATCGGGCACAAATTCCTGAATAGAAAAATCCATTATCACTTTGCCCGACCCGGGACTCGAGCCTGAGACCACAGCTTTGCAATCATACCGTAGTAGAACTGCGCCACCGAATCAGTAGTATTAATTTTTATGTACCTATATCAGCGAATTACCTAGTTACATGTTGCGGGTATTACTTTTTTAATTACCTTGACAGTAATCTTGACTCTTTTGTAAGCAAATATTTGTTTATCAAAATAAACTTTGCTCTATCTTCAATCCTAGTGGGATCTAGATTTAAAACATCAAGAAGTAATTTAAAAAAAACGTACAATATCTGGATATTACATTCCTTTATTACTGTAACATTAAAACGATACCTTACGATTGCTAGTAAAAATATGAATAAATCATTTTACCATACAAGTCTTATTTTTTATTATAGATGAATCAGTGTTGCTAGTTTTTGTGTTAAAAGTCCAGCTATGTCTCCTCCGCAAAACTTTTAAAACGGAGTTACCAGATTCTTTGAGAAACGTCTAACTTCAGTATAGTTTCGTTTGACATTTTGTAACTACTTTTATCCCAGGCGGAATTCTGCTAACCAGGGAATTTTAGGATGAAGCTTATAAAAGCACAAAAAATAAAATTACATACATACATAAACAAATAAAAATATTTATAATGAACAAAGAAAGTAGGAATTTTAGGAAACTAGCATTATTAGGTACCTACATTTTCAGCTGTTCTCCGCATATCTATCAAACAAAACATTATTTACGCCCGAATACTCAAGCGGTACTTAAATATTATGTTGTACTTATTACGCAAGTCCCGCTTAAATGAACTGATTAAGTGGGACGTGGGTAGTTAAGTGCAACTTTATATTTAAATGGCGTTTGAGTATTCGAGTGTTAGTGTGATTATAAACAAATATGGTGTTTTCTGTCTTTATTATTTCAATTCAGTTCTTGTTTAATAGCGATAAACCCGTCCTACGAATTTGCCAGTGTCACCATATAAACAAGGTTAAAAATAGAATGAAACAATATTTTTCAAGTATACATTATTTCATCTGGTTTTATACTGTAATTACTGCCATGCATGATGCGATGACATACATAAGCGCCATTGAAAACGCTACAGCGGGGCGGAAGTGTTTTTCTCCAGTCGCTACTATGACTGACGTGACGTCCTATTTTTTATAACACGTATTCTTTACAAACTCATTTTTTTGTTTTAAAAATGTGTTTTTATTCTGTAGTACTAACTAAAACAATTTTGTCCAAATGGGCTTTGTGCCTTCAGCTACCCACTATTCTGCCACAGCTACATATATTATGAATTGTATAAATCTATACTTCCTCGGTGGCGTAGTTTTATTACGTCCAGATTACAAAGCTGAGGTTTCGGCTTCGAATCCCGGGTCGGCCAAAGTGATATTGGATTTTTCTATTCATAATCAACCCGGAGTCAGGAATTTGTGCCCGATAGGGCGATAGGCTCGCCCCCTATCACATCGTGGGACAGAACATACAAGGCGTAATATTGATGTCCTGGTAGCACTTCTGCCTACTCCTTCTGGGAAAAAGGGTGATTTTATGTATGTTTGTATAAATATGTATAAACCTATACTTACTATATAAAGCCGAAGAGATTGTTTGTTTTTTTCTTTGTTTCATCGCGCTAATCCCAGGAACAGGGAATAGCCCATTTATCGAGAAAGGCTAACGGGTGTATAACATTATTATATGACAATTAGGATTACTGGAATAGGCAAAAAACGGACCCCACATCAAAAAGTATTTGCACTCGGGCGAAGCTGGGCCGAGCTGCTAGTGACTCGTAAACAGAAACAATTTTAAACTGCATTTCTAACAATCGCGTTTGCATCAACGAAACTGTCAGTTATATGTGAGGAAGACAATTTTCCACAGTCGGTTGGTAGACGACAGATTTCCATAAATAGGAAGATATTACCTTCAAACGGTCCTGTTAAAGTCACATTTGGCATGTTTCAGGTTACAGTGGGTTGAATATGGTTTATTATATTTTATATTATTTCGGCTAGATGTGAGCTAGATATGGAGAGTATGCACGATCTATTTTCTGGATTTGAATGTTTTTTTTTACTAGCGTTAGATGTTAAGTATAATTTGACCAATGATTAGGATATAAATTTTGATATAAGAAATACATGGTTTATTATGTGTTAATTTGAATATTTTCCGGCGTGCGCTAATCAGTATTATTCTTTTGAGTTCAATAAAAAAAATGTGCAGTTTTTGAAAAATAACCCCTCTACTAATAGCTTTATGGCTAAGCATAAAACATAAACCGTTCCAAGTTAAGATTTATGACTTTGCTTTATAATTTCCCATTTAGCTTTATAAAATAATGAAATGTATATACGATTATTTTCCAATACCCCAACCTAAATAAATTTTCCCACAGAATATTCAAAACCCATGGCTGTACTCATTTACATATTAATTGCTGATCGACCTTTACTCATAGCTTTTCCATAATAGGAGTAAAATTCCCAGTGAAGTGCTAATTTTTTACGAGTTTTTGGAGACAACCGATGTGCGGTAGAAAATTTTCTGTGATTGGTAACGATAACTGCCTCGGTGGCGCAGTTGTACTATGGTATGATTGCAAAGCTGAGGTCTCGGGTAGAAATCCCGGGTTGGGCAAAGTGATATTGGATTTTTCTATTCATTATCAGCCCGGAGTCAGGAATTTGTGCCCGATACGGCGATAGGCTCGCTTCCATTGACTTATATTCTACCAATAGACGAGACACGTCAAACAAAATAAATTGCGCCCGTATTTTAAAAGCACACTGCAATATTACATCACTTACCTGGTATTTTATTAAAATATTGTAACTTCAGACGATTTGCTTTCGGTTTGACGGCGAAAACATTCATTTATTACTTTTAAACGTATGCGATAAGGCGTACTGCACTGTCACTGTCACGAAGCAAACTGATTCATGTGCGGTGCGTGCACCGCAAGTAGGTGGGACATATTTTTTGTACTGAGTGTCTTATCTAGTGTAACATTGATATCGATGCTCGCTCCATATTACACCGTGGGACGGAAAATACAAGGCGAAAAGTGGGTGTCCTAATTGCACCTCAGCGTACCCCTTCTGGGTAAAAGGCGTGAATTTTTGGATGATGGATGATGAATGATAACGATAATGAAGATGACGGCTACAATAATTAAAATAAATTAGTTTTATGTGAGGTATACCATTCGTCACGTATTTTTATTGGATGTCACGTTGCAAGATAAAAGTGGAAGTAATTGTGACATTTTTTAAAGTACTTGCTACGATAATGTCTGAAATATCTTAAACTTGTCCACTCTAGTAAATATACATCTAAAATATTCGTACGAATCATAATACGCTCCACCCATCCGTAATAGTACACAGATTAAAGGAATGGCCCTTGGGACGCCCAGACACCCCCAAGATGTACGTATGTACGTACATATTATATATGTTACCGGAAATGTATGAAATTTAGGAATTGTATACATTTCCTAGGAAATGTATACAATTCCGAAGCTATTTAGGAAATGTATAAAATATTCTTTCAATAATTATTTTATACATACATATCCTAGGAAATGTATACATTTCCTAGGCATTGTATACAATTCCATTATCGTATTAGGAAATGTATAAGAATAATGGTTTCTGTAATAAAACACGTTGTTCAAATGAGAGTAATATTTTTTATCACAGGTAACAATCATAGCGGTAAATTCTATAATACTCGTATCTTCATATTACCTATGTTACTAATTAAAAATAACCCTTCCGGTGTCCAAGAAGCTCATTTCGGGCTCCCTGTCAAGATTCATGTGACATTCTCCATTGTTCTCCAATGGTAGGTAGGTAGGTTAGGTTAGGTTAGGTTAGTTTATGTTAATTAATATCTTAAATACTTACATTTACTTACATTTCCGATTACTATTTAGGAAATGTATAGATTTCCTAGGAAATGTGTCTAATGTAATTTATTTTACACATTTCCGGGCGATTTTAGGAATTACATACATTTCCTAGGAATTGTATACAATGACGGATTACACACATTTCCGTTAACATATACACATATTACTATTAATATGTAAGTCTCTATACAAAACCAAGATACAACATCTAATTAATTCATACATACATACACTCACGCCTTTATCCCAGAAGGGGAAGGCAGAGGCGCCACCAGCACACCCACATTTCGGCTTGTATGTTCCGCCCCATGATGTGATAGGGGGCGAGCTTTTTGCCATATCGTTCACAAATTCCTGACTCCGGGCTGATAATGAATAGAAAAACCCAATATCACTTTGCCCGACCCGGGATTCGAACCCGAGACCTCAGCTTTGTAGTCGTACCTTAGTACAACAACGACACCGAGGTAGTCCAATTAATTCAAACAGATATAATATTATTCACTTACTGGCTATCTACAAATTCAATGTAGTTAATTACATTAAACGAAAGCCCTACGTAATAGTTCGCGAGCCACATTCTGTCACGGTGATTCATCAACATAACGTGGACGTGACGGCAGCATGCCGGCGACGTGGCGGCGACGTCACGCGTGGCTCGTAAAGCGTGTCATGGGACCATTCTGTAGTTATGTCCTTTACACCGTGCGTCATTTGCTCTAATTCAGTGTAATGAGTTAATTTGTTGCGTTAATGTTTGTTAAGTGTTTTGTTGGTTTGAACTTGTAAGGGGTACTTTAATGTTGGGGGGGGGGGGGAGGCAAACAGGTTGTAAAATAGAGGTTCAACATTGTAAACGAGTTTTTAGTTTCTGAAAAGTCAATTAAAATTCATCGTATTTTTTAAGGATTACGGAATTTTTCTTTCATTATGTTGCAGTGTTAATTATAAAAATAATTTAAGAAATATTTTACGAATAAAGTGATGCACCAAGAATATAGTTAAAAATTATGTTTTCCTACATATATTTTTTATAAAGATATCGCGGCAAAGAATTGATTCTACGACATCGCTTTGCCTTCGATTAACCAACTGCTGAAGGCAACAATACCTTTTGATTTTGTTTTTCAAATGAATCATGTTTAAATTAATAAATTAATAAATACACCCAACAGTCACATACTTAGTCCTGATCCCACACTAAGATCGAGTCTTGTGTCGTGAGTATCAGAAACTACGAGAGACTTTTCGGTCTCACAAACACCCAGACCTGGCACAAATACCTGTGGATCACACAAACATTTGTTTCGGTGCGGGAACCGAACCCGCAGCCTCTCGTTTCACAGCCGGCGTCTAACCAACTGCGCCACGGAGGCTGTCAAATAATCAAATATCTTAACAACACACATAGAAGAAAACAATACTGAATAAGACAGGGTTTAAAACATAAAAGGCAATTAATAACAAGACAATAATTCCTCGACAATTTAAGAACTTTAATTAAAGTGAAAGTTTACTTATTTACAAATTGCTAAGTTTAATTTGTCTGGAGACTATTAAGTACTTCGTTAAATTTTCTGTATTTATTAATGCCGTAATCCATAATATAATTAATATGAAGGTATTTTGAAGCAAAAAAAAATAAACGATAGTCGTTTTTATTTTAGTTTTTATTACAAAAGATAAAAAACAATATTTCATTTGCAATTAAGGTTTTACCCAATATTCACGTTTTAAAAAGCACTGATACAATCTTTTAAAAGTGGTTAAGCCACACTATAGCCTAACGAATAATAATCGACGTGAAGAGATGGTCTTTTCATCGTGTGATGTTTGGCAAGTGAAATTGCCGATTGTAGGACTTTTCTTTCCGCCCGGAAGACAACTACCGTGTCATCTTCCGAGTAAAAGCCACAGCGATACACGCATGTTTTTTTCTTTTTTATATATAATTTTTACAAAATTAACATTTAAGATATCCAATAGTAAGCATTGAAAAAACCATAAATTGTCAGCAATGCTAAGATCTGAGTCAGTCATCGAAAATTGGAGAACACTGTTAACACTACATACATACATACATAAACTCACGCCTTCATCCCAGAAGGGGTATGCAGAGGCGCCACCAGGGCACCCAAATTTCGCATTGTATGTTACGTCCTATGATGTGATAGGGGGCGGGCCTATCGCCTTATCGGGCACAAATTCGTGACTCCAGGCTGATAAGAAATAGTAAAACCCAATATCACTTTGCCCGACCCGGGATTCGAACCCGAGACCTCAGCTTTGTAGTCGTACAACTACGCCACCAAGGCAGTAAAATGATTTTAGATAATACTATCTAAAATATTTTTTACATTAAATGGGAGACAAGAGCTAGAAAAGCGTAAAGTATGTTATTATCTTTGTCGCTTTCCGGGATCAATCCGGGTACATCTGGTGTCGAATATGCCGGCTATAAAAACCGGTGAGACAGTTATATGTTACAGACTGGTCGATACTTTTAAAAGCACTACATTCCATCATGTCTCTTTGCGGTCACTTTGCCATGCCAATTGCCAGTATAAACAAGGCTTTACATCTTTAGTTCGAAGGAAAAGAATATAATAAATCCTTTTTCCTGACCTTGGCAATAAAAAAAAAAGAATAATCACACTCGAGACACCCATCGCAAGAGAAGGTAAATTAATAACGCACAAGCAACTAGTTGATGTGTCTACATTCTCAGTTAATCTATCAAATTTATCTCTGATGTCTTATCGAATTTGTCTCTGATGCCTTATCGAATGTGCCTCGGTTAGTCCACTAACCCCGACGATTAAATGTCACCAATAGTTCAACCTAGCTTTGGATACAAGTTGCAACATACAACACAGCTACTAAAACATATCGGATATACTTTAAAACTTCTTTCAGCAAATGAAAATCGGGTAAGTATTTTCCTGGTAGGTCTCTCATATGTGAGAGTCCGCCTGGATAGGTACCACCGCAATTTCTATTCTCCCGCCAAACAGCAGTGTAAATGCACTGGTGTTCCGGATTGAAGAATATTGTAGTCTGAGTAACGACTTGACATAATGAGACTTAAGATTTTTTAACTCAGGGTGGCGAGCGCAGTGGAATGCCAAGCATTTTTTGTAATTCATGGTGTTGTTTGGTTTTGCTATCCATGAGTGATCGTAACTCAAATTGCTTACCATCAGGCGAATGGCAAGCTTGATTCGTCAGTCTGCGCAATAAAAAAAATGAGATTGTCATTTAAACGCTGATGGTGGAATATTCATATAGGTGCGCCCGGATAACAATTACTGTGCGTGGTGATGCAAATCCATTATAATTAAGTATGCGTTTCGGGTTAATCTTCGGATTAATCTCGTGTTGGTCCGGTTTAAATCAGACCGACATAATTCTGTAGATCAAATTGAAATAACCAATTGGTTCTTCATAACCTCTTTCTCCGGCCGCTATCAAAATATTGAATTTAGTAATTCACTCTACGTTCACAAAACATCAATACCTACATTTTAATTAACCGTCGAAATCAAGATTGTATGTCATTCGCCACCGGGAAATTCATTTTATTTGAAAACAACCTTCGGTTTTTAGACGAAACTTTCCAATAAATTCGTAAACCGTCGCGTGTTGGACGAGTGGAGTCTACGAATGATGAATACTACCGTGCTCCGAGCTCGTAATTTAAACTTATCTCGCCGCCAATCTGCATATTTATCGTTTACAGTCCAAATATTGAGTAATTTGGCAGCCGTCCATATTGTTTCGCTGATCTGGAGTGTAAGGTTTGGGTTTTAATTTTAATAGGATTCGTGCTTTGTTGTATTTTGTAAAAAATATTGAGAAGTATTTTGGAAACGACCTCACTTCACGGACAATTGCCTTCATGTAGCATGCGCCTACCGGTGACTGCGCTATGTTTGAGAGTCCGCACTTGAAGCTCATTTACAAAGCGTGACGTAAAATACGTCATAAAATCGTCAGCATAGATAATATTATATACTACAGGTGGTGAGACTTTTTGCCAAAATAATTTTTTTTTGTAGCATAGATGCCCGCAAACGAGCAAACAGGTCACCTTATGGTAAATGATCACTGCCGCCCATGAAAATCTACAACGCATGGATCATAGATCAGTTGCCGAGAAGGGAGCGGAAAGGAAAAAGGATGGAAAGAGAAAATGGTAATGGGCATCCGGCAATCTCACAGAACGAAAAGCGACAGCCAAACTGTCGCTTCATGTCTTCTGTGAGGCAGTGGTACCCCGGACGAGCCTACTCAATCATGCTGAGTCATGGCTGACAACCGCATGGCTCTACCACAAATTTTTTTTTAGGTTTCCCTATCCATAATATTTATTGGTGTTTTTATACGAATCTTTTAGTCCGATATTAGTGTAATGCGCTGTAAATTATAATTTGTTAAACCATTCCCTAATTTATCTTTAAAACTTGTGTGACGTACAAACAAACGTTCTACATTAAATAGATAATATAACTTTATATTCAATTCCGTCCTATTACTAATATAGAATTTAGAGTATAGACTTCTGGAATATCTTATTGGGTACATCGTGGTAGCGTTGAAGTAACGTAATAGAATAAAAATGAAGTAAAACGAGTCCTTGGCCAGACGTGCTTAGATTACTTTGGCCAATAGTTGTTTCTTATTGAAAGAAATAGAAAATGCTCGGTATCTGATTTTCTGGTAGACACGCACGTGTGTCGTAAAAACGTAAGCCAAATCTGGCAAAATGCATAAATAAAATGTATTGACAGACTTTGTACCGCAGTAGGTTAAGACTGCCTCGGTGGCGTAGTTGTATTACGGTACGGTTACAAAGCTGAGGTCTCAGGTTCGAGTCCCGAGTCGGGCAAAGTGATATTGGTTTTTTTCTATTCATTGTCAGTCCGGAGTCAGGAATTTATGCCCGATATCGCGATAGGCTCGCCCCCTATCACATCGTCGGACGGAACATACAAGGCGAAATGTGGGTGGTGGTGGTGGTCCTGGTGGCAACTCTGCCTACCCCTTCGGGGATAAAGGCGTGAGTTTATGTATGTATGTATGTATAGGTTAAGACTAGGGCGGTTATTCTATTCCACGACACGAAGTTCGAACGTTCGACGTCCACGTACCTATAAGATGAAAGGTTTTCCACTTCTGAAAATCAATAGTATTCTCTATAAAACTTATCATTCTCCCCAAATTTAGTCTAAGGTTAGGACTTACGATAGATGATTCGAACATTTTGTTAAGTATTTAGGCACATTTGGACAGTTTTACGTACGACGCTCGAACAATCGTCGTCGTTTCGGAGAATAGAGTACCCCCTAGGACTAAGGTGGATAAAAAAAAAGAAAAATATTTTTGTTTCGTGTCTGCTCGTTTCTGATAGCCTCGGCACCAGGCTTTTGTCTTAATGTAGAATCATAATTATCTGTTGGATTGTTGGTTGTCTTTATTATTTACTTAAAACACATCTCAGATATTAAACAAAAACGTAAATATAAAACAAGGTTAATGAAAGCAGAAATAAAATAAAAGTACGGGGTATATCAAGACTGCGACCGAAAACGAAGGCAGGAGTATTAGTGACTTCAGACACAATGCAACTAAAAATTTATCGACGTATTTGGGTGGCATATACCTAGTTTTTGCGAAAATAGTATTTTGAACCCTTGCCTACCGAATTGCGTCTGTACAAATAAAAAGGTGTACATTATTATTTTAGGAAAACTATGTATTTATAACCCAAATACGACGATTACTAAAAAAAAAAACAAAAAAGAAAATGACAATTTGTTTTGCGATACTTTTAGTTTCATTGTGTCTGAAGTCACTAATAATACCACCTGGCTTCGTTTTCGGTCGCGGTCTTGATATACCCGGTATAAACAATCATAAGCAGATATGAAGCAAAAACGCAAATATAGAATAAGGTTAATAAAAACAGAAATAAAATAAAAATAAATAATATTAACGTGCTCTCAGCGTAGTTTACACGTATACCAGAAATAATACTGACACGAATGGTGAAATAAGAAGTATCTTCTTACTCCGAAAAGTTTTAGTTTGAGCAATTATGTCTGAGGCGAGTTCGGCCCACGTATGTGAAATAATTATTACTTTACTCTTGGAAACAAGGACACCTTCGCATTTTAGTTTATCGCTTAAATATTTGACAATAACCAAGGCAGTAGTTCGTTAATTGATCTGTATCTGTATCAGCCCAAATACGTCCCACTGCAGGGCACGGGCCTCCTCTACAATCGAGAGTACGATAGAGAGAGGTTAGGCTATAGTCCGCCACGCTGGCCTAGTGCGGGTTGGCGGACTTTACATACCGTAGTCATTTTTCAAAATCGCTACGGTATGCAGGTTTACTCACGTTGTGTTCATTCACCATTACAGTAATAACCTTCACCTTTATAATATACATTTAGATTCATTAATTTAAATCATATCCGAGCAACATCGCATATCAAAAGCAGTATTATTAGGAAATGACAAAATCAACATACAACCATGTCACACATTGGATTCTCTATCAAAATTTGAATATTCTATCACCGAAAGATATGAGCAAACACGGAATTAAATAGACACACGTGTCACACACCATCTGAAGCGACGCTATACAAACAATACTAATTTGTAACAGTACTACATTGAGGGTAATCGTGTTGTAATTAGTTAATTATCCTCGCAGGTTTGTATAGGGAACATTATGTGCACGCTATGTAAAATTGGACCACTTGAGAATCACTGTTTTATTTCTGGTTAAAAGGCTTAGCTTGTTATAGATAAGTGGTAAATTACAAGTTAGTGGCTGCAATAAAATTGAAATAGACTTAGTTTTATTTTCGTGGTTTGATTATATTTTTATTATAAAACTATGATCAATTTTAAAATGATTTTGCTCAGCAGACTTTGATTAAACTTTTTCGACCTTTTTACATAAGGCCAAATATCTGCCGACTTTGGCAATTTAGTATTTTAAAACATTTCAATTCTTTAATTCATGAGTTGTGGCCACCGATTAAGTTATATAAAATCATATTATATACAATTAGAACGAGAAGCCAAACCTTCACCCACACAAGTTACCCTACAAAAATCTGAAGTCATTCACCCCGCGACACAAAATCTAACGCGGCTTCACGTGGTATTGTCCCATTGTGGCCTCTATGCCAGTGTGAACCTGCCCTAGAGACTAGGCAAATGTTTGCGCTCAAAACCGCTGTTTACTTTAAGCGTAGACGTAATTTTGAGTTACAAGTTGTTGCCAAAACACAGGCATGTTATTACAAGCCGACTTTATTATGTAAATTAGCCCGCGTACAACCACTCAAATCTGGAGTGATATATTATTATGTTTTCATAACCGTTAGCGTAATGAGGCAGCGATTTTGTGATGGTTCAAACGAAGATTGTTACGATAATTATTATGTAAACCAGGCGTGCAGGTTTTATGTGGAAGACTTGTGACTTTATTTAAAAAAATGGAAAGTGATATTCTGAATATATCTAATGTGTTTATTTGTTGCTTCCCTAGAGGCAGTATGTAAAGCAAATCTCGTACGAGACAGTGAAAACTATATTGGAGAATTCTATTTCGGGTTCAACCTGTCTATATCCGTTTTCAGCCAGTTTTCATATATCATGTATACGATATTTCGCCGGCTAACACAAGTTACATTTGTAGTTCACTGCACTTGAAGGTGAATAATATTTAATTGCCGTACCAACAGTAGTCCAGCCATCTTGTAGTTTTACCTGAAAAGTTTTCTAGTAATTTTGGAAATGGGTGACTATAGATTTTGAGGTGCCCTTTTCGAATTCCTACTTTGCGACCTCGTATCTTTGCCGCCCCCATCGCCATATTGGAAAATCTATAAAGTCACCCATTTCCAAAACTCCCGGAAAACTTTCCAAGTTAACCCTTTTTTGAACAAAATGAATGGACTATAAAAAAATATACATTTGAGGTGAGATGGAATAAGGCCTGAAAAGATTAGGAAAATAATTGTGATTCATACACGAAATTAATACAAATAAGCGTTTCCATTAGTCGAGATGTAATAAGATCTCGATTGTCCCGTGAATCGATTGATGATGATTGTGATATATCGAATACTGATAATAATCGAGACGTGTAATCATGAATTTATGGTATATTAATTAATAATATACGTGTCACTGTCACAATCAAATAGTACAACAGCTTGTATGGTAGACATTTGGTAAGCTATAATTGTTATTTATGGTAAAAAAAATATTGCTATGAAAGGCGAGACGAACATTACATTCGACGATACGATCGCTCATGGACAGAGACAAAACAAGACAACATTACAAAGCAATGCTTGGTATTCCACTGCGCACGCCATCCTGGGACATAAGGTGTTAAGTCTCATTATGTCCAGTAGTTACTCTAGCTACAATGTCCTTTAAAACTGTCGTCCTATCCAAGTGTTTTAACAGAACTAGTTGGTCTTTGACAGCCTCAGTGGCGTAGTTGGTTTGACGCCGCCTGTGAAACGAGAGGCCGCGGGTTTGATCCCCGCGCCGAAACAAATATTTGTGTGATCCACAGGTATTTTTTTCGGGTCTGGATGTTTGTGAGACCGAAAAGTCTCTCGTAGTTGCTGATACCCACGACACAAGGTTCGATCTTAGTGTGGGGTCAGGACTATGTATGTGACTGTTGGATGTATTTATTTATTTATTTTAAAATTCAAACTCTGTTTTTCTAATCCGTTTTGCTACGGAAGTAGTCCAATTTTAATTTCACTATTCGATAAATCTTTTTGGGGGTAAAAGACAACTCGGAGACTTCCGGAGACTCTCTGGCTTAATAAAGTAATAGGGGTAATATAGAAGGGATAGCTACGTGCCAATTGTGCTGATAACTAAAACTGACGTAACAATAATTCGCCGCCATTATTCAAAACGACTTGAAAACAGTTACACTAACAATTTTAGTATAATTAATAGCTAGGGAGTTTACCAAATTACTTCAGACAATTATTCCAAATTAATTCAACTATTTGAGTGACTTATGGAGATGAGAAATTTAATTGAATTCGAACTTATGTATTTGAAATACGGACTATCTGTGTTAAGGGTGATGCGCAAAAATATTTGGTGCCTTAAATTAATTTTTTTCTTTCTGATTAATTTCGATGCTGGTTAAAGACAAGTTATTGTCCCTAAGGGGCTCGCTGAGCTCCGGAGCTCGGTGCCAATTCTGTTGCGTGCCATTGTTGATCGTGGCTGACAAGCGTTGCGTGGTGGGTGTGTGGGCAGAAAAAATAAAATAAAATCTCTATCCACACACATTACTGAAACTCCCATCAACTCCTGTCCAATAGTTTCATTACAAAATTGCCATTAACCAATGAAGCTTGGCAATTCCATTAGGCATACTAGCTTGTCTATAAATCAAAAATATCAAAGAGAAAAAGAAATAGGAGAAATTCGAACCGTAATATACTCGTTATTGGCCACTTTCCTCCATATTTGTTGGTGACAAAACCTTTTCTCTTCCTCTCCTTTTTCTTTTCCTGCTAATTCCTCCTGACAGCTAAGCACTAGCAATTTAAGTGCTGTAGATGTTTAAGGTAGTAGTTACCATATACAATCAGATTAGTTGTTTGCTCGTTCGCCGGAACTTCGCATCAAAAAAAGAAAAACATGAATTTTGCAAGAAATGTGTTTAATAAAGTATCAGATTCCATTTTTATTATTGTGTATATCAAAAGGTAATATGCAAAATCTAGCGAAAAAAATATAAACTATTGTTAATCAATTCAGAATTAAACAAGTTAGAAACGTTTTAAAACTTGTAGTAGGAGTAAATGCAAAAGGGATGCAAAATAAAACTATTGCGTCACTAGTCTTAATATGCATTACAGCGTGCACATGTGAAAGAGACAGTATCATGTCCCCACTACGCTCCCACTCTTTTTTTAACATACTAATATTTGCCTGATGTTTCAAGCTACTTTAACACTTATTTTAATTTAAGGAAATGTTTTATTTCAATGGCATTTTTACGCAAAATGAAAAAAAAACGATAATTGTAAAATTCCCTTTTATTCATAAATTGAGAATCATACGGAAACGGAGAAAAAGACTATATTTCTTGCCTTTGATTATTTTGTAGGGCTATAGACGAGTCATAAGGATCTTCAGATAACGAGGATCGTCCCTTTGATTTTTGTAATGGCCAATACAGGGCTGAACAACGATGTCATTGTACACACATTCATATGCATGTATGTTGAAGATGTTTGTTTAAGTATATATATATTTTTATTATTTAATGTTTTTTTTCTGATACCCACGACACAAGACTCGATCTTAGTGTGGGATCAGGACTATATATGTGACTGTTGGGTGTATTTATTTATTATTATTATTTAATGTAAACGACCAATGACATACAGTGACAATACAATGTCAATCTGAAACCATACAAATAAAAAAATAACTTATGTCAAAGCATGCGATGCTCATAAAAATCTCAGCTTCAATTGAAAATATTCTCATAAACAAACCATTTTGAAACGTGTTAGTTCCGAAAAGGGAAAATAAGTTGAGTGGCGATTGAAAACAGTCCGAGCTGGAAACTTTCGCGAGATGTCAGTCGTCGGATCTAGGTTAGATTTATCTAAACTGGAAGTAGTGCGGAATTGGTTCATGTTTACACTTGCGGTATGGAATTTGATTCTAACGTGTTTAGTTTTAACACGTAGAATTTCAGAAACCAGCTTCAATTTCCATATTTATAACTTTAACATAATCATCGACGTCAACGGTTGGATACAGGAAAGTCAAACTTCGATTACTGCCAGCATGGGCAGAGGGTGGTCTGTCTGCTTTCAGCCACGGCCAATCATAGAGATGCGCAATCTATCTATCTATTCAGCAACAGGAAGTCCACTTAGCAATGCATACACACATAAACTTACGCCTTTATCCCAGAAGGGGTAGGCAGAGGCGCCACCAGGACACCCAAATTTCGCCTTGTATGTTCCGTCCCATGATGTGATAGGGTGCGAGCCTATCGCCATATCGGGCATAAATTTCTGACTCCGGGCTGATAATGAATAGAAGAACCCAATGTCACTTTGCCTGACCCGGGATTCGAACCCTAGACCTCAGCTTTCTAGTCGTAGCGTGGTACAATTATGCCACCGAGGCAGGGAGAATTCAAGCTGAAACATACCATGTCATGTATAACTATTTTAATTGCACGCTGCGATAAAAAAAAAATAATTTCCAAAATTTCAAATACTTAATACATAATTTCAGTGTTGGTAGGTCTCCCATATGTGAGAGGCCGCGTGGGTAGGTACCACCGCAATGTCTATTTGTCCCGCCAAACAACTGTATATGCACGGTTGTGTTCCGGTTTAAAAGACATTGTAGCCAGATTAACTAGTGGGCATGAGACTTAACATCTTATGGCTAAGTATGGCGAGCGCATTGGAATGCCAAGCATTGCTTTGAAATTCGTGCGGTTGTTTGGTTTTGCTACTGTCCATGAGTGGTCTTAACTCGTATTGCTTACCATCAGGCGAATGGCATGCTTGTCTCACCATTCATAGGAATAAAAAAATGTTTATTATACAATGTTTATATCTTTTATTTTAAATTGACAAAGCACTACATTATCATCATTAAACATTAAGCAGCAGATCATTATGATATGACCTGCTGATCACATAAATTTTTAATTGACCATAGAAATTCTTTAAAAATGTACTGAAATGTGCCAACCGGGACTAGGACTAGAACATGACGACATAGGACATCAATCTCGGACTTGTAACTTGCTCAGCAAAGGGAGTATTAAAATCTAGCGCTAAAGTTTTAAGTTAATGAAAAATATTCAGTTTCATCTAAAATACAGAATATTTGCTCCGCGCCGGCTTATTCAGCATTTCTCCGAAATCGTTTTATGTTATACCAAAGTAAACTTAGGGTCAGGAATACCTAAAATTCAATATAATATATTAAATTTGGATTGCAAATAACTGCTAACATTGAATGTGGAGCGCCTATAAAAACATACTAACATATTTATTCTCTATTATTTGTAAGTAGGCCGCGCGAGTTGAATCCATTTTATTGTTAATAAAATTTATCGTTATGAATTGACTCACTCAACAAAAGCAAATTATAGTCATTGTAGACGTTTGAAGCTGATTCATAGCTGATTTCTTTTCTTCAAAATATCATCACATTCAATCAATCACCACGCACTACAACGGTGAAGGAAAACATCGTTAGGAAACCTGTACACCATAGCTATTTGTAAGAAATTCTATGCTATATAAAGTCCACGAACCCGCACTAGGCCAGTGTGGTGGTCTCTATGGTCTAACCCCTCTCATTCGTACACTCGATTGAAGAGGAGCTCTGAGGGTAATTTTACGACTCTAGTGAAATCACCCTCAGAGAGACAGAGATGACATAGTCAAATGACAGGCTTATGACGGATAGCAGATTTAACAGAGTGAGATACGTCCGTTGTTCACTAATCAAAGAACAGCTTGGAAATTTTCCTAAAGAATAATAATATAAATACACCCAACAGTCACATACATAGTCTTGACCCCACACTAAGATCGAGTCTTGTGTCGTGGGTATCAAAAACTACGAGATACTTTTTCGGTCTCACAAACACCCAGACCCGAAACAAATACCTGTGGATCACAAAAATAATTGTTTCGGTGCGGGGATCGAACCCGCAGCCTCTCATTTCACAAATGGCGTCCAACCAACTGCGCCACGGAGGCTGTTGAAGGTAATATGGGAGGTCATGTTCACTTCCTGTGGTTAAAGATTTAACTGGCATCAAAGGTATATCTCTCTTCCATGCGATGCTGCTTGATTTTAATCTACACAGCGTCACCCGCTCTCAGATAAATCTCCAAGGCAATTTTGGTGGGGCGAAATTGGTTGTATTCCACTAGATTTGATTTACTTACAGTCCAGTGCCTTATTTACATGCGATTTCGTGCTTTAGATACAGAATTCAATGGCTGCACGTTGGCCTCGTTTACGGACACTCTGAACGCTTTATGCAAAGCGCGCGTGGGCGGTAGTGTTGAGTTAGGAAATTGTGAGGTAAATACGAGGTGAAAACAGTTTCTTGTTGAGATTTTTTAAGGCTAATAATAAGGCTGCTGATAATGGTTACGCTCAGGTATATTTAAAGGGTAGTTAGAGGGCCCGTTAGTATAACTTGCGCAACCCATAGTCTTCGGAATTATTTCCATCATTATGGATGATAAGATTCTTGACCAAAAAGTCTAAAGCATTAATATGATATTATTTAGGCAAAAAATCCTAAAAGAGAATGAATCTATCTGAAAATCGAACCCAGGACAGTGCGATCCGATTATGTGATTGACATTACATAATATGTGACATTATGACATGAAAATATGAAAACATTAATTTAAACAATTGTATCCGAAGTCACTAAAACTACCACTTCGTTTTCGGTCACAGTCTGTACTCGTATATACCCAGTATTGTCGATTTGAACCCAGCACCAAACGCTTGTATAACAAAGAAATATTTTTTGTTTCGGCTATAGACGTCTTATATCCATAAAACTTATGAGAATTATTCGAAAATACCTACCTTCAATTTTCAATACACAAAATACATAATTAATAACATGCTATTATAACTGCTATTTTAGCAATTAAATAGCGTTTGTGCTATTTCGCGCTGATAAATCTATGGAGCAGTAAAACAAGACATTAATAGTTATGCAAGAGAGCGGTCATGTTCTGGTCTACGCCCCACTTGGAGTCCGTACAAGAAACATATTGGAATTTAGAACGATATTGTTAAACGGATGTATAAATTGGATAATTGTCACACGATCTAGGGTTATGTCTCATTATATCTCATTTACAAACTAAGAAAAATGCTGCCTAAGCAGTTTTCAGACATTCTGGAATCTTATATTTCTGAAAGAACGTTTCGTATAAAACACGAAGATTCTTATTCAGAAATAAAGCATATAGAAGCTGGAGTACCACAAGGAAGTGTACTAGGTCCGGTCCTGTACTTATTATACACCTGTGATATTCCCGAAATGAAAAACAATGCCATTGCAACTTTTGCAGACGATACAGCAATAATAGCTACAGGTTCGACTCACGAAGAAGCAGTGGATAAAGTCCAAACAGCTGTCAACGTCATCTCCTACTGGACTGAAAAATGGCGATTAAAAATAAATGAAATAAAATCTATTCATATTGACTTTACCAACAAAAGGCCAAAGTATGAGCCTGTGTTCATAAACGGTATAACCATACCATATGAAAATACGGCGAAATACCTAGGCATGACTCTGGACGCAAAGCTTCGCTGGAAGGCACACGTCAAAAAGAAACGAGACGAGCTGGAAATTCGCTATAGGAACATGTATTGGTTACTTGGCAAATACTCCTCGTTGTCAATACACAACAAAGTACTTTTGTACAAACAAGTCCTGATGCCAGTATGGACTTATGGTATACAGCTGTGGGGATGTACCAAACCAAGTAATTTACTAATAATTCAGCGATTCCAAAACAAAGTACTGAGGGGTATAGCAAACGCCCCATGGTACGTAAGAAACGAAGATCTTCATCGGGACCTCAAAGTGGACTTCGTTAGAAATATAGTGAAAAAGTATGCCGAAGCTCATGAACATAGACTTCATCAACATGTGAACGTCGAGGCGATCCAGCTCCTCGACAACACGGACTTAGTGAGACGACTTAAAAGGACAAAACCTTTCGAGTTAGTGATGAACAGTTAGTGTAACATAGTGCAGTGAGTGCTAGTGAAACAGAACACGCGAACATTGTGTCTTCCCCTTAATAGAGACAATAAGAAAAATGTTAATGGACATATTCTTAGACATAAGTCTCTTTAGAAGTTTAGGTTAGATTAATATAACTTATTAGTCATAAGACTAGATCGTTATTTAAATGATGTATTACGCCAGAGTACATCATAATATTAAAAAAAAAAAAAAAAAAAAAAAAACGATCTAGGGTATGGGGTATTTTGTTTGTATTGTATAGGGGAGTTAACAATTAAATTTTAATTATTTGAAATTTTATAGAACTGAGGTTTTCTGAATTAATTTACTTTATTTTTATTTAAAACGTGGAAAACTTACAGATAATAACAATAGAAGTAGATAATAGGATAAATAACATAAAGCCAATGACAAGTTCTCGCTTATAGAAATAAATCGAGTTAAAAAATAAATACTATAATGTTTAAAGAATTTGGCTCAAGCGCTACTCGCTACAGACAAAAGCATCAAGTGTTGTTAATCACGCCTACTTTAACGGTGAACAAAAACACTGGGTGGAATCCTGCATTTTTAGAGGATTCGATAAATTCAGGGGTACCTATGTATGCCGTGCACTACATCGATGATTGCGAAGTGGAATAAAACCTTCAAATACTTTCGTAAAGAGAAATGTATGTGCTACTATCAAAATAAAGTAAAAAATAAAAAAGCCTTTTATTTCTTGCTTTGTGTGCTTAAAATTATAGGAGTTTATACCTTATTACAATATAATAACAATTAAAAAATAAAAAATTGAAAAAAATCATTAAATAGGAACATGTGATTAAGAATGCTTGCAAACTTTTACGCTTCATTGAGAATAACTAAACAACATACTTAACAGATCTACTATATCATTAGTTTATTCGTAACTTTCAATCGGAGGTAAAATTCAACACCATTCCTTAGCTAACATTCCGCTTCAACCAAATAGAATTGAAATCAAAAACCCTGATTCACCTATTCATCGCAGACACAAAACACTTGCCCGCAAGTTCTAAAATATTTACCCTAGTCCTAGGTCCATCGCCATTTCAATTCCCAGGGGTGACGGCACAGTTGCCGAGTTGCAAATGGCTTGTACCGTTGTACGCAGCCTCCTATCCGTTTTGCAGTAAATCTCAACCGCAAGCTACACTGAGTTATTGGACGTCCCGTACGTTTTGTGTTTTAGTTTGTCACTACACAGTACATTTCAGGTTTTATATTTATTTTTGTAGTCGGAGCCTGTCAAACTCTCGATTTTAAAGCTCCGTGATTAAGAGACTATGAGATGTTAAAGCAATTTTTCATGTTATTTTCAATGAAAAAGTTAATTTATGAAATTATATCTCAAGCAGCCAGGGTGAAATAAATAAATACCCAGTAGTCAAAGAGAGTCAAGAGAGTGCGTGGTGGCCTGTTGGTAACGGACCAGACGCGGCTGCCTACATGTTCACGGTGGTCGCGGGTTCAAATCCCAGGGCACACCTCTGACTTTTCGGAGTTATGTGTGTATTGATAATCAATCACCACGCACTTTAACGGTGAAGGAAAACATCGTGAGGAAACCTGCATACCGTAGCGATTTTAAAGAATTTCTACGGTATGTAAGTCTGATTCTCTTGATTGTAGAGTAGGCCCGTGCCCTGCAGTGGGACGTATATGGGCTGATATAGATATATATAGTAGTCAAATAGTTGACCCTTAATCTTGTGCAGGTATCAGAATTTACAAGAGACTTTTCAGTTTATTTTTACATTGGTCCGGCAAACGAACAATCAGGCCACCTAATGGTAAGTGATCAATGCCGCCCACGAATATCCACAACGATGGATCATGGATGTGTTGCCGGCCAATTAAATAGAGAGAGGAGAGGGAAGAGAAAAGGATGGGAAGAGGAAAGGTGTGTGGGACATCAAAAAATACCAAAGCCCGAAACAAATACTTGTCACACAAAAAATTGTATTGGTGCGGGGAGTAAACAATTACACAGTTCACAGTAGACCTTTAGTCAACTCCGCAATGGAACAGTTGAAAGGCGAAACTAACATATAATATTGATTTAGTGATTATGTACTCACATAGTGAAGAGAAAGTTTGCTACAAATTAGCACTCCACTCTAACTTTTCATTTGGAAAACATCCATTTGCTTGGATTGAATAATTTTGAGAATGCCGATGAATTGTGAGAATGTTGGACATTTAATTATTCTGTGCCATATATCCAGTTATTCTGCGACTTGCAGATAGTTTTCATCTTATGTATTGTATGTTTTAACTTAATGAATTAAATTAATTAGGAAAACTTAATTTTACTTTATAGATTTGTGGCCAATCTACGCCTTTTGCCACAGCATCTATAACATCCTAATTTAAGATGCATCCTTCATATCTTCATTTATACTTTATACTTAGTACACTATAAGTAGCTACTTATAGTTCATTTACTTACAAGCAAAAGGAAAATAAATTTAATAGAATTTTAAACTTCACCTGTTTTCCTATTTCCGCGAGTTTGCAGAGATTGTTGTCAGCTTTCCAGAAACCGTGAGCGCTTATTTATTGCGATATCTGTAGTGTTCTAGAAACTAAAACTTCACAACTTGAAGACAGCTGTAAGCGATCTTGAAATGCTATGAAATATCCGGAATATTATTTCTGGAATTCTTCCTTATTCTAACTTATAACTGAGATTGTTTGTTATACTTCACTGTCTTATATGTTACCGATCATTATGAAATGCTACATAGTCTTAACCTGGCATCAATTACAAGTCCCACATTATTGATATCAGAAATTACGAGAGATATTTAGGCCACAATTAAAAACTACAATAATCACAATTGCCCCCTTCACCGATTACTTCACATAGCCATAAAAATATAGATAATAACATCTACAATAACACGCAAGTCTAGCTTCCCACAAACATTAAAAATTAGGAACATTCTTACCCCTGCAAAATAATATTTAAGATGTATTTCTTAACGTGTATAAGTAGGTTGTATAAGTTTTATCCTTAAAGATGATTATTTTAATTATTGGTTAGTTTAATCATTCAAGCTCTATCCTACAGGCACCTTATAGACTGTCTTCTTTTTTTCCCTGTCTTTATCCATCCAATGGTTCTCTGTACGAGATTACCTAGAGCGATACGACCGCTTTCATATTACGTTAATTTCTTATACCTATTTACATTTCTTTAGTGTACAATAAATAACATATAAATAAATAGCTCCCAAGAATACAGCGACAACAATTTTCCTCTCCACAATCGTTAAAATAAAACGAACCATCCACGTTCGCATTGTAATAGCGTTTAATAGCCATCGCGGCGAACTTTAATCACCCGCGCAGACCGGGCGACCTAAATATCGTACCAAACATTAATATTATCTATCTGATTTATAGTTGAAAAAGTTACTAAACATAGGAATTCTGATATTAATGTTTTATTTACTTATACTAAAAATAAAACAGTTTCTTCATCATTTAGGTCGATTTAAAGTTAAGTTATTCAAAATCAAAATATTCTTTATTTAAGTAGTCTTTTACAAGATCTTTTGAATCGTTAATTTCTGCTACCACCGCTTCGGAACGTGTTGTAGCTGTAAAGAGGAAACGGCGCAAGAAACTCCCTCAGCAACACGAACTGTCTTCTTATTTTTGCTATTCTTTTCTTTCTTTTTTTTGTTTTTGTAATTTTTCTTTTTGTAATGTAATTTTTTATTAAGATGTCAATTATATTTTGAGGGTCCCACAAGGTGGACGGACGATCTAATAAAAGCTGCACAAAATTGGTAGATGCAGGCCGTTTCCCACAGACCTCTATGGAGATTTTTAAGGCAGCCTACGTTAGGCAATAAGCTTAAAGATAAAGATTTTTTTTAAACTATCACATTTCCCTCTCCTTATGCTAAAGATCTGCGATCAACAGTGGGACGGATATGGACCAATAACTCAAAATATCAATTATGATTATTAGCTAAAATATAGCAACTTTAATACCACCAAAACACATCTCTTCATTCTAATCATTCCATTTAATGATACATCGGCTTTGCGATCTCAAACACACACATAAACTAATATTGACAACACTGAAATCTGAAATCATAACTAAAAGCATTATTTGAACAACGCACGGCGACCTAATTTTCTAAACATTAATTCACGTCAATATGATGCATTAAATAATATCGAGTATTAAAACCATTTTCGGAACACTACATTTAAGCTGTGGCTAAAATTTTGCGCATAATTTCGCGATTTGATGTATTGCATTTGGTGGAAATGTTTCGTGTTAAATATTGCTTTATGAATGTCAATACAATCCGTTCATTTTAGTCAGGATTTCCTGTTCATAGAATTGATGCATTTAGATACATATTTGAGATCTATGTACGTATTGGGTTAGTAAATTTGGTTAGTATTCCTTGGTACCCAAATATTTTTTTATTTTTTTATTTTTTGATATATCATAATTTTTTATTTATTATAAGTCTCAGTATGTCCAGTAGTTACTCTGGCTACAATGACCTTCAAACCAGAACACAGCAGTGCATTTACACTACTGTTTGAAGGGAGAAATAGACATTGCGGTTGTACCTACCCAGGAAGCCTCGCACATATTATGAGAGACCTACCACAAGTAAATTATTGACACAAGTGCAAAATAAATTGCCGGATATCCTCAAACTGGCGGATATACGTATCCACCCAGACAGCGACAACCGTATATTGGGCGTGGTCAGCATAATTGGGATAACGGCATCTCTCACTGATGGAAACTCTGTCAGGGTTGAAATGCAATTGGGTATACTGTAGTCACTTCATCGTGCCACTGTCATTCTACCATAAGATAGAATGTGGCAAAATTAAGAACTACAAATAAAAATAAATAATTTAACGCATTATTTGACATGTTTTTCATAATTTAATCTACTAGTAATGTAATATCCAATGTAATAAAAAGTGAACAGAGGAAAACGAATTTTTACCGACTTCATAAAATAAGGTTTTCAATTCGTCGATTTTTTTTTAATTTCTTTGAACAACCGCGCTTTAGGGCGCTAGGAGATCGTAGAAGACATAATATATAAATTCTGACATTATATACCTACTTACCACCAGTAAAGTTATCGAAAGCCATGTTACTCTATTAATTCCAAACACGTTTATTTAATTCAAAGTGCGGCCGATACCTTCCAAGTAGTCCAACAGCTGTCAAACTTGTCCCCAACTTGCTCACTCCATTGAAAGTAATTGAATACTCCGGAATAAATGATAAAGATACTTAATATATTCCCCAGCTCCATACTGAATAAGCTACGAACACAATAAACTGAGTTGTGTACGCGTAAAAACAACCTTTTATATTTATTCGGCAAATTGACTTCGAGACTGGAGTATCGTGAAATTGTTGGTGTTTATGTATTTATGGGTATTTTATTTTAGTATTTATTTTTAGAGGTGAAATAGGGTAATGCTGGATAAGGATTAATCATAATTTCCAAATGTCTTGGAGAGTTCTCAGATTTTCTCCTTACTTTTTCACTTATGTTATTGTTTTTTGGTATTGCTACTGTCCATGAACGGTCGCATCGTTTACCTACAGACAAATGGCATGCTCGTCTCGCCATTTACAGCAATAAAAGAAAAAAAAAACAACGGTTTGGTGTAAAACTATTATGTTACCTGTGTTTATGATAAAGTTTATTACTGCTATAATAAACAAACTAGTAAACTTATTTTTATAATCTTTTTGAAGATGACTATAAAAATACGTTTGAAAAAAAATATGTCACAAAGTTAAATTATTGAAGCGAGAATCAAATCGTATGAGGACTATTATAAAACTTGAAATAAACGTTTAAAGTGAAACAAGACAAAGCATGTTATTTCTGAACAAGAGCGAGTTATTTATTATCTTTTAAAGAAAACCTATTACGAAAGGATGATGTTTAGTGATATATATTAACAAAAGCGCTTTCGAGAACTTGAAAAATGATCGATTTAGCATTTTTAGACTTCTTAGTTAAAATGATGAAAATAAGAGTTAAAAATAAGATACTTAAAGTGAAAATATTTCGGTGTTTCTTTATCTTTCATGTCGATGTCAAAAGGTTACATTTTTTAGTTTCGTAGTAACATGTATTTTAGTATCTCTTAATGAGATTACGTAGTTATTGGTTTGGGAAAAATACATAAGTTTCTCTTCTAATTTTTTAAATAACTGTTCTTACATATGACCACCGTGGGAAAGAATTCTTATGATCGTTGTAGTAAATATTCGTACTATACAAATCACCAAAGTGCAATATTAACATAGCACAAAAAAATCAAAACGTGGGTAGTAATACAAATTGGAATCACAGTCTGAGTAATGGAGCCGACTTATGATGTTCAGCTAAAAAGGCAACTGATTACTAAGGAAAGTACTACAATCCGAGGGAAATGTACGAAAAGATTGATGAGTGTGCAGGAACTAAGATACGCTCGGAAATAAAGGAAAATGTGCTACTAATGTTACCAAATAAACGGCCAGTGATTGAGATACGATGTTCAGCAAGCTGAGCTAAATGACAATGGACTCAGCATTTTAATAATTAGAGTGTATTTTTGCTTGTATAGTAATGAGAATGTAATAATTGTTTGTGTGATAAAAGATGAGTAGAATGGACTGTTAGACGAACGACTGTTAAGGTTGGCTGAAAGAGATGCCTAATGAAAATATGTAATAGGAAATGAGTTAGACAATGAATGGTGAAGATGTTTAAGTGCGCCAGGATGAATTAAGAGAGAATTTCATGGATGTCAATAGAAGACGTGGAAAGGAAAAACGCAATAAAGATTTTTTCTCCACTGGAAGCTGTCAAGCCGAGTTACATTTCTCATTCAAATTACCGATTTCAAACAATGTAATCATGTCAGTTTTCACGCTATTAGTCACCCATTAACAAATCACGACAGACTTATATATTAACACATATAATTCCAAGGATATTCAAACTTCAGTGACGCCACCCCAATTCCATTGAGGCCCCTAATTACAGCCCCTGTCTGCAAAGTACTAACCCAGTTACGTACGTGCAAAGTCCGAGATAGCCTCCGTAACTCGCGTTAGTTTAACCCACTGCTTCTCAAACTTTGACGACCACCGCCCACTTTGACGTATTAACCTAATGACATCCTTATTCTATTTTATTTTATTTTATTTTATTTATTTAAGGATCTCCAACTACAAACTTAGCTTCATTAGAAAAATGTGTAATGGCCGTTACACCCTGTATGGCCTCGCATCCGTCGTGGACGCCCATAACACCTGTGAAAGTCTGAGTTTGCACCAGTATACTGGAATGTGTGTGGGCAAATAACTACGCAAACTTTGTTCCAATTTTTGATTCGAAACTGGTGCAAGCTCGCGTTTGCGCAAACGCACTTGAACGTGTGTGGCGGCCATAATAAGAGTTTGTATACTTGTATAAGTGGTTTATAATATGTAGAAGTTGCCTTTTATGTTGCAACGTATCTTCAAAATCATTCATCAATATTTAATTTTAGTTTTAAACACCAATTTCTCCGACATGAGATTTAAAGTCATCTTGTTATATAGATTTATATCACATCGCCCCTTCTTGATCGACTTAACGCCTCTAATTTTGTCTAAGCCACTGGCCTCAAATTCAGCACCCACAAAGGGGCGTGATCACGTTGAGAAAGATTAGTGAACGTACTCGCGATGAGTCATATCATAAGATTACTTTGACGCAATACGCCCTGTGACTCTCGGTAAGGCTCGCCCACACACTAGTTAAGTCCGCAATGCCGTATTTCGTGGTCCCAAGTTCTTAGTCCACATTTTAGATTTGCATATATTTCGCTTATAGTTATAATGTTGGTTGGTTCTAGATTATCAGGCGCTAGGAATTTTGGAAGGTTTTAATATCAAATAAGTGCAAAATTTTGGGAATATTTTGTTGAGGCATCTTCTGCGATATTTCTATACCAATACGAGAAATATTTAAGAAAAGAGAATATATTTTCCTTAAGCATCGCCAACGCTGATGATTGTTCCCTCCTACCATAAAGTGCACCATCGGATCGTTTGTCTCCTAACGCATATAAAATATTAAGGTACATTTACTCAATGGAAAGCCAACAACGCTTAAAAAATAACCTTATTGAACACAAAAAATACTTTGTAACTTGTTTATGTAAATTAATGTTCCATACAATACATCGCATTTTACTCCGCCGAAGCCGTTAAAATATGTGGTTAATTTTCCGACTCAAAGATTTCTTCTCCCATTATTCTCCGCAGTAGGTGGCAAATATTACGCTTACTCAATGTTTATATCAAAGTAGTGACATATATCCTTTTTATCTACCGTTTTTATATCAAAGATCGTTGGACCCAATTCTGGTTAGTTAAAAAAGTCAAATAAAGAATTTATGGAGAGGTTTTGAGCTATAAAACTTCGATAAATCCCTTGTGAATGATGCTTGAGCCCATTTGAACCCTAACGTACTATGAAATTGAGGTACATTTGACTCGAAAGGAAGCCCACCCAATCAGGGATTGCTTTTAAAAAGGAATTATGGCTCTTTATGAATAAAATATACGATGTAAGAAGGATCTTGGTATCTTTTGTGACAGGTCACGTAGACGTCTGTAGAAATATATCCTTGCGGGACATATAAAAAAAAACAATTGTGCGAAGTTAATATAAGTAAAGATAATAGTACCTTTTTACCTACCTTTAGTCATGTTTATTTGTTATATTACTTTTCTATTGACAGCCTCCGTGGCGCAGTTGGTTAGACGCCGGCTGTGAAACGAGAGGCAGCGGGTTCGATCCCCGCACGAAACAAATGTTTGTGTGAGCCACAGGTAATTGTTTCGGGTCTGGGTGTTTGTGAGACCGAAAAGTCTCTCGTAGTTCCTGATACCCACGGCACAAGATTCGATCTTAGTGTGGGGAGAGGACTATGTATGTGACTGTTGGGTGTACTTATTTATTTATTTATTAATAAGTAATTAAACTAAAGGCTGTGTGTTGGATCTCCGCGCTGAGGCTTTGTATGACATCAACTAATTCATAATTGTTTTGAATGTTGTAGGTCTGAAAAACCTTGTAGTTCCTGATGCTTTGGGACACGTAAGATCGTATCGTGGGACACGTATATCTTGCTATAGGGGTAGGACTTTATATGTACTAAGTATGTAAATAAATAATAATAAATACACCCAACAGTCACATACATAGTCCTGACCCCACACTAAGATCTAGTCTTGTGTCGTGGGTATCAGAAACTACGAGAGACTTTTCGGTCTCACAAACACCCAGACCTGAAACAAATACCTGTGGATCACACAAATATTTGTTTCGGTGCGGGGATCGAACCCGCGACCTCTCGTTTCACAGGTGGCGTCTTACCAACAGCGCCACGGAGGCTGTCAATGTTGGGTGTTTATTTACTGTAGTATCAGCATATTATGATAACGAAATAATGAAATCTATTAAGCATCGACTACCTCAGTGGCGTAGTTGTACTACGGTACGATTATAAAGCTGAGGTCTCGGGTTCGAATCCCGGGTCGGGTAAAGTGATATTGGATTTTTCTATTAATGAGCAGCCCGGTGTCAGGAATTTGTGCCTGATATGGCGATAGGCTCGCCCCCTATCACATCGTGGGACGAAACATACAAGGCGAAATGTGGGTGTCCTGGTAGCACCTATGCCTACCCCTTCTGGGAAAAAGGCGTCAGTTTTTATTACTTTGTTAGTGAAAAATCGCAGAATGCTTAGCACTAGGTTTAATTAAAAGAACCATGACTATCCGCAGCTATTTTGACCTAGTTGCGAAGTATGACGTAGTAATAACAGCGCAAAGAATCTATGGAACATTCCGAAACCTTCCACATTCCCAATTAGTAATCCTATCGATAAACCCTCGACGAACTGTTCGAAAATTGGTCCATCCCGGACGCCCAATATTGGATCAACCTGGTGATTCGAGAAACACTCGCCCATTAATAACATGGCATCAAACTTTGTCTGCTTTCGGACGTGTGGACCTCGCACCGTGTCTTGAATACTGAATCGGTAACACAAATTTATTCTGAAGTTAGACGATGGGCGCCCAAACGATAACCGTGTATGTTGAAATGGTGTAATCAGGGTAAAAAATTTGAATATTGTAAATTGTATTTAAACACAAAGAGAAAGTTGACCAGAAAGGACTGTAAGGGATTCCAAACAACCCATTCGGGGCCTTAGCTAGACAAAATTTTTACTAGTTCCTTCGGATGCGAAAGGCAGTCAAGTTATGTATGTAGGCTTTGCCTATTTCTGCTGCCCATCAGCAGTTTGAAAGTGTTTTTGTGCTCAGGTTTGTATGAAGTTTGACACTTAATTCCTTCCGGTGACGAGCGGAGTGGAAATTTGAAGAGTGGTTTGTATTTTGTGTTTTCCTAAAAAAAATCTTGTTTGTGGTGCACCTTGCCAGCCAAAGAACCAAGCTCTAGCGAACGTCAGGATAAACACAATTAAACTTAATTAAACTGTTTCAACTAGACCGTCCTTCCACGAATTGCGAATACCAAAACGGAATTTGGGGTGCGTGAGTGCGTGTGTAATTAGTATGTCTGGAACACGCGCGTCGATATCTCTCTGAACGAATATACACGTGATTTGAAATTATTATCATATAGACATACGGTTTGCATAATTTTATGATTATGTGTACTCACGTTTCTTGCCCTAAAAGGCTGGTTCGAGTGGATCCCGATTGGTGTTATATGAATTTTAAGTACTGCGTAGTATACATACTAAATATGGATGTGTAAGTGTGTTTGATTCAATTATTTCGGTTCTTTTGTGTTCGCTAATGAGGTATTTTATTATATTGATGGAAGGCTTTTTCATGATATGTGGCGTTAGTAAGACGCAGAATTACTACAATGTTCCACCAACAATCTTTAAGATTATCAGCCTGTATACGACCCACTGCAGGGCACGAGCCTCCTCTACAATCGAGAGTACGATTGAGAGGGATTAGGCCACATAGTCTACCACGCGGGCCTAGTGCAGGTTGATGGACTTTACATACCATAGAAATTCTTACAAATCGCTATGGTATGCAGGTTTCCTTACGATATATTCCTTAACCGTTGTGGTGCGTAGTGATTGACTATCTAAACTTATCAACATTACTAAATGTCTTTCTACACATTATCTCTCGTCCATTGATACAATGATCCAGTCTTGGTTGAATTGAAATTGTTGCCAATATTGCTATGTTGAAATTTAGATTCAAAACCAGTCTGGAAACAATGTTTTATCATCATTATTAGATTATCGCCAACCATCACAATTCTGTCACCTAAATCGAATTGAAATCGATGCCAAATCGCACTACAAGTCGTGTATCGATTGTTATCGATCAATTAAAAGTCATGGGCGTTCATCCGAATAATCGGACTTGACGGCCTAGCTTATTGGCGCCTTAGCGAGCAAATCCAATACGTACTGCTTCGACGCTATGGATTACGATGTTAGTGCAGTAATTCCTGGCATCATCTCGGATAGGATTTAGGTCAAATACTAAATTATAGGCATGCGGGACAAGGCTTAATGATATTCATTGTACGGACACGGCAGTGTGACGGCCAAGTTCCATTGATTTGAACGAACGAGGATGCGTAAAAAGTGTCTTGTTTTTAGTAGATTTTCCTTATTTTTTTTGTACAATAGCATTGTTGACAATGGTATTTATTGTTGAAAGATTTCAGGGCTGATCGCAAAATCTTTGAAGGGTTTTTTTAATATATTTACTTTTCGTGTGTGTCTTTGGCTTCAAGATGATTTTTAACCAAGTAACCCAAAGAAAATGAAACTAAAACCTACTCTTAATACATCAATAATTCAAGGTTATTTGTCCATTAGCATTTTTATGAAGAGATATCCAATTATTTTGCAGATCAATAGAGTGACAACTAGACCTGTTTTATAAAAAAAAGGTGTTACGAGGCATTGGGCGCCCGTCCATAAAGTAATATCTCAAAAAGCTAAAAGCGCCTTCAGATATTTAGTTCTTGGAAAAAACTTCTTTGAAATTTTGCAAACGCTGTCGGAAATACCGCGTTTCAAAAAAAAAGAAACGCTAACCAGCGGGGAGCATAATCTGACTTGGCATATCGCCTTTCATCGTTTTAAATAAATTATTGGTTTCAAAAGACTTATTTTAACATCGAATGCTTATTTTTTTACCCTATTTAAAATAATTGACGTTAAAAATAGTTGAAGATTTTTTTAGATATCATTTATTGGTTCACTAAGATTTAAATTTCAGTTTCACAAAAACCTTTAGGCTACCACCTACGTGAAATGTCTGGAATCAAGTCCCAATCCCGGTATTTTCCATGCACTTTGACATTGCCGAAATATTACTTATCCGCTTACTCATCTCCCAATGTAGGAAATAAACCTACCGCAAAGCACACTCAGCATTGGGTCGTATATGATATGAAAATTAACGGTAACAATATATTAAAGAATCGACAATATATAGCGCTACATTTCGCCCCACAACTTGTGCAAAATATTATCTCAACTAAAACCAATCCCATTAAAAATCATAAATACAAAATAATTCACTGCGCGAAGCATTTTTCTCCAGCAACACTTCACAACGGACCCCATTATTGGCAGGTGACGTTTACGAGACTTGCGCGAGAAGGGAACGGTAATTGCTTGACTTATTTTGGCAAAAATGAGGCTTTTATTTAGCTGAGTGGGCGCCAAGTTCAGTAAAAAAACGAAGCATAAAATTGTGTTGGAAACAGAGCACAAGTTGTTTTCTGTTAGTAAATAACCCGACCTTTGTAGACGTATTGTTTTATTAGTATACGGTTTTTGGTCTTTATATTAAGCCTCTTTTCTACTTAGATTTAGGATTGTTTAAAGAATTTGGTATGAGAAATAATGCCATGGAGGCTGAAAATAACTTTCAATTCAAATTCTATCAAAGAGTGAATTAAAAAACTTGTTAGTAATTATAGATACGACAGATTTAGTCAGATGATACAATGTCTATAATATTAATTTTAGAAAATTGTGTTCAAAATATATTGTTATTATCGGGCATTTTCAATAATATTTTATGCAAAATGAATGTTTCATTATTCCACTAAATAGATTTTACTGATTAAATTAAAAAAAAAAGGAAAACAATTGTTGCCGTATTCTAATCTCAGTATAATGACAATATTGGCGAAACGTGAACTACTAAAACTTAAGAAGACCCCGTTATTATTTTCTAGTTAACCTCGTAAGGCCCAACCTAAAGGAGATCGGTCGATTTGGTCCAACCGTGGACAAGAAATTCATTATTACCAAAAAATTTGGCGTATTTTTTTAGATTTATTTCTCTATTTACTTTTATCCTACGCCATTGGAATTAGATTTACAAAAAAATGAGGATATCATGAAATATTTCTACCATTTTTGTATTTGTCAGCAACATTCATAGAGTTGACATCTGTCACGAGACTATTATCTGTCAAATTGCATTGTTTATTTCGTCGTGTACTCATGTGTATTTAAAATTGAATTAATTTGAAATACATATAATTTCGTTTTGTGGCTGGGTGTTGTGTTTATTCTCTACGGCGTCCCTTGCAGTCAATTGCTTACCTCGATCCAACAATACTATAGCATATAAATAAGTTAAAATGTTTATAATCGTCATGTAAGCAAAAACTACGGAAATCATTGATGCGCGGCAGCGCGCCTGAAGCCAACAACTACGAGACACCGATCGTAAAGGCGCAAAGGCTTACATGATCTGTAATGTCTGAATGGATTCATCCTCAATCATTGTTTTATTTTTTCATTATTGTGTACGGTAGCTTCAGATATTTTTTAAACTAGCGCATGACAAAATGACTAACTACATACAATAAACCTGATATCAAAATAATATACTTTTAAATATTCAAATGTGTTTTTCTGTCTTCCTTGATAAGCTTACGTACTTTATAATAATGTATATTCATACTCATCCCAAACTTAAAATATAAGCCAACTAAGATATTACGTATTCAGATAGCAGAAAATGGTAGATTTTGTAAAACTTTAAGAGGATAAATCTTAAAAACCCCGTATCCTAGCTCAAGAAGACTATGTTATATTTGAAGGATAAAAAATCCTTATTATTTAATTCTATGTCTCATTTGTCTCCACCATGTTTCCACTACTAGGCCCAATATTCATAGGAAAACGACCGATCTCCTTTAGGTCGATATAGATTACGACTCAATGTACTAAAAATAGGTTCAAGTAGTTAAAGCCCAGAACTTATGTTTGGTAAAAAAGTGTTTAAATGTAATGCTTTTGAATAAATTATTTTAAGGGTTATTTCATAAACCCAAAGTTAACTATTTCATGCATAAAATATGTTAAATCATTTGTCCTTTTTAATAAATATATATGTATAATATTAGTTTGAATAAATTAAATCTATTCAATTATTTGTCATAAATATCATGTCATAATTTTAGGTCGCTGGGCCGTAATTAAATGATTTTAAAAAATGTCATGGGCCTTAGTGTCTAAATATTTTTGTCATTAAATTAGGTCGTTTGGCCTTACGAGGTTAAAATATATTACCAAATTATTACATCCGACAGATATATTTTCTACTATCCACAGATTTTACTCTTAGTAATTATCGGAACACATAATCTCTATAATGTCTTTTAAAACCACTTTAGAACACCATTCCAATGTTCCGTAACTTAATCTAATCTTTATTAACGCCTAATTAAACTTAACTTCAACGTAAAAGACAAGTTATAACATAATAATCCCGTCTTGGTTGGTAAGAAAACATTGGAGAATCAAAGGGTTTTCAATCTTATTCGTTTTTACTAAGATTGATTTTCGCTTGTGGTTGAAAACTGATAGATCTTGAGTGTGGCTGTATCTCATGCTCTTATTCACTTCCGCTGCACGAAACGTAAGACTTAAGGGGTTTGTTAGCATCATCCTGTTCAAATATCCTGTGCAAATATTCTCGCAGTACTTCCTTGATTGATTCTTTGCGAGAAAATGTTGTTTCGGCTTTGTGAAATGTCTATTGTTTTTATCACATATATTATTGAGTAGAAGTGAGCACTATAGGTTGTTTCAACAGCAACATCTTAGGATAAAAAATATCTAATTTAATATCTTATTTCAATATTGACAGACGATTTAATAAAGATTTCAGGAAATCAATTATTGCAAGAAGCTTCCGCAAGATAGCTGTTATCTTTGGGAAATAACAATGTGTTTGCTCAGCACTCGAAAAAAAAAAGATAAACTTCGAAATGACGAAAATGTATTCATTTTTTGATCGTTTGTTTTATGTATAATTTATACTAAAGCGCTTAATTTATACTAAAATATTTATGAGATGATTGTAGTCATTTCGCCATCGATATGGAAAGAACGTATTAATTAAAACGCAAAAATACACGGAATATTAAAAGGGATATCTTCCTTACAAAAACATGTATCTAAAATGCTAGAACGGAACTGACAGCCAGTGTTAACAACGTAATGGAGCTTTACCGCGTACCAACTGAGCTAAAAATAATTGGTCAGGATTTTAATTACTTGTGCTTCCAGCGTACATACGAAACAAATATGTTTTGTGTAATTAATATTAGCTAGGTTCCGGAGAGCCGTATTTCACTGCAGCTTATTTATAAAATTCTAAGCTAATTGGGAATGTAATATCAGAAACATATTCCATTATTAATTAACTAGCTAAAGCCTGGTGCATTTTCTTTTTTATACTGATACGAGTATTTAACAATGGACCTAACGGTGATATGTTATTTCTTTACGCTTTTGTTTCAAGGCATAGAAACGTTATGTTTGATTAAAGATTATGTGATACTAGATCTTGATCGTGCAATACTTGGTTGACCGATGAAAGAAAAACGATGTTCTTCATTGTACCTTCGACAGCGTGCATAATTTTTTTTTAATGCGATGAATGGCGAGACTCGCATACTTCGCTTGATGGTAACCGATACGAACGCTCATGGACAGTAGAAAACCAAAGAACACCATGAATTACAAAGTATTGCTTGGCATTCCACTGCGCTCGCCATCCTGAGACATAAGATGTTAAGTCCCATTACGTCCAGTTGTTACTCTGACTACAATGTCCTTCATACCGAAACACAACAGTGCATTTACACTGCTGTTTGGCGGGAGAAATAGACATTGCGGTGGTACCTTCGTCGGCGGCCTCTCACATATGAGAGACCAGTACATTATCTTAACCGCCACTTTACCTTGTCACAGAATTCGGCAAAAAATGTCACTCAATTTAATACTATTAAAGGTTTAGGATCATGAAATAAAATTAGCGTAAGATTTCTCGACCATATATTATATAGTGACACGGCAAACGACAAAGAACACGGTTCTAATTTCAAATAATATTATATCACTATCCAAAGACAATACTACATTCGATTCAAACCTATACATTTATATATCTTCAATACTCCCACTTAAATGTATAAGGTATGAATTCCTATTCACAATAATAACACATAACTAACTTCTATTCTAATAACAACATATCTAAAAACTTTAATATCATTGATAACATACTACTTAAGTATATTATGGCAAGTGACGGACCCGGATTATAGACATATCTACAAACAATATTTACAGCATATACTATATCAGGTCTTGATACACTTGTTAAAAATAACAATGCTCCCACTGCCTCTCGATATGTTAAATTAATAGACACAGTACTTGTACCCTTGGATAGCTGCACATTTACATCCACAGGAGTACTGCTACATTTGGCATCTGACATATTTAATTTCTTTATTAAAGTCTTCATATACTGTCTTTGACTTATACTTATACATCCGTTAGTTTTATTTATTTCCATTCCAATACATGTATTAAACTTTAAAATCTTTGTATCAAAATGCATATTTCTTAATAAGTTAAACAATACGTAACTACTTATTGACATTAATAGTCCATCATTAACGTATATCATCAAAAACACTTTTAATTTTTTTAAATAACATACAAACACACAATTATTAGATGGACATGGCTTAATAGATTTAATTAGAATACATACTTTTGAAGGCTCGTCTTTCACTCCCACTGGTGCCTCCACGTATATTTTCTCTGCTAGCTCACCGTACAGAAATGCGGTCTTAACATCAAATTGCGTTATCTGCAGATCATCTTTGGCGTTATACCTGCTAGTGGGGGGAAAAGTCTCATTATAATCCAAACCTTTTATTTGGGTAAAGCCTCGTGCACATAGTCTTGCTTTATATCTATCAATCTCGCCTTCTCTGTTCTTCTTTACAGTAAATGTCGAGTTATTAGTAATAGTCTTCATTTCAGTTATATCAGTTTCATGTGACTGAAGATCTTCATTTATAGCTTTCTTCCAATTATGAGAATTAGCACTATTTACTGCTTCATTGTTATGTATAATATCTACTTCAGTCAAATTAACTTCCACCCTATTTTTTCGAGGACGCAAAGTAAAATTTCTATCTCTAGTTTCTAAAGTAATACCTCTTGGAGGGTTATAAGTATCATCTGCATCATCAATACTCTTCATGCTGTCATCTGAAGACATTTCTTCAGTTATATTATGTTGATCTATACCATCGCTTTGTGGAGAAATCATTAACTGTTCTTCTTCTTCATTCAAAATAATCTCCGATAATTTTTGTTTTTCCTCTGATCTAAAATATTCATCAAATTTCACATCCCGTGACACTGTAATCTTTCTCGTACACTGGTCATACATTCGGTAATTATTATTTTCATATCCAACCAACATCATTTTCGAGCTTCTTTTATCTAGCTTCTTTCTCTTTTCTTTCGGTACATGTACATATGCAACAGAACCAAAAACTCTTATATGTTGTAGGTCGGGTTTCATTCCATGCCAGAGTTCAAAAGGTGTAACACTTCCTGTTTGACTTGATGTATTTCTATTCAGCAAATATACTGCACAATTGACAGCTTCTGCCCACAAATTCAAAGGAATGTCTTTTGCATAAAGCATTGATCTTGCACTTTCCATTATTGTTCTCATCTCTCGTTCCGCTCTACCGTTTTGCTGCGGAGTATAAGGTGCAGTGCATTCATGAGTTATTCCTTTACTTTCTAGGAAATTCTTAAACTCATTATTCACATATTCCTTTCCATTATCTGTATGTAATATGTGTATATCATGATGGAATTGGTTATTTATTAGGGCATTATATTTTACAAAATGCTGAAAAACTTCATTCTTATGTTTCATGAAATAAACATGGCGAAAACTAGTAACTCCATCTTTAAATAAAACAAAGTACTTCATACCTGACACAGAAGGTTCGTCAATAGGGCCACATACATCGCTGTACACAATTTGACCAGGTTCGATTGGGCCTCTATTCGACTTCATAAACGGAAATCTTGCTTGTTTACCATATTGGCACGCTTCACAAATGAAATCCGCATTCCCTGTCAGTGTAACTGGAATAACACCACATTTACTCATATTTTGTACTTCCTTAATATTCAAATGTCCCAATCTCTCATGCCATACTTTGACATCTGTCTGAACAATATTACAATTTTCTTGTATAACGGTTTTAACTTCCAATTCGTATAAATTGTTTCCTTTTAAATGAGCACACATTACAACTCTATTGTTCTTCATTATCATTGCCTTTTCACAATTCTTTACAATGACATACCCTTTCCGAGTAGCTGCTCCTTCGGAAAATAAATTTCTTCTTAAGTCGGGCACATAAAGAACATTCTCTAATATACATCGTTCCCATTTTCCATACACAACTTTATCTATTAAAATATTGCCTTTACCACATACCTTAAGACGTTGTTTATTGCCTAATTTGACTTCTTCATTAATGTCATTGCCTTGAAGCTCAGTCAGTTCACAGAAATAGTCACGTCTGAATGTCATATGCATTGATGCTCCGCTATCTAATATCCAAGCTTCTTCTGTATTTACACACAAAGAAAATTTCTCCGCACCAAATGCTGACATTTCATGTGTCATTTTATTTTTATTAAATATTTTCTTCGGTTTTCTGCAATCTCTGGCAAAATGACCTCTTTTATTACAATTATAACAAATAAATCTATGATTTGAACTTTTTTGAACATTTAATTTATTATCATCATCTTGACTATTTGTTTTGTAATTTGCTTTTGCGGACACTAACGCTGTCTCACTACAAGTAGGCAAGTAATTGGCAAGGCTTGCTTCTTCATCAATTAATCGTGATGTAAGATTGTGTATTGTCTGCCGATCAGGATCCAATGAGAGCCATGCTTGTCTCAGGGAACGATATTCAGATGGTAGTGTACTTATTATTTTTGTAATTACCGCAGTTTCGCTCAATTTTTCGCCACTTTCTCTAAGCTCCTTGGCTAGCCCTTCCACTTTTGCGACATGTTGTGCCATTGTGTCACTTTCACAATATTTATATTGGTAGAACTTTTCATGTGTGAACATTTTATTTAGTTCTGACTTCCGCTCATAAATGGCCTCTAGTTTACCTAAAACTTCTTCAGCTGTTTCACAATTCTCTATCAAGGCAATTTGGTTTAGCTCCATCGACGATGTCAGAATGTACATTGCCATACCGTCGTCCTTGTTCCATTGCGCTGCTGCTGCTGCTTCTGAGGGTTTTGTAGTGTATATGTTTAACCCCTTTGCTCGCAAAGCACACTTTATTGTGAACTTCCATTGTTGAAAATTATTCCCGTTAAACTTTTCAACTTTCATTACCTCCATTTTTAATACTGCTGCTCTTTACGCAAATCTATATATATTTCTAACGTCCTGGGCCCATAACCTATTAAAGGTTTAGGATCATGAAATAAAATTAGCGTAAGATTTCTCGACCATATATTATATAGTGACACGGCAAACGACAAAGAACACGGTTCTAATTTCAAATAATATTATATCACTATCCAAAGACAATACTACATTCGATTCAAACCTATACATTTATATATCTTCAATAAATACAAATGATTCCCAACCAAAACAAAGTTAAGTCAAAGTTCTCTCCATATTGGGTTCCGTGCGATCGTAATCCGCTCGTGAGAACAAAACAAATTTTAAATTCGAAACAATATTGCAAAGTTTTGTAGCAATTTGAAAACTTCAAATCGATTATTTGAAGTTGTTTTATACTTGCGGTTAATTTATAACGCTTAACAGTGTAATGGGAACTCGCGAATGCTGCTTGTTTTAGAAAATGTTTTATTAATTCTTTTGGAGAAACGGTTCGAGACGAGAACGAATTTTATCGATCACAGCTGTGTTGAAGTGTTGAGGACGTGAATCCTGATACGAGATTGAAATGTGTATGTCTGTATTTTATGTTTAAATCAAGATAACATATTGTGAATAAGCAATATTTGTCATGGGAAATAAAAAAAAGAATATTGACAAACCTTAATTAATAAGAACAACATAGAAGCTTTATGAAAAAGCAAAATTAACCACATGGCTTGCTTTACTTGGTTCGAACCCAAAACTGAACTTACGATTTACAGCCCTCAAGGAATGCAACCACTAGATTAATAGGACTACAGATATTAAATTAGCGCTGGCAGGACATGCAGCAAATATAAAATCCAGAGAGCTATTGCTACTCCACACATTTACACTGCATGGTGGAAGATACGTAATTCCAAAAATCGAATTAAAATAGCACATAAATTCACGAAGATAAGAACATGAATTCCCTAACAACAGATAACAAATGTAAAAGACATTCGCTTACATTACCAAGTCACCAGAACATACGGCGTCAACGGTTAATCCTTGAAGTTCTTACATCGAAATTCCATTAGCGGTGACTCCATTTCAAATTCCATTTACCTATCGACAGACGCTGAAAGGATAACGTAGCCAAAAATACTTCGGGATAAATATGAACTGGTTCGTTCATACGTGGGGTTTTTTTTATTAATGAATCGTTCAATGTGGCCTCGGTGCCGCAGTTCCAATACGGTACGATTACAAAGCTAAGGTCTCGGGTTTGAATCCAGGGTTTGGCAATGTGATATTGGATTTTTCTATTCATTATCAGCTCGAAGTCAGGAATTTGTGCCCGATATGGCGATAGGCTCGCCCCCTATCACATCGTGGGACGGAACACAGAAGGCGAAACGTGGATGTCCTGGTCGCACCACTGGCTACTCCTCCCAGGAAAAATGCGTGAGATTATGTATGTATGTCGTTAGAGTTTGCAAGCCAGGTCCAACAGGTTTTTGCAAAGAAAGCCTGTGAAGGATTGAGTAAAAGGTGTGAAATAACACATTTTATACTGATACTTACTGTCCGGAGCAACAACCTAAGCGAATGGGAAAAGGGTTAGGTATTCCACAAGATAGGAAGAAGGATAGATGGACTACACTAATGTGGAAAGCACCCTGCTTTTTTAACATTGATTTTGTTGGGAAATGGTAATTTTTACGTTGGACCTCCTGTCTGCATTAGATTACCTGGACCCTATATGATTTGGTGGATTTAACGTGCATTCATAACTGATGGTAGGTCTTTCATAAGTATGTGAGAAGCCGCCTGGGTAGTTGCCACCGTAATGTCTATTTCTACCGCCAAACAGCAGTGTAAATGCACTGTTGTGTTCCGGTTTGAAGGATATTGTAGCTAGAGTAACTACTGGAGATATTGAGACTTAACATCTTACATCTCAGAATAGCGAGCGCTGTGGAGTACCATGCAATACATTGTAATTCATGGTGCTGTTTGGTTTTCTACTGTCCTTGAGCGGTCGTTTCGCTTACCATCAGGCGAATGCCATGCTCGCCATTCAACGCGATAAAAAAAAACGTTCAAAATTATTTTAGAAATTGTCAGGGGCCCAAGTTTCTTTACAATTTTTACCATCACAGTCAGAATGAAAGTTGATTAACAATAAAAAAAGACGTAAGAAAAGTCAGCGAGTGCCCAGGGATTTCTTAGTGCTAATATTAAACAAAGCTTGTGCCAAAAATGCCAACGGCTGTACGAAAAATCGTTTTGGTACTGCCCACTTCTTAATTCCAGCGTAAGAGTACTCGTGAGATCTGAAATGGCATTTTAAATTTCGAGTTAGTGGAATTGGCTTATAGAATATTTCAGAATATTTTATGTACAAAATATTATATTTTATTGAGAATTTATTTCAGTTATTGTATGCGGTAATGGAAATTCAGTTGTAGAACAATTTTCCTTGATTTTATAATTTAAAAATTTGAGTTATTATTATAAAATTAAGAAATACGCTGCCTAACTTATTTTATTAGCTAAGAGTAAGACATAGGTAATATACACACATATTGGAAGTGGGGCAAATATTTGTTTCCAACTCCTCGTATTTGTTTTTCTTTCTGATTAATTTCGATGGGGGTTAAAGACAAGCTAGTTTCCCTAAGACGTTGCAGTGGTGATTGGGTAGGCGGAAACGCCTATACACACATATTACGAAATTATTAAATTATCAGGATGTGTGACATTTAGGTTATTTTAGGCGTTTCTAATATCGATCTTTATACGTAATCTACCGAAAAAATCTACATAGCTCAAGAGAAGCTAATTCTAAAAGTCCTTTACAACTACAAACCACCCACCAACGAGAAGTCAATCAACTTCTACGAACCGAGTTTAAACTCGAAACAAAAATACGAAGCGATTGTGAGATTCCAGCTCGTGTGATGTAACAAGGCTGCGGAGCAGATAAGCTCCCATTTAGAAACGGAGTTATAGAAAAAAATTGGCACAAATCTTTATACAGGTGTGGTTTCTATAGAGAAGGTTTTTATAGAGAAAGTGTCGTTAGAATTGTGAATGTGTGGATTTGCTTAGGTTGTTGCTCCAATGTCAGTTGGTACTAAACTTGATTTTTTGAAAATCGTCCCGTTGGTTTGGGAAGCAAAGGGCTAAATTTGCCTAAAAATAAATAAATACATCCAACAGTCACATACATAGTCCTGACCCCACTAAGATCGAGTCTTGTGTCGTGAGTATCAGGAACTACGAGAGACTTTCGGTCTCACGAACACCCAGACCCGAAACAAATACTCGTGACTCACATATACATTTGTCTCGGTGCGGGAATCGAACCCGCGGCCTCTCATTTCACAGGCGACATCCAACCAACTGCGCCACAGAGGCTGTCAAAATATATCAGTGTAAAATTAATTATTTAAAATAATCGAAAGTACATAAAGTTTTATTTTATACTTCAGTTTCAACGTTTTTGAGTTAGTTTTGTTTTTTCATGGTACTTATTTTAATGAACTTAACATTAAACTTTAATGCCTATGCGTCCAAGATCAATAAACAGATTTATTGCTTGTCTCTCCGAGATCCGAACGCTCCAACGGTTTGAACACGACTGCTTTATGCTTCGTCTAGTGTTTGTATTTTTAAGGTAGATTAAACACTGTGAAAGGTATGCGGAAATCATACTTTATTTCAAAATAGTTAGCATTTAGCGTCAAGTTTTTGTACTAGACTTGATATCACGAACAAAATTTGTGCGCACATAATATCATGCATGCGGAAAACCAGTAGAGCAAGAAAGACGATAGTGATTGCTTAGGAATGACAGAGATAGAAATAGGATAGTGGTACGGTACCGATCTTTTGATATACACTTTGTTCGCGGTGTATCCTATAGTTTTCACACCGTCCGTGGCGCAGTTGGTTAGACGCCGACTATGAAACCCCGCACAAAGACAAATATTTGTACGATTCATAGGTATTTGTTTCGTGTCTTTGTGTTTCTGAGACCAAAAAGTCTCTCGTAGTTTCTGATACCCACGACAGGACACTTGATCTTATTGTGGGTTCAGCACTACATGAATGTGACTGTGGGGTCATTTTTAAAATATATAACTTAATATGTATTTGCAGCGTATTTTGACCTTTAGCTATATGGACCAGCACTAAGCCATTTCAGCTCTGATATTCTCAGATTTTCCATGAACAGCCATTTGTTAAATTTCAATATTGCATTACTCCACTTGTGTTCACAATGCGACTTCTATTATTCACTGTACGTCATAGTTATATTATAAATCGAATGCGTTTTGTTATCCGATAATATTCGGCTTTATTGATGGGGTATAGAGATTTCGAAGAAAATTTGTGGTTGAAAAATCATGGGCTTTTGGCAAGGTAACAATAAATGGAAATGGTAGAGATTCCAGTGAAATAAACTCAGTCAACTACGAAAGTTACTAGATTTTCTCACATCCCTTTGGGGGATAAAGTTTGGCTTACGTATAACATACATTTAAAAAAAATGTTCTTACATCTCAGCTTTAATGTTGGACATACTGATATAAACCTATGCGGCTTTATTCATGATCATTTTTAAAACCTATTTTAGTTATCGAATGTTTTGTCTTCTTCGCTCAAACTGAATTCAAAAGTCGTTCGAAAGTGACAAAACATTCGATAGGTAAGATAGGTTTTAAAACTTTCTATGAATCAGGCCAATGAAGTATACTTCACTATACTTAGACTAAACTCGTTCGAAACGACGCAATGCAGATGCACTGACAGAAGTTGGAGTCAATTTTTCTTATTATAAAATAACACAAGAGATACTTAATTGTTTCTCAAGTATACTAAACTCGCTTCACTTGGCAATAAAAAGGCAACTTTCTCGGAACATAGTCGAGTTACTTTTGGGCCTATCGCAGGCACGACTTGTTATATTAGTTGATACTAATTTATGCTTTAACTTTGTTGTTCCAGCAGGAATTGGACATAAAAATGCGACAGAAGTAACGACTTTTTGTTTGTTTATTGGTAAATATAATGTAATGCCTTTTTAGTTTGCAGAGTTTTTGCATCACGCGGAGATAACTTAATTTCGTACCAGGGTGTAGGATATATAGAATAAAAACCTAATTTCGGAACATACGAGGTGATGGCTACAAAAATTAATGCGAACATACGAACTTTATTACAAACAGTCTGAAAGTCATGATAATTTATGTACAAACTAAAATCACTCTTTGAGCATGAGAAAGATTTAAAATCAGATCAATCTCCAAATGCAAAGTAAAACTTTTGTGATCGACCTCTGAAAGTTTTAGTCCAAGCCTTTTAGTATATATTTTTCTATTTATTACGATGAATGGCGAGACGAGCATGCTATTCGCCTGATGGTTAGCTATATGCCCGCTCATTGACAGTAGCAAAACCGAACAATTTAAAGCAGTGCTTGGCATTCCGCTGCGCTCACCATCCTATGACATAAGATGTTAAGTCTCATTATGTAGTAGATATAAGTAGTTATTCTGGCTACAATGTCCTTCAAACCGGAACACAACAATAAATTTACACTGCTGTTTGGAGGGAGAAATAGACATTGCGGGGGTACCTACCCAGGCGGCCTCTACATATGAAAGACCAGTATAAACCAGCAAATTAACTAATAATAGGTACAGATCCGAAAGACATACATCCCTATCTTCACACGAAGTCTACCAACCACAGAGCTTTCCCAAGAATCGACACCGACGTGTCGAAAACAGCTAGCACCGACGAAAATACGCCACCAAAATACACGCGTCAATTACATTTCGTAGCCCTTCCGCATTGGGCATGTTACGTGACTACTTAAAAATTTAAAACTCAGCCTGCGGCACGCGGCAGATAAGGTCTGATTATGCAGAAGATCTAAATGTTATTTCTGGGAGCATGATGCTGTGGCCCTTGGTCGGCAGTTTTACAAGAGCTATGTTTTGAGTGAGTTATTCCGATTGCTGTTTTCATGATGTATGAACTATTTTTCTTCTGTTAGGGAATATACTTCTTAAGTAATTGGCACAAACCCACACTAACATCACGCCTTTTTCCCAGAAGGGGTAGGCTGAGGTGCGAGGACACCCACGTTTCGCCTTGTACATTCCGTCTCATAATGTGATAGGGAGAGAGACTACCGCCCTATCTGGCACAAATTCCCGACGTCGATAATAAACAGCGAAATCAATTTCAATTTGCCCGACCCGGATTCGAACCCGAGACCTCAGCGTTGTAATCGTATCGTAGTACAAACGTGCCACCGAGGCAGTCATTATTTTGAATATGTGGCATTAATAAAAAAGTTAATATAACGTAGATGAGGGCCAACAGCAATATAGCTTATGTCTACTCACAATGAGGAACAACGACCAAACAAAGGATGCAGAAAGGCACTGGATATAGGTTACTTTTAATAATTCGCTATTAAGATCTATGAGGGAGACTTATCTTCAGTAGACTTCCTGTGACTGAAAATGCTGATGTTTATCTAATTGGTGGCAAAAGAATTACCGACATAACAGTCAAACCTAAAACTCGGGGTACATATTATTATTAAATTTCAATTTTGAAGTGTGTATTCTTTGGGTCATCACCTATTTTTACTATGAAGTAACATAAAATAGTGACATCTACAGCGGAACGTTCTCCTCAAGAATGTCAAAAATGTTGAAACAGGCTATCACAAAGAAATAAAAGCTATTTCAAACTCAAAATTGTGAAACGGAAAGCAGTATAAATCTTACATTAGCCAGCATGTCGGCCGTTAAATTTGTATGTCACAGTAAGACCGCCTGACAAAAACAAAACCCACATTTATTGCGAACCTCGGTATGAAATCCATTCCCTGAATAATTTCGGATTTAGGATTATGGTTTTATGTCGTCTCTTCAGGTTTAACCGTCCTCTTATATTTTGAAAAGCAATGCTGGATTTTAGGACAATTTAGGATCGTCTGAGCGTTGAAATCCTTCATAAGGTTTAATGTTGCGTGTACACACACAGTAATATTATGAAGTAGCTTCTGCCCGCAAACTTCGTCTGCGTGATTAGCTTTATTTGGAATTTCCCATCCTGTCCCGTTCCATCCCATCCCGTTATATCCTACCCGTCTCGACTCATTCTCACTCAACGCATGTAATCCAGTCCCATCAAATCCCTTTGAGTATAAAAAAGTAACAAATACATCGGAATACCTTTCTTATCCCACGGAAACACTACATTTTTCGGGATAAAAAGCCTAAGTGTAAATCCAGGGTGTCAGCTACCTCCATACCAAATTTCATCGAAATCCGTTAAGCTATTTCTGAGATCATCGCGCACAACCGCACAGACAAACTGACAAACAGACAAAAATTCCAAAAATCATTGTTTTGGGTTCTATTATGTTAATACAGACCCCCCCATATTAGTTTTTCTTATTTATCTTCCATTTACAGACATTGATCGGTTACAAATTTATTATGTATAGATTTATAACTGTATACATAAGCGATAGTCAGAGTCGACTCTATTAAGATATATCGACGAATTTGTTTTTGTCTCACCCTATCACCATGCCGGCTCAAATTTCAGTCTATTTTTTTTAAACTGTTAAGAAACTTCATTGTTTATCATTGGGGGTGGCCTATGTCCAGCAGTGGACCTCCTTTGGCTGATGGATGGATGATGTTGATGATGTTAAGAAACGTACTCTGCCAGATTGATAAAGTGGCTACACTATTGTATATTATAACATTTTTTACTTTGCCTATCTTTCATGCATCTATCTTCGTTTTGTTAATTACTTTTTCCAGAGGTTCTCATACTTATTCCTTCCTCACTTTCCGCACCTTTCCTTAAAAATAGTGCTCTAATTTACCATTTCTTTTCACCACTAAAGCCGCTATCTTATCACCCCTATGGTATGAAAAATTAATGTTAATGTACTGGAGTGTACATACAGCAAAATAAAATAATAGCTAAGCAGCTTACATTATCAATAATTTCTAAAATGTTATACATTTCAATTCCAAGTTTTTATAAAACCTTTGCCCTTTTCCCGTTATCTAGCTTTTGTCGGTTACCTTTCTGCCTACAAGTTCCAAGCTATTTTTTATGAAAGTACTGTATTGTTGTGTTTAATACGAAGTAGGTTAAATTTACCGCATTGCTAGTTATTTATTAGTAAAGTTTCCAATGCATTAACGATAGGTTTTAGGCGATTCAAAGTAATATCACAGCAATATTTTAAATGGTTGATTCATTAAAAATTGTCGTATAATTATTTGTTTTTGTAAACCGTTTTACTATCGAGATCTCGACCAACAAAAATCTATTTCAACAACATTCGTAAATCAATACAATCTATAGTCAAGGCTAATTTTCATTAGTCGACCTGGGCTAACTTGCAGAATGCGGTAATTTTTTATGTATTTTTGTGAAGTTGTGTCAGTTTCCATATCTTTCTTGCTGTATAAATCATCTTAATTATATAGGCGTGTGGCGAAATTTGGAACTACATTTAAAATTTAAGAAATATATTCATATTTAAATAATTCGTTGTTTGAGATAAATGATTTTATAATAAAACGAACGAATGTGAAGAGAAACTGATGCTATTTTTTGACATTACGCATTCGGGCGCCAGAAGGTCGTAGACGATTATAATATCGACGGAGTTGTCAAACAAAGTGTTTGATGCCAGAACACCGACAAGAAAAATAAACATTTGTTGACCCACTTGTCTCTCATTTAAAGACACCGCAATGTACTTTTCTCCTCATCTACATCTTCAATTATACAAGATTGTGTTTGCATTGTTCCAGAGTCTGATGATGTAGGAGAGATGTGCGCGCCCGCTGCAGCGGCGCTGTTCCTCGCCGCACTAACCGCGCTGCCTTGCCGAGGTATTGAATATACATACAAAGAACTTGTAATACGATGTTCAAAGTGTCGATTTTGCTATAAAATTAAACAGTTTCGATGTACACTGACTCTTACTGGCGTAATAACAATTACGCTAGTATGTCTGATTGAGCCAAAATCTATCTCGGTCAAGTATCTTCCGTCGAAAATGTACCAAAATAACACTTAAAGTTGTTATTTATGCAATACAGTCACTTTTTAATACTGCTATAAAAATACTAAACCTCCCGATATTTTTTTCTTCTCAAGCAACTGTCCAATATTCCGCACGCCTCTTTATTTTAATAGACAGCGAAAATATGACGTCGTTTAATGGAAGGATAAAATCGTGAAGAAAGGGACTTACTTTTGTTTTCATTCAAAACCCGTCCAGCAAAAAATAAACCTCAAATATATTTTGAAATTGTTTATTTTCTGGTTGCGTTTTCGTTGAGCGTTCAGAAAGATCCACTGAACGGGGGAACATTTCAAAATATTTAAATAACCCTCTCACAAATTTAATTATAAGCGTTGACTGGCTTTACTCGTATTTTTAAGTATATAATTTAATTCTTGCAATGATTTTGTTTTTGGAAGTGTCTCCAATGAATATTGGTGGCATTTTATATCGTTACACACCATAATTTAATTTAAAACCATGCTATAAAATAGATCCCTTCAGTGTTTCCTACTGTTTATTTAGGTAAAAAAGTTCTTGACGAGCTTTTTTAACAACCTAAAAGTACTCGAATATATAAAGACCTGAAAACTGAAGATCGAAAATAGCAACGATCATTGAAACAGTTCGAAAGTAGTAAAAGACTCGTTTTGATTTCGTGCGAGGAGCTTTGTGGCGTCCAATTTTCCAAGAAATCTAAACGGATCGAACTGTGGCACCGTTTATCGCCTCTAACATTTACATTTTCATTTCCAGGCACCGATGCCGACGCCTCGTCGAGGGCTTTGAACGAGACCAACAATTTCCAAAACACAAACGCCCTACCGACGATAAACAAGCTCTATCAAATGTTACACACCAACCAAGACTTACATAATCAAACTAAACTTGTCGAAAACTTTAATTACTCAAGTCTTAATCCAATACATAGTTTTAACTCGTACAACAATTTCGAGAATCCCGCTCCGACGGTTAAGAATCGTGCTGAATGTTGTCTGAATATTAATGACGTCGGAGTCAATGTAAATAATGCTAGTTTGTTAACGGATGGTAATGTAATTATGAATGAAGATGAAGATAACAAGAGGAATAGGCGGAGGCGTGTAGTTACCTTAGTTAGGACATTTGAGGTCACCCCAAGTGATGCTAGTGCTGAAGCGACGACTTTACCGTCTATACCTAGCATCCCTCCAGTGGTGATGGAAAGACGGAAGAAGCCAGGAGAGACGGGGTCCAGTGCACCACTCCTTAATTATATATTCGATACATATACGAATACACATCAGCATAGGAATGAGAAGTAAGTATTACGAAATTTCAGGAATATGACAGTGAAGATTTTAAAACTTGCGCCATCAGAAAAGACAATTTCGCTAATGCCAACGGATTCATATCCATAGTAAGCAAAAATAAGCGTAAAATTATCTCAGCGTGGCTCATTCAAAGTGCATTTCGAGCAATTCTTAATATTGCAACAGGTTGCATAATTTATGAACAGATCAGAAGAAAATTGATATTAATGACATTCTGCTCGTTAGGTTTATATTGTCAGATGACTATTATTTCAGCGATTGTAAAGGTGCTTGCAAAAATTTTAGGGATAGTAAAATTAATATCATTTCTCTTTATAGCTTTGTTTCAGAAATATCTCTAGGTGCTTTAGTTTCGTGAATGTGTGATACTGCGGATCGTATTTCATCACTTATACAATATGTCGTTGAAGATTAGTTTCCCCCGCCTTCCCTAATGAGTTGTATTGTGTTTCATAGGCTGTTATTGCTAATCCAATATCTCACACGGGCGGGTAATGATATTTTGCTATTGTAGAACTTAATCTACGAAATATGTCATTGTTTAATATTGATGATTCAGACCATTGTTTCTATAGCGTGGGATGTATTGAAATATTTGTTGGGGCTTAATATAACATGTTCGTATTACATTGATATTAAATTAGCGTACATCTTATTAACCACCAGAATATTGTAGTACCTAGAAGTGATTACAAAGCCATCTGAGCTGATATTGCCACTGAACCACTTTGATTGGTTTATGAATTTAATCACTACATTTTATAGCGGTCTTGTAAAATGCGTCCATTTAACCACATTATACCATAGATTGCCGAAAGGCCCCAATATCCATTTTATCCTCTTGTACTTTTTTTTCCATTGCCTTTCCCAATTTGCGATGCTACAACGCACCGAAGTTCCATAATCCATTTGTTGTAGATATTCATCGGTGGCAGAAAATTATTTTATTTTATACAAATTATATAAAAGTGACTGCCTCGGTGGCGTAGTTGTACTACGGCACGACTACAGAGCTGAGGTCTCAGGTTCGAATCCCGGGTCGGGCAAAGTGATATTGGATTTTTCTATTCATTATCAGCCCGGAGTCAGGAATTTGTGGCCGATATGGCGATAGGCTCGCCCCCTATAACATCATGGGACTGAATATACAAGGCGAAATGTGGGTGTCCTGGTGTCCACTTGGGCATAATGCGTGAGGCGTTTTCTACCAGTCGAACCTAGGTAATCATCTACCTTTAGATAAACTGTGTGGTTGTATGCCAGATCAACAATTAGAAAAACACATTTATACATTATTTTCAATCCTTTTAATCCCGTAAGATTAATGAAATTACCAAAAACGGATTTAAAGTGTTATTTATGATTGCGGATGTATCTATCAATAGAGATATCCAGTAGCGAACAAAACAAATATTTCAAATGCAAAATGATTGAAGTGCTTTCAACGTATCAAATGCGTACCTATATTTAACGATTGAGTTTGCTGATACTCGGCGAAATCCCGTATTGAATTTCAACATAGCATAAACGGTTGGATAATACAATTTAAAATAAATGTAATCTGACCATTACTAAAACATTACATCATTTATATTAATAACTCATTGCGAAAAATATTTGAACAATGAACACTAAATAACGACTCAATAATCCACTTTGAATTCAAGACGAGTGGACTTCAAACAGTCTTTCGATTGAGACGAAATTTCCTTTCAGAAATTCTTCAATGTTAATCTTGCGATGTCAGAAATTTTTGCAGCATTCGAAATAATTTGAGAAACAGTCTCAACAAACAAACGTAAACGAACCGGAACGAAAGTTTTAAAGCACTTCTAAGATTGTTAGAGCAAGTCTTCAAAATTTGATTTGCGATAAACAAAATAAAAGCAGGTTTAAATTGCCCTTGCAGCACCTACCATCCATTAGGATTTTATCTTTTAAGCGGTTTTTGATAGAAGAAATAATTATGAAGATACCTGGGTCTCTAGATAGCGTATTACAGCTGAGAATAAGACCCAAATTGGAATTACCTCAGAGTACCCTAGAGTACTTCCTCTGTTTATAAATTGTTTGTTTCATGTTTGTCATTCATTTAAAAATATTTAGTAGCAAAATGAAAATAAGTAAATAATATTTCAAATTCAATAGTGACCTATTTGGTATTGGTTACAGAATACATAAACAGAAAACCACAAAATCATGCTGTGGATAACCAAAATAATTTGTTCAGTATTAAATATCATTCGTTATAATGAGTTCACCGCTCTCATCGAGTGAAAAGTTAGGACAGTTTAGAAGTTCTGAACATCTCAAGACACAGGCAACGCCTAATTTGAGAACCCTTGCAATATTCTTTATGTATAATTAATATTTTCAAATAAAGATTTTTCATTTTTTTTTTTTCATTTTTCATCTGGATCTGAATTTGGGGCTTTAAAATGTCTAAAGCGAACGAGAACTAAAAGACCTTTAATTCCGTTTAGATGATATAAATTTGTTCTTTTTTTAAATCTAGAGTCGGAACTGGCAACAGCATCTACGCAGCGGCAGCGCCAGAAATAGAAGCGTTGGTGGGCTCCACAGCCCATCTCGATTGTAAGGTGGACGCTCTCCACGACAAACTGGTAAGGAGTTTTTTAAATAATTAATACAGTTAACAGTCACATACATAGTCCTAACCCTACACTAAGATCGAGTCTCATGTCTTAGGTATCAGAAACTTTGAGACTTTTCGGTCTCACAAACATCCAGGTCCGAAACAAATACCTGTGGATCATACAAACATTTGTCTTGGTACGGGGATCGAACCCGCGGCCTCTCGTTTCACAGCCGGCGTCAAACCAACTGCGCCACGAAGACTGTCAAAATATATTTGTGTAAAATTCATACTTGAAAAAAAATCTTCGAAAGGACAAATAGTATAAAGTTTTGCGTCACGGAGGCTGTGTTTCATTATTCCCGGACCATTGGCATCGCCCGTTCTCCTTTATTCCATATTTATGAATAAATTGTGGATTTTTAGCGGTCTGTGGTCTCTGATACCGTGAATGCAACGTTCTGCGATCGAAAAATATTTGCGCTTTAAATTTGGAATGTATTTAAAAGAAGCTGTGGTCAACCGTTGATTGGTTGTAATTTGTATTTTTAATAAATTTGGTTTACTAGGTGTCGTGGGTGAGGCGGAAAAACGACGAACAGCCGATGGAGCTGCTCACAACAGGCACACAACAATACACGGCTGATGACAGGTAAGTAGCTTTAGTAATTTTAAGTTAAATAAATATGGGAAACAGGTTGATAAAAAATAAAATAAAACAAATTAAAACATGAGAATTCAAAGTTTGAATTTCGTGAATGTAATTTTTAAAGGTAGTAATTACTGTGGTCTAACATATTGTTGTGAAACCAAACCGAGCATTAAGTTGATAGCGACAGTTCAAAATCCACATTAGTAGCACATGTTTTACTCACCTCAATATAAACGTTTTAAATGAAAATACTCAGAGAATTTCTCAACAGAACAGTTAAAAATTCCCTCAAGAAGGCACTTGAACACTTAGCACCAGGTGGACTCGGCACACTTCGGCGTGAAAGTATCAAAACCTAACAGCCAATGTTTTGAATTATACCTACACGTGCGCTACCTTCGAAGTTTTGGCGAGTTTAATCCACTAAGCCAATGTTTTGCGAAGAGGGATACTCTAAAAGAAAAAACAAGGCAGAACAGGGTTCGGTGAAAGCAAATATGGGACAGCGCGCATTTTAGGACAAGGTTAAGATAATGTTTGAGGAAAGTTGCTACGAGTAAGCCTTAAATGCATAAAGTTTTGAACAAAGACCCGCGGTTGATTATTTGGACCGTGGTGCCAGCCTCGGAGTATGAATAGGCAAATTCGCATATTCCGTGCTCATGTGACGTGAAATTATTTAGTGTTGAGCGGGATTTTTCCAAAATGTAAAAGGAATTACGGGACATAGACTATTCTGTGTAATGGTATTATAATATTTGAGTAATTGAACGTCAATATTGACACGCGATGTTTTGTGATGCAACTAATTGAAAAACTTGTAAAAAATATTATTAAACATAAAATATTTTTTTAAATTGTTAGAGGCCTGATAATCATTATCTTTACTTTCTCCGTGACTATCGCTATCAAGTATCAAAAACCCGCAAAAATCCTATACTGGTAAAATTTTGTAGACGTTAACGAATGCGTGGCAGAAAGAACTTACAAACAGATGCTCCGCTTCCTTGAATATGGAACTTAACCCCAAAGGAAACCTTTTCACCACTATGTGTGACAGTCACCATCGGGCGAATACAAAATATTCTACCACCAGCTTATAATAATAAATAATTAATCTGTACAGGTATTCGGCCCGTTTCATCCCTCCCGACATTTGGAGGCTAGAAGTGAAGGAGGTCCGTCCCTCTGACGCTGCGTTTTACGACTGCCAGTTGTCAGCTCATCCACCACGTACAGCACGGGTCACGCTCAGGGTGCCGGGTAAGTTACACCATAACCATCATTTACTATCATTAGTCATCGTCCCATGTGTCCGTCCGTCATCATGACCGTTATCATCACAGCTATCACAATCGTCGATATCATCATCATTATTAAGCTAAGGAACGTCATTATTCAATATACATCTTCCCTAAAGGTTAGAGGCGCCTGAATCTAGCAACTTCTTACATATACCACGTCAGTTATTTATGAAATTTTTTAAGTAATACTGTTTGCTTGGTGCTATGCAACGTTAGGAATAAGGAATTGCCTGGGATTTCGACACACATGATCTCGAGCTTCCGTTGTGATGCTCCGTTGGTGTTCGTCAGATCAAGCACATAATGTAGTATAATAAGACTAGCATAGAATTCCATAAAAAGGAACGTTTGCTAAATTTATTTTTCCATCAGTAGATATCAGGCGCGAAATAACTAAGCCTCTGTCAATCATAGTTACGTCAACATTGTGGCTCACCTACACACTGGAGTACTGTGCTATTTATATTCTTAGCAACGGATGCTTTGTAATAAATTATGGTAAAATATGATTATTTATGTCAAATTCATAATTTATTAGGGTTGACAGGCAAACCTATACAAACATTTGTTTGAAGAAGCGTGAGTAAATAATTCGTGCGACGGAACAAGTGAGTGGTTACTAAAATTCTATTTTCATGTTCGATGTAAATTAAGGACGGTGAAATGTGCCGATGAAATTATTTTGAGTATAATCAAATATTAACGTATCAATCGATCTGGTGTGGTATCGACAGTGTTTCGATGTACTTGTTTGAACTTTTAAACTGAGATAGGTTATAGGGAATCAATTATTGAAGAGCAGTCGTTGATTAATATGTATCTTTATGTGTTAGATTTTCGGTTTTCTTATTGGTTAAGAGCGTAACAAAAACACTTAAGAAATCTTAGATGTTTTATTATTACGGTGCGATCAAATAGGGGAGGAGCTACTAAAATAATTTAACAGGCAGATAATTTAACAATGTGCAGGTAACCATATTTCATGAACACTTAGAATAAGAACACTTAGATGCGTTGCGCGTCTTTTATGGACCTGGGGAGAAGACGAGAAAAGAAAAAGAAATGTCGATGTTTGAGATTTTTTTCTTTCTGAAATATTTGTGGAGTATTTTTTTCTTCATAGTACCATAGTATCTCGTTTCGCAGAAGTATCAGTGACAATAGTGGATGGTGCCGGAGCGGCGGTATCTGAACAAGTCTGCGAACTCGGCAGTACTGTGGCGCTACGATGCGAGGTGAAGGGCCTTCGAATGGAAGGTGGACCCTCGCTACTGTGGTATAGGAAGGATGATCTGCTGAACGATGATACTACTAGAGGAGGTATCAGGTAGGCAGATCATAGTTTTATAATAATAATAAATACACCCAACAGTCACATACATAGTCCTGACCCCACACTAAGATCGAGCCTTGTGTCGTGGGTATCAGGAACTACTAGAGACTTTTCGGCCTCACAAAGACCAGACCCGAAACAAATACTTATAGTTCACATAAAAATTGTCTCGGTGCGGGCATTGAAAACGCAGTCTCTCGTTTCTCAACTGGCGTCAAACCAACTGCGCCACGGAGGCTGCCTGTTATGTGTATAGTAAAGGTGTTTTTGCATCTGTTGATGGTATTTGAACTCAAGCAATAGGACAGGCAGCCGGGTAAAATACTTATTATAGCTAATCACCGTTTTGCTACGGTCCGCACAGATGCGTAACATTTTTCTAAATGATCACCTACTTGTCAAAGCCATTACGTGCAAACTTCCTCTTTCTTTTGTTTCTTATTTATTTTTTTAGATCTGTAAATGTACGTCGTATATTATATGTTTGAGGTTTAAGTCAAATAAAATTGTTCTCTTGCTTTCTTATATTAAATAATTAATTTCGTCTAGCTGGGCAATCATTGACTTGAGTTTTACATCTACAAGCTACATATAAATCGTAATATTCCAGGTTTAGGGAATAATAGCAATTAGCGCTATAGAAATTCTTAGGTAGACCCTTTTGTTCAGCACTCGACTTCCTAACGTTGAAAGGGGTGAGACAATAAGAGAGTAATATACAAAAACTACAGGCAATGTACCCGGGCTACTAAGGACCGAAATGGTTGGTACTTGAAGTCCTCGAGGAGGCCTATGTAGGCCTATGGAGGCCATGGACCTCGATAGGTTTATACCGGCAAATTTATTCCCAAAATTTCTTTCTACAGTGTCCGCACTGAGTTTGGTTCCAACGGTGCGAGTTCAGTTCTCCGGGTGGCCCGCGTGAGAGGAGACGACGCTGGTCGGTACACGTGCACCGTGGCTCGCGCTCCGCCCCCGTCTCCTCCACCTGCCCATGTCATTCTCCATGTTATTAAAGGTATGGACATCGTGGATATTTAGAATTTTCTAAATTGTTTAATGACGACAAACCAATTAGCAGTTTATGTGAGATAAATGATACCACCCTTAGATATTAATATCACTGAATGAAATGTAAAAGATAACCATACACTTGTATAGGTACGTACAAATATCGTGTTTTTTTTATAAACTGAAACTATCCTCCGATACCAATACTGACTAAAGTGATAAATCTAATAAAGAAGTTGAAATATTTGTTGAAATAGTTGTAAAGACTTAAGAATAAAGGTAGATATAACAAAAAGTACGTTCAAAAGACTTCGAAATCAGAGCGAACAGGATTAAATGGCAAAATGAATCAAGGTTTCTTCTGGACCCTAAATAGGATTTAGTAGAAATCTAATACCTAAACCGGATCAAGGTTGTTCACAAGGCTAAATTTACACCGTCTTACTTCCACTCGATTTCGATCAGATAATTCTTATCAAAATAAGCCACGGAAATGACAAGCATATTAGTAGACAAACGGCCTTGAAAGTTGGTCAACTCATGGGCATTTTGTCCCATTTCCCCAAATGGCGGAATTAAACGATAATTGGCGAATACCTGCTAGCGAGATCGTCATTAGATAAAATGAGACGGATCAAAGTGATTACATTATACTAAGTGATATAAGGGCCTGTGGGACTGTTCCGACGGAATTGGAATTATAATGTAATTTTAATAGTATGTTAAACGATTTATGTGTATAGTTGTTTTTATTTTAAGAATTCATTTCGCTCGCTTTTGCATGTGGTAGATTATATACTCGTATATCTGCACTAACAGCGATTGCACCGTGCTCAAAATAATGAAATTCGCCTTATTGTTCCACGCAAGTGTATCCTTTTCTGAAATTACTTTGTGCATAATCGGTTTCCAGCGTGCCGACACAATTGCGTTGACTACATAGTATCGTTTCTCTAAGATGGATACTCAATCTGACCGCATTACAGTTACTAGCAGGAGCATTGTAGCCACTTATAGCCAAAAAAATAAACTTTTTACTATAAATTTCATTTTATTATCAAACATTTTTTCGAATATGTTTTTTCGCAAAAACCGCGCGTCATTGAATTTTTCAGATACACTATGAATTTTAGCTGAGGTATTCAAAATGACTGAAAAATTCACATTCGATTTTCATGAAAAAGTGCGACCAACAAAATTGAATATACGCCTAATGCCCGTTTTTAATTTCACAGGTGAGAGCCTGGCGGAGCTTCACCAAGGCGTCGACGCGCTGTACGCCGCCGCTCCAAAATGGATTATTATTCTCGCGTTGAGCGCTGTTTTACAATTATTATCATAAATTTATTAATAAATTGTTCACATTTTAATTACATCTTTTATTTCATTACCTGGGGATTTCATTGCGTTAATTATTGCGGGTAATGGGATAGAATTTTCATGAAAAGAATATTGTGGACGAGGATTGAGCTGTGAAAATGAAAGATTCGACAGACTTCTGTGCTTAAAATATTTAAGCTGGTTACAAAGCCCGCTGTGAGATAAGCTGTGTGTATAATCCCCGCACCAAAACAGGTGTTTTTGTAACACATCATTTAAAAAGTTGTTCCGGATCTAAATGTGGTGAGACCAAGAAATCTCTTATATTTTAAGCACAATTCAAAAGTTAGTAAATACATTAATGACAAGACGCATTCTATAGCCTATGCGAATACAAATAGGAAGCACAAATGATTATGGCTCGTCCTAAACATAGTTAAAAATAATTAACATTTTTCTTATACATCTGTAGTTAGATAGCGGTTTAGAAATTTCTGTCTAGGTAAATCAATTTATATTACTTAATATACTAAGTAAAAGAACAAAGGAATTACATTACTGCCCACGATAAATAAGCTGTAAAGATTACTTTTATCAGGGTATTAGAAAATAAAGAACAGACAGAAATTAGAGCAACCCTTTTAAAGCACTTACCTGTTATAATAAATAGAATCATTAAGTTTTTATAAGATACTTACAGCCTGAATGCTAGTCCTTTGAGAACAATAGCTTACAATTTGCTAGCCAAATAAACTTAATATTTTATGTAGTAATTTCAAACGAATAAAGGCATTTGAAGAAGACCTATTTCACAGCCTATTAAATACAATATTTTATCTTCCACTGTGCTAGTAAAGAATAACGGTATATATTTTTATCACAGGAACCAATTTTCCGCAAGAAAGCGTAAATTTTATCAGTCAGTGAGACATAACCACCATCATCAACAAGATATCCAATGTGAAAAATAAACGCCCCAAAGATTTTCATAGCGGCTTGCATAAAGTAGCGTGCATACAAAGAATTCCTGCAACCTTTTTTGCAATGTGTATCCACATCATGGACCCAAGTGACATTCATATTATGGCATACCATGTGGTAGATACTTAAAGCCATTACAGAAATAATAATACATAATTTAGTACAACTGTATTTGGCAAAACATCGTTACAAAAAGAAGAATACAAAACAACGGCAGGCTATGATATCACAATATTAAAAGGTACGAGTAAAACCTCCATGTGCTGAGCTATGTATTTCAGCACACGGCGCCTCTCCCGTTGGAAATAATATTGAAATAACCGTAATAGTAGATATAATTTAGAAATTTTCCGGTCAAACACATGCCTTCTCTATCGTATTATGTTAATCTAATACGTAAAACCCTTATCAAATCCGACAAAGTTGCTTACTCAAAAAGTTATTATTAAAATTATTTTGATATCACAGGACGTAGAAGAGTGATATCACTGAATCCTTTGTACATACAAAAGATATACAATTAGCATACTTAGTGTCTGAATCCTAGATTTCGGAGTGACATAGGTTTGTTGCTAAAAGGAGACAGACAGCGAACAAAACGATATTATGCTTTGAAATAATTTGGATAACAATAACACTTAGGTTAGCTAAATTATATTATTTGATGCATCATTTAAGGGTCTACAATCCCTTTTATTTGGACGAGAAGAAATGTAGTAAGATCATCATCGGTGAATCATCAAAAGGAGAGAACGAGAGGAGTATTTCGGTGTAACGGCTTTCCAGCCTGACACGTTTGCAAATATTGCAGTCAAATTGGACCTTTACTGAATCCCATGCCAATCACTGACTAAAACTCATTAATCGCAGTTCAACGGATTTTAGGCTGCAGGTGATGAGAGTCAATGAACCCAATGTTACTTCTTTTGCCCTTCCAACTCAAACATCTACACTGAACTATGCTTTCTTATAAGTTGTATGTTTATGGACTGGAATTATAGTCTTCGAAGACACAACATAGATTCGAACAAGCAATTAAGAAATTAAAAGTCACAGTATCATCAACACTAAAATATCCGAAATTAATTTCCTTAACTTAATACACACACCATTTCCTACCCTCCATTCACAAATGCCATCTGCCTGTTACCATAAACAGACGACCACAATACGATTTGGCAAGTCAACACGACGACTGATATTCATTACCGCCATATATAACCGCTACGGCATTTGGCAACAGTGCATAATAGTGCTTCAATTTATTATCTAATTTCAGCTCGTATTTCTGTGGAAGGTTGGTATTGATTGAAGAGATTTATTGACAGATCATTTGTGGAACAAATTGGCGAATGTTTGCAGAATTTGAATGTTGTGCTCGATGCGTCATCGATAACATCGACCATCTGTTTTTGTGTTTAGCTTTAGAGATTTGAATGATTAAATATATTTTAGTGTTCACTTATATTTGTACATGCGTACATAAACTCACGCCTTTTTCCCAGTAGGCAGGCAGAGGTGCTACCAGGACACCCACATTTCGCCTTGTGTGTTCACGATGTGATAGGGGGCGAGCCTGTATCTACAGGGTATATCAAGACTGCGACCGAAAACGAAGCCAAGTGGTAGTATTAGCGACTTCAGACACAATGCAAGAAAAAAATTTCTTTTTTACTTATCGTCGTATTTGGTTGATAAATACATAATTTTCCTAAAATAGAGATGTACACCTCTTTATTTATAAACACGCAATGGTACATAAGGGTTTAAATTAGTATTTTCGCAAAAACTAAGTATTAACCACCCAAACACGATGACTTTTAAAAAAATCTAAAAAAATATCTGTCACTGTTTTGGCGAAATTTTTATATCATCGTATTTGGAACCACTTATACTACCACCTGGCTTCGTTTTCGGTCGCAGTCTTGATATACCCGGTATATTTGTATTGATATAAATTACTAAAATTTCACTAGTTACAACATATACACATCTGAAGGTTAATGCACAGCAGGTTAGAGAACATCCACCGGTGAAAAATGAAGACCTCGCCTATCGATACAATTATGCGGACCTTCTTGGAATACGATGCGGTTGCGTGATCACTGGATTTCTACCATTGTGTACGCTGGACGGTGTCCCGGTGCATACTAATATTCTACCACGAGCTAATTACAATTTATCCACGAATTTAAGTTAATACTTGCATAGGTATACAATATACATAATCGTCACACGTGTCTCCCATAGGGGTAGGCAGAGACTTTAGTTCGCCACTTTGCTCGATTATGACTTTACTTTCACTTCATTGACTTTCATCCATATTTTTATTTATAGATAAACTCTTGGTACGAAATTGCCGATTACGTCTTTCTTAGAGAGAGCCATTCAGTATGCATCCGATTTCAAGTAAGCCGGACTAATTGTTTCGACTAGAAAATATAAAAAAAAATCGGCAATTGGTACTCTTTCTATCATTGCATTTATAATCAAATGTGGTATACTATTTATTGTGTTAGCTTAAAACTACTTTGCTTCGTTCGGTCTCTGGCACACTTTAAATAACGGCCAAGTCATATTTTAATTCGTGTGCTATTTTCAAAGTTTAGTTCCTAGAAATACATAAATTAAATGTCTAACAATATTAATTACTTGCTACCAAAGTTTATTTCAATACCTACAAATTATACACAGTTCATTGAACACAAAAGGACTTGTAATTCGTAGTCGGTAAGTTTGCCAAGTGCTTCGTGTCTGCCGGTGACTATTAAAACCAAATCAATTTAGATTTAATGGGTACCGGACCTAGGTTACAATGTTTTAACTAACTTACTAACCTGATTCAATAAGTCTGGTTTAAAAGTTTTATATTTTACAATGCTATTTATTTTTACACACATTCATTATTGCACAGGTCAGCCAAAGAGAGCGGCAGAGACCTGGTTGCGTTGGGCCCTTGGCACTGCGAAGGTCCATGAGTGGCGGTGGTCGTTCAACATCAGACGGGCCGCATGCTCGTCTGCCTGTTATGGGTAATGAAAAGACCTCTTATCATGGGAGGGGTTAGGAAAGATAAAAAGGATGGGAAAGGGATACTGGTCATTACTACTTACTCAATAGTGGCCTGAACTGGCGTTATGTGTATGAAGAAAATGCCCAATGGTTATCCTCTTTCTTAGTAATTTTCACTCCTCTATTTCCATTATCTTCTAATTTCGGGCACAACAATACAAGCCTCCTCTAGCTTTCATCATCATCATCATCAGCCCGTTGCAGTCTACTACTGGACATAGGCCTCTCTCAATTTACGCCACAGAGCCCGGTCTACTGCTTTACGTATCCATCTTCTAACAATACGATGGATTAAAATTTCAAAAATGTGAGATGTTTTTGAAACTTTCAGGTATTCAGGGTTCCTCGTGATATTTTCTTTAAAAAAAACTATGTGGCTATAAATGATTCCATGATGACTCACGACCCCCAGCAATGGGGTATCGACGCAAGGAGGAGGATGTGGCTATAAATAGGGCTCAAACATTAGGCCCAGTAAGTTTCACCCCCCACTTAAGCTGTCGCTAATTAAATATTTCAATATCCGCTTAAACATTTAACACAGCGTCTCTAAAGGTCAACTTTGTAATCTGTAAGTAGGTTAAATGTAAAATAAGAGGATTAGTAATTTGGGACGTCACAAATTTATTTATCATCCTAATCCACACGGACATGTGACTAGAAGCTCTGGAATAATGATTTAATTCGTCGACAATGAAGGGATGAAAATTATTGTTGAAAAGTGGACAATAATGGTATGTTGTGTATTTATAAGGTCATCTTTTTTTTATTGCCATGAGTGGCGAGACGAGCGTGCCATTGCCATGGTAAGCGATACGACCAGCACGGACAGTAGCACAACCAAACGACACCATGTATTACAAGGCCATACTTGGTATTCCACTGCGCTGGCCATCCTGAGACATAAGATGTTAAGTCTCAATACGCCCAGTAGTTACTATGGCTGCAATGTCCTTCAAACCGGAATACAACAGATTTCCTCACGATGTCTTCCATCGCCGTTATGGTGCGTGGTAATTGAATATCAATACACACATGACTCCCGAGTCAGAGCTGTTCCCTGAGTGTGAACCCGCAACCACCGTGAACATGGCAGCCACGACTGGTCCGTTACCAACAGGCCACCACGCAAAGTAAAGATACATATACATATTATAAAAATAATTACGACCTATAAAAATACTAAACAGTTCACACATAGGAAAATACCTAACAAAGCAAACATGCAAAGCATATAAAATTTCAAACACATCGCCTCCTTTCCAATCCCGCCCAGATTAAAAACTTCTTACTCCACAAGGGTGTAAAGTCAATTCTTTTCACGCATTGCTGGCAGGGTCAGGAAATAAAGTACAAATGTTACAACTGTACTTGCAAGAGCATTGTAGTGTCTCTAGCGACCACTTGCTATCACGTAGCCTTGTCACTGTGCCTTTAATTTTATCTATGAATATTGGTTTTATTTTATTTAACTTGTTTTAAATTTAGTGTTGATTGGCGACTCGTTCTTTTCGGAGAGCAACTTTGACCTTCAGTGGTACATAAACACCCGCCTTTATCCCAGGAGGGGTAGGCAGAGGTGCCACCTGGACACCCACATTTCGCCTTGTATGTTACGTCGCACGATGTAATAGGGGGCGAGCCTATCGCCATATAAGCACAAATTCCTGACTCCGGGCTGATAATGAATAGAAAAATCCAATATCACTTTGCCCGACCCGGGATTCGAACCCGAGACCTCAGCTTTGTAACCGTACCATAGTAAAACTACGCCACCGAGGCAGTCACCTTTTGTGTAAATGTTACCATTTGTCAAATGCAGCAGTCGCAATAACAGCGTTAAACACACATTAACTGCCTTATAAATTCTCTTAGTAGAATGATAAATTCATACATTTTTAATGTATATATTTACATTATGTATTACTTATGCCAATAAATATTTGCTTATGCTATAAAGTATAGTGTTATAGGTCAATGTCCAACTGATGTCGATTCATAGAAATTGTAGTTCTTATTCATATTTTGCGCATGAACTTATGGCCGGCACACACGTAACGATATAACTGTGCAAATCTTAGTTTGCACCAATCTCGAATTGAAAATTTGAACGAATTTTGCGCAGTTATTTGCCCACACACGTTCAGTATACTGGTGCAAATTCAGACTTGCACAGTAATAAACATTCCATCATTAAGGAAATATACTAACCTGCAAGATCTCACTACTGATCAAAATCCCATATACATTCACTAATTATGCAGCAAGAGAACTGATACACTTGAAACTCAAAACTATTGTTTGAATTCGCGCACCCACTCAGCTCTCATTCTGTTTGCCTTTCGTGTCGGTCGAACGCGCAAACAGGCCTTTCCGGACGTGCCAATATTGCCGATAGCCGATTCGGCCCATACCACCGCCCCTTTTCGGCCCATCAGTCTAAATCTGCATGAGCGGACTAAATTTTCGTTCCAATTTCGAAACATATTTCGACGTCCAATCAGTTCCAGTTTTTAATCTAGAGTACCTAATACCTGAGCAAATTAATCTGGAATTTTTATTTGATTATTCTTATATATTTTTGTAGTGCCTAGTTCGGAATTTGAATGTTAAAGTTTTTAATAACATTTAATTTTTGTTGTAAAGATCATCTACGATCTTCTGACGCTCGATTGCGTTGTTGTCAAAAATATAAGAATAGTTTATCTCTTTTCACATTTTACATACAAATATTTGTGTGCTCCACAGGTATTTGTTTCGGGTCTGGGTGCTTGTGAGACCGAAAAGTCTCTCGTAGTTTCTGATACCCACGACACAAGACTCGATCTTAGTGTGGGGTCAGGATCATGTATGTGACTGTTGGGTGTATTTATTTATTACTTATTTAATTTAGTACACTTGACATGTTAAAATTGTTGTTGTTTAAATTATAATCATATCACGATCAATGAGTTAAATTTTTAAATGTTATTTGTATTTCCAAATTTCATCACACGCCAGTTGAATTTAGATGACTTATACAAGATTATTTTTTCATTTTTTTCACAGCGAAACACTTCCGCTATAGTTCATGGTGTTTGCAGTAATTTCTGTATATGATAAAATATAAAATATTGAAAAAAAAATCACGTATATTTTTTTAGCTTAAATGATATGTTTTTGACATAACATGGTATCAATTTAAATTGCCAATCGACCTACTTTAACAAAACCAAGTTTATTAACATCCCTGCCATTGCCAACGTATCAGACCTCAAAAACAAGCCATTGGCCACACTAACCACCGCCTATACTGTCCCTGTACACCCAAATAAACCGAGCCCAAATATAATGAACTGAAATAAACCTCTGCGGAGTATTGTGTCTTATATGACGACAGCGAAGCCAAAGTCTCAGTTGCTAAATAGATACGGAGCGAGCAGAGGCTTCCATATTAAACTTTTCGGGATCCGAAAATGCTACGGACGGAACCAACTTTCCTCTGATTGTTATGTGCAGTGGAGTTTTGTGATTACTGTTTCGTGTATCGCAACTTGATATTATTCTGGGAGTTTATTTCTGTATCTAAATGATAATTTAAAGTGAATACTTTGAATTATGAGGAAATAAGTTACAAGATTTCGAATAGTAAAATTTAATACATGGAATTTAAATGTGGAACGTGGCAATCCAATAAGGGAGTAAACAGAAAGAGCATTTATTGGTTCTCATTTAGTAGCTTCGTTCTAATAGACTTATTTGGTAAGCGATCGTTTATATTTCCAAATCCAATTTCACTTTGCCCAACCCGGGATTGAAACCCGAAACCTCAGCGTTGTAATCGTACCGTACAACTGCGCCACCGAACAGTTTTTTTTACCTTCTACCTTATCTAGTTACAATAATAGAGAAACGTCACCAGTTGTATACACAATTTTGTCGATCACAAACAAATTTTGAAATAAGACCGGACCTGTTTTTCTAGTTTCATAGTTGAATTTTCAGTAAGAGTCCAACAGAGTCAGTTGTGATAACATATTATAAAAGTTAAAAGCAATTTGTATTTCAAACTTAGTTTATGACAGGCCTAAAAGTATTCCGCAGTGTCGCAGTATAAACGTACTGCGCCTTTTCAAACTACGTTTTGGAATGCTTCCAGATTATTTTTTATGTACCTGCACGAGCCGTTTAATTCTCGACATAGGTAGATTGAAATATATACGTTTTTCTATCTAAAAATCTTTATTTTGTAGTTTTCATTTCGACGTACTAGAACGGAGAAGGAAAACATCGTGAGGAAACCTGCATAACCTAACGATTTGTAGTAATTTCTATGGTATGTCAAGTCTGCCAACCTGCACTAGACCAGCGTGGTGGAATATGGCCTAACCCCTGTAAATCGTACTCACGATTGTATAGGAGGCTCGAGCCCTGCGGTGAGACGTACATGGGCTGTTACAGTAAAGTACATTATACATTTCGACACTAAAGTTATACAAAGAGCTATGTATCTAGTCATGATAAGCCAAGGATATTTGGTTTGGGTTTGAGTCGGGAGACTGCAATTACTTTAGGGTTTTTGATATCTACTAACATACCATATTTTTATATCTCATACCTAATGAGACTCGCGAAACTGTTTCTATGCATTACGCAGGAAGATTTGGGTCATTTTACGATCTTTCACCACCTGTCACATCAATTGGAAATAACCTGAGTAGATCCGTTATTTTAAAATAAATCAACGTTTTGCCTGCAGAAATATAAAAGTTATTTATTATTATTTATTACTTAATAACACCCTACCTTACATCAGTCCTTTAAGAAAATTTGCCATGTGATATAAAAACATTAATACCATATAATGCAGAATTTACATGCTAACCTAAAAATCTTCCACAAGACATCTGGCACACATTTGTTTTATTGTAACTTGGCTCTCGGCCAAGACTAGGAAACCAGTATTACACACTTCATTTGCTTAATAAAACACATTAAGATTATTTATATCGCATTCAATGGAGCTTAGTAACTAGTTGAAAATTTTTTTGGAGCTAAGTAGGTTTCAATACAGAATCTTTATTATGTTGCAAAAAAAGCATAATGACTGAGCTAGTTCTTTTTGGCATTTTAGTCTTATATTATCCAATACAGGTTTTGGTGGTAAGACTTTTCAATCTCACACCTAGATCTGGAACGAATAATATTGCATAACTTGTCCTGGTGTGGTGACCAAATACCCGACAGTATGTAATTACGACCGCCCATGAATATCTACAACATTTCGATCGTAAGTTCACTGCCATCCTCTAAAATGGGATAGGATCGAAAGCTTGGGAGAAAGAATGGCATCCGCAAGTCTAAAAAATATTTTATTTAATAATTATAATCTATTGCAGACTATTGAAGACTGCCTCGGTGGCGTAGATGTATTACAGTATGGTTACAAAGCTGAGGTCTCGGGTTCGAGTCCCGGGTCCGGCAAAGTGATATTGGATTTTTCTATTCATTATCAGCCCGGAGTCAAGAATTTGTGCCCGATATGGCGATAGGCTCGCCCCCTATCACATCGTGGGACGGCACATTCAAGGCGAAATGTGGGTGTCCTGGTGGCGCCTCTGCCTACCCCTTCGGGGATAAAGGCGTGAGTTTATGTATGTATGTATAATCTATTACAGCAATTTTCAGAATTGAATTTTATATTTCTTAACAGTCACTTGTCTTTTACAGCGATCGACCGCAATTCTATATCCAAGTGCGAAAAACTAAACGAACTCAATTTTTTGTTACAAAACTTGAATGCATAAAATCGCTGGCTTGGTATTATTTCCTAACAATAGTTTTTTGTTCATTCTCTCGATTTAACCTTACTACCGAAGCGCAGTTTTGTACAACTCTTTGGTGCAAAATCTTTATCCGTGCCTTTTCAATTATCTCTCCGCTTTTTACTCCTTTCTGCCCATTAAGTTAATGGCTAGTGCAAATAAAATAGTATTTACTTAAATTCAGAATTTGTAGAAATTTGTTTCGTAAATCCCAATTGCTATGTGAGCTGACGTTTTCGACACTTTTCATTCCGCGTAAAAAGGTTTCATGCTGATCTTAGTATTGTTTTTTTATACAGCGCTACAAACTTGGAAAATATCGTAGTTCACTTTTCTAATTAATATCTACAACTGTATTTCTATTTTAATACGAATATTTATCTAATTTAGTGAAAATAATATTCAAGTATACTCATATTAAAGCTATGGTTTCCATGAGAACGGAAAGCTAAACTCTATTCTGTTTCGAATAAACGTATGTCAGTCATCGTAAGATAGTAATTGGAGAGTAATAAATGATTCGCGTTTTAATTTAAATAAATACGAGGGCTAAACAGGTTTCGACATTGGTTTAGGTTTAATTAGAATTGATGAAGCCTTGTTGCACCGTATATGAGCTACGTATTACAAGGTTCTGAGTTCAGTTCAAGAAATCTCAATCGCTTTGAATACTTTTAGTAAGGATAAAGCGTCTTACTAAGAATACGATGAATATGCCAGAGAACGTATGAGAGAGCTCTATTAAGGTACATACAAATGTTCTTCAAGCGCTTCATGGCATTGTTATTGAATTCCTAGAAAAGATAATAATTCATTTCGTTTTAAAACCTACTGACTTCCTAGCATCGAGAGTAGTTACAGAAATAATAAAACATCATATAGATTGTTCCATTTAAAATTTAAATTTCGATCTTAATAATCTTCTTTAAATTTATGCTACTGGACCAACGAAATAGCAACAACAAGATTAGAACAATAAAAGTTAAATAACATTCTAAATTCAAATTGTTTCTGCAAAAGTATGTAATTTCGGGGAAATCCGTATTGTGAATTTTCCTATGGCGAGCGGGTCCGCGATAAGACTATTTTACCCTATATGGGAATCACTAATGAGCGCCTTTCAAACATGTTTTCTAGAACATTCCTCTGCATGGCAATCATACCGTCATTTTGTACAAACTATGTAGAAAGTTATTTAAAATAAATACGATGTTATTCTACGGCCTATGTGCTATGAAAAGAAGGCTATTGTAGAATGAGTCTTTGGGTTCGATCACATTAAGGATAATTTTGGAAAATTTGTCAAAGTGGTTCATGTGGGTCGATCTGTGTATACGAGATCGAGCAAAATTCCGTGGGCCTACGAGAAAATTAGAAATAACTTTATATTGCTGATCCATACTCTATCTGACTGTTCTATTACATCAAGTGAATTATAGCCACAAGTTATTTGTCAACAAAAATACGTCTCAAATACCAATTTTAAAATTATACTGTCACCTACCAAAAAAATGAATTTGACTTTGCTGAGGCAGTATTATAAAAAATATGTAAATTTTTTTCTTTGCCTTTAGAAGGCAGACGAGCATGCTGCCAGCCTGATGGTAAGTGGACACCGCCGCTCATGGACCTTCGCAGTGCCAGAGATATACCACAGCCAAGTCACTGCCTACCGTTAGGAGAGTACTCTCTAAGTCTCATTTGAAGATGGACAGGTCATAGCGCTCGGGAAACACCGAAGCATTTACATGATTACGGTGAAGCGATGCTCAAGCTTGAACGCAAAGTGGTAAGCAGATTTCTCACTTAATCCATCCAGAGATCGCTAATAATTCTGTAAGATGTAAGAATAAGCTTACAGCAAAGTTACTTCAATCCACATCAACTCTTCACCAAAAAGTATTTTATACCTATTAAAACATCCAGCAATATATCCAGGGCTTACGGGCATCCGGTGGGTAAACTAATCTAACTTTCGTTTGCAAAGTGAGTGCGCCGAGCCACGCCACTGTTTTATAAAGTGAATTCAATTAAATGTTCAACGAGCGGTAATTAAGCCATTGAACCGAATACGTACGGAGATTAGGTTATTCTTCAAAGATTAAATATTCGAGCTTGGTAAAAGTGTGCTGTGGTGTCCTGGTAATTGTTCATTCATTACTAGGCATATATAAATAATAAATACACCCAACAGTCACATACATAGTCCTGACCCCACACTAAGATCGGGTCTTGTGTCGTGGGTATCAGGAACTACAAGACAATTTTCGGTTTCACAAACACCCAGACCCGAAACAAATACTTGTTGTGGTTCATACAAACATTTGTCTCGGTGCGGGGATCGAACCATCGGCGTCTCGTTTAACAGCCGGCGTCTAACCAACTGCGCCACGGAGGCTGTCAAAGTAAGTAGTATTAGTAAGCGGTTGTTTCTATTTAGACGACCTCTTGTGTATGAAGGACTTAACATCTAATAGTACGGATGTATGTATGGAACAGTATAGTATCAGCCCAAATACGCCCTACTGCAGGGCAAGGGCCTCCTCTACAATCGAGAGTACGATTGAGCGGGGTTAGGCCATAAATCCTAACACGCTGGCTTAGTGCGAGTAGCCGGACTTTACATACCGTAGAAATTCTTCAAAATCGCTACGGTATGCAAGTTTCCCCACGATGTTTTCCTTCACCATTATAGTGCGTGATGATTGACTATTAACACACACATAACTCCCGAAAAGTCAGAGGTGCGCCCTGGGATTTGAACTCGCGATCACCGTGAAACATATTGGTAGTCGCGTCTTTTCCGTTACCAACAGGCCACCGCGCAGTATAGTACGGATATTGGGGTTATTACTTGTCAACATTTTTTACGTATATCGGATATATTTTAGAAGGCTATTGACAATACTATCAAAATGCAACTAACCATCCACACTGAAGTTTACAAAGAAAAAAAGTCGATGCACTACTCGATGTCCTCAAAAGAAATAAACGAGTAAAAGTTCCCTCAAGATCAGTCAAGTGATCCGTTAAAGTTTCCACTTCCTTTTATCTTTGAAACAGACGGGCTCTGATAAATGTTAACAGGCTACCGAAAAGCAACGAGTTGATAGTGTTTTATTGGCTTTGAGAACTCTATTTAAAGTTGATTGAACTTTTTAAATAATTTAGCAGATTGGAAAAATCTTTAGCACATAGTAATGTTATAAGTTTGTTAAAAACATATTTTGCCGGAACAAAATGCCATCTTCACTATTAAATTGATCTGCATTTCTAACTTCAGCAACAGAAATCCATCTGCTAATAATTATAGGTCTCCTAGGGCTTCTTCAGGGAAGAGACCTCCATGTGACCTCATATCATTTTTCCAACTTATGGTTGGATATCCAACTCGACTTTCGCTAGCGCATACTTAAGTCTGCTATATTTTCACATTTGTCTACAAATACTTCATCATCATCATCATCATCAGCCCGTTGCAGTCCACTGCTGGACGTTGGCTTCTCCCAAGGTAACGCCACTTAAATACACAAATACTTAACGTATCTTTAAAATTCTTGTAGATAATTGTAATACACATTTCCCTACAACGTTTCGTTCGCCATTCAAACGGCGAAAAACTAACTATTATAGCTTTACGTGAAGTTGAAAAAATCTTGAGATGTGTCTCTAACAATTTGATTCATTGCTCCAATCCCGATCCCAAACTGGGCGATCTCTATTTGAGCGAACTTAAATAATATATTACGATTACTAAGCGATCCATATTATTGTTTGAACTCTGCTTACCTGCACAACTGAATAACTCCGATCTTCGGCTTATTTTCAATTAATGATGCTTCGGTAATCAAACGATCGGAAACGCTTTATCCAGCGTTCGGCTTTCGGGTCTCGCCGCGAGCGCTTAATTCTACTATAAGCGAACTAAGCGCTCAATCGCTTACGAGTGTTAAAACGAGCATTAAACCACGATCGTTGCATGCAAAGCTTTTACTAAAAATGGAGTGATTTCGCCTAGTTGGGTCGGTGAAAAGGGACTAGGGTCATTCAATCTTCATAACTGTGGATTGTATCGCTGAAGCGGGTTTGGACTGTTGGTATTTTGCTATTATTTTCTACGATGATTTTTATTTTAGGTGAAATTCAAATTCAAAATTTTGACTAGCATGCCATACCTGATTGTACTCGATACGACCGCTCATAAACAGTAGCAAACCAAACAATACCATGAATTACAAAGCAATGCTTGACATGCCACTGCGCTTGCCATTCTGAGACGTAAGATGTTAAGTCTCATTATGTCCAGTAGTAGCTACAATGTCCTTCAAACCGGAACACAAGAGTGCATTCACACTGCTGTTTGGCGGGAGAAATAGATATTGCGGTGGTACCTACGCAGGCGGCCTCTTACATATGAGAGACCTACCACCAATAACATTTTATTTAACATTTTAATGTTAAAAATTTGTATAGACATAAGAACATGAAATATTATCCCTACTCCACACCTGCCTAACATACAACGATCTAACCGAACAACACTTCACGTTTAGTTACACTAATTTAACTTTTACACCCTCACCGTCAATTGACATAGTAAACAAAACCACACAAACACAGGCTTTGTTACCTACTAAATCACTACGAGCTTGTTCTATTGTTATAGCTGAATTAATTGTAGATGCTTAATTGCTTATAGCTCTTGTTTTGATTTGAAATACAATTGAATTAATTTCAGTTGTTAATGTACAGCGGATGGTTGCATCAAATTTGTCGTCAGATCACAGTAAAGTTCAGATACTGGTTTCTCTAATTATGTTACTTTAATCTCTAATATTCTTTAACAGTATATTCTTCAACCATAAAAAGTTTACAAAACAGGCCTCTCTCAAGCTTTTTATATAGCGGTCTTTTTCTTCGTTTTGTACAAAAATTATTAGTTCGTCTGTCCATCAGTTCTTCTTGCAATCCGAAACATCTAATTTCCAACTGCCACTTCAACTTATTGATCTGCTGGGCTTTGCCATTAACTTTTGTTCTTCTGCAGATTTCTTCAACCTTGACTCTATTTTGTACCAAAATATGTAGTCCTCTATACAGCTTAGTCGGTGACTATCTTATTAATGTCATTGTGAGTGACTTCGTTTTAAATCTTGTCATTGTTGTTAATATAAGACCATAAAAGACCGTCGTAAGTTACATTTAATATCTCGACGGTTCCTACGTATATAAAGACATGTCGAAAATGCCATTTTTTTTTTATTGTATCATTGGCTTTAGATGATCTATGCGCACATACTGACATACTCTTTTTTATTTTATTTTATTTATTTACCTTGTTTTACAAATCGTATAAAAGAACAAGTATTATAAATACAACAAATAAGTGTCGTAGATACAGACATCTATACATATCTTTTTGTACGGTGTTTTAAAATGCGCGCCACTCGGCGCGAACGCGGTCTTGTCAGACTTGTCGCCATTTACGGGAGTTCCCCGGATGAGACAAGTCGATGCCTGGCGCAAAATCATTGCTGGTCCTTCTACGTATGGAGCCCGGATGCCCTCACTTAAAAGTGGTTTTGGACGACGGCTTAAGATATTATAGGCGTCCACGGCAGAGACGAGGCCATGGGCTCTGGCACCCATCTCCGAGTCGCTATAGGTAAGGGCGCACTGCCTCCGCCTTTAGGGCGCTTCTTACGACGGGCAGGGGCAAACTTCTTGCACCTACACGACAGGGTTCAGCCATTTATCACCCGGCGCCCCTTCTTTGTAGGTGGCGGCGAGTGGAATTTTTCGATCACGTTCGTCACGATTTCAGTTCGCGCTCTCACATGGCAGTTTCTTCCTTTCTGGCTCGCTTCTATCCACCACAGGTATCTAACGAAGCAGGCGTGCCCCGATAGGACCTGTGTCAAATTGACCGCCAATACGCCGCGCCGTGGCGCCTGTTTGGCAATTAGTAAAAAACAGGACGCACTGCCACAATAGTCCAATCACTCCCTCACTCTCTCTCAAAGGGCTGGTAGTTCCTCTTGACGAAACGCTTCCTCCTGTTAGACTAAACTGGCGACAGAACTTTGGCGTCATATTCCAAAGAAAAAAAGAAACCAGCATGAACGCAGGCCGCCCCTTGGGCGATCATACAATTTCCCCTGAATCGTGATCATCCGTATGCGCAGAGATTCAACCGACAACGAGACATTCGTTGGAATTGGATGATATTTCACGTCGGGTCATTGTCTGCAACTTTATAAGGCACAGGTTTGACCTCACGAGGAATATTGCAGTACCCCAGTAGGTACCAACTTCTCCCTGTCGACCGATTTCAACGCCGGGCAGCTTGAGTCATCGACGACCGAGTTCTTTCCGAACGGCTTGATCCTTGGCTTTGCTTAGAGATGTAACACCGTTCTGCGTTATTTATTGCATTTACCACGGGAAGTACCCTGAAGTTCGAACTTATCTCTGCTGCTGAGTTCCGCCACCGTACAACGCGGCAACCTCAATCTTCACTAGCTCGGAAGTTGGATATCTACCACGGTACCTTTCTCCCTACATTTTCTTCCACATACTACAAATCTCGGGAACCAATTGCCAACAGCAGCATTTCCATACAAATAGGACCGTGCGACCTCACAGAAGAATCTGGTGATTTTCAAAGAGCGTATTCCCGCCTTAAAGTTCGGTAACGCATCTCTATTCCCTATGGTGTTACAGATGTTCATGGGCGGCCATTATAACTTACCCTGAGGTGAACCTTACGATCGTTTTACCAATTAATATTAAAAAAATCTATAAAAGGCAATTGATCGTCGCACGACTCCCGCGTACAATCTCCGGCAAAGGATGCCGGGACCTTCGAGGTTGAGAAGCAGGCTAGACAATGTGCCTTTTGCCTTTACTAGTTTTGGTCTTAGGCTTTAAAAATGGACATGGGAGTTATCTGGAGAGGATACCCAGGTCAACTCCAAAATACTTCATCGAGGCGCTGGTGGAGACCTCCACGCCATGATTTAAGTGCCTTTTAATTATATGTTAAGAAGATTGTTGCATAATAATAAATAATGTTGAATTTATAAACCTTGTTTAATTAATAATACACAAACCGGTTCATTTTATTAAAGACATGTCTTTGTATACATTAAAAGAACATATTCCTACCCCGAATTACTAAATCCACGTATAAAGTGATATGTTTCCATTGGAGTACTTATTATATACATGGGTGATGATTTGGGGATATTTAATGTATTAGTTTAAAAATAGTAAATTAATCCTATATTTTCATAAAACATTTTATTTAATTTCTATATCAGACACAGTTTTTTTGTTTCCTGCGTATAAAAAGATATCATAGACATGACTTACATGCTTCTATTTTATTATCGGTGTAGAAACAGTCATCTATCAAGTTTTCTAAGAAAACGTTAAAAAATAAAATATGTGTAAATGGCACTATAAAGCTCTTAAAACAGTTAAATGATTGTAGAAAGATGTTTTTTATTTTTGGTCATAGAATTATTTCTAGGGCGAATTGAACACAAATTTCGCTCTCCTGTAAACCTCGGTTTTTGACTTGTCCTTATATACGTAGGAACCGTCGATCTATTGGATAACAAATGATTCTCTAACAGGGTAACGCCCAGATAACGAGAGCCGTACTTAAAAACCGATTCTGCGAGGACACAGTGGGAAAAAAATGTAAAACGACGAGCCTAGCCGTCACAATACCTGAATAAAGATAAATGTTTGTGAAATCCATAAATATTTGTTTTAGAAACTCAAAGACCGTTGTATTTTGTTTTACCTCTGAGACTAGACAAAAAGATAGACTACAATATGAAACTTAATTATGTATAATTATTTATTCAAACTGTATCAGCCCATATGTGTCTCACTGCAGAGTACCTCCCCCATAACCGAGAATTCGATTGGGTAAGACCATATAGGCCACACTGGCTTAGTGCGGGTTCGTGGCCCTTACATACCATTAGCTAAAATTTTAAAAAATCGTGTAAGCCTTAACCAGATTTAGTGATAGTGGGCTCATAGCAATTCCAAAATGACTACTAAATTTTAAATTGCCACCGAGATTGAAGCGTGTGCCCGCTAATCGGTCCAAATTAACAACCTCGCGCTGGAATCGATTGTACGGCAGCAATTAATGCCTGCGATAGCGGTGTTGCGTAACCACCGACCTGGGTCAAGTTGGTATGAAGTGATATGTGATTTTAGTACTTCAGTGTTCAAACCTCCGCTTTGGAGCAATTGGTAGTGAATTTTAAAAATTAGTTGATTTAGCGGTAAGGTTCTATGGACCTTTGACAGCCTCCGTGGCGCTGTTGGTTAACCGCTGGATGTGAAACGAAAGGCCGTGGGTTCGATCCCTGCACCGACACAAATGTTTGTGTGATCTAGAGGCATTTTTTTTGGGTCTGGGTGTGTGTGAGACAAAAAAGTCTCTCGTAGTTTCTGATACGACACAAGACTCGATCTTAGTGTGGAGTCAAGACTAAGTATTTGACTTTTGGGTGTATTTATTTATTTATTTATCTATTTTACCACTGAAGTCCTTGAGACAAAAGTAACTAGGCTAGGCTAAGAAGATTTATTCATTTATTTTTTAATTAAAATTAGTATGAGTATTCATTTTAATTTTATCATATTTCCCTGTACTCGACGCAACCCTTTTTTACCAGGGCGGAAATAAGCAATATTATTAAGTTTTGGCGAGCCGCGGCGAATATCCACCAATCAATGAAATGAAACATTCCCGCATCGATTTTCAAATAAATATCCGGTTTCACCGCAGCACGTTAATGTAAAGCTGAAACCCAATATTTTTAATCAAAAATAATAAATTACATTGCATTTTCAACGTTTAAAACATTATACGAACACGTATTATTCGGATACAAATAGTACTTGTATATGGTTTGCAGCGGGCCTTCTGATTAAACCGACATGTGAGATGTCGGGCAAGTTGAACGCCTTTGTACATGGTAGAAGCATGCTGAGAAATAGGAGATTATTGAGTCTTCAACACTATTCTAGATATGACCCAACTATTGTCGGACAGTGGCACCACACCAGTAAAGCTAACACGTTCATGCTTAGTGTTATGACTTAGGACAAAATCAATTTAATTAATCTTTATTCAAGTAGTTTTTTACCGAATCTTTTGAATCGTTAATTACTACTACAACCGCTTCGGAACGTGTTGTAGTGTAAGAAACGGCGCAAGAATCTCGTATAGCAACACGAACTGTTTTTTTTTCCTTTTTTTACACATTATTTCTACAGTGAGTTATGTCATAATAAAATCCATGATTAAAAGATATGTCTCGGATATGTGCGAATATGTGCTACAAGAAATTTTGTTCCGGATATTGGTTGTTAACTTACGAGTTCGTTCTTCGTACAAAATAATAGTCTACTTTGCTTTATATTTCAATGAAAAATGAATGTGTAAATCAAGATCTTATTCTCTTCTCCTTTATTAAACATAAATTTATTACACAAACTACAATATTGTACCTAATTGATCACAAATGAATAAAGACATCGAAACCCTTTTCAAATACTCGCCGATCACTTTCTTAAAAGGCGGACCCTTCCTACCAGACAGCCCTACTGCTTAATGTTTACTAGACAAAATATGAGGGTAACATTTCAGACCTCTCGTAAACCCGAATTAAACTGTCCGGCTGTATGACATTCTTAAACTGGCAAACGTCCAAACTGACCCCAAAGGTCAGCCGAGCCGAACTTTGCGCAGACAATCCAAATCTAAACAATGAAATAAATTCTGTTATCGTAATTAGGATTTAATATTATACGGTGAGTGATTGTATTTTTTAAAAATTGTTTTGTTATTTTCAAGGGTCGGAGGTCAGTGGAGAACAGTTTGGCTGGCGAGATATTCCTATCTATAGAGATAGCGATCACCTTATAAAATGGTGAAAATTTCGATCAAGTTGTTTAGCAAGTATGTCACGTGTCGAGTTTAAAACTCACGCCTTTATCTCAGAAGAGGCAGGCAGAGGCGCCACCAGGACACCCACATTTCGCCATGTATGTTCCGTCCCATGATGTGATAGGTGGCGAGCCTATCGCCATATCGGGCACAAATTCCTGACTCCGGGCTGATAATGAATAGAAAAACCCAATATCACTTTGCCCGACCCGGGATTCGAACCCGAGACTTTAGCTTTGTAGTCGTACCGTAGTACAACTACGCCGCCGAGGCAGTCGTAATTGTATTCACCGGCGAAACAAGCCTCAGTCCGTGGACTCTGTCCAGTTCATACTTCCATCTGTACTTGATAATAAATCATAAATACTTCCAACAGTCACATATGTTTTTCGATCTCACAAACAACCAGACCCGAAACAAATATTTGTGGGTCACACAAATATTTGTCTCAGTGCGGGGATCTAATCTGCTGCATCTCGTAACACAGCCGGCGTCTAATTCACTGCGCAACGGAGGATTTTATACCTAACGCTGTGTGGTCACCATCTTGTGCCAGCATAAAAACAATATTAACTACATCAAAATATGTGGAATAAGGGTAGGTAGAATAGTATCGTTGATAGCTTAGACCAGTCATTAATGTAGAGTTAGGAGGACGAAAGTTCTAGATCGTATGGCGTATATTTTGGCCAAAATCTTTATGAAATTTATGCCTTGAAAATCGTGTTAAGTTGGTCGAATGTATTTATTTAGCCTCGAAGTAATGCATAAGTCGCCAGAATTTTATACACTTAATAATAAATTTTAAGCATTAAGAACTTATAAAATTCAAGTTACCTACTTAATTCAATAAAAAAACATTACACTGCAATATAAAATGATTTCTTAAGACCTTACACACAAAAGTCTTTTAATAGTAAACCGCGAGTGAAATTGAAAGAAACGCGATAAATTTTAACCATTCAAAAGCTTTGCAGTCCAGAAGTTTTTACGCTGAACTTATTTCGCATTTCAATTCCGTATAGAAAGCTTGTAAAAATAATTTCATAAAAATGTGACCTGGTATCACTTGGATTCCAATGATCAAACAAGATTTCTTTTAGAACAACTTTAATCAGAACCACACTTTACAAGAGTATACCCATGACAAGACAAAAAACAAAAATCACAACAACCGGAAGGAAACATAACTATTCTCTTTTTAACATAGATTACTTTCTATAATATACTACCAGTATTAAAATTTATTTCAATAGTATCCTCATATTTTTTATCTTTTTTCCTGGTAAGCCAGGTGTTATAGCGAGACTTAACTTTAGTTTATGAAATCATTCATTTCATTGCTTTCAATATTTTCTTTAGCATCCTCAGGGACTAAGGGTCGTCAGATTTTTTTATACAACAAAGTAGATCATCAACATTATTATCAGCCTTTCTGTGTCCACTGCTAGACATAGGAGGCGTATGTATAGCACGCCACTGGGCTCGATCTTCAGCCCATCGTCTCCAACCGCTACCAGCCACCCCACGAATATCAAATAACAAAGTACTATATTATTTGTAAATTATAACTGTTAAAAGAAGATAAATTTTAAACGTCATACTGAAAATCATTAAATCCACAAATTTAAATGAAATTAACTGACATTAAAACCTAATTTAACGCATTATATTTCATTGAGTTTACTAACTCAATCACCAAAACATTCCCGCCTATCTACAGAAATATTACGAGCCGTTTTCACATAATTTTATGGTTCAATAAGACAATCTATAGCAGGCCACTCGACGCAACCCACGTCAAATTAAAGAGGCGACGCAGGCTTGGACGTCAGAATCACGGCCCTTGAGCCATGTCATTAAGGTAAACAATGTGTTCGCACGCCAAACCTAACCTTCGACATAAAGAGCCCATACTATACTAAGTCATCTCATTATCGCCCCGTTTATAGAATAGGACTCCTCAATACTGAAAACTCCGTGTCGTTAAGCCACGTCATTATGGTAAACAATGTGTTGGTATGGTGTATGTGACCTTTATACTACTACGTCAGCTGATATTTGCCCCGTTCTTAGAATAGGACTCTAGAGCCAGCAGGTCAATTGAGGGTCCATAAATAATCGGTAATGGCTGAAACTCCAGCTAGATGCTTGAAGAAAATTAGGTTCTAAGAAATTGAGTATTTTATGGACAAGTTGTTAAGAAAGTTTCAGTCAAAATAATAAAATCATAAAAAGTATTGTAAATCATAGCTGGAAAATTATGAAGGAAGAACTTTCATATATATTACGATTATACGAATCATTTTCAAAGCTATATTATAAGCCTACAAAAAACCTTGAATGAAAAGAAACCTGTAAAGCACTGGTTAATTCTCTGAATTCTATAAACATATTCAACGTTTTAAAAAAACTGAATGTAGTACTTCATTGGTATTATATATACTCCACGAACTGAAGCATACACTTGCGCACGAACGAAATACTAAACGATAATTCAACGAGACGCCAAAGCCACAAAGATAATACATAAAGCTACTTACCAAAATCCCGCTCCCGAAGCTGGATACTCGGCAAGAATGAATGCAGCAACAAACACTATATTTTGCTCGTAACACTATTTCCACAGTAACCACACAACACTCACTTTACGATATCCGTATCACCAGGATGGGGACCTCCAACCACGATGGTGGACAACCCGTTACGAAACACTACTTTCATCAGATTGAACTTGCATTAGCATTGCTGGCGTATGATATTGGTATCTGTAAGAATTGCGTCGTAGTATCCCACACAAGTATCAATTGTCTTTAAAGATTACATATACTTATCGAGCATTTAACATCACATTCCATCGGGCCAATAAAAATGATGTTTACTAAGCACTACTTGCACAAAATTGACCACATAACGATAGCAATTACACACGAAATCAGGCGTTGCTACGGAGCACTCGCCGCGCCTTTGAAAGCGTACGCGATACTACTCAAGCGTCACGGCAAACAACAGCAAGCTACCCTCATACATTATATTTTTCATATAGAGGATATTATTTACCGACGGATTTCTACCCACAGTTCGACTTCTACCCACATTTACTGAAGAGTTCAACCCACAATTGATGTCTACCTACATATTTCCCTACTTCGGCTACTACGATAAAGTCAATGACGAATTAACATAAAAAGAATTACAGAGCTATTACGGGTCACTAAATGATACCAATTCTGTTTGAACATGTCGTCGTGCTGTTCAATTGTGATCATCATATTGTTGATTTTTGTTTATTCGGTATCGTGTAAAAGTCTTATTTAAAAATTATTTCCTTTACTTTTTTCATATATTTTCGTTTTGTTTAATTCTATTATTAATCTCTAAAAATAAATATACCAGGAACTTAAAATTGAAACTGACGCTCTTACTACTCAATTTATTAACAAACGTTTCATCCAGTTTCCACTGGACCGGCATATAATTATCGATCATCTATACTCATCGCGGCACAAACAACACAAATACTATTTAAATAAAATGTTTGTCAAAAAAGTAGCTTTTAAAATGAGGTAAATATAAGTATGTCGCAATTGGAAAGCGAGACGCAGGCGCTGCCTAGTGTTATAATAAGAAACTTGAAAGCGACACCTAGTGTGACATGTCGCAATCGGAAATCGAGACGCAGGCGCCGCCTAGTGTTATAATAAGAATAGGAACGCAAGCGCCGCCTGGCGGCGTTCGACGGAGTTGGTAGCTGCGCTCGCCTGGCTGGGGGAAACAGGAGGAACACTCACTTTGTGGAGAACAGCAAGAGCGAGTGGTTGGTGCCGAACCGTTGCGCGTTTATTGTACTGTACACTTTAAATAATAATTATTGAGTAAAGAATTAGAAAAACTGTTTTTATTTAATCCGACATTTCCTATAACCGCCCGCGAGTTTTAAAAATGTCCGACGCTGACCATGGTGAGCCCTCTCGGCCGTTAAGTATTTAAAAAAAGTGGGAGCGGAGTGCGGACATCTTACCGGCTCTTTCACACGCGCAAACTGTAATGCATGTAATGCAATTAAGACTAGTGACGTCACTAGTTTTGTTTTGCATCCCTTTTCATTTACTCCTACTTCAAGATTTAAAACGTTTCTAACTTGTATTATCCTGAATGGATTTACAAAATTCTTTGTTTGCTGCATTTTGGAAATATTTTAATAATTGTATATTATGTAGCAAACAAAGAATTTTGTAAAATAAAATACAATTTAAGAAATTGAGTTATATACCCTATGCAAATAGGATGTCTAAAAGTAATATTTCAAAGTAAACACGGTACAAATATGAATTCTAAAAACCTTCGCTTGAGCACAGCTTTTTGTTTTAATATCTATGCGTATTTAATACCCGGCATTACCGCACGTTACCCTGTTGTTTACCCAAATTGGAAGGCCAAAGGTACGCGGGTATCAATTATTCCCAAATTTGTTCATTATAAGCCTACGATATGAGGGAAAAAAGGGGATTTTCAAACATAATTAATACGCACACCGCGGATATGTTTTGAGCAACGAAAATATTATGTAAGAGAAATTGCTTTGTTATTTGGGAAAACAATCCGTTTTGTGGCTGGAAATTATTGTTAATATGAATTCATTTTATTTGTTTATTGTGAAAATGTTATTTAAATACTGATGTTAATATCATTTATGTATGTATGTATATTCGATTTTATAATAAAGCTGCATAATATGAATCTTTTAAGAAGTTTCTGTACAACTAAGTAGTAACAAATTTGATCCTACATGCTGAACTTTCTAGCGTGCAGCAATTAATAATAATTAGGGCTGAAACTTAATGCATAGAAACTTTAAAATATTTTGAGAAAGCCATATTTTATATCAAAATATAGAATAATTTTAGTGAAAATATATTGATATATTTTTGTTAATATTGTTACATCCTTATTTTTATTATTTTATTTATTTTGGCAACAAACAGTCTATAAATTTATTTTACATTAATAAGAACTTAGGTTACTTTATCATAAGTCTAGTGTTATTGACCTCTAGTGCCGAAAAGAAGTTAATTGAAGCTACAAAAAGTTTAGGTCTCCATGAACAATGTGATAAAATATATTTTTATTTTACATAATATTAAATTACTATTATAATAACTTACGATAATTTAGTTTCCCTTATAATATTTTCATTTATTTTTTTTATTCGAATGACAAGACATGCACCTGAGGCTACTCTCACGTCTATTTCTCATATAAATAACGTTTGACCACAATGTCATCTCATGGAAAATGACGTCATAGTCCATGTTACTAACACTTAAAACGTGCCTCTATTCAACTTTGAAAAGCCAAATATAAGTCTCAAAGGCCGATAAAGCATTCCTTTCTCATACGCACAGTGAAGGAAGAAGCCAATCGCTTTATACGAATCAAGTAAATTGACAACGGATGGACGGAATCCGACCATTCCTGTCATACGCATGAGGAATTCTCACTGTGGGTTTGGAACAAGTTCCTACATACTCGCCGAAACGTGAGCGATAAATATCGTCAGGCAGGTAATTTTAGAAAGCTTGGTTTCGGTGATTTCTTATGGCGAGTCATTATCAATGCCTTTTTTCATACAGGCATGATATAGTCCGTAAAAATGTGCCTTTAAGAAATCGAACTTCAAAGTTGCATATCAATCTAGGTATAATTATCAATGACCCTATTTATAAAGCCCAATAAAGTTTCTACTATGCCTCTGGTAAGCGCAAATATGAATAAAATACCAGCGATTGACATAAATGTGCATAGACGAAGTCTGCTGATCCTGAAATGTGAAATTAATGGTTTCTATGATGATAGCATATTTGTAGCTACCGCCAGCTAAATTGGAAATCCTTCACCATAATTTGTTAGTCTCAAGTGGACATTAACCATACTTACTTATCTACAGTGTAGTCAGATGCTTCACCGCTTTTTTCTAAATGGGTCGTAATTACGTAGATCAGGATGCGGCGGACATGAAAATTACTCTGTAATTTTAAAAGCGATATGCTAATTTACTGTGCGGTTTTGTTTATTATTTCACGAAACATTTCTCGAGTGAAACTTTGAGGAAATTAACTTGGTGTAATAAAAATATTTTGCGAGGTAAAATTAGATTTTAATGTACCTGGAAATTGGTATAGGTTGGTTTAGATATATAACTGAAATGGATTAACGAATGGGATAGCAGATATAATAAAGCTAAAGGATTCGTTTGTTTGAACCCGCTAAATTCTGAAACTACTGTATGAAATTAATTATATGAATTTATTTTATGTTTGATAGCCCAGATTCCAAAAAGCGTGGTAGAATATTTAACATTACTCTGTGATCACTAGGGGCCGACAAAAAAGAGATACGTCAATAAGGGATATTTGGACTTAATTTAAAACCAGGCCTTGAATGTGGAATAAATGCAAAGCCGAGATCGACTCACAATAACAGGAAAAAAAGACGCATTTCAATTCGGATAGTCAGGTTAGCCTAATTGTTTAATTAACGTTAATTGTTACTCTATCTATTACCTTATTTAACTCTGTAGTGTGTAGCTTTACTTGTTAATTACTTTTTGGAACACATGTTTTGGGTTATAATTGTTGTCCAATAATATGTATTATATTACGTATGAAGCTTACATGATTGTAACCTGTTTTGTGTTTAATAAAATAAAAAAATAAAAATTGTATTGGTCGGTGAGAGATACTCCTTTCACGACGGCGAACACTAATTTCATTTTCTCTTACTGATCTAAAAATCCATAATCAGATAAAGAATATCCAGTCATGAAACCCGAACCTCGCAGCTAATGTTTTACAAAATTATTATTAAAAACCCAGCTACTATACAATACTCTATTGGATAAATTTTAACGAACTTCATTAAGAGATGAGAAGGCATTTTTGAAAAGCAATTTCACACGCACTCTCGCCAACCTTTGAACAATGGTTTGATAAATCGCTTGTTTAAATTGGGTTTTTGAGTGTTGAACGCGTATATTATGAAGACTTCGACTTTCTAAATTTATTTTTTAAATGAAAGTCTTTATTATTATGGCACTACGTACTGGTAAATATGTATTGTTCTTCCACACAGATGTTGAAAAATTACTTGGCAAAAATTGGAGGTGGTTGCTAGATGAAGCTCATTTACATTTTACTTTGGGAATATTTTTAGGAAAACATAGAAGAATAAATCAAAGAGAACATAGGAAAAATAAAATATACAATGGACTGCCTCGGTGGCGTAGTTGTATTACTGTACGACTACAAAGCTGAGGTCTCGGGTTCGAATCCCGGGTCGGGCAAAGTGGTATTGGGTTTTTCTATTCATTATCAGCCCGGAGTCAGGAATTTGTTCCCGATATGGCGATAGGCTCGCCCCCTATCACATCATGGGACGGAACATACAAGGCGAAATGTGGGTGTCCTAGAGGCGCCTCTGCCTACCCCTTCTGGGATAATTTTAAATTTTTACATTTACTTGCTACACCTGTAGCTAATATATTAAACACAGTCATATGTAATATGACGAAGTCCTTATGTACTACCACTTTTAGTAATGTTACTAAAATAAATGTGGTAAATAATTTAAACTATTAAATTTGACAAAAGAGAATGGTGATAATTATCTAGTATTATCTCATCAAAATATAAACCGCTTCTCTGGCAAAATTATGGAAATAGAACTTTTTAATGACATATTTAACATTAGTGTATTATGTTTCACAGAGACTTGGTTGAAGGCACACCTTTTGAATTTCAATGTGAATGGCTTCAGGGTCGCCAGCTCATTTAATAGAGTATCGGCGGAAGGTGGAGGTGCGTTAATTCTAGTTCGCGATCATATCACATGTAGGGAAAGAAAAGACATCTCCTGCCTCTCTGTTGAACGAGTGTGTGAGGTCGCATGTGCAGAAACAAACTTATATGTCATATTATGTGTCTATAGACCTCCTTCATCAAACATTACGGCTTTCTTGTCAATAATGGAGGATATTTTAAATAAAATTAAACATAATAAAAATGTTTTAGTCTGTGGGGATTTTAATATAAATTTATTGGTTGATTCGGTTGATAAATGTAAGTTTGTGTCTTTATTTGGCTCATTTAATCTTACTTGTTTGTTTTTGGAGCCTACTAGAATAACGCCTGAAACTTCGACTTGTATTGACAACATTATAACTAACTTCGAAGTTCTTGAAAAATGTGTTAAGATAGGTGTTAGATCTGACCATAAATGCCAGTTAGTAAAATTAAATCATGTTGTAAATAAAACCGAAAGATTAATAACATATAGGCCGTTATCAAAGAACATCCTAGGGAAATTTAACAATAGCATTCAATCAAAAATAGGGAATTTAACACTTGATGTCAGTCCAAGCGATATGTACTCCTCATTATTTAATATTATATGCAAAGAGTTTAACCAAATATGTACTACGAAAACGGTTAAAATTAACGATAAAATAAAATTTTGTGCCTGGGCGACCACAGGCATTAAACGTAGTAGGGAAATCTTGTATGAGTTGTATGACAAAAGGTCCTATACACCTGATGTCAATTTCAAAAACTATGTTAGCACATATTCAAAAATATTTAAAAAAGTTTGCAGGCAGGCTAAATCAAATCATATAAGTGAAAAGCTTAGATTGTCCGACAATAAAATAAAAACAACCTGGCAAATTATTAATACTGAAACTGGAAAAAATAGAAAATTTGACAACAAAATTGCCCTCCGCATTAATGATGACCTAGTTTCAGATAAACTTATTATTGCCAATTATTTTGATAATTTTTTCACTAATATACCATTAGAATTGACTAAAAATTTAGAATCATCAGCAGATTTAGCAGAATCTTTTTTAAAGGAAAATGTCTTTGAAAATATGGCTACGTTTGATTTTGAAACAGTAACCAGTTATCAAATAATAAAAGCTTTCAATCAACTCAAAATGAAGACTACAGAAGATATATGGGGACTGTCTGTTAAAGCTATAGAGGCTATTATTGTTGGTATTGCTCCGATATTGGCTTCTATTTTCAATTCCTGCATAAGTACCAGTGTTTTTCCCAACCTAATGAAAATTAGTACAGTTGTACCCATTTTTAAGTCAGGTTGTTCAAATAATCCGTCGAATTTTAGACCCGTTTCTATACTACCAGCTCTTAGCAAAATTTTCGAGAAAATTATGCTTAATCAAATGCTAGCACATTTTGACAAACATAAGATATTACATAAGAATCAATTTGGTTTCACAAAGGGTCGCTCAACTCAAGATGCTGGGACGTCTTTAATTACATCGATCCTAGAGGCCTGGGAGGCATCTCAAGATGCTCTGGGAGTATTTTGTGATCTCTCTAAGGCATTCGACTGTGTTGACCACCAAACACTTATTATGAAGTTACGTTACTACGGCGTCAGTGGTACGTCACTTGATCTCGTAATGTCTTATTTATCGGGTCGTGAACATAAGGTTTCTTTGAACGGGTTCAATTCGGTAGGATCAAAAGTTAAAATTGGGGTTCCTCAGGGTTCCATTTTGGGTCCCTTTTTGTTCCTAGTATACATAAATGACCTTCCTTACATGGTACAGAAATGGTCAGACATAGTTTTATTTGCTGACGACACATCGATTATATTTAAGGTCAGCCGGAAAGACAAAAATCTTGATACTCCGAACAATATTCTGAATTTAATTTCGAATTGGTTTTCAGCTAACAATCTGCTTTTAAATGCTGGGAAGACTAAATGTATTCGCTTTGCATTACCAAATGTGGCAAGCGTAAACTCGCGTATAGAACTAAATTCAGAAACACTAGATTTAGTTAGTTCTACAATTCTTTTAGGGATTACTTTAGATAAGAAGTTGCAATGGGGTCCTCAAATAGAGAGATTATCAGGTAAACTTAGTACTGCAGCCTTCGCTGTCCGAAAGATAAGAAAACTTACTGACGTTGCAACGGCTAGGTTGGTATATTTTGCATACTTTCACAGTATAATGTCCTATGGTATTCTACTGTGGGGATCGGCTGCTGATATTGAGTCCATATTTATTTTACAAAAAAGGGCAGTCCGCGCTATTTACGATCTTGGTAGTCGCGATTCTTTACGATCTGTTTTTAAGGAAAGTAATATACTAACCGTGCCATCTGAATATATATTACAGAATATAATGCACGTTCGTAAAAATATCAATAGGTTTTTCAAGGTTAGTGACACCCACAGTATTAATACGAGAAATAAAAATAAATTAGCTATACCCTCCTTTAGATTAGAAAAGTCTAAAAAATCTTTCGCGGGTAATTGTATAAAATTTTATAATAAACTTCCCAATTCGATAACGCATCTGCCGGACAAATTATTTAAGACACATATTAAAAGCATACTTATGACTAGGGGCTATTATAGTATTAAACAATATATTGAGGATAAGGAAGCCTGGCATTAGGTGTTTTCTTGCACTTTGCGACCTCCTGGGGCACTGAGGTATTCACTTATTACATTCTCATTTTAAAATAACTAAAATATATAAAATAAATAATTGTAAAATAAAAACTAATCAAAATGAGACAAATTAATTAATCAACAAGTTTATAAAATAAAATAAATTAAATTAAATAATGAATAAATAAAATACCTATTTAAATTATATGACGACCGATCGAGAAAAATAAATAATAATAAAAATAAGCAAGGCAAGCTTTGTAAGACAAGTCACAAATATTTATTTCAGTAACTTGACCAAAACCAAGCCCACTGAGTTTGACTCGCTGGATCTGCTCAGAACTGGGTCGCGCCGCGTAGTATCCAGTGGTAAAGTTAAGCCCGCTGAGTTTGTTCGCCGGGTCTTCTCAGTTGGGTCGCGTTGGATCCGGCAGTAAGCCTAAAATTACGGGACGTTTCGGAAATACTCATGGTCGTTATTTAATCAATTGGACCCAAAACAAGCCCACTGAGTACTCTTCGCTGGATATACTCAGAATTGGGTCGCGTCGCGTAGTTTCCAGTGGTAATGGAAGCCCACTGAGTTTGTTTCGCCGGGTCTTCTCAGCCAGGGCCGCGTTAGATCCGGTGGTAACATTAAACCGCTACGCACCGCTTTAATTTAATACTTATGGTCCACTTAGACATCGATTATCGTAAATAATGTATTTCCTAAGGGAAAAAAATTACCATAAAATACTAATAAGTAATATAATACTTAATATAATAAAATTAATATAAAAATTACAACGAACATCTTGTAAATAGAAAATAAGTACTATGTGTATTGACTTGTCATAAGAGCTATTTAATTGCCTACGTGACCAATAAACGAATTTCATTTCATTTCATTTCATTTCATAATGGCGTGAGTTTATGTATGTATGTATGTACAATGGACTGTTTTCAATATTATATTGGCCCAATACTGCCGTAATTGATAACTACAACAAATTGTTTTCGACAAAGTTTTGAATTTATTATTGTATACCACATGGCACATGTGCGAAATGACACAGCATGCTTTTTATGTTATATTTGGATAGATATAGATTATTTTGTTATTATCCATCACACTCTAATTAATTTGGATGTCAATAACAATATTTTTATTAACTCTACATACATACATAAACTCACGCCTTTTTTCCCAGAAGGGGTAGGCAGAGGTGCTACCAGGACACCCACATTTCGCCTTGTACGTTCCGTCCCATGATGTGATAGGGGGCGGGCCTATCGTCATATCGGGCACAAATTCCTGACTCCGTGCTGATAATGATTAGAAAAATCCCATATCACTTTGCCCGTCCCGGGATCCGAACCCGAGATCTCAGCTTTGTAGTCGTACCGTAGTACAACTACGCCACCGAGGCAGTTTATTAACTCTGGGTCGGTAAATGGCATGATTCGACCCTGGATTCATTCTGAACCATGTTTTTACGTAGTTCGACTTATACCCCTAAACTTTTGTGTGCTTACTTCATATTAACTATCGATAAATTATAAGTATAATAATCTCCTATTCACCGGTTAACATGAACTGCGGTTTAACTTTGTAAGAACCTTTAACGACCACAGCAAAGTTTTCCCGTTTTAGTTCTACAATGTCAAGTTTGGAAACTCAAACGATAGTTTTAAATGGCATAATTATAAGTAAGTTTACATTGTTGGAACTTGTGTAAACTTCGATATTTATGCAAATACAACGCTTAATTTCCTATTACGGGTATTTGCAAGCAATTCCTGTGAAAACGTACGTTGGTAATTACGTGATGAAATGTCTTGAAATGGTAATATGATTTAATATAAAATGCTTTTTGCTAAAATGATTAAAAATGTGTATTTTCATTTTATTTGGTGTAAATGGCAAATTGTTTTAAAACCACAATTGCCTTAGGTTCTAAGTGATATGACTTTTAGAGTTATTTCAAGCATTTTCTTTGGATTATGAGATCAGAAAAGTGATATTTTTCGGATATTTATTAAATCGCGAACAAAAAAAATAAATCGGATATCAGGCAGTTGGTTGTTCACCTTGACATAGTATGTAATATACTCGTATATGTAATGACATAAAACATACTCTGTTTGCGTTTCTTGTTAATACGTGTAAAATCATTAAAATGAAATAAAGTTAAAATGCTCACAGCAATAAAATATGTGAAGTATAGGTAACAATAACAACAATGACGATTATAAAGCATAACAAAACATAAAATAATTTTTTTAAAAGCTAGCATTTATGTGACACAACAAATTTAATGTATCAAATTTACATTCATCAATCTCGTTTCATATAACCATATTGCACGATTTCGGTATAAATTGTAGCGAACCAGTAATTATTCATCGAGCATCGTCCCTAATTTAATATGTCCTTGTACTTTGGGCGCGCTATCTATATACAGATACCTACCCACGTAATAGACACACATACTTAACTACATTCTATAGGATAATCTCCTTACTGGTTTAGTGGTAACGTGCTGATTTAGTTGAGGATATGACTTCAAGGTCTCGCGAGAATGCTTTTGTAGAATGGCCTTTATAGTTTTTAAGGTTGAGCGGTACAATATTATTAAATACGCATATGTATATACATATACTCACGCCTTTTTCCCAGACGGAGTAGGCGGAGGTGTAACCAGGACACCCAGGTTTGGCCATGTATTTTCCGTCCCACGATGTGAAAGGGGCGAGCCTATCGCCATATCGGGTACAAAGTATTGACTCCGGGCTGATAAAATTAATAGAAAAATCCAATATCACTTTGCCTGACCTGGGATTCGAACCCGAGACCTCAGCTATGCAATTATACCGTAGTAGTCACCAAGGCAGTAATTATTTAAATATTGGCACGATAAATTGACCACAATGCACGTGATGGTAGAATGCAATTCAAACAGATTATCCACCTGCTACAAATATTTATTTATTGCCGAACGGCACAATTTTGCCTGCCCGTTCGGAAATACACAGGCTGAAGCGACACAAATCGACATGGAGTATTTAAGTATGACGGGTTCTCAATTATTGCAACGATGGCCACTATCTAGGTTGATGCGAAAATACTACCTTTTTGGGTCTGGAAAACAGACGTCTATAAATTAATATACATTTTAGAATATTTATCTCACCAGAAGTCTTATTCTCAGTCACAATTACTTAGATGTAAATTAGCTAAGAAGATATTTGTACAAATTATTTAAAATGAAATATAACATTTCGCTTCGTGTTTGCCTGTTTGCTTCGGTGCACAAAGAAACGTTTTCTCAACGGAATTAGCGCGTGACGATTTTGGGTTAATGTTTTTCCTACGAAAGTTCACTGAAGACTGCGGCAGTGAGTTTTGCTCTACAATGTTACAAGTCGGTACAATACTGTTGATTAAAATTATTCGCGTTCCAGAGTTATTGGCAGTGTTGTCTGGATTGTTTATTGCACTAATTTTATTCGGAGTTTGTCTGTTAGTTTCTTCTTTAACAACTTTAAAAACTTAATTTACATCAATCGTCGCCATTAGTTGTTGCAAGTAATTATAACATTTCCATTACTCATGATTAACAAACAGTGGTAAGTGTCTATTTCTTCCGCCAAACAGCAGTGTAAATGCACTGTTGTGTTCCGGTTTGAAGGACATTGTAGCCAGAGTAACTACCGGACATATTGAGACTTAACATCTTATGTCTCAGGATGGCTCGCCACAGGGGAATTCTAAGCATTGTTTTGAAATTCATGGTATTGTTTGGTTTTCTACTGTCCATGAGCGGTCGTATCACTTACAATCAGGCAAATGGCATGCTCGTCTCTCCATTCATCGCAATAATAAACCAAAAGGGATAAAAACACAACTATAGGTATAAAAAATCATCGCATAAACAAATAATAATATGAGAAAGAAAAAGAAACTCCAATTTATTAAGGAACCGCATTAATCCTCTTACGCGTAACAGTCATAAATTAACCTTAGCATTTACAAGATTAATCACGGAATTTTATTGCAAATTGTACAAGTTAGTTCATAATTCCCTTAATGTTGCTTATGGTAACTAAATTACTTCAAATGTTACGTCTTTCGAAATAATGAAATTTCGGAACATCTCATGCAGAGGTGAAATTACAGGGCAGCCCTGAGAGAGATGTTAGCGGGCCAACTTCGCTTCCTGACATCACTTTCAATATGAGTCGGTTTACAAATTATATTATAGCTGAGTTAGGGTACTTTTTTGTTGCTTTTCTGTACTACCAGCCTATTATCGTCCATACTGAGCATGAGAATCATCGGCTACCGAGATTTCGGTTGAGAGGGAATCTCTTTACTGTATTAATACAAACATATTAAATTGTTTCGATACCCTCCGTTGCGCAGTTGGTTAGGCTCCGGCTGTGAAACAAGGGGCCGCCCGCCGCGGGTTCAATCCTTGCACCGAGACAAATGTTTGTGTGAACCACAGATATTTATTTCGATTCTGGGTGTTTGTAAAACCGAAAAGTCTCTTGTAGTTCCTACGTTGTATTGACTTTTTAAAGTATAGAAATATCACATAGATTCCTAGTAGCTTCCAGCTTAAAGATATTTACGAAAGACGACACAAAGGAAGCTTTGCGTTCTCCGAAGCACGCAAGGTTCCCAAATCGCAACTAAAGTACCTAAGTAAGTCGCCAAATTCGATGCAATGCCATCTAATACCCTTCAATATTATAATAACGATCTGCGTGTTTGCCTGAGCTACGAGACCACAAGCCACTTAGGGTGGGTTGCAGAAAATAACTTTAACATTAACTAAGGGCTAATCAGCCGTCAAATCGACGGTTATGCAATTTTCGGGTTGCATAAAATTAACAATTGTTAAAATGACGTCACGTATAACATTAACAATAACCGTTCAATTTCGGGCGGTTATTGTTAAAGTCACGGTTATCTTTCGTTATTTGTGTGTGTTCTCTGTATTAATAATTGTCATTTGTGTATCGATTTGAATTATAACCTGTACTTTAAAACAATTTACAAAAATACGCTGATAAATTCCGACGTAAAATAGCATCGCATCATTTCACTGATCACTCTTTTAACTTTAACTATAACAATTATGACAATGGTGCAACAAAAGAATTTTCTATCCCGTGGTCATTGTTATTGTCACTGCTAAATTAACTTTACCGTTAACAATAACGTCAGATTTTCTGCAACTCACCCTTATAATGATAAGATTACTAACCGCCCCACACACTGCATAATTTTCACACTTGGATTTAAATAAATGAACGCTCATCACGCTATGAAAGGCTGTGAGGCCGTGTCAGTAAGTCACAACGATTTATATTAAATACAATTTGCTTGTGAGAATATGTCTTCCTGTGGCTGAAGAGAGAGAGAGATATATATATATATATATATATATATATATATATATATATAGAGAGAGAGAGATCGAGAATATCCATCCGAATATCGACCAGATATGGTGAATAATTAGTCGTTCGGTTCTGGTTCAAATTCAGGGTCCGGCACTGTTGTTGGATTTTTCTATTCATTACTAGCCCGGAGTCAGGTATTTGCGCCCGATATGGTGATAAGTTCGCCCCCTACCACATCATGGGAAGGAACACCCAAGGTAAAACGTGGGTGTCCCGGTACCTCTGCCTACCCCTTCTGGAAAAAAGGAATGAGTTTTTGTAAGTATGAACGTGAAGCCTACTTTGACAATAATAATAATATTCATAGATTATTATAGTCGTATGTTAATTATATATGGGAATGATGAGTGTATATTAAGTTACAGTTTTAAAACACCGGCGTAAATTCTCCTGCCACCATTTTGCGTGTTATGCGAATTGGCGCGCTTTTGTGATGATTGCATTTTGACACAAAAACTGAACTACAGAACTTTGTTATTTTTTATTCCACACGACATAGAAGCAAATATTTCACCTGGCAGTAATCACCGCTGCCTAAGAACATATACATTTTTCCGTAGACGCGTTACCGGTCTCTCAAAATGAGAAGACAAAAGGAAAAACGAGACGTAAGGCAATCCCACACGCCAAACGAAATACAACGGCAAAGAGTATCAGCCCATAATCCATATACGTCCCTCGCAGGTCATGGGCCTCCTCTACAATCGGAGGTACGATTGAGAGGGGTTAGACCATATAGTCCACCACGCTGGCCTTGTGCGGGTTGGTCAACTTTACATACCATAGAAATTCCTCTAAATTGCCTAGTGACTGTATGGCCCTTAATTATTCGTCCATATTTTGTCAATAATATATTAAATCAGTATTAATTTGCCCTGACAGTTTGAAACAACATTCCATATGCTAGTACGTTGGTAATACTATTTAATGAATTCATTTCCAAATTTAATTAATTTCAGTGAATCGTAATAATGTCTATAAATACAATAGGGAAAATTATTTCAGTGCGATATTTCCCTTTTGGTTAAAGAACAACTGAACCGAAAATCCCAGTATTAAGGCTACAGTACGATTCAGACTTATGGAAATGTTTTTATCCGTTGTTACAATGAAAATGGTACCTATACCTATAATCTAAGCTAATTAGTTTATTTTTTAATGGTTTGTTTATTAATCTATTTACTAATTATCATTCAATTTCCTTTATTTTCATAACCTATTACACGCTTTGAGTGAAAATGAGACGGGACGGGCAGGATATAACGGGACGGGATGGGAAATTCCAAATAAAGTTAAATTCGAATAAAGTTAATCACGCAGCAGAAGCTAGTCCTTTAATAAAACAATAAATTACAACTGACGTACCAAAATCTTCACATTATACCTACGTTTTCACAGGCTTTGTGATTTAGGTGTTCTGTACAATTTCCGTGCTGTGACAGCGGTAAATGTTATCTCATCTGTCAGCCATATTGTATTCAAACGTGCCTCGCAATGTCAGCGACGGAGTACGCGAAAATTTAAAAAAGTATTGTTCGAGTGTTTTTAGTTTAATTTTGTAGAGAAACGGGGGTAATTTTATCAGGTCTATAATAAAGAGGCGTTTTGTTACACGTAACATTCTTATTAATATTATTGTTTCTAATGCTTGGACGAATTCAATTTTGTATTAACAAATAACTGTCATGCACATACGTTGTAACCACATACTTGGTCATAGATTTTCTACCGGTAGGCTAAATAAATAATAATAAATAAATAAATACACCCAAAAGTTACACACATAGTCCTGACCCCACACTAAGATCGAGTCTTGTGTCGTGGGTATCAGGTACTACGACAGACTTTTCGGTCTCACAAACACCCAGACCCGAGACAAATATTTGTAGGCCTCACAAATTTTTGTCTCGGTGCGGGGATCGAAACCGCGGCCTCTTGTTTCACAGCCTTGTAGTTGTTAAAGTTGCAAAAAAATTAAAACATCCATATTTATAATAGCCAGGCCACCAACTTAGAATATGACGGCTTGTGACATAATCTACACACTTATAAAATTATAAGTTATTCACTCTATTTTATCAGCGTTAAAAAATAAAATATTAACTTCATAATCTAGAATATTCAAATCTGAATACATCAAATCATCACATTTACATTAGAAAGTTTCTAAAACTTCACAAAAACGCGGCTTTCCATTAACAATACAAGATTTATAATGTGCATAATGGACTTTTAAGGACTTCAAAGTTGATAAAATAATAAATGAAAAACAATTTCTTCTTCAAAGTTTCGGTAATATTAAGCTATCAAAACACTTTTAGTGCTTATGCTGAATATCTTCTGTTTTAAGAATAAATTTGAGATTTTTTTTCCTTATAATGCCGCCTACATATCCGATAAAAAGGAAATGGATTTTTTTTACTTACCTGGTCTACTGGCCGTAACTAGGTCTCTCATATGTGAGAGGCCGCCGGGTAGGTACCAACGCAATGTCTTTTTCTCTCGCCAAACAGCAGTGTTAATGCACTGTTGTGTTTTGATTTAAAGGACATTGTAGCCAGAATAACTACTGAATATAATGAGACTTAACATCTTATGTCTCAGGTCAGCGAGTGCAATGGAGTGACAAGCATTGCTGTGTAATTCATGGTGTTGTTTGGTTTTGCTACTGTCCATGAGCATGTCGTATCGCTTACCATCAGGCGAATGGCATGTTCGTCTCGAATATGTTTTCTCTTCGGTATCGACCGCTAACCCTACTGTATAAACGCGAATGTTAGTTTGTTTATTTGTCACACTTTCACAATTCGCAAAGGATACAAAAATCTCTTTTCTTTTTTATATTGATGCTTCCTATGCTCAACTGACAACTCAAAATTAACAAAACCTCAATCAACTAGAACCACGTGTATGACCTAGATTTTCTAGTAAAAAATAATCTAATACCAACAACTTCAAATATAAAACTAATCGAGTAAACTATACGAGATGAAATTACCCTTCAACCAACATGCCTCAATATGGAGAATATGCATTTGTTATGAAGAGTAAGCAATTTGCCGCGCGCGCGTAATATGAAGCTTTTTTCCTTCACAGCGAGGCACAGAACATATCTCTGGATTAAATTAGCTTGAGAATTACTGTGGATTAAACCGCGGTTTTAATCAAACTTATGAACCTTTTATTGTTTTTGACTGGAGAAAGCGCCTTGGCAAGCGTAGTGTAGGACGTTTTTTTTTATTGCCGTTATAGGCAGACGATAGAAAGCGGCTACCGCTGCCCATAGACCTTCGCAGTGCCAGAGGTCCAGCACAACAAAGTCGCTGCCTACCTTAAGGAGAGTACTCTCTTTAAGTCCGTTAAGGAAGTCTATAAGGACGTCCTCCAGCCAGGGGAAGTGACGATTTGCGAAAGGTCGCTGGCAGATGTTAGATGCCACAAGCCGAAGACAGGGTGAAATAGCGCAATATGTCCAGCAGTGGACAACAGTATAGGCTGATGATGAATAACCTTTAACTGATGATATGTTATTTTTTTGTAACAGCGGTCTGAGAGACCGCAATAAAAAAAATGACGCTAAGACATTTATGATCCATATAGAAGTTCATCAGCGTTAACCGTTTACCATTAAGTAAGGTTTACCTTTTACCATACTGGTGGTAGGTCTCTTATATATATGTGAGAGGCCGCTTGGGTAGGTACCGACGCACTGTCTATTTCTCGCGCCAAACAACAGTGTAAATGCACTGTTCTGGTCCGGTTTGAAGGACAATGTCGCAAGAGTAACTACTGGACATATTGAGACTTAACATCTTATGTGTCAGGATGTCGAGCACAGTGGAATGCCAAGCGAAGCTTTGTAATTCATGGTGTTGTTTGGTTTTCTACTGTCTATCGTATCGCTTACCATCAGGCGAATGCTATGCTCGTCTCGCCATTCATCGCAATAGAAAAGAAAAAGTTATCCATTGGCTCTTTTTCCGGATCTGTATTTTCTGACCAAACTAATACCTTAGTTTACAGTATATATCTATATTCCTATTAATATTCACGAACTGTTCAATAAATTTAAGACTAACAGCGAATAAAGTGTCTAGCTCCATTAATCTTTAACGAAAATCTTGCGAAGTAAATTCTCGAGAGCCGATTAATAGTATTGGACATCTTTAAGTAACTTGTATATTACGTTGAGTCTGTAGGAACTACCTGGATTTACAGTATTTAATGCTGATAGGGGTTTTACTATGTTTAGTAACGTTTTATTGATGTTTTATGGGTTAAAGGTGGTGATTTGTCTAGACTCTAGTAGCATGTTCGAACTGTAAACTGGGAAGGTTTTGGTAGGTACTTAGGTAGGGAACTCGACTTTGTGTAAGTTTTTTTCAGACAGTATGGCGATAGGCTTCCTATAATCACAGCAAGTCTATTACTAAACATATGCCAGTTCAAATCATATCCATGCTTCTCCCAGTCTATCACATGCCTACTTTGGGATTGTTATCACATGTGACGATCGCCGGAGCACCATTCGTTGGATAACATCGAGCATCATAAGCAGGTGAGGTTCACTTGAACTTTAAAAGATGATGGATGTCTCGGTTTTCAGCTAAATATTCTTTTATTTATATAAAAATTAACATTGATACATGTTTTATGGGATTACTGTGTCTGAAATAAAGAACTACTTACTAGATAAAGAAATTTACATGTATTTCAGACGTCAATCTCTTCCTAGTACATTTCACATGCAAAGTTGCGAATATTAACATTACCTATGCATATTATTTGATTCATGCATATGTATTTGTTCGTATGATTTGTGTTTATAAATGCACTCAAACACTCAGTAGTAATGTGAGAGCAATATCAAAACAAAAAAAAGTTACAAGGAAAAAAATATCTCACAAATAGTAGTCAGCGAAAGTTGATAATATAATAAAAATGAGTGACCCTCGCACTGAAGAAAGGAAACTTTTCCATAGTTAATAAGTTGAGACACTTCAAACACAAATAATTTTACTTAAGAATATACTTTTAAGACATAAACATTTATTTCACTGGAACAGGACTTACCTCCCACGGCATTCGATTCAAACTTATGAATAAAGTTTTTGAAACTCTTCGACTTCGATAAGTATGTACATTTGTCTGATAAACTATTCGTAAAGGTTTTGAGTTAGCTAGGATGTGTATACAATAAATTGTAACGGGTGATTTTTAGAAACGATGAGTAAAGCTACTTAATTCTAGTATGACGTTGCTGCTGGCAGTTGTATTAAGAAGAATGGAATAAGGATTTGAATATAGAACGGAGTTCTCAACGGCTGATGTAAAGGATGGCCGAGTCGGGAGATTACGCTGGGATTGTTCTAGAGAATACGTTGTAGGCATTTCAATATGCGAGTTGTATGAACATGATGTTGGAAAAGAATAGAGAAATTATGATTACATATTCGTCGTTTCATTTGGAGTTTTAATAAAATACTTATTCGTCGTGTTTTCGGAAGTCCATTCTTAAAAAATGACTTCTTCCATCTCGCGTCGGTGGTAACTGTATTGTGTGTTTCTTTGTCGCGCCATTATTTCCTGATATTTTTCCAATGTGGAAATAGTCAGCTGTTCCCTAGATGCGTTCAGTACATCCTGAAATATTTATATTTACCATCCTGATTAACTTTCAACAATAAGATTCTTTAAGAAAAAATCTACGTAAATTTTATTTTATTGGTGGATCCCTATTTTTATCAGTGAAAACAAAAGCAATTGTATTGAACTACGTTTATTTCAATACTTTGAGGGTAAAACAAAATGAGAAATCGTAATTAATCTTTTATTACTAACACAATCTGTTTAATTATCCTCAAACTAAAATCCACAAGTAATAAACTAGTCTATTCAGTCAAGGTCTCCTTCAAATCTTCAAATGAAATTGCCTATGATGTAATCAAATTAGGCGAACAAATATGCTTTGCTTTTAATGTATTGTAGCGAACAATTCAATGTATTAAAATACGGTTTAAACGTTCCTAATTGTTTGTAAACATATTATATTAATGAGGTGATAGTGAAAGCAGCGGTAGCCGCTTACCACCAGGCGGGCCGCTAGCTCACATTCCTATATCGGCAATAAAAAAAAGTTAGATTAGTTCTGACTTTATGCCGTCATGGAAAATATAGGATACAATAGTCTTTTAATCAAGAATGCTAAAGGCCAGAAAGTTAAGGATAAAGGAGGAAGCAGATTCTGGGTCCTGCCGGGACTACGTATAGTACAATTTAAAAAAATATTTAATTGGGTACCTATCCAAAATCATGCAAAACATAAATGGCGTCAGTCGCTTCATGTCAGTTCTTTATAAGACATTGATACTATCCCTGGTTGAACTTACTATTTTATACAGTTTTACCAAGCTACAGCAATACTACAACATCAAATTCACCTCTACCGTCCACTAACCCTTCGAGAATCTAATTCAAAACAACAAAACCTACCCAGTATCTCATTGTCCCATTTATTTCCCTTACAAATCGATGCAGTGGTTCGGGCCGCGATACGACTTTAGATATGTATGCTAATGTACCAAAAAGTATTCATGAGGTTGCCCAAACTGAAGGTAGGTTGTACCAAGCTCATCTGATCCAGATAACTGGCTTACGGAATACGGGACGGAAGAGATAACACATACGCCGTTTTAACTGCTAACTCTTGGATTTAACTCTTGGTTTTGTGTACGGTTTTATCTAGTCATTGTAGACCCGCCGCCGCCCGTAGTCCGCCCCGTGACCACGAAAGCTGGAAAGCAATCGAAACGTCGGGAAGTTAAAAATGTAAAAATTAAACCAAATCGCGATAAAATCCGCAAAAATAGTTTTATTTCAATGTGTAACATTCGCGTAAATCTAAGAAATCATTGGTGATTGGTCTAAATTGGACCGTAGTTTTAAATAATAAAAATGATAATGAGTTAAGTGTACTCCTGAAGCCATGGTAAGATATTAAATTTTGTGTCGTGGAGTCAGAAACTAGAGATTTCAAACAAATAAACGTGGGCCACACAAACATTTGTCTCGAAGCAGGGATAGAAAGTAGAAACTATAATCTCTTATAATATCCCCCCACTTAGGTTTTTAATTCAATATTTAAAGTAAGAAAAAATTGAGATTGATTTGTAAAACACTCTTTTTGTGGCTTAACGGTTAATATGCATATGTGGGACACGAATAGTAAAAGAAGAATATGTAAGAAGTTACAATCGATGTACCAAGTTTTCTCGTAGTTTACTATGCTTTCTTTATAATTTAAGTAGCACTCACACTTTTAATGTATTTTGTAAGAAGTTTCTTTTAAAATATCATCGAACCCACACAACTCAACAACTTTAAAGTATTTCGTCGCTGGTGAAATAAAATGTATGTCTATTTATTGCCACGATAAAGTGGATAATGCACCCAGAGTATGCACCAATGCGAGATGGCATTTTCACCGGTCTATACAAAGATATACACATATACCCGAAACGTGACAAACTTACGTGGATCACTGACGGATCCTTAACTGTTTTATACGCCGGCATCTATCCGGGCGGATGTAAGCTATCCACCATCAACATTCAACAAAGTTTTACTGGTGGTAGGTATCTCATATGTGAGAGGCCGCCTGGGTAGATACCACCGCAATGTCTATTTCTCCCGCCAAACAGCAGTGTAAATGCACTGTTGTGTTCCGATTAGAAGGACATTGGAGCCAGAGTATCTACTGGATATAATGAGTCTAAACATCTTGTCTCAGGATGACGAGCGCAGTGGGATGCCAAGCATTGCTTTCTAATTCATGGTGTTGTTTCGTTTTCTACTTTCCATAAGCGGTCGTATCGCTTACCGTCAGGTGAATGGCATACTCGTCTAGCCATTCATGGCAAGAAAAAAATACGACAGACTACAAAACCCGAAACAAATATTTGAGGATTACACAAACAAGTCTGACAATAACCGCAAGGCATATCATAACAGGCTTTCTCTTATTCGCCACATCCTCATCTAATGCCACTCACTTTTTAACCAAAACGAAGCTCCAATTAGCGACCCAGTGCGCAAGCGTGCCATTGAAACGTTTTACTTAAAAAAAAAAAAGTCCGGCCAAGTTTGCGTTGGTCTCGCGCACCTAGGATTCCGTAGATACTATACAGTTCCATTCTGTACAACTTTAAGTACTGTATCAGCTTACAATCGCCCATGGGACTGCTCTACAACTAAAAGATCGATTGAGAGGGAATAAGCCAGGTCTTCCGCGTTGGCCTAGTGCGGGTTGACAGACTCCATTCCATAAAAAATATAATTCTTATGGTATGCAGGTCTCATGGTTTTCCGCCACCGTTAAATTTCGGCGTTGCCTCAGTGCTGTAGTTGTACTACGGCACGATTACAAAGCTCAGGTCTCGGGTTCGAACCCCGGGTCAGGCATGGTGATATTGGATTGTTCTATTCATTAACAGCCCGTAGTCAGAAATTTGTGCCCGGTATGGCGATAGGGTCGCCCCTAATCACATCGTAGGACGGAACATACAAGGCAAAATGTGGGTGTCCTTGTAGCACTTTTGCTTTCCCCTTCTGAGAAAAAGGCGTGAGTTTATGTATGTATGTTAAAGTGGGTGGTATTTGACTATGAAACGTGCAAGAGTTTCATTATTCATTTTTTTGTACGGATCTCTAAAACTGAAATGCCGTAAAAAATTGTCATGAGGCAATTTTGCAGCAGTGTTGACTACATCCCCGGCGTGAAATAAAGTCGGGGTGTTTTCGGCGAAAAACGTCGACCCGTAACATTGGGTGCACGGGTATGTTACCGGATCATTATCCACAATTCGCGAGGTTTTACGGCGCCTTGTAAATAAACGTCTTGAAGCTGCTTTAGGTGTCGAGTTGATACATTAGATCGCCTAGTATGAAAGTGTTAAGCTTAAAGGAGAGTGTTATTAGTGAGGATTTCAAATTACCAGTACATTTACAAGATACGTTGATCTTTGGGAGCCACAAAAGTTAAATAGAAAATCATCAAAGTTCAGAAACTTACGAACAAACAAGAGGTCACTCAAAAAATATCTATAAGAAAAAATGACGACTGATAAAAAATAGTATATTTTACCAGTAGACAAGGTGTACTCACTTCACCGCGCCCATATTTTTTTAGTGAACGAAATAACTCCATAAAAATTCGACAGGCGTACGAGCACACCCCCGGATGATGTTAAGCGGTTATGGTCCCCTAAAGACACATGCGACACATGAACTAATTTACTCGCTTATTTGGGTTACCTGATGCTGGAGTTATAAAATAAAAGTAAAAATTTTAATGAAGCTATGTAAAAAATATTTTTACTCATTTTGAAAAGCAATTCAATTGAAAAGCCCTTGTTCATTATTTTAACCCCTTGCTTTGATTGTTAAGGTGTACATTGTAAGAAAAAATGGACATTTGCAACTACTCCACAAAAATGTAACTTACAAACCTGCTTTGGAATCAGCCAGTGCAGTACATACATAAACTCACGCCTTTTTCCATAAGGGGTTGGCAGTGGTGCTGCCACATTTCGCCTTGTATGTTTCGTCCCGCGATGTGATAAGGGGCGAACCTATCGCAATATCGGGTACAAATTCCTGACTCCGAGCTATAATGCATAGAAAAATCCAATATGACTTTGCCTGACTCGAGATTCGAACCAAAGACCTCACCTTTGTAGTCGTACCGCAGTACAACTACGCCACCGAAGCAGTCACCGAGGCCGGTGCAGTAGAAGACTTTTAATCAAGAAAGTTGCTGTCATGCAGCAAAATCATAAAATTATGAAGCAAATCATTCTGCAGCAAAGATGAAATGTCATAACGTATGGATTCTAAGTATGACGTAATAAGGACAGAGTAAAGAAGTCTCCCTTACAAAATTATTTACACAATAAAAATCAATATTGATAGCTATTAAAAACGCGGTACACTTCTTTGTAACATACCTTCAGTAACAGAAGAGTTGTTCATCATCCAAGTCTTTTTAAGTATTAACGTTAAGTATGCTCGTAGTACAACAATTCCTGGCAAATACGCATTGTACTCGGTACTCAGTTGTTAACTTCGCATAAGTTATTCAAGAATGAAGAGGTCGCTACACGCTGAAGATGCAGTTCTATTTATTCTTGCGAAACAACGAAGATTTGTTCCACTGCAAAGATTATGTGCAGTCGTGACATAACAGTTTTAAGAAAATAAACTGTGATTTGTATTTGTCTTTCTAAAGGTGATTTTGGTGATGGAAAGTGTCGATAAAGTAAGGATAAAGATATTTAATAGAGCCTAGACGTAGGATATTCGCATTTGCTGGACAGCGAACAACTTATGGAAAATGTTAGAAAGGCTTAAGGCGTCGTAGTGATCCACGCAAATGTGTGGCATTCCGGGCTCAGTCTGTGTTTAAACAATTCATATCTACCCTACCATCATGAGCATTAAAGTTTCTTTTTCTTGCCAGTAATAAAATATATTATTTCCTTCAATAGACACCATTAACATACAAGGATAAATTTCCTGCTTTATAAGTAATTAAAAAAATAGAAAACATTTCTGGATTTTGTGCCTGGCAATCGGCATGACTTTCAGCATTTGACTATTGTGGTACCTCTGCCTATCCACTCAAGACTACAGGTGTGAAGTTTTAGGTACCTTTTAAACAAAGCTAGCTAATTTACCGTTATTATATCTACAAAAGAGACACTTGGGTACGACCTCAAAACTCCCTAAAGTATTAAAGACGACCGTAAAAACAACTTATGACAAACGAACCGTAAAAACTATTTTATATTTTATGAGTTGTTAACAAGTTATTGTAACAAATTTTATTATTTTTGTATCAAACTAGATGGAAAGGCTATTATCGAATTACAAGGAACAGCTTTTTACTGAATTTTTGTGAATTTGTGGGGACGTGACTTTGAATATTAATTGAAAATGGACGATTGTTACGAAGCGTTCCACTGATTATACTTTTTTATAGTTTCAAATGGGAATATAATATTAAACATGTGATATTTAATTATGAGCTTTAGTATAAAACCATCATCATCAACCGCAAGGTCCTCGGTTTCATTCCCAAGTGCGGAAATTCACTTTGAGTTTTCAGCTCCAAGAATCTCACATGACTAGCTCGTTTCTATCAAATCTTGGCACGGAAAAAATTCGACTAGCTGCACTAGTGTTATTGACATGTCTAGTGTCTACCTACTTCTCAGGCTTATTCTTGGCTTTCCGTCTACCTATATAGACGTGAAAATACGTGAATAAGTAATAGCGTCATTGATATTACTGAGCATTTGGAGACTACTACATAATGTCTCGGAATGACGAGCGCAATGCATCACTACGCAGTGGTGAATAATTACCAGATATGAGTGATGTTGCTTCTATTTAAAAGCGAGCATGACGCTTATCATCAAGCGAGTGACATGCTCGTATCGTCACTCTCACTAATGAAAAAACACTGTTAGCCAGGCTACGATTACATTTTATTCAATATCCTTTCACCAAAATAATGTGACAAAACATCGAACTAGCGTTGCGTTTTAAAACTAGAATTTTCTTAATGGTTTCGTTTCGCGAATGTTACACATTGAAATAAAACTAGTTTTTACGGATTTTATCTCGATTTGGTTTAATTGGTTTGGAATTTCATTCCGTGGCTTCTCGAACTTCGAATATTATTCCCAAGATATCGGTATTTTAAGGTATAAAACTATGTTCCGTGTTATTCCGTCATACGACAAACTACATGCAGTTTAACCCTAAAAAGGGGGTGCTTTAATATACGAATCTATGTGTCTGTGTGTCCTTACCAATTGAACCGATTTTGATTTTGTTTTCTGTAATACCATACACATTTTTGTAAAGATCCTCTATATACATATTATGTAGGATTTCTCAAGACATTATCCTTAACCGTCAAAGCGAGATTTAATAAGTATCCTATACACATGGGTTGTGTTTAGGAGTCGATTTTCGGTGGATGATGATAATAATAACCTTAAAAAGTCATAAGTGTGTGTCCTATCTCTTATTCGGAATCCGCTTCCAAAGGATCGTTCACGTAATATCGAGGTAAAACTTCGGCACTGAGGGAATGCATTGATTTAAAACTCCCGGAGCAACGATTGAACAATGCAAGTGTATTCGCGAGGGTGATCATTTATGCCGGCAATTTGCATTATCTGTCCCGGAGTATGCGTTATTGTACCATCAATATTTATGCTCTTCTCAAATGGAAATGCCGAACCGCTGTGATGTAAATAGATTTTCGATATTACAAAATTTACTGGGTGTTTATTTGGATCTGTTACTTAGTGTAGTGCTAATGTAAGTCGGCTGTGAAACGTGAGGTTCTGTGTTTGGTTTCCGGGTCAGGGAATTTATTTTGAGTGTGTATCACAGTTTCAATAATAGTGCCATAGAGCTAGAATTATCATATTATATTATATTCCGCAAAGTGTATTAAATACTAGGGGCACCGCTGCCCACCTCTTCGGGACTACAGCGATAGACTTATTTCTTATGTATATATTTTTGTATATAAATACCCCAATTCGTAAACAAAGTAGACTCTAGTAATAAGACGAATTAGACCAATTCGTAATCTATATAGAAATATAGATATCAGTTTCACAATCAGCCTACCAGACTACTTGAACTAAATATGTAAGTAGCTATCGCAGCATAAAGCCACTTGTACCACGAAACCACGTTAATCAAAAGTGCTTGAGATATTACTAGTAACATTTCCAACAATAGATGATTTAATGGGAAAGTTAATACAATATCGACATAATTACGTGTTAGATTCAGCTGTGGGCGACAAATCTTAGTGTAAATAACAAATACACCCAAAATTCACATACATAGTCATACACACTAAGATCAAGTCTTGTGTCGCGGGTATCAGGAACTACGAGAGACTTTTCGGTCTCACAAACACCCAGACCTGAAACAAATACCTATACCTGTGGATCACTCAAATATCTCACTCAAATATCAGCGTCACGTCTCACAGCCGGCGTTTAATAACTGCGTCACGGAGGCTGTTATGGAGTTATAAGTCATCTACCTTAATTTAGCGTGTGACGTATGCCCTTCGCCTGATGGTAAGCGATGCGACCGCTCATGGACAGTAGCAACACCATAAATTATGTAGCAATGCTTGGCATTCCACTGCGCTCGCCATGCTAAGACATAAGATGATTAGTCTCTATACGTCCAGTAGTTACTCTGGCTACAATGTCCTTCAAAGCGGAACACAACAGTACACCCATTGTTTGGCGGGATTAATAAAAAATAATTACCATTTCGTAACAGAAAATGTTATAGCACATCATAAATTAAATTCGAATTAACTTCATATTACATTTAATATCTGATGCATCAAGAGGAGGTAAACACGAATCGATTAAACATTAAAAGAATAAACATTGATACAGAAAAATGTGCGATAAAGGTATGTTGGCTACCTCTTCAGCTACCAAATGGATTGTAAAAAAACACCAGTCTGGAGGTTAATACAACATATATATATATATATATATATATATATGTTACCGGAAAAGTATGAAAACTAGGAATTTTATATAATTCCTAGGAAATGTATACAAATTCGAGCATGTTAAGAAAATGTGTAAATTACTGTACTCTGTGTACTGTGTATTATTTGAAGATTCTGTAATACAAAATATTTATGAGAAATGTATATAACATAACCTAACCTAAATATTCCTCTGTATTGGTTAGCGTTCGTACTCACTGACATCCAGAATGTACCACATTTCCCCGTATTTAGGAAATGTATACAATAGCGGATAACACACATTTCCGTTAACATATACACATAATTCAATACCGTACTGAGTACGTGATCGGCTGTTATAGTGTTAATATCATCTCAGCTCGAGTGATAAATTCTTACTCGAGTTGTAAGTTTACTCGTGTGACTCGAAAAGTCGAGTACCTACAACTCGAGTGACGTAGTAAAATTACTCGAGTGGCTCGAGTTAAACGCTATTTACACGGGGAGAGTTCGCAGCGAGAATCGTATGCGATTATCGCATGACATAACCGCCATAGATTATCGTATTCTGACAAATGTTTACACGATGCAACTTTTTTTATACCTTTACGATAATCGTATCTTCGAGGCGAGAAACTCTCGTGTAAATGGGACTACAAAATCCTACTCGAGTCGCATCACTTATGGGATGCATATCATACATGCGTGATAATTATGTATGTATTTTTAATTATTTCCAACTCCTCCTATTAATTTAACTTTTTGATTGATTTCGTTGCGGGCTAAAGACAAGTTAGACATTCCCGGAGACTCGCTGAGCTTCAATGCTCAGTGTCATTAAAATGCGTGCCACTGTTGATCCTGGCTTACAGGAGTTGCAGTGGCGGGTGTGAGGGCGGGACAGTCTCCTAAAAAAAATATGTATGTATTATATTTTGAAGCTAATAATCTATCCGATCCGGCCTAACAGCTATTACGAAGTTATGCCAGGTAAACGTCCCAAACTCTCCACATAAATCTTTCTTTATTGCAAATAATTACTTTTTTTATTTATAGCCTCGCTATATTGATTCGCTAAATTAAATGTTTAGAATTATGACTCTTTGTTTCTTTTTTAAATAATGGCTATATCGTTTACAATTCCAACAGGGTTTTAAACTAACGACTAGCAGGAATTTTCGACTTCAACAAATGAATGAGAAAAGGATTTTCGAGCCGTAGGGTTTCCGATTTCGCTTGTTAGTGCTGAAATTTAGTGATAGACGTCGTACGAACCTTAGGCGTGCGAATGCGTTATTTAAAAAAATAAGAATATCACAAACATTTACAAAAAGTACAGTTCAATAAACACTTTGTCTGACAAAACTGCTGTTGCAGATTTTCTGTGAGATCCCCGTGAATCTTTAGATTGACATTATAAAAAATGGTTAAAAAATTATCTCTATTTTCACTTTGTTACATTGGACATATTAATGTTAGATTACGAGTATAGATGCCTGTTCTTAATATTATAAAAACATATCTCAAACAATGAGTTAAATAGATATTTTTAAATTTTATTTGTAGTTCCTTTCGCCACACGCTAAAATAACTTAGAGAGACGATATTAGAATTGCAACTTGGGTTGTAGAATGCATTCATTTCAGCGTCGAAAAGTTAATGTGTGATAAATGTTTGAAGGTTACAACCACTAGACTACTATAGAAAGAATGGACCACTATCTCACATAGAACTGACTGAAGCGACCGATTTTCTGTTGCGTTCCGTTCTGTAAGTGAGATTGCCGAGAGCCGAATACCACGTTATTCCTTCCAAGCTTTTTCCTTACTATTTCCCACCTATACCATCACATTCCCCTCCCACTTAAAGAGGTCGGCAATCCATACGTTTGAAAATGTCCGTGGTTCCATCACATGGACCGTTTGCTCGTTTGCCTAATGCATGGAATAAAAATATGGAATTTAAAATACACATTTTTTAATAATTTTTTTTCACAATGGATAATTTACATACCTTCAGATATAACACTAATAAATTTAAACCAAATTATAATTAATTTTTATGATGTATTTTTTTTAATTGTGACACTAATTCAAAAGCCTATGACCATATGGCCTAATCCCTCTCAATCGTACTCTCGATTGTAGAGGTGGCCCATACCATGTAGTGGGACGTATTTGGGCTGATACAGATGCAGACACTAATTCGAATAAATTGTAACGATTGAAAAATCGGGCCTAGAATTAAATTAATTTGTGAGTTGAAACGAATTGTCAGAGACGGCGACGAGTGGGAACTTTTGAAGTACAAAACTCAACATCACTTCCAACTTTATTTTGATGTGTTCGCGATTAACAATTTCGTGTTGAATACGTGCCTTTTTGTTTCTTCGGTAAAGTTTTGAATTTGTGATAATTGTATCAAAATGCGATTGACGTTTCGTGTTGTAAAGTTGTAGAACTTAGTTTGATGTAAATTTAATGTAAGGCGTTAATTAAATTATATCTGCTTACTATATACTTAAGGACTGTATCTATTACATATTTATGTCTCAGGGTGGCTAGCTCAGTGGAATGCCAAGCATTGTTTTGTAATTCATGGTGTTACTACTGTCCATGAGCGGTCGCATCGCTTACCATCAGGCGAATGGCATGATCGTCTCGCCAATCATCTTAATAAATCGAAAATAATAAGTCCGCTAAACGAGCAAACAAGTCACCTGATAATAAATTATCAATTCTGCCCATGAACATCTACAATTTCATTTCATTTCATTTCATTTCATTTCGTGTATTGCCGGCCCATTCAAGGAAAAAGGATAAAAGAAGAAAGAGATATACCTAGGACAATCGGCGATTTTCCCACATTTGGATACAGTGGTTGTTATTCAGGCGTTCATACCTTTTTGTAGTGTAGTTTAAACTACAGCAAGATTCTGCCACCAAAAGTTACCGTATCTACATCTGTATAAGCTCTTATACGTCCCACTGGACATGGGCCTACTTTACAATCAAGAGTCCGATTGAGCAGGTTAGGCCATAATATAATCCACCACACTGTTAAGGTACCACAGTATTATTTTTTATTGTTTTAATTTACGAAAAGTTTTAATTAAGATCTTTGTATTAAAGAGTACAAATCTCTTTTGATTATTCTTTGGCTTCGCTTTATTACATTTCACACAGTGAAAAAGATCTAATTAGTATCTTGTAATTAAACTAGGTAAAACAACAACGGAGTTAAGAATAGGGAATAGAAGGAACATTTGACCTTTAATAACGGTTGAGAAGGGGGACATACAAGAAGGAGTATATCGGGGAGCTGTAATAATATTTTCAGACAGGAAATTGTTTTTTTTTTTTTATTGCAATGAATGGTGAGACGAGCATGCCGTTCACCTGATGGTGAGCGATACGACCGCTCATAGACAGTAACAAAACCAAACAACACCATGAATTACAAGGAAATTCTTGGTATTCCACTGCGCTCGCCAGCCTGAGACGAGAGATATTAAATCTCATTATGTCCAGTAGTTACTCCGGCTACAATGTCTTTCAAACCGGAATACAACTGTGCATTTACACTATTGTTTGGCGGGAGAAATAGACATTGCGTTGGTATAGGTACCACCAAATCTCACCGCATGGGTAGGCCCAGGCGGCCGCTCACATATGAGAGACCTACCACCAGTAAAAAAGTTGTTTTTATAACTAGGCTTGACTTAACGATTTTAACTCATTAACAATAATCAAATTGTGGAAAATTTACGAATATTATTGTACTTCATACTTTACTATTGAGCAAAATTTAGACTTTAGTCCACCTCGCTGAACTAATGCTGGATGAATGAATTATGGCAATCTTTTAGGAATTAAAGTTTTCTTAAAATATTTTGCCTTACCCTTCAGATCAGCGATAATTTTCTACGCATAGGCGCAATTTGGCAGCCTATGTGACGCAGTCGATTAGACACCGTCTGTGACAAGAGACTACGGGTTCGATCCCCGCACCAAGGAAAATATTTGTGTGATCCACAGGTATTTGTTTCGGTTCTGGATGTTTGTTAGACCGAAAAGTTTCTCTTCTTTTCCGATACCCATATCTCACAAGATTTGGGGTGTGAGGTCAGTACTATGTATGTGTTGGGTGTGTTCATTTAATTTCAATAAATTAGGATTGCACCCAACGGCTTCAAACCCGTGACCTCGCCTACTTTCATCTAGGCTATCGCTCACATTTGAAATGCTTATGTATTATTCAAAATGTAGATAAAACTGCAACAATTGCGCCATTCACATTGAACCGAGTACCCGCACTCGAATGCAAAAATACTTGAGATTAATTAGCACGTGACCTACACATAGTGCAAATATTCTGGATCCGAGGCATGAAAAATTGATATATCGATGGATGCTGACTTTGTTCGCCGTTTTTAGATGTTAATTTGAAATATTTATGAGTGCATGACTTTAATTTATTGAAGATAAGGTAGTAATAATATTACGTTATAAGTTACGCACACACTTTTTAATTTTACTTTTTCATACCACCACATTTATTTATTTCTTGTCGTACGATCCATTCTATCGTTTTTGGTTGTCTGGAAGAGATCGCTTATAGCGATAAGACCGTCAATTGTACACTATTTTTTTAAGTTTTCTATGTTTTATTGTCTCTATATTTTGTGGTGTTCAATAAAGTATTGTGTATCTGTATCTGTAAGCTTCATAGGTATGTGTGAAAGAGGAAATGAAAAATAATAATTTCGTTTTAGAGGTAGAATCACGCTGCTATCAGCCATAACTCAACATGAATGGGCAGGCTCGTCCAGGGCGGTACCACAGGTCTCAGTGGTCTCACAGGAGATCGACGTGAAGTGACATCTTTGCTGTCGCGTTTCGTTCGATGAGTGAGATTGCTGGATGCCCAATTCCCCTTCTCTCTTCCCCTCCTTTTTCCTTCCTGCTCTCCTCCCAATTTGATTGGCCGGCAACACATCCATGATCCAGCGTTATGTATGTTCATGCTCTGAATTCAACTGCGCTGCAATCCCTGCATAATCAATGTATTGTAAACTTGATTTGAAAAGAGCAATGCTAGAGTTTCTTGCCCGTTCTTCTCTGGAAACAGCCTTGTGAACCGGGTGGTAGTAGAAAAAAGTGACCAATCTAGATAATGTATGACATTTCATGGGTTCAATAAAAATATTTTCATTTCATTTCATGGACGGCAGTGATCACATACTATCGTCCATCAGGTGACCTGTTTGCTCGATTTCTGGACCTAGGTAATAAAAAAAAATTAACAATCATATTTTACTATCACCCAACTTCTTATTTCTTGCCTTAGCAAATATTCAAATTGTTAACACGCATATCATTAAAATAATTATAAACTATGGCAAAATAACGAAATAGCAAAAAATAATGAATTGGACAATCCTACTGCAGTTGACAAAGTCTTTCGATCAACCTTGGCCGTAGTTTGTAGTTTTATTTTGGGTCCGATTATTCTGCTTATAAAACATCAATTATGTTATAGGAATGAAATCTTAATAGGCACCTAATACTTTAATAATTTCATGCGTAAAAACTTATATAATAATTATGTTTGTGAGAGAAGCACGGCCAATCATGTTGTCACCAAATTGAAAAGTTCGAACAGTTACCGTAAGATGTCACTATATAAATAACATAATAATTTAATTACAACAAGAATGTCTTAAGTCCATCTACCCGCAATAGGTCAGCATGGATCCATCATCCTTAGACCTGAGTCCAAATCATACATACATAAATATTTTCACGCCTTTTTCCCAGAAGGGGTAGGCAGAGATGCTACCAGGACACCCACGTTTCGCTTTGTGTGTTCTGTCCCACGATGTGATAGGGGGTGAGCCTATCGCCATATCGAGCACAAATTCCTGACGCCGGGCTGATAATGAATAGAAAATCCAATATCAATTTGCAGGACCCGGGATTCAAACCCAAAAACTCAGCGTTGCAACCGTACCGTAGTAGAACTACGCCACCGAGGCAGTTAGAGTCCAGATCAGGTTTAGGTGTATAAAAGGACTCAAGACGGTCCCCAACAGTGGGATACACACGAGCCAATATAGATAACCGTAACAACATAGTTAGAAGAAAATTAATTGACAATTACAATGCAGGAACAGTAAATTGGAATTAATATTAATTTATAATTTTATATGACAAACAGACACGTGTGTTTTTATTTACATATTATGTACGCATCCATTATCTTGCTCAGGTTTTTATAAGCGGCTGAGCGCCTCTATTGCTCGTAATCGTGTACTGATTGTCAAACAAAATGCTGTTAACAATTCCATTAGTCTTACTTCTCAGTAAGTCTCTTCTCGCGGCCAGTGTTGACACTTACAGAAGTTACAAAGATTACAAGGTGTTTGAAGTAGCTGGTGACCAAGATGGCCTGAGGAATATGGTGGAGCGGATGACGCATAATTACGTAATGTTTTTTTTTTCTTTTTTTATTTAATATGCCTGTTGCAAAAGTTCTTTTCTTTATGTGTTTAGCTGATTTTAAAGATGTTCTATGTTCGCTATGTTTTTATGTACCTTTATGCTCGTCAATGCTTGTCAATGCTCCGGGTTTGATGATTATTTTAACGTGTACTTCAGTGAAAGTCCAAGTTTTAACTTGATTTATATTGAATCTGAGAAAATACAGAAATACTGCTTAAATTGAAACTGGATTTCTTTTCGACCGCCTCGGTGGTGTAGTTGTACTATGGTACGATTACAAAAGTGAGGTCTTGGGTTTGAATCTCGGGTCGGGCAAAGTCATATTAGATTTTTATTTTCCTTATCAGCTCGAAGTCAGGAATTAGTTCCCGGAATGGCGATAGGCTCCCCCCTATCACATCGTGACACAGAAAATATAAGACGAAATGTGGGTGTCCTGGTAGCACCTCTGCCTACTCCTTCTGCGAAAAAGGCGTGGGTTTATGTATGTATGGATTTCTTCTTGCGTTGGCTTCAATATAACTTCCCCGTAGCTCCGTAATACAAAGAGCCTCGAAATTATACTCAAATTCAAACAGTATTTCAAATATTTTTTGTGTTGGATTTAATACACATATGTTTATCTCGCTCCCATATTATGACGATAGACATTGTATAGCTGTTTAAATTTGCATTCCCAATTAGCACGTCATTGGTATTAACATACGTAATGAAGGCCCAGATGATTGTAAACAGTGAACTTGTTATAATTGAGACAGATTTTAAAGGTTATTTTATTACGTCGAATAAACTACGTGTACAGTGGGATATTAAAGTTATGGCAAAATTAAAATTAATAAAGAATTAATTAGAGCGTGGTGGCCTGTTAGTAACGGACCAGACGCGGCTGCCTACATGTTCACGGTGGTCGCGGGTTAAAATCCCAGGGCACACCTCTGACTTTTCGGAGTTATGTGTGTATTGATAGTCAATCACCACGCACTTTAACGGTGAAGGAAAACATCGTGAGGAAACCTGCATACCGTAGCGATTTTAAAGAATTTCTACGGTATGTAAGTCCGCCAACCCGCACTAGGCCAGCGGGGTGGACTATATGGCCTAACCACTCACAATCGATTCTCTCGATTGTAGAGTAGGCCCGTGCCCTGCAGTGGGACGTATATGGGCTGATATATAATTATTAAAACACGTTGGATATTCGCAACAGACTAACTTTTTATTTCTTGACAATGAGGAACTGACATGAGAATAGTACAAACTAACAAAGAGTTTACATTTTGATACATACATTACTAACACCCCCACTTATCAAAATAAGCTAAATATTACTGAAAAAACTACATTGGCACAATACCAAGCATTTTCATGAATTTGTAATGTTTAACATTACACAGGCCTTTAGTCAGCAGATCAGCAGGCATTTCCTCAGTAGGAATATATTTAATTTTAACAGTCTTATCATTAATGACATGTCTGATGTAGTGATAACGTACATCAATGTGCTTTGACCTGTTATGAGTCTGGTGACTAGATGCCAATTTGATTGCACTTTGGTTATCACAATGCAAATTAATTGTGTACACTTTGCCCGTTATCTCATGTATTAAATTTTTCAGATAGACAGCCTCCCTTGAGGCTTCGGACATAGCAATGTATTCCGCCTCAGTACTGGACAGACTAACTGTCTTTTGTTTACGGCTTTGCCAAGAAATTGCTGAACCTGACATGATGAAACAGAAACCAGTATAGGATTTCCTATCTATGGCATCTGATGCCCAATCACTGTCCACAAAACCATGTAAATCCATATCATTACTGGTATACTTTAAACAATAGTTTTTGGTACAATGTAAATATCTCAATATACGTTTTGCATAGTTATAACAGTTTACATTAAAACAACTATTAAATTGACTGAGATAGCTAACAAAATAGGCAATATCTGGCCTTGTCAGTACAGCCAGATACATCAAACTTCCAATCAAGTTTTGATATGGTACACTAGACAAACATTCTTTAGGTTTGTTTATATTTAACTTTGGCTCAATTGGAGTATCTCGATTTTTACAGTCAGACATCTGGAACTTATGAACTAACTGTTCAATATACTGAGTTTGATCAATAGTAATAACATTCCTATCTTTATTCATATTGATATTCATTCCCAGATATCTTCGGACTGGGCCTAAATCTTTTAACTTGAACTCCGAGGCTAATGCTTTTACTAATTTTTCAGTTTCAGTCTCATTGTTCGAAAAAATCAAAAAATCGTCTACATACAACCCAATTATTATTTTTATGTTACCTACAGTTTTAGCAAACAAACATGGTTCATATTGACTGTTATTGAAACCTAATTTACAAAGAGAATCTTTAACTCTTTCATACCACGCTAGGGATGACTGTTTTAGACCATAAATAGCCCGTTTTAATCTTAACACATTTCCCCCACTTTTGTTTGCAAAACCTTCAGGTATTGACATATAAATATTTTCTTTTAAAACACCATTTAGAAAAGCTGTGGTTACATCTAAATGTCTTATGCTCATTCCTATTTTAACACTAAGAGCAAACAATAATCTCAGAGTGGAATGACGAATTACAGGAGCAAAAGTTTGAGTATAATCTATACCTGGCTTTTGTGTAAAGCCTTTTGCCACAAGCCTAGCCCGGTATCGCACATTATTGTCCACGTCAAACTTTTTATTGAACACCCAACGACACTTCACTATAGACACATTACCAGGATTTTTCACAAGCTCCCACGCGTCGTTATCCTCAAATGACTGGAACTCATCAGCCATGGCGCGCCTCCACTGCTCCTTCTCAGGCCCCTCTAGAGCCTCGGAGATTGATACCTCATCAGAAGCTGGAACAGTACTGGATATACACAGGTTACTAAAACCATACCTCTCAGGCTTTTTCCTTTGGCGCTTTGCTGATACAGAAACCTCTGGCACTGGTACTGATGTTGTCTGGACCTCCTCCATCGGGACCTCACCTGATGGGATATCTGGAAGTGTGTCCTCACCGTCAGTGTATACTGAAGTATCTGAGCTGTCATTTTGATCTTCTACAGCTGGAACGCAGGATTCCCCCACTGAATCAAGACTCTCCTTCTCCACGATGTCTTCTGATATCTCCATACTACCATGTGCTGTCTCCTCATTTGGTACCCAGATAGCCTCTTCGCTGGTTGCAATATCGCCCGTCTCGTCTTCCATGACAATGACATCTCTGCTGAAGACAATAGTCTTTTTGATAGGATTATACAACCTATATCCTTTCACATCCTCTCCATATCCAACTAAGATGTGTTGTACGGCCTTCTTATCCCATTTGAGACGCTTTTCTTTTGGGACATGTACCATCACCTTGCTCCCAAACAACCTTATATGACTTAGGTCAGGTTTTGATCCGTGCCACAGTTCATAAGGAGTTTTTGGTACTCCTGACACAATCGACCTGTTTTTCAAGTAAACGGCTGTATTGGCCGCTTCCGCCCAAAATCTCTTGTCCAACTTTGCATCATATAATAGACATTTCCCCTTTTCAACCACAGTGCGATTGGCTCTCTCACAAACACCATTTTGTTCAGGCGTGTAACTATTTGTTTTTTGGTGTATAATACCAAATTGTTTCAAATATCGCTCAAATTCTTTACTGCAGTATTCAAGTCCATTATCAGTATGAAATATCTTTATTTTCTTACCTTGCTGGTTTTCTACCATCGATTTAAAGTCTTTAAATCTGCTCAGAGCTTCATTTTTTTGTTTCAGAAAATAGATGAAAGTCATCCGACTATAATCATCCACAAACAACATAAAATATCGACTGCCATTTAGAGAATTCACCTCCATAGGTCCGCACAAATCACTATATATCCTGTGACATGTCTCTGTGCTACGTTCACCCACATGAGAGAAGGGCAACCTCATCTGTTTTCCCTCACAACAAGTGGTACACTCTGCTTTTGTAATGTCAAATGACCCATCATATGATATGCCACTTACAATTCCATTCTTCATTTTATTAAGGTCTTGACTGTTGATATGAGCTAGCCTTCTGTGCCATAATCGTCCTGTTACAGCAGGAGCTGCCAACACACAACTCGGTGACTGCAATCTCAACTTATAAACACCATCAGTCAAATCAGCTATTGCAACTAAATCAGAATTTCGGTCATAAATATAACAATGCTTTTCCTCAAATACGACATTGTTGCCATTCCTGACAAGCTCGCTAACTGATAATAAGTTTGTTGTCAAATTAGGCACGCATAGCACATTTTTCACTGTGATGTGACATTTCAAATCCGAAATAATCTCCACATCTCCAGAACAATCAACTGATACCTTTGATTCGTTAGCAACAACGATTTCTGGTAAACACGACGTGAAGCTCATGTTTTTAATCCAATCCTTGTTTGCAGTCATGTGCGCACTCGCACCACTGTCGACGTACCATTCCGTCTTGTTAAACTTTCCATTTATAAAAACAACACTGAAAACGCATTTACTAGCAGTTTTCTTTAGTACTAATGGGCATTGGTTTTTGTAATGTCCACTGTTTTTGCATTTATAACATACAATTTCTTTTCTTAAAGAATTTTTGTTTGACGTAGATGAACCGTCATTTTTTTCTTCTTTTATTGGCCTGACATTTTTCTTATGCTGACTCCATTGATATTTCTTTTGAAAACTACCAAAAGCAGCGCTGTCACCTCCACTAACTTCTGACTCCATATCTAATAATTTAGATTTAATGGCATCCGTTGTGATAGACATTCCAGAATGTTCGATGGCCATTATCATCGGAGAAAACTTTTCGGTTAAACCAGCAAGCAACAATGATCCGATCCATTCGTCACTTAAATCAAAACCAGTTCTAGACAATTTTTGGCCTGTCTCCACTAACTGAGTGACGTAGGACTCCATTGAACTGCAACTTTCAAGTCTTATTGATATGAGGCTTCTCAGTAGACTTATTCTTCGCGTAAACCCCGAATCATCATACAGAGATTTTAATCGATCCCATAATTGTTTCGAAGTTTTCACATCTTTAATATGCACATAAATGGATGGATCAATTGTCAGTATCAGCTTGGCTCTGGTCATGGCATCTTCTGCAACTGTAATTGCTGCTTGCCCTTGCTCTGGCTTAATACATCTTAGCGTGCCTTCCAACACTAAGAAATTCTCAGCCGCAAAGCACCACTCGCTGTAGTTTTGACGACCTTTCAGTTTTGGTACGCTTACGACATAGCTCGAGTTAGACGCCATATTTTTTTACAACACGTCTGCACAAATGTAACAACTAACTGTTCTCTTTCTGCAACTTGTTATTGATAATCCCAATAAAACAAACTGTCGCAAAGATGAACTAGTTGACTATACCAGGAATAGCTCTGTGTCTGGGCCCATAACCTATTAAAACACGTTGGATATTCGCAACAGACTAACTTTTTATTTCTTGACAATGAGGAACTGACATGAGAATAGTACAAACTAACAAAGAGTTTACATTTTGATACATACATTACTAACAATAATTAATTAGAAAGTCAGCTGGAAAAGGTAGGCCGCGTATCTCCGCACCTTGGCAAATGTTTGTGTATGTCGTTTTGCCATCGCTTTGTTACGGAGGGAAGTGGACAAAAAATATTTCCAACTCCTATTAACTTCTTGATTGATTTCGTTGCGGGTTAAAGACAAGTTAGACATTCCCGGAGACTCACTGAGCTTCAATGCTCGGTGTCATTGAAATACGTGCCACTGTTGATCCTGGCTTACAGGAGTTGCAGTGGCGGGTGCGAGGGCAAGACAGTCTCCTATTGTTTGTGTAACTTATAAATACGAGTATTTGTGATAGAATAAATACACCCAACACACATAGAATACCTAAATGTCTTTCGAATTTTCTCAAACTGGCGACATAATTCCTGGTGTCTCTCTGGTGGTGTGCAAACGTATACTGTGTTCTTAGAGATATTTTATTTATTTACGTTCAACCTCAGAAACTAAAGCCATCAAAGAACCAACACTCAGAAATGTATTATCTAAATATGTACGCTGTATAAGTTCAAACGAAACACATTTCGTTACTTACTTTTCTATATTGCACTGTATATTCCAATAAGAAATTACCATAAAATACTAATAAATGTTATACTACGTAATGACCACCGAAAAATAGTAAATTTAATATAAATATCAGTGGCGTGCCTAGTGGGTTTTGGACAAGGGCAAGCCCAATATTTTTTAGGTTTAACATACATAGGTAAATAAACTCACACCTTTATCCCAGAAGGGGTAGGCAGAGGCGCCACCAGGTCACCCACATTTCGCCTTGTATCTTCGTGATAGGGGGCGATAGCCTATCGCCATATCGAGTATAAACTCCTGAGTCCGGGCTGATAATGAATTGAAAATCCAATATCACTTTGCCCAACGCGGGATTCGAACTCGAGACCTCAGCTTTGTATTCGTACCGTAATACTACTACGCCACCGAGGCAGAATATTATAGGTTTAATTTAATGTAGCATTACTAAACACGTTAAGATGTGCATGAGCCTAACTAAACACTCCGAGCTAGCGGCAGACTCGCTCTAATTCTCAGGCTATGTAGCGACCACATTACTCTCGTAGTAGGTGTCCGTTGATCTATGTAAAGCCGTAGCGGTGAATATTCACTGCACCTGTCTCAGCTGTGTTGTGTATTACATGTGCGTATTATTAAGGTTTACTGTGGTAAAACTATAAGGCTTGTAAGATTCCATCTACATCCCTACTAATATTATAAATGCGAAAGTGTGTATGTATGTTCCATTTTCACGCTAAAACTGCCGAACCGATTTTGATGAAATTTAACATAGAGATATATTGGACCTTGGAGATTGACATAGGCTACCATTTGTTGCAAAGATAAAACTGGAAGAGGTTGAATAAAGGGATGAAAGTTTGTATGGAAAATCTAAACCGTTGAAGTGACAGATGTCAAAGTTGGCTTTAGTTACTCATTTAAAAACAGATATATCTGAATACTTCGTTCTGACCGTAGAATCACTTGTAAATGTGAATCTCACTTTTAAGATAATATTGTCCGGCTACTGAATTAGTTATCGTTTTTTTATGTACTGACGCGACGGAGTGACTAGAATTCCCCGGTAATAGAATGGTGATGATATCCCACGGCGGGAGATGATAAAATAATAATGTGCACCTGTTTATTTTGAAAAAAACGAGGGTACCCAAGGGTTTAAACTATTATTTTAGCAATAACTAGGTATTTACCATCCAAACACAATGATATTTAAAAATTGGAAAAGAAACTGCCGCTGTTTTTACGAAATTTTTAATTTCATTGTGTCTGTAATCACTAAAACTACCACCTGGATTCGTTTTCGATACCTGGTATTAGACATTATCTGAAGACATATAAAATCTTACCATCAGCAAAAAACACGGTGACTGCATTCCCTACTACGAGTATATTATAAATGTGAATGTAAGTTTGTTTGTTACGCTTTCACGCGAAAACTACTCAACCGATCATCATGAAACTTAGTACACATATTTTTGGAGGTATTAGAAGTAACATAGGCTACTTCTTATCCCGAAAAGTTTAGTGTTCCCGTGGGATGAAGAAGGAATTCCAATATATTTGCTATTTTTTTATACTCAAAAGGATGAGATGGGACTGGATTACAGTCCATTAGTGAGCATGAGACAGGGCGGGCGGGATATAACGGAACGGGATGGAACGGGATGGGAGATTTCAAATAAAGTTAACCACGCAGACAAAGTTTGCAGGCAGAAGCTAGTAGTTAATAAAAATGATATTGTTTCAGGAGATACCGTTCTATCACGCTACGAAAAGTAAAGTAGAGATACTCGTTGCACCAGACTGGATACCCACATTAAAAACCATCGCTGAATATGAAGATCTTCAGACTGAAGTTTTGATAGAAGATTATTCAAAGTAAGTTTTAATTTTGAATGCATTAGAACGAGCTATTCTATAATATTCTATTTTAATTGCACATACTGGTGTCACTTTGAGTTAACTTTTAGTATTCACAGGCAATTAATGTTCAATTACAATGGTATAAGTAATTTTTAAACTAGATAATCCGTATGAATGTTCACGTATGAGATAATTAATAATAAACTCAAGTTGATACAATATGCTGAATGCACCTCAAAATTTATGCATGTTCTACTTAATAAGTAGAGCGTAAAGAAAAGATTTTTTTAATACTTTTTATTATTTTTATTGTATTTTGTATTTGTATTGCATATATAAAAATGAAAAAAAGGACTTAAGAAATCAAGAATAATGCAATAACAATTTTATTTATTTATATGTTTCTTGTGTTCAGAATAATAAGTGACGAGAAAAGTAATTTAGTTAAAACAACTGATTTCTCCTGGACGGCTTACCACGACGTGGACCAGGTAATGTAACTACTCAGAATTATAACTTATTTATAATATTGATGACAGATTTACCGCTCCTAAACCCTCCGATATCAGTCGCAGAAAGCTATACTACATACCAAAAAGGAAAATAAAAAAACAATTTCAAATTCCATACTTTAAAATGATAAATATACAACATGACAACAACAAAAAATAATGGTAAATCTGTGTGCACAGTAGATTTTGTCATTCGTCTTTGTAAAGCCATTATTCTGGAAAATTATCAAGCTGTATTCGAAAAATATCCTAAAAAAACCTGTTTTCAGATTTACCACTACCTCGAACAGATAAGCAGGGATTATTCAAATTGGACGGAAGTAATTGTCGGCGGTGAGACGTACGAGGGTCGTGGGATACAGGGCATCAGGATCAATACCCCCGGACATGAGGGAAAGCCTGCTATATTCATAGAATCAGGTATTGTACAAGCTATATAATGATTTCTTAGATTTATTTATTTACATACTTTATTGTACACCACAATAAAAGAGAATAACACAGTAACAGTAACAGTAAATCACTTAAAGCTAAAGTCATTGTTACAATTGGCGGCCTTATCGCTAACTGCGATCTTTTCCAGGCAACCTTTGGATGGATTAAATCATTACTATACGATTTACGCGAATTTTCATTTAAATAGAACAATTGACAGCCACCGTGGCGCAGTTGGTTAGACGCCAGCTGTGAAACGAGAGGTCGCAAGTTCGATCCCCGCACCAAGAGAAATGTTTGTGCGACCCACAAATATTTCTTTCGGGTCTAGGTGTTTGTGAGACGGAAAAGTCTCTTGTAGTTCTGATACCTGCGACACAAGACTTAATTGATCTTAATGTGGGGTCAGGACTATGTATGTGACTGTTGGGGTATTTATAAAAAAAAAACTAATTATTTAAGGATTTTATCGCGAATTTGGTTCATTACAAGCCACATTACATCTCCCGCGGGTTGATAATTTGTTTAAACTATACATGACTGTCTCGGTGGCGCACTTGTAATAAACAACGACTACAAACCTGAGGTCTCGGGTTCGAATCCCGGGTCGGGCAAAGTAATATGGGATTTTTCTGTTCATCATCAATCCGGAGACAGGAATAGTATAAAAAAACCGCACTAAGCATTGAAACCAAGCAATTTTTATAAAAATATACTAGTGGCCTAATGCGATACAGTACTTTAAAATGTTTTGATTTATGTTTACATCTTTCACATAGCCGAAAATTATTATTTTGTGTCGACAGTCAATATCAACTTTACAATTTTTTAAATATGTTACACCTCATTATGACCTAACTCTCCCAATCGTACGCTAAATTGAAGAGGAGGCTCGTGCCCTACAGTGGGGTGTATATGGGCTGATACAGTACAGTACAGTACATTAACAAATGGATTTACGCCATAAATTATATAAAGATGGCAATTTTTATTTGTATGTTTATTATTTTGTATTTTATGCCTAAGAATAGCCTAAACATATTATATTCACGATTCAATCAATTGTTCAATAAATGATAAGGTTCGTTTACCTGACATCAGTTAAAAGGTATGACAATAGATGGTATCAAATATCGTCGGGTCAATGACACCATCGCAAATGATCAAATGACCTCCATTAGGACATTTCATATCACTATAGAACTTTCGATATTGGTCACTATGATAATAACATTTTGAAAATCTAAAAACACAATATACATATTTATTAATGAGTTTAAGATTATAAAATGAAGCCAATTACATTCATGTTACTATTTTCCACCATTATTGAAAGCTTTTTATCCCGGAAAAATATATAGCGCGCTGGCTTCTAATCCGGAAAAAATCATTAAATGCAGGCGAGTAATACTAGTTCTAAAATAAATAAACCAGACAAATTATGTTGATCGTACAGGCATCCACGCTCGCGAATGGATCACCCCAGCGACAACCACGTACTTCATCAACAATCTGCTAACCAGCAATGATCCCAACATTACTGCGCTCAGAGACCAGTTCGACTGGCGCATCTTCCCCACTGTCAACCCAGATGGCTACCACTACACACACACCGTGGTAAGAACACAACTTGGATTTACGAGCTATTTCTTTTTCTCCTTCAGATTTCAGAATCAGTAGAGGCTGAAGAGAGAGAGAGACCACTGCTGAACATAAGCCTCCAAGCTACTTTTTTGTCAGTCATAAAAAGTCCACCGCTGAGCATAGGCCTCTGCCCAGGAATTCAACAGCATCCTGTTGGAAGCGAGCTATCCAGATTTTTGTCGTAGGCCAGTAGTATTGGGGAATAATGTTCTACCAACAAACGTTTAGACCAGTTAAATATATAATATTCATTTTTCATAGTGCCCTTTTTAATACCTTTACATACCCTCTCTGTCGTCAGGACCGTATGTGGAGGAAGACCCGCTCCCGATCCTCAAATGGCTGCCGCGGCGCTGATCCTAACCGCAATTGGGATTACAATTGGCTTCGTAAGTATAATTATTGGAATATAAAATCCTAGAGAAATCCAAGATTGTAGAACTTATATCTAAGTTATTTTTAGTATGTATGTATTATGCGCGCACTCCGACAGCCAAAAAGTGACATGATAAAGTTAATTTATGATGAGAACAAAAAGAGAGTAGATATACAATTGAATTGTTGAGCCATGGATAGATATATACACTCTTTTTATGAGATTTAAAAAAAACTCATCAAGATCGTTCTATTAATAAAAAATATTATACTCCTAGACGACGTCAATGTTGTGCAAATCAAGAAAAATAACATTCATTGTTCGACCTACGAATCAGATCTTCGTAGTTTGTAAGCCCATAAATACTGCCTCCATATTATATCATAAAACATCCATTTGCAAATACCATCCAAAATCTGCAGATGTCAAATGCATGTTCCAACTTCTAATAATTTTCTGATTCACAGAAAACGGCGCCAGCGGCAACCCGTGCGATTACCAAACCTACGGTGGTTCCAAACCGTTCTCTGAAATTGAGACAAAGACCTTATCTACCTACATATCCAATATCGAAAATCTTCAGGCCTACATCGCTTTCCATTCCGACGCTCAGATGTTGCTGCTGCCGTATTCAGATTCTACACAACACGTGGACAATTATGATGACTTGGTATGTATTTGCCATTTGGATTGGCAGCTGCTGGGTTGGTTAATGCTTTAATCCCACCTATGGCTTCGATTTGCGTTTCATCATGGAAAAAGAGACATGATGCTTATCTGGCTGATAGATGTCATTTCGGATTTAGGCGTAGGTTTATAATCGGGAAAATGTTTATGCTAGCCCCACACTCAGAAAAACATTTTCGATCTACAATAATTACAATAATTGTGTTCGGTCTGAGTCTTTATGAGCCCGAAGTTTCTCGTAATTTCTGATACTTACGACATCGGAAGGTGGTTAAGGCAGGCGTCCACATACTCAGATCATACGTAACGGACAGATCGCATTGAACGAATTATTTTTTACAATATGTCCAAAGTACCAGCAGCAATCGGATTTGCCGACATTAAAACTGAATGGTGTGAACAATCCGTTTGTTGCGATGCGTCCGATACTTGCGGTGTGGACGCCTTTAGGCTATACGAATATTTCTTTTAAGGAGTCTGATAGTTAGGGTACTGCAATGACTGCAGTCTATAATACCCTTGTATTTAATAAGACCTAGGTTGGACTTTCTGTAAGATAATAATTTATTGGTGTATTTATTCTATTTTAGGTAGCTGTCGGCAAAACTTCACTTAATTATGGGCGGATTGTAAACGGAGAGACATACCGAGGTCCCGCTACAGCTGCAGAGATTTTATGTAGGTATCCAATTGTATTAGTATATGGATGCCCGATGCTGGGTAGAGGACGTTTTATATGTTTAACTGTTAGAACATGTGGCCACAATATTACTTTTTTTCTAACAATTTTTAAAGCCTTTCAAAGTGACTATGACAACTTTGCCATCAGGGAAACCCATTCTTCATGTTTTGAATCCTCCTTATCGTATAAGGTAAAAATATATAATCGACAGGCTTAATTTGTCGAAATAAGTAAAATAAATAAAATACATTTTCGCTATGCTTCAATTTTCCAGCTTAAAAAGTTTCATAATTTATCATTCAATAAATTTCAATCGCTGGTAATATCGAAATTAACATATAATTAAATTATTGCGCGTAGCCTTTCTTGCCAGAAGTCAATTTAAATAATTATACGAATTATTATAATTGGTGGGCTTTTTCTGTGTTTTCATTAATTAATTAATACTTGCTAAAGAATTTTGTACTAATTAATTTAGTGCAACGTATTCATACATCCTATTTATTTAGCTGTTTGTGGTAAAGCCTTTCTTGGACTAATCGTGTGCATCCAAATAACGACTACTATACACCATAGTGGCAAATACAGAAGAGTGGAATATGGTGTTGCAAATTTAACACAGATTTGCTTGCAATTAGCTCGCTGGTCTCATTTCAGGTTCGTCTGTGCATGTTAGGTTTCGAGCAGGTCGTCATAATTTACAAGAAAAGTCTTGCAGTTAATAATATTAAAATATTTTAATGAACAATCAGGATTTTGTTTGACTCAGTTTTTATTTATTACAGACAAAGCCTCAGGAGGCAGCATGGACTGGGTGCGCCACGCACTCGGCACCCCTCTGGTCTTTACCTACGAGTTGAGGGGCACATACTTCCACTGGCCTCCCAGCCGCATACACGAACAAGGGGATGAAGTCACCCAGATGATATTGGGTCTTGTCAATGAAGCTAGGCACTTAGGGTATTTAGCTTGAGAAAATTGCAATTTTTTGTAAGATATTTTTTGAAATTGTTTTGTTGTTCGATTAATATTAAAATGTTTAAAATGTTGTTTTATTTTATTAATTAATTGTAAATGTATATTCTGAGAATCTATTATATTTTTCATGAAGCAAAGGTGTGAGCCTATGAGCTTATATTTTTTACATCAAGCAAATGGCATGGCATGATATAATATGCCTAATGTTACTATCACATATAACAAGAGCATGTATTTGATACCCTACCGAGGAACTCAGACTGAGAACAGGCTTGGAAAAGCTTAGTCAGGCTCGGCTTAGGAAATAATAAAATCCACTCACCTACGTAAAATACTATATTTAACCACCGAATAAAATGGATGCCAGTATCCATCAGACAAAAATCAAATTAAAATACAATTACATATACTTATTTATTTGAACACAATAAAATTAGACTTAAAATAATATTATAAATTAATATGTTCTTGGATATAATTCCCAATCTATAACAATCAAATCATAAGATAAAGTATTAGGAGGAACATTTTAGCTTAGATGTTAAAGTAATCTCATTTATAATATTGAAAGAAAAAAATAATGTACAGATTGGTGGAGACCTAAAATTATTTTTAAATTAAATTTATCATTCCATGAAAATTCAATTACCAATACTTTCTAAATAAATGAGGAAATAATCTATCCAGTTAAAAATCCAGTGGCTGAATTGAATTATATTTTGATATTTTGTGTACGAATCGCTTATGTGGTATCCTCAATCGATAATGTAACCCTTAAAAAATAATATTGATGAATTTATTCAGTATATTATAATTCCAGAACTATATAATATGATACTTTAATTGTGAGATTTTAAAAAAACGTGGACGATTTTATCTGTATATTCGACATGCTTGTTTCTTATTCAATTTTTCATTTAAATGTGTGATGCCTGATTGCAAGGAAGCCTGCATGCTGTGAGTTATGTCAAACATTTCCTAGGTTTATGAAGTTTAAGTCATACTTTGTCAGGACGGTGGAGTAATCCTTGCAGTCATGGTACAATACAACAGATCTTTTCATTTTAAGGAGTTTCCTGTCTAGTAACGTACAGGGTTTTTTTTAAAACTGAGTGTCCAAATTTTAACAGGAGGTTCAGAGTCATGAATATAGTCCATTAATAATATATATATTTCTATATAATTTTTATCCTGACAAAACAAAATACACTACACACACGCGTGTGCGTGTATTAAAATGATCGGCGACCGTGCTTGTAGCAGATGCTGATTTTAATTTAAACATTGATAAGGATAGTATGAAATGGGAATAAATAACCATGAAAAAGAGTTAACCAGTATTATTCTCTAGAACACAATAAAAAAATTGGTCAAACTAAGAAATAACCCTGTATATTAGGTACATAATATGGGCTATTTTATTGAATTCTTTTAGCAATGAATTTGTGCTTCTGCTTCTATTAATACTACATTGTCATCCGTCGTCGACGATGCCAGATTACTTGCTACACATTCAACCACTTGGATGTCCGTTACCTGAAAAAATAAGACTTACAATACATTTATTATTCTTAGTAAATTTAACTTGGCGTTTAATATTTAGGATTTTTCAAAATATAAATATACGTGCGTGGTGGTTGTACAAATCATTGGGAGATGCTTTTGTTCATCAGTGGACTTCCTTTGGCTGATGGATGGATGATGATGGATGGTGGTTGTGCTCTTGGTATCTGACCGCATGACTTTTCAGTATCAGCCCATATACGTCCCACTGGCCGGGCCTCCTCTACAAGCGAAAGTACGATTGAGAGGGGTTAGGCCATATAGTCCATCGCGCTGGCCTAGCGTGGGTTGCATGACTTTTGGCAGATGCCAAAACGGTGGTCACGTGTCAGATTCCCAGGATAATAGTGAACCACGCACTTTAACGGAAATCATCGTGAAGAATACTTTGATAAAGTATGCAGGTTTCAATACTATACATCTGTATAAGGATTTCTAGCGAGATGGAATATGATCGAAACCGTACCAAACCAAACCCGAATATTTAGAGCAAATTGAATTCTCTGTTGTAAAGACGTCCACTGTTCAATAATAGGTAATTATAGGCTGATGCAAATTGGTATTTATTTTGGAACTATTGAAATATCAAAATTACCGACATCGTCGCTGTTAGTTTTTTGTTCTCCCGTCTCTGTAGTAGGTCTCCTCTGTAAGAAATAATTAAATAAATCTTAAAAGGAATGGAAAGAATATAATTATGTAAATAAAAATTATGTCGCATAGAAAATGATTTTCATTAAGAATGTTGCTGTACCAAAATAATTAAATTTTGTGATTTTAGCAGCCATTACCATTAAAATAGATACTATTTAAATAAGCTTTATAATAAATACAGTATTGTGGGCTGATATCAATATAAAAATTTACATAGAAAGAATAGTTTTTGCAAAAACAAACCAAATGGGAGCACCATTTGTTTGTTTGATAATATTAAAATAATATCAAATCCTTAAGTAATTATGTATTCTTTTATTATTTTCAAATAATCATATATCTTGAAACTAGGATAAATTACTTACCAAACTTTTCCTTCTTACACTTTCACGTGCTTCGTTCAATTTTTTCTTTTGTTTCCGCTTGAAAAAGTTAGCCTGAAAAGATATTATGTTTTAAAAATAATATTATTGTAATGATATACTTTCCCTATTACTTTTAAATATTATACCGGGTATATCAAGACTGCGACCGAAAACGAAGAAAGGTGGTGGTAGTTTTTTTTTAGTGTTTACAGACACAATGTAACTAGAAATTTCGCAAAAAAAGCATCAGATTTTTTTATGTGTATGTAACACCGAACATAAAACCTACTTTTTTGAAGTCAGTAAAAATATCCGTTTACGTGGCACTAAGCTTCGAATTACATGAACAAGGAAACAAACATTTTCTAAGTAATATGACCGACATAAACAGAAAATTTCCCAGGGGAGCGATTTCAAAGTTCGGAGATAGAATTGATATCGTTCTTAAAAACTTCGCTAGGCTTTGTTGCCGAGCTATTTCTTTTGTTGGTATATTAACTCGTGTTTTATACCGGGTATATCAAGACCGCGACCGAAAACGAAGCCAGGTGGTAGTATTAGTGACTTCAGATACAATGCAAGTAAAAATTTTGCAACTCTTATTTTGACAACTTTTATTTTGTAATTTTTTACTTATCGTCGTATTTGGGTGATATATATACATAGTTTTCCTAAAATAAATATGTACACCTCTTTATTTTTAAGCACGCAATGGTACGTAAGGGTTTAAATAAGAATTCTCGCAAAAACTAGGTATTTACCACCCAAATACGATGGTTTTTAAAAAATTCTAAAAAACAATCTGTCACTGTTTTGGCGAAATTTTTATTTGCATCGTGTTTGTCACCACTAAAACTACCACCTGGCTTCGTTTTCGGTCGCAGTCTTGATATACCCTGTACGTCATGTACAATGTGGTAGGATACTTATTTAGATATAAGCGTTAGAGATTTTTCTGTCAAGGAGTTTCCGAAGCCCCACGAATTCTTTCCTTTTTTCATGACTTTTTCTTCTCTTTTTACTCTCATTTTGAGAGGCCAGCATTGTATCTGCTGACTAAGTCGTAACAGTTGATAGTAAGTAGTAAGTTTGATCGATTACCGAAAAGAAGTACATGTGTCCTTCACGTCAGTTAAAGTAACACTTATTTGCAGTTGTCAGTATTCACTCGAAACCATTGACGATATTTTTGACAACCATCACTATTTTATTTACGATGGACCTAAAGAAGTTTTACTTTAAAATATGACTATAGTAATCTCATAGGCCTTCCAAGGATCTTCATATTGACCCGTTGGAAGCGACCTGCATCATCCTTGGGGAGGCCTATGGTCGCCAGTGGACTTCCTGTGGCTGAATAGATAGATACATAGTAATCCTAATAACTTACCTTGTAAAGTATGAAAATGAAAATCGCCAGTATCAGTATCGCCAGCAAAATGGAGACCAGAATGATGACAAATTTATCGTTCAGCACCGATAATTCTTTTACATACGTGATCACCGTTGTTAGGCTAAAACAATTCATAATATTATAAACACAAATAAAGAACTTGACTTAAGCAGGCTAGCACTATTTCATAAAAGCCTTGATAATATCAAGATTTCAGCTCGTCGGCATTTAAATGCAATTAAACGTCTGTTAAACATAAACATGTACACTGATTTTGATGCAAACATACATACATAAACTCACGCCGTTATTACAGAAGGGGTAGGCAGAGGTGCAACCAGGACACCCACATTTTGCCTTGTATTTTCCGTCCCATAATGTGATAGGAGGTGAGCCTATCGCGATATCGGGCACAAATTCCTAACTCCGGACTGATAATGGATATAAAAGTCCAATATCACTTTGCCCGACCCGGGATTCGTACCCGAGACCTCAGCTTTGTAATCGTACCATAGTACGACTACGCCACTGAGGCAGACAGTAATTGATGAATTTTACAGATGGCGGAAATTCGTATCCGCCGGGATGAACGGTTAATATTATCTGCTCTGCGCTTACCAGGTGCAGGTTACTATGCTATTGTTACACTCAAAAACAAAAACACACAATGCACATACTTCTCAGATTTTTCCGTCATTAATGGCTTCAGCATCAATGTCATCCTCGATGTTGTGTTCAACTTTCCGTTAATGAGATTATTCACTGAAAAATATAACTAATTAATTTCATACAGGGTAAATCAAGATTGCGACCGGAAACGAAGCCAGGTGGTAGTATTAGTGACTGCAGACACCATGCAACTAAAAACTATTTTTTTTAACTTATCGTCGTATTTGGGTTATAAATACATAGGTTTCCTAAAATAATGACGTAGACGTTTTATTTTGAAATTAATATTTTCGCAAAATCTAGGTATTTACCACCCAAAATCATTTTTAAAAAATTGCAAAAAGAAAAGTCGCTTTTTTGCGAAATTTTTGGTTGCATTGTGTCTGTAACTACTAAAATTACCACCTGTCTCCGTTTTACCGCCATAATTTATTATCCTCATGCTCTTCAGTAATATAAAGTTCGCTGCTAAACATAAGCACCAACGATATCCTCAGCAAGACGTCGAAGGCTGCCTGCATCCTGCGTCTTCCTGCAACGTTTGTTCAATCGTCTGTCCACTTCGTGCCTCATTGGCTTTCACCTTTATTCTTCCTTCTTCTACTACCTTCTTATTTCACCTTTATCCTAAGATCTAGCTTAAAAATACTAGGATTGATATTTTCTTCAATATGCACTTACATATTTCATTTTTCTCAATTTCCACCATCGCGATGCCTTTCGTAGTCGAATTTGGTAACAAAGTGAAAGTACACTCGAAGAGAATTTCATGACCTTTGTCTTTTGTTCTGCAAATGGTGTCTGTTAATGAACCCTTAAAAATGAAAAAAGAAACATCAATGTACTGTCTCAATTTTAATACGAAAGTATTGTATTAAGAACTACGAATGACTTCCTAACAAAGGTTTTATGATTGTGGATTACAAATATATTTGTTTTGAGAATCAAACCTGAAGTCTCTAGTTTAATGTCCTGAATGAACCTCGTGAAATTTGCTATAAAAAGCATTTTTATATACTTTTCGAGTCATGACTTTACAGAAAAAAATAAAAATGGAGAAGAAATAAATAACAAATATACATTAATAAAACTTACTTTATAAGAACTGATAAACGGTCTCTTGCCAATTGCGATCACAGCCGTAGCATCTAGCCATGTTACTGATCCAGAATTGACAATCTGAAATAAAAAAAATATTAAAGCATGGCATTTACATGGAAATAAACTCGGCAGTCTTTTAGGAACTAGTGTCATCTTTAACTAACCCTCTAGAAATAACGACGTGAGTATATGTAAAATATAAATAACGTATAGTGTCTTCTGTCGAAATACATATTTTTGCGATAAATAGACCAAATTCAGTAATCTGGTCACGCTAAGTACATATTTGTGTATTCTTACCTCGTACTCACGTCCGTAGTTGATTGTTTTAGTTTTTTTGTCGTATATCTGCTGGTCGGTGACATTGTACTCTCTATTCATAGTCAACCTAAAATCACATTGAATACAAATAAATAATATGGCAATAAATAAATACACCCGCATTCATACATAAGATCAAAATCTCACCCTGCATCTAAAACCACATTGAATACAAATTAATAATAGGGAATAAGTCAAATATAAGTCTGATCTAGGTGACAGGTTCTGAGATGAAGACCCTGCATTAAGAGCAACCAAGTTTTATGTCAATGTGTGTCAGAATTTTTTATGACCACCCGTGAATCTTACCATCTGGCGAGCAATCTGCTCGTCTTCACACTTTTTCTAACTAAACAAATCGCAACTGTATCAGCCATGTCTATTCTAATGCAGGGCACGGGCTTCCTCAACGCTGGATAGTACGATTGAGAGGGGTTAGGCCATATAGCCCAACACGCTGGCTTAGTGCGGGTTGGCAAACTTAACATACTATAGAAAATCTTACAAATCGCTATAGTAACCAGGTTTCCTCACGATGTTTTCCTTCACGTTTATCGTGCTTGGTGATTAACTATCAATACACACATGACTCCGAAAAGTCAGAGGTGTGGCCTGGCATTTGAACTCGCAATCACCGTGGATATTTTCGCAGCCGCGTCTAGTTCATTAACATCAAGCCAACACGCACAAATCAAAAAGACATAATAAATTCAAAAAACTTACCCGTGCACTTTTATATGTTTGCTTGTCAATTCGTACTGTATTTCCAGTTTATTTGTAGTGTAATTGGGCTGATTGCAACTCTCATACAATTTTACTTCAACGAGTAATTTTACATCTGTACTCAGCGGATTCGTCATGTTCAATATTATAGGCAAGGATTGCTGTGAAATGTAGTTTATTAGAAGTTAACAATCATTATGCATGTTTAATTATAAATTTAGGATTCATTATAATATTCTGTTGTTGAAAACACAGTTAAAACAAGCGATAATTTAATATGGTACCACAAAACTTTGAATTCAATATTTTGTGACTATGACCTCTAGTCAGGGACCGAAAACCGCTATACATTACGGTACCGGTATCGACGAATTTCGGTTACCTTTCTGATTTAGGTAACCGCTATTACGGTAACCAATATTATAAAGGTTACCCTTAAATAAGATTACCGTATTAATACCGGTAACCGAAAAATGTCCTTGATTGCAAGAAAGAAACGGACTATCGCGTTAGGAAATAGTTTCACCATTGCATACCAGACGAATATCATACTCGTGTTGTTTACGACTTACGTTTATTCAATGTAATCGGGTCATATTTTGCGGTGTAATTGTGTTGAAAATAAAAGGAAATGAGTAAAGGTAAGTTTATGGGGTAGTACCATACTGTACAGTATAGAATAAAGATATTTTTATATCTCAGTTGATTATGATTTAACTTTAATATTTTATATTATTTTTATGTGATCTAATATCGTTATTGTCATTTAAGTCTATAATTTGTTGTTTTATCCTTTTTGTTGTTGCTTATTTTTATGATGTTTGATTTATCTAAATACAGTATTTTACTATATAAATAATTAGTTTTAAAAATTTGATTAATGCAATTAGCTTTCGACTTTTCAATTGAATAAATAAATAGATAGATACCTAAATTCACATAAATTATATAATTTAGTACAAATTCCCGATACTTATAAGACATTAAAATTTTAAATAAGGCTCTACTCCGAGCAAATGACCTTGAGCATTCACGTCATACTAAATCCAATGGCCGGCGCACGAGTTAGCGCTTCTAACTCCCTTGACCCTTTACCCTTTCGGCCTTCTTAATGCCCTGATACAGGCTTCATGACAGTGTACAAAAAGAAAGCAGGTCCTTCAGCGGCGTATAACCCCACCACCGCGTTCACTATGGAGTTCGCCAACATCCGCGGACTCCATAGAAACCTTAATGCCGTCCACCACCATCTTGAGACGGATTTGGATTTGAACGCACACCATGAGTTCTGGTTGGGCTCTTCCAAGACCGATCATGCTGGCGGAGCTGCCCATACATTCGCTCTCACACATGACTTGTCACAACTGGTGAACCAGCACACCAGGATCCCGGATGTGGCGAGTCATGCGCCGTCTCTGCTGGACCTTCTGCTGGCGAGTCACCCGGCCGGGTATAGTGTGACCGTTAGTGCTCCTTTGGGCACTTCCGATCACTGCCTGGTTCGGTCCTCGGTACCGTTCGCTTCACCTCCACATCCCGTGCAGGTTAAGCAAGGGTCTGGCATTACTTGTCGGCGGATTGGGATGGCATGCGGGAATATTTCACATCTATCCCTTGGCGGCAGCGCTGCTTTGAGGGAAAAGATCCTTCTGCGAGTGCCAACGCTATTGCTGACGAAATCAGACTAGGAATGGAATATTACATTCCTTCCTCTGAGATCACCAGTAAGGGCCGTGGATTCTCCTGGTTCAACCGTGCATGCGCCGATGCTGTCGGTGACAAACAGGCGGCGTATCGCCCTTGGATCAGGGGTCGCGCTAAGAAGGATCCTAATATCAGTTCCCTCAAGGAAGCCTAAATCGAGCCGCCAAGGCCTGCAAAAGGCCTACGTTAGAGCGGATGTCCAGCGCGTTTGCAGGATTGGGCGTGTGTTGGCCAATCACCCAACTAGCAGTCGTGCTTATTGGAGATTGGCCAGGGCCGTCCAATCTAACTTCTGCGTTCCAGCACTGTCCAAGCTTCCGGCATACGGTCTGCCCGACAACTTGTGTTCGTGGATTTCTGGCTTTCTGCATGGGCGTATAATGCGTGTCGTCGTTAACGGACAAGTTTCGGCGTTCATGTCGGTAAATGCAGGAATTCCGTAAGGCTCGGTGCTGTCGCCCACCCTGTTTATTCTGCATATCAATGATATGTTGTCGCTTGGCAACATTCATTGTTATGCAGATGACAGCACGGTTCATGGGAGATACTGCCATGGGCCCCCAGGTTGCCGGGTTGACACTGTAAGTGGGCGCGAGGATCTTGTCATTGAGCTCAATCGGTTCTTGGATCTCATTTCTTCATGGGGCTTCAGGAATATGGTTGAGTTCAATGCCAGGAAAACCCAGGTGTGTGCGTTCACGTGCAAAAAATCCCCGATCTCTCCCCTCCCCATTCTTCAGGGTATTCCCCTCTCAATGAGGAATGACAATGGATGTCCGTTGTGATCTCAATCCAAGGAATCACATCGAAGGCGTAATATCTGCCACTTCCCGCAGGGTTTGGGTTCTGAACAAGGTGCGTCGGTTTTTGACGCCCGGTCAACTTGTATAAAGCGCAGGTTCGGCCGGGTATGGAATACTGTTCGCACCTCTGGGATGGATCCGCCCAGTACTTGCTCGATGCCTTGGATGGATTGCAGCGGCGGGCCATCCGCATTGTGAATGATGCAGGCAACTTAGAGTCGCTACAGTTACGGAGGTATGTCGCCTCTCTAAGCGTGTTCTACCGTCTTTGTCATGGCAAATGCTCTGAGGAATTTTTCAATTTGATCCCCTCCTCTCCTTTCCTTAACAGAACCACGCGCGCTGGCTTGCGGAGCCATAGCTTGACTGTTCAATCCATCTCGGCGCGAACCAAAAGGTTCTCTAATTCATTTTTCTGCCCAACAGTCAAGCTGTGGAACGGTTTGCCATCACACGTGTTCCCTCCTTTCTATAATCCTGGGTCCTTCCGCCGTAGCTTAAAGAGGCATCTCAGCGGGCCGGCATGATTGTATGGAATGATATGAGACTTCCGTCTGATACCATTCTGGGCGGCATTAGCACTTACCACCAGATGCAATGCAGTCACTATGTCGTGCCAGTATAAAATAAAAAGACACAATTTCGTTAGTAAATTTTGACAGTTTAGAGAACAAGAAGCCATACATATTATAATCAGAATGTAAATGTTCGATGTCTGTACATGGAAGATATATAAGAAATTTTAACACGAGGGGTCTTTACAACAGCAACAGAAGCCAAAACATTTTTTTTAGAATATTTATCTGTCTGTCTGTATAAAAAGTTCTGTGTAAGTCTGTGTAATAAGTTCAAAACGGCGGCAATTTTTTTATACAAAATTGATTTCAGGGTCAGAGGGGCCCTCAGTTTTCGATTTTGAGATCAATCCGACCAATAACTAAAAAGTTCAAAATGGCGGCCACTATTTTTAATTTTAATACAAATCTGGATCACTTGATCATAGGGACACTCAGACTTCGATTTTGAGATCGATCGGACCAATAACTAAAAATTTCAAAATGGCGGCCACTATTTTAATACAAATTCGGATCACTGAGTTATAGGGACACTCAGACTTCCATTTTGAGATCGATCGGACCAATAACTAAAAACTTCAAAATGGCAACCACTATTTTCAATTTTTAATACAAAGTCAGCCTATGGCGATGTCTAGGAAGACATTTCAATCGCTTAGTTTATTAAACTTGATAAAATCAAATAAAAAAACAATTCAGCACCCGCGAGCGTACTGAATGAAATTTCAATTAAGAAAAAAAATCCCAAGGGACGCGTCAGTACCAGTTGCAACATGCACCCATGCGCCAGCCGGGGCGGCGGCCTTGAGTTGAGGCCGCGCTTTAACTTATGCCGACGGCACGTGTAACATAGAGGTAATGCTTATTTCGGTTACCGGTATGATACCGGTAAAATCCGTCAAAGTTGGTGGATAAGGGTTACCTTTTAAAATACCGGTATTTTTTTTTTCGGTTGTTACCTAAAAATTACGGTTCTCGATACCGGTTTCGGTCCCTGCCTCTAGTTTGGCAGGCCGGTCCTCACTTAATTTACAAATTAAAAGAACTTTATTTTGATTCATATATCATATTCATACAGCAATATAATTTTCCTCTCTCTTCTCCTCTTTCTCTTTCAAAGGAAATATTTCAAAATTGGCTCCCTTCCAAAATTTTCCTACCTACAATTCTCTTTTATTTAAAACTCATAATAAACAAGTTCTTCATCTCACCTCCTTATTCCTCCCCAGTCTTTTAATCGTGCAGTGATATTCCTCCTCCTGCTTTGGACATTCGAAGCGTAGGACCTGAGCTCCCACGACGCGCACCCGCACACAACCGTCGTTTGATTCATGACCATCGTTCCGTACAGTTACCATCACTGTTGCATTATCTGATGAGCCTAGGAGGTACGCCTTCGGCCTGGAAAATATACAATTGAAAAATTATTTATCTATATCTCTCATTTTCTGTATTTCTCTCTTTCTCTCTCCCTCTCTCTATGTGTGTGTGTCCAATTATTAAACTTCAGCACTATGACGTCGCCATCTAGAGATCAAGTTAATATGTGGAATTCTATGACGTGGTCTCCCATTTGTGAGAGGTTTTAAGGGTCAGAATACACTTATTATGCGAGACCACTGTCTCTGCAGCTCGACGTCACATCCTTATCTAGGTACAAGTGGTGCAGTAATAAATAAGGTAACGGAATAATCTCCATCATCACATCCTAACCGACTCTTTGGCTATAAATTGACATTAAATTTTACCCATGCAGCGAGGTAGACAATTTCGGGTTGCAATCTTCCTTTTCACAGCGACGCACAACGCTGATACTTGTTTTAGTCTTGCTGTATTCTTTCACGGTGACCCACGTCCTATTAAATTCTGCAACCAAGTATTTATTATTATTTGTTTGCACAAAACACTAGATGGAAAGCGCAATGTACTCCAAATAGAATTCGTGCAGGTGAGAAATTATTAATTCAGATAGCAGATAACAGGGAAAGACTAGGGTGTTTACTCGATACACAGGTATGTCGCTACCACAATTGTCCTGCTCTACTGAGCGTGGTGCATGTAATAGAGTAGTTTTAATAATAATATCAGAATGCATAAATATATTTTATTGATGAAAACACTATTTCACGGTGAAAACAAACGATAATCTACCATGGTAGATATACCAAAACTTTGAACAGTCAATGTTTTGTGTCTATGACATCTAGTTTGCAATGTCGGTCCTCTTTCGGTTAAGTATTGACCACTGTCAATCAAGCTACCGGTCCTCAAAACTTAGCATACCTAAAATGACGTCACGTAAATATGAACCAGATAATTGTCGCGGCTTTCTTCTTCAATGTATTTATCGTCAATATCCACTTTAAAAGGGAAGTATAAAATATAAAGGAAACTTTGTAAACCAAAGAGATCTTAACAAGAATTTCAATTGTAGATAAAGTCCGCTAAACAGGCCAGCTTGGTGGACTTTGGTCTAAGCCCTGTTAAACGAAGTCTCTTTGTGGAGGTGCTCCGATTCTCAGCAGTAAGTGATTATGGGCAGATACAGTACTGCTTTAAGTAAGGATTAGCTTACCTTTTGCATTCATTATTTTGTCGTTTAGTATATGCACTTCTGCTTGGGCTGTGAATCTGTAAGTACCTGGGTCTTTGCCACTCTGCAATCAAAATAAGTTAACAAATAATAAATTTATTGTACTAAATAAATGAAGTAAGCTCAACCAACATTCACAATCGTAATTCGTAATCTACATCACTACATTAAATATTTAATTCCGTAGTGGCTTTAATACGTTGTGTTTCAGTCAGTTATTTTTACTTTATAGAGTAAGATCCAAGGGCCCCCAGACGTTACTTATTTTCTCATAAAAAATATAAATGGGATAAAGTAGTGTTAGTACGTACTTTGAGTGTGTGCATACCTGCTAGCTTGGGTCGACGGCCAATTCATAGGTACCAGGTGCTGGGGTGCTATGTCGGGAAGGGGTGCTATGTCGGGAACCTCCACGTGGTGCACCCTGGGCAACGTGGGTCATCGAAGTTGCGATTTTGCAACTTCAATGGCCGACGGCAAATATCCGACGGGGAGGGCAGGGGGTTTGGCGGTCGTTGTCTTTTGTGGCGGCCGCCTCCATCTGTCGTTCATTTTAGGTGGGGCCCATCTCTGGACCACCCTCCGGTTCTGTCCCGGAGGTCTCGGCGGGCTCGGTGTGCGCTTACCCCGCCGCCGGGCGGGCTGTGGGAGTGTCCCTCTCACGGTCACCGTCGCATATCGTAATCCGGTTGTGAAGTTTGTGGTCATGTCTCGCATTCTCACCGGACCGAGGGTCCTGGCTTAAACGCCCGGACCGCGAGGGAGGATGCCTCTATAAAAAGTACCCCGAATCCCAAGCGGCGGCGCACCGCGAGGGGATGCATGGCTGATGGGAAGTTCAGTCTCTAGTGCGACCCCCGTCAGAGTACCAGCCGACCCTCTGACGGGTTACGCTAGGCTTACCCAGGTACAGGGGGCACTGCCTGGGTGGACCTTCTTTTCCCCCATACTCGTGGGATTCATAATGGATAACCTTTTTAAACCTAAACTTGGAAATGAAGTAGTGGGAGATAAAGTACCTCTGGTACTAATTGAGCGGATGGGCGTGCTGTCGGACTCTGACAGCGCGTCTAGCGTCATGAGTGTGGCGAGCGGAAGTAGCGTGGGCGCAAAACGCATACGCAAACGCCCGAGGGAGGTCGCAGAGTCAGGGTCGGACTCAGCCCTAAGCGACACAGCGGTGCCGGCCCCCAAGGTCGGGGTCAAAAAAGCAGGGAGAGGCAGGCCCGCTACTACCGGCAAATATGCCGGTATCGGCCTTTCCAGGCGCGAGGCTGCGGCAGCGATGAAGGCCGCAGCGGCCGCTGAAAAACAGGAGGAGGACGAGCGGCAGATTGCGGCTCTGACGAAAAGGGTGACGGAAGGGAGAGTCACCCGCCTGTCGGGGTCGTCGTCTGCCGTCTCTGAGATGGAAGTCGAAGCAGAGGAGTTGCCTGCCTCCGACCTTAATCAGAGAGTGGCCGACGCGGTTGCAGCCATAAAAAGGGTTGGCAAGGTCTCGAAGGGCCTTAGCGGCTGCAGCCAGAAGGCACTCAAAGAGGCCACGGCTTCCATCTTGGAAAGCGCTCAGGTGCTTTTAGGACGCACCACAACTGAAGAGACGGCGCTGCTGCGGGCCCAGAACGCAAGGCTCGCAGCGCAAATGGCGGAGCTCCGCAAGGAGCACGAGGAGCTCAAGGCAGAAATGGCCAACTTCCGCCGCGAGCACCTCAGGCGGGAGGTGGGCCTTCCGCAGCCAACGCCGCAACCGCAACCGCAGTTGCCGTCGCAGGAGACGGAGTTGACTCGCCTGATCCGTAAGGAGATGGCGAGTTTTAATGCGCGCTTCTCAGTGCTTGAGGGGAGGATCCTTCGTCCTCCTCTAGCTGCGGACCAACGCAGCACTCCGGCGCCGACATATGCGGCCCAAACTGCAGCGCCCCGTGCCGCCCAACCGGCACAAGAGGCTGCTGCTATACAGAAGAGGACTGTGCCAACTGCCGCCTCAAATAGGCAGTTGAAAAAAGACGCCAAAGTGGCGAAAAAGACAGGTGCTCCGGCTGCTCCGCCAGCACAAACTGTCAGACCTGAGGCGGAGTGGACGGTTGCGGGCGCAGCCAAAAAATCTAAAAAGGCGCGCAAGCAGGCCACAAAGCAGGCGCAGAAAGTACAAGCAGCGGCCAAGCGCCAAACTGCGAGGCTCAGTACTCCCCGCTCTACGGCAGTGGTTCTCACCCTGCAGCCGGGGGCGGAGGAGCGGGGCCTCACATATGCCCGGATTCTCGCAAAGGCGAAAGCCGAGATCTCTCTTAGTGATCTCGGCATAACGGGCATCCGGTGCAAACCAACTGCCACCGGTGGTCGCCTATTGGAGATATCGGGAACCACCAGTGGTCCCAAGGCAGACGCCCTTGCCGATAAACTCCGGGCGTCTCTAGGCCCGGACGAAGTAAAAGTGTCCAGGCCAACCAAGTGCGCAGATCTGCGCATTTCGGGCCTGGACGACTCTGTCAGTCAGGAGGAGGTCGCCGCTGCAGTCTCCGAGGCCGGAGGTTGCCCGCCGGACCAAATAAAGGCAGGCACGATACGCCGGGGTGTCTCCGGTCTCGGGACAATATTTGTCAGCTGTCCCGTAGCGGCGGCCAAGAAGATCAAAGACAAACGGCTTCTGGTGGGATGGGTCTCGGCGCAGGTCACGCTCCTGGCGCCCAAGCCCTATCGGTGCTACCGCTGCCTTGAAGAAGGACATGCGGGGGCACGGTGCACCGCTGGGGTAGACCGCAGCCAATTGTGCTTCCGCTGCGGTCAGCCCGGTCACAAGGCTGGCACATGCACTGCCACGCCGCACTGCGTCATCTGTGCGGCATCTGGCAAGCCAGCCGACCATCGGACCGGGTCGAAGGCCTGCGCCAGGCCCAAGTCTAAGAAGAACAACGCCAGGAGACAGCCGGTTCATCCACCGGCTAGTATCAAGGATACAACAAAGAAGGCAACCAGCGCCTCGCAGCCGGTTCACCCGCCGGTTGCGGCAGAACATCCGCCGAGGGCTGGGGAGGAGACAACGGCCATGGACACTCAATAATGGCCCTACGTCGTCTCCTCCAAGCCAACATAAATCACTGCGCCAGGGCTCAGGATCTCTTGCTCCAGAGCATGGCGCAGTGGTCGATCGATATGGCAGTTGTCGCCGAGCCGTATTTCGTGCCACCCAGGGATGACTGGGTGTGCGACACGAACCGCTCGGTGGCACTGCTCTTGAGGTCTGCCGCCGACACCCTTCCCTTTGAGACCGTCACCCGAGGGCGGGGCTATGTCGCGGCAGTTTGGGGGAATATTATGGTCGCGGGGGTGTATTTCGCCCCCAGCCTTTCTCTCGCCGACATGGAGGACATTATTTTGGAGTTGGGCACGGTCGTCAGTCGTAGCCGTCCTCGTCCCGTGATCGTCCTGGGGGACTTCAACGCCAAATCTACGGCTTGGGGTTCCCCGGCTACGGACGCGCGGGGCGAGTTAGTGGAGGAGTGGGCGGTCGAGCAGGGCCTGCTTCTCCTGAACCGGGGTTCCGTGCAGACGTGCGTGCGGATGCGGGGTGGGTCTATTGTGGACCTGTCGTTCGCTAGCCCCGCTCTCGCGCGCACCGTCCAGGACTGGCACGTCCTGGAGGGGTTGGAGACGCTGTCTGATCATCGGTATATTCGATTTAGCGTCTCCGCCCAGACCTCGGTTGGGCCGGTCCAAGCGGCCCCGGTGGGCGTTGGAGACGGCCCGCGTTGGGCACTGAAACGGCTGGACAGGGAGGCTCTCCTGGATGCCTCAATCGTCAAGGCCTGGCTGGACTCTCCAGACAGGCCTACCAACATCGACGAGGAGGCGGAGTGGTTCCGGGAGAGCATGTCGCACATTTGCGACGCCGGCATGCCCCGAGTCCGGCCGTTACCTTCCAGGCGCCAAGTGTACTGGTGGTCGCAGTCGATCGCGCAGCTGCGCATCGCTTGTGTGCAGGCGCGACGCCAGTACGCTAGGTGCCGAAGAAGACGCCGCCGCCCCTTTACAGCGGCGGCCGAACAGGAAGAGGCGGAACTATACGATCGCTATAGAGAGGCGAAGAGCGCCCTCCAGCTGGCCATTGTCCGGGCAAAGGCCCAGGCCAACGAAGAGCTGCTGGAGACTCTGGACCGAGAGCCGTGGGGACGCCCCTACCTTATGGTGCGGGGCAAACTACGCCAGCGGGCTCCCCCACTGTCCCGGAGTCTCCAGCCCCAGCTGCTGGAGGAGGTGGTGTGTGCGTTGTTTCCGACGAGACCGGAGCACACACCACCGGCTATGGTTCCGCCTCGCAATGTGCCCGACGCGGAAGACGACACTGACGACGACGTGCCCGAAGTGACTCGGGTAGATTTGAGAGTGGCGGTGGCTCGCATCAAGAACACCGCCCCAGGGCCCGACGGCATTCCAGGCCGTGCATGGGTCCTGGCCATGGAGGCTCTCTGGCCCCGACTAGCGGGGCTCTTGAGCGCATGTTTGGAGCGGGGCCAGTTTCCAAGCCGGTGGAAGACCGGAAAGCTGGTCCTGCTCAAGAAGGAGGGGCGCCCCGCAGACTCACCATCTGCGTACAGGCCCATCGTGTTGCTGGACGAGGTGTGTAAGATTTTTGAGCGAATCATCGCTAGTTGCCTCGTCCAGCACATGACCAGGGTGGGCCCGGATTTGGCGGATAACCAATTTGGTTTCCGCCAGGGGCGCTCCACAGTGGACGCAATCATGCGCGTGAGGGTCCTCGCGGAGGAGGCAGTCGCCCGGGGTGAGGTGGTCTTGGCGGTGTCACTCGACATCGCCAACGCCTTCAACACCTTGCCCTGGAGTATCATCCGAGAGGCACTCCGGTACCACGGGGTGCCGCGCTACCTCCAACGCATTGTCGGGGCCTACTTGTCGGAGAGATCGGTGGTGTACCCGGGTCGAGAAGAGTGGTGTCGGCGAGAGACGTCGTGCGGCGTTCCGCAGGGATCGGTGTTGGGGCCGCTCCTGTGGAACGTGGGGTACGACTGGGCTCTGCGCGGTGCGCTTATCCACGGCGTCGGCGTCATTTGTTACGCCGACGATACGCTAGTCACAGCGCGTGGAAAGACGTACCGGCAGGCGGCCATACGCGCGACTGCTGGTGTCGCGCACGTCGTGGGTAGGATCCGGCGGCTGGGCTTAGAGGTGGCATTGCACAAGTCGGAGGCCCTCTGTTTTCATGGGCCGAGGACGAAGCCGCCTCCGGGGTCCAGCATAATCGTAGGAGGAGTCTCCATCGCTGTCGAGTCGACGATGAAGTACCTTGGACTCGTCCTCGACAGTCGGTGGAATTTCGGGCCGCACTTTACACGGCTCGCCCCCCGGTTGATGGGCGCCGCTTCGGCGCTCTCGCGCCTGCTGCCCAACCTGGGGGGGCCCAACTCCTCCTGCCGGAGGCTCTACATGGGGGTCGTACGGTCGATGGCGTTATACGCCGCGCCAGTGTGGGCGGACTCCCTGACGGCCCGCAACGTCGCCGCGCTGCGAAGGCCGCAGCGCGCGATGGCCGTCAGGGTCATAAGGGGATACCGTACGATCTCCTTTGAGGCAGCGAGCCTCCTAGCCGGATCCTCGCCCTGGGACCTCGACGCAAGGCTCCTCGCGTCGCTCTATTGGTGGCGCGTGGAGGCGGTCGAGAGGGGCGAGCGCCCCGTGCCTCGAGAGGTAGAGGCACGCAGGGCACAGCTCCGCCAGGTCCTAGTGGCGGAGTGGAAGATGCGTTTAGCGCTACCCACGGCGGGGCACGCCGCTGTAGCGGCGGTAAGGCCCGTTCTTGAGGAGTGGCTCAATAGGAGCCACGGCGCCCTAAGCTTCCGGCTAACGCAGGTGCTTACCGGACATGGGTGTTTCGGGAAGTACCTGTGTCGACTAGGCCGGGAGCCGACGTCCCAGTGCCACCATTGTGGTGATCGCCGCGACGATACGGCGTTGCACACGTTGGCGGAGTGCCCAGCTTGGGCTGAGCAGCGCCGTGACTTGGTCGCGGCCGTAGGTGCTGCGGGAAACCTCTCGCTTCCGGCCATTGTTTCAACCATGGTCGGGAGCAAGTCAGGGTGGAGAGCTGTCGCCACCTTCTGCGAGGCCGTTATGCTCGCAAAGGAGGTGGCGGAAAGGGAGAGAGAGGCTGCCTCCTCTCTCCCCTCCCGCAGCAGACGCACTGGGCGTCGTAGGGTGGCAGATTTTCGGCCACCGTAGGGCGCGGCCTGCGGACGACAGACTCGGGGCGTCTTGTCGTCCGACCAGCAGCAGGCCTTGAGGCGGCGGCGTCGTGTTCCGCGCGCGCCTCGTAGTGGAGTCCTGCGGCCGGGGTGACGGCCGCAGTGGGTGACGGGGCCCGCCCGACTATGGCGGGCCAATACCCGTCGGGGGGTTGCGACGAATGCTTCGGCGATACCCGACCCTCCGACACACGGGTACGAGAGGAACACGGGTTGGTTTTTAGTCAGTAAGAGTCTGACAGTCCCCTCCGCGCCTCCCCAGGGCGGAGGATGTCCATGAGGATTTTCCAACCCGATACCAAAAAAAAAAAAAAAAAAAAAAAAAAGGTACCAGGTGCTAAAGGTAGATAAATACAGTACTGATTTTTCTTAAATTCTCAGTGCTGATTTTTACATATGTTTTAGATAATTTTGTTAAAAATTAATAATCATTATTGCCAGACACTTTCCATCGGCGCTTACCCCTACCAGACGCTTTAAAGCTTCAAAAAAAAATAACTTATTTTTACTTATAATCTCACTCTTGATTTTTATATATGATACTTAGGGAACTATTTGAACACCCCTGGTAAGCAGCCAGACCAATTGGAGGGGTCAAACATCCCCCCAGACACACATAAAGTGTCGCTATGTGTATAAGCGCGAGGTCATTATTTGTACGCTTGAGTGTGAGAGAGATATCTATTTATCGATATCTTTCTTATACTTATTGTCGTCTCTAGGCTACTCTATTCAGTGCATCTGTGATTTTATTTACAACGTGTTGAAATAAAAGAAAGAATCGCTTCAAGAAGAATCAGGTATTATACTTTAACTTTGAATAATTGATATAACCGTGTAACTCTTAGATTCTTAATTATGTTATGTTTGTTACAGAAAATGAAAGTAATAAGGATGATAATGAAGATAGTCAATGCCAACATTGGGTTGATGATGACTTATCAAACTCAGACGATGATGACAGTAAAGATCACGCTGAATTGTAAAATGTTTGAAAACTACAAATAATCCGAAAGAAGAAAGACATGTATAGCTTTGTGTAATTTTAAGATTTAATATACATGATTTTTTTAAATAGTAGTATTCTATTTTACTCGATGATAAGATATTAAACATAGGTTAAAGAAACTTATATTTATTATTTATAAAATTTTCTCAACTCAGATCACTTTAAATACCTTGTTATCTTCAGGTTCGATTTTATTTTGTATGTAACGTATTTTAAATCTCTCTTGATTATATCGAACAGAGCAGAATTTTAGAAGGTATCGTTGTTCCATTGTGTTTACAATATTGATTCTGATAATAGTGCATTACACACCACTGATAATTTTCTTCTTAAATCTCAATCATTTTTATTACTTCTCTAACGGCACATAGATATCTCTCTCACACTCAAGCGTACAAATAATGACCTCGCGCTTATACACATAGCGACACTTTATGTGTGTCTGGGGGGATGTTTGACCCCTCCAATTGGTCTGGCTGCTGACCAGGGCTGTTCAAATAGTTCCCTAAGTATCATATATAAAAATCAAGAGTGAGAATATAAGTAAAAATAAGTTTTTTTTTTTGAAGCTTTAAAGCGTCTGGTAAGGGTAAGCGCCGATGGAAAGTGTCTGGCAATAATGATTATTAATTTTTAACACTAACACTACTTTATCCCATTTATATTTTTTATGAGAAAATAAGTAACGTCTGGGGGCCCTGGGATCTTGGACCATTAGTGAACCTTGTTGTTGTGTATCTTTGAGTTTATTTATAATTTTCCATTGTGTTTTTCTCACTACTAATTATTACAAAAACAATTTAAGTCAATGTGTTACTTACCAGCATAACAGTAACATTTGCACATTGTACTGGCTTTTTCTCTGATAGATCTACCAAGAATGTTGGCTTTGGGATGTACGCACCATCTCCTACAATTTCCGTATTTACTACAAATGCTGAAATAAAATCATAAGTGTAATTAAGCATTTGGTTTTGCGAGACTATTTATAAACATTTTGTACTTTCTTCAAAATATAATAATACATTAAAAAAAAAAGATAAATGCTTCAACGCTAAAGGTAAACATCGTGAACATTTTTACATGAATTTCTATGGTATATGAAGTACGCTAACCCTTGATAGCCCAGCGGGTTGGCAAATGGCATAAGTAATCTGAACCGAACTCTTTAAGCCGAACTGTTTTATTAAGCAAAAAAGGGTAAATATTGAAAAATCAATTGATAAAATTTTATCGAGTGAATAAAGTAAAAAAAACTATAGACATTAAATCACGGTCTTTAAAGTAATAAGATCATAATGTAGTATCGGCTTAAACTATACTACGCACAACAATTAAAGGATATTTTTTTTGATCCATTTTTTTTGGTGTTTTTTGAGAGTCTGTATCTTGGAGAAAATTGATTGTTAAGAAATTCAGAAACTAAAACTTTGAAGCTTGAAATGTCTATTTTGCAGATCTGTGCTCTATTTCTTGATGGCTTGCTTAGTTGATAAGCAATCGTAAGAAAACCAACGAGAAAAAAATAATCCAATTTTTTTCTGGATTTCGAAACCCTGCATTTACATGGGTAGTGTTTTTTTTGTGACATCATTATAAAATTCCCGTAGATAATTTAATTGCCTTTAATTTGATATACCAGTAACCTCCGTGACATGATTTAGAGCTGACTTACGGTAAATCAAAGTAAAAATGGCCTATCACACTTTGACATTGGATTACTCCATGAATATCAATCATGGGGAAAACAAAATCAGAATTTTAGTAACTTCAAAACATGCTCTATAAGATGGTATTAAAGTCTTATGATAATAAATAGTATTTCTAAGTAAAATTGTTGACTGAAAAAAAGGCAAAAATACGGTTATTTATGGATATTCGGAAAACACTGCATATCTTTGGATAAAAGAAACGAACGAAGGATATCGTCGGTAACTTTTCAACCTTAAAGTATTCTAAAGACCCCCTGAAAATTTCAAACTGCTCCGATTTGATTATCTTAGTGTTCGGAAGGTTTGAACTTACTGTATTCGTCAAAATTGTCGTAATAAGCATTTTTCGTATGTGATCGATTTTTGTCACTTCAGAATGCTTTTTTTGGTGATTATCCATATTCTTTTAATCAAATAATTTTTTCTAACGTTTTCGCTATTATCCGCAATTGTAAAAAAAATACTGGCACTGTTTTACTATAAATCCGACGACGCAACCTCCCCGTAGTACGCTTTGGGTAACGCTAATGCCGGCGGTAAAACAGTGCCAGTATTTTTTTTACAATTGTGGATAATAGTGAAAACGTTTGAAAAAAGGATTTGATTAAAAGAATATGGATAATCACTAAAAAAAATATTCTCAATTTACAAAATCATTAGCATGCGAAAAATGCTCATTACGACGATTTTTGCTGAATACAGTAAGTTTAAACCATCCGAACACTAAGATAATCAAATCGGAGCAGTTCGAAATTTTCAGAGGGTCTTTAGAATACTTTAAGGTTGAAAAGTTACCGACGATATCCTTCGTTCGTTTCTTTTATCCAAAGATATGCAGTGTTTTCCGAATATCCATAAATAACCGTATTTTTGCCTTTTTTTCAGTCAACAATTTTACTTAGAAATAATATTTATTATCATAAGACTTTAATACCATCTTATAGAGCATGTTTTGAAGTTACTAAAATTCTGATTTTGTTTTCCCCATGATTGATATTCATGGAGTAATCCAATGTCAAAGTGTGATAGGCCATTTTTACTTTGATTTACCATAAGTCAGCTGCAAATCATGTCACGGAGGTTACTGGTATATCAAATTAAAGGCAATTAAATTATCTACGGGAATTTTATAATGATGTCACAAAAAAAGCACTACCCATGTAAATGCAGGGTTTTGAAATCCAGAAAAAAATTGGGTTATTTTTTTCTCGTTGGTTTTCTTACGATTGCTTATCAACTAAGCGAGCCATCAAGAAATAGAGCACAGATCTGTAAAATAGACATTTCAAGCTTCAAAGTTTTAGTTTCTGAATTTCTTAACAATTAATTTTCTCCAAGATACAGACTCTCAAAAAACACCAAAAAAAATGGATCAAAAAAAATATCCTTTAATTTTTGTGAGTAGTGTATATAAATGTAAATTTACTTACTTCCAGTTATGTTTTCAGGTTTAGGTAGGTACTCAATGTAGACACAGACAGCCACAAAGAAATTCTCTGCTTGCTCTTTCACGTACTAAAAAATAAAACACATAATATTACCAATACGCAAAAGAAATGGTACACTTACACTTCAACTTCCTTCGAATACAGTAGGAATGACGACATTAGAAATAGAAATAGCAGGAATAATGAAGATGGTGAGAATATGAATGGATCTGCTCGACCGTAGTGGCAAAAAAGTCTTACTGAAAACCGACGGGAAGTAATCTATGCCCTTGCAGTTCGTTGGCAGACTTAGATTGCAAGAGTCTCAATAGCTACTAGTAAGACATTACACATATTGATAGGAAAACCCAACGTATCTCGTTCTGGGTTGAGCCTGTGTATTTTCAGTTTTGGCTTTACAGCTGTGTATTCTGTTTAGATTGCACAACCCTTATCATAAAGAGCATTCACTTTATCATAAGTAAAAATATGAATTGTCCATACCGTCTCTCCTACTAACTGCGATGTCATATTCATGTAGACTGCTGGTATGCCTCTGAACAATATTACTTCATTACTGCCTGGAGATCCTACGGCTAACTCTGGAACGAAACAAAATATCTGATTTAATCTGACAACATACTTATTGTATAACATGTGGATTTTTACGGGTAAGGTGATGTGAATTACTAACTTGTCGTAGTTCATTTGCCATTAAAATATAACTGATTGATATTATCACAATTTCTATAGGTATTAATTATTATAGTCGTAATTTTAGCTGGTAAGGTTTTTGTATCCGCCCTGATTGCCTTTGTATACAATTGTTTAATTCCGTTAATAAAAAATGGTGAAAAAGTATTGTATCATTATAAAATGTTACAATAGGCTCACCTACAATAAGCGAAGCTAATTTTAAACATTAAAATATTTTTAAAAAATCACACCTTTTTAATACACAAATCCGCACTTAAGATAATTTGGTGGGCAAAATCCGCCTCTATTGTAACCGGAAAAATAAGTCGCTCCAAATTATAGACAAAAACGAACCATTCGGATTATTCATATTGCCCGTTATTTACATGTAATACAGCTTTTATTGGTATCGAGGATGTTTAATTCCCTAGTGATTTGGATATTGTTGCTAAAATATTTTACTATGAATCTCGGCTTCGGCTCTCGATGGTGGATATTGCGCATATTTTTGTTCTCTATACACGACAAAACTACTAAAACCCAGTAGTGCATTCGAGAACCTTCTGAATCTAAACTTGATACATAAATAGTCTGAAAACGGAACACAACACATGCGCGAATGACTATACCAGCTTTTTTACCATAGATTTTAGTACAATGATAGATGTATATGTTATGAAAATAATATTACCCGTAATAATATAGTAAGAAAAGAACCAAAGAGTCTACCGTTGAATGTAATTGAATATTTTTCAGTGTACAAACTGTCGTCGCGAGACGCTACGATTTAATTTAATGTTACCATCTCTCTGCCACCCTCATTTTCAAATGTTTGTTTTGTTTTATCTTACCATTACATCCATTATCATCAATATCAGGCAACACATGCAAGCTGTATCCAAAATGTCGTGAAGTTTCCTTTTGAAGCCTTTGGGTGAACTCCAAATCTTTCAGATATATCTGCCGGTTTGTGACCTGTCCCAAAAGTTTCTTATTCACTTCATGTCCAGACAGTACGTATACCGCCCCCATACCCGTGTCTTCGTATGGTGAACTGATGAAAATTTCTGCAAGCAGTATGAATTTTCCGGGATGAGTTTTAGCAGCCTTTTATTAAAGTAATGATCGGTTAGTATTCGTTAAAATCAAAGGAGAAGCTATTTGAAATAGAACGTCCAATTCATTAGTAGCTAATTTAGTAATTTGAAGGATAAAAATTTGTGGCTATGATACAAATAAATTCTTCTAATTTTGATAGGAGAAACCAAACTTAAAATGTTGTCTATAAATTCTAATTAAAACAAAAATAAAACATACAAGAGGGGCTGGGTAGACGTGAATTCAACACTATATTTTTATAGTAAGAATATCGACATCCCAGGTTATTTTCTTTTATGAAATCATACCCGTCTTATCCTTCCACGAAATATGCCCCAGGACAATTGTTTCTTTTTGTTGGAACATAAAATTCATAAAGATATTTTACCTGGTTTTTCATCGCCATCCAAATCCTTTGTAGCTATTGCTGATCCAAAGCGACCTCCACTTTTGGTGGCTACAATTGCACGCATTCGACTTTTTTCGTTTATTTTCTGTAGTCGACATAAAAAATAATCTTTAGCAATATCCAGAATTATTGATTTCAACATTTGAAAATAAAAGCAAGATTAAAAGGAGTTGTCTACAATATCTGCTTCTTAATTTAAAATACTGAAAAAGATGTAAATAGTTGTTATAGTAATTACTAGTTTTTGGAAGACCTAGCAATTTTTTTTTTTTAATAACCGTACTCTCAAATTGAGTGTATGACAAGAAGATCTCAAAGTGAGAATATAATTTATGCATCATATTATACTGCTATTAAACCAGGTCAATTTTGATATGCAATTGTTTGCATACAGGACGTCACATTTGATGCGCTTAGTGAGAATAGGGAGTCACTCCATCAAAGCTGTATAGTCCATTCCAAAGTTCAGCAGCAAAATTACAATTGCCTAGGCATCAGAGTTCATGGGCGATGTTAACTATCCATCAAGCATTTCGGTAGCTTGATTCCATCTATTAAAAATACATTTACCATATCTCCTCCTATATATATGTATACAGCACCCAAATCAAATTTCTCATCGTCATCGGTAAACCCAGGAGCACCCACTAGTAATTCTGAGTAGCCGTCTGCATTAAGGTCTTCGCCGTGGAGTGCAGCACCGAATATAGCTCCAATGACGTCATTTGTTATAGTAAACAATTCTCTCCCGTTTGCATTCTTCACTAATTTTAGTCGTTTACTAGCACCCTTTACTTCATATTTGGCGAATGCAATCTAGAAGGAAAATATTTTTGAATTAATCATGGAAGAATGTCACGTCACACCATCGGTTATTATACAGATGTGGTTTTGTGGAGATTGGCGAAGTAAACGTAATAAAATCAACTTTTATTATACTCGTATTGACTAGATATACTGGTAATGTCTCAAACCAAACCGTCATGAAGTAACATGATCTTTTATCAGATTCAAACCAACCGTATGACAAATAATAATATAATATTTACCTGACCAGTCATGGTGGCAGTAGTCATACTAAAAGCATAGATGGTTGAATTAGAGAGAAAATTGCCAGCTGTAAGCCCATTACCTGGAAAAGGTAACAAAGTTTTTAGTTGACTGAAAAGCCTTAAGGTAGCAACAGCACAATGCGGCCGAGTAAGGCCTCCAGAAATTGACAAAATATTTACTACAATAAAAATCAATTTAATTAATAATAATTGGAAACCCGCCCTTTACGAAAAAAGTTAGTCACCTTTTAAGTTCAACCTGTTAACGATATTTCGAACAGACCAGCGCATTTTTGTCGAGTAATAATCATTGCCAGATGCATTATCAAATCAACTTATTTTATTGTTTTTGCAGGCAGACGAGCATTCCGTCCGCCTGGTGTATAACGGTCACCGCCGCTCGTGAACCTTAGCAAATCGGGGACTTGGCACAACCAGATCGCTGGCTACCGTAAGGAACTTGTCATAGTACTGCCCGTGCAAAAAACAACTCACCAATATTTGATCTGGAATACAAGTACGACATATCTGCATTGTTATCATGACTGCGGCCGATCAATTTGACCAAAGTAGATCTCACTTCTAGCGGCTTTTCTGACTGCAAGTAGGCTATGTCGCCTTTCAGAGCATTTTTCGCGATAAGAATCACTTTATTATTGTGGTCTATAAGAGTGTTCCAGCCAATTCCACCTCCCGTTGTCAATGCTGTAAACAAAGATCATACATTGAAACAACATTATTTTTCGGATCGAATTTTATAAAATTACACATTTTTAAGATAGCTGCAGAAAAAGCTACCAAGTGATTGGACTAATATTCTTTATTATCTATTATTGCCTTTGAGCGATAAGACCGCCAACTGTACGTTTTATGTACATGTGATTTTCTTTTTATTTGTATTTTTTTAGTGTGTGCTATAAAGTGTATATAAATAAATAATAAATAAATCTATGAGAATAATATCTATAATAATATTTCTATAACAAATTTTCGGAGCATTGAGCATTCCTAAAGTGGAAGATAGAGGTACCATAAATGCCACAGTTAGTTCACCGGTCTTATTTCCACCTCACGATGCGAAAAGTCAAACGCCATATCGACTACAATTCCAGCATGAGGCAATTTATATCATTCCAAAATCCAAACCAAATATAACACAGTTAATTGTCAGTCCTGGTAATCGAATCCAGGAACTTACGGCTCATAACCCATGGCCAACGAATTAATTTGGTGATTACTATTAATACGATTAATTTCAAACTGACCACTGGCTTTGCGATCCTTTTCAAACAATCCGGTGTACCGGGTGAAATTATTTTCAGTGTTTTTATGTACAAAACAGGTACCATAGACGTCGGATATTTCATGGTCGTTTTTCGCTGTCCACATTGGAGCGCAGGTCTGAAAAAGAATGCAATTTTAAAGACGCTGGGTTATGGATATTCAAATTAAATTTGAATTTTAATATCATTTTAGCTCGGCCATTGCTAAGCATGAGACTCCTTAACGATCAAGACCCATATTGAGAGTGATCAGGTTATATGCCAAGAACTATGGAAATACCAAAGGACTCAATATTGTAGGAAAATTAGGCATACCCTTCGAAGTCTACGATTCAATAACTTTGTGTATACTCTCACACCTGAATTATAAATTTTTTCGCGGATTTAATTTAATTTTTACTTTATTTGACTCTGTATTAGACAGTCAGTCCGCCCCGTGACCACGAAAGCTGTAAAGTAATTAAAACGTCGAAAAGCTAAGAAATGTAAAAATTAACCAAATCCGAAATAAAATCCGTAAAAATTAGTGTTATTTCAGTGTGTAATATTCGCGTAAATCTAAGAAAGCATTACTAAAATAAATTACCAAAAAGTAGTCCTGGGTAGCAGCTATTGAAGCACCCAGGAAGAAGTGCTGATCCGGATTTATATCTGAAATTTAATAATTATGAAGAATTATAAAGGAATTTGCTCTTAAAATACAATGATAATAACTTGCTGGTTGCTCGCATTGCCTCGGACACCATGATATACAAAAAACATCTTATTGATGTGAAGTAAGTCCGCCAACCCGCACTAGGCCAGCGTGGTGGACTATATGGCCTAACCACTCTCAATCGATTCCCTCAATTGTAGAGTAGGCCCGTGCCCAGCAGTGGGACGTATATGGGCTGATACAGATACAGATACAGAAGTTTGAACTCAAACTGGATGATCTGGTTTTCAGTTGGTCCGCATAAATAATATCGACTAGATTAAAGTGGTTGGTATAATAATCTGAGTTGCCGTATAAAAAAAGTTGCCACACAGAAAGCTTCCTTGGCGCAAGTAGCTAAGACGCCAGTTATAATGCAAGAATCGTGGATTCAATCCCTGCATCAAGACAAATGTTCATGAGGTATTTGTATGGAATCTGAGTCCTTTTTTTTTTCAGGAAGGAAGTCCACTGCTGTACAAAGGGCTCTTCCAAGGATTGTAATCATACCAAGTTTCTGGTACTCTTCACAGAACACTGGTGGTAGGTCTCTCATATGTGAGAGGCCGCCTGGGTAGGTACCACCGCTAGTCTATTTCTCCCGCCAAACAGCAGTGTAAATGCACTGTTGCGTTCCGGTTTGAAGGACATTGTAGCCAGAGTAACTACTGGACATATCGAGACTTAACATCTTATGTCTCAGGATGGCGAGCGCAGTGGAATACCAAGCATTGCCTTGTAACTTATGGTGTTGTTTGGTTTTGCTACTGTCCATGAGCGGTCGTATCGCTTACCATCAGGCGAATGGCAGCCTCGTCTCGTCATTAATTGCAATAAAAAAAAACACACTTATACAGTGGATGTTTTTTTCCGGTATTTCACGGTTTGGAGTAAACGCGTGGATTCCAGCATATAACTTCGCTATTTGTTACGATAGCCTGCTCCTTGCCGGTGATATAGAGTTATTACTATACGTGGTTCTTGGGTATATTTAAATTGCGTTTCATAATTACCTAGTGTATAATGGGCTAGTCTCTCCATATCGATGTCGAGCAGTTGACAGCCGACCCGCGCTTCGATATCAATGATTGGGCATTTGTATACTTTGCCGACGAAATCATGGCGAGGCGCACCGACGACTGTAAAAAAAGTTAAAATTAGTGATAAAATATAGTGGACCCCTGGTGATCCGAAAAATCTTTTGCATCGCGGTGTCGGACTGTCGAATTTCTTGGATTATAGAATTTTTTGTTGTAATTTTGCGTACTTTGGAAGCCGACAAATTACATTTCAAGGTGACATTGTATCAGTCATATAAATTATACTATGTAGATATCCAATATGGGATGTGACGATAAAATATATACTTTCGAGCCGCGTTATGAGTTATAGGCATATCGGATTATATGCAGAGCTGGATTAGACAAGTGCCAGATTACCAGGTCCATAGTACTACAAATAAAACAGTACACCCAAAACAACTTGTCCGATATGAACTTTTCACGTATTGCTGTTCTGTGAACAAAGGATGTCTGCGGGGCTCTACCCACGTGTAAACTTCACAGCGGATCAGATATTTTGTGACTATCTGTGTCATCCCATATGCGTCCCACTGCAGGGCATGAGCCTCCTCTACAATCGAGAGTACGAATGAATGGGGTTAGGCCAAATAGTCCACCACGCTGACGTAGTGCGGGTTGGCGGACTATATAGTGATTACTATACTTTTATTACTACAAATACTCACCCACAAGCTCATTATAAGAATATAATTATGTTTAATGTTAGTGAGGTATACCTGTTGGGATTTTTATTAGTAGGTATAATGCAGTATAGGTTTTGTAGCCGTTATTCATTTGGCCGTCTCATTAACCAATAAATACCACAGCTCAGCTACATGTCACGCAACCACAATGTTATTATTAATGAATATTTCCTCAAACGGATATCGATACACGCGTATTAATTTTTAGCTGCAAATTCAATCGAAGCCGTAGCATTCATTATCCTTTATCCACTATTTACTCAAACTGTAGATATTTTCCGTAAATAAATTTAATTATCTGCACTAATAATAATGATGAAATGTTTGTTTGTTAGCGCTTATCTCTTAAACTGCAATTCGGATTTGAAAAGTTCTTTTTGCATTTAATAGTCCTATCCTTGAGGAAAGTTTTGATCATATTATACTATAATGAAAATCGCAAACAAAAAGTTTGTAACAAAAATGAGCGATGCTGTAGCTCTACGTTCATTCTGTCTCTGTCACACCTACACAGTTGCATTATCTTCCTTCTCGTTCATTTGGTTTCCCGCTTGCCTGGTAGGTACATGCGAATCTGGCCCAGATTTTGATCTCGATGTTCGAATCAGTATAATACTTCAATGGTGTCTGGATATATGTAAATATATTACGTTACCTAATAATTACAAAGCCTTGACATATAAATATGAACAATTAAAGGTACTCATTAATTGTTAATGGTGAAGGAAAACAACAACCACAACAGGAAACCTGCATACCATAGGGATTTGTAAGAATTCTATGGAATATAATACCCGCCAACCCGTACTAGCACAGCATGGACTATATGGCCTAACTTCTCTCAATCGTCCTCTCTGTTGTAGAGGATGCCCGTACCCTTCAGTGGGACGTATATGGCCTGATAAAAAAATTCGACAGCCTCATACAAAAATGAATAATATATGGTACTTACGTAAATTTGCAGGCACGGTATTTTGAAACCCCAATGAAAAGCCAAAGTCAGAGCCCGGTTTGGACAATGTAGAACTTATAACAATACGTGAAGATTCGTCGAAATAAATTGCACTCAATGTTACAAAGTTTACGGCTAATAATAGCACTAAATATATTATTCGACCTGAAACTAATAAAAATATATAAGCGTATTTTATAGTCAGTGTAGTGTATATTGTGATAAAGAAATATACATGTAAAAATATAGAAAATATAGATATATTTAGAGCAGGAAATAAATTTATATGGTAAAATAGAAATAATATATTGTTGTTTATCAGTTTTCCAGTAAGTTCATTATACTATGCTCATGTATGCTAAAAAGCTATAAACTTCTACTTATTATATTTTAATATCCCATTCGTCTTTATAAGTATGAAATAAGTATATCCTATACACAAATATAACTTCTTGACATGTAATTCCTACGCCTATATTTTATAAATATTTATAATTTTGTAATTACTTTTCCTATTTGAAGCTCTGGAAATAATATATTTTAAACAAGTAAACATTAAACAATATTGTATTTTAATTAATAAATACCAAACCGAGATTAATTATTTTCCCTCTCATTTGTGCTATAATTGGGTTTGAATTAATTAAGATGGGCACTTACCATTCATTGTAATATCCTTTTTTTATATATGAAAAACGCACATAATTTTACATATAAATAAGCGTTAGCCACGCACAAACAACACCAGGACACTGGGTTTAATTTTATACATTACGTCAACCGGTAAATACATAGGTAAAAATAGAAATAACTCTTTTATATCCTCCCAACGTTCCTGACATCCGTTTCAGCATAAGTATAAATCTTAGAATCGTATATAATAAAAATAAATACATCCAACAGTTACATAGCCATGACATTACATAAAGATTTATTAAGACTTTTCCATCTTCGATACAAGTACCTGTCGATCACATATTATATAATTTTCTCTTGCGATCGAACCCGCAGGCTCTCGTTTCACAGCAGGCGTCTTATCAACTGCGCTACGGAGGCTGTCAAATCATAATTTGGGTTTGTGCAGACAGAATTTGTGCCATAAAAGTCACCCATGGCTCAAAAGTGGCTCACAGCCTCCGTGGCGCAGTTGGTTGGACGCCGCCTGTGAAACGAGAGGGCGCGGGTTCGATCCCCGCACCGAGACAAATGTTTGTGTGAACCACAAATATTTGTTTCGGGTCTGGGTGTTTGTGAGACCGAAAAGTCTCTCGTAGTTTCTGATACCCACGACACAAGACTCGATCTTAGTGTGGGGTCAGGACTATGTATGTGACTGTTGGGTGTATTAAAAAAAAATGATCTTAGTTAAAGTTCATTTATGGAAAAACAAAAATTACAAAAAAAATCGTCTTTTTTTTGTTAATTTTTACTTATCGTCGTATTTGAGTGACAAATACATAGGTTTTCTAAAATTATGACGTACAACGCTTTATTTTTAAACACACAATGGTACTTATGGGTTTCAATTACTATTTTTACAAAAACTAGGTATTTACCCCCCAAATACAGTGATTTTTAAAAATACTGTAAAAAAAACCGTCGCTAATTTTGCAAAATTTTTAGTTGCGTTGTGTCTGTAACCGCTATAACTATCACCTGGTTTTGTTTTCGGTCGCGGTCTTGATATACCCTGTATAATACATATAAACTCACGCATAATTTCCAGAAGATGTATGCAGAAGTGCCACCAGGACACCCACATTTCGCCTTGTATGTTCCGTCCCATGATGTTATAGGGAGCGAGCCTATCGCCATATTGGGCACAAATTCCTGACTCCGGGCTGGTAATGACTAGAAAAATCCAAAATCACTTTTGCCAGACCCGGGATTCGAAATCAAGACCTCAGCTTTGTTATCGTACCGTAGTAGGTACAACTACGCCACCGAGGCAGTCATAATACATAAGACGTCTAATACATAACGGTGCGAACTAGTTGCTCTGGGAATCATTGAAGCGCAGAATTAAAAAGCATTATTGTGTTTCAGTTTAAAGGACACAGACCATCCAGCTAGAATAATTAGGTACTGGAGATTATGAGACTTCACATTTGTAATATTATCTGGAGGTGACGAGATGCAAAGCATTGCTTTTGCAGATGCAAAGAAGATCTATTATTGTCACTGTTTAAGCACGTCTTATCAACTACGTTCATAATAAAAATGATTTTCTGGTAAGACAATTTGTGTGAGATTTTCGGTTATATAAGGCATTGACATAAGTGAAGTATTTGTCACGCTAGTGGCACATTTTATCTCTAACTACCTTTCGGAGTTACAGCCGTGAGCTTTCATTGTTATTTATACTACCGCCATCTCGTACAATATTAAGGTACTAATTTTTGCATCAACACAGGATATTTTAGAGAGAGGCACTTCATGTGTCGTCATTGTGAGTACACTAAACTGCCAACAGATGGCTCTACATGGCGTTCTTCATATTGAACGACGATAAGTGAAACTCGATCAGCCAAACAAATATAAAATTATGGTATAAAGGAAGTAACAAATAGAAATTAACTTTATGATTTCCATTTGTAGGTATCTGTACTGTGCGTCATGGAATTGGCGCAAAATGATACGCTATTGTTAGTCATGTTGCAGAATTATTTGAATTTGCTATATTACGACTGTCTAACGTCAACGGATTCGTAAGGGGTTTTTAATCTTTCATCATGTTTTCAGCCTACTGCAGTTCTTAAACTTCACATACTTCAAAAGAAGTCAGTCTCACGGTTGGGCAAGCCCAGTACCTGCTGTGTCCTATTTAGAGCCCTATCGAGCCTCTCCTTTTTATCTAACCTTACAAAGATACCTTAAGAACTCAAAGGTTCAGGATTCATCGTATTATTTTCCTTCACGACTAATAATAATATTATCAAAGGCATTTATTCCATAACCTTCATTCACAATTTCAAATGTTAGTAATTTTAATAGACCCAGAGGCCTGCACGACTAAATCCTCCAATTATTTCCTCAAAAATATGACCGTCCGGCAAACGACCAAACGGGTCACCTAAAGGTGAGTGATCACAACCGCCCATAAACATCCACAACGCTTGAGTCATAGATGTGTTGCCCCCCCATCAAATCGGGAGGAGAGTGAGAAGGAAAAAGGATGGAAAGAGGAAAGTGGTTTTAGGCATCCGGCAATCTCACTCACCGAACGAAACGCGACCGCAAAGATGTCACTTCACGTCGATCTCCTGCGAGACGGTGGTACCGCCCCGGACGAGCCTGCCCAAGCTAAGCCATGACTGACAACAGCCTGGCTCTACTACTTTTAAAAAATTTTTTTGTAACACTATATAATTTCAAGTTCTATACATAACGCAAAGATACGAATAATTATATGTTTGTATGTCTGCCTTTGTGATTCATCAATGAAATATCCATTATTGTGTGATACAAAGGACATGAAACATTAGATTATTGTCGTTTAGTACTAATAACCACTTTAGAGCTTTGCATGTTGATTATAAATCGAAAAACATTTATTTTAGGATTTAAACCTAAACAATAATACGACAGAATGAGAATAAAATTAATATTTAAAAAAGGATTTAAAAACAAGTCATTTAAAAAAAGAAAATTAAAGTGACATATTATACGTATATGGGTCTCCCAAAACTCAACGTTATTACGGCAAAAGTAGATAGATAATAAGCATGATTTAATATTAGATAATTTTATTATTAATTTGTAATTTTTGATTACCCTGTGTGATTGTTTTGTGTTTTTCTAACAACTTTTTCATTTCATCCAAAGCTGAGATAACATGGTTTGATATTTAGATTTCCTTTTTATTGTTTGTAGTTTCATATGTTACTTCAATGTTTTGGTTTTGTTATAATTTTTGTTCGATTCTATTTCCTAGAATTTATGTAAGCTGTGTTCTCCTGTCATTTAAGATGCTCAACGTTTATTATAATATGCATTGAACAAAATGTATGCCATGTGTAATCTTGGTTGGAGTTTCTTGGTTGAATAAAAAATATATATATGAAAACGTGACAAAAAGTTTGTTCTATTTTGTTCTCAATAACACTATGAGGCAGTGACGATAGTGATTTTTATTACTTACTATTTTGATAATAAATAGTTAAGCTTAGAGTATGTATATCTAATCAAATAGAAACAAGTTTTTATTCGAAGAAAATTGTTCAATTTTCTAGTGGATGTAATTTATATAGGATTTATTAGGTGACATATCTACCATTTCACCAATTTATCAAATGACAGGTCTCATGGAACATTTGGTGAATGACCCGGTTGTGTGTGAGATTCAAAAATGTCTAATACAATGATATCATTTAAACTAAAACTTTTTTTGTTCCACCAATTTTTTTTGTTTCAAATACCCACTGTATCTTAATCTGTTTATTATTCTCTTTATTTTGTACTTTTCATTTTTTACATTTTTATATACATATATTAAATAAAAACAATATACATATAAAAATATAAAAAATACATATAACCCTTCGGTGGCGAGGCTCAAGACCCAAGCCACCGGTGGTTAGGGATCCAAAGTGAGGAACCTCCTCACTATGCGAGCCGTGTCCAGCAACACTGCCTTCAATCTGTTTATTGTTATTGTTGCATGTATGGGGGTAAAAAACATATCATAAAATCCTCCTATTATTATTAATTAATTAATTAAAAAAGGTTTTCAAATAACAATTACTGACACAATTGTATAAAAGGTTATTTTTAGGCATTATTAAACGTTTATACAGCGTTAAGGAAAATCGAACTTTAATGAAGTACATATTAATTAGTCTGATCTACTCGTAGCCTTAGTTTCAGTCGTCTATGTGTAGTTCGCTCGTAAGAACCATGAATTTGCGTAAGTAAATTGTTTAATTTAATTTATTGGGCGTGTTTTGTATTCTGTAACATTTTATCGGTAAAATATTAATCGATATTAGATATTTTTTCTTCTTATTTTCTGTATTTTAATGTATGCTTGTACGTCGCATTCTGTTGTAATAAATATGTATTCTTTCTTTCTTTCTTTAAATGTAATATCAATCAATGTTGTATCAATGTTACTCAGTTCTAACCTATTTTAGACTATTTATTATCCAGATCCATGTTTTAAATGTATAGTCTTACATTAACACATTTAAGGACATTGTAATAATAATTGTAAACAACATTTTGGCGCTGTCAGTTTGGATGGCAGTTGGTTATTGGGATATCCAGATAATACACAGTAAGTGTGTTGCATTTCGTGTTCCCATGTATATTTTTTTTATTGCTGTGAGTGGCGTGACGAGCGTGCCATTCGCCTGATGGTAAGCCATATGACCGCTCATGGACAGTAGCAAAATCAAACAACACCATGAATTACAAAGCAATGTTTGGCATTCCTCTGCGCTCGCCATCCTGAGACGTGAGATGTTAAGTCTCAATATGTTTATCATATGGTTTATCCGGATACAATCAGGCATCAAAGCGACGACGGGTGACAGACTCAATCTGGATTATATTTACTATCATTTACATTGTTGTTACTATGTCGTGTCTTTAAAAAGTATAAGCGTAGTTCGAAGATTTAAAAGCGGGTCTGGCTGCCAAAAGGTCAGCTATAAGAGCTATCCATAGAGGAGAAAGTAGTATGGCAGGAGAGAACAGAATTGGACGCAGTGAAGATGAGAAAGAAAGAATTAGTGCAGTGAAAGAGAGTACTATAGTGCGATATAGTTCGTTGGAACTTTGTGTAGTGAAAGAGAATGTAGATAGTTCGGGCACGGAGACGATGGTAGAAAGAAGACTGACGAAATACAGACAGGAAAAGTGTGAATGTGCGTAAAAGTCGGTAGACCTCGTCCGCGTTGAACCTATAAATAATGTATTTACTCGTAGATATTGGATACCTATTAATTTAATTTGTCTATTGGTACTGAGTTGTCATAAAGACTGTCAATTGCCCATTTAAAGTGTGTTATATATCGTGACGTTAATCCCAATGACGTCATAGATTGCATCATGACACATTTAAAGCAAACTCAAGTTACTGACGTTATATTCATCGACGGTTTCCCTTAGGTATAAAGACTATTCTGACCACCTTATCATAATTGTAACTCGTAAGCCAAGATCAACAGATGCGCGTAAAGAATTGGGACCGAGCACCGATGCTGGACAGATGTTAAAAGTGGTTGAGCTGGATAGAGCCTCCTTACCTTGGGCTTCACTAGGAATGAGCTGGATCAACCGGAATGGCAGGACTACTGATTTAAATCGTCAGCTTTGCAGGAGACCCAACATTCCTTTTCCATTTCTCGTCCTTTATCCATTTCTTTGCCTTCTCATTTAAGAGTCCGACAACGCTCTTACGAAAAAGTACTTACTGAGCTGGTACCCTTTCTACACGCATACCATTAAAACAAATATAAACATCTGTTTTCTTAACTAAATATTTATATGTATATGTATGTGTGTGTGTGTGTGTATGGAATATATCAGATAAATGGTTTAAAGGATTAAAGTAATTTTATCTTCTTTCAGTATGGAGTTTCCTTGTGGTACAGTTGGCATGGCCATCACAGGCGATATATCACGAGATGTCTGCTGTGAACTTCGACCCACCAGTAACAACAACATTACGAGAAAACTCCTACTTCGGCTACAGTTTTGATTACCAACGAGACATCAGGAGGTAAAGTTCGAATACTTTATGATGGCAAAGCATTCATATCATTGGCATATTATACGAGAAGAGTTGATTTGAACAAAATGTTTGGTATCAAAAAAAGTGTAGAAACTCTTCATTTTTCAAAACACAAATTAAATGTCCGATCTAGAATCGAAATCTGTATTTTTTGGGTCAATAAGACCGTCATTATATAATTCCCAAATAAATTGGTTACTTATCGTTTTAATAATATTGTAATTATATTAGCTACAGCTTGTATTTCCGTGTTGCAGTTTGATGATCAGCGCGCCGAGAGAAGACAACATCGGCAGCATCTACTCGTGCAACATCGACACCAGAAACTGCAGTGCCATTGGAAAAGACGTCAAGAGAGGTAATAAATATTATTAAAACAGAATCCAATGTTTCGTGAAGTATATTATGTTAATATGTATGTGTTACTACAAAAGCTAGAAGTATGGTATTATCTAAGATTTACCGGTAAATAAAAATGGTAACAGTCTAAAATGTTCTTTCATCATTGTGCATTGTTGGGTTTACACACATACATACTTAAACTCACGCCATTTTTCCGGTTGGGGTAGGCAGAGGTGCAACGAACACACCCACGTTTCGCCTTGTATTTTCTGTCCCACGATGTGTAAAGTCTGTAAAAATTAGTTTTATTTCAATATATAAAATATAACCTAATTGTATTATATTTTAGCGCGTTCGGAATATGATCATGATTATTGGCTCGGAGCGACGGTGAGGACCGGTCAAGACTACATGGTGGTAAGACAACACTACAAACAATTATAATTTCACTTATCACAATCCTCATCCTTTCTTATATTATTTCTAATTTTTTTACACCTGTATATGTACGTCGTATCCGTTGTTAAGCCCCATTATCACGGGGAGAGACGTATACGATTATCGCATGACATAACCGCCATAGATTATCGTGTTCTGACAAATGTTTACACGATGCAATATTTTTATATCATACGATAATCGTATCTTCGAGTCGAGAAACTCTCCACGTTTAAATAGGGCTTTCGTGAAGCAGTTATTTCTTCTTTCTCTTCTTCTTAACCAAAAATTGAAACAAACCTAAGGATGTTAAATAATTAGGGTAGACTGGGTACGGTTGTGCCAGGGTACGGTAGTGACAGTCGCCATAACAGCGAAACTATACTGAATTCGGAGAAGAATGCAAGGGAAGAGGGACGCGGGGTGCCACTCTGAACACGTTCCCTGGTATTGCGTCGGTCACCGCGCGACGTTGACATAAGCAGGAGACTACATTGCTTTTCAACAGTCAAAAGTAAGTTTTTTTGTTTGATTTATTTTAATAATTACTGTGTTTTGGATAAAGATAGATTATCTCGTATTTTTTCTTGTTATGAGTTGAAAGTTAGTAGTTAACTACAACTGATTACTTTTTACGTAGATTGTTTGGCAGATTGATGGCGATTTTTTATTTTCGTAACTGCGCGTTGGGTACGGTTGTGACAAATTTTGTGGGTACGGTTGTGACATATACTTATTTGCCTTTTTTTGCTTTTAGATGCCCAGAAAACACTTGCGAAAGACGGATCGAGCCCAGGCTGATATTAGCAAATATGAAGATGCTTATGCAGAGGTTAAACGTGGGACTTCTTTACGGAGAGCAGCAGCAATGCATCAAATCAATCGCATATCGTTGTTGCGCTACCTCCGTAAACGTGATGAAGCCGGTACAAATCACGTTCAGATCGCCTGAAATCGTCCCGATTCATCAGGCTGTTACAACCTCAGGCACGCTACTACCTTTTTCGCCTGAAATTGTTCAACCTTTTCCGAAAGCTGCAGAACAGAAGTGATCTCAGATTTAAATTTATTTCCTATATTAACTTTGTTAAGAAGAAGATTACATTTTGTAATTTCAAACAATAAACGTCATTATAAACCATTGTGGTGTATTTTTATGCCTGTCACTACCGACCCCAACCACTGTCACAACCGTCCTTGGGGTGTGGTCGGTTGTGACACTTTCCTTTTTTTTTTCTAATTTGACCCTATGGCTAATACAGCGTATTTAAAGACAATATATTAGTAATTTATTGTAGACAAATAACCAAATTATGATTCGTGATACTTTTTTCCCAGCTTACTGATAAAATAACAAAATTATCGGCGAACAATCCAAAATTGTCACAACTGTATACTATTTTTCAGACTTGCGCTCCGCGATATCTCGAATATTGTGATACCTGTCAGGACGGTAAGTCACATATAAAGTTCCCATTTTAAAAGCATTACTCTTTGTTTTCTATATAATATTTAAAAAATGTCGAATTTTAAATCGATGGGCTTTTAACGTAGCCTATCACGCTGGCCTATACGAACTAATATACTTTATATACCTCTGAATTTCTTGTTAAGGACCCTCCGGTTTCTTCGTGATGTAAACTTTTTCCTTATCTAATAGGTCAGAAAACCGGCGTCGAAGTCGCCCTTTGTTTCAAATCGATGAAAGCTGAAAAGCTGCAAGCAATGTCACAGAAACCGTATAAGGATCGGACATCAGCTCTAGACCTTCTAGGTAAATATTATTCCTACATTTTATACCTTAAGTTGACGGCTGTGACACTGGAGTTTATTTAACAGCTAGTCATAAATTAAGTTTAGTCAGAAAAACAATGTCACTACTATGTGTAAAATCACGACAAATTAAACATCATTAGATAATAGATATCATGAATTTTTTTTGAGAAAGCATTTGCTTTGACAGTTCAATGAAAAATGCATTGTTGGTTTTTTTTACAAGTTTCTCATATACTCGTATAAATAAATAATATAAATCATAATAAATAATAGTTAACTAATTAAAATAAAAACGTTTATGTAAAGCGCGAGGTGCTTAAAACAATTATCATTCAGTACCCTACGCATTGTTTTTACCAATAAAATGAATTTACTTGACTCAATTTTCTAATGTCAAATTCATTTACAATTTATTAATACTTTTTAGTTGGGTCTTTCAATAAAGCTTATTTTTTAAACTATAATTTATTAATACTATCATATTGTAGTAAATTGTTCCAACATGGGAAACCACGCGTTCGACCCTTTCGCTTATGGATAATATTTTCTTTACTTACAGAGGATAAGTTTGACTCTCTCGGATGGAGCATTGACATAGCAAAAGATAATTCTATCATCATCGGTGGCCCTGCTATGTACACAGGTGATGCAACCTTTTTTTAAATTTCGAAATACATAACATATGTCTTACAATAATAATTTAAGTATCCTATGGGATATATTCAGCTTCATTCGCGTTTCACTAAACTATTTGGGGCATTTCACGTGAAGCGGACAGCAAAAAGAAAGTGAGGTTTCAGAATTCATTCATGTTCTGTTTATCTGTACTCCTGGAGGGTATGAACGTGAACACGAAATATTTTTTTCGTATGTGGCATAGTTTTTGAGTTATTGGTGTTGAAAGAATTGGAAAAGTTGGTGAAAGGGTTTTTATGAGACGATTTTTTTAATTGAAGAAATTAACAATAAAATACTACATATATCAGATTATATAGTTAAAATACAGTTCTTTATTATTTCTAATCGAGATTACAAATTACTTTTTTTTTTCTTATATTAAACCGGAAGTAAATGTTTCAAATCAGAATTTGAAAAACTTGGCCCGTAAACATTTTAATTATTTTTATTGTAAAATAAAGCTAATAATATATTAATTTTACATTAAAAGTTGTAGAATGTTATCTTTATAAGTTTAGGAGATACAAGAGTAAAAGTACATAGATGCCGCACTGAGCGTGGTACCAGACGCTCGCGTAGGTCGCCCAGTCAGCAGTAAGGCAGCGTCTATCTGCCTTATTCATAGACGAATTATATTTAGTTATCAAACGAATGTTTTGTCCCTTTCGAAAGACTTTAGAATAGGGTATTTGACTCTTTTTTTTCTTGTATTATTCAAAAAGTATCCATATCCAAAATCTAGCTAACAAAGAATTTTGTAAATCCATTCAGAATAATTAAACAAGTCAGAAACGTTTTAAATCTTGTAGTGGGGGTAATAGAAAAGAGATGCAAAACAAAATTAGTGACGTCACTGTGCATTATAGTTCATTGTAGTGTGCGGGTGTGAAAGTGATGGTAAGATATCCCCACTACGTCCTCTTTCATTTAAAATACTAATATTTGCCTCATGTTACAAGCTACTTTAATACTGTTTTTACAAAATTGTTTTGTTAAAATGGCACTTGTGTTTGTCTACAAAATAAATACAAACATTCGATGATAGTCAAATACCCTATTCGGTTTGAGCGACAGAGACAAAACATTAGATAACTAAAATAGGTTTTTAACCTGTCTATGAATAACGCTCCATAAGTTATACATATATTAATTTAAAAAATCGCTTTTATATTGTCTATATAGGCAATCATATTGTCATGTATGAATCGCACAGAGGTAAATAGAATCAGATTTGGCTAGCATGGCTTTAAATATATATGAACTGGCTTGGAGTAATAATTAATTTAAAAAATGTGGATATATTTATAATTATGTATTTTATAATAAATAAAACAAATAAGATACACATTATTAATCTTTGCATACACGCTCGTCGGTTTCGAGGACTAAAGATTAGTACTATTTAATTATTTTTAATGTTTTAGAATTAGAATCAACCTCGGAACTGATACGTTTTCCAATGATTAGTTCCGCAGTTGAGGGTTCGCCGTACGAAAGAGTTTTGAGTTCCTGGTAATCCGTAGGCGTTGAATTTCCTCATTTGAGCAGTAAACTAAAATAAACAGCTGTTTCTCACAGTGCTGATTTTTCATTTAATTAAATAGTACTAATCTTCAATAATGTATTATCTTGTTTATTTTATTTACTATAATAATATAATAAAATACATTATTATAAATATATCCACGTTTTTTAAAATTAATTATTATGTCCGAGCCAGTTCATATATTATATTTAAAGCCATGCTAGCCAAATCTGATTCTACTTACCTCTGTGGGATTTATACATGACAATATGATTGCCTATATAGACAATATAAAAGCGATTTTTAAAATTAATTTATAACTTATGGGGCATTTTTCATAGACACAATAAAAATAAAATATTTTAGGTATCTAATGTTTTGTCTCCGTCGCTCAAACTGAATTCTAAAGTCTTTCGAAAGGGACAAAACATTCGTTTGATAACTAAGTAAAATTGGTCTATGAATAAGGCAGATAGACGCTGTCTTACTGCCGACTGGGCGACCTACGCGAGCGTCTGGTACCACGCTCAGTGCGGCATCTATGTACTTTTACTCTTGTATCTCCTAAACTTATAAAGATAACATTCTACAACTTTTAATGTAAAATTAATATATTATTAGCTTTATTTTACAATAAAAATAATTAAAATTTTTACGGGCCAAGTTATTCAAATTCTGATTTGATACATTTACTTCCGGTTTAATATAAGAAAAAAAAAAGTAATTTGTAATCTCGATTAGAAATAATAAAGAACTGTATTTTAACTATATAATCTGATATGTGTAGTATTTTATTGTTAGTTTATTCAATTAAAAAAATCGCCTCCAAAAAACCCTTTCACTAATTTTTCCAATTCTTTCAACATCAATAACTAATAAACTATACCACATACGAAAAAAATATTTCGTGTTCACGTTCATACCCTCTAGGAGTACAGATAAACAGAACATGAACAAATTCTGGAACCTCCCTTTTTTTTTGCTGTCCGCTTCACGTGAAATGCCCCATTTTGATTAAAATACAGCGCACACCGTTGAAAGGGACAGACGATCGCTGCTGTATGCAGGCGCAAGGATACCAATGATATATAAACTTGTCCTCATTTTATTTAAGTACCTATCCCGCGAAAGTCGAAAAATGCAAAAAGCTGAACGGATACCTACGCGTCTAAAAAAATTTTGCTTTCTCTGAGGATTAAATCTGAATTGAGCTGAATATATGCATGTTGTACGTAGTTCAGTAAAGTAAAAGTCTGAGTGTCTCAATTGCCTTTCTTAAACAGGACGCGTTTCGAAAATATATAAGAAAAGCACGCCAACTGAAACTGACGGAACCAAATCCGGTGTCAGATACAACTATGGTAAGGTTTTTTTACAAATAAATCTCCACTAAATTGGGCACATTTTACAGTTGACAGCCTCCGTGGCGCATTTGGTTACATTCCAGCTGTGAATCGAGAGCCCGAGGGTTCGATCCCCAAACAAATATTTGTGTGATCCATAGGTATTTTGTTGCGGGTCTACGTGTTTGTGAGACCGAAAAGTCTCTCGTAGTTTCTGATACCCACGACACAGGACTCGATCTTAGTGTGGTGTCAGGACTATGTATGTGACTGTTCGGTGTATTTATAATCGATAAGGACCACCATACGCAGCGGTTGAAGACTTACAGTGTGTTGCATTTCGTGTTCCCATGTATATCCGGATCAATCATGCGAATGTTTGTGACTGTAGGGTGTATTTATTTATTTATTCATAAAGTCACTAACCTTAATAACCAGGGCCAGCACTAGGGCGGTAATCCTAGTTTCTTCTACCACATGGTTCAATATTGACATTCCCAATACATTTCAGGATACAGTGTCGCAGCTGGCTACTTTACAAATACCAAATATATCCAATATGCTATTGGGTCACCATTCGGAGAAGACGGACATGGGAAGGTAAAATATATTTTTAACTAAAGCTTATTCATTTTCTATGGTATGTGCTGTGCCAGCTGACCAGCTAGTCCTATCAATTGAACTCTATTGTATAGAAGACCCGTGTCCAGCTGTGGTAACTCAGTAGCTGAATAACGGACAGCTTCTGTGCCGCAGTTGGTTACAATTTAAACTCAAATACAGTTGGTTAATTTAACATCGATAACTAATACGCCGACTGTGAAAAAGTAAGGCCGCGAGTTCGATCCGCACCGAAATATTTGTGAGATCCACAGGTATTTGTTTTGGGTCTGGGTGTTTGTGAGACCGAAAAGTTTCGCATAATTTCTGGCATACAGGACTCGATCTTAGTGTGGGTACAGGACTATGTAAGTGACTGCTGGGTATTTATTTATTTAAAAAGATTTTTACATAGGTCGTGTTTTGTGATGCCACCTGGAGGTTTCTCAACCCGAAGTTAACCCATGAGCTGGTGGGCACGATGTTCGGCGCGGTGCTGGCGACGGCGCGCGTGAGCGGCGTGACGTCAGACCTGCTGGTCGGAGCGCCGGCGTACGCGCCCGCACACTCGCACGACGTCGGCGCTGTCTACTTCTATGTAGTGTCAAAAATGGTAAACGTTAAATATATATATCCTTTTATCTAAACTACATCTTGCTTACGCCATCGCTCGTCTGCTTAATGATAACTCGTGAGTGGACATTTTTCTACTATCAGTTTTTCGACCAAAATACCACAGAACTCTATTTCTGTTATTCAGGAACTAAATTACAATTCTTTATGTCGATAAGCCGAGTTTTTATTCCGGACTACAGTTTGTTTTCGCATTCGCTGTGTTGCAGACGAGAATCACTGGAGCTATTAAGCCTACAAAGGTCATTATTGGACAACAAGAAGGATCACAGTTCGGCAGCGCAATCGTCAGCGCTGGAGACCTCAATGGCGATGGAAAAGACGGTCAGTTATATTATTATCATCATTAATAAATTACTACAGATAATAATTACAGTGAGACAGTCCTGACCCCACAGTGGCATTACAAGTCTTGTGTCAACGGTAGGTATTAGGAAAACATTTAAATGAAATCTAGATAGTGCCCCATACCAAATGTGTGTTTAAACAAATAAGAGGTTCTTAAACTAGAATAACGGAACAGCCACGAAAACCAACTATGACGGTATTAATTTATTACTTAAAAAGGTGATACGTCCCTCAGAAATAGTTATAGCCGCGCCGTACGAGGACAACGGAGCGGGTCACGGCCAAGGCGCCGTGTACTTGTACTGCGGCTCCGTGTTCCTCAACGGGAAGGATACCAGCACTGGACACCTACAGAGGATCCAACCCAGAGGAAACTACCACGCGTTCGGCTTGAGTCTGTCGGCGCTCAGCGACTACGACGAAAACGGATGCAACGGTTAGTGAAGTTATTCTTATTCACTTTGTTAGTTCATCGCCCGTATCGACATCATATTCAATTTGAAAAGCTAGGAAGAGATTCAGTGAATTCTTACGCAATACCTCACTTATATCCTAAATAAAACACAGATTATTAGTGAATTTTGCAACTCATTTGCCATGAGTCCAAAGAGCGGTATTAGGTACAATGTAAAAGTTCCTAACGAATATTTATGACTAAACAGCCAAACAGCTGTTTTGATCTTGGTAGTTTTATACGTACCGATATAGAAAACAGTTTTGCAGATCCATTTGGAGTAGTGACTGCCGAGACTAAAATTGGAACTAGTATTGGAAGCGTAGATGTTCGAATGTTAGCAGCTATTCCTATAATCAAAATACATGCTAAATGTACTGAAGCAAGTATTTTTAATAAGGTTGTGTAATTTATACACAGAACTGGCGATTGGTGCGCCTAACAGCAACACAGTAGTGTTGTACAGATGCATGTCGTCAGTCACTTTGAATGTGCATGCGGTATTCCCTAATTTGCAGGTATGTTCCTCTAACTTTGAACTTATTTTACCCACAGCATTCATACTTGTATGATCTTAGATATTGTGAAGTCAGCAACACGCTCATCTCTAAACGTCGTAAGCATTAAGCAATGAAAGTGGCTAAATCGTTCTGGTCACATAATATACGGAAATAATTGGATAATAAATTTGAGTTAGGTATTAAAAAGTAAAACTAGTACAATGATAAATGTAAAATTGATTTGTTCAACAAAGTAATAGAAATGGAAACCGATTATATTGTACTACTCGTTTACTTTATCACATTGTTTTTTTTTACTTTTTTATATGTGCCATTGGTAGTCAAAGGTGTCTTGATTCTTTATTTCACATTAACTGTCCCTATAGAGTCATAAGTCAATATTAAATTTAACTTACCATGTTCCATGCTAATGTTCTATCCACATTTCAGAACCGCGAGAATAAAAACTTCTTCACATTTCAATCTTGTATAGATGTCACATATCCGAAAAAATTACGGGATATTACAGCAAGTAAGTATCGTCAACCTTGTATTCAATAATTTCTTTTGCACAATTCTAATTCGGAGTGGTGCCAAAAATGGTCTGGAAAGCGAAAAACAATATTCATGCCTTACATTAGTGGAGTGTATTGACTTTATACAGTAACATTGGCTCTGTGTAAAAGCCACACGCCCACCGAAAAGTACATCTTGTTCGTAACTTTTTTCGTTAAAATCTATTGGAAGTCCTTCATTCTTTATGTCAAAATTGATTCCTGCAATCTTTATAAAAGGCAGTAGTTTTTAGTTCAGTTATAGCCTCAGTGGTTTTAAATGACTACATGCTTTGACTCTCGACTGTGAAAACGCTGTTGCATCTAAAATCAAATTATTACATAATAATTTCTTATAATAGTCTGTTATGCTAACCAACTGAAAAATATTTATACTGCGTGAATGAATAGCTCTCATTAATTATTTTCAGCAATCGAAGTGACAGTTGATATAATACATCAGAGTGCTGCTCTAGCGGCTCCGGAGACAGACGGCAAATACACGCTTTCTCTACACGAGAAGAAACCGCAGTATTGCAAGGACATAGGAGTCAACTTACCGCAAGTAAGCAAAATTATTTTACACCGCTTTCTTTTTTACACACAACTTACATACGCAAGGTTCATATGTAATACTGTAGAGCTCATTATTTACTAGTGTTGTTCAAGGATTGGCCTAGACGAAAAAATAATCCAGGGTAAAAAGTACCCCATAGCCTTCCTTATTATATGAAGTATCCAATACTAAAATAATATTGCAACTCGAAACAGTAGTTCCTTAGATTACTAACAAACAAACTGGCATATTTCAGTACGGCAACTACGATTTAAAAATAAATTACAAAATAAAAACTAACTTGCTGGACTCGCCGATCAACCGGACGGCGTTTGATGTTAGTCGAGTGCTACTGAGCGACCGCAGTAAACTAACCGCCACCGGATCAGTGTGGGCCGCTGAGTGCAAGCACAAGGATGGTTGCGTGCCTAACCTAAGCCTTCAGACATCGACATCGTAAGTAATCATTGTATCTACAATCTACATACCCGTAGAGTTGAGTAGAGACTATGGATATTCACTTTGCTGGATCCTGATGTCATTTTACCACGTCCATTTTCATCAATCTCTTCATTCATTCTTGTCGGGTTCTTCGGACTTGATTCTATTGCTATAGCTTGGACTGAAGCATCCTAATAACACTTTCATTCACTCTAACCTCATGTGTCTGATTCGTTAATCGCCCAATTTTACCTTCTTCTATAACGAATAAATAAAATATCGAATGATTCTAAAGCCTTTCTTTCCTCACGTATCAATGTCGGTCAAAATACTTACTGTTTTTTGATGTTCACGGAGTAAACGTTCCACTTTCCATGAAATGAGTTGCTAAACTATTATCCACATTAAATTTAAGTATGCTGCATGTTCGCCACCCAGGACACATATCTAACTTTTCAGAGTCGGATGTAAGTATATCGGTCGTTTCACATTTCGCGGTGTAGGATAACGTCGTGAGGAAACTTACATTCTATTCGAGATTGCTGCATGATTTTTTATTGTTTGTGACATTTGTTAACCCGCAATAGACTTAACCTGAACCTAAGCCGTCGCAATCGAACTCTTAATTACAGATGAGTTCCGTACTGCCCAGAAACCTGTGCTAGATTAAATCCACCTCACAATGTTGCATCAAATTTCGTCCTTCTTACTTAACCACCACACTGTAAGAGTCTAAGCTATTGCGTAACCTGTAATAAATATGTATGTTCTAGAAAACAATACGTAATCGGTTCGGAAAGACCTTTGAAACTAGTATTGAGCATAAGAAACACTGGCGAGGTGGCTTACGACGCCTGCGTGATCGTGCAAGTTCAAGGAGCATCGATACTGAACGCAAACAGCAACACTTGCACTCACGCTAGGCAGAGCGGCCAACTGAACTGCGCGCCCAGAAACGCCCTGCATACTAACTCCTCCTGGGTAAGCATTGACTCCACATAGAAATTACACTGGTTTATGACCAGTCAGCATCGGACGACCATCCACAAGGTGAAAAAACGACGTAAAAAGGTTACAGGAAGTTGGTGGGTGCAGGCTGCTTCCAACAAGTTGCTGTGGAGTCCTTAGGATAGGCTTATGTTCAGTGAAATCATAATTATTGTCTGTCTTATTAGCTACAGTACTTGTTTGCTCAACTCCTGCTAAAATACTATAAGTGAAGTCTTGCTATTAGCTATCAGTCTTTTATTCTAGAGTTTATTTTAAGTATATATAGCTGTAAGTCATCAATGCACGATATAAAATAAATAAAATAAAAGACTTCCTGTGGCTGAAGTAGAAGAGATGCATAACGTCGAACGGACCACCTGATAGGCTAGAAAGTTAAAAATTCTCCTGGTGGAGAAGTGAGAGATAACTTTTCACCATCAGATGACTCATGAGCTAATTGGCCGAGCCTATGATTTTTAAAAAATTAAAACTTTCAATTTATGACCTTGGGTTAAAAAAAGCCTCCTCCTCAGTTCTCTCTCAAAATTGATTTTAATATATACTAAACTTTTCAGGAATCTGGCGAAATAATTCTCGACACCTCACGGTTAACAAACAAGGATAAATTTATAAATGTAACAATTCGTTTGCATGATCACTGCATGAAGACCGAGGAGTTTAAACAGTACAATGAAACCATCGAGTTGCAAGCGGTTTCTGACGGTGTTGTTATAAGCGGGTAAGTGGATTGATTAGACTCATATGTCTTATATAGATTGTGTGATTGATGTTCTTCGCTTAGTCAATTACTATCAGCAGAATTTGAACTGTAACAGACCGATGAACAAAACCGTAGATTATAGTTGGGAGGACAGCAAATCCTTGGCCGCGAGACACTGCAAATTCCAGTTGGCTTTCCTATGAGTATGTCTTCTGAGTCAGTTATGAGTAACTCAAACTATGAATCGTGTAAAAATAATGCCGTATAGCAAAGAATTCAAAAGGAATACCAAATGCATCCTTTCACCATGTGATGCTTTTACATTTCATCCTCCTTCTAAATCCTACACAGTTACTAAGAAAAACAATGCGTTAGAAAAATAATGACAAGTGAATGTGGCATTATCATTTATTTGTTAACTCACGTCTTTCAAACTTCTGTTCAATATACTCCCACGTAAATAAGTACATCAATCAATGTTATTTGTCTTTTTGAGTTATATTTGTTATCTTTATCTATTCCTTAGAATTACGAACATCGGCAGCCCGGTTTATATGACTAAGGTGGACGTCGCAGAGACGGGAAAGCAGTTCGAACATATTTACACAGTAAGTAGCTTGAGGTGACGGGAATACGAGTTCTATAAGGGGGGAAATAACAAGCAAACAATTAGAATATTGTTAGAAATGAAAAGAAGATCAGACAAAAATACTGCGAATGTCTTTAAAAATTACAATTCTAATTACTTCACTTTATGTAAGATGATAATATTTATACTGTTTAAAAATTGATGATGGAGTTACAATTTCTAAAAATAAGGCATGATCCTACATTTTCGAACAGGATCATGAACTTTGAACTTTACGACACAATATAAATTTTATTAATAAATTTTGCTTTAGATAACGAACAACGCGTTGACTAACTGGGTGGACGTGCCGTGTGAGGTGACACTGCAGAAGGTGCCGTACATCAAATATAGTGATAATGCTGTCGCTGTAAGTATTGTAGCAACTTTGCTTGATATTAAACAGTCTATACCAATGAGGTTACTAATATGACAACTAATTTAAGTCCTCAGAGAGGTAGAAGAAGGTTTAGTAGGTAAATATTGGTTTGTGAGAACTATACATCAAGCAGTACAAAAAAAGTAATCTTTCTTTTTTAGCTTGGTAGCTTAGGATGACTTTCAGTTTTAGCAATGATCCAAAGTAGTCAGATTAGAAAATTATGACATCTATTTTTAAATTTTTAGTAACTGAACCTATTGGTTTCGATAAGTAAAAATTCTTCTACTGCGATAATTCAAATTCGTAATCAGGTTATGGTCGCCGCGCCTTCTTGAACTTTAATAAATCTTAGTCGTTTACAACATCTAGGCGACCAGTATTATCTCATTTAGGCGATGTTTCAATTGAAGAGGAAAAAATATTGCAGAAGTGTATGATTCATAAATTATTATAGTATCATGTTTTCCTGTTCAGGTATATGACGAATCCTCATCAATTTATTGTGATAGACAAAACACTACACTTCCCAATGAGATATTTACTTGCCTACTCAACAATGTCGCTAAAATGAGAAAATTGTCGGTCGTCGTTTCAATACAAATACCTGGGAAGATATTGGGTAAGTGAACTTTTAAATATATATATATATATATAATTTAAATATAATTAAGTAATAAATTATTATGAATAGCATTTTTAGCTTTTGATTTGAAGTACTTATTAACTGCAAATATAACAGATATTATTCGTAATCTGTAGAACATTTAAAGTGTTGGTTTTCATTTGTAATAATGCTTTTATAATATTATGTAAATAACAGATAAAACCTATACATATTCATATATTATTATTAGAATTTGATGTAAGTTTTGTGTTTCTGCAAAATAATTCTCGAATTATAATTTTCTTCCAGAAAATGTGCTTGGTAAGGAAGACGTGGCTATACGATCAAATTTAGTCTTAAAATTTGATAATGAAACTAAAACACAAAGGTAAGTTGATTGAGACACATCAAGAAAAAAACGTTCCAATAATTCTACCTTTCTGGTATACTCAAATTAGATAAGTATTTGAATTTTGAACTCAGGCCGCTTAGAAAATAGGTAATATAATTAAAGAGGTTGACATAATTTGAAATAAATCAAAGTTGTTCTTGAAGTCTATGCTTTATTAACAGCCTCCGTATTCCACAACGCAGTAGACGGAACCGCTGTGAAACGAGTGGCCACGGGCTCGGTTCCCGCACCGCGATAAAAGTTTGTTAAGCATACAAATATTAGATTCGTATCCGAGCATTGTAAGACTTAAAAGTCTCTCGTAATTTCTGTTCCAAAAGAAGTTTTGCATCTATGGGTGTGATTTACAGCTGGCTTCTCTGGCTGTAAGTACTTATGTGAGGCTATTTACTTCTTCAGTTATTGTTTTGTCACCCGCTTTGTTACAATAGGAAGTGGACAATAATTTATTTCCAACTCCTATATATATATAATATTTAGCTTTGTGATTGATTTCGTTGCGGGTTAAAGACAAGTAAGACTTTCCCGGAGACTCGCTGAGCTTCAATACCGGTATCATTAAATGCGTGCCACTGTTGATCCTGGCTTACAGGAGTTGCAGTGGGTTTGAGGGCGGGACAGTGTATGGGTGTGCTTTTTGGGTGTATTTACCATTTATATTTACATATTGCTACATCCACAGCATCGTCACAAAGGTGGAATTGCGAGATACCTCCATTCCGTGGTGGATAATCTTGGTAGCAACCATACTGGGAATATTCATACTCATCATTATAGCACTCATTCTTCATCAGGTATACGTTATTATATTTTAATACGCTAATCCTCAAAATGCCAAACACGTTTAACTGTCTGGGCGTGAATAAGATGTTCATAGATGATGTTATTGAATGCAAATGACTAATAACAATTAGTTTGTTTGGTGCATAAATGGATCAACCACTGACATTAATTCCTTTGTACATGTTAACTTGTTCTTAAAATTAATGAAGTATAAAAAATATATTAAACGATTTATACACAAGAAAAAAAAATTAAGTATAGAAATACTGAGTATAATTGGTTTTCCACTAAAATCAATCAACATTAAATTTCTCTTGCATTTCAACTCTTTAGAACGTATAGACTCTATAGAAAATAACAATTTAATCACTTCCGTCCCAGAATTTTTATTTTGTGTGTTGCAGTGTGGTTTCATGAGGAGAACAAATAAAGAAAAACTAAAAGATCTAAGGAAAAGCATTAGAAGACAAACAATTGTGAGTAAATACAATACGATGCAAATCTTGAAACCAAATTTGCTTAACAATCTAATATTTAAATATAACAATTTTTACACAGATTAAACCTATACTCGTATTATTATCGAATGTATTAACGAATTAGTGAATATTAGTAAAAGCTCCGTAGGTCGTACAATAATTCAAAGAACACAAACTTTTCCCGGCGTTTTTGGTAATCAGCACCAATTATCTTTGGGGAGCCTATGTTCAGCAGTGGACTTCCTGTGGCTGAAGAGAGAGAGAAACAGACACACACAGAGAAAGAGAGAGAGAGAAAATGAAAAAAAAACGATAGTTCTATAATAGCTGATTCCTCCGGTTACCAAGCCATGCAGGATAATTATAAAGATCAGCGTGCACTATGAAGCAAATTTCCTCCGATTTTACCAAGGAAGGTCTAGGAAGATGAATCCAAAAGTACACTGACATAGAAAATACTAATTAAACATTCTAATGCTACTTTCAGAGACGCACCATGATGCAACAACAGCAAGAAGATCGTAGGAGACTGACAGAACCGGATATAGATAGCGAAGCAATAGCTGAAGCAATCAAATCTGCACCATCAAAAAAGAAGAGGGTAGAAATTCGCGACAGTCAACTGGGCGTTGCGTCTTATGGCACAGGATGTGACTAAACTAGAGTACTTTTTATTACATGAGTAATATCGGAATGTCACGTAAATTTAAGGTGGGTACTGACCGGTGTTTCGTTGTGTAATGTGACATTCGCAACGACCATTTATGCCGAAATAGTAGGTAATATTACAATATGTTCACGTTCGTTGTCACGTACTGACTGTAATAACGCGGGCTTTGTAACATGTTAGATTATCCCCGTAACACCGGCCAGTACCTACCTTTAAGCTTAACACCGATCTAACGCAGCCATAACTGAGAAGACCCGGCGAAACAAAACTCAGCGGGTTTAACTTTACCACTGGATACTACTCGGCGCGACCCAGTTCGGAGTATTCCAGCGAGTGAAACTTTCCTGGTCCTGTTTCTGGTTAATTTACTGAAGTAAATAACATAAACACAGGAGCGTAGCTTACCCAATGGTTGATCCAATCTTACCTGTCGGTTCTTGATTGGTGAGATATATTTACAAAGCGAATAATCTAACGACTAAGCCTAACAAACTATAGTGGTAGACAATGGTCTAACCCATCTCAATCGAATTTTCGATTGTAGAGGAGATCCGTGCCCAGCAGTGGGACGGATACAGGTTGTACTCGTATTATAAAATGATTATGCTAAAAGATTATCCAATGTTGTAAAATGCATAATTAAATAATATAACTTATCCACCTTAAGATAATAAGTAATTAATGGTTAAGTAATTTATTGATGTACCCGAGAAATATGTTTATAGCTTAATTTTTTAATTTTTAAATATTATGGATTATTGCAATATATTATAAGATTATAAGATTTGTTTTTTTACTATTTGTAACCATAAAATATACTCAAGATATAGGACAAAATATTTGTTAAAAATACAGACGTGTATCTATTATAATTATTTATTAAATAGGTATTTACGCAATACATAAGATTTTGTTTCCATTATTAATAAAAAACCTTAACACATATCTTTCTACATTCCCTTTAAAGATGTTTTCAATATTTAGAAAAGTGTACTTCATTAAACTTGAGAAAATCAGATAAATATCGAGTATCAGGAGTTTTAGCAGAATTATAAAGTTTCTTTTTATTTTTCTACCAAGCTCAAAAATGCAAAATTTATCATTTTTAGGGTCGGATATCGGGTCGGAATCGCCACTATAAAATCACAGAAATAATGATTCAATCAGGGTATGTAAGATATACAATTGCAGCTAGACATTGGACTGTGGGTAGAACACTGTAACTACAGTAACCTTCTCCATTCTTTGTCGCCCTAGTACTTTTTGTGTTCATTTATCGATGACATAGATAAAACAAACCTTCCTTTCTATGTCACCCTAGTACTTTTTGTGTTCATATACTTACTGATGATAAAGATAAAACACCTTCCTTTCTCTGTCGCCGTAGTGTTGTGTCTTTTTTTAGCGTCATTTCATCGAATTTTCAAATTACAGCGGTGCTTTTAACTTTCTCCTATAATATAATTTACGAAAAGTTTACCTTCGTATCTTTAGCTATTACTTAATATGAATAAGGATAGTGTCACATAACGACAGGGCATAAAATATTTTATTAATTATGTAGCATGTAGGTTTACACATGATGTTTTCCTTCCTTTTCAAATTGCGGTAAAATTAACACGACTCCAACAATTTAGATGGATGAAACGGGATTCAAACCCCATACCACTAGTCCGGTAATCGCCAGGTCGGTTACCAACAAACTACAACACATTAATTATAAAACTGCACGCAATTATGGATACACGATTTTATTTCAGGTATTCTTATTCTCATATTTTCTACATCCAAAAAGATATGACGATGAAATTAACAAATATATCCATTCCATAAAAATAGAATATAAGATACATGAACATAGTAGGAAAAACACTTATCTATCGATGCAGTACCTTTGCTATCTATAAAATTTTAATGTCATTTAATGACAGTCTGTTTCGTCAAACGCAGGGTTGACTAGGCTTTCCCGCATCACTATTCTTTTCTTCGTCGAAGGTCCAGCATTGACAGCGGCAGCTATTTCTTCGTCGTTTAGACGCGGTGTCATCAGGAGCCGTCCATCTTCTGTTTGTCCTTGCATCATAGTGCGTATCTGAAATTAAAGATGCTCAATTATAGATACCAGTAATGGTTCTACGCCGGACGGTTACAGGGATTTTTTCGGCGCGCTTCCTGCCCTGAGCCTGAGCCTGCCAGCACAAAGGCCACCGAAGGTTTTAGTCGGTATGCTGGCGTAGGATTTGTTAGGGACCCGACTCGGCCACAATATCAGCAAACGTACTGTGTTAGCCATGACATGACACCGGTACACCTAGATTAATATTTTCTGTTTGAGTGCCTGTCGTTTCAGCTCCGGCCTTTTCCGTAGTACGAGAGAGGATATATCGAAATGAGCGTTATTACAAGCTCATTACAGCTACAGAGCTAATGGGTAGGTACGACCGAGGTGGGACTGCACTGTATCAGAAAACTGTATAACCTAACCCATCTTTTGTTGCGTATCGATGTTACTTGCATATGTAGATATGAGGTCCCACGGGTTAGTTATTTTACTTACCATTGTTTGTCTTCTAACACTCTGTCTCAGGCTTTTGAGTTTTTCTTTATGATTTCTTTGAAGGAAACCAGTCTGGAAATGCATAAAACAAATTAAAAGGTACTTACATATACTGGGGAGCGGGGTGATCGCTTTTTTATTTTCTTGTGAGCTGTTTTCTCGCTATTTACAGCGTCATGAAGATTCCCAAATTAAACTTCAAATGCAATTGTTTTATTTTTCTTTAATTTCTGTTATCCAATTGATAAAAGTTTTTCATATCTAATTATTACGAGTACCTAATATTCGTATAGAATGTAGACAACGTTGTCACGTTTTCTCTGACAACACCCTTATTTTAAAGGTTATTTAATTAAAATGCCGAATGATATTAATTATTGAATTTTGATCTGTATTTCTAGAGGTTCAAAGAATATATTGACTTATAGCGATCATATTGTGCTCCAAGAGCGGTCTATTAAAAACATACCTCTCGAAGAATGAGTCCAATAATGATGAGTATCAATATTCCCAGTATGGTGGCTGCCAAGATTATCCACCAGGGAATCGAGATGTCTCGCAACTCCACTTTTGTGACGATGCTGTGGAGATACCTACACGGACATCAATACAAGCAGACACTTTCACATATTTTTTTTAACTATAAATTAATTATAAACTTTTTCTATACCTACTGTTTTGGTCCTTCGAGCCGGATTAATAGAAGACAAATATGCGTCAATGGATACGAACATTGAATTTTTCGCTGGATATATTGTTATAAATAATTTTGTAATTTATGGGATAAATAAAGGTTTATTATAAATTTTATTTACCTTTCTGTTTTTATATGGCCATCAAAGCTCAAGGTTATATTTGTTTGTACGGTAACGTTATGCGATCCAATAATATTTTCTGAAATGAAAATTAAATTCGGATATTCATTGAAGTAAAATATGATATGTGTGGTGAACTATATGGCCTAACCCCTCGCAATCGTACTAGCGATTGTAGAGCAGGCTCGTGCCCTGCAGCGGGGCTATATGGGCAGATACAAATGCCGGTGGTAGAATATATTAGTAACAGCTCAAGTACAGCTGGTACAATGGTAGAAAACATTTCACTCAGCGGTGAGTAACCTACTTAAGTAAGTTACGCTTTGGGTTCGGCCTGTGTCCGTATCTTTGTTCCGGTCCTATTCCAAGATAAATTCATAATGATTGTCTCGACCATCAAGACATGGTTATCTCCATAAATAATTGGATTTCATTCTACTTACCAACATAATGATACGAATACGAGTATATAATCATTTGCTTTGTAGTGCATTTTTATCAGCCCATATACGTCCCACTGCTGGGCACGGACCTACTCTACAATCGAGAGGTTCGATTGAGAGTGGTTAGGCCATGTAAGTCTACCAGTACCAGTCTACGCTGGCCTAGTGCGGGATGGCGGACTTACATACCGTAGAAATTATTTAAAATCGCTACGGTATGCAGGTTTCCTCACGATGTTTTCCTTCACTGTTAAAGTGCGTGGTGATTGACTATCAATACACACATAACTCCGTGGTGCGTAACAGCGCGTGGTAGCCTGTTGGTAACGGACCAGACGCGGCTGCCAACATGTTCACGGTGGTCGCGGGTTCAAATCCCAGAGCACAACTCTGACATTTGCTTTACCAATATTTAAAAAATATGGTTCTTAGAAAGTCATGCTTAGACGTTATGATACCTTCAGTCAAATTATTCCGGAAACATGAGATTGAAAAGTTCACTTACCTAATGTGTTCGGTGGGATGTCTATAGAAACGACGACCGACAGCTTCCTCATTTTGTCGACATTGGTCAACAGGCATGTTGCCAGTAGGACATCAGACTCAGTGTTGTTTACCACATCACAATTATATTGTGAAGATTCTGCGTAAACCTAAAAGATAACCATACCCTGGTCAGTTTGCGTATATTTCCAAAATAATGTTTTTTACTAGTCTTATAGATACCGCTTTAGAAATTATAGATGCTTAAGTTATTGCTGTGGCCTCTTTATCGAAATTCAAAACGCTGCAATAAGCGATCCATCGCAACATCCGCCTCTCTTGCGTTTTTAACGGAACCAATTTAGGAATCATTTTTGGAATCACAGTACAATTTTAACTTCGAAATGCAGCATGGTTTCACCCGGGTCGAGAATTAGTTAGACAAGATCCCTTACAGGTATAGAGTATTCGGTATCAAAAAATGACGCTACAATACTTACGGTGACAGGATTCTTGCGATAGTTGATGTACGGCAACTTCGGCAGCCTCACCTCACACGGCACGTCCTCCCAGTTAGTCAACGCGTTGTTCGTTATCTAAAGCAAGCTTATATTATGCGGCAGAGTACAAAATTATTAAATTATATTAAAGGATACCTAGTTATTATGTATTTTTATTGTACCCCCACAACCCATTTCACTTATATTGCTATCTACCTGATACTTTTTATTAATAGTATAGGAGCTAGCAACGTTTTCGAGAAAGAATTTTAGGTCAGCTGATTTTGTGATATGTTGTCTTTCTTGCACTTTCGGTTAGAACCTGGGCTATCTGGCTGGCGGTAGCGGTTGCGTTCTTTAGTGCGCATCCTACCTGTCCAGGTAATAATCCTGGATTTTAAAAACATTTTAGAAGGCGTAATTTTTAATTTTTTGTTTTTAAATAAGTCTACCTGACATACTTTTTTTATTGCCAGACATTTTTGACAATGCTAACTATGTGCCATACGCGATTTTTTATTTTTTTTTTATAAAAATTTCAAAGTATTTTATAATGTCTGTAATTTTAATATTATGTTATTTAAAGATAAGAAAAGCTTAAAATAAATTTGCCAGACATTAATTCGATTGTTAAGTCTTGAATTAAAATGAAAAAGTCATGAAAGTATTAGCATCATCAGTGATTTGATCTTGTTCTATTTGTTGTGTTATTGAGTTTATGCTAGGTAGTGTGGTTGTTTGTGTTGACGCATGAGTGGACCCCTGCGCGGTTAACATATTATTTTTCAGGATTTGGCCTGATCCAATATTTTCCGTATCGGTGTTTATGGGTTCGGTGCTATCAACATTAGAAGATATTAATGACTCAGAAGTACAATTGTTAACTATTAGTGGGGGCTGGTTGTCTCTCATTTCTTCTTTTAGTTTTTCCGAAACTTCCTTTTTTATTCTGTTTATGACTTCGTCAGACAATAGTTTATTACGAATAATGACTCTTCTTTGATCTGCGATTCTTTGAGCGGATACATTTAACTGTGGATATTTTAAAATAAACTGATCGTGTAGTTTCTTGCAGTACATGGTTTTATCTGTTTCTAAGTTGGTAACATAAAAGTATGTGTGCATGATAAAAACATTAATATCATCACTCCATTTCATGCGCACTCTTGGCTTACCAGCCTTGGTGGTCGTAGGTTGAATAGCTTGAGCCTCCTGCGAAACACTCTCGGCTGGTGTAGCTGCACCATCACAGCTACTCCTACTATCTTGTACATCTACAATATCGGCTGTAGTCCTTGAGGACATTCCCCTACCCCCCGCGTCCCCGACTCCCGCCCAGCCGTCCAGCCGGGAGTCACTGGCTAGCATGCTGTCACGCCCGTGGCCCACAGACGTGCCCCGACGATCACCCTCGGGTAGCGACCCTATACGTACATTTCTTTTACGAGTCTCCATATTAATGGGTTACCTTTGCCTTGTTTGCCGTGTAGGTTTAAGTTATACACGTTGCCCGCCCCCCACGTGGTCTGGTGTTCGACACGGACGTAAGGTAGGATTTTGGGGGGCTTATTATTATTATTATTTTTTAACCTTAGGCTAACTCAGTTTTAACTGGTTGTTAGTAATGGTTACGAGCCATAGCCAAGTAACCATAACTTAAGACCGACCTTGTAATGTGACGTCAGGTTCCAGGTTGTCACATTGCATAAACTTCCTGACTATCCGGCAGGTATTTAGTATTGCCGCCTTTTGTAGGAGGTTATAGGTATGTGGGGGTAGGTTAAGTAATTTCAGGCTATGGTGTAAGTAATTAGGGATGACTCCTGTGGAAGATATTACAATAGGGACTATGTATACTTTTTCCATTCGCCATATCCTAGCTATTTCCTCCTTGAGTTCAGTGTATTTAGTAATTTTTTCGGTTATAGTTTTCAAAAGATTATGGGTATTTGGGATCGCTATATCTACAATATATGCTATTTTATTATGTTTATCCTGCAGCGTTATATCCGGCCTATTGTAATGTATAGTTTTATCGGTAAGTATTGCGCGGTCATAGTACATTTTATAATTATTATTCTCTAATACTGGGTTTGGTGTGTATTTATAATATGGTGTGTACGTGTTATTATCTGGGATTAAGTTATATTTTGTGGCCAATTTCTGATGAATTATATTAACAACTTGATTATGTCGGTGAGTGTAATCTGTTTGAGTGAGTGTAGGGCAAGCTCCTGTGATGTGCTGAATTGTTTCTGGGTCTCTATGGCATTTACGGCATTTATCGTCTGTAGCGTTGGGGTCTTTAATTATATATTTCCTAAAGTTTCGGGTATTGATAATCTGATCTTGGATAGCTATTATAAAACCTTCGGTTTCAGGGAACAGATTGGCATTAATTAACCACTTATTCGAAGCTTCTGCGTCAATGTGAGCTTGCTCAAGATCATGGGGGTGTCGACCATGTAGTGTTTTAGCTTTCCAACGATCTATCTTTTCTTTATCTGGGGGTGTAAGTCTATTAAATGTATGATTTGAAGAGTCTGATAAATTTAGAATTATTATTATTATTATTATTTTTTATTATATGGACAATGAAAAGTCATTTACTGTCGTAATGGTTCTCTGTATCATTCTCGACTTATTCTGCAACTGACTCTCTCGGAATACTAGCATTATACTGCAATACTTTTCATGACTTTTTCATTTTAATTCAAGACTTAACAATCGAATTAATGTCTGGCAAATTTATTTTAAGTTTTTCTTATCTTTAAATAACATAATATTAAAATTACAGACATTATAAAATACTTTGAAATTTTTATAAAAAAAAATAAAAAATCGCGTATGGCACATAGTTAGCATTGTCAAAAATGTCTGGCAATAAAAAAAGTATGTCAGGTAGACTTATTTAAAAACAAAAAATTAAAAATTACGCCTTCTAAAATGTTTTTAAAATCCAGGATTATTACCTGGACAGGTAGGATGCGCACTAAAGAACGCAACCGCTACCGCCAGCCAGATAGCCCAGACTCTAACCGAAAGTGCAAGAAAGACAACATATCACAAAATCAGCTGACCTAAAATTCTTACTTTCCAAACGTTGCTAGCTCCCGTACCATAAGTTTCCGTTGGCACTCGTAGCTTCGGTTGGAAAGATATCCACGGACTACATTACTTGTTTAGGCAATAATTGTCATAAATACTCAGTAGATTAGTCGGAAAACAACGAGTTAGTTCGCTCTAAAACTAAAACACATCGGCACCGACGGCCCGCTGACACTATTTTATTTCACAGCGCAGCAATACGTCTCAAGTTCCATTGAAAAATGATTTTGCATTGACTATAAACCAAAAAATAGGTCAGTTTCTCTGCAATTCAGCAACCAGCGTAGGGACATCATGCCGCTTTAATCGCTTGTGTGAGACACTTCCTGAACCCTGTAATTTGGAGGCCAGTTCATTGTCGTGAGTGGATATTCGAGCTTGATACTTTCCACTCCGTTTAGCATTCTCCTGTTTAACTGTATTGATGTTTAGATCCTCATGTATGTATTTGTTGTTCACATAGTATGGTTTGTTTAACATGGCTCTCAATGTCTTGCTCTGAAATCTTTCGAGTATTTCAATATTGCTGTTACTAGCAGTCCCCCACAGTTGAATACCATATGGGCAATATTGGCTTTAATATGGTCTTATATATTGCAATCTTGCTTTCACGTGACAAATGAGACTTATGAGACTGAGAATAAAATAAAATAAATAAATACACCCAACAGTCACATACATAGTCCTGCCACCACACTAAGATCGAATCTTGTGTCGTGGGTATCAGGAACTACGAGAGACTTTTCGGTCTCACAAACACCCAGACGCGAAACAAATACCTGTGGATCACACAAATATTTATTTCGGTGCGGGGATCGAACCCGCGGCCTCTCGTTTCACAGGCGGCGTCCAACCAACTACGCCACGGAAGCTGTCAGAATGAGACAAATGAGACTTTAACTTCTATTAATATACTAAACATGTGTTTTTTTATATTTGCTCGCCCCTACATATCGCATTTCCTGCCACCTCAAGATACTTACTGTGTAAATGTGTTCGAATTGCTTTCCCGTGTCCGTGATGTCTACCCAGGTCATGTTGATTGGGCTGCCGATGTTCGTCTCTCTGAGGAATAAATTATACTTTAAAATATTTCTTAAAAATCTTTAACCTCGATTGCAGTGATCATTGATTCACGCAGAAGTTAATTTATTAGTATAATACATAGATTTATTAATGTATAATAAACGAATATTTCCTCAAACAAGGTTTTCCGTTTTAGTCCACTCTTACGAGTTTTCCAGGGACCTTCATGACCTTACAATATTATTTTTACTTACTTAAACTTTGAAGCAATAGTAACTGAAATTTACCAGGAGTGACAAAGGATTTTTTTCATGCACAGAGTATCTAGCAATGATCATCCAAAGACTACTGACAAATGAGATGACGAACACTTCTCTTAAGACACATTAAGTGCAGTTAGAGACCTCATCAGGTGGATATTTATTGAGTTCACGACGATATGATCCGTTCACTCACCCGTTTATAGCAATGCCACGAGAATCTGCTAGCAAAGTGATGTTTTCTTTGTACTCCTTGAACTCTTCAGACTTGATGCAGTGATCGTGTAGACGAGTTGTAACAGTTATATATTTATCCTTGTTTGTTAATGCTGCGGTGTCGAGAATTATTGCGCCAGATTCCTGAAAATGTTATACAGGGTATATCAAGACTGCGACCCAAAAACAAAGCCAGGTGGTAGTATTCGCATTTCGCAAAAAAAATCGACAACTGGTAATTTTTTACTTATCGTCGTATTTGGGTGATAAATACATAGTTTTCCTAAAATAATGATGTACACCTGTTTATTTTTTAAGACGCAATGGTACGATAGGGTTTAAATGACTATTTTCGCAATAACTAGGTATTTACTACCCAAACACAATGATTTAAAAAAAATGAAAAAAAAATCTGTCGCTTATTTTGCGAAAATTTTATTTGCATTGTGTCTGTAACCACTAAAAGTACCACTCGGCTTCGTTTTCGGTCGCAGTCTTGATATACCCGGTATATTGCAGTAAAATTTCGAGAGGCCTGACGAAGCGTTAAAAATGATTTTGTTTATTTTTTGTATTACGTGGGGTCGATAACAAAAGAAGTTGGGAGAAGTTGGTTTCTTGACGATGCACGATCTGTACCAACATAACTTTAGATACTTTCAAACCTGTGGGGATAGAAGGAATGTTGGAGCAAGAATAGAGAAGTGATCTGACCTGATGATTAATAACAAAATTGAACATAAACCAGCAACTTCCTGCAACCTTTATTACGCCATCTGTTTACATTGTGGGTGGTCACCCACAACGTGAACTCCGGAGTCCTTTCTATTTGGAGTCAATACTTACCCAGGAGGAGTTAGTATGCAGGGCGTTTCGAGGTGCACAGTTCAGTTGGCCGCTCTGCGTGGCGTGACTGCAAGTGTTGCTGTTCGCGTTCAGTATCGATACTCCTTGTATTTGCACGATCACGCAGGCGTCGTAAGCCACCTCGCCAGTGTTTTTCATGCTCAACATCAACTCCAGAGGATGTTCAGAACCGACAACATATTCGTTTCTGGAATAGTAGATCATCGTGCTATAAAGTATAACAATCATTGCGTAGCAATGTGTATTCAGCTTAAAATGAGGAACAACTATGTTGTGACATTTTAGTCTTTAACTTTGGTTAAATAAAATTGTTTTTATGGCAAATTCTTTAATTTCCAAGCATACAGCAGGAAAGGAAGGCGTCAGTGTAGTTTGACATTGGCAAAAATCTTTAAGTCCCTAGTTATATCAAATTTGTTATGATTAATTACTTACGATGTCGATATCTGAAGAGTCAGGTTAGGCACGCAACCGTCTTTGTCTTTACACTCAGCGGCCCACAGAGAGCCAGTCTCCTCTAGTGTACTACGGTCGCTCAGTAGAACTCTAGTGACATCAAATTCCGTCCGACTGATCGGCGAATTCAGCAGATTAGTCTTTATTTTGTAATTTATTTTTAAATCGTAGTTGCCATACTGAAACACGCCAGTTAGTTTCAATGTAATATAATTAATAAGTACACCCAACAGTATCACACAGGCATCTTCCATTAATGTAACTTATGTTGTATCAAAATTATTGTAAGAATAATTTTGCTTACCTGCGGTAAGTTAACTCGTATGTCTTTGCAATACTGCGGTTTCTTCTCGTGTAGAGAGAGCATGTACTTGCCGTCTGTCTCCGGAGCCGCTAGAGCAGCACTCTGATGTATTATATCAACTGTCACTTGGATTGCTAAAAATATATCAATTTGATATTTTCACATTTTTATGAACTTTTAACCAAAATGTTCACCAGCTGTAAAAGGATCCTGTAAACAGGCCATGTACATCCCATTGTGGGACAAAAGACTCTCTCGGACTAAGAGACCATAAGAGCAGATACTCGGCCTGGTGTTAAACGTAAACCCAGAACTTATAATTACTAACCTTATTTATTTATTAATTTATTAGTGCTCCGTTTTCGACGAGAGGATAAGAGGAAACCTGATTACTTTCCTTGCCGTTTCCCTAGGGATATGCTTAATGATATTGTGGCTGGGCTATGAATCTGGGACTCTAACAAATACTAGCTTCTCGACTAAAACTTTTCGATTAAAACCTTTCGGTAACTTTCAGACATGTTATGGATATCCCAAATGAAGAAGCACCACGAATTCCATCCGTAAAATTCTTGACCATAAAGACCTACCTCCTAGCAAACCAAAGATGACGATGATACTCACTTGCTGTTACTTTCTGTAACTTTACTGGATATTTCACATCGATACACGATTGAAATATGAAGAAAGTTTTGTTCACTCGCTTCTGAAATGATATGAATAGAATACTAGTATTATTCAGTTTTGTAGGCACAAAACTAATGTTTCATGGACAGGTGGACGGTAAATATCCTGAACTACCCAGGAACGGATGTAAAATACAGCTTAATGAATTGCAGCCCAATTGGAGAGAGCTTTCAAAGGGACGAAATTTATTGACAAAGAATGAAGAAGCCAATTTCGGTGACAAATATTTCTCGAAATTTAGATGTTCGCCCTTGGGGGAAGCCTATGTTTACCTGCGGCTAAAGTAGTACTAGTAGATGTCTCTCAACTTTTGTCGTTAACTATAGCATCTCTGATCGAGATAGCACGTATGCAGCAGGTAAAATTAGTTCAAAAAACAAGAGGAATTTACCTGCAAATCTGGAAATATCGTATGCACGTTCAAAGTGACCGCCGACATGCATCTGTACAACACTACTGTGTTGCTGTCAGGCGCACCAATCGCCAGTTCTGTGTACAAATTACACAATCTCATTAAACATACCTACTACAGTACATTTACCATGTATTTGGATTATATTAATAGCAGCTTATATCCGGACGTCTTGGCTTCCAATACTGTGATGAATGTCTCGATAGTCACTCGCATCTCCAAATGCATCAGCAAAACTGAATTTTTACGTCAGTATGTATAATACAACAACCATCGAAATATCAGATATTCAGTAAACCCAATTAAATTCTACCTAATACCGCTCTTGAGAAACACAGTAATTGAGTTACAAATCAATTATTCATTAGTGAGTAAGCATATCAGTGATGTAGCGAGTGAAATTTCGCTGAATTTCATTCGAGCACTTCCATCTGAACGTAATATCGATACTGATGATGACCTAACGAAGTGAATAAGATTCATTCTACTAACCGTTGCATCCGTTTTCGTCGTAATCGCTGAGCGCCGACAGACTCAAGCCGAACCCGTGGTAGTTTCCTCTAGGTTGGATCCTCTGCAGGTATCCAGTGCTAGTGGAATCCTTCTCATTGAGGAACACGGAGCCGCAGTACAAGTACACGGCTCCTTGGCCGTAGCCCGCTCCGTTGTCTTCGTACGGCGCGGCTATGGCTATTTCTAGAGGTTTAATTTTGAATATATGATATTATTTCCGTTTTGATAGCATCCCTATAAAATTTGAATTTCCCTACGTAAAGATAGAGTTTTTACTTTCGGCGGCTAAGAGGCAGACCACCTGCCAGATGGTCGAATGACATCTTAAGAATCGCAGGAAAACATTGGATTCTCTTGGCATAGAACGGAAAAATATTGCGTTTAAATGAGGAGACCTATACCCAGCAGTGGGTTGAGGTGGGCTGATATAGATAGGTCGAAATGACTACTTCAATTTATATACCACGGGCAAACGTAGCATAAGCACCCTCGTATCTTTTTCCTGTTCTGTTTCATCACATGTTTGAACAAGGAAAAATACATTGGCGGCGGTGATAAATGACGATAAAAAGAATAATAATTCTGCATGTGACGCGTTACGTATTTAAACAATATTACACTGACCGTCTCTCCCGTCCCCATTGAGGTCTCCGGCACTAACAATTGCACTGCCGAACTGCGATCCTTCTCGGTGTCCAATAATTACCTTTGAAGGTTTAATGACTTCAGCATTTCTTATCTACAATACAGAGAATACATGGTGTAAATATATTGGAACATAAGATACAAGTCTGATGTCACGTGTATCAGAAACTACTAGAGGCGTTTCGGTCTCACAAACACCCAGACCCGATACAAGTACTTGTAAAGAACACAAGCGTTTGCCTCCGTGGGGAGATCGATTCCTCAGCCTCTTGTTTCACAGCCGGCGTTTAAGATGTTGGGAATATTTCCACCCATGGTTGAACTTCATTACCAATGCGGAACTGTGAGTTTGGTAGAAGTAGACAGCGCCGACGTCGTGCGAGTGTGCGGGCGCGTACGCCGGCGCTCCGACCAGCAGGTCTGACGTCAGGCCGCTCACGCGCGCCGTCGCCAGCACCGCGCCGAACATCGTGCCCACCAGCTCATGGGTTAACTTCGAGTTGAGAAACCTCCAGTAGGCGTCACAAAACACGACCTATGTAAAGAAATTGACCTCAGAACTTTCCATTTTTCATTTAAGAACACCACCTGTATAAAGTAAATCACAATTGATACTTCCGTATTATTCGTTTTCGTTGGGACTGCGAGATATACCTACTCGGCTGCACCTCAAGGATTGCAGTGGCAAGTCTTGGGACAGATGCCATGACGACAGTCAAAGTTTCAAAAGGGTATGGACTATGGACGCAAAAGAATCAAGACAAGAGGAAAGAAGTTTTACTAGTACCATATGTTAAAGGAAAAAGTATATACCAGTGGATTATAAAGAAGAATACCATAAAGTACCATTTGTCAAATGAAGTTCACCGTCGAATGTTGTTAAGGACTGTTTTAAGACTACAGTGAGCAGTTATTATCTCTGCATACATAGAGGAAATCATTTACCATCAGGCAATTTTCATGCTTCAAACCGTCCTACAAAATGATATTGCACTAGGATTTAAAAGGTTTATTTCACTTATATAAGCTTTAGTTTTAAATATTTTACCTTTCCATGGCCATCTTCTCCGAACGGAGAGCCGATAGCATAAATTGTCGTATTCTTTTTAAAGAAACTGCCTGCTGCGACACTGTATCCTGAAATCCATATTAATATTATAAATGTGAATGTCCGTTTGTTTGTTACGCTTTCACGCGAAAACTGCAGAACCGATTCTCATGAAACTTTGTACACATATTCTTAGAGGTATTAGAAGTAACATAGGATACCTTTAAACGCGAAAAGTTTAGTGTTCCCGTGGGATGAAGAAGGAATTCCGATATATTTTCTACTTTTTTATACTCAAAAGGATGGGATGGGACTAGATTACATTCCATTAGTGAGAATGAGACAGGGTGGGCGGGATATAACGGGACGGAATGGGAGATTTCAAATAAAGTTAACCACGCAAACGAAGTACCTCTATTAGAATAGTATTATATAAAATTATAGACATTATTTTTTCCATTCGTTTGTTCGTGTTGTTTGTACATAAGCCTTCAATGAAGAGGATACCCGAGCATTAAAAAGCTATGTAAAAGGGTTGGAGAATTTTTTTTGTACAAATAAAATGTCTTACCTAAATTGTACTTGACATTGACTCCATCTTCGCGACCATTTGTTGCCTTCACTGACGTTCTTTTGTATAACATAGCACGTCCTGTCATAAATGGAATTATTACTTGATAATACGATGTTTATATTATGCATCATACAAGCTATAATTACTTTAGTCGTTTTATTGATTTTATTAAGTGATGAAATGGGTTCAAATCACGGGTATGGCAATGTAATTTATATGAGTTTTCTAGATAAATCTCATAGGTGTTGCTTGGACAGGGATTTATGTCCAGCGATTCTCGTATCACATCTTGATACGGAAATATGTACATAAACTCACGACTTTTTCCAAGAAAGAGTAGGCAGAGGTGCAATCAGGACACCCACATTTCGCCTTGTATTTTCCGTCCCACGATGTGACAGGGGGCGAGCCTATACCATATTAGGCACAAATTTCTGACTCTGGGCTGATAATGAATAGAAAAATCCAATATCACTTTGCCCGACCCGGGATTCGAACCCGAGACCTCAGCCTTGCAACCAAACCGAAGTACAACTGCGCCACCGAGGCAGTCAAATATGTAGGTCCGCCGTAAGATGGACGCCACCAATAGCACTTCTGCCTACCCTCTCGAAGATAAGCGGGAGATTATGTATGTATATTGTATAGAGATACTATTTTGATATTATGTTAAGGAATGTTATGTTGAAATGTCACCTGTGAACATTGCAGGGCCGCCGATGATGAAGGAGTTATCATTTGTAACGTCGATACTCCACCCGAAAGAGTCGAAAGTTTCCTCTAAAATTAAAGAAAATTGTTAGAAATGAGAAAGATTCCATACATTTTGACCATTCTCCTTACCATAAATTAAATTCACGTAGAATTGAAAAATCGCATTTTTGCATAATTTACCAAATTTATTTCTTGTATATTTGATTCGGTCCGCATGGCTTATGGATGATATCCGTTCTAACTTGTCCGCTTTTGATGATTTATAGCAAGAGGAGAATTCACCACAATTGCCAACTGCATCTGTAAAGGAAAGCACAAGAGAATATACACATATGAAAATGTTGAAGGCAAAAATATTACACGCATGCCTGAACCTACATTGGGAAATACCTCATTAATTAAGCAACGATTTAATTCCGAATATTAAATTACACAGCTCAAAATATTAAAAAATTAACAAACGATTCGGCCAGGAAGTCGAACCTAAGATATCCCGGTGATAGATTACAGATATTATATAAAATAACACATGAACAAGCAGAAAAAGTACAATGGTGTTAATAAAATTATCTAATTGTGGAATTTTTATCTTCAGTCAGGTCGGCCGGTCTCTAAAACCTATTTATCATTGGAAAGAAGTACTACGAAAGAATAGCTACCATTTCTATATATTGATCCATTCCTATTCTTTAATTAAAACCAAAGTACCTATAGAAATATGTATATTTGTATGGTATGTATACTTATAGATATTATTTAACTATTTTTTGTTTATTGAAACAAAAGTGCATCGACATAAACTACTTAGCTATCTTAACTTCTTGCCATAGATAGGTTAATAGATAAATTTTATCCGACAACTTATAACTCAGCTGTTAGTAAAATAAAATTAACAAACAACTACAACTACAAAAATTAAACTTACTACATTCGGTGTAACGCGGAGCACACGTCTGAAAAAAAAATACATGTAAGTATATTAACAGTATTGAGACATCATAGCAGAGTGGGCATCGCAAACGAAATATGTACGCACAAAGCTTGTACCAAGCAGAGCCATAATAATAATGTAGTGAGAAAGAAGACAGTGCAAATCCGTAAGAGTGACAGAGATAGAAATTGCTTTATGTGTACCGCAGTTTGGTACGCATAAAAATGTGTGTGTCCTCTCTAGAAGATATATTTATCGTACTATTACGGTACATATAATTTTTTTGTCTTTTCTGGTGTTACGTGGACTAAATTCAAGCACCGCCTTTCAGACCAATAACTCGTATTATCTTCGTTTATCACAGACAATGTAATTTAAACAAAACAGTTTACAGTTTTGAAGCTGTTACATTATGCTTTTTGGTCGATATCGGAGATTAGGCACGTTTTTTTGAGACCCACACATAAAATAATGTACCTACTGCAAAGCAAGTAAGTGCAGGCTTGCGTTTGCAAGCTACTTCAAGCCTAATTTGTAGCAGATCGGCTACATAGAAACATAGAAAAATCAGATTAACTAACGCAACAAAAATATGTGTTTTAAAAATAAATCATGTTCCAATATGTACCTAAACCAGAAACACAATAGAACGTATTGGTTATGGTACTAACTATTGGGAGGAAAATACACAAGGAATATTTTCAATATAGTACGCATAGGTATCAATAATTGAAATATAGGGATAAACCTACGTATATCTAGCAATTATTTTTACCAGTAGAGTAATCGCAAAACAATTCTCTCTTCAGTAAAATCATCTTTTTTCTTTTTCAATTTTCAAAGATCTTAGTTTTCCAAATATCAAACTTAAATTTACTCTTAATGCAAAACAAATAATGTTCCTATTAATCCATTTTACCCATGGGTGCCTCTTTTTTTTAATATAGGGGGCAAACGAGCATACTGTTCATCTGATGGTAAGTGAATACCGCCGCCCATGCACATCTGCAACACCATAGGCTATGGAGCCTGTTTATCTGTACTTATATTATTCGTACACTGCTATTTTTAACTTTGTATCAGCCCATATACGTCCCACTGCTGGGCACGGGCCTACTCTACAATCGAGAGAATCGATCGAGAGTGGCTAGGCCATATAGTCCACCACGCTGGCCTAGTGCGGGTTGGCGGACTAACATACCGTAGAAATTCTTTAAAATCGCTACGGTATGCAGGTTTCCTCACGATGTTTTCCTTCACCGTTAAAGTGCGTGGTGATTGACTATCAAATCCTAACTTACTACTATAAAGTCTTTCCCAGCCTTCACCGTCGCCCCGAGCCAGTAACCGTGAGTGTATCTCGCGTCCTCTGGAATATAAGAATTACGAATACTTAGATATAACAGCATATGTGGCGCAATTGGTTAAACGCCGGCTGTGAAACGAGAGGCCGCGGGATCGATCCTCGCAACGAGACAATGAATGTGTGTGTGAACCACAAGTATTTGTTTCGGGTCTGGGTGTTTGTGAGACCGTAAAGTTTCTCGTAGTTTCTGATACCCACGATACAAGATTCCATCTTAGTGTGGGGTCAGGACTATGTATGTGACATTTATTTTGATGTGTACGTATTTATTCATTTATTTACTTAGTTAGGTAAATTACGAAATAAGGTAATACACCAAAAAGCCGTAGTTCTAAACCCGCGCTAAGACAAAAGTCTTGTGTGCTGGCTGTCAAAATCTACGAGACACTTTTCGACACAAACGGCCAATACCGAAACAAACACTAGTGGATGTCAAACATTTGTCTCAACATAGGGACGGAAGCCGTGACCTCTCGTTTCACCTTCTTTATCCACAAAATCTGTACGACTTATATCAATTATACTCTTGTTTGTTGTATTTGATGAATGTGTGTTTACCTCTCTTGACGTCTTTTCCAATGGCACTGCAGTTTCTTGTGTCGATATTACACGCGTAGATGCTGCCGATGTTGTCTTCTCTTGGCGCGCTTATCATCAAACTGCAATACGGAAATGCAAGCTGTAGCAAATATTACTTTGACACGATAAGTGATTGTTTAACAGCACATACGGGACCCGTGATGTCTTGATTTATTTTCAGGTCGGGCTTAAGTTTTTGTGAGGTTGAATGAAACAATTTTTTTACGTACTTTATCGCAGATTTACATAGTTTAAATTTTGCATTTTTATCTTCCTAACACGACCTTTCGAATACCTTGCAGCTTTCGTGGTTACTGGGCGGACTGAGATATTAGTGATTGTTACAAAAGCTGACTACGTTTTGCAGTTATAAAATTAAAATGTTCTTAAAAGGTTACTTGTTTGTGATCCGATTTACGCAGAAAGAGCTCACTGTGTCTTGAGGTCTGGTAGTTGGTCTTTTGGGTTCAATGTGTAATATTCGTGTAAATTTAGTAAACATACAAGGCGAAAAGTGTCCTGGAAGCACCTCTGCCTACACCTTCTGGGAAAAACGTTTATGTATGATGTATAATGATTACAACTTTACCTCCTGATGTCTCGTTGGTAATCAAAACTGTAGCCGAAGTAGGAGTTTTCTCGTAATGTTGTTGCTACTGGTGGATCGAAGTTCACAGCTGATATCTCGTGATATATCGCCTGTGACGGGAGCCACGTCAACTGCATTACCAGGAACATCCATACTGAAAGAATATTAATGTACATTGATATTTTTAAAAATTAGGTACTTAAAAAGGAAAAATGTGAACTTTATATAGGATATTTCTCGTTGACGTAGACTACGAAATGGGATAAAAAGTAAGTCTCACAATATAGGTAAGCCGATACACCATATAAATTTGAAAAATAGAAACTTAAGATTACAATAACTTTTAAAGATTACAAACTTAGGTACACTCGCAATTTTATGCTCTCGCAGATAAAAAATAAAAAACATAAGCAAAAAAAACGGAGACAGTTCCTGTTGCTAAGGGAGTTTCTAGCGCCGTTTCGATTCAAAAGATCTTGTAAAAGACTACTTGAATAAATAATATTTTGATTGATTGATGTTCGGTATTTTTTGATGCGGGGGCGTTTGGGCGGACTATATGGCCTAACCCCTCTCAATCGTACTCTCGATTGTAGAGGAGTGCCGTGCCCTGCAGTGGGACGTACTTTGAAACCATGTCTAGTGAATAACCCGGGAATCAATTCTTGAACCGCAGAGTTCACATCACAATACCGCGACAATTATAACATCACTGATTATATTATAATTCGAACACAAAACAATACAAAAATAAAAGAAATGTGTAATGTATACCTTTCTTGAAGTATAACTAAGATATACAAAGGAATTGTGTAATAAAAGGTAATTGTTAAAATAAAATGAACTTACATAGTATCATGGTGGTTTGTAACCGAGTACTAGAATGATATTAAAACTCGTGAAACGTGTAAAACCCAGTTTAATGTTATAGTGACATCATTTGATTTTCCTGTTGTTAATTGCGGGTTTTGAGGACTCAATATTATGTATTATAAAGGTTAAACAAATTAGTGGTTTCGATAGCGTATTACAGACCAAAATCTGTTGTTTAATACAACACGAAGATAAATTTATGACGATAACGCGAGCGTTTACGTACAATCTCACAAAATCTTCTAGTTTGGTTTCAAGTCGATTTGTTTTCATGATATTGTGTTTTTAATATTGTGAACTAATCGGGTGACTTTCCTTTACCTTTTATGCGATATCTCCAGAATGTTTAGTTCAATTTCAATTCTGTTTTAGCAAATATTCTGCAGGTGCGCCTTTATTACAAAAAACCGAATTTGAACAGTAATTACACTGGACAAACTAAAGATATGCAGTCTCTATGATTGGGATTAACATGTGTAGGTATTCCTGTAATATTTTTTAGTAAAACATCAGGAAAAACCTGCATATAGACCTTCGTAAGAATTTTTATTGATAGTTTTGTTATCGCGGGAGAGAACGATTTATCACTACCGCTGCCTAGGGGAGGCGGAGCAGTGATGTTGATTTCCCAGGTCTTATGAATCAACGATAAGCCACCGGGAATACGTTACCATCGAGGCGACCGTTGAGACGAGTCCCTACCAAAATCCTACACCGACATGCTAACCAAAAACCACAAGGTCGTCTTCAGCACATTGCTCCGAGATGCTGAGGCAAAATACCAAAGCCTCGCCGGAACCACTCCTACGCCCACCCCACGCATTTACACCCCGTAGACGCTTTATTGGGCGCTACGCAGCCTGCAACTGCGTGCCCGCGACTACCCTTGCCCCCATTAGTCGCCTCTTACGACAGGCAGGGGATACCGTGGTGGAATCCTAAAAATAGCCCCCAGTCCACAAAGCAGGAAATTTGTATGGTATGTGAAATATACCGACCCGCCCTAGGTCAGCGTGGTGAGCTATTATTAAATTGAAAGATCGTCATCTAAACTAATATTATAATGAGGAAAGGTTTGATTATTTGTTTGCTTTGAAAAGGCTGTGAAACTACTGAACCGGTTTAAAAAATTATTTCACAATTAGAATTCTACATTATCCCTGATATGTGATATACATACGATACAAACATATGTGACAGAATATTTTCAAAAAGTGTAGTAACTGCACACGGATGGCTTCTAGTAATAAATAAAATGTGGTTTCTTATCTGTAAAATGTTTAATTAATTATTAATAAATATAGGTAGTACCGGTATCCCTGGTCCCAACAACTTCGATTCAGTAACGTCACGGTTAAAAATAATAAATAATGATTACTTTTCTATTAATATTGGAGTATTATTTAACTGGTGGTAGGTCTCTCATATGTGAGAGGCCGCCTGGGTAGGTACCACCGCAATGTCTATTTCTCCCGCCAAACAGCAGTGTAAATGCACTGTTGTGTTCCGGTTTGAAGGACATTGTAGCCAGAGTAACTACTGGACATATCGAGACTTAACATCTTATGTCTCAGGATGGCGAGCGCAGTGGAATGCCAAGCAATGCCTTGTAACTCATGGTGTTGTTTGGTTTTGCTACTGTCCATGAGCGGTCGTATCGCTTACCATCAGGCGAATGGCAGGCTCGTCTCGTCATTCATAGCAATAAAAAAATAAAATAAAAAAAAAATATTATTATGTGCCTACTCGTATATATAAGTCAAACAGGTAAACAATTAATCAGAGTAATATTATTTTAAGCATTGGCATCTATGTTAAACGACATATGTACGTATTATGTGTATCGACATTTATAACTTATTTATATTTAGACTGACCCGTTTTTATCTACGAAAACATCTCAGTAATTAATCATAGGTCAATAGTAATTGTTTCTTTATGCGTTGATAGCAGCATAGTACAAAAGTAAATCGTAGTATTTTGTCTGGTTATAAAAACTTCATGATAAGACTACATTTTTAAAATAAACACCCATTTCTTTAGAACCAAGATCATTCGTAGAAAAAATGAATAAAATGGCAAACAAAAAATACGAGTTTAAGTATATTTTTAAAATGAAACACAATAATTAATGTAGAATTATGCTATTAATCGTAATAAACAATCGTCATGGATATTTTTGTATGAATGAGTGTGCCAGTATTTCTCAAAGAATGTATTCAAATAAGTAATACAGCGTTTGTAAAAAATATTCTTAAACTAGGAATGATTGATGTTAACTTCCTTCTCGCAGATAAAAGCGTAGGTATGCGAACACTCAACGTCGTTGAATTTTCCGTCGTTTTTGAAAACTGTCCCGCAGTCTTCCTTGTTTTCAAAATTGTTGGGTTCATTGGGAGCCCACTGGCTGTATCCAGCTTCTTCTAACGTTTGATCTGCGAATTAAAAATATAATAATTAATTTTTACTTATCTGTTTTCATTTAGTAACGTACAATGCTCGCTGGTGATAATATCAGCACTCACCTCTGACTTTCAGAGTAATGTGTGTACATATTGATAGAAAATGACCATGCACTTTAACGGTGAAGGAAAACATCGTAAGGAAACCTAGATACAATCGCAATTTACAAGATATGTGTGTGAAGTCCGCCAACCCGCACTAGGCCAGCGTGGTAAGTGGTCATATGTGAATGGCCAAAACGGTTTACAGTGTTATTTGACATCCTGAAGACATATTTTAAGAACGAATTTCAGCGTCGTTACCAATAAGTACTCAATTAAATGGTATTAAATTCAAAGATTGTATTGTCTATTTATAGTTACATTCAAATATTATGTTTTAAAGAATCGTTTATGCTTTATCTATTCCATGTCAACCAATCCGCCTATTCTTTCTCCTACTTAATAATGAACTATCATAATATAATTAAGAACTATCCAGCTATAGAATTTAAATTTCAATTAACATTTATCCAAGTAAAATACTCACTAAAAATAGTTTTGAAGACCCTAGTGCTGTTATCTCTAACTGGATCGGCTCTGAAGCCGGCGTAGAAGAACCAAGAGGTTTTAGCATCGGGTACAGCCTCCTCCGTGTTAGTGAGGTTCTTTACAGCTAGCATCTCTGCTTCGGAGTTTATCACCACGAGATGAGCCAGCTCAGCGCGGCACTCCGCGTACGCCTGGTTCCAGGAGTAAATGATTCTGGGTATCTTGTAGCAACTGCCCACGTCCGCGTAGTACTTGTAATCTGGAAATTATTACAATTGTTTTGTTTTTAAAGAGAAAAAGGGATATAGTTGTAGTGATTACAATATTCCTTTGTAGGTGGGAAATTAATTTGTATTAACTTGTTATTTAAGGTTCAAAAATTTTTGTTTATGAACGTACTTCTACCATATACGTGGCAGTGGCTGTCGTAAGGTGCATCCTTTGCCTCCACCTTGCAGATGAACGGTAGCTCGTGGTAGCACGGCTCCGATTCTATCTCCCCACTCCGGGTCACCACTTCACACCTGTTCATCCACTGGCGAGGCGGATTATTATCTTCAGAGGTCACTGAAATTTAAGTATTCTCTACAATTATACAAACACCTCATGGCAAGACAGCAAGTCTTGAGCTGTAAATTTTTTGGCCACACAACATCCGGATCTGAAGTAAATGTTTGTAAATCACAAAAACATAGTATGTTTTAGAGCGGGGTTTGAACCTGCGACTACTCGTTTCACAGACGGCTCTTAACCAACTACGCGATGTAGGCTGTTATACATAAGCTCGCGCTAGTATCTCAGGGTAGGCAAAACTACTTTACTGGTGGTAGGTCTCTCATATGTGAGAGGCCGCCTGGGTAGGTACCACCGCAATGTCTATTTCTCCCGCCAAACAGCAGTGTAAATGCGCTGTTGTGTTCCGGTTTGAAGGACATTGTAGCCAGAGTAACTACTGGACATATTGAGACTTAACATCTTATATCTCAGGATGGCGAGCGCAGTGGAATTCCAAGCATTGCCTTGTAATTCATGGTGTTGTTTGGTTTTGCTACTGTCCATGAGCGGTCGTATCGCTTACCATCAGGCGAATGGCATGCTCGTCTCGCCATTCATTGCAATAAAAAAAAAAAAACTAATTCTCGTGCGAATAGGTCAATTTTAATAACTCAAAAGACTCCACTTTAAAACTACCACATTTGACTTAAATTAATCTGTTTCAATATTGTCTACTACTTACGATCTATAAGAGGCTGTTCCTCAACAGATTCGTGGTCCTTCCCGTCATCGCCGACCCACACGTTGTTCCCAAGGTCTGGGAATTTTTTGAACATACTATGCAACTGCACTATGTCATACTGAGTGTCTGGAACCATCAGCTTCGCCCCTTCCACCTCGCATACACCTTTCGCCAGCCATGGCCTCTTACTCTCTATATGTAGTTTGTAAAATGCATCTGTTTTTTTATTGTAAACGTAGTCGGATCGGTATTGCTTGGCAACGCTTGGTGGTTGGGTTATCACAAAACCTGTGGAAAATATCGTACTAAGTTTTATAGTATAAGTTGTTAAGTAGTGTAGTCAAGGGCGAATTCTACATAATTATCAATCGCTCAGAACTAAAGTGACCCAACTCTATAGTCTAAATTGCCGCTAACTATTCGACACAATTTTGCCGGCCTTACTAACTATACGTATACAACCACTATAGCCGTAGGCCAATGGGTTTATAGTCTTATAAGCTTGGGATTACTTGGGTCCTAATACTGATCGATTGGTAAAGATATGAACTAGCGAAGTCAAAAGAGTTAGTTACAACACTAGAATGTATTATAAACTTTCTAATTTTGGATCACAGCTTCCCTGGCTTATTTCACGGCCCTTATGAGGATTTCTGATCGCTCAATGACCTTGTAAATAGAACCGTTATTAATATTACCACATGTAAAATGCACAAACAATGTTTATTGATTTACTTTCGAGTTAAAGGTGACTCAGTATCTTGGGTTCAAATCTTGCTAACATCAGATTTCCAGTATTTCAACCTCGCATATTTTAATTTGCATTACAATCAGTGGCGGATTATCTCTAAGGCAAACTAGGCACGTTCCTAGGGGCGCGAGGTTACGCAGGGGCGCGCGTGATTTCGGATATCTTAGTTTCTATGCAAAATCATCTAGAGTGAAGCTGTTTCTTCTTTAATTTATAGCAAAGTGTGAAATGATATTCTTCTCTCATTCATTTAATAGTGCAATCACCAACTATTCAATAAGATTATTCCTCTTTGCTTTGAAGTATTTTTCTTAACATGGGTGCTAGAGGGGCGCCTTTGAGGTGCTTGCCTAGGGCGCTACCTACATTTAATCCGCCCCTGATTACAATGCGTGTAATTTTGATTCACCAAATAATATTTTCTGTGTTGTTATTTCCCCCAGTTTTTTTGGACTGGCTATAAAATTCCAACTGGCATTTATTGGAGCAGTGAGAAACTCTATAAATTTCCTAATTAAGGAAAAGATTTCTCTAACAACTAACAAGACATTGAAATAAAACTATTTTTTACGGATTTTATCGCGATTTGGTTTGATTTTTTCATTTTTTAATTTCCCGACGTTAAATCGCGATAAAATCCGTAAAAAATAGTTTTATTGCAATGTGTAACATTCGCGTAAATCTAAGAAACCATTAAACTAACAAGTCAATTTTGTGCGACAGTTCAATACAAAAAATCCCAACTTTCACATTGTTGTGATGTTTGAGAAGTCCTCATAATTTATTTTATCGATGTTTAACATCAACATAATCTAGAAAACATTTCAAGAGAACATTTGATTATGGGGAGGGCTTATGTTGAACAGTGGACTTCCTACGGCTGAAAATGAGGATTCATTGAATACATTTTTTTTAAATTAAAAAATTACAGATAAATATCAGTTGAAAAGTTTCATCTTCGAACCTTTACCATCACGCAATTTTAAATTTTAAATCAAAATGGCCCGTAATTTAATACAACAATTTCGCACTAAATTTATTACATAAAAAGCGAAATGGTGTCAGAATTATCTTGTCCGGTAGTTCTACTACTCGGTATCTTTTTAAAAGTCGAGTTAATTAGCCGTTGTTTATTATGTTTAGATGTTAATCAACTAGATACTCTACGATATCCGAGATAAGGAACTATGAAATATAAACAAAGCATACTTTCATTTTTTTTGTTTAGATCTTTTAATTACATACCGTAAACTGCTGCAACTTTGCCAACCAACCCCAAATTTGCCTATTTTGTTCACAATGAGATATATCGCGTTTAGTCAAATTTTTCTTATTTTTTACCATTTGATAGTAATTTTACATTATCATGGCAACATATTTTTCATTTTTGCGGTTGGTAACTCTGTTATTTGTCCGTTAGTAATGCGACAAAGTTCGCCGCGCGTGGGCAAGTTTTTTTCGTGTCGACGAACTTTTGAGATTCCAGACAAACAAGACAGTTTTTTGAGCTGCGATACATCCCCTAAGTGAGTGAAACCTGTCTACTTCATGTTTTGTTTAATATTTTTTATAAAAAGGCATAAGTTAATTAAAATAACTAAGTAGGTAATGTTGAGCAGTGTTTTGGGAATTCGAATGACTCAACTTTGCCTGGGTCTAGGGTTGACACTCGAAATGTTTCTATTTCATTATTTGACGAGAATAACACGACTGCATCTTGCTTTATTTCGATACTAAGAAAAATAACTCGAGCCCATCGAGTACGCAAGTTAAATTATGGTTTAGATGTGATGTAACTTGCAATAATATTACACATTACTATATCCGCAGTCGCGCATATAGTATAATAACTATGTAGGTACTAAAGTATTTTAGTTTTAATATATTCAACAAGACATACGTAGGTGGTAGTCATCATTTAAATATTAAAAACCAGTAAAGTGTAATTTGGTTTTGATTTTGATCTGTGCATATGCCTCCATCAATGTTCGAAACATTGATTTAGTTGCCGATGTTGCAAATAATCTTTATTCTATTGCAGCTTCATGCTAAAATGGCAAACACCAAGAACCGATCCAGGCGAAAAGCAGGAGCTCGCAACTACGCTGATTATTCGGAGGAAATGTTAGAAATCGCTGCAGACCTCGTGCGCAACAAAGTCATTTCTTCGTACGAAGCAGAAAAGCAATTTAGTAACCCGCGTCAGTTCTTGAAATTATTACACTATTTGTTTTTGGATAGAAAGCTCATATGAGTATTGTATAATTGATATCTTATAATTTCATAATATGAGAAAATGATTTTTGTATTATTTAACTCCTTGTAAACAACTAGATAGTTGTTTTAGTACGAATGAAAACATTGCATTTGTGATCGAAATAAATTAATAAAAAAATATTATCTTTTTGTAACTACAACCCTATCCAAGGCCACATATTTGTATGGAATGTTGCTAGAACGTGCTACAACTTTGCCTACTAGCTGTGAAAAAAAAATCATAGCCTCAAAGAGTCTCATTTGATTGCCCTTGAGAAGCACGGTATCCCGAGGAGACAGAAAAAAAAACTGAACACATTCTATACAATATATATTCAAATATCCTTCCAGGCAATGTTGCATCTTTTGCCTGCAACTTTGCCTACATCTTTGAAAGCTTATAATTCAGAAAAAACGGCATTTTGTAAAAGACTTAAAGGCTATGTAATAAGGTATAATGTATATTTGTCATCTACAATTCTATATGAGCCATAATAACAAATAATTTTAGAGATACTCCAGAAAAACCTTAAAATCCGTGCAAAGTTGCAGCGTTTTACGGTACTCGAAATACAACGGCGATCATTTAAACTTGGGTACTTTGCATTTAATTTGTTCTTCCGTTGAATATAGTATACACTGTAGACATTGGTTAGATTTTATAGCAGGTCAGTCTAACAAGGGACTCGGAATCGACTTCATTCAAAAGTAGAAAAAATAAAGTTTTCTTGTTCCTTTAAAAAAGTATATTTTCTCGAATTGATGAATTACTCGATGGAATTTTCCGAAAAAAGGTACTGCAAGATTGTGCTGTGGAGAAGATGCAAACCTAAGCTATGACATTAAAAAATATCCATGCTACTTACCGCTACAAACACACAACACAAACAAATGAAACAGTCCCATACCGCAGATGATTCTCGACGAATGTCCGCACAGTGCAAGATCACTTTACAAATAAAAAGTTGTAATCAATGTCTCGGCGACGAGACCCTGGTGATAATACTATAATATACTATAAGTATATAGCTACTATATAAGTTATTAACTGCCGTGCGATAAACTCTACATCAAAGTGCACCCGCTTGTTTGTATTCACTGTTATACTTGGGTTTCCCTGGTTAAATTAATTATTCATTTGTTTATAGTAGAGCTTGAGGACCGACGTATGTGGAAGTAGGGTGACCAGGATCAACCAGGATTATATGAGCCCAACTTATCATGTTATTCAGCCGGAATTTCTATTGCGGCATTTAACTTATGGACATATTTATCAATATTTAAGTACAGCAATGAAACAGACATTCACCTCCGTGGCGCCATTAGTTAGCCGTCGAGTGAAAATGAAAGGAAGCGGATTCGATATCTGCACCGAGACAAAATGTTTATCCACATGTATTTATTTCGTGTTCGGGTGGTTCTGTGACTGTGTGAGACGTCAAAGTCTCTCCTAGTTTCTGATACCCACGCCACAAGACTTAGTACGGTGAATCTTCTACTTGAACCATAGTACGGGGTCAGGTGGATGTACTTGAAAGTTGTGTGTATTCATGTATTTAATATGTCAAAGTATATATTAAAATTATTTTCCATAGCTTTTCCTTGTCATGTTTTGCCTTTACACATTTCCTCCTCACCGATTTTAATATATGAACTCAACCTAAGCTCTTTTTATTTAGGTAAAAAAAATATTGTAACCAAGGATAAATTGGTTAAGGGTAAATTCAATAAATATTTTTTCATTATTTATTATAGCCAAATGCATCAATAGTTTTACCCATAATTTCTCAGAACTGTCTTTAACTCAACAAATGAATATTATCGTCTGTAAATACCCAGCTGTCTTTCCGAGAAATTAATAGAACGGCATATATTTTATAAATGAAACTATGTACATATATTGTAACATACCTTCATATTTTAAATATAGAATATAGATGGTTTAATATTTTTTTAAACATAAGCGAATATCTCAATTTGTATCAGCCCATATATGTCCCACTACAGTGCACGGACCTTCTCTACAATCGAGAATACGACAGAGTAGTTATGCCACATAGTCCACCACGCTAAATAGTGATAAGAGGAACCAAATACGGTTTTGGTAAATTCCAATCAAAATAATAAACAATTAGGAGGTCGCAAAAACACGATATATTTAATTAGTACAGAGAAAAGAGATTACAGTTATTTACAATATTATTATTGCTCGTTAGAAACCAACTATCTATTTAGGTATATTATTATACATTTTATTTTAGGAAAATTACACGGTACGTGTATTCTACACACCGACCTTTACAAATAATTGTTTGCCTGGTTCCTCGTTACCGTGGAAAAATAATCATTGTAGAAACAAAACGATCCTGGCATATTTTGACTCTGTATACACTTTCTTCACTCTAGAAGTATTCTGGTCATACATATATTTTATGGCTTTTTTTTTATAACCGTCACACACATTGTGGGCGGCACCGGACATCCTAGGGCGAAGAGCGCCCCGATTTACGTCTGCGTTACCGCCCCGCGCAAAACCATCGCTGGTCCTTCCAATATAGGAGGCGCGGATGACACCAGATCCAGATGACACTTACGCCTAGTTTTGGACGCCCGTTTAAGGTGTTGTGGGCGTCCATGACAGAGACGAGGCTCTATCGTACATCTCGGAGTCGTTATACGTGTGTGCACACCGCCCCCGCAGTGTGCCCAGCGACTCCGATGACCCCTTTAGGTCGCCTCTTACGACGGGCAGGGAATACCTTGGCGGAATTCTCGCACCCCGGACCACAGGGCAAATGCAAGATGGCCTGATTTTTCGTTCCACTATCGCCCAGACTTTTGGCATTAGAACCTTACTCCGTTTCTTTTTTTTTACGAAATAACTATGTGAAATGGTGTTTTCGCTCATGTAGTTTTTTTGTAGAATGAAAGTGCCGGAAGCCCAATATCCATTTACTCCTACGTCTTTTTCCTTTCCTACATTTAATCCAAGTATTGTAAATGTCCATGGGAGGCGATTATCACTTTGCACAAGCTAGACCATGAGTTCGTTGGTCATCCTATAGCAATAAAATGATTCTACTATCGCCAATGATATTTCCGGGTGGTAAATAAAAGTCATGTGTAATTATGCAGTAGTTTATTGTTACACAGTGTGGCGGCGTCGGTCTCGGTGCTACGCCGAGCCGCTCCTACGCGCGCCGGCGCCACTACACACAACGCTGGACAGTATTACCACTGCCGGCAAAATAATCACAAAAAACACGAAAAATCATTGAAATTTTCAAAAGGTTCTCCAATTATACGTATTGTCAGAAATTATCGCGTGTTGCTGTAGTGGTGCCGTACAAGACGCTACAAAATTATTACGATAGTTTTGGCAGTTCGCAACAATGGTAAAATGCAACTAACTCGGTACCGTACACGACAGAAACACGTATCAATTATATTTACATTTACATTGCGTTTCTGACTGGTCGCATGACGGCTATAGCGCTCCCACTGTGTCCCCAATTTCAACTAATGTGACAGGTTCTCGATGCACGCCTCGCCACCGTCATACCACTCTACCGCCCTACCATCCTACGCCGTCGCAATGAACGAGAATCGATACAGCCATTTTTTTACAACTAACATTAAACGAGTAACTTAAAAACGACTATCAGTGCACAAAATATCTACTATGTACATTTACAATGGGTAATATTAAAATTAAATTGTAATAAACACGAAGAATACAATTATTTTCTCATTATTTATATTTATTTATTTTTTTTACTTTTTTGCATATAATCGTAAATTATGATACAAAATTTTGTGAGGATTATTGAACACAAACTAAGAACAGAGGCAACTAACGTCACAACACGAAACTAAGTCCTTAATATTACGCTAATATTTACACAAAAATTAAAATAATGCGTGGACATATTTGCCTCCAAAGCATTCGAGTGTGCGGTTAAAAAAAACTTAAAAGTAAAAGAAAAGCGTTGGCTGACTGGCCGTACAGACAAAGAATACAAACGTGGCGTACTTAACTAAACATCACTTGCGTGTTAAATGAACAGTCGTGTACTTAAAACTTAAAAAAATATTACGAGATCTCTGAAAGTCTGGAAACGCAATACGTACATTTACATATAAAGGTGCGTGTACAATTAGGCGTTGCAATACTGTGTGCGACTCGCTTGCACGACTGAACCGTTGCGGATGAAGTTACAGTCGCAACGCGGAGAAATCATATTTACATACAACTTAACCAAGCTAATTGCTAACATACGTGCAAATTCTTTTAAAAGCAAAAGCCAGGTGCTATGTCTTAATAAAAAAATGCTTTACGGTAAATTTTACGAGCCAGATGCGGCTGCGACTACAACATTACCCAAAACATAAAATTAACACTATTTGCACATACTTATTTACAAACATCTAGATTGTCGGCTCTTTATATAATAGGAAGTGTATCATCAAACAACGATTATATTAAGCATACGGATTGAATTGAGTCCAAATATTACTAGAAAAAGTTTAAAGGAGTTTACAGTTATTGAGAAATTATTTTAAAAAAGTATTCCAATTATGCTACGAAGAAAACCTTATGCATTTGAAATAGGTTACATAAGTCCATCCATGTACGTCTCTTAAAGTAAGTTGCAGGCCCGTACATACACAGGTGTCACTTTAATATTTGTTTTAATGCAGTCAAAAGGTATTTTTCAAGACTGGCCTTTTCACACCTAATATGAGTAATAAATGCTACACTTGGGCGAACTTACTTCGATTAAAAGATAAGATACGTCGGCCATTCGACACAAATCCCAGGATTATGCGAGTTTTAACAAAAATATGTATTTGTACTCAATTCAAACCGCCACTATTTATCTATATACATGACACACATGACTGGGTGCAGGGTGTGTTGAAAATTTAATTACGCCTAACGGATCACAGTGACAGTTATCTGAGATAAGGCAAGGTGGGGTCTGTCGCGGCCTGGCATGTACTCACTTAATTATCACTATGATTATATTACACTATATACTTTAACTGACACAAAAAAGTACAGATTTCAGTTGAGTAGATATAGTTTTTAATTTTTGTTTCGAGCCAAAAATACAGCGGTAAGCCAAAAAAAATATCGCGACAATTTTTGTTTAATGGCAAACTGTCAAATAATTGTCATAAAGTCAGTGACAATTAATTAAGCACATGGCAAGCTCGCCTCCTTTGTACCATCAAGACCTTGTTCATACCATTGCGCGATTACGTCATGAAGGCGGGCATTTTGTACAACTTCACTAGATAGTGGCTCTATTTACAGTATTATCTATCACTATATTCATATCATACAAAACATCGTCTCCCATAAATGTATATAAAAAAATGATTGTTTTATTGGTGTTTCCGATATAATAACCGCGCAACGGTACACACAAGGCCAACCTACATGTGTTGAAGTTTTCGCATCAGCTTACAATACTTCCCATACCGATCTAACATAGAGTCTAACATTAATACTTAGCATTTTGTTTTATTTACATTTTTTTTATCTTTTATAGTTTTGAACTAGTTTTAAGGCTACGACGTCTCTTGACACTCACACAAAGTCTTCCTATGCTATTTTTGTTACATGTTAGCAGCGTGACGCGTATAATAAACCTATCTAAAAACTAAAATTGGAAACATCAATTTGGAAAATATAAACAGTATGAAAGTCTATCCAACGCCGATATATTTAAATTTATCCAATACTCACGCACACTAACACACGTCCAGTACATTAATGTCAAACGTCTAATTAAACTATTAAATGCTTCAAATACACACGTACCCTTTACATTTACGAACAGTTCGCTCGCTATACATATCTCACTACTGCGATGATACTAAGTGGAAATGACTCATACGTCATATCCAATATTTATAATTTCGAGTAAGTATTTATTTAATACTTCTAATACTATGTCTATATACTAAATATACGTAGAAATGTTCAGTCGATGTTACATACAATGGTGTTAGGATAAGCTTACTCGTATGTTAGTGGTGCGGGGGCGAGCCGGATGTATGGAGATTCCTGAGTCACGTGACGGTACAATGACGTCATCCACGGCCGCGCCCCTCGCACCGATTAATAGGAAACAAAAACAATATTCACAATACAAAATCAAGAAAGTGTATACGGATCGATAATATATTGCAACATTTATTGCTTGCAATCGTAACACAATCAGGCACAAATTACAAACCCTACGATCACATACACGTATTATTGAGTAAATATGGAATCCCAAAATACAAACGAAATAATAACCTAATATCTAACTACACGAAGCATTTTCATGTCTTGTAAATAAGCACACCGAGTTTTACAATCGTCTACGTTACGCTCGTTTCAGCGAGTACACATATATTTTTTGTCCTTTTCTATTCCATACAAGTTTTTTTTTCTTTCATGTCTACCGTCGCAGGAGCATTTATTGTTTCGTTGTATAAAACTGTATGTTTACTCTACGCCCGCTGCACTCCATTTAGCTATTATAAGGAATATATTCACATTTATCCATACCGACTATACTATCCTACTCATCTTCGCTACACGCTACGCTACATGTAAATAACCGAAAATAATAGATTTTTGGTAATGACGTCACAAATTGCTTCACCGCCGTTACTGCGTCGTTGGAAAGGCGATTATTTTGTGAAAGAAACAATAAATGCATTTCTGTTAACTTCACTATGCTTTAGTGTCCACAGATAACTTACAATGTAAAGCTGTGCCGCCATGTTGTTTTCAAGTATCCCAAAATGGTGGACTGTCGAATACTTAGAAATTTCTTCACAAAATATTCGTGTATAAAAAAACACGTGCACGATTTTATCAAAAAAATTGCATTTTAAATTGTTATGACAATGAGGTATGGTGCGGTATATTTTACATTACATTTTTGCGTTTTCCTTAAATCAATAACGCCTATTAAGAGGAAAAGAAATAACATTCGAATGCAGCCCTATTCTGTGCTCATCGAAACAGTGTATAAATAGGTCAGAACTTTGTTCCAATTTTCTACCGGAAAATGTATATGGAAGAATCGATTAATACATTTCTAACACTTTACGTACATATGTATTGCAAAAAACTTCAATTCTACAGTTACTGTAAATCAGCGAAGGCTAACTATACAAATACCCTCGCATGATAAATTCTAATAAATATATATGTATCTGTATAAGGATAATATCTGGCACACGAAATGCGCGTCCGAGTAAGCACAGAAGCGGGTGTGGCGAGCTCAAGGTAATCGTGAGCCGTGTCGAGTAGTGTTGAGTTGTGTTGCGTAGTGTCGAGATGTGTCGAGACTACCGAGTGCCGGAGTAGACGGCGCGTCGCTTGTCCAAGCCGCGCTTTTTCTCGCGTCATTCCCACTGGTGTGGCGAGGGCGGCAGCTCGGATGGGTGCGCCACGGTCGAGCTGCAATACCACCAAGTGTCGCCTCACGTTACTAAAGTCCACCACTAGTGCTTTACCCACACCCACGCCACATACAGCTTGCTGGAGTTATATATATTTATTGAATGAAATTTATTATTCAGAAACATTTAATTGAAATTCATCATAAATCCAGCAAACATAGTATCATGCAAAAGTATATAAAATTCTTTGTTATAAGACTTAGAGAATTCCAATTCTCTATGATAATAAAAGAGAACTTTTATAGCAAAACTGCATCACAAATCAAACTACACTTTATCTACTTTTATAATAAAAAAAAACAACAAAATCACCACAACCATGTGCACGGCACTGTGCTCTCATCTACTCATGCACTACGAAGCGGACCTATGTAGATACACAAAACACAAGTACAACAGAAGGGTCAAACCTACTCATTTGCGCCATAAATACTGTAGTGTAAAAAACCTAAGTGATCAGGAAGTGCATACACTACTGGACAAAAAGAGTGATGTCCTTGGAATTTTTATTAATTTAATTAAAGTTGATAACTTATTTCGGAGTGTTTCAATTACTTCTAATAATAATAGGTAAATTGAATTAACGTAAAAACTAGAAAAAAGGAATTTATCTTTATTTCGATGATTGGTTGTAAATGAAAAACAAGACCTATTAGGTAATTTCTGTAATAAGATGTAACATACATTATAAAGGAATCTCTATTATATGTCATTCTCAGTAAAACTATATTGAACCCAATGCATGCACTTGAACCCATATACGGAACAAAAACGAACGAGCAAAGTCTAACAATCAACCCTTTTGAAATAACGACGATCGACGTTGTAGGCAGCATGGCAACAAACTACGTCATAACTCATAATTAGTGTGCCTTGTCGAACATCGTACGCGCATACCACGGCAACCTTTACTGCTAAACGTTGTCGGAATGTTTGAAACAGTTTCCACATGTCTTTAAACTATTTAGATATTTTTTGCAAATAATATAATTATTATTTAAAAATGAATCTTTTTAATTTTTTTAGAACGAACAGCTTTTTAAACACACTTTTAAAGTGCATTTCTTGCACAAGTCAGAATATTAAGTATGTACATAAAAAAGGTTTATTATTCTCTACGCTTAGGAATGATATCCCATGACAGACGTTACTGCCACAAAAAAAAAGGATTTGTTTTCTTTTTTTGTGTATCCTTTTTGTTTTTCTTATACTTAATCTACATGTTTCAACTGTTTCACATTATTCGTATAGTATGAACAACGTTTACAAGTAAGGGGACGTTGAATGGACACCACAGGTATATAGCGTGCGGAAGGGCGCTTACTGGGACGGGCTCGGGGCTGACTACGCCGCGCACAGAAATATCACGGGCGACAGTAGTAGTATTTTTGCTGCCGTCTTGAAAGGGGAACAAACTTTTGTTTTCGCACCCGCTCTAGAGCTGTCGCAAAAACACAGAAAAAAGCTGTTACTACTAGAGTCAGACGGAATTGTTTCTACAACGTTTACGTCTTGATTATCGATTATAATTATGTAACTATCGATATTAAATTTGTCAATTTATCGATAAAAAGTAACGAAAAATATTTAAATAATATACTCAATGATTTTGGCCGACAATGTAAATGTCTCAACTTGCACTGTGTTCTAAATTAGAAATTATGTTGCAAGTTTTTTTTTACTAATCATATTTGTAAATTGCATTCAATCAGACTCTAGCACAGTTAATCTAAGGTTATTCATCAGCGGTGTTGCACTAAACGAAAGCTTGAAAAAAAAACACCACATTTCAATAGGGTTGATTTTGCTTGAAAACAGCGGCACTTTTAATTATGTACAAAGAGGACTATCGCTCGTGAAGCGTTGAAAAAAAAAATTAAAATCCCATGCACAATTCGGGCTCTCGCAAAATCGACCCGTGTTTACTTTTTACTTTACAAAGGCGCAAAACCTACACTGCAAAACTACGTGGGAGAGGGACGGACGGATGGGGAAGACAGGGATGGCGATATGCTCTCGCGACCACCGGATAGACATATAGTGCCTGATGTCCTGTTCAGACACATAGACACATGTAATTATGTACACGGTGACGACACGACGTGCACACACAAACAGATCGCACCGTGCCACACCTAGTTGTGATGACCGTTTGCATTCTCTGATTTATTATCTTTGCTTACATTTAGCCATGGAGACAATACTGTTATACTTTACTCCATTTGAACTACATTTTCAAGCTTTTTAAATCGACTTGTACCGTTTGAAATTTTATGCGAGCTAAATAAGTGTGAATCTATAATGTTTTAGAGTACTAACATCATCTCTGAGAGATTAATGTGAAGCAGCATTGTCTACACGTCTGGGGGAGAACGGCGTGGCCCAACATGGGTGCGGGTGGTCGCTGTACAGCTGTGTTAGGTCATTGCCGACAGAACGACGCTGTATTTCAGGCCGACACGTTCTTTGATGCATCACCATTTCTTGCTTATTTCTCAGTATACACGCGTAGTTGTATTACGTGTAAAGCTCTTTATGTCAAGTAACCAGTAACACAAAAATATTTTGCAATTTTTTTTTTATTTTGGTTTGTAAAATCCAAGAACGCCTATTTTGAGGAATAAGCAATAATGATTCAGCATCAACGTACATGCCAGCTGAATGGTTGCCGTCGGTCCGTCGTCAACGTAGGTTACGTATCGCAAAGAAATCACCTAGTGTCGGTTGGTGGCGGTTGGTTGCGGTTGGTTGGCGGCGCCTTACCTTGCGAAGCTCTTGAACGCCGCGGACTGCGGGTTGATGCACAGCGGCACGCGCGACGTCTGCAACTGCTCCGCTATGAACTTGTGGATCTCCTCTGCGGATTTTATGCGAGTAGAATTAGCAAAGAGTAATTGTTATTATGTATTTTTGCATTTAAAAGTCAGATGCTAGGTTAGCGCTGCGTGTGTAAAAGTCGGATGTATGCATAAGATACGTTATAATTTTAATATTGCCAGAAGTAAAGTTCAACTAGGTTGGAACAAGGCAATTAATAAGCGATTTGAAGTACTTGAGAATGAAGAAATTTCTAACACATAATAACAACCATAGTCGGATTAGACGCTGTTTAAAATTATCCAAAAATATGTGGTACATTCTCGAGATGGATCGACGGTACCTTTAACTTGGTGCACGGAAGTGAGTTTCCGCTCCCAGCCGTCGTGGAAGGGGTGCGGCGCGATGGGCTCGAGGTCGGGCGAGTAGTGGCGCGCGGCGGGCGGCGCGCTGTAGCAGCACTTGCACATGCACGAGTGGTAGCGCAGGCGACCCTCCTCTAAGTACGGGTGGGCCAGCGCGTCCACTACCGAGATGCGCTTGGCTGGGTCGAATACTAACATCTGGAAGTGGATATATATTACATTAGTTAATGTTTTAAATGTGAGTGACAATCTTTGAAAACAAAACAAATTGTTGAATCGAAGGCCTTGATCCACCCCTCCATACAACTCTATTTTAAAATGAGGTGTTTAGTTATTTGATCGGTGAAGAGAAAATCAGCACTTCACAGTCTTTTACAAGAATTTAAAGTAATTACGGCCAAATCGAACCAGTTCATCGTGGTAGACAACACTAAAATCCAACTACTCACATTGGTGAGCGGTAGATTAGAGTCTAAACCGTCTTAAATTGAGAATGCCTTTGGCCAGCAGAGGGACACATAATATATTCCAATACAGATAACTAAGTACAGAAATAATGAGTATAGATATACCTGTGCGAGCAGATGCACGGCTTCGTGCGTGGCCTGCACGGAGAGCGTGTAGAGCGCGGCGAGCGCGGGCGGGCGCGGCGCGCGCCGCAGCATGTGCGCCCGCGCGCCCGCGCACGCGTGCCGCATGTCCTCCAGCGACGGCGTGCCCAGCAGCTCCGTGATCAGCTCCAGCTAGGAATACGGGTAAAACTCACACTTGTAGTATTGAAGGGGTGGTAGAATAAGTGCTATCTATTATGCCCATAATGGTAATAGACCATCTGTAGGATGGGTAGATCTCATCAAGTGGACTTGAGACATGATTGGTTCAAGATTGATTATGATAAAAGTGCCTTAATGGAAGCCTGTAACCAGCAGTAGTGAATGCAAACTGATAATGATAATAATAGACAAGGTCGGGCGAAATGCACCAGGTACGTGTAAAATTTCTTGTAATTTTAAAACCTGAATAATATAATCAGAAGTAACCCCTCCTTTTTTTTTAAATCAGTTAAATATGGATTAAAGTTACAACTGAGGCTAGGTGGTTGACTGCTTAAAATACCCTTAAGAATCTCTCTTGGTTGAGTTTAAATTGCTATAAGCCAAATTTTACCTGTTGTACTGGACTCTGAGCCTGGAATAGGATCCGCCTCCCGAGCAGCTCGCCGAATATGCAGCCGACGGACCACACGTCCACCGCCGCGGTGTAGTGGTTCGCGCCCATCAAGATTTCCGGCGCTCTGCAAACGATATCAAAGCGGATTAAAATATTGGCAGTAAAATAAGCATTTTAAGTCGAAAGACGAGAATAGAAAACATCTATTGCTGTGGTTTGTAATGGGTATTTTGCTTTCGGTTGTAGTAATGTTATAGAAAGTTATTGAACGGATTAAACACTATAGTGACGTCATGATTCCACATTTAAGCTTTTAAGAAAATATTTCTTATATTTACTACCGTATGCATTACATTATTAAAATAATAAAAACATTTTGCAAGAACAAAGCACTAAACCTTTCAACATCAATACTCTTCAGCCAATACCTCAACATATTTAATCGACAAAGGAACACAGGCGTGTCCCGTCAGATTACCAACACCATTAATTAACGGAATGCCGGACCGATAAACATGTCAATAATGGCCGCCCCGTGTATTGCTTCCGCAAATCGAAATTATACAACACACAGATATGCAGCGGAACAGCTGGTATACAAATATCCGGCAAATTGGCGGATGTGTGTTCAAACAACGTGGTGTCCTAAACATCACTTCAACAATTTTGGGTGTTGAGCGCAGTTTTTAACCATTTTACGACAATCTTTATGCGTCAATTACAAATTAAATTACACGTAACAAAGTTAAAAGAAGTTAAAAGCAATCCAAAGATGATTGTTTCTCAATACTAACATAAATGGTTTGTGTGAGTTTATCACCTTAAACTTCCATCAGATAATGAAAGGGAAGTTAATTATTACTTAGCTCCAATGTTTTTATTGAAAAACAAGGCGTTAAACATTTAAACTTTCAACTAAACCAAAAATAATCATTCCAGAAAAAGGCAACAATATCAACACCTCAAACACAAGCAAACAAGACTATTCAATTTCACGACTTAAAGATACAAAGCTCAATACAGTTACGCAGTATATATACATTTTGAATTTAAAATTTTATCTGCTCGCTCGTTCATTGCGTAGATAAATAAAAACAAACGACCACAAAACGAAAGGTCACAGATTTATACACATTTACATACATTGATGCCCTCTGATCCCGGCGGGGAGCGAGCTTTTAAATTGAAAAACAAAATTCTCAAGTGAACCGTAATGGAAGGAAAAATATTCCGACAGCGTTCGAGAAAAAAAATCTACGGGACAGAGAAAGGAGAGGAATTCACGAATGCGAGCCGACCTCAATGGGAATGAAAAATGAGCCACGTCTATGACACTGTACGTGGTTGTAAGAGATAATTTTGAAGATTGTAAGCGAGAGCAGTGAGCAGCATGTTTGGGATGATGTTTTCGGTCGGCGCGGGGCGGCGAGATCGCGGCGCCGCGCCGTGGCCTACTTTACAAACCGCGGCTAACGGAGCAAAGGTTACTCATTCATTCACTTTTTTGTTCATTCAAACCCATACAAGCCTCGACGGAACCGTATGCCGGTATAGATTTTTGTGTACGTTGTAAATGCCTACTTCAATATGCATTCACATGTACAAGTTGGTACTTTTGATTGGAGACTCGTGCAGCAAAATTGTGACGAGACAAAAATAATCTTACAAATTGAAACAAAACATTGAAAAATATATGCATTTATATTTTACAATATGCATACTCGCATTAAAATACATGACATAAACTACGAGAAACTTTCGGATCTACAACACCTAGACCCGAAATTAATAAAGAAAAATCCAAACGAATGTAGAAGTAACACAATCATTATACTTCAATTGTTCGTTACCAAAAAGTAATTGACACACGTAAATGTAAAACGTTAAAACACAAAAAGAAAGTAATCTATCAAAACAAGAACACGGGACATGTATTTATAATACGTGGACAACATTGAAGTGGGTGTGTCCTCGTTTTTAACAGCCCAGGGTCGAGGCCGAGCCGCACTAATGACTTGCTCAAAACATGTTTTTTTTTTTCTTTATTTTGGAACAAGGAGGACATCACTCCCCACGTAAATTAGTCATCGGCGCAAAATAAATTAGTAATGGAAACTGGTATTGCGATATCAGCGCCTGCTCTGTTTAACATCACGTGCTTATAGGCGAACTGGATGTAAATTATATTTATTAATAATTTAAATTTACATGATGTAAATAGAATAGTCTTTTTTTACTCTGAACCACGACAATAATGTAAACAATGGAAATCGCTCGGAGTCAATCTATCTGTCTTTGTATATCCTATGCTAGCCAGATGCGGTTTAGTAAACCAATAGATTAGTTGTGGCCAGTCTTGCGTTAGAATTTCCAAGCTTCATTTAAGATTTACTAAAGCAACTTAAGGACTACCTACTACCACCAATCCAGATCTATTAAAATCGGAGATTGCGTTTCTTACGCCTTAGTAATAAAAGTAGTTATACTTGAATCATAATTATCTTTTCCAATTCATTAATTCAGACTTCATTGAATACTTTACATAGCTAAGTATTCCTAAAGTCGACGTGTTTGTGTTATAAACAGTTAGCCTGGGTTTCTGACCTACCATTCTCAGAATCTAGTTCTATAAACGAAACGTCTTCAAGTATTTATGAAGGCCAATAAAACGGTACCGAATGTCGAAAGATGCCTGCTCTCCTTGAACTTTATTAGATCAGTAGTCAATATAGCATGAATCGAGAATTATATCACGGCACGTGGTCGATCTAACCACGAGCCTTTAAGTAATAGAATCCAAAACGATGTCTTCACTGTTTATGATTTTCATTTCATTTGAAATACTTAAGATTATGGTCACTATTAGCGATTCCCATCGCTAATAAAGTAGGTACATAAAAAGATTCATCAATGTTTTAATCACGACAAATATGTACTTAAACTATTAATAATTCATCACATCATTTTCAGTCACCATAAGTCCACTGCATAACATAGAAGGACGCATAAAAGGCGTAGTTAAATGTCAGGCTGATGACGGGCAGTCATCTATGCCAAGCGTAGTAAATATCGGCAACCCAAATGATTCTTGGGAGACGTCTATGTTCCTAAAGTGATCTGTATTTCTTCACAAGTCTACGTAATCTGATCTCACCTGTAATACTGCGTGACGACCTCCTGCGTCATGTTTTTGCTGGAGTCGGGCTCCTCGACGCGCGCCAGGCCGAAGTCGCATATCTTGAGCACGCAGTTGCTGTTGACCAACAGGTTGCCGGGCTTGATGTCACGGTGCAGGATGCGCGCTGAGTGCAGGTACTTGAGCCCTGGAAACAAATAAGTTTACAATTTGATATAGTCGGCATAGAGATGTAGAGGCGTTTCCAGATATTGAACTTACGCGGAAATTTTGAGATAAGGTCACGGTGTAGTGATTTAGGCTATTACTACAGAACAAAATAAGCTTCTGGAAGAATCAGTATTTTATATGTACGTCTTTTGACTCCTTTGCCCTGAACATAAGATAAATAACTTAAGTTATATTTTTTTGACATAAGATTCTAGTCAGATCACCGATTGATAAAATCACGTTACATAAAGTACCGCATTGAGATAGTACGGTGGGATAAGTTTTATTATTTGAGGAATTCATTTCCTTTTCCTTTGAATGTATATTTCATTGCCGGATATACGCATATACAAACATAGATGGGATGAAAATGTAAAAAATAACAAATGGCGATTTTTATGGGAAAAGCGAACGCAAAGAGGAAATGCCTGTAATGTTTTTTTAATGGACTCTTGTTGTTAGTCTTTAATGGCTTTTACAGCTTTTTCTGAAGGCTGGGCGGTAGATTCCATTCGCATTATATCGTACATATGCTCATTGCTGTAAGATTAATCCTACATTACACTCAAGACTGTGTTATTATTTCACGACAAAATATTGCGAGTTCATACCATGTTTTTTTGTTATGTATATCTCATATGAAAAAACTGATGACATAATGATATTTTTATTTATTTCTCATACCAATCGATGTTGCCGGTGCGTTCCGCAAACAGTTAAGTGCAGCAGTATACATCGCATGACTGTGCGTGGTAAGAACAAATATCCAGGCGCAATGTAAACATCATTGAAAGCTGATAGCGCTGCGATGGATCAATTAATTTATTGTTCATTGTATTGGCGTAGATTCGCGGCGGTGCGGAGATTAAAACTGGCGGTAACCAAAACGTGCGCCGCTTCGAAGCGGTTTCAATAATCCTGTTTTGTCAATTCCCCATCTGATTTGATCTACTTCGGGTCGGTTGCACACGTGTATTGTGTTAATTTATGTGTAATAACGCCATCCCCGCAATATGCCAGCGTGGTAGGTCTACGGCTTCTCAATCGATGTCTCTCGATTGGTGTCCCGTTCTCATCAGTGGGCGATTATGAGCTTATGTAATTTTTTTCCTACTAACAGCATACATGAACAGTGAACCTTGAAATCCTAGTTTCGAATTTCGATGTTCCAGTCAATTGATTCAAATTTAATTCAACCAACACCTATCTCGAAATGAAAAGCGCATACGGCATGCAATCTTTTTTTAAGGCGTATTGCTCCATCGGTATTCGATGATTTTGCCAATATCGGAGTAGGGCAAGCAAGGAATAAAAATGGCGAGGTGGCATAAATTTAGAGAGGTCAGAATAAATTTAGTTGGTTATCGTATTTACAACAATTACCCGGTGTTTATTATAGTGATGTAGTCACCGATAAGTATCAGAAATATACCAAACACCAACTACACAACACAACAAATAATGCAATCAAGTTGCTACAACCTATATCAGATCTCAAAGGTTCAAGCGAACCTAATTCCAATTTACTCCTTCTTAACCCTTATAAAATAAAAATATAATACAGGATAGCCGGGTGAAGTTGAAACATCGGTCACCGGCGTCGCGGCAGTGACAGCTCGCTCGCTGATGAATCGGGGTTCAGCGAGCTTCTACGATGAGTCGTGCTATTCTATCATTAATTACTCTTAAACCATAACCTTGCAAACGTGTTTGGCTTGTAAATATTCTAGTAATTATGTGTTACGGGTGATAAGTGTTGTAAGTTATACCTGCTTTTGGATACATAATATAGAGTCGAAAAAAAAGTTTTATATATAGCGCATGAAGATTTGCGTAATGATTTTCCAAATTATGAAAGCAAAGGGACATCTTGTCGTCATACGTTTCAACTTCTAAGCTTACTAAGATGCTCAAGGTCATTATAACTAAAAAAATATCGGCCGCGTTTCCTTTAAAAGTTTTGTCCGTAAGATTAATCCTCAAAGTTCGACAACGCGGTGTAATTTTGCAGGATACTCATATTTAACGATAATGATTTATGATGATAACACAAGGCGTTTAATCATGTCTTTTTCGTAAATAACATTTTTATTTTACCAACACGAGCCTACAATAAAATCAATCGCATGAACTAAATTTCAGCAGCAATAAAATCAAACTGAAGCCAGAAAGTAAAGTTGTTTCATACAAAATGTACATAGCGAGGCTCTTTTCCTTAATGGCACGAGATATAAATTAAGACGGCCGGTTTGTAAATAATAGATACGTCTGCGGAATCCTGAGGCGGACGTTTATTTGTTTACGATTGTGATTCAACTTATAAAAGGAAATAAAAATGTTTATTCTGATATTCTCCGACATGCGCGCTGTAATTTTTATTAGTTTTGTAAGAATCAGCATTACTTATTCAACGATTTTCTCGTGTATGCTGTTTCTTATCGAACCACTTTTATAAACTACCCTTTTTATATCGCCGTCTGAAACCCAAAGCTTCCAGCCTACGGAGATGACTCCTTTGTATAGCCGGGTAGACACAATGCCGCCCACAAGCCCACTACAAAACTACTGCAAGTCAGGACCAACGACACGCACTGAGAATGACATCGAGTACGACCCTGGCAACATTAGCTTGTGTTTATTAAAGCAAAAGTATGGATTTAAATAAATAGATGCTGTATGTAGCTGTTTCAACATAAAATGGGCAAATATTTGTGACTTCATGCGAGAAATTACTTTAGCACGAAGTAAAACAACATTGGAATGTAAAAACTTATCAACGTTTTAGTAACATAAGTAGTTGCTGCCTACTGGGTCACAAATATAACAATGCAAAGACATAATTTAATATCAATAATCTAAACATACAAACTAGGTACTGTAAAAAAGCGAGACAATGACATAATCTAATATCTAAGACCTCCAAATATACAATCTACTACAAAAGACTAGTCCTAAATAAACCATGAAAGGACGTGAAACACATAAACACACATCACTGAAGCATGACTAGCCTGACATTGAGGCCTTATCGTCCAACCTTACTATGCACGATCGCAGACACCCAGAGCAAGCAGTACATGTTATGAAGCCAGGAATAACAGCGTAAAGTTGAGAAGCCGCATTTTAGCAGCTATTTGGGCTGGATCGCGTCGCAGGCGTTACAAGGCGGGTCTGTCTGTGACGCCAAAACATATTAACGCCACCTCGGCGCGTCGCGTCTAGTTTAATTTCCCAACGGGTGTACCGCAGTTTTCACCCGCACGCAACTCCACTTTAGTTTCGTTATAAAACACCGTAACATTGAAGGTGAAACGCGAAATGAGCCAACTTTAATAGTAATGAACGCTATTATTTATTATGCGAAGTCCAGCGCGCATTTGATACCTCTCTGCGGAATGGACGTATTTGCAATTTGCGTCTAGACGTAAGACCTTTATCATTTGTCTGTGAAACCTTAAATTTGCCATTTGAGCCAGGTTAACATTTAAATTCTGTTAACCACCACCTTTTCTTACATGTAATACATGTGCTATTTGTATAAATTATGGTAAGTCACTTTGTTCGATTCGGAAATGTAACTTTTAATCCACCTTCATTAACTCTATCATGCATTCTTGTTGATTTATTCTATGAATATGCAATATATTATGAGTGTCTATTACATCTATATACCTGAGCATAATATGTACATCGCACCTATCCATATATGTTCGGTGACTTTGCCCTTACTTCACCTTCCACTAGGGTCATATTGATTATATCAGCCAGTCGGCAGTCTAGTGTAGGATTTTTTAAGCCCACAGGGTCCCCGACGCATCCTAGCGTTTCAGTAATCGTCTGCCTTTGCAGGCCAACAACCCGTCTACACGGATTATTGTGCCTATCGAGGCAAAGATATCACTAAGTCAGAGGAGACACTAAAAGGGATAACGGAGCTTTGACCTTAAAGTCTGCAAAAGAAATAATTTATTCACGGTTGAAAAAATTGCCTTTAAAAAACGATTTCACCAGAGAATTTGTAATGGTTTTTAATGAGTCATTTATAATGAAATGTTTATTTTCACCGCGTTGTTACGATACAGTTTTATTCGATTTCAATTCTGGGCATCATCTGTCCATGGCCCAGGTTTTTAAATGTCATCTTTAACATAACAAGTATATATAATCGAGTAAAAATAAACACTGAAACAAGTTACAATAATAGAAAGTGTGTATTATTGTATGTATATTATTTTCTCAGAAATATTACTTTTATTTCCCGAGCATCTGTGAGACATAAAACTAAGTTAAGCCGACGTTAATACCAACTTTCACTTTCGGATTAATTGTAACTGTCGTGTGATAAAAACTCTTGATGATAACTTAACACGCTTTCGTAGGTAGCTTGTTGACATTTTCGCAATGGATAATATTCATTTATAAATAATAACCAACCAACGACGTACAATACCTTCGCACAAGTGAGTAATTCTTGGTCGTATATTAAATGTTCTAATCTGGATTTAGGGCTGAAGTCAGCACTATTTATTTATAGCCAGAATTTGATAAGTTATTTATTGATGAACGTTAAATGTACTTCCTCATCTTCACAAACCAGACTAACACGCACATTCATTCAATGCTTGTCATACTCCATTCCTAATGCCGTTTTCGCAACTCCATTTTCTATAACCATTTCATCTATAAGTAGGGTTTAGGCGTCAAACTAGTCCCCAGCATTGCAGCCTGGCATTCCACATAGTTGTCTCACAAAATCAAACAGTGATTGACCACAAACATTAGTTTCAACACGGGGATCGAACCCGTAGCAGTGTGATAGTCAACACTGAATATTTAAAATGTACTTTAGAAGCTTAAAATCATAAAACGATGAATGCTACAGTTGCACATGCGGCGCTACTGGTTTCCGTAAACCTACTATATTATTAATGAGGCCACGCGGTCGGCGACGCCCGAAATAATGAGTTGACCAAAACCGTAGTTTGCCCTTGCAAACAGTTTGTAGATCTTTACTAAATTATGTATCAGTTGATCTGATCTGCATAATATCAATATTTGCTGTCAACAGTGTTACAGACGGTGTATTATCAATAATATCTTAATGATGCAGACGAACTGTACAAATATAGGCGATTACTTATTAATTGAACTATCAGCTTCATCGTATAGCAGTCTAATACTAGATATAACCATCACTAATTACGTGCTGCCGAGCATAACCCTCGACACTTTTCAGGCATCATCGGTCCTCTGTTGAATCAGACGTATAAAATGCCCATTCCATCACATTTACACCAAAAGTCCATTATTTAAGCCATCGGCCCGATGCCTTATACAAAAAGAATGTCTTTACATTAATCCAATAGTTTATCACATCACAAGCCCATTTCCAAATCAAACATCGCAAGTAGGTATATTAGTATTTGCTCGTTAAACTGTGCCAATGCCCCTTGCTTCGTCGAGGGCCATGTCCACAAGAACCGCCATTGTTCCCGCTCTTTCTTTATTTCACGAATTTTCCGCCTCTACATTCAGCGGCTTATTTGCAAATGCCACTTTTCTCCGTGCACTAATTCTAAATATGAGGTCGACGTGAGCACCCCCGTTTTAAGTCTGAAATAGTTTCGTCGGTAGTTTCGTTGGTACTTCTCTTGAAATTGTAACATTCGTGTGTTTAATATTCAATCGGGACTGTTTACAAGATCTTCTTCATTTTTACATCAGGGAGGTTAAGAAGATAATAATTATATGTAACTAAATCAGAAAATAATCAGAGTAATGAGAAAATGTCATAAAGATTTAGGTGAACATGAAATGCCATCGCTGCCTTCAAGCAACAATTCCTCTACTAATTAATTCCTACTATATTTCCCGTAATGAAACCCCACGTCACCTTAACCCGCTCACATTCCATTGGGATCGGCAACAAAGTGTAAAGGACCGAGATTCCAAAGGCCGCAGCGCAATAACAGTACTGGTTCACACTTCACACCGTAATGTTTGCTCACGGCGCATGCGCAGTGCAGACAGGTAGGCAGGTACCTCAGTCCCACGATCCCGCTGGCGCCGTTGGTGCTTTCTCAATTAACGCTTCCACTTCACACCGTTAACTAACAGTCCTACTGAGATACGGTCGGCATTATTGGCTAATTTTAATTCGTTCGTTTCCTTGATTTCGATCCTTCATGTTAATGAATTTTTATCAGAAGTATTATTGCAACATCAACAAGAATAATTAAATCAACGCTAAATGCCAGGCCTCAATTAGCAATAAACAGCTAGACTAATAGATGGTACTATTCAGAATTGACTATTGATAAAGCCACCCAATAGTCACATACCTAAATTTATTCGTCAACAACAACTAAATATCTCTGTCGTTATTAGTGAAAGACCTATATTTGTCTTCGAATTTTTGCTATCCACGATATTAGAAACCATTTTTTTTTCGATATCAAAGCACCCAAAAGCAAAGAAACGTGGATCCCATCATCAACGAAAGTCCACCAAAATGAATATACAGAAGAAAATGGTAAAATAATTAATTTTGTTACAAACAAGAATTGGTTTTACATAATTGAATAAACATCGTCCAAGTCGAAAACCTGAGCTTATCTCCGCCGGCAGTCCAAGCAAAAGTTGGATGAAGGTAAAACGCCAGAAACACAATTAGAGGGAATAAATAACTAGTGGCGAAACAACGTACTCAAACAAATAGTTTGTAATCGTTTAGATAGCAGCTCGAGATACTCGGAAGAAATTGTAAGCGCGGTTATCTCGACTATAAGTGAGTTCACGATTTGCATTAAAGGCAAGAAGCGAGAAATAACGTAAGACATTGCTGAAGGCAGTTTTTCATGCAAATCACGACGTTGAACAATGATACAACACCGGAAAAACACACTGGATTCTCAATGGATAATATCATAATTTCATGCGGAGAATAATTTTAGCATATATGCTTCAAAACTAGAATGCACTTGAATGCCTTGTTTTTTTTTTTCGAAACACCCGTTATTTAGTTCTCGGGTGCATCTCGTGATTCTGATCGTCAAAGTACAATTACTAATTTTTTTTATGCAAATAAAACTTAAGTAAAAATACCACAATCGTAAGATCATCTATATATTCCTACTTTATTTCATCTGAAATACTAAAAGCTAAACCCGTTCCATATCCTTAGGCTCCATTTGAACCGTTCAATTTAGCTATATCAATCAGCAATTTGTTACGGCCTGTAATCGGGAGCAGGGCTCGAGAAAGATGTCCAACTAATACATAATGTTGGGTTATTGCTTTATCTCTCGTGGGCTTCGCAATCTGAATTGAATTATATCTTTTACTGGACGCAATATATCGCTGCAAACTAAATCACTGGACGGTCGGCGGAGATCATTTAATTTCTTAGTTCATCGACAGACAATTTTATTATATGCTCTTTTAGTATATTTATACTATTAATAAGTAGTATAAAGTAAGTACTAACTTTTGTTTAGGATTAATTGGTGACATCAATGATAAATTTTAAGGTTACTGTGATGTAGGGTGAATAGGAATTTAACTCAACGCCTTGTTTTCAGGTTAAAATTGCAATTTTTTTATACTTGCACCACAAAATCAGTCTATTTAAGAGTTTGAAAAATACAAACATACAGGGTATATCAAGACAGAGACAGAGAACGAAGCCAGATGGCAGTAATAGTGACTTCAGAAACAAAGTAACTAAAAATTTCGCAAAAAAATACCACAATTTTTTTTTTAAATTTTACTCATCGTCGGATTTGGGTAATAAATAAATAAATAATAAATAAATGCACCCAACAGTCACATACATAGTCCTGACCCCACACTAAGATCGAGTCTTGTGTCGTGAGTATCAGGAACTACGAGAGACTTTTTCGGTCTCACAAACACCCAGACCCGAAACAAATACCTTTTGTTTTTAAAGACGCAATGGTACATAAGGGGTTAAATTACATTTTTCACAAAAACTAGATATTTACCACCCAAACACGATGATTTTTAAAAAATTGCAAGTATAAATCAGTCGCTTTTTTGTAATATTTTTAGTTGCATCGTGTTTGTAACCACTAAAACTACCACCTGGCTTCGTTTTCGGTTGCAGTCTTGATATACCCGGTATAAAATTACGACATATTTCATCGTTAATCTATCCGCCAGTTTAGTTCCCACTCACTCCGAAAATCGAATATGCATAACGTCCAATTTTCTGCTTCCATCACCAACCAACAAAAAGCTGAAATGTTTGGCCTCGTTCCGGCCCGCGCCAGCATCGCCGAGATAGCACACGTCATAGTTAGCATTAATGACGTGTAGCGTCGCAACAAGCGACAAGTACAACAATGTTGCCAACAAATTAGCCGTATTATACGCATCAGGAGGTTGACGTGGAGATATATTGTGATATAGTATTATGGAAGCCGACCAATGTTTATTATTAACTTAAATTTATTTTATTAGCTCATATTTTATGCTCAGTGCTGAGTTTAGGACTCATCCTAACGAGAGATTGATTGAGAGGACGCCACCAGTTAGTCTATTGCGGATACCATAAGTATTCGTGTAAAAATTTCTATGGTAACGTCAATTTCTTCAATGTATTCTTTCACCGTTAGAGTGAGAGGTAATTGTTTAATTAATATACATACTTTGACAATGAAAAAAAAATTGATAGCCATCAACACACATGACTCCAAAAAGTCAGAGATGTACGTTGAGATTTAAACCCGCGACGATCGTCGCGCCAGATTGCATTCAGATTTGTAGAAATAGGCCACCACGCACCGTATTGTGTTTATTAACATTCTATGCACATCCTTTATTGTGGTAGGAGGTCTGCAAGAGATAGAGATCGCTCAGTTTTCCAGTAACCTCGCTGTTGACGTAGCAACAACGTTTTTGGGATAAACGATAAAATCTCATACGGATTAATGTCGTCAACTTTGAGCAAACCACGATTACATGTAAGAATGCACACGTTATAGAATTTCAAACATTAATACATATCGCTCATCCAATAGAACAATGACGTAATTACGTCTTAGCTATTTTTCAGGAGAACTTTTTAAACGTTTGAGATTTAAAATATAATGTATTTCCAATCATTCTGATGAAATTATTTTAATATTAATGTAAGTAACTGTACTATCAATGATAATTTACAATAACTTCATGAGAAACTCAAGAAAACTTTTCAATAAGACATTCAAAAGTCATTTTCGACTTTTTGTAATTACGTCGTTGTTCCATTGGATGAGCGATATTATAACTTTTAAGTAAAATGGAATAGCAATTTTGTCATAAAATAACATATAACGCTATATCAAAAGCGTTTCTATTGAATATATTTATAATATCTCTCAAATTATGAATTGCTTTCAAATTCAACAATAATAAATTGCATTTAAAATCAATCTATGAAACAATCGTGGACATCCCTTTAAGTAACTAAATTATAAACAAATTACGTATTAATGATTTAATACAAACTGGCAATAGCCGTGAAAGTCGTTTGAAAATCAAAAGTAAACCAACTAACAAACAAGTAAGAAAACATACAAATTTCTTTCCCAAGAGCAGGTTTCCTTCAAAAGATGCTTTTGTTTGTGTTACGTAATATTTTACTTAGCTAGTAAAACTTTAATTCAGTAGTTACCCTTCTAGCGCCTACTTTATTACCGAACTATTTATAAAGCGAAAATTTTTATGAATAATACCTTAATTCTAATTGAATTTTTAAACACCGAACTGTTATAATGTAATCAGAGTTGTATACCTACTTCTATATTCGTCCGAGTTACATGAATAGATGTGTAGAAACAATGTCCGCAAAGTAAACGTTGCAGAGAATAGATGCCTACCATTTACCTACCTTCGGATGGAAGCATAGCTGCGTTGTTGTATGAACATGTGTAGAAATGTACACATGATGCAGACCACTGTCAGCATACGAAAATACACTATCAAAACATAACTCCAATTTTCGATATCGTACTGTTTTCTTGAAAACTGTCTGTTCGAAATTTATGCCGTCTTGTTTATGACGTATACATATTATAAATACTAGCAGTACACAGACTTTCCCGAGAAGATTCGGCGGAAAGCGGCAAGGCGTTTCGAGCAAATTCCATTAGTATGGAAGGAGATAGGGGCAGACCTCGCCACTTAGCGGTTTTTCCGTCGTCACGAGCTCCCAACCCCCGCTCACTCAATAAATTATTTACTTATACCCTACAGATACTCAGCCGGTTATTTTTGTACTCCCACACATTTCGCCAAGAAAATAGAACCTTAATTAACTTTAATTTAACCCTTCTTTTGGTAAATAATCAAGGATAAATTTGAAATAATTTCCCAAAGAGGTTTAGTAACCTTGATAGTAGATAGAAGATAAAACATTTTGACTAACCAATATTAATGTGTCCAAACGATCTACAATGTCTATTTATGTGGGTACTTTTGATGTGCCTCATTTAAAATAAATATTAAAAGCATACACCAAAAAGCACCCACCTACATTCCCAAACAAGTAGGCAGAAGTACCACTAATGCTACCTGCAGTGTTCCGATCCTCTTTTCCGTCTAAAGATGCGTTAGGAGCAGAGCCTAACTCCATCCTATTCTAGTACGGAATAATTCATGAGATTTTTATAAAAATATTAGATATGTCAACATAAAACTTCAAACATCAGCAGCAAAGGAACCTAACGCCCACATAGTTACAAAGAATCGATAGACTGAAAACAAAACGGAATATCTAATTTATCAGAACAAATCCCCGGAAGGCAGCGTCGTCGAGATGGCTCCACGAAAAACCTCTCACATAAATATAAGCAGTACAGTAAGGCACGGGCGGGACACATTACCATAATTCCGCTCGTTACCGCTCCCGCCGCGCCCGCGTTGCGTACTAACCATGCACTACTCTGCATTTGCACGTTGATCATTTTAATTAATATATCGCACGCCGCGCCGCTCCCACAACGTACCAGCCAAAATGTTCACTTGTTTTGTTAGTTCTTACTAGTTGGCTGAATATTGATAAGCTTCATATCGCCTTTGTTATAACGGGGCAATGAGTATTATCTTATGCAGCTTTAGTCGCCACTCCAATTACATTTATTCACGGATTAATCCGAAAAACTGCTGAGCTGACGATAACATCGATTCCAATTTCCAATTTGCGACTTCCCTGCTACTATAAAATCGCTATTAAAAGCTATCCAAGTCTCTAAGCCGCAAATAAATCAACCGATATTAGTACTTTGCAAATAGTATTCGGAAAATTATTTATATTCTCAATAACCGCTCCAAAGATAAATCGAGAATTTCTTCGAACTATTGACTTCAATGGGCGTGAAATGAAGTGTCAATTTGTCTCCCTTTAAAGATGTGACTAGAACTGGAATTATTTTATCATTTGTAAGTACTAAACAAACGTCAAGTGTAATTGTTGCGACGAGGAAGATATCAAACACGTTCCCTACATAGTTCCCTTTTTATTCCTTCACAGAATACTTTATAAGTATCTACCTACAGTTACTTGTCAACTATTATTAAAACGGGTTCGTTTCTCATACAGAGATGAATGTGGAAGTTGCTAGCAAATATTTATTCTGCATCAGGTTCAATGAAACCAAGGACGGAATTATGACCACTACTTTACGCGGTCAAACATTTTGAATCCATTGATGTTCAAACACAATAGAAGTGGAACACAAAATATTATTCCAATTAAAACAACAAATGAACCAGCTTAAATTTCGAAATAAACTAGGCACCGAATTGTTTAAGTCTTTAAACAAACACTTCATGATTGAACAATCTATAGAGCAAACAATTTTCGCATAAACAATCGAATGCAGCTACGCTAATCCAAATACTGAACAATTTGAATAAACAAATGCACACCAACTCCCCTCTGTTACACGTATTTAAAAAACAAATTGCTGAAAGAAACCCTCAGCACGTAATACGCGACCGAAATCTAATAACATCTTGATGAACATATTCACCGCGGTAGGTAGCAACTGTGTAAACGCGAAGCTCCGTGCTACAAACCCTACATTATTGAAGCCGTCAGTCTGACGAGTGGAGGTTATAAGAAGCGTGTTTACGATGTCAGGTGTCCACCGGTCATATTAGTGACGCGTCGAGAGAGCACGTGAACTAGCTCACTTTGTTGTCGACCAGTCGAGTTGCATTCTCCACAATCCATTGCCTTTTTGTGGTAGATACATTCGAGTTATGCGTCTCGCGCCTTGTGCCTTCCAGATTTGTTCGTAATACGCATTTGTCGTCGCGCCATGTGAATCGACGCAGAATGCGCAATTATACCGACTTCCGCATTCATTATGTGGATGTTATAGATTTTTCATTAGGCTCCCCCGACGGTTGGTAACTTAACTGAGACAAAGGCAACGGCCAAGTTTAATCTAAAAGAGCGCACGGAATATTAAAATGGGTGAGGTTCGCGTGTCACCCCTAATCGCAATGCATTCCCTTCCACGTAGAGAATGCTTATTAGCGCCGCTATATGCACATTATCGCTAGGAATTCACGTTGTGCAATTAAAAAGCATCGTATTTTTACAGGGACGTGAGAAATTCAGTTTCATTCGGGATCGCCCCGCAGTTGTCTATGTGATTTCAGTACTGAGCGGAGAGCTATCAAGGCAGTGCAACTATAAAGTTTTTAATTAAAAGCGGCAGGCGGAGCGGTCGGAACTTAACGACCGCATTTTTCTAGATTCCCTTCGCGCGTTTCGCTCCCGGGAAATCTCTTGGCGCTGTACGAATAATTGCTCAAATTAATAATACAAAATCAGTAGACGCGGCTGCAGGGGGAGAATCCGCTAAAATAATATTCTTGAGTAAAGAACTATACGTATTTAATATGAAGTAAATGGTGTCGGATTCAGTGATCTGATCCATTATTTTTTTAGGAGACGAAGAATGGCGTTAATGTTTGTAGTTTTAAATGGAAAAGTTGGGACATTAGCGAGTTTTAATTGATTTGCAGGTGGGAGCGGGCGAGACTTGTGCGGTGAATCACGTTAGGACAACGGCAGCAGCGCGCTGTCTCCACCGGTCTAAGGACCGGCCTCTTGACTTCAGTTTGTTCTAAACTTAAATATCTCATTCACCGTCTGGGCGTTCCGGAGATGATCATTATCTGCTTGAAGTTGCAATCGTAAACTGAATTAACAATATATATTTTTATGCAATTTATAATCACTACTAGACGCAATCTGCAAAAGAGGGCACAATTTGAATATACCATCACCGATATATTCTCACATTTAACACATAATAAGTATCATAATATATAAACATATTAAACCATAACATAGCAAAGATCAAGACTAACACCCGTATTCTAAGACGTGTCCTCCAATCTTCCTCAACCTTATTTTAGTCGAGGTGACTTTACAAATGAATTGGAGGGACCCTCGAAAATGGTATGCTTAGTTAAAAATATACCTTTACTAAAGGTTCCTCGAGTGAGGTTGAGTCAAGGAAAAACGTCATTAATTACGTCATTGATGTATAGATAAAGTAGAGATTTAACAAAAAACCTTTGAAAATAGTCTATGATCACTTGAAAAGTGACAGTCAAATGTCATGTCAGAGTGTTTACATAGAATAATATATAATTATTGAACTCAAAATCTTCGGGATTGTGACTGGAAGACAAATATTTTGTGAGTCGGAGAAAAAAACGCATGCAGACAGGAGGAGGGTCATACCATCCAACCCGGAAATTTCGAAGGATATTCTTATGGATGAATCGTCGTCCGGGATATTCGTACGGAGTATCGTACAAGTATTACAGGAACTGTTGGAAACCTTTAATAACTTGTTTAAAATAATAAACACTGTTTCCAAACCACAAATCTTTTATTAAATGAAATAAAGAGTAATGTTTGTATCATTCACTGGGAAAACGTGTAAATCGTGTAGATGCACCCACCTCAAAAAATTGTTGGCATATTTAGGTATTTAAGAATTTTAAAAGGTAAACTTTATTTCTCTCTTTTAATTACAATATTAAAGTAGGATTATTTCTTTTATTTCTTCCTTAAGGTAGGTCGCGACGTACCTTGAGTTTGACAGTTGATTCCTTTCCTCGAGACAGGAAAATTTTTGAGTGACGTTCAGTGGAGGAGATTTTTTTCTACTAAGAATACGGATTTCCTCTAGTAACGTCAAGTGGAGTCGAGAAAACGTCTTAGAATATGGGTGTAAATTTTCATTTTACGACTGAGTATAACATACATAGAATTTTTGACGGCGTACCTAAACAAACTAGTATGGTAGATGGAGGCAGACGTACATGGGCCGGGAACGGGAGAATATTCGCTGACTTCCGGCACCGAGGCAATAACAGTTTACATGTGAAACTCCGAGGCCGTTAGCCAAGCCGAATACGTGTTGCCATTTGGACAAGTCCTCACGACTATAAAGAATAGTGCTGTTTTTTCGCTTACTCGGTAGCGCTATTCTGGATGTATTAGTGCAATTTGTATAAGTACTTTTATGCACATAACATAATAATTCCTTTTTTTTTTTAAACAGTTGTACTACCCTATATTCTATATAATAATGATTTAATCCATCCAAAGGTTGCCTGGAAGAGATCGCAGGTAGCGATAAGACCGCCAATTGTAACCATGGCTTTAGTTTTAAGTTATTTAACTGTTATTGTATTACTCCCTTTTATTCTGGTGTACAATAAAGTATGTAAATAAAATAAAATAAATAAAGTTATTAATTTACATAGTCAAAGTGTAAAATGAAGAGACATAATAGTATTCTGTGATATTATAGTTTTATTAACCAATTAAAATTCATTAAAGATTTATTATAGGTATTATGATCATGCTAAGTTTAATATCTTTTATAGCCTGTATAATATTTCAAAAACCAATAAAAAGTTTATAAGTAGCTGATATCGTATTTTAATTTATTGACTACTGCGGCTAGTATTTCAGAAGTGGTCATTTATTTTCTCGGAGGAATAAATAATAAATTTCAAACTGGTAGCCGGATTTGCGCTGAGGTATCGTACGAACGTCAACTCATTAATTTCATCATATGCCTTGATTAAAAGAATTCCACTGGTATACATGGTGTAGTTTTTTCTTTAACCCTTCCAGTCCTAGACAAAACTGATACGGCGCAAAACAGTTATTTTTCTGTAGTTTTTAATCAGTAGGACTACGTTCAATACTAGAAAACGTCTTATCATTAATACAGTTTCATTCGGCCCAATCATTATTCAGTAATTTTTAGGCTATATTTAACAACACAGTAGCATTTAAAACGCAAAACCATCTGTAAATAGATATGTATAAACAGATATAAAATTGGACTCACCTCTGAGTATCTGGTATAGGAAGACTTTGATGTGGTCGGCGGAGAGGTGTTGCGGTGATACGATGATCTTGTGCAGATCGCTCTGGAGCAGCTCTGTGATCACGTAACTGTTGTGTGTTGGTCAAGGAAATTACAGCTTGGAAGGACAAAATGTTGGTTCAAAAGTTTGGGTTGTTTTCAAAGTGTGTTACTTTTGTTTTCATCTGCGTGGTCGTGTATGATTTATAGCGGCACTTTTAAATTTTCATTGCATTATTTTTCGTTAGAAATAATTACAAAATATATTTATTTATCTAGGCAGTATTCTGATTAATCAGACATATTTCATTATAATGATATGTTTTTAAAGTATAAATATGAACCCAAAGAATAAAAAGTCAAAACACCGAGATATTGCACCACGAGAGACCCAACATAGTCAGACGTTTTAAACGGCGCGCGGCGCGGCGTTTGTCTGATGACGCAATATTTTTAATTTCGAAACGGGTACTAAGCGGCGAGTCCCGGAGCGCAACCATGGGAATTCGTGGCGTACAAACAATACAAAAACCGCCATAAAAATGAACCTTTATCTCATTGAGCTGTATGGGTGCGTGACAGACACAGGCCGTAATTTAACCGCCCACGTACGGAAGGGTGGTTTCGTGCGCCCTCGCTGGTGGAGGGCTAGGGGGAGGGGGTGATGGTCGTCTCGCCCGTTATCTCACTTATCTGCAGCACGCGCGAGGCCCCTGGTGGCCATTATCAAAATTACAGGACACGGTGCGCCCGCTCACTTGTTGCGAAGCTGCCTCGCTACGACGCTGTACGGAATTCTCTGAAGGGCCTTGTGCGGGCTTCAAGGAATTTATAACTTGGACCAAGCCTTAGTGGTGTGTATTTGTTATACTGTGTCGTAATTCGTCACTGTTATTAAATTAGTAGAGGAGCTGACTTGGGTATTAGAGATACGAACTTATAGAAACACCTAGAATAATTAGGTTGTGGATAGCTATTCAGCTATTAATAATAAAATACTTGCAACGATATTACTGGCGAATATTGTATGTTTTAATAAAGAAATTAATCCGCAATATAAATATATAAAACTCAATAACACATATTGCTATAGGACAGAAAACAAGTAACATAACCACGGTAAGTTGTAGCCGATATGCGTGAAAACATCGAATAGAATTTAAAGTTAATTTTTAAATGTTTGAAATACTGAACGGTTGTTTTAATCACACCGGACTTCGTAAAATTTCTTAAATTATTCACAAAAATATATCAATACATTAAACGGTGGGTTTTTGCAAGCCCAATTTCAACTGATAAAACTAATAAATAAAAAAAACTGTAATGAATAAAACTATACCACCTGGCTTCGTTTTCGGTCGCAGTCTGGATATACCCTGTATATCAATATTACAAACAAAATTCAACATCACCAAATTACGTATTACCATTCAATGTTAAACCCATACCACCAATAGTAAGCCCATTTTCCCTAACTTCGCGAGAAACCGATGGTTTCCGAGTGATTCACTCCCTCAGGGACGTGTATGTATTTAGGGCCTGGCGTTCGGTCAGTGTCAACCTTGCTGTCACTGGGCTGACGCAATCACTTGTCACTTCGTTAGTGTTATTGTGTCGATAGGCAATCGGCGACGTACAAGAGCCGTCCCACGGAATCGCGCCTTACGAAATTCATATAAATACTAGCTGTTACGACAGTTAGATTGCTCTTTTCGGTAATAACGAAGAAACTGCATTATTTTTTTTGGGGACACGAAGGCTAAGGCTGAACGTAGACTGCCCCAAAGGATTGCCTAGGCCAGCTGTTGACAGCGATGTGCATCCAACTACAAACTGTTACTTTTATTATGTGTTCTGTTGACCTTAGGGGTAGACCTTCGGCCACATTACAGTTCCTACGTGACACCCATTCGAAAATCAATTAAACGTACCTATAGTATTTTTATACTGGCACGAAGCGACTACAATGCACAAGAATGATACATGCAATCCAATTATAGAATTGATCGGCAAAATACCCTATTAAACGTTATTAATCTTGTCTTAAACAACAAGTAAGTTAACAAGTCTTAAAAACATTAAAAGGCTTTCAGTAAATCTGTTAAGGCATTTCACACAGGCCTTCGCATTTTAAAGATGAACTCTCGAACTAAGCAAAAATATGTCAAATTACGCAACAATGCTTTACCTAAGCACTCACATATCTACTTAATAAATCTCGACAGTGACAGAGGTGTTGCTTAAACCATGGCTTAGAGTATACAAGATGATTGGGCACGAAGAAAGTATTTTATAAAATTGTTATTTAAAAGATCAGAATAGGGACCAAGTTTCCGTGGCAGATGCATCATTATTGTAGAAGTTAGTGACACAGCTTAAATATCGACGATAATAAAGAACTATTCAAAAATACATTTTATTGACTTACTCACAATTCGATCTAAGCATAAAAGTTTGAATCGCACAAAGGCATAATATTCGGAATACCCGCAGTCTTCATAGGTAAAAACTAGTATTTAAAATGTTTTTATTATGTGGAAAAAAAATCACACACCCCATTGAAATACACATATAAAGATAATGTACACTGATATGTCAATGAGGCAATACAACAGCACATTCGATGCTAAATAGATTGTACAGCGAATACTCATTACACTATGCAAAACGAAAACCAACATTTCTAAACCTCATTTGTATCCAATTTAAACACGTATAAATTACGAAAACCATTACTTTGGCAGCTTTTGCACGGTTTCATTATAAACAACGAAATACGTCTGTTTCAATACCAAGTATGAAAAATTCCCTCTTAGAACATAAGCCGTAAGGAGTAAACTGAGATGTTTGGGAAATACACATAAGGTTAAGATATTTTCCTCCTATTTCGTAAGAACAACGCTTTTTCGATCCCACGTCCAATCAGGAAAATATCATGTTCTTCCAATATAAAATAAATTATAGATGTATAAAATCTCCACAGCAAACAAGGTCAGTCACAAAACCAGGGTTTTATTAAAATTTAACACCAGTTCATGTATCAGAAGAATAGCGCACACATGAAATTATAAATCAAAGATAATTTTATTGAACAAAGTTGAAATCTTAATAAATATTGCCTTAGAATTCAATAAACGTAATTACAGAAGTTCTTACTAATAGTAATTATAAAACAAGGACCACAAACCGCGCAGCTCATCCAGGATTCAATATACCTACTCATCAATCCCTACAAGTCATTGCTTTCACCACACTCAATATCGATGTAACAGAACCCGTGTAAGCAGGCAAAGCCGCATGCCAACACAAATATGTAAAACCAACCGTGCCGTGCCGTGTATCCTCCGCTCTCTGGTGAACCGCGGGCTCTCGTCTTACAAACGTAACCGAATGTAACCGTAGTCGGCATCAAACCAAACACGATATAACTGTTACACTCGCGATTTTACAAGATGTTCGAAAGTAAACTCAAATTCGCGATACCGTTATGGAGGCGCGATCGGTCTGTATTTTAATTGTATCGGAGCGATACCGATACAGGACGGTATTAAAACCCTTAAATGCTCCTAAAAATTTACTCAGTGGAATTGAGTGTGAGAAAGTTTCCGATCTAAAAATTTTAACGACACATAGCGACATAAAAAAGTCATTACATACAACTCATTTAAGAATCGGCGACTAATTAAAAATATTATTACCGAATGCATTGAAAGAAACAGTAGAATCACGATAAGCAGATCTATCAGGAAGAACATAAACTTGATCGTATTGAAAGATAGGGGCAGGCAGAGAAGATGGCGTGGTGCTTGTTGTAAACATAGACTGTAGTATTCTTAATCCTAATCACTCCTTAACCTTTTTAATTAATAAGAAAATAATCTAAAGAAACTTTCAAATATTAAAACCTAACAGGAGCTAACAGAAACCCAGATGAAGCCATAATGACGTCCTTGAGCTCAATAACATCCGTGCAACCTGTGAAGTCCTTGGACTAGTTGTAACAACTATTAAGCGGCGGAACCTATCACACGCGTACACAATTACTGTAAAACTTCAACTAAGTGTGGTCTGAACAAGATTTTCATTTTGCAGACCAGAAACAACGGTCAGCTGAGAAGCACTCAATTCCCAGGCCAAAACACTTTGTATGTTTTTGGGATGAAAATTCTCATATGCCTCGTGCGGAAATGTTTGTAAAATCAGCGAATTAAGGTTGGCACTTCTGCCCTCTGCACCTCATCAATGTTTACCAGAAATTAACCTGTTATCAATATTTAAGATCACTTTATAGGGAAGAGTTTATTAAGAAACGTTGACTTATTAATGAATTAACTGTCCTTACACCCTTTTTACATTTACACGAGGCCACAACAGTGTACACCATGCTATTTCATCTATATTAAATATTATTTAAACAATATTCTAATCCCAATAATTCACTAAATAAGTGATAGTAATACGTCCAACTTCAAACCACCAACAAATCTAAATAGCAATATAACTTGGAGATGTCTGTCGCGTGCAACTACCGTCAAAGTCCACCCAACTTGCACTCCCGACATGTAACCGAGATATTTTCAATGATAGAGGTCGATGCGGAGCATTTCGTGACATTTGGGAAAAACAGGATTAACTAAATTTAGTGTAGCAATTTTGGAATAAAAATGCCAGATGTTATTGCTTCATCTAGATGCAACTAGGTATACGCTAGTAATTTGGTAATTATATATTTTATTATAATATCACCTGTGTTTAAAGGACTTTTGTTATCTACAAATATGTGTTAAGAGTCAAACAGGAACAGCGGAACACGCGTTAACGTATAACAAACTTGCTAGAAAGGGATAATATTTTCTATGTAAATAAATCAAGTGTGTTGCAAACACACTTGATTTATTTATTGATGATATTACACCACAATATAACAACTCATATGCTGGCAAAACTCCTCTTTTAATGAAATGGCATTCGAATATAATAAAGCATGACTCAATCTTACGATATAATTCATAAATCACATGTCAGCCTGTCCATCGATCAAGTAATGTTATTTTTAAATATTTTTTATATCTTCAATTTCTCCGCAACAAGCCAACGCATATCGCTGATAGTGGAGCGCTTATAAAAGACTTCGGCGTTATTTGCCGCTTTATATATTAAAATTTTAAGATATGAGGACCAAATATCCGAGAAATAAAGCAGACAAAAAGATATAAAATTCATACATTAAGTTTCGACTGGTCCGCGCCTACCATTTTATTCATACACTTCGAAACATAAATCATTAATCTCGAAACGCACAATGTCACATGCCATTAAACGTGTCTTCTGGTTGACAAAGCAAACGTCGGCAACTTGTTTCATGATTCCTTTATAAAGTTTTCAATGGGCGCGTAGCTAGACGTCGGAGACAAAAAGAATCGGTAACATTCGAGTAAACCGCGTCGCGAAGCTCGCCCAGAGCCGGTTTTGGGGGGCCACACCCCCCGGGCGGTAATTAGTTACCAAGGCGCCGGGATTTCGCCTCCCAGCCGTCCCAAACCCCCCGCATTAGACGGGCGGTAATATAAAACCTGATGATTTGATCGCATCACATACGGGATTTGGAAATATAATACATGTTCAAATAACGCCGTGGGATGTGATCTTTTTGAAAGTAAACAGTTTTGAGAGTCAAGTCATGTTGATACACTATGGAGAAATATTGACGCAAGTGAAGAGTAAGCTCTTAAATATCTGTTAAATTTAAATGTTTATAGTTAACCATCGCCAATATTGACCTTGAAGAAAAACCTCGCGAGGAATCCTGCATACCTGCAAGTTCTTTGCAAGAATTTTGAAAAAATAATAAGTCGAAACATATAGCTTGTGTGCTGTACTAAGCTAACATACATTTAAATCGTAATTAGTTTATCTACAAGGCTATTATTATGACTATGCCTAAATCTACTGATTTAAAATACTCAAAATGATAACTAAATTAAAATCATCCAAACATTCATCCTTGGGGGAGGCCTATGTTCAGCAGTGGACTTTCTATGACTGCAAAGAGAAAGAGAGAGAGAAAGAAACATTCAATACTCTGCAACAGACACCTACATATACACAATAGTGCCACCAATTTCCTCAGCCAAGAACGTCTGAACGCCATTAATACGCGCGTCAAGCCGTTATATGCACAAGCCTCCCCTATAAAAAGGCATTTGAGTTACACACACTGGCGCAATGCGGGCTGAACACCCCAATAGTCGGACTCTATTATGTGAACGCCTTTCCCCAAGAAACAGCCATTATCGCGAGCCTTTTAAACTCATCACCCGCATACAATGATCTCGCGCCTTGCTTTGGAACGCTCCATTTGTTTACGAGCATCATGTGGAGTTGGGAAAGTAAATTACAATAGTTTTGAATTATAAACTATATTACATGAATATGTCATGCTCTTTATCTTGGAGTATTTATTTTTAATTAATCATAATTTAATTTAATACAGCAAAGTCTAAAACTAAGCCACATCCGTAGCCCAACATTAATGAACTTCTAATCGATTCGGCTACGTCTATTTTTGATTCATTAAAATTACGAATTATTTCACTGAAAGGATCTACATGTTTAACAGTTAGACGCAGATATAAATATGCACGGTCACATTTATAACAAAAATAGTGATATGATAGTCTTAGAAGTCGAAAGGTATTTAATATGAAGTGAAAGCCACATAATATGAATCTTCGTACTCTGTCGTGCGAACAATTAAATGACTTTTCTGGTTGTAATATGACAAAGGAAAACGATAGTCAAGAAAGGCGTATTTTTGAAAAGACATTCTTCAATGCATGGATATAGCTGACTCATAAATATGATGATCGCGCCATATCCCAGAAGTGGAGATAATTATAGTTTCCATTTAACGCTGAGTCACCGTCAGTCACAGCACACAAACCTAAATTACGCACTAATTGATAGCACATTACCGTTATTAAATTACTGTTTGGCTTCATAAAGGTGTTATGGAGGGTAACAACGAACCAAATTAACTATTAGTGAAAAACACTATTTTAAACGTAGAACTGACAAGGTCCTTTACAACCAGATTAGGGTGAAATTTAATTATGTATTATAGCACAAAATACATTGACAAAGTACACTAAATATGGACGCAAAAGAGTATATATCAAAAGTGAATACGGTCTGTGAGATGTGTGACTAAACTAAAAATTGTACTGTATCAGCCCATATACGTCCCCTAAACTAATAAACCAAACTTGATATAAGTGAGGGAAAGTTAAAATGTATTTGAGATAGTATTTATCTTTGACGAATAAAACGTTTCAAAAGCGGAATAAGTAAAAGGAGGTAAAATCCCGATTCCGCGGACCATAGCTTTTAACGCTTCAGATTGTCCCAAAGGTTTCGCAACAACAGACGCACCACACCAAACAATTCGTACGAACCTTTCGAACAACTTGGTATGCATTGTACGGGACCGCCTTCGAACAATCCCGTACAAGGGTGTTCAGATGTTCAGGATACGTGCTGGTTGTGTGGAAATAATACCAGTGATTCGATTAGGCAGAAACAAATTTATTTCGCACTGAAAAGTACGTTTGCACTCTATTTGACTAGCGCGGCGACAGCACGGCGAGTGACGACACGACGGTGACGTCACGGAGTAGCAGCGGTTTATACACGTTGACACGTTCACTTCTTTCTTGATGACTACTTGCTGACTACTTGCTGTTGCTTGAGGTTTTCTTGCTGACTTCTTCTAGTGCGCTTGGAGAGATCCGAACCGAACTGATTTTACCCGGCCGGGGCTGCTATTTTTATTTGTAGTTCGGGCTTAATCCCCAGTGCCGGGTCCGCGCGCGACGGCGACGCGATCGTCCAATAGGACGCCTTAGTTCGATGCGTCGCTGCGTCGGCGCGCGGGGCGGTAGTTCGGTTCGCGGGGTGCGCGGGGCGTTACCCCATGTGTTCGTTTATTTACTATATAATGCTATTAGACATTTTACATAACGATTACATAATACTGGTTTAACAATACAGTTCGTAAATTCTAATAAGACGATACAATTCTTATATACAAAGATCTACAATTCCAATAGTTTTAATACAATTCTAATTCACAAAGATCTAAGTTTTAATATAATTCTAATAGTTCAATTTATCTTATATAGTTAACAATTCTTATGCAATGTTATATATGACAATTTAATTCCTATTTATTATATATTTCTATGATCGCAGCCTTTATTTACTTAATGTTTAATCTCTCAGACTTATAAGATTGCAATACAAATAAGATTAAATAAGTTAAGATTTTGTACATAATTAAGACACTTAAGACTATAATGCAGTCGTCCTGCACATTTCTCCCGCCGTGCATCGTGTCGCGACGACGGTGCATCTTCATTGGGTGCAGGGCGACTGCTCCTCTTCGCTTCGGTGAAGGAGGATGATTTTCTTGGCTGGCCGTCGCAGCACGCCGCCCTTCGTGGCGACGTCGACGGTCCGCACGACGCTGTCCGGTCCCGGGTATGTGGCGCTGATGCGCCCACGCACCCAGGTGTTCCTCGGGAGGTTCTTGTCGACGATCCTGACCAGATCGCCGACTTGGAGTTCTAAGCCCCGTCCATGGGGCTCCCGCCGGTTGCGGAGTTCGGGAAGATATTCTTTGAGCCAACGCGCCCAAAAGGCGTCGGCGAGGGCCTGCGTTGCACGCAGGCTGGCGTACGGGCTTGCGCTGTGGTCCGCTGGCAGGCTCAGGGCAGCAGGGTGTCCCTGACCGCCCAGCAGGAAGTGGCTAGGCGTCAGGGACTCAGGATCGGCGGGATCTACTGACACATGTGTAAGCGGACGACTATTAAGGGTTAGTTCGACTTCTGTTAGAAGAGTGTGGAGAGTTTCTTCGTTCGGGCTTCTTTGGTGAAGTACGGCGGTGAGTGCGGTCTTGACCGAACGCACCAACCTCTCCCAGGCTCCTCCCATGAACGGTGCTCCGGGAGGGATGAACCTCCATGATATGGTTTTCTTGGACGCCTCTTGTTCGGCGCCCCGAAGCAGTGTTTGGCGAATTTCGGCGTCCGCGCCATGAAAGTTGGTCGCATTGTCCGACCAGATCTCCTGTGGGCAGCCACGGCGCGCGATCATGCGGCGCAACGCCATGACCGCCGATTCGGTGCTTAGTGACGACACTACCTCTAGGTGCACCGCTCGCACCGTGAGGCACGTGAATAGGGCGACGTACCTTTTCTGTGTACTACGTCCCACTGTGACTGTCAGTGGGCCGAAGTAATCCAAACCCGTATATGTAAAGGGCCGGCGGTGATGTGCCAGTCGGCACGCTGGCAGGTCTCCTGTGGCTGGCTGTGGTGGTGCTGCAGTTCTGGCGCGGCATAACCTGCAACTCGATATTATGGCTTTGACGGTGGGTCGCAGTTTTATTACCCATCTACACTGTTTCACTTGATTTAATGTGGCTTCGACCCCCGCGTGGTGTAATGACTCGTGCACGTGTCGTACCCATAACTGTGTGGCGCGATGGTTGCCGTCCACCACTGGGGGGTTTTTTGCCTCCTCCGGTACACCGGTGGCGGCGTTGATGCGGCTTTTCAGGGTTATTAAACCATTTTTCAGTTCAATGCTGAGGCGAAACAGACGACTGTGTCTGTCGACAGTTCTTCCGGCCTCTAGGGCCTTTAATTCGACGCTGAAGGAGTCTTCTTGAATGCGGCGAATTATGAGTAGCTCCGCGGTTCTCTGCAACTCCGCCGTCAGAGTTGGAAACCTATCTTCTGGCGTCGTTCTTGGTTTCTGCATCGCGGTGACGGGGCCTCTCCTCGGGTTGACTCGCCACTCGGGGTCGGCGCGCGGGCCCTTCCTGGTCCGCTTGTAATTCAGCTTTTCTGAAATGAGACTTCGAAACACGGCCACTGCTTGTAAGACCCTTGCAGTGGCCCTTAAATATCGGGTCCATGATGAGAAACGTGTGACTTCGGGCAGTACACTGGTGCGCTCCACATGGCGCAAGTTGTGCACGCGCTCCTCACCCGATACCGGTGGTGTGCTAAGTTCTTCCGACGGCCATGTTACCGGATCCTGCCGCAGGAATTCCGGGCCCTGGAACCACCTGTGCTCGTTACGAAAATCTTCTGGGACGTCGCGGGTGGCATCGTCCGCGACGTTCCATCGGGTCGGCACCCAACGCCACTCTTTAGTTTGTGTGATTTCCTCAATCGCCGCTATACGATGCGCGACGTATGGTTTATAGGACCTCGCGCCGGTCCTTATCCATGTGAGTGCGGTACGACTGTCCGTCCAATATATAGTTGCGTCGGGAGTTCTGCTGTGTTCTTTCTTGACCGCTGCTGCCATCCTCGCGCCGAGCAAGGCTGCCTGTAGTTCGAGGCGCGGGATAGACAGCAACTTTAATGGCGCCACTTTCGCCTTGGCGGCCGCGAGTGCGGTAGACACGCCCCCGTGTCGGTTGACCGCACGCCAATATAGCGCGGTCGCGTACGCCCTTTCGCTCGCGTCGCAGAATACATGTAGTTCCAGGCGCTCCGCTGTGCTGTAATCAGGATAAAGACGAGGAATGCATATCTGGTTAGTTTTACGTAATATGATGATCCATTTTTCCCAATGTTCTGCCAGGTTTCCTGTAAGTTGTTCGTCCCACTGGATTCCGTTTCGCCACACTTCCTGTAAAAGTTGTTTTGCTGCGATTGTAATGGGAGTGATGAGTCCGAGCGGGTCAAAAATGGACATTATAATTTTCAATGCTTCACGTTTTGTTGGCGGCCTCTCGAGTAAGCTCGGCGGGATGCGGGTCGCGTCCAGGTTGAAGTGGAACGCATCCGCCTGCGGTTCCCACGTCAAACCGAGGAGTACCTTTTCCGCCGATTTGCCCTCGAAGCTTACGGATGCGTTTTCTATTTCCTCGCCTATCCTTTCCAGAAGCTCAGGTGAATTCGATTTCCATTTCCTTAAGTAGAAATTTGCCGCACTGTGTATTTTCTGTATTTGGCTGACTATGGTCGCGGCTCGTTGTACGTCGTCGAAACTATCCAGATAATCATCCATATAATGCCTTTTTATAATTGCCGCCGCCGCTTCCGGGTATAGATGTTCGTGGTTTCGCGCGTTCGTGTTCATTGTGTAAATAGCGGAGGCGGGTGAGCACGACGCTCCGAAAATAAGCGACTTCATCCTGAATTCTTCCGGTGGGGCGTCGTCTCTGCGATCCCCTCGCCACAGGTACCTGAGCGCGTCCCTGTCTTGTTCCCTTAATTGGACGCGCATAAACATTTCCGCGATGTCTGCGGTGACGGCGATCCTACGCTCGCGGAAGCGCATGAGTACTCCCGGGAGCGGCTGCAGGAGGTCGGGTCCGGTCAGGAGCATATCGTTGAGCGACACGCCCCTGGTCTTGGCAGCTGCGTCGTGGACGACTCTTAGTTTTTCCGGCTTCAGTGCGTTGACGACGGCGAAATGCGGCAGGTACCAGGTCCGTCCTGGCGTTTTTGTGGTTGGTGCCGGCTCCGCGTACCCTTTGGCGACCAACTTGTTCATCTCGGCGTTGTATTTCTTCTTCAATGCAGGATCTTTGTCGATCTTCTTCTCGATTCCGTACAGTCGGCGGAGCGTGTTTTCATAATTGTCGGGGAGCGACGCCTCCTCCGACTTCCATAACAACGCCGTTTGATACCCCCCCTCGGGTAGCTGGACCGTGTTGGCCTCCAGTATCTGGAGGGCCTTTTGATCGGGGTCGTTTTCCGGGCGTTTCGGTGACACATAAGTGCTGTCGGCTGTGATATATTCTCGAACAATCTTCTCTATGTCGTCGTCCGCGGCGGTCTGGCCGACAAAGTTAACGTGGTGTCCGAGGCTTCGGGTCCTGCTGCCATGCACCACCCATCCCAGTGGCGTGAGCGATGCCACGGGTTGGTCTCTTCTTCCTGACCGCGTCTTCGTGGCGATCAGGAGGTGCCAGTTATCTTGTCCGATAAGAATCCTCGGTACCACCTGGCTTGTGGTGATGGTGTTCAATACTTCTTTGAGGTGCGGGCAGTCACTTATCGCCTCCTGAGAGATTCGTTGCGCCGCCAGGCGCAGGTCAGGAACAGTTCGGGCGTGTATGTGTTGAGCGTGACGACCTCGCCCTTGGATCCTTATCTTCACATGGCGCGACGTTTTGTTCTCCTTGGTGTGCCCGTCGTATGTACTGATGCGAAGCGGGTCATCCGGTCCGTCCGCGCCTATTTTGTCCGCGAGTTCCTCGTCGATGAGGGTTACCGTAGACCCGTCATCGAGGAGTGCGTACGTCTCGTGGACTCCCGCCGGTCCCGAAACTCGTACCGGCGCTATTTTCAAGTATGATACTGAAGAGTTCCACGCGGAGTTTACTTGTTCTTGATCCTCTTCAGTCTTGCGTGGTGCGCTTCTTGTTGAGTGCAGCAGTCGGTGATGCAGGTGCTCGCACCCGTCAATATCGCACCTCTTCGTTTTGCAACTGTGTTGCTGTGTGCGGCGCCGTAGACATCGGAAGCATAGTCTATTTTTCTTCGCCGCATCCCACCGTTCATCGATGCTTGCTTGTTTAAATCTTGTGCACTCCGTTATGGCGTGTCCCTCCTTGCGACATAGGGCGCACGCAAAGTTCGGCTTCTGAGTGGTTTCTGCAGCGAACACCTTCTGTCGAGGCTTTGGTTCCGGTCGGGATGCTCGCTGTCGTTCGCTTGTGATCGCTTCTGCAGTTGCAAACGGGCTGCAGATTTGCGCTTCTTTCTGCAGGAAGCGTTCCAACTTGGAGAGGTCCGGTTCCTCTCTTGGTTGGACGGCGGCAAACTCGTACCACTTGTGTTTAAGTGTCGGAGTTAATTTCTCTATCACGGCGCGTGCGGTCTCTGGATTGTACATGTAGTACACGCACCTTAATGCTCGCAGTGTGTTTACAGCGTTGCTGATCTTCGTGGCGAAGGTGCACACGTCCCGCGGAGTTTCGGCGAGGCGTGGCAGTATTCGGAGCCGCTCAATTTCGGCCGCTGCGATGGACTCCGGTCGGCCGAAACGTATTTCCAGTGTTCGCATAACACTGTCTGGATCCGCGTTCGTTATTAAAAGGCCTTGCACTGCCTCTCTGGCTGTCCCGCGCAGGCTCCGGCGCAGGCGGGACATGTTTTCCAAGTTCGTGAAGTTATGTGCGGATTCTTCATAGGAGGCGCGGAACGTAAGCCACTCTTGATGGTCACCGTTAAAGAATGGTAACTCGACATACCTTGTTTGCTTCACTTGTGCGGCTTGCACGGCGTTCGTGATGGCTGCAGCCAGTTGCTGCATCTCGGTCTTCCGCTGCGGCACGGCGACTGCTTCATCCGGTGCGAGCGGAGCGACGGCGGGTTCTGTTCTGTTCGGCGGCGGCGGTGGCGGCAGCTGCGGCGGCGGTGCGGCGTGGCCTTGTTGCCACGACGCGTTGGCGGCTGCGGCAGCTGTGAGACCGTCGGCGGTAGCAGCGGCGGCGGAGCCCCATGGCGCGGTTTGCGGTGGCGCTTGATTGCCACGCAACCACGCGGCGACGAGCGGCGGCGGCTGCGCAACCCCGGAGTTCGGTCGCCAGGACGCGGCAGTGGTCACTGGCGGAGGGGCGCGCGCTGCTTGCTCGGCAAACCAGGCGGCGAGGGCGGGCGGCGGCTGTTGCTGCTGTTCTTGATTGTTCGGCTGCCAGGCCGCGGTAGCGGCGGCGGCCGGCAGCGGGTGCGTGACGTCGGGGTTCGGCTGCCAGGGCGCGGCGGTGGCCGCTGGCGGCGGGTGTGCAGCGCCGAAGTTCGGTCCCCAGGACTCGGCAGTGGTCGCTGGCGGAGGCGCTTGCAGGTCGAGAAGAGGCGCGGGTGCGCCCTCTTCAGCCGACGTCGGGTGCGGCGGGTGTGCGGCAGTGACTCCCGCCGGTGCGAGCGCGGCGGCATCGGCGCGCGGCGGCGGCGTCGCCTGATGCGGCTCACTGTCGATGGCAAGAAGCTGACTATTCCGCAGCCATGTGCGGACACGGAGTTCTTGTTCCACTTCCGTGACGGTCGTGTTGTCATCTTCAGAGCTTGAGTCCGCTTCGATTTCCTGGACTCGAGCGGCGGCGAGCTCGACCTTCAGTCGAGCGAGTTCGGCTCGGGCGGCGGCGAGACGGCGTGACTTCGAGGTCTTCTTGCTTCTTGACGCCGTCCGCGATTTGTTCTTCTCCTGGTCTTCAATCCCGGCGGAGGTGGCGGGTTCCGTCACCTGAGGTTCGACCGCGGCGGGTTGTTTTGACTGCTCTGTGACTGTGGTGGTTGCGGTTTCATCGGTGCCGGTGACGGTCGTGGCGGTGCGCGAGGTACCGGTCACGTCCGTCGTGGCGGTGGCGGATGTCACCGTGGCGGACGCCGAGGCCGAAGCCGAGGCGGTGTGCCTTCCCACCGATCTAGTCACTGGCATTATTCCACACAAGTATCCGGCGAACAGGAAGGACCAGAATGTACGGGACCGCCTTCGAACAATCCCGTACAAGGGTGTTCAGATGTTCAGGATACGTGCTGGTTGTGTGGAAATAATACCAGTGATTCGATTAGGCAGAAACAAATTTATTTCGCACTGAAAAGTACGTTTGCACTCTATTTGACTAGCGCGGCGACAGCACGGCGAGTGACGACACGACGGTGACGTCACGGAGTAGCAGCGGTTTATACACGTTGACACGTTCACTTCTTTCTTGATGACTACTTGCTGACTACTTGCTGTTGCTTGAGGTTTTCTTGCTGACTTCTTCTAGTGCGCTTGGAGAGATCCGAACCGAACTGATTTTACCCGGCCGGGGCTGCTATTTTTATTTGTAGTTCGGGCTTAATCCCCAGTGCCGGGTCCGCGCGCGACGGCGACGCGATCGTCCAATAGGACGCCTTAGTTCGATGCGTCGCTGCGTCGGCGCGCGGGGCGGTAGTTCGGTTCGCGGGGTGCGCGGGGCGTTACCCCATGTGTTCGTTTATTTACTATATAATGCTATTAGACATTTTACATAACGATTACATAATACTGGTTTAACAATACAGTTCGTAAATTCTAATAAGACGATACAATTCTTATATACAAAGATCTACAATTCCAATAGTTTTAATACAATTCTAATTCACAAAGATCTAAGTTTTAATATAATTCTAATAGTTCAATTTATCTTATATAGTTAACAATTCTTATGCAATGTTATATATGACAATTTAATTCCTATTTATTATATATTTCTATGATCGCAGCCTTTATTTACTTAATGTTTAATCTCTCAGACTTATAAGATTGCAATACAAATAAGATTAAATAAGTTAAGATTTTGTACATAATTAAGACACTTAAGACTATAATGCAGTCGTCCTGCACATGCATAATTAATAAAGCGAAAACTGCAACGAGCCCAACCACGGCAGAGCGGTTCAAACAATCCTTTGGAGCAAGTTCACAGAATCCATGTGCACTCGCGGCTCACCAATACATAATAGATAAAGGCAACCGGCCGGATGTATTGCAGCTGGGGCCAGCAACGCCGTCACGCCATAGGTTTGTTTAACAAAAAATCCTTTACTGCCCATAAAACGAGCACCGATTTAGAAACAATGTGGGCCAACCGGCGACTTATCAGAATTTCGATTAGTAAAGCGTTATCGGACAACTTTTTTCAACAGATAAACCGTTTGACAACCCTAATGTTGTGCCGCATGGTGGTGACGTGAATTGTGTGAAAAAAGTTGTTAATGGCAATCGAGGACATCGATTATATAATTGTCACTTTTTCACTGACTAGTTACATTTTATAACTGGAAAATATTGCCAGCCAATTACATTCACGGCATGGTCCAATAAATAAGCGGTTAAATTCAAAATAATAATATAGGTCAATATGATTCAGAAAATTTCATACATTATACATTGAATAACGCATGAAAGGAAGTCGTAAGTATAAGAACATAATTTAAAACACAGAAGCGTACATACGAAATATTGGCGTTAAAACAATCCCAAAGGAAATGAAGTGTGCACACAAGCGTGCGAATGTACATACAAGATAAATTGTGAACAACGGAAAGCTTATTTCCAAAGTTTATTAAACTTGAAATGCAAAATTCAAGGGAACGGCGACAATTATGCGTCCTCACAAGTTACATCGCCACTTGTACCTTTAAACACCTGCTTTGCAGATTTGCCTCCTGTTTTACGAAGCCTTTGAAATTGCGAAGTTGAATGTGCATTAACTCACGCCGAATCCCGCGGAGACGGCACCGCCTGATGGTGGCGAACGCTTTATGTGGACGATTTGTTAGTCTACGGCATAAAAGCTTTGAGGAAATTGGGCGATGTTACTGGATAAAATTTTGTAATGGGGCCTTTGTCAAAGAACACAATAATGTTAAAGTAACAAAATAATGTTTTTTATGTAAATAGAATGGCCATAATCAGATATGAAACAGGTAAAAGAACTGCTAATCCAGCGCAATCGCAATAGACGGATCGTCACCTTGTTGGCAACTATCATAAAAACCCAACACAAAGTTACATAACCTTTAGCTTCAGTATGAAACAGTTGAATAGCATCGGTGCGTCATAGTTAACTATAGCCATTGTTTCGTAACGGTAGGACGAAACCCTATACAATACGCGCATGTCGGCGTACTTCAGCGTTTCTTTGCTCTTACACCCATATTCTAAGACGTTTTCTCGACTCCACTTGACGTTACTAGAGGAAATCCGTATTCTTAGTAGAAAAAAATCTCCTCCACTCAACGTCACTCAAAAAATTTCCTGTCTCGAGGAAAGGAATCAACTGTCAAACTCAAGGTACGTCGCGACCTACCTTAAGGAAGAAATAAAAGAAATAATCCTACTTTAAAATTGTAATTAAAAAGAGAGAAATAAAGTTTACCTTTTAAAATTCTTAAATACCTAAATATGCCAATTTTTTGAGGTGGGTGCATCTACACGATTTACACGTTTTCCCAGTGCATGATACAAACATTACTCTTTATTTCATTTAATAAAAGATTTTTGGTTTGGAAACAGTGTTTATTATTTTAAACGAGTTATTAAAAAAATTCCAGCAGTTCCTGTAATACTTGTACGATACTCCGTACGAATATCCCGAACGACGATTCATCCATAAGAATATCCTTCGAAATTTCCGGGTTGGATGGTATGACCCTCCTCCTGTCTGCATGCGTTTTTTTCTCCGACTCACTAAATATTTGTCTTCCAGTCACAATCCCGAAGATTTTGAGTTCAATAATTATATAATATTCTATGTAAACACTCTGACATGACATTTGACTGTCACTTTTCAAGTGATCATAGACTATTTTCAAAGGTTTTTTGTTAAATCTCTACTTTATCTATACATCAATGACGTAATTAATGACGTTTTTCCTTGACTCAACCTCACTCGAGGAACCTTTAGTAAAGGTATATTTTTAACTAAGCATACCATTTTCGAGGATCCCTCCAATTCATTTGTAAAGTCACCTCGACTAAGATAAGGTTGAGGAAGATTGGAGGAAACGTCTTAGAATACGGGTGTTAATCACCGTGTCCGTATGAATATTCTCTTCACACGCGAGTAATGTGAAAGAAATATATGTAACAGTAGTCCGCCAGCGAACGAATAATTAAACACACGCGACCTCCTTACTGCAGTAATGAGTGCACATTTTAAGCTTTAATTAAAAAAAGTGTAGGCAATAACAAAGTAGCGTGAGACTCTAGAGTTTTGGTAACGCCGAGACTCACACAAATGAAAACATTACAAATTCAATCCAGGTTTGGAAGACTCGCGAAAGTTCTAAAAAGACTTCTTTAATACACGGATTTTTATATGCTATAAACAAAAGAGCTTAATACTCTAAAAAGATCAACAATCACCATTACCAGACACAAAGACATAAATCGGCGACAACAAATACATTTACTTTGAAGATTTCGTCACTTAGTCAAGCACTATCACTACTCTCGAAATTAGTGCAAACTCGCATAAATATAGCCAATACTGCCTAGATACGCCGGAACATGGATAACAACAAAAACAATGTTGTGTTTTCTACGGCAAAGTAAATATACGTGTTTACTATGTTAGCCGAGTCCATAAAATGTCGTGTTTTCTCAGTATTCATTATACACTAATCTCGACTTACGGTTTTATGTCATTCCACAAGGATATCACGAAATCCCCAGTTTCGTTTCCTTGTAACATATAGAGTAATTGATGAGAAAGAGATAGAACGGTCGTAGCAACACGTTTACGATAAACTTTTATGGTAAATTAGTGACGTCATAACCCTGAATAAACATAAAGAAACAATTGTGCTACCATGTAACACGATTCCATCTGAATTCTAAGGCTCTTGTTCTATCTACAACTTAAATATAGTAATATCTACTGTAAGGTTTTTGTGGAATTTTCCAATTACATAGATATTTGTCACTGGTAGTAACTGTACGTATTACATATTAGGTTAATCATTTTACATTTACATTTATCATTTTAAATTTTACAGTCTGCCCTAACAAATATTATGAAGAATAAAAGCTAACAGATACCACTGTCTCTATCTCTGTCTCTCGTCCGCTTGAATTTATTGAACCAATACAATACAATATTTTGCAATTACTTTCACATCAAAGTCTTCGAGCCATTCTATTTACAACTGACACTTTAAAAAGGCGTAAATTTAAAACTTCCATCACGCGTCAGCCGACCACTTTCCTCGTCGCGTTCTTTCAACGTTTCTATACCGTAAAAGACAAGAAGGCGACGTTGATGGATCATCGACAGAACGTCGCACCGGCTCCATACTACGCAGCCCATCCGTCATTTGGCATAGAAACATGAAATATTAAAAGCGTTTAAAAGGTTTGAAACCATGGAATAGGAGAAGTTACGTGAAATAATGCCAAGGTGGAAATAGTTTTCGTACTGTTATGCTGATGATTATTGTGGTCGTTTCACTTAAGTTATTTTAATGTTGTAAATAATTTAACGTTGTAGCAATTTGTTTAAAGGCAGCGTGTATGGTGTGAACCAAGAGTTTCTGGTTTAAATAGCTAAGCCACCTCATTTGGAAAGGGGTTTTCAGTTTCAGAAAACTTATATATCTTGCTCCGGACTGTAATTTGTGCCAGACATAGCGATAGAAGTGCGCCTTATCGCATCTTTAAATAAATATTACTTAACTACTTTATTAATAACCCACTCTTACGAAATATTTCATGTTGCTAATTCTCGAGAACCCTTAAATGAACTGTATATAAAGGCAAAGGTTTCCAATGGCCACAAATAGAGGACGGAGATAAGTCCGTTAATACGCTGTGTCGCGGTAAATCAGAAATATTTAGCGGGCGATAAAAGATATTCCACGAAGGCAGTACAAATGAGCGCGTTTGAAGAGGAGGTACGCGGAAGGACGACGTTGATAAATGGTCCACTATTCCGCCGAGTGCCGACCGCTGGACAAACATAAGGGAAGCAGGAATAAGTCCAAGATATATGATAATATGTTTGCGAAACGCCACGGCAACTAAATTACATCGCACGAGTATGTGCAAACGCGAATTCGTGCCCCCATTTCAATACTATGTTCGGAAACATGTTTCGGCAATTTGGGCTTCGCTATTGCTTTTTAAAAGGGAAACTATCTGTAAGGCAGGATAGTTTTGAGGAGTTTTAATCCATAGATCCGTTTCATATTAACAAATGAAGAAAATAATGTAACTGCACTATACTCGTAGTTGTTGGTATCTTTGAAGAAGTTCAAAATGTGGAAAAAATGATCGAAAAGCATAAAGATAAGGATGAGGCATAGTATACAGATTTCAGTTTTTGATTTTTTTGAAGCCTAAAATACTGATATCCTATAATAACTGAAACAAACTTGTCCTTCCCTTGTATTGCGACTGTCTTATCCTAAAGTCATGACAGAAACATGACAATTTTATTCCAATTTATTAAAGTTTACCACGTTATTTAGTTCACGGGATTCCTTGTCACCAAGTTTCGCAGTTGATGGGATTATGCGTTCGATGGCGGCAGGCTAAGCGTCTGTCATGCAGACCTGTCGCGATTGTGTCGGGACGATCCGTCATGTCCCGCAGGTCAAGCGGTTCTTTCGAGATGAGTCTTTGTCAATCACAAATGTGGGGGATTGTTCTAAAGTCACATCATCTCACACATACACGTCAAGCAATTCTTTCGCGATGAGTTGGTCTTTTTTAATCATATATGCGGCGACTGTAAAGGCAGTACCCACATAGAAAAGGAAGACATTAAATATTTTATTAATATTTTTAAATGCCTGTCAGTCCATCGCGCTAGAGGGTTCAAGTAATAATAAGTGTTCCTGAAAATTAGTGTAGTTTTCAAATAACTACACGATTAAAAATATAGAAAAAAAAAACGAACCTTGGCACTTTCGTACTTCATATCTTTCAAAATCCTATTTTGAGGCGAAGGATATCCAAAAACGGAATGAGTGCGTAATTTTGAGAATAAATTTTCATCAATAACTCCCACCATAATCAAGGTAAATACTTGCGTGGGAATAATATTAAATTGTATTTCTGCCTTTATGCTAACAGCTTTATTATTTAAATCCTTTGTACAAATGGTAATTATGATAATAATTGAAACATGACATATAATGTTTCCAATAATGATGTTTTACATGCCAATTATAATTTTAAATAATTGTCACATCTTGATTGCACTGATATATAATCGAAACGTTATTCACTACTTACACGAATGACATAAACCAAACCAACCAACGGGAACACTACATTTTTCGTGATGAAAAGTAGCCTAAGTGTTAATCCAGGGTATCAGCTACCCCCATACCAAACATCTGAGTTCATCGCGCACATCCGCACAGACAGACAAAAATTCTAAAAAACATTGTTTTGGGTTCTATTGCGTTAATTCAAAACCCCCGTATTAGTTTTTCTCATTGATCTTGAATCACACAGTGTTTTATCCAACCCCAAGTTTACATCATTTTATTACTATCAAAGCAAAGATAACCCAATGCTCAGAATATAGAATGAATATTAAAACGTTTAGGTAGAAGCAGGTGAGTGGGGACCGACGTTGATGAATCGAGGCTTACGAGATGCCCCGGTGCCGCCGCGCCGGCTCGCGGACGGATTACGCTGTTCGTTTGGGGTAAACCGCGATTATTTATTTTTGTTTAACGGAATTACTGTATGTGGATAGAATTTATGTGTAGTATAGGATAGAGTAACGTGACCGAAAGGTGGCGTATAGCAGCACTGGTTAGATAGGATACTTAATATACAAAGCTCAGGAAAATGTCAAATAATTAGGAGGAACACACGAATGCCTAAAGGTTTTCAATTGACATGGCTCTGTGATTTTTTATACCGAATACAATAAGTTTTTACATAGCATAACGTGCGCATTTACAAGAGTAGAATAAGAATCTTTATTTGCTTAAAAGTTGGTACAGGATGGATCTTAAATTAACACAAATTGGCAGAGCACAACTTTTATCAAATTTTGACATGCAAATATTTTTTTTGTAATATAATATGTAATAAAAAGTATATGAATGAATATTGATAGCTTTTTGTCATGCTGTCAGTCAAATTTAACATAAGATTTACAATAATATATTACATGTTTTCAATAAGATTTACAATAATAGAAGATATTTGAAGATAAGAGTGTCCAAATGGCATGGTTTTATGGCCTTTTAAACCCAAGTATAATATAAAATTCTTAGATACACACATCGCGCTATATGTGTGATTGGTGGTATGAAAACTGGCAACAATACAGTAAATTTCTACCGCTCTAAGTCGGCTAGTTTGAACTAATTACTTTAAAAATGTATGGTATGTAGTCCAGTTTCGGGCGAACGTCGACTTGAGCTAAATTTTATTGAAATACCGAAAACGTAACGAATGGAAGGAAAGGAAGAATAAACAAATTATGCAAAAATGTACAAAATATGATGAGCAAAAACAACATTTCTCGCCTACACCATCGCCACTAGGTAACCGTCTCGATATAAAATCTACATACATAAACTCACGCTTTTATTCCCAGAAAGGGTAGGCAGACGTACTGCCGGGACATCCACGTTTCACCTTGTATATTCCGTGCCACGATGTGTTAGGGGACGAGCCTATCGCCATATGGGGCACAAATTTCTGACTCCAGGCTGATAATGAATAGAATCCATTATCACTTTGCCCGACCCGAGATCCGAACCCGAGACCTCAGCGTCGTGATCGTACCGTGGTACAACTGCGCCACCGAGACAGTCGAGGACATAAAAAGTAATGTAAAACTTAAAACCAAATATTGTGTTGGCCACAATATTTGGTTTTAATAGACATCCTAATATACCGCCAAAACTAATAAGGTAAATACGTTACTTGTTATTTATTACCCTTAAACATTGCTCTTAATCATCGCGTGATCGAAAAAGTAACGGAATTAAGGGACAGTTGCGGTTTATAGCCACATAAAACTAATTGATGACTATTAATAGAAGAATGTTAGTGACATAACAAGTGTTTACTGTATTGGATGGTACATACATACATACACGCTCACGTGTATATAGACCGGTAATAAGTAATGGAGTCCCTAATGGCACTCAAATTTGTGAGATCTTATTTCACTCTAGATTGCACGATAAGCCGAACGCCATGTATCAGCCCATATAGGTACGACTCACTGCAGGGCACGAGCCTCCACTACAATCGCGAGTACAATTGAGAGGGGTTAGTCCATATAGCCCACCACGCTGGCCTAGCATAAGTTGGCGGACTTTACATACCATAGAAATCCTTACAAACCCGTATGGTATGCAGGTTTCTTCGAAATGTTTTCCTTCATCGTTATAGTGCGTGGTGATTGACTATCAATACACACATGACTCCGAAAAGTCAGAGGTGTGCCCTGGAATTTGAACCCGCGACTACTGTGAGTATGTTGGTAGCCACGTCTGGTCCGATTACCAACAGGTCACCACGTACTAACGCCATGCCAGGCGCAAAACTTTAGTGTATGTATAAATATAATATGAACTTAACGAGAGCGAGTGATCAAGTGAAAGAACTGAAACGCAACGAACATTGAGTTGTAATAAGCAAAGTTTCTAATAGAATCTCGAGCGAGGCTGCGCCATTAGCCGCGGGAGGCGGCCGAGACGGAGCCGGCACCGATCGACCAACCCGACAAATTTCCGTTTGCTTTTCTTTATTCCTCTCGCTTCGGGATTTTCCGCAGGATGCTAATCTACACAATGAAAATTAACTGCACAGAGAAAAACCACTCGCACTGTGTATCTCATTTACGTTTATAAACACTCAGAAACTTCCATTATGTGATGAGAGCCGGCTACAAACCTGACCTTAAAAGTTTTCAGTGGAAACTTTCACGAATTGTACCGAATAAGATTACCGTTGCTCCGACATGGCGATCCGCACAAGAAATTTCCCCACGCCCGCTCCCTCAATACGCATAAAAGTAATTTGGAAGTCTGCAACAAATATCTTATACTCCGTCTCTAAATATTCAAAAGACGATAACAATTTACCAAATGTTCGTCAAAGAACTTCGCAATCTGACAAAGTACGCCCTAATGTTTCAAAATATTTCAACTCTTTTTTGATTATATTTAAAATTTATTTGGACTGTTTGAAAAACAATGAGGACTTGCCGATGCCCTACAACGTTCCACGGGATCTTAAGCGGAAAAACACTAGTTCCTTAATCGAAATATCCCACCATATAGAACGTGTTGAATCCCGTGCAAATGAACACAAAATCCACATCACACACATCTAAACGAGTAAATTGCTCCCGACCGTTAGCAAACACTAGCAAATGTGAGCCACGTATTATACACCAGACTTATACATGGAACTTTGTCAAGCCGCAATAATCCCGCGTGCCACAATCCACGCCGGGCCTACGGGGGAATATCCCGCTTAGCGTTCCAAAATTAACTTTACCGACTTATGATTTCATTATTGAACGGGAGAACATACTCATATGCAGATCAGATATCCGCCTATTGGATGTCGTACCGTTAAAATTCCCTTTATTGCTCATGATTCATGACAAGTACAACCCGCAGGCATACTTCTGGGCCATGGTCCAACTCGCTTGCCCAACGCATTATATTATGATGTCAATATTAGCATCATTAATGACACGCTATGGCGCGATAAAGTATGCAACAATAGTACAGCACCGATCGAGTCCTATAATGCGCTACTAAACAATTTGTTTATGTTCTAAACGATTTAGCTGCAGCAATTAACTGTACAATTGGGTGTGAGGGAAATTATTGTTTTAAGTTAAATAATGAATTCTAATTCGACATAGGTATTAGCATTTACTAGCTTTAACTGTGTGCATTTTTGGCACATACTAAACCGTAAGATTATAATAATTGTAGCCTGATTGATATTACTATTAAAATATACCTTTGTTACTTCTGAATAAAGTAGATTTATAACGTTAAAGTTTTTTTCAAATCGGTCTAGCAGCTCCGGATATTAGAAAATAGCTCTAGAGGGGTGATATAGAGCATAGACAAATAAAAAACAATCGATAAATCAACGAGCATTATAAACAAAGAGGCGCAATTGCAAAAGGTTTGAGCAATAAAAAACTCTAATTCGGTAGCCGCAATACGGTAAAGTTTATCTAAAGCGTATCGGGCAAGGTTCCAAGCCATCATCGAGACTGGCGGAGCGGCGCACGGACCACGCCAGCAGTGAGCCCACGAGCCAAGAAACCCCTCGCCCACCGACTGCCAAGAGCCTTCACTTGAGCCTCGCTGAGTTTAATAATCCTAAATATGCGAAACAGAGGGCGCCAGTGGCATTTCGTAATGCTATGGGCAATTTCGTCAATAAGAGAAATATAACTAGACTATGGAGTATATTTTTCTTTAATTTGAGCGTAAGATATTTGGTATACGAAAAACTATTACTTAAACGGCAAAGCTAAGACAAAAAAGATTAGTCATCTTGATTTTAAAAACTACGTGTACCGAATTGCCTTTTTGTAATGTTTGGCTTACTTCCACAAATCAATACGTATGTAGTATGTACGTTTCTCACAAAAAGGCAAACTCGTCACACTACGTGCGTGTTTCTACACGATATATAACTACATACATTTTCTACGCGTTTTATAAAATCTCGGCGTGCGCGCTCTCCTAAACGCAAATTCCCAACGGCCTACTGCCGCCTCGGTCACGTATTGCAGACGAGATCGGCTGATACCGCCACGATAGCGCCGTGAATAATGGCTAATATACTATATGTTGCTGCTTTGTGGACTTATTACTGTAGCGTTTTGTCAGAAATGCAGATGACAAAAAACTTTTTCTTGCTGCTTATTAAAATTTGTATGTACTAACTACTATGCCATATCCAAGAATCAAAAACAAAACAATACGTTACTAACAATACCACGTACACAATTTCTATTCACGTTGAAATTATCTCTATGATAATCGGTGTAATTGTCTGAACAGATGGAAAGATTTATTTAATATGAAGACTATTCTGTGTCTAAAATTTATTTTATCTTATATCAGATATACTACATATTAGTTTTAAAGCATGTAAAGTATTTGTAAAGTGAGTTTGAAGTTAAACGACTTCATTGTTGGTAGTAACGTTTTGTTTGAAGCAAGAACTCGATTCCGGCTCGGATTCAATATTTGTACGATCCAAGTATTTGCCCGGCGTCTGTAGTACTACACTTTATGGATTGTGTAGCACTTAAAGAATCTTAGTTAAGGACTTATAAGAAGTTTCCTTTGTTACATTTTCTTTATAAATACTTTATGGTATTTGGAATTGTATTTCATAACATTGCCTTGTTAGGATTTAAGATATATTCCATTATAAAACGTGTTCTTTCCTTCCTATTATGCTGCGTCCTTTATAGTGAAGAATCAGTGGAGGTCGGCAAAATTGTGTTGAACGGTAAGAGATGTATCTGTTACATCAAACGCAGTGTGGTCACTGCCGAACCAAAATTAAAATGTTCACCCAAACATTACACATATTAAGCATGTAATGTCAAAGAACACGAATATACAGGGTATCTCAAAACCGCGACCGAAAACGAAGCCAGGTGGTAGTATTAGTGACTTCAGATACAATGCAAGTAAAAATTTCGCAAAAAAAATCGACAACTTTTTTTTTGTAATTTTTTACTTATCGTCGTATTTGGGTGATAAATACATAGATTTCCTAAAATAATGATGTAAACCTCTTTATTTTTAAACACTTAATGGTACGTAAAGGTTAAAATTATTATTTTCGCAAAAACTAGGTATTTACCACCCAAACAAGACGATTTTTAAAAAAATCTTACAAATATCTGTCGCTGTTTTGGTGAAATTTTTATTTGCATCGTGTCTGTAACCACTAAAACTACCACCTGGCTTCGTTTTCGGTCGCAGTCTTGATATACCCGGTATAGTTGGAGACAGTGTAACAGTCCGGATTGCCTAATATAGCGTAAGACATCGCGGACGAATTGTCTGTCATGGCCATAACAACCTACTTACAAACACTATTTTGGGAAGAATTCCTACAGTAGTACAAGGCAAAATGACGACAATACACGTCATTTCTAATTCTAGGACACTGGTTTTCGTCGAAAAGCATGACCATTTGTAGATTACTACACTTCATTGGGCAAAATTGACAGCCAATATTATACAACTAACAGGAGCCATTCCTTTGTTTGCCGAGATATTACCGATTAGATATTTTATTCCTATACGGCCTTATTCATAGACAGATTTAAAACATATTTTAGGTATCGAACGTTTTGTCCCCTTCGAAAGACTTTATAATTCAGTTTGAGCGAAGAAGATAAGACATTCGATAATTAGTATAGGTTTTCAATCTGTCTATGAATAAAGCCGATAGTGTTTTGTATTATTTATGCTGGCGCGCCGTGAACACAACGGTATAATAATCGTCGTATCCTATTCGTCGTTCGTCGTATACCAACTAGACTTCCGAAGAATCGACCTAACTTAACAACTTTAATCATTTTAATGCTTGTATAATTTTAAAGAAATCCAAGTCTCAATGTATAATATTCCCACATCTAATTCTACGAAATATAACACACGACTAATGACTTACGAATAATTTCGTATTTAGCATAATTTAACGCGGATTAAGACAGACCTGTGGAAAGTCCTCAATGAGTGCATACAAGGAAGTTTAGCAAGAAAACACGTACAACCTTCGCTTAATACGTAAACAAATCGATATTCGATATGTCGATACGGATGCTAGTGAAGGATAACACAAGAGACGAACAAGACATATTATGGGATATTTCTGGCGTGGTGCCGATTACCAATTGATTGGTGAAAAATTGTCACAATGTTGTCTTCCTTTGGATAATTAAGAATTTAACGACATCTATAAGAGAATAATCAACCTACAGATCGACCACTGCAACACCTGTCAGCCAGGATCAACAGTGGACTCAGAAAGAATTGACACCGACAGTGAAGCTCGGCGAGTCTCTAAGGTACACTATGTTATCTTTAAATCAATGTCTTTTGACAGCACAAAAACATTCATATGCCAGACGTGGTATATGATTTTTTTGTTCTGAAATGTGGAATATTAGACTCTATATTTTTTAGAGTTTAGATATATGGCCTCAAATCATTGCCTCAAATGTTATCATTGTAGGATACAAAAAAGTAACACACATTAAAAAGGTTTCGTATCGACTAAAAGTCACTTTAATTGTAATATTTATCAACGATTTTAAACCTCATTTAACTGCGATCAGTTTATCTACCCAATGTAAAACGGCAACAATTACTCGTTTCGTATCCAGTAAAGCCGCTCGGGAATGCGCGAATGAAGTATTCAATATCATTGTATTACTCGACTGATACTCGGTAGCTATAGAGCTGCATTCGGCTTAAGACTGATTGTAAAACGAGAGGTAGCGAGTTCGATCCGGCGCTGTTACAAATAATTGTTATAAAAAAAAGTCTCTCTGCCACTTTCCGATACTAGCAAGAAACAAGTACGTACTGAAGAAAAAAGTATGATCAACGCTATGTATATGATTGTTGGGTGTATTTATGTAACCGTATGTACATACATACATAATCGTTACGCCTGTATCCCATAGGGGTAGGCAGAGACTATGGATCGCTACTTTGCTCGATCCTGACATATTACTTTCGCTTCATCAACTTTCATCAATCTCTTCATGCATTCTCGTAACCGTTTGTAACTGAATGTATTTTAGCAATTATAGGTAAATATTATAGGTATACTCGTATATTGGAAATAAATACATATATTTATGATTGTCCAAACAACTCAACTCAATTCTCTTACATTTAATCGTAGCGATACTATTAAGGATAAATTTTACTTTCATAATGCTCTTGAAATGGTATTCGATATATAAATTAAGATAAAAACAAAGAACCTTTAATAAGATTCAATTTACCTGCATCACGGACGTGCCCACTGTTCTAATATTAGAAATTATATTAATGCGCTTGCCCTTAAAACGATTAAAAATAGAAATTTTATTTTATTTTCCTTTTAAAAATATATTTTTATAACAGTCGTTACAATTTATTTATAATTTCTCAGGATACTTTATTAGAATAAGGTAATTATTTATACCTTAGAACTGCATGTTTTATATCAATGTTCACGAATATTCGATATTGTCTATTGTCGGGAGTTGACCTTTCCTTGCGTCATCGATTTGGGATCTAATCCGGAACACACATGTGCCCTAATTGAGATGATTGGCAGTTTAACAAGCTTTAACACGGTATAATTATGACTAAAACTACTTATTAGAATTGCATAAACTGTAGACAACAACTTCCCATGAAGGCTCGAAGGTATAAAAACATAGTGATAGTGCTACGGGCTCTATTTTCAGTCATAAGCCTAGCCTTCAACATATTCCTTAATGAATCCAAAACCTAATCAATCACAACTGCTAAACCCAAAGATATGATTAAGTTTAAAATTAATTTGCCAATATAAAAATCAATGACGTTTCAACAATTGAAAACATAAATTGTTAACGAGTGAAAGAAACGTTTATTAATTTCATGTTGAAAGCATGCAAGCGTTTTTGATGGAGAAATCCGTTCACGAACCGGCCCGGTGGAACTCCGCAAATCTCACCGCGTTTTACTTTCATAATTGAAAAACTTAACATTCACAGAAAGCGACTGAACTAAACTGCGCAACATAAAATTTCACCCAGGCAGATATTAGCCCGTCAAACACTTTTCTTTTTTGACACGACGAAGTGACTACATTGCACCAGATGACAGTGCAGATAAGACTACCGAAAATATGGTTATATCACCTATGTATACAAAAGATGGTAAGCGATACGACCGCTCATGAACAGAAGGAAAAGCAAACATCACAATGAATTACAAAGCAATGATTGGCATTCCAATGTGCTCGCCGTTCTAAGACAAAATATGTTAAGTCTCATTATGTCCAGTAGTTACTCTGGCTACAAAATAGACTTTGCGGTGGTACCTACCCAGGCGGCCACTCACATATGAGAGACCTACCAGTAAAAATGTAAGGATAAACATGTATGAACACTTAGGTGGATTATGACGGGGTTATTAACCACCAAGAGATACTATCAAGATACGAATACCACCAGCAAAACTTGCAACTGTTGTTTCAACATTTTATCTTTGCCGAAGTTAGCTAATAAAAGGTAAAAGGATAGTAAGGGGCCCGCATTAGCCCGTGGTGTACTGAGGTACTCAACTTTTTGCTGCGGGCTACACACATGGCGTCTGTGTACACGGCGCGATGTAATTGCCGGAAAAGGATCTATTTTTGTGGAATTACGTATTAAAAACGTCTTGTTTGTATTAACTGTCTTGTTTTCATTTAGATTAAAAAACACCTTGCAGTAGTAGCCACTTTAGTACCAAGGTATTACCCCGAATAAACTTATGTGACATAATTTGTTGAGATGTTTATACTATGTCCTATTTTATTAGTCGATGTGGCACGCATGCAGGGTGAGAGCAATTTTCTTTTTCTAAGTTTTGACAGCTCTGCCCGCCGATTGCTATACAACAGCGTTAACAACGAATGAAATAGAACCATTACAAACAAGCAAAATTGTGTTTAACGTTTATTGTAGTTTAATCGGCTACAAATTCTGTAAGGTATAGACCAAACTAAACAAGAAATGTTACCTAATCCAATAGTAGCACGCAAATGAAGCAATTCCATCCTACATTTAGCTCTACATGAGCTGATAACACGCAGGTAGCGAGGCGTGAAGGGACCTGGGACAATCGAACGCAGCAGATGGCCCGACGAGATAACCAACAAAAAGTAATGATAAACGGACGGTTACTAATCTAGGAGCGGCCCGAGCTCAAGTTCCCCGGGAAACGCTCGCTCGGTGGCGTTCGCAAAATTGCCAGAATACATTAGCGGAACGCGGGTAGGGTCCGCCCCACGCCCTATCTCAACAGCCTGCCTACTGAGCTACGGGTTAAACTCAACCCGAATCCCAATGTACCCTTATATTTATGGATCACATTGTACGGTTTATACTAATTTTGTTTTCTCCTTCTAATTTACATCACGTTTAAAAAAACCGTTCAAAAGATTTAAAATTCAAAGGTTTATACTGCGGCTTCGATTTTACTGCGCTATTAAAACAAAATTATACTCCAGTAACGCAACAAAGTTTCTAGTTTAACCCTTTAGAAATCTAATCCCATCATAACAAATTTACTATCAAGGTGATCATTAAAAATTCATATTTCGCCCGCATCAGTTTTTAGTACATAGAGGTAATATTGTTGCCGGAGTCGTAATTCTCGGTAATATCATTGAAACACTTAATGAAGTCGTGGAAATATCATAAAAGAGGTTTATTTACGGCGAGATTCTTCTGCCTTAAACGGGCGGCAGTAAATAAAGCCAAGGTTTAATGTTACACGAAGGTCCCGAGTTGTGTTATACGCGTAACGTCATTTTTAGCATGCCTTTGTTGGCATTTCTCATTGTTCATTGTACGAGTTCGATAGCGCGCTCGTAATGTCTTGCACTGATGTGTTGTTTTGCGGACCATTCAGCTATTGACGGATTGTTTAAAGGCTTTATAACATTCTGTATAAATGTATACGGATAGCCATGAAAGGTTAAATATTTGCGAAATAAAGTTGCCAACAGTGTTGAAATAAACTTCCAACTCACGTTCAATCCGATTATACGAAAGTTTTACAACCGTTTTAGGTAGCGTCGATTTTTTACGAGAGCCTTACGCCTGAAAGTTGTATATCCAGGTCTCCGACCTTCCGTGGGTTCGAGCGCTTCCAAATTCATATAAATATGAAACACGTTGCGTAAATACCGGGCGTGTGCTGCGTTCCTCCATAAACATAAAACGTGTTAGAGTTCCCCCGCGGTCCAATCTGTGGCCAGGTCGGCTCCAACTACAAATACCATTCGGACGAACCAACTTTCCTTTTATATTGCTACTTATAGGAATGCAAACATTCAGAGCGCATTTATTTGATTAGGTGGTTCGGCTCCTTCGGCCGCACTTACATTTCAAACTACAATCGCGTGGAAATGAATTCGTGGTATTCTTTTGTCTGTTGCCTTTCTATTTGTTAATTGCTATGAAATGAGTTACCGGGGGAACCATGAATCGCTTGTTGTGGTTCAACTCTACAGTTCGAATAACGTTTATTGAACTTAACTAGGGTAACGCCAATATTAAAAGCAATTCTGGAAATGTTTAATGCAAAATTTTAATTAACGACATCTGAACCTTTTAATACTTACTTAGAGTTAAATCTACAGCCTAAATATTTGCTTCATTTTTTTTCTTATACATAAAATTTTGAGGAAGGGTTTAATCCATTACCAACGAAGAATAACACTAAAATGTAGGCATCAATTCTCTCAGCCCATGAATATAGCATACGTAGTAGTCGATATGTAAAATGAGTACATCCGTCTAATACACTTAGGAATGCCTTGAAAAGAAAAAAAACAAACAGTATTTGCATCCCAGCGCCGTTGAATAGAGAAAAAACAAGAGACAGCCCCAGTCACGTTATTTTAATTGGGTTATAAATGTTAAAGGCGGTAGTTTAGTAATTGCAATTAAAACGGCGACGATCTCAGAGTGGTCTGTACTAATACCGATTCTAATTTCCTTAATTTCAACGGAAGGGTACACTATCGCCAAGTCATTCCAAACTAAACAAGATCAGCCTTTCGTTGGAAGTTTGGGGGCGAACAGAAATTATATTACGTGTATACCTGGAAGTATGGGTTCGCGAGAGCTCGGCTCGCCGGGGAGCAAACAAAATTACCGGTTCATCTCAATAAAAGCGTTACATGTGTTCTTGGCTGCGTGTGTTCTTGTTTATTTAATTCTATCAATTCTTTACAGCTGTGTGTTTCTTCCATTTTATTAATATGCAAGTAAAACGGACGCCGTCCCGAATGCGAGTACTAACTATAAACAGTTTTTCTAATATGCAAACATTGGATAAGAAATGCAGTTGTAAAGAAGCCAACGATTATAATCAGTTAGTAGTTCAGTCTTCATTTGTTACGAATGCAAATAAACTTATCGAATTTTGGAAGACTCATTATTTACACTATAATCCGGCCGCTCAGAGAATGCGTTCCTGACACATGTCAGTTGATCATGAGTAGTGATGGGAAATAATTATCATTTTGCTAAACTTTTGAATTATTCCCAGTAAAAGTAGCAAGTTAGAATAATTGTATACTTGACTATTTTCTATAAAGTGTTTTAAAATCTAGGTATAATCATTCTTTAAATCTTCCAACCGTTAATATATTTTTAAAAAGATCTTTATACTTTTAACATGTTTTTCTTTATTACTAAAAATATTGTCACCAAAACGGTTGGTCACGTGACTTTTTAAAAATTTAATTTTATTTTTAATATATGTACTTCTCTTAGGATATTTGGAAAAAGTATACGAGTATTTATTTTACTACGCGCGCTCTTTGTACGTTTTTAATACCAGGAACGCTAGTTAGTGGAGATATAGCTTGGCAATAAAAAATAATAAGAAAAGGAGGCGCCACTGAGCCGCTTAAATAGTATCACATTATAGATCGGATTTTAATTTTGATTCTTATTATTATTAAATCAATTATAAGTAAATAATATAAGTTAATATTAAATGTTCTTATTTAAAATATTTTAATAAAAACGTAAACTTCAATGCCAAATTTAAATAAATTTCACAAATGTGAAAGATATTATATTGCTGCCAGGTGAAATAAAGAGTTAGATCTGTTTAATTATTACGTTATACATTATTAAAATAAATGTATTATTTTATATTATAACGGAAAATAACGTTATAATAATCTGCTATTTTTTGGCCACATCACTCCAGAAATGAACAGTTGACATAACCTTGTAACGGCGGGGTATGAACTTATAAATATAATATTTTTATTTTTATTAACCGTCAAATTTAGTCCAAAGTGATAAAATTTAACCTAAATTTACATATTATTAAATTTTTTGTGATGTTTTATTTCGTAAGTAGGGTAAATAAATAAAATTGTTCGATAATGTATTTACATTTGCTGTCGTTGCATTTGCAACGACACTTCAAAGTTACGTCGTCCGTTCGATTACAACCTTTCAGGAACGCATTCTCTGAGCGGCCGGATTATAATGCTACACATACAAAAACAAATGAAAGTGATGTTACAGCACATAAACAAAAACAGCAGCAACTAGCCAGCTGCCAGCCGAGAACGGGTCAACAATCAGCATTGCAATTGATTAGGACGCGCGGCCGAGCTAACTCAATAGGGTCACTTGGAATAAGCGACACGCCGGAATTAGCGCTCAAAACACTGCTTATATCTGATTTGAGCGTGATGAATTTTTAATGAATACACAGCTAATCTGGGCATTATAGGCGGCATATGGGGCCGGCCTATCGATCGGCGGTAATTAAAGCGGACCGGCGGAGCGTAATGGCGAACAGGGGACCCTCGCTGACACCATAAGCTGTTATCTCGTAAGCGCAATAAATTCTTAAATGCCGACCGGATTCACGTATGGCCGTGTGAAAAGCTATGCATATTGGTATCGCACGTGTACGGTGCGCGATGTAGTTATTCGAATTGTAAACGTTGGATTGCGGAATTACACCATTGTCATCACTAGCCTCATTGGTTTAATAGTCATATCTAGCTAGCGAAAACTCTTGGTTTCAATTCTAGTCAATAAATCTACATTTGGTATTTTTTTTTATTCATTAAACATGATTTGGCAAAAGATATGGGTGGCTAAAGCCATATAAACGCAAGATAAAGTTAGATAAAAGAAGAAAACACCGTCTCGATTTGATTATATTGGTTAGCAAAACCCGAATTGGATACTTGAAGCCCTATTGAGGCACCGGTCAAGAAGTTAGCGATTTGCACCGGAGATTAAAGATTCGATCGCCGTACGGTACATTTGATGTTTTTGCAAATGGAATGTGTTTAAAATACAAGCTGAGGACACAGGTAAAATTATGGTAAAAAGTAAAAAAGAAACACGAAATCAGGAATGCTGAGTGGGTACGTCGAACAAAACAAAACCGTAAACTCAAAATTCAATTCTAGAAAACAATTTTTATAGACAGGAGTCGAGGTGGATGCTAATAAGACGAAGTGAGACAGTAAACATCGGCACTTTATGTGTCCTTACGTAGAAATAATGCTAGTGGAAGTGTGTTTAACATGCTCGGCACTACACATTCGGCAGCAAGGTCGTCCCTTGCGAACAAAGCGGCGGTGACGAGGCGCAAATTTCGAGCATAGCAACGTAAAATCTCACATAATTATGTTAAACATTAGATATGGAAAGTTCAGGTATTCGTAGTGTTGGCACAAGTGCGATAAAACGAAACTTATTAATCCACAATTCATTTTAGTGGCACTAATGTGTGTGTGCGGATTATATTTAGCTATTATTTATTTTTGAAACTCTGATGAAATCTGAAGGAGAAATATTTTTGGTAAATACGTTCTAGATTCGCCTAAATTTAGTCTGTTTGTTGTCACTACACTTCCTCTGTAATCGTATCACTATATATTCAATTAGTAATCTATGTAAATAGGGAACCACACTACGGCGTATAGAAAATGACGACCGTTGAAAAGGTTGAAGGGAAAATAGGGGTTATCCAGGTAAGTGGTAACTTACAAAAAAGCGAAATCCGTATAATTTACCGTTGAGTTTTAATCAGTAAAAAGACCCTAGAGTATTTGGGAGTGTGGAAATAATTTAAGTTGAAGTCACTGAGAAAAAAAGCTATGGACTATACTAAAGTAATTACGACGATGCTGGAAGGTTTAACTATATTCCTTAATACAAAGTAAATTACTTACACAACAAACAATTTAATACCGGAGAACAAAAACTCCCACATGGTTATATTCAATAACCTTCTACAAAGTTAGTTCCAATAGTGTATAGTTACGGCACCATTTAGCAACAAAGAAACATAACATATAAATTTGCAGATTATTATATTTGTGATATTACAACCGACCTTCCTATAAATGTTCAATAATACAATTGATAATACTTAATACATACAATTTTGATAGCATTTCAATTCCAATCCTATAAAATCCTATTTCTTTGGTACATTTCTCTGAGCAGACTTGTCTCTCCGGAGGGTGCATATTTTGAAGCCATTAATTTTATATTTCTGCCGTCAAATTGAGTCCTTACCCAAATGTAAGGAACCGGCCACTAGACAAAAAGTATAAAAACGAATTAAGTAAACTTCTCATTTTTGAACCAGGCTTAACAAATATTACCACTTACTAATATCAATAATGAAACCCCGGTGAGCAAACATAGATTAAATATTACTAATATCCCTTCATATATCCATAAAGGTAAATATACCTATGAAACCCATAAAAGTGTTGGCGCTAATATTTTAAGGACCCCTGTCAGCATACGAGTATTTATGTTCAGTCTACGGGGTCGCCGACGGACAACACATTAAGCGCTGAAAGCACTGCCAACTCACAGCCATTATAAATTCTACAAGTAATGTTATAATCCCACGCGTGCGGTCACGCAAAAACAAGAACAGTTTCTGTGAATAATCATAGAGATAACTTGATGTAGGCAAGGGAGATATGATAGCCAGTGATGTTACAATCGAGGATGCCAAAGTTCAGGTGAAATGAAAAAGATTAAACAGGAAAGCAGACCTCTAGCATTAGCTGTGGTAGCGATCGACAAAAATAAAGGAAGAAATTGAATTTCACGCGTGTCTTTACTTGCCCTATACGACACTTAAGCTACGTCGTGATGGGATGACCGTTATCTACGTTTCAGAATAATTTAGTTTGTAATAATTTCAGAAACATTCGCCATGATGTGCACCCTTCAGCAGATAGGTATTTTAATCCACCACCTGATCTCATTAGAGTCAGAAGACTTCACATACATTTGAGATTCTTGTAGAAAACTCAGTTATTTAGGTTTCCTCGTGATGTTTTCGTACAGTCTTAAATCAAGCGATAATGATCTTTAAACACACACATAACTTCAAAGTAGTATTAAATATAATAGTACGGGAGCTAGCAACGTCTGGAAAACAAGCATTTCAGGTGGGCCAGTTTTTAGATATGCTATCTCTCTCACTCTCCCGGACGTCATACAGGCTATCTGGCTGGCGGTAGTGGTTGCGTTCGTCAGTGCGCAGCCTACCTATACAGGTAAAATATCGAATTTTAAAATCATTTTAAGAAGCTTTTTTCCTTTATTATTATTTTTATTGAACTTTTTGCAACATGAATCTATTATTGCCAGATATTTCTATTGTTGTTTAAACTATGCCAGACGCTAATTTTGAATTAAAAAAATATTATTTTTCAAAGTATTTCAGTATGGCTGTAATTTTTATATGATGTTATTTAAGTATCTAAAAACCTAAATTTAATTTGCCAGACATTAATTCGATTGTTAAACCTTCAGCCAGACCGACCTAAAAGTGAAAAGTGATGTGGTATCATTTTGCTTGATCTAGGAATAGTTGTCGAATAAATTACATAGAACTAATTAAAAACTATTGAATTAATGTGTGGATTAATATAGTATCAAAATAACTATTTATCGTTGTACAAAATAAGATAATAATCAATCTCAAGGATGAAAATAACCAAAAATTATATTTTTCAATCCATAATTTTATCACAAAAAAAACGGAGGCATCTTGATAATTATCATCATCATCATCATCTTCAGCACTGTTGTCATTTTTATTGTCATCGTCGTCTTTTGAAATGTCATCGTCTTGTAATAAGTTATTATCTGTAAAAGAATGAAACATTTTATAATCTATCGGCAAATAAATTTATTAGTATTTTATTTTTAATTTTTACCTTTAATGATAATGTCGGCAACTAATGATGGCAATTGCTCTCCAACAAACCAGATAAAATCATATTTATGGTCCAGCCGGAAACTTGAGGTGATAGAGATGTTGGTTGTTGTAAATGATCATTTCTCCAAAACTTTGTAACGTAACGAACTCGTAGTAAATGCTGATAAAATTCAGCTTTGCATGGTGGTAGGCTTGATGGATCAAAATTACGATTTTGTTTTTTCAAAATTATCATCTGATTTTGTAGACCGATATGTGTTTGAAAACAGATGACACCGAACTTCATTGACGTTCCATGAATCCCGAGCTCCGTAAATATGACAAATTAACTTTTCTAAGATCTTAAATGTCTCATCCAGCAATTCTTCATCATCTGTTATAATATTTTGACAGGCTAATTGATACTCTTCTGATTGCTCTAACAGTTTAAAGATCGAAGATTGCCTTTCCGGAAAAAACCTGGTGTGTAGTCGCATCCAGTGAGTGCATAAAAGCACGGTAGAGCTTTCGATAAAGAATTCTCTAGAATTTCGTGTACTTGATGACGCTTATAAATCGCTCATAATTCCCCACGCCCAAATTTACCCAGATTTTAGTGATGCATTCAAATGCTCCATGTTACCAAGAAGTATTATTAAAATATCTGTGTCTGAGCAGCGTATCACAACTTCGCCATCGACATTTATTTGACAAATGTGATATATTATTATTTGAGAATCGGCTTCTTCTTGTTCTTCGCAAGACAGTACATCTTCAACAGTTTTAATAACCTTATTACTTTCAACCCGGTATGAAAAGCACTTGTTAATTGCATTAGAAGTGTCAATTTCTTGGATATTAACTTCTGTATGTGAATTCTGAGACGTATTATCTGGCAGGGTTTCGCTAACATCTACTGCAGTATTTGATAACGAAGTTGAACTAGATGTGCTGGGAAGATCTACTGTTGACGAGAAATTAATTTCAGATAAATTACGATATTTTGTCATAAGAGCTGTAAAACTGCTGTAACAATTTCTGTGATATCCATCAGTCTCATTAACTTGCTCCGGTAACTGTACACTATTATACCGGGTATATCAAGACTGCGACCGAAAACGAAGCCAGGTTGTAGTTTTAGTGGCTCCAAACACGATGCAAATAAAAATTTCGCCAAAACAGTGATAGATATTATTTTATATATTTTTTAAAATCATCGTGTTTTGGTGGAAAATACCTATTTTTTGCGAAAATACTAATTTAAACCCTTATGTACCATTGCGTGTTTAAAAATAAAGAGGTCTACATCTTTATTTTAGGAAAATTATGTTTTTATCACCCAAATACGACGATTAGTAAAAAATTACAAAAAAAAGTTGACGATTTTTTTTGCGAAATTTTTACTTGCATTGTGTCTGAAGTCACTAATACTACCACCTGGCTTCGTTTTCGGTCGCGGTCTTGATATACCCTGTATTTCAGTTTAAAATTTACACGTATTTGCAGAACTTCTTTACACTTTTTTAATGTATCTTCAACAAAAGTTATTATTTTTCCATTTCTGTCTTTACAAAAACCACATTTTAATTTTTCGCTAGCCATTGTAATACAATTTTGTTATACACATTAAAAATAACACGTGATTGTCTGTAGTCTTTCAACATGCCCAATCACTTTTCACTTTTAGATCGGTCTGGCTGAAGGTTTAACAATCGAATTATTGTCTGGCAAATTAAATTTAGGTTTTTAGATACTTAAATAACATCATATAAAAATTACAGCCATACTGAAATACTTTGAAAAATAATATTTTTTTAATTCAAAATTAGCGTCTGGCACAGTTTAAACAACAATAGAAATATCTGGCAATAATAGATTCATGTTGCAAAAAGTTCAATAAAAATAATAATAAAGGAAAAAAGCTTCTTAAAATGATTTTAAAATTCGATATTTTACCTGTATAGGTAGGCTGCGCACTGACGAACGCAACCACTACCGCCAGCCAGATAGCCTGTATGACGTCCGGGAGAGTGAGAGAGATAGCATATCTAAAAACTGGCCTACCTAAAATTCTCTCTCAAAAACGTTGCTACCTCTTAGACTATAAGCGTATGTTCAGAAGTTTTACAATACAAATCCGATAAGTTATTCGCAACAGGACGCCTATAAATGTATTTAATATAATCATTCCTATTGAGGATAGGAAGTGGCCTGTTAGCGTGGGAATATTATTTGTACCAGATATAAATAAAATTTGTTTGACAAGAAATGAAAGTGAAATCTAAAGAAATACTTGATTTCCTTTGAGGTTGCTTTCGTTGGTATTTAGGTTTATTTTACTTTCTGTATAGTAATAACATTATTGGGTGTTTAATCATACAGTGTGTCTGTAAAATGGTATCTTCGTACTTGCTTTTTATAAATATTTTATTTGTTTTGTCATAAAGTATGAGCTTTTTAGCTGTTTATATATACCTTCTTTATCTACCCTATGTATATTACGGTCAGTACGGTCGGTATTTGTCGCGCGTCTTTGTACGAAGCTCTACCCACGATCTCCAACCTTAAGAGTATTACTGAAGGAATTTACTGAATTTCGATAATCATATTGCACAGAACCAATACCGAGCTTATATATTTCTCCAGTGAAACAAGAATATAATACTATAAATTGATACAACTGATGAATCCCAAACGAGGATCTAAAGTTTACGCCTCATATGCGACTTATCAAGCGACACAAAACTTTATACTGAAACTTTCGAAACATTACACATTTGGATTTACATATCTTCCAATCCAATTCCCACACATTCAAATTTACATTTTTCATATAATCTTACCAGTTCCAATAACGGGGGAATATTTTATCATAGTTTATAGGATGGAATAATTTTGCTCGTGAACGTTATTCGTATCCGTCCGAACAGCGACCACTACGTACCTAATAGAAATACATATAATAATGACTCACGTAAATGGGTTTTGGTTCAGCCTGTGTATCCCGGGTTCAAATAAGCCGGCAAATAATATCGACTAGCGATTTCATCTGGAATATGCTGCACTCACCAAGAGTTGTACCTAGTCACTCTGTTGTGCTGGTTCCTAGTGCCAAAAAGTGGTATTCTTGTCTTGATTAAGAACGTAAGGCACCTTCGAAGCATATTTACATTTTACATCTAATCCAGATATTTCGACACGTCGATCATAAGAAGTCGATAAATAATTCATAAGTTCAGTCTGAAAGATCCCTGCAGTGCTTACTTGAATATATAATGAAATATGGTGTGTGGTTGTGAAGTAGATTAAATATTTGCTCTTGGAACAAAGCTGCAGTACATTCTAGTATCTACAATATGCTATCGGACATTCTGACATGGCTGTAGTGTTCTACCCTACATAAGACAATCCGATCTCCGTGCGTTTCAGTGGTCTTTCCTGGCACATGCAAGCTTTAGAAAAAATCCCTGCTTTAGTGTTTCCCGAGCGCTATGACCTGTCCTACTTTAAGCGAGACTTGTATAGATCGATGGCTCCAATGAACACTCCTCTAACTCAAAACTCATAGGTTTACAGGAGGAGCATTTGAAAGAAAAAAGTTGATAAAACCTTTACTATTGCAGATATAATTATGAGTTTTTTTGTGTGAATAGCTGATTTACTGTTGCTTTAAACCCCATTAATAATATTTTGTACATCTTTCTGGTTTTTATGTTAGCTCTACTTAGCGGAATGTAACAGAAAAAACTCTTATTCAAAATTAGGATACACTCCGCTAACTCACAGTTAGTGGAGTATATGAGGGAACACTAAAGAATACACAACTTTAAATTAAATCCATGTCAGAACAAAAACACATATTACTTACGTTAAAAATCAATTTTGTAAGTATTTTACAGTATCATAACCATTATTTTCTGATAATAAGACCTATTCTATCAACTTATAAAAGTTGGCGTTGTATAGTTATAATAATAAAAAAATCTTCGGCCGTGATACAAACCGCTATCAATAATATAGCGTAATGTTACTCAAAATGTGTATGGACTTGGCGGTTTGTATTAGTAAATATTAAAGAAAATCGTAGGATTGCACCCTAGTTGGTTTTAGTTTTTTAAATAATAACGAGTATCTATTGCAATAAATCTATTTTATACGGATTTTATCGCGATTTGGTTTAATTTTTACATTTTTTAACTTCCCGACGTTTCGATTACTTTACAGCTTTCGTAGTCACGGGGCGGACTCAAAAAAATATAAATTAAAAAGTATAAAATAGTTTTATTTCAATGTGTAACATTCGCGTAAATCTAAGAAACCATTAAGGAGTATCTAATTGGTATAATATAGCCAAAAACGTTGTTAAAATTTTATTTTATGTAGTAGGGAAGTATAATTCGGAACAAAGTTTAGATTTAAACAGAATATTTATTTATTTTTATTATAAATCTTCAAAATGTCTTAATATCACAGCACTCTTGTGGTACGAATAAAACTATAAGTTTAACTTAAAAACTTCTAGGAAATAGTATTCTTACATAATAAATCACAGTAATATGTTTGTAAGAATTTTTAAAGAGATGATGAGATCAAGCAATGGCATGTATTGACAGTATTTTGTAATATTATTGTGTGTAATATTTTTTTAAAAATTATAATCATAAACATAAGATAATAAATGTAATATTATCAAAATTTAAGAAAACAAAAAATTATTTGAAGTTTGCTAATCAATTTTCTTCATCAATAATATTCGTTTCGGGTTCTCCTGTCACTGACAAATTCTTATAAAAATTGTGATATTTTTGAAGGACTATGCTATTGATACAAACATAAACTAAGTCCTTGTACTTAGCTTTGCTAATTGCCAAAACGTTTTCATATGCCTTTTGTGGCAAAGCCTCCACACGAGGCTGTCTAGTACCCAATTTTTTGAAGCATTGAATTTGATGCCGTTCTTCATTACCTAAGCTGTATTAATTGTAACTCAAAACGCCATAATTCTCTGGAGAAGCTTCAATTTTTTTAATTTTGTTCCATGATACTTTCTCATTGCATACGTTTGTTCCAATTTTTTACAACAATGGCGTTTTTGAAGTCGAGAATTATATCTTGTTTCATCTCTATAACAGTGCAAGGCTTTCCGTGTACATTTATATAATATATACATATACATTTATTATCGTAAAGTTTTCATCTGTTTCACATTAATTCACATTGCTTATAGGTTTATTTATGTAGGTTAATCTTTAGCGTAAGAATTTCTTTACAGTAACTAAGCTGTTATAATATTAAGTTTTATTTTGTTTAGGACTTGGCACCGACTTCAAACCTATCAATAGGTAGGACATACAAATAATTGTATTTTATTGATATGAAAGCTATAGGTTAGCATAAGAGGTGTATTAAATTAAATCTTTATTAAGTTGTTTTATACTTTTCAGTAGTTGAAGTCGGTTTTTTTATACGTAGTTTTTTTTTTTAAGTTTTAGTGTCTGTAAGCTAAACTTTATTTCCGTTAACAACGCTCATAAGAGCAAAACGTCTACAATAACTTAAAACCGTACACAAACTAAAATTATATCGTCCACGTAAACAAATGAGTACAATAAATGAAATGCTCTTACCGATGAAAAAGAAATCACTGAAATCGGTTCAATGCTACGGAAGATATTAAGTATTTACATGTATATTAATTTTCCCACCCCCCTCCTAACCCCTACTCCTTTTTCTCTACCTCACTAAAACTTGACTTTAATATTGAATCTATTGCAAAAAGAACCATTTTTATGGGACCAAATGACAGCTATTTTGCATCCAGCTAAAGAAGAATTACGTAAATCGGATCATAAATCTCAGCGTAATAGCTGTACATACATAAAAAAAAACCAACGAATTGATAACCTCCTCTTGAAGTCGGTTAAAAAGTGATCGCAAACGGGCAATACTCCGCCAACTGTCAAAAAGAGTAAACATTAACAAATGACTCTCCGCCAATTCTAGATGGCGGCATGATCCACGCGGGCTGCCCGCCGCGCGCGCCGTAAAAACTCCGCTATATTAACATGGCGGTATGTCTATCGCACGATTGCCAAAAGTACATATAGTTAGCGTTATGTAAACCTGAAAACTTCTTTATTTTTCACAATATTTTTCTAAATTTTGGTGGGCGTAATCCTTACTAAATAGTAAAGCAATTTACGTGAAAAACGAAAATTTCAAAATTTTGAGTTAGAGGAGTGTTCATTGGAGCCATCGAGATGTTCCCCACAGCGTAGGCACCGACTTGATGGTGCCATAACGTTCATGAACGGCGGTAGTATTTTACCATCAGACAAGTCCCCAATTTATCTACCTAGAAAACCAGATCAATATTAGAACAATACTAAACACGATCATTAACTGAATGTTTGAAATTTTATTTTCAGCTCAAGTACCGAGAAAATAATGCAATATTATTGGAACAGGACGGACTAAAAACAAAGACTGAAGCAATTAACTGACGATTCGTTCCGTACTGAAATGAATGCCTATCTAATTTTAAACTTTCGTTCACAGATACTTGTAAGGGAAAGACAAAGCAATGACAGTGGTACACCGACATCAGCACAAGGATACTTGAGGAGTGACGTCAATGAGCCAACGCTTCATCATAAAGACGTTTCGAAACACGTGAGTGAATGACGATTATCCGAGATACTCACTTAAGACAAGATTTTAATAAAAACGATCAAAGAAAAAGTGACAATATCTCGCACGAAGTAAATGAAACCAACGCGTTTTGCAAATCCACAGTTCAGTTATGTAATGGTGAAATATTTCAAACAAAAGTGCCGTAATTTCCACTGCCATTTACGAATTTACGGTGGAGCGTGCGCTTTAGGAAAATTAATCTATTCACGAGCGTGTGTGTACGGAATTTATCTTCTGTACAGTAACAATGTCTGTCTTAAAGTAATATAAGTGCAAATCTTTTTTTAATTTCTCTGAAAACATTTTGGGTTCAGTTCATATATCGTAGAGAAAGCAAATTTTAGATATTCTACATTTATTAATCCCCAAGCCTAAATTCAACGTAAAACTTACCTTTCTTATATTCACGGCCTTTGAGTATAACTTCAATACATAAAGCGCAATTTCTAATCCATTATCATTTGTAATCAGTTAATGCGTCTGTTACTCAATTGTAATCTAAAAGCGAAGCATTGTTTATTGCCGCCGATAAAAAGTTACGTTGACGGATGGAAATATTGTAAAACGCCATTAAGGAGCACCGACCACAATGGCCTTCCGCAGAAAGCTTCACAAGCCTTTGAATTGAGTTTGTTAAGACTTAGAAGTTCTTGGAATGATTTCATCAGAATTATGTTTGTAGAGGCGCTTCGTCGGAGGTCTCCGAGTGATGTTGCCATGTGCCCCTAATTTGGGAATTCACAAAGTGTTTTAGTTGAAAACCTTTGTAAGTCGCATCGCGTGACGAGAGGCGACCTATTGACTTTCAATCAATTCTATTTCGCCCACGTTCCGTGTCGCCGGGGACTTCTCACACATGCTCTACACACACATGCTCGAGATATTTCCATGTGTGCGAATGCAAAACTCGTATTCAGGTTTGAGCGTCTGTGTAGGTATGCTTTGTCTTATAAAAAATATTGCAAATGGATGTGATACTCTCATATTATTCGTAGTCACTATTCAATTTCTTATTGTGAAAAGTTATAAAGTGCAATGTACGTTGCGTTAACTAGATATCTTCGGTTACACCAGGTTAACACGACCCTCGCGACATGTTAATAGATGACTGCAATAAGGAACTCTAAATAAATTACATCTTTGCCATATACAATATCAGCCATCTGATGTTTCCTTAATAAAGTGAAAGATAAAATTATTAATTGCTGCTGCTATAAATGCTGCTTTGACAAAAAGATGACTCCGTTTTCGTTTCGCCGTACATTAAGGAACTAAAACTTGATTTAAAAATCGTAATGCGAGACTCGCGGAAACGGCTACCGGTCTTCGGAGAGACTTTTTCATCTGCCGGCACCGTTTCCTAATACGATAATATTTTATTAGTTGGTATCAAAGCGCTTGTAGTGGCGTCACGCGCGAGGTTAAAACGGGCCAACCGGCCCACGCAAAACCGCTAATTAGGAAGCGCACGCGCAAGGGCGCTGCACCGCACGGGCGGCAATATCTCCCGCGCCCCGCCCGCGCTGCCGCACCCCCCGCGCCGGAACAAAGACACAACGCCACTGGACAAAAGAAACAAGCATCGGAACAAAAGAAATGGCCAAGAGAACAAAAACAATGGCGCGCCGGCCAGAGAAGCGGCGGAGCGTTGTCTCACCCACAAAGGGTGTTGTGTGAAATTATGTTTTGTTAGTTGTGACGTGTCCGGGCGGTGCGAGGAGTGCCAAGGATACGTCTTTGTTCGCCGTTTGCGATGCGATGCAAAAATATATGCACCTAATTGGATGCACGCTGCATTTCCGCGAACGCACGCACTACATCAAACACTGCCAAAATTGCGTTAAATGCTTTGATATTTGAAACAAAGCACTGCACATTGTTCCTTAATAATCCCATGAAATTTTCCAGGAAATGTAGTCTTGTCGGGTAATGCACATTAGCACTTTGTTATGAACTACAAATTTTAAGGCGAGCGGCTGCGGTTCATTTTGCTTTTTGTTGCAAACACTGAATTATTGCGCAAGTTTTTCCATTTCTCGTAACTAAGTTTATATCTTAAGGGTATCTGACTAATTACTGCGCTTGTAATATAATACGTTAGAGACAAGCTTTAAAGCAAAATGCGGCTAAGTAAAATGGAGCATTATTTTCTACATTAGCCCGCCAACGTGACTACAATGCACGTAATGACAACAGCAGGACAATCCAAGTACAATAGCCATTGAAGAAACATGGTGGTCTCTTAATAGTCGAAAAAATTAAGGGGAAATCGAATGTACACAAACTAAACTCGATACGCAACACTTTTCTTTCACTATTACAGGTTTTCCACCATCATCATCATTATCAGCCCGTTGCAGTCCACTGTCGGACATAAGCCTTTCCCAAGATACGCCACAGAGCCCGGTCTGATGATATCTTACTAATCTTTACCAAAATAATATGAAAATCTTCCAAAGCAAAATACATAGCACAAATCAAGTCAGTATTGGTGAGCAGGTGGTTATAAAAGTGCTCAAGCGCCTTTCGATATTCGCAATAGTTTCGAAAATCGACTGAAGAACCTTAGCACAATTGGCTATATTCATATGAGACAATTTTCCAATATTTATATTATTTGAGTACGTATGTACGTACTAAGCGAATATTCACGCTATTTTAGCTTAATGAATAATTTTATGAGCTTTCATAAATTGTAGCAAAGCATACCTATATAGACATAGGTATATTGTATTTAATGAATACGTAACACAACATACCTTCTAATGTAGACATAAATTATGTACCGTTTGAAATCTTAAAAGAATTTAGTTGCTTTAGTAGTTTTGCTGGTGAGATAGAACATGTGTATACCTCTAATGCTGAACTTCTAGTCCAAAGTTCTATAATAACCTGTTAATCGTCTGGACGCTATTGAATCAAGTTATTAAACTGCGTAAAAACGTCACTGGATGTGCACAAAGAGAAATGTAATTTGATTTGGCGGAAGCACTTATGTTCTATTTCTGTTGAAGCTCGCGTCGAATGTAAACAAGCTTCGGTGCTGGGACCCACCCGTCTACACCGCTTGTTAGGCTTCAATTGAGTCTAGTTGAAAAGTTGTTTTTGCTCCCGTATGGGGTATAAATGTTATAAAAAGGCATTGTAAATAGAAATTAAGTAGTATGTGTATTGATTTGTCTACATTACCATTAAAGGTATTTATTTTTTTATAAATAAAGATTTTAAGTAGTTAATATACTCTTCGTGGCGCAATATGTTGACTGTAAAATGAGATACCGTGTGTTCGATCACCGCGTGAACTTTGAGTGCTCGGAGAACAAAAAGTCCCAAAAGCCATTTGTAAGTAGTTAAATCATATAATTCCCTGGATTATCCCCGCTGGAAATCAATTCAGGACTGCAGGTTTGTTATCCAAGCTACTTATTAGTTCAGGCGTTTAAAGATATGTTCATTTCGTTATCTTTTTTTTTATTGCGATGAATGACAAGACGAGCATGCCATTCGCCTGATGGTAAGCGATACGACCGCTCATGGACAGTAGAAAACTAAACAACACAATGAATTACAAAGCATTGCTTGGCAATCTACTGCGCTCGCCATCCTGAGACATAACATGTTAAGTCTCAATATGTCCAGTAGTTACACTGACTAAAATCTCTTTGAAACCGGAACACAACAGCGCATTTACACTGTAGATAAATAGTATTTTTTACCACCAGTAGATAAATAGTAGTGATAACCATCACTAACATCAACTTTCATGTAAAAGAACGGAGATGAACGGCAAATACAAATTTAAATCTTATATCAATGGGCTCGAAGGACGGGTCAATGGAATGGTAGGCGGAGATCAGGTTTTAATATTACAGATCGAATAGACAAGCGCACCTGATGGCAAGCCACCCTGCGGAACATAAACGCCTACAATATCAAGAAAATCAATGATTTGCTGCCGACTAATGCTTCATGGGTTTATTATATTTTAAACGTCGGTTAAGTAAAAAATTTTCTAAAATCAAAAGCTTGTCAACTTAATTGATCGAACCGTTGTTAAATAATGGTCCCGACAACCCGATAATAAATAATTTGGCCTGTATAAAACCTAAATCATTTATTTTAACCTAAATCATTATCCGAAAACAGCATCGCGCATTTAAACTCGGTGAAAACACTAATTGCTAAATTCTTCGAAATGTCAAACAATTAAATATAACTAAGAGAATCATTTCTGAATATGATATGCGGCAACAATATAATCAAATTACATTTATTGGTAATACCACCGTGGTTTCTTCCAATGAAGTGGGTAAAGTTGGTAAGTTTCACAACTCTTTGTTATTCGGAAGTCAGCACGATTTTTGGTACTTATTAAGCAAAACAACGCGTTCCGTGGCTATATATTTTTCTTGAAGGAAAACACAAACAAGGTTTCTTTAGGGGAAAACGAACGTTCCCCAAGGATAACCGGTAAACATCACGCAAACGAGAATACGTACTAACGTCAATTCATACTGCCTTTTACATAGCTAGAATAAAAACATACACATACAACCTCACTTTTTATACATACGTTTGTACATTTCACAATTGTCCACGGATTTTCTATATAATTAAATTAGCTTGGATATAGGTTCACCGTGCTGGTCTTATACTTGACTTCACATGGCTCTGATATTTTACAGATATCTCATAAACAATATTCATCATCATCGTCCTATCGTTGTCCACTGCTCGACATATGCCTCCTCAAATAATACCTAATTATACATGTCAGTTAAAATGAGTAACAACTACATCTAAGAACATGAAGGAGGACTCCAATTTGCAATCCCAGTCATGAATCTCGGCAGATCAGTAAATTCATTGTAACTTTTAAAAGTTTTTCTCGATATGCTCCCAATCTACATCCTCAATTACCGAAGCCTTTCAATTGCCGAAGTTTCTACTACAGATAAGTAAACTATGGGCAGCACTGAGTGTTTTATTTCACTGATCTCGCAGTTGGCAGGACGGACGCGGCCGAGTGCCATTCCGTTTTCAATAAAACTTGAAGGGGAATAAATCGTTGGCGGGGCGCGGCGCATTGTGTTGCAGGCAGCTGACGCCGACCCTGTCGAGCCCTCGGTCGCAACGAACCCTAGTATCACAATTATAAAACTGAAGCTACAGCAACCCTTAGAATAAATAATAGGGAATTTTGGAAGTGGTAAGTTATTGAGGTTATAATAATGTCTAAAAAACATTCACATGCATAGGACTGATCCGACAATAGATCTCGTGACGTGGTTATTAATAATGACGAGGAATATTACACACCAATACACGTCACGAAAACTCAACAAATATTAGTTATTCAAGTTAACATTTTTGTCAGAGCGGAGATCGATTGTATTTTAATTTTAATAGTTTATAAATGAATATTTTAATTTAATAGTTTTCTACATTAACTTCAGATGTGCGTTATTTTGGATAACATAGAGACTACATTACCAAATAGTTAATAACCAGACAAATCTCATAAATTGAGAGAAGGATTCTACAAGCTAAACCTACGCGCTTACAAGGACCAATATAACAAAAATGTATCTACGGCGTAAATACATGTGCTCGGGAAATTATGGTAAAAATCACAACGTCCATCATCAGAACACATTAAACAACATTATTGCACTAATTACACAACAAAAACCGAAATTGATGTACACACATCTGCCACTCAGAAATTGGCTGTTAAAATCAATTGGAACATCTATTAATATAATTGCCGGTCATTATTCAATAAGATTGGAAATCGTAAAGTGTGTGTTTTTGTGCGTGTGTGTGTGTGTTTGGTGCGTGTTGGTCCCGCACTCGTTTTTATTGGACCGGTTGTGTATGATTTCAAATAAATCAATCAAGCTCACGCTTGCACACGGCGAACCGGTGTGGACTTTTTTTTGGCAAAATTTGTAGACATTTGTCGGTACGGAAATGATTATAATCAATTATAGTGTAACGAGTGTACATGTCGATATGATTTATAAAAAAGAGAGTTATTTTGTTGACGATGAAAATAATTTTATGTAGAAAGTTCATTATACGCAAGATTTATTTATGTAAAGAAAGAACAAATTAAATCATAAAGTAGCTGAATGAAAAGTAAATGATTTACATAACTAAATTAATCTTTCCAGAATCACAACCCTAATGAAGTAATACGGCGCCATAAAGTTCACATCCACCCATAAAATCACAATACATTGCGCGATACTAAAAATTTAAAAACATAAAACTGTCTGTTATTCCACATGAATATTTATACGGGGCGGCGGTCAAAAAAAATATAAATTACGGCGACCATGGCCGTGTCACAAAATCGCTCGCACACCGAGGACCGATGAAATTTTAGTTCGAAAACTTAGCGAGATCACACTCGGCCGTCATTCGATCGGACAGCGTGAAATTGAAGGACTGTAACCGGGGCCCAAATATTATAAAAATGTCCGTCCAGTCACGTCAAAGTCTGGGATACACAGTCATCAGTAAACACGTCTCGTTTGTTGCATGAAAACACGTTTTTCCGTGGGGAATATGAGAAACTATGTTCCGTTCATTATTAAAATATATTTAATATTTTACAATAGCTGCCGCCATTGTTCGGGCTTCGTTAATGCAGGGAAGTATAGCGCCATAAAAGCAACTTAATATTCAAACTGTACAAACAAAACTGACTATGCTAACAAAACACTGCAACAGCACGAATGAAATTGAACACACAAACAAATACCATATTCGCACGAAACAAAAGTAACACATGTGCAAAACTTTCAATTCGTCGCTATAAATCTTTAGAACAGTTGAAATTCAACAAATTGTTACGAGCAGCCAGAGCATTGACAGTTAAACGAGCCAAACTCAATAACGCTGCTCGCGGATAAAATATATAAAGGAAACATCGGAACCGTTTAGCGATCTAACAGTTTTGTACAGTCTGAGTAGAAATGTTATCGCGGGGAAGTCAGTGCTCAGCGCTCACGTGTAGCGAGCGGCCGGCCCGGGGGTCAACGTGCCCGCCCGCGCACCGTTAAACCAACCAGCGCGGTGCCCGTTCACAGCTCAATTCATTTGGAAACATTCAAGATAAAAAGGATACATTTCCTGGAAGAAGTCGAGGCTAGGCGGCTGCAGGATGTCTAACGCCGATAATACCTGCAAAGATAAAAGGCACCATTAGCGAGCCAGTAGTGCGGTGGCGCGTCCTAGCTCCCGCGCTCGGCCGCGATAAGCGATAAGCGCTAAGCTCCCGCCGAATGTCAGTTTGGTACGTCATTAACTTCGCCACAATGAGTGCGCGTCCAATTTACTCGTTTCGATGCAAATCTACGTTTATGCGAGACGACAAATGTGCACAAACCGCAAACAATACAACACTGATCGATAAAACACAGTGAAAATGAATAAATTATGATGGGAGCCGCACGCTGCATTATAATTATTTTGTGATAATGTACAATCCAAACATTATTATCATAATAAAGAGGTTTCAGGTAAATTTATGTCACTAAATGAAATCGAATTATTGCAGATAAAATTGAAATTTCACTTCAGTAATCGTCGGCGGCATAGATTTCATTGCATCAGTTTGGTGAACGAGTCCAATAAAAACTTTTATAATAATAAAATGCTTTAATTCGCATTAAGAGTAATGCTCTAATTAGAGTTGAACTACGCGGGCCAATACTGTACGAAATTGACATTATCTGCGCTCTTTGCGGTTCATCAGACTCGGAACAGACGCGGCGATAATGTATCGCTAATTGAATGTGCAAATATATCTGCTTTGTGAGATAAACGGGCCGAACTGGGTGTAAAATATTGAATCCATGCACTCACGTTTTCATGTTTGAAGAAGCAGAGCATCTTGAGCTCGCGGAAGACGCGTTTGGAGGAGACGAGCGATTGAAACACGTTGGGCAGTTTCTTGAGTGCCACACGCCGGCCATCACGTGGGTCCGTCACAGCCCTGCGGACAATAGCATACATTAATGAAGTATATAAAACATAAGTGCTATTGAAATAAAACTATTTTATACGGATTTTTTTGCGATTTGATTTAATTTTTACATTTTTTAACTTCACGACGTTTCGATTACTTTACAGCTTTCGTGGTCACGGGGCGGACTTACGGACATTCGCGTAAATCTAACAAACCATTATAAGTGCATATGTACGCATATCTCTGTAAAAATAACGACGATTCTGACAAACCTTTTATTGCCTCGCACACGTTCAGACATCTTTTATGAATACCCTTGAATAAATAAAGACTCATACATACATAAAACCTTATAAGGTGTTAATGGATTTTTAATCCAAATAAACAATTTACAAGCTCATTCTGTTTTATCAGAACCATTAATTGGATTAGTTCGATGTCTAGGGCAGATTTTCTATGAACGTGTGTTTAGTATATGTATTTACATTTTCCTAGCTAACAAAGCACAAACAAAACTAATCAAATATATAATTTATGATTAGTGCCTGCTGCGTGTCCGTCATTAATTTGCATTAGTTTTGTTGGAGAAAAAAGGGGCCGTGTTCATTAATATTCCGATATTGCATAGTGCGTGTATCGTGTTTCCAACAATACTCGATTAACATCACAATATAGCGGGGTTACGTACTACGGACGGTTCAACGCGTGATTCGTGACGTTGTCGGCGTCGTGTGAATCCTTACTGTTCCTGGCAATCTTAATTGATTACAAAAATGTGTAGTCTGAGTTTTTTTTTTTTAATTCTATAATAGTATGCAAAAATAATTGCAAAGCGTGGTAAGTGCAGTATAATCCAAATTTACCACCAGCAAGAGATGGGTATCTCGCCGGTCGACACAATTTTGCCGGCTTAAAACCGGATATACTCAGAATAAGCCCGAAATGAGATATACTTGAGTAGGTCACTGTGACAGGTTTTCCACGATTTTTAAGGTGATCGCTGTCCGGACCAATACGGATATACTAACAGAAAAAGTACCAATGACAAACCGCTGTTAGGCATACAGCGGTATGGCTCGCTCTTCGTATTGCTATCATTGTTTACTATCTCCAAACTACTAGTTACAACGTGAGAAGTTGATAATTGAAACGACTTTAAACCTGTTGACGGCCTCAAGTTCCCACAAAACCGATTAAATTTTTTCCTCAGCTAAGTCGTACAAAAAACAATGGTCGCTTACACAAAGGTCTCGGACAAAATCTACAATTTATAAAAGAGCCTTTTAGATTTGAATAAGGTTAAAAAAGTGTACAAAAACACTATAATGCAACGGGCATTGTGAGGACCCTGGTACGTGGTACGCTGAACGCCCCCTTGTATTAAAAGGACCGTTAGGTTCGCCCTTGCGATTATTATCGTGAGGAGCGCAGGGCCGATAATATCCATCTCAAAGGGAAATGGGGATGCCAACTGGGGCCTCCGAGCTGCGAGAGCAACGACCGAAGCACCCGACGCGCAGCCCAACAACGTGCCGGGGGAACACTTGGGATATTTCGAATTAGGGATGCTCATAATGCATTATTCACGACAATGTACAGTATACAAAGCTCGGTAAATGGAATTAGTATTCTCCGAGCAACGGAAACTTTGATAAGTCGCGATTATTTTTGGAAACACTGGAAATACTAGAAGCTCGACTGTATTCTTATAAATATGATTCAAAATCCCTATAGGCGATGAATAAAACATATTTTAATATGGTAAATTTGAGCTTATTTTTTCTATACATATTGTTTGAACACTACAATCGGATACTGAATCGCAAACTAAGGTTAGCAAAATCGATAAACATTGCGCGAATGACGCAGCACACAACTCTATAATTTATAAGTTATTCACAGTTTTTCACAAACTGCAATTATGCGATTCCATCTGAAATATACGTGGAATATCAAAAACAATATCTATAACAAAACAATACTCATACAAAAAACGTTTGTGATATAAAATAAAATATATCGCGGATGTATTTACGGACCATTTAACAAACACAAACACAAGTGTTTGTTGGTGCGGAATTAAAAACAACTACACATAACAAAAATATTCCCCACCAAAAATAAAAACATTGCAACAGAACATGGAAATGTCAAAATGAAATTCAAATTTAGATCAACAGAGATATAGTGAATGCAGTAAGCATCAAATTAATCAGTAATTAATATAGTATCAAACTGTTAAACTAATTATGGTCTTAAGCCCGCGTAAGCACGAATCAATACTCATTAAATACCAATCACAACTTAATTGCTGATATGAATCATCTACGCCTGATGCTGACCGCATAGTACATTGTCCCGTGCCTGAACTTTTTCAGTCCAAACATAAAAGAAACGCGATTAACAATGACGTTCTCATTTCGGAAACCTGAATAAGTGATCACAAACAATGGTAGGAAATATCCTTGATTAATGTACAGTGGCCATTAAAATGTAAGACTTTATACAAAATGTGACATTTCTCTCGGGTCAACAAATTCTTGGGAACTCTGACACGTTGGCACTAAACCGGTGTTACACTTGGCTCGTAATCGCTGCTGATTCACTAATTAACCGTTTAACTTGTCGCTTTTTTGTGCGCCCGCCGGCGGAGCCATTAAAATAATACAATTTGGACATGACACTCGACGTTCACAATGTGTCATTTGGCCAACTGGTTTTATCGTTTTCCCTCGGCGCAACGTGACGGCCTCACGAAATATTACTTGGTTCGAGGTAATTGCGAATGTTCACGGTGACGTATCGACCTCGAGTTGCTGCTGAAGGTACCTAATGTACAATTACATGGTGTATTTACTGTTATTTAAATTCAATACCATAGCATTGACCCGCGTGGAAAAGTATTTTCTACGAGCAAACAAATTGTAAAACTGTCGTGACGGCACCGTGGACATTTTAGTTAAATACCTGTTAGCGTTTGCACGCGCAAAAACGAAGATAACAGTATTTTAAAATGACCATTATTGGTCAATTAACAGGTTCGTACAGCAGCTGTCATTTAAATACAAATAAGTTGTCACGACAGGCCATGTGCATCTGTTGACAAAGCAACATCACGTACCTTATAGTATATATTTTTAATACTATCAGCACACCTCACGTAATTTCATATTTCTTTTAATCACAAGGTAAAAAAAATCAATTCAAAGAATTAATATGGGCACTAATGATATTAGCAACAAGTTGATATCTGAAATCATATTCATAATACAAAAGAAAATCAATGTAAACAATTCACAATTAAATACAATAGACAAAATCGAAATATAGGGTAGACATTCATTTACATTTTATTTTTCTCGTATCCTAAAAACGGTAGCTAATACATTTTACGAGCTGTAGTAAAAAGGTTCCGCATACACGTATGGGTTGAGACAAAGAAAACAGTCGAGTTGCACAATCGCGCAGTGGATTGATTAAAGACGAGCACATTTAATTAGAGTACCGCACGTACTTTAATAAAAAAAAAAACACGGACGTACATGATTAACAGTTGGCGTTGGACAATCGGAATTGTCTGTCGTTGCAGGCTGTTAGGATTATAATTATTTTTTCTGTATTTCTTTCTAGTGTATAATTAAAATTCATCATGCATTTGAAATTATTATGTCGCTTTTAAAATCCACTACAATATAGTACAGTTTTATTTTTATATCTATAAATAAATCCTTTGTTAGAACAAAGCTTACACAAGGCTACAGAATTTGTAATAAATTAGGATAATGAAGTTCAGTGAATCATCGTACAATTTTGTGAAAACAATAACTAGTAGAGCTTCGCGGAACTTAGGACTGTATGAATAACCTGCCCAATCATTGTGGTATCTAATTGGTATCGTTTCCTGGTGTGTTTTCAAAGACAAGACGCGCTTACTACCCAAATTACTGTGGGTGTATACCGAACTCGCAACCTGACGTTTTACAGCTGGCTTTTCGATCGGCTTCACCACGGAGACTATGTTATGATTGAATCATACACGTGTTCTACAAACTTAAAGAAAATATCTTTCCAATGACGTAGCTTTACTCTGTTGATGTTTCCAATACTATTAAACGGTATGTAAATCAACGCACAGATCCCAAAATAAGGCGTCCGTGTTCCATCACAATGAACATTCCACTCGTAAACGTTAAAATTAGATTAACCTACTAGTTATAAAAATACAAGGCGCCTCTCAGTAACAAGGAATTTAATTTCAGTTATTTTTTATTAATATGGTCATGTTACGGAAAAAATGCTGCAAAATACAAAAGCTAAAAATACATAGTTAATTTAATTAAAGAAATTACTCGAAAATTGTAAAGTTTGTTAGAAACTGTAGCAGCAAATATTATCAAGACATTTGGAATTACAAACTCGGTGGATTTGCCTTGCGGTTATTCACATTAATCCTTATTTATAAATGCTAAAATATGTATATTTCTTATTGTTTCACGGCTGAATAAACTCATTATTGCATTTTGGCCCAACAATATGCACGATTCCAGATGATTATGTGTATTTTTTGTTTAGCACTTTGAAGTGACCGACCTACTTGAGTTAAGTACAGTGATGTCCAGATAAAAATCAACCGATGAGAAAACCTTTTGTTGATTCAATACAAATAATAACAAAATTCACACTGCCTTTACTATACAGTATAACGTATACGGGTTGTTTATATACATATACAATATATAGCAAATAGCAATCATTATTTAGTCATGCTTCTGATCATTATTCAATTAGGACGAGGCTACGGACAACTTTGCCGATACAATTATTCACGTGTCAAAGTTTGTCTTATCGATCCACCTGCGATTTAAATGTGCTTTTAATGCATTACAATATTTTACTTCTACATTTTTACATACAGTGTTCAATATATTATTCGAAACCAAGATGGTCCACGAAAATTGAGTCGCAATATAGGACACTAAACCTCAAGTTAACACGAATGGTTTAAATTAGTTTATTTCAATCTAAACATTATCAACATTGCACACTAAATATCTATAATACATAAATTCTTTAACTCAATGTATTCCAAACATAAGATTTTGCTAATATAATAATTTCATATCATGTCGAAACTGCCGAATTAATATCAGTCCTTTCGGGGAATCGCCAGTGAAATTAATAACTTAATAAGGGTATTTAAGTCTTAAAGCCATATAAAATACAGCCTATTTCAAATACCAAGTTGTGAAAGACATTTTATTAACTTGTTATTTTAATAAAAGTTTTAATATTTCTATAGTCTATCTAAACTAACAGGTTCCATTTGACGTTTCATACTTTTAACGTAAATAACTTTGTGCAGACGTAACCCACACAATTTCAATAACACTTTCCGTAAATCCATGGAATTATGAAGCTATCCTTATTTTATCACTAGATATACAAACCATAATCACTAAATTTAAACTAGAATTCTTTAAATAAAGCAAAATAACCATTTTAAACAACATATTTTTTTTCTAGACGTCATTACAAAGTCACCTCGTTAGGTCTTTTACCGGTAGAGTCGAGACTATTCAAATGCATTTGTATACGCATAATCGGTAAAAATTTTAAATAATCGAGCGGATATAAAACAGTTGTTTTTTAATTTTTAAAAATACTGAACTTTCAGCTAATAATAGGTATGTTGTCAACGAACATACATCAATAAATAGTGAAATAATAATATTAATATGAATTAATTCATCATTAATTAATAGATTTGGATATTACAATGGAAATGAAGGCAGTATTGTAGGATACGGCACACATAGTGAGGAGGTTCCTCACTTTGGAGTATATGTATTGTATTGTATGTATGTATCATGTGTTCATAAGCATGTGCGTGATGTGGACTGGACTCGAAAAAGTGTCTGCACCCGGGTGAAGCCGGGACGGGCCGCTAGTAATAGATAAATCACTCCTTTTGTTCCTAAATAGTAAAGTGACATGCAATTGTTGATGTCTCATTAGAATAAAAATGTTCATGAAAAAATAAACGAAATGATGTAAACTGAAAATATAAACTGTAATCGATTAAGAAATACAAACAAATATTATCGATATCTCTAAATAATCGGATATTGTAAGAACCGATTTATTTGACAGCATCCCTATTTCCCAATGTCAAATGGAACCTGTTAGTTTAGATAGACTATAGAACTTTAGCTTCATTTATTTAATTACACCAAATAAAACGTCAACTACTAATACATAAAAATACCTAAGTACAAACATGAAATATACGACGGCCTTGAACTGTTGCGTATCAAGTATAAATTGAACCCTCCAAAACCACAGCAGATTGGGCCTAAACAAAACAAACACAACTTTCGGGCGTAAACATTTTCTTGTTTTCCATTTGAGCCGACATTTAAAGAAGGAATTGATCAACAATGTCGCGGTTGTTTGCACGCTGAAAGGTCACGCGGCTTTGATTCGCTTGAGTTCACGTTTAACGCTTATATAATTAATTGAAAAATATATTTGAAGTGCTTGTTTAGAAACATATTTCGAGTAGCGGCCCGGCCCAGCTTCGCTTGGGTGTAGAATGTAGATATTCTTTACCTCCACTTCATACCGGAAACCTATTCCCATTGATGAAAATTGAATTTAAATCCCTTACGTACTCTACAATCTTTCGTGCGGGCAGAGGGAAGCGATTTTATACGATGTATAAATATTAATAATACAATAAGTTACAGAAAGTCGGATGTGGACGTTTCCAACAGGTCGCTGAGGAAATAACTCGGTGGCCTATGTCCAGCAGTGGACCTTACTATAGGTGAAGAAAGAGAGAATAATATAAAAAGCAACGAAAAAGGATTAAGAATCTAACAAAACACTATTTAAGTCGAAACTTTAAAATCACTATTTAACCAACTTTCCCTAATGTATAAATAAATGTAAATTTTGATCCTGCAGTCATACTATTTGTACAGTTTTGTAGGACATTTCACTAGTTCGTAACTTTATTCTTTTTTTATAAACAAAATAAATAAATAAAACCTCCGATATCTATGCAATTGATCGCCATAACACCGGTGATAAATTGACTAATTGATTTACAGAAAACTAGGACTTAACTAGTATTCTTTATTACCTAGCACTTGTCTATAAACCAACGCCAGCATCAAGCTGCTTAATGTACTAGACACGTAGCCTCCAAGGAACGAACTAAGACTAGTATTCAATAAATTATAAGGGCAAATACGTTAAGTATGAAATGAGTAATACTTACAAATATCATCTGTTATTGGAAATCGTACATGTATGAACTCACGTCAGCGATGAGAGAAGGCGCCAAAAGTTTTTTCATAAACACGCGCAAATTAACTTTGCGTACATTTCTCACAAATATATTCATAAAATACTTTGAGGTTCCATAAAGAAAACCTAACAGATTTTCTAATACCAGAAAGAGCAAAGACCTAACTAGGGCGCGATATTACTATCAATATAAGACCGACTAGCACACAAACACCCAATATTCTTAGAGGCCACCCAGCAAACTCCGCAATACCGGAAACTACTGTTTAAATTTAAATTAGGCCGGGCGCACACGCGGCGTTTTATCAAATTCTCGAGCTCATTAGGCGGCGGACAAGGTGCGCGTACCACACAGGTGGCGACATGTGTAATGAAAGCCGGGCCGACGTAACGAGCGTTTTGTAGCCGGACGTCTTCAATGAGGTTTTATAATGCGCTCGGATAATTACGTGTACAAGGGATCTGGATGAAATAACTTGTCATTAGAAGGGTCTTGGAGGTGTGAATTATACTTTCATATGTAACAAATATAGATTTACTTCAAAAAGAAAGTATAAAAAAAAATAGATTAAAACTCAAGATACAAAACCCAAAATTGATCATTATTATCTTTTAGACAATAATTATCTACTCGCATTTACACTGATTGTTGGATAAGTCGACATATTTAAATACATCATATTTTACGACATTTATACATAAAACATACATACATCCATACATACATAAACTTACGCCTTTATCCCAGAAGGGGTAGGCAGAGGCGCTACCAGGACACCCACATTTCACATTTCGCCTTATACCTACATAAAAATATTTCTATAACATATTTTTTTAATACAAAAAAAAAACTTTCAAAGAAGGTTAATTCCAAAAATGCGTACAAAATACCGGAATAATATCCGCTGTACGTGAGAGGTTATCTGAAGGAAATAACTTGTTCCGATAAAGCGCACCACAGCTCGTTCCTTGGGTTTCTGCCCTGTAATCTTTCGACCACTGGATGTATAAAACCGTAAGTTCTACTATCTTTATGCATACTTTTGATATGATCTTTGCCTATTATACATACAATGTATATCGTTCATACAATGTATTTGCTGTATGTTATTTTCTTTATTCATGACATCACTGCATTTTCTGTCTGACTAGAAAATAATGCAAAGCAATATGTTCATACCTTCGTACATATTATATGAAGTATGAAGTAAAGTTACAGTTCCAACGGTTTTGTTGAACACCAGGAGACCCTATAAACCAATTATGTTAATCCATAGATTAGTTGGGTAGTGTTAATAAGCGACGACGATCAATAACACTCCTCGATCTTCACAGTTACAAGATCCTATACTACAAAAGAAAAACAGTTTAAATTTGATTTAATTTTAGCACTAAGTAGATAGTTGATGTTACGATAGCATCTTGCATTTGAAAGACATAAAACCGCGCTATTATGCAACCAAACCGAGCAATAACACTTGACACGGACTTCAATAAAAATGTCAATTAAAACTGAACGATTTAAGGCGCGCGGCAACGGCTCTTGCTAGTCGCTCTTATTTATTCCCTGGTTTGAATACGTGAAGATATTAGATAAGGAATTCTAGGTATACAAACTAAATATAACCACAGTAAGTATATTAATTTATTATCTTTATACAGACTGTTAGGGAAACGCTCCTTGAAAATAACACTCGGTATGTAGAAATAATAAAGACGTAATTTTTTTTTTTTTTTTTTTCTCTTTATTTTATATAAGGTCTTTGAGTCGCTTTGCGACTATGTCAAACCCATTGTACACAATGTTAGAATTAACTACATTATCACACTAGTTATATCAAATATTGTAGTATACAAATATTTTGCCACGTTACAAGTTGGTTTTGCTAATATACTCTGAAATACTCCAGTATCCAAGGGATTTACGTGAAATTCCTGTGTCATATGTGTTCTCATATACTCAGTTCGGGTGCAATCAAATAGAAGGTGGTGAACATCTTCCATTACTCCACAAAGTGAACAATTGGGTGAATCAGTGTGTTTCATTAGATGTTTGAATTTATTGAGGGGCAAGTGCCCCGATCTGAGAAAGACGTAATTATAGTCGCGCGAAACCACAAATATATTTCACCCGATAGCTACCATAGATATAAAAACCTTGACGTCGTCAAAAGTGACGTCGCATGTTAATAATAATGATCGTACTCGGATATCAGGAAAACTTTAATAAACAAAGTATTATTCATATTTCGGAGTATCGGACGACCAATTATAATTTGAATAATGTTTTCCACTGGCGAAAATACAAGCAATACATACGGTACATGTTAAAATGACCAGTAGGTCATGTTAGTTTGTCACCAATATTTTGTAACTACGAACTGCCCCAGGTCATCATAATAATACACTGCAATTAATGCCGGATACTGATGTCATACGATATTAACAGCCTACTGTTCTTCGATAACTACTATATATTGAAGAATGACATGCCAATTTGAAACAAATTCATAATCCTGAGTTACTTGTCTCTAGTTGATATGTGCATAAAAAATAAAACGAAATCTAAACGTAGATATTCCGCTATACAAGAAGACACTCGGAATGTTAAATCCACGCAACGTCACTGCCTATTCTACAACTTATATCATTCCCGTACAAACATGAATTTTGCAAACAAACGACGCACACCTAGCAACAGGACGTAAAAACAACGTTCCCAGAGCCCCGAATTAAGGCTCAAACTTTATGTGGCGTGAAGAAACGAGTCTTAAAACATACGTGAGATGTGTAAAGTTTAATATCACACGGAGTAACACCTGCGAGCGAGCATTACGGCAGGAACGGAGATAATACACCGTATCACGTGCCGTCAAAACAACGCTTAGCAGCCAATCAACTGCATGTTGGCTAAAAGATGGGGATTTTTTTATGGTGGCATAGCAAAAAGACTGCGATGGTCCAGATGGTAAGATTATCTTGCCATTAGTCCCGCCACTGCAACTTCTAATAACCGGGATCGACAACACGCATATTAATTGACACCAAGCAGGAAATGCGATGAAATTCAGAAGGTGTCCGTTGTCAAGAAATGGTTATCGTTTACCAGTTGACAAAAGTTCGGTAAAGGATAATTAGGCCCCACGCACAATAACCGAAAGACACGCGACGACAAGACTCACGTCACGTTTCCACGTCGAAATTCTACGAAAAAGTAGTATTGGTTAAGCGGACCCATTTATTTTGACATCAACATTACCTCCTTTCACCAACTTTTCCTCCCTCAAAGGCTTGACAAACACGATATCTTCAATGAAGTGACTACACATGGGTGGAAAGCACTACCAAGTCTGTCATCAGCTCTAGTATTACATCCATGATTGACTTATATATCAACCATGGATTATTCGTTATTATCGTGTCATATTCTGTGTACAACACAGTTTATCTAATTTATACCGCCACAGGCAGTTCGTGCGTTCCTGATTGTTTAGGCTACACCCACACAAATCAAATACGTTTTACATGTATGAAAATTCATGGAACACGCAGTGCGTAGGCAGGAATTACGTAAATCCTTGGCATAGGAAGGTATATGATTAACCTATTGAATTTTAATGGCAATTCTTAGAATTGACGAACACGATAATTTTAGTCTAAATATAAAATATCTTCAAACTATTATTTTCATCTCGAAATTATTATCTGAATATTATCCAAAAAACAATGAAAGTTAAAAGCAATGGTTTAAGAAGAACAAAAAAGCCTTAACGAAGGTTCCATTTGAGTCCAGGAGTTTATTTGTTCCGTAAACACCCGCCCACGGCTGAAAAGCGCTTTCAAGTCGCCATTAAAGCATCCTTACATTTCCCGCGAGTGCCGGAATTGTTAGAGAATTTAAATTAAACATTTTAAGATTCGAGAATCATGATTTTGATTATATACGAACACAACGAGACGAACTGTTGGCGTAAAAAAATATTAATATAAATAAGTTAAAACTCTGTTTTTTTTTGTACGAAGAAACAAATAAAAATTTTTAAGATAAAATGAGTTTGTATTTTAAAACTCCTTTTAAGTCTAGTCTCTTTAATCTTATAACATAAAAACAAAATAATTAGTTCAATTACCAAATAAACTATAACTATATGACTATAATATAAAACACAATTAGCAGTCACAGCTATAAAGCAATAAACGAAGCTCACACCGACCACGGATGAAAGTCTAAACGCTGCAATTAATTGCATTTCAACCGATATCTAATCGGGCACACCGCCGCACTCGAATTAAAATTATTTCAATATTACTAAATTCATACAGTTAGATGAATAATTTGAATAGTTTAATTAGTAGAACATTTTACGATCACGAATATGTCCTGTGGCTTTCGGATATAGAAAAACTGTTTGGAACTCTGAATGATGATGGTAGCAGTGGTGGTAATGGTTGCGACAATGATGATAATAATGACCATAGAGCACGCTGATGAAGGTGAAGGTATCTTAAATTAAATAACCTAAGATCTTTGCAATTCTAGAGACACTGTTCACGACACTGCCGGTAGCTTGTTACATCATTTGTATTTAAGAATTTCTTGCACACTACGGAGACATAACAATTAAAAACTATAGATCAAGTAAAAGTAATTTATAGTCCTTATGTACAATTTCGGATCACTGTTATTAATCTTTGAACGATATAGTACATTAACCTAGATCTTTCAGTGCAAATACTCGTAAATGAATAAAAATAATTGTTTCGTTTTCGGTATCAAACCATACTAAATTATACGTTTATAAACTAAATTATGAAGATACCTCTCTACTTGAAAACTTACTCGCATTAATTATTGATTAAAAGGACTCCTCCCTTGTGAAGCGTGAATGATTAATTAATCGAATTTTATAATTATCGGTGTTTCGCCAACAGGCAACGGCTAGCGACGCAAACTACTACATGAATCCTGAGGCGACGGGAACTTTTATACGCGTGTAGTTATACTGATATTAATATAATATTGATTGCTCCATGAGGTGATTATGAACATTTTTACTACAAAGTGATTAGCGTTTTATTCGCTCTCATACAACTAATTCATGGGATCATCGTAACATAGTTAATTACGAAATTTGCAGAAAAGTTTTGCGTGTAATTTTTCAACCTTCCTAATTGTGGTATTAAAATAAAACGGATATCAAGTTTTTTACAGTTGATATCACGTCCCAATGGAAGCCCTTGCTATTTCCCTTTTAACAAAAAACGCCACAAACAAAAACCAGCAGCCATAATTTCAACTCACAAATGTACGTACTACGTACAGATGGGTATATAAAAAACGCCGCGTCGGAATACCGCGGAAGCTTAATTCAAACAGACATCGTGTTGGTGAACGCAGAATACTCCAGTGTATCCAGACACTAGTGTTCATTCATTTTTGCGGGCACGTCCCGGGCTCGCTCACAGCGCCGGATTAGGACCCTCTCACAAGATTTCCACGCCAATGGGAACCAATCTGTCGTTCCTGATTGACGACAAACCTTCCATTTTCCTTATATTCCGGGACGGAATGTAAAAACTTTTTAAGATGTAAAACAGCTACGGAGTTGTACGTGAAATAAAATTTCAATAAGAGTATTTTAAAGGTAAGAATTATTTAGAATGTCAATAAGCTTTTTCATAACGTAACAGAGGTACGCTGTCTGTCTAGACTGCAACATGACCAGTTTTATCTATCTTACAGATCACCTACGTATACCGATATTTCTTACCGTAAATTATGTATATTACCAACCTCGTCTTCTCATTCCACCATTAAAAGCGAGTAACAATGGGCAAGATTCAGGTTTTTACGATCAGCAGCACTATCTAACGTATACTGCAGTATCTTTTACTGTATTTTTGAGTTTCATTTGAGACCCTACACATCAGTGATTACGTAACCCCCCGATACGACGCAGCGGTTAACTAAGCTGGGGGGCTAATCCGGCACTGGTTAGAGTCGAGATAAGTCGGTTCGTGCGCTCGCTAATGTTACTCCGCCGGTTTCGCGGGCAAATGGAAAAGACTGACATGTAACGTTAGGCATTTTTTATTTTGTCTCTTTTTTAAATTTAAACAGCAAACAGAACATTTCATTCAGTCGTATCCAGGGAAAACAAGTCCATTCCTGGAAATACATGGCCTTGGCTACCATTACTACGGAAAGTTTTGATTCAAATTCTGCCGAATTTTAATATCTACAGTGTTGTCCATAAATATTAAATACATTTCTGGAAATCATTATCTACAGGGCAGTTTTCGACCCTACAATATCTGGATGCAAAACAAATCTTACTGTCGATCACACACTTATGCGGAAATCGAACGGGTGCTCTTACTATGCCGCCTTCACGCACACTATGCCACTTATGCAGCCAATGTTGAATTCAAGTTTCGCGGGCAACAAGAATCGTACTTATTTCATCAGTATATTTTTGCGTTATTTCTATACTTTATTATTCCTCACAAAATTTCTCAGAAAATTTCAAAATACCGTTGCATCGTGCATCAATCTTGTATTACAAAATAATCTTATTTTACAGTAACGTTAGTGCATCGTTAAACTGTTCACAAGTTCGTTTTATAACAACTATTTGCCTATCAAAATGATTAATCCATAAAGTTGATTGGTATCTTCGTGTTTTACATTGGAACATTTAGCGCTAGCCGGGGTATGTAAAGCACAGGAGGTTCTCAAACTTATTTCAACCGCGATTTTACTAACTTTGAATGACCCCATATTTTGAAACTTTTACATTACCCCATTTGTTGCATGCCAATAAACCAGTTATTGCAAATAAATTTTATAGAATACTTATAAGAATGAATAATAACATTCGAAAGTGTTTAATTTTGGTTAAAACATTACTGACCATTTTCTGTGGCAATGCGATTTAAAATCGGATTTTTGTATGTAAAATTAGTGTCAACGGCACTGACTCTAGTAATTTGAGTCTTTTACAGCCCCATTAAAAGCTTGGGGCTAGATCTCCCAGTTTGAGAACCCTAAGCACAGCCTATACGTTGAGATGAGATAACATCGCGGTACGCTCAAGTCGGAACACGGTTAGTTATTACTTAAAGCATGCATTTAAATTTTAATTCTGATACATTATCTTACATTCATTACGAGAGCACCGCGACACGAGACGCCCCGGCAGCGATATAATGTATGCAAAGCTAGCGTCTGATAAAGCACGGTTTTCGTTTGCATTCAGTTTGTATTTGAAACGAATTTTCACACAAATCTGTTCATTTTGGCCATTCAACAAACACGCGTTTGCGAGACATTCCGTTTTCGCTATGAATTGAACTGATTAATAATAAGGGTATATTATATAAACTTTCTCGATTCTATAATCTTAGCAAATGAATCATTATGTTTTTTATCTAACTGTCCCTCCGTACTTGGGATCGGCATCACGCGTTTTACATTCAACATAAATGTTTTGCTTAAATTAGTTTGCGACTGCCTAACTTAAACCCATTCAGAAAAGCATATTATCTGAGAAAAGTCGTTTTTAGAGCGAAACACTCACACAGAAATGAATAAACCGATTTGAAATTGGTTTTAATATTACACTGTTCGCAGGCTGTGTAGGACGATTAAAATGTAATATCATAACTGAATAAGTTTATCCTAGGATATATTAATGGATAAAAGTTATTACTTTAATTTGCACGTAATGTTATGAAAACTGTCCGACAGCAGAATAACCATCGCAATCATAGCGGAGACAAAATATGACGGCCGAATGACGTCATCAGCGCGAAACTACGTCGTAAGTTCGCCAACCCGCCTGCGACTCTTGATGATTATTAGATATACCCCTCCAAAATAAACTAGAGTTAAGCCTATATGGATGTGCTACAGCTGAAAGTGACAATTACACTCGCAAGCCTTCAAGATACTTAACAATGTATTGAATAGTATTGGGTGCACCGACCTTTAGGCTTTAACTAAAGTTTGCTCATTTAATCATAAACATTAAACGTACCATATTATTTAAAAGATGAGATCTTACAAACTTTTGACAATATTTTTTAACAACAACCACATATGCTTTACTCATTAACAAGACAATTTACAAACTTTACTAAAGAGCCAGAATAAATAAAAGTCGTATAAACATTCCCGCTGTCCCATTAAATTACACATCAAAATTCATAAGGTTAAAAAGCTACAAGTATCGTAGCTGATAGGTTGTGATAGCGAGCAGGGGCGAGGCGCGGGGCGAGAGGGGCGCGGCGCCGAAACTTTCGTTTCCGCCCTATAACTCGCTGCAGGCTTCAACTCACCCTCCGTGGAATTACGCCATCGACGACGTCACCACAGGATGCCGGTTCGATCTTTTTTGGGGAACGTGTAATTTTGGTGTGAAAAGGGTAGTGCTTTGTTGGATCAACAATAATATTAATGACAGCAGTCTGGTAAACTAAGACAAAATAAACACATACCTAGTTTAATAAAGTATGCTGCTATTTTAGAGTGTAATTTATTTGTTAAGTTTCATCAAAAATGCGAGCCAAACTTATTGCAACATAATGTAGGGAGAAGATCACATCCAGGATAAATCGTAAAACGTAAATAGATTCATAATTGAAAAAAACATAAATACAACTACCACTTAATGAATAACTTTCCTCATCGTCTGATATAAAACATTTTCTAATGTGCTCGGAAAACTTATAATAAAGAACCGCAAACGCCGTAACCGCACGTATGGTCCGAGTTATAAAGCAAAATTCAAAGATGTAGCAAAAATAATGATATAGGCGCGGGGAGGACCCAATTTCCCGTGGGCGGCGTGATGATCAAACCTGCAATATTTATAGCCGCTGTACACCACCACGGAGCGATGTAAACGGCGCGGCACACGCGAACCACAGCCTTATCTCACGGAACGCGCGGTGAAAACGCTAAACCTTAATTGGCGACATATTCCATAAAAAAATGAATCGAAACCGCAAACCGCCAACAGTAATCGATCGAAAAAACACTCGACTGTGTGAAAAAGATTTAAAAAGGGAAAAAATATCCTATTACGAAGTGTAAAAACACGCAAGTGTAAATAGGAACACATATTTCAATCTGCGAATTGTAGGCCAAACAAAAACTTGAAAACGGCGTCTATTCAAATGTGCCGATAGATCGGCGAATAAACCTGCAACAAAACGAATATTGAAAAGTCCACAAAATGCTACCGAAACAGGACCGGGCGCGGGCCACACTACTGAACAAAATAAAAGCAAATGGTATTTAGGGTGAGCGCAGGAAGTCCGCGCGGCCAACTATGTCAATGTCAGCATATCGGTGGTTTTCAGGGTTTCCTATCTAAATGTAAAATCGGGTGTCCTTTGTGTTTGTCCGTTTGTGTGTCACGTCTATTTTTCTCCGAATCTAATACGCCCATTGACTCGAAATGGGTACTTTTACATAAGTCACTTGTCCGTTTATCCACTTAAAGTGAAACAATTGTGAATTGTTTCTAGAATAGCGTCGTTTTTCGAAGAAATAAAAAGGTTTAATTTTATACAACAACAGCAACTAAATTGTTTAATTGTTCAAATTGTTTAATTTTAAACAATTTGATTTATGAAAACTGAGTTCTGAAAGTCAAAGCCTCGGCGAGTAATTAGCAAGTCATTCTTTAGTCCAGCTGTGTGAATAATAGTGAACATGAGAGTCCTGGGCAAGGCAGGCATAAAGTACAGCGAGGAGTGTGGGTGACGCGCGGGCGGGTCTCACGCAGAGCGCGTGACCTCAATGAAAAAAAAATAACAAGTACACTAGGCCAAGTTTCAAGATAACTAGAACCAGAAACACGACGCGAGGCTCTTGAAGGCCGGCGACGTTCAACTGCGATGTCGTGAGCAAACGTCTACGTTAAATTCATTTTAATTGTAAACTTACTAAATGTTGTGTAAATTGTCAACACATTTTATGTATACTCATGCGTGATGTTTGCTTTAACTTGTAGCATAATAAACGTTAATAATAATTTACTATCGATACACACTTTTAACTAAACAGTCATTATAAATACTTTTTACTCATTTTATTTGTGTTTCATTGATACAAAGTGTTCCGCCATGCTAAAACACGTTTGAAAATGAAATTGTTTTAAAACTAAACACAAACTTCAAAATGCCTCTCAAGCGATTTCCAACACAAAATGTTCGGAACAGACGCTGTCGCATCGACTTACCGTATTTGTAAAATATTAAAAACACAGGCCTGACGTAAAAGTTTATGTAACGGTCAGGAGAGAGTACTTTATGACAGGTACATAAAACTCGCCGAAGGTACGTCTAAAAATATCCGTATCTTTGCCACTGACGTGTTGTGTAGGGAAACGAATTATTTTACTTGTCAGTAAAATGTTTTATACGCCGGAACTGCAATACCAATGGCTTTTAAAACTATAACGTAAGAAGGTTCTGGAGAGATTTTTAAGACTTTCAACTTACATTATCGGTTATTTTTGACTAACAGACCTACAAACACACACCTGGATTTAACTCTATTCGTTAAAGTAGGAATCTAAATCCAAAATAACCATGCAACAGTGTTTCGCCTTATGAATAATATGTAAATGTCATATTTTTTAATACCCTGATCATTATGAATTCCGCATTGGTGTAAGGTAATTTGAATGGGCCTAAAAAATCATACCAAACGGTGAAATACTAGTTCGAGCATGTATCACTATTTTAAATTTATTTAACATGCTTAAGAAAAAAACACAATATTTGTTAGTAGATCATCAAGAAACATCTGGATTCGAACCGGTATAATTTAGATAGCGCTATACATACCATATCGGGTGGATTGTAGTTACTTTGACGTGCCAATTTAAAAAAATAACTTAATTTAATTGAAACTTGCGATAAAATTCTATAGCTCTACTTCTGCGTACCATCGAGGGTAATAAACGTTATATTAAACAAATCCCTCGTGAAATCCATAAATTAACAACTGTCGACAAGCCGGCAGCTACTTATTACTTTTTTAAGTTACTTAACGGATTTTGCTACCCTAGTTTCATAAATGTAGAGCAGAACGAATCTAGATAAGAAATAAAAAAGGACCTAGGCCACATTCTTTAAATTAATTTACCAGTCGGTTGTTAAGTAAAGAAAACATAAAAAATGTGTTTATACTTCTATGGCCTGAAATTGTTCTTTTTTATGTTCAAGCAATTGAAAATCAACAAAATAAACAATTGTACGCATGGTCCTTCTATTTTGTAACCGTTATACCGTATTGAAAAAAGATTGTCTTTTTAAAAAAGTTATGAGGTCAAATAAGATGTGACCATTTTATAGATAAACTATTTTTTTATAGTAATCCATATAATGAGTGTGTACATGTGTCTCATGCACATTAGCTACGTATATCAGCTACGAAAATAAACTATTTTTCAATTCAACCCCATTAATGTTTATCATCAATTCGACGAAAACATAAAAACTTTTTCATAATTCCAAAACGTTCTTCTAAATTTAATTAAAGCATTATAATTTAATTTATCTCGTCTATTATTGTACGAGCATCAACATTGCGATACAATGCCACCGATTTATATTTAGAGAGCAACGCGGCACTCGAACCTGGCACCGTCCGGAAGTCGTTAGGCGGTCGGTGCTTCACCTATTATGCAGAAATTAATTGCTTGAGAACAATGAACAGGCCAATAAATTCACTAGTCGATAATATAAGAAAGACAGTTAATTGTGCCTTAGGAAAGTTTTTGTCGTAACGTTATTTATGTTGCAATTGTTTATTCATACTATTGCGTGCTTCGTGTTGATAAAAAACTACTGTTTTATATTAAATTGATAGGAAATGTAAAACCACACTAATATAATATTTCTATGCAAATGCTTGAATAGAAAGCTAATTTTCTCGCGTGCCTGCTTAGAGAAAACTCGTTTTATATGACTGAAATTTAAATATCTGTATCCATATCAGCTCATATACGTCCCATTGCAGGGCACGAGCCTCCTCTACAACCGATAGTACGATTGAGAGGGGTTAGACCATATAGTCCACCACGCTGGCCTAGTGCTGGTTGGCGGACTTTACATACCATAGAAATTATTACAAATCGCTATGGTATGTATTTTTCTTGGGATGTTTTCTTCACCGTTAACGTCTTGGTGATTGACTATGGGATTTGAACCCGCGACCACTGTGAACATGTTGGCAGTCGCGTCTGGTCCGTTTACCAACCGGCCACCACGCTACTTCACACGAAATTTAAATAAGAATTAAGAAATTATAAAATAATAGAGACAAAATAGAAGCGACATTAAAAACCCTTCATTAAGACTTTTTGTCTTTGGATGTTCGTACAATGAGCATGAAACAAATTGCAATAAAACCATAAAAATATAACCGTGATAAAAATATCCTACATTCACGCGTCTATTGAATAATCCCAAAACAGTACATCAATTAATTGTAGACGTAAACAAGATAGACAAACAAACCAATTTCATTAATTTAGGTACCCTCCGTAGACGTGAAAACTATCGCCTCTATATCAACGCGGATATTTTGCAAACGCAATTTATTTTATATTCATCAGCTGGAGAGAACTTAGCGCAAATAGCGGGGACTCCGGCACACGGCCTCATTTCGCCTCTACGTGGGGCTTCGTGGTTCAAACGAGCCGACTTTGTACGAAGCACAAGTAGTTAAGCTATATGCGCTGAATACATGCACGCATGCCAGGGATATTCAATGTGTACGCCATTCGTTAGTGTTGGCTGGCTTTAGCTTTTTTAAGGAATGTATTCGTGACCATCTCGTGTAGCGTACATTGGTTTATTGTTCTGAAGGTGTTTTAGGAAAACAAAACTTGGATGTACTGTAGTGTACTGTATCAGTCCACATACGTCCCACTGCAGGGCACGAGCGTCCTCGACAATCAAGAGTACGATTGAGAGGGGTTAAATGAAAATGAAAATGAAAATAATTTATTGAATCCATTAAAATGTTCAACATTGTTTAGATTGAGTCATTTTTTGAACTACCACCCGGTTCGGAAAGCGGTTTTCACTAGAGAAGAAAGGGCAAGAAACTCTAGAGTTGCTCTTTTCGAAACCAGTTTACAATGTAGTGATTATTACAAATATTACAAGTTGGTTTAAATCAGAGCAGTTCATTAATAACTGGTTATGATTTATGTTATTTTAGGCCATATAATCTCATATCTCACGTACAACATACATTGGTTTATCATTCTGAAGTCACTGCTTGAAAACAAAGCTACAAGCGATAGTGGAAATTAAATTAATGGATATAATTAGTGTAACCGAATAAAATAATTATTCACGATTGTAAGTGATCAATATAATTAAATCAATTGGTAATACAATCATTTTATAAACGCTAGATCTACTTAATAAATTAAATCAATTACTAAAAAGCAATACCCACAAGGTTAAATCGAAACGTTTATTACTTAAGATAATTAGGTACTTAAAACGTTAATACTAGTTTCATTTCCTGTTCTTATATCTGAGTTTAATGATAAAATAAAGGTTTTTATACATTTGATAAGAATGTGGTGCATTAAGTTAATGCTTGGCGAGTCCCCACGGTTGAGAAGTGGGCCGGAAACACGATATGTGTGCGGTGCGGTCACAGCTGTCCCGGTACCCACCGCCGCTACCTATATGTACATTATACCTTCATATGCATTATATATAATATACTTAAATACCATCACGACTATTTTCAAAAAATATTTTTAATTCAGGGTTTTAATCAAACCTTAATATGACAACGACATCGTAGTACCATTTAATTTAGATGAAACTAACTAACCATAATAATTATTATATTTTATTGTATTTATTTTACATTTTTTTTCTAATATATTTGGAAATTCACATTAAAAAGTCGTTTTTTTGCGTTGAATGGCGGGATGAGAAGAAAACCAAACAGACTATAAATTACAAAGTATTGCATGGCACTCCTCTGCGCTCGCCATTCTGAGATATAAGATGTTAAGTCTCAATATGTCCAGTAGTTACTCTGTTGTCTTTTGTAGTCGTTTTGTTTTAGTGCCTTGTTGAACATTTTAATCTTACAAAAGTTGCTATTAACCTTAACATAGCGATTATTACCATTACCCATTGGCAATACAAATTAAGACGCATAAAAACGCCAATACTTAACTAAACAAGGTGTTAGCGTTATGAAATCCATTCATGTACCGCAAAAGTCTCATATTAGAAGAGCTGATAGTCACGAAATCTGTTAATCCACATTAATACATGCTTGTTGAACTATCCTTGCGGATAATAGCTCAATGCTTCTGACAAAACCGAGGAGACACCTTTGTCCACATCAAGACAGAGATATTGTTGATTTAGTTAGACGACTAGACACAGCTTCACAACCCAATCTTAAATTAGAAGCCCAACTACCGCATATTTACGACGCGGCAAATTGCTTACCAATTATGTTACAAATATCAAAGAGAGCGTATTTTTCGATCTTTATCAGAACAATATTTTTACAGCGATATGCAAAACAAATCGAAAGTATGAACACATGTGACTTATAACAAAATGAATGTTTACAATGTGTCAACACATTGCGACATGCATCATTATTTATGCAAGTAACCGAAGCAATGTTTTATCATGAGGTGTATAATATAAAACATTGAAATTGAAATATTCTTGTATTAAAAATAATGACAAATTGAAAGTAAAAAATAACTTTATTCCCTATAATAAAATAAGTACCTACTTGTGGGTCAAAAAAACTTTTGAAATAAAGAAATGTCTCTGCGAAGATCGAGCTCTCGTGTCAATCAGCGCATTAACCAACTGAATCATTATAATATTTTACAAAGGAAGCAGACGAGTATCAATCCCTTGATCGCAATTCTAATTAACCAACACCAGATACGAGGTATACAAATCCGCATAATATGAAGTTTCCCGCGCGCACTGCACAGGTAAACTAAAGGTTAAAAGTGAAATTGTGCCAATTCTAAAATTATTCAACACAAATGAAAGTGAGAATGCTAATTTTGAAACCACGTGGAATGAATGATGAAGCTCTGAGTTCTTGGATTAATGTACTATGCGATTGTGTGGTTCAACCAAGAACCGTCACGCCTGTCTCTGGGAATAGGTAGACAGGTATAAAACGACCAAATACTTAGATTGAAGTACGAAATTCATGAAATCTTTCTTTAGAATATTCAATCCAATCGTTATTGCAAGTATCGATTTCAGAACCACTAAATCCCTGACGATATGTACCAACTACAACCATATAAAACTAAATACGATAATTAAATTTCGAGGTTCTCTAGCCTAAAACGTTTCATGTTTCAGTTAAGTGACAACATTGGTAAACGCTATAAAAAAACTTACCCCACAAAGTTTCTTAAAAAATACAACCACAGAAAAGTGAGAATAAAATTGACATAGTCATATTTAGAATGACTATAATTGTAATAGGTATGTAATTTATGACGACAAAGCGGTATGCGGTTTAGCTAATCAATATCACCAAAAACTTATTATGGAGAATAACGAATAATTTCAATAATAAAAAATACGAGAAAGAAGCAACAAATTACATATATAAATAAATTTAAAATAGTAAACGTCAGATTTTATCAATAAACAGAATAGGATAAACTTGAACTGACCTATCTACCTTGAATAACATTTTAAAACTAGCGAACTAACTTTATCCACAGTTTTCAAACTCGCTCTAAATTGTACAGTACAATCGCTCAGCAGAAACTTTCAGCAATTCTCATAATACGTGATTTGGATTTGAATATAAATTGGATGTAGTTATACGAAAAGGGTCCAATTTGGCAACACGGTCCAGATATAAAATAACCAACCGAAATGTCGTTTTTACATAATTGTTTTAATACTGCTTATGAGCCAGGTTTGAGTAAAGAACGGGGTATAATAAAAATAATGTTTGGCCAAATATCTAATTATTAGTAGTGAAAAATGCATTCAAATCTTTATTTTAATACCATCCGTAACACATTATATTACCTTGGCTTTTCATCTTAGAAGAAAATAATATTGTGATCTTATGTCCAAAACTCAAATAAACTTCCGAAATGTCAAAATATATTTTTCTTCTTGCCAACAAACTAATTTTCTACGATATGATCTAAGATAACATTAAGCTTGTATTTTCACACAAATCTGCTTTCCTTGGCGATGGTATCATAACAAGCATAAAATTGCTTCATTAATTTAAATCTTATCATAGAGTATTTTAATTCTTTTTATATCCATGGTCTATTCAAGGTTCACAAAAGCTTCATTGCCAACTTTATGAAGTACTGGATCAATGATATGATTTTATAATGAGTTAAGCATAGAAATCAAAATCACAAGGTCTTTATCACCCTATTTTCACTTCTCAATATAAGGAGATTAGGACTCAGTACGATTAGGCCCGTGCCCAGCAGTGGGACGTATATGGGCTGATACAACAACAACAACGATTGCAGCCTGCTACGTCGAGTAATAGCCGACAATAGGCTTCGTGTATAGATTATAAGCCTAAGTAATTAATATAAATTGAGCAATACTAACTGGCATGTGGGGTAAAGCGCAGCCGCGATAACGCTGGCATTCAGTACTAATATCGAATTCAAGGTGGATACTCAATCAAGTTAAACGACGCAGGATGTAATGCTGATACTGATACGTGTAGACTGTACACGTTACGCGCACTCAACCGGCTGTTGCAACCAAGGCGATACGATGTTCTTATTAACGTTGGAATAATTAATTAGTAGTCTAATAGTTTCTTAGATTTACGCGAATGTTACACATTGAAATAAAACTATTTTTTACGTTATTTTCGCGAATTGGTTTAATTTTTACATTTTTTAACTTCCCGACGTTCCGATTACTTTACAGCTTTCGCTTAAGAGTCCGCCCCGTGACTACGAAAGCTGTAAAGTAATCGAAACGTCGGGAAGTTAAAAAATGTAAAAATTAAACCAAGTCGCGATAAAATCCGTAAAAAATAGTTTTATTTCAATAATTAGTAGTCTGTTAAAGTTCCTGTAGTATTCGATTGAAGAAACGCAAATCTTTAATGAACCATTTTTTATCCGAATGTCATACTTAAGTCCCATTTACACAGGGAGTGTTTCTCACCTCGAAGATAATCGCATACGATTCTCGCCGCGAGAAACTCTCCCCGTGTAAATGGTGCCTTAGCGTCATTTTCATTACAGATTGAAATACATAAAAATATAATTCCCTTTATGTATTTACATTAACTGTGATATGAGAGGTCACGAGTTTGATCACCGCATCAACACAATATTTATATGTTCAACTCATATTAACGGTAACGCGTATGGATTACTGAGATATGTAGGTCTTCTCTAGTATCCAAAGTTCAAAAGATAAACAATAAGAGAACCTTGTGACTTTTGCTGGACATAAAAATTCAATCTAGCCATCGACCTCACAACATAACCACTGAAGGCTTACCGACAATGAAATACAAAGTTACTTCGTTACTTCTCCCCAATTTCCTGGGCAAGTAATCAACTGGCATGAATCAAGCAGGAATATGCCATTTGGGGCAGAAAGGTCTTGAAATGGCGGCCGCATGTCGCAATAGCCGTAGGATGGGCTGCGGGCTGCGGCTAAATGGACGAATGACCTTGCCAGAGGTCGGAGGAGACTTGAGAAATGTGAATTGTGAGCGACACTGGGTAGAAGGGTCATTGTCAAACCCTTTTTGTACAAATTGCGTCACGTAATTGCAAAATATGTAGGTATTGTTTTTTGAAAGATTATTTTCATTTTAAACATTAATTATACCAGATATTCAATTAAATTCTTCAAATATTTCTAACTAAATAAAACATCTAAAGCACCCTTAATGATTAATATAATAGCCTGAAGCTAACACAGTCTAAGTTAGATATTAAATGATAAATTAACATTTAATTAAAATTAGGAGACAGTAAAGGTTACACATTTACGCGGTTACAAATAATAACATTTATATTACAACATCAAAGCTTTCTAGAAATAAACCTAGCTTGCTAACTCATAAATAACTTAGAATATAAGGTGTATTTTCAAAAATATTTTTGGCAACAGCCCACATAAGTTATTACTTAGTTCATAACTTGCTTACTGCTTCTCAAACACGTTGAACAGTGCGATGAGTTCACTGACTTCACGTCATGAATATTTTAATACTGTTTTTGTTATTAAATTATGAATAAAATATTTTCATACAAAATTACTTCGGGCAAAGGTTATTTCGTTAAAGAACATTTATTTAAATATTTTAAAATGGTTTTAATTTAAAGTAAATTAAATGCAAATTTTGTGTGATTCCAACGGGCCGATGTTAATTTCGCGAGTATCGCGTAAAGCACGTACGCATAATTGTTTTTATTCGCACAGCGGACACCTTCAAAGGCGAAATGCGGAAATTAATGCGAAATCTCGTCATTCCCGGCGCGCTGCCCCAATTACCCGGGGGTCGGCAGTCAAAAGAAGCGTTAACATTGAGCGCGCTGCGCCGGGTGAGTTTCTAACGGCCAATGAAAACCAGACTCCTGTCATTTCACCTGCTTTTATGCATTTACAATTTATATTCAAGAGTTTCCTTGTGGCTGGAACAACTAGCGACTTCGCTTCGTAATGTCATTTAATTCCACTTTAAGTTATTTAACTACCACACGATCGCTATGAGTAAACGCTGACGCGAATATCTGTATGTGGTTTCAATTTAGGCAATTCCTAACTATTCTCGCATCATATATTTTTCCATTGTTTTATACACAACTTAAAAAATTAAATCTAAATAATGAAGCGTACAAGGCTATTCAACTGTGAAGTCCTGGGAACGATTTACGCATCGAGAATCGGAATGTTGCGAATGCTTTTGTACTCGTTATTGCGACAGGCGATTTTCATCCGTTCCCATGATAACGCAATCATCATTAGGCGAAAACACTCCGGAATTTGGGTGTAATTATACCGCTGTCCATCCCTGATAAAAGCGCAAGTATTTGGGCCATTATTTTTAATATATTGTACGATGCACATAACCTCATACTCGGGTTAAGTCAAGTTTGCTCCTTGGGTAAATTTCTCAGAAATCAACATTCACGTGCTGTAATTAGCAACTATAGCAATCTATGTAGTTTCACCGATGAACGCGTCCCCTCCTCCTTAATTTATGAAAGCCTTTTTCCCAGAAGGGGTAGGCTGAGCTGCTGCCAGAATACTCACGTTTCGTCTTGTATGTTCCAACCCACGATGTGATAGGGGGCGAGTCTATCGCATTACATATATTTGGCACAAATTCCTGACAGGTTGATAATGAATAGTAAAATCCAATATCACTTTGACCGACCTGGGATTCGAACCAGAGACCTCAGAGTTGTAATGGTACCGTAGTACAATTACGCCACTCAGGAACAAATATAAGTACATTGAATTATCCATATATAAGTATATTGGCAGTGACTCAGCTGCCGTAAGGCGACGAGTTCATATACATATAAGGTTTCCACGTTACGAAATGATTCCAATGGTTTCACACAGTATTTCACAGAAATTTTAGTTAACATTTTTCCGGTATCGAAAAATCGATTCTGGATTTAAAAAGTAATAACTAGAATTTAATCTGTTACATTTCTCGATATGAATAGTCTAGAAATAGACTATCGCTGCTTTTATATCAGTTTTGGGTATATAAATAACTGGGATAAATGGTATGTTTTAAATTAAATACAGAAATATATTGATCGTATATGTGACATTTAATTAGCTCTCAATATGTTTCGGAACCGACCTCATATTTATTGAGTATTGAATTCATTTGAATAATTTGCTTTTGACATAAATATTGTTGGGCCACAGTCAATATCCATATTATTATCTTTGACGGCGGGTGTTAATTCATTCTAATGTATACGATAAATAAATGAGTTTTGTGAAAGACGATTGTCGACCCAAAAATTGTATTTTAGTCTAAAGGCCTTCATTCCGGCTATCAGGTTCTGAGTAAAGAACAAAAGGAATGATTTTAGATACTGAATTAGTAACAACTTTTCTCAATCTAAAAGTAAAATTTGGTAATGGAAAGTACCCTACGCCCCTCGCCGAGTTCAGGACGACTGGTACGTCAAATATCATGATAATCAGTTCAGAGACTTGTAACAAATACACCGTCATTGTAACGCTTGTACTCGCGTGATATTACCATGTACATAGATTACTTACTAAAGTCTTTAATTAATAATCGATCCAATTGTCATACACCAATCCATACTGAAAATAGACCTATCAAAACAATCAAATGTGTGGGTGCGTCAATAAATCTTTGACCTAATTAGTCCATTATCTGGATGGATAATTAGCTAGGAATGAATATCCTGATGACCATTAAATACGTCTTAAAATGACTATCCAAATCGCGTATGACATTTAAAGACAAGCGTCTACATGTAATCGCTGTTGTTGAGATAGACCGTACGTCACAGTGACGCGGCGCGCGCGCAGGCCCGGCCACGTCACGCGCACAGCTGATCGAGCGCGCCGCACCGCGCCGCGTGTAAACAAATCATAGTAACTCTCCCACGCTCACGACTCAATGCCGCACCCACTTTATATTCCGAGTTAGATAAACGGTTGATTTAGACATGTCTAGTGCTGAGAATATTATGGAATACAACTGTGAACTGACTAATGAAAGCTTGAGAATTTTGCTTACAAATGTTTAGACGCATAAACTTCTGAAACTTGGCACATCTTATTTATCAAAAAGATACACTTTCACCAATGTATTTTAAAAATATATCGCAAATTCGTGTTTAGTGTTTGAGATATTGGTTTTTTAATGAAACCAACATTTGCGGCAACGCCAATAAAAACAATAATTACAAAATCACGTCCCAAAGGCCATCACTCTATAAACAAGTTCTACTAGCTACCACTTCTGTTTGTAATACACCGCGCTCTTGTTATATGCGGTATTAACATTTATCAACAAATTAACATTCATATTTCCGAAGGTATTAAAACTCGCCCGGTGTTTCGATAAGTACATGTGAAAACGTACGGTTCCCACGAGTCACCTATACGTTTCGTGTGTGCCCTTCGAACACTATTTTACATTTTTAACCGATAATCTACGAAAATTGTAAAATAGGATGGTCAAAAGTTTCACCTACACGAGTTATTCAATTTTGTCAGGACGGGTGAAATCATTAACATCATTTCCTATAATACATTGTCTCTAAAAATGTGCTACATCCAGAAAGTCCGATAATTTAATGTGTGATTTTAAATATAGTAATGTCTATATATCATAAGTGATTTTAAAATTGAATTCACAATTCTTCTTCTTCTAACAATTTTTGATGTTTTTGTGACAATCATTTTTACTTATCATTGCCCACCGTGTAGATTGAATTATCACGAGAACTTCGATAAACATCATCCATAATATGCGTAATATACACATTTCGTCAGAGCAAGTCTTCTCAATATTTGAACAATAACAAAATATCACAAAGCGATTATTAACACGACGCAGAAAGTCACTCGATGCAGACCGTTTAGAAATCCTTGGCAGAAACCTGTGTTCCTCAGCGGACTTAGCTGGTAGGATATTCGTTTTCGCCCACATAAACATCACGTGGCCATTAAGGACACGTCATAATGACCTAATTAAGTTAGCCCCATTTCTGGTTCATCCGTGTATACAATCCAGGGGGTTTCTCTATTCTCCGACACGAAGTTTGAAAGTTCGAACGTTGGATGTCTTTCAAAAATAAATGCTATTCTCTAAGAAATATCATTCACGCCAAACTTACGGCCTTTTTTATAAACAGTTTAAAAAACCCATTAGTCTATGGTTACGTCCTACGGTAGACGGTGCGAACATTTTGTAGAGTATTTAGGCGCATTCGTGCAGTTTTACGTACGGTGTTCGAACATCCGTCGTCGTGTCGTAGAATGGAGTAGCCCCCCAGTCTGGGATTACAGTGTCGACGGGAGAGAAATTGCAGTATCTTGTAGCAGTACTCTATCTGGCTGCACTACATCAGGTGCACTATAATCACTTCGTCGTGCCAGTGTGATAGTCCAAACTGGTCACGACTTTAATTACCGGCAAAAATGTCGTCATTGAAGTCATTAATATCGAGGTTGACTTAGCGCCTGGCGTCATCGTCCACACTAAAAAAGTGTCAGCAAAACTTAATTATAAATGAACTCTTGTACGTGAAAATTGGTTGTCCGCTCATTAGGGTGTTTGTTTAAGTTTTGTTGGTCACAAAACTATTATGAACATATCGACACGTTGCGAAAAAATATGTTGGAATCTGTATACCTCAGGATTATATCACGTTGTAGAATGATTTGAATATTTCAAATTGGTGGCATCCATAGCGTAAACCTATCCCATTTTTATATAATTTGATGGATTTTCTGTCATAACATTGCAAGCTTTGTTTTGTAAGGTAGCACTCAGTTTTACTCAGAAGTACTGCTATCTCAGAATTCATTCGCTTTTTGATTGTGTAGAAAACGTTAAGTATTATAAGAAAAGACTAATAGGAAATTCATCAAAATATTTGAATATTTACCGTCATTTATACAATCCAACATCTTCATACAAAAATTTCCGGCAATTAAATGTGAGCATACTCATCTGAAATACACACTGTACTGTTTTCCTGTTTAATAATAATAATTGTTGGTTATAATAACAACTATACATGCTCACTATCATAATGTAAAGCTTATCAACTTTACATTACACTACACTGCTACTGATAAAATATAACTGTATAAAAGTTTAATATATTATAACGAATGTCGCAATTTTTTCTTTCATAATGAATTATTCGGAGATTAGCTGTTTATATGGATTTTTTCAGGTGAATCGGTTTTTTAAAATATATATTTTTATTTTTGCTAATTTAGCATTCCTGCCTTTGCCGGATTTTTGTATTAAAAAAAAACCAAGAACTGTTTCTAATATTTTATTCTAGTAGTAGTTTTTGATAGCTGTAGCACAAAGATACTAAGGCCACAACAGCATTAGAATCAATTCACCAAGCAAACCCTGCGCGTGAACACATTTGCATCAGAACTAATACACTCAACACGTTCAGAATTCAATACCATTTCTCACGAACTCGAGTTATGCATCTCTATTTACTGTATGTAAGCCAACAGAATACACACAGTGAAACAAAAACCGTATAAATTGTTCGAATGATTATGTCATTACCGTTCAACGATTGGAAACTTGACAAAGTTAAATTAATTTCAATAAACAAGGAATAACAAAGCCATAAAATTGCAATTCCGTTGCGATCAAACGGCGAGAATTAAAAATAAACAGAGCACGTCGCCGGCAAGAACAAGTCGACAACACCTGCCGTTTTGGTCACCATACCGGCACACCGGCGCACCTGCGACCACTCGCCGACCACGAAATGTTCTCACTAAAACAGGGTGGTCGATCAAACGACTACATAAAAATATAAACCCAATTTCACACTAAAACGTAACCGGAGTGAGCGAGTAAATTGGTGAACGCCTATCTGGAGTATTTCACCGTCATATTTCATAATCAAAATGATATTTTAGTGTAGGCGGCGGTCGCCAGTGGCGTCCGGGTAAGGCGAGGCGACACACTCGCAAGAAATATTGCGGGTTCGGCGCTAAGGCAGCGCTCGGCGCCCGACACTCGGCGCTACGCAACCAAGATATCTGCCATCTCCAGGCCGCGCCTGGGCCTTCTGCGGTTTATCTCCCCGCCCGTCGCTCGACGCCGCTCTTTGGGAAATTGCGTACACAGCAAACAAAGAAATTGCACGTCCAGATAAGGAACCGGAGCGTATCGCGTTTATGAACGCCCCTAGGCGTCATTCGGCCGCTTCACGGTAATAATCTTCAAACATCGCATCGTTAATCCCCTCTTACGTAAACCCCGCGCCGATTTCCCGACCGCCGCGCCACCAACAAAAATATCGAAACAAATCTAAACGTGTCCTGAGGCGAGCGAAATAACCTCACAACAAATGTGAGCCGTTCGGTGGTGACGCTGGATTTTCCCTCGTTTTGGTAGCGTTCGTGACTCAAAATAATGAGTAAGCAGTTAATTAAATCAACACGCACGGCAACCGAATTAATAGAACTCCTGAACGTGAACGTAATGAATGATATTGTTATTTTTAATAAGTGCTTGTGGTTGAATGTAAGTAATGCGGGAGCGAGTTCGACTCAAGTTTGATAATCCGCAAGCCGCTGCCCGTCAGAGATAGGGTAGTTTTCGACGAGGGTCCGCAATCCGGACGGATGCTGTTTGCTATTCGACGGCTCAAAGTGCGGCTTAGGCCTAGTTCGCACAAAAGAAGCAAGGGCGAGTTTCGGCGAACGAGCTTAAAATTTAACCGAGCTGGGCATGCGCAAGCTCGGACATGCGATAAACCAAGCCGAGCGAGCCGGCCGATATGTATTTATTTTGCTAATATTTCAACGTTTACACGCGCAAACGTTCTCTCGCTCTCATTGTGTGTAAATCTGGCCGAGCACGTTGACCCAAACATATTTATTGGAGGCGTTATGTAGTGCGCCAATCGATGCTCATGCAAATAACTTTAATGATTGAAACGACGCAAAATTAATAATAACGAGGGCCCTGTACATCACGGGGGCAGTCAACTGTATTTCCCAATGGCGAGAATTCTCGATAAAATGGCTCGAGACAAAACGCGATGTCTTTCGAGACGTGCCCTCTTTCTGAAATATAAGGGTGCGAGGAATTTTGGGGCTTTGAGTGACGCGGCTCGCTCGCTCGATGCCTTTTAGAGGGGACGCTTTATTCAACACATCCAACTTTAGTTGCGAACATACCTCCTTTCAGTAACATAATGTATGTATGTACATTTGTAGGGACCGAGTAAGAAGGCGAGCCTTACGAAACCCTATGCTACAACAGGCCTCCTATTACATAAAGCAAAAGCAGCCCTTAAAAAATCATACTATGTATGAAGAACGTTCCCTACTGACGAAATGAAAAAAGTCATATCCATAAAAAGTTAACTGCGGCGAAATGCTACAACCGATCCGAGTGTGTAATGTTTACGACAGGGACGCCAATGGCCGTTTCCATTGAGAGATGACGAGCAGAACTATAAGTTTGTAGCGCACGTACTTAACCGCGCGTCTCGACTCTCAAAGCGGAGTCGAGTTACCGACAGAAGAACATGTTGCGGAGTGCGCGGGTGACGCGGCGCGGCGCGGGGCGGGGGAGGGAGGGGTGATACTCTCAGCGACGTGACATTTTCGCAAACAAGCCACGAGGAACGAGGCTGGGGCGCCGTGAAATTTGCAACCTCGGCGCCACCGCCAGCCGCCATCCAGCCGGCTGCGACGCACACCATCTAATCGGGGAAATCGATAAATAAATTTTCTGATCCTCATTTCGCAACGCCTCCAACGGTTAGAATGACCGCCCAAATATACACAATAGTCGTGTGAACATTTGCATATTTATATTACCGACACTACAATGTTATTAGCTCGGAATTAGGCCCGACGCAAACACGGCTTGAGCTCTCTATTTAAATGAAAGTCAATACGATTGGATATTGGAATTGGTTTGGGCTGTTAAAATATACAAACCAAATGAGTAAAATTAAAACATATTACGAGTATTTTAATCATTAAAGACATGAGGTCTGCATTAATTATTTCATAATTATATTTTAATTACCAGTAAGGTTTTACACTCCAGTGACTTTAAACCCAAATTAAGCAGATAGCAAACACATTAATTTTAAAAACCCATCCTGCAGTAATATTAATTTACCATTACCTGAAACGAATTGCCCGAAAAGAAACAACAAAGATGTGCATATTCTAATGATCACATCAATGTTCTTGAATAGTTAATCGCCGAATTATCTTATCGGAAAAGATAACTGGCGGTGATATCGAAATTAACGGATTTAAATTGAGAAACATTAAACCAACAGGTAAGAGATTTGAATATATTTAGATGTACATTCTTCTCACGGATCCATGGAATGAATAACGTAAGTTTGTTACAAACACAAGACAAGTTTCTTGTGAACTTAAATCAAAAGGTATTAGGCGATGCACAATCTTAATATTGGTTATAAACCTTATAATATTAAATACACAACATTACCCAAAACACATGTCATAAAACAAAACCTAACTACACGGCTTCTCAACTTTTACGTCACCGGCGCCCTTTATTTTGTGTAGAGTGAATTTAAGCGTTTCCTCAAAGATAACGAGCTCTGTAGAATCGTGCTCGTGGCGGGATGATAAGGGCAGCCCTGGCCCTGATAAAAACTGTTTTATAATTAAGACAAAAGATCAAGGGATCTGCCACGTCACGCCGACATCGCCGACGACTGCGTAAACGTTTCATGTAAATTCATGTCCAGATTACTTGGAGGACAGTAAATTATAATTAAAAAATGCGGAAAGTATAATTACGGAACAGAGGTCGAGGCGAAACATGGTAGCTGTTGTATGTTTAAGACAGATGTATAAATTAAATCAAAATTGCTAATTTCGGTCATGCGAAATATATGAATTGAAATAAGGCTATATTTAATTACTATACTTTATGAAACCTGTCAAAACAAAAATATGGAAATATTTAAATAAATATGGAAATATGGAAATAGGGCCAATAAAATTAAACATGACCCAGTTCAATTTGACTTTGTAATTATAATAAGTGATATAATCATCTCTCATCGTGATTTGGTACTGTCGCAATCAAAGCTATGAAGTACTTGGTTCCTTGCGTAAATATTAAGAATAGAGCAATTTGTAAGACTGCCTCGGTGGCGTAGTTGTACTACGGTACGACTACAAAGCTGAGGTCTCGGGTTCGAATCCCGGGTCGGGCAAAATGATATTGGGTTTTTCTATTCATTATCAGCCCGGAGTCAGGAATTTGTGCCTGATATGGCAATAGGCTCGTCGCCCCCTATCACATCATGGAACGGAACATACAAGGCGAAATGTGGGTGTCTTGGTGGCGCCTCTGCCTACCCCTTCTGGGATAAAGGCGTGAGTTTATGTATGTATATAAAGTCCCTAGTACATAGTACAATCAAAAAACAAATTGACAAATCCAATAGTCAGGCGAGAAACAGACGGGAGGTAGAAAATAGACGCGCTGTATAAATTTAGCCGTCTTAATGCGTCCTTCGAATGAAGGGAACGGATTTAGCACGAGACACTTTCACTTACTCGTCAAGTGATAAGTTTCCATTGTACGTTTTCTCTGAAATTCTGCCAATTTTCAAATGGTTGAGTTAGCGCAGCGCGTTTGGGAATTTATTTTCTTTCGATTTATAATACTAAAATTTAATCGTATGAATTCTTCATTTACTTTAGGTGCTGGACATGTAAGTAAATAGTAAATTTGTTCAATTACCCACCAAAGCATTCACTATTTGGATACAACATTAGACTAATTATATCTAGTTTAATTCTACTTGCAAAATACTGTTGAAATAACATTTTTTTATGTTTTTACGGATTAGATCGATACCTAGTAAGTACAAAAAATTTGCCTTCCAGATAAAACTATGGCTAGCGGTAAGTTTTTTTATAAAATTCGAAAGAATTCTACCAAATACAGATAATGAAAATCTTAAGTTTTCGATTCCCAAATCTGTTTTAGTGAGTTTCTATACACCTAACGATCTAAGCAAAAACGAGCAAGACCTACAACCTTTTACTAACAGGAAGCATTTACTGCCAATTAATTATTGAAACGCGTCTACACCTTGAATAGTTTTTGCGCAAGTTTTTCTCAGGAAGCACATCCGTCAAGGCTTCAAAATGAACTGTTATGTTACAGAGCAATTAAATGGCGTTTTTGTGTGCACGTAACGGACCGGCGCGGCGGCGCCACCGATAAACGTCAAAAAACTACAACACTGACCGCCGCCGCCGTCATCACGTTTGCCGAGGTCGACAGAGCAAAATGCTCGTTTTTTACATCTATGCTGCGGAAATTCAAGATTTTTGCTCAGCATTTTTCAGTTGCTTTTGCAACAGTGAAATTTTTGCAGTGACTTCTATGTTTCAAGTCCAGTATCCAGTGTTTTTCTACACTATTGTAATACAATCTAGGTCAATATATGTATAACTATTATATGTACAACACGGAACATTCATTCAAAATAGTTTAAATGCAAGTAATATACATTATAAAGCTCTTCTTAATCTTAAACGATCGTTTTAACTTAGTCCTTTTTAATGAAATGCAAGCAACCCTCACCAACTTGAAAAAGTTGTGTTAAGCAATAATATTCTTTTGTAACATTACTCCAGTATTACAGAAGGCAAGATGTATTACCGACTTCGATATCAATATAACGTTCGGAACGCTGCTTCGTGGAAAATCAAAACTCCGCCGAGGGGAAAATCGAACTTAAATTTCTGCTAAAAACGAACCAAAAAATAGCATCTTTAGCGCGTTCCGTCAATTTCGTCGCGTGAATATTTATTGATACATGAAATTGCGTCTGCCCGACCGTACAGACCATCCAGCGTGAGGAGTAACGTCTCGACGCCCCTCAACTACAAAGGAAAGACTAGCCCAGTGTAGTCTAGGCCTTAGGGCCTAACCCCACTCAACTGTACAGACCCTGCAATAGGACATAGTATGGTGTATATAACAGCAGTTACACAATAGACAGGACAGTGGCGTGCGCCCTAGCAGTGCACATAAGCGGATAAAACAGCTTTACGTAACGGGATTGTTACGTGTTGCGGGGGGACGAGCCCCGCCGATTACACCCGCCGCGCACATTGATTCAAACTTTATTTATGCAAACAAAATGCCATTTTATATTGAGCACATTTCCTCCAGCCATAACGACACGCATCCGGAGTGTACGTGGGACGCCATGCATGCTCCTCCATTCTTGAGCATTTCAACTTCCTGCCTTCGGCTTCCTTGAGAATTTTAATATATGCTTACATTCATACGGTTTTTTATTTACTTGAGTTTTAAATTAGCTTCATGCGATTATAACAGCGGAATGGAAATGTTAAAACCTTTTTCCTAGAACCTTCAAGTTCTTAAGCAAAGTATTATTTTAAGTAGTGAAGTCCTTTTTAAATCCAGATGGCTTGCGAAGCAAGCTTTGTAAAAGTAATAAACGACGTAACCGAACAATAATCTCCATTTAAGCGACTTCTAAGGCTCGTTTAAAGTAATAAAACTGCAAAAATGATTAAATTCTTGCAACCACAACTTCTGTTTCAAGTTAATAGCCGTGAACAGTCTTTTTATAGAGCTTAATCTTATAAAATAGCATTAAATCGAGAAAATGAAATCATTTTATGTAGTTAATCCCCACGAGCCTTCTAAGAGTCAAGCTGTCGGGCACTTTGCAAATAGTTTCGTCTGTGAGTCATTGACACCGATTTCTACGTTGGTGCCTTGGGCGACATGGCACGGACGGGAATCGTCTGCATTTCACCAAAAAGTCGCCGGGAATAAATCAATACATCGACCAAAACACATTGAGCGTTCTGGTGGAGCTATCAAATCAAGTAACAAGTCGTAGATTATACCCTATCTAAACTAAGAAGTTCCATTTGACATTGGGAAATAGGGATGCTGTCAAATAAATCGGTTCTTACAATATCCGATTATATAGAGATATCGATAATATTTGTTTGTATCTCTTAATCGATTCCAGTTTATATTTTCAGTTTACATCATTTCGTTTATTTCTTCATGAACATTTTTATTCTAATGAGACATCAACAATTGCATAAGTCACTTTACTATTTAGGAACAAAAGGAGTGATTTATCTATTACTAGCGGCCCGGCCCGGCTTCACCCGGGTGCAGACACTTTTTGAGTCCAGTCCACATCACGCACATGCTTATGAACACATGATACATACATACAATACAATACATATACTCCAAAGTGAGGAACCTCCTTACTATGTGTGCCGTATCCTACAATACTGGCCTTCATTTCCATTGTAAATCCAAATCTATTATTTAATAATAAATTAATTTATATTAATATTATTATTTCATTATTTATTGATGTATGTTCGTTGACAGCATACCTATTATTAGCTGCAAGTTCAGTATTTTTAAAAATTAAAACACTACTGTTTTATATCTGCTCGATTATTTAAATATTTTTACCGATTATGCGTATACAAATGCGTTTGAATAGTCTCGACTCTACCGGTAAAAGACCTAACGAGGTGACTTTGTAATTACGTCTAGAAAAAAAATATGTTGTTTAAAATGGTTATTTTGCTTTATTTAAAGGATTCTAGTTTAAATTTAGTGATTATGGATTTTAAGTCTAGTGATAAAATAAGAATAGCTTCATAATTCCATGGATTTACGGAAAGTGTTATTGAAATTGTGTGGGTTACGTCTGCACAAAGTTATTTACGTTAAAAGTATGAAACGTCAAATGGAACCTGTTAGTTTAGATAGACTATAATGGCTATATCAATATTTTCTCTATATTATAGTTCCTCACGCGAGGTTTTACTTAACCAATACATTTTCGACAAGGCAGCGTTGTCGGCGCCGCTACAAGTTATCCCTGTTTGCCGGGATGGTGCGGAACAACGCCGAGCTTTATTGCTCAAATAATAAGGTACAAATTGCAAGGGACGTGGAACAATGGAGCTCGGCCAAGAAGCACCGAAGGTAATGTAGGCAAATCCGCAAATCCCGATTGTCGTGTGGGTGGCCATAAGAACCCGTGAGAACGGCAAGTTAGGCATATCCCGCTGGCGTTAGATACCGTGGCGAAATAACCGCTTCAAAATATTCTCAATGGGCGCTTGCGAAACATCGCAGCGACTACAGCGCCGCACGGGCCGTTATTAACATTGATATTGAAACAGAACGCGGCTGATGATAGCAATATGCCAATAGCAGTACACACCATTTAATACCGGCATTCAACGCACACAAACTGATCAAACCATTAAAAACATATTAAATAAGCAATTTATTTCACACAAATAAATAAACATGGAAATTAGTTTTGCAGATCGCATAATTTAGGTGATTAGCATAAACACTTCTCGTATGCTGCAAATTACGTACGGTTCTGCAATACAGAATTAATTTGTTTATAAACAAATAAATAAATAGAGGTTTTACTGAAAAAAGAAAAACCACGCGGGTAATATTTCACGAACACCGTATTAAATTCCGAGAGAATGGCAAAGTAGGTAAAACTTCCACGGGGTGGTGTTTTTTTTTTCACTAGATTATGTCTACTTTGCGAGCAACCAACTAACCGAGAGCAAAGTTGGCCGCTTACCTTTGAAGTAATGTTGCGTTTTACATATTTTAGAAACCGACAACAAGGTGACGGGACAACTCGGTTGGTACAATTTACAACGTTAAATATTTCATGAAAATGCTAATGTTTATTTGAAATACCAGTCACGGTATACACATAATTTGTCGTTTCAGGTAATAGGAATTTAGATTGATTTCTTATTCAAAATAGTTGCAACTTAATTTAACTCAATATTTTAATAGTCAGAAATAAATTCAAAAATTAAAATCCCCTTTAAAATCACACAAAAGCTCAAACTCACAACAAATCACGAAACCAACTTTCTAGACTCTACACGTATTTCCCGAACACTTTTATGTAGATGAGGGTAGTCTGCAGTAATTGGTGGCAGGTAGCGTCGCCGCACAGGATGCATTAACAGAGCTCAGTCGACGCCAGGTGGCAGGTGGTCCGCGTGCCAGCTGTCGGTATTGTGCATTGTGACCATCCCGTTTGACTATATTTCTCCTAAATGTATAGCATACTATAGGTCTGGTTTGAAGTTAGCGAGGGTAGCGGCAAAGAAAACAGGCATTCATTGGATGTAAATATATTTGACTATAACCTGATTGATTAGTAAAATGCCAATGTGAGATTTTTTTCACTTTTACAGTGAGCTGTGAATTGAAAAAAACAGAGCTCTGAATAAACCTGTGTTCTGAGTATCTATTTGGTCGAATCATTCCGCACGATGATTTTTTTAAATTATATACCTTCCAATCTCTCTTATTCTTTCGGTTTGTTCCCCACTCCGTCTCATTATCTAAAGAATGTAGTTTTGTTAAATCCTTGCTTTAAATGCTTTCAAATTTTATGGAACTACACGACTACTTCAAGTAATTTTTGGTTATTGCGAGGTATCGTGATTAATCAATGAGTAGAATATCGATTTTAAGAATATTTGTGGTATGACTGTAATAATCTACTCAAATCATTTATTGGCCATTGCAACAAACCAAATAATATTCGTTTAAAATTAGTCTCGGGCGAATTTATAATTAGCGCAGTAACTAGCTATCAGTTTGTAATAGTCTTCAACTTATAAAACATAATTGGGAAACTCACATCGGAGCATATTCAATACCTAAGTATACAATAATAGAAATCTCGACACACGCCATTTTTTTAAGAACTTACTGAGAACTTATTCTATCCGATGAGATGTTCAGTAAACCAAATATATTACCTGTAACAGAAAGAAAACATTTGTTATAAAGTTTGAACATACCACACAGTAAACAATTTATAATATTTTGACAGCCTCCGTGGCGCAGTTGGTTAGACGCTGCCTGTGAAACGAGAGGCCGCGGGTTCGATCCCCGCACCGAAACAAATATTTGTGTGATCCACAGGTATTTGTTTCGGGTCTGGGTGTTTGTGAGACCGAAAAGTCTCTCGTAGCTTCTGATACCCACGACACAAGACTCGATCTTAGTGTGGGGTCAGGACTATGTATGTGACTGTTGGGTGTATTTATTTATTTATTAAACTGCATTACATTAGAGAAGGGTGGACGAAGAAAAGGGCCTTTGCCCTGCAGTGGGACAGTATAGGCTAGGAAAAATAACATGTTTTTAAATTAAGGCGTATGGCAGAAGCAACATTTACTAATCAACTCTATACGTTGCTAATGACATGAATTAGCAAATAACATTACAGATACATTGAAATATCGAACATTTTCTTGTTTGGAAACTTTACATGTCATTGCTTTTAATGAACAAGGTCTTTGTTTCAAGCTCAATAACAAAAAATCTACACATATATTTTCAATACAAGATGAACTTATTAGATGTAAGAAACACACAAAGGAAATAAACTTTCTCATTTGAGATATTATATCTCAATACTTACAGTCAGAAAAAACAAAAGAAAGACGATAATATTATGTAAATCTTGTAAAGTCTAAGAATATTTTACATGTCGTGTTTTATTATGAGATTGATAAATATTCGCCACGTCTTTAATTAACTTTTATCAAACAATTAAGGATCCATAATTTATTAACACAGACATAATTTAATTTTGAAACTACTTTTATATAATTATCGCAGTTAGCCTTTAAATCCCGACTACAATTAATATTTTACGTGAACTTTTAATCAATGAAGTTTAAATCAAATCGATGTTTGGTGTCATTCTGTATCGATGATTTTGTTTTAAATTTTTAAGATAATCACAAATATAACTATTAAACAACGATCGGTAATAATAATTTCAATATTTCATCGCGATTCAATAGAAAGTATTTAAATCTACGAGTTGATAGTTTTATGTGCGCGCTAAATGTGTATTGGCATTGCCAATATTTAGATCTAAAGCATGATAGTAACTATGATTAGATATACAATTCTAATTAGTAATTATGTTAAAAATCACCTAAACGTCTTTGTAAATCTTTATTTGAACTACATACGTAATATTTGAAGTTGCCAATCCATTTACAACGCAAAGAAAGTATGTAAAATAGCACAAATGACCTCAGTGCGATAGGTATAGAATGTTCCACGACCCCTGTCGGTAGCATAGCGCATTCATTTGTTAATAAGGTAATTAAGAGTGGCGATATAATAGTGTAACCGCGCTCCCTCGCGGGGTTCATCGCACTCGCGACGGAAACGAGCCGGCGCGGGGGCGCACTCCGCGAGCTCCGTACACGCCCGGGCTCATGCTACAACCAACAAAGAAAAAACTATTCTTGAACGTATTACTACTGGGTTGAGTGAATTAGAAAAATATATTAATTCAAATGTGAGAGCAAAAAAATCAGAAAACTAGTTACAATTGAAACTTAAACCAGACATTTAAACAGTATGCTCTATGATAGATTAAAGTTTAATTTTACCATCACGCAGTATTCAACTTTTTAACTATACATCTTACGTCCTGATTAATTGTGCTTGAAAACGAAAAGTACGGACTGGGTGATGGGTCGACCATTTTGCAGGCAAGTGTATATTTTAAAGCTTAAATAAAATGCGCAATTTGCTAGAATAAATACGTAAAATAAAAAGAATATTTCCATATTCATTATATCGCTCGTTGCGCTTGCAACACTATTTTAGTCTCTTAGATTGAGGTGCTATGTAGGATAATCACCATATTCGAAATAATAACGTCACTGCATGAAATCCTTTTACTATCGAATATAGAAATTAAACTAGGTCCATTCGGGTTGAAAATTAAAATACTAAATATACCTATGGTCTTAAAAAATAGGACAGATATGTACTTATGTACATTCTTTACCCACACATCCGAATTAAAGCTTTATCAATTAACTTTAAACATTTAATCAAATGAATGCAGTTTTGTGTTTATATAATTTGGCATTGTATGTGGACTTGATGACCTAAATTTTGGTCCAAAAATACATAATATATACAACTACATATTATACAGCATGTTATGTTTATAATATTGCTCACTAAATCATTCTTAATAACCATATACATATTGAAATAATTTTCTATATTTAATTATGTTATTTCAATTATTGTTTCACAACTATTTCAGACTAAACAATAAAGGTGGCTGGAACTACACTATTTCCAACAAATCGACTTATTAGAGAGCATTACCTTATACGTGGAAATTTTGTGGGTGCTGAGTATGGGCTAATAACGGTAGCAGCCAATATGCATACATGCACGATGGGCCGACGATTTGAAAAGGGCGGCGGATAGCGGATGTATGAGGACTGCTCGAGACCGGGATGTTTGGCGCATATTTGGGGTGGGCTATGTGCGACAGTGGACGGCGATTGTCTGAGAATACACACATACGTTCTCAGAGTTGAGCACGAATCTCGTCTACGATTGACAAGTTAAAGCATTAGTTCACTACGCTCGTTTAGTGCTGGTTTATTAATGAAGATAATGATTGTGAACCTAATAATTGTTGTGCAAACTCGTAAACAATATATCCAACACAAGAAAATTCAAATGCAAGTATTAATATGGAGTTTATTAATATGGAGATAGATTCTCGTTACATTTCCATCTATGCATTCACCGACACTCAAAACGTAATCGGCATTAAAGTGGCATTTCTTTGTGCGATATCTTTCAAAGAGACGCCGATGGCACTTTACCGGAATTTTTATAGACCAATATCGAATCCATAAATGAGTAGAGCAATAAAAACAACACTTTAACACACGGGGAAATATCTCGAGTTTTAAAAACAACTGATGATGGGAAATTTAATGTTTTTGACACTTAGCGAGGGAATTAAGACAAGTTAAGCTAACAAGTTAATCAGGCTAGTTTTATGAGGCAGAGCCATGGTGTTGTTTTCAACAATTTAATAATAATAAATAAACAAATACACCCAACAGTCACATACATAGTCCTGACCCCACACTAAGATCGAGTCTTGTGTCGTGGGTATCAGGAACTACGAGGGACTTTTCGGTCTCACAAACACCCAGAGCCGAAACAAATACCTGTGGATGACACAAATATTTTTTTCGGTGCGGCGAACCCGCGGCCTCTCGTTTCACAGGCGGCGTCTAATCAACTGCGCTACGGAGGCTGACAATTTTAAGCTTTAGTAAGTAGGGACGGCCAAACTGGGGTAGTAGTGGTGGTTATGTTACCACATTGCTATAAGTCGGCATACCAATAATTGAATGATCAAACGAATTGTACCTAATCTGCGTCTCAAATATTCAGTAAATTGTAGAACCGGTCTGACCAAGAGATAATCATAAAATGTCCTACATTATAAATTTGTTTTGTCATCCAGGAAAAACAGCCGTACGCAACAAAAATGACTTCGACCACCAATGCTCAACTCTCCGAGAATACTACATAGTGTGTGAATACGTTAATCTGAAAACCCAGTGTAAAATGCAGGTTCAAGTGTGGCCAGAACATAAGAACAGCATCGTTAAACTTGGCCGTAAACACGCTAGTTAATAACAAACATCGCCAAGCCGCGCCGGACCTAATGTTAAGCTAATATGCAGTAAATTTACAAGCCATGATCATCAGGCGACATAACACTCTATCACTGTGTCTTAAGTACGAAAATACGTTGACCCATCAACACATTACAATAATGATGACAAATGCAATGAGTAAAATAAAATATCTCATTATAAATAGATTGCGATAAATAAACTAATCTTATATTGGCATTACGTAAATTGGTACGGTTATAAATACATACTTTGATGGGGTACAAGTACATTCATAAATAAATTAATGACTAAAGTAGTTCCCAATGTTGATATCGGATGGCAATTTGGCTACCGTAAAGATTCAACCGCTCTCCAATCAGCTGATATAAAGTTTTATTTTGCGCGCAAGCCCAAATATTTTTCCAAATACAGTATGTACCAACAAAGTTTCATTTAGCAATATTCTTAGCTTCATATCGCATCGCATAAAACAAATTATGCGAGCCATTAACATTACGAACAGTTAAGCGTGGCTTGCATAATAATTTTCCGCAGCCTCGTAAATTCAAATACAGCTCTTTGAAATTTCATCTAAAAGAGAAGGCAAGGTTAAAATTAACGAAGCCGAGACTTCTTTTTTCAGTAATCGTCTGATTAATTATGTACTTATGAAACGAAGAGCTATTTATAAGACTAAATATAATTATGCAGTATCACGAACCTGAGCAACTGTTGCTTAGGTATATGTTTTTGAAATCTATTCAAGATTGATGGCTGGTAATGACGTTACTAATTTGCATAGTTCATGTACTAACATTGACGTAGATTTATTAACTAGTATTCGTGTGTAAATTATTATGAATGGAAGTTTTCATAGCCATCTATACATATAATAAAAATGTAAATGGTCGATGTCTGTACATGGAAGATATTTAAGAAATTTTAACGCGAGGGGTCTTTATAACAGCAACAGAAGCCAAAACAATTTTTTTTAGAATTTTTGTCTGTCTGTCTGTCTGTCTGTCTGTCTGTCTGTATGTTTGCTTGCGCATCACGCAAAAACTACTGCACCAAATGAGATGCGGTTTTCACAGTTATATTGCTGCAGGTTCAACTTAAAAACTGGTATATGTTGCATTTACATACAGGGTGTTTCTTTTTGTTTGCTTGCACATTACTTAAAAACCACCGCACGAAATGAGATGCAATTTTCACAGTTGTATTGATGCAGGTCTAACTTGAAAACTGGTTTATATTTTATTTACATACAGGATGTTTCTTTTTATTTACTTGAGCATCACGCAAAAACTATTGCACCAAATGAGATGCGGTTTTCACAGTTGTATTGCTGTAGGTTCAACTTAAAAGCTGGTATATGTTGCATTTACATACAGGATGTTTCTTTTTGTTTGCTTGCACATTACTCAAAAACTACCGCACGTAATGAGAAGCACTTTTCACAGTTGTATTGCTGCAGGTTCAACTTTAAAGCTGGTATATATTTCATTTACATACAGGGTGTTTCTTTTTATTTGCTTGCGCATAATGCAAACTACAAGACGAAATGAGATGCGGTTTTCACAGTTATATAGGTACAAGTCCAACTTAAAAACTGGTATATGTCTTATTTACATACAGGGTGTTTTTTTGTATTATGGAAGATAAATGAGAAAAACTAATATGGGGGTCTGTATTAAAAAGTGATTTTTAGAATATTTGTCTGTTTGTCTGTGCGGTTGTGCGCGATGAACTCAAAAACCGCTTAATGGATTTCAATGATATTTGGTATGGAATTAGCTGACACCCTGGATTAACACTAAGCTACTTTTTATCCCGAAAAATTAAGTGCTCCCGTGGGATGAGAAAGGAATTCCGACATATTTGTTACTTTTATACTCAAAGGGATGGGATGGGACTGGATTACATGCCTTGAGTGAGAATGAGACGGGATGGGCGGGATATAACGGGACGGGACGGGACGGCATGAGAAATACCAAATAAAGTTAATCACGCTGACGAAGTTTGCGGGCAGAAGCTAGTACTGAATAAAATACCGACGCGACGTTCAAAGACGTTTGAGGCACGAACGCGCGAACACACTTGACAAAAAAGATAGTACACGGAATTTATACGTAAAAAGAATACTTTTCTATACTGCAAGGATCCTGTGCCGCTCCCGGGTGTTATCAATCATCGCCCCCTCCGCCCGCGCGCCGCGTCCCGCCTTCCCTCCCCGGCCGTCCCGGGCAAACCGAGCGATATTTTCAAAAGCTCCACGGTTCCCTCCTGGGTCCGTTTGTTTGCTAATCTCGTGCAGATGTTCGCAACTTAAATTTTGATGTTCCGTTAATTAGATTTAGATACAACGCCGCGTACAATGCGAAACGCGCTAATTCTATTTAGTAACAGATCATAATGTCTGGTAGCAAAACTGTTTTTAAATAAAGTAAACGATTGATATAATTTTCAACGTCATCGTTTTGTGACTAGAAACCCCTCAAAACATTTAACCATTCAAAATGGAAATGCAGCCTCTCCACTGAGCTAATTTGATAGAAAACAAAATACGAATTCGTATCTGTAAAACTAGTTAGTTTTTTTTCAACTCAAAAACTCCGCCTCACTCAATTCGACCACAACTGTGTAAAATCGTGCGGATAATCGAATAAATTCGCATTATAACAGCAATCTCGTTCCGCGAAACGAACATGTCAACACTTTCTCCTTCTGCGGCGACGTTTGAAAACTTGACAACATCGAAGCGAATCACAAGTTCCGTATTTTCACAAAGTTAATGCCCCAAAGTGAAGTAATCCGCTTATAAGCGGCAAAGCGAAACGTAACCCGATTCAGCCTAATATTTCACAATAAGAACCACATTGCAACTAAATACAACTTGTCCTGTGTAAAGTTCGCATAGTGTTTGCATGCGCCATTGTTTTGATACCCTCCACCTTTGATGTCATACGGGATTTTGTTCGTGGTTTCAGATACTTAAAACAAATCCGGTTTTAAATCCATTGTACCTGATGTTTGCTCAGCGTCGTTGGACTTGTCTAAACAATGTAAGGTAAAGGTGTATAATTAAATATGTAATGGTGGCGTGGTGGACGATTAACCCAGAGACCTTTGCGCGCGGTATCGCGATCAGCTGAGCCGGCCGGCGTACTTGGCGCCGCAACTTGGCGACTTGACAGCGTTGCAGTCACCGCCACGACCTACTTCACAGCACTTCGCTGAAGCACGGCTCGTTCGAGCACACTATACTGACTATACCACTTCTATTACTGATGATCCCAAAATAGAAACGGAAATAACCTTTCCACGGCGAGACATACATCATCAAACGACACCTGATATTTACAATTCAATATGTACTCTACACGAAACATCTCTGGTGCTTACATTCCAAATCTTTATTTAACTCATTGTTAACGAAGTTAAGATATTGAAGATTTAGAGTATTATAATATACTTAAAAATAAAATCGTTTTTACGTTCAGAATCTTAATGAAACTTCGAAGAATTCCTAAAGTTCACGAAATCTATTGTTTGAAACTAGAATATCTTCATTAAAGCAGGTAATAAAAGCGTCCGAGGTAAAGGATCTGCACGGGCACGCCCCTTCAAGGTTATTGAAACTTTTTTGCCTCCAGACCCCAAATCCCACTACCTGCCAAGCGGGGTTACTCGACAGAGTCCCGAAATAGTTCCGACACGGCATTTATAATCTACATAGACACATTCGGTAATGACTTTTCAAATAAAACGTTTCTGAAACGTCACGTTACATCTAAGACAATATTTTGAAATATAACTACCTACACGTTCAAATTATATAGCGTCCTTAATTAATTCTAGCACTTCGAATGTTTCGCATACTCAACTATTTTAATTTGGCTCATATTTACTATAGTGCTAATTTGTAACTAGTATACTCACGCGTATATAATTACCAGTTATTTAGAAAGGCTTGTCATTAATTTCCTCTCAATCACAAGAAACACTATAAAGTAAAGCAGTCTTTAGTTCGAACAAAGTGCGGCATCGAGCGAATTTTGTTTCATTTACAACAAACAGTAAAGGTTTACTTTGAAACCAGAGCGACGGCGGGCGCAGAGGCTAAAAGCACACGCCCAAATGACATTGTAAGCTAATACTCATCGGTGCCAGGCTGGATAGCAGTTAACCTACATAATGCTGCCAGCTTCTTGTGCGGAAGTCGTCGCAAACAATCGACGAGTGTGTGCGCATCGATAAACAGATTAATTATAATGCACGAATATGATTGAATAACAATCACCCGCGCAGCCTAACTACAGCCTTAGGCCTCAATCAAATCAGTATCCATTCGCATTGTAGGTATCGAACATAGTTATTTTATGTGAAAATGCTTACCCATCAATTCTCGTTTGAGTATGAGTACGCATCTTCTTACAAAATTACTACAATATTTTCAATAAATAAAATTTGTTTGATAGATGTAGGTCCTTAGGCTATAAATGAAATATCTTTATTGGATAAACACTAATGATCGAAAATATTTTAATACAGGGTGGTGGTCTTTCTCCACTGATCTCAATTCACGTTCCGATTCCGGTAAAAAAAAAAACAAACATGTAAATTGTTATCGAATGCCAGCAGTCGTTAAATTCGAAGCTGGAATTTTTTCGGCGCTAGTTTGTTCATTAGCCTACGAAACCAACCATTGACCAGCCCAATATTAGTAACTACTAAATCTATGTCTTGCGAACATAAACCCGAAAATAAGGCAAATAAACTTTTCTTTTAACATCTATGTAAAAAGATGTCCAAAGCTAAGGAATTTAGCTGAGCTAAGGAATATGTGAAGATATCAATCAAGCCCTGAACGCTGAATAGGGCAAAGGTCTCTCATTCTTTCTGCGATCTATTTATATCCCTCGTGGTCCAATTCTTATAGAGTGAGTTGAAGACGTCTCTATATCGACACGGTCTAATTTAAGTCATGATAATGTCACATCGATAAAACAATTGAATTCAAACACCACAGCTAAGTACCTAGTACGAATAACATTCCATCCAATAGATATTTATTTTACCAATTTTGAAAGTGTGCAAATTATAAACTTGTCATGCGTTGACATTTCAATTTGTAATAAATAAAGTTTATTTTGTGAAAAATATTTTTACATTTTACTGCGGGCACGACACAAATTTAACGGTAGCAATATGCAAATGCCATCAAATGTTCAGTTAAGTTCAGAGGAACTGTACGAGGTAAATTAATGTTATAATACAAATATCATGAGAAAATTATTATAATTTCAGGTAAAATTATTTTAAGCCCGCCATTTACCGTATCAAAAAACGACATTAAATATGAAAAATATTCACGGTCGTGCACAACGAGGATAGTTATACTCAATTTACATATTTAATGTCAGAATTATTACAAATGTTGCCTCTGGTACAGAAGGTCGTACAAAAGTGTAGGTCAAACGATAAACCAATCAAGAATTGTTTACGCCAGCGCCATGTGCGGTACTGAAAGACATTGGCCCTTTTATCGAAAGGTGTCGGTAATTATCCTTGGCGGCCTTGTGCAGGTCAATTCCTGGTGAATATTGGTCGTTTCAATCCTAAATAAAAACGATAAAAAAATGGATTTTATTAAAACAGAAATTGTAAGGCTCCTGTTGTACTTTATGTTTCCTGACGCTGCAGCTTGCGCACTGCCGCATTTTAAATTAGCAATTATTTAAGGCAGAAAAGGACCAGATGGTTGTCATCAAACGTACTTGGTCCCTGTATTTAATAGGCCATTAGTTCTCATTCTCCAATAAGCATGAATTGCATAACCAAACAATCCACAAGTGAGGGTATCTAATGATTAATTCTCAAGCGGTGTACTCTACAGTATTTCGAAAGCTGTGCCTTAAAATTGTTAGCTTACTGCTGCAGTACGTTGATGCCGTGACTCACGTTAAAATATATTTTAATTGGTCCAGAACCGGCCGCCCTACGTCCATGGAAACATAAACTGTGATCTATATTCGGAATTAGATCAACCGGCCGCTCCTATAGAGGCTGAAATATTACTATATTTGGTCTGCCGCTAAGCGAAAGTATGACTAACATAGCTTTGTTTTCCAAAACCTATATAGCACAATTTCAAATTATGTCGTTTTCTAGTTTTCGTCGTTACGAGGAGTAACTGAAATGCTTTTTTATAACTTTTGAGTGTAATTCTGGAGTAGACGACAAAAAATATAAAGGCAGTGTAAGTGGAAAGTTGTGGAATTTTAATATACCCTAACAAGTGTTAGGGTCTCATAGTGCACTTTGGAGCATTATTATTCTTATTATACTTGAGTAATGTGGATTCTCGAGAATGTAGAGAGTCATTAGATTTCATATCAAAAATGTCAAACTCATCTGAAATCAAAAACAAAATGCAGATCAAAGTTATTTTCATTTGTCAATCGCTTGGATAAGCTTAACAATATCCCTAGCAAAGCCATATTGTAGGTGATATTCGCCCACCTAATTATAATGCGGTTAACATAGTCAAATAGGTACCTATCAAACCCCCACTGTTTAAGTTTTGTATTATGACATAGTTTTCGACGTTAATACACCGTGTCACTTACGTTTATGTCTAAACACGTGTTCCTTTCGTAAAGACCTGATTCTGTACAGATATGGATCTCGTTGTAGACCACCCAATACCGGCTGTTAATTTAGGTTAACTTATCGACACGTCAGAAACTCATTATGTTTGATTGGTGGCCGCTGACTAGTCTATTGTTAGACCGTTCAGATTTGACACATTTAGCACAATATGTCTAATAATTGCGGCGAAAGAACAAAGCTTTAATATATATGACCTATTAAATTAATTAAAAGTAAAGCTCCGCAATATTTATAATAATAATACCTGTCATTTTTGAGAATATTAATATAGTTTCTAAGAATACCAGCAGTTTTAGCCGTTGTAAAACCTATTATTTTTCTTCGAAACTAACAGAATATACATTTCATTTAAGTAATTATATTTATTATTTTTATTTCATTATGAAAATACGTAATAAAAGCGAATTATATTCAAGATATTTCCTGGATTTCATTGCGTCATCCCTATAACCATGCATATTATAATATATTTAAAAAGATGACTGCACAAAACAATAACAACCAACACATTGCGACATTTGCGCAAATATTCATCAAGTTCAAATATCATTGGCGATAGGATTACACCCTCACATTATCCTGAAGCCGATTTTTTTTATGTCACCGCAGACCGTTAAAAATTGAGAATTGTACCCGAACATATAATAACCTAACTTTACGGCACATCTGCGCCTCTTTTTTCACTGATTCATGAGAACGCCGAGGGATATTTTTAATTGGTAAAAATATGTACCTATAATTTGGAAATACAGTAAAGTGGTTACAAAAAACTCGTATAGTAATCAAAATTAACAAACCAATTTGTATCGATTTACTTTTTTTCAAGGAATGATAAAATTTACCAAACAAGAGGGTATATTTAACCTGAATAAATTTGCAAAATATTTTAAATTTAAAAGTATTTAAGAATAAAATATTACGCATAATTTTTGAAAATAAAAGGAACACCGTTTAATCAAATTATTTTCGCTCGCTGAACTTTAATCAAAGTAAATTCTAACTTCCACGAAATTCATAATTGATTTATTACTTCCACGTATATTCGGGATAAGATTATAATTTCATAAACCGAGTAGGTATCCGAATTAATAATATGCGCAGTTAAAGCTAATTACTTCGATTGAATTGATTGATTTCCGAATTTTCCATTACGAAAACCTGAATTTGGTGTGTTCGACAATTAATTATCCAAATCTTCCTTTGAGATTATATTCCAAAATATCGTGGAAGCCATGCCTCTGTCTCCGAAATTACTTCAAAACGATATCAACAAATCAATTAAACGTATAGGGTTTACCTTGAGAACGATAATCACAAACATTCCCTGACTAAAAGCAATATTTTATACAAACAATTCCAAAAGAAATCACTTCTTCCTAGTCGTGTTTTCTTCACTGAACGTCGTTTTCCTAAAAGAATTATTAATAGGTACTAAAATTTAATAGTCTACTAGTTCCAGCGATTTTTACTAGAATAACATATTATTAGCTTTCAGAGATTTTAATTTCCACTTCTATAGCGTATGTTTTTATTGGGAACGGCATGCAAGTTCTATTCGGATTCAATATCATCTACAGAAAAACTACTATGCACTACTCGTATCTAACTTCAATCGGTTTTATTATGTCGACCTATTCCAACGCGCCGCGCGATGATCGATCCTGGAACTTCGCACAACATATGCGGGCGGATAACAGCATCCTGCCACCAATATGCAAGTGACTAATGTATCCTTTTTTACCTAAGAATACCCAGGCGTAAAGCCTAATAAACACTTATCGTGTCCAAATACGTTACTTGTTGTCTTGATGAAATTACATTCGATAATTAAGCCTTGTGAGTTGTGAGTCGTCTTTGATATAAATTGGTTTAATGATTTGGTTTTAACATCGCTTCAGTACGTCAAATCTCATCCACCTTTCGCGGATTATGCCTAACATTATAACAGAGCTACAGAAAAAAATTAACAGGATGATATATTAATTTCCGAGATGTTAAAATCAGTTAATTCACTTGTTGCTCATAATATATATTATAATGTATCTCAAAAGGAAACCATCGAAGTTTAAAACTTCCGAGTGCTAATGAACAGCAAGAATGTTTCAGAAAATCCTTTCTTAGAGGATGACAACATCTTATGAAGTATCTTCCAATATCATTTAAATGCGATGATTCCGTGACTAGTCAGTAAGTGGTATTTTCATACGCATGATCAATAATATAGAGGATGCATTTTTAATTATCAATTTTATGAATATTTATTTTATGAGAACAAAATTCAAGTAAACAGTGCATAAAATAAAAGTCGTGTAAGAGGATTTCTGTAATGCAAATACATAATTAAACGACATGGAAAAGATATTACGTGAAGTGAGCATAAGGCTACGGCATAAACATTTGTTCTGTATAAAGATTATGTATATTGTGGTAGAAATTCAATATCTAATCAAGTATACATTATAAAAGTAAAGTTGGGTAAATATTTGTACGCGCCGATTATGGAGCGAGCATCTGCCTTCACTTCCAGTGTTAGTTAAAGGTCGCGAACTTGAAGGGCGCAGTTGCCGATGAATGTTGAGAAGCTAACCCGGACGGGGGTGGCGCGGAGCGGGGGCGCGGGGGACACACTTACACCCCACTTTGCAGATCAACAACCCCGAAACCTTAATCAAGATAAGCCGAGCGGACGCCGAATAAGGTCTGCAAGCGAACAAATTTTAATTAGCAAATGGTGTCCGACGGAATAAAAATCGAATTTGCCAAGCAGGATGTCTGCGCCGTACGAGCTGTATAAAATCAAAACATTACGAAATAGCTGACGTCGGTATATACGCCTTTAGCGTGGCACTTATCGTGTGCTCAAACAAGCCGAGCGGGCAAAAACCTCTACATGTCAGTGTCATTAACAACGTCGTCGGAACCGTGACGGTAAATCTCGCTTCCGTTCTGTAAACATAAAATTTATCCGTCGTCGCGCAGCGTATGCGTAGCTACATATATTAATTGCACGAGACTGTATCGCCGTTCGCCACAATAAAATACAACCGGACGCGCCAGTTCGTCATCATTTTGGGTTAATTTATTCTAATGTGGCTTTTTCGCAGCGGCGCGCACGGACGAGACGAACGACCGCGGCGCCGCGCCGTGTGAACCGAGCTTTAAAGGCTCGGGTTCATCGAATCGTTTTACCTGATGCGGTTTCCGGCGTGCATTCCAATCGCCTCTCACTACAACTAGATCCTAAAGCTATATTTTAGAGACGGAAAACCTAACGTTTGTGATGAAGCCGATGTTTCATCACCAAAAATCCCATATACACGCTAAGTCGTAAACTCTCAGCACTAATGAACTTCGACATGGGCCAGCAGCTAAGTACAGAGTAATTTTTCTCTGGCACAAGCGCACTATACTTCTAAAAGGTCGTTAAATCGACAGCGGCCTAGAAGCAATTTACGAGCGAGCATGAAAGAAAGTTATTATACAGAGCTAGCGTTTCTGAGGATATGATGGGCAAGTTTAATGTTATCAGCGAGGCTCTATTTGAAAATTAGAAAACATCCTGGCCATGGCGAGATTTTATCGCGAACGAGGCGATTTCGACGGAACATAAGTTTCAACGTTAAGTTGAGAAGTGCTTAAGTATTATCTTAGTTTTAAAACTTTGTATACCGTTATTTGTAATTTCAGCTTTATACCTTAACTGTGCGACTCTAGGACGGAGAATCGAAAGAAATCAGAACAAGAAAAATAAGAATGTTAGTGCGGTGAGGCGTGACTCGCAGGACACGACCAGTGTTATCGATTCCTGTACCAAGTACAATGGAAGAAATGGTCACCAACGCTCTACATAACCTATGTACAATACTAAAAAGAATCGCAATTTAGGAATAGGCCATTTTGTTTGTTCGAAACAACTCATGAATGTCTTATTCCGAATTTGGCATAAAACTCGATGCAGCCGTACTGAATTATTATTACCTACCCACAGCTAAATTCTTTCATTATATCCCGAAGACACACGGAATGCGCCTTTGTCAAAAGGACTATTCTGCGGTATCGAAATTTGGGTTCGGGTTTCGTCTACGTATAATTTTTAGCCGGGTACCTGTGGTAAACCAGTTTGTAGATTGCCCGTTCCAAGAAGTTGTCTGCATCGGCTGACGTATCTCTTTATAGCTTCTTTTCGTGTATTCAAATTCCATTAATGAAGGTGTTTCAAATAAGTAAAATTAAATAATTACATGAAATTAAAATATTCCAAGATCGTTCACACCTCGGCAGCTCCGCCGACTGTCCTGTACCGTCGGATCGATGAGTAAGCAATTTTGAGGATCATTAAATTATGTTGCACGCGAGGAGCGTTGAAAAGGAAATTTAGTGAGTGGCCGGTGTGGCGTGACGGAACGCACTTACGGCGTTAGATACTACGATTCGAAACCACAAGTCGATCGAGAATAACGTTCATGTGTGGAGTGTGGGAAAACGTTAGTGGAAACTATTTCACACCAATCACTTAACCGAACCGGAAATATAAATTCATTCACAATTGTTTTAGCCGCGTTTGTGCTACATGGTGTTTGGAAGCATTCACGACAGGGCGAGCCGTTCATAAGTGCTCAGTCACGGTGGATAGCGGCAACCCCTGCTCCGAGCATTGGTATGAAAAGACTCGCTAAGGCGTCTTTGTACTCGTACAGCCTGGGGCCGGGCATCGATCGCGTGCCTGCGGTGAACGCACCCCAAAACTCGGAACTCCGCGACACCCGTCGACCCGAGTAGGGGCACGTTTTACGCCTCGCAAAAAATCCTTTTGAAGAATCTGTTTTAGGGAACATTAGAAACGTTTAAAGTGTACAACAAAAAGATTCCAACATGGCAGTCGCCTCTTGGAAAGAAGCTTCGAAGTCAGTCGACGCAAACGCTGGAGCGCGGTGCGCGGTGCGGGTATGGTTAATGGCCGTGTGACAAAGTCCTGTCCCTGTGGAACTAATGACCACTCAAAACGAGAAAATTACTGCGCGCCATCGACCGCATACGCTGGACGAGTCACGAAGCAGCCGCTCAGGGCGCATTGAAACCAGAACATTTTGACTTTTAATTCGTTATACGTGTCGCAGTCACGTGAGAACCGACCGCCTCGCCCTTGACTAATATTGTTCGAATGAATGTATTATAATTGTGCGTTCTGAGAAAACGCTATCGTAGAGAGACAGGTATAACGTAAAATTCATGGCATTCCCGGGAGGAGAGCGCGAGAGGCACAAAAAGCGGGTGTCGGAGTTAATACCCAGCTGCGTCGGTCCCGGGAGCGGTGACCTCGGCCGCATCTGCCGCGCGCTGCCGACTGCCTGCCCGCCTGCCTGCCTTCACTTCACACGTAACAACCACAAATCTACTAACGTGCAGCTTTGTTTTACTTACTACCATTTTTACTTGATCTTAAAATAAAATAAATAAGAATGGAATCAGAACAAAAGGTCACTACCTGTATTCAACATTATTACAAAAAGAATATTAATATTATTTTCCTACTCAAATAGGTTGTACATTTACTTGCTATGTTAAAATTAAATTTATTACGTTACAGTGTACGTTCACCACGATAAATATTAATAGTCTATTGTCAATGCATCTGATTGGTTGGAAGACAACATTTAAGTCTCATAAAACACGGTCGATGGAGACGCGGTACCTTCTAATCTCAAACGACCCCCTTCGGTCGACGGGTTTCTGCATCAATCAATCACACACGCACGGGGCTGCGGTAGAAGGTATGCCTCCTGTGCTCGTTCTATTATTATTACAAATGACCACCACAGCGGCTGCTATCAAAATAATTCTATGGACGGAGCGTCTCTGATGGAACGCGACGTATGAGAGGTCAGCCACGTGAATAGCTACGGAAAGCTCCACATACGTTTTATTTGGGACACGCAAGAATAACTTGAATAAACACACAATTTGTACAGTCGTTAATTCCCAGCAACGGGACACGCAGCATCGACGGCGAGGTGGCAAGTAAAGCAGGCGACATGAATTTAAATTTCACAAATGCGCGTCGTGTGCGAGCTGAGTGCGAGTATTCGTTTCATCCAGTACGACTAGATTGTAATAGTTTTCATTGTGTGGCGCGTCATGCAGTCGCCGAAACCTTACACCCCCGTAACCGGACACCAAGGTGGCAGGGCACTGAGATCCGGAATTGATCAGGCCGGTTCCACTGTTCTCTATGCGGCGGCGGAACCTCGTCGGACCTGATTCTAACGTACAGCGCAATTTCACAGGGCGATGTTCAGCTCTTGCGTTGGAGCAACGACGATTAATAAAACACCCTCCATACTATGAAATTAGGTGGAGTTAAAAGGGTTAAATTCCACACGGCAGGATAATAAAAACGTGTGCCTAGTGATTATTCCGTGCGTGGGACGTTTTGGATGTATAAAGTATTAGTTAATTAACGTTTTACGCTCTTGTTTGAGCACAAATAGAGAGAAAAGCCTTCACAGTCGTTACCTCTTTTATATAGGTCGTGATTTTAACAATGCCATTTCCCTTACCTATACAAATAGAATATTACGAGTCCGTTCGCTCGATTCTATTGCCGTCTTTTATGATTGTTATTTTTGCGTGAATACGTCGTTCAGTTTCCTTTCTTATTAACTTAGCAGATAATACGTGAAATATTATATCGACAATGGCTTTAATGTATTGTTATTCGCAATTTTTTTTTATTTCGTTGTCGAAATAAATTTTACTACTCACAATTTCACTTTTCAGTTTTATAAATATTGTTTATTGTAAATTTTGTTATTTACGCTTTTGTGCAAATCATCAGAAACGGCACATTCGGAATTTGTACAACTTCGATAAAATATTCGTTCAACAAACTGGGCTTCTTAACATCAGACATTGGTAATCTCATACTGAAATATAAAACAAATAGGAATTTACTTGTTTAAATCATTCAAATGAAAATTATTATTTTAAGAAATTGTCCTACATTTAACATACACAAACTCACGCCTTTGGCCTAAAGGGTTAGGCAGAGACTAGGGCCAGCTAAGTGCGATGGTCCATAGATACCTCCTACGCTTCATCAGCTATCATTAATCTTTTCATACATGCTCGTCGATTACGAGGACTCTGTATGTTGTTACCCTTTCTTTAAACTCAATAAATCAAAATATTAGCGTTTTTTGCACTTCGCTCAAATATAACAACAATTTATTAAAATAACAAAATTCTTACTAAGATTACAAAAGGTTCGACGTAAATATAAAAAAGTTTTACATACAACCTCTATCCCACGACATCCTACGCGAAATATTATTTTAGCTGGCCGCGATAAAAACTTCAGCAGTATCAGACGACAGCTGTTTTTTATATTTAAATTCTAGGTGGAGGCGCGGGTTACTGACTGGACGGCTGTAGGTTCGATTCTGACGTCGCAATTTTATGACCTACTATTTATGGGTAAATATTACTCACGCACATTCAAATAGATCTTGGTTGCTAGCATTATAATTACACTTTCTGATACTATAAGTTTAGGTTTAATTAAAAATAGCCATGAACACTGTTCAATAATCAATAATATTTGATAAAAATAAGTCTCATCTGGTTATCAGATGGGTGAAGGTCGATCTTCTACGGCTCCTCCTACTAGAACTATGTATAAAACTGTTTAATGAAAATTAAAATGTATCTTACAAACATTTTATAAAACCTCTTTGTAGAATTACACGCACCTATTGAAATCAATTCATAATTGAAGTACGTTTTGAACACTCCTCAGGTATATAAAAAGTAAAAAAAGCTTATCAAAAGAAATGCAACAATGTTTTCAAACAAATCGTCCATACAAAAGTTGGCGCTTATTGTACAACCGAACGGAGGGGAGATTTAAAAAGAATAAAAGGTTTTAGAAATTAATTCGCAGAAATACGTATGGAAAGTTTGCCTAATTCTGACGGGTATTGGAACAGTGGCGCAGACGTAAGACGTGACATTAATTTGGAGTCACGAAGCGGGGCGCGAATGCAATCACAGGCGGGAAGCTCATTCCGGGTGCATCTCCGGGAGCGGCGAGCATCGAGAGCAGTTAAATTAAGGATTCCGAACGTACTGCACGACTGTACGACGCATAGGAACGTGCCGCTATACTTAGCCGGGGATCCACCCGCCCGCATGCATCCATGTGCTGTTCAATCCTACGTTAGCTAGTCGCTACACATCTATCGCTCTTTTGTACTGCATAAAGCTTAAAGCTGCCTTATTCGTTTTACTTAATAATGGTTAGAGATTAATATCCTCACATTTCATGCAAACTTAGATTAGACACGATCATGCGTAAAGTGACGAGGATTAGACAGAGATGAAATACAAGGATTATAAAAGGGTACATCTCCGAAAAGTAGAACGACTGGTTCTCAATCGAACTCAGGGCCTCACAATTCACAGCTAACGATCTAATCATTAGAACTATATTGAAAATGTATCAGAAACGATTTTCCAATTTGTATTTTGTAGCCATATCGTTGATTCAGGTGCAAATAAATCAACTTGGTTACGTCGCACGAGGCCTTAATGCCTACAAATGAAGTGAATTATTGGAGCGAATTATAGCGTCCATTTCATAATATCAACACACTATGAGTAATATTAATTGCGGTAAGTAATGAAAGCCACAGAGAGGCTATAAAACGCGGATAAAGTCACTTTTATAGTCGTCGCAGGCGAGAAAAAGAGAGCAAAGGCGCGCGCGGAATATTCAATCAACGACGACGCTGGCCTTTTTACGCTTTTAATGCATTTCATTATACAAACGAGTTCCAGGCATCGGCGCACCGCTCTAAAACCACCAAACGAATGAAACCTTAATTCGAGGAAAATCCCGAGCACGATGGAGTTACGCACGAAGCGGTCACTACATCTATACGTATTGTTATTCCGTCAGATCGACGCTGAGCCGGAGAGCCCGCAGATGGAGTCTAATTCACCTAATTCAGATCCGGAGCGAAACCCTGGGAGGTAGTTCAATGTAGGTCAACGGCCTAATCATTATAATTTGTCGTGGTGAGTCGGAATGATGTCATTATACATCTGATCGCTGCAATGACCGAATTCCGGCTTAGGGTTTCTAAGTTGCTGGAAATATTGTCACAGCCAGGAAAAAAGTAAGTATTTTAATCGATTTTATCAAAGATCTATACTAAATAAGTATAAAATGAGGGTCTAGACCCGATCCCTGGGTTGGCCAATCCACTTTGTGCGCGTTTTTTAGTTGATAAATAAATCTGTTAAAGTTATTCGGGACTGGAATTTGTATCTTTTAAAGCTATAGGCACACCTCTATCATCCCTTAGACTTAGAGGTAATTTTGACGACCTGCGGGTGACACTAGTGACAACTCTGCCTACCTCTTTGGATATACATTGGCATGGACTTATGTATGTGTTTATAATTGAATTAATCTATGTTGTTGCTTCTCCCCTGGCTTATTTCGGTTCAAACTAAGCTTTCATGTTCGATAGTTAACTTGAAGACAAATTAATTTGTCAAACATCTACGGAGTCAGTTCAAACTTGGAGTTTATAACTCGTCGGGACTTGAAGTAAAACGAATTAATGAGAATCCGCTGCGTCTACTAAGCGACAGGTGAATTACGCTGTGCACGGCTCTCTAATTGTCTAAATATCATCGTAAAATGCGAGTCAATGTCTTGTGAACCATTCATTAAACACAGTTTATTGATACTAAGTAATTATTTGTGAATTCACAAAGGACATTCGTATCAACTCAAGATGTTAATTTGCTAGGTCGCAAATATCTCTGGGAAATAATAACAAAGATGCACTGTAACATTTAAAGCGTCTAATGATAGAGTAATGGAACACCGTTATATAATTTCAAATGGGCTATCACATATTCATTAAAACTGACGTGAATTCAATAAATTACCGGCTTTAAATACAGTTATCTGCGATATTCATAGCGAGTGCCGAATAATCGTCGGCGGGACGCGCAGGAAGGTCGTATTTTGCAACGCTGCAGGTAGACAATTTGACATTGTGTAAACGTTTTCACATGGGGGCCTAAAACGGAAACTTGCCTCACGCTCCTTGCATACAAAACTAGCTCGTCGCAGGACGGTGACCACGCGAAGAATATCATTATGGCACAGGGCTCTCCATGGCCGAGACTGGGACTCTCCGACCACCATCGTCCATTTACATAATGACATTTGCTTTGTCAACTCGGGAGATTAACAGATGAATGTATTATAATATTTACAATATGCGTAAGTATATTAACAGAATTATAAAGGGGTACCTATAATGTGCGTACATTTCGGAATAGATGGTTCGATTACGGATATCTGGGAAGTCACTGGAAATACGAAGAATATTTCTAGAACATTGGGTGAAAATCCTTTCACCGCTTGAATTCATAACTTTATCGAGCTACTTTTTAGATGCGTGATGAATTCGTCCATCTTTCATAACACATAAAAAGCACAATTTCATAAGGATACAAAATAGTGAAAAATTAACGAAACCATCTCGAAAAAAAGAATAACGCTTTTTACGGACACAATAAATAAAGTAAAATAAGAAAAAGAATTAAAAACGTAACAATTATAAAAACTTCGCCAGGAAAGGTACTTCTCATTAAACTATGTACATACTGCAGTAACATAATATGAACGTTACAGTACAGAACGATGACTTCTGATGTAGCACTTTAGATATAAAAATCTATGTTTGGATGTACTACATCGTCTCATTTTTTTAGAATGATAGTTAATCTCGGCCGAAGAAGAGGTCATTTAAAAACATTCCTATAGACAAGTCCATAAGGTTCAACCATTCATTTGTCATCAAATCTGTGGTGACATGGAATATTACTGTACGAACTGTGTCCTCTCCAAGTTTAGTAAAAACGAGGCGGATGCAGGAGTATGAATACGAATCCACTTTTATATCTTTTAGACCACAGCACAGATTTTCAACTTTCTGTGTTTTAGACCTATTTCAAAATACTGTAGAACAGCTTAGTTTATATTCTGTAATAGTTCGATTTGGCTAATTCAAATTTATTCGTAGGCAATTAAATAATCCTTTACAATTAATTAATACTACTGGACCTAAATGAATTCAGATACGCACTTAACGAATGCAATGTATGAATACGAAATAGGATCCGGATTTCTCTTTAATCAACAGTGCATTTCGCATGGGTGTTTATGAAACTATTTTTTTCACACAGCTCACTTTCCCCGCCGAAAAGATAATTATTTTTTCGTAATAAATACCGGCGAATGCGTACGTTAATCCGACACTCGCAATAGCGATCGCTTTATTTTCCACTTTCCTTTTTCAATTAAATCTCGGTGCCGGCGCTTTTTACGCGATAACTTCTGGAAAATGCAAGTCGCCTAGCGCCTGTAACTTACATTTTTATTGAGTAAAATTTACGGGTGTATATGATTTTGCTCTCTATGGCGAAATAGTTTCATATAATTTCATTATTAGGAAACATACAACCATGTCTAGGTATTGAGAATAGTTGAAAAAAAGGTGCTATGAAGAATTATTATATTAAGGAAGTCGTCTACAATATACGAGGAGCTAAAATTTGATTCTTTAAATGTGTTTTTATGTTTAACTGTGCGAAAACGTCACCCGGAATAAATAACAGCGTATTGTTTAAGTTTATGCGAACTGTACTCACATGATATTTTGCTGTAGAAGACAAGACAAAAATTAAATACGTAATTTACCTTATTTAAATTTATAAATAGAAAATTTTTACTGAAGATAGACGTATTTTAATCTTAACGAATTTTCGCACCTAAGAGAAATACAACGATCAGGGCGACATATTCACTTAGTGAAAAAGCCCTTAATTCAGAATTTAAAAAAATACAATTATAACTTTTTATTGCAAATTTGAGATATCCCGAAGTAAGAACACATTACGTCATCATATGTAACGTCATGCTTTTGTAAACAACTAAGCGGACCCATCAAAGTAGATGTGTTTTTATCAACAACTGAAGCACTTAAATTTTCTAATTAAACCCAATATTGATAATGCGCATGTTTCGCGAATTCCGATATTATTTCTAACCTGAAATGACATTGTCAATAATAAGTAATCAGTAGTGCAACGGGCAGCGATCGATGTTCAAACGGTCGCACATAAATTCGATTAGGATGTGATTGATGGAGCGAAGGGCGGGGGCAATAGGGACGCGGGCCACGTCGTGTGCGGTCCCCTGAACCTACGTCACCGACGCACCACACAGAGGGAACAAACCAATGAGGTATTACAGAGTGGACATGAAGAACAAAATCTATACGCTCTGCTGCGTTCCTAGCAAGCATGCGGGAAACTAAAGAAACGAGAGGGAAGATAGCGTGACTGAAGTACCTAGGAGGACTGTAAGAGTGATAGAGATAGCAACAGTAGCACGGTACCGCTCTTTTTTGTTGCAAGCATTATTCCGGGAGTCCCCCTTGTATAATGTCTCAGTGGGGATAAACCCACCAGGTGCCGAACAACACGCGCTCTGCGACACGTCATAATATTACAATTTCAGATATTGCCAAAATGTAGTAAAGTTTTTTGGTCTAACTCAGAGTGTATGACACTCCGCGATATTTGGTGCTCAAAAAAAATCTTTGTAGTAGGTAAGTACCCTCTGACCTTTCAGAGTTGTTTTTGTATCCGTAGTAAATGATCGCTCACTTGTACGACAAACGCAAACATTGTAAGATACCTTGGTCGTAGGTTCTTCATAAGAACGTTCCAGGTAGTTGAATTTCACCTCGCAACGAGCCAAAGTAGAGGTTGTATATAAAATTATATTTAAATACCAATACCTCAATAAACCTCAATTCACGACTACATAACCTTTAACCTTGCATACAATATTTAACGGCTACGAATCATTGTTTCCGCTTATCACTATAAAACGGGTAATATAATGCAGACGTGTAAATATATTGATTATTCTGCCATGTCGGCGCTAATTAAAAAATCACAATAATAAAATACTTTATATGTCCGCCTCGTGGGAATTCAAAGCGACATAGTTATTGAAATACCAAATAAATAAATAATATTACAATCAGTAGACATGGCGCGACGAAATCGAGTGTAATGTTGGCTCCTCATACGTGATAGATGGCCCAACTGCCACGGAATTGTATATAAATTGCACGCGTACTAGAAATGACATTCCGCAGACTTATCGATTTTCTCGTGATATTCGCTTCCAGTTTAACAGCTTTAATATAATTCCATACACAGAAATAGATTACCTTAAATTATAGTTGCCTTCAATTTAATTCCTGTTTATTGAAAATATCTTTCTGCTTGATTTTTTATCTTAATTTAAAAACTATGGCTGAACAGCTTTAATACAGATTGTATAGGTAATACAAAGTATTTATAGTTTAGATAATTATCCATTATACATATAATATATAATATAATACATAGTATTTTAATTGTATTTAATAATCCATAAAAGAGTTTAGTGGAAAGAGAGGCCTTTGCCCGGCAGAGGGAAAAAAAACAGGCTCATAAAAAAACATAATAAATTCAACTCTACCCTTCTCTTATAGACTTACTAAGTAGGAACTCACGAAAGAAGTCACGGCCAATTGCTAGCTCCACATATACTCGACTCTAAAGAGCATAAAACCGACGGAACAATCCCGGTCACGGATCTTTAAAGCCCCCAGGGTGTGACTGGAAGCAAAAATTATAGCAGCCTCTACTACAGTCCAACAACCCGACGCGAGGGGGCGGGAATTTCGGAAGGTATAAGAGAACTATACATTAAATTTTACTTAGGAGCTTGCACTTACTTTAATACATAACTGTATATGTATGTATCAGCCCATAAACGTCCCACTGCAGGGCACGGGCCCACTCTACTATCGCGGATACGATTGAGTGATTAATACATATTGCTTTTTTAAAATCTGGTCGATACGGTAAACAACTTTTTATAAAACAGTGTATGAAAAAAGAGCCTCCGAAGTCTGTAAATATTCGAATATCTCATAATGATATACGAGTATGAAAGAAAAAAAAGGTCTACATAATGTCAAAGGACTTTAAACGATAAAAAACAGACAAATGCTCTGTTCGTGTCACTCATATCAATAGGTCACAAAATATCAGTAGAAACGATAATCACGTACCTATATTTGGGCATGATAAATGTTTATTATTTATACATGACTTTGGAGTATTAAAAATATATACAATATGTACCACATGTATATGTTACCGGCAATCTGCATAATTCAGGCAGTCTATACAATACCTAAGCAATGTATAGAACGTCGGTTTATACAGATTGCCGGTAACACATGTCACATACATAGTACATAAAAAGATCATTTTCAAACTCTAATGAAGTAAAACATCTTAAGAGTTTTCCACAAGAATTGTGCAGATACGTCAAATCAGCTTTATACCCAATTCATTTTGTCTGAATTGGCGACAAAGAAAAACATATTTTTTTATAAAAGTTCACATTTACTTAACTTTGTAACATTGTGCATGTCCTGGCAAAAATATTCATGGAAAATAACAGACATTTAATTTATAAAAATATTTTTTTTTGAAATACCTACCTATTGTAGAAAACCATTATCGTTAATCAAGCATCGATAAATTGTTTCACAACCTTCAATACAGACAATGTCAGACTGAGGAACATCCAAATTCAATAGATTCAATATTCACGCATGACACAGGTTATCTTATCAACCAATACCCCGCGAAAATAGCTTGAACATCTGCGGTTTCAGTGTCAACAACCTGAATCGAAAGCTAAACATAAAAAATGTTTGTATTTTGATTTCGCGCCAGAACGAGAGCGCGGAAAATTAAAAAGAAAACTATTAGAAACATTGCGCAATTTACATCCAGTTAGTGTAACAAAAGAATGTATGCAGGGTTAAATATTTTTATAATTCCGAGTGCGACTTGTAAAAGCGTGCTATTAATACGAAATAACGCATTTTGATATAATATATTATAGTGTGTGCTATTTCGAAGCTACTACGTTGCAAATCCGCTCGCGAATGTCAATGGCACGTAAACGAGTGCGCATGCGTGTACGTTGTGTGCCTGTAGTCGGTACGCACGCGGTTTTTATAGGGCGATAAACAAAATCGTGAGGTTGACTGAACCCGTAGATGGCCAGTTATCATGGATCCGGTACACGCTGCCTTATTTGTACCTAATTCATTTCGTCACTGCGACTGCAAAGCCTTATATATATATATTTTTTAAGTTGAGTGCGTAATTTAAAAGGTTTAAATTAAAGCAGTGTACTTTCTTTAAATAAATTGCTTTTATTACTTTATTTTTTTTCAAATAAAATAAAGCAAAATAGGCCAAAAAAATCTAAACACTATCAACTAAGCGCTGAAGTAACTATCACACAGTAAAAACAGTGGGTTGTTCGGCAGGTGCAGTGAAGAGATGTGCACCTTGTGCCTCGACTCGCCGCTAGAAACCACCTCCACAAGCTGTGAACTAGCTACTGCACCGCGCGTGATTACATCCCAAGTAATTTCCAATGAAATAGACATGCACATAAATAGACTCATTACTAGCCATCAAATAAAAATTGTCTCATTTATTTTAATGTAATGAGTATTAACATTTAAAGCCGCACCTGCCGTATAATGAAAATAAAAAGCCTCCAGACATGTAAGGTTATCGTATACTTTACCGAGAACATGATTTGCATCCGTTTCGAGTTTCATCGAAATCAGTTAAGCCATTACGGTCCGTACATGCAATGCACTTCTTATCTTTCTTCCATAAAAAGTAATATTCAACTATTGTTTATTTTATTTTACTTACATAAATACCTCGTAAGTACCAATTTAATTTACTTTTACTGTATTAGTTCTGAAAATTGACTACAATTAATTTTCATTAGATCTGCTTATTATCACGGCCAATGTCAGGGTCCGCTTTTTTACGTAATCTCTACTACAGGCCATATTTAGCCAATCATCATACCAGTGTCGCTGTTATGATAAGTTTACGTAATAAATGTTAAATGTCACAAACAACTTTTATAATATATTTTTAATCGCTTCTTTTTTAAAGTCTATCAAGCCATAAGACCATAGTTGTGTATTGCCGACTGACCAATCCAATTTGCAGTAATTAGATTTTCCTACAGTTTAATTTCCCGTGGCAAATACTATTTATAACGTCTGGCGAGAGCTGTAAGACAATGGGCAGGTGATACACACTGATGTTTTATAAGTTCACGAGTATTTGATAATACAATATGACGGTTACGAATCAATCATAATAGTTTAGTATTAAATAAAGTGACCAATAGAATTTAAAAACAACGTTTTCAAACAATTTAGATGAGGAAATATCTAATAAAATTTTAATAATTTTTGGTGCAGGGACTAACTACAGACGCAATACTTACTGTTCCAATTAATTATATGCCTTCATCACAAGCAAACAATAGTCCCTAATCCCATGTAGCAATTATAATACAAAACATAGCAATGTAGTTCCTATAAAGTTGGTTATAGGTAAAACTCCCGTGAGTGAAGCTTCCATCTCCGGTTTAAACTCCGAAATAAAAAGAAGTTGTTTAGTATCGCGGTAATGTCTGTTCGGAACTTCAGCAGCGTGTAACAACTTCATATAACTTTCCTATGTAACGATAAGCAATAGTTGTTCGGATTTGTGTTCAGCTTTTGTCAATTCAGCAGCGTCTGCAGCACTCAGCTATACGTCCAAACTTATTGACTCAATTTGTGCTACAGAAATAAATATTCTAAAAGGTTGGTTTTTCAATCGTCGTATGAAATTTATCTATGAAAAATATATTATAACCTGACTAAATATAAAAGTAACTCAATTCAACAATTTAAATAATACAGTTGTTGACAAAATGCAAGTAAAGAAGTTGGACAAATAACGCGTGACAATAAATATGTACTTATTTATGTACCGAGAGTCAATAATTACTATGGAGACAGAACCTTGGAGAAACGTGTTCTATACCTTTTTAACAGCTTGTAGATATCAGAAGAGAAGAAAAATATACTAAGTTTGTAAAATTACTGAAACAATACTTGTTGGATGTGGTTTGAAACATAAAACCGGCTATGAAACTAATGTACTGCAATAGATTTTGGTAAGTAAGAAACTCTTGAGGTTCCCACAGACAAACAGCGCAAGCAGTTTTGTGGGGCTATGGAAATTTATGTGCACATGTAAAATGTATGTGACTGTTGGATGTATTTATTTATTTATATTTATTAAAATTTAATGATGTAATAATACATTAAAAAAATCGATATCAATCTTACTACGAAAATAGAACTTACAAACTTTATAGCCTGAACAAGCGTATTTTTAATTAAACTAATTTACCTTGACACACCGATAGTATCAAAGGCAAAAAAATATATATTAATATATTAAGTAATCTGCCACTATTAGCTTAAGAAGTTCGATTCAGCAAAGTACTTTTCGTATCAACAAAAAAAAAGCTTGTGGCCCGTGACTGCGATTGTTTAATGTACACGTGTCTATTACTGATTTGCCCGATAGCAACCGTTGTTTATGTGATTAATATAGTACAGACACTTTTAACGAACAACTACAATAAAATTAACGAAGAATTTTACATGTAAAGCACCGACAAACATCCCTTTTAGAGGACAATAAATACCGTACAAAGAAAATTTAGATATCTTCATAATTCTTATTAAATATTGTATTAGGTTATAAATCACAAAGTAACTTTTTTCCAATAATACAAATAAGACTTAATCAATGTTTTGCTCATTATCAGTTATTCGCAACTCATTAGCATTTCATCACTTCTTATGAAGACAACAAAAGCATTAAAAACAATATACAAAGATAAAACAAAAAGAAAATGGCGCACAAATGCTAGAAAAAACAACGAAAAGATGTTATGCAAAGACGGGTTTTGTTAAAGACATCGAGAATAATTTACCTCATTGAAATAGCAAAACAAATTAAAACAAAAATTTAAACAACAATTATTGTTATCTGAAATTGCTATGTGTGTTTTCAAATAGATAGTCACTTTACCTGTATTACTTAATAAGTACAACAAAAATAGCATGATGATTTCTTTTGTTGGTCGCAAATATAAAACATAATACATTATTTACACGCAGTCTTAAAAAGCTCTCAAAAATTAAGCTTTTGATACTTAATTAACGTGTGTGTTATAAACACAAAGAAATATAAATGTAATCATAAATAGAAAAATATGGCAGTTATTGAATCCAAAAAACGGATCAAAACTGAGACCTGATTCTCTTTGTTTTGTTCTGGACAAGCTCCATGCACCAGCTATTTTAGATTAAACCAATAAGACTAGTATGCATAATATTATAGTAGAAACAGTGGACACCGAGGACTTTTTAAATGAACTAGATATTAAAACGCTTCAGAGCAGCAAACAAACCGGATTAGACTAAACAGATAAGCGTAAAGCGGGACAGGATCTTTTAAATGAAAACGCATCTGCAAACCCGATGGGACACGCGCTCTGTGACGACAAAACTATTTTTATCTGCACATCTATGAGTCTTATCGATGCGGCACTTACTTGGATTAAATATAAAATGATAAACTACTCACTCCTATATTTATCGTGTACATAACGTTAGTGATCTGAAGAAATTTTAATATTTATAGTACGACTTTGCATGATTTAAACGTTTCATTTGTCTAATGGCATCCCATATTAATTATTATTGTACATTGCACTATGTCTCGACTACTGTTTTAAAGCGCTTACAAATCAGTAAGAAAGTTTAATGACAGATTGGGACGCTACAAATAGTCTTCTAACGCTAATCACAAGTTAATGAAACCATTGGGTTTCAAATGGAAGCAATAATAAATGATCATTCTTTCTCCCTTTCTTACTACATATTTAAGAAACTGTTAACTATCTATAGTGACGATGATAATTATTTTATGCGTACAAGTAAAACTAATATCTTTATCGGCAAGGACAAATTGTGGCAACGCACAACTTGTCATGTGTTGATGATAGTGACTATCGTCTACCACATACAACTATATTGTTTCATTAATAAAATATGCATACTAACTACAAGAATGACAACAATAATTCATGGTAACTTACAGCTACAATTGTTTCTATTTCAAATTCTTTGAAACATAAGTATATTTATCGATGACTTTAAATACAAAGTAGAACCATTGATATCGTAAATTTTAACATTGAAATGTCCGAAGCAACCTTGACTTTTATGTGTCACGATTCATGAATATACCTTTATTCCAACGACAAGCATGAAATGTGTGGAAATGTCTTAAAGTCGTAATCCGATATCGATGAATCAATACGGATCCTTTCTCACGACACCAATTATCGGGCTGCGATGATGGAGCAAAAAATATATGTGCTTAATGAACGGCTTGCAACTAAGTGGCCTCTTAGTTCACGCCACTCCGAGTAATTACTATAAAACTTACAGACTTTATCAATATTTAGGGATGGAAATTAACATATCTGACGTTGGAAGGAATGGATTCCGAATCTTAAAACTGTTATTACTGTTGTTTATGTTCAAAGGAAAAGTAGCCTTTAATTGCCCCAGCAACAAAAGCATAAATCTAATCGAATAATTGAAAACACAAAATGGAAATAAAATTGACGCAGCAAATCGACTTCATTTTGTTAAATACTGAGAATTAGGGCAAGCGTGTTCGATGTTCCGTCCACTTCAATTTTTTTATCTACCTCACAAATCCAATAATTAAATTATGTCACGTCACACGAGGTGCGATAAGTGTTCGACGAGCGACTAGCAAGCGATACGCACCCCGTGACCTGGTTAAATGTAACCGGGCCAGCTCGGCGGTTACTCGTGAGTCGTGGTGCACCGCCGTTATCTCGTCTACTTCGCACATCTGCGCCTACAGCACATGTGCCGCTAATGCCCACATATTGGAAGCGGATTTGGCACAAACGAGATCGGCACAAATAATTATCAGATCCAAGCCGAGCTCATTAATATTGGATCACGCAATCCATTGTGATGTAACTCGCAGACGGCACCGGCGCTAACGTTGCCTTCAGTTAACTTGGAATGTTTCAGATTTCTATTGATGTCTATAATCACTCTCTAACTCTCTATTTGTAGATAGCGTGATAGCAACGTGCGTCGTATGATTTATAATCTGCCTTACATATAAATTGAATTTTATGTTTATAATAAGATATATTCCTTTTTTGGCAGATAAAATGGATATAATTGGAAATACATCAACGTTTCGAAATTTATGAAGACAAGTGAAAATTTCATTCAATTATCAGGTAACAACTTACAACAAATTAAAAAAACTATGAGGTTCGTTTAGATGAAAACTGTCTGCCCCGTGACCACGAAAGCTGAAAAGCAATCGAAACGTCGGGAAGTTAAAAAATGTAAAAATTAAACCAAATCGCGATAAAATCCGTATAAAATAGTTTTATTTCAATGTAGATGAAAACTGGTTTCGTCATGCTTTCTTGACCTAGGTAAATACTCAACAGATAAACCTCTGTTATTACTTACGTCACCGTCTACGAGTTCAGCCAGATAAAAGTATTATTACGCTAAGAATACTTAAGTAACAACCTGCGTATCCGACAATTTTGTCAAGTGACAATACAAATACCAAAAAAAGAGGGTAAAATTATGCTATTCCCATTCAAGGTAGAAATCTCAGTGAGGACAGTAAACCGTGAAAAAAGTTCAGATTTCAAAACACAATGGACAATCCATCGTACGGAATTCAAAGCCGCCAACACAAAATCCTTTTGAGTCGAATCAGTTTTAAAATGCATCAACAAGAAAATTGGTGTGAAACTTTGGAGAGCAGTTTTAATCAACGGTGTTGGCACAAAAAGCGTTTAAAACTCCATTCGACTTCGGGAGCCGCAGTTCGCCATAAAAGCGGATGGATCAAGTTTTTCAACATAGCTCGGAGCAATTAGATACGGCGAGCTGGGTGGAGACTGTGGACTGTAGGCGCGCCTCGACCCGAGCCCGGCCCGCGCAACTCGATCAATCAACCCGCACCCTGCAATAATTAATTTACTATACGAATATAAGACGACCTAGGCCTATCTGCTGTGCAGTGTGTAGCTACGTTCCGTGCGACCACTTGAGAACTCCGGGTGATCGATTGTACTGAATTAGCACGCAGCTATAGGTCATGTCACATCTATGACGGGGTTATAAGTTTTACGTTTAAGGTTATCGAGGGTAATAGAATTTTAATGTGTTTGTGTTTTGATTTACGTACGCTGTTCACATTCAGGTTATTAAATAGATTTACATTGCTGGCTACTTATGATACTCCTTTATATGGTAAAAATGACTTCATAACTTAAAATACTTTTCAATCATTCTTTTTCTCAAAGTAAGTAACGATTTACTATGTAAAAAAAAGTATGAAATGGTTTCCGATTACGATATGACAAGGTAGAAAATCATATTTGTACATTTCTGATATTTATTCTCCGAGATAATTAAAGTGAAATGTATTTTTTTAACTACGTAGGTAGTCATTTAAAAATCCAATTATTTATACATGTTTAATTATGACATGAATTTATCAATTGGTGCATTAAATAGTAAAAAGATAACAACAAAGCCTGATGACTGCCAACAGATTGCTACAAAACTTAAATAAAGGTGAAGCTTACACCACCTGCGCGTAACAGATGTTTTAATATTAATCTATAGCCCATTGTAGCTTTATAGTTTCCGACCGATAGGTTTAATGATAGCCGCGTTTTCAATTGCGCTACTATGACTAGCGACTGACGAGCACGGTGCGTCCGAGCATAAGTTTTACGGTTATTTACATCGCAAGCGAGATATCGCTTGATGGTTATGACTGAAACAACATCGTAATTATCTTGCTCGTGTCACCGGCAGCCAATGATGAAACAGTTATTACTCGCAGCGACGAACACAGAGTGAAACTTTATTGTAAACCGGGTCTTAAATAGATTTCTACAAATTGTTTCATTAAATCTCAACATAAAGAAGGGATCTCAGACAAGTCTGAATAAGGTGCGGCTTGTAGGTATAAAATAATAAAACTAAAAGGTTAATGTTTAAAGACGTCCTTATTTGCATTCCACGAACGAGCGCACAAGGAAGAACTGCTGGAGCGGGGCAGTCTACGAGTTTTAGGGCTCTCGACCGGCGATCAACGCGGCCTCGGAATAATCAGGCGCGCCTCCCCTCATCGCGGTCGTTCACACACAATCGACGCGGCAAGCGCCATGAGGGTCCTACCTACGCACGACGAGTCCACACAAAGCTTCCACCCATATCTAACCCCCGCTGCATCAATGCTGCACTACTTCAAGACACACTGCAAAAATTTTGAACTCTACCGCACAGATACAAAACACGATATTGCTCACTATCGACGATCATGCACTTACTGCATCTACTACAAAAGGGACCCCGCTCTAAAACAAAATCGAACTAACGTTGAAGGTATAGAGAGCAGAATCGGCCGGCACGGTGAGGCGAGCTGACTACGCAATGTGCGGTAAATTGCTATCGCGGTGAAAATTGAAAATCGCTCTTATACCTTGGCCGGTGAATCGAATACGCGACGGCGACGGATGCAAACACCACGTGTTTACAGATGGCAACTGGTGCAGATTAGGCCGGCGAGCTGCCTAACTTCTGGACATGTAAACTTTTAGAAAATCCCTCGCGACTTATACGGTTTTATACAACGCGCGGGCGTAAAACAAGAAGCTGATTCGCAATAAAACCGATAAAGACAGTTAAAAATTAAATAAAAAGAGATGTTAAAATGGTATCGAGGCTTTCTCTTAGTTTAACGAGCAGCTCGCGTTCAGAGGTTGTAAAGGCGCGCATTCGTGTGGCAGGCAGTAATTGTTTGGTGCGATTTACTTATCTGAATTCAGAGGTATTGGAGCCAACTGTTCAGAATCTAAATAACGGGACCTCTCTTACTGAGGTAAGATTTGAATAAAGGTTATTTTCGTAATTCCTTCATTATCATTATTATGTTTAAAATGAGATATTGTAAACAAAATGAAATTATATGAACAGCTACAATTTTTTCGATACTTGTATGTGAATATCAATAAGCTTAATTAACAGAGAAGTGACTTGCCAACCTAATAAAAAGGAAGTTACTTAGGCATATATTTGTGACGTAACGTAAACTGACATTATCTAAGGTAATAAGGTGCAGTTTACATCGGGATTTGCTAGTTTTTGCGCCATTTCGCTTTACCCATTCCGGCGCGAGTAGGTCGTAAAATGTTACCAGCTCGATAAGAAACGACATTGTGTTTCAGTTATTGCAAAATATGGGTTTGCGCGACGAGACGGTGCCACCGCTGTGATTGTTCTGGCTCTTACAACTGGGCCTTTATGTCGCCTGCGTTAGTTATGTGTAAAACTACTTCAGGTTCAGTAAAATATGTATTGTTTATGAGTAGCAGCATAAAGTTAATTAACCAATTGTGCCATAATTTTGATTCCATGATCAATTTAAGTTTGGTGCAAAACAAGTTTCATTTGGTGTAGTAATCAGTAAACTACATAGATATTAAGTAAATTAGCCTTAGCTATCTGGTGCAATGAATAACTAGCTAATTGTTTATTAAGTAGTTTTTGACTTTACTTTCTGCATATATTTATGTTTTAAACATATTGAATATAAATTATAGTGTATGAAAATATTCTGCATTCAGAATTAAAATTTTGAGCAAAACTTGATTTTATACTATATATTTTTTAAACCTTTAAGTAATAATCTTATTCTTATCATTAGCCTTATATAGTTTACAATATTTTAGGAAAATTGTATAAAATAAACTATACTAACTAATACAGAAATAGACATAAAGAGAAATGTTACTTTTTCCAACTTATTAATTTTGAGAAACAATTTTAATATAAACAAATATTATATTATACTTGTATTTGTCTTACTGCATGTAAATAAAAACACAAGAGGGCACAAATTATTTTTCAGTGAATAATACATAGTTTACATCTCTCATTGCATTATCAAAATGCAACAATGACTCTTGAATATCTTCCAAAACTTATCTCCGGTTATTGAATACCTTTTATTACAGTTGGTACCTGACCTTAACAATTGAACATCATTTTGAGCTGCCGGCTCTATTCATTACTCATGGGGAGCATTGTATACAGGTAAGATTGGTTGTGACCTTAACATCTCACTGGCCCTCAACTCACTACCTATCATACCCACATACAGAATATCACAAACTTCATGGCAGTGCAAATTGATGAATGATTGAATATTAATAAGTGTATATTATTTTTAGTTATTAGTTGCTTTTGAAAATTCTGTACATTACTTTAGGTTTTATAGAATTCACAATTAATTGTTAGTGACTGTTCGAAATGGTAATTACAATAAAATAATAGTGTTTTCTTAGTTTTAAACAATCAGAGACTTAATAAAATCATTTATATCCAAGTATTATTACTTGCATTGTACTACAATTACAAACAAAGTCTAAAGCATCAACTAATATCAGTAAATACGTTTTGTATAATATAAACGGTTTATGCGCGAAAAGTTCGAAAACTAGCCACGCGGCAAAAGTTAGTCATTCAAAACTTTATAGTTGCGGTGAAGTATAAATGGCGTCTATATAGATCAATCGTCTCTATTGAGGCTGTGTATCAACAGCATTTTGATCTAAACAAACAAGAACCACGACAACACAAGCAGCAATAAAACAGCAAGGAGTTACTCACCACACAACACCGAAGGCACCGTATCCGATGGGTCGGTCTGGCTGCACGTCAGAGGGGATGGTCGGCGTCTGGTAGTAGGGCGCCGCTGCCGCCAGGATGGCGCCCTGCGGGGCGCTCTGCGTACCGCCCTGCATCAGCGACATGGACACACTCATGGAAACGCGAGAGTGCCGCGCAGGGCCGCTTACTGCCGCCATCCAACCGCTCAGCGGCGAGCTGTCACCGCAGACTCATCACACGGCGAACACCACGGCCTCGACAGCTCGCCCGGTCACCACACCTCGCCTCCCGTTGGACACACGACAATATCACCGCTTACTTCTTTATTATTCATGCTCGGACGAATACGGGAATCACTTCAAAACACACGGACCGAAGAGATACACGAACCTTTTTCACCAGCAATGCCACGAATTTGCAACAAGTTTTTTGTTCTAAAAGTTATAGTAGGTTATTTCTTCGTCCCCTGCTTCTTCCTGGACAAAGGATGAGACCGTGAAATTTATTATCGTGGCACGTACAACGAACCATCCGCACGCCACGGAAATCGAGCGAAACTGGCAACGAAGCGGGACGAGGGGAGGGAAGCCCGGAGGACGCGACGCTAGAAAGAGACGGCGAATAACAATGGCGGCAATGCCTTGAACAGCTGTGCTCTGAATTTATAGCTATAGCTACATTTTATACATAGCAGGCAAATAACGCGGCTACGCCGAAAATTTAAAAATATTAAAGTAATTGATAAATATATCAAACCGTTCTAAATATGTACATACACAACATAAAGTATTCGTTTTGTTTGCGTGGGTCAAATTCATTCAATTCCGCCATCTAGTTTTACTGTTCTTTATTTAAAAATATATTTTTCAAATATCAAAATCGTTTTAAATATTTAAAAATTATTGCATATTTATATTAATTATAAAGATTAGCATATGGCAGGTTCTTCCGCAAGTATAGGTAGATTTTTACCTACCTGTATGTTATTTGTAAATGATGTATGGTAGTAGTAGGTACTTTATTAAACAATTTTGAAATATTTTATTTTTTATAATAAGCATTATCTTTTATCCCAGAAAGGGTGGTTAATATGGTGATGACAAATAAAACACTTCTTTAATAAATATCAATTATATTATCACAGAGAATCACATTGTGTTATACAACATATTTACGTGGCTAGTACAAAATATTTTTACATTCATCCATTTAGACGTTGGTATATTTGTTTAGTAAAAGTTCACAATTAAAATGGAAACACTACTACAAAATACTATCTTTGTTCAACACTAAGATTCGTTTAAACACGATATATTATGGTATAAACTGGCGTGATAAAAATTGCACTAAATTAACAACGAAATAAAAATATTTACCAATAAAATATTCTGTATATAAACTATAGGAAGATATATCAATGACAATGGAACACAAAACCGGATAGCTGTTGTGTAGCAACGAATTATTTCGTAAAGACGCATGTATATTGCAATAATACAGACGGATTATAACGTTAATTAAAATTACCCGTTTAAATCGTATAGAGGAGATTGACCTGTGTGCGGTGGAGGTTCACAAATCGCACGTGACGCACATATACGCCATTTTAATTACAGCGCTAGATTTCATGGCAAACTGTTTTTTAGAATGGTATATTTATGTTAGAAGGATGTTACTGTAGCACAGGAAATCCTATTTAGGGGTCAATGCTTCTGTTAAATATTAATTTAAATTAATTTTCAACCTTTACTATGATTATGAAAATAATACAAACAGTGATGAGGGAGGTAATTACACAAATTTCATGAATTAGTTGTCATTACCCCTTTATTTATTTACAACCTTTACTTTAATAAAATGATGACCTGAAATAATATTTTCTTTGTTTAACACTAACGAAATAGGCAGCATTAAAAATTCTTATAATACCAAAAATGAAAAAGCTATAAAATCGTGAGCAATTTAATTATTACAAATCCGTCGTCGTCTTCATACGAGATGTGACACCGAGTTTGCGAAATGAAAACGAACTCCATTGTCTCGTGATAAAACGCTCAACACTAACAATAGAATAAGAAAGTGACGCAACGGGTGCTAACATCTACATACATATATTACACATATCCTTGCAAAACGATTGTATGACAGTGCGAATAATGTACCACACGTACAGAGGACTAAATAAATTCAATGTTTATACATACTAACACATTATTGTCTATATACACCTATTTATAACTTGGACAGGTTTTAATTATTTAGAATTCGTTTTAGATATTAATTTACATCATACATATAACGATAGCATATATAACTATGGACATACCGTAAGTGTGAGCGTCGGGTATGCTACTCCCGTACTTTACGTATCAAATAAAATAATAATACCAGGTTATATCGATTTTATGGAAAGGGTATTACTTAAAAACAACAACACTTTTATTTCAGCAACATACGAAAATAATGGATTTCACCAATAAAACGATTCGCCGGGTGTAATATTCATCTTATAGGGTAGCGATCACCATGCATTTGCTGTAAAATCTGCCATATTGAGACCAATGCAAGTCTGTAGCATCTCGACATCTCGTTTACATGCAGTTTGTGCAGATTGTAATTACATAGCCGTGCCGCAATAAAATAAATAATATTAAAAAAAAACCTAAAAAAACATGCATTAGGATAGACACAACTAAAAAGTAAAAATAATTTATTGTGAATTAATTGTAGATTAGAAAATGAAGTCAATTAAATCATTTTGTTGATAAAAAATAGCCTAGTTTGCTCGATGACAATGGTTTAAAACACCTCATGTTTTCAAGTAAATAATAACAGGGCCGTGGAAGACTAAAAAAATGGGGGCGTTACGAAAATGTAAGGGGCGAAAGTTGTTACAGATAAACATAAAAATGCTTGGAGTATCATACCTGGCTCCCACTAGCTCTTACGATACACCCTATATAGACGATGAGATCTAATGAACTACATACATTTCTACACATTAATATATAGATGATAAATAATTCGTATCAGTATATTACGTTTCACATTACGGTTATTGATTGTATACTTTTATATTTCTCAGTGTTTAGGCCTGAAATAAGAAATGTGAACATATTATGTTACTGAAAAAAAATTAAGGATAATTTCCGAAATACAATTTTGCAACATATGACGTCATAGGTCCCGTACATTCAGGAGTTTGACAATATAATCAAGCCTATTTGTAGTCTGTAGCTTTAGTGAGCTAAACAAAATATAATAAATAGTGTTCACGGACTGAAATAATATAGTACATAATGTTGACAACCAAGAAAAACATTACCATTAAGTTACTGGCCATGAGTGATTTAATTATAAATCTATCATAATATGTGAACCATTTCAATAAATTACATTATGCAATAATCATATGATCAAAACGAATACAGATCTCCGACCAAGAAGATTTTAAACGTCGTAGGAATATACGCCTTATACCTTTATGTTTAGATCTGAAATACAGTAGCAACAGATTCGTGCTATTTTAATAGGGCAAAAAAATCCATGACGTTATATTAAATTAATGACGAAGAAACTTATCTTTGCGTACTATGTCAAGTTGACGACAAGCAATGCATAGATGCAAGTACAAAGTTCGAGCGAAAATGACGGCGTGGTGAGTGGTCAAAATCTGCGCAGGTGTACCGTTGTAACTTATTTAAATGGTAGCACAATACTTGACACACTTGCACTAGAATCTAGATAATATTCGATCTGTGAAATAACGTAATCTGTTTTGACACGAAAAAACACTTTTTCATATTTGTATGTACTTCAATGTCCAACGAGTATTGCCGAATGCTTATCGGTTTTTAAACGATTAGACTTTTATCGATAATCGATATTAATCGGTGTAGTGTATCTATAATCGTATTCTGTTTATCTTATTCCTGTGATGTTACATGTAAGTAGTTTAGTAAGTATGACGTTGATGGAATTATCAATGACGAACGGCTTATCAATGAAATGTTTAAACATTTAACGATAACTTTAACAGCTTTTTTCAGTCCTTAGTCCCGCTACAAATTCCGAGTTTCTTAATAATTTATACATTGAAATGATCAAATGATGACTAAAGAAAGCTTACATTTTATCATTGTTAGGTTTCACCTGCATTCAAATTGGAGCAATTCGATAAAAAATAAATTCGCCAAAAGATCTAAACCAATGAATTCGTGTCGGTATTTGATGTCATTTACAAGATATTTTTGTGATGAATATGTGAGCTTATGAGAGTTCAAAACCAGTGTTGCTGTTGACAGCGTAGCGCAGTTTGTCTCGCAGCGTGCTTCGTTTTTGGTAATTCGGCAACTTGAGCAAGTTGAAACATGTGGACGACGTGGGCAGCCGGTTCAGAGGGTCCTTCTTCCTGATTGTGAAGAAACCGCGAATTACGCTACCTGCAAAAGAACAAAAGATTTTTTATTCAACTCAAGTATCATTTTAAATTAATTTATTATGTATGATTTCAATTGCCGTCTAATTTTTTTTCGAGATTTTTTTAATATAACTTTTGTGGGACTCGGTAATCTTTTTTTTTAATTCACGAATGCAAAGTTAAATTACTTTTCCTAAATTTTCTGTTCCTAAAATGCGTCATATCTGGAAATAGGACGTGGTCCTTTAACATAATAAATCTTACTAAGTACAATACAAAGAAAATTAGGACCGCCGTAAAACTTACGAAAAAATAGTTAAAAATATAAATTACCTATTGTATCCCCGGTGTCTTCATCATCGCCAACTTCGACGCAGCGTATTGAAAATGGCGGTTTCAAATGTGCAAATCCTAGCACCGGCGGTTTGGAGCACGACGTCACAAACTAAAACAAACATTGTCTTTAATTGTTTGATGCGACTTTAAAACAGACTAACAGATTTCTATTAGTTGTGAGAACTGTTGAGAGCAGTAGACTTTGCGAACCTTTGGCGCCGGAAAGTTCCCGAATGGACAATATCGGACACCTACCCACAAGGTGGATGATGTACGTCCGAAGGAATATGAAGGTGGTAAGTAGTCGCTGGGCACAGGTCGATGCCAACAGGTGGTTATATTTTATACAAGCTTTGGGGAAGGCCTATGATCAGCAATGATCTTTCTGCGGCTAAAGTGGAAGGATGATGATGATGATGAAACCTTGTTGTCATTGACAGTGGCGTGGCGCAGTTGGTTGGACGCCGCCTGTGAAACGAGAGGCCGCGGGTTCGATGCCCGCACCGAGACAAATGTTTGTGTGAACCACAAATATTTGTATCGGGTCTGGGTGTGAGACCGAAAAGTCTCTCGTAGTTTCTGATACCCACGACACAAGACTCGATCTTAGTGTGGGCCAGGACTATGTATGTGACTGTTGGGTGTATTTATTAAAGTATTTATTATGATTAAAGTCACGTGAGTATATGGTGTACCGACACCGACACCGACATAGCCCAGCGGATTAGTAAGTTGAAGTGGCAATGGGCGGGGCACATCGCGCGGAGAACTGATGGCCGATGGGGCCAAAAAGTTCTCGAATGGAGGCCACGTAGCGGAAAGCGCAGCGTAGGACGTCCACCCACAAGATGGTCAGACGACCTGGTAAAGGTGGCGGGACGTCGCTGGATGCAGGCTGCCTCCAACAGGTCACTGTGGAAATCATTGGGAGAGGCCTATGTTCAGCAGTGGACGTCCTTTGGCTGATGGATGGATGGATGGATGAGTATAGGGTGTATACCTTGAGGAACATGGCGCGCTCGTGCTCGGAGAAGTCTCTCTGCAGCACGTCCCACAGCCAGCACACCACGCGGTGCGAGTCGTGGAACCCGCCGTAGTACTGCGTGTGGCGCCGCAGGTCGCGCAAGTCCAGAGGCACGTTGTCGCCGCTGATCAGCCGCTGCAGCTGCAACGATATCAATCTATCTCAAAAGGATGTAATATTGAACATTAATCTGGGGGTTTACTCTATGATACGAAACGAAGTTCGAATGCTCGAACTTCGAACATTCGACGTCCGAAGTAAGTTATAATTTTTCACGTCTACAAATAAATACTATTCTCTATAAAACTTATTCACTCCGAACTTAGTCTATGGTTACGACTTACGACACAGGATTCTAAAATTTTGTGGTGTACCTAGGCAAATTCGTACAGTTTTACGTACGAAGGTCGAACATTCGAACTTCGTTTCGGATCATTGAGTTACTCCACAGCCCTGAATCGATACATCTAAGAGACCCATGTCGAATTTGCTAAGGCTGGTGCTAGTTCCATGTATGAGGATAGGGCCCCCTTTTTGTGTCGAAGTTAAAAATACATTTTAATAGACACGGCATCAATATAATAGTACTAAGACTCAAATAACTTTAATACGTATTTTCAACTTACCTCGGGCGTTGAGAATAATGACAACCATTCAGGATTTATGATAGTCCTAAAACCTTTAATAAATGCGTTTGTTTGGTCTTTGATCTGCATGTGCATTCGGAAGTGAGCCATCAAATGAATGTAGTTAATTCTGAAACAAGGCGGTAAAATAATGTCCTTTATAAATGTTACTATTGCATTCAATTCACTCTTCATCCTCAAAGTCCAGAAGATCGCTTAAAAAAAACTCAGGATTTGAATCTTTTAATTACTTAATGTTAGGCGAAGCACTTGCCCTTTAGCTAATCCTATGTAATAAATATATGTAATTACCTGTTCTCATTGGTGACTGGTATAGCCTTGCCACCTGGCACCAATTCGTGAGTGACGATTTCACCCAGCCTCTCCTCGTCTACTGAAAACGTTAGCTCCAAAGTTGATATGTCTCCCTGCGAAATAGTAGAGAATAGCAACAAGTTAGTATTACGATACCCCACTTCTCATGGTTGTTGCTGGATCAAAAAGAACCCCTTTCATGGTTCTGATATGATATGTGTATCTGCTGCATTTTATAAACAACAAATTGACTATAATCCACTTGATGACAATTGCAGTACAGTCCAGATCGTGTCCAGCGATGCGAGAGGACTATCTTGCCGTTAAAGGTCATTATGCTGGCCTGGTTATCTTATCGATTTGCGTTCTATTATTGGTCCTATAATTTACTTTGGAAACCGATATACTCAATGTCTCTTGGGGAAGCAAAACTAAAGCCGCTTACCTGGAAATGCTTGATATAGGTGAGACTCCGGTACAGATCCCGGTCTAATGAAGGCAGCTCATCGATCCAGCTGTAGAGAGCTTGTTGCGTCTGACCCAGCACCTGGCTCAGGAAGAACGACGCAAACGGCACGTCCACTACAATACCCTGCGCATTCACAGACAATAGACACATGAGTATACCTCGGGAATTATCATTGTTAGTATTTATTAAAGCTTGGCCATAGATGTCAAGCAGACAACCGGTCGTATCTAAAGTATAAATCGTAAGTCTTTGCGACTGCGTGGGTGTTGATTAGGGTCCCTATCCAACTGGAGTTTTATGCTGAGACGTCGCATCGTAAACGTCACCTCAACGCAGCTCCCACGCTGCGCAGACATAGGAAAAACGCTAACGGTCGTAAAATGCCGTAGGATAGGAGCTAAGTATAAGTAGATATACGTAGAAGTACGTTTTTCAAATCCGGCTCGAAGGACCAAAACATTGATTGCGCGAACACTAACCTCATAAACAGCTTTCCCGAGCATCCTGCCAATGAACTCGAAAAGCTGCAGGTGATTCTCCTGCAGGCAGGACGTGGGCGACGGATACAAACGCTCCTCGCTCGTCACTCGGAACAAGTTCAGCGACGGGTCGAACACGCGTTTGATTGTTTCTTCAAGGAATTCTATAGAGAAATATGTTACATAATGATAATACGAACAGCATTTTATATGAAATTAAAGTTTCATATTTTGGCAGTGCGCAAGGTTTTTATGAGTGTGAGAAGTATGTGGTTACCCTTGAAGACTCCGTCCTGGTCGATGCCGGCTTCGTCGAGTCCCTGCTCGTTGACGAAGCGCACGCGCACGCAGCCCTTGAGCGCGCGCGGGGGCAGCGCCGCCAGCTGCCGGTACCCGTCCTCCACCAGCCGCGCGCGACGCACCGTCACCAGCGTCGAGCGACCCACGCACACGCGCTCCGTCAGCCCCAGCACCACCTGCACACACACACTGCTACTGCACACACACACTCGCACCGGCACCAGCGTCGAGCGACCCACGCACACGCGCTCCGTCAGCCCCAGCACCACCTGCACACACACACTGCTACTGCACACACACACTCGCACCGGCACCAGCGTCGAGCGACCCACGCACACGCGCTCCGTCAGCCCCAGCACCACCTGCACACACACACTGCTACTGCACACACACACTCGCACCGGCACCAGCGTCGAGCGACCCACGCACACGCGCTCCGTCAGCCCCAGCACCACCTGCACACACACACTGCTACTGCACACACACACTCGCACCGGCACCAGCGTCGAGCGACCCACGCACACGCGCTCCGTCAGCCCCAGCACCACCTGCACACACACACTGCTACTGCACACACACACTCGCACCGGCACCAGCGTCGAGCGACCCACGCACACGCGCTCCGTCAGCCCCAGCACCACCTGCACACACACACTGCTACTGCACACACACACTCGCACCGGCACCAGCGTCGAGCGACCCACGCACACGCGCTCCGTCAGCCCCAGCACCACCTGCACACACACACTGCTACTGCACACACACACTCGCACCGGCACCAGCGTCGAGCGACCCACGCACACGCGCTCCGTCAGCCCCAGCACCACCTGCACACACACACTGCTACTGCACACACACACTCGCACCGGCACCAGCGTCGAGCGACCCACGCACACGCGCTCCGTCAGCCCCAGCACCACCTGCACACACACACTGCTACTGCACACACACACTCGCACCGGCACCAGCGTCGAGCGACCCACGCACACGCGCTCCGTCAGCCCCAGCACCACCTGCACACACACACTGCTACTGCACACACACACTCGCACCGGCACCAGCGTCGAGCGACCCACGCACACGCGCTCCGTCAGCCCCAGCACCACCTGCACACACACACTGCTACTGCACACACACACTCGCACCGGCACCAGCGTCGAGCGACCCACGCACACGCGCTCCGTCAGCCCCAGCACCACCTGCACACACACACTGCTACTGCACACACACACTCGCACCGGCACCAGCGTCGAGCGACCCACGCACACGCGCTCCGTCAGCCCCAGCACCACCTGCACACACACACTGCTACTGCACACACACACTCGCACCGGCACCAGCGTCGAGCGACCCACGCACACGCGCTCCGTCAGCCCCAGCACCACCTGCACACACACACTGCTACTGCACACACACACTCGCACCGGCACCAGCGTCGAGCGACCCACGCACACGCGCTCCGTCAGCCCCAGCACCACCTGCACACACACACTGCTACTGCACACACACACTCGCACCGGCACCAGCGTCGAGCGACCCACGCACACGCGCTCCGTCAGCCCCAGCACCACCTGCACACACACACTGCTACTGCACACACACACTCGCACCGGCACCAGCGTCGAGCGACCCACGCACACATCTCTCCCTCTCTTTCTCTCTCTCTCTCACTCTCTTCAGCTAGTCATAGGCCTCACACAAGGACCTCCACATCGACCTGTTAGAAGCGGCCTGCATCGGGCGACTTCCTGCAACCTTGACAAGGTCATCCGTCCACCTATTAGGCGGGCTTCCGAAACTAAGCTTGCCAGTACGCGACTTCCAATCTAGAACCATTAGACCATCAGTTCTTTGCGCTATGTGCCCGGCCCACTGACAGTACAGTGCTTCTACTTCCTATCACCCACTTTCATCGTTTCTTACCTTCTCATCGGCTACAGCTCGCCTGAACAAACGCACACGTTCTCCGTGAGCTATCATGTGAGGAGTCTTTTGCACTAGCACCTAAAACCAAAATTAAATAATTTCACCAATACATTAATTTTGGACACTTTCCATACACTAGTTTTAAAAGAAAAAATTAAAATAATACCTGTTGCGGTTTCTTGCCCTTCTCCAAGTCAGCCATAAACTGTCCCTCGCGTATTTCCTTCACGAGCCAGTGGTTCTGCGGCGTGTAGGAGCGCCGGCAGTCTCGTCGGTATAAGACTAGTAGTAACGTGTGTAAAGAGCTGAACAGCTCATTGCTTTGGATTGTTTTGAGATCTACAATTTAAAAATAAGTTAGCATACAAAAGAAATAGTAAAAATAAAGTATACCAAAGATCTAGGCAACCAAGTGGCGAAATCTCGTTTGATGGTCTCACATTCGATCCATATAATGTATAAAGTCCCACACCATACGAAGTATTGTAATTGCATTTCAGACTTACGCCTCAATACTCAAACGCAATTTAAATATTAAGTTGCACTTAACACGTCCCGCTTAACCAGTACATTTAAGCGGGACTTGCGTAGTTAAGTGCAAAATAATATTTAAGTGGCGTTTAGGGTATTCGGGCGTCAGAGGATCAAAAGGAGTGGTCAGTTTTCCATGAAGTCGGGAGCTTTACCAATACCAACATAAATTAAGTTACCCTCAATATTAAAGTAACGTGCTATGACTTACCAAACAACTGTCCCATAATGGACTTGTAGACAAACATGTTGAGAAACTGCGACATATTGATAAAGTCTTGCAACTTGAATGGTTCCTGTTTCTCATACATCTCCATGTCGTCGAGTATGCTGAAATTTTTTTTTTATCCAAATATATTGGTTGGAACGCCCATTGCAACTATTATGAAAAATTTATTGTTATTCAAGTATAGCCTGACTAGGACAATAATTATAATCTCTTAAATAGCATGTCAATAAATTTCTCTTTTAATATTTGCATATTCACAACATCCCAACAGTTTTTCTATTCTCCTAGACCGGCTATATGTAATGGGTGAAAGATATATCAGAGAATTATATTGAAAATAAAGATAAAATATTGTTAAAAACATACAAACAGCTCCATTATTTATGTTGGCAAATAAATAACATCTGTTATTAATTCTACAACTATTAGAAAAATGCCAAAATGTTGATCTATCTTACGCACTTACGCCGTAACGGCTGAACAGAATTTGATAAATTTTAGCGGATAGGTAGTCTATGCCTTGGAATAGCACATAGACATTTCATCCTGAAAACATACACAGTTTTCTGAGCTTAGCTCATTAACTATTTAATTTTAATATTGGAATTAAATATAAAGTACATTTCAGTAAAAGTAGTTTATATGGGTGTTTAAAATATCGTATCAATGCCTCTATTTAAAAAAATCAGTAATTTCTTATCTATTTTTATTATTCTATTATAGGTATTTCTGTATTTGTTCAACAAAACCAATTTACATAGTAATAAAATGGCCTCATTTTCCTTCCTCAATTACAATCACATTATTATACTATTTCTGTAGTACTTACGTGACATAATGCGTCATACAGTCCGCAAACAAAATGAGCATTTGGAATTCAGGGGCGGACGTCTTCGTGTTAACAGCTAAGAGATCGAGGAAGGATTTCAGTCCACAGTTTGGTCCTAAAGTGCAGAGGAATTGCCACAAGGAGTACAATATGTTCTCCTGGTTGCTTAGCCCTGATGACAACAACACACATTTTTGTAATAAACTAATTAAATTCTCAAGTAAGGCAGTCCATTTTGTGTCAGTTTTTTATTTCAATACATATTTGTATGAGTCACAGTGAAACTGCCCGGCTGGGTAATAAACTCAACTCCTGGCATCTTGGGACAGGAATAAGCATGGTGAACTATGAATGGCACTAGTGACAAATTTGCCTAAACTTTTCATGACACAACTGTTAGTATATTTGTTATTATCATGTCAGTATCACTTGGTAATCTATAAAGAAAAGTGATTGTAGTAACAATATTTAAGTTGAGCGATAACATTACCTGTGAGAATATCGAGTTTCACTTGAGTCATGGTCTGCAGGGCAGTGTGGTACATGGAACATATTAGAGCTGCTTTTGTGCAATCTGGAGAACCCAACTTTCTGTAGTTTTTGTTTGTATTTGACCTGAAATACCAATATGTAATTTTATATCTATGAGTCCAAAATTTTTATTTTTTAACATATTTTTATTCGGATCAAAACGATAAAAAGAGAAGCAAAAATATTCGCAGTTATTACTAACGCAATGAGGTAAAATGTTCTTTATTTTTTTCTGTAATATATTCTATGATAATGATATTCCACTATTAATATTTACCTATTGGTCCTAGCCTCTATAGCCCTCCTAATAATAGCGGCAGGGTTGTTACTCTGCACAGGCGTGGAAGGTTGCGAGGGCCCCGCCCCCTCCTCCCCCGTCACCCCCGCGTCTATCATCTCCTTCAGAGGGGTTGCTAATAACTTCTTCAGCAGGGGACTGCCCCATAGCAAGGAAAGTTGGGTTCGAAGATTCCCCATGGCTGGAGGCAGGTACGAGTCGAAGCTTTGAGAGAACCAGCCCAGGACTGGATGCCAGTTGCTAAGGTTCCCCTTCTTGCAGACCACGTATTGTTGGCACGAGTCCAGGAAACGAGTCACCACCAACTGTAGGAATATTTGCATGTTATAATTCGGTTTTATTTTCACAGCCCCTGTAGCACATTTGGTTGAGGGCCGACTGCGAAACGGAAAATCGGGGGTTCATTGCCAAGTGGGACATCCACGTTTCGCCACAATATTATTGTAGTGTAATATTATAATATTGTACCTTCTATATGTTTAGACATACTTTATGACTATGTTATATTGTATAAAACCCGTGTAACCTATTATATATAATACCAACGTTGTATTCTTTACAGTAAATATATACTTCGATATAACTTTTATTTTTCAAAACACCTATCGTTACATCACTCACCACAAAAGTAGGATAGAATGTGTCGTTCATGGCGTGGTCTCGCTCCAGATGCGCCATCTGTATGAGGTTCCCGAGCAGGCAGAGCGCGTAGTTCCCCTCCAGCGTGTTGAACACGATGCGCATGTTCTGGTCCGTGCTCAGGAACTCCACGCATTTGTCCAACATCGAGTACGAGCGGAACGCGGTTATTGACTGCAACATTCAAACAAATTTATATTTTTCATGGTATTTTTGTTGTTTATTGCGATCAATGGCGAGAAGAGCACGCCATTCGCCTGATGGCAAGCGATGTGACCGCTCATGGACAGTGGCAAAACCAAACACCATGAATCGCAAAGCAATGCTTGGCATTCCACTACGCTCGTATTCCAGAGACATAAGATGTTAAGAAATTATGTCCAGTAGTTACTCTGACTACAATGTCCTTCAAGCCGGAACACAACAGTGCATTAACACTGCTGTTTGAACCAATAAATTTTCAAGTATTTTTAAACCTATAAATTGTAGCTTGAAATACAGGGTATATCAAGACTGCGACCGAAAACGAATCCAGGTGGTAGTATTAGTGACTTCAGACACAATGCAAGTAAAAATTTCGCAAACAAAATCGACAACTTTTTTCTGTAATTTTTTACTTATCGTCGTATTTGGGTGATAAATACATAGTTTTCCTAAAATAATGATGTAGACCGCTTTATTTTTAAACAATTAATGGTACGAAAGGATTTAAATTATTAATTTTGCAAAAACTAGGTATTTACCACCCAAACAAGAAGATTTTTAATTTTTTTTTTAAATTTGTGTCGCTGTTTTGGTGAAATTTTTATTTGCATCGTGTCTGTAACCACTGAAACTACCACCTGGCTTCGTTTTCGGTCGCAGTCTTGATATACCCGGTATATTAGAAACTACAGTTTAACAATTTATTTCAATGATAATATAATTGAGATTGGATAATCTTATTATTTATCAGACGGTGTTAATTCGACATTTGTATTTTTGCCTCCAAAGCATAATTAGTTAAGAAGCTGGTTATGAAACAAGAAGCTGCAGGTTTGATCCCGCGACGACTCTCGAGTCAGGGTCGGGTCGTAGTTTCTGATACTGGCGATACATCACTTGTTATCATATTACGGGGTGAGAAGTCAGGTCTGTGTGTGACTCTTGGGTTTTATCATTATTCATTATATTTATTTCATTATCTTCTTCTACTTCATAGCCACGGGAATTCCACTGCTGCAAATAGGTCTCTCCAAAGATTTTCACAAGTACCTATTAAAAGCGGTCTGTACCCAGTGACTAGCTGAATCCTTTATTACGTCGTCTTTTCACCATGTGAGTGGATGTTCGATACTGCGCTTGACAGTACGTGGTCTCCACTCGAAAATTATCCAAGGTTTTTAAAATATATACAGCTCTATAGTCAAGAACGTACCTCAGGCGATATCTGTTGCATATGAAACACAAGTGTGGGTACGGACAGTATCTGTATGATGTACATGGTGAGCAGTTTCTCTGAGAACTGCGCTGAAATGAGCGGCCGTAGCGATAATGTCACCACTGCAGTCAGCGATATATTCTTCAGAAACACCTTCTCACGGCACAGGCCACGGAGAAACAGGGACTGGTGACAATTATAGCAGATATTATAGCTTATTTTAAAATACACAGAAGATTGAATAAATAATGTTTTTATTGACAAATCCTTCTTTAGAATAGAATTCAAACATAACATAATCAGGTTATTTGGATCAATAAAAATATTAACTACTTGGAAACAATTTTAATTTAACAGATTAGTTATGAAAACAAATTACACTACTAAAACTAGCAATAACCCTGAGCGTTAATTAGTCAATTCACAAAATTGGGACTTCAATATATAGTTTACTAAATTAGAACAGGCCATTTGGACTATCCCAGAGGCATTGTTTGAGTTAGCATTCATGGGAGTGGTCTAAAACATAGAGCGACTTACCTTCAATGTCAAATAGTATCCCCTGTGGAACAGTGAACCCATTACATTAGCACACAGCTGCATCATGCCGCCTCTCAGCTTCTCAAAGTTTTTCAGCCGAGTCAAGGCCCATGTGTTTGTTGATGTGAATGCAACAAGGGTATGAAGATGGATGAGGATGCTCTGCATGTCGGTTGGGGATTCTGGTTTCAGTTCTTCGAGGTATAGGCAGCATTTGTAGAGGAGATCTTTTATGTGGGCTATCCATCGGAGACTGTAAATAGTGTTGTGAAATATAAATTAGTTTACTACGAAATGAATTCTTCGGTTTTTAGTAAAGAAAGTAAGTATATATAATTTATATCTTAAATGCGTTTTTATATTGAATTTTAGCATGTTTTTCAATAACTCATGTGTTGCTGTCAGTTAAACAAAAGTATTATGATGACTTAACTATAGAACAAGGTTTCTTACAATAGTTATGTTACTCACATTCATAAAGTGGAAACAAACAAATCATAATGACATCATCAATATTATTGTTTATAAATTACCTATATTCCTTATTTAAGAAGACACCAACATAGGATAGTTTCACAGAATCAGAATGAAGACTCTGAACAATATATTTGCAGAGCTTTTCAAATCTTCTTCTGTCCCTTTGCTGGTTGAATATTAGGAATAGTCTGCATGTGACTTTGTACACATCTAGCGCTGGGACCAGGGGGGATTCTAGAGGCGGCGGCGGTTCCTCTTGAGATCCATGGCCGGAAGCTTCTGGCAGTATTTGATCAAATTCATCTCTGTAAATAATAATCACATAGATACAATAAGATCATACATGTAACACTAAAAGAATAGTCAGAACTGACATTGATTGCACCCACAGTTCATTCAGCTTGTTGTCCATCATAAGCTGTGAGTTATGTATAGTGGTAAACCTATCACCTTATTGGACAAAACCTTTATTACTAGGGCAATGACAAGCATTTTGAGAAACCAAAACCCTAATACGAAGTGGAATATGTGACTTGAAAATCAAATACAGAATCTCACAATTTCAAGTTTCCATTTACACTGCCACTAGACCAAAAAGATAATTATAAGTCCTACTTATATCAATGGTTGTTATAAGATTATTAGGATCATGTGAATAAATTTGGCTACCACATTGTGTGTACAGCCCATATGTCCAACAACTGTGTATGATATCATTAGCTTTTTTGTATGTACTCCAAATTATCTACATCTACAAATAGGCATTTATAAAAAAGGGATTTTTCTAACATTTAATTTTGAACAGTAATTAATGATCAATGGAAAGTATCCATTATAAGAAACATAAGTTGAAAACAGCATCAAAATTGGTTGTAAAGTGATCGAGATATTCAGATTTTTAAGATCACATCGGGGACACTCGCTTTCTCTTTCGCACCAAGTGCCTTATGGAAGATCACATCAAAGCATGTATTTGCGACCTTTTCTATTCCTCCTTCCACCAAATTTGTAATAACTTTAACTTGTTTCTTATTAAACACATCTTAAACATTCTTTCTGTTTATGACTTTGGGTAAAGTAACCTTTTGATATAAATAATAATAATAAATAGTGAGTCAACATCCCTATTGCAATGAGTAGCAAGAATGAAAATTAAGAGCCACACAATATTAATTTCGATTGTTTTTCAATTTCTAGTATGTAGCGGGATAAATTTATAGCCACTTATTCTATTAAAGGAAAAATACAGTTATGCATGTTAAATAAATAAATACATACACAAATAAATACACCCAACAGTCACATACATAGTCCTGACCCCACACTAAGATCGAGTCTTGTGTCGTGGGTATCAGAAACTATGAGAGACTTTTCGGTCTCACAAACACCCAGACCCGAAACAAATACCTGTGGATCACACAGATATTTGTTTCGGTGCGGGGATCGAACCCACGGCCTCATGTTTCACAGGCGGCGTCTAACCAACTGCGCCACGGAGGCTGTCAAATATTCTTTAAAAGATGTTAAGTATCTTAAGTACAGTTTATTGAAATATTAATATAGCAAATTAACTCCGTTTTAAATTCGTCTACTCTCATATTACAGCCTCTTTTTTAGCTCAATTAAGAATGTTGACCAAGTCACATGAGTAATCAAAATCATCTTAATACTAAATGTAAAAAAAAATATTTAAATAAATATTGCATTAATTATTGCTTAACCACAAACATTCGTTAGCATCAAAAAATCCAATCATGACCGGTCACGCACAACGCGCTCAAAAGGTTTCATAAAATTCAATTCATAGTTGGTATTTTATCTCATTTGTAAAATCAAGTACTAGTCCAATTTCGTTATCAAGCATCCGTTAGTGGAGGAATGCGAGCATAATTACAACAGTTTCCTTCACACTTCAAATTTATTAATAGGTCGGGCTACTCACACAATTAGCTGGATGAAGCTCTTTCTGGCGAGCCAGCCTCGCACGTAAGCTTGGATTTGTATGGCAGACTGCTCGCGCTTCTTCTCAAGCGCACGTTCCTCGCGAGCCGCTTTCGTCTGCTCCAGAAAAGTATCCTTACTCCTTGAGCCTTTGGAAAACATTTTTTACATATCCTATTGCACTTCACACAGAATATTGCTTTGTTTTCCTCGGCTGTCAGATTTAAGCTGCTCTCCGTGATTTACCCCAAGTTTAACGTGGCATTATCATCGTTCCGTTTGAAGAAACTGATTTATAACGGAAAGAATCCACATCACTCCATGATTAGATGATTACGGCTATTTGTATTATGAATTTTTATTAATTTTATTATGCCCTTCGCGTACAATTATTTTGACATTTTTGGTATTACTAGTAATAAAATTACGCGTCTTCTAAAGATTATAAAATCGATTTAGTCAAATTTTAAAATTGCCACTGTAAAAAATAATTATTTAGTCGATTATGCTAGTGATGTACAAATATAAACTATTTGTAAATGGAAAGGCCTTTATAAAGTCATAGACTAGAGTCGATGAACTAAAACTTCCTAAACTAATGCAATAAACATTTTCTATCGGTAAAAATATGAAGTAACTAAACAACGTACAAGCTTGCTCGCTTGCTTTAATTAGCTTCCGCTATTTGCATCCAAGTTCGAACACATTTGCCGATGAATTGCTTTCTGTTGATGATGATGATATTGACTTACTACTTTTTTAACTTATGCCAATAATAAAGAAGAAGCTTAATAAACATGGGTAATTTAATCGCTAGTAGAATAATTCATCATCATCATCATCATCAGCCCGTTGCAGTCCACTGCTGGACATAGGCCTCTCCCAAGGTACGCCACAGAGCCCGGTCTGCTGCTTTACGCATCCAGTCGCTGCCGGCCCTTTTATGCAAGTCGTCCCGCCATCTGGCCAAAGGACGTCCCACGCTACGTTTTCCAAGACGCGGTCTCCACTCCAGAACACGCTTACTCCAGCGGTTATCCGTTCTGCGACATATGTGGCCAGCCCATTGCCACTTCAACATACTAACTTTCAGAGCTATGTCGGTCACCATGGTTCTCTGGCGGATCTCCTCGTTCCGAATTTTGTCCTTCAGAGAAACTCCGAGCATAGCTCTTTCCATAGCACGTTGAGCGACTTTAAGCTTATGGATTAGCCCCACAGTCAGTGTCCACGTCTCGGCTCCGTACGTCATTACAGGGAGGACGCACTGGTTAAACACTTTTGTCTTCAGGCTCTGTGGTATATCCGACGAAAATATGTGGTACAACTTCCTAAACGCTGCCCAGCCCAACTGAATCCTCCTGTCGGCTTCCTTTTCGAAGTTGTGTCTACCCAATTGCATTAATTGCCCGAGATAGATATACTCCTTGACAACTTCGAGAAGCGTGCCATCGATGATAACCGGTCCCGGAGCGACGAGGTCATTAAACATGACCTTCGTCTTGTCTAGGTTCATCCGGAGACCAATTCGTTTGGAGGCTTCATTTAGGTAAGCTGTGCAGCATTTCTTGAACTTCCTGCAGCGATTCTGCTATGACTACGATATCATCGGCAAACCTTAAGTGCGAGATGTATTCGCCGTTTATATTGATGCCTCGCCCGTTCCAGTTTAAAGTCTTGAAAACGTCTTCCAATGCATTTGTAAACAGTTTCGGGGATATCACATCCCCCTGTCGTACTCCTCGATGCAATGAAATCGGTCTTGTTTGACTATTCTGTACTTGGACGGACATCGTTGCAGCTTCATACACGCTTCGCAGCACCTCGATGTATCGAAAGTCAACCTGGCACCTCTGCAGGGAGTCCAGAACAGACCAGGTCTCGACGGAGTCAAAGGCCTTCTCATAGTCCACGAAAACGAGACACAGAGGCTGATTATACTCCTGGGTCTTCTGTATAATCTGCCTCAAAGTGTGTATGTGGTCTATGGTGCCAAATCCTCCGCGAAAACCGGCCTGCTCCGGTGGTTGGAAGTCGTCCAACCGTCGCGTCAGCCTATTTGTGACGACCCTCGAAAACAATTTGTAGACGTGGCTCAGGAGCGATATAGGGCGGTAGTTCTTGAGGAGGGTCTTGTCCCCCTTCTTGAAAAATAAAACTACCATGCTCCTGCTCCACGCTCTTGGAGTTCTCCCTTCGTGGAGAACGGAGTTGAAAATACGCTGCAGCTGCCTAAGTACAGGTGTTCCCCCTGCCCTTAAGAGCTCAGTTGTAACTCCGTCCTCGCCCGGGGCTTTTCCATTTTTTAGTTGTTTGAGGGCGCACTCAATTTCATAAATGCTGACGTCGGGAAATTCGTCGGAATAGTGTCGGACTAAAGCAGCTCGGGGATCGGAAGGGACAGGCTCTGGTAGCGTAGTAGAATAATTATGTAGATATAATATCTGTAATGGTGTGAAAAACATCATCGACATATTTTTGAAAGAACAAGACAGATTAATGTATCGGCTTATTTCCTGGGAGTATTCTCTGCTTTCCCAAATTGCAAAACAATCAAAAAGTCTCCAACGTGACTTATCTACTGGTATTGTTTGTCAATAGTCAACTCCGACCGTCAAGTTACCTTGTCCTTCCAGACATCAAAACGATGTGACTCAAAACTGTAGGTAGTAGGTACCTACTCTTCCTTTTGTGCAAAGTAATATTTTTACCCAAAATTAAGAAGAAATATTCGTGCTTAATTCATCTAAATCTACAATTCTAAAGACTATCATTAGATTTTATAAATATAGGTGTTAACTATTTTAATGGTGAATAATGTTTAGGAGATCAAATCTACTAAAGAATAATTTACACAATTTTGATAAACAAAAAATAACTATAAATGAATAAGTACACCTGGATACATCTAACACGCACATCATGGTAGGTAAGTCAAATAAAAGTCGTAAGATATTTTAAAACTACAATAGATTATTGGTCTTATAGCATTGAGATACGAAAGATTTTTTATGGACTATACAGACATTTGTCCTAGTGCGGGGACCGCATCCTAGGCCTCTTGTTTCACTATAGGCTTTTTAACCAAGTACGCTAAAAAATCAATTATACAAATAATTATCTAACAGGTTTATCCATCTTGCCTTCGATCTGTAATATTTTATAAAGGCACGCAACGAGCTAAGAAGCCTTAAATAGGTTGGAGTCATTGATCTAGTGAGCTGATAGCATGTTTGACGGATCTAGCTGGCGAAAAAAAACCTAGTAGATACCTAATTAGGTATACCAAATCGGACATCCTTGATGCTACCCAAGAATTCTGTAATATTATACTGTACTGTATCAGCCCATATAAGTCGCACTATAGGGCACGGGCCTACTCTTCAATCGAGAAAATCGATTGAGAGTGGTTAGGCCACGCTGGCCTAGTGCGGGTTGGCGGACTTACATACCGTAGAAATTCTTAAAATCGCTACGGTATGCAGGTTTCCTCACGATGTTTTCCTTCACCTCTAAAGCGCGTGGTGAATGACTGTCAATACACACACAACTTCGAAAAGTCAGAGGTGTGCCCTGGGATTTGAATCCGCGACTACCTCTGTAATATTATTTTTACTATTATAACTATACCTATTTTTATTTTCATACATTATACTTTACTGGGTTACGGCATAGGATTTCTAAAATTAATTGGCGATTTCTCTTTGCAGAAATGTAGAAAAAGAATTAGCAAATCAAACTCGGCCAATTCGTGTCTACCCCCAAATATATCATATTGACAGAACCCTGTGCCTTATGTGTGAACAACAATGTAATACATAATAGAGGGTTCTGCAAACTGAAATAAGATCACAAAAGTATTATTAACATTTAAAAATCTTCATAAAATACATTAACTTATTTGCGAACGGAAAGCAATTTAATAGGTTCTTAAATATACATATACCAATGCGATATGAATCTACAGATATTATCTAAATAATATTACACATAGAATAACTTAAGATCGAATCGGAATAATCTCTCGTTTAGTTAATAAGGACACAGATGCGAGTAGTCGGGCGGGCCCGGCATCGCTTCAATACCCGTTATCAGATAATTTCACTGTTTAAACAATAAAAATATGATTTTATAGTTATAACTTTTAATTAAGTTGTCTTAAGAAATATTGTCACTAGTTTAAGCAAATGATGGCAGCTATTTTTGATAATATATATAATATAATATAATGATCGTTCATTTAAAATAAATTGAAAAAATTAACAATGATATTAGCGCCTTTGAAATGTGACTCTTTTTTGTCGCGAACATGATTTTAATTGCGACGCCAAGTGATACATTTTGAGCTAATGTGCCTTGATGATTGTTATATATTTTTTACGTTAATATTAACACATTATTCTATCGGCAGATAGGATAATATTTGAAAACGCAATAATTAAGTAGATTTAATTGGAATGCCTGTATCGAATAACCTGTCCCACGGAATTAGTGCTTGTTTCATGTGAACCTAATTATTATCTGCATAGCCACGTAGATTAAGGTTCTTCATAAGTAATTATCACGACTTGCACACAATAGTGTGCAAGTCATTAGTTTCCGGTGATTAGGGCTCGAATGAGTAAGCGAATACCTACCATCTATTGTGCATTGCGTGGTGATAGCGATTTGAACTTTTTGGAAATACGCACGGAATATATTAAATCCATTGAAATGTATTGTTCTCATAATATATAGAGTAAATTTGCATAGGCTTTAAGAGGGATTTATTTTATTGAGTCGGATCCAATGGGTGAAGCGCGGTGGTCGGCGAACTTATTGGGCCATAGGGACAAACATCAAAGTTACAATGAGATAATCCTTTGAAATGTTGAGTACAAAACAATATCTTTCATGATAACCTTTAAAATATATCAAGATTTACAGTAAGTAATGCTTAATATGTTGCATACATAACTACAAGGGCTAAGTGTTAATAGGTTGCGAAAAGGTATTTAGGGGTTTTGCAAGCCGCTATCTACTCTTGGTCGGGTGGCCGTATAAATAAACTGAAAAATCTGTAACTGGATTTAGAAAGCAAATCATTTATTATAAGTCATATTTTTGTGACATTTGTGACTGCATTGGTGGCGTACTTGTATTACGGTACGATTACAAAGCTGAAGTCTCAGGTTCGAATCCCGGGTCGGGCAAAGTGATATTGGGTCTATTCATTATGAGCCCGGAGTCAGGAATTTGTGCCCGATATGGCGATAGGCTCGCTCCCTATCACATCATGGGATGGAACATACAAGGCGAAATGTGGGTGTCCTGGTGGCGCCTCTGCCTACCCCTTCTGGGATAAAGGCGTGAGTTTATGTATGTATGTATGCATATTTTTTTATTTGCTTGACGTGTACGTTTTCGTGAATTATGTTTGACTAGTCAAATTACTACATACAGTATTTCAGATGGTTTACATAACTTTAAAGTAATATAATTTTTTTAATGATTTGTTAATTTCTTGTTCGTGTTTTAGATATTTCAAAGCATATCTATTGACTCAGTTCTTATTCAAATCTAATTCTTGTTCATTAATTAATCCGTTTGTTATAAATTAATGTATATTTTTATTAAATACTTAATTATTTTCCCTTAATGTATAATCCAGTATTTCGTCGCCGATGAATAAAAATGTAATTATATTTCTTAGCATGGAAGAGAGAGATAGCGAGGTTTAAATACATATCTATAAATGAATCTATCTATCTATTCAGCTACAGGAAGTACACTGCTGAACATATGCCTCCCTCAAGGATAAATAAATAATAAATAAATAAATACACCCAACAGTCACATACATAGTCCTGACCCCAAACTAAGATTGAGTCTTGTGTCGTGGGTATCAAAAACTACGAGAGAATTGTTCGGTCTCACAAACACTCAGACCCGAAACAAATACACACAGTTTCACAGCCGGTGTCTAACCAACTGCGTTACGGAGGCTGTCAAATAAATATGAACAAGATTTAATAATTTCTAATTAATTTATACTGAACCAAAAGCACATGGACCGAGTCATCCTCACTTACTGCAGTAGTGATAGTGTGACAATAGCCGCTAGCTTCTAGTGATAACCTGATGATAAATGGTAGTCGCGACGCGTAGGCATTTAAAAAATGAACTTGCTGTTCTCTTTGCGCTTGTCTTATCGAATTCTGCGTTTTGTATCGCGTTGTGAATCATTTTCTGAGCCCTATTTATCGGAAAGTTAGTCACAGTTTTGCTAATGAGAAGGACAGTGCAAATTGTCAAATAAAACAAAGGAAGGTGGGCTATGGCGCCAACCAAGATAGAGTGAATAATATTGAACAGTTGTTTCCAAGATGACTGGGTTCCGACCCACCTAAAAAACCAGTGAAATTCAGTTTTTTTTTGGGAATTATTAGAGGTGATATAAAAATATTGGTAAAAAAAAATTAGTTACGTTAAAGTTTTTTAATACTTAATACCTACAAGAAAAGTAATTTTAATAAGAAGGATGTATCGGTTTTTGTCATTACAGCTATAGCATCAAAATCAACAAAACTTTTAGTTACTTTTAGTCGCTGTGAGTTAGATACGTAACCGGAATTCCGGGGGAGGAGGACTCTTATCTATTCAGGGCCTAGTTAATATTCACTCTCGAGCCACCAGTGCGTCGCGCCACAATATGGAAAATGCTGATATAGGAACTAAGGATATTTAATAAATATTATAAATTAATGTAAGAAACTGCCTCGGTGGCGTAGTTGTACTACGGTACGACTACAAAGCTGAGGTCTCGGGTTCGAATCTCGGGTCGGGCAAAGTGATATTGGGTTTTTCTATTCATTATCAGCCCGGAGTCAGGAATTTGTGCCCGATATGGCGATAGGTTCGCCCCCTATCACATCATGGGTCGGAACATACAAGGCGAAATGTGGGTGTCCTGGTGGTGCTTCTGCCTACCCCTTCTGAGATGAAGGCGTGAGTTTATGTATGTATGTAATGTAAGAAAAATAGTAGATACGGTAGAGAAGAGGCCTATGTCCAACAGTGAATAAAAGTTAAATGAAATGATGGCGATAAATTAATGTAACATCGAAGGGTGCTGATACTTAATAATAATTAAGTTAATGTCGGCGGATACTCCATTTGGACTACACTGCACTTACAATCGACGGCATATAAGTTACTTTGTCAAGTTGGAAAAACAGAAAAAGTGTCGCTATTCTATGTCCGTTTCGCTATTATACAACTTCAAATGACGAATGAATATATTTATTTTTAACTAGCTTCTGCCCGCAAACTTCGTCAGCGTGATTAACTTTATTTGGTATTTCTCATGCCGTCCCGTCCCGTCCCGTTATATCCCGCCCATCCCGTCTCATTCTCACTCAAGGCATGTAATCCAGTCCCATCCCATCCCTTTGAGTATAAAATGTAACAAATATGTCGGAATTCCTTCCTCATCCCACGGGAGCACTTAATTTTTCGGAATAAAAAGTAGCCTTAGTGTTAATCCAGGGTGTCAGCTACTTCCATACCAAATTTCATCGAAATCCATTAAGCGGTTTTTGAGTTCATCGCGCACAACCGCACAGACAAACAGACAAATATTCTAAAAATCATTGTTTTTATTACGTTAATACAGACCCCCATATTAGTTTTTCTCATTTATCTTCCATTTATTATTTATTATTATTTATTATTATCTTCCATAATACAAAGAAACACCCTGTATGTAAATAAGACATATACCAGTTTTTAAGTTGGACTTGTACCTATATAACTGTGAAAACCGCATTTCATTTCGTATGGTAGTTTTTGAGTAATGTGCAAGCAAACAAAAAGAAACAGCCTGTATGTAAATTAAAAATATACCACTTTTTAAGTTGGACTTGCTCCAATATAACTGTGAAAACTGCATCTCATTTCGTGCCTTAGTTTTTGGGTAATGTGCAAGCAAACAAAAAGAAGCACCCCATATGTAAATGCAACATATACCTGTTTTCAAGTTGGACCTGCATCAATACAACTGTGAAAACTGCATCTCATTTCATGCGGTAGTTTTTGAGTAATGTGCAAGCAAACAAAAAGAAACAACCTGTATGTAAATGCAACATATACCAGTTTTAAAGTTGGACTTGTACCAATATAACTGTGAAAATTGCATTTCATTTCGTGCGGTAGTTTTTGAGTAATATGCAGGCAAACAAAAAGAAACACCCTGCATATAAATGCAACATATACCAGTTTTTAAGTTGAGCCTACAGCAATACAACTGTGAAAACAGCATTTCATTTGGTAGAGTAGTTTTTGCGTGATGCGCAAGCAAACATACAGACAGACAGACAGACAGACAAAAATTCTAAAAAAAATTGTTCTGGCTTCTGTTGCTGTTATAAAGACCCCTCGCGTTAAAATTTCTCAAATATCTTCCATGTACAGACATCGACCATTTACATTTTTATTATATGTATAGATATCTTGGATTTTTTGTAGTTTTTTTTTCTTTATGTTAGTGTAAAAGCCTGCGCAACGGTGAAATTTAGGATGTAAATCCTTGATAATCGCTTAGGTGTAAAAGTCCAAAATGTTTTGAGCTTTTAGTCCGTCCGTATTTGTACACAGGTTAAGGTGTGGCTAACGCGGACGGTCGAATAATGATGAGTACCATTTTTTATTAGGCACATTATTCTCATTATGAGCAATGACCAAAGTATATGTCTTTTACCACCGAGGATAGTAAAATTTTAGGCTATACCATTGTTCGCGCTTTTACAGTAACATATTTATCTTTACACACACGCATTTATTTAATTTTTACACTAATTTAATAATTAATTGCACACTTTATTAGTTTTATAGATACTAGCTTTTGCCCGCAAACTTCGTCAGCGTGATTAACTTTATTTGGTATTTCTCATCCCGTCCCGTCTCATTCTCACAAGGTATGTAATACAGTCTTATCCCATCCCTTTGAGTATAAAAAGTAACAAATAATAATATATAGGAATTCCTTCCTAATCCCACGGGAACACTGTATTTTTCGGAATAAAAAGTAACCTAAGTTTTAATCCAGGGTGTCAGCTACTTCCATACCAAATTTCATTGAAATCCGTTAAGCGGTTTTTGAGGTCATCGCGCACAACCGCACAGACAGACAAAAAAAATTAAAATCATATTTTTTATAACGTTAATAAAGACCCTCATATTAGTTTTTCTCTTTAAAGACCCCTCGCGTTAAAATTTCTTATATATCTTCCATGTACAGACATTGACCATTAACATTTTATTATATGTATAGATTATATCTGGGTCCCAAAGAAGACAATACCCATAATTAAATAATTGCTGTAAATATAAATCATTACTAAAGTAAACAATAAAATAGAAATTAAAAAACTTAAAATTAATTCAAACATTCAACAACAAAATATTTAATAACTACCATAAAATTATCATAATTAAATTAGAAGTAAATTTAACATTGAAGACGTATATTGTGTTGAAGCAATTAATGTTTGTAAACGGAACCACGGCGTAGGAAAAATATCATAACTGTCCAAAAGTTCTATAAATCATAACTTAAGTTACAGCAAGAAAAACAAACTTTTTTAGACATGTTTAAACTGAATTGTAGGCAAAATTAATGTTTGCTTTGAGTTGCCAATCGATTCGTTCTCGCAGTAACTGAGCATGAAAGTGGCGATATTAATCTAAATATTGCTTGACAGGTGTGACGAAGGGTCACGGTAAAGTGGCAGCGCCTGCACTACGATTCGAGACAAGTTGAATGTTAATCGTCCCTTCCAGTTAGAGTAAATAAAATATTTTTTACATGATCTGTTATTTGGAGTTCAATTATAGCAGTGATGAATTCTTCGGTAATTTTGAAAGTTAAGTCCATTCCAGTTGGAGAAATTTAATAAATTATTTTTATAATTTTTCTGTATGATCTATTGTTTGGAGTACTATACTAGTGGGTTCTTTGGTAGTTTTAATTGAATCAACGATTAACTGTCCACTCACAATTTGGATGACAGAAATAAAGGGTGCAGGAATTCACTGAATGCAGACCGCTATCTACTATAGCAGCTATGTAATTCTTTTAGGGAGGCATTCAGCAGTAAAATTAATGTTCAATGGGGTAAAATTGTATCAGTCCATATACTGGAGGGCACAGTCCCCCTCTACAATCATGAGTACAATTGATACTTAAATTGGAATACTTATATTCCACCACGCTGGCCTAGTGCGAGTTGGCCCTAGCAATCTTGGTTACAATCATTGGTCCGTAAAAGCCGCACGAAAACTCAACAACAAAGGAGCCGATCGCTCATTCTGCGAAGCCTAATTTAATAATTCGACGTTAAAAGCTTTCATCCGTATTAAATGGCCATACAAAATTCAGGTCGTTCCTAACACTTATACTAGGTTCTCGTATGCAAGGAAGGTAGGCACAATCCTTTTGTCCATTTCTGCCCCTATATAGAGTTATTGAGTTCCGGTTTCAAGACATTGTAGCCAGTAATTATTGGGCATAAGACGACGATAAGTCCTGAGCAGTGTTATGCGTGACTTTGCCATCTGACGAGCGACCTCTCGTCATTATTGTTAAAATAAAATAGTATGCGTTGGGTTAACACCGTAATTGTAGTTCGGAGGGGTAAGAACGTAAACTCCTATAAAATGTAGGAGTTTAAACGCACTATATTTATATTTTTGTTTTTGATGAGACTTATTTGAATAGCTTCTCTCGTTTATAAGACTCTGTTGAATATATGTAGGTACCTTTCTATCCAAGATTTCAATTGTTATTAGCCAAATGTGATATATTATAAAGTTTTTAATATATCTTCCGACAGAAATGTCGTTATGTACCATATTATGATTTGAATTGTAGAAAGACAAAGTTTTAAAGGTACAATAGTAAATCTTGTAATGTGTATTCCATATTTCATCACTTAATAAAAGAAATATAATGAAGTATCTCGAGACTGTGTATTAATTCCCTAGAAAATATTTTTAAAGAGAAAATTCCTTGATATGTTTTTGCTACTAAGGCGTAAAAGATGTGAACAGATTCGACAAGAGTATCACGAATAATCTCCATTTTCCAAAAACTGTTGTAGTGGCTGATTGAATATTTTAATGGCGGAAGTAACAAATTCTTTACTGACAGCACTAAATTTTCCATCATAAGATTGAACTACGAAGCTTTTAATATGGTATTTAATAAAACCAAGAGAAAAACTCAGCACATTCCTCCAAATATCATTGACATCGTTCATAGCCGAAGGCGTTTGTTTCAAACCCAATGCATAATATATAAACATTTCGTAACATGTTAACACAGTAGTAGACAACAATAGGTTTTTATCGATACCTTCGCCTACGCGCCCAAATATCCAAATGCAACAATCAAGTGATTCTCGGAGGCGGACGGAAAGCTCGGGGAAAGCACTCTCAACGGCACGATACGTTGGTCAAAGGCTCTGCCGCTCGGCGCCATTAGTCAGAGGCTGCCCAATGGGAGCGTCGTGGGGAGGCGAGGCGTGGTCGTGCGCACGCGCCGCCTGCTCGCAATCATTGCCTCAGTATACACGCAGCTGTCGCTCCGGCCTCACGTACTTCTACACTTTTTCCCATTTGTTGTTAATTATGAACATATTGTGATCTTCGTGCTATTTCCTACTAGTGTTAGACGATTCTGAACGCTGTTCTTAAGACTTTTAGTCGCATTATTCGTCGGCTGAATAATGTTGTAGTGACTCTGACTGTGACTGGTATTTTGATTAGTTCTGTTGGAAAATACAAGGATGATGATGGACCAGGCGCATTTTGGCGAATATCTACTCAGGCAGCAAATGCTTCACGCCGCTTCACTTAGTGGACTACGTAAGTTTTCTAATATTTTTATCATGACTTAGATATATTACGCACAATTAGAAGACGTTGACCTGTGGGTGTCCTTACAAACTATTTATTTCAAGATATTTATTGTAAGATATACCAACTTTTTGGTACATCTAAGAGCTCTTTTGGAATTAAAATTTAGGCCACATCATGTTGATAAAATGTATGTTTAATATACTTAAATGTAATTAAGTTTTCTATGTGAATTCTAACATTTGTTGACAAAGAATTAAATTGCTCTTGAGGCTCTATGAAAGTTCTATAACTGTGATAATTTCTGAAAGTTGTAGTTGCAATTAGTAGTTGAGCATTGCATAAATAAATATACAAATAGGCAAATAAAGTATATTCTTGTAACGACAAAAAAAAATGTTAAAATGTGTACAGTTATGTTGTTAAATAAACGCTAATAAATCTAAACAGAGTTGTGAATATAGTTGTTTGTTTTTTACTCTCAGTAAATTTATTAACATCATATAAGGTTTAATAACCTTATGCGTTACGAAAAAAAAAGTTGATGTTTTATTTATACAAATTATGATAAAAATAACAAACAATATTACTTATAGTTATAAAACTTACTTGACATAAATTGTATGTTGGTAACAAAACTAGTACTAAAACATTTTGATCCCACTATAGCTAGACCTACAAAACGATATTTGTAGATTATACAAGATTTGTTCTCGGTATAAAAAGACATTTTAAGACGTTTAATCTTTTGTTTGAGGTATGAGTTTTTTTTGTTGTAAAACACAAATTGCTCCTAAAACAATAAATTGAATTGAAATTAGTAGGATTGTATTGTTAAAGTAATTTATTTTATCATCAAAATATTACGAATGCTATTACTCTAAAGGTTTTTGAGGATGGACGACTGTTTCTTATAATTTCACACAAATACCTTTCAAGAGATTTTGATAAAAATTTACACAATCAAATATTTTCAAAGAATAACCTAAAGACTTTAATTTGAAGAGACTTGCTCCCAATTGTTTTCTTTAATTATCAATTGTACAATATCTTTACACGTACAAACCTAAACGATATTGTCACTATTAACAGAAGTTACTGTTTACTAAAACACAATAATTAAACGTAATTATAATAATATAACAATGTTTTGTTCCATTAACAATTGTAACTATAAATAATAATAAAATAAATAAATAAATCTTGTGTAACAAATTATAAAATAAAAAAACTTTACCGATTTCACTCTGAGTAGGTACTTGAGAATGTGTCTACCCTGTCATTATTTCCATTAATAATTTTAATTATCCGCGTCACGAGTATTGTTAATAAGCTTAAATATGCCGCATCTAGATATTATTTATTAAATGTAGGTAAACATTTTTTGAATTTTGTTCAATTTCGTCATCCGTCATTGAAAAGCAATGAAAAGACGATCTGATTTTAAGTTGGTTGGTCCCGCTAGCTTGAACGCGTTTATATTCGTAATAAATAAATAATTTGCAATAAAAAATATTACGACTATAAATTGATATATAAACTATCCTATCTTTCAAGTTGGATCAAACTGCATACAGTGTGCGAAATTTTATTAAAATCGGTTCAGTAGTTTAGGAGGATATTGATATTTTAAGATTTATATAAAAATCTATATAAATAAAGAGTCTGTAAAAAGGTGTTATTAATAGAATGTAAATTCATTCAAGATCTGTGAAGTATCACCTAAATTCAGCCACATTTAATTAAATATCGTCATAAAACTGATTAACAACGCCACTAATGGCCAGTAAGTGTGTCGCCGCGGCCTCAATCATTGCTAAAAATATTAAACAAATCATTAAATAAATAAATAAATACACCCAACAGTCACATACATAGTCCTGACCCCACATTAAGATCAATTAAGTCTTGTATCGTAGGTATCAGAACTACGAGAGACTTTTCGGTCTCACAAACACCCAGACCCGAAAGAAATATTTGTGGGCCCCACAAACATTTCTCTTGGTGCGGGGATCGAACTCACGGCCTCTCGTTCCACAGCCAGCGTCTAACCAACTGCGCCACGGAGGCTGTCAAATCAATAAGCTGGATATTAACAGACATGGTTTTCTCATGATATTTTCCTAAGTATGTTCCACCTGGTACATTGTAATAAATTGTAAATTAAACTACTTTACTGCAAGACATAGTTTTCCTCTATGTGAGATACTAATATCTCACATAAGGCCTGAGGTCTAAGCTTGGATGACGGCGTCAACTACTGAACTTGAACTGTCGCTTTGTTTGCACTGGCAAGCTTACTTAGATAGACTTCATACACTTTACATTTGGGCAGAGATCTCTCAGGTATTAAGGTTTCTTTACGTTATCCTTCTCCCCTAAAAATAAGGATGAGAAACACGTACCTAGTCATCCCAAACGTTTGTATGTGGGTGACTCTACCTCTTATTATATTAAAGTAAAGTTTACGTCATTACGCTTAATCACAAATGAAAAGTTCACAATAATGTGGATACATAATTACCTTTAATTTAATATATAAATAAGCGGTGATATAAAATATCATTCTTTATTGTTCATGTTTAAAAGCCTCCACACTTAACTGGCGTATAAAACCGCGTAAATGATATTAAATAATAATTCTCAAATAAAATGCCACAAATTGTTGCTAATTAGCCGACGTTTGAGTATTAATTTACTCAGTTATTTCTGCCACGTATGACATGATATGGCATTATCACATAATGATCCCTACACACCTGTTAAGTCCTATATTACGGTATGGCATTATAAATGTGTTGCAAGCAGCTTTCAGCTACAAGATAATGTAGCGCGCGTTGATGTCTTTTCAACGCATGTACTAGTGTAGTTAATTTTCTATCAATATGACTACGAATTATACCAAGTACGATATTGAATCATAAATATTTTTGAATAAGCACTAAATTAATCAATTATAATCGATATTACACGGTTTTATCATATATTCCGCAGTAACTTCTCTTCATAAGAATGTAGTATTTAAGCACATTTTACTAAATGATAATTATTATTCTATTTTTATGAGCATATTTCATATCAGCAATTTTTAAGAAAAAAACCCATGTAATTATTAATTATCGGTTTTATTGCATCCAGCATTCGTCACAAATGCAATTAATTTGTTGGTATTTCAAAACTTCTTTAATAATAAGAAATGTATGTTGTAGGCTCCATATTAACATCCGTACGACCATCTGCTGTTACAAGAACCTATTTATATAGATCACTGACATTTTTCCGTAGCATTGTATATAAATATATGTATATAATATGTACATATACAAGACACCCCCGATGGGCATGTAGGTACAATTTTAATTGGCAGTAATTTTGTTCTTCTAAGGATAATGATGATGTTATCTTCTTCACACTTGTGTGTGGTCTTTGTAAACGATACGCTTGTTTGATTAACGTTTTTCTAGTTACGACCTAATTGAATAGATGATTCAAGAAAACATATTTTAGACAATATAATTTTACTTCTGTTTAATCTTGAAATCAATAAAATTCATGGCACTCAGCATATCGTTGAGCTCCCCCATATTACATTTTGGATCAGAAATAATTTCGGCAAACTGTGGGTGGCATTAATGCCACCACTACCCACTCTCTAAGGATACGTGAGTGTAGGTATAAAATATTACTTAACAAAATTTGAAATTAATTCACTATTCTAATAATAAATAAATACACGCAACAGTCACATACATAGTCCTGACCTCACACTAAAATCGAGTCGTTTGAATATCAGAAACTACGAGAGTCTTTTCGGTCTCACAAATACTCAGACCCGAAACAAATACCTGTGGTTCACACAAACATTTGTCTCGGGGCGGGAATCAAACCCGCAGCCTCTCGTTTCACAGCCGGCGTCAAACCAACCACGCCATGGACGCAATTCATGGTGTTGTTTGGTTTTGTCCATAAGTGGTCGTATCGCTTACCATCAGGCGAATAGCATGCTCGCCTCTCCATTGATCGCAAAAAAATATCGGCTCATTTTATCAGAAGTCGTTTCCTTCACCGATTTGTAACCGCTTTACTAAAAATATTGGGGCAGCGATAATAACTTCGTTTTTATATTATAAAGTCAAAAATATTGTATGTTTATATAATGTTACCAACTCTATAAAATACTTACAATTTACTAAATATGAATTAAAATTCTCGATTATTATTAACACATTTTTGTATCCAAAAAAAAAACCAAAATATTATTAAAAAATTCTAATTGCATTAATTAGGCAAATATTAATGAATACCTGATTTTTTCCTCTAGCACAGAATCCAATTTTAGATTAATTAAAATTACACAGGCGTTGGCTTACAATTCAATTCATTATTTCACAATTTTATTTAATTGAATGTAATTTAGTAATTTCCTCCGAGAACCAACAACGATTCATAATGATTAATCGGCATAATTATCTAACTCTACTTTGAATCTACATACTTTGAACATAATTAACAGCTTTCACGTAAAATGTTTAAGTATCAATATGTAATTATATTAGGTACCGGGAACGTTTTTAAATTATACCGTAATAATCGCTACTTTAGTAAAATGGCAGCATGTATATTGTATAGAAAACGTGAGGTCATGTATTTGTTTCTCGGAATGCAAATTCAGTTGATTTATGTTTATCGTAACTTTCCTGGGATTTTTCCTACTACGGCAATGGTCTATTATGGAAATTAATACTAGCGAAATGTTTGTTGAGCCATTGGTTCTCTTTCCACCCTTTCAGTAGCGATAAATTCAATGAAAGCATTATTCAAGCTGGGTTTTACATCGCATAGTCTAGACGTTTTTGTGTGAATTAAATTGTACTCGCTCCTCCCTCGAGCTTCGCCAGATGGTGAATAACTTAAGTTTTTACCGTCACGTGTACACGAGTACATGCGTCAATTTGTCAATAGCGTGGCATTTGTCTTGTTTTGTTGTATATATTACTGTGTAATTCGTTTAATTGGTTAAAAGTCGGACATCAGCAGAAGTAAGGAGTATTAATGTTTTTGTATAATAGAGAGGCGTGCGGGTGTTCGGATAAACGTGGTAGCGACATTGTTCGTTACTTTGTGACCGCGACGGGGCGATAATTTCTGTGTAGTAATTGTACAAACAAGGAATTCGTTTGTATTCGTAAAAAGGTTAATATAAAATTCTATGAACGAAGCTATAATTCATTGCGCAAAATATTTTTAACATTCATTTAGAAAACTGTTGCATGGCGGCCATATTTACCTAATGTAACTCATAATGTAACCCAAGAATTAATTTTTAATTTATTTAATAACCCACAAGAACGGTCCAATTAAGTAATTAATATAACTTGGACCTGATGGTAATACGTCTCCATATTAATGTTATTACAATATAGTTTTGCTTGACTTAACGTTTTACCCATCAATTAACAAACTGTATTTTGCATACTCTACGAAATTCATAGATAAAATCTAAAACAATAGATAATGATCATAGGAAATGTAAATCGAGGCGATTAATTTTATTATCCTCAGCGATACGGCCTGATAACGCAGCTTTACGGGACGTATGGGCCCGATTTAATTGTTGAAACATTTCATAATAAAAGTTAGGACCTTTGATAAATTATAAAAGCTTAATTCAAAGCAGTGTTTACGATCCTTCATGAAATCTAACTTTGTGGGGTTAGGAGTATGTATGTGACTATTGGGTAAATAAGAAAAATCTTTGCATCTGATTAAAAGCAAACGCTGCCATTTAATATCTACTGACACAAATCTAATTATAATTTAATTTATGTATCAATGTGAAGCAGTTAATGCGATTGATAATTATGCAAAAACTAAATAATTATCACGTGATTGATAAGATCTGTACAGTTTTTTTAATGAGGTCAAGAAAGTACTAATAAATTATCTAAGTGCGGTGATCGCGTGCCATCTGTCATCGGCTCGTCAGTTGTATTACAAATTGTGAGAAACAATCTTTTACAAGTTGTACAATTAGAGTCCTTGGCTCAATTGCACTCAATAAATACGTGACGTAGGTAAAGGCGGCGACTCTAACGCTGAGCGTCTAATTGACTTGTGCGTGGGAAATCTAGGTTACTATAAACACTTGTGTTACGCCAAAATACTTCGATATTACGTGTGTTAACATCCACGGTTCTTAAAGTTAACAATTACCTACTAATTTTCGAATTACGCTTCACAATTGTATTTTCTTAATTAAAGGTAATCTAAAGAACCTTCAATGTATGACGAGTACAGGAGTCTAGCTTTCTTACTATTTGCAATACAATCATAGAGGTGACTTTTATTATGTTTTTTATCTTAAAGTTTCAACAACACGTATGACAGACTATTTAAAATCAGAATCTTAAGGCGAACGTAGAGAATTCGATTAAACTTCGAATCACAAGGAAAATTAAGTTTTCTTTAAACGCAACGCAATTATAAAGATGTAGAATAATCGCGTGCCGCATCCTAAATAATTTTCGCCTTTCCTCGAGTCAATTTCCCGAATGGCACAATCATATACAATGACTGACGGATATAATCTCGCATCAATATGCTATATTGCTTCGAACATAGATGCTTATAAATACCTCTCATACCAAACTAAATACACAATTTTATATTTTCGTTTTACACAGTTCCGTTTATTGGTAGAGTCATGCGTCTGATAAATGTAAAATAGTTTTTATATGTTCTATCGTAATCCACTCAGACGGGTTGACACACAAGCGCAGGTCTCGTGTTTAATTGCATTTAATCACAATCTAGTTTCCACACGACTTACTATGTCATAGCGTATTATGAAAATATTACACGCATATTGGTGTTATTCAAAATTAATATTGTTCGTAGAATGCAGTTGTTTGAATTTGCTTTTGAAGCGTGTTTATTTGAAATATACATTGAAATAAGTTTATATTGACCTTTCTTTTTATTTCTAATTTATCATTTAAGACGTTTTAGATTGAGTCTATTAACTTACATTTATCTTTTAATATTCGGCACGACTAATAATTATAGACTAATAATAGACGAAGAATAGACTAAAATTGCAATTGATTAATTATGTATAGTAAATAAATAGAAAGTAGATTAATAAACTCTCAACAATGTACTGTTGTTACACTTCAAGTATTTGTCAATCCAACAATTCCTGGTCAAACGGAAACATTACACTGGTAGTTAACTGATTCACGAACAATCACTCCCAGATTTATTTAAAAACAAGCTAATGCTGGCAAACAAACATGCCGTATTTAAGTTTACGTAAGTACTGTCTGGCGTTGATGAAGCATATCCTGCGTATAAAATTCCACAGTGGTCGTATACTCCGTGCCTGATCACTGACGATCACCGATTCATGACTGATTTGATACGCACACCAATTATGTTCGAACTCGGTCGGATCCTATTAAACCTATTAGATACACTATAATGTGCACTTTCTACTATATACGTTTACGTGGCGTATTGGTTCGTGTGTGGATTTGATAGTAGCTTTACGATAGCGCACATCAAGAGCTCTTGAAATTTACTTTTCGTAAAATTTGTATTTTTATTGCAATATAATGAAGAGGCATGTTATTATGTATGACTTCGAGAGATTTTGGACAACTAAGATAAAACTAAAACATATATGTAGATTGTAGGTATGAAAAATATTTTCTAGGAGCGGTAATGGAATCGGTGGGTAGTTGCTTTTTATCCGGTTTATTTCTAATTGCGCCACTACGGCTACTTTGTGATGGATAGCTATCAAAACCTGGTATTTATCTATTTGCTTAATGTGCTCAAATCGCGATATTTATTACCTATGAAAATATTGAACTATTTTTTTCAATTTTGTCCGTGTTCAGTGTATGAGCGAGTTATCATTACCAGAAACAAATGATGCTTGTCTAGATTACTTTTGGGATTGGATAACGGTACAAAATTTGCCGCGCATTCGCAATGTATACGAGTATTCACATAATGAGTTACTTTATTCTCTTTTTATGTTTATGCTTTGAGATATAAAATCATAATTGACTTTGGTACTGTTATGAACAGAAGTCATGTCAATACATTTGCAGCGAGAATTAATAGCACAATATTTTTAAATATATAATAAATATTGATATAGGTTTAAATTAGAACCGCATAATAAAGACACAGGTGGGTTTGAACCCAAACCGTTTTCATGCTCAAAATTAAAGTACAATAGATTAATAAATAAAATTTTCATCAACTAAATCAGTACTCAACCTTATATCCACAGTAGTTAGGCCACAATTTTTTTCCAACCTCACATTCTGTGCAATTAATTACAAAACCACCTGGGCCGTGCGCTAGTATGCATGTATGCAAACAAGGCTCGCAGACAGTGAATGGCATTAATTACCTAACATGTGATTGAATGCGTTTGGTGCGGAGTGTACAAGGACAGTGAATTGGCGGCGCTTTTGATCGCGCGGGTCGCGGTCACGCCCCGTGTTTTAAAAGATTAACCAATAATGTGTATTAGTAACTGACCTAGCTAAATTTTCTGTCCGTTTTCCTTGACTTTTCCCTCTTATTTAAACGAACATTACTCATTGCACCCCAACATTCTCTTAAAATCCTCAAAATTATGAAAAATATAATTAATATTTTGTACATAATATAAAATAAGAAAGCAATCCGATAATCAACTATTAGAAAAAGAAATGAGTATCAACTGCTAACGCCATACTCTGTATAATATGTTTTATATTAATGTCGTCATTTCCGCCATATATAAATTAAGTATGAAATTGATTATCGTCAGCAAGTTCTAGCGAGAAATTCGACTAACGAGCTTCTGCAATTAATTCCTTTTAATACACTAATATGGCGCCATCACACAGTTAGTTCGTCGAGATGCCGCAACGGTGACTTCAACAGGAAATTAAATTTCATTTCACCAATTATTTACCTGTTTATAGCCATATTTTGAGGGCAATTCATCATTTACAGATTTGGAATTCATAGATCATTAATTTGCGGCATATAATACATTACTTATTTTTATTGCGATGAATGGCGAGAGGAGCATGTCATTCGCATGATAGTGAGCGATACAAGCGCTCATGGATAGTAGAAAACCATTTGGTTTTCTACTTTAACACCAACAATTACAAAGCAATGCTTGGCATTCCACTGGGCTCGCCATCCTGAGACATAACATGTTAAGTCTCAATATGGCCAGTAGTTATTCTGGCTACAATGTCCTTCAAACCAAAACATTCTTTCAACATATTTTTTAATTGCGTCATGGTTGATGTATAAATGTTATTTTTAAGAATTACTATACAACAAAGCTTAAACCTGGAATAAAGCAACAAATCACTTGATACAATTGCAATACATCGAAATAGAGTAACCACGTGGTCTGATTATCTCTTGCCAGTCGCAACAATTGTGTCGGCACGTTTGTATCTGGAATCTGGATTCGTTGGTGAACCCGAAGCGCCACACACGTGGATCGCTATGACGAGTTCTTAACCTCTATGTACGGTGTTATTAAACAAAGTCTTTAATTGAAAATCTGCACATATACACGTGCTACAGTTTTTCGACGAAAAGAGTATTAGATATTGGTATCCAGAAGTATATTACGGTAATTCTTCTCTAAAAACTGATTAAAAATAAGTATTTTAAATAATACTAAACTAACTGTGCAAGTTATTTAAGTTATATGAACCCGATAAAAAACAAAACTCATATAATATATTTAAGTTTAATATTTTGAAATATTTAACCATTGCAATATATCCCAAGAGTACCTATATGATACAAGCAAATCAACTTAGTAAATTCTATGTGTATTGTTTCAGAGCACCGCATGGGCGCGGACGCTGAGCCGCCGGCGTGCGAGGCGCGGCTGCTCAACGGCGACCTCTGGCGCAGGTTCCACGATATCGGCACCGAGATGATCATCACCAAGGGCGGACGGTAAGTCCTCTAACTACCCATTAACATGTACTTCAACACCCTCCGTGGCGCAGTTGGTAAAACGCCGGTTGCAAAACAAGTAGCCGCAGTGTGTGTGAACCACACGTTTGTTTCAAGTCTAGGTGTTTATGGGACCGAAAAGTCTCCGGAAGTTTTTAAATTCTGGTAACTTAGCCACAAGACTTCGTAGTTTAATGTGTCGTTTGGTCTATGTATATGACTGTTGTTGTTTTATTTATACTGACTGTTGCCATTAAAGTGACTACAATGCAATTTATGACAAGTACAATGCAATGCAGATAGACGTCTTGACTACCCTTGTGTTGCGGTTGACACAATGTTCCCGTTCAGCCGCCCAATACACTTGCTGTCTCGAACCGAAACACATTTGTGTGAATTATTATGGCGGGTTTCGCATCTTATGTAACTACGGAAATCCCTTTCCAGGAGGATACGAATATCCTACCACACACAGCAGACCTTTTAATACTGGTATATACTGGCATATAATAACAACAAACCTTAATAAGCATATGTGGTTAGCCATTTATTGTCGATTAAACAATTATCGACCGCCCATGCTTATTAGGAATAATTTTATTTCTAATGGTTGAGAATATCGGAAATCTTTAATTGAAACATAACTGCCTCCCGCGGATTCACTCATGATATGTTTTATTTTTTTGTGAATTTTCCTATAATCCATAATTTATACTATTAAATTGTTATTATCATTTGAAGGACAATAAAATCAATATATTTTCTTTATGACAAGAGCATTTGTATAAAACATTTTAATATTTATGCTTGGGCATAGAGGAATAAAGTCTATTTTTTAACAATATTATTTCACAGTTTATTACGTTTTGTGTGATTTTAATTACACTAAAGCCTTATCTTTCACATTCCTTTCCACACATTTTTTACAAAACTTTAACTGAAAATGTCTATATAAAGGGTTGAAATAATTATACCCATAAACAGTTGCAGAAGCATTCCATTCTTTGGAATCGATACACAATCGAAACAACAGAATCGTACAATTATGCTGTAAGGTAATCACATGTGGGATATCGTTGCAATCGCTCTCAAACAGTGCTTAATATTACAGTCGTGATTATTCCGGTATGTTCATTACAATAACTACATTTCAATACTACCCTTTATTGTTAGTGTGTGGTATGTATTGCACTAATTTCTGTTTACTAACTTTGAGACACTATTTTAGTACTGTGTTTAAAAAATGATGATGAATGATGACGACTATTTTTTTTTCAATGTATATTTTAATACGCCACACAAATTGCTCAAGAGGATACCAGCCTTCTAATTCTATAATAACTCGTACTACACATTAATTTTAAGTGTAAAGGAACATTAAAGAGACATGCTCTTTACCTATATACTAAAAAATAAATTTACGTCGCATAAATATTTCCATCAGAGTAATTACGCGCGTGTATCAATCTAAAAAAGGTTTTTACGCTATCCACAATATCAATTAAATTGTGCATCTGTCGGAATCCAAGAATCGATTTTCACAAAAACGCATTACCCGTAATAAATTACAAAATAATAACAAAAAGTTAACGAAAAGCCATTAGGGCTGCTGAATCTGACGCGGGGCTTGTTAACGCACAATTTGGAGACGGAGACCTCCGTCATAGACAAAACAAACAGCTGCCCCGCGGCAATTTGTGCATTTCTCTAAATGGCCGAGCACAAATTACACCTTATTATAAGCTTGTTTGCTTTACGACGGTGCCCCTTCAATTATTTTTTTCGTGATCAGTAATGTGGGGCGAGTGAAGAAATTACAGAGTGGTCGCGATGTCGGCGCCTCCGCCTTCCCGCGAGCGCTCGAGTAGCGACCCACCGCGCGCCGAGCCCCGGCTCGCAGCCCCGCGCATTAGCACATGGCAGCCCCGGGGGCGTACTTACAGAGCACCAGCGCCCGGTGACCAACTACATCATGCATTGCATCGCTATGTACACATTACCGAGTAGAAAAAACTTGCCCTTATTCGGTACTTCGCAAGTAATTGCAATGGCATTCATTGAGCTTTATGTACTTATGTACCTCACTATGGATTCATACTACCATCATATTTTAATATATCTCTATACGTATGTAGGAAAGACCTCTAACGGTATATCTATGAATGGGGCTCCGAAGTCTTATCTAGTTGGTATCAGCCGCTATCTATAGCAAAGCGGTGTATTTGAGCGGACCGCGTCTCAGTTCCCACGATGTTTTTTCTTAGCGCAGGCTCCACTCTAGCATTTGTGTAATCCCACGATTTCCGGTTATTTGGTACAGAGGTCAAGCCTGGGCTCCGAATGAACCGAAAATGTACCGTTGTGCAATATGGCGGAATTTAGTTCCCCGTCCGATCGGTCCAATCGCTCTAATTAAGCGAACATTTAGTCCATGTGTAGCAGTCTTTGAGTGAGACCGACACGACGTCGCAAATGCGTAGTAGTAAAGACCGATTGGTCATGTACGTCACGTCCGTTCGAATTCTGCTGGAATTAAAAATGAAAATATTTCGTAATTAATGGCGTGTAATTAGCGTCGGGAGCGCATCGTGTGGAGGCCACGCTCTCGTTAAAGGGCGCGCAAAAAGCGGGCCGCGGCTCGCAGTGCTTGTGGCGGCTGGAGCGGCTGGAGCGGCGCACTGGGCGCACGGGCGTGCTGCGCATGGCTGTCGTGCGCGCTGGATGTCGCGGCGCGCCTGCACGCTGTCCACGTTTTTGCGTGTGTTCGCGGGTAATTAGGCCGGTTCATCCGCGCTCCTGTCATCTCCTACACGTTTTTTTGGCGCGGCCGCCGGCGCAGACCACCGCGCGCCCGCCCGACATACATTCCGATAATTTACCGCTTTATCCGGCGTTTGGTGAATCTCGTTAGTTTGGCCCGCGCCCGTCTACGGCTCACTTTTGTTTGTTTTGTATTAATGATGCCGCGCGAGGCCGGGGGCGCGCCGGCGCCGGCCGCGGCGCCACGCCGGACCGCATGCCTCCACTCTACCTCACGCATTTCTCTTGTTGAGCACTCTCTCATCGAGCTGGCGAGCTGGGCAGCAGTGCGGTGTAATTAAGTCATACCTTCCTCCTGCGAGGCTCTAACAGCTCAAATTGGTGCGTGTATCTGGTTAGTTTTAGTTATACTGGTAACAATGTTAAAAGCCATTGGTGTTGGTGTTCGGAGCGCGGGTGCGGGGCGGAGGTTTGGCAGGTGAATAGGATGCGCAAACAGTTGGATTTGGGCGGCGCGTTTGTAGGTTTCGGGAGGGGGGCGCGGAGTTAACACCTGCGCTCGGCGGCCATGCACGCTCTATGTGTTAGCCGGGGATTTGTAGTAACACTGTTCCCGATGTTCCCACCTGTGCTGGCCTGTGTAAATTGCCCCGCATATAGGAAAGGTACACACCGACATGTGCTACGTGCTGCCCCGAACAGGTTTTCTTTGTTTGCATACACATGTGAACACACTGCAACTCGTTTAAGTACATATTTTAATTGGTCATACCACACAGAGCGGCGGTAAAAGGTTGCTCGCGCTGATTGATACATCTATTCATTGATGAGAATTGTGATCTATACACAGCATTAAAGTTCTTGCAAGAGTGAATATGTCATCACATTGAGCATGCGTTTGTTCCATATTTGATTTGCTTAGTGGGCCACATTGCCTGGCCGCGTGACGCGTCGCGCCAGTGTTTAAACACACTCGTACAATTATAAAGCAAACAGCAACAAAACAGTGACACGTTCCATCTGGTGCGCGCCGTGTTCCGAGATAATACTTAACCCTCAATAATCGACGTACAAACAAACAACGGTCGGAATAGAGTGCGTTATTTATTTTTTCCCAAAACCGAAATATGACAAATGGGCGAGGCGCGGCCGACCCGCCGGGGCCCGCGCGCCGCCGAGCGAGCAGCCACGCACCGCACCGCTCGCGTGTCGTCGCGCGGACCTCCCGCCATTTTAAAAACAAACATACTACACAAAAACTCGTTATTTATTCTCGTGTTATTCGATGAGAAGGGCGCGCCCGAATTCGCTCGAAAAAATCATAAGTTATAATTAAAATCGTCTGCGTCGGCCGGAGCCGGCGGCAGGTACCGGCGCTGGAGACTTTCTCGCGGGGAAACTCGCCTAGTAGATCACGCATGACGTGCCGGCGACGCTCCTCCGCGGCCGCGGGACGAGCAGCGCAATCACATGTCGAATCAGTCACGAGCACGATTCTTATAAACGAGCGTAAGCCCATTCCGGCGCTTGTTTTAACAGAAATACCGATTAATTGATTCGATCTGTGTAGTAATTAAAATGGGTGATTAGAGCGCGGGGAGCGGAGGTCGGCGCCGGCGCCTCAAAGCGTCGCCGCCAACATTCCTTTTGTTTTACCACGGCTCGATTGTCGCCTGCGTGGTGCGCGCGGGTGTCGCGCGTCCCTGTCGCTCGCGCGCGCGGCGGCGGCGGTGCGAGCGGGACGTGCGCGGGCGCCGACCTCCTGCGGCGCTGGCGGCCGCCCGCCGCGCGCCCCGCCCAGGCCACGCAACACTAATAATCAGATTATGACAGCCGGACGTCTCCCGAGCCCGACTGCCGCTCCGCACTCCAACCACTCGTCACTCTTCAATGTCACATGCTCACTTGACATTAGAATTTCACCGATCAACTGATTACAACCTACAACGAAACCCTCAAAACGTAGCTGACATAATGCTCCTTTGTGTTGCACAACAATGTTCACACAAGTGTGCCGACGCGACGATGTGCGGCGAACGTTAATACATTAATAATTATTATTATCAACCTATGCGCTTGTGACATACTCCCAATAAGGCAGAGAAGTGACGTGCCTTAAAATCCTATCCTAGTACTTACTCACGGTTGCTTGCTATGTAATGACCACAATTGCGGTAGGCGGTAGCGCCTGTGAAACAAACTTGTTTGTACATATTGTGGTTGATAGAAAACGTTTAATTTAATGAAAGCTTAGATGAAATCTTTAATGTGATGTGTTTAAAATCGTAATGTCATCGATTGTAATGGGTAATTCCGGAGAGGAGGGTCCCGGGCGGAATCCGAAGCACGCGCCGAATGGTCGCCGCTCCACCGCGCCCGCGCCGCGCCGTGATCATATCGCAATATCTCCAGGGAATAGCCGAAGCTTACTCGCCGTCAGCTTGCCATACACTGTTCGCTTTCCATTGCCGCTTTTAAAGCTCAAGCTGATAGAGCATTTACAAACAAAACGTCGATGTATGATAATGAATTAGATACAGCCTAACGTTTGGTGGGAGGCTGAGTTGAGCGATCATCGAAACCGCACAGTCATCGACGACTCCCGCGCGTCCCGCCCAAACTAAAACAATCGTCGATCGTGGAAAAAACAAACACCGCCACGATAATTCCAATTTGGAATATAAAAAATACGCGCTGGGCTCGCTGGAGTGGCGCACGACTCGTTTTTTGCCGCACGACAGAGGTCTGATGATAATTTCTCATTTGGTTATAACATTTTTGTCGGTCTAAACGTCGTAAATTCCACGAATAATTTAGTAAAGAAAGTGGTCGTGTTGATGTTTTGTTTTTATGGCGCCAACGAGCAGCTCGGGTTAGATTGGTATCAGCCGATACAAACGTTTAAGCCATGTTACTCGGAACCCGGGAATTCTCACGGACTCTCCGGTTTGCCACATAACAAATTGTGATCTCGACGGACCGATGACATGCTTCGCGTGTTTGGGATCAACTACACGAATCACTTGCGTATTTTGGATACTAAAATTGACCGAAAATTCAATTTGAAGTAAGAAGGAGAGATGAACAAAAAACAACATTATGAGAGCGATGCGATCTCAGTCATAACTGCATAAGTACGTGCTCATATTCCCGCGGGTGTGTGTCGCGTCTCCGGGAAGTGTGGTCGTTACTGGTGACTCGCGGCGAGGGTGCGTCGTACATCACGTCGAGACTCGTAAAGCCGTGGTCACCGTCGGTAGTACCGTGGATGAAAAAACAGCCGTGGATTTGTTACATTTCACGCAACATTCGTCACTAATTAACCATGCAATCTCGGCTTTATATCTTTCAGTGGTTCATCAATATTAATTATAGCACTATTGATACTGGCGCTACGTTGTTTTACCTCTGTATACAGTTTTATGATATTTACTGTTATTATATTTTAAGTTACACGTCACACTAAGCTTAAAACAAAAACTGATTTGATATTAATTGCCTTAATTCTTCTGACTAATAAATGAATTACGAATATCTTCAAATGCACTACTACTGTGGATGTCCACGGCCTAAATTTTAAAAGAAACCCCGTGACAATGATTGTAGATGACATTAGGGTGAGAATCACGTGTGTATGACGCGTGGGCGCAGACGAGCGTTCAGTACAGCACCCGCTCGTGCGCCGATACCATCGGGCGCATCGCGACATCACGCGGCGATCCTATCGCGCCGCTACCGAACGCTGATAGCCAGCCGCCGACGCACGACTAAATAATAAAACCGACCTCCTGCGACATTGTGCGCCGCTCCTTGAGAACCACGTCCATCTCAACTACATAAGATAAGGGAATACGGACTAGTTTTATTGACACAAAATTATAAGTATTAAAAATGCATCAAAGCAGTCGCCCACGTTTAATTAATCGCTACACAGATCATAAGGACATTGATTAAAGAACACGCAAATAAGCGGAGACGCGCGGCGGTGACGAGGCGACATCAAAACACATTTCCTTGAATACGTAACAACAGTTCAATGTCAATAGTGATGCGAGGCGACGCACGCCCACTAATTGCGTTGATGACGAGTAGGTACGAGCGACAAGTGACAACTGAAGAGACTAAGCTTGCTGCAGCTGCGTCGCGGCGCCTTTGAACAGCCGCGATTCCTCGTACACTGACGTGGCCGCGAGCCTTGCATCACACTCCGCATTCATTACTAACCCTAAAAAATGTGGCACATGTTAGCGTGGTGTACAAATTCGAACCTAAATTGACTTTTTGCAGTCAGTTCTGGCGACTCTGGGCAAAGCGAGGGCGAATAAATATTATTCCATACGGAATAGCTTTGAAAAATTTTGAAAATTCACATTTCACCGTAGTTTCCCCAAATTAAAATAGAAAGTATTAGGGCATTCATAGGTATAGCTATATCCAAAGTTTACAACTCGTATTCATTCTACAACATCACATACACTTACATATATAATATAGTATTAATTTATGTCTACATAATTTGTTCAACGAATTGTCTAACGTCGACATTTCTTGGACACGCAAAATCTACTCCAGAGCCTAAATTACCTCATTTCCCACATTATGACATTCTAAAATCTGAAATGACAACATCCCAGTTGAAACAGAATTTAGTAATTAAAGCATCCGATGTTGCTTCAATTCTAAGAAGTAAACAGTGGGAAGTATATTCTTGGAAGCTGGCAACGTGTCATATGTTACAGCAAACATTGTTCTAACGCGGTTAGTGTTCCGTACTCCGCACTCTGTGTTCATACAGTACGAGATCGAGGCACGCTAGCGGTTCTTTGCTTACACCACGCACACAGAATTAATATCAATTAACACACGCGGGCTTAATTGTGAATCGGGCGCGGTTCGCGTGCGGCGGCGTCTTTGTCGGCTCCACAGAACCTCCTGCGTGCGCGCAACTTTAATTCGCAGCCGTATCTTAACCCTTCCTCGAAAAGCTTCCTAAAATACAAGCGCCGTTCATTTCCCGCGCTTGGCCGATACTCAGCTATATCCCCGCGACATACGATCGCAATTACTTGTCGCTATGTAATGATAGGAGCTTCTAGGGATCGCGGCATCACGGTACGACGAGCGAATATCCTGTACTTGATTGATTGCCTGTAGGATTCCGCTACCGGCTCCGCGCGCTGTATCGTTCTAGATTAGTACGGCCTGCGATGATCATTGATCAGCGACGGCCCGCGTCGGCACGCCGCGCCGGCTCTTTTGCAATGCAATTAATTACTTTCACAATAGTGTGCCCTCCTGTCTAATCCTTACATAAACATGTTGAGCAAACGACTACACCGCTCAGATAAAACGCTTGTTGTCTCGCCGCAACTACCCAATTTATCGTACCTCTAAAGACAAATAAAAATATGACTTATTAAAATTCTACGGCTACTATCGACTCGATCTTTTATCTTAGATAAAAATCACCGCTTTTCAGACGATCATCAATTCTTTGCTTATGTCGCAGCTTTGACAGGATTATAATTAGAAACTGTCCGTCCTTATGGGTTGTCGTTTTTAATGTCGCTAGTCGGTCCCATACTGCGCTCGCATTTCATTAACTCAAATGTTAAAAAATTGGGAGTTTCTCATAAAACGGCGTGATTTATGCGGGGTCGGGAGCTAACGAGCGATAGCCACTGGTCGGCTGCGACCGCGGGCTGCGCGCCGGCACCACTCACCACCTCGCCGTGTCCTTTATCACATCCATATAAGATTTACATTAGCACGGCAATTTATAGAAAATATTTTATCATAGTTAGCTGATTGATCGAGCAATTAAGTTCTTCACGCAATATAACACTCTATTCCGTGTCTTTACTTTAAGTCAGTAAGCGTTACGTTGTAATTTCACAAACCTCAATGATAAAATCAATAATGGTCAATTGGGCACGGCATGTGCAACAAGGGTGGAATGTAGTCTCTAGACTCGGGTCTGAGTCTCGCAACATGTCGACATGTCGGCACTCGGAGCAACAATGTTAACGTAATGAAACGTCGTTAATTTTTAATTATCGAGCCTCGCGTTCGGCAAAATCTTGTGATCGGATGAGTGCGCAATGTTAACGATCTGTTGTTTTGGCCGGCGTCAAGCTCATAATAGAGTGTAGATGCGGCGGGAGATAAGCTTTGTGCTGGCCGCACATGGTGGCGGCGGGCCCGCTGCACAAACTGTCAACTAAATTACCCCGCGTTTGTCGGACCCTCGGCTCGCAATTTACGAGCAACAAGCTTTGAGCCACGCGCTGCGCCGCTCGCCGCTCGCCGCTGGGCCCGGCGCCGGCGCCTAAAAAGGCACTGAATTAATTTCACACTTTCTCCTTTAAGACATTAGGACTTTGTACATTTACATATGAAAGCTTTGTGGTTTAACCGAAATTATCTGTAAAGATAACTCTAATAAATCTTATAAAAATAGGAGTACTTTGGTTTTACGTCCTTGTGATGTTAAATTAAGAACACAATGTGCCATATACTTGTATATCATATTAAAACAACTAGGAAAACTCTTGCAGTTGGAATCAGAATACATCGAGGTAAACAGCTACTGTAAGGCTAACATTTCCGACAACACTCGTATGTGTAGATAATTATCTGGAAAACATTTAATACCACCACTATGGTCTATCGATATCTTGACTTTAAGTGAGTATTTATTTAAATAATGATAATGTTGTAAGGAAAAACCAACATTTAAGAAATATAAAAGCTTTTGCCGACGCGACGTACAGAATTGTACTTACTCATTACATAGTCATTTAACACCGACAGCAGATAAGTGATATTTTGTAATAATTTAGTAAACCTAAATGTAGTTTGAAAATATGGACAATATACTGGCCAAATTCATGATACATTAAACCAGTAGAATATCCTCTCAATGCAGAGAAAAAACTGCTATCCGCAAGAGTAGGATAAGTAGCGTAATATAGTGGCTAAAATACACTCTATATCCTACATAAAATTTACAACTAATCCGTAATTAGTATAATTATCGAAACATACGACGGTTCACGATAGTTTAGAGACGCATATACGCAACAATATACTGTAAATCGCACGTCCGGTTACATATTTATTTAGCGTTATTAATATTTCTTGTTTATAATTACGTGCTACCGAAACGACATCGTACTAAATTATTTACGTAGCTATTAATAAAACCAATCAGCGGGCAGCATAAGATCAGGAATTAATTGAGGCGGTTACCTTTAAAGATAGCTTACAATCTGCGAACCAACTAGTCCGATACTCCGCTACTGCACCCCCGTGCGTGTATCGACTTTCTGCAAAACGACTGCTTGTACAAAAACCTTTGATTTATTGTGATTTTGAGGCAGAAGTAATGTAGAGCAATTAATATTGCGAATAAGAGTATGGAGTAGTAATTAAATCGTTATTTTAGTCATAAATACGTATCAAAGATAGGAGAAAATGATATTAACTTGTATGAGTTAATACTTGCAAGTATATGTTTGATTAATTTTCATATTTGAAGGCATTAACGATCTAAATTACATTGGTTTCAGGGATAATTGAACGAAAGTAGAGCATAAATCATACACAAAAATCATCCGAAAAGCACGATCATCCTACAGATTTAGTAAATGCGCTACACGCACACCAATAGGCTTCTATACAAATACCATACCAATATTCCGCTAAAGATACAGTTATCAGACTTTTTGCAAAACATCTCGGCTGTCGCTCATCGTCTGCGATTGAAATGCAACGCGTTTATTAAAAGGGGCGCCGACACGGCGATTAAAAATTTCCAATTTCCGCAAGAGCGGCGTCGCGGCTCGGCGGTGTTCGGGCTGTAAATTTGGCGATGCGCATAAACATGTCGCAGGTGCGCTCGTCCTTTGTACAGGCTGCTCGCGGCGCCTTTCTCTTAACGTACGGGCTTTCACCAATGTGCTTTGAGCGTGTACCGCCTTCCTTGCGAGTTTCATGGATCAACTTGAAAACTGAGTGTAAGATTTGATAGCTTCACAATTTTTACTGGTGTACTTAAAACTTTAAAACGAAGAGAATGTACTTTTTTATTTTAGGTATAAATTAATAGTGTTCAGTTTTCTTTGGCAGTGAAAAAGTTGTACACATTTTCCATTCACTACTTTTTGCGCGTGGTTTTTTTGCGTGACGCCCCGCGTCGGACGTTGGATGCGCAGTTTTTGTCGCCACCTGCAGCTCACCCAAAAACGACCCAATAAAATAAAACTTTTTTGTATCCATCGTTATGATTGAAGGTATTGTCGCTGATTTTAAACAAAGGACAACTGATAGGGGGCGCCCATCAATATGCTAATACCAGTTTACATCTCAAGAGACGATTCCGAGTCGTTTTTTGTGCTCATCGACCGAATCACCAAATTGGTTTATTTATTTAGTTACGAGCATATCCCTTTATGAGCGCAGTTTGTTTGGTTTGCGAAGGAAAGCTCGGGACGAGTATGTTTGGTACGATTTGAAGAATGCCACATTTGAAATGTAAATAAGTTTTTGTAGTTTACTTCGTCCATCTGTTCACTTTCTCAAGTTTATGAAAACACATAAAAATATAAAAAATATAGGATCGTACAGTTGTGCGATAAAACCTTGTGTATGTAATGATGTGTGTAGTGGTTTGCGTAATGTACAGTATTGTTTCAAAACATTCGTCTGCGCCATTCACGAGTCACGTAACTGTTCACTAAAAGTTCAGCCATTAAAATGTTTCAACGCGGAAAGCGGAACCACGCAAAAATAATTCTTGTATCCAATGAACTCGGAATCAACGAGATTCGACGCAGATTAGCGTAATGTAATTGAGATACGCATTGAGGTAAAACTTTAATTGGAATTGAGTCACGTTTTTTATCGCCGTAAGGTTTGGTGAAACCTTTTAGATACGTGTATAAACACGTATACAAATATTTGTAAGCGCGTAAGGACCGCGATTCTCACGGCCCGCTCTCACAGTCCGAGTGAACAATTTGACACTTACAGGTGTACGATTTTTTATGGGAGCAGACAATGGCGGCGGTGTTTACACTGGCCCACATCTGGGCGGAGGAAAAAACCGGCCGGACCTCTCGTATGAGCGCTAATGAACGCGGGTGCCCGACCACGGAGCGACACAGCAGTGCGCCCTGCAGCCTGGCCCTCGCTGTTTATCTATCTTGTTACAGCGCTGTGTACTGTGAGGCGACGCAGATGTCACGCAGCACAAGGCACGTCTGTCCTCTTAACGACCGTCTCCTTCGACGTTGAACTTGACGATAAAACGCCAATGAAATTAGCAGTAAAGATAACTGCCCGTCTAGAGGGGTAGGTTATGTTACAAGGAACGTTAAACGGTACTAAACAACGCTCATTATCTGTCATTCATGTTTATTTATGTGTGAAGCGTACCGAGATGATTTCTGCGTCGAGGCGCTTTGGGAATGTAAGCTCGGCCGCGGCCGGTAAACAACGCGCCGTCATGAAAGGCGCCGATTCAATGAAAACTAATGCCGTGAATGGCGCGACTAATGCGCTCTTCGAGCAGTGCGCTGTGCGAGCCCAACTATTTACTTAACATTCCCGGCAGGATGCAAAACCGCGCAAATATAAAAGTGGAAATCATAAAACGATCGCGCATCGGATCGGTCCGTTTCAACTGTGGTTTCAACATTTCGAGTGCGGATGCTAGAGCGGATCTGACAGTTTCTTCGCTCGGTGTGTAGCTGTTAGCGCCTCCGTGCGGCAATTGGCGAGTTGTTACCGATTTACGACCCACTCTAAAGTTGATTCAACGCGATTTTGGTGGTCCCATTGTGTTGGCTAAGTCCCTTCCCACCGCCGCAACGCGCCGGGACCCAGTATCAGCTTAGCGTTCTCGAGAGCCTTTTATGGCGGCGCGTTTTTATTGTATCTTTATTTCATTTGCATTCTCCTTTAAACGATATCGTAAACAAAACTCTTTAACATCGATTCCAAATGCCGAAAATGCAATCTTGACACGAGTTTTGGTTGAATGCATAATTGCGGCTATTAAGGTAACATGTGACGCACACACTTTTTGAAGGTAGGTTTAGATAGTGGTCCTCGTGTCGGCGCGGCGGTGAATTTTGCACTATAATGCATTTTGCGCGTTGATCGTCACCTCTTTGTCGGCGCGGGCGATGGACTCAAACGAGTCGATAAGTGGACGAGCGCTGATAAGGGGCGCCGACCGAACGGTAGCTGAGTGAAGGGATTTGTCAAAGTACAGTCAACACACAAGTCACACGGTACTCTCAATAGGACGTGCAGTGTTCTAACAACCAGTTAGGTGTATACATTAGTTATATTTACTCTGTTATTAAGCCACTTGGAAGCATGGAATAATCTTTAGCTCACTGTCATACTAATGCCATGTAAAATGAATAAGAAACACTCGTATGTCATTTATTAAAAATGAAAATATTTATTTTGTTTTATTATGCCACAGAGCCTTTCTTTTATATTGTCAGAATACCATTATTAAATTATATAAAACTTTATCTCCCTTGTAAAACTTAATGTCATGCTTAAATTATCTTCGGAAAGTAGAAAACAAAGGAAATTATGTATAGTTTATTTATACATATTGTGACAAATTTATCGACTGATTAGACTTTCTAAACCCATTATGCAAATATCTTATTCATTAATCTTGTCTTTTGTGTTTATGTATTCAACATTCATATACTATTTAAATCCACATTTATATTTGTGTTTCCGTGTTAAAGTATTACCTATACAACTACATGTTAATGTCAAGTCTACAGTGCGCCGACTCAACCTCATATATCTAGAGGGCTCTATCTTTTGAACCGCTTTAAGTCGGCGGCAAATATTTTCTATCATAAAAACACTTTTATAAAGATCTCTATGTACAATAATTGAAGATTGTTGAGTATAGTACAAACATTATAGTCAAAATACATATAAAATATAAATCCTTACACCGAACCAACATTCCTAAAATACACATATCATCCTCAACTTCTAAGTACTTTACGACAAATCTATTATTAACAACCATCAAGGTATTATAAGCCACCATTACTTTAAAAGGATGTCGACTAGCCGATTCTCCTGTCGGTACTCTCCGCGGCTCACGTAAGGCGGTAGCGGGCATCGTAAAGTTTAAATGGAGGCTAATTTAGTTTGCTGTTAATTGAGCTTCTGTCGCAGGCGTTATCGGGAGGCTGCATTAGCGGAGGCCTGCGCCTCTCGCCCGCGATAACGCTCTCTGTTATGACTGATCGCCTACCTGACATCACCAACATAGCAGACTTTTGTCTAGTAGTGAGAAATACTTTATTGAAGCTGTTTTGGAAATGTGGAAAAAAGTGATTAAAATATTAGATTTGATTGGGCCTTGGAATGGACAAATGATTCTGGGTAAAATTAGTGTTTCGTTGAAACTTACTTTACACTATCGATACAATATGGCAAAATGTTTGCAATTTATTAATATTTTAGAACTTAAGTGGTATAATTGAGTAGGTATGACGTTATACACCTACTGCAAAGTTTATAAAAAAAATACGTAGATAGTAGTTTTTGCATGAAAGAGAAGCATCATCCATTCCCACTCCTCATAAAAGATCTTAAAATATAACACAACATAAAGGTTACAATTTACAGCGTTATTCATTCCTATCGGAGACACAAATAAACATACATTCAAAAGCGTAAAGTCAAACGCGCGACACAACAGAATGCCGCGCGTAAAACCACGTCCTAATTGTATTAATCGACGAGAATTGTACAGAGGCGGCCGCCGGCGGTCAGTGTGGTCACGGCGATCACCCATGAACAGTCAGCGGTACCAGCGCAGAGATAAGCCTCGGCGCCACGTGTATCTCACATATTTACGACACTATCTCAAGCCGCAGCCACCAGCGCGGGTGCCAAAAGCCCCTCGTTGGTCGACACATTCCGTCCTATCGCATGCTTTTATAATCACGATAAAACATCGAAAGAACCAGCCCGCTCTATTGTACTTAATTTTATTATCACCTTCTTTGTTTCAATACACATGTGAGTTTTTGTGGGGCGACATAGTTAAGGTGCCACCCCTCCAAAACAGGAGCCGAGCGGAACGCAACCAAACTGTGGCATTCGTTTAATACGCCGTGGACCGCATTGTGATGTATTGCACGATTATTTATTAGCGGGCGGACATTTCTCTTGTTTTATTGCACAGTCTGCAAGTGGTTTGTTGCAGTAAATGCTTTTGCTTCATGATAATTATATTTATTTAAACTTGTACGCTAGGTACTTTTTGCACTGATCAGAATTTAAATCATTTTTAAGGATATCCTACTTAAAGACTTTTTTGTCTATCTTATCTGTTAATTGTAATGAGAGCAAAGTGTTTTTATAATTAAAAAATACTCTCCGTTTTACATACAGGTACTTTCGAAAATCAAGCTATCTACAACTTTAAAATAAATGCAGCAACATAAATTCGTTTGAATCCACATTATATTATGTAACTTTATGTTCATTTTCACTTTACAGTAAACACTACTACGAGTGTATTACTAGCAATACTAGGTACTAGGAAAACCTATAAATTCCGTACTCCATTGTCGACATGAAAGATGAAAATCCTATATACGTATATAACTAGGTATTAAGCAAACACTTACTATTAATTCCGTTATTCACCATCAACACCATTAAGATGAACTCTTCATTGTTGACAGGCGTATGTTCCCCTCCCTCCGCATCTCCCTCGCCGGGCTGGACCCTCGCGAGGAGTACTGCGTGCTGCTGGAGCTGTCGCTCGTGGGGCGGCGGCGCTGGCGCTGGGCGGGGGGCGCGTGGGCCGCGGCGGGCGGCGCCGAGCCCCAGTCTCCCCGCAGACTCATGCTGCACCCCGACTCACCCGCACCCGGACACCACTGGACTGCCAACCCGGTGTCGTTTAGTAAACTGAAACTGACGAATAATACTATGGATGCTCAGGGACATGTAAGTATTTCTATTAATTGAAATTTTAATGTAGGGTAAATCATTTCATATTATGATAGACTCAAGACATTGGCAAAATCTCCGATACTACGGAGGAGCCATTCTTTAATCAAAAGAAGAAGAATATGATAGACTTTATGGTCTTTAGTTTCTTGAAAGACTCATGTTTATGCATTTATGCACTTTTATATTAGTCTATAATCAGGTGCATAGATATAGTTCATTAAGCGGCACACATCAAAAGCAAGTTCAGCATAAAAGCAACCTTTTCCGTGTACATAATGTGTACATAATATACCGTGATGCGTCGCGCAGACAGTTATTACAACTAGAAATTCATAGAAATTGCTGTCGGTGTAACTAACGTTTTATATCTTCATCGATTAAGGTATAATGAATGTGGGAAATCAAAGCATCTATTGTAATTCCCATTGTTTGTGTTGATTGAGATCGCTGGCCATCGGCGGTTTGTGTAATTGCTTTTATTTCTAAGATCGGGCCGAATAAAAACTGCATTACAGTTTTATAGTCACTTATAATATCGTTTGAAAACGTATCGGCGTCATTATGCTGAAATTAAATGCAACATAAAAACATTCTGTAATAACGGGCTTTTAAAACTCCGCATTTTGTTGTCAATATACGAGCCGTTGAAACGTTTCATTGCAGTACTTTTAGTCTTTTTTATTTTTGTGACACATACTTAAAATTAATGGTATTAATATGCGTTCTTTACAGCACCGAAATTCTTGACTTTACTGTATCATTTTTAAAATAACTCTTTTCGCTACCAACAAATATTTAGTTAATTTCCCCCTTTGTATATTCAAAAAGTAACTAACCACTAAATAGTTTTTTACCCTAAAATATAAACATTTTTTAGGTTTTGACGTCGCACGTGTTAGTCAGTTTATTGCTTAAATATTTGGTGGTGATAAAAACACCATTACTGGTAGCGGTATGATTACGACCGCGTTGACAGGTCGTGAGCAGGGCAGTCACAAACACTTGGTAGATAACGGGTGATTTGCGACTTTGGCACGTCGGTATGCGCTTATCGCTAGTATTGTTTTAGTCAGGATAATTACACTAAAGATTTAATGCACAAACAGCGGTTTATCTAGACAGGAAACGGGCTGTATCACGAATTTGAGTGTCACGTTTTTGTGGTTTTTGCAATTTAAAATTAAAAGACTGAGTAGGTAATAATGCAAGTATTTTTTTATGTATTCTTTATATACCAAGACAGTATATAGGTGGACTTAATGCCAGAGGTATTCTTTAGTAGTCTACCTTTGAAAAGTTAGTATTATTTTTTTGTATTCTGTGAGAAATATTTCAAATATTCCAAACTAATTTCAAAGGACTATCTATGTTTCAATAGGTTTGATAGACATGTATTCTTACATGAATTAGCAAGGTTTCTGAAGCTCATGTAAATGTTTAAAAATTCATATTTTACCAATACATCACTGAGTAAATAATTACCAATTATATTCCATTCCGGCGTTATGTACGTTATTACGTGGCATGTTTCAAAACTATACACATTGAGTGGGAAATAAGCAGTTACCTGAGTTTACATTCCCATCAACTAAGTAAGTACAAATTGATTATATCCGGTCGTGTGGTTACTAACCTACGACCGCTAATAACAACGCTTGTCAGAAACTAATATTTAACTTTATCGAACACTTTACCTTATTTAAGACGTTTCATTATGGCCCTTGCATTTGTATTATTTCATCACATAGAAGATTGAACATATTGGAGAAATTAATACAGCGAGTGTTAATTATTTCACTGTTTTTAAATAAATGCGGAGCTACTGGTAATAAACCAATAATTTAATTTTAAACTTAAATTCCAAAACATCCCGAATACGATCAAATTATATGAGATCGACAGATATTCAATTTTTATTCATGATAGAGATGACCTTATACTTTTACGAGATTTTATGATCTAATAATATATTTATCTTAAAATACACGGTAAAAGTTATGATATCACAATCTATACCACGTCGTGACCGTGCAGTATAAATTCGAAACGGGAACGCCTACCTTGCAGAACTTCCCATACTTGTTATGTGAACATTCTATTCTGAACGCTATATACTTCAACATAGAAATTAAATATAAATAACGTACAAATGAAAAGCGATACACTGCTCTCCGTAACATTCGAATTTAAACTATAACATATCGATTTAAAGATGAGTTTACATTAGCGGAGAGCCGCGCGAGTTGTGCGCCGCGCCGCAGGAGTCTAGAGAGTACAAAGGCGTCTATAAGCACTTCGTCACTTGAACAAATACGCTGAAAGCATTGTACGAAGGCTTTGTGCCGGCCGGCGTGTAACTGTACTTCTTTATTCGGGCGGTGTGTTTGGACAGCGCGGTTGACCCCTCGATTAATGGCGAGCTTACAAAACTTATATTTATATGTTCTCATAACAGTTACAAAACTTTACGAATAAGTAATATGCATATTTGATTTATTAATTAAACTTTAGTTAAAATATATCGTTGGCGAAGACATATAAATCATGAGTTTACATACCATAGATACCGAAATTATTATTTCGCAGCAAAACAGATGTAGTAGGTTTTCAAACATATTAGAATTCTTTGAACTCTACCTGACCCTCGTAGATGGAATGTGTTTTAAACACACATCGTTCACCTATCACAACAGCGTTGCTTTACGGCTATCAGACATGTAGCCTAACGTCATAACACTTATTGTTACGACGGGTATGATGGGTAAAGACGGCAAAAACTGTTGGTGGGTACGCTTGAATGCGTTGGACATGGCGAGGCAGCGCGGCGAGGCGGCGCGGTGAGGCAGCGAGGCTTCGAGTCGCGCCGGGCGGCGCCTTTGTACACACTCCTTAACAATGCGCCGAGCTACCGGGAGACAGGGAGCGGGTCAATTCGCACGGAAAATATTCATTTGTTGTACACTTGAGGGCTTACCACCTGCGATAAAAAGCCTGCTTTCAACGCTTTGTTCACCTTCTTTGAGGATTTTTTAACGCACCATCAAAAGGGTGATCTGGAGATTTTCGTGTGAGAAAAGGCCGAGTAATTACGAAACGGATTAGTGAACTAAGTAAAAGGCAATTACAGTGAAAGGATTACAAATACTTTTGTCGATTTGTAAGTGAGAAGCGATTACGTTAATTATGAAAAGGACTAACAGATAACTAACTCATGCAATTAACATTTCTAAATCCTAGAATAATGCTGTTGATAAGCTTGGCATTCCGTCTCAGATTAAAGCGGTATCACCGCTGCACTAAGGATTTATGCTAATTTCAATCATTAATATCTCTGCTATTCCCATTAGTTCGAGATAATTTAATAAATATATAAGATTTTGCCAGCGTAAATTAACCATATCTTAAGAATTCAAGATAAATCTATGTCTGTTTAAAATGTCCATCATTAGAATATTATTAAGCTAATTTATGAAGAATGAAATAGATATTTGCTAAGTAACAGATACCTACTTACAGTCAAAAAACCGTACCTGTTAAATTTTATGTGATTATAAAATTTTGTACGACAATTTCTTCAAATTTATTTAAGAAAACGATACATCCGCTTACATTAACAGTGAATGAATACTTTCTCAATTTACAGCAACTTTAAATTTAATTACATAAAATATCAACTGCATGATAAACAATTTAACAGTACCGACATAGCATCGACCAAAACCTTAGCGACAGATCACACCAGAGATACAAAAACAGCCGCAAAACATCATCAACGCAAAAACCTTTAGTCTACAAAATAGGTCCATGTAGATGTCAAAAAACACATGTATCGCAAGGTTTTACGACACATTAAAATAATCGTTGATTTCGATCGGAAAGATGCGGCCGTGCGGAAGACCTTACCCCTTGTAACTTGTCTCTTGTACCCCCAGCCCGCAGTAGTGTGGCCCCGGCTTTATCGCACAGATCTTGTCACGCCACTGTGATTGTTTTTAGTATTAATTAAGGAATAAAAACGCGTGTAACATAAGCCTTGCTGATCGTAGATAAACGCTGACGTACGCGCAACCACGGAAATGTGGACGCCTCAAATAATCATTGCTTTTTGGAGAGCTGTATAGTTTATTTTTCAATTAAATGTGTTCTTTTGATGAAATTAACACATTTTTTAATATACTTCGTCGCCTGAGTTAACCTTTATTATATTCGAATGATCCTTTTATTTGCTTATGTCTTCATTAAAATTGTTATTTCGATTACGTTAGATTGAAAATGTGTTAAATGAAAACAAATCATAAATAATATGTACATACGTGAACCAGTGATATTCAAATTGGTTTGAGTAATTTAAGGCCGACACAAAAATTACCTTCAAAAGCTTGTACAAACATGCTGTAATTTGAGTAAAATACGAAAAAAATATACAGTCATTGATTATTACATCAAAGGAGACAAGTTAATAATGGTAAGTCGTCGCAAATTATTCCCATCTGTGGATACACACCTTCATCATGTCCACAAAGGTCACGAGGAAAATGCTGAAGCCATAATTAAATTAAAAACAACTGATAAACGTTTAAAAATTACGAGCTTGTAGGTCCCGTTCTGCGTAATTGTTTTTATTTAGTCATATTTAGTCACGAATGCATCATCACGAACAACTCTTACGTGTTATTAAGTTAATCTACAGATTTCGCTCTTGAACTTAATAGTAAAATACTTTAACGTTTAAACGAGGATCCATTATGTCAAGACCAATTAGTAATTACAACTTCAATTTTGTATGAAAATTAACGATTTGAAACCGATTTAATAAACGTTTACACGTCCTTATGCATGTATATTGCAAATAATTTATGTAGTTATTAGTAATTTTGTATTACTTTAATTTAATTTACTTTATTTTAATTTTGACAAAGTCTACATTATTTATTTAACATCTTAATTCTTAAATGATGCCTTGACATGGTTCACGTTGATGGTTAAACTTGATGCAACTGAGCCTTAAAAACCGAACAGTTATTGAAATACATAAAAGAAATCGATTGAGGTCTGAATCAAATAGCTGTATGCAAAAAACGCTATCTAATCTGCCGTCGGTACAATCTGTGAGATCAGAGCGCGTGTGATTGATCGAGCTTCCGAACGCGCCGATACGTGGGACCTGTCGAGCTGTCAAACTGTCCGTGTCACACACCTCGGAAACTAACGCACACCGGCCTTTATCGTTCGGTTATTTGTCTAGGATTTTTTGTGAAAACGCTGGAGTGCTATGTCTGTTTGTAAAAGTTTGATCCGAACATAATATAAATAATATGATGTTTGAGGTTTATTTTTCCCTCTTTATTTCTTCAATGGGATGTCTTGTTGTTGATGTTACTCCCTTATTGCTTTTCTAATTTTAAAGCTGAGGTTGAAACAGCAAAGCATATTAGAGTTTTACTAAAGTACAATGTTTCTAAAGAGCTAATAATATGGGGAGTATATTTAATTGTTATCATTGAATAAACATTTCCACCAGCAATAAGTCAGCTTAGGTATTTGAGCTACGCGCAAAACCTTCTCAATTGTAGATACACTCAATTAAAGGGAAGTATCGTGCTCAGTTGAGGGCGCATATGAGCAGATATTATGCGTAACTGGAATTACTATCCTTGATCCGGTAATAAGCATTTCTCATGGACGTCCGATGTGTATACGCTACATGTAATGACTATTGATACAATTCGGAATAAGCTTAGGTAAAAAATAAAAAAAAGTATTTTAAAACAAAACATAGATACATATGTATACCTAATATTAATACAGTTAGCATATTTTATTTGTAACCAATCCGCGTCTAGACACGCATTCACCCGATGATTTTTTTTACTTCTATTATCAACATCATGTAAATATGCACAATTTGAATGTAACGCTAACAATAATATACCAGGGTAAAGTTTCATACTATACTGTTATTAAATAAACACATATTTGTAGGTCTACGGAAATTATCACTCGCGGGTGAATTTAAAGTGGCGTTCATACTGTTGACAAAACGCGACAGTTGACAATTGACGCGGGCGAAACGAATCTCGCAGTTGGCTGGTGTCTAGACGACTTTATCTTTTAGCAAACATCTTACTCATGTGTTTACGTTTTGGCGGGCAGGACAGTGCGAAAAGTCTCATGCCTTTTTACTAATCAGGGCTTATTAAGAAGTCAGGTTTTTATTTATAACTGTGTCAAATGTAACCACGTGGGTTTCTTTCGCTATTTCAGATTGGGTCCAAAAGTAGATGTTTTTTTCATCTTTATTGACTCTAAAAATAGGTACTAAAAATTGCTATGTCCAGAAATCCTCACGATTTCCAATTCTTCTCATTGTGTTATAAGACTTATTGTTTTTATAAGAATTTACAAAATACAAAAGACATCAAGAGTTACTCATAACCGAATTACTAAAGCCAAGCAGTTACTTGAGATTAGTATAACCGTATTTGTATACCATAAAGACAAGTAAAACAATAGTATCAAACCCCTTCACAGTTGAAGTGGTTGCACTTATGTCGGCGCCCGCCCCGGCCGTCCAGGTAGCGTATTCGCGCGTCAAGTACCGGAGATAAGGACCCTCGTACAATGCACACAGCCCGCCGGGCCCGCCCGCCCGACGCGACGACCTCGACGCCGCCGCCAAATTCGTTTTTAAACCACTTGTCAAAACTATATTTGCGTTTGACAATTCCGCCCTTTTAGTATTACTATCTGTCGCCAAAAGCTTATCACTAAACCATATTGTGTAATTATTAGAAGAAATGGTGGTAGGTCTCTCATATGTGGGAGGCCGCCTGAGCAGTTACCACCGCACTGTCTATTTGTCCCCTCAAACAACAGTGTAAATAGGATGTTGTGTTCCAGTTTGATGGACATTGTAGTCAAAGTAACTACTGGTTTTCGGTCTGGTAGAGAAAAGATATATCGGTATATTACGACTTTATATTTTTTATGGCGTAATAAGCTTTTGGTATCAAATAACTTGTATTTTATTGAGAAAAAACGTCAAAAATAATAATGATCAAAGCCTGTAAGAGTTTAATTGGCTCAATTAAGGTTTTTATGATTTATGATGATTTGGGATTAACAATGAATATTTTAATATGATTATTAAATTTGCATTGTAAAAAAAAACCTTTACTATTTTAGGTAGGTATATTAAAGTTGTTGCCTTTTTTAAGTTGATACTTCTATCCTATTTTTTTAAAGTCTACTTAACCACATAGTTCATGTTGTAGAGCAGCACAAAATTGAATTTGGGTCTTTAGTATTGAGTTATCAATCATAATTTTAGTACAATTTCTAATAATACCTCGCTTCTTAATGCAGATCAGAGTTATTTTAAATAGCGAAGTTTATATATTCCTAATGTAAAGTTTACAACATGCGACTAACCGTTACTAATGTTTGTTGCAGATGGTTCTGACCTCTATGCATAAGTACCGTCCCCGGGTGCTGATAGTGCGCGCCCGAGACGCCGCCGCCCTCGCGTGGGGCGCTCCGCACGCCGCCTTCTCCTTCCCAGAGACTGAGTTCATCGCCGTCACTGCTTACCAGGTTTGTTCTACTATTGATTTATCATTACGTATTAATGACTGCCTCGGTGGCGTAGTCGTATTACGGTACGGTTACAAAGCTGAGGTCTCGGGTTCGAGTCCCGGATTGGGCAAAGTGATATTGGATTTTTCTATTCATCATCAGCCCGGAGTCAGGAATTTGTGCCCGATATGGCGATAGGCTCGCCCCCTATCACATCGTGGGACGGAACATACAAGGCGAAATGTGGGTGTCCTGGTGACGCCTCTGCCTACCCCTTCGGGGATAAAGGCGTGAGTTTATGTATGTACGTATTAATGCTACATGATATATTATGTCCTGCAATTGATTTGCACCATAAATATAAAGGCAGGTAATTGTACAAAATTGACAGCTATTATTTAAATTTGTAATTTATTTCGAAATTCCATAATTTATATCTAAAACATGATACTGACGTTTTCAACTTTTAATTGTCGTCCTTTTTGTAACTTAAGCCCAAACAGGCCCAAATCCACTTTTTAGGGATGTTTATATTCGAGTAACGGACGTATAAAACTCTAGTTTTGATAACGGCATTCCCAAAAGATGTAATCAAAGTTTTGACGCAAAACCGTAAGTTCTTCGAAAACGTAGTACGTTTCCCGGAACGCTCCGTGATTTGCACTTACCAAGTCCGCATTTTTTTCGCAACGACGCGCGACGAGCGAGGCGCCAATGCTTTTACGAGCGTATGAGTAACGGAGCCGGCAAAAAACTTTGCGACCAGCGGCGACACGAGCGGCCATTATGAAAGTCTCTTAAGCAAAACAATAGGACGTAATTTGAGGTTCATGCTTCTTATGTTTGATCTGTTTTATGATTTTGACACCTACTCGATTGTAACGCTATTTAAATGATTTACTAACATCGGCATATTATGCTTATTGTGACGTGAAAAATAAATTTACTTACATGTTCAATGGCCATCTCGATCACACTAAACAAATACCATACTTTTGTCTGTTCTCTAACGAAGCTACTAAGTATCTATATCCCTACATGAGTTTCTTTTTCTCAAGCCAGCTCCCTTATCGACTTATAATTGTCTGTATCATCAAGATAAGTGTAAGATAAACTTTACGATTTATAAATCTTACTACCGAATTGGGTAATTAATTGAAATAAAATTATTTCTCCTCTGATACTTTTTAAGTACCGGTTACCCGTTTGATTCGTGAATTCCTTACTGTATGTTCTCGTAAATACAACTTTAACTACCCACTTTTAATTTATAAGTACTCGTATCTTTTTACACACCGCCACGGTAAAATCATATAGATTATACGTAAATAGATAATCCCATGATTTAATCATTACTGCGTGGTGTCGTGGTGCGGTAGTCTCTAAATAACCGGCTAGTAATGGAGCCCTCCCGCTGTTTGTTTTCCGATGTTATAATGTCTCTTTGACGGTCAGCGCAGCGTACGGTCCCCTTGCATAATCCACCCCGTCCATAATTAGGATGCAGCGGCGTCTTTGCCCCTGCGGCGTTTTTCATGTTGACTGCAGCGAGGCGCGAAAGTTTTCTCGCATCCATTTCATCGGAAGCTTTGAGGGATTATCTGGATATTGTCCGTCTAACGGGACTATTGTCTGGACAGAGGCTGGCGGCGTATCATTGCGCATTATCCTCCGCCAGGCGACCGCTTGCCGGCACATCTATTGTTGTGAATTACCAACGAATTAGAAACTCTTTTGTGGACACTGCCGCGCATTACGTAGTGTAACTAGGTGGCAGGCCAATTATTATAACAACCAAAAACTTAAACAGAGATTTATTCAACCGTGATCTCGCTATGGTCGCCATGTGGTATGAGTTTCCTGCCCTATCATTCTCGAATGCGAAAAAGTCACGTTGATAAACTTTTATTTACACCCTAATTACACAATTCCAAAAAAAGTGGCGTCAGCCTCTATATGTCAAATGGCGAGGCAAAAAGCAAAAGCGATGGCATGTTTGTCGCGTGACGTCACAGGCGACAGGGCGGGCCGAGGGCGGCGCCCGTCGCTTCTCGAGCATCGAGCCCTTACTAACCGGCTGACTCAAAAAGTCCACTTTGCAACACTAATAACAGGCTTTTAGCACTACTTGTTATCTCAACACTGCCCGTTATCTGCGTGAGGGGTGAGCAAACAGCAACCGCCGGCGCCGCCTTATCATGTCATGTAAACACTCATTTACAAGTGATTTCACGTGTGGCTCCGGTATTATTTGCCCTAAGAATGTTGCTAGGTAAACTTTTCCCGTTCTATCACCATTTATAAAGGTTGAGATTTGAGATGATGTTCTAGAGATGGCTTTCAACAAATGTAACCGCTGACAATCATCTCTCAAAAATGTCACAGTCATTTACCCAAGCTATGGGTTAATAAGTATCAAATATCTTGTTACGGTGTGCCTTTAGAAGCATCCGCACGCCGTCGGATGGCGCCGCGGTGTAGCGCCAGAGCCGCGCGCGACGGGCGGCCGTCGACGTCGGCGACACGCATACATGCCGTACTAATTGGCCTGTCGCCTACTTGCGGCACGCCACATGTGCAACAATTAGCCCTTAAAGCTATTAGCGAGTAGCGACACGAGGGATGTATGCGGAAACGGATGTTTAAATTGCATTCTAGAAACGAGATAACGAAATTTCCGTTTGATGTACGATGCGAACATAAAACATTTCATTGCCAAAAGAAGATTGCATCGTGCTCACATAATTTACTGATCTTGAACCCTACAACAAAATCCTAGTCACGAAATGTAACTAATAATAATTTCCTTTGTCCACAGAATGATCGCATCACGAAATTAAAAATCGACAATAATCCATTCGCCAAGGGATTTCGGGCCTGCGGTCAATCAAAATGCAAGAGAAAGAATGTAGACTCCAGCGACAATCCAGAGCCATCTATCAGCGAATCTAGTGAAGCTAAGCGACCTTGTTCAGACGCAGCTTCATCCTGCTCCGAAGAGGGGAGTTTACGATCATCATCGCCGAGGTCGCCACCGTTAGTAGAGTCACCAGCGCCGCTCGTAGCTTCGCCTGAAAACATCACTCCACCGCCTGCGGCCTTCTATCCTCCGGAATTACCATATTTAGGTCCATTACACATGCCAGTGCCTCTGGGTTTATGGCCGGGCAGTCAGATGGCGGGTGGTTTCGCCTGGGGCCACGTCGCGCCGCCGCCGCCACCCAAAATGCCCTCCCCTCCCGTTGCCGAGCCCGCGCCTTGCCGCCGCGTCAAAAGTTTTACTATCAGCGCTCTCCTGGGCGAAGGTTGATGTCGTATAATAAATGATTAAGGTTAAGTGTATTATAAAATTATTTTTTGTAAGGGCCTATGTATACCTAATAAATAAACTCGTACTATTGTGATTTATAAACAGCTATATATTATTTTATTTTATTAAAATTAGTTAAATTACCTTGGCAATAAAATACGAATGTCAAAATTTGTAAATATTGTTTTTAGTACTTAGGATTATGGTGAATTATTTACATTTTATATAAAACAAAACTACCTCGTTACAAAAGCATAGAATTTATTATTGTGATAGCTGTGCCTTAAGAGTTATAAATACATATTTTCCTTGTATATTATTAAGAGCGAAACTCTGTCAAAAATGTTAATTTCAATTTCTTTGTTTATAATGTAGCAACTTGCATGTTGTATGAGTTTGCTGTTACTTGTGTAGGTAATAGGAATGTGCTATGTATACTTTTTGTCTATGCTTTATAAAAACGCATTGTAAATATTGTAAATAATTAGAACCAGTTATTACAATTATTTTTTGGAAATAAACTTGTATGGTTACATAACCAAGTTGTATCTGATCATTCTAATACCCATTGATATAATGAAACAAACATCTTAATGATCCAGTACTGATATTTAATTATAATCAAAATGTATAATTTACTTAAACTAGTACACTTGTTCGCTACTAACTGATAATACACAAAAATGAAGTCCTTATAATAATCACATGCAAAATCCTTAACTTGGTGTTATTTATAATGATATTACAAATGTTGTACATGTTATGGTAGTATTATAAAAAAATACAAAAGTACACCTCAGTTCCATACCAACTGATTTTACAAGTATTTCAGAGTTATCAATAAATAAATAATAATGCACCAACACATAAATTGGTCCACAAAACAAAAAAAATATATTGCAAAACATACAAGTCAACTTAGTTACCTCTTAAATACACATCAAGCACTCTACAATATGAAGATTTTAAAATTATCATTAGACTTTAATCTGCATGGAATTAAATTGTTGCTGTTCATTGCATTAACTAACATACCTTTCGATTACCCAGCTATTAGGTTTTGAAGCTCAGAGCTCAGCTCGTTGGCGTCAATGTTAACTTTAGAGGTAGGTGTTGTAGCGGGTGCACTAGATTCTCGGTTGCAGGCCTTTTTATGAACAAACCAGTGCAAGCGCTGACACTCTCGGTCACAGTACTGGACTGACTTACACTTAGAGCACTTCTTTGCAGGTTTCTCTTCCCCACATGTACTACAATAAGGGATTGCATCAACAAACCCTCTCTGGCCATTGATTGTGCAGTTTATGACAGACAGGGCAGGGGGAGGGTCTTTACTAGTCAAGGAGGTCACCATTTGGTGGAATGTAGTGCATTCTCTGTATGGGAACTCCCGCACACAGTCTTTCAAGAATGCATCCATCAGATCTAAAGAAACACCATCTTTTCCAGGTTTAAGAAGCTTTTTAGAAAATATCTCAATTATGTCATGTTTCTTTTCATCTTTCTCTACTGGTTTTTGTTTATCCTTAATATTATGAATTTCTCGAAGAATATAAGACAAGTAGTGATATTTGAAGGCCATAACCTCATTGGTGTCACTACCCCTTGTCATCTCCTTCTTGGACAACATTTCCAATACATTGCTAGCTTTGTCAGCATTATCTAGCAGTCCTGTGATGTGTTGTAGGTTCAGGGCTAATCTAACAGGGTGAATATTCACTCCTAATACAAACTTATGAAGAGGGTCCACTAATATAGGAGGTAAGTAAGGCTCAGTTTGCTGGCCTCTAGGTAAAGAATAATAAGCGATCTCACTTCTTGGTATGTAGTTGTTGATAGTGGCTACAGTATGGTGGTTCCCAACAAATGCAGCCATCTGTGAGGCAGTGCGTCCTACAGAGTTAGTAGCAGTGGGCTTTGCTCCAGCGTCCAGCAATAGCTTGCACACATCCGAGCTGCCTGACAACGCTCCGAAGTGCAGCGCTGTGTAATTGTACTCATGTTTGCCAGAGTTCACGTCTGCTCCCTGAAAAGTAGTCATATTGCAACATTAAACAATGGACAATTAAAAATTCGTGTCACAAATGTCAATAACACTTACCCTATCGAGCAGTAGTTGCACCATATCCTTGTTCCCCTTATAAGCGGCGTGCTGGAGCGCGGTCATACCATTTTCATCGAAGAAATTAACATCGCCCTTATGCTGAGCGAGGATATTTTTGAACTCGGCGAAGTCCCCCTGCCCGATAGCGTCGAATATTGTCCTTTCCGGAGCATTATTTTCATCGTTCTTGTTTTCCATATCGATTTTCCTCCGTGCACTAAGAATTTATTGAACGATTAGATGCGAAGCAAACAACCTAGAAACCAAGCCGTCAATGTCACGCTGACGTTTATAGTGGTGGGCAAATACAGGTCATTTTAAAAGTTGTGAAAGAAAATCGACTAAAATTTTAGTTAAATTAAAAACCGTAAAGTGGGGTAATTTTGTTTAACATATGCCTAAATTAAATAGTAATACAATCAACTGGGGTAACTGAGCCAATCTGTAAATTATTAATTTATTAAGACTCTTTTTTTTATTTTAATACCAGCCAGATAGTAAAATGAGGTTTTGTTATGTGCCAATTTCATTTGCATGTTTAATGGACACTTGCAATTGACATCGAGTACAGCTCTGTATGAATCTAAATTTATATAATAGATTTGAACTATAAGATTATTTTAGTGTATTTTATATTTTTAATTTAATATTTTCATACGGATCTAACTAAACTAACAATTCGCCACTAACATACATTTCTTAAAATGGGACATAATAATACCTTACAGTAATTTAGTACAACATCTAGATGGTTTCCTTCTCCAACTTTGGACCTGCATACTAAGCGTAACTGTTATTAACTAACTATCACTTTTACTGTCTGGAAGAAGCCTCAACAACTATTCTTTGTTTTTGCTAGAGAACCTCGCTTTAATAAATTTTGCTGTCGTTTTATCACGTTTCTTAAAGAAATATGACTTCGATGACTGTCATGCGAGAAACAAACAAAGACAAAGGCAATGTTACGGCTAATAAAGTGGAGCTTTGCTAGTATTAGCGCCTTCCCATTAAAGTAGGATATCTTTATAATAATAACGGATGACTCTTGGTTAAACTATACGTCCATAACACACTGTTAGTCGGGTAATAAAGTAAGCAATTTTTCCAACGAAAACCATAATGAATATACATTTTGAATAAAGAACATACCTACCTTTGTGATTTTGTTAAAAGTGGAATAAATTTATATAATGGATTAGGATATTTTGATATTTTTGATGATTTTTTTATCCCATTTTTTTCTTATTAATATAAATTAATTTATTGTTTTAAATTTTGTATTATACTCTTTGAGGATCAGCTAAACAAGGCCAGTGCATATCATAAAAGGATTTTGGCTAGTGATTATCGCACGGCTGCGTAGTTCGTTTTTAAATCTTCAGATAATTATGAAGGCGGACACCACAGCTCATGTATATCGGGGGAAAGTAAAACACAAGTGTACATCAAGTATAAATTTATTCTAAAAATCAACAGTCATAATGGCTGGTATGACTATTGATTAAATAACATCAACAGCTAGTGAGATACATTTGGCACATCTACAAAGTTACTAACAGAGATCAATATTTTGTCAATAATATACTGATTATATAAGACTACCCTATATTCGATAAAGTTATTATATTGAAAAGTGAATACATTTGATAAACACGATTACGAGAGTATGTATAGTTACACTACTACTACACGTTGTATAAGATTATGGTTAGCGTGTGTGGAGCATACCAATCTTATTACAAATGGAAGATCGTTTGATGTTATTTTCCCTGAAAATTTTCTTTGCACAATTCATCAGTCCGCATTGCCCTGGACGGAGTGATGAATAGTGGTCCTTTGAAAATAAATATAAGAATAAACACAAGCTATTTTGAGTTGTATATGGAGCACTCAAAACATTAAATCTTTGCACAACATTTAGATTATTAATGCGATTAAATATTTAAATTCATATAAATAGACATCCAAAGCCACAAATGGTTATATATGTATGTGGGTATATGAACTTTTTGTTCTAAATACACCAATCGATAATATAATTTATTCACTATTGTGTTTCTATTATCTACACAGCATTTCATTTTTCTTATTAATTATTACCTTATAATTACCAATAATATTTTTAATATATACTTTGTTTACTATATAAATTACGATAGTAACAATATAAGCCAATAAATCGCATGTAAGTATATTTTAAGTAGTAAATATGTTTTTTTTAAATAAATTGGTCTAAGGAAGCAAAAAGTGCTGCACAACTCACGATTTGATTCTAGTATTTGTAAATCATAAAACTGTGGCAAGAATATGTAATTACATCTTATGAACATTTTATCGCTACAGACAAACTAACTATGTCAAAGTCCTACATAATACGGTTAAATATTTTCTATTCTCAATATTATATTATTGTATTTGATAAATATATGGTGCATATGGTATTAGATATAGATTAAATATGTTTCAAGAGATAAAAGTCTAACATAGTAATGCTACGATACACGTTTTTAATCCTTATATTTATAATATAAATACACATTTAATAAATTTACTACATATGGAGAAACTTTCGAAAGAAATAGTAATAAGCTTTGCTAATCTACTGGACTACATGAAAGGTTAATTATAGATTTCATCCTAATTATAACGTATATCAGGATTTTACTGCAATGAAATATATTAAGTAAAATCTTTCCATAAATTAAAATAGGTTCTAAAATCAGGGGTTAATGTAGCTTTCCACTGTGTACATAATAATTGTTCCTGCGTCAACCTTTAATGCTCAATGGATACATCTAGACTACAGCTAAAGAACATCGACGGTTTGCTGAATATCATACTTTTACACTTACATTTATGTGCTAAATAGAGAATATAATAAAATGATTAATATACTATTTGAAGCTACATTAAAACGATGACTACCTTTACCAATTATACATAGAAAATGAATTTGGTATAATTATAATGAATGATTAAACTATGGCCAAAACAGTTATTTGTAAAACTAAATTAGAAAATGACAATTTAATACATATAATATAACATCAAAGCCGACTCATATAATGAATATAGATAATATGAATCGTCTATAATAAAATTACTATTACATACAACTATGGAATAAGAATATACTACAGCACTACGAAATTTAATAAGTTATCTTACCAATTAATATTATATTGTACATTCACACACTTCCCAGTCCATGCGTTCCTTTATAAGTCAGTATTACATACAAAATTATTCTTTCAAACTCTATTTAAATATGCTTATAGAAACGAAACAAAATAACATTAGAATCCAAAGCTATTATAACATTAATCGACTACATATATATATATCGATTATCTGCTTTATACATTAATAATCGATTACAACTACATCGACTATCCTTACTATCCTTCATATATCAATAAACGACTATTTATCAGATTAAATAAAGAATAATATTTGGATATAGACTAGATTGTGATAGTTGGTAAACTCCTCGCGACTCATCGCTTGTGGGGACTGCAGTGAGCCGATGTTTAGACGTAGTAGACGTCAAAGGAGAGTTGTGCTCAGACGAGCGCGGGGGCTGTGGCGGGGGGAGTGGTGGCGGGGGGTTGCGGACTGCTGGGGGTGTGTGCGGCTGATGCTAGGCGGACTCCACCACTCTCTGATACTACCATGCCGTTGTGGACGGTCCCGTTACCTTCGCTGTCTGCGTATGGCGTTGTTAGGAGTTGGAGACGCTGGAATGAAGGTGAATGATTAATTAATAGAAGCCTTAGTTATGTTAGTTCACAATGGCAGGAACTACAAAACACGCACAAAACTATTGACTAATAACACAGAAAACCTCAAGATAGGTATTTTCGTAAAAGTCTCACAAAGTGTGGACACCCGCGTCCCACTTAACCACATTCCACATATGAATGTTAATTTCACTCTCACCTCAAAGAAAGTGCCCTTGGCAGTAAGGAGCTTGTATATGGCGACGGCGGGTATGCAGACGACACTGGAGCCGGCGATGGCCCAGCCCAGCGCGTTGGCCCAGGCGGGGTACACGTAGTCCTCGTACTGCAGCGGCTCGTAGTCCAGCAGGCCGTACGCGATGATGAAGAGCAGGAAGGCGGGCGCCGCGAACCGCCAGCACACGCGCCAGTACAAGCCCGGCCGGAACCCGATCATGTCGCGGATGTCTTCGCAGAAACGCTCCGTGCCTAGTAGCATCATACATACATACATAAACTCGCGCCTTGATCCCAAAAGGCGTAGGCAGAGGCGCTACCAAGACACCCACATTTCGCCTTGTATGTTCCGTTCCACGATGTGATAGGGGGCGAGCCTATCGCCATATCGGGCATAAATTCCTGACTCCGGGCTGATAATGAATAGAAAAATCCTTTATCCAATATCACTTTGCCCGACCCGGGATTCGAGCGCGAGACCTCAGCTTTGCAGTCGTACCGTAGTACCACTACGCCACCGAGGCAGTCACCGAGCACCTAGTAACATCAGAAACTTTGAAATTTTAATTCGAGGCTCGGCATACTGACTGTTTTATATCTGATGGTAAACGCAATGCCGGCCAGGTAAAGTATCGAATGGCAAACAATTATCTGCTGCCATTCGCCTCAATCTTGCCGGCCTACATAATAACGTGAAGATTCCCAGGCTCGCTGAGCTTCAATGCTTGGTATAAATAAAATAAATTCTCTGTTGAACCTGGCTAGGATTAGAAATACTAGATGTGAGGGGGGATCTCTTAACTCATCGGATCATGTTTATGTATTCATTGATAATATGACTTACCATAAATCCAAGACACAGCAATAGCCTCGAAAAAGACAGCGATCAGTATGGAATACCCAGCGGCGTAGCGGTCGAGAAGCTGGAAGAAGTAGAAGCCGCCCTTGGTGCAGGAGGCGAGGCCCACGAAGAAGTACAGCGTGAACAGACACGCCACGAACAACTCGCGATGCCGGCCGATTGGGGGAAACTCGTCACTGAGCGCTGTTATTATTGCTTCGGACCCACCGAACTGAAACAAAAAGGTAGCCGATGATGTAAGAACCTTTAAAACAATGATTATATTGGTACACTCAACTGTTATAGCTCGACTACTATTAATTTTTCGAAACTATGTATGAACAATGTGATTGAAAGGAATCCTTGCTGCCAACAAATAAAATCTGAAGCATTATATCCTCATTTGGTTCTCACTAACTCATATTCTCATTCAAGCCTTCATATTTTCTATTAACTTCTACTTTTTTCAAGATTTGTAATTAATCAGTAAATTGAAATAAAACTATTTTTACGGATTTTATCGCGATTTGGTTTAATTTTTACATTTTTTTTACAAATATCCGTAAAAATAGTACAATTATCGCGATTTACCCGTAAAAATAGTATAATTATCGCGACTTGGTTTAATTTTTACATTTTTTTTACAAAAATCCGTAAAAATAGTGTAATTATCGCGATTTATCCGTAAAAATAGTATAATTATCGCGACTTGGTTTAATTTTTACATTTTTTTTTACAAAAAAATGTGTAACATTCGCGTAAACCTAAGAAACCATTAATCAGTAAATCTTACAGAGCTATCCAATCCAAGAGTAAGCAGCATCATGAAGAAGATGAGGGCCCAGAAGGTGGACCCGGGCATGGTGGCGATGGCGGCGGGGTACACCACGAACACGAGCCCCGGGCCCTCCGTGGCCACGTCGCGCACGTGCCGCCCCGACGCGTGCGCCATGTACCCCAGCACGCTGAATATCACGAACCCCGCCACGAACGACGTCGCTGAGTTTATCACGCTCGTGAGGATCGCATCCCTGGTGGAGATCATTTTTAAAATCTATGTAGGTAATGTTATCCATAAATATAAATATAAATACACCCAACAGTCACACACGTAGTCCTGACCCCACACTAAGATCGAGTCTTGTGTCGTGGGTATCAGAAGCTATGAGAGACTTTTCGATCATGATCCATAAATATAGGTAACCCAACAGTCACACACATAATCCTGCCCACACTAAGATGGTATCAGAAGCTATGAGAGACTTTTCGGTCTCACAAACACACAGACCCGAAACAAATACGAAAGTTTGTCTCTGTGCGAGGATCGAACCCGCGGCCTCACGTTTCACAGCCGGCGTTTAACCAACTACACCAAGGAGGCTGTCATGTCAGAGTAAGCTTCTCATTTTGGTAAATGATTTGAATCCTTGGAATCCTTGGCTCGAAGCAAATGTAGTGAATAATAGTATAATGAAATATATGAGCCAACTATAACGCATTGAACAAGGTAGGTAACTAATAAAGTTGTTCTAAGTTACAAGAGATGATAAGATTCTAATAAAAATATACTTAAAAGACTAAGGTCTGGAACATGACTTAACTATAAGCAATAACAAATAAACAAATTATAAATTTGTAATAATCACTAATTAACGACTTACTTGTATACGTTGTTGTGGTACTTGTTGTAAGATGCGTAAGCCAGAAGAACCCCAAAGCCAGGACCGAGAGAGAAGAATACTTGGGTCGCCGCGTCCACCCACACCTAAACTCGACATATGTATCAACATCGAAAATACAACAAACAAAATAAAACACTAACGGCCTTATTCATGGATAGATTTAAAACTTATGTAAGTTTTATCGCGATTCGGTTTAATTTTTACATTTTTTAACTTCCCGACGTTTCGATTGCTTTTCAGCTTTCGTGGTCACGGGGCAGACTAAGGTATTAGTCATCTGCTCTGTGACTGTTACAACACAGTGTCACACAACAACACAGTGTCTCTGTGTCTGTAACAGTCACAGAGCAGATGACTAATACCTCAGTCTGCCCCGTGACCACGAAAGCTGAAAAGCAATCGAAACGTCGGGAAGTTAAAAAATGTAAAAATTAAACCGAATCGCGATAAAATCCGTAAAAATAGTTTTATTTCAATGTGTAACATTCGCGTTAATCTAAGAAACCATTACTTATGTAAGTTATCGAATATTTGTCCCTTTCTAACACTTTCGATGGCTAAAATAGGTTTTAAAACTGTCTGGTTTTAAGACCGTAAGTTGGCAATGTTATGCGAATCTTTTTATTTATCTATTCCATACCTTTTCTCGTAAGTGGTGACTCACCTGTGGTTGTGTGATCGCCTCAAAGTTAGGACTGAGATAATATTGAATGCCAGTAGCAGATCCCGGGAGAGTGATGCCGCGAACCAATAGAATCAGCAGGACAGCGTAAGGAAACAGAGCCGTGAACCAAACAACCTGAAACGTTATTAATATACACTTTGAACTAGAGAGGCAGGAGATTTAACGAAGCTGTTCATTTGTACAAATTAATTTATTTTTGTTTTGAACATTCTTCCATTTAAGTTATTAATGCTAAAATTAAAAAGTACATAAAACTAAAGCTATGTATTACAACCCATAGAACGCGTTGTATCATAATATTTATTAATGTTAACTATGATAAAGCCACCTTCAAAACCCAACAAAAAATATTAAAACATTCTTAAGTCTCAACGAAAAAAATCGTTGAACATTATGTTATTCCATACTTTTCCAGAAGTGCTGATGCCTTTCCAGAGCGAGAAGTAGCAGATGATGTATACAGCGAGCAGACACAACGCCATGTCCCACTTAATGGCGCCCAGGTCGTGCAGCCCCTCGCTCCCTTGCAGCTCCAGTATCGCACGGCTGCAATATTAACTAGTTCTAGATATGAAAATATCAGAAAGAATGAAGATGTCCAGTATAGAACCAGACTGGAAATACTTGAGTGATTTATCCGTGTTACGTAATAATTAACCAGATAGTGATGTTTATCTTTGGGGAATATTAAAAAAATGTAACGTTTTTAATCAACGTCAGCCAGGAAAATGCTATTAAAGAACCTTGCAAGTATTACGGCGTATAATTTTGTAGAGTATTACAATGCACAGAATCAAACCACGGTACATAAACTTATACACAAAGATACTGGTTGGCCCAAAACTTATATCGTTATACATTACTGAAACCTACAAAATTAAACATATAATAAAACACTTACTTGAAGTATTCAGAGGCGGCAGAGGTGAAAGGAGTTGTTTGAGCGAGTTCCAGCGAGGTAGAGTTGTTGCGAAAGCGGGAACGGTTCGTTGCATTTGTTTCCCACACGGCTTCAAACTACAATTCATTTTTCCTACGTCAAATTTTATTGCAAAAACTTTGCTCAATTTCATTTCTAAATATTTTTCCAGACAAGTAAAAGCGGCTTATGATGATAACTAATACATATACATATGTGAAAGTTAACAGCTCTCTACCATTCTGTACTAACAACAGAATTGTCTACATAGTGAAGAATTGTAAATGTAAGACCAAGGATAACAATTAATTAGAACTACTTTTAGATACCTAAATCATTACGGTAACCTGTAACCATACTACATCTAGAAAAATCCATTGTTTACCAATTCTTGTAATGACATCAGATTTAGACATACTTTCACGTTAATAATAAAACTAAAGACGAACAAAACTAACCGGTCTGCAAGCAGGGGTGTTCCATTCGTTGTCGCAGTTGGTCCAGGGGAGCATGGTGGTGAAGGAGGCGAAGAAGAAGCGGAGAGCCCACGCGATGATCACGTTGTAATAGAAGTCCACGTAGAATGCTATCAGAACCACGGCGTATCCGATACCTATGTTGTAAATAAAATAATGCATTCACCAACATTCTATCAATGAAATTTTGCTTAGATTTTGCGATAATATAAAATACGATGTATCATAATTGTAATTAAATAAAATCTTAAAATGCCCTAATGGTCCATTATGTACATAAAAAAAGTGAAAGCAGTTATTGGTGTAAACCCTAAAGATAAAAGCTACAAGATAAGGAAATTCCCTTACAGATATACTCCACAATCTTCAATAGCTATAAAACGTAGACTCGCAACCGAACCGTGTCACAAGAAGCCTTTCCACTCCATTAGCAATTTTATTTGAGGTTGAAAAAATCGGGCACTCAGCGACGCGACGTGACAATCCGGTGAAATGAAATCATCGAGCATAAGCCTCGCAAATCTAGCGGAGCCTTTTGAGTCCGTATGGGGCGAGCACTTAGGGGAGCCTTCCAAATGGTGTCAATTATGGACGCTAAGTGAGCCGGCTGCCGGTGACTTACTTCAAATTTCTCTTAGTAGTTGTGTCGAATATCTATGTAATATTTATGGTCTGATTTTAAATTTATTCGCGTTATTTGCACCAGTACACGATTGAAATGTAAAAGCATGTGATATGCAAAAATTATACTAAAATAACGGTATAAGATCAAAAAATTAAATACCAGTTCATGGAACATCACTGATATACATTCTAAATCAAACTAGAGTGATTATTGCATACAAAGCAAACTTTTTTCGTAATATTTTTAAAAATTTAATTACGCATTTAAAACTAGCGCGCAAGAAAATAATTCAAAGTTAAGGGACCTATTTAAATTGTAATATCAAACGGTTTTACCCACAATTAAAAATATAATATATGGAAAAAACCTCCACTCCCATAACCCTTGTTTTCAGAACATAAATGCAGTGCAATAACTTAAGATCGCCAAGACATCGAGCACTCAACTCTGAGTATCCATTTCAGAGACATTACCATTGGCTACGTGACCGGCTGGGCCATAAATCTACAGTATGAGCTTACTACGTGAGCCACTCTACACTTTACAATATTGCTGCTACTCTATAATATAGTTTACTTTAGTGCCAGCACTAGATCATTTTTTTTTAATTTATCTGACACCCCATTAATTATAAATACAAAATATGACGAAGATATAGCTCTACTTAATTTCTTGGAAAGATAAACCGTAAGATGAATGTAAAAGTAGGAGAAAGTGAGTACACTAACGTTAATAAAAAAAATATAAGATAATAGGCTAGAACTTATATTGTTAATTTTATTTCTGTACCTATATGATGATTTGAGATGATTCTTTTTGCACTTAAAATAATTATATTATGTTGCCTGAAAAATAAATTTCAGAACTTAAATCTAATAATAAATTTAGATTTAATTTCTTATTTGTGTTATTCCTATGTTTTGTGTACAATAGAGAATTATAAATAAAAAATAAAAATAAATAAATCATAGTTCCTAAGTAAAATCAATGACACATATCTACATTAGTTAGGTACGTCTGTGGTGCGATTGTCGTAAATTACACTATTCTGTTTGTATGCACAGAAAAAAATCTTTAACATCTAAACACGTAAGTAATACATATATTACACATAAATACTTATAAGTAGCTATAAATTACCTTTGAAGAGCGGCACGAGTCTGCCCCAGCAGGTGATGGCGCCTTTCCGGTGGTATTGTCCGAGAGCCAGCTCCATATAGAAGAGTGGAATGCCGCCCACCACCAGCATGATGCAATACGGTACCAGGAATGCACCTGCGCACCACGGAATAATAACACACACCTTCAATTGGCGTTGTACAAAAAATTTAATTTATCAGGACAATTTAAAAAAATTCGTTGCCTTAAATTAGAGACACAGATCACTCCTACTCATAAATCATGGAAGTGAAAGCATTAACTAGTTCAAAATCGGTATTTTTAGTTTAAGGCCACTTTTGTTGTCAAGTACGATGTGTAAATCCACCCAAAAATGTATGTAGTATATTGGTTCCCGAGGGCCCTGGTTGGCGTCGCAAATTGTGTCGTAATTGGCCTTTTAAGTCGCTCGCATTTTCTCCCGATACGCTTTTAAGAAAGTTGAGACAATACGTTGTAATAACTTGGAAAATAAGCTACAAAAAATGACGATTTATATAAGCCGAATTATTCTGCATCATTGCGGAAAATTTAATGTTGTGCCAACTCCATAAGTATGTGAGGGATGAGAAAAGGCAAAAATATACTTCAAAACTAACTTTTTGCTATCAGCAAATAAAATAAAATCAAAATGTAATTGAAATATCCGTACATCATGTAATTACTTATTGCCTCATAATAGTCATTACCTAACAGGATTAAGTGTACCTTAGATTAACTCTGGAATCAATCAATGTCCTTAAGAGCAACGCTTTTTAACATTCACCTAATTCAAGTGTTACAATACACTTGAATTAGGTGAATGAATGCACTCGTCTCTTGCCCAGTGCAAGCAAATAATAATACTTACCACGCGGTTCAAAGTAATTTAACCACAGCTCAACGCCTCGCCATCTCTGTCTCACATCAGCGCAGGCATTCCAAGTAAACTTGCTCCTAATGAATCTGGCACAATTGATAAACAAGACTCTTCCGCAGATCCTATTAATGTTATAAGTACTTGCACATTACGATCAGCTGCATAGTGTAGGATAGTAATGAGGACATCTTCTAAAAAAGTTATCAATTGATGAATACTTTTAAGACTCACTCCACCTTAATTATAGTAGTCCGTTTGGTTTATTGGAGCGTACATGTAGTACGATCGGTAATTAATCCGCAATTTGACTATTAACTACGTGTACATAATATTTTTGTTTAAATAAAGTGTAATTGCCTAAGATGGAGGACTACGCAAGTAGCTGATAGTAGAGCATAATCTATACTTTAGGCTAAGATCCGTCTACAACTAGAATTCATTAAATTTTGCAGTAACCCCAGAATAAAATAATGAAAAGACAAAAATAAGTCTTTTCATTTTATATATGACAAGATAACATAAAATTTAAAAATTATGATCATTGTTTTGTATATTATGGCAATAGAAGAACATTAAAGCCTTTTGGCATGAAACACGTAAATCTGTACAATATTTTAAAACATCTAGGTATAAATACTTAAAGGCATAAAAATTCAGCTCATAACTATAGGTGAATGTATATATCCAACTATATTATCATTTTCTATAAAAAAACAATCTCGAAAAAGTTTTTTAGAAAGTACAACTAAATCACAAGCTATAAATCAAAATAACAATCAAAACCTTATTCGACACGAGAATGCTCCGATATAGCGATGAAATATCTCAAGGAGGGGAGAGGGAGAGAATATAGTAGGGATTTATTTTATTGCCAAATGCAACAGGTCGGGGATAAAGCGAGTGGAGGCGATCCGACACGAACTTCCACTAAGTTGCCGGAAATGGCTAAAGAGACTTGAAAGATCGCGTTCCTTAAGTACATGATAATGGGCCTTTGTAAAATGGACGCTCTTTGAACAAAGAGACAAAACAACGCAAATGTTACAAGAACAATTTACTAAAGAACTCTAATTAGTAATTGTACAAGTCAACGTTCGAATGAACAGCGTATTTCCGCAGGCTTAAGAAAGATCCTACAATTGCCACTAATCGGATTTATCAATTCTTGATTCAATTAATTTTCTTTTACATCAGTAATATTCAAGACACCGGTGTAGTTGGTAATCGAATCGTTTCCGTCCCCGGTACGATCCTCCCGAGTCCCGACGGACGTCCCGGATGATTGGGTATTACGAGATTACGCGATAGGTACGCATTAAATCATCGAAAGCGGATCTTTATTGAGACTGTTTCGTTCAAATACGGGAAATGTAGGTATTTACTATAATGTGAAGCGCCAACTACTATTTTAGTAGTAAATAACACACTCAATGATAAAGGAATCTGATTCATAATATCCATAAAATAATTAAAGAACAACTAGGTGCCCAATTTTTTAAATAAAGCTCTCCCAAAATATACCTACACCGGACTCAATTGAAAAGGCAATAAAATAATTAAGCCGCTTAATATTTCGCCAGTAAAAGATATGAATTTGAAAAAGTATTTGATGAACTTATCATGCGAGTAAGTCCTTGCAAGGAAATATATACACCAAAAACATACGAACATGAAGAATTTTTTAATAATTAATCTATAACGTATTGAATTAAGAAGTAATCTCTTCAAAGAGAGACAAATAAATTACCCTTTATAAACAATGGGCGAGTTAATACTTACACACATAAAACAATAAAGATGTATTGGTCGGCACGGGCCCTGCACGTCGGCTGATGTGATGGATGGCGCGGGTCGCATGATGAAGTGCCGCCCCAATCAATTAGTAAGGGAAATCACCATTAACGCCGTGTACTTGGACTAATAAATCAATTCTATCAAGATATGCTTTATTTAAGAGTAAAGTCAATTTATGGTGTGGCAGGTTGGTTTAACTTTTGGGTAAAATGGGTCTTGGGAAATTGTAATAAATGATCCACGAAGTCAATGTCTTTTAATGTCTTTTAGTCAGAAATAAGCACAAATCTGATTTCTTAATAGAAAATCAAGTGAAGTCATAGTTATATCTTGACAGATTATAAGAACTGCAGAGACGCCGGTGACTCTTTGAAACTTATTGTATAAAAGTACAAAGTAAGTGCACTCGTACTCTCAATATTTCCAACATTAGTCAGTCTTTAAATTCGTTACATATAAGCCTTAAAGACTACATACATACATAAACTCACGCCTTTTTCCCGTAAAGGGTAGGCAGAGGTGCTACCAGGTCATCCCCGTTTCGCCTTGTGTTCCGTCCCACGATGTGATAGGGGGCGAGCCTATCACCAGATCGGGCACAAATTACTGACTTCAGGCTGATAATGAATAGAAAAATCCAATATCACTTTGCCCAACCCGGGATTTGAACCCGAGACCTCAGCTTTGCAATCACACCATAGTACAACTGCGCCACCGAGGCAGTCAAAGAAAAACTATCGATCCATAAAGCTACCAAATATTATAATATATTACCGAAAAAAGTTAAAAGCCTTTCACAGCCGACGCTAAATAAATTCCGAAGCAATCTCGCGTCACAGACGGTCCAAAGACAAGATATTTCAACAGTTCGCGAGAATTGCCATTTAATTAGATCAGAGGCAGACGCGATCGGCCTCTCGGGCCGGATGACCTCCCCCTCCATTAGCTTATTACCCGCTCCCATTATTGCGTTACTAATTTTCCTGCACATCGAGGAGCTAACGAAGTTTCTCACAGCGTAAAAGGCGCGTTTTGATTGTCAATTACTGGCTCTTGGACGGTAAAGGGTAGCGGAGGATGTTCAAAGCAAAGATCAGGATGCAATTAGCGTGTGGGTGAAACTTTATGTAGGGTCACCACGCTACACATACACGCTCACTACAGTTCATGTCAACTACATTCAACGCGGCAAAGTTGGCCGGGACTATTCCGATTGTTCTCTGTAAACATGTTATGTACAAAACTTTTTGCTTAAATATCATGACATATTAGTAATGTCACTCTTTTGTATCTATTTTTATGGTTTTTGCTATTCCACAGTCTAGTTCTTTTTCAGGTTTCCACGCTCTTCACTGTTCATAGATGCAAAATGTCGTCGGACAGCAGTGTAGAAGAAGAAAAAACAGAAGTCATATTTGTGGCAGAAGAACAAAGTTCAGGCGAGGAGCCTCCTATGAGTGAATGGTCCTCTCTCGTATTTGAATTCCCCGAAGAAAATAAAAAGAAGTTGTTATTCTCACAGGACCTCTATTCTCCAGGCAGCGGCGAAGTATGTGCTAAATACATAGCTTTATCCGATAGCCAAATTGCGTTACATCCGTATTACAGCTATCCAGCGGTTTCCGACCCGGGAATCACACCGGCACTTCTATCCCCAGAAAAGCCTGTCATATACACAGACGATGGAAAAGATCTATATATGTTTCTGTGTCAAGATATGAACATATGCCCGGTGAGAATGTTCCACAATAATCTATTTAATGATGTAATTGATCTCAGTTACTACGGGGTAAACCCGGCCGGAGTGCGACCTATGGCGATGGCGCTACAGTATAACAAATTTGTAAGAAAATTTAACCTCACGGATAATTTTTTAACCGATGATTCTTGCTATCACTTGGGACATATGCTCATTTACAATGCTACATTACACGAATTGATTCTATCAGGATGTCGCATAGGACCGTCCGGGGTGGTTCGCTTAGGCGTTGGCTTGCCGTGTAATCGCACACTGATAACGTTGGATCTATCCAGAAACTACATGGGCGAGGATGGCGGCTTAGGATTCGCGCAGATAATCACCGAGGGTGCTACAGTGAAGCGAGTCAATTTGAGCTATAATCAATTAGGCAAACAAACAGCTTTGGCAATGGCAGATGCACTTGAGTTCCATAATAATCTGACACATATAGATCTATCGAAAAACAATTTTTTTCACGCAGCCACCACTTGCAAAATGTTGGACGCTTTCGCAGATAGTAAAGTATTGCAGGAACTAAATTTGTCGTGGAACGCACTGGAAGGGGAGCGGGTGGCGGGAAGTATTAAAAGCATTTTGTTGGTTCCTACCCTAACAATATTAAATCTAAGTAACAACAAACTTCAAGGTGAAGCTATTCAAGTAATCTTGTCTTATTTATATAGAGCTAAAAAATTGAACACTTTACATCTTTCTTTTAATCCAATGACTCCCGAAGATGCGCATGATACGCTTGCAAAGATGTTAAAACCACGAGTTAAAATTGAAAATTTATTTCTCGAAAACGTTTGCGTCGACAAAACTTTCATAGCTTGTTTAAAGAAAGTTATGAGAATGAAATCTCGTAAAAACTTTTCCGTTCAGTACGGTAAAGTGTTGCAGAACTGGACTGTACGAGGTCCAGACATAAGAGAAAAGATATTAATAAGAGCTGATTATCTCGGAAAAGCAAGAAAGAAAAATAAGGTTGATATAGCACAATTCTTCCTACAATTAAATAAGGAATTCCCGAGACCTTACTCTATTAAAGAATTGATAGAGCGAGTGGAGTTGGACAACGTGCCATTAGACGACGGACTATTGAACGAGTTGTGTGCAGTGTTCCCAGGACCTAAGTCCGCCAAAACGAAATTTGTGAACTTGCAACTGATTTGCGAGTTTATGGAGCGGTTGTGGCCGGACAGGAAGCTGCCCCCCACGCCGCCGCCGGAGCCCGAGCCGGAGCCCGAGCCGCTACCACCACCGCCGCCGCCGCCAAAGGGGAAGAAAGGCAAAAAATAATTTTTGCTTTATAGTCAGTTTTATTTTTAGCGCGGGTTTATTTTTTAAATTTATTTCTTAACGTGTTTAATTTTTAGAATTATTTATTTCGTAATGTAATTTAATTTGGTTAATAATTAATATATATTGTGACATATTTATTTTAATAAATAAATAAACTTTATATAGTGAACTAATTTATTTTTAGAGAAATAGCTCTCCTAAATCAAATATGAAATAAAAAATAAAATACGAAGATACTCGAAGCAAACTTTCTAATACCTTAAGAAAACTGCTGAAAATCGCGTGATATTTCTTCGTCATGTGTGCAAAACAAAGGCTATCGTAAGCAAATCTCATTTAAGCGGTTTCCGGTATATTCCTCTGCAATCAGCCGCAGTAGTCGCCTGGAGCCAGTCATTTCCGCTGCCATAGCCAACAGACGCGGGACTGGACAAACTATGGCACGTTTAAAACAAATAAGTCTACTTACATCTTGTCAATAGCTGATATTTTAAGAGTATATGCACTTAAGTAATGTAGTTAACCTTGTACACTCCTGTAAAGACACGTCTAGAACAATGCATAAAAAGTGTGACGTTTCATTTTTCGGTGGCGGACCGATAGCGTAAAGTAAATAAAAATATATCAATGAGTGTATGCGGTGACACTTTCCGAAAGTAGGCTGTAGCCGAGATGGATGCAAACCCAATATCGAGATATTACGCTCGACCACTCTTTCCAGAAATGCAAAAAGAAACTATTACTCTGCCTGGCATTTGATTCTACATCTTTCCAAGATTTCTAACCTATCTAAGCTGCCATACAATTATAGCTTTCGCGGTCCGCCAAAAACATTTTGGAATGACATAATACAGGCAATACTTAAACTGCCTCAATAAGCAATGATAAGAGTACACACATCAAAAACACAAGCAATATCTGTTACTTTAAACCACACTGAAGGCGTACCAGTACACCAGTACAGAGTACAATGTGTTTAATTAGTACAGGGCGGGTGTAAGCGCGCTGCACTCAGCCGAGGTTCAAGGCGCACGATTGTTAACCACCCATTATGCCTCGAGAGCTCTACACGCCGAGTTAGCGCGCATTCATGCTCCGACGTGCCGATCTATTGACCAAGAAATCTTGGATTTTCTCAAACATTTGCATGGATTTTAGTAGAATTGATGATAGATTTTGAGTTCTGATTTTATTTAGTTTTATTAAGTGCTACTGTGTTCAAGTAGTATAAAGTAAAATAATACACTACTATATCGTTTACCAGACATATTTTCGATACGTGTGCCAATTTAAATGAAATAGAAAGTCAAGAAGAAGCCAGATTAACGAAAATAGGAAAATTTTACAGCCTTCGTGGCGCAGTTGATGGGACGCTGGCTATGTATGAACTACTATTTGTTGATTTGATAGTTGTTTGATTGGAATTTCGGTGTTGTGGGGCCAGAAAGACTGTAGTGATTCTAATAATTAAGACACAAGACTGCATGCCTGTTGCGAATATACGGTTTAATTTATCTTAAAATCAATTAACTAAATTTATTACTCGTCCTACCCTTGACAATGAATATTGTATCACGATCCAATCCTATCCAGGATATCTGTTAACCTCATTTCTCATATCGCAAAACTTTGCCTAGAGCTCAAGCATACGTGTCGTGTAACGCGAGGTGCATTTAGCGTCTTTGTCGGTGCAAAGCGACGGTGGCGGCGACAATTACCGCGGGAAGAGGCACTTAGTGCCGCTCAGGGCGCTACCACAGGCGCCTCGAGTCACTCGCGAGCACTCGCCCAATGTCATTAACTGCCATCGAGTTACGCGATACATGCACCCTTTGATACATACAGGAAGACTTTGATCGCCGCACTAATACTGTTAGCTCCCTGGAAATTCCTGTTTGAAATATTACACTGCACACAACTTAGGCCTGCCTAAGTTGAGAGAACTTAAGAAATATACAAACTATAGAGTGTACACACTCAGTTTGTATATTTCACGATTTCTGCTAAACACTAGAACACATGGTACTGTGTAAGAAAAATGGAAATCGGCAGATAACGTAGCTAACAAGAATCCGAATAGTCTATGAAGAATGCAGATCGAGCGTCGATTCCCGAACGACTAACTCTACATAAAGGATTCTGTAACACACCACGTTGTAGATAATAATATTTCAGGCTACAATACCTGTAACCCTACCGTACATAAAACACTTGAACATCCTCAGACATACCTGATAATCTCTTCCCAAAACAATCAGGAACTGCCTAGTGCAGCATCTTCAACAATGATCTAATCACTTCGCATCACAATTTTTTTGATATAATTGTACTTACCTCCTCCATTCTTGTAGCAGAGATAAGGGAAGCGCCACACGTTAGCGAGGTCGACCGCGAACCCGATGACAGAGAGCAGGAAGTCCACCTTCTTGCCCCATGTCTCGCGCTCGCCGACGGCCGGCGTCGGGCTCTTCAACGCCATCCTACTGCCTGCCGACGCGACGCCGCCACTCCCTGCTTCAAATTATATTCAATATACAGAACTTGAATTTTACAAGCTAAAACTGCATACTTGGATTTTTGATAAATCGATATTTCTAGGGAGGAATCGAACCCGATGATTTTGAAAAAAAATAACACCATATTTTTCGACCATTCGGTAACTTTGCTAATATTCAAATTCTGGGAAGTAATGATATACGGCAAGCTCAAAATATTGGTACCTATAGAAAACTTTCTTTAATGAATGTCCTAATAGTTATAAGCCTAATATCCGTCTTTACGGTATTGTTGAAACTTGTAAACTAGTACTTATATAAAATAGTAAGGAAGTTCCTGCATACCTAAAAATCAGTAGTCTGTAGAAAACGAACTGATTCGGACTTAACTGAATTCTACCAACCCCGATGAATAGTAAGATGACCTAATAACCCAGCTCCCGAAAGGATTGATGAGAGCCAGGCAGCCAATCACAAAATAATTTTGCAACATGACTGAAAACTGAAGTCATATTGGGATTCACCCATGTAAATGTGAAATGTGGAGAGATACTATTTTTGGAATTCGTAGCTATAATTCCTAAAAGGTATACTTTGCAAGTCACAAACAAAATATAAAGTCTCCCAGTATGGCTATGCTGGGATATAAGGAGGAATCCTTGAACAATGGTTTCCTTAAAACCATGTTAATTGATACTAGCTCATCAATTGGAAGCATGCTTGGCTGTTTTTCGATTTTTTTTATTTAATGCCTCCTAACCGTGTTACTATTTAGTATCAACCGTTAACATTATCTTCAACCGTAATATGTAATAATGTCTTAGAAATTGAGCCGCTACTATATCTTAATCGTTAATGGAATATAACTATTTCCTTAATAAAGATTTAGCTTATCCGAGATCCTTACATTTTTAAACCCTACATCGGGTCATAATAGCCGAAACAAAACGAAAACGCTTCACCCACAATTCGGCTTTAAATTCCCATTCCAAACTGCCAAACCAGCGCAAACATATTCATACGAACTCAATGAAGGGGGACCGGCGAATAAAGAAGTGCAATTGACCTCTGGCGGGTTAATTAACCGGTAAATAATCGCAGTGCGTGTAGTACTCTCGACACCGCGGGCCGGAGCGACCAAGCTCGTATAATGAAGTGACAAATGTTATAACCCGCGCCGTGACGGAGCACCACCTCTTGACATCACACTGGACGCGGACACGCTCCACCGTCCGGTCTGTGTAGGGTTGCACTGATGGTGATTTCAATTTTGCGTTGTTTTGAACAATTGGGAGTGGTAAACTTTGTGAGGACTTGCTTCATCGTAATAGAGAAAAAAGTAGATAAGATGCAATTTGCTAAAGCAAGTTTACATTAAATCACGCAGACTAATTTTAAAGGCGTTTACTTATAATGCCTAGGTATTACCTAAGTTCGAAATACATAGATCTTGCAGCGAATCACTATAGACTGGTGACTGGCTATGATAATGATTATAATGTATTAAAAAAATACAAGAAGCGTTAATGCATCTGCTTGAAATCGGCGAATAGAAATAGATACTTTCGTTATAAGTTTTCATAATATTCAATTATTTTTCTTCTATTCTATCAAAACTACACGTTACTTCGGCACCAATATTACAATCAACAAAAATTCACCTCCATGGTCGGTAAATATTAATTGTCAATCTGCAACGCGGCAGCCCTACCCAGCAGCTCTTGATGAGAGTCCGGCGCGGCCGAGTGGCTGTCACGGGCAGCGGCCTGATTTCATCGCGAAAAACCTCTACGTCACCCTACAGCGCACGAGTACCTACACGAGTACAGACACTCGCCACCAATTCCATTTGCCGATTTAACCCATCAACTGCATAGTGTACGCTCGCACACGATATTACTATCGCCTATAATTCATTTGTAACGAAAAACTGTCTGTTAAATACATAATCTGTTATTGCTTTACATCTCGCGAAGTTGATGACAAAAACTATATTATTTATTTAATAAAGTCTTTCAACTCAAGCTGTACACCAACAGACAATACAGATATTTTAAAGTGAAAAATACAAATAAAGCTTTACTTATCTCTAGAAAACGAATCAAACCTAAATTAAACCCTATTATAACCAGTTCGCTAAGTCATTTTACAATTTGCTTTGACAAATAACATTGCAGATTCTTCTTTACACATCTCGAAATATGACTCTGAAACTAATACTACTTAAAAAACATCACGACGGCTTTCTGAAATAAAATTCAAGCATTCAGTAAGTAAAATTTATGAATCATATTTTTAAATTACTTTTAAATTATGTTTCATATTAAGAAGTGCACCGCTCGTATTTTAGAATAGTTTCTTCTTAATGATTAATAATATTATAAACACGCTTTTATTAGCTTCTTTTGTATGTACATACATGTAACGGAATCTTTGAAGTCCATTTTCGAGCACTTCAAAACGTCGGATTAATTTGAAATTTTGCATACTTGTCAAGGACTGATGACAATACAATAATTTAATAAAGTATGTGACATTATCTTATCCAGAATCTTCAGAAACTTAATTTAAAAAACCTATTTACTGTTACAAAGCGTTGGGTGCTTACTACAATTACTTATCCTCAAGCACCCTAGCTTTTTAACCATAAAATGAATGTGTTTCAATGCATTTTCTAATCATAAACTCTTTATCAATTATGTTTATTTTTTTTAGTTGAGTCTTTCACTAAAGCGTATATTTCAGTTGTTTAAACTATTATGTATATATTATTTAGTCGCATTTAAAGATACTTCAAATAATTTTAGGAAACAAAGCTTTCGTTACAAGTATCAAATTAGTGATTTATTTTATGATGAAAATTAATATTGCAGAATTAAAGAAAGAAATAAATAAATAATTTATTTCTTACTCTTACTACTAACATGGAATGGCAAATATTTATATCATATTCCCACAATACCACTGCAACGTGTGTCTAGGAATGAGTTTCCAGACCTGATCCAACACGAAGATCGAATCTTGTGTCCTGAGTATCAGAAACCACGGAAGGCTTTTCGGTCTTACTAACGCCCAGACCCGAAACAAATTCCTGTAGATCACACAAAAATTCGAGGTGCGAGGATGAAACTCACATAGTCTCGTTTCAAACCCGGCGTCTAACCAACTGCGCCACGGAGGCTGGCAAATCTCTAAATTATTTTGAATTCGGAAACGAAAACAACCGGCGCGGATTCTTAGCATTGTCTCTCGGCAATAGTCATTAAATCTCTTCAGGATCGCTATAGACGAATTAAACATCTTCTTCGCCTGGCTACTAGATTTTTTTAACACATATTATGTTTCTCCTCGTATTGAGCCACGTTGAAGTAAAATGGGTGAGACTGTTCAACATTAAATATAATGATGTGTCGTAGATGTCGCCTTTTGATTTCGAGTATTTACTTCACTATTTACTTCTGATCCGCGATTTCTTTGTCCCTAGTTCAAGTTTTATAAAATGACTCTTTAACTTCCTACTTATAGTCACTAGGGGAAACGTTGGTAATTCTTTTTTTATTTTTTATTAACCTATATTGTCCCACTGCTGGGCAAAGGTCTTAATATTATAGGTAATTCTTTTATTAATGTTAAAACCCTGCAGATATACAAAAAGCTATGCCTTTATTAATCTATTCCAAACCATTACATTTTATTAATTATAATTCCTAAAACATTCCTCATTTCCTCAAAATACATATCAAAATACATCTCTCGTAATTTGAAAGAATTTGAAGTATATTCTATATTGATTCATCTTGAAACTACACATAATTTATCCTTTAATGTAATCGAATAGTTCAGCGATATTCGTGTTTATATGAGCGAAATCGAAACATATGAGCGATAGTCTCTACAACTTGACACTTTTCTGTGTGAACGTACCGTTAGGTCCGCGATTAGCTTAATCGAAACATTGAAAAGTCGTGCATAGAAAAAATCAACCTTCAACGTGAACTACATCAATTTGCATTTTGCATTTGACTCTGGTGTAAGGTGAATTGTACGTTTACATTTTATTTTTAAAAGGTTTTGGAGAAGTTTTGTGTCATTAATTTATGACGAATGAGGCTTTAAAGAAATACGTTATTTAAGTAACAATACAAATGGTTTTTTATGTAATAGTCAACGGCAGAATATTTTTAGATAGAGTCGCATTGAGATTTGAAATAATTTTATCACTTATAAAACGTATAAAATTTCTCCTGAATTCATTTATGTTTGTACATACGTATTAATAACTGTCAAAATACATCCCTAACATATTCTGAAGGGTAACGGGGGTTAATTCTGAAAGTTTCGTTTAGGAATGCAGACATTCAAAAGTTCAAATTATTGTTTTTCTAGCTCAATTTGGTGGTATATTTCAAGCAAAAGTGATTCATCCGAAATAAAGAAGGAGACAAATATAAATTATTGTCTGACCATTAATAAATGGTTAAATCTACAATAATGCTTGATTACTTATGGACTCCTAGCGCGAATACCTAAGTAAGCTCAAAAGTTTAAGTGTAAAGCGCAGTTTAAGTGTTAAAACTTAATTTGTAAATGGTATTTCCCACTAATAATTTTATTGTGATAAAAAAACCCGTTATTTTTAAATAATAAAACGACTATAAATAAAAAAATACTTTTCCTTTCAAAAAGCGGAAATCCCCTTTTCATTTATATCTTCGTGGGAATATTAATATTTTAATTTAGATAACGTAATTTAGATCTGTGTTATAAAAACTAGAATTTATAAAAAAATTGCTGACGTGCCCCAGACATTTGTATAATATCACTTGTTGCATTGTCTCTACGTACTTGCGAAAGTTTAGATGCTACTGATTCTGTGAAGTGTGCAAATGTTTTAAGACAAGAATTTTCTTAAGGCCAAACTAAACAAGAGAAAACTGTTCAAATGTCGCTTACGCAATTAATGGAAATAAATAATGCAAATCGTACTCAATATTTTGTTTCATCTAGGAAAAGTTTACGCGAGAATTTCATTTTTCTTAATACTCTCCAGCTATGGATATTTGAGTGCTGGGTTTATTACAACAAAATCTATTTTAAATATTTTGTTGAAATAAATGCATTACTTTATAACAAAATTAGCAACTTATACTTTATTTAAAAAAAAACAGCACTAACTACCCCAGGATAAATGAAAAAGAGAGTCATATTTTGTCATAAATATTCAATGTGGTATACCAGCTACTTAACGTATTTTTACATCAAAATGAAACGTAGGTACTCAAATAATTCCAAACCAAATAGAAATTAACGCCACACAAATGAAATTTTAAATTAAGGATATAAAAAGAAATAAAAAACCAAAAAATACCCATAGAAAGAATATATAGAACCAAAAAATATCGTAAAGAAAAATTTAAAAAGTGAGGAAGTAACTTACGTGCGGCTCGACGGGCGCAGAAGTGGCGCCATGTCCGCGCGGCGCGGTGCCCGAGGGAAAGTGCGGTAAGGCGCGCGCCCGCACGACTCCTGCCTGGTGGGCGGGCCGCGCCAGCACAGGCGCACTCGAAGCCTTCTAGAGCCAAAGTACAACTCTTATATGTTCTTAATTTTGTTCACAGGGGATATTTGCGACCACACCCTGGGAAATTGCGTCGTGGAAAAAGTTATTAAATAAACAGATGAATAGAGCAGAAAAAAATATATATCGATTTTACAATCGTATATATTGTTCATAAATACATCTACCAATCCCAAATTAATAGCTATTTCATCCACGAACACATAAGAAGACGCTTGTGTACAGGCAAAAGATAGACAGACGTGCCTTCTATACCACAGGTCGCACATCTTTTCTAGTCCAAAATGTGATATGGGGCGAGCCTATCATTATTATTTTCAGCCCCGGGAAGTACAATACTGAAATAATCTTGCTCAATCATTTTTATATCGACCCGTAGGAACCAGACTGCATACAGCAACTTCTTACAAAACTTATTACGAGCCAACACTAGGAACAATTTCTATACCTGAGCAAATCATACACTCTTGTAACCGAAATACATACAATCGTATAGGGAAGAAGTTGCTTGAACTCCCTTGGCATCATCGCATTCAGTTGTAGTTTTGTCTCCTTAACTATTTCTTGTCTTTCATGCATCATATTATAAAGTCGTAAATTGTAATACTGCAAGTTCAAGTTAATATATTTATCCGTACTGCGTACACACGTAAGATTCTAACAGTGAATGTCTTTAGACTGATATCCTATCTTAAGGAAATAGCCAGTAAGTATACAGGGTATCAAGACCGCGACCGAAAACGAAGCCAGGAGGTAATTTTTTACTTATCGTCGTATTTGGGTGATATATATTTTATTTTATTTATTTTATATATACATAGTTTTCCTAAAATAAACATGTACACCTCTTTATTTTTAAGCACGCAATAGTATGTAAGGGATTTAAATTAGTATTTTCGCAAAAACTAGGTATTTACCACCCAAACACGATGATTGTTAAAAAATTCTATAAAATGATCTGTCCCTGTTTTGGCGAAATTTTTATTTGCGTCGTGTTTGTAACCACTAGAACTACCACCTGGCTTCGTTTTCGGTCGCAGTCTTGATATACCCGGTATAGTCGAGCAAATTTTTTTTATACAGATGCTACGAGTATACACCTGATTTTAAGCGTATGATGATTTTGCCTAGTACAGAAAAAAGTACAATAAATCGATGCTATGACTATTGACAGTTGTAACTGGGATTATTAAATAGTCTTCCTGATGTCACTAGTTGGGGCAACCTTATTGTAAAGATATTTATCGAAAACTGCCTCGGTGGCGTAGTTGTATTACGGTACGGTTACAAAGCTGAGGTCTCGGGTTCGAGTCCCGGGTCGGGCAAAGTGATATTGGATTTTCCTGTCCATTATCTGCCCGGAGTCAGGAATTTGTGCCTGATAAAGCGATAGGCTCGCCCCCTATCACATCGTGGGACGGAAATTACAAGGCGAAATGTGAGTGTCCTGGTGGCGCCTCTGCCTACCCTTTCGGGGATAAAGGCGTAAGTTTATGTATGTATGTATTTATCGAAAATTTTATCCTTGCATCTGTTAGCAATATAGTTTATTTAAAGTTGCAATATCTGATACATAATTTACTGCCTAATAACCACATCAGTTTAGACAAAACCATCGGTTTGTTTCCCACAATGAGACAAATTTTCGATCTGCAATTATTCGTTTCTTCTTTGGATTTTGTAAAATCAAAAATGTTGAGGTTTCTGATGTTCACGACAGAGGACTTATACTCGTATCTTAGAAGCCAAAGCTATAGTTATGACAGTATTTATTTGTAATAATATAGAGTCGATTATTTGGTACTTCTCAAGTAATCGCGATGAGTATTTGTAACTGCGAGGTCACGGCGCGGCGGGGCGTGGCGCGGCCCCGCCCACTGCGCCAGGGCGGCCGCCCGCCCACACTTAATTGATTATTTTACACGCGGTAGAGTACGGAAAAATGTATAGTCCACTTACATATGTAATGTAGTACATCATGTAATGCATCTATAGAAAAAAAGAGTGAATATTTTATTACTTTTTGATACTTTTAGACGATACTTGAAATCTTATTTTCTAAAAATAGTTTTGAACTAGGAAGAATAGCAGGATATCAATTTGTGAAGAATGTGATAGTTAATAGATAGTTTTATTTAACAATATTATTAAATAATATTGTTTTTATTAACTATCACATTCTTCACAAATGCGATTTGGTTTCCAAAAATTGATTGCATATCAGCTCTGTTGTAATTTGGAGATGCCATATTAAACGGATTTTGAAAATATAGATGTATGAATGATGAAGAATGCTAAATACAGTACCTATTGTTCAATAGTCGTGAAAATACTGGTGGTAGGTCTCTCATATGTGAGAGGCCGCCTGGGTAGGTACCACCGCAATGTCTATTTCTCCCGCCAAACAGCAGTGTAAATGCACTGTTGTGTTCCGGTTTGAAGGACATTGTAGCCAGAGTAACTACTGGACATATCGAGACTTAACATCTTATGTCTCAGGATGGCGAGCGCAGTGGAATGCCAAGCAATGCCTTGTAACTCATGGTGTTGTTTGGTTTTGCTACTGTCAATGAGCGGTCGTATCGCTTTCCATCAGGCGAATGGCAGGCTCGTCTCGTCATTCATAGCAATAAAAAAAAAAAAAAAAAAAAAAATATTAAGAAAAGTAGAATATGAATTAATATGCTTCTATATGAAAATGACATGAATATATTTATTTATTTATTTATTATTTATACTCTTTATTGTACATAACAAGTTACAAAGGAATGTGATACAAATAAAAAATAAAATAGTACAATCGGTGACCATATCGCATTGAGCGATTTCTTCCTGGCAACCTTTGGATGAACTGGAATTGTTGGATTGAAAAATTGGGCTTGACGTGCAACAAGAGTACATTAACAAAAATAATACATTTATATATATACATATACATACATACACATACATACACACATACATATACATACATACATATACCCATATTTACATATACTAATATACAATATAACAGACAATTTAAGCATAAGTTACATAATATACACCACCTACATATATACTAAGAAATCCAAGATAATATAATATAAATAAAACATGTTCTTTTAATTAAGAAGGGATAAGTAGTGATCTTTGACTCGTGCTTTAAAAATGTTAAGTGAATTAGCAAGTCTAATATTTTGAGGTAAGGCATTCCACAACCTGGCTGCTTGAACAGAGAAAGATTTGTCTAAGAATACTGTGGTGTGGTTTGGTATATACAACTTAAGATTTTCTGATGATCTGAGGGATCTCGCATGTCTTTCACTGAGGAACTGAAATCGATCTTTAAGATATGAAGGAGAGGAGGGACAGAATAATACTTTATAAAGCAAAGAAAGTATATGAGCATTCCGACGAAAGCGAATTGGTAACCACTTGAGCTTACTGCGAAATATTGAAACGTGATCATATTTACGAAGTCCTAATATAAATCTTATACAGAAATTTTGAAGCCGCTCAAGTTTGTCTAGTTGGTCTTCTCTGAGGTCAAGATAGCTGGTATCGGCATAGTCAATAATTGGTAGGAGAAGAGACTGTGCAAGCAATAATTTATTGATTCCATAAAAGCCATACAATTTAGACCATTTATATTCAGACTACTTTTTAGTACCTATTAGTCGCAAGTTATAGGTAGCCAACAACATTTTTTTTCTTCCTTGTTTTATTATGTTGAGAGTTGGGTGTTCGGTGACTTAAGAAATATTTAAGTTACAGTTCGAGCTGGCTCCTATAGGTTTTTCTAGCTAACCTAATTATATAGTTACTACAATATAATTGACACCCTTTAAAACGTTTGCCACAAGTATTAATAGGTAAGTTGCTGCCATTCGCCAATTTAAATATTTTCGGATCATATAAAATCTATCTAACTAAAAGTCAAAATCGAATACATTTATGTATCTCAATAATTAATTAATGTATTTGTCATTATGTCAGGTTAATTTTAAAAGCAAGTCCCTATCTAATTACGAGGTATTTTTTGGAGTTTTTGATATAACTTAATATAGGTACGACTTTATTTTGACTTCAAGCGCCGCCGTCGGCTCCATGTGATTGATAATTAAGGGTCCGATTTTTAAATAAAACAAATCAATTAAAACACAACCTTAAAATAATACTAACAGGAGTATAGGCAAGCTGCGTGCCCACATTTTCGTAATTGGATATTAAATTTCTGATTAGTATTAATATTTTCGTCTACTTTATCAGATGAGTTGTTTTGGAATTATCTACAGTACCTTTGTATTTAATAATTTTGTAATAAAATTTACGTACCGTCTCTAAAAATATAACATCGAAACTGAGATTTTTATTATTGTTTTAGGCCTATGATGTGTTTCACTTCTTGGCTGAGCTTATCTTACGCACATGTCTGTACCTATACTGTTAGTATTATGATCGAAAGAAAAAGCAAGCAGAAATCTTGAATGATATCTAATAATTGTAAATCCATCACGCAAACAAATTGAAACATAATCATGATACCGAAAGTTGCAATAGTTCTCCAGTGCCTAGCTTATAAGCGTAAATTAATCACGAAAAACACCACGTTACAAATGTTCACCTTAAATAATTCTGTACTCAGACGATTACAAACTTTACGGGGAGGGGACAATAATTATGAAGCGTAAAAAATACACCACAATAGACCGGACATTACATTACATGACAAGAGAGATACCTAAAGCAGTTTTCCTTGTTGATATCAAACAGTTCCCATAGTAAGTGTTCGAACGGTTCCCATAGTACTGTCGACAACTGGTCTTATACTTAGGTATCTTAAGTTTCACAACAGTCTAAAAATCCTTGAAAAGCATTCGATGACATACTCACTTATGCCAAAAGCCGATCTAGAATATATTATGTATACCGCGTATTTTGTCAGAAGTTAATTTAAAAGTATTTCCCCTGGGTATTTTTATTATTTACACAGAAAGAGTTATTGCACCTCTTGCTATCTATAATTGTAATTTGCGTTCACGCGGTTAGTAATGAATACATAATAACTGACGTGTACCTACCTTATTCGCTAAACTATGCCAGATCAAGTAAAATATCTGATCCAGACTTAAATTAGCATAATGATTACGACGAACGAAACTTATTCTTTATAGTTTTTTTAATGAAAATCCCATTACCTATTTTTTTCCAGAACTTGAGAATACCCCTATAGATTAGACGTTAGTGCGTTTAAGTACCTATTGCTAAAAGCTGCCATTACTAACCATAAAACTCCCAGTGCTCAGAGCCAAAGCTCGCAATTCTTAGATTTCGAAGTCAAACGTTAATAGAAATATACATAAGAAAACCCGCTTTACTAATTATTCTTCACCGACAATAGAAAAAATTGTTACCTCGTAACTGCATAAAAAAATTAAATATGAATACACCCAACAGTCACATATGTACATAGTACTGATCCAATACTAAGATCGAGTCTTGTGTCGTGGGTATCAGGATCTACGAGAGACTTTTCGGTTTTACAAAAACCCAGACCCGAAACAAATACTTGTGGTTCAAAGTTCAAACAAACATAAAAGAAGGCATACAAAAGACTTACAAGTGGCAAATGCAGTGCAATTTTCAATCCTAACGAATTACCCACTGATAAACACAATTATGCTGGCCTATTCAAAACCGGATATAAACAAGCGGAACCCTAAACGCGGCACAGTTGCATGAGAAACTATGCTGGGTTTTCCACCATCGTGTGCTAGTTATCCCATTAGATACGATTGTCCTACCACTAGAATGAAATGCAGCAGTAAATATATTACATCCCGCCGGTTTTGTATGAGCCAATGGCATAATTAGTAGGTGCGCTTCATATGTGTAACAAGAGTGACTAAGTATAGGAATTTAATACCCCGAGATATTTGTATTGGATTAGGTACTAAGTCTGATTTTTTTATGTTGCTCATATACTAATATTGAATTAATTAATAAGAAATTGATTGCAGGGAATAACCGACTACAATGTCAATTTATAAAATGTTTACAAGTAGGTAATGTTCCAGCTTGGTATTTAATAAGTGTAACACTGTCACCTGTAATGCTTCACAGTGGTCGCGGGTTCAAATCCCGGGGCATGTCTGTGACTTTTCGAAGTCATGTGTGTAGGTATTGATAATCAATCACTATGCAACAGTGTAGGCAAATATCGCGAGGAAACCAATTATGTTGCTATAACGATTTATAATATATCGTATGTAAAGTCCTATAAAGTCCACTAAACATATGGCCTAACCTCTCTTAATCGTACTCTCGCCCGTGACCTGCAGTGGCAGATTCAATACAAGCACAATACAAGTGACAACCTCCGTGATGCAGTGGGTTAGATGCCGGCTGAGCCGCTAGGCCGCCGGTTCGATCCCCGTTCCAAGACAAATGTTTGTGTGATCTTTCTTTCTTTTCTTTCAAAATTCCAATATAACTCTGCCCGACCCTTAAAATCACTATCCAAAGTGATCCAATATCACCTTTAAAAAAGAGTCGCACGCCTGTGCATAAATTTGGATGGCAGGCTACTCCAGTTATTACACCAATGAAACTTGACCCAAGGCTATAGCAATTCAACTCACATCGACTATCGTCGAAAGTAGGTACCGATTACAACCGGATTAAACACCCTTACGAGCATTATGTTCGTGAAATATTTATGTACCTCAGTTAATTACCTGTATTTAGAAGATGTCTTAATATTTCTAACAAGTTTCAACCATGGCGAGTACCTACTAGTGTTAGTCGTGAACTTACCTGTATATATTTCGCCATTTTCTAGCAAATCAGACATAAACATTGAAATATTTGAACTTATACATAATTTAATCTTAATTTATATAGAATTATTTGAAAATCGAGTCTCTTTTTTCGCAATTAAATCTTATAAAAACTTCACAACCGATGTAAGTTAAGTTAATTAATATAGAAAAAAAGGCTCTGCAAAAAGGCCTACAATATCCCGCCAAAAATTTCTTTTTTTTTTCATTTCCAATCTGCATTCTGCACCTTTCTGTGTATTTCGGCCAATTTGATTTAACTTGATTTAAGTTAAGGTTTTGATTTTGCATTACGACTAACAAAGAAAGATATTTTTTAAAATGAAATGATAACTTTCAAGTTTTGAACCAATTTGATTTTTGTCCCATGTCATAATAGTTAGTATGAGCCAATATTACTATAAATTCTACTATAATGGGATTTTAAAGCGTAATAGAAATAATTTTGTCCTGTTTTGGTCACCCCAATCGTTGATTGGGTGTTGCCTGCCATTAATTTAACTGGATCGACCAATCCCTGAGCTCCAAGCATACAGCCTAAAAATGTCGTCGCAAGTGTAGTTAATTGTTGATCGTTTTCGTTTTAATTTCACAAGACAAACGCGAGTGCACTCGCTACGAGAAATATATATTTTTTGTTTTGTGCCTTCTCTAATTTTATATTTATAAAAATACAGGTGCGCTCCTTTTTTAACTGTTTTAACTTTCCCTTCCTATTATGTGACAGATGACCATTGTCCTATGTCTTTTTCTATTTGTAAATAAAAACAAAAATAATAAAGTGATACAACACGAATAAAAAACATTTGTGGTTTGGTGACGTGCCCATCTGGTTTCTTTGTTGTTGATATAATGTTATTTGAAACAGATTTATCACCAAATCTGTGTCATTGGTTTGGAAAGTGAATTGGTGGTGTGCGACAGTGGGCTGAGATTTTGCAACATTTGTTACAGACATGGCCGACGAGATGGACCCGTGCGAGTGCCTGTGGAACCACGAGCTGGCGATGCGCCGCCTCATCTCGCTGGTGAGCTATTATCTCGTGACCTTGCCTCTTGTTTGACCAAGTGGGTGTACTCCGATACCACGTATTCATATTTATTCGCGCCTGTCTACTCGTTATCGCCCGTTTGACAAAAAAACGTAAACAATACTGTATTTAAAAAAATGTGTGAATATAAAATGGATGTGAAGGACACAACATGAAATTAAAATATCCAGGTCACACACAACATTTAAAAAAAGCAAATCATTAATTATCTGATCTAAGCATTTATTTACTTTAAAACTCATAACTATTTCAAGTTTTATCAACATTATATTCTTAAAATATTTTCCAATGTTGTTCCATTTGGACGACCTACAAATCTTGCAAGGAAATATAAATTAACAATTGTGAAATGTATGTAATTAAATGAATAATTATGGGTACAAATGTTAGTGCAACAATGTCAAAGGACATCTAGTACATCGAACGAAATATAGTTTGTGAATTTGGTATTTGATTTTCATATAAATACCATTGTACAATGTCATTCGAAAGAGACAAACGTTTGATAAATAAAAAAGGGTTTTAAATCAGTCTATGAATAAGGCTGTTACAAATTAATAAGTGTCTTCAATCCTTTTTGCTGAAAATATTTTTATTACAATTTGAGTTACTGAGCCCCATAATTTATCTGATTCATATACAAGATTTAAAAACAAATAATGGTGTGACAGATGGTAGTAAATTATTATAGTTATTACAAACTCTACATGCATTTTGAAGTACAACATGCATTCCTACCGACAACCTAAATGTTATGTTATGTTCATAAATCAAGCTAGAAATACTTTTTGATGGTTTTTATTAGCATACATTTAATTTATCTTTCTATAATGGAGTTACATTCCATTGTTCTCACAAATGCATAAATAACGAATTATATTTTATGAAATTGTAATGTAACATCTACATGCTGACTGTACTGAAACAAATATAAATTAAATCTTGATCCTCATACTTGAATAGGTACATATTAAATTCTAATGATAATACTACTTAACATACTTACGGTACTAGCTAAGGGCAGGTTGTCTGAACAATTAGCGTTTACAATCGTTATGTGGTTACATTTGCATAAACACAACTGAATATTGAACTTATTAAAAGAAGGAACTAAACTTTTACAGTTACTACATGTTTACTTCCTTGCTCCTTCAAAATGGTATTTATTTTTCACCTTATCTAAAAAAGTTACGGATAAAGACTAACATGGTAAAGAGTTATGTTTGTGTTTTTATTCTTATAAAAAATGCTGTTATTTTTCAGATTAGAAATAATTTTGTTTGACACCCAAAAATGGTATGCAAGTTATACATGCATACATACATAAACTCACGACTTTATCCCAGAAAGGGTAAACAGAGGCGCCACCAGGACACACACATTTCGCCTTGTATGTTCCGTCCCATGATGTGATAGGTGGCGAACCTATCGCCATACCGGGCACAAATTCCTGACTCCGGGCTGATAATGAATAGAAAAACCTAATATTACTTTGGGATTCGAATCCGAGACCTCAGCTTTGTAGTACTCTACCATAGTACAACTACGCCACCGAGGCAAATTATAATCATTAGAAAAAACGGATTTGTTCGGCCAAAAATATTTTTGGGCCATCAATTAAACAGCTCTTTATTTTATACATCCTTGGCACCTAACATAATATATTTTAATACTAATTTGCTAACAATATCTATAACCTATGTTAGCTAAAACATTTTGTTGATAATTGATGCTTGATCTGTGTTTAGAAGATTGTATCAACTCTGTATCTCTCATTAATTTTATCTGCAAAGTTTGTTGATAACAATGAGGGACATTATTACTCAGTAATGCTTAACAAATTTAAAGAATTATACAAAATAATATATACTACGCACAAAAATTAAAGGATATTTTTTTTGATCAATTTTTTTTGGTGTTCTTTGAGAGTCTGTATCTTGGAGAAAATTGATTTTTAAGAAATTCGGAAACTAAAACTTGGGAGCTTGAAATGTCTATTTTGCAGATCTGTGCTCTATTTCTTGATTCCTCGCTAAGCTGATAAGCAATCGTAAGAAAACCAACCAGAAAAAAAAAATCCAAAATTTTTCTGGTTTTCAAAATCGTGCATTTACTTAGGTAGTGTTTTTTTGGTGACATCATTATAAAATTCCCGTAGATAATTTAATTGCCTTTAATTTGATATACCAGAAATCTCCGTGACATGATTTGGAGCTGACTTATGGTAAATCAAAGTAAAAATGGCCTATCACACTTTGACATTGGATTACTCCATGAATATCAATCATGGGGAAAACAAAATCAGAATTTTAGTAAGTTCAAAACATGTTCTTTAAGATGGTATAAAAGTCTTATGATAATAAACAGTATTTCTAAGTAAAATTGTTGACTGAAAAAAAGGTAAAAAAACGGTTATTTATGGATATTCGGAAAACACTGCATATCTTTGGATAAAAGAAACAAACGAAGGATATCGTCGGTAACTTTTCAACCTTAAAGTATTCTAAAGAAACTCTGAAAATGTCAAACTGCTCCGATTTGATTATCTTAGTGTTCAGAAGGTTTGAACTTACTGTATTCGTCAAAATTGTCGTAATAAGCATTTTTCGTATGTGATCGATTTTTGTCACTTCAGAATGCTTTTTTTGGTGATTATGCATATTCTTTTAATCAAATCATTTTTTCTAACGTTTTCGCTATTCTCCGCAATTGTAAAAGAAATACTGGCACAGTTTTACTATAAATCCGACCACGCAACCTCCCCGTAGTACGCTTTGCGTAACGCTAATGCCGGCGGTAAAACAGTGCCAGTATTTTTTTTACAATTGCGGAGAATAGTGAAAGCGTTTGAAAAAAGGATTTGATTAAAAGAATATGGATAATCACTAAAAAAATATTCTCAAGTTACAAAATCATTAGCATGCGAAAAATGCTCATTACGACGATTTTTGCTGAATAAAGTAAGTTTAAACCTTCTGAACACTAAGATAATCAAATCGGAGCAGTTTGAAATTTTCAGAGTGTCTTTAGAATACTTTAAGGTTGAAAAGTTACCGACGATATCCTTCGTTTGTTTCTTTTATCCAAAGATATGCAGTGTTTTCCGAATATCCATAAATAACCGTTTTTTTACCTTTTTTTCAGTCACCAATTTTTCTTAGTAATATTGTTTATTATCATAAGACTTTAATACCATCATAAATAGCATGTTTTGAACTTACTCAAATTCTGATTTTGTTTTCCCCATGATTGATATTCGTGGAGTAATCTAATGTCAAAGTGGGATAGGCCATTTTTACTTTGATTTACCATAAGTCAGCTCCAAATCATGTCACGGAGGTTTCTGGTATATCAAATTATAGGCAATTAAATTATCTACGAGAAATTTATAATGATTTCACCAAAAAAACACTACCTAAGTAAATGCAGGGTTTTGAAAACCAGAAAAATTTTGAATATTTTTTTTTTCGTTGGTTTTCTTACGATTGCTTATCAGCTTAGCAAGCAATCAAGAAATAGAGCACAGATCTGCAAAATAGACATTTCAAGCTCCCAAGTTTTAGTTTCCGAATTTCTTAACAATCAATTTTCTCCAAGATACAGACTCTCAAAAAACACCAAAAAAAATTGATCAAAAAAAATATCCTTTAATTTTTGTGAGTAGTGTATATCATACTTATATCATGCATAGAAAGCTTCATGTAGCAAATTATTTGATAACCCCTGTGGCGCAATTGGTAAGACGCCGGCTGAGAAATGATAGGATGCGTGTTTGAATTCCCTACCAAAACATATATTTGTGATACCAACAAAATACATTCGTTGGTGTTTATATCGCAAGTTCAAAAAATCTGGTAATACCCAATACTTGATTGATCTTGTGGGATGAGGGTCTATTGTTTACAAACACATTTATATTTGTTTGTATCTCTTACGTGTTATTACGCCCCGACACTTTATCGATTGATCCATCATGTAGTTGTCTGAAAGAGATCGCTAATATTGATAAGACCGCCATGTTTTTCACTTATCAGAATCATTGTATTCTTTCTGCATTAAGTCATGTACAATAATACAGTGTAGTCTATATATCTACAATATCAACCACTAATTCAATTTGAATATCAAATAATATGTCTTAACATTGACATTGACAAGATTTAGCGTGAAAAAGACATTGGGCACATAATGAAGAAACCGTAATAATGTTACTAATCAGATATTTCAATAGTTCTTAAACATCGATATCAATGTTACACCAGATAAGACGTTCAGTACACAAAATGTGTCCCTCCCAGTTGCGGTGCATGCACCGCACATGAACAGTCTGCTTCGTGACAGTGACAGTGCAGTGCGCTTTATCAGATACTTTTATGTAATTTATTTTGACTTTTCGCCGTCATACTGAAAGCAAATCGTCTGAAGTTACATTTTTATAATAGTTCCAGTCAATGAACTAAATGTCGGTTGTGTGCTTTTAAAAGTACGGGGGCACTTTGTTTCTATTACGTGTCTCGTCTATTGGTAGAATATAAGTCAATGTTCTTAAATAAAGGTCGAGCAATAACGAAAAGTAATATTTGCACAATAACAAGTGCACAACTAAAATGTTATCAGTGGGCGATATTCCAATTATTCCATAACTGTAATTGTACGCGATAGTGTTTATAGCTGAATAGTGAATACATTTGCAATGTAACTGGCGAGGTTTCTTACATAAACTTTCTTTGCGTTTTCCTCAATAATAACACTTACTTACATCTATATAAATTTGTAACAGGATTTACATAAAAATATCGTCACGCGTCTATCCCATATTTTCTTAAAATTGGCGTAAAAATGCATTGATTTTCTACAATATTTTTTCCATTCCTCGTATGGGCATTTGGACGAGCCCATCCCTTTATTCACGTATTGATCCGACCTCGGGGCCCGGGAAAATAGTTCATTGATTCGGAAAACTTGGATAAAGTGTTCTCTGAACTGACCAAAGAAAATTCTTCACTGGTGGCATAGGTAGGCTACGTGAGTGTGGCGTTAACTTATTTATTCACACGAACTACAATTCTATAGTATACCATTTATAAGATTCCATAATGGAATGAGCAATTCACGAATTGTATTGTAGCAATTATTTGCAACTATTTTCTAGTGGCATAGAGTTACCCATGACATTTAACTTAGTTTTTCAAATTAATTCTAGAAAATAATTGAAAGAACTCAAACAGCAGACAATACAATATCATGATATTTTCTTTGTATCCGTTTATAAATAAATAAATAAATAAATACACCCAACAGTCACATACATAGTCCTGACCCCACACTAAGATCAATAAAGTCTTGTGTCGTGGGTATCAGAAACTACGAGAGACTTTTCGGTCTCACAAACACCCAGACCCGAAACAAATACCTGTGGATCACACAAATATTTGTTTCGGTGCGGGGATCGAACCCGCGGCCTCTCGTTTCACAGGCGGCGTCTAACCAACTGCGCCACGGAGGCTGTCAAACTTTTGTTTATTACTTGTTTTATATTAAGAGCTGAGTAAGTTGTACAATGAACGTGTGTTTTGAAGGTAAATTGAATATAATTGGTTTAACTTTACGTAAGTGCATCAACATATTATAAATGCAAACACGAATATTATTCCTTCGAAATTAAATTCAATATTATTAAACGTCGGAAATAAAACTTTAAGGAATTGCAACGATCGGAAGATGACGATATTATAATCGTTCCTCTCAACTATAACAAACATTAATTCGCCCAGCCCAATGGACCAAAAATATTCATTGATACTCATCCGTATCCAGAATTAGTCCTCTAACAATATTTATTTCAATGCGTTTCGTCAATATTTTTATAGAGGAGCGTCGAAGCTACACGTTCCAAAGTATTGAACTAAAAGGACTAAATTATTTATTTATTTATTTTAGAAATATATATTTAAAAGGACTTTAGTCTACGTCATCAATCTCAGTTTTAACTGGCGCCTTTGTTGTCAGATAAATCCTAATGTAATTCTGTATAAATAGTGCGAGCATTATTCAGTAATGTCCACTAGACGAGGGGCGTCCCCGACGTATTACATTATAGTCGGAAATATACCATTATCTGCTAGCCAATTATCCAATAAAGACCTAGCAATCAATGAACAAGAGTTTCGCTTGCATGTGCGCTGCATTATAATTAATTGATAATAACAGTCTTGATATAAGCGAATGAGTCATTTTAATATTTACATTAATTAAAAATTACTTAGCCACAAAAAATAAGTGGTCTGTCCCAAGGACTAGACTCATCCCTTCGTGGGTATTTTGACGTACTTAGGCCAAATCAGAGGCGATAAATACATTCCATATTATTTTTAATAGCTTCAATACCAACCTATTTTTTTCTGTTTACGGAAAATACATTCAGTTCAGTTTCAGAATTCAGATTCATTTCATAGATCTAGGTTTAAGCAGACCATTCATATATAATTTTTTGTGGCTACGGTATGCTTAAATAATTAGCAAGATTAAACAATTGACAAATATTTCAGCAAAAATATTGACCAATACACGTTGTTAATAAAATACGGAGCAATATTATAAACATAATTAAATTGAATACTTATAAGCGCCGGGTCGCGACGCGGGATTTTGTTTGTTCCACGCAGCCGTAATTGATAAACCGAATGTTATTACGAACAGGATCGCCGGCACATTACATCGGCGTTTACAAACATTGTAGCTTTAAATATTGCGATGAATATTTGTTAAATAATGTTAAAACGTGTTTCCAAATTTATCACGTTGCTTTTACTTGTTAGATTTTTTAAATATATAAATTATTAAATTGGTTGAGATAAAACCTACCTAGTTATTTCGGTGATAGATGCTCAAACATCAATATTGAATGATCGAGTTTTTAAATAAGTAGATGTTTAGTTATTCCTGCCAAACAACTTTTACTTTCATAGAAATGCCATTTTGCTTGCACTTTATTTTATATAAAATGTAGAAGTCACTAGCAAACTCTCGCCCATGGATACGTTATGGCTACGTAGAAGTTGCATTGCAGTCACTTTGTAATATCAGTATAAAAATAACCCTGGCGTCAATACTGAAAATCAATTTTACATTTAAATACATTATTAGAACTATTAAACGTCCTAATAAGTTGTCCGGCTGGTTAGTGCGCCGTAGCCTCCCACGACGTGACGCATTGTATGCCGATGATAACATCGTTACATATCGGGCACGCCGCTCAGAATTCTGCACTCCTCCGCTATTTGACACATTGAAAACTTAATTTTCATAATTTATTCTTAAAAATAATAGTTTAAAAACACTAAAAAGATACGCTTTTATAGAAAATCCAACTAAAAAATAGAAAAAAAAATAAAATAAAAATTTATTTTCTATTTTTTAGTTGGATTTTCTATAAAAGCGTATTTTTTTAAACAATTATTTATTTTTCATTTTTTAGTCGAATGTGCCTGGTAGATTCCTTTAATGGTCTTGACGCAGACACTCCGGGTCTCAGGAAAACAAAAATCGCTAATCCTGATTATCCTAGTAACGATAACGGGTCAAACTGTTTAAAATATTGAATTGTCATCGGTCCTTAATAAGAATGCCAAATTTCGAGTTTATCCGACGTTTTGAAGGGGGTCAAAATCATGTTCAAAGATTCCGTTACATACTAACATACATACGTCTGAAGCTAATAAAAGCGTATTAATGACGAGTTTGGATGTTATTCAACAGAGCTGTTAATAAATTAGATACAATATATTTATGATACTTAAGTATATATACGTACAATCAATCTTGAATTGGCAAAAATACATTTTACAATAGTGGTCGGAGCATTAAAATAAACGTTATCATTGATACTATGTTAATGAATCGTGTTTGAACTAAGTAGCAATCTGTAAAGAATAGCGTAATAGTAATAATGTATACTAATTATATTAATAAGGTTAAAATATTTTCAACAATGTCTATTACAAATGGTATAATTAAGTCTATATTTTAATAATCCGCTTTTAGATCCAAACAAGCGGTGAAAACATTATTACACTCGAAAAAGTAAATAAACACATCGTTTATAAACAGCTACTCGTAATAAACATGAACAAATACTATTATAATATTCATAATGGTTGATGCATGAGGTCATCGACCGAAACGTGTTGTATGTTCTGACTTCTAAGTTTGTGTAATTATTAACATAACGCATACACATCACGCCTTTCTACCAGAAGGGGTAGGCATAGGTGCTACCAAGACACTCATGTTTAAGCATGTGTTTTCCGCCCACGAAGTGACAGGGGGCGAGCCTATCGCCATATAATATTGATTCCAGTCTGACAATAAATAGAATATACATATACATAGATTAATATAATTGTAATTATGTTTTTTTTATCTATGTTCTGTTGTACTGAGCAGTTTTGTGAACCAAATAAAGGAAAAAGAAAGTTTATAACAGTGTGAATACTTTGCAGTTGCGACAAGGGCAGTCGTACTGCACGGATAGCGAGTGCCTGGAGCAGTTGCCGGGGCTGACGCGGCCCGAGTCGGCCGGCAACAGCTTCCTCGTGATGTTCCTCATGATGGCCTTCGCGGTCGCCATGTACATGCTGCGGCCGAGGCGCAATCAGATACAAGACGCCGCCAAGCCCGCGACTGGACCACATGTAAGAACCTACATCTTTATTTGTGCTGTACTGTATTAGCCTATACACGTCCCACTGCAGGGCACGGGCGAGAGATTTCCATTGAGAAGGGTTAGGCCATAATCCAGCACGCTGGCCTAGTACGGGTTGGCGAACTTGACTTACCATAGAAATTCTTACAAATCGCTTTATGTATGTAGGTTTCCTCATGATGTTTCCTTCACCATTATAGTGCGTAGAGATTGATTATCAATACACACATGACTCTGAAATGTCAGATGTGCCCTGGGATTTGAAACCCTTACATTGTGACAACACATATCTACTTACCATATCGTGAAAGTAAATAAGTAACTGCTCAATGGACAATGATGAAAAGGAAATTTTAAGTTGAGATTAAACATCGCATTTTGTTAAACTGGTTTCATTCCGGTCTGCGATATGAAATATGTGGCAGTATGTCACACACACAACGTAATATGCCAATATGCATGGAAAAATACTGATGTAGTAAATGCTTTATCTATCAAGTGCAGAAAAAAACTTAATGATAAATAGCTCTAGTGGTGAACCTATTAGCTATTGTCAAGTAGGTACATATATTGCACATTATGCATATTAATATATTTATCGCCTAAAAAAGACACTGCATGTGCATGGTTACGTAGAATTGTATGTGTTGGTTGCAGGACCGCGACGGCGCGCCTCCCACGCCGCCGAGAATTTAATCCGCGCTGAAACGCCACAGACTGCGAGCTCATCGTCAACGTCATACTAACTTTGAATTCCAGATAATTGTATTATAAAATTATAGCATCGCGAGTGAGCGAAGAGAACACCAACGCGACCACGCCGCATGCGGCGAACATCTCTATAGCTATTTAATATTTCTCGTAAGTGACGTGTGATATAACAATGCAATGTTGCGATACAAATTTTAAATATGTGTATAAATTTATATAACTGTTATCATATCTTATATCACCACTGCGACATTGCACGTGGTGGACAGTTTAGGGAAATATGGATATTCGTATTATTTACCCGTTATTATTTATTAACCGCCATTGTTTCCGTGTTTGTCAAATACTTGGTGCTGAGTTTTGATCAAACAAATCATTGTCTAAATTAAATATACCTCAAATAATGAAAAAAAATTATGCAGGACTAGTAATGAATGTCGTAGATAATTATATTTGATACTTTTAGAATGTTGCTATGGTGTGCCCAGTGCCCCTAGCCGGAACATTTTGAAGTATCGTATAGTAATTCTCGTATAGTAAAGTAAACGTTTCCCGCTGTGAAATTTTAGTTCCAAATACGCTCACAATGGCGCTGTTTAAATTCCCATACAAAATTTTACTATACTATTCTATTACGATACTGCAAAATGTTCCGGCTAGGGGCACTGTACACGCGACGTTCTAGTGTCCTTGTGATAAAATCTGTAGTGCAATAATGTATTACACAGCAAAGATCTGAAAGAAACTTATAAAAACGGAAACGCCAAGTTACAGGTATTACATGGTCCTTTAGTACAACTTGGCAATAATATATTTATATGTGATAGTCCACAAAAAACAATAATACAACACTGATTTATTTAATTTACGAGAAATGTAATTTCTCTTGGAAAGTCTCAAATTTGAAGAATCTTGGTTTGATGCTACTTTTTGACGTTCTAAACTATTTACTGGTTACTTTCTCTTTAGTTTGTTTATAATTTTGTTTTCGCTTATATGACACTTAGGATAAATATATGTGATTAGAAAAATAAGAATATAATGTGATGCCGGCTCGAATACATATGCAAATAAATAAACCGGACGCATAAATACATTGCGTCGACATATTGTTTATTTTTCTGATCATGCTTGATATTCCATTAGATATAATTTCACGCGTTTGCCTTGGGTTGGGTTGATTTAGTAAATATTAATTTTATATATGGCATTTTATATAATAATATATAACAGTAAAGACAAAACCAATCGAGATTGTATTTTCCTTATGCAGACAAATAAAGATTACTGTGTAACCTCTGTAGTTTTATTGTACTAGTAATTCTCTTTTGTCATCACATCACCCTACCAGCAATAGCTTGTTACCATCCTTTTCATAGCATAATAAGTCCTCAATAGATAAGAGAGAATACACAGAGTGTTGTTAATACACTTGTATTAAAATAAAACTTATTGACTTCAGACTTATTGTAATGTACAATTTCGTATGTTACGGTATAAAAATACAATGTCATTGCATAGTCTATTGTCCTATTCACTTACAAAATATCATAGAAACACCTCTTGCAAGAGGTGAGGTCTGATCACGACTCCTGTATCCTATCCACTTCACTTTTAACTTTCTTCAGTAGTGAACACATCTTTTTGTAATTCCCTGTAGAATTCGGTAAGTTTTCAAAGTTTATTACGTCAGTTATATCCTTTGCGAATTTCTCGTCACTAGGCAGTTTGTCGTAGTGAGATGCTATGTTCATCACCGGCGTGCCGTATTGTGTGGTTTTAACTTGCCCAGTTGCTTTTGCGTCCGGCGTTTTGGTTATTTCTGAAGCACTAACACTCTTCTGTTCATTGAGTGATACATTTGAATTTGAATCATCTTTGCAAGCAACTTGTATATTGTTAGGTAAACTCGGGGCATTTTCTACTTCTGTTGGTTTGATCTCACTTTCTGTTATATTTTCATTGTCATCAATTGTAATGTCACCTTCTTTTTCTGTACCATTAGGTACTTCTTGTACTTGTTCTTCGATTATTTCACCTGCTTCAGGTTCTTCATATTCGAGAGCGTCCAAAAGCGCTTTTTTCTTAGCTTCAAGATCGTCAAGACTTGGGCTCTCGCGATCACAGTTCTTTTTTATCACGGTCTACAATAAAAACAATCATTTAGGAATATTTTTCTAAATACATAACATACAAAAAAACAATTCCTTGCCAATATTCATTATTAAACTATAATTTTATATCAAAGCTGGAGCGTCGTAGGAAAAAGTGAGCATGCCGAGGCTTCCTAGGCAGTAATTGTGGAACATTACATCAAGGATAGTGTTGCCACTAGCAATGGCACTACAAAAAGGTAAAACTGTAATGTGCTTTTCTAATTCTAACTAATCTCAAAAAGCGAACCCCAAGTAGCTGTTCTAAGCGCACTTTAATCACAATTTGTTACTACTGTCGTGGGCCTATAAGCAGTTTTAAAATGTTGTTACGAAATACTTACGACTTCATCGAGAATGATAAAGTCGGGTGATGGCATCGGAATGTCGTGAACTTGCATGACTTGTATTACCTCAACATCGTCATCTGCCGATTCGTCAGCCTTCATGTCAGAGATATTGATGATTTCGGGACTTTCTACATTAGCCGTACCAGCAGATGAGCGGAGTGATTCCGGTGCTTCAGTGGGCGGTGGGGGAGAAGATGTTGAGGTACCAGACGGGGATGACGTCACCGGAATGGGAGGTGATGATGACGGAGGTTTTGGTGGGGATGATGACGATGGTTGTGATGGATATGATGACGGGGAAGGAAGCGAGGGTGACGACGTAGGAAGGGGCGGCGGAGATGACGGAAGAGGTGGGGGTGGTGACGTCCCAGGAGGAGGAGGAGGCGGCGATGAAGGAGGAGGAGGTGGTGGTGAAGATGGCGGGGGAGGCGGCGGCGGAGGCGGAGCTTCGTCCGGAAGCGGCGGAACTGAAGGGAACTCTGTTTTCTCTGCAAAATATTATGGAGGTTAATTATTGCATTATGGCATATTACAGATGAGCAAAAATAACAATGGTACCTGGACAAACAAGGAATACTCAAACAAACACATACTGATATAGGTATTATCGTCAGTATACATGTATAATATGTGTAATCTAGTGAAATAATTTTTACCACTTACCGTCGTCACTGTCCAGCTCCATCTCGGCTTGTCCTTCGAGCGGTACTCTAATAGAATTGTTATCAGAGATGGTAAGCTTCTTGCGTTTATACGCCATCATCGCGTTGGGGGCTAACATTTGCAACATGGTCACTTTGCTGTCCTGATCCGACATCGGTGGCAGCCCGAATAAATGCGCTTCCTAAAATATAATTACGTGTAAAAATTATTCATTAGTAGTCTGTATAGTCTTTAAAAATGCTCGTAGGAGACAATATTTTATAAGATAATTTTTGCTTTCTGTCGTTATAACAATTACGAATCCTTAATACACTGCTTGTGTAAAACATTTGCCGCAGCGCAATATGTTGAGAAAAAACGCCATGCTGCTACATGTAATTGCATGCAGCTTTTTCGTATCGAAACAATATTACTTTACAACTTAATTTAAACCTATTCATTTTCAGCTCATATGCCTACTCATTAATACAAATCCAATATAACGAGAAGGATATTATATAACTAAACCTAGAACGGAAAAACTTTATATCTTTATTATATTCCAATTTTAAAACACAGCACTGCAGCAGTATCTTCGGTATTAGATTTGGTAAAATAAAAACAATGATTTTCCTACTTCTTGGTACTGTGGACTAGCAGGCACATTAAAACCTGGGAAGTCCAATATCTTCTTTATATCAAACTTGTCTTTGTAGCCAGGTTCACAAATCATTCCCTCTTCATCCTCAGGATCTAATATGGGATTTCCCTGAAAAGTAAATTCAAACTTCAAAATGTCAACTGTTATGTTTCTGAATATTCTTTGTAACATCCTGTTGCAAATTGTACAACTATCTATGTGGTACCCTTGACCATCTTTAATGCATTAAAACATAAGTATTCTTATCTAAAGATGAACTGATTAGCATAATTTCCATGTTTCTTTATCTGAATGAATTGATTGCAAAACACACGCCTTGTTTGGCTGGGTAGTATATTAATTTTTGTGCCACAGTCAATATGTAAATAGACAACGTCTTACCGTAGAATCAAACATAGATATCCCAGAGTGTGATATCCTAGCTTCCTCCAACCAGCCTGGAGGATACCCGAGCAGCCTCATTCGATACACATGTAGTGGTAACTGGTGTCTACTGAGCCCTAGTGCATTCCTCAGCTGGCCTGATAACCTGCCCGGCACCAAGTGTCCAAACTTCTGCTCATCTTCAAGATGGTACCTCCTGTAATGGGAATAATGTAGATTAATGAGTTTCATTGTCCAGATACAGTTAACAGAGCAATTCAATTCTTATTGTATCAATATCAAACCTAGGGAGATAAACACAACCTAAACCTTATATAGAAAAATAAAAACTTGATTCCATAGAAGCCTATAATAATTTGTCAGTGGTATAACCCTAGCTTAGTGTAAATAAATAAATAAATACATTGAAACACATTTTGATACACTGTAATGTGTGTGTAAATAATGTAATATTTTTTATTGAATAAATATTATCCTCCTACTTAAAAATGTAAATTTAGCAAAGATGTATGTTTGTTATTTTCATGCTAACACTATTCGATGAATTGTGATGAAAGTTTGCAATATATTTTGAGCTATATGATATGGAATTGTACTAAAATTTGTGAAATTTATATTTTATATCATACCCAGTTTTAGACATTGCTTGTCTTCTCTTCTCAGCTATTTTTGATTGGTTTCTGGGCAGCGGACAGTCTCTCAGGGCATGGTTGCCATCACAGTTGAAACAAGTCAACGGCCTTCTGGTTGGTGTTGGGGTTGGGCTCTCATTTGGTTTAGGTTCATTTGATATTAATATTGATGTGTGTAGCTTTAAAAAAGAATATAAATCAGATACAAGGAATTTGTAAGTCATTTAATACACAAATCATGAAATGAAAGGTATCTCAATAAATTAAACTCGGTTTAACAGGACTTACACATTATTTATATACATCTCTTTAATTCACTTTGGTAGATCGGTTGAGATAATAACTATTATATTATAATTTACTACAAGTATTCATTTTGGTATGTATTTGAGTAAGAATGATCATCCACAACTTATAGTGTCAAATGTTATTTAAAAACAAAATAGGTTTACATGTTTTTTGCAATATGAATGAAAAAAATCGATTAACTTGTAAAAGTCTAGTCAAAGGGCTACAGTTTACCACAACCAATTTAATATTGTTGTATAAAGTTTCAGTACAAGTACCAGATTCAAAAGCAACAAATATTGTTTGTGATATAGCTCTTGGAAACACCTCACCTTCTTGTAAGATGGCACAACAGTAGGTCTACCTGGAGAGGGATCAGTATCTACAAAGAATAAACTGTCCTCCGCTTCTTCCTTATCCTTTTCGGCGTCATCTTCAACAAGATCCTCAGGCCAAATATCCAGTTGCAGATCACTCTCGCTCTCAAACTCGTCCAAAGCATCTTCATCGTGAAGTCTAATCAGATTTACCAAGAACTCCTTAATTTTATTCCTGTGCCGCGCCAGCTTTCTGTTTTTAAAATGCACTGTTAACACGGGAGTACTGCTGCCACTTTCCGCGCTCACTTCACTTTTAGACTTGTTATTTGCGTCTTCCCTAACTATTGTACTTTTCTTAGTGGCAGATTCTCTAATATCGTCTAATTCAGTCTGCTGTAAATCAATTTTTCCGTCATTATTAACTAAGTTATGTGTTTTCCCTCCATTATCTAAGGGTTTATTTGGCGCATTTTCCGCCGGTTCGTCAAAAGCGCTATCAATGTTAATCACGTCTGTACAACTCTCTTCAATAACTACATCGCTCTGAGATGATATCGGAAGGATATCGGCCTCCAAACGAACGATTTTGGGTTCCTTAACCTCGTCCTCACTGCTGGACTCGATGTCCTCATTATCTAATTCATAAATTATATCGTTTACCCCAGCCTTTCGTTTGGCCATTGTAGGAAAAATAACTCATATATACTTTGTTTTAAGATTACTCTTATACACATTGATGATTTCTTTTCTAAATAATTTTATTCATTGTAAACAGTGAACATTGCAGATTAATCGACAGATTCAACCACAGTGTTGCCATTACAAATAATATAAGGTCTTTAAGTGTACCCAGTACAATCACGATATTACATGGTATAATTTGCCTACCGAAATAAAATTCTGTCATTACGACATAGCTAGACAACTAAATACTATATACATTGGTAGATTCAGTGAAAAATAATATTTCAAAATATTTTTTATATAATCAATTATTGGCCAACATGTTGTTGCCATATAAAAACAGAAAAAAAACTGGTATTCTCGCTATTGAAGAATTTACCGATTTACCGGTTGTCTCATGGTAATCTACACCGATGTACTACCCTAGAATAGTTAAAAAGTAATATTGTTTAGAATTTTAGGTTAGGTTCTCAATATTATATTTATTGTTTAGGGATTTGTAAAATGTCACTATTATTTCGAAAGATTCCTACAAATCATTTTAAATACTTCATTAAAAGACAAAGCGAAATACAATTTGTATTTATTCCGTGTCGCAAATTAAGTATCGTACCCTCTCTCTACGGTAAGTAAAAACAACAAATATTTTCATATTTTATTTATAAATGTTTGTTTATAACAATAATATTAATATTATAGATGGAGAACAAGACCCGGCTCCTAAATTCTTCTCATCAAATGTGCAAACGTTACTTAAAAGATTAACAAGAGCCGACTTTTCGAAAGTGTTTCGCAAAAAGACCAACCAAGGTTTGCATGTACTCAAAACTCCGACCTATAAGTTCTTGACCAATGAGGAACTGGAAGCGGAAATTGGTAAGGCTAATGTCAATGCGAGCAAGCTCTTACAGATGCCCCCTGTGGTCAAGGTAAATTATTTTCACATTATGTGAGTTAAGTACCTCCGAAATACCTTTACTAAACCTTAAAACTAAATATATTAAAGTAGCTAGTAAAATGAGGCAAATATCAGTAATATTTTAAAAAGGAGTGGGAATTTAGTTGGTGGGACAATTACCGTCTCTTTTACATGCATACACTATAATGCATATTAAGACTAGTGACATCACTAGTTTTGTTTTTCATCCCTTTTCTTTTACTCCCACTACAAGATTCAAAATGTTTCTAACTTGTATAATTCTGACTGGAATTACAAAATACTTTGTTTGCTAGATTTTGGATATGGATATCTTTTGATAAATACAAAAAAATATAGAGTCATATACCCTATTTGAATCCTAACCAGATTACTTCATGAAATAGGTACCAATAAAAAACAAATAAAAAGGGAGATGTTACTGTTATAAATAAATACAGTTAGATTATCTGATTAAAGATAAATTTATATATTTCAGACACAAACACATATAGTTGATGTTTTATCAAGAGACCCAGCATTGCAAGGATATGATACGAGCAAGTATCTTTTCACCGACATCACTTTTGGTGTTGCTAATGAACACAGAATCATTGTAGAGAGGTATGTTATTGAATATAGGCTCATTATGTGTATAACAAAAGAAAACCACACTAAACAATTATTTGTATAAATTCAGTATCAATGGCTGACAACAAAAATGTAACACCTACTAATTAGACTAAAATTCTCTATAAATTCCAGCTCAATCATTTAAATACTCCTTAATATTGCCAAAAAACTGTCACAGCTCAATGGATTATTGTATTTAAATATAATATTTATTTTAACACAAAAAAAAACTTTTGGTGGTGGTCCACTTTTATGTTTTTAATGTACCTTGAATTTATACAAATTTTATTGTTCAGAGATCCAGATGGTTCATTACGGAGCTGTGACCATGATGTCAGGAAAAGATTAAATCAGGTAAGTTTAAGTATATAATATTTATGACATCCAGTAATTTCTAACACTGCTCTGCTGAAATCACTGAACTTCAGTAATTCTGAACAGAAATATTTGGAATGCAAATGGTAAATCCTGCTTTCTTTCGTTATTGTTTGAAGTAAGTAATACAATAGACTTTCCCTTTTGTAGGTCCCAGGTGACTGGTATAATAAATTGAAATGCCATTGTTTAAGACAATTACTAAAAAATTAAAAATAACAAACAGAAAAATTCACTTATATGTACATCTACATATTAGTATAAATAAATTTAATTCTAATTTTTATAGGTATACTTCCCAACGAATGGAAGGAAATTAAGAGAGCCACCTATGTTTGCGGATGAGGAAAAGTTTAACAGTTTGTTGGAGAGACAGAAATACGAGTTCATACTGGACCGTGCATGTGTTCAGTATGAACCGGATGAGCCTACGTACCAGAGGGTCACTAGTATCACATACCAGCATGTTGATATGAATAAGAGCTATGACTTATTAAGGTATACAATTATTTGATAGTTTTTTGGTACTCTATCTGTATTGTGGAGACTAGGAAGAATTTCCGTGCTTTCCGGCGATTTTGCCATACCTATTATTGGAATAAAGTATAACAGCTTACATATTAGGTCCCATTTAAATGTAATAATCACTATTCCATGGTGCTTTACAGCTGGCTTCTCTGGCTGTAAATGTCTTTATGCGAGGTTATTTACCTCTTAAGCTCATTGTTTTATCACCCGCTTTATTAGGGAGGGAAGTGGACAATAATTTATTTCCAACTCCTCCTATTAATTTTACCTTTTTGATTGATTTCGTTGTGGGTTAAAGACAAGTTAAACATTCCCGGAGACGCGCTGAGCTTCAATGCTCAGTGTCATTAAAATGCGTGCCACTGTTGATCCTGGCTTACAGGAGTTGCAGTGGCGGGTGTGAGGGCGGGACAGTCCCCTACTCTATCTGTATGTTAATGCCCTTACTGTGAGATGCTACAGAAACATTATGTTGTGCTAATATTACAGCTGATTTTACAGTCAAACACATGCTAAATAATCTTTGGTCAAATTACGTTACCTTATTCTTTCGCAATATAAATAGTTTAATGCATTTGCAGATCAACGAGACACTTTGGGCCAATGACATTCTACCTAACATGGCACAACAGCATGGATAACCTCATGCTGGAGATCCTACAAAGCGGCATCATCAGAGAGGCAGTATTGTTGACGGCGCTGCGACACGCTGTACTCGAAGATGTAGCTGAGGGAGACACCGCACATACCTTAGCTGAACAGGTAATTTATCTACGAAGCAATACACTCCTCAGTTAATACATAATTACTCCTACTTTGAATCAACCAACCAGATGAAGGTTGCTAGAATTTACTAAATGTAGATCTTCTTCCATCAGGTTATGGTGAGATATTTTGGGCGAAATCTACGTCCAATGATTGGTTGTTAACTTCCTTTGGCTACAATTATGATAGCTTAAATTCATAACAATAAAAAAATAGGTACAAATTGCTATTGTTTCAGATATTACCAACACCCATACAGCTAAGCAAACCGGAGAGATTATCCGAACAAGACATAGACCTGGACAACAAATGCATCCAGTGTATAGAGAAGTACATAAAGAGCAACTCAGCTTTGAAGAGCCAACACGAGCTGGCGCTGCAAGGGTTCAGGGAGGAGTACCAGCAACGAGTTGAACTCAGCCGAGGATTAAAGAAGGCACATGGACAAATGTAAACTAACTTAGTGTAATAAACAATTTAGTTGAGGAATTTGTGTTTTATTAGTTGATGTTTGTTTAATATTCATAATTATAGGAGTTATTATTACTTTTGGCAATGTTGGAATTAGGAATATTAACTTTCTTCATGGATCTTGTGAGGTGGGCCTTATGTGGTATCAGGTATGTAGAGGCTATAAGAGGTCCAACAAGATCTTTCAATACTTGAAATACTTGCAGAGGACTCGATTAAGATTCCGTCTCTTTTTTTTCCTTTACCAAAAAAAAGTATGCTAAGGACAACATGTAACGTACAGACAGACGATGTTTCAGGATTAAATACGAGAAAACACTTTTTTATCTCTAATATGTGACAACTGGGTACTGACAATAGTCAATAACACAACATTGTCAAGGGCAATGATATGTGACAATGTTTGTATTTGTTTGTAACCGAAATATTTTTAGTAAACATGCCATTTTATCAGAAACCACGAAATTTTACGCCTATGTTGATAGCTGAAAAAAAGGCCGTCAAAAATGGTCTGCACCACGTAATATTCACGTCGAGGTTCGATAGATATATTGGTGACTGGAAAAATGATTTGAAAGAAGGTAATTTTAGGAGTGTTTTAGTAAATTAACTATTCAAATCTATTTGACTTCAAATCGTTATACTGACCCAAATAATCCAATATATTATGTAATGCAATAGTGACGCCCTGACATTTTATACCACGTTAATTTAATACGAACAATGCCATTCTAAAACTGAAACCCAGGAGCCGGGTAGTCATATATTAAGAGTAGCATAAGCATTTTGCTCGTCATCAAAATAAAGGCCCAATGCTACAATGACCTAGACGCATCGCGCTGTCTTAATCCGGTCCTGTAAATATTTCGTATTAACTTTAAGTATGTGAATTATCGCGTTTATAGATATTTTTTGCAGGGAAGGGTTCATTTCGGACAGTAACTGGAAAATTATATGAAGGTGATTGGTATAAAGGGTTCAGGTGAGTCCTAATCCAGCTCTGCTATATTGGACTATACGTATATCAAGAAATAATCCCCCTCTGCTGAACATCTTGCATCAGACTCCTTTGTAATCGAGAGTTCGATTGACAGGGCTTAGGCCATAGGTAGTCCACCACGCGGGCATAGTGCGGTTAGCGGACTTCACACACCATTCTCTTGTTGAAAATCTTGTTAAGATATTTATGAAGCAGGACTTTGGAACTGGTGTTATTGTCCTACTCGAACAATGATGAAGCTTACTCATTAAATAGGTGACAAGCGTAAAATAACATGTTCCAAAATACGTTTATAAAGAGCGAAGGTTTTTAGTCAAAAATGAAACAATGTTATATTCTTTTGTACACAGTTTTGTAGCTTATTGAATAATGGGTACCTACATTAATAAATAATATCAGGTATTTATGACGTAAACATTTAAACAGGTACCGACCCGTGTAAATATGTACAGACCTACCCAACACAGAACAGTAGTAAATAGATAGCTAAAATTTAAATTGACTTTAACATTAACACCTACTAATAGAGATTAGAGACCATGATGACCAGTTTTCCTTCACTGCTTAAACGCGTGGTAATTGATTAACACCACATTTGTTTCCGAAACCAGAGGTGTGGCCTGAGGTTCGACCCCGCGGTCATAGAGTAAGTAGGTAATCACTACGTTCTACCCGCGGTCTTAACATCGCATTGGGGCTGGTACCAGGACGCCACCACGCACTTCAATAAAGATCAAGAACGTAAGGGTAGCATAAAACCTGGGGGTACGAAAAATGTAAAAAACAAATATGGTTGTTAACTCGGGATTTGTCGCGCCAAAATCTCGAAACTCACGGAAATTTGAAGACACGTAGAGGTAAAAAGAGGAGTCTAATGCCCATCAGTGGAATACAGTTAAGGCTAACAAAAAAAACACTAACAAGAATAATATTTTTAGGCACGGCTTCGGAACTCTCAGCAATATACTGCAGAACGGTACATATAGTCTTGAATACCGTGGCGAGTGGGTCCGAGGGAAGCCTGAAGGAGTCGGCTGGCATTACTATGCCAACGGGAACGTGTACTTCGGCTTTTGGAAGAAGGGTCATCGGCACGGCTACGGCAAAATGTGGTATGCCGATGGAACATTATATGTCGGATACTGGGCGAAGGGCAAGAAAGCTGGGCTGGGAATGTTTGTTCAAGGTAGGTTATTGGATGTAATATCAAATATATTTGCGCGCGATCAGGATGCGGGAAAAATTGTTGTTGTCCCCGAAATAATTGATAATTTCCATTTTTTACTCTGGATAAATTTTCATATTTCTATTGCTGACGACTACCCTCCTCCACAATATAAAATATTCTGCTGGCCTAGTTAAATTTACTGGTCATAAGTGAATAGGTACCTAATATTGTATTGTGAAGTACGTAGGTATGTGTGAGTATCGTGCAAGTATTATTTCCACGGATGAAATTTTAATTTAATTCACATGTACAATCGTCATACGGACATTCATCTACGTGTTTCATAATTTGTATTATAAATATACACTACTTGTTTACCTTATTGGTTTAAAAACACGCATTATAGCATTATATGTAGATACCTCTTAAATATTAAGTTTTTATATAATCAACGTGACTTTGTGTACACGTATTAACTAGCCCTAACGTTGTTTCATGTCATGGAATATTAAACCAAATCTGTATGATATTATCCAGAGTTTGATGCAGCCTTCGTGACGCAGATGCCGACTGAGAAACGAGAAACCATTTGTATTTGTCTCGGGTCTGGGTGTTTATGAGACCGAAAAGTCTCTCGTAGTTTCTGATACCCACGACACAAGATTTAATTGATCTCAATGTGGCGTCAGGATTGTGTATGTGACTGTTGGGTGTATTTATTTATTTTATTAACTTTTTAACCCTCTCTTGCAGTGAATGGGAATCGCTACGAAGGGCACTGGGACAACGACATGAAGAACGGACTGGGTCGTTTCTACCACATGCATACTGGACAATTGCAAGAAGGCTGTTGGGAGCAGGACGTCTGTGTGATGTCCAAAGTATCCGACATTATTATAAGACAGTTCTGCGACTTTCCGACTGAATATCCTGTGCCACCGGTAAGTATTCATTTTAACATTATTTAAAATTAATATAAGTTTCCACTTGTACGTCATATGAACCTGATGGAGTGGATGTGTGTAGAAGTTCAACTAATCCTACACTCAGTTAGCCGAACTGGTACATTCTATCTACCCCAAATGTAATGGAGGGTGAGTCTATCGCTATATACTCAGCCTATCGCCGTCCATTGCTGGACGTAGGCCTCCCCAAGTGCTAGCGCTAACCATGCCGGTCTATTGCTATGTCGCGCACAAATTTCTCTCGCCAACTTATGCAAGATTTTTCAAATTCAAAACATAAAGCGAGGTGCAATAATCATAGCGTCGCGTCGAATAGAAAGAAAAAAATATATTTTGAAATTACAATGCAGTACAAAACGAAACTTATAATAATTTTAAATTATGTGTTAGTGGTACATTATGTACGATATTATAGGCAGATTTTAAAGCGCCATTGTTGCCTCTAGACAATTTATTACGCTTGCAAAACACATTGCTAGTTATAGCATCTCCATTTTTTATGTTATATCAGTAATTATGGCAAGCATTTCCATAGCCAGTTAGAAGCGAACTATCATAATATGGTCACCTTAAACAGCAAACAATGGCTACTTATTTCGATATCTATTGTATTATTTTGACGTATGGAATAGGTTATTGATTCTGTGAAATGTGAATTCTAAGTTTAGAACTGATATGAACTTATTAATGAACACTGAGTTCCCGAAAATGTTGACATCAGACAACATGCGTAAAAATCATGTTTGGACGACGTAAGTTCGTCTAGTGCGGGACAAATATGTTTGCCACATGTTGGGGAAGAAAATCAGGACAATGAGACAGCCGTTGGATTTCCAAATGATGAGAAATAAAATAATTTTAAATAAAAAAATAATAACCGACTTCAAAGTGCCACTACAAAGTAACAAATAATATATATTTCATCGTACTAGTACCCAATGATTAATGTTCTTATTGGCTTGACTAGCTAACAAATCTTAAATACGTAATATTTTGAAGGCGGGTCGCTAAGTGCCGAACATGTACGCCTTACGCTTAACATTAATTTGTGTAAGTAATTATAGCGTAATACACGCAAGATTTACACGGAATTTTAATTTGTCTTAATATATCAGGCCGTAATCGTCCACTGTTGAGCATGGGACACAACATACCTTTTCTTGTACTTAAAGGCCTTTATGTCATGCAGGTTTCCTGACTATGATTGAAATATATCACTGTTAAAGAGTTTGGTAATTGAATATCATCAACACACAAGTGACTCCGATAATTCCGGAGGTGTATACCCTGGAATTATAACCGAGACGGTGGTCAACCGTCTCGTGGATCATATCTAGATAATTATCAACAGGCTACCACACACATGTAAGACACATAGAAATTCTATCAAAACTTCAATAAATTTACACGTAGGATTAGCACATTATATTCATTTGTGTTTAATTTACTTATGTGCCTTTCTGAGCCAACATTGCAGGATCTACATGTAATATCAAATGGTGTAACATTTGCTTAAATTTATACGTGTTTGATATTTAGCGACCCGCCTTCAAAATATTACGTATTTAAGATTTGTTAGCTAGTCAAGCCAATAAGAACATTAATCATTGGGTACTAGTACGATGAAATATATATTATTTGTTACTTTGTAGTGGCACTTTGAAGTCGGTTATTATTTTTTTATTTAAAATTATTTTATTTGTCCCTTTTTAGTTTTGATAGGCATCGTAATGATGAGAAAAGTGATCATGATATAATCAAAACGATGTCTTTAAAATTTACGAATTCTTCAGACCAAACATGATATTATTGCTGTGAAATTATGAGAAGATTGTAAGTCATTATAATCATGATATCCGCTATTGTTAGACACTGACCAGGTCGGATTCTCTTAGTTTACGTCGGTAATTTACGTATCTATTTCTCTCACTCTCCCTTTTCTTCATCTACTGTTTATAGTAAAACTTTTATATTGAAAACTGAAATTAATTGTATATATTATCTACCCCCCCCCCTACACGCCTTTCTCCTTTTAAGTAGTAACACACTTATACCGAACCAGGTGCAAAAAGAATTAGCGCTGTACCGTTCAATTTTGAGGAGTTCTGCTCTTCAAGTCCGAAGATATTCATCAGGTCTTCACCATTATTTAATGACACCAATCTAACATATCATACATGTCGACAAAATAGTTTATTTTTAATCCTTTAAGTACTGCCAGAGATATTGAGTATTTACATTAGTATCTATTTTCTCCCCCCCCCCCACACCCCTTCCTCCTTTTAAGCCCCCCTTTGTAGTAATACGCTTATACTGAACCAGGTGCAAAAAGAATTATTGCTGTACCGTTCTATTTTGAGGAGTTCTGTTCTTCAGGACCGAAGATATTCATCAGGTCTTCACCAATTTTTTATGGGACCAACCTAGTATATCATGCTTTTCGACAAAAAAGAAATTTTTGAAATCGGTTCCCTAATACCAGCGTAATCGAGTAACAAACATACATAAAAAAAAAAAAATCAGTCGAATTGATTACCTCCTCTTTTGAAGTCGGTCAAAAATATCGAATTCCTCAGCAATACACTATACCAACTATCAATATTTCATGCAGTTTTTCATATCATTTGCTGATTTTACGCAGTCACCGCAATAAAATCAATCATCGCGTGACATGAAAAGTCGGGACAAAATTGATAGAACCGTGGGATAATATTATAGAAATCGTAACAGATCCGGGAATATAGGTAGTCAGCTCTGAGAATAAGAGCAAGTTAAAGAGGTCTAAAAACTAAACTAGAGCACAAATTACAAATTACCCGGAACTCTGAAGGAATTTAGTAAGATTTCGTCTTCGAATGCGTTTAAAACAAGTTTAGGTAATACATATATGAAATGTTCGTCTTTATAAAACGTGAAGTTAAATGGGATGGAAATAATCTTGACATTAATTAACCCTTATCAGTTGGTGTTACGGTAATCCCGAGGAACGCGACATTTTCTGCTCTCTCTAGCAAGATTCTTAGGGATAAGCACCGCTTCGTAACAAATTGTCTTGTGTAAAGTTTCCACTGGAAACATGTAATTGGAGACTTTGTACTGCATGATGTGGTGAGGGATCTCTGTTCTATAACCGACTTGATAATAAGTCTTTTAAGATACCTACATAGTTGATACGTTTGGCATACATATTATTTAAAAGAAATTCCTCTCCACCGTCCACGTATAAATCGTACCTATTTATACACCAACCGATTTAATAGCAATATTGATTTTGTAAAGTTCTTATCAGATTGAACACTATAAAACAATGCAAGCGTGCGGTCTCAGCTATACCCGTATCGAATTGTATTGTGCCAGAATGTCGACCTTATGAGTTATGAGCGTAATTTATTATTTATTCATAGGAAGCTAGCTTTTACCCACGACTTCTTTTGCAAAGAATAACGCCCTAGATTTATCCCACATGACCAAAATACATATGGAATAGAAATTCTTTTTCATACTTCAGTCCAAAATATGTATGCGTAGAAAACGTTTTAATTCGTAGCTGCTCGCGGAAAAACAAATAAAATACATTTTGAATATTATGTACCTACATGTTCCATTGATTTTTTATTTTCTATATCAATACCCATATTAATAACTAGGGGCGGACCTGGCTCCGCCCGGGTGCAGATACTTTTTGGGTCCAGTCTACATCAGCAACATATTATTACCCGTACTGTTTTATTAATATTCCAACTCAATACCGTCCTCTGTACTGCTTTTCCCATCCTGTCCCGTTATGTCCCGCCCTGTATCGTTTTATTCTCACTCAAGGCATGTAATCCTGTCTCATTCCATCGCTTTCGAGTTTAAAGAAGTAACAAATATGTATATTTGAATTCCTTGCCTATCCCACGGGAAAACTACATTTTTCGGCATAAAAGTAGCCTATGTATTAATTCAAGATGTTAGGTAATGCTACTTCCATACCAAATTTAAGCGAAATTGATTCAGACTTTTCTGAGATTAGCGTGCACAAAGGCACAGACAAACAGACAAAAATTCTAACAATCATTTGTTTTGGGCTCTAATACGTTAATACAGTCCCCCATATCAGTTTTTCTCATTTATCTTCCATGTTTAGAGATCGATCGGTCACAATTTTTTATATGTATTCATAGAGCGCCATTAACCCATTAGTTCGATCACAACGGCGCTACAACTGTATCCCTTCATTGGAGAGCCAGATAAGGCAGTACAATTGCGACCGTCATTCGCTCAGATAATGTTTTATTTGCATAAAACGATAAAAACCATCGTGCCCCCATTCGCACTGGTGTAAAACGTTTTATGTTAACAACACTGTAACGGTTTTACGATTACAGCAAACATGGTGCACGATTTTATTCCAACACGTATGAGGTGACAAGTCGCGGAACGCCATTAAAATAACAATGTAAGCAGAAACTGGCAAGGATTGCAAAGGGCAAATAAAGCAAATATTGAACAGTTAATACTAAAACGTGTAGGGGCTATTAAGTGCTTTATACCGTGGCATTTCACTTGTCTTCAAAACACAGTAGTAAAATTGCCTTCTAAAATTTTAACAGCAGTAAATTCCCAATGCGTTCTATTTAGAATTAAGATAGCAATAAGACTGGCTCTACTGAGGCACTATTCACAAAACACATACGTGATGTTACGTCTTTCATCCAGCGAGTGTTATTGGAAGGATTGCTAATATTACCATGTCCCCCCACAATACCCATTTTTTTTGTCGTAGTTAGGTACTTGTAAGGTGATCTGTTTATTCTCGCTTTACATATTATATTATGTATGTATGTTTTACAAAAGTAGTTTTGTATGACTGTACTCTGGGTGAACTGTGTTTAGTTAATAGTTTTACATATATCTAGTCTCCTTCGATTTCTAATACCGAATTGTTCATTTGAAAATGAAGACGAAACAATTTGCGTTTCAATTGTTTCCACTTAAGTGCCGCTTGTTTGATATAATTTTCGTAACCTTGGAATTTATACTACTAACAGAATTACTTTATTAAATCTTCGCAAAAACTTTATGGATCTTAAGAACGTCTTTCGCAGAAACTGCAGTCAGGTACTTACTATATATAGAAATTTACCTTGATCCACACTGATTTACTACAGTACACTTTAAGGCAATAACATAGCAGTTTTTCCTGCAATTCCGTTAGCGCTTCATCCTGTTGGTGCAAATATGGACTTCCTATCTGCGAAGTTTGATAGCATTATTTTGTTTATTATTGTGGACAACGCACTTGATTTGTAATTAATACTTATAATTAGGTATACGTTTGTTCTTCGAATAATCCTGTTGATTTATAAAGTTTCGTAAAAAGCTATACAATATACGAAACTGTTATTGGTTTGTCCTTTTTTTATGTAGCAACTTACTGTGTTGCTCAATATATTTTTCGTATGGATTAGATAGGTATGAACAGAAGTCACATAATTCCTTCAAAGAAATTCCGGCATAAGGCTTCTGTATTTATAAAATTTACATTTATATGTGAAGTCGCAAGGCGCGGCTTTCGTATTATTTGCTATTTAGTATAATAATCGAAACCCTTCTCAATCGTTCTCTTATTTGTAGAAGAGGCTCGTGCCCTGCAGTGGGAAGTATATGGGCTGATACAATACAATACAATAATAATCGAAAAACATAGGAAACCCTCCACTTTTAAAATTGATTTACTATATGTATAGCGGCTAGTATAAATGTTCATAGTTACCTACATGGTTCTAGTTAACCCAATGAATAAGGTGTTACGGTAGGTCGACACGCCAGTAAAGTCTTTATTGATATGTTTGAGTCTTGACATTACTATTGTATATTGAAATGACTAATTTCAGCGGTCAGTATCTACTGTTGTATTCAAGTCATTAATCTCTCAGCTGGTTTAGCGTCGTAATTTTCCTATCTGGTCTCATAAAACCTTTAACACGTGGAGAATGAATTTATTAATCACGGTGTCTATTGTGTAATTTGAATGAGCTGTCAATCGTGGAAACCAGGATTGGACTCAAAAGTCTGGTATTTCACGTGGTGCGAGGTTTTCCGATTTAAAAATGTCATATGAGATTCCCGGGACTCTCAGTGCTCAATATGCCACAAGGCTTTTCTCCTATAAAACCTGTAGGCGGATAACAGCTTGGCAAACGCGAGTGCCACTAGTAGCACCTCTAGCTGCCCTATGGGGAAAACGGTCGTGAGCATATTGTATAAAAATGATTTTATTTAACTGGAAACAGCGATAAATGTCATATCATGTCGAGGTCACTTCACAAGTTAATAAACACGACCCTTGGCATTTTAATATTTGTAAAAGAGTTTGCGGCCAGTTTTAATTGTTTTTATCGATAAAGAGATTCAAGATTTCCATTTTGTACTACAGGTAACCGAAGTAAAACTGAAATGAAATATTTGCATAATAAAATCATATACAGGTAATTTCCAAATTCGAAAGACTTGCAAATATCAAAACATAACCATTTACATACTAAAACAAGACGACCAGTCATATTCCTATTATGTACTGTACTATAAGCCCATGATCGTGCACCGTTGATTAAGAGATACTACAACGGCGCGCTTGATTGAGACCTCAAGTCATTTTCACCCTTGGTTGGCTGTACTCTTAAGGACATAGGCAGCAATCGGTTTTTCCAACTTGCTGCAAGTGGGTTTTCTTATCATAATTTGTTTCTTAAATAACAGACGATATTTTTTAGTTACTTACGTGACGTAATCGCTACTTTGGATAGCTACGACAGAACATGACGGGCAAAAAACCCGCACATTTGGAAGAACCGCTTTATTAATGAATCATACAAACATATTTACAATTGATATAAGGTAAAAAAAGGCAAGTCTCCAGTTAATGGGAAAACGAATGATTATTTTCCTCGAAATTCATACTATCATTCATTTCCCTTTTAGTCGTAAGGGGTAAACAGAGGAAATATTTATTAGAATTATGAACCATTTTTAAAATAACATACCCGTGTATTTTACGAAATGTAAATAATCATTTTGAAATAAAGTTATTTATAGATAGTAAGCAAATGGGTATCCTTCTCGCATAAGGTTTATAAAACTCAATCGTGACACACACTATAAGATATTTTCTCTATTTACTAACACTTATGTGTTCCAAATACTTCCAGGTGGAATTAAAAAACGCAAGAAGGATATTGGAGAACAGCAGGTTATGGTTGAAGCAGAAGGTGGGCGGAATTGACAACAACTTGAAGTACTGTATCGATCAAATGTATTAGTTGTCCTTAATTATACAAAACATATGTAACAATGTAAATTGTGTTCTTTATACAAAACTCTACATGTTGTTTTAGTAAAATTCTAATATTAAATAATATAATGTCATTATTATATCACAGCTTACTAAACTTATTTTATGGATTAAGTAGATGCAGTCAATATCATTGTTGCGTCGTATTTTAAGTTGGTTTCAACTGCATGTATGCATTTTCCGATTACATCGCAAAGACTGATAAACAGGCACAATACAGGCGAGAATTTACAAAACATTTTATAAACAGGCTCATTATAAAATCGCAGTTCCTTACCACCATTCAGTAGATTATTTAATACCCTTTTTATGTGAATAAAATTGCTACCGTGAGCTACCCGTAGCTAATTCACAGCATTGAAGTACGTTTAAAATCTGGTATTACAGTTTTATGTTATACAATTTATTTGTATATTTATTTACATAGAAAGAGTTTTAATACGTGTTACGTACAGTCTCCAACGTTTATTTGGAAGGCGAATAAGGACATTTTCTTTAACATTATATTAGCCAACTAAATTGATATAAAATTATATCAAAGTTGTGATAATCGATAATTACCGAGAATTTCCACATTCTCGGAATTTTAATTGACAAAATATTTTCATATCCACACGAAGTCAAATAAGAGTGATCGCAAAATACACATCGGCAGTTTCATGTCTCAGGTACTATGCAACTGTTGAATACAATAAAAATATATAAAATATATAAGTTCAATTAAGCGAGAATCTATAACCCGATCGGATGTAACAGAGATTCATTATTCAATCTTCCCACGCGTCGATTCGTCGAAGATTGTAAGCCGTTTGTTGAGATTTGTATTAGCTTTGCCTGGGCTTTGCAGGAACACTATTTTGGGTTAATATTGACATTACTATTTCAATAATGCATGGTTCTGGATAACGGATAAAAGCTTCGATCAAAACAATTACCTATTAGAACACCTGTAACTGCTTACGCAATGTGGATATTATAAACATAGCCCAGATCTATCCATTCTTTACTGTGTTCAAACTCACTGTGCAACCCGAGTTGGCACTTAATAAGTACATTCTTACCAATACTAAGTACATTACAATAGGTACGCAATATTAAAATACATTCATACCTAAACTATCACACGATGCGGCTCTGGTCTAGTAACGTTAAATTATTCATTCGCGCATCGTGATCTCCCATCTCGATCTGTTCTTTGAGCAATTCTAATTCTTTAATTCCAGTCACGGTGACTTCGTACTTGTGCGTCGCTAGTGACATGTAGAAATGTATCGCGAACGCTAGGAACACTATCATTACCGGTATGAGGACTACGCAGGCCGACCACGCCGCCGTCGGGCTCAGGTCGTAGAACTTCACCCAGCAGAGTATGGCTATCTCTATCAGGAACAATATTAAACCTAGGAGGGTAGAAAAAGCCCACGCTATTTCGATGTACCAGTGCAATCTCTCATGGGGCGATTCGTGCACGAGCGATATGCTATGGAGGTTGCCCACGGCCTCGATGTTGGGCAATATGCACGTGCTTATCATGAGGGCTAGCATGTGCACCGCGACGAGCAGTGTTGTGCAAACGGTGAACGCGATCAGCATTTCGTTGGGCACTTTGGTCTCGTTTGGAGGATTGAGCTGCACTTCTACCATAGCTACCTGCGGGCAAATACGTTACTTGCTGTGATGATAGTCAAAAATCAATCATTTTTTTTTCAAACAAAATTATACTCGTAATATGAATATAGAATATATTTGATTGTAATTCACCAGATTTACCCTGACTAAAATTCAGCCTGACTGTTCCACGGTATGACTTTTCTGTACTATGAAACCAGATTACCCGGACAAATAAGTCGTACAAATGTTTGTTATCGCGGAGATTCCGGTGCAGAATAGTAGAATACCAAACTCTTTGTCAACCGTATCATGCGCATTGGGAGCGTTATTGTACAAATTAATGTCCAAAATAGTAATCGTTTTCAACTCACCATAGCGAAACCGGATAGTAAGGCGGATGTTTTACTGGAGGCTTTGAGTTTGGCCCTGCTGAGCTGCAGCTTCCTCCAGGAGAGGTATGCCGGCGTGTGCAGCCCGTCAGCCGACTGTATCGGAGTCTCGCCAGACATCACGCACTTGTGCTGCTTTAGAAATGCACAACTTTCAAAAAACAACACTTTAAAATTGTCCATCTAATATTAAAGGCTTTGCCACACAAAACTGATATTATTATAATATTGACAAATAGCGCGGACGATAGCTCTGCGCGACGCTCAAATGCTCTATGACAGTGTACTACTATCTCGGCACAACAATATTTAGCATCTTCTTAGTAGTCTGTGCTACAAACAATGCAGCGCTAGCTAGAGCACGGTGCCAGTACATTGTGTTATAGAAGTCTAGTCAAACGGCGGGCAAGACGGGACGGCGCGATTTCGATATTTCAATTATTCTAATATGAGGTGTGTGTTTTCTCTATTAAACCCAATTTAAAGGTTTACGTTACATTCCTCAATTTCCACTTTTCCCTGTCTCATTAAATAATTAAATCATTATTACACATTAATAATGTGATCAGTTGAAAGTATTGTTTGATATGTCACACGGCACCGTCTTGACGTGGCGGAACTTACGCGTTCTGTGTGGCAAAGCCTTAATTTAATTATGGAATTAGAATATGTTGCACATATATCACAGTAGTTCACTGCCATACATTGAATCAAAATAAGCACTAGGTGACCACTTCCTGCGAGTAGCTGCATGTATACTGATAACATAGCTATTTTTGACAACACGATATAACCCAGCCAATGTTACGTTGATGAATGAGCAGCGTGAAGAAATTACTAGGCAAAAGCAATGCGATTTTACATTCAAAAATTGAAGCTCATTTATTAAATAAAGCAAAAATATTTTTCGTTTATAGAAATCGCTAAATAATAATTAGAGAATATGTAAAGAATAAAATTTTCTACAGATAGCAATGCATCTTTATAAATCATGCAATAGTATGTGAAGATTTTATGGGAATAAAAGAGACAAATATTTATGTATTTACAAATTGAAATATGATTATTTAAAAGAATAGACATCATTTTAGGGTAGGTTTTTAAGTAATAGATGATAATGTACAAAAACAAAGAAATCAATAATACCCACAATCTACTGAAGATATTCAATTGTCCTAATACAAGGTATTGTCTTTATTAAACCCAATTTAAAGGTTTACTTTACATTCCTCAATTTCCTCTTTCCCTTGGCTCAGTAAATGATTAAACCATTATTACACATTAATAACATTGCAGAAAGTTATAATGGGACACAAAAACAACCTGGTATGAAAGCTTGGAGCTATGACTTCTCGGGTGTGAATTTAGACCAGTGACAGTATTAATGAAAGAGCTACAAATTTTATAGTTACAAACGTTTTGCAATACTGCATTTCAGTATTCAAAAATAATTAAGTGTCAAAGCTAGTATAATAATTACAAAGTACCACACAACAGCAATAACCAATGAACATAAGAAATTCATTACATATTATATGTGCAGAAGACAACAACCATTCACCGTAACACTTAATATTTTATGGAAAATATGTGAAGCTGGAAATAGAATAAAATGTACACAACACCAAATGCCATAAAAAAAAATTCAAGACTATAACAATTACATCTCATAGCACCAAGAAGCAATAAACCATCAAATCATGAGCAAAGGCAATATTTACTCATAAAGAATTGGAACAAAACTAATCTTATCTTTCAATGAATACATTTTTGATAATGTTGAAATAGTTGTATGGAAACTGTCTTGTCATGAATGTATTTATGTTCAAATTATTCGAATTTTATCTATGAACATGCATGTTATGACACTGCTTACCTACACCAAGTCACCGTAAACCACCAAATGATTGACATTGATATGTACAATTATTGACGAGACAAGCCCACAAGCCCCAACTTGCAACCAATATTCAACTCACTGTTGTTAGAAAAGGACAGATGCAATATCTTCTGCCTCAGTGACCACAAAACCAAGTGAAAAGGCTTTGCTATACACTCATTGACTCTTTAACAAATTAAAAACAAAAATTAACAAAATAATAAATAACACACCACACCACTGTGTAAAAGAACTTAAAAAGTAAATAGCGATTGAAATTTAAAATATCCACAAATGTTTATCCTCTACAATAAATCTGATTAATTTTGTTGGATAGTATTTCTAATCCTAAAACTTTTGTATCAGCCCATATATGACCCACTGCAAGGCACGGGCCTCCTCTACAATCAAGATAATTATTAAGAGACTAAGACTTTATCAAGTTAAAAATAAAACAGTGACACCTGTCTATGATTCTGCATCCCAGAATCAGTTTCTTTTAATTATAAATAATTTGAAATATCACATTTTCCCTGATTTAATGTTATTTCATAAATGAATTATCACCAATTAAATATTTTGTGTCCAGATTTCATGTTTAATTTAATATGTTTTCTATTTTTGTAACTAAATATTTAACAACTAAAACATAGCATCAAAGCCTTGGTATGACATTTGAACATTTCTAATTAAAATTCAATTAATAACAATGCCCATTTTAAATGCTTTTCAACGTAATATCAATCAATATTCATGTACCATTGTTTCATTATGAGAATACCTTATTTAGAATTTTAAAAAAGACTGTTGCTTTAAAATTGACATTTTACATTTAATTAAAAATACAGTTTTTGGCAATAAATCTGAAGTTCGCAAAAAAATCAGAAATGTATTTTTTTTACGTTATGTCCAGCTATATTATAGGTTATGAGGATTTTCATTATTATCAACATATATATTTCCATTTAAACTTAAAATTTTTTATGACTTATTACATTATGGTTAATTACTATGACATTCCAAAGATTGATTAAGTTATCAATTCAATTTAAGGATAAATTATAATATTGCTTGTTTTATTCACTCCATAGATATCATACACTGATAGTTTTAAAATAACACTTGTTTAAAAAATATATTTAATAAGAGATATCATTTTAAACAGCCTTTACAGAAAATGCTTGAAAGGCAAAACTCGCATTGTGGAAAGTCTTTTATATATATGATAAATTATGATCTTAATAACAAACAAAGTTATGTGATTACATCAATATGTTTTGCAAAGATAACACTTCTATTCAATACAGTTGCAAGAATTTTCCATTTATTTACATTAAAAAAGCAATTAAAAATACATTAAGAATTTTAACTTGCATAGATATACAAATTAACTGGATTATGCAATAAATATATCTATTAAATAGGACTTGTCATAACAAAACATTAGTTAGAAACGATTTTTCATTACTTAATTTTTTTGCATCTGTTTTCAGCGTTTGTACTTGAACACTTAATAAATTGATAAAACTTAACTACTCACTACTAGGTGGTTGTCCTTCATATGAACACAAAAAACAATGACACAAAACTATAATTCTAAGAGGACAAAAACTTCTTAAACATAAGAAATACCTGGGAAATAGCTACTTATCTTTTGTAATAATTATTTATACCCATGAGCTAACAAAAAAGGTGCATAATTAAATAATAAACAGATAAATGCAATTTAAATGCAATAATTCTTACTTGCAACTCGATAGTGTAATCTGCACAACGGATAAGTGAACACAATGCCGACTAATTAATTAAACTTGACATTTGCAATTAAAGGTGGCTGATGGCACAAACAAGTATGTACTATTAACGTGTAATGTTATGTCATACCTTGCTCAATTTTGGACACCAGTTACTAGAGGGGTATCGGCCGCCTGGCAATACGCAGTGGTAATTATTGCCACCAGTACTGGCCGACCAAACCGACATACCTAAATGTATTTGCACCACAGTCCCTCAGTTCGAAGCGTCGAGGTCACTTATCAGTTTGATTCATTTAATGAAATCCATGAAAGGAGCTAATGTCTTTAGCAATGTTTATTGCTTTTTAGAGTTAAAAATAAATTCGCATTTATTTTGTATCATTGATGATATCAATTTCGAATTTTCGGTTTAGTTTTCTGGGCAATTTCATAGACCCACATAAATGTCAACGTCATTATTCTCTAATTAGTTCACATAGATTATATAAAATTATTGTTTATCTGTATTTACGGTTTTTAGATTGGTGAAGTCTACGAGCATGTCATCCCAACATTGTAGACTTGTCTAATTTTAGATTATTGAAAGTTATTTCAAATAATGATTAGATTATACTTTTTAAATATTGTTTTCATTTTAAACAGAATGTATCGTTAAAATAAAGTTTTTCTAGAGCGTTTTAGTATCTGTTCAGTTTTTATCTGTGTACTAAAAATGACATTGACATATAGTGTGCTCCTTTTCTAACTCATAACAAGTGATAAGGAGCAAATTTTAAGATACGGAAAAAACTGATGAATAACGTCAAATCTGGAACGCGCTTACCCGTTACGTAGTGTTGTAGTGCTGCAGAAAAAATCGAGTTCATTTTTGTAACGGTACTGCGTCTACACGGGAGTGTCCATGAGAAGTCGGGCAACAACGAGAATGATAAGCGAGTGACAAGTGGACGTTTGCTCTGTGGATAATGTAGGTCGGACAGTAGTTTGTTTTGAAAATTAATGTGATTAATTGAGAAACCCGCGGCTGGGTATATATTGTGAGAAGTTTATGCTGGCGATACCGGTGGTTTAAACGTTTGTGTTGAAAAGTGAGTCTGGAGTGCGTCGCGATGGCCGAGGCTGCAGGTGCCGCGAGTACCAATCCCAACGCGGAGATCATTCGCGGGCAGGTTTTTGAAGTAGGCCCCAGATACACAAGCCTGCAGTACATCGGAGAAGGCGCTTATGGCATGGTTGTGTAAGTATCTATGAACTCGCTAAACTTTCTTTTGGTGCCACAAATTTTGTGGAGTTGTGACGCCGGTTATAGCTTTGCTGTTGTTTTTCCTGTTATTTTGCTCTTTTATGTCATATCATGGCGCGTTTATCGAATGCAAGTTAAATTGTTTTTGTATAAAATCCATTGTTATTGTACAGAATAATGCAGTTGTTATCCACATTACTTTGCATTTGAAAAGTAAAAACAGCAATTCATATTACAGTATGCATGCACTTTTGTTTTTATTTTAGGTTTAATAACATTTACACATGAATATGCTCTCTGTCTATAAAAAGTACTTCCATGTTGACAATGTTATTTATACAAATGTATAAACGTAATGAATTTTTAATATGGCTATCTAGATGATAAAATATAAAAATTATTAAGCAATCTGAATTAACAACATTAACATCCCAATACTGACGTTTTTGTTATATAGAACAAAATTATTCTGTAATGAATGTTCTGTACATGTTTATATGAAAAGGAAAGCTTATGTCCACTTATTCAAGGAAACCTAACCTTTATTAATTATAATTGCTAATGGTGATAAGTATAGCTGTGTCATTCTATTGAATAATATTTATTTTCCTGAGAGTTAATAAATATGAGCATAGCATGTGTGTAGTCTTATTTAAATTTCATATTAATAAACCAACAAATCTTTGTGGTCTAATGCAAAAAATATTCACAGCATATTTTTACTTACTTGTACGAAATCAACTGTACTTTATAATGAATAAGATAATTTATGTACTAGTCAGAATATATATTGTTCTACTGATAATGCTGTGGAAAATATCTTGATAATATAGAAGTATTTCCAAATAAAACAACAGTAAATGTTTCACATAGAAGTAATTGACCAATTTCACCATTACAAGAAATTTTTGTCGCTATCCCAACAGCATTCTACTGTTTTAGTAAAAATATCAAATACTTATGCGGAAGAATAATTGTTACAAACACACACAATTTTATATTAACAAAAATTATTAATTCAAATAGATACTGGGAAATCCTCAAATTACAAATTTTTCCTGTAAATATTTGGTATATTATTTTTGGTTAAAAACCAATAGTGAGCATTTATAATTGCTCTAAATCATCATAATCATCATTGTAAGAAACAGGAAGTTACTGATAAATAACCTGGTAAAAGGAAAATATATTGAATACAGATAAGAAATTTCATTGGGTCATTAAGCATATTTATAGATTATGATTTTTTTAAATTTTTTCATCAAAGAAATCAAATACTAGGTAGTAGATTTTTTTTAAATATCTTTATTTGTGCAGGCCTTAGTCACTTTGTGACTATGCCGGCCCTGGTAGTAAATAAGACATAAGACCTAAAATAAAAATAAGAACATCTAAATTTAATTATTTTTTTGCTTCAAGTCTTGTTTTTAATACAAATGGATAATAATATGTCTGCATGTGATGAATAAATCATGTATCGCGCGAACACGGCGTTAGTGAAAGCTTAATTCATTATGTTAAATATAAGGTAAATTAGCTACAGATTGCATGCATATGATTGCCACTCAATTTCTAACATTTCATATAAATAACGGTACACGTCGCCCATCGTGATCTGAACCGGAATGGTGTTGACAAAGATGACATGAATAGGGACTTTTTTATCTCACACAAATAACGCTGTGTCTATTTTCTACGAAGTACTTATACGTGAGAACACTCGAAGATTATTGCAAATGCGATTCAATTACATTGCAATTGAATGGACGTATGATTGTTCAGTTGGTAAACTTGTTTTTGTCAACTAACTTAAAATTCATGCAACAAAGTAGTTTTGAATACATTTTTGTCTGGGTTTTTACATCGCGCAAGATATTTCCGCCGCCGTTGCAATGTGCAGAAAGCCTGCGATATTTAGTAACCTTCTTTGTCACGCAAAATTTTTAATCACAATCTTTTACTAGTTTTGAGCTATTTGAATGGGAACAATATTAAATTTACGTTAAGAAAGCATAGTACGTAGTCGTTTGCAGTTGTTAACAGTCTACAAGTATAATAAACACTCGACACGCATTCAGAAGTTGATATCAGTATCATGTCTGAAATACACAAGATGCGGTTGCGACGATTCAAGGCTAATAAACAATAGTCGAAGCGACAAGGACACAACTGCATTCAGTTGTCGTAAACACGTACTTTTCTGATCGGACTTGTATTGTTCGAATTATCTTATCGCGGATATCTCTTGTGTCCGTGTTTATCACGAACGCATGAAAGTGCCAACTAAACCGTACATTGTTGTTGTACATTATGAGGAGATTATTGCTGTTTAACTCTTCTGACTTCGTATTGTTTATTAAAGTGGGAGTATACTTTTAATTTTTGAGATTTATGACAAAATTATGAGTACAAAGCGTGGACTTAATTACTGTTGTTTTATTACCAGTGGCGGCGTAAGGTAGGTTTGTTAATAAAAAATAAAAAAAAATAAAAAAAAAAGTACTCCTTCTTTGTAGGCAGCGGCAAGCACGATCGTTTCACCCACGATCGTGGTCCACGCTCTTCGTTTGTTGTCGCTTGTCGGGTTGTCGTTGTCACCCCTTGGTGCTTGGTACCCGGGGCGGACCGCCCCCATCGCCCCCCCCTTACGCCGCCACTGTTTATTACGCTGGTCTAGATGAGAAGTAGCGCGGGTTTGTGTGAGTACATGAGAGTCGTGACATAAGCGGCCTACATACTCCCCGCTGTTGGGTACAGGCTTTCGGGTCCATTATCCAGGGGATTGCGCTGTACGGTCTCATACATTACGATCAATCGAGGTTAGAGACCAGTTTCAGATTATTCTATAACCAACTTTAAATCCATTCAACATGGATCCTTTGTAGATTTACAAATTACTAGTGAGTCAAAAAAAATAGTCCTAAATACTCAACCTTAGGTCCAAATATATAGTTGTCTATCCTTTTTTATGTCCCTCAGACGTATTCCCACGCCGCGCCGTCTCGTAAATAATCTTGAATCCTTTATGTGCACTATTTTTACTGCGCTCTACATCTTAGATAAATAATATAACTTTGCATAGGACAAGAGTTTGGCCGACACCACGAAATTATGTAAATCTTTAGAATTGTCTTTGACTTTAGAGAAAATAAAAATACATAATATGATCGCGTCTATTGTTTCTAAAAACATATACGGCGTTAGTTTACTTTTAATACACATTAATACAATGTTTTAGTTTTGTAAGCAATTAAAAGGCATTTCCATAGAGCCATTGTGTATATCTACAGAAATTCATCAGCGAGATTCGCGTACATCTCTTCTTCGTAAACAATAGCCTTTAGGTTTTGCCAGCTTTTATGGAAAAGGCAAGCTTGGCGAGTTAGTGATTAAAACAACCACAGAACGTTCAATAACTCCGATACGGCAAAGTTTTATCGTAAATGTTTTTTCTTTGAAACCAATGTCGTCGATAGCAATTCGGCAATGTTCAAATTCGGAGAAATAAAACTTTAGTGTTTTAATAAAACGGCGACTGACTTATTTTAATTGAGATCAACATCTGAACAAAAGACATATCGAATAACAGACAAAGCTGTCCAAATATTCTGCTAAACAATGAAAAAGCCATGGATGTTAGAAAAATATCCGTCGCGTGGAGCGGATATGACGGGCGATATCCCCCAGTGTTGACGAGCGTGTTGGCTTCCCGGTCACGTTGGAAGCGCTCCGAACATCCCTATAGCAATCATCTTCTAAATAACATTCCATTGTTTGCTCTGTCCACGACACTTGAGCAAGGAATATTAAGTGAACCATTAATATATTTCGTTGCCGGAGCACCCTGCCTTGCCTTTACCGACTCCAATACCCCCGCTCTACGAGCTTTTGTTAAGGCTATAAATTAATTATCGAAACGGCTTTCGTATGTGCTGCCGTAAATTATGAAATTAGTGTAATTGGTTACGCTTTGCAATAGTGTTATTGTGAATTTCAAACAACGAATTACGGCTTCAGTTCAGTAAATTAATTATTTGTGTATAGGTACACCCGACACTTTGATACGATTTGATGTTTTTGTAGATTATAAATGCTTATTTTGGAAATCAAATTAAAATTGATTACGAAATTTGTGCTGAGTAGTCAGATGTTCATACCTCGTTATGTTGGATCTAAAGTTTATCTCATCAGTCATCACTTTGTGTAAAATTTGTTTTGTTAGCGCACGTGTAACAAGTACTGGGTGGTTTTGGTATTAGTTTTCACGTCCTCAACAAACCTAAATGGCTTTACTATGTAAGTTAAATAAGTTTAATCCAACGTTTGTCTGTGTGCGATGAGTGTGGAGACGGCAACCCAAGTTTATTCTCATTTGCAATTCCATAAAGGAAATTATTTTGCCGCGGTCGTGTGCGCGCTGTCTCACCGCAGCCTTCGGCGGCTACAACTCTTACCTTGCATCGGGTTGTTGCTTTGTATTGATTAAAGTTATACAAAATAACTAGCATTTTTTAATACAAATATTTCATTTTATGCGATTTTTATCAAATCGATTCCCTAGATTCTAGATTATACTTATAACTATGCGCTAATCTTTAGCGTAGCGTTAGGTATTTTGAAAACAATCGCACTGATAGCCGTGAAGTATGTGGTAAGTGACGATTTTAAATAAACACAACACTTTAAAATCATTATTAAGATGATAGTATCTGATAATAATAAATACAAACATCCGACAATAACTAAGATAATTAAGATGCAAATCTGTCTTAGGTATGAAAAACTACGAGAGACAGTGCAGAGGCACAACAATCAAACCTGTTTCTACAAATACTCGTGGATCGCACAAACATTTGTCTAGGAAATTGAAACGCACCGCCTCATTTCAGGTTGGACAACGGAGCATAGACTATTGAAATGGATATGATTTATGAAACATGGTTGAGATCTGCCGCCGCGCCGCGTATTTTTCTAAGGCATGCCGGTAATCGTGTTATATTAATACGCTTGTTCATTATTGCTGCTGCAATTTTATATACCGTATCGTACGGCACCGTTGTGCATTAACAGCGTAATATAATTTAATAACCAGCAGATTATGATCGACACGAGACGGCCCGTTGGCTCAGGCAGTTGCATCGTAACGTTGTAATGAAATTTCCCTCATAGCTCGGCTTGTGGTCTCGATTCCTGCTTACATCAATACACTACAGTTCGGAAAAGGCATTGTTATATACCCGCTCTTTATCCACCCAATGTTTTTTTGCGCATAAATAATAATACCTACCTGTGTTATGATTATATGTTACAGTAATTTTTTCTCTTCGATTTAGTGATTTTTTGTTTAAAAAACAAAAATGAATGAACGTTGGTTTGGATGAATATTTTTATTACGAGGGTTTTTCTGTTTAAATACATACTGGATACATTTTTATTCCAACTAAATTCTGAATTCAAGTTAGTTCAGATGACGCTCATTCTCATGTATCCAAAAAAAAAAAAATAGTCTCCAGGCGATGTATAGCGCAAATTCAATGCTATATTGTAGTTGTTGAATATAATAGTATCTCCGATAACCACAAAGGTTTGTTTTCACTAGACATAAAGTTAAGTCTATTATTCAATCGATAATCAATGCCGTAGGAACAACAGAAAAGGTTTATTGGAATAATAATTTAGGGAACTTTTAGTATGTAATGATGCCCGCCCGAAGCTATTTCGACCCTCGCCATTAATATCTGTCTGCCGGTTTAAATTGAGTTGCCATGCCATCAATTAAGCACAAAAGATGTTAATGCTGAATTTGAGGTTAAAGTAAACATGTTAAAATCTCTAAATATAAGTATTTTACTCAATAGAAAATGGCTAGATCCATCCACATATTAAGTATAGTATTATGTTACAATGCATAAAGGAAATATTAATTTCACAAAGCGGTTGAAGTTGTGTTGATTCTTTTGAGCAATATTGTAAGGGAGCAAGTCCAAGTTTGCGAAGTTTGCAATGATGCTGACGTCCACAGTTTTTACACTCATCGACGGCACAAACAAAGTGAATGCATAAAGTTTCATTACTTTTCTTTCAAACTTCGCCCCTTAGTGAAACTGTAATTGACTTGCGTGCACTCACTTCACGGACAACGTAATTTATTCCGTCAAGTAACTTCGAACAATTCTTTAGAAAGGAAAATTTGCTTTCGTTTTATAGCTACCGTAATTATAATAATCTTTTGTTTGAGTCGTAAATCGTAATACATATTTTGAGCAGAAGTAAAAAGCAGCAATCGTTTTTTAATCACTATCCTTCATAGTGCGTAACTTGTTTATTTTGATTAATAGACTCGTTTTCCTTATTTAGCGTGTCCTAGAAATCATATGACTAACAGATTACAGTAATCATTTTGGACAATATTTTACAAAACTATGAATTGTGTGTGAAGTCTGCTGCTAAACACTTGCTACTCTCAAGTGTTTTCACAGTCCTTAAGTTTGACTTTAGAATAAACATTAATCGTTAGATATCATTATATATATAAAATTTAATTTTTTTTTACTAATATCAATGAGAGCAGTCGAGGTGGTGGCAAAACAAACATAATATTTTGCAATAGCACGTTATCCCGGTGTTGCGAGGCGGACGCGACTCTCGTCTCGCCGAGCGTGCATTATTTATTCCACGACAGTGGTCTCAGCACGGTGCTACCTGAGGTTCGCATTGCCAAGCGGACCATGAACGCTTATTATTAATTTGTCACTTGGTTAGCTCTGAGTCCTGGTGTCATGTGACAATCGTTGCGTTAATTACAGAACACTTCGCGTGTAATTGCTACCTTGTTATTAAGGTTTGGGCTGCAATTACTGGCTCTATGCAGGTGTTAATTGTTATGCTGCACCTGTATTTATAAAACATATTGGCATTTGAGGGTTCTGTAAATGTCGACTTTTTTGTTAGTGCAAAAATATTTATAACATATTCAGAATTGGTTATGGCTTCGTCAAGTTGATACGAGTTTAAAAAAATATTTTTATCAACTTAATAATATTCTTCTGAGAACCGTCGGTACTATTTCTTAGTCACATAACTTTCTAAGACATAGTTGTATGAAATATTTTCGGGTGGTTGGTTTAGAGCGTAGGGTAGTTTGAACAGTGTCGGATTGCATTTGGGCGAAGTGGTCGGCCGTGTTAATGGGAGGCTTGCGGCGCGTGAAAGCCCTCCGATTGAGGGCACGTCGGGTGACGTCAAGGGACGATTGATGGGTCAAACGGCCTCCTTCTTATTCAGCCTTATGTTTCAAACGCTATATAATGTTTCCGACAAGAAAATTGATTTTTGTGTTTTGCGGGGTTGAATTCTTGCAATCTTAACGTGAAGACTTTGTATTCAATACAGGATCGTTGAATAATTATTTCTTAACATTTTTTGAGGAATTTAAGTTTGGGTTGTATGTTTGTTTTATTTACATGCTATCTTTATTTCATATTATATAAACCCTTTAAATGTTATTTTAGTAAAAAATATATTTTTAGAATAATTTTTATTATTCATAATAGAGAAATTGAGTCTTACGTGAATGTACATAATAAAATTGGTGTCAGCCTACTACTACTATACTGTGTTTTTCAATGATATTCACAGAAATTTAAAAACGCTGGATAGTCAAAGAAGATATGTGAGTTAACGATTCTTTAAAAGTACTCAGATCAGGCGAAGTGACGAATAAAGTAGGGAACCGGGCTCTTATATGGGATATTGTCAGGTAAAACCTAATGATTGAACGTTGAGTTGAGTGGGCACTTCGTTAAAGAACCTTTGTGGGTATCGGTTTCGGAACTAGTCAATCCGAATAGTAATAGCGGCGCGTGCAAGTTGCGTTCACCCGTTTGTGGCGTGTTATGACGTCATGGTCGTGATATATAGACACTAATGGCTTGTTATTATGTCCATGAAAGGTTCGCCTCGTCGTCAATGCGGCCCGAGCTTTTGTTGTCGGTTAAATTGACAAGCGGCAGCGCGTCGCAACCCCCGCGCGGAGTGCCGCAGCCACTGACATTTAATTAATTGCCATCCCCCGACAATGGCCATGTTTTATGATAACCACGCAAAAATAACGAGGTCACGTTTACTATATTGTAGTTAGCATGTTATTACGGTGGCGTGGGCGGTGCACATATTATATTTAGCCGCCGTATACGGAAATGTGCGTCTGTGACTCACACCACAGTTAGCTAGTGTACACTAGCTGTGCTATGCTGAGCGCTGATGTGACGTCATCAACGTGTGTCGGGCCCGCGTGCTGACACCCCGCCACCTCGTCCGCACTCGATAGCCGATTTTTCCTGCTTCAAATCTGCGGATGTGAATTACGTGCTTCGAAAGATGACAGTCTGCACCATTGTCTACGAACAATAACCACGTATTGATTTGCGGCACTTCACAATTATACAAACAAGTATTTATAAAACTACCTTTTACGTCACTATTTATATCCGTATACGTGTAAGATTTTCTATTTTACCATCGAATGAATGATATAATAGTTTATAGACATTGCAAGTGAACGACAGAATTCTTTAATTAGTGATGTCGACGTACCTTCGATGTGACGTCGATATGATTTTCCTTGTTGAACTGAGAACAATTCTCCCAGTTAAATGATAAATACAATTAAGAGAAATATATCGTAATGTCGTAAAGTGGAACTCACGTACAGAACTATGTTCGGGCATTGTGATCGTCATTAGAAGGCTGCCGCAGGCGTATACTAACATATTTCCAGGAATGTGTTTAAGAGTAGATTCTATAAAAAAACATATAGGTACATTGGGAAAATTAAAATATTTTTTTGTTATCGAATTTGAACATTTACTTATAATACTGTTTGCAAATTAGATGTAACACAGTTCTAAATAAAGTTAAAATGGATTAGACTTCTCGATTTGTACTTCGTAAATTAGTTTCTTCACTTATTTCGCAGGTCGCTGATTTTCTCTCACGGCTATATTTTAAATATGATTTTATTTCCAACGTTTCCCGTTATAGAGCGAAAATTCTAAATGTAAGCTGTAAATATATTACGAAAGTTATGTTACACATGGCGACCAAAATTAAACATAACTAAACTTACGCGTATATAAAAGGTACAACAAAAGGACACGGGTCGCCCGTCTCAAGATGCGGAGCCTTCATAACATTAATTAGCGGACACATTTTCAGTTTCAGTCCGTACATTACTCTACATAAATCTTGTCCACCGTGTAATATTGCCGGACCCATCTGTTTCGCGACAAGGGTATGAAACGGGTGCGGGAACCACAGATTGTTAATGCAATGAGAATTGAGTCTTAACACGTTCATTACTAATATCAAAATGGATATTTGCAGTGGCCAATAATTTTTATTTAAATAAATCAATGATGTCATAATTGTTTTTTTAGTAAATGACATTCGTGGTGTCTAAATATGTATCACGCGATGTGGTGTGATTGGCCATACATGCTGCAATGGCCGAAAATGCGTTCTGATGTATCGCATGATCGTCCGCTTCGTAAGAACTCGCATTATGCGATATCGTCATTGGCAATGAACGCATTATACTCTCGAGGCCTTATTTATAGACAGTTTTAAAACCTATTTTATTTATCTAATGCTTTGCCCCTTTCGAACGACTTTTGAATTCAGTTTTAACGAAGAAGACTAAACATTCGATAACTAAAATAGGTTTTAAACTATCTATGAATAAGGCTTCTAATGGTAAGCATTAGCTGATTTGCACCACTTAGTTAATCGAAATATAGGGACGTAAAGAGGAAAATAATGCTGGTTTGCCCTGCACAGCGGAACGAGGAAAGCATTTGCTTATTGCTTCGTATTGATGTTTACTTGTATAAATTTGTTCCGAGCTGAGTTGCGTCGGTTATCAAGCCGTATCATGTTATGTTATTGAGTTCGATTCAATCCTAATTTGCAAATAGTCTGATGTCATGTGAGTACGAGGAAGTTTTTATGAGGAAAAATGAGCACGTTAACTACAATGGCAAGTTATTAATGGTTTTCTGTTATATCATGGTGAATACTCGGAAGATTAGTCAAATTCTATCCATCTTTTCACAACTTTGGTCGCGCACTTCTTTTCAAACCCAGAACTTCACACAATATACCGCAATACATTAAATTTGCCGTGCTATTAAAAAAATCGCACATTAAACCAATATGGACCTATGGAATCCAGTAGGATACGACAGCAGGATCTAATATAAAAATACTTCAGAGATTCCAAAATAAAGTGCTGAGAATTATATCATATCAGACGCATCTTGTATGTTACATACAAGAGATTCCACTATGATCTTAACATACACCAGTGCCACAAGAAGATAAGGATTATAGTAGGAAGGGCCTATCAAAAGCGTATATCAAATCAGCCAAATATACTAGCACAAAACCTTATGAGTCAACACCCTGATTCAAGAAAACTGAAACGTAGAATGCCTCTGAGGGCATGTCATTGGACTTGCACCTCCCACGTCCACATACATATCCACCTAATGTTAAATACCTCCGGGATTGACAACTTTCAATAAGGAATAATAATAAAAAATAAACATTAAATCACAATAAGCACAATTTAAATTGTAAGTAAATCCATTTGGAATCTTTACCCCTAACACACCCATCACTTAGTACTCGCTGCGATTTACGAGCTAGTCTCCATTTGCTGTGTTTAGAGTATGCGACGCTAGAACATATTTCTTCTTTACGAAGCTCTTAGGAAGATTTTATGATCTTTTAACACTAACGTGTCGCCATGCTGTCGTAATGGCCAATCGCCGGACGGTGGCACCGGTCTGTTATTTAATTACGAAACTTGGTGTAGTGAATTCTATTATCATAGTTAGAGCCTCAGCAACTTTAATAGAGTGTGAACTAGCAATAATTATATTATTTTGGGTGGACTTCGTTACCAAAGTTGTTATTTGTAGTTAGAAACTTGAATAGTAGGTGCAAGTTAAGTTTTTGAAGTAAGATGTAGCTGGAATGACGGATCATCATCGTCGTCATGCTGTGATAAGGATCCATCAAGCTTTTTTTTTAACCGACTTCATAAAACGGCGGAGGGATTCGATGGATGTCTTTTTTGTTTTTGTTTTCACGATGTTTTCAACAATATTTATCTAACATGACAGCCTCCGCGGCGCAGTTGGTTAGACGCCGCCTGTGAAGCGAGAGGCCGCGGGTTCGATCCCCGCACCGAAACAAATATTTGTGTGATCCACAGGTATTTGTTTCGGGTCTGGGTGTTTGTGGGACCGAAAAGTCTCTCGTAGTTTCTGATACCCACGACACAAGACTCGATCTTAGTGTGGGGTCGGGACTATGTATGTGACTGTTGGGTGTATTTATTTATTTAACAACTATTATTTAAGCATTGCGTGAAGTGGCATTCGATATTGTTGGTCTGCGATATACACAAGTAAAAAATGGTTTAGCTAGATAATATCCCAGCGTTATCTGCATCATTAGCGGGATTGACGAGATAAGATACTGCTGACGTAAGTCTTTATGATTATAAATTTATGTATCGTGCGGCTGCGGAACAACCAGTTAGGGGTGCGGCTGTAAAAGTAACGATCCATTAAGGGCTGAACAGAAGCCCATATTTTTTATAGATGCGTCGTAAAAAATACCGTAACGAACACCTTATTTATTTAGTAAATAAATAAATGACGCGACTATTCCACAATCGCCTTTTGTGTCGCAATTTCCCATTTAAACGGGCTTTTAACAATTTACGAGGCAATTTCTAGTTCACTTCATAAAATTCACAGTCCAATGAGCAAGCTAGTGTCTCATAAAAGCATTTCGCTTTATTCACAAATAAAAAGTTTAATTGTGCACCCTTACAGTTGGGAACTTTGCCGGCACTCGGATCGATAAATGCTCGTCATCAACGAGAACATTTAAACTCGACTGCGGCGGCGATCTGATTAGTCGAAAGCAGAATCAAAGAGCGGTCCGTGTCAATAAGAATTTATAAAACAATTTAATGAAAATTTAATTGGGTTCTCATTTCTCAAACGACAAAAGTTTATTCGGAATAATATTTTAATTAAAAACGTCGAATGGAAGCACTTGGCTCGGCTGGCGGACGCTTGGTTTCCTTTGGATGGAACACGGCCTCTCGCTAATGAGCGCAACTCGTTCTGTCTTGAATACAGTGCAAACAAATGCGGAAAAAAACAAACATCTTCATTTCAAAACATTAAAAATATTATGAATAGGGAGAACAAACTTTTCCGTTAAGAAAATTCGTTTTCGCCCACAAGATGTTCGTGTCGAATATTTTTTTAAAAAGGGCTTGATTTTTAAAGTGTTTTTGAATGTTTTCCAGCTGTTGCGTAATTTGTTTTCTTTGTAGATTGTTTTGCCATTACAGTGAACATAATGTGAAAATCACTTTATGTGTTTGTATTTATTTGGTTTACTACGACTTTACAATTGAACTGTTCAAGACCGAGTAGTTAAGGTTGTATCTATCTCTATGCGGCCACGTCACTGAAGCAGACTAACACGAATGTTTGTGGTATGTATATTACTCAGATGACTATAAAAGCGTTGTAAGTGGAGTATTCAGATTTGTTTAGAACTCTATGTACTAATTATATTTACTGGTGGTAGGTCTCTCATATGTGAGAGGCCGCCTGGGTAGGTACCACCGCAATGTCTATTTCTCCCGCCAAACAGCAGTGTAAATGCGCTGTTGCGTTCCGGTTTGAAGGACATTGTAGCCAGAGTAACTACTAGACATATTGAGACTAAGGGTGAGTTGCAGAAAATCTGACGTTATTGTTAAAGGTAAAGTTAACTTTAGCAGTGACAATAACAATGACCACGGGATAGAAAATTCTTTTGTTGCACCATTGTCATAATTGTTATAGTTAAAGTTAAAAGAGTGACCAGTGAAATGATGCGATGCGATTTTACGTCGGAATTTATCAGCGTATTTTTGTAAATTGTTTTAAAGTACAGGTTATAATTCAAATCGATACACAAATTACACTTATCAATACAGAGAACACACACAAATAACGAAAGATAACCGTGACTTTAACAATAACCGCCCGAAATTGAACGGTTAATGTTAATGTTATACGTGACGTCATTTTAACAATTGTTAATTTTATGCAACCCGAAAATTGCATAACCGTCGATTTGACGGCTGATTAGCCCTTAGTTAATGTTAAAGTTATTTTCTGCAACCCACCCTTAACATCTTATGTCTCAGGATGGCGAGCGCAGTGGAATTCCAAGCATTGCCTTGTAATTCGTGGTGTTGTTTGGTTTTGCTACTGTCCATGAGCGGTCGTATCGCTTACCATCAGGCGAATGGCATGCTCGTCTCGCCTTTCGTTGCAATAAAAAAAAAATATCACGAAACGTAGAAAGTATCTGAATTAAGGCCCCTTTGTGATGAACATAATATTATTTACATAACCCATTGACATCGGCAATAGCACAATACTACTGCCTAAAAGAGCAGCCAAATATTCACCGAATCACACGAACCTCGGATACGGCGGAACAAACGGAACAAAATACTTTTCTTCTTTGTTCTTTTTTTGGTTCTAATTAAATGTCGGCTTTTCCATCCTTTATCAACTTAGAAAATTGAGTTAAAAGATAAATTTAATTTCGTGTAAACGTTTCTCAGTTAGTGAGTACACTGTTGCCAAAGAATTTAAAAGTGCTACTCTTTATGTATTCTATCAAGTTAGTTTTTTGTTCCCGCGAAAATTTAATAGCTCGTTCTTAAACTTTAAATTTTCATTGAAAAACTAAGAGGAGGGCTGCAGGGGCCACGATAATGATCTGAAGTTGGCAGACGGCCTGCGTTCAGCTGGTTCGGCCAACTTGCAGTGTAAAGGCACCTCGGCAAACTGTACTGCTAAATTAAATTAGAAGGAGCTATTGTGACGACGGACGTCTTGGTTAACATTGTTATCAGGGGTTCAGTATACTAAATTTGATAAATTACCCCTTATTTTTGCGACCCTAAGCTTTGTTGAGGGTACCATAAAAAGGTTTTAATCAGACAGGGTAAAAAGATTAAATTAGAGACCAGTTAAGATTTTTTTATTTCCCAGTCGGGGTACATCAAAATATCTGATTTAAGCTTGCTGAAAGCTCTATTACAGTTTTCGGTGGGAGTATTTATCATTAATACATGACTGCGAATTCTTGAACTCTCTCCATTAAAATAAAATTTATATCATAATTTTCTATTCTATTTCTAAGAATATATCATTAAGAAAGATCTAATTATTACGTTGTTTAAAATATACACAGGCAAAATCGCAAGATTAGGTAAGATTTAACAATCGGGGCACTCGCTTCTGTCCAATTACTTAGAACAAGACAATCCTCTGTAATGAGATTTTCGTATAGGTCTTTTATTTATGTTTAATGTTCTAATAAGTCTTTGTTGGATAAGCCCGTTTCAATCAAACCTAGCTCGATGTACAATCATTCACTCACAATTACATTTTCTTTCAATTTCGCTCGTAGCTTCAAAATTAGGACATTCAACAACAACCTTAAATTATACTCCAAAACAAAATAAATGGCGTATGTTGAAACTCCATCAGACCTTCCGAAATAATTTCGCTCCATTTTGTTGTAGGAGAGAGAAATGAGGCTTTTAACTAAACTTCGTAAATAGCGTATAACAATTAGTGTGATTAATCTTGGTATAAAAGATGTTTCCGGATTCCGTCTGCAAAACGTCGGCGGCCGAATGTGATAAATGTACCAGGAACGCGTTGCAAGTTGTTTAGTTTTGGAGTATTCTTAAGAGTTGAACGTACGTTGCAGTTTAATTTGCGTCATGTACTACGCGTGCAAGTTCCGTTCGTATTTGTACAGCGATCGAATTGTGTTGCGACTAGCGGCCAAACTATTCCAGTTATGTTCAATGCTGATACCGTTTCTCACGGGTATATTTTACAAATACACGATGGCGCGAGCCACGTTTTAATAACTTAATTGCATTTTGTACGTGCCATGGCAACATCGTATCAAATAATAATTTGGTAAGTGATCGTTTCGTTTAATGTCAAACAATTATAAAAGTAATTGTTCGCCGTTCGTTTTTCTAGTTGTTGTATGTAATTTAAGGGAGTGACGCTCATATTTATGCAAAATGGATATTCATAACAAGTTCGTTTATGCCATGTTGGGCACGGTGTAGTTTAAATGGCGACAATGACCCATGTACCTCTTCATAACTATTCTGAACATTCTCATCATCTTCAGGCACAGGAAGTTCATTTCTGACCAAAGGCCTACCACAAATTTCTATAGAACTATTGGAAGTATTTCTTTAATTAAAAAAAATAATCAGAAAAGAAGTACCCAAACTCGACCTAGTCAATAGTTCCTACCCACTTTGTTTAGGGTAATCTAATAAAGTGTTTCACCTTGTTGATTTTAATAGTGAATGCTGATTACGAGTATTCTCCTCGCGGCCCAGCTGCAATAATCTTGTGCGCGCTCAATGTAGGCTCACCAATTTTGCTAATAGCGGCTTCAAGCCAATATTCGCTAGTTGTGATTTCGTACAGTTCCATTAACCAAACATTCCAACTAGGGCACCATTAATTTTGTAATTGTACGAATACTCTTTGTATATTCAACTTCAAATACATTAATATTAAAATGGGACACGAAAGTATTTTTATTGTACTATACAGTCCCTTTTGTGACAAAATATTCATGGAGGTTGTTCTTAACTAGAATTTATTGATATCATGTATTCAACGAGCTTAAACCTAGTTGTAACTATTTGAAACAAATCCAGGTGTAATAGATTATTTGCAAAGCATGTATTTCGAATTAGTGCCGCGGTTGCAGGTAGGTCGGTTGGCTCCCGAGTCACGGCGCGGACGGCGCGCTGGGTGACGAGTGCCGAGCGCGGCGTGAGTTACGACGCGCCGCGGTTACTGGACCACATGCCGACCTGCCGACGGATGTCGCGAGTTGTACTAATTCGTCCTCCACTCTACAAAATATACCTTTAAATTATCATACATCGCGCTACTTTTTTCAAATGCTCACCAAACGAAACTGCATGACGTGTTGATATTATCATTGAATGATTCACAAACCGCCTGATTTGGTTTCTCGCAACAATACAGTTACGTGTTGTCATAATCGCAAATAGAATGACACGTCACAATTTATCGAAGGTGAAAGCTTGTGCAAATATTTTTCCGTTTGAATTTTTGCCTTAAATAGGTATGCGACTTTCGAGGTATCTGTAGAAGGTCAACGGAAAAATGCATTTGAGTTATTCGAGCAAGGTCAGAAGTATTATGTATTATGTATAATCGAATATGAATATTAAAGGAAACTGATATTATTATCAATGCGAAGACTTAGGGGATTATGTGAATGTATGATGAATGGAGGCACGGTCCATATAACAAATTGGACTAAAGTCGTAAAACAAAATTTATGCCGGAGTTCCTTGGGATGTATCAGCACATACGTAGTGGGCAACACGTGTTCTGTTCTTGTTTTATTACGCGCCGCGCCGTGCGGAGTGCTGAGTGCCGAATAAAAATATTTGACATGTCTCGCGCCGAGTGTGGAGTTATGAAACGGCCGCTAATGCAGCGTCTAATGGTGTTAAACAACACGATGCAAATTGACAATATCGCAATAATACAATCTAATCACATTTGTATGATATCCATTTACGAGCACTCAGGATGATACTGCTAATGAATGCTTATTGCACCTATTAAATGTTTTATTTGTGCAACACAGTTCATTACATCGATGTTTGTGATTTTAATTTTCATCATTGTGTTAGCACCTGTCGCGCCGCGCTGCACATGTTACCTCACCGTCCTCTCATAAAATATATATTTAACTCGCAGTTTCAACTTTCCTTATTCCTACGTATTTTCTAACAGTAGTAGAGTATTTTTTTAGTTGAACTAGGTGTCTCACGTGTTGTCGGCGTCTGATGCTTACGAGAAAGCGGTTACGTGTTGTTCGAAGCACGTAGGATCTCGAGTTATGCCATTAATTACGCGGACATCTCAAGGACTGACGCCACCAATCATAACTCAGCTTACATTAACAAGGCCTTAACGTCTGCTTGTTATTTTTCATTGATGTCGCAAACAGCTGGACGATTTTTTCACTTACTCTTGTCCAGCTTAAGTAATACACAATGCATTTCGGGTACAAAAAAACATCCATGTTTCTTTTATATTCAGTAATAGGTTTGGTTAGGATAATTATTTATGTACTGTTATATTTCCAAAATTAAGTATAATATCTTTAAAGTTGAATACATTTTTGTTAGTCGTAACTGTAAGCTACATAATCAGAGTTAGAACTCATATCACTCTATTGTAGTAGTATCATGAAATTGAGTTGAAGCGTTTGAGCTACCACCGGCTCTATTTTCTTTTATCATTCTCAGACTATAGAAAATCTAATTCCAAACATAGGTCTTCCCTAAGGTTTAAGGTTTAAGATAATTTGTTAACAACTTTAGTCTGTAAATAAGTTATGTAAGATGTTTTAGCCGTGCCTCCGTTGCGTCCATGGGGACCTTAATATCTTATACTATGCGCCTGTTGAGCTTACTGTCTCGGTATTAATACTAGTCGTGGGCAAACTTTGCATAAAAATGAAAATTAAAAGACTCGCTTTGTGTTTTCATTTTCTCCGTTTCAAATTCGAAGATAGCTCGACGGTAAGCGAACTATGCTTCTGCAAAGATTTTGCTTTATTACTAAAGTTTTGCTAAGTAATATCTTTATGTTTTCTAGTGTGTTGGTTATCTGTTATTTCATTGTTTTGTCGCAATATACTCGTAATAACAAGACGCCGATATTTTGGCGGTGGTGTGTTAATAGGATTACGGCCGCCCAAAAATGGCTATTTCCTACTTGGTTCTAGTGCGAGTGCTCGTTTGAGTACTATCCGTCAAAGTAGGATTAATCGTACTTATATTCAGAAGGTTGGCGGCAACGATTTATCGTCGGTTTTCCTTTAATCGATTCATTTAACTTGGATTTCACCATGAATAATATCATTGCGAAGTGGTGCTCTGGAACACTTTAGTTCAATAATAAAATCAAAATGTATGTTTTAAATGGCCGCTATGTCACAACATACAAACAGCAGATGTTTAGAAACCGTTATAAATGTATATTGCAGCGTTTTATATGTGCATACATTTGAACCGCATCACGCGGCTTAGAAAAACTACAAGGCTTAGAGGCAGGAGGAGGATATGACGTCAAAGGCTCGAGATGGATTCAAGATCCACGTCAATTATTTGTACAATCAACGAGTATTCGACTCATTTCTGGCTTTAGTCGGATTACGTCGGGGCCCAATCTACACACTCGTAATATAAAAGCGACGCGATGGTAAATACGACGTATTTCCTCAAATAAATTCGATATGTGTGAAAAATCGTAGAAATTTATCGTAGAAATTCCCAAACGCATTTCTAATATTTTCGGCATCCGTGAACGTTCTTCCATTGAAGTTCAGTCACACTGTATTCGCGAAAAAAAGCGGCTGAACATCAATAGCGGCTGTATTCAATGTAAACCATTTCATGACTTTGGTAAACTCATATATAATAACCTTTCGGTCCCTGATGTTGCGTGCGTGAAGTATTGCCGGAAATCTTATCTTTAACAGGAGTTATTTGATATCAATAATCGCAAGAATTTTGCTTGACGCCATTGGAAAAAAATACCATACATTTATTGCTTTTCTGTATGTTTACTTGTAATAGATTAAATAGAAGTGATATTTCGGTACTGAAATGTTATATAATATCAAAATATATCTTCTTTACCCGCGTTATGATTAATGCTGGAAGTGCAATAATGAAAGTACGTGGTGGCTTGTTGGTAACGGACCAGACACGGCTGCCTACATGTTCACGGTGCTCGCGGGCTCAAATACAGGGCACAACTTTGACTTTTCAGAGTCATCTGTGTATTGATAGTCTATCACCACGCACTATAAAGGCGCAGGAAAACATCGTGAGGAAACCTGCATAGCAAAGCGATTTGTAAGAATTTCTATGGAATGTTTAGTCCGCCTACCCGCACTAGGCCAGCTTAGTGGATATAGCCTAACCCTTCTTATTCGTACCGTCGATTGTAGAGTAGGCCCGCGGCCTACAGTGGGACGTATATTGGCTGGTACGATACAATACAACAATACAATACTGGAAGTAGATTTCTGCTAAGTATATGCTTTTTCAGGGGTCTTGTGTCCTTGGCATTCAATTTATGTGGAGGCTAAAGCTCTTAGTATTGTTGTTAAGTAGTTTTTTATGTTGCGCCTCGCCGACATAACTTCTCTTGGCGATAAACTATAGTTAGAGGAAAAGGCGTGTCTGCGAGTTAGAGTAATACCCTCTGCGATGCGAACAAATATGAAAGTCTGGCGCGTTTAAATAACCCTTTGTCGAGGCAGATAGACACAAAATTGAAAATATACTTTATTTTTCGAATACGAATTATTCGTATATGATAAATAAAGTGCAAGTTAAAAATACAAATATATTTCAATAACAAAAAAAAATCTGTAAAGTTGAATTTAAAACCAGTGATAAGCAAATAAGACATTTTCATTAAAATATGTGCGAGCCGGGGGCCGGCCTCGGTGCGCCGAGCGTCGCCACAGAGATATTAAAATACGCGGTAAAGTCTAAACTATGCCATTGTATTGAACTCAAAGCCTTTGCTTGAAGCTTTCAAAACCTACACGATTTTTCCATAGGGTAGCGTTGGGTGGACCCATTATACATATAAATCGAAAGTAGACCACGTACGTAACCTAAAAGGATTTTATACGTCGTTATTTATCGCTTCTCGATATTGTGTTCTTTCAAATATAAGTAGGTCTGTGTATTGATACGCACAAAGCGTCTAAGGAATGATTTATGACATGATATTTTCGCAGGTCCGCCTTCGACAATGTCAAGAAAACGAAAGTCGCCATTAAGAAAATATCGCCGTTCGAGCATCAGACTTATTGCCAGAGGACGTTAAGAGAAATCAAAATCCTAACTCGGTTTAGGCATGAAAACGTAATAATTTTTGTTCATTCTGTGAGGCCTTGAGAGTGGAACGCGAATACAATGATGCGAGTGATTTGTTTCATTTCAGATAATCGACATTCGAGATATTTTAAGAGCTGACACGATTGATCAGATGAAGGACGTTTACATCGTTCAGTGCCTAATGGAAACTGACCTTTACAAATTGCTGAAAACACAGGTATTTGAATAAATTCCATTGTTATAAGTGGCTAATCTATCCGCCTTAAGCACTCAGCGGCATTCGCGCAATTTGTAATGTGGCTCGTTTAAATACCGTTTGAATGTTTAATGTTTATTTTCCTAATAATTCACGCAACGTGTAAAATAATTTGTACTATTTTTTGTGTAATATCGTGTAAGATATTTTAACTAGTTTGTAACAAGAATTTTCTTTTTCAGAAATTAAGTAACGATCACATTTGTTACTTTTTGTACCAAATTCTGCGAGGACTAAAGTACATTCACTCGGCGAACGTTCTGCACAGAGATCTAAAGCCTTCTAATCTGCTTCTCAACACAACATGTGATTTAAAGGTACGTAAGCGGTGAAACTAATTACTACCCTGGATCCTTTACGCCGGGGCCAAACAAACCATTGAGCACGCCGGCATAATTGCGCTAATCTATCCGGACAGCACTGTACTTAACGACAGTCGCAGTGCAGTCACTCTTCCAAGCCAGAATAAATAATTACTTCAAAACTCAAGTAAAAACTATTCGTAGAATTTTACCACGAAATACACAATTTAAATACGATGGCTGTTAAAAACATCCGAGGTTGCGTTAAACTTAATGATGGCATGAATTTTGCGGCAAGAAGCTCGTTAAAGTGCGGAGTGGCGCTAACAGCCTCGCCGGGACCGAAGCTACGCAATATAAATGTACAAATGCACCACGCAGCCCCACTCAACTTTTTACCTACGTATTTACACACAGCGCATTACTCGAGAGCTTAAATTTAAATTAAAAGACCTTTTCCGACGTCATTCCGCGTTTCATAATTAAGGAAAAAATACTGGCGAGTGCGGACGGCTGTGCGTCACTGAATAAAGAAATTATAATGTGCACTAGATATGGAGCGTTGTAAGCTATCATGGAATTATTACGTTCTATTAAACTAGAATACTAGAAAAACTGTCTGTAACGTAGATATAAAATATATCGAAAGAGAAAGTCTTGATTTTTGTCCTTGTCGTAAATTGGGAGTAAAAAGTGTGAGGGAGGGACGTCACAAAACTAAGTACATTTTGATGTGATCGTTTTTCCGTCACGTCTATTGGTAATGTATTTTCTTTTTGGGTAAAGTTTATTTTCGATATTATTGTATAGTATACAGTACATTGTATCCCAGTTGTTGGCTAGAACGTGATAATTCCGTGTATGCAGTCTCATTAGTAGCTGATTGTTGGTGAATGCGACGCAGCGACGCGGCAATGTGCTGCGCCAGGCTTTAACGACGTCATCTGTAGCCGCCGTCGATGCAGCAATAATGGCACGCACAAAGCCACATCAGCATTCACTCGACTGTAAACAAAACTACTATAATAAACGTGGAAATTGTTTTAAATAGTACGGTAGTTTTTATATTGGCACGACAAAATGACAATATTGCGACTGATGGTAAGGTCAATGCAATGCAAATAGAGTTTCAGATGGTCGATACAATTAATTAGACCATATCGAAATTACGTGGTGGACTGTTGGTAACGGACCAGACGCGACTGCCAACATGATCACGGTGGTCGTGGGTTAAATCTCAGGGCACACCTCTGACTTTTCGGAGTCGTGTGTGTATTAATAGTTAACCACCACGCACTATAACTGTCAAGAGAAAAACCGTGGGAAAACCAGCATATCATAGCGATTTGCAAGAATATCTATGCTATGTAAAGTCCGCTAACCCGCACTAGGCTAGCGTGGAGGTCTTTACAGCCTCACCCCTCTCAATCGTACTCTCGATTGTAGAGGAGATCCGTGCCCTTTAAAAGGACGTATATTGGTTGATAGAATACAAAATATCGAAATCGGACTTATAGAGGCTGAGCCTAAAACACCTTTTACTTGTCTGGGTCAACGTGACAATTTTTCCACCATTGTGTACGGTTCTCTATTAGGGTGAAAATAAATACACCACTTGCTCTTAGGTCTACGACAATCTCGTTTACCAAAAGAAACGAGTCAACGAAAATATACCTTGACAAAGTCTACCTATTTGAACTGTAGCTTTAACTACTATAAGACTACCATTCCCAAGCTATTTCAGAAATATTTTTGTTTCACTAACTACGGATAGTATTCTAACACCGTCGAATATCATTTTTGTATAAGTGAATATGTCACGATCAAATGTACGAGTTATTCGCGCAGAAGATCTCGTGCGTGAACACGGGAATCGTTTTATCTGGTAAGCGGTTTTATATCGAATATCGTTCCCCCCCCCCCCCCCCCGGGGGCAATTTGTTCGGAATATAATTAGATACGCCACCAAACTATTGTAATGACGAGCTTTACTGATTGCGACAGACGTAAGATTGTTACAGATGATTGCGTTATCCTAAATGTGGGATCAGGCTTTCCGATGAATTATTTATTGATGTTGTTGCCAGTTCTTGTAGTTTGATCTTTGCTTGTATATTTCTATACATAATTTCTAATATCGATCTACTTTCTTACAGAGAGAGTTATTTTTTATATCTACATATAAAGATATTGTAATATGTATAACTGTATAGACAGTTCTTCTAGGCAGGTTCCATCGGTTTATATATTTCTGCTGCTAATAGGTCCCGTTTAGCGTTGCTCTTGTTTCGGACCAAAGTTACATCTGGAAAGCGATCTTCGTCATTTCATTCTCGTTCGTCTCGTCGACCTCGATAATTAAAAAAATAGAATTACCAGATTTAGTTAATATACCCGCCGTTTTAGCGTTTCAAATACACCGAAGTAGGTTACAAAATGTAACAATTTAAGATCCCAATCCTAAAACCGAATATTGAAAATGGCACTGTAAAATTATTCCGTCGACCCTTTACAAGGGATCCACCCAATCCGGTACTTTTCCCCCGGCTAAATCATGCTTAAGTGTAACGAATCTCGACCCGTTTAAGCCACTGCAATCACAAATTAAGTGGGACCCAACCGTTCAGCATTTTTATTGCCGTACATTAAAAAGGCGTATTATGGTGACGTTGGAACATGGTTATAAGATTTTCACGGAGTATTCTTCATTTGACTTTTCAATGAAAAGGAAGGTGAGCAAGCGAGTTGCAAGTTACAGAATTTGAAAAAAGAAGTAGGCCTATGTTTAGCAGTAAACATTTTGGGACTGAAGAGAAGAAAGGAGAGTCATAAAATACGCATATCAATCATAACGTTTTGCAGTATTTATCATATTAGGTACTCTTTTATACTGGCTTATAAAAGTGGCTACAATGTGCTTGATAGTATGGGTGGTGCAATCCAGGGGGTTACTCTATGATCCAAAACGAAATTCGAATGCTCGGTCGTTCGATGTCCGAAGTAAGATATAAGTTTTCCACTTTTAAAAATGTATACTATTCTCTACGATACTTATCATTCACTTAAAACTGACTAATGGTTACGACGTACGATAGAGGATTCAATTATTTTGTGGAGTACCTAGGCACATTCGTACAGCTTTACGTACGAAGTCCGACCATTCGAACTTCGTTTCGGATCATAGAGTAACCCCCCATATAGAGTAACATCGGCGATAGATATTTACGGTTCAGTACGGTACGGTTCACTTCTATTGGTCAACGCCATTATGCTGGTCTACTAACCGGATACACACAGGCTCAACTTTAAACGCGACATAATTACGCGGATACACTATAAAGGATTTTCCATCATAGGAATGTCCTTCCTTCATTTTATAATTACTTATTTGTGTCTAGATTTGCGACTTCGGTCTGGCGCGCGTGGCGGACCCGGACCACGACCACACGGGCTTCCTCACGGAGTACGTGGCCACGCGCTGGTACCGCGCCCCCGAGATCATGCTCAACTCCAAGGTACGTCTTGTATCTTAGACCCTTCCTCTAAGCTACTTCAATCAGGTCTTTCAAGAGATCTAAATTCAGAAGCGTTTCCAACAGCATTGTTGTAGCTGCTTCAGTAGCGCAGTTGTTCTACGGTACGATTACAAAGCTGAGGCCTCGGGTTCGAATCCCAAGTCGTGCAAAGTAATATTGAATTTTTGTCTCCAATATTAGCTCGGAGTCAGGAATTTGCAGCCGATATGTCGATAAACTTGACCCTAATCACATCGTGGAACGAAACACACAAGGCGAAACATAGGTGTCTTGGTAGTAACTCTGCTTATCCCTTCTGGGAAAAAAGGCGTGAGTGAGAAATCTGTGACAAGCCCTATGCATATTACTGGGACCAGACAAAATAATTACGCCATAATCCGTTCCCACATACGTGTTTTAGATATTACTTAGACTATAAAGATTTCAGAATATAATACCAACAAGAAAAGAGTAAACGGATCAAAAATGGGTTCTTTCACCCAGTCCACACCCGACTACGTGTGAAAGTTTTCAATTTGGTCGAGAAACATGTTGATTAGACATGCTCTGAAAATGGCTGTAACACATTGTGTGTTCAGAATATTGCTAGCAAGGCACAACTCCGTTCTACAGACGTGTAATGATGATTTTGTTTTGCGATGTTCCAAACTATATCAGACTATACAGGGTATATCAAGACCGCGACCGAAAACGAAGCCAAATGGTAGTATTAGTGACTTCAAACACAATGTAACTAAAAATCTCGCAAAAAAAAAATCGTCAACTTTATTTTTGGTAATTTTTACTTGTCGTATTTGGGTGATAAATACATAGTTTTGCTAAAATTATGATGTACTCCTTTTTATATTTTAAGACGCAATGGTATGTTAGGTTTTAAATTACTATTTTCGCAATAACTAGGTATTTACTACCCAAACACAATGATTATTAAAAAATTGCAAAAAAAAACTGTCGCTTATTTTGCGAAATTTTTATTTGCTGTGTGTCTGTAACCGCTAAAACTACCACCCGGCTTCGTTTTCGGTCGCAGTCTTGATATACCCGGTATAACTTGGTTAGACAGCCTATAGAATAGATAAGGTAAATCTCTTAATAAATTCCGAGCTGAATTGAGTCATAATCGTTTAAAGATTATGTAATTAGATTATTTAAATCTAAAAGTAAACAGTGTGAAAATTACTGAAACATACAATGCGGCTACAATTGTAATTTAGTCTAAATTAAATGGACGTAATGTTCCACAAAATGTTATCTCATTCTAACGGCATTGCCTCAAGTTTTGCCAAGCAAGTTTTACGACAAAAGTCATAAAAGAACTATAGTTGTGGTGAATTTTATAATATTCATAAAGTCCACGTCAAGCTGTATTAGTCCCGAGGGGTGAAAATTTACATCGCCTCATAAAAGTACCCTAAAACCATTTTTATCCCCTTGGTGAGAATTACACTGCGAGGTATCCTACATTAAGTCCCAAGGTTATTTATTTGATGGGAACAAATGTTCTACCCTTACACGGGTGCAGAGCGTTTAATTATTTCCTTACGTTATGAGGTTCGTTTGAAGCTCCTCCATTCTTTATTGTCAAGCTTGAACCGTGAAATATTTAGCAAATCATTTAAATTCGTGCGAGTACCGCGCATTGCAATGTTTTGTATATGAAACAGCTGTTCGCTATTTATCTACGTCATATGAAGCTTATGCTCCGTCTCTGATTATACATAAACTTCAAACAAACAATGTTTTTTTGAGTCATTGGTATATTTGTAAATAGTGTGTTACTAGATTCCACATGAGGCGACCACGTTTTATAACAAAATATACAACGTATATTTCCTTAATCGCTTTGAGGCTAGAAATGAGCTTCAGGAAAACCGTGTGACGTTATTTTTAAAAAACGATGTACTATTCCGAGCATCTAAAATTCTGTATATATTTAAATTGATATCCAACTATCTATGTATTGAATTTCATGTATTTGTACTTAAAACCTATATAAAGCACTTAAAACAACGATGGCGAATGGTAAATAACGATCAAACCGATAAAAAGTATGACAGTCTATACTCAAGTCATGTGAGAATCCTTGTAAACACGGCTTACAATTCCACGGCTAGCGTAAATAATATTCGCAAAACATCGATACGAAAATAAAACTACTAAAAGAAAAGAATCTGGGCGGCGCGGTGTAGCGGCGTATTTACGCGGAACAAAGAGCGTAATAAACATAGTGTTATACGTGCGGGGATCATGCCACCAGAAGGCCCGCCACGTCGTTATCTCCGCCATTCTGATATCAAACCCACAATACGCCGAGGAATCTCCACTATGCGCTGTATCCAGAGATCAAGCTTTGAGCCGACGAAACAATGCATTCACTACTTCAGAACATAGGGCTTAAGATTGTTAACATCATGGATGGTTTGTCCATACTTCCCACGCAATTCAAGCAGATTGGCAGGCGCAGGACGTAGTTTCTCACATTGATGCTCTTTTTCAGGATGTCATTAGAGTGTTTTTGTAATGGTTATCCCGCCATCTGTCGCTCAAAACCCGTTATATTGATTTAACAGATGAAATGAAAATGATTTAACAGATGCTTGCCAAAAAGACACCTCTAATTGTTCGACATTTATACTGGTTTGTCTTAATAGTTGCTGATTGAAATGCCTTACAACTTAAGTGTTCGGAACTTTTACTAATTTGACGACATTTATGTACCAAACTAATGGCAATACTTTCACCGATCCATCCACTCAGGGCTACACCAAGTCGATAGACATCTGGTCGGTGGGCTGCATCCTGGCGGAAATGCTGTCCAACCGACCCATCTTCCCGGGCAAGCATTACCTGGACCAGCTCAACCATATCCTCGGCGTGCTCGGCTCGCCCAGCCAGGAGGACCTCGACTGCATCATCAATGAAAAGGTACGTTGATTACAACAGACTCGTAGGTTTGACATCTATATGTACTAATAAATGTATAAGGCTAAAGATATTGTTTGTTTGACCGCGTTAATCTCAGGAATTATTGGTCCGAATTAAACAATTGTTATAGTGTTAGAAAGTCCATTTATCGAGGAAGGCTGTAGGGTACTTTTTACCCCGGAAATATATATAGAGGGGCTTTTATCTCGGAAAATCTTTTTCATGTGGGCGAAACTGCGAGCAATACTAGTCTCCTCATATTTGTAAAAGCTCTATCTGCACTGCGTTTAACATCAGATACATTGTAGCTACTTTGCCATACTAGTATAACAAAAAAAATTAATTTAAAACCGACAGGTGGCATCCTTAGCGGTTAGAATTTACTAAGGCTTGAATGTACTCGTTAAATAAAATAAAAACAAAATGGTTTTGAGATCCGGCGTATAAGCTTTGACACGGGCTAGAAGCCTGCCAAGTGCGAAATGCATCCGCTTTCAAAAATAGCTGGGGTTGTGTTTCTTTTGTTGAGCGGAATTTAACGTCATCCTTATACGAAGGTGTGCTTACGTCTGCATCCTTAAGTGTAAGATTTTTGAGACCAATGCCGCGTAATTCATGTATTCCTTTGGCTTCCGAAATGGATACAAGTTTTATATCATTAAAATTTCACTGAAAGTTTTTAATAATAAAAATCTGCCGAAAGCTACATGAACGAGAAGAAATCGGTTTTGGCAACCTCTCATATATAGATCCTTTTATCTAAAATCGAATAGCATCTTGGCACTTGTCTCCAGACTATTGTGCACTATCGGAAGACATTTGGTTCAGATATCTTTTTCCAAAGAGGGTATTGTATTGCATGTATCTATAGCAATGTAAGAGATACGGAAAAAATACAATGTTTATTTTTCAACCCTTCCTCAGATATAATTCAAAGTCGGCCTTACGTCAGGGGGCTATATTACATGATAACTTTGGTCGTAATATTTAGATTTGGGCCGCGCGGAACTTGGGCAATGAAATTTAACGACATTTCTATTGAATGACGTCAATGCTCAGTAGGACTTTGTCACAAATACATGAATAACACAGTAATTTAGTAAGCACATGATTACAGGGTAAACCCGAGTGAACTTTTGTTCCACAATATAGCCTCCATGATTCCCAGTCAATGAAGAGCTTAGATCGTTTTACACCATGGTGGTCTACCGTCCTGTGCCGGTTGGCGGACTTTACATATATCATAAATATTCTCGTAAAGATCTCTATAGCATATAAGTTTTCTGACAGTTTTTGCCTTCGTTGTTTAACTGCGTTGTAATTGACTATCAAATATCATTGATATTTCACTACGCATCGTCCTCAGGCCACCACGCACCCTAATTAATTTACTTACACATTAATATATTTTCAAAACATACTTTAATCCTAATAATTTGATCCTAGTAATAAAAGTTTTGAACTAATATTATTAGGATTAAAGTCTATATATAAAGTCTGATATAGATATAGACTTTAATCCTAATAATATTAGCTCAAAACTTTTATTACTCACTACTTGAAATTACCAATCACGAGGCGACAGTGAGAAGTTCGCAAATTAAAATTGAATACCTTGGCAATCCATCATGGACGCGCGTGAACTTATCGGAGTTTAATCTGCTTTGGGACAGCAATTTGGTCCGTGTGAAAAGTTTACCACCATCGGATCTGTATATTTAGGACCACTTTCAATCATGAGTCAGATTGCCACTTGGTACAAGTTTTAATTTGTTGTGTTTGAACAGGAAACTTGTTTTTCCTTTACGTGAATTTAGGCATATTTCATGTAGTCGTATTTTGCAAACCAAATATGATGTCAATTAAAGTACGATAGGTGTTGTGTAATTCCCTTACAAAAGGGTATTCGACTTATTTCTGTTTTGCTTTCTATAAAAAGCTACGTTTCCTATTTATAAATCCAATCAGAATTAAGCACCTTAAACATTTGAAATCTGAAAAGGTGCTAACAGAAAACAGTTGCGCACCAGATATATTGACGTCACTACTCGCTATACTTGTTGTGCATTGCAGCAAAGAGATAGTATTTACGGGGGAGTGAAAGAGATAGTAAGATATTCGTTACGCCCCAATATTGCTTTTAAACCACCAATAACTGCCTTATTTTGCAAAAAAATATACGCTGTCTTGATACAAATATTTTTAATACCGTCCGCTCTTATACACCAAATAATATACGAAATCGAACATAGACAAGTGCTTGTTTATGGTTATATTGTTTCATGAATAAAATACGAAGTTTGACCATAGATTAAGCAGTTAATGGGAGGTCGAGAGAGTTGTCTTAATGGCAGTCTCCTCGCTCCACTTAATGGAAAACTTTGTAACGGTTCGTGCTCCCGGCTGTTGTATAATTATTCCGCTGTTTAATTTGAATGGCTTTCAATTGTGTCGGCAAACAGAATTCAACCGGAAACTTTGGTACCGTTATTATTTCAATACATTGTTTATTTATTTACTCATTTGAAATGAAATTTGTATAGTTGGCAGCATTGACGAAGACATGGGTTTGATTCCCAGGTCAGACAATATCTGTGTGTTTTAGCCCTTTCAAAATTGTCCTTTAAATTTCTCACGATTTAAAGCAGGATTTAGGGTACAACATAGCGACAGGCTCACATTCTATCATAATATTTTAGGACGGAAATAAGTCCGACAAACTTTAGGTGGCAATAACTGAACTCTGATCACACCGTCGCGTAACTTACATCGTGTTATTATTAAAGTGTGGGACAATAATGAATGCTACTTTTGTAATTCCAAACTTAGATTTTTTTCTTAAAGATAAAGGAAACTCGCTCAGAAGTCCGGTTGCTCACCAGTTGTTACAGTAATAAGCGCAAATTGTCGATTAGCTCCTTATAATGGGAACAATGGCATTTGTGTGTGTTCTATCGCGTAATAACTGCGATGATCTTTCAATGTTGTGTGAATAAATATATCTTAGAGTTCTTGTCCAAATATAATCACAATAAGATTCCAAAAGCATATTATCACAGTTGCTAATGTATTCATTTCTCAGTGGCTTTCTAATTATAAATACCAATAGCTTTGATATAATTAACACATCGGAAAAGTTGACTTGTTTCAAGACTGTCCCGCCCACATACCCGCCACTGCAACTCCTGTAAGCCAGGATCAACAGCGGCACGCATTTTAATGACACTGAGCATTGAAGCTCTATGAGCCTCTGGGAATGTCTAACCTGTTTTTAACCCGCAACGAAATCTCACAAAGTTAAATTAATAGGAGTGGGAAATAAGAATGAAAAGTTGACTAAATACATTATTTTAGTATACCTTTTATCCGTCTAAATGTTAGCTCAGTTAGCGGACTAGACCCTTAAGTTTTTTCTGAGTAAAATTATTCATAATTTATATACCGGCGAGATTTTCATGAGTTTTTTTTTAAGCGAACTCTATCTACCCGTACTAGATCAGCTTGGTAGTTTTAGTCTTAAACCTAACTGGTAGAAGGGGTTTGTGCTCATGAGTGGAAGATATGTAATTTGTACTACAAATTGATCTTGTTTTTTATATATTTTTGCACAACGCAATTAACTAAAGCCCTGCCATAATATCTTGTCCTCTGAAAACATTATTTTGACAAGTCATGTTCAAATATTTAGCTAAGTTTATGTGAAGGCCGCCCTGAGACAATGGTTAATTGTCTCCTTTCCGGTGACGCTATTAAGGTCACGAGAGGTCGTTAAGTAATTGCAAACCCAAAATGTTGTTTTAGTTCATTGAGAATACTTTTGCCTTTGTTTTTCTGATTGCAATGCAGTACAAATTAGGTGTTATACCATCGTAATAAAACATAATTGTGCCGGGCTCGTCGAAACCATCACTATGTTTTCTATCTTTTTATTTTCTTGAATGGTTTTGGTATTTCGTGTGAATATGAGTATCCTACTGCTAGTATTTAAGCACCAGAAAGAAAAGCAACAGCAAAGTTTATACCTCATGTCCTCTCGAGCCGTCGTATTTGCACTTGTAACTTTAGCTGCCTGCAAGGCTCTAGCACTTGCAAAACAAGATTGTTACTGAATTAGGCACCTACTAATAACTAACCTTGTCTGTAAAGTTCGTGTAAGGTTCGCCAGTACTTATAACACTAATAATGGAAGTTTTTGGTTCGCGGTAGATTTGCCCGTAGAGTACTATAATATATAACATAGATGATAGATATGTTCAAATTGCGGGAGGCCTGATTGGAGCGCAGGTTTGGTTATTTATTTTGAAATTTAGGTTTAGATAGACAGCTATTTGTAAAATCTTTTTGCGCAATAAAATATTGACGATTTCATAATAAATGGTACAAAAATATTAATTTACTTCAAGAACATTTTTAAAAGTATTGTAGTGGAGTATGCTTTTCTTATGACACATGTTTGACAAATGAGTCGACATTATCGAAATTATTGAGCAAAGAGAGGGGACACTTACATATGTACAGCGATGGATTTCTTGTGGCTAAGGAGAGAGTGCAAACACTAATTGAATCGACTGCTCTTTCATGTCGCTTTTTTTGATAGCGGTGTACCCCAGTGGAGTAAGCCATATTGTGGTCTAAAGTACTTTACTGTATCAGCGTGTATTCGTCCACCGCTAAACTTCTTTACAATCCAAAGCTTGATTAAGATGGATTAGGCTGTAGTTCACCACGCTGGCCCGGCTGAATGGACCTGTAAATGATTATTGTCTATAATTTGTACAGTATGCGATACATTGTATGTATAGGCCCGCGGGTACCTAGAGTCGCTGCCGTTCAAGCCGCGCGTGCCCTGGGTGGAGTTATTCCCCGGCGCCGACGCGCGCGCGCTCGACCTGCTGCACCGCATGCTCACCTTCAACCCCCACAAGCGCATCACCGTCGAGGAGGCCCTCGCGCATCCCTATCTCGAGCAGTACTACGACCCTAATGATGAGGTAAGGACACACAATCACTACACATTTTACTCACTACACTTATTACACTCACTCACTCACTCACTCAGTCAGTCAGTCAGTCAGTCAGTCACTCACTCACTTACTCACTTACTCACTTACACACATTCACTGCTCACTAAACAGTACACTCACTCATATTAAGGTATACTTGAGTGGACATCGCGAACAAAATATGTGCGCGCGTATTAGACACGCGGTAAAACAGTAGAACGAGTGAGGATAATTTTAATGAGCAGGAGTGATAGAAACAGAAATTATGGTACGGTACCGCTAGTTTTTTTTTTAAATTCACTGTCGTATCCACTGTGGTATAATATCTCAATACTCGTAGCATATGTATGTATCTCGAAATCATACGTCGAAATCACCTTACAGCATATAATGTAGTGAAACATAACATAACTAAACATAATGGCTGAGTCACTACGATAAAATTGTAAAATTAAGAGTCATATTAAAAAATATTCATAAAAATGAAATCAAAAATAGGTAACAAAATATCCAATAGCTATTTCGTTAAATATTGATATACGATTTGATTGCAATCAGATTATAAAACAAAATGTGTGCTCTCTGATTACTACAGGTTGTGTACAATTGCTCTGCAAACGAGACAATTTTATTCCAATTTGAATAAATTGCCAACCAAATTGTGTCGCGTAGAATAGGCGTCGCTTATTATATTATATGGAACTTGATTAAACTCCTGTAAAAATGTTATAAGATATGAATTTTAAAAGGTAAATTAACAGTGAATTATTAATGCATTTAGCTGTACGGTATTCTGAATTTTAAATATAAGACTATCGTTTAGAAAATTACCATAACCCCAAAATTATGCATAGAAAAGCGCCAAAAGAGGGCAATTTTAAGAACCCGCTGTGATGTAAATAAGGACCCTAATATTCCTTCATGTATATTGTGTAAACAAATGTTTTTCTAATTACCAAAATAATATTTAGATTGAAATATTGAAATATTTTCTTTGATTTTGTGTTATTTTAAGGAGCATGGAGTTCAAATTCGACATTTTATTTTGACGTTAATCTACACTTATTCATCGATTGAAAGTTTCATAGTAAGTTCGAAGTACTTTACACTTGGTACTCGTGCGTACGTAGTAGTACGCAATTTATATTTTTACAGAATTTAATTTACATTATCCATATATTCATGAGTGAAAGCAGTTATTAACATAATTACCATATTTATTAAGTAGCCTGGGTCGTCAGAAGGAAATTGTATACATTTTAATAGGCTGTTTCTTGGGAAACCTAGCATCAGCATAATTATTCCCCGGCTTAAAAACTGAGTATGAGTGTAGAGTCGAATTTACGCCAGCCCAATATATGTCAGTTGAAACAATGTTCCAGTAAGAAATACCCTAAATCACTGAAACTTGAGGACAGTGATGGAAGCTGATAGTGGAAGTTTTAGAAGGACGGATCAAAGTGGAGTACTATAGCCACTCTCACTGCGTGTGTGCGTGCGTGCGTACCTGCGAGCGTGCGTACGCGCGTGTGTGCGTGCGTGCGTGCGTGCGTGCGTGCGTGCGTACGTGCGTACATGCGTGCGTGCGTGCGTGCGTGTGTGCGTGTGTGCGTGCGTGCGTACATGATAGTGTGCTTGTATTCGTGTGAGTGTGTGTGTGCGAGTGTATGTATGTGCATGTTTGTATGGGTATGCCTCTGTTAAATATTAAGAAGTGTATTTTGTCTGCAGCCGGTGGCGGAGGAGCCATTCCGCTTCGCCATGGAGCTGGACGACCTGCCCAAGGAGACCCTGAAGAAGTACATATTCGAGGAGACGCTACTCTTCAAGCAGCTGAACGAGGGCGCGTAAGCCCGCCCGCCGCCGCCTGCGACCTGCCTTCACACATACTTACATTAGGCGATAGTTTCGTGATACTTTCAACGATTACGTATTTCCCCTATTATCAGTGTTTTATCTAATCAAATTTGCTTGGAAATTAGCAGAATATGAGTAATTTTAATGTTTCATGCATGCCGTAACGTTAAGGATAATATTGTATCAGACCCCGCAGCAGGCTCGCACGCGGCCGCCTCGGTCGAGCGGACGGCTTCCGAGTTGTGTATTGAGTGCATGTAGTCGGTTAACCAAAGCTAAAAGTTAACCATCATGTCGTATTCATTAAGTATTGACGGGGCGACGGCTCCGCTGTTTGTTTTCATTTGTAATGTATGTGTTAGTGAAAGGACTGGGAGTTTTATGCATTTTCATCGAATCACGGTCGCCATAGGCGGATAATGCTTATTTGTGTCGCCACGAGGCCGGAGTTGTCGACGTCGGCAGACAAAATGTTCCTTTGTATTGGGATTTTTGATTCATTACAATGACGTTGTATTTGGAGACACCTGATACCTGTAAACTCATCGATCGAAGTGTTGAGGAACACTTAGTGTATGTAATTATCTATGAATCGTTTATATATAAATCACGTTAACGGCACGACTGGGTCAGAATTTAGAGATGTGAATTAACAATATAGATTCATTATGCGTAGTGGAGTATAGTATGATAGATAGGTTTTTTCTGAAATTTATAAATGTTAAACATGCCTAGTCTTACAATTTCTCATGTGAAAAGTTGGGATGCGTTCATCGGCGTTTAAAAGAGTGTCGGCGCATCATCATGGCAGTATTAGAGAAGGCCCGCAGGCGTCGACGGTATGATGTAATTACTCGCAATCTGGCGCCGCGTCGGAGCGAAGCGTTCGCTATCATTCGCATGTCAATATCGAATGGAAAAATGAATAAGGGATGAGGTATTTGCGGTTATGTGAGCAGAGCAATAAGCACGCATCACACGTAATGGGGCGCGAGTAATAGAAATGTCGGGCCGCCGAATATCATTTATTTGTGGAAACAGGAAGTACTAGAGCGCGGCACCGCATCACGCATCGTGTAAATATTCTTACATTCGGAGTTAATGTATTTGGAAGCGTCATTTGATGCACTGCATTCGTCGATTCCGGCGCGTGTGATGTTGTACGTACTGTAGGGTGCGAGCGGCGCGCGTTGGAAAACTTGAGCGTCGCAACGTTATTGTGTAATGGTAAAATTCTCGTCTTCCTAATATTTGCATGTTAGCGCACAATACTATTGTAGAATAGTTATTCTTCATATCAAATGTTTAATGTGGTGTTTTTAGACTTTAAAATTTTTGTTACAATTGTGCGGCTACCGCTGGGTGTCAAGTTTTTCAACGGTGCCGGCGCCGCGTGCGCCGTGCACTGCAGTAAGTATGCTGTACACTGCGAGGCGCAGTCGACAGTAGCGCGCAGTGCGCAGTGTGTAGCGCGCAGTGTGTAGTGCGCAGTGTGTAGTGCGCAGTGTGTAGCGCGCAGTGCGCAGTGTGTAGCGCGCAGTGCGCAGTGTGTAGCGCGCAGTGCGCAGTGTGTACCGCGCAGTGCGCAGTGTGTACCGCGCAGTGCGCAGTGTGTACCGCGCAGTGCGCAGTGTGTAGCGCGCAGTGCGCAGTGTGTAGCGCGCAGTGCGCAGTGTGTAGCGCGCAGTGCGCAGTGTGTAGCGCGCAGTGCGCAGTGTGTAGCGCGCAGTGCGCAGTGTGTAGCGCGCAGTGCGCAGTGTGTAGCGCGCAGTGCGCAGTGTGTAGCGCGCAGTGCGCAGTGTGTACCGCGCAGTGCGCAGTGTGTAGCGCGCAGTGCGCAGTGTGTAGCGCGCAGTGCGCAGTGTGTAGCGCGCAGTGCGCAGTGTGTACCGCGCAGTGCGCAGTGTGTAGCGCGCAGTGCGCAGTGTGTACCGCGCAGTGCGCAGTGTGTAGCGCGCAGTGCGCAGTGTGTAGCGCGCAGTGCGCAGTGTGTAGCGCGCAGTGCGCAGTGTGTAGCGCGCAGTGCGCAGTGTGTACCGCGCAGTGCGCAGTGTGTAGCGCGCAGTGCGCAGTGTGTACCGCGCAGTGCGCAGTGTGTAGCGCGCAGTGCGCAGTGTGTAGCGCGCAGTGCGCAGTGTGTAGCGCGCAGTGCGCAGTGTGTAGCGCGCAGTGCACAGCGCGGAGGTGAAGCGCGCGGGCTCGCGCAGTGACTCGGTCTAACCTGTTGTTACTTCATATGTCTACGAGATGTTGCTAGGATGTAAGGACGTCCCTGCCAAGGCGGGACATTTGATCTATTACTGTACTAAGACTTGAACTTGTTTGTTGAACGTATTTAGGAGTTCGTCATTCAATTTTAACATTACGTGTCTTCTTTAGGCTCAAAAGTTCTATTGAAACGTTTGGAGATCTCTCTCGGGTATGTTGTAAGTGTAAAAGTATACTGAACGTTATCGCTTTATCCATTTGAGGCTGCAGTTACGGCGCTGCAAATGGATATTATAAAAGTTTAATGTTAACCGTGGCTTGTGTGCATACACTGATTATGTGCAACGTGAGTTGAAACTGCAGTCTTTAGTTCGCATCATGCTCGCAACATTCTCCGCGTCATTCACGTGATTGTCGAATGTTTTGTCATGACGTCACGATCCTTGTCTTCGGGTGTAGGGCATGCCTATTGTACAGTTTATTTTAAGTTTTTCATCGCTTGACAAATGTAATTTCAACTGTGTTAAGAATCAACGGCTACTTAAAAGACAAAGCTTGTTTATCGAGGCGTAGTGTACGTGTTGTAAGCTAGCGTCATCAACTGCGATCCAAGTGACTTGTTGATTAGTTCGTATCATTTATGTACTTTTGTAGTGTAAAACGAGTGGCCAAAATACGCGACGCGAGTTTAAATGCAGAAAAATTACGATGGACTGCGCCGTAGCTCCAACAATTAATCCCTGAAACCAGACTGACCAATATTTCTTCCTAGTTTTACATTCTGCAACAGAATTATCAGTTTGGTAGAAAAAATGTTAAGATAATCTTTTTCAATACGGGATTCAAATATTAGTATTTGGTTTAAAACCTTAACGTTAAGCATTAAAACAACCAGTGGCTTTGATATCTGTACATCAATTGCAAAAATACCTTTAAGTACGAGTTGTTCTACGAGGTCAATCGAAAAACAACTCCAGATGATTAATGCTCCACCACATTAAGTTAAAAACAGGTATAAAACGTTGAAAAGGGGTATAGTGGAGATTTCTAACGCGTTGCAGCTCGGCGGGTAAGCCGGCGGTAATCTGGGTAATGCAGGTGAAACGAGAGAATATCTGTCATAGAGCTATCTTACTAGACCGGTCATTGCGAACATAATCTGCGCGCGTACCAGCGAGCAATCAGAACGGGAGGGAAGATACGTAAATACATAGGAGTGAGGGAGATGAATATATTACTGTGGTTTCACCTATATACATTTTGCCAGCGTCCGCTCCAACGTATTTCAATGGCTGCTGGTCGGCACCGCATTCAGTCTGCGCTTAGCACAAGGAAGCTCCACTCTCATTAACTCTGCCCTGATTTCGAATTTAGCGAGATAAATACGCAATAAGTAATGATTCTTATTGCAAAATATTGATTTTACTCGATTTTGGCCACTTGCTTCAAATTGTAATACCACATAATCGACTATAATTAAACTATTACTATTGGCAACATTGTCAATTTAAATTGTAATATCTGCCTCGTAATAGTTGAACAGTAGTCGAGATGTCGGTTCTAAATGTAGTAGTTTTTTTTCAATACAACACGATAGTTCCGCGGCGAGTTGTTCAGTGTGCGTCAGTGTGCTAGAACGCCGGGCGCATGCCCCCCTGACCCCCCGGACCCCCCGCCCCCCACACATCCGTAGCATCAATACCACCACGTATTTATTGTTAAACTATGAGTGTTGCCATATTTTCTTAAGTCATTATGTACAAATTGGATATTGTAAGATCATTTGTTATCTGTCAACAGTTGAATATTACGAAAATAAATCAAATCAAAAGAGGTGCTTTGTTTAATTTATCGTACAATCCCCCACGATTACAGCCCGTCTGGAATTTCGATTAATTTTTATGTGATTTATAATGGGATGGTTCCGAGGTTGAAACGTGGAAAGCGCTACTACTGACTCAGGACTTGTACAAAGGCATTCTGAAACAAAGAGGATAAAATTTAACGACGTCATTTATCATCAATTTTATGACGGTGTTAGAGATTGAATCAAACGTATTATTATAATTTACTCCCATTTTTACATATTTGTTGATATAGAAGAATGCAAAATTCAGAATGTTTTATATTTCAATAATCTTACACAAGATCAAAATGTAATAAACTACTTTACCAAATCTATCTTATAAGAACCATTCATATTCCGGCATAATAGCTTTGGTCACTTCCTGTATCATAACCTATTCCTCACTTCTTTGCTTTATAAAATAAACACAACACATTTTCGCATTAATATATTTCCAGGTAAAGTACGCACACTACTCATAATTAAATCGATATCGTTATGGAATACACGGGGGGCATAAATAGAGTAGGTATGCTTTTTAATTAATTGAGCGAGTGTTAGCGCGCACCCGCGGGAGCCGTGAGTAATGAACGCGTCTGAAACTCCGACAACATTTCAAATTATACTCCGCTTCCAATACCTTTCAACTCATTTTTTTCTGTTTTACGTACCCTATTACCATAGATGGAAATATTAAGCCCGGGTTTATTAGGGATATGAAACGGGCCCCTAGAAAACGTTAAAATAATAACAGGTCCCTTCCACGGACCTGACTAGCGACAATTCTTCGTAAAAATATGAAGAAAAATAGATTGGTGTGCCTGAAGCTCTTATTACTTATATATTTACTTAAGCCTCGTTCGGCGTGTAGTCGAGGCCTCAACACAATTATGGAAATGTCTTATTTAATAAACAAATAAGAGAATGTTTAATGAGGAGCTTGGAGACGCGCGGGAAAATCCTTAAAGGTGAGGTTGAATGCTTTTAAGAGTACACTGTACCGTGTACACAGGCACCTAATGAGTACAGCAATAGACACCGATTTACACGGAATAAGATGCTTTCCTCTGCGAGCGTTGTAGATGAAAGTTTGATCCTTTAATATAAAATCAGCCCATGGATAAATATAAAGGTATATAAGTCAGGTTAGATTAGAAATATCAATCATAATAATAATTATTTGTTAAAGGATATGTCGTTAGATTGCCTAACGAGGCAAATATTGGTAAACTGATTATTGATTTATTGAATTAAGGTTCTCCAACAGTATACACATTATCACAATTAATACTATTCTTTGCTAGTTCCATTCTGATGTATATACCACTTGAAGTAGTACCTACACAACACTTAAAAACACTTATTACCTACTCTTATCTTACTTACACTTATATAACAGAATCAATTAATTCACTAAAATTCTACCGTGTCTTAAACGTTTCCTAACAGCAAAAGTTTTCTTTACTATTAGGAAATATATTGGAAAGTTTATTATCGGCGAAAAAAGCTTACGTATCGCGCTCAACACACGGCTTTCACAAAAAGTTATTTCCCTTTAGTTCGCAGTAGGAGGGAGTAAACAAGATTTTCTTGTTATAAAAGTAAATATCGTCTAAAATGGAATTCTCTTTCCATGCGCTACACGTTAACTACACGCAGAAAATTTGCATTGTTTGAAAATGATCCGCGTGTTCTATTGTTTTCTGTTGGTTGCCATGTGTACAGAACATGAGTGAAATTAAATAGAATTATAATATGTTTGCGTTACAATGCTCTTCGTGTAGATACAAAGATAGGTCAGCCATAATTAATTAATTAAAAATAGTAATACACCCAATGTTGATAAAGAGAACTACATTTTTGTGCGGCGGCATCAAAAAATAAAAATACCTGATAAAAAGAAAGTAATTGAATATACTTAGCCGAAATCCAAGAAAGGAAATATATTATCAAGTCGAAATTAGCACAATATATAATGAGTACTATTTCACTATCCAAATTAATTCGTAGATTGCTTGTAAACGAACGTTTACATCCGAAAGGTGATTATTAAATGAAATCTTAGTAATAAGTGTTCCACGCGACACGCGCAACACGATTCCTGACTGCTTCCCTTTTGTACGTGTATTGAAAATAGTTTCATTTACTTCATATTTTCTATTCAGACCTTGACTTTCATATTCCAGAAAATCATCCTTCGCAACTACTGTTCAGTAGCTGGCAATTGAAGTAACACATTAATTAACAAGCTCCCGCTTGCATGGAAAATATTGAGCATCAATGAACTGAACGACATCAATTAGGTACTTATTAATAATATTGACCTTTTGCGCGCGTGTTGAAACTATACGGAATCTTTACCTACATTTTAAATGTACTTTGACAACCTAAATGACACAGAGAGAGGACAGGCCGATGTGAAAGGCAATGGGTTCGAATACCGAATTAAAATGTTTGTAGATGGTTTGGGCGTGTTAAAAGCACTTGTTCATAATACCTTCATTTTTGCCATTTCGTGATAGATAATAATACCCACTAGACGCTTTGTTACTTGTCAAAACGGAACTACCATTATGGGTATTTTAAAAATGTAAACAAACACATTGACATATTATGTCGTGATTTTTTAGGGTCAGTGGTGTTATTGCGGGTGTCCTGGTAGCACCTCCGCCTACCCAGAGGGCAGCCCTTCTGGGAATAAAGTCGTGAGTTTATGTATGTTGTGTTATTTACTTACATAATACAGCCCAGCCTACGGTTGGATAGTTGTTTTGGCGTCACAGTCGACGTGTTAATAGCAGCGAATAACATCACAATTCACAAGCAAACCTGCATACCCGTGCCTTAGAGCTCTCCACAAGAATGTGAAAGGTATGTGTACACCACAAATCTTGTCGATCGTAGTGATGACCTTTCCTGCTTTGAGATATACACATACAAAGTAGATATATTGATGATTTTATGATTTTGGAATCCAGAGTGATTCTATCTATCTATAATATAATAACCTTTATTTCTTTCTTTCTTTGTATGCTATAATGACTGTACGAAGGTAAAAAAAAACACCCTTAGCGACATGAATGGGCTCGCGTTTTGTGTTCAGCCTATGTGTATCCAGTTTCGAGGAAGCCAGCATAATTGTGTCTATCTTTAGTTGGTGCATGTTTGTTACACTATTATGGTATTTACATACTTCACTTAACATTATTGACAGCCTCCGTGGCACTGTTGGTTAGACGCCGCCTGTGAAACGAGAGGCCGCGGGTTCGATCCCCGTACCGAAACAAATATTTGTGTGATCCACAGGTATTTGTTTCGGGTCTGGGTGTTTGTGAGACCGAAAAGTCTCTCGTAGTTTCTGATACCCACGACACAAGACTCGATCTTAGTGTGGGGTCGGGACTATGTATGTGACTGTTGGGTGTATTTTGTATTTTTGTAATGTAGTCACTGTCATGCTAATACAATAATAATAAGACGATCAAGAACACCGAGGGTATCAAATATAACTTCAAGTACCCACTTTAATCTCCAAGTGGCTGGCGTTAAATGTCCTCCTTATTTACCATAATATAATGGCCTCCGCACATTACCGTTCGGTGTTAACTTACAACTCGTGAAACGTTATTATGTCTCGTGGTTTGTTTACTTCATCTTTGCTGTGTTAGGTGATATTATATTTAAATAACTAAGTTAGTTTTTGTTTATACTAATAAACGATTGAATATTTGCACCTGATGGTATTTTTTATTTATTTATTTATAAATACTTTATTGCACACCACACAAATTAATACATACAAAAATGTAAAGCGCATATATGTGTAACAATCATGTGCATAAATATGGGTATAAATTGCGGTATTATCTAGAGTAAAGAGTACCTGTGAGAAATAGTTATCTCTTATTAGCCGGTACAATTATGCTGGCCTGGACTAGATTTTCCCACCATCGCGTCCGGTGATCGCTACACTGGGAGATACGAACACCCTAACACAAGCAATACAATAAAATAAAGACTTTGTTTGTTTGAAAACGATAATATCAGTAACGATTGATCTGAATTGAATTGAATTGAATATTGCCTCGGTGACGTAGTTGTACTACGGTACGATAACAATGCTGAGGTCTTGGGTTCGAGTCCTGGGTCGGGCATAGTGATATTGGATTTTTCTAATCATTATCAGCCCGAAGTTAGGAATTTGTGCCTGATATGGCGATAGGCTCGCCCCCTATCATATTGTGGGACGGAACATACAAAGCGAAATGTGGGTGTCCTGGTGGCGCCTCTGCTTACCCCTTCTGGGATTAAGGCGAGAGTTTATGTATGTATGTATGAGGATTATTCTTACTGTTCGATAGCCCATTTATCGCGAAATACTATAAACATAATAACACGCTATGACAAAGTAGTAAGTACCACACCATAAGTGAAGGATCATTGAAAGTTTTTGCAAAAAACGGGTAAAAATTATTTATTTTCGGAGTCTTCACGGACCGGACCGCTATGTAAAAAATAGAAAAAGTAATACTGGTCGTCATAAGATAAACGTAGGGTATTTAAAAGTTTATGGATTGAGGGTATTTTTGATTATGTAACTGGTTTGAGGGTATATAAATCCTCCAGAGGCGTGATGTCGTTCAGTCGTTACTGAGACTCCGACGACGTCGGTCGTTGTTGAGGCTTTCACTGTGTCGGTTACCCGCGGTGTTCTTTCTAGTAAACAGTAATACTGCCAATCAAAAGTGCTGTTGTTATTTGGATATAGTACATATTAATTAAAAAAATATAGTCATCGACAAAATATGTGAGTGTTAACATTTGTGAATTGTGGAAACAAACGTGGTCGACTACGCCATTGCTGCAAAGTTTGATTTTAACCTCAAGAAGCCTGTGCAGTGAACTACGAGTGACCGTCAGTCACATTGCCAGCAGAATCATTTCATCATCAACGCAGTTTCACCTGACATTGGGTGAGTCATTTATTGTTTTATTTTGATTAACGGTAATTCGTGTACATCACAAAATAAGCTAAAATGTGTTTACTTCTTACATTTTAAGTGTCAATATTAAATTATTAAATATTATTATAAAAAAGTCGTGGGAAGGACAACACGCTATGCCGAATAGAAGCGGAGCAGCCTTGAAAAACATTCCTTTGGGGAGCTTCCGTTGTGTGCCATGCGTAAACGGATTAAGTTAAGAAACAATGATGTTTCACTCTCTTAAAAGTATCTTATTGGTGGGCTCATTATAACCTTTTTAATGGTAATCATATTCGTTCTCAAATAATGTATTATTTGCAAAGGGGTTTAATCATATCATTAACTCTTATCCAAATGATTACGTTATTCATCTCAAGTATTGTTTTGAACCAAATTGCCATTACATCGTTTGACTTCAAGGAATATCTTAGAACTTAGGAGATATAATAGTTTTAAAATATCTTTGAAACAAAATAATGACCCGCGAGCATTTATTATGCGGAATGAATGAGACAGGACATGTTATAGGACGGGACGGGATGGGAAAAACAGTTAGACAACAGCAGTCACATTGCGTTAAATATAAAACTGTACACAAACTAGTGTCTGATTTGGACTGGACTCGAAAAGTATCTGCACCCCGGCCGGGCCGCTATACATAGTAATAATCCAATTTCCTTCTTTCATTGCAATATTAAAATTAGAATGTATAATGACTTTAATAGTTTTTTCTGTTAGACCAGTATCCCAGATAATATATAAAATATTTGATTTATTCAGGGGCTCTGTTTGATCTAAGATACGTAGTTTTCCTTTTATCTCGCATTTCCTCGGGTGTACAGTTTCACACTCGGATTGAATTTTCAATATCGCCGTGATCTGGAGCGCTACGCGCTACACGTTCCGTAGCGTCGAGTGGTGCTCCGTAGCATTTAAAGCGCGCTGTAGAGCGTAGCGGTCGATCCGCTTATTAGGCGGACTTGTCGCCTGCGTTCATTTGTCGCTTGGCTTGCTCATAATTACTTTAATGTGATAAATAGTGGAATTTCGCAATTTAAACGCGCTGAAAAGTACATTTTCGCGAGGTTTGCGGCGGTTATTCGCCATTAAACATGTACTTTTATTTTAAAACACAGCGGGAATTTGTTCTTATTTTTAAATACCTTTATGAGAATAAATTAATGTTATGAAAATTTATGTGTTATCCGTGGTAGTACTTAAAAAATTATATATTCGCACAAAAAACATAGCGATATGTATTATGAAAGTAAACAGTGTTTTATGGTAAATCTTTTGTACAATTTTTACACTTAATTTTAGAGTCCCGCTCGGAAATTAGTTTTCTTTTCATCATAATGTAATTTATACGGAATTTACTTTTAAAAAATGTTAACATATTCAAACGAGTTCATAAATATTATAAGGGTACTTCATCATAATTTATCCAGTGTAAACGGAATTGCTTTATTCCAGGCAACCCTTTAATTTACGCGCATGAATCAACATTATTTATAAAAGGTTGTTAAAATGCTTTCCACGAAACAGAAGATTTTGGCCATTCAAATAACAGAATGAAACCCACGTCGGGTACATGTTATTCGAGGTGATATTTTTCAATCCCTAATCACTGGTCCGTGTTGTACGCATATAACAACGTTACCGTCCACAGTTGTTAACAAAATCTTACCGTATATGTATTGTACAATGCATCCCTTTAAAATACGCACATTCTACGCAATCATTCCTTAAATTTATTGTAATTTTCAATTATATTTCGGTATTGTAAAATGTTAAAGTAAATGATCATGTGTTAATTTATAAATACCGTTAAATGATATCAGTGAATACCAGTAACACTTTATGACGCTTTTTATATAACTGAAAAGAGGCACAAAAAACTTCCTCTGAGACGAGAAATATTATAAGTATCTAAAAAATATTCGAAATACAGCTGTGTTATTTGAATAAACAATATACATCATGTATTGTCAAACATGGCGTACATATGTAATAGATGGGCTGCCTATCACTTTACGAAACGGAAATATTATTCGTATTATTCGTGCGAGCGCCAGTTGCATTTCTTTATGTTGAAATATTTGTTGTACAAGTGAACAATGATATTATTATTATTATTATATATATTTATTATATTATTGTAATGTACGTCTTCGATTATACACTACTTAATGAATATAGAACAAAGTGTAGATGTTATGTGTAGAGTCGTGACGCTAGAAGCTTAACAAAACAATTAATTATCTTTCAGTGCGGAGCTTATACCATGATGGATAGTCCCACACCCATTGTGCTTAAAAGAGCACAATCTGTTAAAAAAATAAGCTTGCATTGTACTTAACCCGATTGTGCAATACTTTGCGCATGGAACCATTTAAATCCACAAAGATGTCAATAAATGCAGACAGGTGCAGTTGGCTTCAATCCAAGCCGAAAGTACTAAACATCAATAACAGAATCTCCTAAATAATGAAGCGTGCTCGGCGACGCTCGAACCAGACAAATGCTACTGCAATGCAACACCAATATTTTGTGCAAATATGCACTGTGCTTTGCATATGAATGATACGGAGTGGGAACTGCGAGCTCTGGCTACAATGTTATGCTATTTTTAGGTTAGCAGGGCAGAAAGTCCTAGGTCGCGTAGATATCGTTCGTTACTCATGTTTTAGAACTTTGAAATTACAATGTGAACCACCTTACCATCACATAGACATCTGTGCATTTATTTGACACTCTAATTTGAAGACCAAGGACTTTACTAGGTTTATAATTAGGGAAAACTGATACAACTTACAAGTAATTAGTTACTTGGCAGTCTATATACATTTCTAAGCAGTTGCACACAGACATCAATGATTGAAATGAATTAGGCCTTACTACACGTTGACGAAGTGCGGACTGCTGACCATCATCAGCTTAAAAATTCTTATGGAAAATATAGTCGTTTAATGTTATCTTGATTATAATTCACGTTAAATTTGCCACATTTTTTTAGAATAATTACTTAAATATTATATATGTTCGTGCTTCTATCTACGTCAGTATGAAGATTGAAATAAGTGCATTTTCGAAATGTAACAGCTTCCTCCCACCATATTTTTTAAATAAAACCCTGAACAATACTTCATATTCTTTATCGCGTTATAATTATAGACAGCCTCCGTGGCGCAGTTGGTTAGACGCCGCCTGTGAAACGTGAGGCCGCGGGTTCGATCCCCGCACCGAAACAAATATTTGTGTGAACCACAGGTATTTGTTTCGGGTCTGGGTGTTTGTGAGACCGAAAAGTCTCTCGTAGTTTCTGATACCCACGATACAAGACTCGATCTTATTGTGGGGTCAGGACCATGTATGTGACTGTTGGGTGTATTTATTTATTTAATTCCCGAATGAATGCGAAACTACAGGTCGGAAAATCCAAGCAACTCCTGTGAAGCTAATAGAGTTACCGCTGGAACCAGGAAACAACTAGCAAGCCATGTATACCGCTTTTGAACGCAAAATGGCTGCACGGACGATTAAATACGGCGGATCCCGCAAACAAAGGCCACTATTTTGAACGTTGTTTGTCGTTCACAGCTTTCTCTGTCGAGGTAATCAAAGTGTTCTCGTGGACAAACAAATTTTAATTAATAACCCTGTTAAAAATTAGCCTTGCATTAAGTTTTTATAGCTCTCTGGAAATTTATTTGGCGTCGCGTAATTAAACTAGATTACGGTGTTTTCCGATTCCTTTGTTACGTATTCGGGCATGGTTTAATAAAAGTGCTCCTTGTTTGGTGACGCTCAGGGGCGAGTTTCCTTTTAGTTTTACTTTTTTCCGCCTTTATTAATGTTTTTTAGGCTATGTATGTTTAATACGACTTTTATATGCATTCGTATTTTATCAATGAACCAACCACTGTAAATAACTGTATAAGCTGCATCTGATGAATATTAACGCTTGCCATTTATCGTCACATAATATTTTTTTTTGCTTCATTCTGTAATTGGACAACATATACCTTTCCTTTTAAATTACGATCACAACGTTTCATAATGGAAAAGGGTCGAAGCGGAGCGCAATAATTTTCTTACTTTGAAAATGAATGATCGTGCAAATATCCGTCCTGCTCCGGTCAACATTATCCAAACATTATAATACGATTTTATTTGATTACGAGCCCGCACACAATGTGGCTCGTTTTCAATTCTCTGCGACCGCAACATACGTGGTGTGTATGTATGTATGTGTGCCGTACAAATTTGTATACCTTTACGTATAACCAACTAGAACTTTTTTAATATGTACAAGTTACTTCTCGGGTAATAAAATGAAATATTTGTATAGGTACTTAAAGTATAACACATTAAAAAACGATGAAAAGTTATATTACGTTTCTATATATTGTTTTTTTGTCGAATAGAACGCAAACGAACAGACAGATTTCCTATTGTTATGTGGTCACCGTCAGCCTTCGCCGGTGATTGTCCACAGGACGAGAAACAAGGCTACACTCTATTCTTGGATCATATCGGTCTGGAAATACCGCAGAGAACTGTTTTTACAGGAAAACAAAACTCCTGATAAATCTTACCGTCTAGAAGGGTCATCCATCGTAATGGGAGGGATATATACACTATATAGCTTAGATTAAAAGCTGGATTTAAGTTAAAATTAATATTTGTTTCGTATTCAATATCGCAGGTAATTCGAAAATTAAATTCATGTACTACACAACAGTAATGTCAATTTATAACTTGTGATTAATGAAATCTGTTGGCCGAAAAGTTAACATTTGATTATAAAATGTTTATTTTAAAAATCTGCGAATATATTACCATATTTTGAACTGAACTTGGCCTCCCCTAAGGAATCTCTACATCGACTTGTTTGTGGCATATGTAAACGATTCACACGAAACCAACTTATCGATGATAATACATATAATATCACATTTATCTAAAACAGAATTTGCAATAATATATTTTTGTTTTCGTAAAAGTGAAGTCATTGCTGCAAAAATCCTTTTTATTACAGTGAAAAATGTAGAGCACGATCTTGTATTAACCCAAAAATGTCTTATATGAATGGAACAATGCGAAAACTATGTAGGTCGCAGACTAATGCTAAAGGCATATGAAAAAACTCATATTGCTGAGTGTGATTATCCTTTTTAAGGCCACTCCAAGTTATGAAAAATACTTTAATTCGTCGGCTGCAAAATCTTACTAATCTTAAAAATGCGAATAAGATACAGTGTTTTTCCAGCTTGAAAGCCCCAAATTATTCTGGTAACGTAGAATATGCCGCGAAAACAATGGCGTTTTAATTAAAAAGGATCTAAAAACTTACTTTTATTTATATCAAATTAAATAAGTAACTCCTTTGAATTTATCAGCTTTGGAGAAATGTTTAACTAAGTTTATACGATTGCTTATGATGAGACTTGTAAAGATACTACCGAGGAGCTTTGTAATTGAAGATCTCGTAAACAAATTTTTGCGATTGCAATTTGCCCCGTGCAAATCGAATCTCCGCGACAGAGCGGCCGCAAGTACGTGTCACCGACTGAGCTAACTCGCACTTAAATTATAACATTTTTCAGCCGAGAAGAATCAATATAGGGCAAATAAAACTCGATGATTTATATACAAAATAAATTTTCACTGATCGTTTCCCTGACGCTTGACAGATTTTGCTTTTTACGTTGTTGTTCTGTGATTAATCAAACTGTGTTGTGGTTGCAACACGAACCGGCAAGATGGATAGCTCATCCACTCTTATGAATTACCTATCGGATTTGTCCTTCATCCTATTGTTTCGTAAATTTATAATATTTATCATTATCATAGAACGATGGGAATGAACTGAAGGAGGAAAATAGTAAATTAGTTATATCAATCTAAAGATTTATATCAGGGATGAAAAATGTCGAAGAATTATAGTTTCATGTTGCATAATTCAAGCTTGATCATTTTGTATCTATTATCTTTTTGTTAATATAGTACAAAATTTTCTTTAAAGCATTGTAATGCTATGTCAAATTCATTTTGTAGAATGTTACTAACCAAAGCTTTATTTCAAAGTTTAAAAACAAACTATAATTCCATTGCAAACCTATAAAGATATAAAACAATATTGGTCGAATAAACACTCTAAGCAAATTGACGCGGCGGCCGGCCGTTTTTTGAAATCGTTAGCCGGTCTAGATTTGATCCAATTTGTCGGTTGACTCGGAGTAAGCGGCACTGGCCTGGAATTCGTGTTAACCCTTACCTACTTTCCCGGCGGAATTCTGTTAAGCTTTTCACTTTACGGGCACCTTGAACATCTCTTGACGAATGTGCAAAATTGCTTTTTATGATTTTGTGGTTATTAACTCAAACTCATATTCAATTTTATTATGGATAGCAACATACTTTTAAAAAATGATTGTTTTGTATTATTTTATTTGAAATATGTAATAAAACATTTAACAATATAAGTTCGAACGCGGAACAAAATAATTACACAACCAAAAGCCTTTCAAGTCATAGAATCGAAAAGATACAAAACGGGACGTTATATTCAAAACCTTATTAGGCACTTATGTATTCTTATGTAGCCATCTTAGCATATTATAGGAGTCTTTCCTAAGAAATGTTGTCATGCACATAAGTGGATATAAAACCCCTTTCGGTCCCTACTCCCGACCGAGTTAACAACTTGGAACGGTTCAAAATTATTCATTTGCTGCACTACTCAACATATCTATTTATATTACTTATTCAATAACTCTGAAATGTAAATAATACTTTGATACTGTAATCAAATATTGTACTTACCTAAGGTCCAAAGAGAGATTAGATAAAATCTTATATTCTGGTACTGCGTCTTAGTTATGTAGTGCTTTTTAGCTAGCGATTCAATTTTTGGAAACGTGACCAATAACGAAAAACGAAACGTACGAGATAATAAATTTGATTTTATAGCAATACTTTATAATAATTACAATGGAAAGCAGCTAGCAACACTTTTTAAAATGTTATTTAGTCTGATAATTAGCTTAGTCAATGATCATGCTACGTTGTAGTCAGCAGCTACCCCTAAACATAAATACGATTCATATATTATTCTCCACACCATTCAGTATTAGCATTTCCGTTTATTCCTTCAAAGTCTACAGCTCCAAATCCAGCCATTTGTTTTTTAATTACAGCATCGCTACACGCTAGTTTTATGCTACAACAGCTGTCGTCAGTGGAGCGCGGCTCAATCACTCGCTTCACGCCCGAGGCGGGGCAAAAAGACCTTCGTCACGTCAATAACAACACCACACGTTTTCAATTAAAGTCGTTATGGCCTCCGTCATCGGTGCAGGAGACTTCCACGACTTAATAAGCCATCGACGCTGTAACACGATTCACTTAAAATTTTATGAAATATTTATACAACCCCCGGGGCGCCGCGCGGTATCTATGATTTACGAGTTTTTACACAATGCTTAAATTTATAACAAGCTATCTTACGCTTGTTTTCGTGAAATCTTAGATTACCCCTGGAGATTTAATAAATAAGAGGATTAGGTGGTTTCTCAAGGCTTCGAGGGGAGGCGTGATTCTTTTATTTACAGTAAGTCGGATACTGTGTAGTATAATTATGTATTATTCAGTGGCTCATTGCTATGCCAGAATAAAAATAAACACAGACATTATAATTATGAAAATCTGGGTTTTATCTCCAGTCAAATCCATAATGATCAACCTTTGTTTTAATGTATTATATCTACCTGTAGGATTGCCAGACACAGTCAAGGTTACATAGCTTGAATTTGAATCATATAATAATAGAACTTAGTGGAACTTAAATTAATATACCATTTCAAAGAATAATAAATGCGAAATATTTATCATACCCACGGGCAGTACCTATATTTGGTTACAAAATTATTTGAAATACTCGTGCAAATGTATGAGAGTATTTTTTTCGGCGAAGCTCTTTCAGCTTGGACTGAGTAGTTACTAGTCAAATTGATATAGATGTGATATTTCACGGTCGGACAGTTTTAAATCCCCGCGAAGCTTACGCACGGCAATGTGATTCGTGTATGGGTAATGTGAAAAGTATGTTTTCATAAAGGGAGCGCCTGAAGAGGAGTGTACAGTTTATTACTTTACGTAATAAACTGTACGTTTTTTTACCTACCTTCTAACTGGATTACCCTAGTAAAATAGTCATAGTATTGCAGTAGAACGAAGCAAAACACTTTTCAATATACCGGGTATATCAAGACCACGACCTAAAACGAATCCGGGTGGTAGTTTAAGTGGTTACAGACAAAATGAAAATAAAATTATCGCAAAATAAGCGACAGTTTTCTTTTTGCAATTTTTTTAAAAATCTTTGGGTTGGGGTAGTAAATACCTAGTTACTGCGTAAAAGGTAATTTAAACCCTATCATACCATTGCGTCTTAACAAATAAAAAGGTATACATCATTATTTTAGGAAAACTACGTATTTACCACCCAAATACGACGATAAGTAAAAAATTACCAAAAACAGTTGATATATTTTTTGCGAAATTTTTAGTTGCATTGTGTCTGAAGTCACTAATACTACCACCTGGCTTCGTTTTCGGTCGCAGTCTTGATATACCCTGTATATATTTTATTTCTCGGATATGTAGATTCAGGTGGGACGCAGTATTATCGGAAAATGAGCAACAATTCTCTCGTAGAAATGTTTAAACAATTCTACCGTACTCGTATACCACAATTTATTCTGAAACCTTTGAATTACCATTTCCCATCATATTTGCATTAAGTGCTATTGTTTTTCGCGGTTCTGTTCTGTTCTGTGATTTTTACAATTCGGTAACAATATCTGTTTATTGTGTTGACTGTTTATACAAACTATAAAATACGATAATATACAATAGTAAATATAAATTGCTGAAATTAATTATTTAATTTCTTGAAATCATAACGCATACCCAGCTGTATACATAAACACAATACATTTATAAATGTTTGTAGTATACGAATATAGAATTAAATGAATTTTCAAGGAGATAAACTTTATTACTTGATTATAATAGTCATTTATAATTGTCTTATCATTCACGGCTAATTTTATTAAATTTGATCAAGGCGTAAAATGACGAAGAATCGGAGTGTGTATTTGTATATTTAACTTACTGAACATCCCTCGTAATCACATCCAGGCTAATATTGTACATTCACAAATATTCTCTTATAAATTATACAAAAATTATGGTAATATTTTCTCATAACTATCCGACGACGTCGATAATCGGATTATACGAAGCTTCTTTGCTAATTCGCTCGATCATTTTTTACTTATTTATAGTACTTTGTCCGAATTCTAACAAGTTTTTTATGTTTACGCATTGAAAAAAAAGTAATTTTACGGATATCAGCGATTTTTTATTTGTAATGATTTTGACTTCCGAACATTTCCATGACTACAACTTTCGCGGTCACGGGGTGGACAGTGTACCTCGAAAAGTCCGGAACAAATAATTTTATTGAAATTTCCATGAAGTTATACAAATAAAATACAATTGTATAGTCTCACTGCTGGACACACACAGCCCCGGTCTAGAGTGGTTATAGTAATGTTTAAATACACAATGCATTTTAAAGCAATGCAAATAAGTAGGTGATCTTGTAGCTTTTAATAAAATAAAATTAAGAAACAAGAGTGTAGGAAACAATTAACTTATCTTTTGTATCGAACTATCTATGACTTGGTTTTTTCAACTGCATTGTAGAGTTGTTTAGTATTTATTTATATCTCCGAAGGTACCAATAAATAAAATCCTCTTCGCAAAAAATTTAAAACGAAGAAAAAGAAAAAAGAAGGTACATTTTATTTATGTTTCGAAGTTAAGCTCTGCGCAGTAGCTACTTAGACAGGAATTTTATAATAAAATATTAAATAAAATTTAAAAGATCTTCTGACTTTACCTTTTATGTTGTCGTTTTTATTATTATATTCTTTTACTTGCGCATTATTTAGAAAGGCTAAACTACATATCACACAATTGAAAAAACATATTTCCATTAATGAAATGAAATGGTATTTTATTATTGTCACAACTTTTATGTAAAACTAAATACATTTTTTGCCTAATTATTGTGCCAACAATGGGCTACTCTTACTGTATTATGTTTTGTTTATTTTGTGTTTATTTGCATTAGTGAACATAATATGTACATACGCCAGAATAAATAAGTTTATTTTCCACTATATACCTACATAGTTATTTATTTCTGCCCATGTTTTTAATACACCCAACAGTCACATACATAGTCCTGACCCCACACTAGCATCAAGTCTTGTTTCGTGGGTATCAGGAACTACGAAGACACTTTTCGGTCTCACAAACACCCAAACTCGAAACAAATATTTGTGGTTCACACAAACATTTGTCTCGGTGCAGGGATCGAACCTGTGGCATCTTAAAAAAGTTGGGCAAAGTATTTTTTTTTTGTAATGTTTACTTGAATGGCTACTTCTTGAAAACAATCGGGTATAGGTGTTTATATATTTTTTTTTGTTGCTGTGCTGTCATACTTTGGTCTATCTCCCATTACTGGTTTATCGCCTAGTTCTGGGACACCTGTATAAAATAAATATCAATTAAACTATTAATTAAACTGAATGATTATAGTTTACTTTTACCTATACCTTACATTCGATTGAAATAAATGGCTAAGGCGTCACTATAATCTAACACCAAGTAATGGTATGTGAAATAATTTACTGGAACAACGGCATGAAATATGCGAAACCACCTTTTCAGCCGTAGCTCTCCGTAACTTCTCCGATATCGTGTCTCTACTCGACACCGACAAATGAACCACGCCATAACATCTGCCCTCGACGTGTATCTTTCATTTTCATAATATATAGATCGTCTACAGTCTTTTGGCATCCGAATGCGTTGTTGTCATGCTGTTGTCAAAATATTAGCAAGATTTTCTCTCTTTACATTATATTGGACACGTTAGTACGATTGCGAATATAAATGCTGGTTGTTTATATTTGAAAAACATACCTGGAACAATGAGTTTTATAGATATTTTTTTAATTTACATGCAGTTCCAAATTTCGCCACATGCCAATAGATTTAGATGAATTATACCTTTATTATTTGGAGTAATAAAAGGTTTATGTATTTTAAAACTGTAAATGTCATCCATACCTTTATTGTCTACATATGTTCTACCGCTGGGTATCTTCGTCACATTATGTGACGATTTTTGGGCCCTAGACCACCACTTTAGCTATTACCTACTTAGGATACGACATGATATAGAATGAAATGAAGTCAAGGGTTTAAAGCAACTGAGATTTCCTAAAATGGCTAACTGATAACTGCCATTACCCATTAACAACTACAATAGACGGATCAACATTCTCGACATTCGATGTATTAACCCACGTTCTTACCTCAGAAAGAGTAACACCCTCCGTTAACACCCTTCTTGAATTCGATGCCATATAATGAAATTCCTTCCTACCACCTGAGATATATAAGCACTTAAGCACATATGAAATGTGAATGTAATATTCACTTTATTTTCGTACTTTAACAAGCAATAAAGAACCAAAAAAGTTTAGCAATCATTCGTTTTCTTATGTATCGCGAACGTAATCTATTAAGCGGAAACAATAATGTATTAAAGCAATATATTAAACTTTCATTTAATTATATTTTAGTTCTTCGTGTAAATCAAAGATATAAGAGATTTGCCTTAAAAATATGTAAACTAAGAATTTACTATACCTACTCATTTAATTATCATAGTCCGTGACAGCCTCCTTGGCGCAGTTGGTTTGATGCCGACTGTAAAACGAGAGACCGCGGGTTCGAACCCCGCACGTATTTGTTTCGGGTCTGAATATTTGTGAGATCCTAAGCCTCTCGTAGTTTTTGATACCCACGACACAAGACTTAATTGATCTTAATGTGAGGTGAGGATTATGTATGTGACTGTTGGGTGTATTTATTTATTAAATCAAACCTATACTCCATTATGATTGAACAGAACTGACATTATGTTGTAGAAAAAATGGGAATATATTGGCATATTGAGGTATTAATTAACTACGTGTAGATTATCACACTTAATAGTAGCAGAGTTAATAATTAGCTTAATCTTCTTGACCAGCTCGAAAACTGAGTAATTACCCCAGGCCAAACTGTAAATCGATCTGATTAATATAATGGCTTGATTGATTCCCATAGGAGCATGTTTGACCGATCCATTGTAATGAAGTAAGAATACAAACATAATGGCAGTTATTTTATTTGTTCTACTGGCCTTCGTGGCCCTCCAAGGAGACCGGCTAATAAAAGACAAACAAAAAGGTCGTCGCGACGCAATCTCGGCTGTATTACTCTACTTCTACGCACATTCAAGCCACATAAAATAGTATTAGTGCTTAAGTAACTAAGTCTGACATAAATAACGAACATCGGGTTCGTATAAATGCTTAAATTCACAAAATCGTGGCACCACTTAGAATATTATATTAGAAAAAAACAGTTACATTCATATCACATTTATAATTGAGTTGTCAGAAAAGTAACCAGCCAGGGTTTTTTGAACTACATGTTATTAACTTGCGGAATGAGATGGGAGTTTATGGGACAGGACTGAATAAGTATTTCAAAGAAATGTTGGTTATTGTTTTAATCATATTTTTTAGTCACATTCGAAAACTGAGGCGCTGGCGTTACGCCAACGAGAACTGCAGGGCTCTTGAAAGGAATAACTGCAGATAGTTGTTAGTACTTTACTGGTGTACAAAAACATGAACATTTCGTAATTTTCCCCACCGGTATAGTTGCCTGGGACTGTAATTAATGTCCGACGTGGACATAGGGTCTGCCTATCACAACTTGGGGTAGAAATAAGCTCGGCGAAATGTGGGTGGAACTAATGACAACTTTTCTTACCCCTTCAAACTTCAAAGATACAGATGTGAGCTTACGTAAATAATACTTGGAAAGATAACTCACATAGCTGTTTTTGCTACACAGACAGTTTCGTATGTTATTCGACAATTCCTCATTTTGTGACACCATTATTGTTCGAGCTCTCAATATATCAGCTAATATGTCTGGTAATATAAACAAACTAATAAATAATTTGCCGCTAAGAGGACTACTGGAGTCAATAGTATGCGTTACAATTTATCCGAAGAGGTTTGTTTAACCTACTTTAGGAATGGCCCGGTCACAAAGTCCCTGTGAAACCAGCTGTGTAGACAATCCGGAGCTAATGCTTCACAATCCATGTTTTATTTCTAGCGTATTTAGGTCATGAAGGCTTCTCTATATCTCTATATCTATATCAGCCCATATACGTCCCACTGCAGGGCACGGGCCTACTCTACAATCGAGAGAATCGATTGAGAGTGGTTAGGCCATATAGTCCACCATGCTGGCCTAGTGCGGGTTGGCAGACTTACATACCGTAGAAATTTAGAAGGCTTCTCGCGTTGATAGATTTTCTGACTCGATTCTTTGTTTTTTTGTTTCAGCTTCTGTACGTAAATACACGTGTTGTATACCCATTTAAAACTATATGTACATATTGCTAAATATGATATATTTTGTAGTTAGACAGACAAACAGTCGTAAAATATTATTAGCCAATATATTCTGAAAAGTCATGGTGCATCGAACCCATTGAAGTATGGGATAAAAGCTTACAGAAGAAGATAAAGTGCACTGAAAAAATGTTTCTGTATTTATATAAACGTTTTCCTTTTACCTATCACAATTATCCAACCTAAATATTCCAAGTCATCGAACCATTTTTATTTGTTCTATCATAAAATAGAAATGTGATTTCATCGCTTTAACCTAGACGTAAGAAGATATCATGTTATTCATACAAATAAAAGACATATTATCTTGGGATTTCGTTATGAAGGCTTTTAAAATAGAAATTCTTGTTCAAAGTACAGTCTGCTTTGTTACAATGAAAGTCGCTTTCCGCTGGGCAAATACTTTATTCTTCCAACCTCGACTTAAATTCAAGAGCATTTGAGAATGAAAATAAAATACCCAACATGCGTATGATGGGCTTACATCATGTTTAACTTTAAAGAAATATTAACATACTTTAGCAATAAATACACATTTCACAATAAACGGATAAGCCTTATGAGGCATCAAATTATTGTAGGTACGACCTATTTCCATTCCATCAGTAGATTACGTTCGAAGTACATTTATATTTTTCATAAAATGTGTGGCACTGTTGAAATATATCTCGAAACGAGAATTAATGTCAGCCAGCTCATATGTCTCCGTTACAATTACATTTTGGCGGCCTGATGGACAGATATTATTCAATTAAAAAATGAAATGGTGTCTGCGCGAACTTTGCTTACAAATAATAATATTTTTGTTTTATATAGACACGAAAATTAGTAACACTGAAACTGATACTATGACATCAGAGGTTCGTAATTTATGGTCGGTTTACGTCGACAATAGATTGATGGTAACTGCGATTACTACCCTGATAAAGTCCTTTATATTACACTAGATGATCTAGGTGGGAATACGTACATACACATGTAACAAGTCGACCGCAAACACGTCACTGAACACCAAACAGCGATAGATGATCTTGAGTTTCTGGTACAAGCACCCTTTGATTTGCACACATAGTCGAGTCGTACCTACAGCCTACCAAATATTAACACAAGATATGTACATACAAGCAACCTATGTACATACAATATCACTTCCTACGGCAGGGGCGGATTAAATGTTGAGAGCGTCCTAGGCAAGCACTCCAAAGGCGCCCCTCTAGGAGCCATATTTAAAAAATACACACATTACATGAATTTATAGTTAATTTAGCGAACGAATGCGATTCGTATGAAACGTAATTATAACATCAGATGGTTTTGCATAGAAACGAAGATATCCGAAATCATCGCGCGCCCCTTCGTAACCTTGCGCCCCTAGGCACGTGCCTAGTTTGCCTTAGGGATAATCTGCCACTGTCCTACGGTAATTATATTGCTCTTCTCAGATTGTTTTAATTCTATACATTAAGCATTAGTGCTTATTTGGTAAATAGAGCTTCACTGAAAAAGAGTTTTTAATGCGAATTTGTTTTCGCTTCATTTGTCATTCTGTCACTATATAATGGTTTCATATTTTTGCTGTTTAAACAACAAAATAAGAAACTAAAATGCGACATAATCACATATAAAATAACCTCAGTTACTTATATCTTCAGATATGTAGATAAATAATAGTAAACACATCAAATGTATATGCAAAAATCCGTATACACATCGGATTTTACTGAAAAAATTAAAACAGCAAATTCGTTTTTGAGAGGAGGTATTGCAACAGAGACCGCGCGTGTTGTTCCAGTGAATAGCATGGCTGAAAGGACAGACAATTGAATAGTCCCTGCAGCGTCCAAGTTAGAGCGCGCATAGTTGACAGTTCTACAATGACGCTGCCGAGCGAACATAGTTCTCGGGTTGTAGGAATAACATGCTCTGGCTTTGTCGGGGACTTAAACGCCGACCATCATTGAATCTATAGTCTATACCAGTGTTTTTCAATCTTTTGAACACGCGACCCCTTTACAGGTTGAAATGAACTGAAGACCCTCTTGAGCCATATATAAACAAAAAATTGGTACTTTAGAAGACTATGTTTGTAATATTTTTAATTTTGGTACCTATATTTATTATTAAGACCTGAGTAAGGCTTCGTGAATCCCCTAGGTGTCTCGACCCACGGGTTATTATTATATTATACACACAGCTATAACACGGGTGCAATGTGATGAAAGGTGGATGACGTAGATTTGAGAACTTTTTTGTAAATCTTTTCATTCTACTACGAGTATTGTTATCCCGATTGGATTCAGGTTCCGCTTTTCCCAATCTTTGCCATTGGATCCCGGCCCCCATCTATAGATTCCTGAAAACTTAACTAACTTGAATTATGTCTTGATAATATCATAGCCTAAAACTTCGTTTGCTTATAAATACTTGATAGCCAAAGTTATGTCGAAATTTAAATAGTCTATCACTACGCTGGCTATCAGTTAAACTGAGTCAATAGCGCCTTAACGAGCGAAGTTTCATTTCAATATTTCGAATTCGTATTACATACATACATCTGTATTCTGTCTGTATCTGTAATTTATTTATAATTATAATTATTATTGTACACAAAACTCAATAAATAATTTCAAATAAACTTTTAAAAATTAAAAAGCCTTTACTATTTTTAAAGCCACTTTATTATTCGACCCCAATTAAGCTCCGAAGAGAAAATATTTCTTAATAATTTTACTAAGTTCTTTAAATAACTAATTTCTAATAACTTTATAATGATGTAGACTGTAGACTATTTAAAGCAATTTTCTTTTTTGATTATTTCTTATGAACCAATTTGACATCGACTGTCCTGTCCTCTCGCCCACCTTGCAACTTCTGCGAGCCAGAACCGATAGTGCCACGCATTTTAATGCTATTGAGCATTGAAGCTCAAGTCTCTAAGAACACCTATTTCTTCTTTAGCACCACAACGAAATCAAACAAATAGTAAAATAAGTAACAAATTAGAGTAATTAATTATTAACGATTTCTCCCCGTAGCAAAGCCAGAGACCCAAAATGAAAATTATGAACTACAGAGGTAGGTATTAGTCATTAGGTAATAACCACGGATAATTGCGATTGCTCTATATCAATTCCACGAGTTTGTCCATACAACACGTGTGAACATTTAGTACTATCAGCTAATTCAATATACATAAGCGCGGATCGATATACGTGCGGTTGCCAAAGATGTTTGTAAGCTGGGCACGTACCACCATTAGAATGTACGCGAGCATGTAAAAGCAGATCAGGATGTGGACGTAACCGGGAAGTTGGCGTGGGGGGCTATCCCATCTCATACATACATACTTAGGCCCGAAATCCTCAAAGGAGTAGGTGACTAAAGTTCGACCTATATTTAGCTGTGCTTATTTCCGCCCCTAAGTGTTATTGGAAGCATTTTGTCATATTATGAGTTTTCGATATTTTGTATGTGATATTTTATACTAAAAAACCATTTACAAGAACACGCTAAGTGATATGCCTGATTTGGGTTAATTCCCTCAGGACCTTACAGTTTTTGAGGAACATTTAACGTTACCATCATCTTCAATCACAGGAAGTTTCGCCTAAAGTTATTTGCAAGTTGACAGCAACGGTTGGAAGCAGCCTGCAACCAACGTTTTCCTGCAACCCTTGACAAGTCGTCAAGGGGGTGCTAATAGCCACTATTAGCACCCCCTATTTAGAACTAGCGGCAATTCACCAATATGTAATCCTTGAAATCTAAGTAATCCTCCTATTTTAGAAGTTCAACGATCAGAAATATTTGGATCATTTTTATCACGAGTTCATAAATAAATACTGTGTTTACAATCAACTTCCGCGATTCCGTGCTGTATTTACAGTTTCCTGCCATCGGCGGAGTTGAATATTTGATATAAGAGTGCCTATACGGGTGAATGTGCGTCAGTTTTAGCAGATAAATGGGAAGTTTGTGCGTCTCTTTTTACCAGTTTCGATAAAATAAATTAAGATAACTTGAATAAGAGAATTTGATATTTTTAAAGCACATGTGTAAACAAACGGTACACTGGAGGCAGATTATAATCGGAGTATTTACGTGCTACGAGATATAGCAAAATTGAAAGGCATCTACTTAGCCAAATTGAAAAATAACAACCAGTAAGACCTGCCGTACCAGTTGGACTTACCCAAAAAATATAAATGAAGGTTCATATTGCTATTCACGATATTGTTTGACTTATAAAGCAGCAATTCTACATATATTTTATTTGTAATGAAAAAAACGACGCTTAACCTCCCCCAGCGTCTCAAAATGTAGGATATTAAATGTATGATTCAGTATTTGTTTTACTTAGTAAAGTCAATTTTAGTTATATCGTCAATCATAGTTACCTATTGAAACAATATTATTGTTTTCGAGCAATTTCCTCCCTAGCGTTTTGTTATCAAGGAACTATTATTGTTTGTCGGACCGTCCGAGATAAAATAATGTTATCAGGGACGGCATCAGGGAAGGGCGAGATGGGTTGACCGCCCAGGGCACCGAAGCCTAGTTTCTCTGTTTTTGGTATGTAAAACGGGCGCTGATATTTTCATATGCTGAGTGCTGGCGTAAACGAACAGCAGCATACTTTAAAAGAGACAGTGCTTTGATAGAATTATTGTAGCGTTTAAATTGTTAGATAATTGGAGAAGCAAAATACCTTGCCTTCCGACATAACACGGCTAACCCTCCATTCACAAAATATGTTAGCACGTTTATGGATGGTGGTAATTATTTTCATAACGTGAACCGTTTGAACCTTTATACGTTGAAAAAATTAAATTCTTATAGCAAGATTTTCCCTTAAGCCAAACTTTAATAACGTTTACTTTATTGGTGGTGGGTCTCTCATTTGTGAGAGGCCACCTGGGTAGGCACCACCGCAATGTCTATTTCTCCCGCCAAACAACAGTGTAAATGCACTGTTGTGTTCCGGTTTAAAGGACTTCTTAGCCAGAGTAACTACTGGACATATTGAGACTTAGCAGTGGAATTCCAAGCAATGCTTTGCAATTCATGGTGTTGTTTGGTTTTCTACTTTCCATGAGCGGTCGTATCGCTTACCATCAGGCGAATTGCACGCTCGTCTCGCCATTCATCGCAATAAAAAAAACATTGCAAGATTCTCAAACTGCTTTTTTTATATCGTTAAGAAAATTGTACTTAACGTCGTCATAATTAGAGAATATAATAAAAATATTGTTGCTTAGTGAAGCAAAGAACTAAGATTAACGCGACTTTAGAAACAAACTGAACAGTGAGCAGTGAGCTCGGGGATTTCCTGCTTTAATGCCTTTGTGAAGGAAACTCTTAGCAGCTCCGCTTTCGATTTAAATGCTTAATTTGTTCGCTTATCTCGCTTTGTTTACCGAACGGGACTGAACTTGGGGATTATAGATTGTATAATGATTACAAAGGGAATTATCGGCGGTATAATCAGATACAATGACTTGTACAATTATAATGGCGAAATATTTTTGTGTACTACAAAACCCGAAAATGATGTTAAATGGCCATCGATGCAGATAAACACCCAAAACTCGTGGGAATATAGCAATTAACTTTTAGCAAAAAAGGGCGGCAAATACTGATTAAATAAAACCCTTATTCTACATGAACGCTAAAGTATTGATAAATTTTGACTAATATGGTTAGAAAATTTCAGTTCGAGCATTATCCAGAGACTACGGCTTTTAGTAATTAAATAGAACGTTCATGACTGTATATTAAAGATATCAACATATGATGCAAAAAAGAGATTAAAATAAAAACAAATTAAAAAAAAACTTATTATACAGGTTATATCAAGACCGCGACCGAAAATGAAGTCAGGTAGTAAATAGTGAATACTGACTTCAGACACAATGCAACTAAAAATTTCGCAAAAAAAGCTCAACAATTTTTTTTTCTAATTTTTTTGTTATCGTCGTATTTGGGTGCTAAATATATAATTTTCGCAAAAACTAGATATTTACGATCACGATGATTTTTAAAAAATTGCAAAAAAATCTGTCGTCCTTTTTGCAAAATTTTTAATTGTATTATGTTTGTAACCACTAATACTACCACCTGGCTTCGTTTTCGGTCGCGGTCTTGATATACCCTGTATGATCGACATAAATACATTATAGCAATCTAGAATTACCTCTTTATCATATCACAATACCGAACAAATGAGATATTTAAATATGTATAGGATGCGCCTAGACGTTTCGGAGAAATATACTTTTGGAAATAACCTGAATGATAAAAAAAAAATATTAAAACGTTCCAGGAACTCCTATTCTGTGAAACCGCGCTATTCCAGATTTTCTTTGATATTATTCAAAGAATTTTCACAAAAATTCAAACTCATAGCCATACCGAGTATACGCAGGCCATTTTTTTATTTTAAAACTAATTAAATTAAAACGCTGAAATATATAGTAGGTAAGAGCCATTATCAAACAACTAGTTTGTAGTTAACAAACCAATTAATACTGAAAAAGCTGAAAAGTATGTTAACATTTAACAGCACTCCGTTTTCAAACTCATTGATGTTTTTGATGTTCTACCTTAATATTTGTTCATCAAATTAAACATTCATTTTCGGAGAAAATTATTAATTTTAATTGGCTTCGGAAACCAACATAGCAAACTGCAATTTTCATCATTGGTGAAGATTTTCGTACAACAAACTTTTTGCGCTAGTTGCAAAATTATTTGGCTCATGATTCCGAACGATCGCTTGCTTAAAGTCAAACTTTGCCAGGAAATGGGTAGATCCACCGCGCACTCAAACGTAACGCGTTAGGGGTAACGCGCTTTTGAAGCTATCACGTATTATAGAAATTCTTTTGATTAGGTCATTCTCAGGAAAACCTAACATTGCCTTCCTTTACGGTCCAAATAAGAAATAAATAGATATATACATACGTTATGACTTATAGTCACACATATCTTCTTTGCCCTGCAGCAAAATATACTTACTAAGTATTGAGGGATGATAATCGGTATTAGAAGCTACGAAAAACTTATGATCTGACTCGAAAAATATTTATGGGTCACACAAAGCTCTTATTTTGCGGCCCGTTTAATAACCTACGCCACAGAAGTATAGTCAAGCACGATACTTTCAGTGAGCAGTGCTCTTGTCTTCAAATCCAGCAACTCCGTCTGGGCAGTTTCGCTTAAACTAGGCGGTCATTCGCTCAATTACCCAATGTGACGTTGTAGAATGTCACCCGGAATAGTTGCGGTCTATGGCTCAGTAATCATATTGTTTATGCCAATCAACGCCTTCATTGCGCTGATTGGTCGATTCAATTCTGACAGCTAACACGTGCGAACTGTCATCGCACGCATAAATACGCGTGTAACCTCGCTCGCGTCCTCTTTCTTTATAATAAACTGCGTGCTACCACGCATGTTGGTGTACCCGCTGGGGTGAGTGTTAAAAGTGCTAACCGCTTAACCGCTTGCTTCGCAGCTTATTCTGCCGCCGGCTTGTGAACTACCACGAGTCGCTGGCACGGAATGTAAGCGTAGTTTGCATTCCGATTTCTTGGACGCTGATTCCAGGTTCACCTGCTTCATCTTCACCTTCAGCTTCACCTTCACCTGCTTCTTCACCTGCACCTACATCTTCATCTGCTTCAACCCTTCCTGCATACGGCACAGAGCGTGCCGTGCTTGGCTTCACTCCGCACCGCTTCCTGCCCGTGCTGCGACCGCACCTGCACCGAGCCGCTGACTTGTTAACCACTACCGGCCACGTGGCAGCCAACTTTGCCGGCGAGCTGTCGTCGGGAACCGCCACGTGCAGAGGACCCGGATCAGTGTCCACAGAAGGCCAGTGAGTCTTGTTGCATACCACCAGCAACAGTGCCGAGTGTAAGACGGTGATGCGAATTAATAAAGCCTGAACCACGTAATTACCCTGAGTACTTATTTCTACCTACACCTATCTGCGGGTGGTCCCTAAACCCGCCGCACCAATTAATTGTTAATGCCAGTCAAGCGTATTAGATTGGTCATACATCGAGATACATAGCAATTGTATAGAGGCTCTTGAAGCTAGCTAGTCGTAACTAAGTGGGTACAGGCATGAAGTCAAAGCGACGTCTATCCAACTGTGGCGTTCATATTGAAAACGTGGAGACATGTTACGGCTATTCCATTTAAAAGTGGACGCCAGTCGTCAACGTTTCTTTTTGTATTTATCCTGTAGGGTTTCCTATTAATATATATTTTTAGTAGCCTCAGTGTCGCAGTTAGTGTGAAACGGAAGGCTGTGGTTTCGATCCACGGGTATTTGTTTCAGGTTTGGGTGTTTGTGAAGGTGAAGTCTCTAGTAATTTCTGATACCCAAAACAAAAAAGTTTTATCTTAATTTCAAATTACAGGCATGCCGACTAGTGACATCAAAACTACGTGTGTGATTGTTGAGAGTATTTATCGATTTTTATTTAAGTAATTAAGCGCCATGAGATTTTATAAATAACTAGAAATAATAGTTTTAATTTTCGTACAGGTGTTTCATGAATGTTTAGCTCTAACGGGCCAGCTAGCAGCTCGGTCCGGATTCGATAGAATTAATTTTCCAATTCACAGCCATTAATACAAAGTTTTGATTAAATCTAAACCTTTTAATTTAGTTAACCTTCTCTCCATTTCCCGATACGGCTTGAATTTAACAATAAAAAATACTCTATTGCCTTCTCAACTCAAGAATAACATTTTGCCTTTATTTCGATCGCCGGGTACATTACTATAATCGCCAAAAGATAATGGACAAATATAAGTACTTTCGCATTCATGGAATATATAAGAATATTTGAATCTGCTATATTGTATTGTAATAGCTTTTGTTAAACTCAAGAGAAATGTTAATTAAACAGATGTTAGGTACAGACATTTCAGAAATTGAGATTGGCTAAGGAATGTTTTACTAAAGATAACCACTGCTCTCGCCTTAAATTTAAATCTTTTGAAGTTCTCCACCGACATTTTCTTTACAAATTAATTCGATGAAAAGGCAAAAGTTTTTTCCTGGCTTCTTATAATGTTTTATCTTCCATCTTAGAAGAATTAGGTCAGGAACTCGATTGAAAGAAAATGTATTACCAAAATTTGTTTAATGTTTCGGATAAATCTACATTTTAGACGTATCAGTGAGGTTGCTACGTGACTAGCATGTTAATACTTTTCATCGGAGCTTAGATTATAGATAGCTTATATAAAGCTTATTTGTTAGCTTAATAAGCTTTCAAGGTTACGGGTTCGATGGTAAATTACACATTAACAAGATTTAGGAGTTACACGTATTTGTTCCAATTATTGCTCGCTTTAACTATTTCGTTTTGCCTACCATTATCTCGACCAGTACACCCGCTTTCTTGCTCTACCTCCGCCATTTCGCCCAGTCTCTGGCGTCGACCATACGTCGAATTGCTCGTTTTAATTGTGAAGGAAAAATCTTCGGAGCGAGAGTTTTCCTACATCCACCTACAACACTTCAGTACGGTCGAGTAACCTCTCTCAATTCCAAATGGTTTTCTAGACAGGTAGTGGATATTTAAAGCAAAATCAAAATCTATTACATGTTTAATATTGAAATTTCGCTGAATTCACGTAGGCTATAAATTTCGTCGAACATACCAAAAAAGTAGTCAATATTTACTTTTTAAGTTACATTTTTGCTACGTAGAGAATAAAACAAAATACGATATGGTATCGATCATAAATAACGATGACAAATTGGACGCAGCAATTTATCGCACGGTAGCTTGTTATACTGCAAAATAAAATATGGATCAGATAGAGGACATAAGTCATAAAGTTGGAAACAACATACATTTTTTGGATTACATTCAAAACCGAAGTATTTACATGTTAGCCGAAACGATAGTTGAAACAAACACTATTTTTGAAGCACATCGATAGTAAAAATTGGTTCTAGCGTAAACGCTGAATATAATACCAAACTGCTTTCCTAATTTAATCAGGTACCTCATTTTGAGTTTGCAATATTCAAAATAATAAATATAAAGCGCTTAGATGCCGTTAGCTTTTAACAAAATGAAGACCTGCGTCAACAAAATTGGTTTAACTGCTATCGACGTGATTTAATATTTGGTTAGATGGTAAACAATATTTACGTTTAGGCACGAGATAAATTGTACCCGACTGTGTTAGTTTGTGGCTTAAGATACACACGCATACACTTGAAACTGTGTCGAGTGAAGTTTAATATTGCAAATTAAGTTAGGTTGGGTACTAGTTCAATATTGACTACATTGGGATGCTTGAATAATTTCTATGGCACCTACTTGTCAATACCATCAACTACCTGATGTATCTGTATAATAATCTGGTATTATTTACCAATTGATAGCAAGTGAAAATAGCATCTTTTTATCAATCGCGGTACCTATACAATCACAGATTGCCTAACGCCCACAAAGGATAGAAAATAAACAGTGGTAAAGGACGGAAAAGATTGAAACTTCTACCATTTCACATAGCAAGAAAAACTCGTTTTTCTGATAAACTAATGATAGCTCTGCTCTGCCTTAGCAAACTTGTTTCACTCAGTTATGTTATTGTTAAGTAAATAATAGTAAAATAAAACAAGATTATGTTTTATATATGTATAAGTACCTATTTATTTCTTTAAATAGTTTTTGTGATAAAAAAATACTTTTGTTTCTTTAAAAATCGGTATCATGAAACTGCGCTTATTAAAATGCGAAAAAAAAATATTGTTTTTTATATTTACAGAGATCGTATTTTTTAGAACTAATTCGGTTTTAGTATAGCACATTATAAACTCTACACAAAGCTGGGTAAACAAAGGGCAACTCTTGTTCAAGATGTTTGTAATGCGAGTACATAAGAAAATCCTCTGAAGTGCCTGTCAAGTGTCACGTCCTTTTGTCTGCCCCTATACACCGCCTAAAGGATTACATCAAGCAGAATTATATATTATTATGTAATGTCTTAACATATCAAGAATCAACTATATGCATATACACACTAAGAACTTTATTAATTACAATTACGGCCTCACTGGCTCACCTCGAAAGGTAATATTAAATTAATTTAAAAATAACTGCAAAATAAATCACGATACAGCATTTTAATTATAATAAACAATGTAAGATAATGTTCGCACAAAACTAATCTGGATAAATGTGTTAAGGAAGTATGGCTCTCAGGAACGTTATTTTTGTAAATAAGATTATGGTGTCCCTGAGGGTTTCTACTCATTTAACAGGTACCGGGTTCGAGAATACACGGGAACGGTAAATTAACATCCCCAAGGTATAACAAATGAGTGAAACCGGTAAACGGCGATGTCAAAACTCAAAACACATAATCCATACACAGGTACTTACTATATCTTGATCGGGCTATTCAAAAACACCCATATATTAAACTGCTGGAGATCCAGTAATCCTAAAATTCAGACCACATTATTTTTTTGTCTATTTCCCCATGCAATTCTTATAGCTGGCAACACAGCTACCAACCAAAAATGACTGTTCACAAATGAAGTTTCTTATCATTTTCATAGGCCAGCCGCTTGCTTCTATATCCGACCTATGCTAAATATTAAAATTCAAAAACTCGTGTCAAGTTGTAATATACATTTTCATTGAGAGCTAACACACCGGAACGGCTTTAAAAGCGTATACAAGGGTAGGTAGAGCGTAAACTAATCCGATACATTAAGTTGCAAGCTGCGGTCGCCGAGTGCGCCTAACGCGACGTGAACGAGGACTTACATTTTATATTACCATGCTGTGAAACGCAGAGCTTTTTAGAGCAAATATTTCAATTTGCAATATCCCAAACATGTGTATTGATTATTAAAGCGTAAATATAACCTACATACAAAATATGACCTACGTTCCTTTTTTTATCATATCCATGGTGGTCTGTTTATGTATGTATGTCTTTGTTTCATTCCAAAAAATCTTAGCTTTGATATTGTTACTACATCCGTCTGATGCATAGTTATTATTGTCAAATCAAATAATTAATTATAAATATTTGCATGTTAATACAATATTCATAGTTTAGTTGGGAGTAATGTTAATAATCTTTTTTCACATCGCTTAACAATATGAATGAGCTGTTCGACAAAATGGCAGTCTTAATTGTGGTGTTGCACAATACAATGCATCATCGGAGCACATTCATTTATTAAATCCCTGTATATACCTCCAATTACAGATTTCAGTATAAACGAGGCTGGTGTTTCAGAGATTGGAATAATATTTTGGTGCATTAATCACGGTAAAAAAGGCTTAATTGTTATATTGGAATACCTATAATAGCTTTGTTGCCACTTCATTGATCTAAAGGCAGTGTGTCAAAGCTATGAATCGTGAGGTTTCTTAATTTAAAGTACCTTTCCTGGTTGGAAAATCCACTTTTTGTGTGATTTTCACTTGGAAAATAAAAATATCAACGAACTATAGGTACCACTGTTAGTAGGTACCAAAACCTACATACGTCATAGGCACGAGATTATACAGGGTATATCAAGACCGCGACCGAAAACGAAGCCAGGTGGCAGTATTAGTGACTTCAGACACAATGCAAGTAAAAATTTCGCAAAAAAAATTGACAATTTTTTTTTTGTAATTTTTTACTTATCGTCGAATTTGGGTGATATTTACATAGTTTTCCTAAAATAAACATGTATACCTCTTTATTATTAAACACGCAATGGTACGTAAGGGTTTTAATAAGTATTTTCGCAAAAACTAGGTATTTAGCACCTAATAACTATGATTTTTAAATATTTCTAAAAAAAATATCTGTCACTGTTTTGGCGAAATTTTTATTTGCATCGTGTTTGTAACCACTAAAAGTACCACCTGGCTTCGTTTTCGGTCGCAGTCTTGAGATACCCGGTATAAATCGTTTTATTATACGGAAATAAAGATGTCTATAACTAATAACTATAGGTAGTCGACGGAACCCATTAACATGAATAGTGGTAATCCGTTCTTGAGTAATGTTAAATCATTAAGCCGTTTGCACGCAACACACTAGTACAATATTGTAATCAATGAAATATTAAGCTTTACATTGTGAAATGATGTTTCAAATTAACGTTAACATTAATTCTATGAGTATGTATACAAGAATAGTTTTTAAGTATCCTTTGTACATTAAAAAATGAAAATACTGCGGACAACAAGAAAAAAATAAGCTTAAACACAAATTGTTAACATTTTTTGTAGGTAAAGGTACCTTAAAAATTGGCACAAAGAAAGTAATTTCTACAGGAATAAATTTATTATGATCAATTTTCGTAAATAAGTATTCAAATATTACTTTTTGTAAACAAACACAAATCACACAAACACAATCCTTTGCTATGTCCTCTTTATTTTAATATACACCCCACTTTTAAATTATTAAAGCATCTAGCTAGCAAGGAACAAATGGCTTTATTGACGCAAAAAACCAATTTCAAAGTCCACGCCCTGGACTAAACTTGAACCACTGTCGAACAAGCTATGCCTAGTGTGAGAACTACGACCACTTTATTTAGCTTGTAATCTCTCTTGTGTTACCGGCTATTACGGGCTTGCGGACTTCGATACCATATAAATTAATAAAGATTATTATATTATAATCTGTTTTGAACCTCAACAGACTCAACAAATTTCGCAAGCAACTGATAATCTGAAGATATCGTGGAGAAGTAATCCGAGCCGAGTAAGCTCATCCGCTTTATATTGCCACCGCCAAGGACTCAGGACAATAGAGGGGAGATTGCCATCAGGCCTAAACACATAAGACAACCCCAATCCTTACCCGCCTTTATTCCGAATAAAATTGATGAATTATTTACGCATTAATTAAAGATGCTGACTGCCTCGGTGGCGTAGTTGCACTACGGTACGACTACAAAGCTGAGGTCTCGGGTTCGAATCCCGGGTCGGGCAAATTGATATTGGGTTTTTCTATACATTATCAGCCCGGAGTCAGGAATTTGTGCCCGATATGGCGATAGGCTCGCCCCCTATCACATCGTGGGACGGAACATACAAGGCGAAATGTGTGTGTCCTGGTGGCGCCTCTGCCTACCCCTTCTGGGATTAAGGCGTGAGTTTATGTACTTATGTTAAAAATGCTGACAATAAAATTAGTATTACCTACCTACTTGAATATTTTGTAAAGTTTTACATAATTAAGATCCAATGATAGTATGAAATGCCGTGCTGACTTTATACAATCTTCGCTTTCAGATATCGCTGAGTAACCGTGAATTAATTCAGCGGCCTGGTACTGACATAACACTGGCATTTATACCAAAGGTACTAGGTAGATGTGAGTTTTATGCCTTTGTATTAACATTAAACAAATCCTTTGTTAGTACTAAAATTTACACTTTGGCAAAATGTTAGGTCACTATTTTAATTGCACCTGAAAATGAAATAAGAGTGATCTCACATATTTTCTAAAGAAAGTCAAATTCGATCAAATCAGTCTTTAATCCGCGGGTTTCAATACAATATTTAAATTGAAATCCATAAACTTTTCAAAATTTAATTAACAGTTTTATTCAATGTGACATTCCAATTAATATTTCAGATACTGGATTTTACAAGATTGATTTGAAATTGAAAATGATATTGTATTAATCGATTTCGTGTTTGGTTTACGTGATCGACATGCTCGAATAATCCCGATTGAATTATTTATGTATGTATTCAAATATCGAATCATGTATCATAGACACCTTACATCGGGAGAGAGTTTGTACTTTATATTTACAATCGCTATAATCAAACGGTTATTTTACGAACGCGCTCCCAAATTAATTGCTTGGATATTCCGTCGGGTGCTATCAATATATACATACAAAATTATTGCTTACATGCCAACTACCTATGAATAATTTTGTATTCATAAATGCGTCTGTATTGCGATCCAGTCGTAAAACTTTACGTACAATTTGACGCTGATTAGCAATTCAAGTTAGTTGTCGGTCTTAACATTGTTTTGTCAAAAAGCTTCGTTTTGTAACCGAAGCTTTCAGTGTATTTATATTATGAATTGTTAATTTGCTTTTCCAGTAACTTTCAAAAGATTAAATTATACAATTTTAGTGAATGTTTTTGTTCGACATAGTTAATTTAAAATTAATTGTAATATATCAATAAGAAGCACTCCAATAATATGATGTGAATATAGATCTGTATTGATGTAATAATCAAAGTTGTAATACATGAAACATATAAGTAAATAATTGTTATAGGTTTATATCAGGAACTTAAAACTCTCTAAAGACATTGTGACCCACGACACACAGTCTCAATTCTTTTATTCATCGCAGCAATATAATCTACTCTTGATGCGAAACAGAACCTGTGGTCTCTACCTTCACACTAAGCTTTACAGCTGCTCTGCCACAAATAGATGTCAATATAACAGCTAAGCAGTAACTTTGACCAGTGTCGCAGATCTAAATCCTTTGTGTATACTGGATTCGGAAACTTCAAGAAAGCAATATACGCGACAGTGCAGTGCAGCGGGGTGGACTCACCCCGGGCCATTTGTGTTCGTTCACACGTTAACTCCGTCTTAGACCGCACACACTAGCGGAAAGGAATATGTGTTGCACAACACTGTTGCTGAGCTAAAGGTTTATGAATTCAACACGAACACTGTATGTTTTGTGTATTCATTTATTAATCGACTTCAGAAAAAGAGATTATCATTTCGACCTGTGTGTACGTCAAATTGTTTGAATTAAACAGTTTTTGGATAAGTTATTCTATACTAGCTTCTGAACACGTGTGCCAAATTTCATAAGTGTTTGAAAGTTTGTTCGTTTACATGCTTGTAGGAATAACAAAATAGTACCTAAGTAGTGTACTACAATAGAAATTAATAAAATTAAGAAATAAAAAAGATTTAAAAAATTAAACCAACTTGAAAATTGTACTAAAAAGAGAGAAATAAAACGAATCTTTTAATAAACACAAAATACCTAAATATGGCAACCAGTATATTTTTTATTCGACCACAAAAATATGTATAAAACGGGAAAGAAAATCCTGTGGTTCATACGTATGCGTACATATTCAGTGGTTGCCGGTTTTGGCACTATAGACTGCGTATTTCTCCCGCCAAACAGCAGTGTAAATGCACTGTTGTGTTCCGGTTTGAAGGACATTGTAGCCAGAGTAAATACTGGACATAATGTGACTTTACATCTTATGTCTCAGGATTGCGAGCGCAGTGAAATTCGAAACATTGCTTTGTAATTCATGGTATTATTTGGCTTTCCTACTGTTCATGAGCATTGAGCGGTAGCATCGCTCGCTTACCATCAGGCGAATGGCACGCTCGTCTCACCATTCATTACAATAAAAAAAAAAGGTGAAACTATTATGGAGCTCAGGGTGAAATGTACCGCGGCTACCCCTTTGCCATTCAAAAATATAAAAAATACTGTAAGAGTACTGTTTGCAGCGCCCCTTAAGCCCTGGGCGTTTCCTCAACCGCGCCCCACGCCAACATGCCGCTAATAGCTATAGTTAATAGTTACGTAATATTTACAGTGAAATACAAAATATGGCCGTAGTCAAACCCAATTTATGTGAAATTTACGCAAACCCAGCTCATAAATATTTCACAATGTATTTATTATTTTAAGTTCGTATTTCGAGTACATCACACAATTATAATTACAATTAAGAGACAATTTATTTGTACTGAATATTAAAACGATTATGGTAATTAATTTAATTTTCAAGACATTTTGTAGCTGACATTAAAAGCTACATTATGTTGATTAGGTAGGTACGTGAGTAATTATTTTGATAGACATTTTTAAAGGTTCCAGTTAATTTAAGCATCGAAATAAATGTATTCTTGCTTCTTTGAGCATCATTATTATAAATACTTTCCTAGTGGTAATGATAACTAGAATACAAATGAGAATGACGTGTCATTAGTTTAGATTGACTACGCTAATTTTGTAATAAAATAAGCTAATCCTAATGAATTACGAAACCTGCCACACCGCACCGCTGTAAATTACAGGGGGCTAACTACGTGTGCTCTGTAACGTGAGGCTGGACAAATGGACAATTTGAAATGTGTGCAGTGGGAATTACCAAGTCAAATGTGCTTTGTCCGAGCGACGACACAGCCCAACCCTGATAAATGCTCGATGAGGACTGAAAATGCAACAATCGTAAAACGTCCATAGCCACTGGACAGTATTCGTAAAACCAACGAAAACATCTGCTGTTTGCGGACGCCTCTGCCCATCGCGTTTGCATTTCATGAATAAGCAAATAATTATTTTATCGTTTTAAACAAAATGCTCCACAAAAGCACTCAATTGAATTCACTGTAGGGGTTCGTTTGTTCTATTTGCTGGTCAAAGAAATATAAAATGAATGGGGAATATTTGTTTTATAATGTACTTGAACAAAGCATCCACGAGGAATTAGAAATGGCGCGAGGTAATTGTTATGCATGTGACTATTAGGGATGAGATTTATATATATAAAGCGAACATTGACTACCTAATTAATAGTTGCATCATATTGTATGCAAACACAAGGTGTTGTGTATAAATATAAATAGGTGTATTTAAATACTAACTCAGACTTATCAAATATGGTCGTTCTCACATTGTGATATTCGGAATAGGTCTCTACTACTGGTATTATTAGGCACTAGGTCCTATGTTCTATTCCTGCTTGTATGAAGTGATAATTTAGGTAATATAAATTATTTCTGGGGTTGTTTATGTTCATTTTCCATAGAACACTTTCACTCCCGTAAATCTATAGCATGAGCTTATTCTATCACTTAATAGACTACATGTTCGTACCTAATGTTAATAACAAAAACATAAAAATTAATGTTATTATTTCAACGACACGTGTATTTCGTCGCTGTTATTCTCAATAATGTAGCTCTTACTTAGAGTGGCAGGCGGTCGGCGTCCGTAAGAATTATGTTTTAATCTTTTACTACAAGTTTTTATATTAATCAAATATTTTTGATATATTAGATATAAAGGAGACGCGAAGATACACCAAGATCACGTCAATGACAACATAATATCTACTACTTTCGTGTGCTCTAGTTTGGCTGATGGCAAACTCATTACGAAATAGTTGGAAATATCAACGCTATAATGACTGAGATAACTATATGGTTCCTCAAATTGCGTGTTGACGTGATCACAAGGTTCAAGTTAGCAACTTATACATAGGTCTACAAGGTAAACTTGATAAAGCGCTGTAATATAATCAACGGCCTGAGGGTTCCGAAGCTCAACAACTCTCTAAACTTGGCCTGTAGTGGCGAAACCGAAACAACTTTAACAAGATTGTTATTTTAAATAAAATTCCACAGGCCGAAAATTATATTTCACTTTGTTGGAGTGAAGTTGTAAAAACAATGTTACTTGTTACAACTGTTCAAGATGCGTGGTCTCAGACTTAATCTATCTGAGTGCGTGGTGATGAAAACCCTTTTACACAAGCCCTTTATACTTTATAGTTTACAGGTAAGTTTAAATTCACTTGACTTATAGTTACAAATACTAATAGGCACTTTGTTAGTGCGTGGTGGCCTGTTGGTAACGGACCAGATGCGGCTGCTTACATGTTCACAGTAGTCGCGGGTTCAAATCCCAGGGCACACCTCTGACTTTTCGGAGCTATGTGTGTATTGATAGTCAAACACCACGCACTTTAACGGTGAAGGTTTTCCTTCACCGTTTTCCTTCACGATGTTTTCATCGTGAGGAAACCTGCATACCGTAGTGATTTTAAAAATTTCTACGCTATGTAAGTCCGCCAACCCGCACTAGGACAGCGTGGTGGACTATATGGCCTAACCACTCTCAATCGATTCTCTCAATTGTAGATAGGCCCGTGCCCTGCAGTGGGACGTATATGGGCTGATATAGATAAATAGATAGACATTGTTAATGTTCTTTTTCATATTATTTGGTATTTATAATAATGATATTTTTAAAGTAGGTACTGAATTATATAGCAAAGACCATTATGATAAGATTGGTCTTCTCTAACATCTTGGTAAGATAAATTGGTTGGAATGTGTTTGCATTTTAGAAATAAAGTTAAATTACGCATTACAATCTCTATTTTAATCGTAAATTAACAGCATAGTATCTCAATTTAAGCTTGCATATGCAAATGCAAGGTATGTTTCGATCCGTACTATCAACCAGCAGATCTGTATGAAAAAAAACTTCATATCCCATATCTGTAATAAAGTCATAAAAAAGTTAGTGAAGATCGAAGTCGCCCGAGGAGAACCGTAAAGAAACCGAGACGGCTCCTTAGCGGCCAGAGATATCTAGTCGAGTCCCCTTCACTTTGCTTACTGTCTCTTATACCTATCTAGGTTTCACAGAAGCATATTTTATATTACCATTTCTGTGGCAATGTATGAGGAAGGGATGCACACACCTTCAGTACCTAACAAAAAAAAAGCAATTCGTCTTTTCAGTCAGTACAGTATTGTTGACATCGAGCTGTGGCTGTTCGCATTTTACATCTAGCAATGTTTAATCCATAATAAATATAGATAATAAGTAATATAGTAAGATATACCTACAAGGTTTAAATTTGATTTTTTCAATAACGTTATATCTTCAAGGTCGCTCCGGGAATTTCGGATATCGGTTTGACCCATCATAATAGGTACAGTGAGTGACCAAAAACCTGATTATTCTGTCATAATAATTTTCAATGCTTAGATAACACTGTCGTAGCCATTTGCTACGTATGCTACGTACTGCTACGCTGTTTTAATGAAAACTTTCTTAAAATGTTCTTTGCATTAAATATTTTCAAAGTTCAAAATTGTCGACTACCTGGCATACCTACGAGTAATTTGGACCCAAAATTATTTTTATTTTATAGAATAATATAAACAAAAGTTTAAAAGTCAAAATATAAAGTAATGTAATTTTTACTGCAGAATCGCTTACAGTCCCTTATTGATATCAACCGCACGTTTCGGCGCATGATGGAGTCAGGAAGTGAGTTATGAAACAAAAAGCGTCATTTGCAGTGTGTCGATTGCGGGAAAAGCGCTGCCGCGAGCGATGCTGGGACAATACTTTTTATTTCTATTGGCTATACCAATTCACCACCCATTGTCATAAAGTAACAGTGGCTTTATCCTAACTATTCACTGTACCTATTTCTTATTTATATAAAGATATTAGTAAATACTTTTATGTTTTTTATTACAATTGTATTTTTACGCCTAATAATAGAATTTCTGACTGCTTACGCAATGAAAATCCTCGGGGAAGGCTTTTATGTTGAGTAACAGACTTATTTTAATGGTGATGATAGTATTAATTCTGTTAAAAATATTATTAACAGGACTGTTCTTTTAGCAACCTAGAAAAATACAGTATTTCACCAACCTACTAAGTTTAAGATAAGCGGTAATAGAACTGATTATTAAATTGAGCTGTTTAAGCTGATAGACATGTTCTTTACAAAATTATTATACTTACTTAACTATTTTCTTGGTGAACAAAGTAACAACAGTAATCTTATCACAGTAAGGTTACAAAGTAACAACAGTAATCTTATAACAGTAATTTTATCACAGTAAGGCTACTCGCCTTTGGCAGTCTAATATTACTTTTATCTGTTGAGAGCCCGTTCCGGCCCTCCGACAGAACCCTTTTTATCGGAACGAATGAACAAAAAGGCCGAAAACAATACAAAACACTTCCACCAGTGATAAATAACCAAGTATTTTTCCAAATTGAAATGCTGTTTTTTTTGCACTAGCTTCGTTTTAGCAACTATTCTGTGTGTTTTGGTAAATACAGTGACTTTGAGGTATCTAGGCTCGTTTAAATCCACGTACACACTGGATAATCCTGGGAAGCGACACATGTCGATTACTATGTGGATTTTACACTTTGTGAGCGGTAGTCGCTATAAGGGGTACCATTTATGGAAGAGGCTCGCACTTTTCAATTGGGTAAACCGCTTTTTCTTCTGCAAGTATTGAAATAACGCGAAATTGATTAACCATCATCGTTATCCTCGGCCATAGGAAGTGGTGAACATACGCCTCCCCCAAACAGGTGTTGCAGATGTTCATGGGCGGCGGTGATTACTTACCATCAGGAGTACCTACCGTTTGCTCGGTTGCCCCCTATAATATAAAAAAAAAACATAACAACCTGTTGAAAGCGGCATCCATACGAATATAGTATTCTTACCTGTTAATATATCCATATTATTTAAATGAAACTCTATTTGAATTATGTACTACTTTATTCAGACAGAAACAAAATATTTAGCACTTAGTTTTCGGTGTCTTTGCCTAACAGATAAAATAACGTTTTCAAGGAAAATAACGACCGAAATTACCTCGGAACATTATTAATTAAACCTTAATCTATTTTGACAAAAGCGGTAAATTGAATCCGACGTCATAAACAGTTTTGTATCTCCTCAGGGGATAGCGAATTTCGTACTGTGTTTGTAAATGTTGAGGACATTGCATTACATTTGGTTGTCGAAACCATCGACGAAAATGACTGTTCATTACTAGCTACTGATAAGTTTTTGTGATGGCGTATATTGTCATGAGTCCTCCAACAACCGAGTTACGAAAGCCTTTAATGTGGCATAAAAAAGCGCCTGAAACGATTCGGTAGGTTTGCCTAAATTTCGTTTTACGTAATACTTTTTTTCGCAGATAATCCGTCACCATGAACGGACAGCAAACATTTACATAACCAAACCTTTTTGCTATATGGATAATTATATGACACTCTGTATTTTCTCTAAAAGCAGCTATACATTTATAAGGGACGCTCATTTTATTAAAGATAATTTAAAGATGACAAAATCTATTCAGAGTATAAAAATACGTCTTCTCATTCATTACCTTAAGAATAATGAACATATCGTAGTGTTTCTGAGATCTTTCTTCAAGCAAGAAATATAGTTGTCTGGAAAGTTTAATAAGACGAGAACTGCAACAGTCATTTCATTAAGAATAGAAACGCATACGAATCTACATCTAATGTACGCGACTACTATATGTTGTAACGAAATAGGTAGCGACGCATCAAAACTTTACTAATTTGTCTTCTAACTCTAATAATAAATACCTACATATATATTTTCTAAGCTTTATTCTTATTCCTAAACCTCTCGGTCTAGCATGTGCGAGTTATTCACGATATCGACAAATATCAACTGTAAGGTCAATTTACATGTGTTATTTTATCGGTTAATAACGGCACGGATGAAAATTTTATGAACTTAAATCCATTTATCGACGGTGCTTGTTTGTCCTAACGTATTAAATAAGTCAACGACGAGAGTGCATCGATGCTCGCATGTCAGGCCAGCTGGTCACCGTTATTCTATAGAGTTATCTACAGAAAATGTTGAGCTTGTGCTCATCACTAAGTTGTTATTCAGGTATCACAGTTTATAAGACAAAAACGATGGCAATTTCTTTTCAATGATCATTGACCACTTCCCATTTTTTTAAACTTCAATATAACACAATTATATGGCATACTTATAGATATTGCTACAGACGTACTATTTCATAGGCCTAAAGGCCCAATTATACACTTTACTTTGCAATGTACCGAAACATTAAATTATTATGATCATGTCTATAAGGCATATGAAAAGTTTGTTAAAACATTTACTTATTATGGTATGTACCTATATTATTACCTTTTCGTTTAAAGGCATGGAGAAATGCTCGCAAACTTCACATTGGATACGAGAATTAAGAATAAACGCGGTACTATGCACATGGCCAACATACATACACAGATACATATAAGAACTGCCGCAACACAGGTTACTAATGCAACATTGTATAACAGTTCGTTAAAACTTTATACGTGTTTTAACTATTGTCATACAAAGTTAAATTAGAAAACTCCAATGCTTGATTATTTATTTAAGCTACGTTTCAGTGCCATTCAATTACTTTAGCGGCAAAATAAATGCATGAATTCATAATCAGCAAGTCATTATTATAAAATTTCACATTAAATGTGCGTTTCAAACAAATGAGCCACTTGTTTTCATAATAAGACGTAGTTATACTTTGTCTGTTAATTATGAAATGTATTCTTTTATCATTTAACTACATAATTAGACGATGTTACACAACAGCGTGTCCAAATAATATATTTACAAGATATAAGCAAACCTTATCAAAAACAGGTATCTACATTATGTCTAAAATTGCAAGGTTATAAGTATTAACTGTAACGAAATTATTATAAAAAGAAACGAAAATAAAACACATTGACATGGCGGTATGAAGATACACTGCTAGCAAAAATAATATAAAAGAAATAAAACATTAGAATTTTTTGATATTTCAGATTTTTATGTTATTTATAAAGTTCAGTCCTTGTCAAATCCTCTTGGCAGAAAAACGTAAAAGAAGTATTTTTTGAAGTGAAGGGTGGCTGTCTCCGCCACCTTAAAAAGTGATTGGCGAAATTATGTAGAAAAAATGCAATGTAGGTTTTACATAGAAAAGTAATTTCTTCTGAAACACTGAAACCCTAGAATGAATTACTTGCTGAAATAAAAAAGTACATTTATTTATAAATATTATCCCAGTTATTTAAGCAAATTCCTTGTAATGAACTAAAAATGTGAGCACAAAAAAGTAACCAGCATTTTGTGTTAAGATTGCGTATAAAATATGATGAATAAAATACAACTGAATTTCGTTAATTGGACAAGCAACATGAGATAGCCTTTGTAGTCTAATTTCATTATTAATATGATTACCAGCTGTATATGAAACATTAATCTTTTGTAGTACCTAGTTAATTTATAAAAATATTTTTGCGCTCACAACATTCCGAATTTAATAGAAAATCTCATGCAATAAAATTAATTGTAATTAAATTTCGTACAAAATATAAAAGCTTATCTGCTGAAAAAATACTTACCTGTTGTCAAATTAGCTTAGTAACAGATTCCCATGCTGTGTTTATGGGCCTACACTATGAAAATCAATTTCAATAATATTGGTCCAGCCGCATGAGCGGGAAGACTCCTTGATGATTCTACGGGAACACTCTATTGTTGTGGGATAAAAAGTATCCTATGCATTGATTTAGGGTATCAGCTACCTTCATACTAAGTTTTATTAAAATCAGCCCAGCCGTTGAGTGGGAAGAAGTAACAAACACACAAAATTTCGCCTTTATAATATTAGTAGAAGTAGATAGTAGATAGATTATAGAGGTAGATATTAGAAAGTAAAATATCTACCAGCGTGAAAAGGCCATCCCGATTATGTCGGCTTCGAGATCGAGTATACCTACACCGTACTAATTCACACTTGCAATTTGCATTTATCACTTTGGCGGGTGACCTTCCATCTATACGGATTACGATAAAAAGCTTTGAGAATTTTCAATCAGTTAAAATATTCTATTAATATAAATTGAACTTTATTAAAGCGGTTCGTAGCCGCACTTGCTCTATATTCGTCGCTAATAGTGTGGTTAAACATAATAAGGTGTGTTTGCTGCGGCAACAGTTTTAACGAGCACTAAGAGCGCGGCACGCCAAGCGCTTTGTTCCATACTGATTGTGTTGACATAGCTTTACACTCCATGCCAATGTAGGTATACCCACTTCACCTTTCAAGAGATAAAACACGGGAATACGTGCAATGCGGCATGCGTTCACATAAAAAAGGTATTCGTAAAGGATGAAATAAGCTAATACCTAATCCCGTATGTTTATTCCTCTCACCCATTTATCCTGTCAGTTATATGCAAGTTTGACCCGAGCGATAATGCCGGAATATTTTGTAGTTTTACTTGCAAAACCCCTTGGGCTGTAGAGACTGTCCCGCCCTCACACCCGCCACTGCAACTCCTGTAAGCCAGGGCTACTAAATACGCATATTTCTCATTGTAGGTCTTTACGGCTCATTGCTCACATTTCGCCAAACTAACTGCGCATACTGAAACTGCATGCGAATAAATTGATATCACTTTCAGCCGTTTACGATACACATAACCCGGTTCTTTATGAAACAGATATAAAGATATCATTTATTATCATGATCACACTTGACCTCACGTTAACGTCCCCGTAACGTGGCTTCTAACTGCCATTGCCACCACCCACCCTGCCGTCATATGAACGCTGGAATATCCTATCATTTATTTCAATATCTGCCTCATAAAATAACATAAGGGTGATCATAAAAGTCATAACCGTTTTGTTCTAGACAGGTAACAACTTTTATTATTTGCCTTACGGACATTAGGTAGTTACTGGAGCGTTATGATTACACTTAAGTGCGTTATTTTCGTGTTCAGAGTAAGAATATCGGGTAAATTATGACGATAAAAACCTAATGTAGCGAGAGTGAATAAAAAATTATAAAAAATATCCTGCATTCGGAGCTGGGTTCAGGATAAAGCGCGACTGTTCACCTCCGAGGACGCCACCGCTGAAGGGGCACTGTCGGCATGTGGCCTACAGTCTGTAAGTTTTACAGTTTCTTCCATGCGTAGCATTGTAAGAAAAATTGTACCAGTCGCATTGAAGTCACAACAGAATATTTCATTATTTTAACTCAATGGAAATTGGAAACCACATGTTACTTGAAATATATGTAAACTTATTGTAACCAATGCACAACTTGATCCAGGGTGGCAACTGGCAGACTGTGATGTGTGCATTTACATTGCGTCTGCATCGAATTATTATTTCCGTTACCTAATTGTCAACTTTTTAGGAATCCCTCAAACTACCAAAGCGTTTAATACTTCTACTGACGATATTATATACAACGATATTGGTGTAACTAATAGGTGTATCAGTTTATGTATCTATACCTACTAATAGTATGCAATACTGATATTATGTATATCTATTAGGTAAGTAATGGATAATGCTACGATGTAGTCCAGATTTTAATCTGAAATAAATACTCAAAGCCTTCAATTTATAGAAAGGAAATGTGTGTGAATAAAATACCACAGTTTCGAAAGCTTTGTTTCAAATGATTGTTTGATACCCGAGGCTAGGCACAAACCTCACACAAATTGCTCGTCGAATTCACCGGCAGTCGCCACCCGAATAACGTGTAGATATATTTTGTGGTTAAAGATACATGCATAGTCTGTGGGTACATGGTATTCCAATATTCGTAGCCGTAAATCTATGGGTAGTAAATGGAAGAGTGTGATATTTCTGAAAGGCGGTAATAAAGCTTTGCACATGACTCCTCTGCCCCGTATATAACCAACCGAACCATCTTTGCGACAGTTCCTTACATTCAACGTTTCTTTATTACGATAAGGATAAATAAAACAAAAAATATATAATCTGCAACTTAACGGTCTTTTTGGTTTCCCGGTTCTTTAGCTTTTCTTGGATGGTAGGAATTAAATTTTTTGTGGTGGATTACAAGATACGAGACTCGAGAACGGTTTAGTTTGATATCCGTACCTACCGTAAGTTAAAAAATCATCTTCATTTTCGTTAGTTATTTATACTTTTGTATACCTACTGGCTGACTTAATGTCACATCTAGCACAGTGTCGTAGTTATTCTCTACCACTCAACCTTTAAATAATGTAGAGCTATTATTTAAAAGGCATACCGCACATTTTTTTTTTAAAGGCCTCCGTATCGCAGTTGCTTCGACGCGCGCCGCGCCGGCTGTGAAACATGAGGCCGCGGGTTCAATCCTGGTCCCGAGACAAATATTTGTCTATCATAGTTATATATCTCGGGTCTAGGTATTAGTGAGACCGAAAAGTCTCTCGTAGTTTTCGATACCATAGGCTAGGCTCGATCTTAGTATGGAGTCAGGACTTTATAGGTATGTGACTGTTGATTTATTTGCCGATTTTTCTTAAAGCAGGTAATGTTTATTTTTACAAATATATTTATTTTTTTGGAATTTCCGTTTGAAATTAGTGAAATAAGTAACATATCAAATAAGATAATTAAATAGAGGCGTAAGAGAAACACCGTAGAGCAAGTGGGTCACGGTCGATGACGTCACGGGTCACGACACAATGTCGGATCCCGATTCCCGGTACCCTTTCTGTTGTTTACATTACGCCCCAAACTATACATGGTCTTCATTTTGGAATCAAAACTGTCGGTCTCTGTGTTAACTTTTAACGTTTATGATTGAATCATGGCGAATTCGAAACCCAGGTCACATGACACATCTCTGACTTTCGGAGTCATGTATTACGTAATTACCACGCATTAACGGTGAAGGGAAATATCGTGAGAAAACTTGCATATCATAGACATCTTAACAAGAATTTATATATTATGTGAAGTCGTGCCGAAATAGCCCAGCGCGGTCGACTATGGCCTAACTCCTCTCAATCGAACTCTTAGTTGCAGAGTAGTCCTGTGATCAGCACTGAAAGATTTAAAAGCGAAGCGCATCCGCATTTGTATTTTACTGTTTACCACCGTCCGGCCATAACGCGCTACCGGCTACGGTTTAAGCCGTTGACGGAACGCTTAAGGGAGCATCGTCAGCAACATTAATTCATATACATATTTCTTTGCCTGATATGATCACAGCAAGAGTGTTTTATAATAACACGTGGCAAGCAGGTGCATGAGTAAATATTTACATACGTCACTAAATGTCGCGTCGTGACCACCACCACCACGCCCTAAAGGAGAATGCCCATTCATGATATCGGTAAAAAATATCGTTGACCAAATGAAAATTAATTATAGCATTTTTATGGTTTGTCCTTAAACGTTTTCCTGTTTTATCCTGGGCGACAGATTTTTATAAAATAAAGTAATTATCATCACATTTTACGATATGTCAGCCATTACTACAAATGGGGCTACCAGAGTGACTGCACTTCAAGTTCATTTCTCCAAGAACTCCGAGCCTGGTTCACAATTATGTTAATTTTTATTGAAAATATATACTTTTCTCTACACATAAAAGTAGGTTTCATCAAGGGAAAAAAATCTTGCTACCAATACCAAGTTTCATAGTAAAATAGGCATTCTCCTTTTAACACATATCTTTTCTAAGCTATGTAATTTGAACTTTATGCTGACATAATTTAACACAATGTAATAAAATAAATTCGCTAATGTTAAAATAACATTTTAATTCATAACTATCTATGTACATTTTTTTATTAAACAAAAATGATTGATGGCTATGCTAGTCCTTCTCGCTTTTTCCACTCTTCTTTTAGTTTAGCCAATTTCTTCTTTTTGTATTCTGAAGTTTTAAATTTCTTCTCTTCAATTCTTTTCTTTTGCGCTGCCACACTATCTTGCCCATTCATTATTTCATCTAATTTCGTTACTATCATCTCACGGGCAGCCTTCCTATTATCTTCTTGACACCGGCTTGTGTGACATTTGACTACTATGCCTGAAAAGTAATTGAATTGTATTGTTGTTTAATAACTAAATGCACAAGTATATACAACCTAGATTACTAAAACTATTGTAATTAAAGTTGTTGTAGTCAAATGATGATTGTAGACTGTGGTGTAGTAAGTTGCCTTTATATTTACTTCTCCAGCAATAGAAAGTCCACTGCTCAACATTGGCCTCCTCCAAGAATTTGCATTATTTAACCTTTACTTTATAATAATTCCTGCATCACTTATCTTACTTGGCAGTAAGATGAGAACTTGGATTGAGCCACTATGTGTAAATGTTTCAAATTGAAAATCTTATCTAGTTGCTCAGGATTTGAATTTGTGTTAGTTGTTGTATTAGGGTTCCCCGATATCATAAAAGAATTTTAGAAGAACCACTATGGATATTGGTGTGGGAGCTTATTATTAAAACTCTACTTGCAGTTGGTGAATTAATTACCTGTAGGCAAATGAGTGAGCACCACACAATTAGAATTCTTGTTGACAGCAGAGCCTCCTGGACCACCGCCTCTTACAAACTGTTCCGATAAGTCACATTCATTTATCTTAGGTACTTTAGAGTAATCTATTGTGTGTTTAAGTGCAACCAGCAACCGTGGACGAAAGATTGGTAGTCTATTCATTACATTTTGAATCATCTTACACTACAGAGCCACGACGAAGTAGTGCTTCTCCTTTCTGAAATTCATCCACATCAATTTTTATTAATGAAATATAAAAATTATTCACATGTATTTTTCTATAAGTTTTTGTACTTGGCTACATAGTCTCGATTTTTCAATACTAACACGAATAAGTAAGACACTTCTCTGGTCCTTATCTGGCCAAATACAAATATTGAGTTCGTCAAGGCTGAATGCCGCGAGCCTGAGCCCCACTAAGTATGTACTTTTTTAAAATTCCTGTGTATATTGCAACAGTTAAAATTAATACGATGAATTACATTGTTTACCTGATAAGCAAATGAAATATCTTCACTTTTATGTAATAATTTGTTGTTTTTGAATTCCCCACTAACCCTTTTTCTGAAGTACAGCGGGTCTGTCAATTTCAGAGATTTGGAATAGATCATTAAACTCCTGTAAAGTTTCAAAACTTCAGATCTAGTCACTTGCATATTTAATAAAGTGATAAATCAAAATCCTGGGAATCTCATTAAAATTAGGTTAGTTTTAATCAGTTTTATTAATCTGAAGTCAAATTAACACAGACTAAAAAACGCACGCGTATTATGTGTGAGTGTGTGACACTGTGTGTACTAGTGTTATATATGTATTATATGTAATTTTCGGATTTCAAAACTGAAAAATAATGGCAAAAATCTATTATTTAACTTTATTGCAGCATTAAAATCGTAAAATCTATTTTATTCTTCTATATTCTTAATAAACTTACTAATAAGTACAAATACATACATTTATACTACAATAAAGTTCAAATTCACGGCAGGGATTAAATCTAATGGCTGCGATTTAGAAAAAAGAGATAAAAACCATTGTTTATAAATAAAACATAATCAACTCGGTTTATAAAACACGATCACTTTGTTTCTATTTCTGTTCACTTACTTTCGATTCACCCCGTTTTTCAATTTGGTACGTTTCGTTAGAAATTTAAAATAAAATATATTCAGAAAATTATCATGACCCCAAAATAGTGTATACTTATGTACGCACGTAAGAATTTATACTTATTTTTACAATGGCCTATCATTCACCACTATATTTTTACCTCCACTAATTCCAATTCAATTCTGAGTCTGAATTTAGATTATTAAGTCACAGAGTCCTTTCTTCTTCTTCTTCTTCTTATAATTAAAGAATGGCTCCCCCGTGGTATCGAAGATTTTGCCAATGTCTTTGTTGTGGTGATATAAATTATATTTTCCAGTAGAGAGGTTAAACTAATAAATGTATGTAATATCTTGTACGAAATTAAAAAAGAAAAGAAACAGCTCTGATCAGTTAATTATGGGATTAGTTGATCATGTGAGTATTATACAAACGCAGAGTCCTTTGTTATAAATTATAATGAATGTTTTGTCCCGTACCAATGCCTGGAATTCAGTATGAGTGACGAAGGCAAAACATTCGATAACGAAAATATGTATCAAAACTACCTATGAATAAGGCCTTTAAAAAGGTCATTGGACTATTTATTATATTGGTCCTATATTTATTGGTCTGTGTTGATTTATCTAAAAATAGTAAAGGAGGCGCCGCGCTGCAGGCTCTGTATTCATTACGTCAAACTCTATAATTTGGGAATTCCCTAATGGCTATAGCAATGATGACACATCTAGGCCCAGTTCAATCGTTCATAGTTGTCAAAACTCAAAACATAGCAAAAATAAACTGCTCTCGTTTATTGGCCTGTGAACTTGGCCTTACTGAAAAGTGCACTGGTAACAGTCAACAATGTTACGTACGGACGCTAAAAGTTCTTCAGACGTGAATAATGTGGCTGATGAAACATATAATATAGATTTAGATGTGGTGACAGAAATTGAGAAACAATTACAAGATGATCCATATGATATGATTTCTCTAGTGTTCCTATTATACGATGTGCCCGATACCGCGCTGCAGCGTCTGGTAGTTTATCAGCGAGTCATGAGTGACGGCAGTGGAGGAAATGTTAATTTGTTGCAAGAGTGGTATCGTCACGCCAGCCTTAAGCCTAACTGGAAACACGAATTACTAGAAGCACTGTTGATATGTCAATTAAATAGTATTGTTAAAAACCTCGGGTTCCATGTCCCCAGTATGAAAAGATATTATCAAACAAGTGATCCTAATGTGAGCATGTATATTAATCCAGCAAAGAAACTGCTATATCATATCTGCGAGAACATTAACTCTGACAACCTTGGTAAATTAAAGAAATCCCTTCTGTCATATGACATTAATGTAATGGAATACAAGAACTGTGAACTTATATTTTTAGAATTATTGTCACAAAAATTCATCACAATAAATAGTTTTAAAAATAATAACAAAAGCAATTTAGAAACTGTTTGCAATGCTGAAAACCTTGCAAGGATTTTAGAGAATGTGCGTGGATTAAAGAAGTTTGCCATTCATCTGAGGGCTTTGCAAACAAAACCCAAAGATGAAGATAAGGAAGTGTTAGCATCTACTAGTGGATATAGTACACCATCTCTGTTAAACACCTCAGCTGAAGATGTCAAACTAAAACAGGATGACCAAAAATTTGGGATTGAAGATTTCACAGACTTAATCAATGGATTGGAATCACTTAGTGTCCATGAGAATGGCTATAAATCAGATACAACATCAATAAAAAAGGACAGATATATAATTAAAAATCCGGACAAACTAGGTGTTTGCCTTGTTATAAATCAAGAGAATTTCTATCCTTCTAGGCAAAGCATTGATGACCACCAAATAGACTCATTAGAAGAAAGAAAAGGTTCTACTATTGATAAGAAAACATTGGAAAGGACTATGACATCACTAAAATTTGAAGTACACAGTTGTTCTGATTTGGATCATATTGAAACAATACAATTTATTAAAACAAAAATTCGTAAATATGTTAGCCCTGATGACAGCATTTTTATGTTATGTATATTATCACATGGCACAAGAGATCATGTGTATGCTGCAGATTCAGTGAAAATCAAAGTAGAATCTATTCAAAATATGTTGGACTCTGATGAATTGAGCTGTTTACGAGGTATTCCAAAAGTGTTTATTATTCAGGCGTGTCAAGTGGATGAAACATCTGCCTCCCCTATTAACGCCGATAGCCTCACTACAAACTATCACTTAGGAAAATTAGATTTCCTAGTTTATTGGGCTACAGCACCGGAGTATGAAGCTTTTAGGCATGAGGATAAAGGATCATTTTTCATCCAGGCTCTTTGTAAAGTACTGCGTGAAAGAAATCAACATGATCATTTGCATGAAATCTTCACCCAAGTGAATTGCAGGGTAACTGACTTGTGCACAAAGTTAAAGAGAGCGCAAGTCCCAATATTTAAAAGTACCTTGCGTAAAAACCTGTATTTACAAGATTACCAGTAATATATAAACATTAATGATTTATAATATGTATACAAAGCATAATATTAGTTTTTAATTTGTTACTCAATATGCTTGCCATTAAGTTTATTTTTTAATTTTATAGCAAAATTATGGTGCCCAAAAATGTTCAAATGTTATGGTTTTCAAAATATATAACAGGAATTTATGTATCTGTAACATATTCACATTAACTTCACATTTTGTGTAAATGAAATTTTATATTATTAAAAAATGATATATTAAATTGTAAATATACAGTCATATTAAGATAGAGAGTTATACATAATATTATGTGTCAATTGTAGGTTCATAAACATTATTTTTTTATATCATGTCTTACAAGTTGAAAGGGTTCAACCTCACAGATATTATGTTATGACCAACTTTACCTTAAATGTGTTGCAATATTAAATCATATTTATAAGTGGTAAATGTATTTCGTTTATTATACAAATCGTTCCATTTTATTTTATTTTGTCAAGTAAAAAAATTACAGTACATTAAGAAATATTGTCTATATTTATTGATACATCTGTCTTTGTAAAATCCATTACGGCATCCTCCAGATCATTTCGCTCTTTATCAGATTTTAATTTTGCCCATTTATTGGTTAGATATGTCCTTTGATGATTTAATATAAATTTAAAGCTATGTTTCAATGTGGCACCAATATGCAGAGTTCTCAAGCGGACATCGAGTGTGCCAATTTTTGTTATGAATGGTAATGAGCTTGTAACAAGTTGGTGTGGGCCATGTCTCACTCGCAATATAGCTACTCTTGTAACTTCATTACAATATTTTGTTAGGAAGCCAGCTCTTATTGCAGCCACACCGTAGTCACCGTGTAACTGTTGAACTTTTTTCACTACTGTGTCATGAAATATTTTCGATTTTAGTTTCAAAGGTTTATCATCGGGAACTATTGGCGACGAAATTTCGACTGTCACGTACCTGAAAAACAAACAAAAGTAATTTATAACTTCATTAGAAGACACAGTAATGAAAATTAATAAAATAGGTACATATTTTAACCTTACCTATTTTTAAAGCGAACCATTCTGAGTTATTAGCACAGTTATTAGTTTACGCTGTGGTATACGCTTAAAATATTGTATTGAATAAAACTCCTCTAATTTAATCTGTTGCAACTACTAGTAATTAAATTACTAAAGCAAGTACCTAAACGTATTTGTATAATGATTTTTTTTGGAAATATATCATAAAATTATCATTGCGAGTAGTCAGTAGACAGTATGTAAACAAAATATAAATCACATATAAATCAATAACATACTAGGGATGTGCGATGAACATTTATGTTGCTTTATCGGAAACATCCGACGATCGATGTCATGAATACGAGTATAATCGGAAACTTTAACGATTGTTAAAGTAAGGCGAGATATACAACACATTTATAATACTGTTAAATCCAAATTGACGATGGATCATATACTAAGAAGTAAAATAGGGATCTAAATTTAATCCCTACATTTAATGTAATGGCTGCTATTTGCAAGAAAGTAGGCATTTCAGTAAATAATCATTAATCACACTTATATTAATGGTTTCCTCCTGAGATTCGGTCCGGTTCACAGTATACTTAAACATTCCATTCTAATTTCAAAATGTAAAAGTACTAGGGAAGATACTTGCTTTCAAATCCCATTCACAAATTATTTTTTTCTTTATCTCTGGCAATTACAATTCTGTGGTAATGCAGATACCGCGAAATTTAAACGCAAAATCTTGTATTCTGCAAGAACTGTATTCAGTATTCTGCACATGAGGATTTTTTGAAGATAATCGTACACTAAACTAATTCGCAAGAAGGATCACTTAATATTAGTATAAATAAGGATTATATTGTAGTTAAATCGATTTCTAAAGTAGAAGATAAATTGTGAATATTCAGGGGCATTAAGGTTATCTTATTAGTCAACCGTATTGTGCAGTTTGCTAATATCTGTATCACAATCTGTATTCTACACCAAGGACATTTAATCTAGGTTGTTTTGTTGTAAAAGATAAACGCAAAGCGATTTATAGACCTAGTTAAATAAATATATGTAGAATGTTAAGTTCATGATAATTGATAACATGTTGCCTCATTAGTTGGATACATTGCAAGAAAATATAGGTATGTTTTATTTTAACATTAAAGACATTTAAAATAAAATAATTCAACAATACTTAGTAATAATTAAATATTAAACAATTTGGTACCTATTGAATGTTTTATAATGACATTGACTATATTTATATGCTTTTTATACATAAAATTGATGTTGCAGGTGATGAATTTATACAATATTTAGTAAAATGAGTAACGATGTATATTTCATTGGTGTCGACGTGGGCTCTGGCAGCGTCAGGGCTGCACTTGTGGACAGTAAAGGTCACATCATTAAGACCTCTGTAAAAGAAATATTGACATGGAAACCAAAAGTTGACTTTTATGAACAATCTTCAAATAACATCTGGAGTTCTTGTGTCAGCGTTATTAAGGTGAGTCAGTAGCGTAATAGGATGGAAAATTAATAACGTTCAATTGGAAGAATCTGTTTAATTTTCTAGGATATAATTGCTGATGTTGATCCAAATAGTGTACGAGGCATTGGTTTTGATGCAACATGTTCATTAGTGGTTCTTGATAAAAATGGAAATCCCATATCTGTGAGTGAATCAAACAATAATGAACAGAACATAGTAATGTGGATGGATCACCGCGCACAGGCTGAAGCAGATCTAATAAACAAAACAAATCATAATATACTTAAGTATGTTGGTGGAAAAGTTAGTTTGGAAATGGAGATGCCCAAATTACTTTGGCTTAAAAAGCATCTACCTAAGAGATGGGCAGATATTGGCTATGTTTTTGATCTTCCTGATTTTTTGACTTGGAAAGCTACAGGATCGATGAGCCGTTCTTTGTGCTCTTTAGTTTGCAAATGGAATTATGAATGTACTATGGAAGGGAAACAAGGTTGGAATTTAGAGTTTCTTCATGAGATTGGGTTAGAAGATTTATCTGAAAATAACTTTAAAAAAATTGGACATACTGTATTGACCCCCGGAGAAAAGTGTGGAGGTCTCTCAGATGATGTGGCTAGTATTCTTGGTTTGCCACCTGGTATACCAGTTGCTGCTTCAATAATAGACGCTCACGCAGGAGGACTCGGTATGATTGGAACTCATGGGGAGGGTATTGATAAAGAGATGTCAACTAGACTTGGGTTGATTTGTGGTACTTCAACATGTCACATGGCAGTAAATAAGATAGCTGTGATGGTACAAGGAGTATGGGGTCCATATTATAGTGCCATGGTTCCTGGCATGTGGCTGAATGAAGCTGGACAAAGTGCCTCGGGAATGTTATTAGATCACATTGTGTCCAGTCATCCAGCTGGTATTGAACTGCTTAAGACTAAATCTACTGGAGAGTAAGTTAACAAACTGTTTTATGTATTTTCTTGTTATACATATAATTTTAAATAGAGTTGTTGAAAAATTTTAAACCACATTTTCCCTTCACCAATTTTCAAATTAATTTTTATGAAAGACTATTGGTCTATACTCTATTGCATCTGGTCAAGTTGCAGTTTTAATATACATAATTGAGATTTTTTATTAGGTAGTTAGAAATTTTAATCAAAGCTAACAAATTATATTTCAATTTCAGTGTTAGGTATTACCTCCGCAATTTATTATCAAAAATGGCAAAAAGAGAAAGTTTGTCAGATGTTAACTTCTTAACAAAAGACATTCACATGTGGCCAGACTTTCACGGAAACCGATCACCATTGGCAGATCCAACACTGAGAGGCATGATTACAGGATTATGTATAGACCACAGTGATGAAAATCTGGCCTTACTATATTTAGCTACTCTGCAGGCTTTATCGGTAAAATATAATTCTCAATTTGTGTTTCATCATCTTAAATAATTAAGATATACAATACTCAGCATAATTATTATTCTTTTTCAGTATGGCACAAGGCACATCATTGACTCATTGGTTCTAGCAGGCTATGAACCTTTCAAGTCTTTGCTAATATGTGGGGGTTTGTCAAAGGATCCACTTTTTATACAAACGCAAGCAGATGCTGTTAATCTACCAATACTTAAGCCACATGAGAAGGATTCTGTTTTAGTTGGGTCAGCAATATTGGGAGCATGTGCATCCAAGTACTTTAACACTGTTCATGATGCTATTGTAAACATGGGTGGTGAAGCAGATGTTATACAACCCATATCAAGCACAAAATCATTCCATGACAAAAAATATAGAGTGTTTTTAACAATGTTCCAAGATCAATTAAAATATAAAACAATTATGCATTGAATTAAGTAACAAATATTAATTATTTTAATTTAGGATGACTATTGTTTTACACGGAATTATGAATTTGTAGGGAATGGGTAAATTAATGGTTATTTGTTATTAATGCAATTAAAATTTAGGTACAATATAAAAACGTATTAAAGTTTATTAAACAGAATTTTGATTTATTTGAGTTGTAAATTTCCTTTTCTACCTACTTATCTTTATCCAACATTTATACATGACATAAAATACTAGTAGAATGATTTGGCTTTTTGTTGACAGCCTCCATGGTACAGTTGGTTAGACGATGGCTGTGAAATGAGAGGTCGCGGGTTTGATCCCTACACCGAGACAAATAATTGTGAGTGTCACAAATATGTGTCTCGACTTTCGGGTCTAGGTGTTTGCGAGACCAAAATATAGGGTCAGGACTATGTATGTAACTGTTGGCCGTATTTATTATTATTTCCGGCCGGCGCGGCGTAACGCTTGAATCCTTTACAGACAGGTCTTATTAAAATTGCAAAGTAGAAAAAATAGCCCTAAACAAATCTATATATATATAAAAGAGGAACCTGATTGACTGACCTATCAACGCACAGCCGAAACTACTGGAGCTAGGAACTTGAAATTTTACACAGGGATTCCTATTGTGACGTAGGGTAGCACTAAGAACGGATTTTGGGAAATTCTACCCCTAAGGGGGTGAAAAGGGTTAAAAACTGTTGTATGGAAAATCTAAACCATTGAAGTTACAATTGTCAAACTTGGCAGTTTAATAAATCATTCAATAACAAAACAAACTGCATACTTAATTTGTCTAAAAATTAACACTAAAGGGGTTAAAATAAGGGTTGAAATGTTTAGAAACTGGGTGATTTCCTTCCTACCCGATCAACGCACAGCCGAAACTACTGGAGCTAGAAACGTGAAATTTTACATAAGGGTTCCTATTATAACGTAGGGTAGCACTAAGGAAGGATTTTTGGAAATTCGACCCCGAAGGGGGTGAAAAGGGTAAAATACTGTTGTATGGAAAACCGAAACCGTTGAAGTTGCAGATATCAAACTTGACTTTTTAGTTACTCATCTAGAAACAAGAACAACTGCATGCTCTTTTTTCTTATAATTAACCCTAAAGGGGTGAAAATAAGGGTTGAAGTTTTGTAAAAAACAAAGTGTCGGATCAACGCACAGCCGAAACTACTGAAGCTAGGAACTTTAAATTTTACACAGGGCTTCCTATTGTGACGTAGGGTAGCACTAAGGATGGATTTTTGGATATTCAACCTCTAAAGGGGTGAAAAGGGTAAAATACTGTTGTATGGAAAATCGAAACTGTTAAAGTTGCAGATTTCCAACTTGGCTGTTTAGTTACTCATTTTGTGACAAAAATAACTGCATACTTGCTTTTCTTATAATTAACCCTAAAGAGATGAAAATAATGGTTTAAGTTTTGTAGAACCAAACCGACGGATCAACGCACAGCCGAAACTACTGAAGCTAGAAACTAGAAATTTTGCACAGAGGTTTCTATTGTGAGGGAAGGGAGTATTAAGAACGGATTTTTGAAATTTCGACCCCTAAGAGGGTGAAAAGGGTAAAATATTGTTGTATGGAAAATCGAAACCGTTGAAGTTGCAGATATCATATCTGATTCTTTAGTTACTCATCTGAAACCAAAAATGAGTGCGTACTCTGTTTTCTTAAATTTAACCCTAAAAGAGTAAAATAAGGGTAAAAATAATATAAAAGTATGGAAAATCAAAACTACTGAAGTTATTCCTATGAAAATTTAACTTTTGTCCCTTTCGAACGACTTTTCAATTCAGTTTGAGCGAGAAAACAAACATTCGATACCTAAAATAGGTTTTAAAACTGTATATGAATAAGGCCGCTTATGTATTGATCCGATTGGTCTCAAAATCAATCTGAGTTCCGATAATCTTAATTTGTATTCAGAATTGAAAATGTTGGCCGTCATTTTGAACTTTTTATTTATTGATCCGATTGGTCTCTGAATCGACAACTGACGGACCCATTGATTCGATAATCTAAACTCAGAGTCAGAATTAGAAATAAAAATGCTGCACGTTGATTTTTGTTTAAAAGTTTACGTAAAGGTTATAATGACATAGTTTTAGCGATATAACGTCTACATTTTCTTAAACACGCAGACGAAGTTGCGGGCAAATGCTAGTTAATTAATAAGTCCATACTAGTAATGCCGCTATTTTGTAACAAAATTCACTTCATACTTTTATTTCTTAATCCGAGCCTGTGTTATAAAAAAACAGCGTGGTCCATTGTTATAATTATTAATGTGTAATTTTCCTATGACCTTCATGTATTTACTAATGGGTAAATAAAGTCAAGCTAGAGTGACCCCCAGACCTCACCTTGCGCATTTTTTTAATTATTGGCTAATTGTCTTTATAAACCATCAATCCAAAAACTTTAAAGGCCTATAATTCGATATCTCGTTTAAACAAACTGTATTACATGTTCCCTCAAGGTTCAACGCACTATAGGTACCGTGCAAAAACTATTTTAGATTCTAATTTTTAAATGTAAAAGTTCTGACTCTTCATTATAGGTGGTTGACAGTTCGTTTGACGCCCGTTGTGAAACGGGAGGCCACGGGTTCGATCCAAGTTCGATCCCGCGCCGAGACAAATGTTTGTGTGAACCACAGATATTTGTTGCGGGTCTGGGTGTTTGTCAATGATTAAAGAATAAACATACTTATTCTTATTCATATTTATTCTATAATAATTGGTGTTTGTGAAACAGAAAAGTCTCTGTAGTAGTTCCTGATACCCACGACACAAGACTTGATCTTAGTGTGGGGACTATGTATGTGACTGTTGGGTGTATTTATTTATTTATAGATAGGTATTCAGTTCAAACGACGAAACTTTTCGGTCTCACAAATTTCTCGTCCGAAACCATACTAAAAATATTGTGGACACATTTGTCTTGACACGGGGATCAAGCCTGCGGCCTATTTATTTCATAACCGGTTTCTAAACAACTGTTTAACCGATTGCGTCGTGGAGTTGGTTGTGATTTATTTCTTATTTCTCATCAGAAAGTTTAGTATAAAATAAAATAAAAAGTCGATTATAGCTCAAAATTTTCGATGACATTTTAATAATGTTTACACAGACAAAATTGTCTTACCCGACAAAATTTGATTTGGCAACCCTGTCGCTAGGCCGCATAGTTTGTACTTTGTAGGGTGGAGTAAGTTTTATCGTATTTTCAGTAGGATAAAAAGGCTTATTATTAAAGAAATCTTCAAGAAATGGCTGCTCTAACCATGAATATGAATAGGATATACTGCATGACCGATCTTTATATGTAAAATTTCGTCTTAGTCCTAAATTGTCAATATTGACAAGCAGGTATGTATATAAACCTACCAATTAAAAATGTTCGTGGTTTATTGACCTGTAAACGTCATATGGTGTTATTTTATTTGTCCGTATAAGATAGATCAATAGTATTGAAAGTTTTCGTAATAAAATTGTCTAATATATTTTGCATATTGTTACGTTTTACCGTCCATTATTTATTTTAGATCAACATGTCGAAGCGTGGAGCCGAAGAAAGTGGCAATGGGAGCAACCAGCCCCCAATTAAAAAGGTTCACTTCGAACCTCATCTCATTGGACCCGTGTCCACTTTAGAGGAAATGGACATAAAAGTTTTACAATTTCAGAACAAGAAATTAGCTCAGGTACGTTTAAATTTTGCTGAGAGAATAGCGATGACTATATTGTCTGCACATCGCCATTCGGCGCATAGTTTGTTGTTTCACGTCAAGATCAGCTGTTTGTCGCGATTCTAATGTTTGGTATGCAATCAAGCACAACATATTATATTTCACTTAACTTAGTTATTATGTAGGTGACCTCAATTGTTCACTATATGTTTACCTGTCATTGAGTGCTAATATATTAATGCGGTAGTGCTTTATATGTCCAAACATATTGTATGAATTTGTACAATATAAGGTTGAGTTTATTTTATGGGTTAAATCATATCAGGAGAGAATTGAAATGAAATCAAAGTTGATTTATTTTGCACATCAATATCAGTTTTGGTGAATAAACAGAGTAATCATATTTGCTAAAATGAATGAGTTGTAACACAAGTAACAATATATTAGTGACTTTATCATCTTTTGTTTATTACCAGAGAAAGGTCAATCATTTTAAAGTTTTTTGTACTCTAGCAGCTTTAAGTGCCTCGAATATTTATACCATAATGTTGTTTCTAATAAGAAAATGCTTCTAAACTTAATTCAGGTCACAAACCTGCATAAAATCACTGTGGAATATGGGTAAAGTTTTCATAAATGTATAGGAGACCTATCCCCTGAAGTGTGGTACTCATATGGTGACTTACTTCTTAAAATGTATGAGAAAAGCTATCATCTAATAAACAATATTTCTTAAACACAAGCAAATTCACTTTTTGTTGATGATATGGAATACATTGTTTTTCTGCCAGTCCTTGTACCACTTTCACATATAGTTGGTGTAGCCTGACTTCCAGTCACATTTCAGAATATTTGGGCTTATAATGTTACAAGTGGCTTGTCTGTATGATATCAACCCTTTCAAATTATATCTACTGTGGTTGGTAGATTTTAAGAGGCTTTAAAGTCTTGGTGTATAAAATAAATAATATTCAGTAAAAATTTAGATATTTGTCATTCATTAAAATTATTTACATTTATTTTCCCACACTCAATAGTAGAAATAAGAAATTATAGGTTCTTTATCTCTGTGGCACCAATTAATTGTCTTATGTAGACTAATTGAATATGTTTTATAAATGCTATTTATGCCCAATGTTGTTAAAGTTTTTGTATTGGGTGATATAATTACTGTCTTATAATTTGAGTAAATAATTTGCTATTATCATTGTCAGAACTTATATTAGGGGATCATTACCAGCCCATATACGTCCCACTGCTGGGCACAGGCCTACTCTACAATCAAGAGAATCGATTGAGAGTGGTTAGGCCATATAGTGCGGGTTGGCGGACTTATATACTGTAGAAGTTCTTTAAAATTGCTATGGTATGCAGGTTTCCTCACGGTGTTTTACTTCACCGTTAAAGTGCGTGGTGATTGACTATCAATACACACATAACTCCGAAAAGTCAGAGGTGTGCCGTGGGATTTGAACCCGTGACCACCGTAAACATGTAGACAGCCGCGTCTGGTCCGTTACCAACTGGACACCACGCACTTAATATTAACAATATTAGGGGATGTTTATTGTATAATATTGTATCAGCCCATATAGGTCCCAATGCAGGGGACGGGTCTCCTTTACAAAGGAGAGTACGATTGAGGTGGGTTGATGACATGTTTAATATATGGATGATTAATTTTAAATGGAAGTGTTTTCAGTATCAAATGTTGTCCATATTAGACTGTGCATTTAGTCCTAATACTACACATTAGTAAATGTTAGTATAGTATATTGGGTCATTTACAATTTTTGTAATACCAAAATAATAATTTGGTACAGGATAGGTAATTTTTACCAGGTATTATTTTGCTTGTAGAGAATAGAACAACGTCACCGTTGCGAGGCGGAATTGCGTGCTCGTATTGAACAACTAGAAAAAAGGCAGACACAGGATGATGCTGTGTTGTGTGTAGTTAACCGGTACTGGAACCTTCTCAATGAAGATATTAGAGTGCTGCTGCAGCGGTTTGACGCCGAGACTGCAGATGAGTCTGAGAACAAAAGTAAGCATAATTTAAAAAAAAAAATTAGTCTTGTCTTACGTTACTTTCTATTTGATAATGCATTGAATATTCCTTTGAAAATTGTTATTCATTAACCTCATAAAGCCAATCTTCACTGCAATTTGTATAAGCTGCTATATTGAAGTGCAAGTAGGCCAAGGTTAGGCCACGCAAATTGCCTTCATATTAGTAATGACTTGACAAGTGATGTTTTAAAAAATATATTTTAACTTCAGATGAAAATGAAGCAACCACATCATTCCTTATGCAGTTGTCAACGTGGGATAAGGAAGAGCTGGACGCACAGCTTGCAAACAGGGTGCAAGTGAGCAAAAGGGCTGTGGCGAAAGTGTTGCAGGCTTTCGACAGATTACAACAAAGGAATGATAAAATATGGCGCGCTATAAAAGGCGAAGGCGAAGGTAACATTTTTAAACATTTTACAGTCAATTTACTGAGAAGCTAGTATAAGGGATAGTAATAACTAGTACATAAGAACCACTGTATATATTTCTCAACCTTTAACAGAGGTATATGCTGTGACAATTTCCGTGGCGCAGTTGGTTAGACGCCGTCTGTGAAACGAGAGGCCGCGTGTCCGATCCCCGCACCGAGACAAATGTTTGTGAGGCCCACAAGTATTTGTCTCGGGTCTGGGTGTGAGACCGAAAAGACTCTCGTAACTTCTGATACGCACGACACAAAACTCAATTGATCTTAATGTGGGGTCAGGATTATGAATGTGACTGTTGGGTGTATTTATTTATTTATATCTATGCCTAGGTGGCCAAAGATCTGTTAGACAATTCCATGTAATTGTGTGGTACGTACTGGCGTGTGTTAAAATCAAGCACGTGGTAGTAGTTATAGTAGAATATTGTTACCCCCTTGTATAACGGCGAGTGATCAGCATACACAATGGTGTAAAACCCGTCACAGTGACCTACAGAAGTGTATTGTGTTTTACCTGAATCCTTGCTCAAACCAGCTTGTGTAGATTTAATTTTGAGCAAGAAGACGAGGAGTACAATTAAAAAATCTCCACGTACCACCAATTGTATTCTAGTCACTTTGTGCCACTACAAAATGTCTCATTTCCTCAACGATTCTCTATTTGCAGTAAAGTAAAGATTGTAAATTTATAAGGTATTCTTTTGCAATCGTAGAAGGTGGTCCAGCCCCGTCCATGGACGAGGTGATCCGCGCCACGAACGAGGAGGTGACTGCGGAGAACCGGCGCTTGCAGGCGCTGTGCACCACGCTGCACGACACGCACCACGCCATGACACTGCGCGTGGCTCGCCTGCAGGACGCTGTCAATAGCAGGGATACTGAGAACGCGGAGCTCAAGAACCAGATCGATGACCTGCAGTATGAGCTTCTGAAGGTGATATTAACACACTCGCTTATTATTGGAAAGTCGTGTTGAAAATTATAAGAAATCTATTGCAATTGTCACGTGCATGAAAGCCATGTTACTTGTATAAAAACTCACGGATTTATCAATCCGTCTCCGTACAACGGTCCTTTGTGAAAGTGGGATAAATCCAGGCAGAAGATTCACACACCGTCATCGGTCATTATAAGTTCACTGCTCAACATAAGCCTTTTCTTCTAGTATTGCTACAGTGTCCTATAGGAAATATTTTACGTCTAGTTACTTCCTACATCTTTTTATGAGACATTAGTTACCCATAATTAATGTTAAATTCATCGCCATAAAAAGCCCTCGCGTTTGTTCATGGTTTTCTGTTTTTGAGATAATGATAGTTTTGTAATAACTTTTTTGATCTCAGTTTTTTAACGGTAATGTGTGTGCATCAGGTGCGGTCTCGCAACGACAAGCTAGAGAACCACCTAGCCGAGGCGATCGAGAAGCTGAAGAGCTACCACCAGTCGGGCAGCGGCGCGGTGTCGGCGGTGTCGGTGTCGGCGGGCGCGTCGGCGGTGTCGGCGGTGTCGGCGGTGTCGGTGGCGGGCGGCGGCGCGGCGGCGGCCAAGCTGGAGGACGTGGCGGCCGAGCTGGAGGAGCAGCGCGAGCTCGCCAACAACCGCCTCGCCGAGCTCGACCGCCTGCACCGACAACACCGCGACACGCTCAAGGAGGTCGAGAAGCTCAAGATGGACGTCAGTATACAACACTTATCTCTCTCTTTTTCTCTCTCCCTGTCCCTGATTTGTGTCCATTAAATATCGTATAGTATCTTATGTTGTTTGTGAATTACGTAAGTAACATGTCGTATACGTCCTTAAGACAAGATGGACATGTCACTTGCAAACTATTATGTTAAATGCTTGGACAAAAAGTTTAATAATAGCTGAGAAAATAAAGGAGATATTGTAATTAAATAATAGCCTTTATAGGTTTATAGTCCTTCGCCAAACAGACTTTGGCGTGAAGTTTTATGTTGTATTTTTTTTTATGTTTAAATCTTATCCACAGATCCGCCAACTACCAGAATCAGTAATAGTGGAAACCACTGAGTACAAATGTCTTCAGAGCCAGTTCTCAGTTCTGTACAACGAGTCGATGCAGATGAAGACGGCGCTGGACGAGACGCGGATGCAGCTGCAGAACGCCAAGAATCTACACATGCGACAGATCGAAATGATGGAAGTGAGTTTATCACCTTCATCACCAATAGCCCATATTTACCTAATTATGTTCAACATGATATGAGATACTTTTATGGTGATAACATGTTGTACAACGTTTGTAGTCCTCTGCCAGTTCCATCGACACTGCGTCGAAATTTATCACCTTAATTCTCAATATTTATCACTGTTTTGAAGAGAAAGAAGGAGAAGAAATGGATAGGGATTATTGATTCTCCAAAACTAACCTATAGAAACAAAACACGGAATAGATTACTTAACGTTAGTTTTTGGTGAGGCAGCGATGCTCAACATTATTATTATATTATTTTTTCAATAATTTCAGAGCGAAGAACTAGCCAGACAGAAGGCACTACGCGCAGAAATGATACAATTAGAAGACGTCTTAGGCCAATTGAGGAAGGAATATGAAATGCTACGTATAGAGTTTGAACAGAACCTGGCGGCGAACGAACAGACCGGGCCCATCAACAGAGAGATGCGCCACCTCATCACCTCGCTGCAGAACCACAACCAGCAGCTCAAGGGCGAGGTGCATAGGTACAAGAGAAAGTATAAGGATACTAGTCAAGAATTAAATAAGGTATGTGTATGGAATACCTATAAGGTTTTATTCATAGTCAGTTTTTAAACGTATTTTAGTTATCGAACTTTTTGTCTTTTTCACTGAAACTAAATTCAAAAGTCATTCGAAAGGGACAAAACATTTGATAGCTAAAATAGGTGTAAAATCGGACAATGAATAAGACGTTTAGTCCTCCTAAGTAAATACATTTTATAGATAGAGCCTTGATAGTTATTTTTGATATATGGAAAATTGTAATAGTTATGGTAAATGGTTTTGCAGGTACGTAAGGAATTAGAAGAAGTGAACGCTCGGACGGGCGGCGCCGCTTCCAGCGACCAGACTGATGACAAGACACTTGCGGTCAAGAAAGAGGAACCTGACCCGGAGGTATGTACCACTTTGAACCTCGATGTTCTAGTGTGTATGCAATATGCATGCTGTTGGATTAGTTTTTATTGAAAAAAAGGTGTTCGTCTTACACACTTATGTATTTTTGATATTTGGTACACGATCTGTTTTGTGTCGGGGTTCGAGGCAAAGTACTTGAATCCGTCCTTTTTATGTTTCTACTAGTTTTATAAAATGGATATCGGCTGGATGGATCAATATGGATATATATAATCACAACTTGAGATAACTTAATCTTGACTATATGTAACACTAATGGTATCTGAAGCCTTTTTGCTTATCCCCTCGTTGATACAGGCTTGCTTGATGCACATCATTGGTTATTTATAGTTATAGTTAATGTTAGGGTATGATGATGTGTGTGCAGGGCGAGGAGGGCATGTGCGGCGACGTGAAGCCGGCGCAGGCCAAGGACCACGGCCGCGCCAAGATCCAGGAGCAGGACCAGATCATCAAGGATCTCAAGCAGCAGCTCAAGTCAGTCTCTTGCCACTGCTACCTAATCCTTGCGGGTTTATATATTTGACTATTAAGAACCAAGCTAATATTAGTTAAATATGTGCTTCCAGTGAGATTCATTTAGTTCCCGGTGTCTCTTATTTAGGCACATATCACAGTGAATTGGTTGCCGATGTGGCTGAAATGTTGTCGACTTGAGGTCATGTACCGGTGAGCGAAGCGTTAGATACCCGCCTGCAATGTGGACATAGGACATAGTTAGCTGCATTTCCACTGATTTGGAGATGAGTGGAAGTAGAGATGTATAGACATTGTCTAATCACATTGATTCAAAACATCTCTGCTCCGCTGCCCTCATTACCACTTCAATAAATACATAGGCTTAAAGTTGCAGTAAGTCACTGGATGCAGGCTGTTACAATAAGCACCCTGGAAAATCTTGAGGCCTATGTCTATCAGTGGACCGGTGCTAATGGTTATGATGATAATGATAATAATGATGATGGTAATAAAAATATGATGGTTCCTACACAGGAAGGCAGTAAACGAGCAGAAGGAGTTGAAGCTGCTGCTGGACATGTACAAGGGCGTGAGCAAGGAGCAGCGCGACAAGGTGCAGCTGATGGCGGCGGAGCGGAAGGCGCGCCAGGAGCTGGAGGACCACCGACAGAAGGCCAAGATGGCGCAGGTCAGTGTTAGTACCGCACTTTCTCATTTTTTTTATTCGAAGAAACTGCTGTAACCTGCGTAGATCTTAATTTAGCTAGGCCAAAACACAAATATATTAAAATCATGTTATAATACTATTGCTCGCGGCTTCGTCTGCGTGGTAAAGTATCCGGAATAAAAGTCGCGTCATATATTTTTTTCAATTCGAACTGGTAATTCCTGATATTAGCATATATTCACACACACACTCTACAGCCTTATATATAAATACTTTATATAGTTTATTCATTCATTCCAATCACTAATAATACAACACAAAATTCAATCCTGAAACCATACAAATTTCTAAAAATAATTACGATAACAGGTACGCCGTATATAGATAAATTTAAGTGAAACTGTGACTTTGCAGGGCACTCTTTGAATGCACATAGAATTTTATTCCAGTAAAAATGGATACATTCAACGCCTTGGTAAGTTGTGGATAAAATGGAAGGTATATCCTACAAAAATTATAAAGGTGCAAATATTCCTCTAATGGGGTATTTTACTATAAGAAAGAAAAAATCTAAAAACTATAAATGTATATAGTAGAGCATTAAGCAATAAGTATATGTTAATTTCATTTTTTATTTCCAAGGAATAAATTTTATAATTCGTTTTGAAAATTTCAATTTTTTTATCTGTCCTAAAAAGATGTGAAACGGCTGCCGCCATGATGGATAACGATTCTACGTCATTCCGCGAGTAGAATACCCCCTCCGGTGTCCAAGAGCTCTTACTAACACAGGTTGTTTACTGGTTGAGTGACGTATCATTTTAAAGGAACATGGCGCCTAGCGTTTTCACATATTTGCGCGCATAAATTTAAAATTTAAATTTTAAATGGATTTTTATTGGACTTGCCGAGCGAATAAAAATTTGATATTTTTTTAAATAGTTTGTCTTAATCTTAGGAACAACTTAAAAGACTTTTTGAAAATGGGTAGAATACCCCATTCATGGTAAAAATATCGGATATAATAAGAGCCAAGCTTTTTCAAAATGTGTATATGATTTGTATGTTCTTTGACAACAAGAACATTTGAGATTACTTTTTTTTAGTAATGTAGGCTATAGTGCATTTTAAGTTGAAAATAATAGGAAATTAAATCAAGTAATTTGCAAATCAATATTGTGGTTAATACGCTCAAATATCCTGTTGATATATTACATACAAACCCTTACCTCGACTGCAAGCCTGTTAACAAATAAAAATAGAATAAGGCTTGTTGAAATGAGTATAGTACAGTACAGTACGCGGTGTTGCAGGAGAGCAAGCGCGAGCGGCGCCTGGCGGACGAGGACGCGCTGCGCAAGATCAAGCAGCTGGAGGAGCAGAAGTACGAGCTGCAGAAGCAGCTGTCGTGCGCGCGCCCCAGCGCCGACCCGCTGCACGCCTACACCAGACCCTTCGCCGGCTCGCCGGTACCACTCGCCTCTCTCACCCACCTAGCCATGCCACTCACACGCACGAGGTGCATGCTGGCAGTGTGTCTGATGCGCTGCACGCCTACACCAGACCCTTCGCCGGCTCGCCGGTACCACTCGCCTCTCTCACCCACCTAGCCATGCCACTCACACGCACGAGGTGCATGCTGGCAGTGTGTCTGATGCGCTGCACGCCTACACCAGACCCTTCGCCGGCTCGCCGGTACCACTCGCCTCTCTCACCCACCTAGCCATGCCACTCACACGCACGAGGTGCATGCTGGCAGTGTGTCTGATGCGCTGCACGCCTACACCAGACCCTTCGCCGGCTCGCCGGTACCACTCGCCTCTCTCACCCACCTAGCCATGCCACTCACACGCACGAGGTGCATGCTGGCAGTGTGTCTGATGCGCTGCACGCCTACACCAGACCCTTCGCCGGCTCGCCGGTACCACTCGCCTCTCTCACCCACCTAGCCATGCCACTCACACGCACGAGGTGCATGCTGGCAGTGTGTCTGATGCGCTGCACGCCTACACCAGACCCTTCGCCGGCTCGCCGGTACCACTCGCCTCTCTCACCCACCTAGCCATGCCACTCACACGCACGAGGTGCATGCTGGCAGTGTGTCTGATGCGCTGCACGCCTACACCAGACCCTTCGCCGGCTCGCCGGTACCACTCGCCTCTCTCACCCACCTAGCCATGCCACTCACACGCACGAGGTGCATGCTGGCAGTGTGTCTGATGCGCTGCACGCCTACACCAGACCCTTCGCCGGCTCGCCGGTACCACTCGCCTCTCTCACCCACCTAGCCATGCCACTCACACGCACGAGGTGCATGCTGGCAGTGTGTCTGATGCGCTGCACGCCTACACCAGACCCTTCGCCGGCTCGCCGGTACCACTCGCCTCTCTCACCCACCTAGCCATGCCACTCACACGCACGAGGTGCATGCTGGCAGTGTGTCTGATGCGCTGCACGCCTACACCAGACCCTTCGCCGGCTCGCCGGTACCACTCGCCTCTCTCACCCACCTAGCCATGCCACTCACACGCACGAGGTGCATGCTGGCAGTGTGTCTGATGCGCTGCACGCCTACACCAGACCCTTCGCCGGCTCGCCGGTACCACTCGCCTCTCTCACCCACCTAGCCATGCCACTCACACGCACGAGGTGCATGCTGGCAGTGTGTCTGATGCGCTGCACGCCTACACCAGACCCTTCGCCGGCTCGCCGGTACCACTCGCCTCTCTCACCCACCTAGCCATGCCACTCACACGCACGAGGTGCATGCTGGCAGTGTGTCTGATGCGCTGCACGCCTACACCAGACCCTTCGCCGGCTCGCCGGTACCACTCGCCTCTCTCACCCACCTAGCCATGCCACTCACACGCACGAGGTGCATGCTGGCAGTGTGTCTGATGCGCTGCACGCCTACACCAGACCCTTCGCCGGCTCGCCGGTACCACTCGCCTCTCTCACCCACCTAGCCATGCCACTCACACGCACGAGGTGCATGCTGGCAGTGTGTCTGATGCGCTGCACGCCTACACCAGACCCTTCGCCGGCTCGCCGGTACCACTCGCCTCTCTCACCCACCTAGCCATGCCACTCACACGCACGAGGTGCATGCTGGCAGTGTGTCTGATGCGCTGCACGCCTACACCAGACCCTTCGCCGGCTCGCCGGTACCACTCGCCTCTCTCACCCACCTAGCCATGCCACTCACACGCACGAGGTGCATGCTGGCAGTGTGTCTGATGCGCTGCACGCCTACACCAGACCCTTCGCCGGCTCGCCGGTACCACTCGCCTCTCTCACCCACCTAGCCATGCCACTCACACGCACGAGGTGCATGCTGGCAGTGTGTCTGATGCGCTGCACGCCTACACCAGACCCTTCGCCGGCTCGCCGGTACCACTCGCCTCTCTCACCCACCTAGCCATGCCACTCACACGCACGAGGTGCATGCTGGCAGTGTGTCTGATGCGCTGCACGCCTACACCAGACCCTTCGCCGGCTCGCCGGTACCACTCGCCTCTCTCACCCACCTAGCCATGCCACTCACACGCACGAGGTGCATGCTGGCAGTGTGTCTGATGCGCTGCAAGTGTACAGTTGAAAGTGACACGTTCGCACTGCAACTCCTGTAAGCCAGGATCAACAGTGGCACGCATTTTAATGACACTGAGCATTGAAGCTCAGCGAGTCTCCGAGAATGTCTAACTTGTCTTTAACCCGCAACGAAATCAATCAAAATGTTAAATTAATAGAAGGAGTTGGAAATAAATTATTGTCCACTGATGCGCTGCAAGTGTACAGTTGATAGTGACACGTACGCACTGCAGCTTATATGTCAACTCTACATATCATGTACCGATCCGCGTGGTATTGCCCGCTGCTCGTCTCCATCGCCACGATCGCGCCGGCGTGGCTAACAGCTTAATTATGCCTCTGTCATCGAGAATAATTGTTTAGTTATCCCATCTATTCAATAATCCTATTATGGCAGTGCTAACGTTTAATAGTATTTGCAGGAGGAAGAAGCTCTCTTAAACGAGATGGAGGTGACGGGGCAGGCCTTCGAAGACATGCAGGAGCAGAATTCGCGGCTCATCCAGCAATTACGGGAGAAGGACGACGCCAATTTCAAGCTCATGTCGGAGCGCATCAAGGCCAACTCGCTGCACAAGCTGCTGCGCGAGGAGAAGCAGCTGCTGCAGGAACAGGTACAACCAACACATTGTACCATCCTGAATTTTCTTATTTCCGTGTAGAGATCATATTATTATTATACGCCTATGGTCAGTTGTAGACTACATATGGCTAAACAGAAAAACAAATAAAGCGTAAGTGTGTACGTAAGTGCGTGCGTGCGTGCGTACATGGGGTTGTGCATGTATGTCCACCTCTGATATTTAATTGAAGTTGTGTGGTTGTGTATAAAGGTGTGTGTGCGCGCAGGTGGTGACGCGCGACCAGCAGATCGAGTCGATGGGCGCGGTGGCGCGGCGGCTGGAGGAGAAGGAGCGGCTGCTGCAGGCCACGCTGTCGGCCGTGGAGAAGGAGCTGCTGCTGCGCCAGCAGGCCATGGAGATGCACAAGCGCAAGGCCATCGAGTCCGCGCAGTCTGCCGCCGATCTCAAGCTGCATCTCGGTACTACACACCAATAATGAGGGGACAGAAATCTAAACTAAAATCGAGGCTTTTAAAATCAATTGTTACCGAGTACCTCACAAATATTCTCTATGTTTTTTATAAGTAATATAATGTTATGATGATTTTTTGCAGAAAAATACCACGCGCAGATGAAAGAAGCCCAACAAGTAGTGGCGGAGAAAACTAGCGCGCTGGAGGCAGAGGCGTACAAAACAAAACGACTGCACGTGAGTACTTCAATTACCCTGTATTGTTTTTATTAAAGAACATATAAAGGGTAATGAGCACACTCCCTGTAACAAAGGGATATTGTGATTAAAACGTAATATTTATGTCATCGTCATTCATTTGAAATCTCAAATGTTTGGGATTGACATTGTTAAAGGCAAAGTTATGGGCAAAGTTACTTTGTGCAACTGACACCCGAATACTCAAACGCCATTTAAATATTAAGTTGCACTTAACTACTCACGTCCCACTTAACAAGTAGATTTAAGCGGGACTTGTGTAGTTAAGTGCAACATAATATTTAAGTGGTGTTTGAGTATTCTGGCGTGAGTTACTATTAGTTAAGCGGTTTGCTCGTTTAGTCGATATACGTCCCACTGCACGGCAAGGCACTCCTCTACAGTTGAGAGTACGATTGAAAGGGCTTAGGCCACACAGCCCAACACCTTGGTGCCGTTCCTATATAATAAAAAAAAACTTAAACTATTACAGGAGGAATTAGCAATATTACGGCGCAAGGCAGAGCGGATGAAGAAAATGGAGCAAGCCGGTAGCAGTATGGACGAAGTATTACTCGAGGAGATCAGAGAATACAAGGAGACGCTCACGTGTCCTTCTTGCAAGGTATGTCGTTCTGATGCATTTATAGTACTAAAATGCATTTATTGTATAATGTATTGTAGTTGCTATCACTGTAATAAGATGCATTTTTGAAATGTATTTTTTGACCTAATATAAATAAGTATTTATTACTGTATGATATAGTCAAGTAGGAAAGGTAAATACGAAATCTTTTAAACCATTTATCGTATTGTCATAAAGTAATGATTCCTATGAGTGTGAGGCAGTGGAACCACCGTGAAGTATTAGATCTGCTGTGTACCGTTTCGTAGGTAAGGTAACCATCTCTGAAATAAGCATTCTGTTTGCATTTGCATTTAATATCAGGTATTGCAGTCAGTTTGACTGTTCGTCTAAAAACATGATGCAGATGAGTGAAGTATGCAATACGTGTGGTTGCAGGTGAAGCGCAAGGACGCGGTGCTGACGAAGTGTTTCCACGTGTTCTGCTGGGACTGCCTGCGCACGCGCTACGAGACGCGCCAGCGCAAGTGCCCCAAGTGCAACGCGGCCTTCGGCGCCAACGACTACCACCGCCTCTACCTCTCCACCTAGACTCGCACGCAAATATACACAGCCGTGCTGATACGTATACGTGTATACTAAGGCACGAACTACATTTATTCAGCTTTATTCCGGTCTTGTCCGTAAAACACTTGGTTTGTATGGAGTCGTGTACGCATTCGTACGGCTTTCTGCACGTATACGGTTTTGTCGGAAAACAATAAAATATTCTTGCGAATGCTGAAGTTCGTGTTCCTTGCTGTTCAGTCGCAATCAGCGCTGTACGCGCCATAATAAATATCGTCCAATGAAACGCGAATGAAGCTGAATTTTTGTACTGAGTCCCTCAGTGTACAATATAGTGTCGTAGTTTAAACCCACCAGAACACGTGTTGGTAAGTTGTACCTGACACCACTATTACAAAGCTACGTCCGAACGTAAGGGAATTCGATGCGCTTGCTCGTAAATTGCCTTCGATTGTTATTAGGCGAATTTATTTATCGAGCGTTGGTAGGTTGCAGAGTATAGTTAAATTGTCAAATTGGATTGGTCTCAGTACTGAAATGTTTAAAATGATCGATTGCGGCGGTAGTATATGTCGAAGTGAATATGTATTGGGGATGTATCCGCCATTAGTATTGGAATGATAATGTAATTGAGATTGAATTGATGTTATATGGAATGTGCGTGCGCTGGATGTACGAAGTATGGGCGCGGAGACGTTCGCGTATTGCCGCGCGTCTGTCGCGCGCAGTGATTGTGTTACGAATCATTTGCAAATACTTTTTCTCATTCCTAATTAGCTTAAAGTTATAATGTGTCAGTAAATTATCTTTTTGTGTCTAAATGAATAAGTTAAAAGTTTAATGCATTTCGTAGACTTGTATATTGGTTACATTTTTATATTGATGTTGTATAATAATTGTATCATGAAATCGAACGAGTCGATGTCTATCTGTATTTTAGCTGTTTAAGATTTATTGTATAGTGAATGAAACGAACTCGAGAGAGTGAATTGAATTATGGTTTTTTGTCTCGCAAATTTTGACCTGTGCGTTCCTCGGTAGCCTTCAGCTTACGGTTTGTTACACATTATAGTGCACTTAGTAAATAGTTTTGCATTCAGATTTTATCGTAATGTTTGTAAAATAGGTGAACTGTTATAGAGTAGGTAGTAAATAAATATTTATAAATTAATTATATTGCTCGGAGCGAGTCTCTGGCGCTAGTCTGTAATTTGGATTTTTTATAGAACAATTGCACGAGGTTAATAATTTCCACTGAAGCGTTAGCTCAATGTGTTATGCCTTTTAGATATACTTACTCAATTCCGTTATTTCTTGCAACAGAGATTAGAAAATTAAAATTAATTTCTGACTTTACATGGGGTAATAAATGTGTGGTTGTCGGCAACGGCTTTGATTTACCGTTGAGTGTTACTTAGTTCCCTCTTTGTGTGGGTTGTTGGACTTCAAATATCTGAAGTTTTAATAGAGAACACTCAGTTATACTGGTCCTTCAACATCAAACCTATAATTGTAGAAAATAACTTGAAAACTCGTATGTATGTGCCTTGGAACGGAATCTGCTACATTAGACTGCTCGCTTCTCGTATTTACAAGCGTTTATTATTTACGTGTTTATACAAACGTTATTAGTGCTATTATAATTCTATACTGCAGTTATAACGTTATTCTTTACAATACTGATTTATTGGATCGCAAGGAGAGTCGAAATTTGCGCGACGAAGAACAATGTAGGTGAGATGTTTGTATCGATTCAGTAGATAGCTCGCGGCCCACTGACTGATGTACTATTTATATATTTTAGGTTATTTTTTTTTCACTGGGCTTCAACAATAGTGGCACGATGTATGAAAGAGAATACGTACGTATTTGAATACTCCTGGATGACGGCAGGGACTGTTTGTTGGCACACGCCTGTCCCGCGTGTACGAGTAACTGTTGCGATGATAATTGTTGCTAGATTTTGGAAATTTATTGTATTTATCATATTAACAATGTAACTTCATTTATCGATTGCATCGGGTTGTGTATCAGCTGTATATCGGGGATCAAATTATTTGACAGTATTTAGTTATTTATATGAAGTAAATGGAAATATTAAATAAATTGGAAATGGTTCAACGCAAATTTCTGCGAAGCATGCATTTCAGAAGTTCACATTCATTTTTGCCATATGAACAACTTCTTAAAACTTATAATGTGCTAGACCTTAAGTTGAGACGAGAGCTGCTGGAAATGATGTTATTGCGTGATTTGTGTAATAATCGATACGATTGTATGCAAATAACTCGTAAAATCTGCTATAAAATTCCTGCCCGATCTCACATACGAAACACTAGAGCACATAAATTATTTGCCACATCGAATTGCCGCACTAATGCAGGAAAGCGCTCACCTCTTAATAGAATCGTAACCATATACAATAAAAAGTTTGCAGATATAGATATTTTCTGCACTGGTGCTCTGGCCTTTAAAAAGTTAGTCATAGACAGTATGCAGTTGCAATAGTCTGCATTGTATAGTTTATTTATAATTATAATTTGATTGTTTTTTTTTTTCTATTGATGTAATGAGACGATCTGTCATACCTTATTTGTAATAGTGTTATTTTAAATCTGACAGACGTTGATTCTTTTATTACGATTATTTTTCTCATATTCATGTACTAGCTTACTTCTTGTTATAATACATTTAAACCAATTTAAATTAGGGTGTGATTTTGATTGTTATTTCTTTAAAAATAGTTTAAGATTGATATCTTCCTCTTCACTGTACTAAGTTTTTTGTTAAGTTGTGGTTAACGATGTTGGTTTCACATTTATTATATTTGTCTGCCCAACACTTGCACTTCTGTTTGTATGTGATACTGTTTGTTGACCTAAATAAATGAAAAAAAAAAAAAAAAAAAAATTACTATTGTACCATTTAAATAAATTGCAATGATGTGTCTGCGCAGATGACGACGTTTTGATACATTGGAATATATTTTTGCCGGTCAATAAGCGTGTCATATACGTGGACTTCTTCATCTGCTACTGGTTATTTTGTAGGCGTAATTATGAGGTCTGCTGCTTGTCAATTATTTGAAATGAATGTATTACGTAATTCGTACTGTTGCTATATCATAAATATGTTGTTGTATTTCAAACCTAAACACAAGCCAAACCTAAACACAAGCAAGGTTTTCACTCATCAGTTGTATGAGGATTGCTACTGAGCACTGTAAGTTATTTAAATGGTACACTTAAACTAGGATTTTTGTTAAGTTTTCATATTATCGATAAGATACGTTTCGTTTGTAGGCGTAGAGATATCAACATTTATGAATTAACTAATCACTTGTTGGACATAATGGTTCTTTGAATTATAATAATTCCAATTCAATGAATGGAAACTAGTTGTCATTCTCAGTTATATTTTTGCTTGCTTCGTAAGTTTCTTCGATGTTTGAAACACGAATCATAATGCCGAGTTGTGCAATAATTTTTCAAAAGTTTAGCATTTTCGGAGGACTGCTCTACAATTTGGTAATAGTAAAAATGTGTAAAATAAAAGTATCACGTATAAATCTAAAATGTAATATTTTAATGAAGTATGTCGAATAAATGTCTCAAATATAAATGATTTTTATTATTAACAGGTTTGAAATAAACAATATTTTCGTCTAACGTTTCATTCTACTCATCTTTCATCATGTTCTGGCCAATCCTACATTAAGGAGACGCTGATTGGTCTTTCGTATTTGGTGGGCGTGGCTTTAACTGGGAGGTGCATCAGGTGTAGCCAATAGGAAGATAGCTCGTCATTATGAGTAAAAATATCTCCTTCAACTTCATGTGCTCCTGGTACTTGAATAGGGAAAGCGTTGAAGCGTTTAATTTAAAAGTGAATTTGCTATTATCGTCTTTAGAAAGTTGCCTTATCATCAGTCAACCTGCTTATAACAAAAATATATTCGCCAACTACATGCGTTCCGGCTTCATATTCACCAGCTTATTAGCTGTTTAGCTGCCAGCGTACGCGCGTATTATAAATTTTTTACTCTCATATTGTTTTCCAATTTTATACGCGTACTAACTTAAAAAAGTGTGTGTGCAATTCACACACAACAGAAGTTAAACTATAAAGCGAAGTGTCGAGCGCCCTTCTGCAAGGTGGACGGACCACCTGGTTAAGGAAGTGGCTGGATGCATGTCGCTGTAGAGATCCTTGGAGGAGGCCTATGTTCAGCAGTGAACACCTGCTGAACATAGGCTGAAGCGAGAGAGAGAGAGAGAAGTGATGACAATATTCTTAGTGAGAGGTATGTTACTGCGGGTAGATGGGTAGGTATGGGTACTTGTGGCTAGACATCGAACTGTGGATAGAAGAACTCTCTAACCTCCTCCATTATTTGTCGCCCTAGTACTTTTTGTGTTCGTATTTTGATGACATAGGTATAACGAAACCTCCTTCATTTCTCTGGTGCTCTAGTACTTTTCGTGCTCTGAGAAATATTTCGCATATTGATGACATAGGTTTAACGAAACCTCCTCTTTTTCTCTGTCGCTCTAGTACTTTTTTTGTTCATATATTGACATAGGTTTAACGAAGCCTCTTTCATTTCTCTGTTGCCCTAGTACTTTTTGTACTCCGAAAAATATTTCACATATTGATGATATTTAACGAAACACCCTTCCCTTCTCTGTTGCCCTAGTACATTTTACGTCTCGTTTCAACACGGTTTCATTTAATTTTTAAATCACAACGTTGTTAACGAAGTTTCCCTTCAAAAAAATACGCGACGATTCGATTTACAGTCCTCTTCTCCCCAACAGGATCACGGAGACCCTCAATCATCAAGGTAATAAAAATTTTTTTCGGTAGCTATATGAAATGAAACAAACATTTGTCCATGATTTTTCAGTATATTTTTCTATTTACATACATTCTATGTATTTACATTAAGTGATTTTACAATTGAAAGATACCAAGTACACGCTTATAATATTTCACTGACGTGGGATTTGGGATGTTAAAATACACTCCGGTCTACTATATCGTTACAAAATACTATCGGTTAGCACCTGAAGCAAGCGATGCGAATGGACGAAGCGAACTGCTTTTGTACTATTTACATACATATAAATTACACTGTATTCTATTGCGATGCAATGTCTACGTTACGTGTTCATGTCAATGTTCATTGTTCATTGTTCGTGTGCAACGCCAACGTATTCTAACCTCAACTTACAACAATAAACGTAAATATAATTTCAGTCTCATTCTTAAACATTCCCCCTTGCAATTCCATATCAACACAATCAGGCGGAAGTACAACATACCCTTTATATATTGCAGTTTTAATTGTCATTTTAAATAGAATACAGAAAACATTTACTAAGATTACGGAAACATGAAATAGATAGCAAAATCATTACGAAATATATAATCAAGTGCACTGTACAGGTAAATAGATCAAACATTTTGTATATTGCATTAATAAATCGAATTGACTAGAACACAAAAATAAATATTTCCGATTGCGTGCCGTACACGTGTGTACAATGATTTAGAAAAGCTTGTCATGGTTGCGAGTCAATGGCGGGCGGACTTGTCACATCCCGGTCAGCGTCACGAGAATAATAACTAGCACTAATGGCACTTAAAATACTTCAATATGTCGAGATGGCGGCACTTCGGACAGTTTTACGCATACATATCACGTTAACTGCGGCGCAACACGATAACACGTCTAGCGTGTGATGCCCGCACATTGCGTACAAACAACGTGTGTGTGCGTCGCAGTCAACGTGCTGATTTGGAATGAAATTATTCTATTAGAAGTTAGCTACATCAGCTTTTGTCTATACATTATGCTGCATGATAAACAAGCGTATTTATCTATGTGAACTGTCAGAAATGCGGCGCAGCCTCGGCCCTACATTATTAAGTCAAAGGAACGTATTCACAAATATTTCATTTCATATCGTCGAATAAGTTTAAAAAATACTCATCGACGTCACTAAAGTTCCATGAATAAAGTTTCATGTTCGTATAGAATTAATTAATATTATCGACAAAGAGAACTCGATAAGAAGGAGACGTTTCGTTCTGGATCCGTTGCCAAACACGCACGCATATTATAAATATATGGAAATTGTATATTAAAAGTTTTAAATGCATTTAGGAATGGTAATCGACTGATGTCTAGAAGTAACAAAAAAGAACATTACTTAATTTGGAATATCGAAGTATAGATCAGAAAAAAGAAGTATAACATGCGTGAGATCCATCCAAGTAACATTAATCACGTCAATATTTTACCGACAAACATTTCCGACCACGAGACACTTTACCTACAATCAACATGACATCACATTCATCTAAATTCACTACCAACAATAGCCTTTTCGACATCATTTCAATTGAACATCAAACATTAGTTTAGCCTAACAATGTGCTACTAAAATTCGGATCGGACGCGCGGTAATTCGACGGAATTAACTTCACACATATCTTGTATAACAATTATTTAAAGGGAGCCCGCCCACTTAACGTTTACGTCCCTGGTGTAGTGTTTAACAAAAACGATGATATTCATGTTCATTGGGTTATCCGAATCAATATCCACAGATAAAGAACGCACTAGCTGGAGCGAATGGTCAATTTGTTCAAGAGCGGTGCATGCTCACCGTGCAGTACAAGAAGGTCATTGACCCGCCACGTCAGTCAGCTGTTAACACTTTGGAGATCGATTCTAACATTTAAATTGACATATTTCTGCGAATTACACGGTTTTTGTTAAACGCTGTAGTGTAGCGTCACTTTGTCACATAGTTTGGCTTCCACGGCGCCACCGAGTGTCCGTGGCTGCATTACAAGTAGATAGCTCGCGGTCCGGCGCGAGTGCGCGGGGCGGTGCGCGGGGCGGCGAGGGGGGCGGCGGGGGCGAGCGCTAGGCGGCAGATTGAAGTGCACTGCGCCCGGCACCCACTCCCTCCTGAAATACAAATTAATTTATTTTAACTAATTGTCTGAAACGGCAACGTTCGTGAAGGGAAATAAATATTCACTTTACATTTACTACAAATATTCATTCCAAGATTTAAAAACATATGCATTTTGTTTTCTAAGTAATTAAATATCGATATAGTTAGAGTTGATATGAGGCAGTAATATTGCAACTGAGGCTACCTCAACATCGGGCGAATTAGAAGAAATTAAATTAAATGTTGCGTCCCGACATCAGTCGAAATAATACAAAAACCAACGTGAGACCACACATAATTAATTAACCGAATTAAGTTAGCAACAACCAATATTTACCTGTTCGGTGAAGTCTAGGTTGTCCTCTTCATCGCACTGTGGCGGCCGCCTTTTGAGCGTCTGAAAAAAGTTCGCTCGTGTGAATACTTGAGTGAAATCAAAACAACATAATCATTGATTTATCGGCAAAAATAAACGAATAACTTAAAAATATAGATGACGTTACCATGTACCTGGCTACCGAATATACAGCTCCACTAATACTAGCGATGCATATAAAATATTTTTATTGAAAACAAAATGATATGTACAAATAACAATACAATGTATTTACATATAGTGCTCCAACGTCGCGAGTCAACGCAAAAGCTGTAGGTGTGTCATTATGTTCTCTCTATGTGTTAATTTTTGCAATTTACTATTTTAAATGTACATTTAAGTAAGATAGAATGTGGGAATAGAGAAAAGCTTTCGAATTTTTAAAAACCAAACTCATGCGTTATTTTTAAATACGTAATATCGATTATTTTGCTCAGATTAACAAAGCCAGTTTTCGTGCTCCTGTGAATTTTCCTAGATAATATTAAAAAAACAATACTTGCCAGACGATTATGAAATTAAAAAACAAAATCCCGCGTTACATTCAGAAGAAATTTAAAATAATTTTATTTTATAAAGGCAGACAATTTAATTGAGGGTCACTTTGATAAGTCAATAAAAAGTACATTGATAAAAGTGGCTACTACTAATTGTAAACAGTACATTGGTGATAATGAACATTGCACTGAGAGAACATGAGGACCGGTGCATCTAAAAAGCGGAATGTAAAGCTTTTCAATGCATATTGACCTTGTCTTTTTATTCTTGACTCGAGATCGCCAAGCAGGGCCTGAATGGTGTAAATACCTGTTTCATATCAAACTAGTTAAACGGAACTAACGATACTAATGATGACTCGCTACATGCGTCTCATCTGAGTACATTTAATCGTTTTTTTGTACTCAAATTCTATTTTTTTACAATCGAGCAAACGGTACCCTTAAATATGCCTATAATACCATTTCGTTGCTAACTTTTGCGCATGATATTGGATGAAGATAAATCGATAATATTCAGTATATCAGAGTATATCATTGACTGAACGAAAGGCAACAACAAACTTATTATGTTTTCTGTGATAGTGGTATTACTTACTGTCTTGGTCGAGTAGATCCTTTTTATGTTATACGATATATTCTATTTTAGCGCATGAAATATGTATTTTAACCCGCGTTTTATTTTTGACTGAAATTAGATCATGCACCTCTTTTTTTATAGTTTTGACATGCCACCTACAAATTTCGGTTTTGTCAGATTAAAAAATCTCAAAACTATTTCTTTTCTAATAAGGTATAGATAAGGGTATTTCAATATAATCGTTCAACTTGTTTCTGATCTTCTATAGTCTTGACTTTTTGAACATTCATATTTGTTTTAATGTTTTTACATGTTCCTAACAATTAATGTCTAAAACTTAAACTTCCAATAGAAGACATCTCACGGGTGACAAAGCTAGCATCAAGAATATGTTTGTGGCGTAGAACTTCCTGAATAAAGTGGTAATTAAATGTGTCCAGTTATTTTAGATACATAATATACTTTTGCTTTAAAATTAAAAATTAATTCTAAGCGCTTAAAAACACATCGATTTTTCTTTGGTACACATATTAATGAGTATATTTTTTTGTTGGGACGATTAATGCTCTAGGACTAGGTCTAAAAATAATTATGCTTTATGGTTTATTCGCTAAAAAGAAATTTAGACGTGCATGCGCCCCATTCCTTACAAGTGATAAAGTAGTAGCGATAATCAAAAGAGCATCGATATAATCCTACCATTGCTTCAATAATTTTTAGAGTTTATTGGTCTGCAAGGAGTCTTACAGTGTCTATTAAAACTCTATGAAAAAGCACTTACTTCGACAGACTGCCGGTAGTGATCCATCATGTTCTTACTGGCATCTAGTTCGGCAAGCTTCTTCATCACCACGTCCGCTGCATTCTTCTCCGTGCTGTCTATCCTGTCTCTGCAATAGCAGACAAACATCTGGGACACGCTACACAACACTACTTACATTATCGGGTCTGATAAACAGCGTGAGGCGGCCTCATACTAAATAGTCACACGTCAATACTTAGCATAATATAGCGGGTACTACAATTTATCGACATATCGACACTACAACACACGAGCTCCGTACTGTGGCAATAGATACATATTATATATCTGGTCAAACACATCACGTCACACCAGCGGGGCTACGCATGAGCTGAAGCACTATTCCTATTAGCTTACACGATTCCGATCAACAGCGAGGTCGAGACCCATGTACCTGGACAGATAGCGAACACAATCATCATCTTACTACGGTACGCAGGGTCGATTTCGCCGGGAAGGCCGTCTGCAGCGAGAGAAAACAGGAGTCGGTGACTTCATAATGTTATACTTGAGATTCATATGGATATATCCTCTATCGACAATCGATATAGAGATTACTGTTAACTAGTCCTTCGTAGGTATGATATGAAACGCACGACGAGGTTTATTTTTGCTGATGTAAAAAATAGATTGTAATCTGAGTGTCGTCACGATGTACAGTTGAGTATCAGTGTGTTGTCCTTGGGGATGTGTTCGTGACGTGTACCTGAGCGCGTGCGCGAGGCGCGCGGCGTCGGGCTCGTGCGCGGCGGCGGCGGCGAGGCGCAGCGCCAGCAGCAGCTCGGACAGGCGCGCGTCGAGCGCGAGCGCGCGCTGCAGCAGCCAGCCGCGCTCCACGTCCTCGGCCTCCGAGCGCTGCCGCAGCGCGATGGCGGCCGACAGGTTGCGCAGCGACTCGCGCTCCGACGCCGACGCCGACTCCGCTTCTGTTATGTCATACACATCACAACGTGATATTTATGCTTGTCGACTTTTTATGCTAGCGACTGTAAAGCACGAGCCTAGCTGGCGCTCTCGCGCTCGTGTGACCTGTGTCTTCAGCTGTGGTCTGTCGAATGAATTGGATAACTCCATAGTATATCTGACACGGCTTTATTAGAACATATCAAGAATTGTCTTTTTTTCCGATCACTAAACATTTTTCCGGAAAAAAATATTATATCGATAATTTGGTAGCATGTAGTGAACTAACTACCTTTGTCGACGTCTCCCGCGAAGTCCCGCTCCGGGGAGAGTTCGTCACCGCTCCACGCGCCCGCACCCTCCGCACCCGACCACCACTCCTCCGCGTATTCTGGAACATTACATTATGTCATTTTATGAGTAAAAATGTCTTTGATCAGCAATGAGTTTATACGGGTTGATACAACGTTTATTGTGATAGGATGCATTAGGGACGCGCACCCGGGTCGGTGACGAGGCAGGGCTCGGTCTCGGAGTCGAGCAGGTCGGCGGAGTTGTCGTTGTCGTCGGAGAGGCGCGAGCGGTCGTCGTGCGGCGCGGGGCGCGCGGCGCGGGCCTCCTCCTCCGGCGTCGCCGCCTCGCCGCTGTCGCTGCGGCTGCTGGGGGAATTATTTATATTATGTACTGTAATTGAATTATTCACCGAATTGGACAGAAATATTAGATAACGTTAATTTAAGGTTTCCAATTTTTTTTCCTATATTTGACATTGGACCTTTTTAAGGGTGATGAGGATGAAGATAATGAAAAAAATCTGGGACTTAGATAAACAATATTATTTATACCTTAGTGTCAATGTAACAAATATAGGTAACAACAATTAAATAACCAAGTAATAAAAATATAATTGACCATGTATATTTCTCTACAATAGAGTTGTGTGTCGACATGTAGATGCGTGCAGGTGTGTGCGTACCTGTAAGCGTCGTTGTGGTAGACGGTGGGGTGCAGATGGTCCGGGGGCAGCGCGTAGGCGGCGGCGACGGCGGCGGTGAGCCTGCGCAGGCGGCGCGCCAGTGCGTCGAGCGCCGCGCCCGCGCCCGCCGCGCCCGCCCCGCCGCGCGCGCGCGCCGCCCAGCCCAGCGCCTCCTGCCGCCGCTGCTCGCACATGCGCACCAGCTGCCGACACTCCGCGCGCCTGCAGGGGGGGGGAACATATTCATAAAACCATTAAACGGTGATCACTGTCCGGACAAATATTAATATCCTACCATCAGTGTTTGGGGTTCCCAGAAATATCACTCACTGAAAGAACACAGAAAATGTGCCTCATTCATCTCACTTTCACAAAACAGGTACCAGCGATCTATCTATACAGTAGCTTAAATAACTTTCTGCGAGCTTTTTTGAACAACTAATTACTCCTAGAAGGCAATCTTAGATAAAAGCTTATTTTGCGCGGTAAACTTTTTGAGCAAACAGCTGCATGAACTGGGTTAATTCGCCCAGTGCAATTGACTGACTGATCAACCACGCACGTCCCAACTGACCCCTTGAACTTCATTCGACATCTAAAAATCAACTTCTGCGTTGCAAAGCCATTGCTTTAAAAGTTGACCACGATTTGCAGTTGTACATTACCTCTTGTCGAGGTCAGCGTTGAGCCTGGTGAGCTCGGCCTCGGCCTCGCGCAAGGAGTCGCTGAGGGCGCCGGTCTCGGCGGCGAGGAAGTCCTGCATCTCCGCCGCCTCGCGCTCCGCCTCCGCCAGCCGAGCCTCCGCGATCCGAGCACACTCCCGAGCGCTGCAGGCCTCCTGCAAACACACATAGTAGTGGTAAATTAAGGCGATAGTACGGTATTTAAAGTAGATAGGACTAATAGACATTCTTTTACTGAAAGAGCAATAGATTTATTGATGAATTTATCATCATCATATCAACCTCTACCTACATTTGAAATTAATTAGTATTTGCAATCCCAAGAGTTTGAAGTTTTTACATGTTAACGAGCCTGTTAGCCACTTAAAATACTTTGTTGGAATTTGCTACTTCACTACGATTTTATTATGTTTGCGTTTGAAGTTAATTTTTTTCGCCCAAGAGTGACAATTTTTCTTTCGTTTTTTTTTTGAATCATTCACTACACAGACAATTGTAAAAAGTAGTGTGTACTGACGGAGTGCAGCGTGTTGCAGGTGTCCCGGAGCGAGTCGATCTCCGCGCGCTGCCGCGCCGCCAGCTCGCTCGCCGCGCGCAGCTGCTCCTCCAGCGCGCGCAGGCAACCCTCCGCGTCGCCGCCGCCGCCCGCGCCTGCACACACACATTTTTTTTTATTGCGATGAATGGCGATACGAACGTGCCATTCGCCTAAGCGATACGACCCCTCATAAACAGTAGCAAAACCAAACAACACCAGAAATTACAAAGCAATGCTTGGCATTCCACTTGGCTCGCCATCCTGAGGCATAAGATTTTAAGTCTTATTAAGTCCAGTAGTTACTCTAGCTACAATCTCTTTCAAACCGAAATACAACAGTGCATTTACACTGCTGTTTGGCGGGAGAAATAGACATTGCTGTGGCACACCCAGGCGACCTCTGACATATTATGAGAGACCTACCAGTAAAATACATATACATTCATACTGCAAGCAACCTGGCGAAGTACTGTCAACTGGCGAGAAATACTCGGTGGACTGCACTGCACTAACCACCGTTCATGGTAGTCAGTGTCGTGCCAGTACAAATAACAACATTAATGTTTGACAGCTTCCGTGGCGCAGTTAGTTAGACGTCGACGGCTATCTCATAGTTCTTTCTCTATCTCATAGTCTCTCATAGTTTCTGATACCCACGACACAAGAATCGATCTCAGTGTGGGGCCAAGATGTGAATGAATGATGTATAATGAATGTTTCATTCACAATGGGTAATCACTGTTATAGCTGGGATGCATGGTTCGGCACCCTGATTACTTTCTACTTGTCAACATTCAAATCATTGTAAGTAAAAAAAGAGAAAGTAATTTCCAATAACCGCTCTGCCCACATTTATTTTTTATCTTGCCATGGAAAGTGTTCGAGATATAAAATGAGTATCGCCGCCGAGACTTTAATCGCTTTTATAAACAGTGCACGATGATTTCTTCGGATTTCAATACGACTATATTATTATACATCACCTTCAGTTACATGGTCGAAAGTTGTTTAAGGTTTCGAAAAAAGAAAATGGGACAAATGGGGGAATCGTAGACTTTTCGATCAATTTCTTCACCTAATATTATAATTATATGGGCCTAATCTTCGGAGGCACGTTGAAACTGTTCTATGCATTACAAGAGTTGTGTGTAGACATAAGTGATGTAGTGCATGTTACCTGCGCCGGCGAGATCGAGCAGGCGGCGCGAGTTGCGCTCGAGCTCGGACAGCGCGGCCAGGCGCGCGGCGCGCTCGGCCTGCAGCTGCGCCTCCGACAGCGCGCGCCGCGCTCGCTCCTCCGCCGCCTCCGCCTGCGCCGCGCCCAGCGCCGCCGCCAGCCGCGCCGCCTCCGCGTCGCGCGCGCTCGCCTGCACGCCGCGGTGGCACCGACTCACCTCCGCGCGACTGCTACACAAGCACACACACGTCAAACACCTTGCTCACGGCGACACATCACGACTTGACGCTACGATTCTCACCTCTCAATGTTCGGCACCACGCCGGCGAAAGCCGCCTCGATGTCCGTCCCGAGCAGCACTGTTTGGGAAGTCTTCTCGGCATATATCCGTACTCTCGTTTTAATGGTGGATCTCGAAGACGACGATCGTGACACGGTCGGCCGTCGGGACGAAGGAGGCGTGCCTTCGTGTTTCGGTGAAGATTCCGGATCGACATCACGTCTCCTGCGCGGCAGGGTTCCGTACTTGTCGGCGGCGACGCGCGTTGCGCCGGCGTCGGTGGTGGTGGCCAGCCGCGGTCCGTTGGCGGGCCATCGTTTCTCCTCGCTGGGCGAGTTGGGCGTGCGACATCGAGCCGTGGAGGTCTTGGTCGGCTTCGCACGCAACGCGGGACTTTCGCGAATGATATTTGGCAGATCGGCAGTAGGTCTGATGCGAGGCTTCGGTGTCAGCGGCCGAGGTTTCTCGGGCGGAGTGGGTTTCTCTCGGCTCCGGGCTCGTTCCCGCGTGGCCAGGTTGGGTCCGCGTGGCGCCGTCACCGGGCGCGGCGTGGAGGAGCCGACGGGAGAGCAGCGTTTGGGCTCGGCGACGTTGACGTTGACGCGGCGGCGCGGGCGGGGCGGCGCGCCGGCCAGCGACGAGCTCTCGGAACCGCAACCCGAACCGCACGACACCACACTAGAGGCGCACGACCTGGAGCCGCCGCCACTGCTGAGCGCTCGCCCGCATCCCTCCACTCCGCTGTCGCTACCGGCGGCGCCGAGCACGAGCTCGTCTCCGGCTGGTAAGCTGTCCATGTCGCCAAATGATCGGGCGTCGTCGTACATTTCGCAAGGTTCTGGCTCAACGAATGGTTCTTTGCAAATGGCGACTGGTGTTGTATGTTCCTCAGGAGCGTCCGGAACGACTCCGCTCTCGTCGTGATTGTCGATGCTTTGGTCCTTGTCTTCAGTATCATCTTTGTGCACAACGGTAGTGTCGCTGCTAGTCAGGGCGTCGCTTTCGACCCTCGTTTCTGTCTCGAGAACATCACTGGTGTCGTTTTCTGTGACGGTCGTCGGTGAACCGGTTTCAGCGGCGCAAGTTTTATCTTCTTCTTCCATGTCGGATATAAGTCACATGTTCTGTAAAGAAAACAATAGGTTCGGTGAGAACAATGAACAGTGCTGAACGAGTGTTCTATTGCAAAGCAATCAGTTCGGTGCAGCGATGTTGCCGGTATAATATTCATTGTGGAGCGGCCCTCGGGTCGAGCAGCGAGCTGCCGTTGACGCATGACTGTTGCAATCTCTGGGGAACACAGGGCTATTGTTGCCGGACGCGCCTATTCCACAGAATATCAACTGTAAGTGCTAAACTCGCAAATACTTGTATTTTATATGATTTATTATATCTGGAGTAAACAATTATGTAAATGGGCAGTGAGACATATTGTTACTAGAATAAAATATAGAACCTCACAAGCATTTTGTTATTGTTGACATGCGTTTTGCATGAACGACATTGCGTCAGTTTAAATAACCTGTTGTTGCAGCACATGCCATTGTAGCGATGCATCGCGATGTGATTAATGATTATATATTGTATGTATAAATATTTTTATAAAGAATAGCTGTCGTTACTTCAAGTAGCAAATGCATAACAATAAGGAAAAGTTATTGACGTCCATCGTTTTCACCGCAAAGCATAGAATCATTTACAAAGAGTTCTCATGGCTCGGAGGCTCGGCCGCGCTTCGCAACGACCATTCATTCAACAATAAAGCGTTTCAGCTATTTAAAAAATATATTTTTTCCTATAACAGCCCATTGCAAACAGTGGCATTTGAAAATTACACTTGTAATCTTAACAATGGGTTATTACTTTAACTATTTAGCACCTAATGAGTAGGAAAAACGTTTCGCTGCACGTGATTAACACATTATCTGATGAAAAATCTTCGAGTGCATATAATCTTTGAAGTGTTGCAGCAATAGATGTTAAATGTAAGCAATAAAACCTAGTTATACGACATAAAAGCTACACGTGGGGTCATCGTACAGAGATTGAGCGGGGCCCATCAGTCGGCGGACTATTGAAATAGTTGTTGACGCTTCGACAATTCCAGTACACATGGTGGGTGCACAATTTGTCACGGTTGTAGAGCGTGTCTCGCGACGCGCCGTCTGCACTCGCGGCCTCCAACAAACACGGTTTATTTTTATCGACGGCAGAAGAACGTGTGTATCTACCATAGATATAATAAAATAACAAGATTGCGCACTTAACAATAATGTATGTGCAAATATAAACCTTGTGTCCATTGCATAAAAACTATATTCAACTGCATTTTTACGCAAGCGAATTTCGGTCCTGACTTTCTCGCTCCGGCATAAGGTAAAGCTATCTCTGTCTAAGTATACCAATTATATTTTCTTTCAACGTAGTAGAAAGTACAATATACTTTCTAAAATTCAAATAATCTTTTAAGCGTGATTTCTTACTTACATTAATAAGTAATTTAGTGTTTGATAAGTTTATAATTCATAAGTAAGTTTTCTGTCATATTTCGTAATTCGTCATTGTTTCTACCATATTTCTACTAACAATATAGTAGATTTATATATTGATTATTGGCAACACCACTAAATTGTAAACATTTTGTTAAGAGGTTATGTTACAACCGAATCTAAAATCCCACACAAAATAATCACACGTTGCTTGGATAAGTTAGTTTATTTTTAAAATGGTGCAAAGTTGTTGTGTGAATTCGTGCCATAATGAATTTCGCCCCGATTCCGGAATTTCGTTTCATAGGTAAGCAATTTTGTTTGTTTATATTATGGCTTTAATATGCTGTCCACAATTTGTGTAGGAAAATCTAAACAAAATCTTTTATCTAGTAAAGAGCCACTAAAATATTTTTTACCCTACAAATGCTCTCAAGACAATTTAGAAATGTTTTTCTTATGTATAAGAGCTCAAGGGCGCGGTAATAATAATCCAAGTGTATTAGAATTTAGATATAGAATAATAAAGTTAATGTATAGAAATAGTATAAGACCATAAATACATGCGAATTGTATGGACGATTCGTTTGAATTAACTCCCATTTTAGAATATAGAACTGCAAAAAGAAGTTTCCTTCCAACATCGAGCAATACAATAGAAGATTCCATGCAGTTTGCTGCTCTAATTAAAAATTTGGAAAACTCGGTTCTGTCGGAGTATAAAAATAACATTGTTTATTATATAGCCGGATTCGTAGTAAGAAAAATAATTGATAAGTTGTCGTGTAAGTTTTGTCATGCTGTTTTACTTAAAGAAAATAATATTGACCACGATTATATTATTGATGTTAGTCATTTTTCGGCATTCACGGCATTCATAGATAAAGGTGGATTATTATATGTTTCAATATTTGCGTTCGAGGTATTAAAAGAAACTGAAAACATTTTTGTAGTTGTATCGAAATATCAAAAGTCGGTTTATCATTTTTTATTATTATTCGTTTACAACTGGTATGAGCCTAAAAACTTTTCGGTTTTCGTCTATGTCTATTTCTTAAATTAGGTGAGATTCACCACCATCCGAAACAGTTAGCTACCGTGGGTAAATCTTTGTTTCAGAGAGCACAAGGAATCTGTGACGAGAAACACCTGGCAACTGAGCTGCAACACGTCAAGCAAGTACTGCGAGACAACAAGCTCCAAATTCCACGCCGCCGCGCCGTCACAGAAACCGAGTGAAACCAGCCACAGTTGAACAGGTCCCGGTTATATTATCATACATAAAAGGAGTCACGGACAAGATAGGCTACATCCTGAAGCGTGCTTCTATTAAAACGTACTACAAGCCGCCTAAGAAGATTAGTCAATTCTTACCACCTGTCAAGTGTCATATTATACCTTTACAAGAACCGGGAGTATACAAAATAGATTGCGACTGTGGCCTCTCTTACATCGGTCAAACCAAACGAAGCATAGGGACCCGCGTAAAAGAACACATAGCTGACGTCAAACACCGACGCTCAACGAAGTCTGCAGTTGCTGAACACATAGAGGAAGGCTCCAAGCATTACCTTCGCTTTGACAAGCCCCAAATCCTCGCTAAAGAACACCGTTTCCGGCCCAGGATGTTTCGCGAGGCTATTGAAATTAAAAAACATCCAAACTTCAATAGAGAAGATGGCTTGAAGCTTGCACCATCATGGGATCCAATTCTACATTTAATTAAATCGGATCCTAAAAGACCAGCTGCCAGACCTCAAGACACAGTGAGCTCCTTCTGCGTAGATCGGATCGCAAATACTAGTTAACTTTTTAAATTAACTTTTTAATTTAATAATTGTAAATTAAGGGTAGTTAAATTGTAACAGTCACTGAGCGGATGACTAATACCTCAGTCCGCCCCGTGACCACGAAAGCTGTAAAGTAATCGAAACGTCGGGAAGTTAAAAAATGTAAAAATTAAACCAAATCGCGATAAAAATCCGTATAAAATAGTTTTATTTCTATTACAAAGATTATCTCCCACAAACAAATTTCTTTAGAAATTAATAGTTTAATGTATTATTTGTGACACCCGCAAAAAGGACGCTGCTGGTTTTTAGTACGTGTAGATTATTTTTGCTATACGCCACTAGACGCACATTGATATGGCGTTGTTTGTACTTGTAAAACTTATTTTTGTAAAACGTATTTTTTTTAAATAATTAATGTAAATTAAAAACAATAATAATATAACTGAATGTTTTATTTTATGTAGATTTTTTGTTACTTAATTTTATTATAATATCGCCCATGTTATTTTATTATTTCGGATTATATGAAGTTAACAGATCGCATGCGACATAATAAGCAATAAGCATTTTTTTCCTTGTAGAAAAAAATATTGAATGTTTTTGAAATTTTACGGACGTACTTTACAACGAGTAGCATAAAATATGCAAAACAATAAAGTAAATATTGCGTTGACAATTATAAAATCATGGTCAACCTACTAGACAAGGACCGAACTACCGCCTAACGAACTTCTCGCTCGGACCGTTTTTTAGCCATCAGTGCGCAATCCTGTTTACTTGTTAGATCCATGGTATCTACTTAATTAAACCATTAACAGAGGTTAGGGCGGAGGCCGTGAGTGTGCACCATATAAAAACCTACGCATCGCCCTTCGCAATTGTTTAGTATCTAAAATTAGAGAGACGAGATTTTTGCTACTACATTATGTATTTCGATAACGCATGAAATATGGGGAATACTAATAGCTCTAATGTAACACGTAGTTCACGCATAAAAGTTTTGGAAGGAAACAAAAGAATAGCGACTAGTGATGTAAACTTCAATTGTTGGTGCGTGGATTTCAACACGTGAGTCTTTACCCACAAGCTACTAAACTTTCATCAAAATTGCAAAACAAATACGTGCTTTACAAACTTTCTCATGTTTACACTGGAACATGCTGCACATCGATTTACTTAACATTTTAAATAAGATTCAATGAAGTGATTTCGGATTCTGGTCTCGTGCGGACCCTCCTGATTTTACTTTTAGGAAGCACGTTTCTTTGAAACGTCCGAGTACATGCAAGCTACCAATTTATGACGAGATTATTGTGGCTTTATTGAAATTTATTCGTGCATCAAAGAACCTTTGATATGCAACAAATATTTATGATGATTCGAACTATAAAAGTGGGAGTAATCTTTATTGTATGCAATTACAGCTAGTATAATACATGCGTGAATAATTGAGAACCTCAGAAATGTAACGGTTCTGGCGCCATATATCACATTGCTGTGAGATAAATTTCTACGACTGACGAGGTCGGGTCGGCAAACGTTCCTATCGAGTCTGGGTTTTATGCGATAATATCCTATGTGTCTGGCAAGCAGAGGCTATAATCCTAGTTTAGTTGGCACCGACAAATGCATATACTTGAGCATCGTTAATCATCGTTCATTGAACTGCTGTGGCGGACAAAAACAACTCGCCATCTGATTGAAAAGATAACACAAAATTCATTTGCTAATTATTAAAGTTTCGCTTTGCCACGATGTACAATTTTAATTAAATAAAAACTCTGAATTAGTAGGTATTGATTATATTTCTAACAAACCGAAGTTGAACAAGTTGACAGGCGGGTTCGACTACTGCCTCGAAAAATTGTTGTTACAATCATTAATATTTCGTTTAAGCCTTTTCGGTGCCGCGAGACAAAAAAGCTTTACTTTCTTGCTGACACATACAGCACATGTATCTTAATTTTGAGTCACAATAAACCCAATTGCAATCACTATCCAAATCACTGCATCCCAAAAAACATTGTGTACATATTTTCACAAAAAAAGCACCCACAGTGTCTCCAACAATTAAGGCTTTACATATTTAGTCAATTTTCATAAGCAGGTCAGTCGTGTCTGAACTTTCGCTGGTCGGTGTTGCTTTAAATACACATAATATGTAAAAGGACAAGTCGCCGAGTCCAGCGGTTCACAGCTTCCAGACGATGCATTTCAGGTATTTGGCGACTCTCCATCTGCCTGCGTCAGATTGCCGATATAGTCGAACCTCTGTATCTAGGTTAACGTACACAATACGCATCAAACGGTAATAATCCGCTGAGAGTCATCATTTAACCTTCAAACGGTTCTCAATAGCAGACAAGTTAATGATATGGATGTTCCATTTTCCTGAACTTAAGTGCGTTATTAATAAGGTAAAAATATTATAATACATTCTATCAATGTTTCAATTTTCAATTAATTATGCAATTAAATGTTGTGATTCATAATGACTAAATGAATTATATTTTGCAAGTTAGTCTTGCTGCCTACAAAGACCATCGACCGCGTAATATTGCAAACTTTACATTTACCTATTTTTAAAAAGTTTAGCGAAATAGGTTGACGAAATCCATAAAATATGTTTTTTAGTTCAAGTGCCCTTTTTAATGGTAGCTGCATGCACCACGCTGTAGGTATCGGTAAGCGGGCGTGCGGTAAAAGCATATTGGCCATACTTAAAAGTATAGCAATTAGCCGGTCGTGATTGCATCGGAAGGCGGATGTGAACTTTCTTCGGACGCGCCGGCCGGGGGCGTGACTGCCGCTAGGTTCATCGGATTTGCCTTTTACAATACATAATACATTCAGGTGTTATGTGCAGTACTAAGTTTATATCGTACGTTCTGGTATAATACATGCTGTGCAATTATCATATTTGGTTTAATCTACATGCCTTATTTATTGTTAATGCGAAGTGTGAGATATTTCTGTTCAAGCATGCCAGAGCCCAGAGGGCCCGCATGAGGATACAGGAAAGTTCTCCTTTTGTAAAATTGTATCAGTTCCTGCTCCCCAGATGCTGTATATCGACCAATGTAAAGAGTTGTTCAAGTCGCTACGAAAAATATTATGTAATTCCTCCGCCATATTTTGCAGAAGTTCTATATTTTGCATACTAGGTTTTCTGTTGAACTTAATTGCCTCGTGTTAATAGGCGAGCTGGAATTGTGTCTTTATAAATGCTTTAATAAGCCACTATGGTACCGTAAACAATCGAATTACAAGATAAATGTTCGTATAGAATATAGATGAACGGATACGACTTAGCTTCAAAGATTCACGTTAAAAACGAGTTTTCCTTTTCTTTAAACTATCAAAACTGTTTAATGCACAATCTAATCAGATCTATTAAACATTTGTATTGTTCACCGGAAAGGATTACCGGATTAGTTTATTTTCTTTCTTGATATTAATGTTTTTTGCAATCACAATACGGATATAATTTAGTCCATAAATCTCCCACAATCTTCGATAAACGCATAGCTTTAGCCTACTACCACTACTACATTGGATCAATGCGTCTTGGTAGTGGAATTTATTTAAGTATTCTAGGGACAATTTCATTTCAAACACAATGTTCGTTTGCGAAAGCTTGAAGCTCCCCTAGGTAGAATGTTTCCCGAACTTAATTTACTCAAAAAAGGTGTTTTTGTACAATCATTCTACAAGGCTAAGGCAATTCTACATCATACAAGGCTGTGTAAATTCTTTCTACAAGTCCTATTGCGAAAATCATAAAATGTAGTTTGTTTTAGAACATACAATAAACTATAAAGACAGGCGGTCTGACAAGCGATCAGTGCACACACCCCATAACGAAGCACTATGGTGAAATCTGTCGCTGACATATTGATATTCCTGACGTCCGATGAATGGGTTTCCAAACATGTTCCCGCTGATTGACGCCGAGGTAAACAGGCTGCCATGTATCGGTCATGGTTTATGTAAACAGCGCGACATGTTTTTTAACTAGATTTAAAAAACACTGTTTATACTCACTCTTTCGAGCTTAATTAAAGCAAATCTGTATAAACATTTCACGTTGCTTCGAATTACCATGAAAGCAGAATTTTAATTAAATTCCATCCTTTATTCACCTCCATGCAGGGTAAAGGTCAAGTTAAAAATATTTAAGACATCTGCACAACGACCTCGCAAACTTTAGTCTTAGCAGAACAATTGGTGGAACGATTGTCAAAAACATTTAGCTATATTAATAAATTGTTTTACGATTCAACAAAACTTATAATTACGAACAAAATTAAATTACAGTATGACGTGTTTGAGCAATAAAAACAACTAGCAAAAACCCAATATTATCAAATTATATGGCATCAACAACATAAGGACCCCACCAATCACCCCAACCGATTATGGACTTTATAATCACAAACGACCATAGGATGGCGAAATTATTGCTTGCGTGTTCGAAATCACCATCATCTCTCGATTTAGATTACAGATAGCTTCGCAAAGCTGCGTGAGCTAGGACGCGGGCAAAAACTTACATGCGCAATGTAATAAAGAAAAACAAAATATGCTTCTAAAATTACTGCACAACTTTGTTTTCAACGTATACACTCATGGGTTTTTACGAGGTAAAATAACTTTTCACATTATTTTTATATCAATGTTTGAAATATCTGAGAACGCGCGGTAAGCTCGCATTTGAGAAATGTGAACGCGTTTAGTGATTTCGAAATGTAACATTCAAGGAAAGGTTAAAATAAGAACGAACACTAGAGCCGTTAGCTGCAGACGACATTTTTGCCGGGTGGCCAAAGCTGCGGCACTCCAACCAGAAAAAGATGGAAGCAACTAGCTCAAGGGCGCCTTTCAGAGGTAGGTACCAAGGTTTGTGCCGCCTCTTTTGTCAATTTGATTGTAACAACTCGAGGTATTTCTGAGAAGTAAATTTTTCTTTTCTTTTTATAAGATACAATCTGTTTAAGTGAATTTGGAAGATGTAAAAGACCTTTTTTATCTATGATAGTATAACGAGGTCTAGTCAACTTGCTGGCCAGGATTATGAATTATAAAAGTCATCTTAGCCATTTTGTCACCTCTAGGATACTAAAAAAACTTTCACAACTTTTTAGTGGCGACAGTTCATTGTACAATGACACTAAAAATGGCCAAATGAATTGCAATTAACGTGTTTGGGTAAGTAACATCCTTTCTATCTGGTGTCACGGGCAAATATAAGGTCGTTGCACCGAATCGCGTGGTCCATGTATCAGCAAATATGTGGATATAATATAACGGTAAAGACTACAATCATTGATTTTCACTCCCAGCAAATTCAAAGTTTAAGCCGAAGCTTGATCTGATTTAAACTCCGTTTGCCGACATCCACGAATACGTGAGCATATTTTTACATCATATGTGTACTTGTGTTGTATTTTCACATAGGTACTTTAAAGTTTACTAATCTCCACTAGGCTAGCTTTGCCTAAGCCCTCTTTAATTATTGAAAAGACCCATGTCCAGGTATGGGACCTATATTAGCATGTTTAGAGAAGAAATAAGGAGAAAAGTAGCTGGTTTTAGATTTACGACTAAATAGGATTCCTAAAGTAAACATCAAGTTTACTTATTCGCTAGATATCAAATGTAATCTTTTGAATATAATTTTATGAATGTAGGTACGTTTATACAGTTTGCCTTGACCACTGTTTAATAAAGCAACTGCACTCTAAGCTTTTATTAATTTACTCTAAAGGGCAGAATGACTGACAATCGTTATTAAGGTTATTATGAACAGTTATAAAATTATACTGGCTCGTGATCTTAAAACATTTTTTACGTCTTCTTCTATGTTATTATTTAGTTTTTTTTTATCATGGTATTACTAGATTATCATCGTTTAAATTCGGTTAAACTATTGTTACTATGTGCAGTTATAAAACGATTTTGATAACAAAAACAGCGAGCTTTATATTAATTTCAACGAAAAATCGCAATTTAAATATTTTTGAAATAAAGTCGTTACAAGAGGAAAAACATGTATGGAATTACAGAGTTAATGAGCGAAATAACGTCAATTCTCATTCATTTATAACAGTTATAGAATTATCAACAAAGTAGTTAATTATGGAATGCAATATCCTGGTAAAAATATGGTAGGAAATAACTTGTTAAAACAACATTGGAATTTTATAAAATTTGCTCGTTTTGGATACTCGACTTATTGCCTAGTCACATAAATTCTGGATTCATTAAAATTTACTCTGAACGGTTGTAAGGCTCAGTAATTAAAATTATTAAAGGCGACATTTATTTTGTAAAATAAATTAGTTTAATCCCTTTTATATTTTGTAAGGATAAGAACCATCGATCAATTATACACTAGATACACAGTTCCCTGTAAATGTTCCTTTAAAAAGTGGCACCGATGCATTGAAACAATAAACTGAACAAGAAGATCACAAATTAACACAAATTTCACCTTATTCCTGGGGCATAAAGTCCCTTTTTGAATGAGACGTCCTCGAAAGTAATAAAATTTTATGACTTTAGTTGGACAGCGGAATAAAGGGCGCAATGGAGTCGAATTGTTACATACTTTTTCTATGAATTAACATGAACATAAAAATCTACAATATAATAGGTAAAGTTATTACCTATTGTATTGTAATAATGAAATATGATATGTAAAATGTGATTATTTTGTAAAAATGATAAATTGAAAAAAAAAAAAATAATAATTTTTTTTTATGGTTTTCTGTTTCTGTATATTATTTTTCTGTGTACAATACAGATTTAAATAAATGAATATACTTAAGTTTATTTTTCTTTTACATTATGTTAAATGTTGTACGAATATGGCACAATCATGAACAAATGAAACAAAAAACGTTGACACACAACTATTTTTTTTATATTTACTTCACAATGTCTCCTTTTAATATATTTTAACATAGTCTGTACATAATATAATCAATTCTGTAATCTGTAATAAATATTTCTGATGTTAATTTTTAATACATAATTAGTTTAAATTATTTAAAATTAGTAACTAAAAAATACAAAATAAAACTACTCCATGTATATTCTGTTCCAAATCATGACGCTACTCATCCTTGTCTATTTAAGCGTGTCGAAAGAGACAACTGCGTGGCAGCGCTTGTTGATTTTAGGTTGCTAAATTAATTTATATTTAATTATTGGTACTCAATTTCACATATTGATTAAAGTAGGAAGCAAGTAAATTAATTTTACTTACCGAAAATACGAAATCCCATGAGTTTTAAGCTTTGTAAGCGTGTTGTTTTTGCACTTTTTTACGGAGCATTTAGGCATTGTCACAAGCAACGGTCGGCGCGCGAATGAAGGCGAAAGAGTGCTTACTCGTGATTTAAGCACTCTTTTTCGGTGCCATTTTTCAAGCGCTCATGTTGTATCTAGTGTATAATTGATCGATGATAAGAACCTTATAATTACTTTTATCTAAAGAGTCTTAACGTTCAATAAAAAAATTCTACAATAAACATGAATGAAGTCATTCGCAAAAACAGTAAAAGGCGATAAGCTAAAAAAAACGGGGCATTGTAAAAGTCATTTTTTTATCGTCGGTATAAAACGCAAAAGCAAATGCTCTAACGGGTTTTTTAAGTACATTGTATTTACAAGGGGCGCAACAATAAGGCTGATTGTCGTTAACCCCTTCGCTTTGCCATTAGCGGAACAGACAGGGCGGGGACCGGATGTCGAGGGCTTGGTGACTTGCTACCTAGGCTCCAAATGTATAAAGAATAAAAACCTAAACTCGTATAATCTATATTGGAAGTTTCACACGGCTTTGCTTGTGATGCCCAAATGTTTTAATTTAAAGTGTAAACGACTTTACTAATTACAGATTTAAATGGTATACACATAATAAATGTATATTGAAACTAGAGGCTGGGAACATTTAAGCCATTTACCAAACTAAAGTTATGTTCTATGTCTTAATTTTATCAGTAAGTCTAAATATTTCTTTCTGTGTTTAACCCGTGTTTTACTTTGCAAAAGAATTCAAAGCGATACGGAAAACGAAAGGATGTAGTTTCTACTTGTACAATTTGTTCAAGTACAAATTAACTACAGCTTCGTTGCGTGCTAATCACGTAACAGGTTCCATAACTACTCTTTTCATACAGATTACTTGATTTTATTTTGTACTTATATTGTAGAGTCACTTTGCTTATAGATAAATACAAGATAAAACGGTTTATTGGCAAATGGATTTTATATTTTCCTCAGAAAGTAGCAATATTTTTTGTATTGACGGGAGACAGAACATTGATGGATGGGCACCTTTATCATGTCTTATCTACTACTCCACGTTTCAGTGAAATACATCTTTAAGGATAATAGACCTATGGATAAAAAAATCGTACGTGAAGCAGACTACTAAGATTGAGGTCCCGGGTTAGATCTAGAACATACAACCACAGATACAACTATGATAAATCGAAATTACGTTTTTACTCACTGTAAAGTGTCGCTCCTTTAATTATGAAAAAAAATATATAATGACCGGCACAACTGACTGTTCTCCCTAAGAGTTTCAAAGGTATACCGGGTATATCAAGACTGCGACCGAAAACGAAGCCAGGTGGTAGTTTTAGTGGTTACAGACACGATGCAAATAAAAATTTCACCAAAACAGAGACAGATATTTTTTTAGAATTTTTTTTAAATCGTCTTGATTGGGTGGTAAATACCTAGTTTTTGCGAAAACAATAATTTAAACCGTTACGTACCATTGAGTGTTTAAAAATAAAGAGGTCTACATCATTATTTTAGGAAAACTATGAATTTACCACCCAAATACGACGATAAGTAAAAAATTCCAAAGAAAAAGATCGTCGATTTTATTTGCGAAATTATTACTTGCATTGTGTCTGAAGTCACTAATACTACGACCTGGCTTTGTTTTCGGTCGCAGTCTTGATATACCCGTATAGTGGACTAATCCGCACAAGGCCAGCTTCGGGGAAAAGATTAAAACTTCCAATCGTGAGCAGTAGCAGGCCAATTAATTGTAGGTCCAATATTATTATAATAACGGCAGAGAACTTGAGCCGAAATCCATACCATGTACCATACCAGGCATGAACGTGCTATGAATGTATCAGACAGGAAAGTATTTAGTAATATAAATATTATTGATTGTAAGTCACCGGTGACGGAACGGTTTATAGGGCAACGTTACATAGTAATTCATACATAGAATATTTTTTCGTCTTATACCTTTATAGAACATGGTTGTCCTATACCATTCTACATAGAGCAGACACCTTTATTGTTAAGATTTATAATATTAAATAATATTCAGTTCAGATACGAAAAGAACGATATAATCTGACTTATCACGTCAGAATGCAAATTTGACAAATGTAATTTTTACGTGCCCTACATTCGCCTTCAAAAGTCCGCCCCATGGGCACCGCGCCCCTGGCAGAAATATAGCTCGATGTTAATGACCTTTATTGTGTAGGTAGAGGATACAACTAATTACATAATACATCTAAGTTTAGTTCTTACTTAAATATGGACTTTTTTCAAAGATAAACATCAAAAAACAAAAATTATGTCTGTGAACCGTAATAAAAAATATTTAATCCTGTCGTACCTACCTTTAAAACAACACTCCCTACAACATTGATATTTTAAGGAGCAGAATTAGATGTGGCACGTGTAATTCAATGCTCAATTGGTGAGATTTTAATTAATTCAGAATTACCTGTAAAACAATTAGTGTAACTCGTTGTTCAAATATTGGTGAGATTATAATTAAATCACTTAATTAATTGATTTTGTTCAGTTGTTAGATGCGTGTCGTCATTACTTATACGTATAATAGAAATTCTACTTGATAATTAACTTTTGTACGTGGAATTCATATTAGCGTGTTATGTAATTATGATGCTATGTTGGCGAACCAAAAATAATATATATAAAAATTGTTTGAATTAAGTAAATCTCTTCCTTTTTCTAAAACAAATATCGATTTTTTTTATTGATAACTTAATTTCTAAACGTCGTAACATTAGTGAGCGGCGTAGTGTTGTCATAGTAAACATTATTGTTATTATTCCAATAAACATTGCCCTCCCCCACATCGGGCACCCTCGGTTTGTGCTGCGAGATTGGAATGCTAAATTACGGGTTTACCATTGATTTTTGAATACACTGCCGCTGCTATACCGAAAACAGCCGCTAAACTTGGAGAAAACTTTTCTATATGCATGCGTAATAAATAATCTTCAATAACGTTTACAAGTATTTTGTGATGGATGAGCAGCTCAGACAAATGCGTTTCATTCGATACTAATAATAGATATTTTATATTTTTTGCTTATCTTCATTGCATCGTGTATATGTACGGCTTAGTACTTGAAATATAGTTATTTATTACAACGTATACTGTACGATAATACTTTCTTTAAAAGGTATGCGCAAATTGTAAAAACATATTAATCGGAACATCGGCTAACGTTTCGTCTGATAACGATAAGGATAAGATTGAATAGGAAATATGGATTTATATTAAAATATTTTGATAAAAAACACATGTTTTAAAACTCGCAGGAAATATATACATTTTGTACAATAAAAATGATTTTCAACGCTCATAAAACAAGTATTCCTATCGTAATTAAAAATATACAAAAAATGCAATACCTGAAAGTTTATAGAACCGATGCGATGAATTTGATTCAATATTAAATTAAAGACCAATCACTTTTCACAAATAAGTAGAGATAAAAATGAAAACAACTCGAAGAGATTTTTTTATCGCGGACGCGTCAATATCCGAGACGGGCGCGGATGGAACTACCAAATAAAAGGCCCATTGGCGAGGGCGGGGGGCGCGCCTCAGCGTCACCATGTGTAGTGTTAACAACCCAACAATTCATACATACCTTATGCTCTTACAAATTTCTACGAGCGCGCTGCAGCCTTAACATGACAACGTTATTGCTGCACGCCTCGCACTAGAACATCAAGTGTGCAGATGTTGATATCAAACACATACAAAAACAACATTCTATCAAGATATCCAAGTGCTTGAAACTCGCCAAGGTGATGCCACTTGCCTTGTTCATGTGAAATATTTCTTATATTTAAACTGAAGGGAATTAACCTTGTGAGAAAATTTTTATAATTTTGAATACTTTGCCAAGAAAAATATTACTTTTTCTGAAGAAATTTTCGCACGGCGTACGTAGCGAAGGTTTTATTTAAGCAATGTATACAAACACGTCGCTGCACGAGATGTAACCTTGCGAACACCAAGTTGTTATGTAAGGAACTATTGTATCGGATGCATAATGATCTTAAATTGACAATTCGTTTTGCTTGGTCGATTCAATTGCGTGCAATATGCGTATTGATAGGATGCTCAGAATCAGCTCGCACTAACCATCGAGTGGATGCAACAAACAGATTTGCCGCTAGATTTCTCATTTGCATGTAATATACGAGTTGTACCATTTTCTGGTTCGTTTAACACAATCATCGACGAAATTACGCCAGCAAACGCGCTAGATCAACCGAGCAGTTCATAATAGATCGTTACGAAGATTAATTATATTATGAAAGTAACGAGTCAATTACAAAAACAAAAGTACATGCCTTCACACAAAACCGTGACCGTGAGAATGGAAATTAATTGAAGGCGTTGACTGGGTTTGTCACTACTACCATTTCAAATGTCAAAAAACGGCTAAAAAAGGCGTTTAGAAAGTCTCCGTGATAGTTTTGGTAATGTGTGAAACGGATAGAATAAAATTAACTTTTATATAATGCAACAAAAATCGTATGATTTCCAAGTACCTACTTGTTTATATTGTAAAATAGAATGGCAATTTCTCCATTTTACCTCACACTAGCAATAAAAACGAGCCAATTAAGATGTCCAGACAGCAATATCCTGTCCACTCAAACCCGAGCAAATAAAGTGAAACGTTAATTTAATTTTCTTTGCCTATTTGCACCCGGAGGCTATCTCTGCTGATTGGATCAGAGTGTAGTCGACAGCACTTTGAGTTTGTTGATCTCATTCATAACAGGCAAATTAGATCGTCGGCCGTGAAACGGCAGCTGTTTTTCCATAGTCTCTACCTCACTGTAAACTATGCAGTTTGTTATAGATGTAAAACAAAGTCAACAATGTTATTTAAAGCATATTATATTCCATCCAGATATTTGATTGTTGCGTTTGGAATAACAAGGTGCGTTCCAGGTACCCGATGCAGTTTCATTGTCGATTGCATTGACAATCTAGGCCATAACGTTTACTCGAAGGAGATAATTTTCCTTTGAACTTCTCAAGTATCGCGCACTCGGCATGCGGCCTTGACTTGTGTGCCGACCATATGGTGGTCCAAACGCTTCAAGTCTCGACTTGTGAGATAAGCGCCCTACATGGCACCACGTTCGTGATCATCCAGCGTGACCTTGCGCGATACATGTGAAATCGAACCAAAAATAAGGTCAGAATGCATGAGAACGTGAACAGTCAATCACTCATTTGAATGCCACTAACGGTGAATGCCGAACGAGAAAGATATGCATTGACTGGTAACATGCAAATGGTGAAGGCCATGACATCTTGAATTGTTTTAAACTGGTACAAAACAACGTTGCGTATAACAGTGACATCAATACGAGGCATCAAAACTATGGCAGAGGTTAAATGGGCACGCATGTACCTTATTTGTTTTTGTTGTTTAAAGCCGACTGCTTTAAAGGTACGTTGGTTTTTTACGCAATTTGTAGGGATGGACGCAAAGAATGAATTTGAGGAGGAAAACACGCTGATAACAAGTTAAGACACTAATGTTCTAGATGGAGTGACATGGCGCGGAGGAAGTGCAGTTGCATGATACGATGTTTTCGACAGTGAAGCAATTAAGACCCGCATAAAATGAAGTATTACAAAAGTTAATTACTCACCTCAGCTTACATAACGCTGAGCATCTGTGTTAATGGAACATTTTGTATTATGAACACTAATAATTCCTTTAGTTTGGGAAATATATTCACGGAATGACAATACATGTGCGATTGTAAAATTCAACCCGAAATCAGAAATTTAGTTTTGAAATATTGAAAAAAATAAGAGCGTGTCATGCGTGTTAATTTGTAGCCGCCCGCTTGGTTTTAGGTTAATTTGTTGTTCGTGCAATCGTTACTGCACCCGCAATACAAAACTAAACGTTGATAGTAATTTGATATTACAATATCAGTAGCAACAATAACATAACACTACTGATCTTATTTTATTACAATAAATCACATAAGGTGTGACAGTATTGAAACTCAATACGTTTTAGCAAAATTAGAAGTAGGTAGCTGTTAACACAAAGGGGTGATGACATAAATTACTGCTACTAACACTATTAAGATGTGGGATAATTTCAAATAATAATATAAGCATTTAAAATATCCGAACAATTAAGAGTGAGTCACGGTGTCCGGCGGAGTGTGACGCGCGCGGTTCGCGGCTCGCGGCGCGGCGATTCAGCTTCACTACTTGTTCCACAGCGACTCAAGCACACGATACGTACACTATAATCTGGTTACAGCGAGATTGCATCCGTGTCATTGCGTCTGGTGACCTGGCTCGCTCGGGGCGCGTATTGGGCCTGCAATCAGATCCTCCGCGCACAGCAGCGGAACCGACGCACCGCCACGGATATCGAGTTCAAAACTATACAACTATTGATTCATTGCTACAAGGCAAGGTTCGTTTCACATGAGAACTATCAGGGGCACTTGTAAGGTGTCCGGTGATATGAAGAAGATCCGACATGCACTAATTTGATTAAACTTGAGAATTTCAGGGTCCACAAGATCTTCACTTTGAATGCGTATAAATGTACCTACTTATAAATGGGAAATGCTTATATTGCGAAAACGAATGCTAGATTGCATTAATTGGGCATTTGTTCAAACCAGGGAAAATAATGTCATAAAACTCTATTTCTATAATTTAATCTGATTTACCACAATATAATATGGTCACGTTATTTGTAGTTAAACTTAAGTTACAAAGCATGCCCATTCAAACCTTTTATTAAAGGCTTAGCATGTGCAGGGTGCTCGTGTCCGCTTAAGGCGGCTTGCGCAAAGAAGCCCTCCCCATGCAACTTTGTAAAACAATGGCTTTATCAGATATATCACTGACAGTGTCAAATAGCGTTTAATCGAAACCACACGTGATAGACAACCAGAATAATACAATCCATTTTCTACTGTGTAGAGAAAATTTATAAAACTTATAGGCAAACAAACACGATATCAACGTATAAGTACTATTAAGGTTTAAAGTTTTGTGTAAAACACATGAAAGCGTCCAGTGCGTTTGATGAGACGTAAATTATTTTGCTCATAAAACGCAGACTTGCCTTTAATCCAGGACTGCAAGCTGCAAGATCTGTTGGTGTCTAATTATATCGCGTCGTCCCCATTCGCGTGCCGGGCGTTCCACAACACGGCACTTAGGGGAAACTTATGAATACAGCATATCTCCCAGACTGTCCTGTCTTGAAAATGTATGCTAAAATTGGCTCTAAAGAATTCAGTCGCCGGTGCGGTATGAAGCGACGGAATTTGTTCTTGCTTAGACGATTGAAACCAATGTTTTCAATATTTAATCTATAAAAGAGATCAAACTTGTAGACAATACGTAGAACTAATAAAACCTTCGTTTAAAAAATACCGTGTATTTACCGCATTGGCTGGACGTCAAAAGTTGACCGGTTAAGTTTGTGATAGCAATGTAGTTACAGAGGATTGTGATTTGTGATTACATAGTATCTTAAAAAGTGTAAAATGTCGATACTATGTTAACATAGTAAGTTAACTCCTCGCACTGGCTGGAACAACATAAACACAATAACACGATAAGTTTTACGATGTTAAAGTTAAACGCAACAGGTATTGAATTTCTCCTAGCGTTAAACGTAGAAAGTACTGATATAAGCCATCCTCATTTTATGCTTATTTCATTCTATGGATGCGTTTTTATATTCCAATATTCTTCTTTTGTATTTAATTTATTTAAAGTTATTCGCTTAATAGAGATAATAAACTTAGACCCTGACAAATTGCTGGATTATTCGTATACCTCGCGTAGTTTTACGAGAAGCTTTTTAGAACAAACACGGGAACTAATAAAATGTGAATATTATGCGCCGCGCCGTAGTCGAATGCGTCGGGGATTTGGGCTCCGGCGATATTTCATTTCGTCGTGTTTGGGTCGGACTTTTTAAAAGAAGATCTTCAAACATAGATCTGACGCGCCTTTGCATTTCCGCGTCGCTATGATCTATAAGGCGTTGATATTGGGCGAGATTCATGACGCTTGTTAACCTCCACTAATGCTCAATTTAGTCGTTTACCGAGCGACAAATCACCGTTGTATCTGTGTGCATGTACGTCATCACGAACTGTTAAGTCTAGTGAGAATAGAAGCGAGTCTCATAATGGGATAATGGAGGCTGGCCGGTGTGACGGACGAGTGAAGGTCGCTCTCCCAGCCTACTAATACGTAAATGTACACAAACTGCACAATGTGGTCGAACGCGACTCGCTAAATAAGTCACTTCCGTCCGCACTCGGCGCAGTCAACGCACCGCAATGATCTTATTCTCGCAAACTTTCGAAATTATATCGCTAGCGACTTATTTCCCCCTCGCCTAAAATAGTGTAACGCAATAAAAGTTAATTAGAAACATTTCAGGGACGTCACACCAGTTGGCGACGCTTATTTGAGTTTTCATTTCAAGCTTACAATTTTTGTTTATTGCTTTAACTTTGGAAATTCGTAACCATGAAATCTTGAATAATGGTATTAAAGTATTGTAAAAATTTGTATTCTTGTTAAAGAATAGATAAAAAAATACGTTCACAAACAACAACAAGTTTGAGAAAAACAGGAAAAACATAAATCCCATGCATGTTGATAAATAGTATTTACATCAGCTAGTAAATTACATTTTGATTAGCGACCACCTTCAAAACATGCTAATGGACAATACGTAGAAGTCGTCAACCTCTCGTAAATTAATAATACACGTTCTTTCATAAAAACTTGATAAATTGTAACTAAAACACTTCATTTTATTAAGCGTTAATCAAATTTATTTGATTATCTTTGAAAAGCGCATTATATTCATCACGAGCATTTGTTTTTACACTCAAAATACCACCATCTTGCTACTTTTAAACCGTATCTTTCAATGTTACCCTAAATTTACAATAATTGATCATTTCTGAATAAAATTGTGGTTCTCTTTTGTCATGGTGTTTTACTTTAAAAAGTCGACAGAAAGAAATTGTATTTATACAAATAGAGCCCGAATATGGTTTATAATAAAAACATTCAAAACAAGTGATTGTTAATTTTTCTTACATTCCTCAAGTTATTTACTTACATTATTGCTGTGTCGGCCTTCACAACTGTTATACGGTGATTTTGTGTACTAACATGGATCATTACATCAATTGTGTGCCGGTCAATTGCATAGGCCTCTCCCACGGCGGGTCAATAAACACCGTGTGGGAGTTAGATTGTGCGCTCAAGTTGGACTGGCTAGTTGGAAAACGCAACCATTTACAAGTATTTCACAGCTTGCAGTCATGGTCACTGTATCTAGACAACCAAAGTTTGTTGTTTCTCGTGGTTTTCTTAATTTTATATCTAAAGAGACGACTTAAACAATGATACGTGTGAGGCGTTAAAATGATCGTTTTAGTGTGCGTTTTTTCATACCCAGTCTGCCAATTGTCTGCGTCCATAAAAAATACCTGGTTCGTTAAACATGTAAAATAATCACGTGGTAATTGATGCATCAATACTGCAACAAATTTTATTAAACATTTCACTACAATATTTACAGACAGTTTTGGCTCACTTGATGATAGTTAACATCACGTAATATAAAACGTAAAGTTTACATAATGTAAAACGTGATGTTTGTTTGTTAGTATCCGAAATAAGACACAAGCCAGCTGTGTGAGGAGCACGTGTGAGTCGCAACGCGCACACGTGCGGTCTCGCACCAGACTCACCCGTAGAACGCTGGGGGAACAAACGCCAGAGGAAATTTCACATTAACATCTATAGGAGCATCAAGATCTTTTTTGCTATCCTTACTTCTTTACCAACGTTATTAATTGCGGATGTGCGATTGTTTGATTAACAACTCTTACATAACTACATAAACTCACGCCTTTTTCCCAGGAGGGTAGGCAGAGGTACTACCAGGACACCCAAGTTTCGCCTTGTGTGTTCCGTCCCACGATTGTAACAGGGGCCGCGCCTATCGCCATCGCCATTAACAATTCTTGCTATAAGGCTATCAAGACCTTTTTCGATACTTACTTCCTTACTAACTTAAATGAGAATAACTACGTGTTTTTATGCATTCACACCTCTACTCAACCAATCATCAGGAAACGTTGCATTCATTTCAGGAGCACAGAATAGGGCACTGTGTACGTTCCATCCAGAAAAGTGCTGTTCTAGCATGGAAAAATAACATTTATCTGTTTTACGATTTTTGTGACTACTGCAAAACCTAAATTGATTGACAAAACCTTTATTGAATCTCAACACAGTATGTGATACTGATTAAACTGCGGCTACGTGCAAGCTGTGTTTGTTCGGGCACATGTTTGCGGCTATCACACGCCCGGCGTGTTATTTCCATACATTATACGTCCGAGCTGTACTGATGGATAGTTGGTTCTTTGGTAGTCAACACGTTAACAATAAGTGTTTGATCAGGTTCTGCTACCTACATATTCAATTTTGGATATAGGCTCAAGGGTCCTTAATAGAAATAGTGTCTGCGTAGTTGCTTTCCACCTCCTGTTTGTAGTATCAGCCAGAGCGTCCAAATGAAAAGTTTAATAAATCAGGACTCAGTCCAAGTCAACGTTGGTCTTTTCGATTGCTAGTTTAAAGCCTCAATACTTCGTGTAGGTGATTAGTTGCGGCAAACCTGCAAACTTGTGAGTAGTCCAACATAACAACGGATAGGGATTGCGTTTTCAATCAAACAAAGCCATCAGTTGGTTAATTCTCTTCGTCCTAGTGCTAAGGTTCGCTTTCCTACATAGCCTTCGCCAGATCTTCGGTATCTTCAGTTGTTACACCATTATTGACTCATATCATAAGTTTAATATCAATTTTATTAATTGCAATTCCCTGTGTATAGTTTTAATAGATAATAATTTAAAATGTACAATTATGTAGGGTTCCTTTGAATACTTAGCTAAATTACAAGTAAGTGGCAATATTATTACATTAACGCCACGGTATTAATTAAAAGTTCAACGCTCTACATCAACATGGAACTAATTTCCTGCAGAAAGCGATTGGATACTCGAAATAAATTATTTAATCAGTGATTAATTTTGACCAGGAAAGTAAACAATATAGTTACTATTAAAAACTGATTATTAAGTAAAAGAAAATAATAGCGAAATATTAGAAAACTCCATAGCAGTTTTAGAACTACACGCTAGTCTATTAATAGGTTTAATATTCGGCAATACGGCCTTTTGGTTTCCATGAGTCGGTTTATCGATACTCAAAATAGAATATCAGACACGTGAATCATTTTCCGACCGTACAAATACGGTGTCCCGGAGCAACAGATATGGCAAGGACTCTTCCTCTGAGTTCATTGCCCGTGGTTTTGCATTGTATCGTTACAGCGTCTGCATTTTGATCACGCACTATCATTATATAGCTCGCTGCACTCAATGCAGCTTACTTACATAATGTAAAGATCATTTCGCCTATCATCAAAAGAAATTATGCGTGCTGACTGGCCATTCAAACAGTTTCCACTTTAACTATAAAAATTCGGAACATTTTTTGTCTTTTCTATGAAATTGTCTTAGCTCGTTATTTGTTACGTCAGCGACGATCAGTGATCGACGATTACCATCGTGCACAATTCAACCGCTGAAGGTGCAGAATCGTCTGCAACATCCGGGAAAGTGTTGTGAGGAAACGATTCAGTCGAGCTAACGGGCGTCTCTATCATTCACATTACATCGGCACTTTGAAAACAATGGCGGGGAATTAGCCGTGTCGATCGGTAATGGATATACTGGACAAGGATCCGCAAACACGATACCACACAAGTAAACACCGACCGTGCTCTATGCCAATCACTAAAATTATAACACTCAATTTGCATAATTTTATCCGAGATACCATCTACAACAGACTTCCGAAACTATATTAATAACTTACGAATGTGTACATTTTAGATGAACATACCATTCGACGTATCTAGGTTATTTAAGGGACCTTTGTGACAAATGTTGCGCAAAGAATCGAACAAATGCCATGCTCGTAAATCTCATTGGTGAATAGACCTTTGTGCTTTTATTAATCGAAGGCTACCCGAAATAATATCCCTCGAGAGTCAGCGTAAAGGTCACGAAACAAGCTGTACTTACTATAAGGTGGGACGAGTTTTCGTAACACAGAGCCTCGGTCGCGACAATCCGACGCCTCTTTGCCAAGACCCAGCTACTTAAATACATATACTGACGGTGTCGAATTGCGATGTGTACTGTGGGAACATCTCTCAAGATTAGAGTGATTTTTGTCATTCGAGATAGGCCTGCGACGCGACAGCAAGGTTTCAAACAAGAGCGACATTACCCTGATTGAGCTCGGAGATCATAAATTGAAACTTTGCTATTAAACTGGATATACAGCTTTCCAAGCCTCACAGCAAATCTGCATGGACTGACACCAAGATAACGAGACGTATAGAGATTAAATACTAATAAAACAACCTAGAAACATGGATAAGCAAATCGAAACTATTTAAATGCTTGATACAGAAGAAAATTATCCTACAGTGTTACGCGAATAAGTTTGCTGCATCTGACAAATACAGTTAGTGGATTGCAGCTGGGTTAATAGAATAAGTCTTATAATTTTGTATGAATCCATAAATTATGATCCCGATACGAATGCGAATGGTGTATTCCATATTGAAACAGAACATGCCGCAGGCTCGACCGTAAACCACTATCGTTTTACGATTGCTAGGCAATAAACATGTCCGTACGTCTGGAAAACGAGATGCACACCGAAATATCCATCGGTAAATAAACAAAGATCTCTGTGAACCGCCTCGGGGTATTTGAAGAAACCGCGGAATTATCGAAAAGAACAACCCATTTCTATGCCTTGGCACAGCTCCAGTGAAAAAATCTGCATAGATCAAAAAACGGAAATGTGTATTGTGCGATTAGTTCCGCAGTGTTTTAATTAATTAATACGAGGGGTAAATACATGGACGTACATATATATTTTTAATTTATATTGTAGTTATATGATGTATCTTCCTTATATTGTATATTATTATAATTTAAGGCAAAGCTATTCAGTAGCTAAACAGTCAATGTAAGTCATATGTTTGTGAGAAAACTGAGTAAATGAATACAGATTTTATGTTTAGTATAATATGTAGGCTGTTAATGCAGATCAATAAAATGATGATGATTATAATTCAATGTTGCAATAGATCAAATATTAAAGACGTATCACGAAGGTTTAATTTTGTTCAACAAATATGATTTATAGAGGGGAAAGGCATACGTCTTTCTTGAAAAATAAACATAGTTGCAAAAAGACTGCATATAATGAGTAGGTCTAATTTGGTAGCTATATAAATGTTGAACAAACTGCAGACTTTCAGAGCTACAATATCCGCAGGCTGTCACACCACTTCAATAGAAAATAGGCCACAGCGAAGTGAGAGAAAAACGATCCTCTATGAAATTGCAAGGAAAAAGCTACCAGAATAATAACACTTCTTATGTAAAATGTAGCCAGTCTATATGCTCGTATATTTTTATACGACCTACACGTCTCTTTGTTTAAGGGACAGAGACCAAAGATAATGAACTCGGACACAAAACTCCGCGCTGATACCTCTTTTAGTTATTTTTTCTCGTGATTAATTAACTTTAATGAGTAGCGAAGTTTATCGTACTAACGTGTTGTTCATCTTGCACCAGAACCAACATAAAATTGAATTCTGTATGTGGAATAAATCACAGGATATCCGTCATTAAAAGTTCTTCCGTCCATAAGTCGTAAAAGTATTGTATTTATAAATATGATCTAAAGAGTCATGTGCAATAGAATTATTACTGAGCTTTATGTGCAAGTCGCAAAAGTTTTGAGAATATTCTGTATTTTACAATAATCTCTAGTAATTTTATTACAATCTAAGATATGAATAGTTACTAAAAACTTACTGGGATTTGAAGTAAAAAATAACTTACAAAGCATTTAACATTTAGTACAATAGCGCCATTGTTAGTTTAAACCGGCAAAAAATAATAGATTCGGAAATATTACGTCATATTTATAATAACGTTTTTGCTCATTACGTTTTTGTGTTCAAATAATCTAATATATGAGGAAGCAGCAATTTATTTTCCTTGTCGATTATCGCGTCGGTATTAATAAATTGTGTACAATATCTGTTGCATGTTCCGCGGGTGGGCTTTATTTATGGGTTTGCGTATAGGCCATAATTCGGTTGAAACTAATCTAAGCTAAGACTGCAAGGTCGTCGCTCTAAATACAAAGTAACGGGTTCGATGCCCGATGCCCAGTGTTGTGTTGCTAGTGTTCATTTACAAACTTTTTTACGCTACTATAAAAAGAAAACTATTACATGAGTACGCTTTCGATGTGGAATTAAAATTGGGTTTGAATTATCAACGATAAATTATTATAAATCTTATGTACTCTATTCGCGAATTAAACATAGTTAGCTTAGATATACTACGTTAAGGAATAGTTTTATAAATAGACACCATAACAAAAAATATGAATTGTAAAAGTTATTAACATTGTAAGAGTAGTTTATTGTTAGCTTGTTTGACATTTCAACTAAACGAGACAAATAATTATCATAATTAAGGACAGCAATAGAATGTGTTTCTATTATGTCGTTATAGAAAACAGCAAAAAAAACGTGTTCCCATAAAAAACTGAGCGAAACGCCTGAAACTTATTAGGCAGATGTTGGTCTCAGCTATATCTATGATTTGCCGATCCGGTTTGGTTAACAAAACCCTCACTTTCGAACCGGTCTCAAATCAAGCTTTGTATGTATCTAAGAGCTATGTAATTGTCTTTGCAGCGCGGTGAGCAACGCGACTGATATTTATAAAAATCAAATAATTTATAGGAATAAATAAAAACACTCACACATGTAATCAAAAATGAATCGCAGCGGTGGCGAGTTCAAGTCCAAGTTAATCGGCAAACAGTATGCATCAATGTCACTGCTCTAAGGCGTAAGTCCGTTAAAAACTCGAAGTTCACAGTTGGAAAACAATAAAAACACGAAGCGGAATCACAACACACGCGTCCAGCACTGACGCGGGGGTGAACGTGACTGTATCACAGCAGTCTTAACACGCAATGCAACCAAAAAGTGTTAGACTAACTGTGACATGCTAACTCGCACAAAACTCATTTCAAATACTATTTTCATACTCTGTGATTCAGTACACTGTACACTGTACAGGCTCCCAGCGGCCTGCGCGCAGTCCCACTCGAACGAGGCGGACAACTTCGATAATAATGTTAATATAATGTTTAACAACTTTGGAAAATATTTCTTCAATGGCTATTCTTCAATTTGTTTGATTTCAGAATACGCCTTGCCAAGTAAGTTTAAACCTAGGATATAAAAAATGACTACAAGAAAATACTAACAGAAGAAAACGGAAAGTTAATAACAAAATATCGTGCAAGATAAAATAACACACATTTATCTGCAGAGCGCATGGAAAGAGCCATGGGATAACCACACATTAAAGACGGCAAATGAGCACGGCAAACATACATCAAAATTGTTAGGAATCAAGAACAGCTGCCAGACATTTATCCAGTCCGAGCAATAGCTGGAGTTACCCCAGGTTAATTTCACATTGCCTGGCCACCCGCAACGAGTCTTGCCATCGATCTGTTCCTCTAGATAAATATTTGCAATATATTGCTTCTATACAGTTTGGTAAAGATAAGGCATAATTTATTTTCATAGCTATTATATTGATCGATGTTATTTACCGTTACAAGTTTATTATCGCGATCGCGGTATATTGATATTTTAGAATCAGGCCGTTACGAAACTATAATTCATCTTGCCAGAAAATTAATTTGCACAGCTCACGAAAAAAATGTTATACGGGGATAGCGTAACTTATAAGGGCGTGCAATCAATAGATTCTGACGCCAACCTGGGATCGGTGAAATCCAACCAACTTTAAATGAGAACCTTTTTATAGTCTATCTAAACTAAGAAGTTCCATTTGACGTTTCATACTTTTAACGTAAATAACTTTGTGCAGACGTAACCCACACAATTTCAATAACACTTTCCGTAAATCCATGGAATTGTGAAGCTATTCTTATTTTATCACTAGACTTACAATCCATAATCACTAAATTTAAACTAGAATCCTTTAAATAAAGCAAAATAACCATTTTAAACAACATTTTTTTTTTCTAGGTGTCATTACAAAGTCACCTCGTTAGGTCTTTTACCGGTAGAGTCGAGACTATTCAAATGCATTTGTATACGCATAATTGGTAAAAATATTTAAATAATCGAGCAGATATAAAACAGTTGTGTTTTAATTTTTAAAAATACTGAACTTGCAGCTAATAATAGGTATGCTGTCAACGAACATACATCAATAAATAATGAAATAATAATATTAATATAAATTAATTTATTATTAAATAATAGATTTGGATATTACATTGGAAATGAAGGCAGTATTGTAGGATACGGCACACATAGTGAGGAGGTTCCTCACTTTGGAGTATATGTATTGTATTGTATGTATGTATCATGTGTTCATAAGCATGTGCGTGATGTGGACTGGACTCAAAAAGTATCTGCACCCGGGTGAAGCCGGGCCGCTAGTAATAGATAAATCACTCCTTTTGTTCCTACATAGTAAAGTGACTTATGCAATTGTTGATGTCTCATTAGAATAAAAATGATCATGAAGAAATAAACGAAATGATGTAAACTGAAAATATAAACTGTAATCGATTAAGAAATACAAACAAATATTATCGATATCTCTATATAATCGGATATTGTAAGAACCGATTTATTTGACAGCATCCCTATTTCCCAATGTCAAATGGAACTTCTTAGTTTAGATAGGGTATAGGAAATAATTCATTTCGGCTACGTCCCTTTTTGAAATAGTGCTAGGTCTTCGAAGACCTTATAATTCGAAGTTTAGGCATGTCAACAGGCGATCACACAGCTACCGTTTGCAAAACAAAAATCTGTAGATAATATCAAATGGCAAACAACTTAATGATAGAAAAAAACGAAAAGTGTTATCGTCATTTTCTTCAGCCACATTTATTTTTATTGTTTTTACATCGATCACTCTCTTTATTTTATTGTCATTAGCAAAGCGTATCTGTTGAACGAGATTGCAATTGATTTCACAAGATGATTGTTCTAAAATGATGATATATTTTTAAGAACGTATCTTTCGAGTTTTCATAGGAGCCGATATCGTGAACAATATCTGTGCGCGCAAATCAGGGACGCGGGAAGTCAGTGGAGTGAAAGGGAAGATAGTGTAACTATGTAAGAGTGATAGAGATAGAAGAGGAAATTGCGATACATCACCACATTTTTATGTTACAAACAATTTGTTCGTCATGTCTTTTCTGATATAATATCTAAATGGAATTTTATATTGGAACGTTTGTTGACACTGAAGCGGATGTTGCCCCTCTGCTCTTGTGTAAAGCGCCTGCGAGCAAAAACTTGAGAATAATGCCGGCATGTAACTACAAGCAAAAAATATAATTGCCTTATGTCGCAGATCCGTTCTAGACACACCCCGAAGTGCTAAAAACTCGGCTGGCTGCGAAATATATTGTTTGACTCTTTTCTTGGCAAGGAATTTTGCAGGCAGATATTTTGACTGTATTAGCCTACAATCGCAGACTGCCGATCACAGTAGTCCTCTACAAAGAACAGTTACAATGGGATGTTTATAGGATTTACCACGCTGCTCTAAAATAAATTAGCAGACTTTACATATTTTTGTAAAGATCTCTATTGTATGCAGGTTTCCTTATACTTTCCTTCATTGTTAAAGCGCGCGATATTAACTATCAATACACACATGACTCCGAAGATAGAGTTTGCCCTGGGACTCCAGACACTCGTCATGTCCTGACTACCAGCACTAAAATGTGAAATGAATAAGGATAATGAGTAACCGACGTCGCGCCGCGCCGTGACGCGCCGTCGCTGAGCAACACGTGGCGCACGACAGGAAACTGCACGGTTCATACCGGTACATTGTCCACAACCAACATCGCCACTATAAAATAACACATTTAAACTATCGCCTAATAGGCGAGACGAATGATTTTCAAATTATATTCTAAAATATGGGCACACATTTATTATATACGAAAAAAACCTATATTTCAAGAATTAACAAAGGCTTAACACAGTTTTAAGCCATTTTTCTAATATTTTTTCAATAGTGCACAAAAAACGCTAGTAGGTGTCATGGCGTCCGCTTTGATGTCACTACTAGGTAAACATGTCATTGCGTACTACTAAATCTGTGGTCTATGCCCAGCGAATGCGTCATGTTTACATAGGCGTGACATCATACGTTGTGAAGAGCGTTTTTGTCAAAATGGCCGATTGCTATATTTTTTACTTTGATTTTATTTAAAATCTTATTAATCTCCAAGTATAGATTAAAACTGAATTATCATTTGAAATCCTTGTAATACGTATTTTCCCTTAAAAACATAAAATCTTTAATTTTTTGATACTGTCGTCTCGCCTATTGTCTTAACGAAAAAAATATTATTGCTTATTATTCTTTATTCTTGGCATATGTTCAGTAGTGGATTTCCTGTGGCTGAATAGATAGATAGATTCGTTTATAAACATGTATATAAACCTCGCTATGTGTCGAAATATTCTTTATATAATGTCAGTTGAATCCCTAAACACTTCCCACTCAAAATATTGATTTTCACTAAAAGGACTCGACACTCACTAGCATAATATAATCCCTTGGAAGAATTTCGTAGTGAAATACAATTCATTATATAAACGTTAGAGCGCTGACGTAACATTCAACACGCAATTGCATATCACAGTAGTTAATACAACTGGAACTCGGTTAAACTATGCCAATTTACTAAATCTGTTAGAATTAACAAAGTTTAGAATAGAAACCGTTGACCTTAATAAAACTATTTCATAATTTATTAAACAATTTTTATACAGATTGTTCAGTAATATATTTCATAAATATAAACAATACTTCATATTACATAATTATGTACACCATTTACCCCATCCCTTCATTAAACTAAAAGGGATGTTTGAAGTGTCTACCCCTCTTACGTACTAAATAGGTCAGTAACATGAAATTACAAGTTATGCCAGCACCAATATCGATCTTAAATAAGGGAGCTAAAATATTCCGAACAATGAAGAAAATTCACAAGAGCCGTTAAGAAAGCTAACGAACAGAAGCTTTCAAACCGTGATAAAATGAGGTCGTTACTCTGATTAAAATCGTGTTTTAAAATAGCAGTAGCTGTTCAGTTTTCGCTTGTCACAATAAAATGGGATAATATTTGAATGGCGTTTTCGGGTGGCGCCGGCAGCGAATGACCCAGTTTCAAGCCCCTGGCGGAGTCTGCGTACACCGCGAGAGGTCACCGCTGTACGCACTATGCGTGACATCAAAACAACATATAATTAGCGATTATCCAAAACAACACTTGCATTGGTGAATGAAACGCACCTTAACAAACAATATATCACGTAGTTCACAATAAAGAATTAGCGAAAATAAGCATAATGAGTAACGTGGGATTGTATTGAATAGAAACCGCAAAATTTGAGATTATTTTACGTAATGTTATTGGTTTATTGACGCCAAAATACAAGGACACTGAATATTTGATGTAGTCAGGATATAAGGCGATCTCATACTAGTGAATTTCTATAATAGTTTAATGTGTTAATAAACTGCAGTTGCATTGCGACATGTATCTACGATTGTCATTTAGAAACAACGGGATTTGTATTATATATGGGGAAGTAAAATAAACCATTATGCGGTCATCCATCCATAGAACGTTTGCGCCGAAATGAGTTTTTTGACTGCTGCCTCGCGCTTAATAGCTTACCTAATGGAAAGCTAACATGCAAATCTTTTTTCTTTTCATTCTTAATTAAATTTCCTAACAACAAAGTGCTCTTCTTAAACGTGAATTGGTTTGTTTTGTGCTATAAGTTATACGATTGAAAGGTTTGTAATTAATCGTTCCCACGTGCGACAGAATCGATGCATGTGACAGCGTTATCTACATTGTTACCAGACTGCCATTGTGTAGGTGAAAGTTCAGATCGAAAAACCTCTCGTGGCTCGTTCCGTATCTAAATTAATAGACGCGTAATGCAGTTATGTTTCGTAACCGATTCTGACATACCCCATTATGCATTCTCTTAATAATGTTTCGTTGTGTTTTTATTTGCCGTCTATTTTTGCATAAGTGCATTCAATTATACATTTGTTTTTGTAAATTCATAATTTAGGCTTATATTGGATGTAACTCTAGACAATCTATGTAACAATATAAAGGTTCAATCATTCCACCCTACCGCGTGGAGATTTATTAGCTAATCTTTTCGACAGGGGTCGAGAATTGGATTTCCCGTAGACATAATTACTTGACGGTCGATGGGGAATGTATTTCCGTTCTAATTTACACATGCTGCTTGTTCGATATCATATTTACGTAATACTCGTACATTCATCTGATTGACTGTTCTCAATTAGAAATACGAAGATAATAATTAATGCAAAATATGATAATGTATATATTGTATAGTATAAACTAATAAGAATTTTACGTAACATAAAGTGACTTCTTCTTTTATGAATGTTGGTGTAAAAATAATTCAGAAAAAGCTGTGTCTGAAGGTTTTTTTATATTTCTATCACAGATGATTCAGATTTTAATCAAAAACCGTACTGAGTAGCTGATCTGGGAGTGTAAACAACAATGCGAAAGATTAAAGCTGTATAATTTTCTAAATTAATCCGTAAAGTTCCATAGCTGGACACAAATGCTAAATAATGTAAGCTCTTTAGTCTTAGTCTACTTTACTGTTTCCATACGGTTTCGTAAACAGATAAAATTTCTTAGATTAGTCTCCAGACTTGTATACGAATTTTCAAACCTATAAAGCGTCTACAGAACATAACAACTATTGCTTTTGCCAAATAGTAACAACCAAAGCCTACAACTTTATGAATTCTCCAAGACACGAAAGGTCTTGAAATTTTACTAACTAAACGTGACCGATGTTCTACCTAAACTTAAACATATTATGTCACTTTCAGCGAATGCTTTCTTTCAGTAGAGCGGCAATATTTACTTCTTTATTTGAAAATGAAACATAATTACTAAATACTAAGGCAAACCAGTACAGTTAATGACAGGTTATTAAAAGTGCATAAGCCATCAAAATAATAATGACCTGTTTACCTCATTTTTACATGCATCTGAGATATTCTTCGATGCGATTCTTATGTATTTCGCCATACTTTCACTCGCTGCGAATTGGCGAGCAATCGGAACGTTTGTGGACCAATTATGCGAAGTGTTGTTGTGTGCGAGCATCTTCCTGCCATTGAGGAAGCGAGCTAAGTACGCGTTCAACGTATTCTTTTTATAGGCGATGATGCTCTTATCGCAATAAGGAAGCTATGGTATGGAAGCGCAGTGGTGGGTCTGAAGACGCAACAGGTCATTGTTATCATTTGTAGCTATTGCACAAACAGTACCGATAACATTATTGCCACAACACCACTAAAATTATTCCCCCAAAACAAGATTCAATTTATAAAATGATTTATATACATTATTGCGTGTTCGTAAAGACTCGTTAATTTGTCCGCCACAAGATGTATTTCTGTTGATGCATGCATTTATGATTTAAACACGTCTTCTATTTAAACAATGTGTCATAATTTCATGTCCAATAACTTTGTTTATTACTCTTTATACAATATTACTACTTTCTTTAATTTTTTTGTTTGTACTTCAGCACGATTGTTTTACATTGGAAGTAATTACCGCTAAGAAATGTATTATATGCATAACTTATGTTAGACGTGCTCAATAATTTACAGGGTAATGAATTCGTACCACTTCAACACACTTTTATCGAAATAAAATGAAGTAAATATAGAAGCCTCAGTAGGTACCTATTTTGTATTTTCGAAGTAATATGTGCTAAGAATCGCACATTGTAAACATTTAAAGATCACGACACTTCCATGCTTCAGAAATCTCCACAAGAATATCGAATATATCATATACCAAAGCGTACTAACAATAAGCCAACGTGGTAGAGTCACATCTAAACCTAATTTCTCTAAATCACAGGTCGGTGGTCAATAATTGAGCTGATATAAATTGGATTATACGATAGGCTCGCTCCATAACATCGTGGGACGGAACACACAAGGCGAAACGTCGGTGTCCTGATAGAACCTCTGCCTTCCCCTTCTGGGAAAAAGGCGTGAGTTTATGTATGTATGTGTAAATTGGATTAGACTGGTTTTAGGCATATGAACGTATGTGTTTAGATTTAAGTGCTGTATATTTGTTATTGTTATTTAGTATTGTTGAATTAAAAATAACCAAGAAACTAAATTAATACACTTGATCAAAACGACAAAACGGATTTATTTTTGTAAAATCATTGCAATTCTTTTCTATCTAAACAGAACCAAAATAATTTATGTTGGGCAAAGACCTCTTGACATCAATGTTTGCATTAGTAAATCTAGAATGCCTATTTATAAAGATGAATTCATAAATTTACACGCGTTGGCGAATATCGATGCTGAATATCGGCTGCAATCTTTACGAATGCATCACACATATGCACCACTGACACCAAAACTAAAAATATGTTTTTAGAGTGAAGGGATGAGAATCTTTCTTAAATTAATAATTGGGAATTATTTGTAATTCTTTTTCCACAGCACAACTCATAGACCTTTCTTCTTACATTGCTTTTCGGAATTTATTGTTCCTTCATAGACATGTACCTAATTCAAGTTTCTGTTCATCCTAGAATTCCACAATACAATATTTCAATTAGTTTTAGTGGTAAAAATATTTCATGAAGACACATTCTTGGAGTGGATCTAATCCTGTTATACTTCTTAGAGTCTGAGATATGGTTATAAAATCTCATGCATTAACGGAGTCCGTTCACCCCATTGTTTTTGTGCAGGACGACTGCATTATAATCTTAAGTATTTCTTATGTACCAAAAATCTTATTGTAAATTTAATCTTATTTGTACACTCTTATAAGTCTGAGAGATTTAACATTAAGTAAATAAAGGCTGCGATCATAGAAATACATAGAAATATAAAATAAATAGATAAATAACATTGTATTATGAATTGCTAACTATATAAGAATAATTGATATGTTAGAATTATATTAAAACTCAGATCTTTGTGAATTAGAATTGTAATGGAATTGTAGATCTTTGTATATAAGAATTGTATCGTCTTATTAGAATTTACGAACTGTATTGTTAACCAGTATTATGTAATCGTTATGTAAAATGTCTAATAGCATTATATAGTAAATAAACGAACACATGGGGTAACGCCCCGCGCACCCCGCGAACCGAACTACCGCCCCGCGCGCCGACGCAGCGACGCATCGAACTAAGGCGTCCTATTGGACGATCGCGTCGCCGTCGCGCGCGGACCCGGCACTGGGGATTAAGCCCGAACTACAAATAAAAATAGCAGCCCCGGCCGGGTAAAATCAGTTCGGTTCGGATCTCTCCAAGCGCACTAGAAGAAGTCAGCAAGAAAACCTCAAGCAACAGCAAGTAGTCAGCAAGTAGTCATCAAGAAAGAAGTGAACGTGTCAACGTGTATAAACCGCTGCTACTCCGTGACGTCACCGTCGTGTCGTCACTCGCCGTGCTGTCGCCGCGCTAGTCAAATAGAGTGCAAACGTACTTTTCAGTGCGAAATAAATTTGTTTCTGCCTAATCGAATCACTGGTATTATTTCCGCACAACCAGCACGTATCTGAACACCCTTGTACGGGATTGTTCGAAGGCGGTCCCGTACATTCTGGTCCTTCCAGTTCGCCGGATACTTGTGTGGAATAATGCCAGTGACTAGATCGGTGGGAAGGCACACCGCCTCGGCTTCGGCCTCGGCGTCCGCCACGGTGACATCCGCCACTGCCACGACGGACGTGACCGGTACCTCGCGCACCGCCACAACCGTCACCGGCACCGATGAAACCGCAACCACCACAGTCACAGAGCAGTCAAAACAACCCGCCGCGGTCGAACCTCAGGTGACGGAACCCGCCACCTCCGCCGGGATTGAAGACCAGGAGAAGAACAAATCGCGGACGGCGTCAAGAAGCAAGAAGACCTCGAAGTCGCGCCGTCTCGCCGCCGCCCGAGCCGAACTCGCTCGACTGAAGGTCGAGCTCGCCGCCGCTCGAGTCCAGGAAATCGAAGCGGACTCAAGCTCTGAAGATGACAACACGACCGTCACGGAAGTGGAACAAGAACTCCGTGTCCGCACATGGCTGCGGAATAGTCAGCTTCTTGCCATCGACAGCGAGCCGCATCAGGCGACGCCGCCGCCGCGCGCCGATGCCGCCGCGCTCGCACCGGCGGGAGTCACTGCCGCACACCCGCCGCACCCGACGTCGGCAGAAGAGGGCGCACCCGCGCCTCTTCTCGATCTGCAAGCGCCTCCGCCAGCGACCACTGCCGAGTCCTGGGGACCGAACTTCGGCGCTGCACACCCGCCGCCAGCGGCCACCGCCGCGCCCTGGCAGGCGAACCCCGACGTCACGCACCCGCTGCCGGCCGCCGCCGCTACCGCGGCCTGGCAGCCGAACAATCAAGAACAGCAGCAGCAGCAGCCGCCGCCCGCCCTCGCCGCCTGGTTCGCCGAGCAAGCAGCGCGCGCCCCTCCGCCAGTGACCACTGCCGCGTCCTGGCGACCGAACTCCGGGGTTGCGCAGCCGCCGCCGCTCATCGCCGCGTGGTTGCGTGGCAATGAAGCGCCACCGCAAACCGCGCCATGGGGCTCCGCCGCCGCTGCTACCGCCGACGGCCTCACAGCTGCCGCAGCCGCCAACGCGTCGTGGCAACAAGGCCACGCCGCACCGCCGCCGCAGCTGCCGCCACCGCCGCCACCGAACAGAACAGAACCCGCCGTCACTCCGCTCGCACCGGATGAAGCAGTCGCCGTGCCGCAGCGGAAGACCGAGATGCAGCAACTGGCTGCAGCCATCACGAACGCCGTGCAAGCCGCACAAGTGAAGCAAACGAGGTATGTCGAGTTACCATTCTTTAACGGTGACCATCAAGAGTGGCTTACGTTCCGCGCCTCGTATGAAGAATCCGCGCATAACTTCACGAACTTGGAAAACATGTCCCGCCTGCGCCGGAGCCTGCGCGGGACAGCCAGAGAGGCAGTGCAAGGCCTTTTAATAACGAACGCGGATCCAGACAGTGTTATGCGAACACTGGAAATACGTTTCGGCCGACCGGAGTCCATCGCAGCGGCCGAAATTGAGCGGCTCCGAATACTGCCACGCCTCGCCGAAACTCCGCGGGACGTATGCACCTTCGCCACGAAGATCAGCAACGCTGTAAACACACTGCGAGCATTAAGGTGCGTGTACTACATGTATAATCCGGAGACCGCACGCGCCGTGATAGAGAAATTAACTCCGACACTTAAACACAAGTGGTACGAGTTTGCCGCCGTCCAACCAAGAGAGGAACCGGACCTCTCCAAGTTGGAACGCTTCTTGCAGAAAGAAGCACAAATCTGCAGCCCGTTTGCAACTGCGGAAGCAATCACGAGCGAACGACAGCGAGCACCCCGACCGGAACCAAAGCCTCGACAGAAGGTGTTCGCTGCAGAAGTCACTCACAAGCCGAACTTTGCGTGCGCCCTATGTCGCAAGGAGGGACACGCCATAATGGAGTGCACAAAATTTAAACAGGCAAGCATCGATGAACGGTGGGACGCGGCGAAGAAAAATAGATTATGCTTCCGATGCTTACGGCGCCGCACACAGCAACACAGTTGCAAAACAAAGAGGTGCGACATTGACGGGTGCGAGCACCTGCATCACCGACTGCTGCACTCAACAAGAAGCGCACCACGCAAGACTGAAGAGGATCAAGAACAAGTAAACTCCGCGTGGAACTCTTCAGTATCATATTTGAAAATAGCGCCGGTACGAGTTTCGGGACCGGCGGGAGTCCACGAGACGTACGCGCTCCTCGATGACGGGTCTACGGTAACCCTCATCGACGAGGAACTCGCGGACAAAATAGGCGCGGACGGACCGGATGACCCGCTTCGCATCAGTACATACGACGGGCATACCAAGGAGAACAAAACGTCGCGCCATGTGAAGATAAGGATCCAAGGGCGAGGTCGTCACGCTCAACACATACACGCCCGAACTGTTCCTGACCTGCGCCTGGCGGCGCAACGAATCTCTCAGGAGGCGATTAGTGACTGCCCGCACCTCAAAGAAGTACTGAACACCATCACCACAAGCCAGGTGGTACCGAGGATTCTTATCGGACAAGACAACTGGCACCTCCTGATCGCCACGAAGACGCGGTCAGGAAGAAGAGACCAACCGGTGGCATCGCTCACGCCACTGGGATGGGTGGTGCATGGCAGCAGAACCCGAAGCCTCGGACACCACGTTAACTTTGTCGGCCAGACCGCCGCGGACGACGACATAGAGAAGATGGTTCGAGAATATATCACAGCCGACAGCACTTATGTGTCACCGAAACGCCCGGAAAACGACCCCGATCAAAAGGCCCTCCAGATACTGGAGGCCAACACGGTCCAGCTACCCGAGGGAGGGTATCAAACGGCGTTGTTATGGAAGTCGGAGGAGGCGTCGCTCCCCGATAATTATGAAAACACGCTCCGCCGACTGTACGGAGTCGAGAAGAAGATCGACAAAGATCCTGCATTGAAGAAGAAGTACAACGCCGAGATGAACAAGTTGGTCGCCAAAGGGTACGCGGAGCCGGCACCAACCACAAAAACGCCAGGACGGACCTGGTACCTGCCGCATTTCGCCGTCGTTAACGCACTGAAGCCGGAAAAACTAAGAGTCGTCCACGACGCAGCTGCCAAGACCAGGGGCGTGTCGCTCAACGATATGCTCCTGACCGGACCCGACCTCCTGCAACCGCTCCCGGGAGTACTCATGCGCTTCCGCGAGCGTAGGATCGCCGTCACCGCAGACATCGCGGAAATGTTTATGCGCGTCCAATTAAGGGAACAGGACAGGGACGCGCTCAGGTACCTGTGGCGAGGAGATCGCAGAAACAACGCCCCACCGGAAGAATTCAGGATGAGGTCGCTTATATTCGGAGCGTCGTGCTCACCCGCCTCCGCTATTTACACAATGAACACGAACGCGCGAAACCACGAACATCTATATCCGGAAGCGGCGGCGGCAATTATAAAGAAGCATTATATGGATGATTATCTGGATAGTTTCGACGACGTACAACGAGCCGCGACCATAGTCAGCCAAATACAGAAAATACACAGTGCGGCAAATTTCTACTTAAGGAAATGGAAATCGAATTCACCTGAGCTTCTGGAAAGGATAGGCGAGGAAATAGAAAATGCATCCGTAAGCTTCGAGGGCAAATCGGCGGAAAAGGTACTCGGTTTGACGTGGGAACCGCAGGCGGATGCGTTCCACTTCAACCTGGACGCGACCCGCATCCCGCCGAGCTTACTCGAAAGGCCGCCGACAAAACGTGAAGCACTGAAAATTATAATGTCCATTTTTGACCCGCTCGGACTCATCACTCCCATTACAATCGCAGCGAAACAACTTTTACAGGAAGTGTGGCGAAACGGAATCCAGTGGGACGAACAACTTACAGGAAACCTGGCAGAACATTGGGAAAAATGGATCATCATATTACGTAAAACTAACCAGATATGCATTCCTCGTCTTTATCCTGATTACAGCACAGCGGAGCGCCTGGAACTACATGTATTCTGCGACGCGAGCGAAAGGGCGTACGCGACCGCGCTATATTGGCGTGCGGTCGACCGACACGGGGGCGTGTCTACCGCACTCGCGGCCGCCAAGGCGAAAGTGGCGCCATTAAAGTTGCTGTCTATCCCGCGCCTCGAACTACAGGCAGCCTTGCTCGGCGCGAGGATGGCAGCAGCCGTCAAGAAAGAACACAGCAGAACTCCCGACGCAACTATATATTGGACGGACAGTCGTACCGCACTCACATGGATAAGGACCGGCGCGAGGTCCTATAAACCATACGTCGCGCATCGTATAGCGGCGATTGAGGAAATCACACAAACTAAAGAGTGGCGTTGGGTACCGACCCGATGGAACGTCGCGGACGATGCCACCCGCGACGTCCCAGAAGATTTTCGTAACGAGCACAGGTGGTTCCAGGGCCCGGAATTCCTGCGGCAGGATCCGGTAACATGGCCGTCGGAAGAGCTTAGCACACCACCGGTATCGGGTGAGGAGCGCGTGCACAACTTGCGCCATATGGAGCGCACCAGTGTACTGCCCGAAGTCACACGTTTCTCATCATGGACCCGATATTTAAGGGCCACTGCAAGGGTCTTGCAAGCAGTGGCCGTGTTTCGAAGTCTCATTTCAGAAAAGCTGAATTACAAGCGGACCAGGAAGGGCCCGCGCGCCGACCCCGAGTGGCGAGTCAACCCGAGGAGAGGCCCCGCCACTACGATGCAGAAACCAAGAACGACGCCAGAAGATAGGTTTCCAACTCTGACAGCGGAGTTGCAGAGAACCGCGGAGCTACTCATAATTCGCCGCATTCAAGAGGACTCCTTCGGCGACGAATTAAAGGCCCTAGAGGCCGGAAGAACTGTCGACAGACACAGTCGTCTGTTTCGCCTCAGCATTGAACTGAAAAATGGTTTAATAACCCTGAAAAGCCGCATCAACGCCGCCACCGGTGTACCGGAGGAGGCAAAAAATCCCCCAGTGGTGGACGGCAACCATCGCGCCACACAGTTATGGGTACGACACGTGCACGAGTCATTGCACCACGCGGGGGTCGAAGCCACATTAAATCAAGTAAAACAGTGTAGATGGGTAATAAAATTGCGACCCACCGTCAAAACCATAATAGCGAGTTGCAGGTTATGCCGCGCCAGAACTGCAGCACCACCACAGCCAGCCACGGGAGACCTGCCAGCGTGCCGACTGGCACATCACCGCCGACCCTTTACATATACGGGTTTGGATTACTTCGGCCCACTGACGGTCACAGTGGGACGTAGTACACAGAAAAGGTACGTCGCCCTATTCACGTGCCTCACGGTGCGAGCGGTGCACCTAGAGGTGGTGTCGTCCCTGAGCACCGAATCGGCGGTCATGGCGTTGCGCCGCATGATCGCGCGCCGTGGCTGCCCACAGGAGATCTGGTCGGATAATGCGACCAACTTTCATGGCGCGGACGCCGAAATTCGCCAAACACTGCTTCGGGGCGCCGAACAAGAGGCGTCCAGGAAAACCATATCATGGAGGTTCATCCCTCCCGGGGCTCCGTTCATGGGAGGAGCCTGGGAGAGGTTGGTGCGTTCGGTCAAGACCGCACTCACCGCCGTACTTCACCAAAGAAGCCCGAACGAAGAAACTCTCCACACTCTTCTAACAGAAGTCGAACTAACCCTTAATAGTCGTCCGCTTACACATGTGTCAGTAGATCCCGCCGATCCTGAGTCCCTGACGCCTAGCCACTTCCTGCTGGGCGGTCAGGGACACCCTGCTGCCATGAGCCTGCCAGCGGACCACAGCGCAAGCCCGTACGCCAGCCTGCGTGCAACGCAGGCCCTCGCCGACGCCTTTTGGACGCGTTGGCTGAAAGAATATCTTCCCGAACTCCGCAACCGGCGGGAGCCCCATGGACGGGGCTTAGAACTCCAAGTCGGCGATCTGGTCAGGATCGTCGACAAGAACCTCCCGAGGAACACCTGGGTGCGTGGGCGCATCAGCGCCACATACCCGGGACCGGACAGCGTCGTGCGGACCGTCGACGTCGCCACAAAGGGCGGCGTGCTGCGACGGCCAGCCAAGAAAATCATCCTCCTTCACCGAAGCGAAGAGGAGCAGTCGCCCTGCACCCAATGAAGATGCACCGTCGTCGCGACACGATGCACGGCGGGAGAAATGTGCAGGACGACTGCATTATAATCTTAAGTATTTCTTATGTACCAAAAATCTTATTGTAAATTTAATCTTATTTGTACACTCTTATAAGTCTGAGAGATTTAACATTAAGTAAATAAAGGCTGCGATCATAGAAATACATAGAAATATAAAATAAATAGATAAATAACATTGTATTATGAATTGCTAACTATATAAGAATAATTGATATGTTAGAATTATATTAAAACTCAGATCTTTGTGAATTAGAATTGTAATGGAATTGTAGATCTTTGTATATAAGAATTGTATCGTCTTATTAGAATTTACGAACTGTATTGTTAACCAGTATTATGTAATCGTTATGTAAAATGTCTAATAGCATTATATAGTAAATAAACGAACACATGGGGTAACGCCCCGCGCACCCCGCGAACCGAACTACCGCCCCGCGCGCCGACGCAGCGACGCATCGAACTAAGGCGTCCTATTGGACGATCGCGTCGCCGTCGCGCGCGGACCCGGCACTGGGGATTAAGCCCGAACTACAAATAAAAATAGCAGCCCCGGCCGGGTAAAATCAGTTCGGTTCGGATCTCTCCAAGCGCACTAGAAGAAGTCAGCAAGAAAACCTCAAGCAACAGCAAGTAGTCAGCAAGTAGTCATCAAGAAAGAAGTGAACGTGTCAACGTGTATAAACCGCTGCTACTCCGTGACGTCACCGTCGTGTCGTCACTCGCCGTGCTGTCGCCGCGCTAGTCAAATAGAGTGCAAACGTACTTTTCAGTGCGAAATAAATTTGTTTCTGCCTAATCGAATCACTGGTATTATTTCCGCACAACCAGCACGTATCTGAACACCCTTGTACGGGATTGTTCGAAGGCGGTCCCGTACAGTTTTTATTGTATTTTCACTTTTCAGAATACGATGTTTTTATTTCGATTACAATTTCATACTTTATACTATTTTAGACCTAATAGAACTAACTTTAATATTAATAAATAATTTAACTTACACTTAGTCGTAACGTCTAGAAAAATAATTCCGTGTTGCCTTCCCATAGTAAGCATTCCTTTGCATTACACATACATATATTTGTACGTTTCCGGAGACATAAACAAGGAAATCTACGCAAACAGCCTCTACACTGTCATATTATATGATATGATATAAAAAGACGGAAATATATTTCCGCCTGGAAATGCTTACAACCATGGGGAAATTCTTTCCACGTTTTAGTATATTTATAAATGTTTACCTCACTATATATCAAGGTATTTATTTAATGGTTTATAAACATCACGCTCCAGCAGGTTTGTATTCAGTGTCCAATTACGAAGTGGATATACTATCTAGTATAGGTCGTGCGAAGTAGATGGGTCGACCTAGCTTCTTACAAGGTGGTGTGGAATCCTTAAGGAGACTTATTTTCAAATTTCAACAGTGGGCTTTCAGTGAGTGAGTAATATTATATTTCATTATTTTTCAGTTATCGTATATCTGACAAATTACAATAGGTATTTTAAATTAATGAAGATGAGTCGTTCCAACTCACTCGTCGATTAAAGTGCAAATAAATGCCAATTGAAATGTCTTCGTCGCTCATCGGTTCTAGGGTTTTGTTTTGATTTTCGTAACAATTGGTTGATAAACAATAACAATGCAAAAGATAGTGACACATCAGACAATCGTACGATAAAAACATAGGTTTTATGATACTGTGAAGAAAGAACTATCGCGCGATTGCATATTAGTCGGGAATTGCTCACTGCACACTTATGTCTATGAAGAAATTAAAAACAGTGTATAAGGATCAATAATAGTTGAATAAAACTGATTTAAACATTTATTTGAAAGTTAACTTTCATTTTTCCAAGATAACTTTAATTAGCACAAAGCATGATTACTAGAAAAGTGATGCTTTAAAATTACATGAAAAAAACATTATATGAAGGCCGAATAAGAACACTTTAGTAATGACAAAATGAAATGTTTGCGGCATCTTGTGTTAAAAGGTCATTATGTCGTTATAGCTGATAGTAGATCGGAGAAGTAGTTGAAGTGGAAGGCAGCCGTGAAGAGCTCTCGGTGTGACAAAGGACAGTGTCGCTAATTATAGTTGAGCTGACGACGCCGCGTTCCGCGCATATCTGCGCTTCCTCCACACACCCACTTGTGCAACACAAGACACAACAAAACGTGAACACTAAAACCTCTTCCAGCGGCCGTGTTCTATTTCAGTACGGGAAATATCAAGTGCTAATAGACCTGTTACATATGATTTATATGCATTTCAAGTATTTGCTTAAACTAACTTATCTTCATAGAGGTTAGTCTGCACAATTTACAAGACAAGAAATAAAATAGATCTATCTTCTAACACCATCGTAAAGTAAGTTCTTTAAAACTGGGATTTAGTTTTTACTAAATTGATTTAAAACTTTATCGGGCGTTGAACTAGAGGGAAGGGTTCACGGTGTTTAAAAGCAATTAATTGCTTTCTATAACAGATATATTATAAATATAAGCAAGGAGGACGCAGTTTACACCTTCCCGGTGTTTAGCGTTCACGGAACTGAGCCCAATCCTTTGACACCTCGTTTAAGTCCAAACGATGTGAGAGGAAACGCATGTCTGCTGTTTTGGAGTGTTTGCTTAAGCGTATACCTTACTAGGCATTGGCATGATGAGATTTTAATGATTTGCGAGGCACTAGGAAATAATTCATCGTTCATAGATTGAATCTATTACATAAAACCAACATGCTGTATTGGTGTAGGAAATTGGTCCAAAATAGCAGTGTTTTAACAATATAAACATACAAATAAGCACTGTTAACGTTTTGTTACAAGAAGCAGATATAAATAAAGAATAAAACAAATTATGAAATGCACGTATTGTTTAATTCAGCGTGCAGCCTGCTGTGTTCAAAACCAGAAACGTATATCCGCGTAACTCCTACAAAACATTTCGTGATTAGATCCATCCGACGACCGGATTCATCGTATTTATGCCAACACACACGGTTATTTATGCGTGCGTGATGTACAATTAATGACTCTTAATACAGAAACGATGTGGATTTACTTAGCGAATCGACAAACAAGGCTAGCCCAATTAACGTACAATTTAATCAAGCTCAACAACAGGTAGCATTTGTAGCGATTTAATAACACATGCTACACTTTGCTTCTGGACTTAGAAAATATCAAAGGTAGCAAGCAGTAGGCCGACGAACTCGTAAACTTCATAGTTTCCAACAATAAGTCATAAATCAGGTCAACAATGGTAGCTTACAGCGACGACAGGTCTCCGCGCAAAAAGGTTACGTCTATAAAGGTTAATATTCCTATAGTTAAATATAGCTGACTTTGTTTGTCATTTAGAACCCAATATTCAGCTAAAGGTTAACTGACAATGTCTGATTATTTTTCTACACATCCGTATTATCTACACATCCACTCTAAGCGTTTTTTAATATCTGCATATCTTTGACAATCTTGATTGTCGAAGTAGGAAACGTACTCATCGAGGAACTTCGGCTGACTGTTAAATTTGAACATCCTTTCTTTGTACCTATTCATTGTTGTGCGCACAATGTTTACGTGAACATAAAACTTCACAGTTCGCGCTATTATATGTTGCATCGTAAAATCACAAAAAACACTATAAGCTCAGAACAACCTGAAATACATTTTATTAATAAAAACACAAATTCCTGAACCAAAAACTGAAACACTCGCATACGGTGGACATTTTTGATGCTCTATTTTAAAGCTGCGATCGTTCTATTTAAATAACAGAAGAGTCTGATCGAGTAATTAAAAATGTCTTTTTGGGTTGTTCAATTTGAAACGCAGAGAGATATATGTGTTTAAACATGGAACCTCTTTAGCAGCAGACACACCATGTGTTTTTGGAACAAACAATTCCCTAACATCATAAATTGCTCGAATGACTCGGAGCCACGAAATGTCTGTTTTGAGAAAATGTATTTATTTTGTAAGAATGTTCGCGTGCCATTTGACATCAACCGTTTTGCGACCAAGGTTACAGTTGAAGGGACTAAAATGTACTTGTGATTACATTGCAAAACGAGTTTTGTTGTATCTTTTCAATCTACTTACAAATGATTTGATGCAGTCGGCAGGTATTCAGAATTGGCAAAGAAACAAATAAAAGCTCTTTAGCTTATGGAAACAAAGGAACGTAATGTCAAATATGAAGGATATCGTAAGTATGGTGAAGGAAAATATTATTACTTATTTTTGGGTCGGCAATATGGGTGCCTTTTCTCAGCTTTCGTGTTATTTTTTTAATAAACTACGGCTATGTAATAGAAAGCAGATTATTTGGTTAAGACTGACCTTATCTGAGTAAAAATAAAGCATTAAACAAAGGCGTTCACAGGTAAAAGTTCAGTAGGTACTAGGTATCATAGCCGTTCAATACCAGTTCCAAAAAGGGCGAAATTATTGAGTGTTTCGAAAGTTCAAAAACGCACAATTATTAAATGTGGCAATACACGTAAGTTGATTTATATTAGCGTGTAGAAAGTGCGTCGGGCGGCGTGGGGACCGGTGCACCCTCGTCTTCGCCGCGACTCACAATGCGCCCACGCGCCATGTCTAAGCTCACACCATATTAGGAACAATGCAGGGAAAAATATAATTTATTGTTGAACAACCAGTACGAACTACGAATGAACCAAACCATGTATAAACCAAAACTTTAAGATACTAAGCTTTTTAGAAGCACTAATTAAAATGCAGCCAAACAAATTAGGTATCGTTAAATGTAATCAATATTCAGTATAATTAGTGCAAAAAGTTTAAACGCTTAAATTACTTTATGCATAGTATGATGAACAGATTATTTTAGAATTGTGCCATTCATCTAATAGCCAAGTAATCCATCACTGAGTGACATTGAGACGGCCTCAAACAGATACACTTCGTTAATGTTACACGCTTAGCGAATCGAAAAGGTTGTGAAACATGTACAATCCCTACTTAATCATTGTTTAAAAATGTCAGCACTGGCTGCGTAGTGTGTTTTATATGTATTCATAACATGAAATGTTTTTTCTAATTAGGTCACATACGAGTGCGGAGTGAGCCACTTGACGAGACGATATGGAGACGGCTTCGTTACTTCGCGAGCTTAACACGAAACATGTGCGAATGTTATGCAGATTTTATTACCATTAAATATTCAGTTCAGCTTCAACTGAATAAAAGATACGTTGTTTATCAACATCAGTGTTTTAACATTCTAGGAATGCGTATTGTCCATTAGAATAAAATAATATGTCGGGTTATTGTAATGTTCAGTTTTTTATCGGTATTAATATTGAAACAGTTTATTAAAGTGCTCTATAAAATTCTTTGGATTTTCCTCATATTTCGAGAAGAACAATAAATCCACGATATTTTTAATTTTTATACGAGTAAATTACGAGATTACATTGTATGGTCGTCGACAAATCCAGGATTTAGACAAATCGTATTTGTCGATGTCAATTATGTTGATTAAGGGGTTTTGCTTCAGCAACTTTTATCTGTAACGTTTACATTAATTGTGATTAAGGTTAAAAATAATGATAGGTACGTAAGCAAAGGTCGATAATATGTAACATGTAATTATTTAAAACGTAAATCAACGTGTACATTTGAGATTAATTGTCGACGAGACTATTCGAAGTGTGCATACTAGGCTGCTGCTGTCACGATTACTAATATTTCTTTTGGTTATCAAACTACAACTTAAAGTGAACGGACCCGTTGCAATTTAAAAAGGGGCTCCTCTCGATTCCAATAAACATGCAAATCCGAAATCACACTTTTATATCAAATTGCTTTTGCAACACCACATTACGCACTGGTGTCACGTAACCCGTCGCATCTCACCTCGTGTTGTGCGTAATTGCATCGGATGGGCCGGCATTATAATACATAAACACTCTTGCGACAAACACAAATTACAGGTAACACGTGTGCTTATGAAAATAGTTAATTTCAGGTCGATGTAACCGCCCTGTCATGTTTTATACGTAACATTCGTCCCGCGACACCTTTGTCTTGAAAAATAAAATAATAAAGCAAATGTATTCTACCCAAAGTACCGAGCGTTCGCGCGAAGTTCTCAACTCGACGCAATGAAGAGTACTGCAAGTGACACTTTTGATTTTATAATTTAGCTTTCAAGTGTCCCATTGAGATGAAATGAACATTTTTATTTCAAAGTTAACTATAAAAGTATTACACATTATCTAAATGAAGAGAAACCATTTACGTGTCGCATGAAGAGTTAGGCATGTGAATTGAAGCATTGCTTTGTAATTCATGGTGTTATTTGGTTTTACTACTGTCCATGACCGGTACTGTCGTGTCGTTTAATCGTGTCGTATCGTGAATGGCATGCTCGTCTCGCCATTTATTGCAATAAAAATTAGTTAAAATTACTCAATAAAATCGCGTTGTACGTACAATTAAATATTTTGTGTATTTTCGAAGGACAGATAGATATATTTGTTTCAAAGAAATATGGGCATACATAGTAAGACAACAATTAAACACATTTGATGTCATTATAGATATTGATATTAAACTAGACACGAGTCGTAACCATAATATACTTAACTTATGCCAGCGAAGAGGATAATAAAATTTTCTAGCGTAGTTTATCCGTCGTAGACCATACATCTTACACGGCAATAAAACGAAATATGGTTCATAAGTGTATGAATTGTATTACAATATGATGTCTTTGCGATAGGGGCTGAAAGAAGTTCTATGGATGTATAAAATTGAGACACGTAGGTCCACATACATAATTTTGTATATCTAGAATATTAATTACTGTTTCTGATACGATGATATGTTAACTTTAAACTTATGGATTAGCCCCACACTCAGTGTCCACGTCTCGGCTCCGTACGTCATTACAAGGAGGATGCACTAGTGGCTAGTTGAACACTTTAGTCTTCAGGCTTTGTGGTATATCTGACAAAAAAAAGTGGTATAACTTTATAAACGCTGCCCAGCCGAACTGAATCCTCCTATCGCCTTCCTTTTCGAAGTTGTATCTACCCAATCGCCTTAGTTGCCCGAGGTAGACATATTCCTTGACAACTTCGAGAGGCGTGCCATTGATGATAATTTCGCATAAAATTGTGTAATCATATTTATTACCCACAATTTTATAATCTGGGTATATCCCAGGGGTTTTATATTATCTTGGAGGGTAATCTGGCAGGCAGAGAGTGGTTAATATCAGCTGCTTTCCATCGTGATAATGTACCATTCACATGACAGTTAAAACCTGACTAATAAACACGTTCTCCTTACTGGTTTTCTCAAACGCAACTGCGTAATTATTTGTATACATGTAGAGTACCTAATAACCGTGATGTAAGTGTGAAAGTATGGATAATGAGAAATTAATTAAGGACGCTCTATTAGAAATTTAAGAGCTTCAGAAATGATTGGATTTACAATTAACTGTGGATGTCTGTAAATAATTTGGATCGATGCTTATCGCAATTTATCGGACCAAGCGAATGACACAAATATGCCAAAATATGTATAAACTAAATAAGCAAATTTTTTTCTGGCTACGAGCCAGAGAAGCTCAGTTTCCATTTAAGAGCATCCACACTCACACTCTACCCACACGGCTTAAGCAAATTATTTGCGGATAAGGAATTCGAGAGAAATGTAGTGATTAACAAGTTGATGAATACAGCGAGCGAACAGCTCGTCAAAAGTCATTTCACTTGCCGTTTCGGCAACTTGGTTACGAATTTACGGACGAAATGTGCTCCATTGACGCCTAAAATACGTGCGTTGCGTCATCAAGCCAGCTATTGCCCTTAATCACGCGCGGGACGCGGAAGTTACGTGCGGAATATGTATTTTAAACTTAATACTTCAGTTCGTTTTAACCAGTGCACGCGGGAATACTGTTTATTCCCATTTGCCCCAATTGCTTAAATTTTATGGTAACTGTATTTACTTTATGCAGATAATTAATAATAAAAATGCTTTTGATACTTTTGTTTCACTGTAAGTGCATTAATATGTAAATTAGGGGCGTAGCCGTGATCCTTTATTAAATAATTAAGTATTGTAAAGCATATAGTTTTTGTTGCTCATAAAATTTGTCTATATTAGGCAATTACTAGTACATTTACTTGATCTCAAAACTGTTTTAACAAAGGGGGTTCTTAAGTCATATTATAACAATTCAAAGATATAATATAAATACATCGGCATTGTTTATGTTGGGTTAGTTTACACAGAGCCCCTGCATATCGCTAGTTGGTCATAAATTGGTAATTTTAGTAAACAATACTGATCATCGTAGCCTCTGAAATTGAATCATAGTAAACAATGGTTGGTTTTGTAAACAATTTTAATATATGCAAGATACTTATAAAAATAGACACATAGAATATTCAAAGTATTTTTATAGGCATTTTGTGTTGCATTTTTACCATTTCTAGCAATTAAAACAAAGTACACTTTGGCGTTGAGCCAGACATATTTTTGAATAAACAGTAGAAAACGTTATGTAACATAATTGAGTGAAATGTGGTGTCTGCAAACATACCATACTTGTAGCAATTAACAACAATTTGTTACAAATTGGTAAATTGGGTAAATAATTACTTTGGCATGTCAAGTTGCAGCAATTGGTATCAATTGAATAATTATAGTGCAGTGACTTACATTTATAATTCTGTTGTAGAAAGCAATAACATGACAGCAAGCTATGAATATGTGGAATACTTACTATAGGATATTTATTTTATTATTTACAAAGAATTTGAATATATACCTTTAGAACTTACGAACAAAGAATGTGCATTACATCCAACAAAATAAATATATAAGATTTTCTAGTACTTATTATAATGAAAAAATATTAAAATATTAAAATAAAAATGTTGAAATATTAAATCAGCTGGCAGAAATGTATTGCTGCTGTTAGAATATACCAAACTAAATATTTTTGTAAACAAATCATACAGTTCAAATTAATAATAAATATATTTTTCGAAACTTTATATTGATTTCATATAGATGATATTATATCAAATAAGAGAACAGCATTAAAACATGTGTTTTTTTTTTTAAGTGAAATGCAATGTTTTATTGCAATTTTAAATACATTTAAAAGATTGTGAAAAAAATTAAACCATGTTTGATTTTACGCTGACGATAACTGCCGAAAACCAATTCCGAGACTGCAGGTTTTACCCCAATACCAATATTATATTTATTACATACGAAATATAAATCTTATCTTAATAATTAAATATTAATGTATCATTATTACGTCTCACAAAACTAAAACACGTACAGAAACAAATTATATATAGCGTGTGGGCAAAAACGTGCAAGTCTTGATGTGAAATCTATCAACATTGTAACATAAAAGAATTAAGTTGCTTTTGTTACTTACATGTATAAGGGCGGGAATAACTTCTACTGTGATTTCACACTGCGAAACAATAAATGCAATTCAAACACAGCAAAACTAAAATTCAAAAAATCTTGGCTACTACAAACAAATCAATCAAAATGTCATTTATCGCGGTTGACTTGACGCTTGCATGACATGAGCTTCCTGTCCAACATAAACGGTTTTCTTTTTTTCGGTTGACATTCTATGTGCATTAAAGACCTATTATTTTTTAATTCGTTCAGAAAAGATAGTGGAGAATGGAGATTTATTTATTTTTATTTATTTTATTTATTAATAAAAAAAGAATAAACTTATAATCTACACAAGCGTCCTGCAAAACTATACAAACAGTTTGACTGCAGGATCAATTTATACATTTAATTAATTATACATTAGGGCAAATTGGTTAAGTAGTGCTTTTTAAGAATCGACTTAAATAATTTTTTATTAGATTCTTGTCTTATGGCCTCGGGCAAACTGTTTAGAGAATACGGGATACGTTTTTTTAGAGTTCTATCCCCGTAAATGTTGGTGACTCTTGGCACAACGAATTTACCCGAAGTCACTGACCTCGTATTATAATTGTTACATACAGATACCAAAGAACTATGCTCTTGTCTGCCATGGTTATTTACAAGAAGTAGAAATTTATGTTTTAGACTGACTGGTAACAACTTACAAATTTTAAAGAGTTTATTTGGATCTTTCTTATACTTATTTCTAGTTTTTTTGTCTACAAGTAATTTTATAAATCTTAGTTGTATGTTTTCCAATTTATTAACATGTGTTTTATATGTAAGTCCATAACAGTCAAGCGCATAGTCTAATATAGATTCTACTAAGGCTATTGAGATGTTATATAGAAATGGTCTATTCTTTGGTCATGGGCCATGGGTTTGTATTGAGTAATAAATATCCTTTAATACCTAGGTGCTAGGTTCTATCTAATACTGTTTTATGGTGCTTAAACGTGGACTTCCAAGATATTTTTTATTTACTTAGGTTCAGTAGTTAATTGGTTAGTTATTATTTATTTATTTAGATAATTTATTACATTTAATAATTTCCTGTTCAAATAGACGTAATAAAAATAAAAATAAAAAAGCTACAATAAAGCCATATTCTGCCACAGTCTAAGAGATGGCGTTAGTAGATGACAGCAAACGGCATCAATGATTTTGTAGATAAAAAAAACAGTTGTTTACAGGAAATCAAAGAAATGTAAATGTACTGTTTTTTTTAAATATTTCGAAAAATAGCTACTTGCAGTTTGCACACCGTAAAATTAGTGAATACTGTGTAAAAAGAACGTTAATTTAGTATCAAAGTGATTATTTTAATTCAGAATTAGAAGGTTACGTTAATTAGGATATGAACCCGCATTGAATGAAGTTATCGAAAATGGAAGCAGATTCTACAACAAATGACAATAACTCGAAAGAATCTTCCAAAGATCCATATTTACCTTTTGGTTTAAAACCGGGGTGTGTAGTTTTCATATTGTTTACAAATAACAATGTGTTTTTTTTTGTCAAATTTCATCATAATCATATAATTTATAATGCTTTTATCCTAATATTGTGTAAAATACTGTTTTTTATTACAGCAACTTTAAACTGTATCAAGACTTGACCAATGACATCGGTGAGAAATCTTTGGAAATTCAAATAATAGAAAAACTGCAAACTTATGGAGTACTGCCTGAAGATATTAAATGTCCCACCAATGCACCTGATTGTAATGCAGTTTGTAAACCTGCCAGAGTCATAGACAGGTACACAATGTTTTTATTCAGATTTTGAATTATCATGTAGTGCTTGTAAAGTAATTGAAGTAGTTGAAACAGTGCGGGGCTTAAAGCACCCTGTATGGACAAGATACATATATTTTTTTATTGCGATGAATGACGAGTCGAACATGCCATTCGCCAGTTGGTAAGCAATATGACTGCTCATAGACAATAGCAAAACCAAACATCCTTATGAATTACAAAGCAATGCCTGGCAATTCACTGCGCTCGCCATCCTAAGACATAAGATGTTAAGTCTCATTATGTCCAGTACTTACTCTTGCTACAATGTCCTTCAAACCGGAACACAACAGTGCATTTACACTAGTGTTTGGCGTGTGAAATAGGCATTGCGGTGGTACCCAAGCCTCTCACATATTAGAGATGTACCACTAGTAAGCATAGATGAAGACAGATCTGATTTTACTGAACTTTACTTAACTTGCACTTCTATGTGAAGACTATAGCTTATGAAATTTCTCCAAATATGCCATACAATGAAAGTACATATTGATGATGTTTTGTTGTGTGATTGTGTTCTGTAACTAAAACTTATTTACAAATTGTTTGCTCTAATTAAATGAAAACAAATTACAGAGCTCAATGGGTTTGCGAGGGATGTGGCAAGAGACAACCAATCAGAACTGGCTCTTTCTTCTTTAAGCTGCAGTGTTCAATACTGCAAACACTTCAAATAGTGTTGGCTTGGTGTGAAGATGCTGATATCAATGTAGCTGCACAACACTTTAGTATGTATTAAGTAATTTATCATAATTCCTAGAATTAACATCTAACATTTCTGTAAAATCCGTCAAGTATAATTTTGATTTGAATTAGTGACTTTCATAATTGAATTTTGTACTCAGAATTATAAACTTATTATATTGGAACATAATTGTATAATTGTTAAATTTCAAAGTACTCAGTGATGTTAGTATTGAATAACCCATGGCATTTTTTTTCCCTTGCCAAGGAAATAAATTAAGGTTTGTAGAATCAAATGACACAATTTTAATATAATTATTTTTTTCATGCTGTCCTAACATAAGTGTGGTAAGTGAAATGAATATAAAATACATTGTTTTTGTATTTCTATACCTATTATTGGCCTTTGTATATTATCATGTTCTACATAGAACCTGTAGCTTATTTTGCCCTTGTCCTTTAAATATCTTAATAGTTATATTATTTTTAACATGTCTAAACACCTAAACATATTATGTGGTATCCCTCATCCCCCAAACTCCTCAAGGTTACACTTGCAAGGATCTTATAATTATAATCAACCATCTATGATTCAATATCAAAGAAATAATTTTCCATTTTAAATATAAATTCCAGAAGTGAAAACCAAGATAGCCAGTCAGATATACGACAAACTAGATGACGTAGCCATAGCTGAGCTAAATAAATGTCGCTTGGGTGGGGAGAATGCCGTGGTACTGGCAGAGATGTACCCTGACTGCCTGAACAGATTCTCACCTGACACGACCGACCAGCCACATGTACACAGGATATTAATGCTTGCTGATACTAATGTAAGTTTTGTAGTTTTTTTTTGTTTTTAGGCAAAAAGATTAATCTATTTGCGATATGCATATGGAATAAAAGCCTCTGGATGTAAAACTTGGAGGATTATTCTGAAACTCGTTTTAGTATCCACGCCTGGCTCTATCATGTACGTGCAATTATTTATACAAACTTAAAAAAGAAAGTCAACTAAAATAAAATTGTGAAGTGTTCTCTTTATTTTTAAGACTATATGTAGAAGACATTGTGACATTAAAACGAAAATAAACAGCCTCCATGGCGCAGTCGGTATGACGCCGGCTGTGAAATTGTGAAACCAGAGGCCGCGGGTTCGATCCCCGCACCAAGAGTTTGTTTTGAGGTGTGTGTGTTGTGAGGCCTTAGAGTCTCTCGAAGTTTCTGATACCCACTACACAAGACTTGAATCTTATAATTAGTGTGGCGTCAAAACTATGTATGTGGTTGTTGGTGGTATTTATTATTATTTATTGATTATTTACAGCATATTCCGACACATTATCATCTGCACGTGGTCAAAGAAGAGACTAAAAAAGGAAAGAGTTTGGATATTGAGGTAATTCATTATTTTTCCACATAAATTAGGGAGTGTGAACAGAGATATTTTTTTCAGTATTTCTCTCTCCCTCTCTCTTTCTTTCACTCTCTTCAACCACAGGAAGTCCACAGCTGAACATAGGCCATGGATGGATGGCCAACATCCTCCATGGATCGCCACATAGATCTGTTGTGAAAAAAATAATTTTTACTATTTATTAGTATTTATTTATGAACTATAATCAGCGTCCTTTCGAACCAGGCAACTATACTCGGATAATGCTAGTTGGTAACCTTTATATGTATACCTTCAAAATTCAAAAACCTTCAGTTCAATCTTGGATAATATTCATCAAAACAATATTAAAAGCTATGTTATTGTTTTCAGGCATTTAAAGCAGAGGTGGAGAATGTGATATCAAGTAGTGTGTTACCCAACTCTATAGTGGTGACTGGAAACAATCTGCCATCTATTGAAGGAACTTCCTCCATACACCAGCTGGTGCAACACTGTGATGTCGATATGCAACATTTCTGTAAGTATAGTTGCTATATTTTTATACATGCATGTTTTTGCCTAGTATTATTTATACAAAATTAAGGCATAATTATTCTCATCTTTCAAATCATTGTTTTGTCAATAATGATAAAAAATGAAAAAATACATTAGTTTATAATGTTTTTATATTAGTTCGGCATCATATCAACATTATACCTGCTTGAAACTGCAGTACCAACTGCAGACAGATTGTAAAATGCATCAATTTTTGTTTAAATATTTTAAATTAAAATGATTAATTATGTGCTAATATGTCTATATTATATTGCAGTAACAACTCGTATATGGCGGCAAGCGGTAACTGTGTGCAACGCATCTCGCGACCTGTGTGTGTCCAGTGCCAGTCAGTCCCCTGCCACCTGCGCACTCGCGGTACAGCGATACCTGCTCACTGCACTGTACAGGCTAAGGCATGGAGACGGCTTCTACCACCACCTACTCACCACCATAGCGCTACACCACGCTCAGTGATTCTGTTATACAACGTGTTAATATGGTTTTAATGAACCCTGAAATGTTACTTTCGCATCGTCCTTTTCATTTTATATTTAATACAAAAAAGAAAAACATACTTAAACAATTGTTATGTTGAAGTAGAAACCGACTGTCAATTTTAGAGTCATTTAGCTTCAAGTCTGTTTAATACATATATAGTTTAATACCAATAACTCGTAAATGGTGACATGCAGTATCACTGTCATTATTAAATAATTGGTTGTGATGATCCAATTATTAAGCAATTATAATTATTTTAAAAACCCTTATCAATGTATAAGTATTATTGTGTGTATACAATAATTACTTTTTAATTGTTATTAATTAAATCTTTAATAAATAAGACGATGTTGAGTATTAAAAAAATGTAAAAAGTGCCTTAAATTGGAGATGTCTTCCCAATTACATTGTTATGATATTTTCATGATATTATTATAATTGTAACAAATATATTAAATAAGAATTTAATATAAATTTAAACGTTTGATGTGTTCTTAGTTTTCAAATGTCTGTTACTTATTTTGGATTGTTGTGGAGAGGATAATTAGAACGTTTCTCTCTCTCAAAACTAAAAATATTTTCAACACTGTTTTTTGTGATTACTTGTTTCGGAAAATTAAAACAAAAAACTGTTAAAACACATGTGATGTACATGTTTAAGACTGTCCTTACGTATTTTATTTCGAAAATAAACTTAAATTATTACTATTACGTTGGTTTTAATTATATTAAGATTACAAACCCTGTTTATTTTGTTTACCAATAACGGGTTTTACTTGGATATGCTACTAATTAAATTTTATACATTCTAATATGTTCATTATAAGTTGTAGCAGGAACAATAACATGCAACATTTGTTTTTAAACTATTTTCTGTATATTTTTTTTCAACTTTTTTAACGAATAAGTCCGAATGTGCCTTGATGGCCGGACACAAAAAAAAAGCTGTAACTTTATGTAGTTGTCTCATATTGATGTAATCACTAATGGCAGCATGTAAGGGTTGGACCGTGATGTCTTGCTTTCTGGGTTCGATTGTCAAGTTGCTAGATCCACTTAGTTTGACCTTTTTTGTTTAATAAATTCCGGGAGTTGTCTGGAACTAGAATTTATGCTATGATCATTGATTTAAAATATCAATGGCTATGATAATAATTATAAGCTGTGCTATCACATTGACGATGCAGAAGTAAGTTTATATACTTTTGTGTTAACCTAAGTTAAAGTTATTCACTGTTACAAATGAATCAATCTTAGTAAAAAGTTCGATACTTATCTAAAGAACATACATCTACATTTATACCTCTCAATAGATGGGACACCGGCGACAGATCTTAATTAGTCGGCGGATGGACTGACGGCTCGGCGCGCTACATTTAGCGAAAGGCAGCGAGTGAGCCAGCGACCCCGTTTCCACCGCCTTCCTGTTTTATTCGTATTTATCCGGGAAACATGTTCACACCGCAAAATATATTTAAAATATTTTCTTACACTCATAATCAGTACCTATTTCCATTATTTGCTTTTTACGTACCTATCTCGGAAGAATAATGTTACGACTAATGGACCGTACTTCGTCGCCACAGTTGATCTTTACAGTTTGTTGAACTTACAGAAATATCAACATTTCAAACGCAACAGTAAAATTATTTTACGACAGTATTCGCGAGACAGTGGTAACACCCCCATAATACTTACTTACTCATTCATAATGTAAGTAGATAGTTAAAATCGCTACAAAGTGGCTCTACCACTTTGTGAAATGAAATTAAATGCCTCTACCTGCTACCTACTTGCGCCAATAGGTTTATGTTCAAATAAATGCAATAAATACACAAATTATACTATAAACTTTTATGCAACATGGATAAATGGTGGTGTAACATTGATATTTTATTTGGACGATATACATTTGATTTATTAAGCGCCATGGTAGCAAAAGGCCTTTTTTGCTTCAGTTTCAAATGTGAGGCGCCATGCTCACGATTCGGTGGGCTCGTAATTGCTTTGTGTTGTATTTACTATGTACAATTTCATATGTTTGTATAGCGCCGTTTTTGTGTAGTAAATAATAATCTAATTCATTCTACAGCAATGCTGAGAAAAATTATTTGTTTTGAAATTTGGTCATCACCATCAACTCCCGTATGGTCTAGTGGCTAGGATACCTGGCTTTCACCCAGGAGGCTCGGGTTCGATTCCCGGTACGGGAAATTGTTTTTTTTATGCCAGAAGACTGTTTTATCAATTACGAATAATATTTAAGAAAAACAATGATGAAAATTAATTAAATTGAATGCGTTGTTTACTTTTTAAATAACATAATTTATTTTATTGGCCGTCAAAATATAAGAGACCAGTATATTAAATATTTCGGTGTTGAACAAACAGCTTTCTTTCGTGGTCTACTTATTCGACGTGTTTTCGTTTAGTGCTAAAGATATTTTTTTAAATTCAATTCCGCATATCTGTCATTCATACACAGATTACCTCCAATTAATATATCTTTCTTATAAATATTTTTTGTAGGATATATTTTACGACTGATTGACGTTCCACATGAAGCAAGTACCTAACAGAAAAGCTCGTGTTTAGTCTTCAATGTATAGAAAAGTAGGTGATCTAAGAAAGCGGGTGTTATAAGTTGATTATAAAAAGCCAGAACATTAGCTTCTAAATAGAAAGCTGTATGGAGACAAAGTTATTGGCGGTCGATGCCGTTAGCAAACTCTCTAATTATATACTCATTTAAGCGAGTTCCAATTTATTAATCATAGTCCGAAGGCCAATTAACTGTGCTTACTGAGATCAGAAAGGTTCACGTCAAGCCCTTTAAAAAACACGTGGCTAAATAAGCATGGAAAATACCCCATGGTTATAGAAGAAAGAAAAATTGTATTCAAAACAAAGGTAATTTGCCTAACACCTTATTGGTAGATGGTACATTTAATAAATAATTACATAAATAAACGCTCTTACTTCTAGATAATAAAAGGTGTAAATGCCACCATAATTATTGTAACTTTGCCACCAATAAAATGCTACAGTAAAGACTAAAAAATAGTACCTAACCAATATACTTCTTTACTCTGATGTTTTTTACGTTCTCTAAGCCAATAATTGCTTATTCCGCGAATAAGGGCAAATAAAAATGTTCCGTTGTACCGTTTAAAAGAGTCGTTTACAAGTGCGCAGTACAGTTAGTTGAAAGCTCGACGCAGGCGCATCGACTTGCGACAGCTTGTTTTGGCCGTCGATAACAGTTACCACTCTATAAAGACATTGGAACTTGTCTCACTATCTTCTGCATAAGATGTAACAGAATTTTACAACAGTTTGTTAACAATTCACGAGTTGAGAAAATAACGAAAAAGTAAAGTTCAATAGTCTGATTCTCATAAATATGTTTATTATATCTTATATTAATTTCTAACGTCACAAAACCAAACATGCGGTGTTTAAAAATAAACGTATGTGTGTCGATCGCTCGCGTCCAATGTTTCGCGAGCGGGTCACTGGGTCATCGGGTTGATGGGAAATGACCCCAGGCTATCATTTATTAAACACGCGTGCCAAAAATATCGTCATTTTCGGTACACAGATCTTTGGGTTATCCGCTCGTATTATTGTAACATAAATGTAGTCATATAAGCGCAGATAATAAACGTATAGTAAACATAAACTGAAATTGATATTATAAGCTTTAAAACCGATGCTTACAAAAATCATCTGAACAATTTTGCTTTGTACCTAATAAGTATCAACCTTTATATGGGCGTTTCTGTATTTACTATAAATGTCTTCACCATTTCAATACATAGTAACGGAGACAGATTGCTTAGAAATTCCCATTAATAGTAATTATTTATTCCACATATCTGGTGTTTAAATTCCAGTTTAGTTGATGTGGATGATGCGGTTAGTGGAAGCTTCGCTGTACCGCTATCTGGGCAAATAAATAAAAGATGCAGCGGAGAGAGGCGACATAGCGGGTCCCGCGTCCGTGGCCGAGGCTCAGTGCGTCTGCAGACACCTTTCGGGATGGTCAACTACAGGCAAGTGGTGTGCGAGGTGGTGTTGCTGGCGGCTCTCGTGGTGGCGTCGCACGCGGCGCCGGCCGGGCCAGACTGCAAGCACTCCACGCACTACGACCAACGGCAGAACGGCACCGATAATGTCAGGGTGCATGTCGACGGCGTCGTCGTCGCAGTGCTACCAGCAGAATCTTTGGCTGAAAGTCTACTCTCTGCACTACCCGACTTAAGCGACCTGTTAGAAGAGGAAGATTTCGAAATCCACAAGCCCAAGCCGCCGCAAACTGAAGCTCAGGGACCTCTTCTTATCCCCATCCCGCCGTCGAAGCCTGAAGACAAACCGAAACCTACTCCCGATAAAGAGGGCGCTGAGTCATCGTCAATGAAACCCGCCGAATCTAGCTCTGAAGCCGGTGCAGCTGAACCTCCCAAAAATCAGAAGAAGGAACAATATATCAAACAGCGCAAAGCTCAAAGGTATTTTATTGATTTATAAAGAACATAAACCAGTAAAGATACCTTTTTCAAATATCATATTCGAACTATTTCCGTTATCATATCATGATAAGATTTCGAAGTACTTAATTAATTACCTACAGTAATTTAGTTCGATATGTTTTTATTTTAAAGTCCCACTTCCACATTTAAAACTCCAGTTATCCATAATTTGTTTAAAATTAATCTTTATATTTTGTCCGCAGAGTGAAGAATTATCTAGCCAGCTTCCTGATACCGCTTCTGAGAAAAAACCGCCACCACTAAGGAATGACGTGACCGCGACGTGTTAGAGGGTGAAACGAGCGAAGCCTCTCGCTACGAAGTACTCAATCATTATACAAACATGCCTGTGAGAGCCAACGAATGCATTTATTTTAGTTTATAAGTTAGCCACGTAAGATTGTAAATTGTTTCGTTGAAAATAAAATTGTGATTCTTATTGAAAAACCCATACGGCATGGTTTCATTTGAATACATATGAGAGGTAATATGACTTTTCACTTTACATACACAAATGTTTATCAATCATTCAAAAAAGAAAATATTTAATTATAAAACACCACACACAATCCAGACCTTATATTATGATACAACTCATGTGTGTATCAAAAACTATGAGAGACTTTGGGTCTCACAACACCAACGCCCAAAACAAATACCTACCTATATTAGGAGTCCACGCATATTCGTTTCTTTTTCTTTATTTAATGAGTTTGGTCACTGAGTGATCATGTCGCCATATATCATATTTGTTTCTGTAAAGGAATCTAATCCCCGGCTTCGTGTTTCACAACATGCTTCTTAATGAACAACGCCATGGAAGTTATAAACTCGTTGGCATAATGATTAATGGAATTAAAAGGATATTTTTGAAGCAATTAAGACATAGTGACACTAAACAATGAGCAATTCAAACCGTTCGATCACAAACAAATTCATACATAAGAGAATGTGCTCATTTATTGCAAAAACTCTTATTATCTCTTAAAGTATATCAACATTAAACATTAAGATTGGAAAGCAAAACCGATAATCTATCTAGCCTCTGGGCATAATAAGCAATGTAAACAAATAAAGTAATAACAGTTATTCGTCCACTAGACAGCTATTCCGACAGCTGATAGATAGTTTAACGTTAAGTACACATGCAGTACTATGCGAAAGAAAGTAACCTTGTCCGTTGTCACTAACTCATTGCAGCCGGCTTCTAGGAAATGTTTTGCATGGCTTTAAAACGCTATTTACACGGAGAGAGTTTCTCGCGCCGAGAATCGTATACGATTATCGCATGACATAACCGCCATAGATTATTGTGTTCTGACCATGGGCGTATTATACAAACATAATACATCCATGGTTCTGACAAATATTTACACAATGCAACTTTTTCATATCCTTACGATAATTGTATCTTCGAGGCGAGAAACTCTCCCCATGTAAATGGGGCTTAATGTTTAGGCGTAGCTATGTATTGTTGCAAATCAATGTGTCATGTTCCTCATTCGAATTTTGAGTACAATCAGGTACATAGACAATGGCGCGCCACATGTTTTGATCTAATACTAGGCCAAAAGTTGATTAATGTTATGGGAATTATGGTCAGATGTTTTGGAATTGGTCTTAATAAATAAATAAATATAACCGAGAGTCACACCACTTACATTATCCTGAATGGTATACTGGATAGTGGTTTCGAATACGATTTGGTTTGTTAAGTAAATATAATTTATTGATTCAATCTTGTACGAGTTATGGACTAATTAATGTAATTTAATTACCTGTCAAGTTTAACATTTTAAGTATGTGCTGACGACTACGTAATTATAAAATACCTGTGTACATAATATGTAAAACTTTAATTGCTTAATTACCAAGCTGTTCAATTTTATTTCATTTTCAAATTGCTAGCTAAGTATTATTACCCCATTAACTTTAATTTACCTCACTAACTCTTATATAAAACACGGGAAAAGGTAATTATAACATTTACAGTTAAAGACTCCAAGCTAAGGTTGAAACATACTATTTTGATATCTAACTGCGCACACAGTTTTTGTATCGATACATAACTATTAATCAAATAACTAGCAAGTTGTTTGCTATGAAGAGGACGAGAAAACATTAATTATGTTCAAATGCATGTCATCTGTCGTTTAAATTTTAAGAGGCGATATTCCATACCTTTAGCACGTATGTTTCTTATAACCCGGTAATCAATCAATAAACTGCCGTCGTTGTAATAATTATAATTGGCACGAATATGTCTACTACCCAGTCATGTGTAATTTAATAAAATGATACTCCATAGCAATGGGAATTCAATTAATCCTACATGTCACTTTGGAACGGGCAAATGTGTTAAAATAATAATAATGTCGTGTTAATTTACACGATACGATGTTATACGTGACATTGATTTCAGTACAGGAAGAACGGGTTATGTAACGGGTTTTTGTTAATGTAAAATAACTGTACTCGGAAGATATCCCTTAGTTGCTTGTTAAACGATAACCACAGTAACATTAAGCGTTCGATTACAAGCCCAGCAATGTACGGTAAAGTTTTCCTGTAATTATTGTATTTATTAGTTAAATACACGAGTTTAGTTGCTAAGTTACCTTCATGAAATACAAAAGAAAAAAATAACGACGATCAAGATTAAAATACTCATACGAAAATATAATAATTATGTGGACTCAAAATGGCTTGCCTGTTTGTTTGCGATTTAATACAGAATAATTATGTAAATAGTAACTAATCGATTTTGAAGTACAATATAGATAATCAAACCACAAATTGTCCCTGGTGTAGGCGGAGAATTGGTTGCTTTACAACTGCAACGTGCTTAAAAAGGCACGATAACTAAATGGTCTTTATCTAAAAAAATATAAAAGTAATAAAATAAATCAAGTAATGATAGATAAGACAAAAGGAAAAAGTATTCCAATCTAAAATTTGTTGTTGACACGGAAATGTAGAAACTTTCTTGACTACTATTCTATATTGATAATGAGAATATTTAATATTAGTGAAAATATAAATATGTGCATATTTATAAGACGCTAACTTTAATATTCCTTTTATGAAGGGAGAAATTGAACAATATTATCATATCCACGACTTTCGTTTTAACTAATGTGTCTTTGAACATTACGATACTTTTATTACGTTTTCTAATACGATTCGTGCCAAATATTTTGTAGGTACCTATTTAGTTTTTGTTAATAGCTCAAGTTTTTACGCACTATGAATGAACTGGAACGGAAGTAACTATTTTACATACACCGCAATAGTACAAGACATGAAGTTTATACATGCAATACTTGCTAAGAGTGTGCAGGGTAGGTATGTATGCGGCTGTGTCGACGAAACTCGGTTAATGGTTATCATATTGATGACCCGCGGTCACTGTCAGACCGACACGCGAGTGCCCGCCCATCCCAACCCGACTGCATACAATTTGTTGTGTACAAGTAATAGAAACAAGTGAAAACGCGCACGATAGATTCCGCGATATCAGACAGTGCAACTTTCAAGTTTTCGCACGCTCGGCCGCTGCACCAGTGTCGGCCCAAACCCGTGACCTTTACTATCGCCACGATAATCTTCGACAGCTCGCGGAATATTGGAAATGCATTTCTGATTTGTGTAGTAAAGAGACCTATTCGCATATGTGATTCGATATGAATGGATAGGTCCAGGCCGGCGTATTAAAGGTCCACACATTATTCGTGTCGTGTTAACCGTTACAGTGTGCTCGATTCGAGCGTCGGACTGGTTCGCGGATAGCCGGTAAAAGCGGCGCGGGAGTATGCGGCCGGCAGTCAGCGCATAGGAGATCTCTCAGCCGCACGCATCATGTTCCTAATACTGTCGTGCCTGCTCGCGTGCGCAGCCGCCGCGCCCGCCACATACGACCAACGCCAGGATGGCGAGTTCAACCTGCGCGCCGACGTTGAAAATGTCGTTTTCGTTGTCGCCATCCCGCAAAAAGTTAATCTCCCTCTGGACTTCCTGGAAGACTTCTTGAAGAGCGGTAAACAGCAATCGAGTCAACCTGAAATACAAGAAAGAGCAGATGTTCATGTCATGGAAGCGTTTGTGGAACCGAGCACACCGTATAAGGTAGAAATTGGAACTGGAAATCGAAATGCGGAAGGAGACGGGCGAGCTGTGGAAGTGGTCATCGCTGGAAGACGTCATCTGGACCCCGACGCTCAAGGCGAAAAGGATGAATGGAAACTGCTCGGCGCAACAGAACAATGTGGACCCGACAGTGAGAGAGATCCCGTGACTCTTACCTGCAGAATCCGGTCGCAGTCCAGTGAGGCCAGTGCCGAAGTCAACGCAGAGAAAGAAAAAACTGAAGATAAGGTTGCGACACAACCCACACCCGAAGTGATTCCCTCATAACTCCTAACTCCTTTAACTTAATTTATTTTTAATTCCTATATTAAGGAGTAATAGCTTGTAATAAATTATTTTTTTAATGTGTATCATATATGTATAAGTAAAATAAATTCTGACTCAATATTTTGTTTTAGTTATGAAACTCTCTAGAATAATTTAGAATATTAATTGTAATTTAAATGTCACAAATAAAAGTATTGTTTTTTTATTTTCTAATGTCAACTCGATTCTGGTTTATTTGCATACTCAAGTTCGGTCATTAAATCATGCATCGTTTAAAGCTTGCATTAAAGATTTCTCTATATCAAAACGCGATAAGAAACAGGTAATATGGGAGTATGAGGAAAATAAAAAATAAAGAGCCTAAGATAAACACGTGGACTCTATATAATAAGAGTAAGTTAACGAACGATAAGACAATTTATTTTTATGTTTAATTGACAGCGACAGTTTCTCAGAACGTTAACTTAATGAATACATACTTACATATATAAGCTCTGAATTGTTTACAAACGCTTACAGAATGGCGTGACCATACACTATTCAATTTTCATGTGAACATCACACAGAGTTTCTTCCCAGGATTGGTAAAATTCACATCCAAGTCTATAATTATTAGAATATAATATATTGTTTTTAAGACATGAGCAGATGCAATATTTGGCACTAATATACCTAATAAACGATTTATTTTGTACTTAGCTCATAATGAGATTCGTTGAGAAAATTACTTGCAATGTTCTTATTCCAGTAGAAACGCATCAGTGAGTGGACAGCGCCCCTGCGGGATAAATGTGAAACTAACGTTTTTCATCATATTGGAGGATTTGTATGAAGTGGGCATAAGGGGAGCTAAGCTAGGCTGGATCGTATGTGGATGATTGTATGTAACTACATAAGTATGTCGGTTATCAAATCCGAATTTCTCATTTAACATTAAAGCAATGATAAATAATGTAATGCATCTTCGGAACGACAGAGGTGCTTTCTACGGAATTAAACCTACGATTTAATATAAATAAGGTACCTGGGTCGAATATGGCCACCTTAAGGTTTGTTATCCTTTTTTAATAATAATAATGCTAAAACAAACAAGTTTTAGCACGTATTCATGAAGAGTAGCTATTTATCTTTACAACAAAGGTAAACAATACAAGAAATTTAAAAGAAAAAGAACTTTTATAACAGCATAGAAAAAAAATTTAAATTGGCCATATTTTCGACGGGGGAGGTAATTATGGCCACATATGTGGCCATATTTACTGTACGAATTAACCAGTTTAAAAAACTTCTAAATAAGTGAAATAAAAGTGGATATTATGTTGTAATAGAGCATTTATTTATAAGATATTCTTTGGGTGACAGTTATTAGTATTAAAGATATCAAAATCAACAATGATATATTTTTTTTAAACTTAAAATGTTATTTCGTTCACAGAATGTCTTAACGCATCTACGTAGTACACGTTGTGTCAATGGGTATCCCACATTGCATGATCGAATAATACGTGATGCTAAAATCTTCTCTTGTTCAGGATTAAGAAGTGGTTTCCGGCCCAAAGTAGATTTAGTCTCCCTTTCTTCTAGTAAATGTCGTCTTAGAGTGCGTCTTGGCACATTTTAATGCTTTGCAGCCGTATACATTTTCATTTTACCGCTTTTAACTGCAGTCAAAGCTAGTTTCATAGATGCTTCTGACCAAGTACTTCGAAGCCCTTTAGCCTTATAGCGTGCCATGGTCTAAAACAAAAAAAAAATAAGTTTCGATACCTATCGGAAATATGGCCAAACGATGGCCATATTTGCAGTCATGCATTTTTTTGTTTTAATACTCACGAATGAAAAACACACTATTACTTTGATAATTAAATAAAGAAATATCAAATTTCAATAGTCACACAATATCCTAATGTGATTAATAAAGATTCTTCTTTGAAAAATAACAAAAGACAGGTGAATACTTACTTAATGTTTTTATAACTTCAACAGCAGTTTTACTTTAATGGACGCTGGGCGAGTACTGGACGCGCGGGAAGGATAATAGGTACGTCGTTCGGATACATGTGACACTAGCGACAATTTATGGTAGCGTTCAGATATTTAAAAATTTTCGTGTTTGGAATAATGGTAGGTGGCCATATTTTCCGGCTGGCCATATTCGACCCAGGTACCATATATAATACAAACGAAGATATCTTCATAATATTTTAATATTTCTTAGATAGGATGTTAATATTTTCTGCTACCTCTTAGGTTCTATGGGTATTTAACTAGGCAACACGATGAATATATTTTCCCATATTAATATTTGATCACACACATTGCTTCTACAATCAATATCTACAGCATAGCTTATATCATAAAGGAAATGAAAGAATTTCTCCAACGAACTTCCATACTTATACGATCTTACAGTGTCGTGGTTGTATCAATATTTATCTGTACCTACTTACAGAAACACACAGATGAATACCTATTCTGGGGTTGATTTACTTGATAACCTAAATGTTAATGCGTAGTTGTAGACTATATTTATTTTGCTTCAAAGTTCACGACATGACTCATAGAATCAGTTTCCACAGAATAGAGATAAGATAAAGATTTTTGAATAATCGCTTCTTCTTTCATTTTATTTAAGATGCTTTATTATATGGAGAATAATAATCCTTATGATTGGTATCGTAAAATTATGTTTTTTTAACCACATGGCGGATTCAATACCCGTTTCAGACATGCGGTTATACAAAAATCTTTGAATGCAGTTTAAATATTTTTGGAAATATAGTACATCATTTAATTTCTTTCTTTTAGTAAAATTGTCTATTTACAATATTTAAGATACATGCCCTCCATGTGGCATCACTGTGTGATACCGTGTAAATGAATATGGCGAATGGGGTGAATTGATCTAAGTTCAATTTAGGGGTTTCATTTAGGGGTTAAACCCTCGAAGAAACAAGTTTGCGCGTTCAATGCAAAGAAAGACGCTTTTGTCATGGCGCTACAGTTCCAAGGAGTCACTCTCCAAACATCCGAGAGTATTGGGATCCTCGGCGTCGAAATATCGAGCAAAGTGCAGTTTAGGAGTCATGTGAAGGACAGGGCCAAATTGGCCAGCTAAAAAATGGGGATCCCCAACAGAGCCAAGCGGTACTTCACGTCGAGTTATCGATTATTTATTATTGCTCTATAAATATAGCAGATGCTCCACGTGGAGTACTGCTCCACAACAAATTTCAGCTCGACCCACTTGACTCCTTACTTCGAATCGTCAAAATAAATGAGCATATTTTATTTCGGCTTAAAATATTAATCAAAATGTTGTTTATAAAATAAATACCAGCTTATTGTACCAATATTTCGTTTAATTCATAATTTTATGTATATTACCATAAAACGATTAATGAACCTACTGTGCCAATATTTAGGTAAGATTAGGTTTATAAATGTATCGGTAGTATTACAAATAAATAACAATATATTTTTATAAGGTCGATAAAAATAACATTACAATTTGAATTTGATAGAGTCAGCGCTACATCAGTATGGAATAAGTGTAAAAACTATATTCTTTTTTACCAACCAACCATCTATTTTTAATACTAACTAGGTAGGATTTTTACGAATATTCCAGGTAATAATAAATAACTGAGACCCGAATTTTATTTTTGTTAATGTGTTCCATTTCTATTGAATAAGTCCGAACAAGTAAGTACCTATTTTAAAATAAATCGACCATCTTTTGTTTAAATTATTTTTAAAATAGTTTTTTTTTACTTTTCTGGTGTCTACATGTTAAGAAATTTCGTGTAAGAATGACAAGGTTTATTTTTGTGTTTTTATCCTACATCCAAAGAAAATTACGTTATCGTTACGTTTATATATTTATCTTAGAAGTTTATAAATATCAATCAAAAATATCTTACAAGTTTATAATAATTATAATCCGCATTATCAAATTTGATAAAAATAATCATTAATAGCGCACACCCGCCAATAACTTTTATCTATTAATAAATGTCATTTCCATGGTATTACAGTCGTTGTTAGCTTCTTAATTCTTTTTTGAGGGATCAGCTATTTTGCCTATATATCATCTGCTAAACAGCAGTAACTATATTATATTTGATAGCTTCTAAAGTCTCTATTCCAAAGTCTTCTATAATTACGCCGGATGTGAAACGAGAGACCCCGTATAGTTAATAAAAAAGCTAGGGTGCTTCTATATCTATCTATCTTTATCAGCCCATATACGTCCCACTGCAGGGCACGGGCCTATTCTACAATCGAGAGAATCGATTGAGAGTGGTTAGGCCATTTAGTCCACCACGCTGGCCTAAGGCGGGTTGGGGTGGACTTTACATACCGAAGAAATTCTTTAAAATCGCTAAGTTATGCAGGTTTCCTCACGATGTTTTCCTTCACCGTTAAAGGGTGCTTAAGGATAAGTAATTGTTGAAAGCACCCCACGCTTTGTAACAATAAAGGGAATGTGTGTTACTCCATTTTTTAATCTTAAAATCATTATAATCATTTCATAGACTCATTTTTACTTGATTAGTAAGGTATTTTATTGAAGCGGGTTTTCTGTTTTTTAAACCATTATTTAGTTTCTTACTCAAAAATGTCTATCTTATCAAAGGAAGGTATCTGCGTACAAATTACCCATTTTTGATCAAACATTTTTTTTTATTGTGCGGATTAAGATAATGTCACATATTTTTAAATTATTGTATTGTCGTCGGTCCCTGACAAGTGTACAAAATTTCAAGTTAATCCGACGTTTTAAAGTTCTCGAAAATCGAATTCAAAGATTCCGTTACATACATACATATAGGCGAAGCTAGCTAAGAGCGTGTTATAAAGTAATGTTTTGGACTGACAATTTTATTATTGGATTTGCATACTTGCTGTGGTTGTTATTCCAGCTGCACAATCTGTACTAAAGGCAGAAACACATATTTTACACCCAAACCCTCGTCATGACATTAAAGGCGCATTGACTCTGATTAAATTATCTTTTTTTACCTGGTCTACCTAATCGAGGCCGGGCTGATTTTGTACCAAAAATATGTTTTATCAATTGAAACTATGCTTTCTTCGCCGCTATAATAATGAAACTCAAAACAAAATAATGATAAGGATAAATTTTAAATTCACACTTTTCGAGAGACAGAAAAGTATCTCGTAGTTTTTGATTACCACGAAACTTCTATTTTAGTGTGGGATCGGGTTATAGGTGACTGTTGGTTATTGGTATTGTTGAATTTCATTTGCAACCGCCAGAGTGTAGCCCTAACAAATCTGGGCAGCAAAGTATATGGCTAGAGTAAAGTTCTAAATTACCAACCACCCAGATATCGACATAATGGTATTTTTGAAGTTGATTGCAGTGATGGAAGCCATAGACTATTCATCCCTCACATTCGTTACAGCACACCAGAATCTTCTTATAGCCAACATAGACAGGGGCATGCACATTAATGACTACAAGCACAAAAGCCTAGCGAATCTCTGAGAAAGTCTAACTTGTCTTTAACTCGCGACGAAATTAATCAAATACTAAAATGATTACGAGTATCTAATCTTCGCAGTCGGTAAACCGCTTCGGCAACTGTTCTATTCAAACCGTCGCGTCGCGTCAAGTTAAACTCCAATAACAAAATGGAAAAGTTTTTTTACCCTATTTAAATGAGATCACGGAACTGTATAATAATGTTTTGTAAAAAAATATATTGAGAATTAGAATCAATATGGCAGAGCCGTTGATGTAAAATTCTTATTGATGCGATGCATTTTGGACTCATGTGAACTTGGGTTTGGCTCAAATATGTTTTTGCCTCATAAAACAAGTTTTTCGAACTAGTTGTATTATCTGCAGATGTTATATTTAGAAATGGAAGCTGTGGCGAGAGTCATGGTCGCTCATGCAACTCGTGGATCAAGTCGGTGTGATGACTCTTAACACTTCTTTGTCTTGGATCTGTAAATGTCATAGTAGTAAACAATGCTTGATTATAATGCTTTTGAGGAATATTATCTCCGTACTAAAAGTGCGTAATAAAATTATCATTCATTTTCATGAAGGGCATCGGAACACGAACAGATATTTAGAGATAGCGACATGATATTTTAAGAAGCGGTATTAATAATATCTTTTTGATGTAGTACGATGAAATTTCATTATTCAGCAAGATTTATAACAGTCGAAGAAAAAGAGACTATGTAAATGAAATTTTCCTTCCTGCATTACTTATGGACGAATCACATGGCCGTCGAGATCCTCAGACCTCACCCCACTGGATTTTTAAATGGGCTATGTTAAAGATTTATTTTACAAGAAATTGTATTAAAATGTGCAGCAGTTACAAACTGAACTTAGACGTATTACTTTAGACATTCACAATGGAAATATGAAAATTCAATAGGAGATGAAATTGTTAAGGGTGTGAATTTTTGTTCTACAGAATGGAACACGTGTGTTCATTTGTTTTATTAGATTAATTGTAAGCAAACTTATTTAAATAAATGTAAAATTTGACGGACTTCCTTTTATTTAAGGTATGTTATATGCAGAAAAATTATCCTTATGATCGAGCCTTTTTATTGGTATGGTAAAATTATGGGGGATATCTTTTATAACCACATGGCGGGTTCGATTCCCGCTCCTAACATGCGATTATTTAAAACTTGTAAAATGCAGTTTAAATTTTCTTCAAAATTAAAATGATATCTTCTTTCAGTAGAATTGTCCGGCTAGAATATTTAAGATACTTTCCCTCCATGTGGCCGCCATTTTGAACTTTTTATTTATCGATCCGATTATTCTCAAAGTACATATCTGTAATCCAGTATTCTAAATTCAGAGTCAGAATTGGAAATAGTGGCCGCCATTTTAAGCTTTTTTGTTATAGGTCCAAATGTACCAAAACCGATATTTAAGGGACCTTTTTTTTCGATAATATCGGATATTTGAAATTAATGGTCGGAATTGAACATTTTAGCCACCATTTTGAACTTTTTACTTATTGGTACGTTGTATATTTCGATCACTGTTAATATTGCATGCTCTTTTTCACAAGGCGTTTAAGTGTATAAAAATATTTTAATGTTGGTTTTCCGTATTTTAAACTGCGTTTGAGAAAAGTAATATTGTAACTTTTATAATAAAGATAACTTTTATTGTTACCTATTTCACCATATCAATACCTAATTCATATGTTTTACAATTACCGATATCAAAGGTCACAATTGGTGACAAAATGAAGCGTAGGTACCTACATCTTTTATACGCTTTTATGGCAAGTTTATCACATCTAGAAGGAAAGTCTGAAACGATAAAACAAACCAATAAATCTCCCACGTCCACGATATTGACGCGATTGTAATTATCTAATCTATTTTACTCTTCTTAACTTTATTACTTTATTGAATCCTTTCCGTTTATCGTCATGTCTTTTATTTTCCTATTTTTATCTATGGTGATGGCATCATAATATTATTTGCATAATTTGAATATAGTGTAAATTCCCTCTCTTTAGCCACAAAAAAGTTGGCAGCCAAACATGCTTATATCTCCCACAAGGATTTCAATAGAGACCTCTTAGAAGCGGCCTTCATTCATCGACATCCTGCAACCTTCATTATTATTTAAAATTATAATAAATTTGTGAAATACAAATAATTAATGAAATTATAAAAATCTGTGCATATAATGATAGCAATTTCTGTCTAGTGTCTATCGCGTTGGCGAGTGTATTGAATTTCCGAATATGCTCCGTTCCCAATGAGTTCTGCAGTATGGGTCCAAAAGCATTCTTATTTCTAAGTAAAGATTAGCATGCTGTATGATGCATATTAGCATGGAAATACAGTGCACTGAAACTTTCGGAGTCCCTAATTCTCTCTCAGGATAGTTCGTACTTTTCCATTAATTTCTGTCAACAGATCTAAATACGTTTTATGCAAATATATAAAATTGTATGTGATTACTGATTTATCATACAATTTAGATTAATTCTTATCTCTGGGTTATTGTAATCTAATATTACGTCAAAATATCGTAAACATCGTCGTTATCATAAGCGTGTAGTCTATTTGTTTGATGATTTAAATCAACAATAGCTTTATCATGGAGGCTAGATAACGAAGATTATATATAGTACCGGATATACAAGGCGAAATATTTATCATGAACAATATTTTTCGTGCTTTAAACTCGTGTCATAGTGACGCGGTAGATTTGTGAGTTGCAGCTAATAAAACAATTGTGGTAAAATTAGGTAGGTACCTACTGTAATATTGGTACCTACATAGCGTTGGAAATCGGCTGCATCGGCTGCACTTCCGGTTACTTTTACTGTGTGGAACTCGACTGTCCACGTCGCTATACTACACTTGGCTTTCAATACAATTTTTCGGCCCTATCATCCATCAGTTTTCCGTGTATGTCAGCTGCACGACTACGCGGGTATGCGGGTACGCGGGTTTCACAGATGCTCTATGCTACACGCTCATCCATACTCATTAATTAAAAATACCAAATAAATGAAGAAAGGGTATATAAAAATGCTTTTTTATTGAAATGCAGATGTCCTTCGATAACATTTTACGTGACAGATGCGTATTGTCATGCTTATCATTTTTATTGCGACGATAAGCTCCAACGCTGCCAGAATGTGCATCGTCGTCTTATTGTCGCGAAAAGTTTAGAGAAATTTTGGCGGTGGACTAAAACTTCGCAGATCACAAATGGCGTGAAACGTTATTTTAGTCAATGCTTCAGTTTATCATTTTGCTTTATCTTAAATTTACACTAGTGAATGCAATCCCGATCTCGCGAGATCTCGTCTAATTTTTCGGCATCAATCCCGAAGCATAATATGACGAGATCCCGTTCGAGATTGACAGGATTGGGTGGCAGTGGAAGGCAGAGGAATTAGAAGAAACTCTGCGAGTGTTTGAAAGTCCTTTTACACGTATACACGGACCACGACCACGACCTTAGACAAATTAGAGTCAGTCATAAAAAAAGAAATGGACTTATTTGAATGTGGAGGGACAAGGGGGAGATTTATGCAGTATGCATGTAATTGTTTAGTCACACTATTGCCAGTTACCAGTGTTGAGTCGGAGAGGGCATTCTCAGCAGCTGAGAACATTGCAAAGGTCATTAGATGCCGTTTAGCAGATAATACTCTTAATACACTTTGTTTTTCAAAATATATTATATTTTAATTAACCTCACTATCACAACAAGCAGTTTTCATCGTTTTCAGCCATCCGAACTTTACATTTTTTTATAAAATAGACGAGATTCTGAAAATTCCGGGACATTTCCAATCCCGCGGGATCTCGAATTTTCGATCTCAAGTCGGGATTGCATTCCCTAATTTACACTAATATTATACTGTCCTGTATCAGCCCAAGTATACGTTCCACTGCAGGGCACGATCCTCCTCTACACACGAGAGTACGATTGAAAGGAGTTAGGCCATATAGTCCACCACGCTGGCCTAGTGCGGGTTGGTGGACTTTACATACATACATACATACATACATAATCTCACGCCTTTATCCCCGAAGGGGTAGGCAGAGGTGCCACCAGGACACCCACATTTCGCCTTGTATGTTCCGTCCCACGATGTGATAGGGGGCGAGCCTATCGCCATATCGGGCACAAATTCCTGACTCCGGGCTGATAATGAATAGAAAAATCCAATATCACTTTGCCCGACCCGGGACTCGAACCCGAGACCTCAGCTTTGTAACCGTACCGTAATACAACTACGCCACCGAGGCAGTCTTGGTGGACTTTACATGTCATAGGAATTCTCACAAATCGCTATGGTACGCAGGTTTCCTCATGATGTTTTCCTTCACCGTTATAGTGCGTGGTGATTGACTTTCAAAACACACGTGACTCCAAAAAGTCAGAGGTTTGTCCTGGGTTTTGAACCCGCGACCAGCGTGAACACGTTGGCAGTACACCACTAATATACTGTATTAAAGTGCAAAACCGCCACTACGGAGCATGGGACTCCTGTAAAACCCACAATTTTATTGACAGTGCGTTGGCCATAGTCTACTGCGCTGGTCTATTTGCACCAGTACTTTGAAGTATCATTTTCATTTTCAACCAAAGAAAGTTCATCGCTGAACATATGCTTCCCTCTGGATATACATTTGGGAAGATTTGCTAAAGATTTTCATATCTTTATTAAGTATTTGAGTGCCTCGATAGCGCAGTTGTACTATGTTGCGAATAATACGCTGAGGTATTGGGTTCGAATCTCGGGCCGGGCAAAGTGATATTGGTTTCTTATATTCATTACCAGCCCGAGTTCAGGAATTTGTGCCTGTCTCATCGTGGGACGGAACGTCTGAATTTTAACTACGTTTTTTTAAAACTTTTTTTTTAAGAAGCTGGTCAAAGTATAGAAGTATAATGATAGTAGTAGCAAGATAAATTAGGACGCCGAGACGAAATAGTCAACATGTATAATGTATATCGTATGCGCGCCGCGGACTGAAAAAGGTTGGACAGCCGTGCACTATCTCCAAAACTAAATACATTTATGAAATTTGGCATATGTGTACGGACGCTATTATAACCCAACAAATCCAAAATCTGTGCAATTCTGACTATATTAAATACATACAAGTCGAATTGACACTCTCCTTTTTTTTGAAGTCGATTTAACGGGTAGTATCTACGCGAAATAATATGTCTCTGATGTGGTCTGGAGTAAAAAAGTATCTGCACCCGGGAGGAGCTGGTCCGGGCCGCTTGTACTTTAGGGGAAGTGCGGACTAGATGGAAGACTTAACTTTATGATGCAAAAATACATAAACAATGCGGTAAAAATATTTTATTTTAATCAGTTTCCGTTTTTGAAAATGTTAATACATGACAGCGCTGACGCGACGGCTTGGGAGATATAGACAGTTTCCATCTTGCCCTCTCATACCCTACATAATAAGTTCGATGTACAAATTATTGTCGTATGCAAGTAATTACTACATTACGTTTATTTATATGTCACTTTTTTTGAGATAAGATTGTTTTGCCACCACTGTGTAATTTAACCGATAAGTGTTATTTGAATCTTATATAAAAGGTGCTTGTTTATATCGCGAGGTGCTAATTTCACTTGTTTTTCAGTATGGGTGACACGAATAATTTTCCGTATGAATTCAGTGATCTTGATGATAGTTCAGATGATGTGGCAGAACTGGTTAAAGGATTTGACAGTAAGGATAAAAATGTCTACTAAATAAAGTATTCCACTTGGTTGGACAAGCTAATATTAGAAGATGTTCGTAGGAACTGCTAAAGACTATGTTCGCGTCGGTCCTAAAGGCTATTTTGCGCCGAGACAGTACGTGGACCATGCAGCCAGCATCTACAACATGCCTCTGCGGCCCAGCGATATATTTGTCACGTCGTATCAAAGATCAGGTTTGCTCCTCATTTATTATTTAGATCATCGATCTATGCTTGAAAAAATGTTCACGTAATTTTATTATTATGTAGCGTAGGTTTAATGAACCTGTACTAAATCGCTACTTACTACTTAGTACAACTTTTCATCAGTATGTAATGTAATGTATGGAAGTTAATTATGCAGGAAGTCGCTGGATGCCAGTCACTAGTCTATCAGGTCAGTGTTGATCCTTGGGAAAGGTAAAGGTCTAACAGTGGACTTCCAATAGTTCGCAAAAAGTGATAGAGAGAAATGTACGAATTGAATTTTTGAATTCATTGAAAATATTGGAGATTTATGTGATAACACACACACACACAGTTGAGTTGTAACATAAGTATGGGAGTTTAGAATATGTAATTCATGTTATATACAGGTACTACAATGACACAGGAGATGGTGTGGCTGCTGGCAAAGGACTTTGATTACGAAACTGCCAAATCAACGCGACTCGCAGACAGATATGCATTTTTAGAGTAAGTCATTCTAACATATGCCTAACATATGTAGAGTTACAACAGTTTAAAATGTTGGGTGTATTTACTTATTATTTAAACATTTACCAGTACAAGAAAAAAATCGTGATCACTGTATTTTAACAAATGGAATTAATTCTTTCAATTCCATTGAACTTGTATGGAAAAAGACTATTTTTAGCAATGGACTTCCTGTCATGATTCTCTAGGATTAATAATACGTCAAACTATATCTACTTGCACATTTTAGACTACTCATGTTCCTAACTGACGAAACCTGGGAAATAATGCAAAAACAAAAAAGCAAGACGGACCAACCGATAACGTTATTTAAAGAGTTTGAGAAGACTGCTGTTGAAATTCTATCTACGGCCCCTGATCCACGCTTCGTAAAAACACATCTACCACTGTCCTTGTTGCCAGCCAAACTTCTGGAGACTGCAAAAGTTGTGTACGTAGCGCGGGACCCCAGGGATGTCGCTGTGTCTTCATATCACCAAAATAAGCTATTCAACCAGTTGGGATTGAAAACAGATTTTAAACATTTCTGGAAATTGTTCAAAAACGATTTGTGTAAGTGTTAACTAATTTTTTTTTTAGTTTGTTGAATTCATAGTGACTAATGAGATTTTTTGTTTGTAATACGGTCTGCAACACTTCATATTTTTAAAGAAGAACTGAATACCTCCGCGACTTTTATTAATTGTAAAGACTAAAGGGTTCTATGCTCTGTTTTAAACCAGTTAAATGCTATCTTCTTACGAATATACCCTCAAAAAACTATTACGACAGCTGTATTACCAAAGACCAATCTGTAAACTAGTGTGTAACTCTGTGTGTAACCTATAGAGTATAGACAATACGTTGCACCGTAGCTTCATATCTTATATTTTTATTTCTATAAATTTCAGTTACATTGACGCCTTACTTCGAACATGTTAAGGAGGCTTGGGCGCAAAGGAATAATCCTAATATGCTATTTTTATTCTATGAGGATCTAAGAAAGGTAAATAAAACACCGCATTGTTTTTAGTTGTGAGAAATAGAGCACGATATTATTTTAAAATTAACTAAATACCAAAGTACACATAGTAACATAGGCCTATGTTCAGCAGTGGACTTTCTGTGGCTGAAAAGAAGAAGAGGATGATGAAGAAGAAATATCCAAAAAACATATTATATTCTATGAAATAACCATTTTTTTGGGTTTAAGTTAAGCCTAATTTACAGTTTAAATTATAAAAATTATTATGTCATTTAATTTAGCACACATGAGTTTGTTTTTCACATCTGGGTCTCGGGACTCCGAACAACAATTATTTCTTCTTTTAATGTGTTTCAAAGTGTTTTTTTATGAATCCAAAAATGTGGCTTCAGAAAAATTGTGACATGAAAGTGTTCATGACAATTTTCCCAAACCAAAGTCCCTTATTGCGCCTTTGTTTCTAGGACCTTCCAGCACATATACGCAAAATAGCGAAGTTCCTCGGCAAGGATCCGACAGAAGACCAAATAGCTGGATTATGCAAGCATATGGATATCGAAAACTTCCAAAACAACAAAGCCGTCAACTTCGAAGAGATGAGAGAATATGGTTTTCTTAATCCAGAAGAAACTTTTATAAGGAAAGGTAGTTTAATTCAACTATTAATACTTGTTTACAAAATAGTATTTTTAATTGGCGATATTGCGTGCGGTTTCGCCCGCTTGCTTGATATAGCTCGGGAGCAGTGTATTTTTCTAGATTTCAGATTTTCGTTCAATATACCACAAATGATGTCTATTTCTACCAGTCAGGCATTACGTTTTTTTTTCGGACGGTCGTCTTATACCTATTTATTATCCTATTATCTCTAGCGGACCAACATTTTCTTGTTGCGGATACCTTCATTACCAATTTGATAACCTAATTGTTGATTTTTAGGAATAACTGGCGGTTGGCGAAATTATTTCGATGATGAAATGAATGCAGAACCGGAGCGTTGGATTGTGGACAATCTGCGAGGCTCTGACTTACGATTCCCCAGTATGAATGATATCCACATTTAAAAATACTTTTAATTATCATTACTGAATTAAATATTTGTCCAAAATAAAACATATTTATTCTGATGTTGTGTGCAAATACATTAATTGTGTGTGAGTTTTTGGCACATTGAATAATATTATTGTTAAGTTTAATATAATATTTATTTTATTTTCATTGTTTAATTAACCCATGTCTAGTTATTAATTTAATACAAAATTTGAATACAATAAAAATATTATTTTATTTCTTGAGATTAGGCCGATGTTCACTAGGCCATAGATAGTTCACCCTCTACTTCAAATTGTTTTTGTCCATCCAAAGGTTGTTAAAAAGTAATTGCCGATCATGGAAGTACTGTTTGTATAATAATACCATGTTGCCGACACGTTGCCGACAGTGACAATATTGTAATGCAATTATCTTGCAAACTATGTGGGATAGGTATAATTTTTTTTGTTGCTGTACCGTCATAGTTTGGTTTATCTCTCGCTACCGGTTTATCGTCTAGTTCTGTGACAGCTTGTATGTACAATGACCACCCTAACTTATTTCCATGGTATTGTTAAGTCATGACGCCAGATTAGGCGAATGTCGGAGTGAACAATCAATTTCAATATTGTTTTCATCAGCTTGTAGACCGGTGTATCATCTTGGTGAAATAGTGTTTTGTTTCTTTGGCATGTGACACTATGCCTGGATTATGTCATCCAATCAATTCAATTAGGCGAATTTGATTATCACTATTGATCGTTTAATCCTTCGGAAAAAATTGATGACCAGAACTCCGTGCGTTCTTGAAATCCAGACGTCACGACCTGGCCTGTAGTGCTGAATCCATGTTCATACAATACCTTTTTAATGTAAAAAAATCCATTTTATCACGCATAAACAGCTCCAAACAACACTCCGAATAATTAACTTTGTTATTGTTTTACTGTGAGCAAACGCGGCACTCTCCGCGTTAGAATTTTATTTCATGCCCAAATTTTTGTGCGCACTTTTGAACACGAATTTTTCATATCTTTAGGATGTCAGCTAATTATTGCGGCATCGTTTCCTTGGTCCTGGGTGCGTCACGTCTTCCATGGTTTACTGGTAATGTTTTAAAAACCTACGTAGGTACAATAGGCAAACAGGAGTTCCGATGAGTATTGTTCCCGGTTATCAGGTTTAATTACTTTATCCGGTTATCTTGAATGACGATAATTTAAATATAAAAATAGTGTTTAATTGAAACAATAATTTCGTTTCTGTTGATCGTGCAAACAAAAACAAATTACAAAAGCATTATTTAATCTTCAATATCTATACAATGCAACGGTTTACCCGAATGTCTTAAGATTTTTATACATACATATTGAAAAACAAACACAACCTGTAGGCCAATTCACGTAATTAAATAAGTTCAGTTGCAGTGCAGTTGCAGTTAAGTTTCGATCAAAACGGCCCTTTTCGTATTCTCGTAATTTAGACAACCGCTGTCAGATACGCTCCCGTCAAGTTCGCGTCACGTGAGCGCTTTAGCATATTCTACGGCTGCGCGTTTTATACATGTGTGATTCAGATCGCAACCTGATTGGTATTTACCTATTCATTTGACGTCTCCAATGACAGTTTAGTCCCACCAATGTGCAGCACATGCGCAGTTTATGCATATCTTACGCGCAGCTAAACAATTACAATAATACCATTTTGACGTACGTACGATTAAGACGTAAACCTAATCGAAACTGCATCGAAGCTTGATCGGCGCGTCAATAAATTATGTGAATTAGCCTACTGGTATTAGCGGCGCTACATCTCTGTAGGTCCTGCGACCACAGAAATCTCGATATATTTCCGTACCTACGACCCATCATAGTATTGGATTTAAATGGTTATGTTTTTCTGGCAATTGACCACTTTGCGTGTGTACAATAAATCTTTATAGATAAATAGATTAAGTAAATTTATGATTGTAATGTAATAATATTACTTTTTAGATAAAGATTCCACTCATGACTCCTCCCTATGTATCATAATCTATAACTACAGTAGCAGTATCAGTGAATAAGAAGTGCTTGTTTGTGCCGCGGGTGGCAATATATAGTATTTTTTATATTTTTTAATTATGGAGTTCCCGTATGAATTTCAAGATCTTGATTCAAAAGATGGTGAAGAACTTGCTAAAAATTCTGGCGGTATGATTTTAAAGTGTATTTTAATTTTTTTTATTAATTTTATTGTGTTCTCTGCGTTGTTGAACAATCAAACATTGTAAAATCTTTGTAGGGGTGCCTGAAGAATTTATCCGCGTCGGACCGAAAGGCTATTTTACGCCGAGGGACTACGTGCACTATGCTGCCAGCATCTACAACATGCCACTGCGGCCTACGGATATTTTTGTCATGTCGTATCAAAGATCAGGTTCACTATTTCATTTTTATTTTTACTTATTTTTGTGTTGTTGTGTGTATTGTGTTCCGGTTGTAAGGACGTCGTAACTAGAGTAACTACTGGACATATTGAGCCTTAACATTTTATGTCTCAGGATGGCGAGCGCAATGGCATGCCAAGCATTGCTTTGTAATTCATGGTGATGTTTGATTTTGCTACTATCCATGGGCGGTCGCTTCGCTTACCATCCATCACCCCCTATCACATCGTGGGACGGAATATACAAGGCAATATGTGGGTGTCCTGGTCAAGAGCGGATCCAGCTTTCAAGGTAGAAAGGAAGGAAGAAGGGGGGGGGGAGGGGTCATTAGTTTTATTTATTTATTATTGCGATGAATGGCGCGACGAGCATGTCATTTGCTTGATGGTAAGCGATACAATCGCTCATGGATTGTACCAAAACCAAACAACACCATGAATTACAAAGCATTGGCATTCCACTGCGCTCGCCTCTTGAGACAAGATTTTAAGTCTCATTATGTCCAGTAGTTACTATGGCTACAATATCCTTTAAACCGGAACAGAACAGTGCATTTGCATTGCGGTTTGGCGGGCGACTTTGCGGTGGTACCTATTCAGGCGCCCCCTCACATATGAGAGACCTACCTGTCAACATTGTTTATATTTATCTATGTTAAAACACGTACAGTTGTGTTTCCACACCGATATTATGGGAGTTTAGAAATGTAATTGATGATGTTCAGGTACTACAATGACACAGGAGATGGTGTGGCTGCTAGCGAAGGACTTTGATTATGAAACTGCGAAATCAACGCGACTCGCGGACAGATACCCATTCTTAGAGTAAGTTATGACTTATGCATGCCTTTTATTTAATACTCATACATTACATTTGAAAACCTATAATAATACAACTTTTTTGTATCTACTTACTTTTGAATTAAAAAAAGTTTAAATTCCATTTTCGTTTTTAAAATATAACAAATTGGAATAAAATGCATTTAACTCTTTGTATTTAGCACCAATATAATGCAAGTTTCCATAATATGCATTTCAGATTGATAATGATGACAAATAGACTCATGGAAAAAATGAAAATACAAATTAAAGACACCGAATCAAAACCGATGCTCAAAGATTTCGAGAAGAGTGCTGTTGAAATTCTAGCTACGACTCCCGACCCTCGCTTCATCAAAACGCATCTACCATTATCCTTGTTACCGCCCAAGACTCTGGAAACAGCAAAAAGTGTGTATGTAGCTCGGGACCCGAGAGATGTCGCTGTGTCCTCATATCATCAGGCAAAATTGTTCAACCAGGTGGAAATTAGTTTAGATTTTAAAAAATTCTGGCACTTGTTTAAAAATAATTTATGTAAGTATTCATATTTACTCGGATAGAGTTAAAGATTACCTTTTCTTTCATAAACTTTGTTGTATTTACTAAAAGCTGTAATTGACCAGAAAAATGCTTTATTTTCAGCTATATTGACGCCTTACTTCGATCATGTCAAGGAGGCTTGGTCGCAAAGAAATCATCCTAATATGCTATTCTTGTTCTATGAGGATCTGAGAAAGGTGAAACAATACCCTAACTTGTTATTATGTGCCCTAACGTGAATTATTAACAAACATAATATTCGCAGGACCTTCCAGCAAGTATTCGTAAAATAGCAAAATTCCTCGGCAAGGATCCGACAGAAGAACAAATAGTTGGCCTAGGCGAGCATATGGACATCAAAAACTTCCAAAAGAACAAAGCCGTAAACTTCGAAGAGATGAGAGACTTTGGTATCCTGAATTCAAAAGAAAAATTCATTAGGACAGGTTAGTAACTAAATAAGTGAGTTATTTGAGTGATTACCACCACTTAATATCGTAGATGCGTTGCTGGTCTCTCAAAATGGGAGATAAAAGCGGAAGAAAAATGTTTATGAATAAAAGCTTAGCGCGTCCACACTATCGCCGATGATGGCCACGTTCGACAACCTTCGACACGATTATTACACTTCTCCAGACGAGCGTGCCCAGGGGAAGCGTTTTCCACGTACGTTAAATTACATGCTTCGTGCTATAACATACTAGAGTCGTTATTGCTTCATCCAGTATGGATACACGAAAATTATTGAGAGTGGTCGTATTTAGAAATAATTGATGATTAGGCATGACAACAAATAACATTTTGTACAACCACTATTTGGCGGACCGTCGCGGCCACAAGTCGCGGCAGTGCGACTTATCTTTAGCCAGTGGCTAGACTGGCGTCACGGCGGCGCAGCGACATTCCGACTGACGCAGATACTCACTAGCCATGAAAGTTTTGGCGAATACCTATGTATGTCGAGTTGTCGGCGTGGAAACGTTAGCCATTGTGATAACTGTCCCTGGGACACGGCTCAGCACACTCTAGAGGTGGGTCCAGCCTGGAACGGTGAGCTCAGCGCTCTCGTCACAGTCGTCGGTGGACACCTCTCGTTATTGGCCTTGGTGTCATCCGTGGTTGCCAGCTCCAGGTCTTGGCGGGCGATCGCCCATTTCTCGCAGATGGAAAGGGCAGGGAGGGAGAAAGATCGATCCAAACCCTCTCATCGTTCGAGGCGACGCGACGTAGGAGACGCCGGGGTGAAGATTAACCGGCGACTCCTGCCCTGTGGACTGGGGGCTATTTTTAGAATTCCGCCACGGTATCCCCTGCCTGTCGTAAGTGGCGACTAATGGGGGCAATGGTAGTGGCGGCTACGAGGTGTAAATACGTGGAGCGGTTCTGGTGAGGCTATGGCGTTTTGCCTCTGGATCCCGGAGTCACTTCAATGCGCTGAAGAGGACAACCGCGGGGATTTTGGTTGGGATGGCGGTGTAGAAATTTGGTAGGGACTCGGATGCATTGGTAACATCTTTTTCGGGTGGCTCAACGTTGAGTCGTAAGACCGGTGAAACCAACATAACAGCTCCGCCTTTCCCCCAGGCAGCGATAGCGATAAATCATTTTTCCCCGGGAAAACAAAAAGAAGGATACTGGCATTCTGAATAAATCGCGCATAGAATTGCCAATACGCGATGGGCGCAATAAAAGTTGTAACGCAGAGCTCTTTTAGTGCAAAAACGCACGTCTTCACAAAGTATAACATCAGAGCTATCAATAATACATGATAATTTAGATTATTTTTTATCTTGAAAATATTCCAACACTAAACTTGATAATACAGAAACAATTATTATTTACGGCGTTTCTCTTTTTCCATTTGATTGCACAATATATCGAGATCAAGTATAATATACATACCTAGATACCTACACCTATATTATGAGACCGTGTTAATCATTTTTCTTTTCTGTAAAAAAATATTTTCAGCTTAACAAATAATGTTTTTATTATCTATTTTTAGGAAAATGTGGTGGTTGGCGAAATTACTTTGACGATGAAATGAATGCAGAAGCGGAGCGCTGGATTGTCGACAACCTGCGAGGCACTGACTTACGATTCCCCAGCATGAAAGATATTCAAATTTAAAAAATATTTTAAACTACCATTTTTAAATGATAAAGGTTTTGTATACTATAAGTTTTTAGGTCATAGAATATCAGTACTAAATATATTGCATGTTTGTATAATTCCAAAACAGTAACGGTTTCGTCTCGAGAAACCTCAACCGAACAATATAAAAAGCACTATAAATTCAATTTGCTATCGTTATTTAATAAACAAGTAAGTTTATCATTTCGATACAATTTCACCACTGGAAACTGTTTATATTATTATCAAGTAATGATTACACAGTGTACAGATAAAGAGTTTACAATCGAATGATTTTACATTTTTGAATGTCCCATATCGGAAAATAAATTATTTTGAAGTTAAACAATTATTGTATTATTAATCTTAAAAAAACCATTTGTATGTGCTAAAAAACACATTTTTAAATAAAAACATTTTTTAAATGTATATTTAATGAATATCGATCTCTAATTCGATTCTCTCGATTGTAGAGTAGGCCCGTGCCCAGCAGTGGGACGTATATGGGCTGATAAAAAAAAAAGATATTTAATGACTTTTTTCCCGCCTTCTAATATAAAAAATTGCCCAATTTTTATATGTATATTGGCGTTCTGTGGTGATTCAGTTACTATTATATCGATACAAAATTACCTACTAGTAATTTTGTCGTCTACCATATCCTATTCCTTAAGTGCCCTGTAAACGATCAAATTTGTTTGGCAAAGTTGGTCAAACTTCACGTTTTAATCAAACAATAGCTTAGATGATCAAATAAAACATCAAACATTTTGTTCGTAGATTCGATCACAGATAATTATATACTAGGACAAAGCCCCGGCAATCCAGACTTCCATCAAACACGACAAACACACAGACTGTTTTACAAATGCATCAAAAACAGCTGCATACCACAGATGCATACTAACAAATAATTTGACAAACACGTAAAATTTCACAAACAATTTGATCGTTTACAGGGCCTTTTATATCCGCCTGCATTATCCAAATCTTATGGAAAGGGAGGATAAAGGCAATTGTTAAAAGTAATGAGGCCTCATGAATGGGACTTTTAATCACTTATACTCGTAGTGATTGCGGTTATCAATATTTAATATCATGTTACACAAGGTCTTATAATTAAACTAGTGAGAGTCTTAGAAGGGGGAGGGTCAAGGTATAAGGTATTGTAGTTATCGAAGGTATTATACAACTCCCACAGTTAACTATGCAAGCTTGACGCAATATTGTCTTTTAAATCTATAAAAAATACCCAGCGTCTTGCAACCAGTAAGCGTTAATTTTTCAGTTGCCTAACGAAAAGTAGATCACATAATATGTAGATAGGTCTATACTTAATCAGCGACTTGCTAATGAAAAATAAATACTACCCGAGGAATTTAAATAATAATAAAATAAATACACCCAACAGTCACATACATAGTTCTGACCCCACACTAAGATCGAGTCTTGTGTCTTGAGTATCAGAAACTACGTGAGACTTTTCGGTCTCACAAACACCCAGACCCGAAACAAATACCTGTGGATCACACAAATATTTGTCCCGGTGCGGGGATCGAACCCGCGGCCACTCGTTTCACAGCCGGCGCTTTACCAACTGCGCCATGGAGGTGTGAATATAAGCCGAAACAAAAATACAAAACGAACACTTACATACTGATACTGATACGAGTCCTTTGCAAATTGTTGCACTTTATTTATTTTCTCTTTTATTTAGATATAATACATTTGTAACCGATCGATGTCTGTACATGGAAGATAAACGAGAAAACCTAATATGGGGGGTCTTTACTAACGTAATAGAACCCAAAACAATGATTTTTAAAACTTTTGACTGTCTGTGCGGTTGTGCGCGATGGACTCAGAAACGGCTTAACGGATTTCAATGAAATTTGGTATGGAGGTAGCTGACATCCTGTATTAACACTTAGGCTACTTTTTATCCCGAAAACTTTAGTGTTCCCATCCGATATATTTGTCACTTGTTTATGCTCAAAGGGATGGGATGAGACTGGATTACATGCCTTGAGTGAGAATGAGACGGGACGGGCGGGATATAACGGGACGGGACGGGACGCGAAAAAAATGTTAATTACAAATAAAGTTAATCACGCAGACAACTTTTGCGGGCAGAAGCTTTTTATAATAAGACTTGAAAGAATTCTTGATATTAGGTACCTAAACAAATTTTAAAAAAAATAAACACTAACTAGATAGGCTTCTGATTGTGAATAAAATACGTCATTATTATAACTAATAAAATAAATGGCTTAATTAACGACTGCTTCGGTGGCTCATACATACTATAGTACGATTACTACGCTGAGGTCTCTGGTTCGAATCCCGGGTGTCGCAAAGTTATATTGGACTTTTCTATTCAGTATCAGTCCGGAGTTAGGCATTTGTGCCCGATATGCCCATAGGCTCGCTCCCTAACACATCGTGGGACGTAACACAGAAGGCGAAACGTGGGAGTCCTGATAGCAGCTTTGCCTGCCCCTTCTGGGGAAAAATGCGTGAGTTTAGGTATGTATGTATAAAATATTAGAGACAATATGCATAAAATACGATAAGAAACTACAACGGAACGGTATTATTGCAACTAAAATAAATATCGGCAATATAAGCCATTCGGTTTTTTGTGTGACATTGCTAGTTAGTATTGACAGGAATTGCTGATCTCTATATGAGCAAAACTTCTATTTTTGACGCGGCCCTTTAATAAACGTAATGTTTGTGTGAACCACAAGTATTTGTTTCGGGTCTGGGTGTTTGTGAGACCGAAAAGTCTCTCGTAGTTCCTGATACCCACGACACAAGACTCGATCTTAGTGTGGGGTCAGGACTATGTATGTGACTGTTGGGTGTATTTATTTATTTATTAAATCGGTTTTAAATTAATTTACTCTATTATTGTGTAATGTAATACAACGTATTTGTTTCGGGTCTGGGTGTTTGTGAGACCGAAAGTCTCTCGTAGCTCCTGATACCCACGACACAAGACTCGATCTTAGGTGTGGGGTCAGAGCTATTTATGTGACTGTTGGGTATATTTATTTATAAAATATAGAGTTCTTACAGTTAGGCCTTGCAAGTCTATCTTAATTGCCATGTCTCACATAATTTATCGTAGACAGAAATACATACATACATAAACTTACGCCTTTTTCTCTAGAAGGGGTAGGCAGAAGTGTTACCATGACACCCACATTTCGCCTTGTATGTTCCGTCCCACGATGTGATGGGGGCGAGCCAATCGCCATATCGGACACAAATTTCTGACTCCAGGCTGACAATGAATAGAAAAATCCAACATCACTTTACCCGATTTGGGATTCGAACCCGAGACCTCAGCTTTGTAACCGTACCGTAGTACAACTACGCCACCGAAGCAATCAGACAGAAATAAAAATATTATAATAGGCGAATTTAAATACATTTAAATCCATTAACGGACAAAATTAATAAGCGATCCCTATCTAAGGATCGATGAGGAAAATAGTCCAATCAGAACACATCAAATGTGAGCGTGTCGATAATACCTTGAGCCCATTGGTCTATTTTCACGATCGATCTTTAGATAGACATGAAGATCGTTTATTAATCTCGGCCATTAAAGTGCCCTTTATAATCCGGTAGAGTCATGCATCATCGACGCTTCATTACTAGTAGTTTGCCCAAACCAAATTAAAATACCAGGTGCATTTTTTGAGGATAGGGATTGTTGAAGATGCTACTACGGATGGTAGGATCTTCATATTCGTGCCCACATAAGCTATGACGATAGCTTCCACCGTACACTATGGTGGAAAACTCATCACACTGTTCTACGACAGTATGATGCGTTTCGGGTTCAGCCTGCGTACATCCGACATATTTGTGTCGACCGACGAGAGAAAACTATCTCCCGATGTTTTATAGTTACTTTCTGGTGGTAGTGGTGTCTCTCATATATGAGAGACCGCCTGGATAGGTACCATCGCAATGACTATTTCCCCCACCAAACAGCAGTGTAAATGCACTTTTGTGTTCCGGTTTGAAGGACATTGTAGCCAGAATAACTACTGGATATAATGAGACTTAACATCTCATGTCTCAGAGTGGAATGCCAAGCATTGCTCTATAATTCATAGTGTTGTTTGGTTTTGCTACTATACTGTCCATGAGCGGTCGTATCGCTTACTATCAGGCGAATGGCACGCTCGTCTCGCCATTCATTGCAATAAAAAAATCTTTCTTGTGCCCGTATAAAAAATATGAGAATGGCAACAATGCTCAATGTTATATTATATGTTTCATAGTTTCTAATATTTCGTGACTAATCGGCAATATTGCATTATTTGGTATTGCGTTTTATTGAGAACAATGCACCACCAGCTTCAACATTTTACTAAAGAATTAAAATAAGGAAATAAGTGGAGTAACCTTGATGGTTAAATACCCCAAGTTATAAACAACGCCACTAATTCTGTTTATAAATACACCCAAACTCCTAATAATTGTGTTGTACAATCCATTGTATTAACACAACGGACGTTTCCATCGAGTGAAAACAATAGAGAATTAATTATTTTATCTTGAATAAGTTGTGGTAAGTTATATTTAATTTATTTTTAAGTGTTGGGCACTATTTATTTATCATAGATTGTGTGCGCGTGTGAAAGAGACGATGAGATGTCCGCTCTACGTTCCCACTCTTTTTAAAAAAAACTAATACTTGCTTCATGTTACAAGCTACTTTAAAACTATTTTGACAGAAATATTTTATTTTAGCAGTATTTGTGTTTGTATGCAAAATAATAAAAAAACGACCATAGTCATTAGTCAAATAGTATATACCCTATAATGACTAAATTGTATGTGCTTGTAACGTATATATTTTTTTTTAAACTGGCACGGCATAGTGACTGCATTGCACCTGATGGTAAGTGCTAATGCCGTCCAGATAGAGTATCGAATGGTATCAGACGGTAGTCTCATACCATTCGATACAATCATGCCGGCCCGCTGAGATGCCTCTTCACGCTACGGCGGAAGGACCCAGGATTATAGGTAGGAGGGAACACGTGCGGTGGCAAACCGTTCCACAGCTTGACTGTACGGCAGAAAAAAGAATTAGAGAACCTTTTGGTTCGCGCCGAGATGGATTGAACAGTCAAGCTATGGCTGCGCAAGCCAGCACGCGTGGAGTAATGTAATGTAAATTATGGACACATTAAAGACAAGTTTCCATTTCCTTACAAAGTATTGCCATAAAATGGATAAATATGAATATAATTAAATGAACTGCGTGGTTTGCGATGGTAATTATCTAATGTACACTGTTAATAGGGACAGCAACATAAGTAAACGGTATTAATGCGTTTTGCCGACGTAAGTGTTTATAATGCAGAGGTCATCAGGCATTTGATACCTTCTAAATCTTTAATTATTTTTTCAACGTTCGAAATTCTAATCCAAAAAGAGCGTTACGGTTCAGACGCGCCTACCAATATGTTCACGGTGGTCGCTGGTTCAAATCCTAGAACACACATTTCTGACTGTTCACGACAGTATTAAATAAATATTATTATATAGCCACAAGTAGATACACTAAGAAATAAATGAAACTTGAATGAAATGAATTGTTTTGCTGACCCTAACTAGGTTGCAGCGGCTTCATTCCTTCGACCTCTCTATAGAGTTTGTTACTCGCACACCGGTTCACAACGTCGCCCAGAGCGCGCGCACTTTCACTTACACCTTAACCAGAGGTTTTTAATTCATTTGTGTTTGTGTTTTAGTGAAAAATGGATAACAGGAACAACAACTTCCCTTTAGAAATCACAGACGTGGATCCGGAGCTGGCTAAAAAAATGATGAAGCTGTTCACAGGTATGTTTAATTATCCGCAATTAAACAAGTTTCTAATCGTCTTTAATAACAAGGATAAACCCTTGCAGGCAACAATTTTTTATTCCTTGCATAAAATAATTTCAGTGACCTGAGGAAAGAGCCGATTAGAAACATATTTATAAAAATGTTTGGCCGTTGACGCAGTAACAGTTTCCACAAAATTTGCTAGTTTGTGGATATAATAATCTTCTGTACTTGGGAAAGTTGGTTTTCGTAAATACAAATAAACATTTACAAAGTTGTGAAAGGCCTTTCCCCGTGCCAATTAGTCATGATGTTTAATACCAACAGTTTAAAACAGACTCGAAAGCGTGGGAACGTTGTATGAATATAAACAATGCTGTTTACAGCGCATACAATCTCACTTTAATGTTCCCAATTCACATTGAGCCTAGTGTAAGTATTTTATATTATTATTTATTTATCAAAGTATGCGGTACATCCGACGATGACCACGACCTCAGTCATGAGGGACCGACTGCAGAGAGAGATCCGAGTATGCACCCTCGCGGAGTGTTTACTAATAATTATTATACCATTACATATCATATTACAAGAGCCATTAGTTAGCAATGCGTGGTTATTGTTTACGCCGAGTACGCAGTCATCTGACTTACAAATATGTAATATATATAGCAACAATTGTTCATATTCTCATCAAACACGATTTAAAGAGATAACTAATTTAACAAACTTTATTATTAAATACCAAACAATAATTTAGTAATTAGTATTATTATTAATTACGATTATAAGTAAATGAAATAAGATTAGGGAGTTCGATGCAATAACTACAAAAACGAAATTATGGAAACATCGTAATAATAAAAATTCCATGACGATAACCTTGTAAAAGCTAAAAAGGACAAAATGTCCAAATATTTAGATTTGTTACACGAGGTTACTGACCTGTGGAATGTCGACTCAACAATTATTGTCCCGATTGTCGTTTCTGCTCATGGGTTGATACAGAAGAACCTCGACCAACATCTACAGAGGCTCTCAATTGGCTGTTGGGCCAAGAGTCAGATACAGAATGCAGTATTACTGGACACGGCACGCATTGTGAGGAGGTTCCTAACTTTGTCTCCCTAACCGCCGGTGGCTTGGGTCTTGAGCTTCACCACCGGAGGATAAATCTTTTTTTTTTGTATTTTTATATGTATATTTTTTATAACGTACATAATAAGTAAAAAAAAAAATAAGAAATAAAATAAAGAATACAATAAAGTAGAATGAAGAGTAGACATTAAGTAAATTATGACATTACTTCTAAATATATAAAATTATCTGCATTATTTTGAGTGAGCCCCCCATCCGGATTCATAATGCTATGCATGCATAATGTAATGGGTGGAGCTTAAAGACTACTCAAGCAACGTAATAATTAGGTTGTTCTATTATAAAACAATAGCTTACTCCGTTGGCCTGCGGTTCACCTTATTAGCCGAGTGGTGTGTCGCATACTGTTCTCGGTTATTGACATTAAAATTGATAATGAACTGGGCCAGTGCTCAGCGATATACTCATCAATAATAACAAATCATTATCAACCATACAGCTAACCAGAATATTATAAGATTATAGACTGGTTTTTAATATTTCAGAGAAATTCTATTCAAAATAAATACACCCAACAGTCACATACATAGTCCTGACCCCACACCAAGATCGAGTCTTGTGTCGTTGGTATCAGAAACTACGCGAGACTTTTCGGTCTCGCAAACACCCAGACCCGAAACAAACGCCTGTGGATGACACAAGTATTTGTTTCGGTGCGGGGATCGAATCTGCGGCCTCTCGTTTCACAGGTGGCGTCTTAGCAACTGCGCCACGGAGGCTGTCAAAAAATAACGTTGTACTGTACTTAATCATCCCATATACGTCCCACTGCAGGGCAAACGGCTTAAAGGATTTCGATTAAATTTGGTATGGAGGTAGCTGACACCCTGGATTAACACTTAGGCTACTTTTTATCCTGATAAATGTAGTCATCCCGTGGGATGAGGAAGGAATTCCGATATTTTTGTTTGTTTTTATGCTCAAAGGGATGGGATGTGACTGGATTACATGCCTTGAGTGAGAATGAAACGGTACGGGCGTGATATAACGGGAAGGGATGAGACATTCCAAATAACCCTAATTTCAGATAAAGTAAATCGAGCAGGCGAAGTTTTCGGGCAGAAGCTAGTACATATTATATTCTATGGCGAATCCGTCAAGATGTCAAAGTTATCCTTCCGATAACAGTTATTTGAAGATTCAAAAATCAGCCCTAAATCGAGTCTATACATTCTAATCGAGCTAATACATTTACACAAAATTTAATAAATTAGAATGGACCTAAATTGCCTGACTTCAATGTAACTCACAACGAGTTTTGCTTAATTTAAATACTGCTTTAGGCCACAATTTAGGACATGAACCGATCGAATTCTAAAACGTTATCAAGCAAGACTTAGGTAGTTGCAAAATGAATTAAAAAAGATTGATCTAAAATATGGTACTTCGCGAAAACTACATAGATCTAATGGCCGCCACATACGTACGATATAATTGTGTAATAACTGCGCAAACTTCCATCAATATTTTATTCGAAAATGGTGCAAAGTCGCGTTTGCGCAACATGTGTAGCAGGCTTTAGACTTTGGGTAAAGTTGTTTACCATTCACTCTTAATTGCGGTAAATTTGTAGTCCTCAGTAGCCTTTGGCCTCTATTCTATCTCTCTTATATTCATTACGACCTTGTCTGGCACAAGCGCAATTATCTGCAGCGAGAGAATGTTACTACGTCTCCTTTTTTCGGCGGAAATCAGAACAAGGTTTTTCTAAACCAGGAAATTAGTTTTCTCGAACTCCTGCAGAGGCTATTACTATTATCAACTATCAAGGTCTAATTTAATTAGTTTACAGAATGGATACGTAATAAAAAAGTATTACATTGAACTAAACTATGCCTTACGTGACTTCAACAAATATCTTATGTCGGAAATATTAACTGCTATTCAAAGCCAAACGTCCAAGACATTTTTCAGATTTTCAAAATATGAACCAGCTAAAATATTTATTGTTTTATGGCAGTGTTTAGGTACTTGATGAAACATAATTTTACAAATAATTAATAATTTTTAATTATCTGTTTTACCACTAAAGCACCTTATGAGTGTTGCAATTAAAATTCTCATCCCATTTACTTGGTGTAATACGGTTAAATACCAATATCTTGCAGAAAAACATGTCTTATAATTTTATACATAGAACATTTAAATCTCAAGACAAATAAATATGTACAACTCAAATAATTGCATTGCATCCGACATCAATCTCTATGCCAAACAGTAAACCAGTGGTAAAAAGTGGTAAAAGTGAAACATTATCCTAAAATATTGAGTGATTATCACATTTTGTTCACAGGTGAACACACAGGCTTTGTGCGCATCGGACCTAGCGGATACTTTATGCCTAATAAGTACAGACAAGAGGCAAGCAGAATTTACAACATGCCGCTAAGACCTGACGACGTTTTTGTGGCTAGCTATCCTCGTTCAGGTATGCATGTTGTTTTATTAAGTGCAGGCTATTTGTTATGTTTGTTAGATTGCTTCGTAGGCGTAGTTGTATTACGTTACGGTTACAAAGCTGAGGTCTCGGGTTCGAATCCCAGGTCGGGCAAAGTGATATTGGATTTTTCTATTCATTATCAGCCCGGAGTCAGGAATTTGTGCCCGATATGGCGATAGGCTCTAATCACATCGTGGGACGGAACATACAAGGCGAAATGTGGGTGTCCTGGAGGCGCCTCTGCCTATCCATTCTGGGAATAAGGCGTAAGTTTATGTATGTATGAGATGTTCATGTCATGATATCCGGTAACTGTTGGTGGAGAGAAAACATAATAGAAGTTGCAGGAAGACTTTGGATGCAAGCCGCTAATATAATAGATGTCACTGGAAATATTTGTAGGAGGACTGTGTTCAGCAGTGGACGTCCTGTCGCTGACAAAGAAACTACAATTATTACAATAATGTCTTCAAATGACAGTGACATTACCTATCATATAGGACCTACCAATAGACAGGAATCAGGAGACATAAACGTTAGATATTCAAATACCATTCATTTACAGGTACAACGTGGACTCAAGAGCTAGTTTGGATGGTAGCAAACGATTTGAACTATGAAAAAGCGTACGCTGTTCCGCTTACGGAAAGATATCCATTTTTAGAGTAAGACATTTCGCAGTATATTTTGTTAACGAAAGGAATCTGCACTACGATGTGGTGTTGGTTGAATATGCTAAAGTTGAGAGACAACTAAAGGCAGGGGTCTACATATTCGGATCGATCGTAACGGACAGATCGCATTAAATGGATGCATGCAAATTGCGGACGATGCGGAGCGAGCGAGCGCGCGCGTCCTCTCATCGGCATTCCGTATGACATCACCGGTACGCATCGTAAAAGTTACCCCTACATCGGCATTGCCTATGGGTAGATTCGTGCGGTCCGTACGGTGCGGATCAGTGGACGCACTTGTATGAATTCCTTTACAAAGAATACTACAATCAGTTTGATGCGATCCATCCGGTACATACGCTCCGAATATGTGGACGCTTACCTCAAACCTGGCAGATTTAGGTATTCCTTGTGTTTTCTAAATCAATACAATACCTAGTGCTGGGTAAATCGTTATAGAGGTCCCCAGACCCATCGGGTCGCATAGAGATGTGACACCATAAAAGCCTCTATCAGTAAGTTTTTCAAACTTTCCACCAATTTATAAATCATTAAATGATGTTTAATTAATAAAAAAATAATAGTTTGTCAACAAATCCCGTGCTAATTTTGTTTTACAATTTAATCAATTAAGAAAAAATAAAAGACGACTCACTATATTTCTTTTGCAGATTTTCAGTTTTCGTGCACCCTGTAATGATGGAAAGATTCACGTCAGAGAATAGCGGCAGTGAACAAAAGTTAGAACTTCTTGAACAGGTTACCCAACGTGGAACGGATCAATTAGAAGCTGCGCCTTCGCCCCGTTTTGTGAAAACACATTTGCCTCTGTCTCTCCTACCGCCAGATTTGTTGGACACCGGAAAAGTAGTGTACGTGGCCCGTGATCCCAGAGACGTCGTGGTGTCCTTTTATCACCTAAACAAAGTCATGAGGACGCAGGGATACATCGGAGATTTCAAAACTTATTGGTATTACTTTAAGAATGATTTACGTAAGTTTTCTCTTTAACTTTTTATCTGTACTGTATGTATGTATGAATTTAAAATATTGTAAAGCAAGTCATTGACTGACCGCCCCTGAACATGACTTTCATATTTTCAAGTTATTTATATCTAATGTAGGTATAATGGATAGTCATCAACTTTATCTATACATAGGTACTTGATTGTGGACTGAATTAGATGCCTTGAGTGAGAATGTGATGGCACGGGCAGGATATTACGGGAGGCGACGGGAAGCGAAATTCCAAATATAATTAATTTCAAATAAAGTTAATCACGCAGACAATTAGCGATTGAAAATTGGATTGACGGTATCAAAATGTCAATATATTTTATTAGACGAAAAATGTGCCTTACAAAATATGCTAGCAATCACTGCTGTTTGTTACATATTATCATATTCGTGGGCCTTGAGCTCCTGCCGAGCTCTCGACGAATATTTGCAAATTACCATTCATTTACATCAATTTAAAATTATTTCTGTGATTAATATGCTAACAAACTGAAAGTCTATCGTATTACACTCTTGCTGTTATTTCGATCGTTGTGGCTTTTACCTGTACAATTTATTTAATGTTTTCAGATCATTGGACACCCTATTTTGCTCATCTAAAAGAGGCATGGGCGGAAAGACACCACCCCAATCTGCTGTTCCTGTTTTACGAGGATTTATCCAGAGTAAGACTGAGTCAATAATGATTTTGCTCCGTTCAACATTCCATTAGCTATAGCTATGAATTTATCTAATAACTATATGTTTCAATGTAAGGACTTACCAGCTGCCGTACGCCGCGTCGCCAAATTCTTTAACAAGGAATTCACTGAGGAAGAAATTGCCAAGCTGTGCGATCATCTCAGTATTGACAACTTCAAGAAAAACAAGTCCGTCAATTATGACGTCATGAAAGAACTTGGTATTCTCATAGCAGATGAACAATGTTTTATAAGAAAAGGTAATTTAACTACACATATTATAAGCTTCTAACTAACTAAAGGTCACAGCTCATTAGAGCCACCTGACATCCGACCCGCACCGCCTCACCTCGTGCGGTTAGTATTCTTGAGATGGAATTCGATGGACATGCACTAACAGATGACAGGCACAGGACGAGATGTAACAGGACAGGACGGAAAAAAGGACCGTAATCGCGTTGATTTTAAATATAAAACAGTTAGAGCGCGAAATAATATGTGCCTGATGTGGACTGGATTCAAAAAGTATTTGCACCCGGGCGCAGCCGGGTCGGGCCGCTAGTGCATAATAAATTTGTAACTGGTCGATGTCTGTACATGGAAGCTTAAGAAAACCTATTACGGGGGGACTGTATTAACGTAATAGAACAGCAAAATAATTATTGTTAGAATTTTGTCTGTCTGTCCGCGCCATTATGCACGCTAATCTCAAAAACGTCTAAACCAATTTCGCTTGAATTTGGTAGCTGGCACTTTGGTTTAATAAATAGGCCCTACTTTTTATGGCGAAAAATATAGTATTCCTATGGGATGAGCAAGGAATTCAGATATTTTAAAACTACGTTTAGTGATGCGATGGGACCGGATTACGTGCCTTGAGCCATGGGGTAGAATGAGATATAAAACACAGTACGTGAAATAATATGTTACTGACGTGGACAGGACTCAAAAAGTATCTGCACCCCGAGTCTTTCTTTATCAGTTTATTTAAAATGTAATTATTACAGGTAAAGCTGGTGGCTGGCGCGATTACTTCGATGATGAGATGAGAGAACAAGCAGAGCGTTGGATAGCAGACAATCTGCGTGACACTGACATGCGATTCCCACATTTAGAAAAATACTAGTAATAAATCATAATTAATAAAAACAAAAAGTGAGATAAAAAGTGATTCGAATAATTTGCTCTTTTTTAATACTTAATTGTAATACCATATTTTTAATTATTAATATTAATACAATGTGACCTTTATAAGAACTAGAGAATAAATAAATAATTAAGTCTTCATTAATTGCATTTTTTAATAACTTCGACAAAACTACGTTATTCCTTGCAAACGTTTGTATAAAACTAAAAAAATATAGTAATTTTCTTATTTCGATGTAATGCAGACAAACTCCGGTGTAATATATGAATAGGGCTGAAATAAACAAAGAAGACATAACTATTGGGGGCTTTTTTTAGTAAATTTGGTTTAATAAAAATGTACCTATCCAATAGGATCCTAACCATTCAAAAGGTTACGGTACAATAAATAAGAAAAAAAGAGTGGAAGTTCAAGGATGTAAGGCCGGCCAGACACGAACTGCTCAAGCAGTTACCAAGTGATTAACATACATGGACCGCTCTTGCAGTCAAACTCAACAGCTTGAAGCTGCCATTAATAACTACAGGAGCAGTCGATAACAACCGCTGGAGCAGTCGGTAATAACTGCGCAACAAGTCGCAATATCAATTTCATTCAAGCGAGAGGACGGGAGGCGCTTGCCACGGAATGAAGAACGTCGTCTGAGGTAACTGCACGGGAGCAATTGACAGCTCGAGCAGTCCGTGTATGCCTGGCGTCTGCTCGACCTCACGATGAAATTTCAGCGCGCTGCCAACCGCCCCAAGCAGTCACAACTGCTCGAGCAGTTTCGTATATTATGTTTGCACATAAAAGACTGTAGTTTACTATGCAGTCGCAGCTTGAAGCAGTTCATACTTACTGCTTCAAGCTGTCCGTGTATGGCCGCCTTATGTTAATCACTTGGTAACTGCTTGATCAGTTCGTGTCTGGCCGGCCTAAATGACGACAGCATTTGAGCCTGCCTCACCACAACACGAAGCGCATTCCACAATCGAACTGCTTTGACAGTAAAAGAATTGTCCATAAATGTCATGGTGTGCACAGGCCTGGTGTGTAATGTACCTAATACTAATCTAAATACATAAATCGTAATATAAAAATATTATAGATACTTGTATCAGCCCATATACGTCCCACTGCTGGGCACGGGCCTACTCTACAATCGACAGAATCGCTTGAGAGTGATACAAATAGATACACATCTCATTATATCTTGACAAAGGTACCTAGTCAGGTAGTAGGTAGTAGTTACCCATTTAAAAGTTAATTCAGAATTCTTTACCAAGTTTATTTTATCGCAGGTAAAACTGGAGGCTGGCGCGATTACTTCGACGAAGAGATGACAGAACAAGCAGAGCGTTGGATAGCAGACAATCTGCGTGACACTGACATGCGATTCCCACATTTAGAAAATCAATTGTAAAAAATAATTAAAGAAATAAATTAGTTTTATAATGGTTTCTTAGATTTACGCGAATGTTGAAATAAATCTAATTTTTTTACGGATTTTATCGCGATTTGGTTTTATTTTTACATTTTTAACTTCCCGACGTTTCGATTGCTTTCCAGCTTTCATGGTCACGGGGCGGACTGAGGTATATTAGTCATCCGCTCAGTGACTGTTAGAATTAAACTACCCTTAATTTCCAATTATTAAATTAAAAAGTTAATTTAAAAAGTTAACTAGTTTCTGCGATCCGATCTACGCAGAAGGAGCTTACTGTGTCTTGAGGTCTGGCAGCTGGTCTTTTGAGTTCCAATTTAATCAAATGTAGAATTGGATCCCATGATGGTGCAAGCTTCAAGCCATCTTCTCTATTGAAATTTGGATGTGTTTTAATTTCAATAGCCTCGCGAAACATCCTGGGCAGGAAACTCTGTTCCTTAAAGAACACCGTTTATGTATGTTGCTGTCTTTCTGATAGCAACTTGCAGAGGCCTGTTGATTGCACCGATTACGATAGCTCACGTTTCGGATATTATGATAATCTCCGCGCACACCTCCTCGCTACGTCGCACAGAGCGCGCATTATTATATTATCGTCACCCCTTTATCAAAAATATTTAATTGATTTGTTTATTTTGTAATTTTCTAAAAAATGAATGAAAAAACTAACAACTTCCCTTTTGAAATCATAGACGTTGATCATGAAGTGTCGAAGAAAATCAAAGATCTTTTCTCAGGTACGTTTCCAACTTATTTTGTTTAATGTATTTGGAATTTTTTTTTGTTTAGACAATTTTATGTCACTTTCTTACTACTTAATTAATTACGTATTAGGACTCAATAACGTAAGGAAAATTAAATGGAAAGTACATATGTATCTAGGTTTAAATCGTTAACCAATTTTGTATTAACTCATGGATGCATTTTAATATTTGCATATTATGCTTTTACATTTCTTAACAAATAAATGCCTATTGTATATTTTATCTAAAAAAGAATTATAATGTATTGCATACATTCAGTAAAAACCTAATTAATACTCAAATTACGTAGTGGCCGGCAAATATTTTTACCACTAAATAAAGTTGGTAGTATCTCTATACCCATTTCTTCGGCCACAGGCACTCCACTTGCTTCATATACCAAACCGAAGGTTAATAATATTAATAATTCCTACATAGCTGAACCTCTCCCTAGCAGGGTACCTTTAGGTAATGCCTCTGCATCACCCAAAAAACTCTTTAAACCGAAACAAATTTTGGTTAAATCAAACCATTGCATCGTCTTACTACAGAATATTTGGAATACCTATTATTGGAATCAAGAATAACAGCTCTCATACACACATTTAAATGTAATAATGACTTAATCCGTGTTGCTTTACAGCTGGCTTCTCTTGCTGTAAATGTCTTTATACGAGGTTATTTACCTCTTTAATTCATTATTTTGTCACCCACTTTATTAGGGAGGGAAGTGGACGATAATTTATTTCTTACTCCTCCTATTAATTTAACTTTGTAATTAATTTTGTTGCGGGTTAAAGACAAGTTAGACATTCCCGGAGACTCGCTAAGCTTCCAATGCTAATTGTCATCAAAATGCGTGCCACTGTTGATCCTGGCTTACAGGAGTTGCAGTGGCGGGTGTGAGGGCGGGACAGTCTCCTACGTAATATTTGGAATAAATCCGCGATTGTGTATTTTTCCAAAGTTAAAAATATTTTAATTGTTAATTAACGAAATTTATAATATTATATCAAGAATCACGTGACTCCAAAGTCCAACTAATTTACAAATTTCGGAAAAATCTTTTATTTTGTAATCATCATCATCATCATCATCATCATCATCATCATCAGCCCGTTGCAGTCCAATGCTGGACATAGGCCTCTCCCAAGGTACGCCACAGAGCCCGGTCTGCTGCTTTACGCATCCAGTCGCTGCCGGCCCTTTTATGCAAGTCGTCCCGCCATCTGGCCAGAGGACGTCCCACGCTACGTTTTCCAAGACGCGGTCTCCACTCCAGAACACGCTTACTCCAGCGGTTATCCGTTCTGCGACATATGTGGCCAGCCCATTATTTATTTTGTAATACTAACTTAGTATTGCATATTTTGACACTTTCATGCCTGTTTTAAGTATTTTAATGCGTAATTGCACAATTTTAGATGCATAATGCCCATAAAAGTGTATAATTAAGTTATAATCCAGTCTCTACAGACATCATTCTTTACAAGTAGATACTTTATATACAGGGTATATCAAGACTGCGATTAGTGACTGTATTAGTGACTTCAGACACAATGCAACTAAAAATTACGCAAAAAAAAAACGTCAACTATTTTTGGTCATTTTTTACTTATCGTCGTATTTGGGTGATAAAGACATAGTTTTCCTAAAATAATGATGTACACCTGTTTATTTTTTAAGACGCAATGGTACATTAGGGTTTAAATTACTATTTTCGCAATAACTAGGTATTTACTACCCAAACACAACGATTTTTAAAAAATTGAAAAAAATCTGTCGCTTATTTTGTAAAATTTTTATTTGCATTGTGTCTACAACCACTAAAACTATCACCCGACTTCGTTTTCGGTCGCAGTCTTGATATGCCCGGTATATATCCTATAATCTTAACCACAAGGTTATTTTTTGCAAATCGATAGATTAGATATGAGATAATATCTTATCGAAGTCACATAAAAGAAAAAGTAATAAATATTTCATTTATCTCTGCCATATAACGACTCTATACAGAAGTAAGAAACATTATTCGTTTAAGATAAACCTTAATACCTGTTTTAAGATAATATTATGTGTAATGTTTCCACTGAATAACAATATAATGCCCTCGTGGTAAAAGTATCTACATCTTTAGCCATACTAATATTATATTTGTGAAAGTTTGTATGTACATATGTATGTTAGTTACTCTTTCACCGCAAAACGGCTAAACCGCTTTGATAAAATTTGGTATAAGGGTAGCTGATATCTGGGTTTAACAGGTAGGCAAATTTTAGTCAGGAATTCAAATATTCATATTTGCTACTCTTTCAAATTCGAATGGACGGCACGGGCCAGGAGAGGACAGAATGCATGCTTTACGGGATATAACGGGACGGGGCGGGACGGACAGGAAAATCATATACAAGATGATTCTCCTTACCTCTACCCTCTATAGGGAGATGTTAGTGCTCAGTATTTTGGCTCTTTCATCATACCCTAATTTTGTCATCTACCTAAGTTCCAACTGGCTAGTGTTGAGAGTTTGGATATATAAATATATGCCCCGCAAATTGCTAATGCGCCACGATGGTGACTTAAAAATGACGTAGCTAAACAGCATGAGTATACTTCAGCCTTGTTGAATACTGCACGTTATTATTCCACTTTCGTTTCCAGGTGACAACGCTGGTCATGTTCGTGTAGGACCTAGTGGATACTTTTTTCCGCTAAAATATAAAGAAGAGGCAAGCAGGATTTACAACATGCCGCTAAGACCGGACGACATTTTTGTCGCTAGCTATCCTCGTTCAGGTATGCGCGTTTTATTAACTTGTGCTTACAGCGCTTAGAGAGGGACCCCGCACATGCAATCATACCCTTAGACGTAATTTTCATACGAAAAATAAAATAAGTGTTTTGAGGTCAGGTTACTTTAATTGTTTTCTTCACGAATGGTGCATTGCTTTTTCACAGTAACAGTAACACACACTTAACCAACTCTTTGACTGAGGACCTTTAGTCTTGGTACTTACCGTTCCTAAAATACATACATTTTTATTTATAGGTACAACATGGACTCAAGAGCTAGTTTGGATGGTAGCAAACAATTTGGACTATGAAAAAGCTTATGCTGTTCCGCTCACGGAAAGATTCCCATTTTTAGAGTAAGTTTTTTTTTAATATTTACACAGTTAAATACACTTTAAGTTCCAGACACAGATTCCCCCGCTTACTATTATAATAATTGAACGCACATATAACCCATGTAGGTGTAAATAAATAAAACTGTTTTAATCAATAAAGAAAATATAGATATATGAAGTTATTGCACTTACCATAACATTTTTTTACAGACACTCCATGTTATTTCATCCGTTGATTATGGAAAAATTTATATCGCAGAATAAGCACAGTGAATATAAGTTAGAACTTCTACAAAAAAATAGCCAACGTGAAACAGATCAATTGGCTGTGACCCCATCGCCTCGTTTTGTGAAAACACATTTGCCTCTGTCTCTACTGCCACCGGATGTGTTGGACACAGCGAAAGTAGTGTACGTGGCCCGCGACCCCAGAGATGTCGTGGTGTCCTTCTATCATTTAAACCAAATTTTGATGGTTCATGGATACCTCGGTGATTTTAAAACTTTTTGGCATCTCTTTATAAACGATTTAGGTAAGTGATACGTATTTTAAAACATAATGTAGGTAGGTACCTACCTTATCTTTTATATACTCAGCCTGTCGCCGTCCACTTCTGGACGTAGGCCTCCCCAAGTGAGCGCCAACTATCCCGGTCGTGAGCAGTCGTCATCCATCTGCTACCCGCCGCTTTTTTCAAGTCGTCGGTCCATCGTGCTGCAGGACGTCCTACACTACGTTTAAGCGCGGTCTCCACTCCAATACATGTCTGCTCCACCGACCATCTGTCCGGCGGCAGACGTGGCCCGCCCACTTCCATAATGAAGTAATCCGCCAGAGAACTAAAGTCACAGATATTGCTCGTAGAATTAGAACGCTGATATGGAAGTGGGCGGACCTTATCTTTTATTGTGACTTATTCGCTATCACTGCCAGATGTTGGGGTCACTAATCTTACGACTCAACGTACAACTCAAACACCCGGGAAAGATTTTAATATCTGGGCCACCGCAGAGTCAAGTCTCTTCCAAACACTTACACCGGCATATTATCAAGAAACCTCACGGTGGGCCTCTTCAGCGCATTGGAACGGCACCGAGATTTTGAGGCAAGGATGCCATAGTCTTGCTGGAACCTTTCCTGCTCGATGCTATGCTGCGGCCCGTTTATGAATGAGGGAGCTCAAATACCCCAGGCATTTAGTGACACCGTTAGTGTTCTCGTGCTGTCGCCAGCATGGTAACAAACAACCGCCTAACTCGTGATCGCATTAATCTTGGCTCTTCAAACTTTATCTAGCAATTGGGTCGTTGATAGATAGGTACCTACGTTATGATGTAAGAATGAAGTGTCTTTATACCTTTGTGTTTATTTTTTTCAGTTCTATGGACGCCATATTTTGCCCATTTGAAAGAGTCGTGGGCGCAACGACACCACCCCAATATGCTGTTTTTATTCTACGAAGATCTTATCAAAGTAAGAGTTAATAGTTATTATGGATTTATGAAACATTTATTAAATTCTCTCGCTTGAATTATATATTAACGTGTGTATGAATATATCAGGATTTACCAGCTGCCATACGCCGCGTCGCCAAATTCTTAAAAAAGGAACTCACCGAAGAGCAAATTTCCAAGTTATGCGATCATCTCAGTATTGACAAGTTTAAGAATAACAAGTCCGTCAATTTTAATGACATGAAAGACATTGGCAATTTCGTTTCTAATGGACAAGATTTTATAAGAAAAGGTAATGTTTTAGGCTAGATACATCTATGAAGCGCCCAGTGGTAAGTCATACAATACTTATTCATGTTATCCTGTCTCAAAATAACTAAGTACTCGTGTTATATTCAGATATAGACTCAGCTCCCAAAAACTTACTTATAACAAGACTTATAACCCCCTTGAACAAGTAGATCGAGACTGAAAACCATTAAACCAGAATAAACTGTAAGGCTAACCGAGGCCAGACAAAAGGTTAATTGTTATAAAGTTTAATTTAATTGTATCGCAGGTAAAGCTGGAGGCTGGCGCGATTACTTCGACGAAGAAATGACAGAACAAGCAGAGCGTTGGATAGCAGACAATCTGCGTGACACTGACATGCAATTCCCACATTTAGAACATAAATTGTAAAAATAAATAAAGACATAAATAGAAAAATAGTAAACGTTTATTCCAACAATAAGCTCTATTTTAATATTTCTTTATAACGTCACCAGCTTCTACCCGCAAACTTCGTCTGCGTGGTTAGCTTTATTTGAAATCTCCCATCCCGTCCCGTTATATCCCGCCCGCCCCGTCTCATTCTCACTAATGGAATGTAATCCAGTCCCATCCCATCCTTTTGAGTATAAAAAAGTAGCAAATACATCGGAATTCCTTCTACATCCCACGGGAACACTAAACGTTTCGGGATAAAAAGTAGCATATGTTAATTCTAATACCTCCAAGAATATGTGTAGAAAGTTTCATGATGATCGGTTGAGTAGTTTTCGCGTGAAAGCGTTACAAATAAACTTACATTCAAATTTATAATATTAGTAGGGATTATTTTTTGTTTACCTCGATGCAATATGAGCTTTTTGCATAAGAACTGAAGAAAACATAATAAACATTAACTAAATATATATGAAAGAGGAACCTGATTGACTGACTGGCTGACTGCTGACGTATCAACGCACAGCCGAAACTACTGAAGCAAGGAACTTGACATTTTACAAAGGGGTTCCTATTGTGACGTAGGGTAGCACAAAGGAATGATTTTTGGAAATTCATCCCCTAAGGGAGTAAAAAAGATGAAATACTATTGTTTGCAAAATCAAAATTTGCAACACGGAGACGAAATCGCGGGCAAAAGCTATTTACATAATATATATTCAGCTCCATTCGCATTTCGCCAATTTGTTTTGTTCAAAACGGGAAAAAAAGCGCTGAAAAATGTTGTTGGGATGCGTCAGAATATCAGCACAAACTCACTTTCCGTTATTTAATGTATATTTCCCGGAAAAGCTTAATAAACGAGAAAAGCCGGGCGTTTGCTTATGCGTCTCTATACTACATTATTACTATGTATGGATAAAAGCTGAGCTAAGGTATTTTTCTATACTGGTACGACAAAGTAATTAACTTCCAATCTCATTAACTGTAGTTAAAATAATCATCAAAACTACAAAAATAATAAAACCCTTGACATTGGCAAAATCTCCGATTCTATGGGGGATCCATCTATCCTTTTGAAGAAGAAAAAGAAGACTAACTGCCAAAATGTGATAAGTCCTTCACATAATATCATTAAAAGTGTATGGGACTCCATCCAACATCTCGTCGTGCATCCTACTAGCCACTAGGCAACAATGAACAGAAGAAGCTCTGGTTTAGTTTATTGCTACGTAGTGTGTTACTGGCTCTATCTGATTGCAACTTGCAGAGGCCTGTTGATTGCACCGACTACGATAGCGAACGTTTCGGAGATTATAATTATCTATTCCCACATCTACTCGGTTCGTCGCACAGAGCGCGCATTATCCTCACCCTTTTGTCAAAAAAAATAATTGATTTGTTTATTAAGTAATTTGCTAAAAAATGAATGAAAACGCTAACAACTTCCCTTTCGAAATCATAGAAGTTGATCATGAAGTAGAGAAGACAATCATGGATCTTTTCTCAGGTACGTTTCCGAATTGTTCTGTTTAATGTATGTGGCACATTTTTATTGTTCAGAGAACAGTGTCTCCGTTTTTTACTACTAAATTATTTGAGCATTACGTCTCAATTATGGGAATTAATATTATGCACGTATGTAGGTATAATTCTTTAATTAATTTTGTATTAAGTCATTAATGCATTTTTAAATCTGCATATTATGCTTTTACCTGTTTAAAGATATGTGTAATGTTTTCACTGTATAACAATATAAGGCACTCGGAGTAAAAATACATTCTTACTAATACTTTAATAGGATATTTGATCGTGATCGATCTTTATTATTTTGTGTACAAACACAAATACCATTAAAATAAAACATTTCTGTCAAAATAGTTTTAAAGTAGCTTGTAACGCGACTCGCGAGGCATTAGTATTAAAAATGAAGTCGGTTAAAAAGAGTGAGAGCGTAGTTGGGACGTCTTACCATCTGTTTCACACGCGCACATTGTAATCCTTAATAAGACTAATGACGGCACTAGTTTTGTATTGCATCACTGTTCTTTTACTCCCACTCCCAAGATTAAAAACGTTTCTTCCTTGTTTAATTCTAAATGGATTTACAAAATTCTTTGATTGCTAGATTTTGGACATGGATACCTTTTAAATTTAAAACAGTAAGTACAGGAACAATAATATGCTTTGATGTGGACTGGACTCAAAAACTATCTACACCCGGACGAAGCTGAGCCCGACCGCTAGTATCTAAATAATGCATATTTATCCAACCAACGTTAAACCCAGATAAATATACACCCAGATCTGACGCGACTTTTTTATGATACTTCAGTACTTAAATGTAGGTTGTACCTACTTCTTTACTTTAGGCAAAACTACGTGTTAACCACCCAAATACTAAATTCGTTGTATCTGAACTAACTAAAACTACCACCTGGCACAGACAAACTTTCAGCTTTTATAAAATGACGAGAGTGGCGGCCACGAGCTTTTCCTCTATAACTTCTTACGTGTGAGCATAAGTTCACACACACGCGTTTTTTTAGCAAATTATTAATGAGATAACAGCTGTAGATACCGCCGTCAATCTACGTTAACGGGAACGCTTCTGATAGACCCTGTATAATACTTTATCATTCTGTGGGGCCAATATTACGATGGCATGTGGCAATACTTTACATCCATCCCTTGAAGGTTGAAGGTGTAGAGAGAATAGTTGCCAATAGAGGTTGGGAAACTGCAATGGTCAGTGAATGGGCGAGATGTTATCTCGAAATAATTTACGACTTCACTGGCTCAATGCCCACTCAACTATAAAATAATAATATTATAATTTGTATTTTCAGGAGAGAATCTACTGTTTGACTGTATTTTCAAATATTTTTCTTCACTGTTGACCAGGTCGTGTAAATTACAACTGTGAACTGTTCAATTATTTAGATTAATCATTTTATTTTTTTCGTATTAGATTTTCTAGACGTAGCTTTTGCTTTACCTCGTTCGCTGCCCTTAAACGAGTGAGACTAAAACAGAATGAGTATAGTTCAGCCTTATTGAATAGGTACTGCATGTTATTAATCCACTTTCGTTTCCAGGTGACAACGCGGGTCATGTTCGTGTCGGACCTAGCGGATACTTTTTTCCGCTAAAATATAAAGAAGAGGCAAGCAGGATTTACAACATGCCGCTAAGACCTGACGACATTTTTGTCGCTAGCTATCCTCGTTCAGGTATGCGCGTTTTATTAATTTGTGCTTACAGCGCTTAGATAGGGACCCCGCACATGCAATTATATACAATACTTAGACGTAATTTTCATACGCAAAATATAATGAACGGTACGTCTAACGGGTGTTGATCCATGGGGCAATTTGAACAATGTCTTGTAGTCTTGATACTAACCGTTCCTAAAATACTTACATACTATTTATTTACAGGTACAACATGGACTCAAGAGCTAGTTTGGATGGTAGCAAACAATTTGGATTATGATAAAGCTTATGCTGTTCCGCTCATAAAAAGATTCCCATTTTTAGAGTAAGTTATTTTAATATTAACATAGTTAAACACTATAAGTTGCAAATCCAAAATGGCGGATCTTTGGACACATGGGGGGTTATCTGTACTGCACGTCTTAGTAATTATAATGCTCTAGAGATAGAATAGGTACGTGAACATAATCACGGGCGGATTAAATGTTGGGAGCGCCCTAGGCCCTAGGCAAGCACCTCAAACGTGCCCCTCTACCAGCCATATTAAGAAAAATACTTCAAAGGAACGAGGAATCATCTTATTGAATAGTTGGTGATTGTCTTCACACTTTGCTATATTAAAGAAGAAACAGTTTCAGTCACTTTAGATGATTTTGCATAGAAACGAAGATATCCAAAATCGGCCCTAGGCACGTGCTAGTTTGCCTTAGGGATAATCCGCCACTGAACATAATGATGCATGCACATGATTTTGTGCATATAAATATGTATACACATTACTACTAAGTACTACACAACTACGTCAACCAACTTGAGACTGGGAAGTGGATTCCATGACGCAAGTCGCAACACACTTTTTTATAATGAAAACAAAAAAAACTTAACATTTCAAAACCTCAGGAGAAGCCACAAGAAGAACGCCAGTGATTAGCTTTCTAGCTTGGCAAACTAGTGGATATTGCAGTCTTCTTGGACCTCTAATAAATCATAACTATGCCAGTATAGCGAAACCAAAACCCCATAGTATCCAACATACGACATGAAGGCAGCATTGGGCACCCAAGGCGAGAAGAATCCTGATTGCCACCTAAGTGATCTTGTAGCGCAGTAGGTATTGTTACCGGTCCTCTTAGAGGAAGACATAGATTCCCTCTCTTACTATAATACTATAATTGAACGCATATGTAGGCGGTCGCTTGCTTGTACTTTTTGCAGCAAACAGAATGCGAAACTAAAAAAAAACTTCTTTGGCATAACAGCTCACGCCTATAAAGTTAGGCATTCTTTTTGTTACTTTGTCATACAGAAAAATACCGTACTTCATGGATGGGTGAAGTATCATCCCTTAGAGATGTGCCAAGCGTAACGAATAACCGCAGACTATCAATAATCGGCTATGAAATAAAAACAATACATAAAAATAAAAATAATTTGTTTCTTAATTGCCGAAATATGTTCCATTAACAGTACTGATTTCATGATAAAATATGTGCATTGAATAAAAGTTACCCAGTCATATTTTTTGGTGTTATACTAGAAAATGGATATATAGTATATATTGACTCCACGATTGTAACAATGATATTTCTGGTCCGGTTAATAATATATAAAGAATAAAATAAATAAAGAAGTTTAAAGAAATTATTTTATAAAATCCATACCTTAATCACGCGATTATCGATTACAAGTTCCAAAAAATAATAATCGAATAGATTCATTAACGATGATACACAACCCTCATCCCTACTGCGAGCTGTGAAAATCATAAATATTTGAAAACCGGATGGTACAGAAACGTGACGCCATGTTGGCGTAACGGACTTCCGTTGCATTGTCGTCCAGTTACCTCCTAGTCGCGCCTAAAGAAGTTTTACTTCAAAAACATTAAAGCTCTCCTTTCGTTTACAGATCTTTCACACCCATATAAAAATAAATATGTAAAGTGAATGCACTTACCATATTTTGTTTTTACAGATACTCGTTTTCATTTCATCCCTTGCTTATGGAAAAACTTATATCGCAGAATAAGCACAGTGAATATAAGTTAGAACTTCTAAAAAAAATTAGCCAACGTGGAACAGATCAATTGGCTGTGACCCCTTCGCCTCGTTTTGTGAAAACACATTTGCCTCTGTCTCTACTGCCACCGGATTTATTGGACACAGCGAAAGTAGTGTACGTGGCCCGCGACCCCAGAGATGTCGTGGTGTCCTTCTATCACCTAAACAAAATTTTGGCGGCTCATGGATACCTCGGTGATTTTAAAACTTTTTGGCATCTCTTTATAAACGATTTAGGTAAGTGATACGTATTTTAAAACATAATACCTGCCTTATCTTTTAGTGTGGATTATTCGCTATCACTGCCTGATGTCGGCGTCATTAATCTTACGACTCAACGTACACCCGGGATAGATTTTAATATCTAGGCGACCGTAGAATCTTCCGTCCCTTCTTAATTCTTACATCGGCATATCATCAAGCAACCTCACGGTGGGGCTCTTCAGCGCATTGGAACGGCACCGAGGTTTTGAGCCAAGGATGCCATAGTCTTGCTGGAACCTTTCCTGCTCGATGCTACGCTGCGGCCCGTTTATGAATGAGGGAGCTCAGATACGCCAGCCATTTAGTGAGACCGTTAGTGTTCTCGCGCTGTCGCCAGCATGGTAACAAACGGCCGCCTAACTCGTGATCGCATTATGCAGTATGCAACACGCCCACCGCCCCTGCTGCCCGCCACCAATATTGGCTCCATCAGTCGCTACTTAAAAAAGGCAGGGAGATACGAGTGATGGAATGCTAAAAATAGCCCCCAGTCCACAAGGCAGAATATATCTTATCTATGTATCAAAGACTAAGACTTCGGGAACCCGGGTATTAATGTAACACCGTTATCTGTTTGTGGACACAAAACAGGTCCAATTTATAGGAGAAATTTATTAATCTTGGCTCTTCAAACTTTATCTAGCAATTGGGTCGTTGATAGATAGGTACCTACGTTATGATGTTAGAATGAAGTGTCTTTATACCTTTGTGTTTAATATTTTAGTTCTTTGGACGCCATTTTTTGCCCATTTGAAAGAATCATGGGGGCAACGGCACCACCCCAATATGCTGTTTTTATTTTACGAAGATCTTATCAAAGTAAGAGTTAATAGTTATTATGGATCTATGAAACATTTATTAAATTCTCTCGCTTGAATTATATATTAACGTGTGTATGAATATATCAGGATTTACCAGCTGCCATACGCCGCGTCGCCAAATTCTTAAAAAAGGAACTCACCGAAGAGCAAATTGTCCAGTTATGCGATCATCTCAGTATTGACAAGTTTAAGAATAACAAGTCCATCAATTTTAATAACATGAAAGACATTGACAATTTCATTTCTAATGGAGAAGGTTTTATAAGGAAAGGTAATGTTCTAGACTAGATAAGAATGCTAAGGGCCTCATTCACCATCTTTAAGTAAACCGTTGATTACTTACTTTTTGATTGACGTTATTTGACAAGCAAATGTGCAGAGTATCTTTCGTCGATTTCACAAGTGAAAATAAAGTAAAGTGCTGATTAAGTGAATGACATAAGAAATTGAACGAATCATTCGTTCAATATTGCGTCAAATGTTCCTCGCCCTGCCTCCCGCTAAAGTGTCAACGTGTTTTTTTCTTAAAAAATAAAAAAGGAGGTTAAGATTTTAACCTTATTATAACCATTAAGTAAATACGCTAATCGGCATACGATGCAGCCAGTAAGTTACTTATTAATATAATCATAGAATTAATATTACTGGAGCATGGTGAAATCGACACATGATGTTACGGATGACTTTTCTGATGATTAGCCTAATCAACGATTTACTTGAAGATGGTGAACGAGGCCCTAAGTCATACAATATTTTATTAATGTTATCCTGTCTCAAAATAACTAAGTACTCGTGTTATATTCAGATATAGACTCGATACTTATAATAAGGCAACTGCTCGTAAATTTTAAGCCATTAAATGCTTCAATGGCTGGAGTCATATTGCACCAGCCCCATGTAAAAATGTATTAATATTTACTGCAATTCCCCTTGAACAAGTAGATCGAGACTGAAAACCATTAAACCAGAATAAACTGTAAGGCTAACCGAGGCCAGACAAAAGGTTAATTGTTATAAAGTTTAATTTAATTGTATCGCAGGTAAAGCTGGAGGCTGGCGCGATTACTTCGACGAAGAAATGACAGAACAAGCAGAGCGTTGGATAGCAGACAATCTGCGTGACACTGACATGCGATTCCCACATTTAGAACATAAATTGTAAAAATAAATAAAGACATAAATAGAAAAGTGGTAAACGTTTATTCCAACAATAAGCTCTATTTTCATATTTCTTTATAACGTCACTAGCTTCTGCCCGCAAACTTCGTCGGCATGATTAACTTTATTTGAAATCTCCCATTCCGTCCCGTCCCGTCCCATTATATCCCGCCCGCCCCGTCTCATTCTCACTAATGGAATGTAATCCAGTCCCATCCCATCCTTTTGAGTATAAAAAAGTAGCAAATACATCGGAATTCCTTGTACATCCCACGGGAACACTAAACGTTTCGGGATAAAAAGTAGCATATGTTAATTCTAATACCTCCAAGAATATGTGTACAAAGTTTCATGATGATCGGTTGAGTAGTTTTTGCGTGAAAGCGTAACAAATAAACTTACATTCACATTTATAATATTAGTAGGGATTATTTTTTGTTTACCTCGATGCAATATGAGCTTTTTGCATAAGAACTGAAGAAAACATAATAAGCATTACCTAAATATATATGAAAGAGGAACCTGATTGACTGACTGGCTGACTGCTGACGTATCAACGCACAGCCGAAACTACTGGAGCAAGGAACTTGACATTTTACAAAGGGGTTCCTATTGTGACGTAGGGTAGCACAAAGGAATGATTTTTGGAAATTCATCCCCTAAGGGAGTAAAAAAGATGAAATACTATTGTTTGCAAAATCAAAATTTGCAACACGGAGACGAAATCGCGGGCAAAAGCTAGTTACATAGTAAATATTCAGCTCCATTCGCATTTCGCTAATTTATTATGTTCAAAACGGGAAAACAGCGCTGAAAAATGTTGTTGGTATGCGTAAGAATATCAGCACAAACTCACTTTCCGTTATTTAATGTCTATTTCGAGTGCGTGGTGGACTGTTGGTAACGGACCAGACGCGGCTGCCTATATGTTCACGGTGGTCGCGGGTTCAAATCCAATCAAGGGCACACCTCTGACTTTTCGGAGTTATATGTGTATTGACAGTCAATCACCACGCACTTTAACAGTGAAGGAAAACATCGTGAGGAAACCTGCATACCGGATCGATTTTTAAAAAAATCTACGGTATGTAAGTCCGCCAACCCGCACTAGGCCAGCGTGGTGGACTATATGGCCTAACCACTCTCAATCGATTCTCTCGATTGTAGAGTAGGCCCGTGCCCAGCAGAGGGACGTATATGGGCTGATACATACATACAATGTCTATTTCCCGGAAAAGCTTAATAAACGAGAAAAGCCGGGCGTTTGCTTATGCGTCTCTATACTACATTATGACTATGTATGGATAAAAGCTGAGCTAAGGTATTTTTCTATACTGGTACGACAAAGTAATTAACTTCTAATCTCATTAGCTGTAGTTAAAATAATCATCACAACTACAAAAATAATAAAACCCTTGACATTGGCAAAATCTCCGATTCTATGGGGGAGCCATGTATCATTTTGAAAAATAAGAAAGACTAACTGCCAATATGTGATAAGTCCCATCATATAATATCCTTAAAAGTGTATGGGACTCCATCCAACATCTCGTCTTGCATCCTACTAGCCACTAGGCAACAATGAACAGAAGAAGCTCTGGTTTAGTTTATTGCTGGGTCGTTCCGTGATTTCGTGCAAATTTCGTCGTTCCGCGGAAGATTAAAAAATGACAAAAAATCAAGAATGTTATTCAATAAAACAATTCTAGCATGCTTTTTTAATGGTATTCAAAAGAAGGCACTTTTCTATCTTGTGTAAATTTATAGATATTATAGCTTCTTTGAAATTGTGCTATGGATGGCAATTATTATACAAAAGAGCTCAACGCGTACTGCTCGGAGCAGGTTTGCGAATCACGTACTCACTATGTTGTTGGTTTTGGATTACATATAATATGGTAACGGTTACAGTTACGGCTTAAAACAATAATCAAATGGTAATTTGATAAGAAAATCATTCATTCACTTCCATAATCGTTCATTACCATCCACGAAAAAATAGGATGGGACGGATGGGGATGCAACGGAAATGAATGATAAATTGAAAGAATTTCTTAAATAACTGACTAATTCACAATTAAATTGGATTATAGCCTATAGACAAGGCGTAACTTATAGAAATTATAGCAATATTAAGTGCTACTTCCCCTTTATAATTGAACGGAATGTAATGAACCAATATTAGGACAAAATACTTTCGAAGACACAAAGAACCTATATAATTTCATCAACCTGTAAGACACGTCCACGTTGTTTTGCTGTCGCGGCTAACTGACCGTTACGAGCAGATTGGGTCATGACTCAGGAGTGAGGATTTACAAAGGCGCCTACGAATTGAACTATTCTAGCGATGGAAGGTAATGACATTTTTTGTGTAACAAAATTTTAGGACCATTTTTTAATCGTTTATACTTCGATTTTATTTTTAAAAATACAATTATTAAAATTATAGTTAATTAAACTAACAGATTATCGAAGAATTTGAAGAAAATAACTGGTCCAAAAGAAATAAACAGAATCAATTCAATTTCGACACACTTTGGACACAGAATGTAATGAGAATTTCAGGCGATCAACTACGATAAATCAATACTTAACTAAAATATTGAAACTTTCAAAGATACTTTTTTTTTGGGAACTTGATATGATGTCCATTCGAAAAAATCTTAAAAAAAGACATTGTTTCATGGTTTTATTTGGCTGGATATGTAATTTGCACGAAATCACGGAATGACCCTGCTATGTAGTATGTTACTGGCTCTATCTGATTGCAACTTGAAGTTGATTGCACCGACCACGATAGCTCACGTTTCGGAGATTATAATTATCTATTCCCACATCTACTCACTCGGTGCGCTGCACAGAACGCGCATTATCCTCACCCCTTTCTCAAAAATATCTAATTAATTTGTTAATTAAGTAATTTGCTAAAAATGAATGAAAAAGCTAACAACTTCCCTTTGGAAATCATAGAAGTTGATCATGAAGTGGAAAAGAAAATCACGGATCTTTTTTCAGGTACGATTCCGCATTGTTCTGTTTAATGTAAGTGTTTCTTACTACTAAATTAATAAAGCATTACGACTCAATTTTGGGAAATAAATAGAAAGTACATATACACGTATGTAGGTATAATTCTTTAACCAATTTTCTATTAACTCATGGATGCATTTTTATATCTACATATTATACTTTTACATCTTTATTATGTTAGAGTTAAAATCCGTTCTTACTTACAACTAGTTTAGTTACAACTAATTACTCTAGTTTAAGCATTGAGATAATATTACTACGTATAGAGAAACTATCCCATACAAATGAAATGTTCCATTTTGGCAAGAGTTGGCCTAGTGCGGGTGGGCGGACTTTACATACCGTACAAAATTTTCAAAATAGCCACGGTAAGCAGGTTTCCTAACGATGTTTTTCTTCACCGTTGTAATGCGTTGTGATTGACTATCATTACACATATAACTCCAACAGTCAAAGGTGTGCCCTGGGATTTGAACCCGCGACCACCGTAAACAAGTTGGCAGCCGCCTCTGGTCCGTTACTAATAGGCCACCACGCACTTCACTACACGCACGCAACTAAACGTTGCTGCAGCATGGAACAAAATAATTATTCGGATAAACAAACAGTATAACCAAGCAGCGCTAGACCGCTTTAAGGTCACAGCTCATTAAAGCCACCCAGCACCCGACCCGCACCACCTCGTTGCTCGCCATCCACTCGTTGGCAGCAGGTGGTCCACGGGTGGACGCCGCGTTGTCACCATCGCCGATGCATTGTCCTCGTGTGAATCACCCGCGGGCCGCGCGCGGTCCATTTGATGGCAGCGCGCAGTTTACTCGGGGCTTGTGCGTCGGCAATGCGTAGCAACGCAAGGCAAGCATGCGAGCAGCGAGTTGTCAGTAATTGTCTGCGAGTGGGCAAGTCGCCGTCCGCGCGTCGACGGCTTACGACCGAGGCGATCCGGTGACGGCTACGGGGTTGATGTAATGAGCGCATGTCCATCAATCTCCATATAAATAATACTACCCGTACGTGGCGAGGTCGTGTGAGTAGCCACCGCTCTAATGAGCTGTCACCTTAAGAGTGTAGTTTTCTCGCGACCAAGTCGAAAGCGCCGTGAATTTCATGGCGTTTACGAGTTTTGTTTTTGTGCGCGGAAATAAGTAATGCGATTAGTGAACTTTCCTGGTTTTTTTAATGAGCTATTACAAGATTTAAAAATTATTATATTCTATATATCTATTATCGTAATAGTATTGCAATCTGATACCATTAACATTGTAATCTTTAAAATTATTTTACTTCAGTAAATTTTTCCGTCGGTTTCGCGGGAAAGCGTGATTCGTGACATGGATACACGTTTCATTTATCTACGCCAAATAACAATAAAAATGACATAATTAAGACACATTATTCGATTAAGATAATACCTTAATACCTGTTTTAAGATATGTGTAATGTCTACACTGTATAACAATATAAGGCGCTCAGAGTAAAAATACATTCTTACTACTTTAGAATAGGATATTTGACTATGATTGTTTTTTTTTTTTATATAATTTTGTGTATAAACACAAATACCATTAAAATAAAACATTTCTGTCAAAATAGTTTTAAAGTAGCTTGTAATGCGAGGCAAATATTAGTTTTTAAAAAAAGAGTGAGAGCGTAGTTGGGACATCGTACCGTCTGTTTCACACGCGCACATTGTAATGCATATTCAGACTAGTGACGCCACTAGTTTTGTATTGCATCTCTTTTCTTCTACTCCCACTGCAAGATTAAAAACGTTTCTTACTTGTTTAATTCTAAATGGAATTACAAACATCTTTGTTTCCACATGGATACCTTTTAAATATAAAAGAGATAGTACGGGAAATAATAATATGTTTTGATGTGGACTAAATTAAAAAACTATCTACACCCGGACGAAGCCGAACCCGACCGCTAGTATCTAAATAATGCATATTCATCCAACCAACGTTAAACCCATATACACCCAAATCTGACGCGTCTTTTTTATTATACTTCAGTATTTTAATGTAGGTTGTACCTACTTTTTTTAGGCAAAACTACGTATTGACCACTCAAATAATAAATTCGTTGTATGTGAACTCACTAAAACTACTACCTGGCACAGACAAAATTTCAGCTTTTATAAAATGACGAGAGTCTGGCGGCCACGAGCTCTGGCTCTATAACTTCTTACGTGTGTACATACACGTTATTTTTAGCAAATTATTTAGGAGATAATTGCTGTAGATACTGCCATCAATCTATGTTAACGGGAACGCTTCTGATAGACCCTGTATAATACTTTATCATTCTGTGGGGCCAATATTACGATGGCATGTGGCAATACTTTACATCCATCCCTTGAAAGTTGGAGGTTTAGAGAGACTAGTTGCCAATAGAGGTTGGGAAACTGCAATGGTCAGTGAATGGGCGAGATGTTATCTCGAAGTAATTCAAGACTTCACTGGCTCAATGCCCACTCAACTATAAAATAATTATAATTTGTATTTTCAGGAAAGAATCTGCTGTTTCATTGTATTTTCAAATTTTTTGACCAGGTCGTGTAAATTACAACTGTGAACTATTCAATAATTTAGATTAATCATATTATGTTTTTCGTATTACATTTTCTAGACGTAGCTTTACCTTTACCTTGCTCGCTGCCCTTAAACGAGTGAGACTAAAACAGAATGAGTATACTTCAGCCTTGTTGAATACTGCACGTTATTAATCCACTTTCGTTTCCAGGTGACAACGCTGGTCATGTTCGTGTCGGCCCTAGCGGATACTTTTTTCCACTCAAATATAAAGAAGAGGCAAGCAGTATTTATAACATGCCGCTAAGACCGGACGACGTTTTTGTCGCTAGCTTTCCTCGTTCAGGCATGCATGTTTTATTAACTTAAGCTTAAAGCGCTTATGCTGCGGCTACACTACCATGATATGGCAATAATTATGACCATAATTGAAGCAACAACTACGTGCAGACACTATTTATGGCCTTTATTTTACAATGCCCTTATATATGTATTATCGGTAAACGTTCTTTAGACGGTAAGACAGTGTAGCCGCAGTATTACAGAGGTACCCTGCAAATGCAATCCCCTAGATGTAATTTTTATACGCAAAATAGGTATATAAGGTTAATTTTTTATACATTACAACTCATTTAAAAAACAAGTGCACTTCGATTTTAAATGTTACCTGCGGTGCATTGGTTTAATCCGGAACTACAAAAGTTATCTATGGAATAAATAATAATAAAAAACTGACTTAAAAAAAATTGCACTAGAAAGTAAAAAATAATATCTATTTTATTGTACTTGTAAATGTTGATTAATTTAATTATTGACTTAACTAGCCAACAGATCATACCTAATATATGCGAAACATATTAAAGGCGTGCCGCCAAGTACCAAACATAGATAGGTCTCTCATATGTGGTCTCTCTGGGTAGGTACCGCCGCAATGTCTGTTTCTCCCGCCAAACAGCAGAGTAAATGCATTGTTATGTTCCGGTTTTAAGGACATTTTAGCCAGAGTAATTACTGGACAAATAGAGATTTAACATCTCTAGTCTCAGGATAGCGAGCGTGGTGGAATGGCAAGCAATACTTTGTAATTCATGGTGTTGTTTGTTTTTCTTCTGTCTATGAGCGATCGTATCGTTTACCATCAGGCGAATGGCATGCTGGTCTCGCAATTCATCGCAATAAAAAAAAAGTGTCTTTTTATACATTTTAGTAGAGTATATAATTGTCTTACGTTATAATATAATGAAAATACAGAGTATCTCAAGACTGCGACCGAAAATGAAGTCGGGTGGTATTATTAGTGACTTCAAAAGTTCAAACACAATGCAACTAAAATTTTCGCAAAAAAAATTGTCAGTAATTTTTTTTAATTTTTTTTCTTGTCGTCGTATTGGGGTGATAAATACATATTTTTTCTAAAATAATACTGTTTATTTTTAATCACGCAATGGTACACAAAGGTTTTAATTACTTTTTTAGCAAAAACTAGGTATTTACCACCCAAACACGATGATGTTTAAAAAATTGCAAAAAGTAAACTCGCTTATTTTGCAAAATTTTAGTTGCATTATGTCTGTAACCACTAAAACTGCCACTAGTCTTCGTTTTCGGTCGTATTCTTGATATACCCGGTATATCTTGCAGCGACACGATAGTTTGTCGCAATAATGCTCCAAATAGTAGTAACTTATCCAGTTCAGATGCATGTGCATGCCCGTTAAGATTTTGATTGTCGCGAGTGCTTACTGGAACGCGCCCGAAATAAATGAACGGTAATTTCAATTTAATTTGACTACGTCGCAAATAACTTGTAGGAATTAAAAAGAAAGAGAGCCAAAAAAAAGAGCATCATGTAACTACCCAAGTGAAAGTATTTTTCCAAATCTCAGGTGTCCGAGAAATGACAAAAATTTGTTATTAAACTAGTAAATAAACTGATAATTATCAAATACGTCTAACGGGTGTTGATTCATGGGACAATTTGAACAATTTCCTTTAGTCTTGGTACTTACCGTTCCTAAAATACTTACATCCTTTTTATTTATAGGTACAACATGGACTCAAGAGCTAGTTTGGATGGTAGCAAACAATTTGGATTATGAAACAGCTTATGCTGTTCCACTCACGGAGAGATTCCCATTTTTAGAGTAAGTTATTTTAATATTCACATATTGTAGTTAAAAACTATAAGTTGCAAATTCGAAATGGCGGATCTTTGGACAGACGAGGATGATGATGATGTACATCTGTACTGCACTGCAATTATAATACTCTAGAGATAGAAAAGGTACAGGTGAACATATTGCATGCACATGATTTTGTGCATATGAATATGTCTACACATTACTACTAAGTACTACACAACTACGTTAACCAACTTGAGACTGAGAAGTTGATTCTATGAAGCAAGTCGCAACACACTTTTTTATAATGAAAAGAATAAACCTCACTTTTCAAAACCTCAGGGGAAGCCACAAGAAGAATGCCCGTGATTAGCTTTCCAGCTTGGCACACTAGTGGATATTGCAGTCTTCTTGGACCCCTAATAAATCATACCTATGCCAGTATAGCGAAACCAAAACCCCATAATATCCAACATACGACATGAAGGCAGCATCGGGCACCCAAGGCGAGAAGAATCCTGATTGCCACCTAAGTAATCATGTAGCGCAGTAGGTATTGTTACCGGTCTTCTTAGAGGAAGGTACAGATTCCCCTTCATACTGCTATAATTGATTGCACATGGAGGCGGCCGCTTACTTCTACTTTTTACAGCAAACAGAATGCGAAATAAAAAAAGCATTAAAGCTCTCCATTCGTTTACAGATCGTTCATACCCATACAAAAATATATATGTAAAGTCAATGCACCTACTTTTTTTTTTACAGATACTCATTTTCATTTCATCCCTTGATTATGGAAAAACTTATATCGCAGAATAAGCACAGTGAATATAAGTTAGAACTTCTAAAACAAATTAGCCAACGTGTAACAGATAAATTGGCTGTGACCCCTTCGCCTCGTTTTGTGAAAACACATTTGCCTCTGTCTCTACTGCCACCGGATGTGTTGGACAGAGCGAAAGTAGTGTACGTGGCCCGCGACCCCAGAGATGTCGTGGTGTCCTTCTATCACCTAAACCAAATTTTTATGGTTCATGGATACCTCGGTGATTTTAAAACTTTTTGGCATCTCTTTATAAACGATTTAAGTAAGTGTTTCATATTTTTAAACATATTGTAGGTAGGTGCCTACCTTATCTTTTTTTTTTTGTGAGTCCAACCCAGGTATTTCTTAATATTATTGAAAAAATATATAAAAATAAAATAATATGTGAAAATAGCGATTTAGCCATTTTTCGGCCACCAACTTCAATATCCGGCCGTACATTTATTTATCTGGTTTTCGGTCAGTACCGTAAAATTACAACAATATTTTTATTGTCTGCTATAAATCAACACTCTTATTTTTGTGCTCAAACTTATTTTGTTTTTCTACCAGCCGTTATGTTTACTTCTGGCGAAATCTAAAATAGAATTAACTATTTGTCGGCCATCTTATTTTTTACTGGCCGAGAAAAGTTTACTGATGATTCCTTTTCGGTCACATTATCTTTATACGGTCGAAAAGTAATTTAAAAATAGTTCTATTATCGGCCGTCAAATAGTTACTTAGGAAACTCTTTTATAGCAAAATGTTCGCTGATAACATGCGGCCGACACCTGACCACTCAAATAACATAAAAATATTTTTATGTGAAATACGTTTTTTATACGGAAAGTATCCATTGAAATGGATACTTTATTTAAGTAAATGAGTTATCATTTAGTTCTCGGCATGACGGCCGAAAAAGAAACAGTCTCCTATAATAGTTCTAGTTCCCCAACAAATTTAATGGGCGTAGGGTCCATTGAAAAAAATAAATAGTCATTGATTTTTAAATGAGCAAAGTATCGTTTGCTTATTAAATAACTAATACTTAAAGGCCGAAAGCCAAAGGTGGCCGGCAAACCGGCTAATCTACCCTATATCTAAGTGTTAATTTTTTTCAGTTATTTGGACGCCATATTTTGCCCATTTGAAAGAGTCGTGGGCGCAACGACATCACCCCAATATGCTGTTTTTATTCTACGAAGATCTTACGAAAGTAAGAGTTTATAGTTATTATGGATCTATGAAACATTCATTTAATTCTCTCGGTTGAATTATTAATGTGTGTATGAATATACCAGGATTTACCAGCTGTTATAGCCCGCGTCGCCAAATTCTTTAAAAAAGAATTCACAGAAGAACAAGTTGCCCAGCTATGCGATCATCTCAGTATTGACAATTTTAAGAACAACAAATCTGTCAATTTAAATGTCGAGATAGAAATTGGCAATCTCGTTTCTAATGGACAAGATTTTATAAGGAAAGGTAATGTTCTAGACTAGATACATCTATGAAGCGCCCAATGCTGTCATACAATATTTTATTCATGTTATCCTGTCTCAAAATAACTAAGTACTCTTGTTATATTCAAATATAGACTCAGTTCCTAAAAAGTTACTTATTCTTAAGCAACTGGTCGTACATTTTAAGCTATTAAATGCTTCAATGGCTAGAGTCATATTGCACCAGCCCCATGTAAAAATGTATTAATATTTACTGCAATTCCCCTTGAACGAGTACGTTTACTGATCAAGATTGAAAATCATTAAACCAGAATAAACTGTAAGCCTAACCGAGGCCAGACAAAAGGCTAATTGTTATAAAGTTTAATTTAATTGTATTGCAGGTAAATCTGGAGGCTGGCGCGATTACTTCGACGAAGAGATGACAGAACAAGCAGAGCGTTGGATAGCAGACAATCTGCGTGACACTGACATGCGATTCCCACATTTAGAACATTAATTGTAATAAAATGTTAAAAGAATAATTAATATATCTTTGTAATGTCATGATTTTTTGTTTACATCGATACAATGTGAAATTTATGTATAAGAACTGAAGAAAAAATAAACATTATTGAAGCAGCAACTATTTTAGGCAACAATGAACAGAAGAAGCTCTGGTTTAGTTTATTGATATTTATTTGTTACTGACTCTATCTGGTTGCAACTTGCAGAGGCCTGTTGATACCACCAACTACGATAGCTCACGTTTCAGAGATAATAATAATCTACGCTACCCAGTGTATTACTATACTCTATGGTCTACGCGCACACCTACTCGCTACGTCGCACAGAGTTCGCATTGTCCTCACCCCTTTGTCAAAAATATTTAATTCATTTGTTTATTTTGTAATTTCCTAAAAATGAATGAAAAAAATAACAACTTCCTTTTGAAAATCATAGATGTTGATCATGAAGCGGCGAAGAAAATCATGGATCTTTTCTCAGGTACGTTTCCGAGTTATTTTGTTTAATGTATTTGGCACATATTTCTTTTGTTGAGACAACAGTGTCTCAGTTTCTTACTACTTAATTAATTTCGTATTAGCACAGTATTAGGACTCAATAACGCAAGGAAAATTACATGGAAAGTACATATGAATTTACGTAAGTTTAATTCTTTAACCAATTTTGTATTAACTCATGGATGCATTTTTTATATTTGTATATTATGCTTTTACATTTCTTAGCAATTGAATGCCTATTGTATATTTTACCTACAAAAGAATAATAATGTACCTATTAAGGAGATTTTGAGTAGAAACCTATTTCATACATGAAAATACGTAGTTGTTGTTAGTACCTGCCTCTATATCCCCTTCTTCAGGCACAGGCACTCCACTTGCTACATATACCAAACAGTAGTAATAATATTAATAATTCATACTTAGCTGAATCTCTCTCTAGCAGGATACCTTTGGGTGATGCAGAGGTTAAATGAAGCAAATTTTGATTGATTGAATCTTACTACGGAATATATACCTACATTAATAAATTTGTAACGGATCGATGTCTGTACATGGAAGATAAATGAGAAAAACTAATATGGAGAGTCTGTATCTAGAACGTAATAGAACCTAAAACAATGAGTTTTAAAATTCTTGTCTGTCTGTTTATCTGTTTGTCTATGCGGTTGTGCGCGATATTCAGAAACGGCTTAACGGATTTCGACGAAATTTTTGGTATGGAGGTAGCTGGCACCCTGGATTAACACTTAGGCTGCTTTTTATCCCGAAAAATATAGTATTCCCGTAGGATAAGTGAGACGGGGCGGGCGGTATAAAACGGGACGGGGCGGGCGGTATAAAACGGGACGGGACGGAAAATTCCGAGTAAATTGAATTTCAAATAAAGTTAATCACGCAGACGAAGTTTGCGGGCAGAAGCTAGTTTGGAATAAATACGCGATTGTGTCTTTTTCGAAAGTAATTTTTTTTAATTATGAAAATTGTAATAACTAGAATCCCTTATTTACATATTATAGGAGGCAAACGAGCATATAGTTCACCTGATGTCAGGTAAGTGACCACCGCGGCCCATGAACATCTGCAACTTTACTCCCAACTAATGTAGGGGTAGACTGGGTACGGTTGAAACAATTTAGCTTGTATCGTTTATAATTTTGTTGTTTACGAACCAACTGACGATAATGATGCGTGAAATTCAAATTTGAAGTTTTAGGTACGATATGACAGTATCATTATAGTATTCGGATAACTATTTTTAGAAATATATGAAAATTAAAAAAAAAACAATAATTTGTTTCAATCGTACCCATGCCAGGGGCGGTTGAAACAGCCTTTGGGGTCAGTTGAAACACATGCAAATAATGCAATAAATACAAATGAAATATGTTTTATTTATCATAAATACTAAATATATTAATAATTATGGCACCACATGACAACATTGAACATTCTTCAAGATTTTAGTACTTCTAAAAGATTCATTCCTCTTCTGATGGTTTCAATGACAATTCCTGCTTAGTATTTCATCTTTCTCCTTTTGAAATTTCTCTTTTACCTTTTTCTTCTTTTACCCTTTTCTCTTTTCTTAACTTGCTTAACTTTGGTCCGTTTTAATTTTGCTTCATGCTCTTTTCTTTTCTCTTCTTTCTCTGGTGTACCAGTATAACAGTTTTTCGCCCTTTATTAGATACGTAAATATATGCATATTAAAAACACGATTGTGTGTTTTATAACCCATACTTGTATCATCTTTACCGGTCGCATCTCTCTTACGAATGTTTCTTAACAGGGAACATTGGTTTACACCATGTTTTTCTGCCGCTTTCCGTTGTGGATCTTCAGCTTTTACCTCCTCATATGCGTGACTATAGCTCGATAAGTCAATATTCCCTCTGGAAGTCTTCCTAACCCGAACCCCGGCATCTATAAATAATAAAAATAAATATATTTTCTGTTTCAACCGTACCCACAAAAAATGTTTCAACTGTCCCCAACCCCACTTTTTCTAAAATACACTTTATAGTTTCGACAGTAATGATAATACATTAAAAATAATCACTATCCCTTATTCTACAAGCTTCGTAATAATCGCTAACACACACTTAACACATTCATTTAAAAAGAACAGATAATATAAGCGTTAATGTCAGAAGAAAAATACTTACTTTTGGGTAATAAAAAACAATATGGTGTCCTGCACACAACAACAACGCACGGGAGCCGGCGCGACACTGTATTCGTGTTCGAATCTGTCGTCCGCTTCGTTTTCCCTTTGCACCCATAGGTCCCCGCGTAACCGTTTATGAGATATTTGCTCTGTTTCAACCGTCCTTAGTTTCAACCGTACCCAGTCTCCCCTACTTCTAATTTCGAAAAAAATCCTTTATTTAATCATACTAATTTAGTACTGATAGTAATTTAGACTGCCTCGGTGGCGTAGTTGTACTACAGTTACAAAACTGAGGTCTCGGGTTCGAATCCCGGGTCGGGCAAAGTGATATTCTATATCTATATCAGCCCATATACGTCCCACTGCAGGGCACGGGCCTACTCTACAATCAAGAGAATCGATTGAGAGTGGTTAGGCCATATAGTCCACCACGCTGGCCAAGTGCGGGTTGGCGGACTTACATACCGTAGAAATTCTTTAAAATCGCTACGGTGCGGTATGCAGGTTTCCTCACGATGTTTTCCTTCACCGTTAAAGTGCGTGGTGATTGATTATCAATACACACATAACTCCGAAAAGTCAGAGGTGTGCCCTGGGATTTTAACCCGCGACCACCGTGAACATGTAGGCAGCCGCGTCTGGTCCGTTACCAACAGGCCACCACGCACTCTCACGTCATGTCACGCAAAGTGATATTGGGTTTTTGTATTCATTATCAGCTCGGAGTCAAAAATTTGTGCCCGATATGGCGATAGGCCCGCCTTCTATCACATCATGGCACGGAACATACAAGGCGAAATGTGGCCGTCCTCGGCTGGTGGCGCCTCCGCCTACCCCTCCTGGAAAAAAGGCGTGAGTTTATGTATGTATGAATGTATGTGCAAATATCGTGATCCACAAGGTTAAAACTTTGCAAATTTGTAGATATTAGGTAATATCTTATTGAAGACATAATAAAAGTGATAAATATTTCATTTATCAACGCCATATAACGATAAAGATAAAGATATAAACCTTAATACCTGTTTTAAGACATGTGTAATGTCTGCACTGTATTACAATATAAGGCGCTCGGGGTAAAAGTACATATCCAAATAATGCATACTCATCCAATTAACTTAAAACGCAGATATACCCAGATCTGTAGGACAATTCACGACATTAAATAAGTTCAGTTGCAGTTAAGTTTCGATCAAAACAGTCCTTTTTGTATTCTCGTAATTTAGACAACCGCTGTCAGATACGCTCGCATCAAGTTCGCGTCACGCGAGCGCTTTAGCGTATTCTACGGCTGCGCGTTTTATACATGCGTGATTCAGATCGCAACTTGATTGGTATTTACCAATGAGTATTTACCTATTCATTTGACGTCTCCAATGACAGTTTAGTCCGACTAACGTGCAGCACATGCGCAGTATACCTAAGCATATCTTAAGCGCAGCTAAATAATTACAAGAATACCATTTTGACGTACGTACCATTAATCATTTATTGATCCGATTGGTCTCAAAATCGATATCTGAGGGATCCTATGCTACGATAATCTAAATTTAGAGTCAGAATTGCAATAAATAACATTGGAGTTAAAAATATATATTCGTATATATGCATGCTTGTTAATGGTTTTAATATATTACGGTGGTGAATGATAGGCCATTATAATAATAATAAATACACCCAACAGTCACATAAATAGTCCTGACCCTACATTAAAATCAATTAAGTCTTCTGTCGCAGGTATCAGAACTACGAGAGACACAAGCATTTCTCTTGGTGCGAGGATCGAGCCCGCGGCCTCTTGTTTCACTGCCGGCATCTAATCAACTGCGCCACTGAGGCTGTCCATATTTTGCCCATTTGAAAGAGTCATGGGCGCAACGACACCACCCCAATATGCTGTTTTTATTCTACGAAGATGTTACCAAAGTAAGAGTTAATAGTTATTATGGATCTAAAAGATTCTGATCTGAAGAATGTAAAACATTTATTAAACTCTCTCGCTTGAATAATTTGAATGTGTGTATGTATATACCAGGATTTCCAGCTGTTAAAGCCCGCGTCGCCAAATTCTTTAAAAAGAATTCACAGAAGAACAAATTGCCCAGCTATGCGATCATCTCAGTATTGACAAGTTTAAGAATAACAAATCTGTCAATTTTAATGTGTTGAAAGAAATTGGTAATCTCGTTTCTAATGGACAAGATTTTATAAGAAAAGGTAGTATTCTAGAGTACATTTATGAGGCGCCCAATGCTAAGTCACACAATATAATATAGATACATCTTATCCTATCCCAAAATAACTATGTAAGTACTCATGTTATATCCCGATATACACTCAGTTCGCAAAAACTTATCTAATATTAAAGCACCTGGTCGTAAATTATAAGCCATTAAAGCTTCAATGGCTGGAGTCATATTGCACCAGCCCCGTGTAAAAAATTATTAATATTTACTGCAACACCCTGTGAAAGAGATCGAGATTGAAAACCATTAAACCAGAAAAAACTGTAAGTCTAACCGAGGTCAGACAAAACGTTCATTGTCATCAAGTTAAATCTAATTGTATTGCAGGTAAATCTGGAGGCTGGCGCGATTACTTCGACGAAGAGATGACAGAACAAGCAGAGCGTTGGATAGCAGACAATCTGCGTGACACTGACATGCGTTTTCCGCATTTAGAAAGTCAATAGTTGTAAAAAAAATATATAAAAAAAAGAAAAACAAAAAATGGTGATAAACATTTATTCCAATAATATGCTCTATTTTAATATTTCTTTGTAACACCATATTTTTTAGTTTACATCGATACAATGTGAACTTTATAAGAACTAGAGAATAAGTAAACAATTCTTTATAAATTTGCGTTTGAATCACTCCAGCGGAACTCATCACGACTTTACAATTTCTGCATAAATAAAACAATACGTCAGTCCTTCCTCACATTTTTATTTAAATAATAATAATACGGTTATACAAAGAAAATAAATTAAAAGCCAGATTTAATCAATCATTCGTTGGTAATATAAAATTCTAAAACAGACTTATAATAATGGATAATAAAGGTTCGCGACAGCGCGTGGGGCGCGGCGGGCGCGGCGCGTGCAGTCAGCCGGTCACTCCGCACGTCACCGCGCCCGCCCGGCCCTGCTCCACAAAAGCGACTCTATCATATAAAACTGGGATCTCTCCCGCACCTAACGACTCGTCGCCGCGAGCGACTTTAAAACTATCGTACAATTACAGAAAATCACAAAATTCAAGCGGAAATACTAGGAATCGGAATCCGTGTCGACGGGACGCATTCACGCGATCACGTCCGGCAGCAAAGCGTTGTCGGGCGCGGGCGGGCTGGGCGGCAGCTTCACCGGCTCGTCCGCGCCGCCGTTGGCCAGCGCCTCGTTCACTATTTGTTCCTTCTTCGGCGAATTCACAGCCCTTTTCGGTACCGATTTCATGACAGTGTTCTTAGACCCCGTGGTAGTCTAAAATAAATTCAATAAAACCATACATCACTTTAAAATGTAGTGAATAAATATTTCAGTCGTAGTTGCAACCACAATGAAATATGTTCGTTACCTTAGTCAAGGCAGTCCTCGGTGGAGCTGTCTTGGCTGTGATGCGTTTATTTGCGAGATCTTTGCTTTGTTTGTCTAAGGGAGCGGTCGCTCGAGGTGCTGGTTTAGTACTGGCACTCCTTAAACAATGAAAATAGGTTTGTTAGCCGTATTATCTATACATATAATAATTTTTTAGAATTTTTGTCTGTCTATCTCTGTTCAATTTAGTTTGCTCCAATCATCGCCAACGTAAAGAGGTTTACATGCCGCACGGAGCCTTTAAAATTTGTGAATATAATCACCGTAATGCCAATATTTCGAAGGTAATATCTTTTTTTTCGATAAATTAATGTTTATAACTATTTTTTTCCATATAAAAAATTGAAACAAGCGTGAAATATGAACCAATTCATAAATAATATTTAATTGTTTCCAACGTTTGTTACAACGCGCCAACCTGTCAAGTTGGCTATTTATGAACAAGAATGGAGGAAAATACACCTAGTTTATATCAATCTTAGGTCCATTTCAATGTGCAGTGTGGATGTCAATAATTGGGAAAGAAAGGAGAAAAGAATTTCAAAACAGCGTGAACACTAAATGTCAACATATTATTTTCAACCTTATTGTTTCTTTGTGTCGCTTTATTTTAGAATATCTGTGCGCATTTATTAAAAACTTTATTGTTAAGTGACATTTTTATTTTATGGATTATTTTTTTCTTCAATGACATAACGTCTTGAATGCAAGTAAATTGTAAGGTATAATAAATATTATTTCAAACTATTAAAGTTTATTGTTACCTGAAGTTGTTTATATTTTAAGACTATTTTTCTACATCTAAAAGTTAGAAATACTAATGTGTAAGTATAATCAACCTCAGCCACTTTTGGCATGAGATTTTGTTCCCGACATCGTTATCTAGTATATATTTGATCAAAGATTTAAAATAATAATTATTTGACAACCTGTTTTTTTTTTATTGAAGCTTTCAATAAAAAAAGTCTAAAATGTTAAAATCATGCAACACATAACATCGTAAGGCAAGACAATTGATAGTACCGATGTCAGCTATACAGAATACATTATTTTTTTTACTAACCCATAATACAGTGCAACTCACTTGGGGGGTGCAGCCGCGGGGGCTGGCGCGCGTGCGATGGGGCGCGCGGCGGGCGCGGGGCGCGGGGCCGGTTTGGCGGCGGGCTTGGCGTCCTTAGCGTCGCCGTTCGTCAAGGGTTTGTCCGTGGGTTTGAGCTTGAGCTTGGCGGGTGCAGGCTTGGCGGGCGCGGGCGCAGCGCGCGGGAGCGCAGGGCGCGGGGCGGGCGCCGCCTTGGGCGCAGGTTTGGGCGCGGCGGGCCGCGGAGCCGACGTGGTTTTGGGAGCCGCGCGAGCGGCCGCGGGAGCCTCACGGGCGGGCGGCTTAGTAGTAGGAGACCCGGGTTTCGCAGCGGCGGTGCGAGTTGTCGCGGCGGCGGCGGCGGCGGCGGGCGTCGTCGGTTTCGAAGCGGTTGTCGTTGTCTTAGTAGCAGAAGTGACTTGTTTTGCGGTTGTAGTAGATCGGCTGGCAGGCGTGGTGGACTTGGTCGTCGGGGTTGCTGGCTTAGAGGCGATTGTCGCCGGCTTGGATGTCGCGGTTGCAGTTTTAGTCGCCGGTGTGGTGGATTTCGCAGTCGTTGTTGGGGTTTTGGTAATGGACTGTCGGGTGGTGGTGGACGGTCGCGCGGCTGCGTCGGGTTTCTTCGCTGCCGCAGTGGGTGTCCGCGGAGTCGCGGTCGTTTTCGGTGCTGATTTTGGCGTTCGTGAGTCAGATTTGGCCACCGGTGTAGTGGGGGACTTCTTGGCCGGCGCGGTTGTTTTTGTCTTGCCGGCAATGACTGCTCCAGCGACCGCTGCTCCCGCGGCGGCGACTGCTACTGCGGCGGCTATGGGAGCGGCCGGGTCAGCGGCCAGAGGCACTTCACTGACAGCGGGCGGTGCAGGTTCAACGGCGGGCGTCGGCGGTGGCGTAGCTGCAGCAGGCGGCTGTACTGTTTCGTCAAGAAGAATTTCGCTAGTGACAGGTACGCATATTTCCTGCGCGTGCGATTCGGGAATACCAATGTCGATATCAGTTACTAGTTCCGAGCGCATTGTGTGCGCGAGTTCAACGGGTTCGTCAGGCACGACGTCTGGAGCGGGACCGCTCGACGGCTCTAGCACCGGTGAATGGGATACAATAGGCGTTTCTACTTGTTCCGACCTTGCCATAAATTCATCTGTTGAAATTGTAGACTCTAAGGTTGATGAACTCAACGCAACTTGTTCCGCCGGCTCTAATGTTTCAACAGGAACAGGTGACTTCGCTGGTACAGGAGACTCTACGATTACCGATTCTTCTGTTTCTTTCGGAATAGTGACTGAAGACTCAATGGGTAAGGATGACTCATCAGAGATGAGAGGTTCAACCGGAAGAGGCGATTTAGCCTGTACCATTGACTCGAAAGGAATGGGCGACTCCGTAGGCGCGATAGGCTCGTCGGGCATAGGCGATTTAGCTGGGACAGGAGACTCTGATAGAATGGGTGACTTAGCAGTAATAAGACACTCGTCCGGAATCGGTGACTTAGCTGGAAATGCAGACTCTATATGAGTGGAAGTTTCTATCAAGACTGGATCTGTCATAACAGTATCTACAGCAAATGTAATTTCCTCTCGAATTTCAGACTCAACTGGAAGCGGTGATGCCGTTGGAGCGGGTGATTCGGTAGGAACTGGCGAATCGGCTGGGATTGGCGATTCTCTTGGCAAAGGTACTTCAGTAGGCAAAGGAGATTTGTTTCTTAGTTCAATTGATTCTTCCTCTGCAATATTTTCCTCAAATGACTCTTGATCATCACAAGCTGAAGGCACAGTGAGAGTTGATCCATCAACTGACAATCCAGGAAATTTTTCTACAACTTCTGCAGGTAGAGGAGATTCTTTGAGTGAATATGCCTCATTTTGGTCTTTCTCAGGAGCTGGAGACTTCGCTGGCAATGGAGATTGACTTGGTAATAAAGATTGTGTTGTTGGTGCATCTCCTATCAGTTCTAATTGTTCCAACTTCGCATCATGTGCTATGAAGGTATTATAGTCAGTGTGAACAAGTTCAGTGTCCAAGTTTTCATTTGCTTGCAAATCTATGTTATCTGGGTAGGGTGATGTAGCTTCTAGTGGCTCACTTTCATCTGAAACAATGTTTGTAGGCATTGGTGATTTCCGGCATTCCGAAATTCCGACAATTTCAATACACTCTTTTGGAAAATCTTTCACTGGTATGTCTACTGCTGGTAATGGGGATTCGCCAGAATGAGGAACCTCATTTGGTTGAAGAACGTAGTCATCAAGCAATGGAGTCTCGGTAGGCAATGGTGAGTGGCTTGGAGTAGATTCTTTGACAAGCAAAGATTCCTCTTGCGCCAATGACTCTGATTGTAGAATTTCATGTGATTCACAGACTTGCTCCGATTGTTCGTAACATATATTCTCACTAGAAACCACATTTATTTCAACCTGTGTTACTTCAGTATCTAATTTCATTTCAGACTTCTCGCCTGCCTCTTCAATTTCTGATACATCATGCGAACTTTCAACATTATGGTGGATATCAACTTCAATATTTTCAAGTATATCTTGTTTAATTTCTGGTAACAGACTTTCTTGTGGCTGTTCATCTCCCGTTGCATCAAGTGCTTGCTGATCATCAGAAGGAATTTCTAATGTTGATAAGATTTCATTGTCCTGTTCACCATACTTAATATCTTGTTGTTTTGATTCCACACTATGAAGGGATTCAATATGCTCAACCTCCAATGGTTCATGTGACTCTTTAATTTGTGCTTGTTCATCTTCAGTGGATGTTTTAACTTTGCATTCCATATCATCCTGTGGCAATTCTTCTTGTGGCGTTACTACTCGGGTATCCTTCTCACTTTCAGAAGGATCTTGATTATCATCATTTGTAAAACCTAGTTCAGAGCTTTTGCCATCAGGTATTTCCGGAATTTGCTCAAATAATAATTTATGAGATTCAGGAGTGTCTGTCTGTAAAACTGTTTCCTGGGACATATTACTGCTTTCAAACTCCATATTGGACAAAGCCTGGATATTGCCTGAATTAGTAATATTATAGTCTACAAAGTTGTCCTCTTGATCAAGATTACACAAATTGTTTGAGAAGACTTCTGTCCTATCATTTAAAATCATAATGTCATTATTGGGTTCTTGCATATTTGTCTCTGTATCAAATAAGTTTGTGTGTTGATCTGGATTAATGTTTTCTTTATCAATATCATTCACATTTTCACAGACTCCATTCTGTTGAATGTCCTCATCATCACTGTCAGGTAGTGGTTGGACAGCATTAAGATCCACATGTGATTCATTTTTAGAAAGCCTTTCACATGTGTCATCATCTTTTTCCTGATAAAAGCTCATGCTCATTGGGTCCCTCTCCTTATTTTTCAGTCTTTCAAATAATTCATCATTACCTTCATCATCAAAAGGATTTGTTTCAGTGTGTGTTTGGAATACCTGCAAAGTTCATAAAAATACATTATCAATGAATATCATATTCTAATTCAAGGAAAAACATTATTTATTATTTTGTGGCCATATAACTTGTAGAAAACATTATATTACAAACCTGAATATTACAGAAATCTGTTGTGTCTTTCTGTATTCTTTCAAAGTCTTGTATAAGTCCCGTGTCCTTGACTTTGTCAGGTTCAATGCCTACATTGAATCCAAAGCCCAAACTGTCCATGTTGCACCTATCATTGCCATTAAATGATTCCTTTGTTCCTTCATCTCCTGATACATTCTGTAATAATTATTCACAAGCATTATTGGTACTGACTTACAAAACTGTTTTTGCCCAAACACCTCATATTTCCAAAAATAACCATGATATACATATTAAAGAAACAAAACAAATTGCTTAAAAAGCAATACATAAATCCTGAACATGTATGTCTAGCTTTCAAAGCAGAATTTTTATTTTCCTCATCACAGTGTAAAGAAACCACAACGTAATAACCACCTTAATTAAAATGATAAGACAAATGTGTTTATCAGTAGTGTAAAATTAATAAATAGGTATATAATCCAAAAAAAAATAATGTTAGTAATACTTATACAAAAAATATTGGTAGACTCACATGATGGCCGTTAAGTTGATCACAGTTATCTAAATCTAGAAGTTCTGCTGGTCTGATGTCAGCTTCTGTCTCAAACTGTGCTACATCAGGAAGCTCTATATCGTCCATTGGGAGTGGTTTGCGGGGTGACTCCGCTAACAGCACATCAGCACCAGCTACAGAGCCTGGCACAAACACCGGCGCCTCAGGGTTGAGCGGTGAACTGTTCATGTCTACTGAGCTGCTTTCCCAAGCCGACTGAAATAATTTACAATGATTTTATAAGTGTTGTAAATTTATAACTATATGAAATAATTATTCATCAAGCACAGTAATACTGACAGTAGAACCATTTATAGTCAGATAGAAGATATAATTACAATTAAACACTTTGTAACTTTCACAACTAAGTATCAGAAACTAAACTGTATTAAAACATTGTATGCAATATAGTTCACTGTGTATATTTTTTATTCTGCAGGCAAAAGCAATGTGGAACTAAATATTAGTAGTTCTATAATACTTTAACTAAATAATTAATTATTGTCAATATTGAAATAATTGTCAATATAAATATGATTTTAGGAAAATATGATTTTATAAAACACATGATTTTTTTCGGTGATGAATCAAAATGAATGTGTGCAATGTGACTAATATTCGTTGTTCGACTATTATTTTGATGTCCTTAGTTCCATTTTAACAATTTCATGAGCTGTAAAAACTATACTGCTTGTAGCCAATAATTCTAATGAATAAAATAAACATGTACCATGTACCATTACAAATCCCTGCTGATTTAAATCTAAATACATTTTGTGTATAAAACTTAGATAGGCTTTATCTCTTATAAACAAACACTGATTCATCCATCCAATAACAAATAATTCCCATAATGTATTTTTGTCTAATCAAAGCAGTCATATCTAAAAGAAATATTGCTATTACAACACTAAAAATGTTCCATAAGTATCTGTTTCCGACTAAATTTAATTTTCAAATTACTTTATAGCTCGCAAACAGCATTGGAATCATAACTGAATTATTCCAAATACAAAAAGGTACATTCAGAATTGTGACTCATGCATTGAAGGTCGATGTAGTGGTTAAGGGGTTATTAATTGTTACTGAAACTAATAAGGTATACGATGCACAAACGTACAAGCTCCAAAGGATTGAGAATGTAGAATGGATGCAAACGCAGTACTCACATTGTCCTGGCAAGGTGTCTCCGAGTGCGGCGGCTCGTCGGGCTCGTCGCTGGGGTTGTGCTCGTCGCGTTCGCCTTCTCCTTTGTAGTAGTTCCACTCGTCTTCAGACTCCTCGCCGCTCTCAGCTACATTATCCACCAGAGCGCCGTCGACGTGGCCCTCCTCCACTGCACACACGACCACAAAAAATTGCTTAATTTCCAACGTTATATACCACGGCGGCGTTCATCCAATCGTGTACTAAGGAACACCTGGCGATCACACAACTTCAACCTTTCCTCGCAGACGTCGATATCAACAGGTGACACACCCTTATCAGAAAAAAACTTAAACGTTCGATACGGCACAAAAACAACGAGTTATTTGGAAGTAATAAATAACGCCGGCTGATTACCTACCGCGTTCGAGCCGCTAAGTTTTACCGGTCGCAAATTCAAACTTGCGAGACATTCGCGGACGCCATTTCGAGACCGAATTGTAAAGACACGCCCGTCGCCGATTCGAACGGTGGAGCGAAGTCAACAAAACCTGCGAGAATCCTTCGTTCGCCTGCGACACCACAGGGATGCGCCTTTCGGCGGCCCGTTCTATTTCCAGAACACCGCTATGCATGAATCAACACAGAAATAACCTTTCACAAACCGTTCGGTATGTGAAAATAATCAACAACATTCGCTAAAATCCACATACCGTGAACGGAAATTTCACTACACAGATTATTATCTTCACCGGCGGTATAATATTTGAGCCGTAAAATATAGACAAAGCCCCGAATACAATAGCGAAGCGAGTGCAGAGAGTAGCACAGATCGTTCGACGTTCAATGAGCGACTGCGAGAGGATCGAGCGGGACGAGCGGGACGGCGGTGGTGAGGGAGCGCGGCCGGCGCGTCGCCACTGTGTCGGGCCATGGGCACACGCGCGCCTAGGGATGTTCTTATCGTTTCGTTCAAATTATGTATTTACTTTTTATTACTATTCCAAATATTTTTATAGTCAAAACAAGTTTCTATAAAACAACCAGTTTAAAAACTTAATCATTGAGATTTAAATATTTTTTTATTTGTACATATTTTACACCTCTGTAAACCTAATTTGTTACGAGGAAGATACAATATTTATGCTTTAAGTCTACTGCAATGCCATCAGGAATGTAGGTATTCGGAATACGAATATGTTATATTTATACGAGAATTGACGTAAGCTTCGTTGCTTGTGGGAATACGCACTAAGAATATTTAACAACCCAGTCATGTTGCTAAATTCACAATCGAATATAAATTTGCAAAGCCGTTGGTATTTTACGTTAATAATATTAAATTATGATCTTAAAGAAATGTTTTGAAATCCAATCTTTAAGTGTAGTAAGTAAATAGTTTTCTAATTAAAAGAAGAGATTTAAAAAAAACCATGTCGGATAATAAAATATTAACATGTGGTGATTTAGGGTTATGCACTATTTAAACCTGTCTGTCTGTAAATCTATTCTTATCTGAGCTAAATTGTTCGCCGAAATTAAATAAAGAATGTGAAAATTCTTTCTGTATCAGCCCCTATACGTACCACTGCAGGGCACGGGCCTCCTCTACAATCGAACTTACAATTGAGAGGGTTTGGGCCACATAGTCCACCACGCTGGCCTTTACATACCGTAGAAATTATTTAAAATCGCCACGGTATAGTATGCAGGTTTCCTCATTATGTTTTCCTTCACCGTTATAGTGCGTGATGATTGACTATCAATACACACATAACTCTGATAAGTCAAAGGTGTGCCCTGGGATTTGAACCCGCGACCACCGTGTACATGTTGGCAGTCGCGTCTGGTCCGATACCAACAGGCCACCACGCACTTTTCTTTACTTACTGACAATAATTATTTCTAATTCCTTACTTACTGACAATTATTTGCCTGCAAGATAATTGAAAATATCTTGATTTTAAAATATTATGTTCTTTATCAACTAATACCTATATTTGTTATACCTACATCTGCTAGACCAAGAGCCCGTGCCCGCCAGAGTTTCGTCATTTTATAAAATGTAATAAGTCTTCAAACTTTAATAAAATGTAATTTTGCCAGCGCCATAGTATAAAAGCTGAATTTAATGTAATATGTTGTTAAGGCAACTATCAAAAAGTGCTTCCTTGGCGGTGGAAGGTGAACACCCTTGAAGGTGTCGCCTTTGGTAGTAAGACACTTTTGACGGTACTTTCATCTTGCCAGACACATAGAAGCTGATAACTTCCAAAGCCATCACGATCGGAACTTTATTATAGCTGATCGTGATGCCTATGTCAGAGGCATGCGCAGACTTTCAGCTTTTATAAAATGACGAGTCTGGCGCCCACGGGCTCTTGCTCCATACATCGGTACTTCTAAAACAGAAACCGTAGACCGACGAGATAAAGCCATTCACACATAATCGAATGAGCGTAACTCAAATGAAAGAAGATCATAACTGTGACCCAACGCATGGGCCTTTTTAACGCAAGAGAAACAAGTATATTTCTCTTGTTTGACCAATTCAAATATTTCCTGACCTAATTCTATGCTAATAAATAGTGTTATGTTGACAATTCTATTTTTTTTTATTAACTTATAGCACGTTATTTGTAGTTTATTTTGAATAGAAAAATATGTACGAAATATTATGTTGAAAAGTGAGGTAGGTAATGTAGGTCGAGTGAGGTCTCATATCTCTCCACATCAAGAGGTGCACAGCTAGACAAAAGCGTCCCCTAGAGACGGCACAATTTGAAAAGCCCCGTCTTTGGCAGGTGCTTGAAACTTTAACGGTCCACCTGCACATAAAGCGCCTTTTTCTTCTTATTATATGCGTATCCGACACATGATCCAGTGGCGTCATGACAAAGCATTGAGCTGTTAAGCGTTGGGTACAAATCCTAGGAACAATGTAGTAGAGAATTTTCCAAAAAGTAATAGTTTTATTACATTGCGAATCTTTCTACAACGTACTGACTTGACTGCCTCATTGGCGTAGTTGTACTACGGTACGATTACAAAGCTGAGGTCTCGGGTTCGAATCCCGGGTCGGGCCATGTGATATTGGATTTTTCTATTCATTATCAGCCAGGAGTCAGGAATTTGTGCCCGATACGGCGATACGCTCGCCCCCTATCACATCGTGGGACGAAACATACAAGGCGAAATGTGGGTATCCTGGTAGCACATCTGCCTACCCCTTCTGGGAAAAAGGTGTGAGTTTATGTAAGTATGTATGAATTTTTCTACAACGTAAACATTTTATATTCTTATTTGGCAAAGAAATTGCACTTGCTAGATTGCACTCACTGGTAAGTACAGTGCTGATCGGCATCAAACATTCGTTCTTCCTACCTCTGATCCTTAGAGTAGGTATTTATAATGTAAAAGGCGCGCTGGCATACATTTGCGTCTCCAAAACGTAGATATTTTTTTATTCGTTATGTAGGTATCATTTTTATATTATTGAAAATTGCACACAATTATGCCGGCTTATTAAATTGCTTTTCGCACCTAGTTCAAATGACCCAGGATTATAGGAAATGAAATAAGGAATAAAGACCAGTACTAGAGTTTCAGCAACTTGGCAGATTGTCGATATACCTGCATGAGCAGGCGGTGTGGGCGGCGTGGGCGGCGCGGGCTCGTGGTTCCTGTCGGCGTCGACGTCATCCGCGTCGACGGCGGTCTCGGGGCCGAGGTCCTCGCTGTCGCTGTCGAAGTTATCAACGCCGTTGTCGCCGGTGTCCGCGTCGGCGTCGGCGTCAGCGTCGTTGCAGTCGCCCGCCGCGGCAGCGGCTGCGACGGCCACAGCCGCATCTACCTGCCGCTTGCACGCCTCCGTGTCCACGGCGAATGGAGGCGCATTCGCCAACGCGTTGTCCAGCCTGCGTTTTGATTTGTATTTTAATAACATTTTTAAGGCCTCTCAATATAACCTACGATTGTATAGGAGTCTCAGAAACGGAAAATTATGGGATGATACAGTACAATAACAACCTGTTTTAATTAAATGTAAATCCGCCTATCGCCTTCAGAATTAAAGACTCCTTTCCCATAAGTATTAGGATCAATATTCACCATTTTATTCCAAAAGAATTGTGATTTGGACCAATAAATAAATTAACCATAACGTTTCTTTAATCTCAGATGAACACTCCCAAACGACGTAATAAAAGTTTTATTTTAATCCTGGAGTTGTTCCGGCTGTATAATTAAAAACTTTTTCGATTAGGCACGCTAAAGTTATTTCGAAGACACGTCGATAGGATTAAATCCACTAAGGATTCATTTCCTACTATGCTACTAATTCTACATATAGGTACCATTATATTATAATATATCCCGATAATATTCAACACATACGTAACTATTTTTTTTTTCATTTATTCTTGTATTATTGACAATTATTTCATATTTCTTGACATACATATCGATAGTAGACAGCCAAAAATACTTTCGGTTTCAATCAACTTAGAAAAAAAATAGAGGCACCATCGTTCAAGGTCGTGCAGTACAAAGTTATTTGGCATTATTTTACACTATGTTATGAGAACCGGTTAAACGTCGGAAACATATAAATGCAGACGATATAAAACGAAGGCGAGACACCACTTTTTAAAATAACGATTACGTACATTATTAGTCGTTGAAAATTACGTCATGGCTTGATAGCCCGAGTTCACGCAGAATGCTATCAAAATATTGAATATGACTTCATATTATCTATACCAGGCTGTATACATACATTTGGCTGCTGGCTACGGGCCAGCCAAAGGCTATACAACATTTGAAGAGGCCTGAGCACGCTGGTACGTTGCGGTTTTGTGAACAAATGGATTTTAATCCACTAATAACTATCCCAATAAATGTTTTTCCACACCCTATGGTGTACCCACCCTATGTGTCTACCCAGCTAACTCCTTTCATATAGCCACACCACAGACCAATGAGTTGATTTATTGTCAACGTTTACAAATAACGGTCATTTTAGTTCCGTCATGACACATCCGCTTTCCGAACCGGGTGGTCAAAGAAAAAAATATATATAATCTAAATGATTTTTAATATTTTTATGGATTTCATAAATTATTTGTTTAATTTAATTTATTGCTTCATAGGTAGAAAACAAATTTTCAATATACTAATGGTCGAGGACTACTGAACATAATAAAAACTGAGGAGTATTTACCTTTTGATTTTATAATTCCAAACATCCGCCATACTCATCCATCAATAAACAAAGACCCTAATAAAATAAATAGGTCTATAGGCCTATGAGGTGTCAAGGGTCTTTTACCAAATTATAAGACTATTTACTGGTGCGATGCTTTTCGTTTCTTACCATGCAGTACATACAACAATTATTCTTGTTAGATGTATTAACTGCTGGGACCCTGCTGTCTTGAAACACATTCATTAGGAATTTTGTCGCGTAGTGAGTAAAAAAACTCGTTAAATGCCCTTGAGCTTTACTAAGTACAGTCAGCGACCGAGTTTTAAATTGGTATGCCATCACTGACCCAAGCTGGTTATTGACCTCCGTGTATAAGTAACGAGACATCTCGAACGTAAACCTACGAATTAATCTTTTTTAAGCATATTTTTAATAGAATAGTAATTGGTTTAATATGATTTTTTTACATATTTTACTATCTTTGTGGTATGTACTGCTAAGTGACCTCGTAACAAGTGCTATTTATTTTAACCCATTTGACATTACGTGACTGGAATATTTAATTTAAAATATTTTAACATTGCAAAAAATGACATACACTCTTGCGTGTATGGTGCGAATTGTGATATTATGTCTTACCCAAGGTCCATGGGCGGGCAGTTGTCTGCGACGATGTCACGCGGGTCCTTGAGGAACACCACGATTATGGAGATGTTGTCGGCGGAACCCTGCCGCTTGGCTTGCACGATAAGGCGCTTTGTCACTGCCTTCAAGTCATCTGCACACAAAAAAAGGATTGGTTATTCAATGTCTTTTTTATAATCTTCAATAAGTAATGGGATCAACATAGGCCCTCAATCTTATGATTTCGAGTCATGTGAAAAAGCTCTGTTCTTTTGATGAATATGTATATTGTGCATGTCTAATTTTAAGTTGTCATCAAGTATCATGAAGGTATGTCATACCAGTTTATTTTTGTAGTCCGTAGGTACAGAAGGGTTTTGATTAAGACTACAAGGTGTCCACAAACCCTCGCAAAATATAGTTTTAGACGCCTATTTGACAAGAGTAATCATTACAACCTGTCTACTAAGCAACTTAATTTGAAATATCTTGAAGTCTGAGTTTCTACTAAACGAGGTAACAAATTAAGAAGATGTAAGCGCAATTAAAATGTTGTTAGACGCCGCGAGTATGTCTTCACTGCTGAGCCAGTCATTATCCCTAAAATATCTGCGTGACATCTAGCACAGAACGCTGACAGTGTCGCAAAGTCTATTATGTGTGTAATTTGTTGCGGCACAATGGTGAACAGTGCTGACGGATATGGAGTAACGATGTTTATGTTTCGATTTGCCACAGCGTCGGCTGTATGTAAGGATGTCCTTGTTCTGTCTCAAGTCTGTGGGGCCGTGAGTCACCGGCCGCGGCCGCCGGCACCGCTACAGTGCCCCACTATTTGAGTACGTGATGAGACTAGGTTATATAAAATCGTTATCCCAAAAGTCTTTCCAAACAACGTGAACACACCGCACACTTTCTGTCCAGGCGACCTTGAATTTAATACCTAAGGGGCACGAGTAAAGACCATAATAATTAGCGTCCAATTCCCATCTGCTTTATGGGGAGTAAGCATCGTATGTGGACGTGTCTACGGCAAATTAATTGGGTGTGGCGACACACGTTTTTTTGTAATTAACATAGAAAAGTGAACCGTACCCTTTACGTGCAATGTTATCTATATCATTTTAGTAGTGCGTGTGTTTGCACTTACAATAATATAATTAAACCAAATAAGGTCGTCAACGCTTTCATAGCCAGGTCGTTGTTGGGGCACACCCTGTCCTGCAGGCAGGGCGTGTCGGACCGGTATGTAAGCTCGCTCGGTACATTCGGCGCGGGTTCGTTACAAGCCGAACATTGCCACGTAGCCTAAGCACACGCCTTGACTTTGCTCGCTATTTCGGGGCGCGGTCGTCGTCGCCGCCCTCACTTTTTACCCTGTTTGGTCTGGCTCCCGGCCAACCGCGCCCCGTCTACTTTCGGATGTAACCTTATAGACAGATATTAATTTGATTTATGTATGTAATACGAACTCAAAACGTCTAAAAGCTATTACCAACTCGGCTGTGTAAACGAACATTTCGACCTCATATATGTATGTATATCAACGACAAAATATCAGATAATCTTGAATGTGGTTTTGAGCAGTCGTCTGTAGGTAATATTACCCGTGAGTATGTCACTGAACAACTCAGTCACCATATAACTAGTAGTAGGAATCGTTTGTTCCATATTAAGTTCATATTAAAGAAGTAGCGGCATTGCATACGTCACATTTAGTAAAATATATGTCGAGAATGATAAACCTCTTAATTAGTTAAGGTGGCGAAACGTGCATCGGGTTTTTACACTGCATCTACATTTATCATAACGCGGACAGAGAGAACTTTAACCACTATTTTGCAACAGACTAAGATAAATCATCGCTCTGTGCGATCGCAAACCACTCGCTTTCTACCCGTCAAGTATTCATTGATGCATTCAAAACAACCACTGCATTCTCCTTGACATCGGCAAAAGCCACCTGACCGCTTTACATGATGCGATATGAATTTTTAAGTTACATTCAAACAGCAAGGTATTGTTCGAGGCAAGGCTATATCAGGTTGCTTTCTCATACATATTAATAGTATGGCTGGGTAATTGTAGTAGGTCGGAAATCGAATCGAGAGAGTGGATACGGGGAAGGGAGGAGAGGGAGAGGAGTGAAGCAAGAGGCCGGATTAAGTGCAATTTTCCAGCAAGTTCGTCCGGACTCCGGCCCGCTGTGTGCACAGCGCTGCTGCAGACGGCAGGAACACTATTCCAATAACCACTGTACATAGTACAAACTCTTTTTAATATTCCACTAGCCTGCTATTACACAAAAGAATTTATATTAAGAAATTTAGGTATTTTGAAAATTGTATAGTCATAAATCGTAATAAAGAGGTGAATTACAAGAAATACAACTTTTATTTCTGTTATTAATATAAACTAGATACTTCGTGAAACCATTTATATTATAATGGAATATAATATGTGGGTTCTGTTATGTGATAACATTGATATACTTCTTACTGTATTAAGGTACTTAAACTATAACTGAAATCTTTCAAATCAATCCAAGATACTAGATAATCAATATCTCAGAGTACATGGTGTTATTCTCTAGACAGAATTAATATAAAAAGAGTACAAAGGCAAGCTAGCTCGCTGGCTGTATCTGTGTGGTGCTATAAGCAGCTGCATCAAAAGGTATGTTGGGATAGGACCGGGAGAGTTGGCATGGGGAGGTAACCTCCCATTCAACATGGCCGCCTTCAGCCGCTTTTACAGGAAACGCTTCCATAGACGCGGGGAAATACGATGCAAAATGCAATACGTCACAAATATTTTATATATATGAGTTAGCTATCTACAATCGACATTGCACACACAGACTATCCTTAAAAATATTCCAGCTACATCACGGTATTGATTGAAATTTACGAAATGTCTGGCGCTAGTGCGTCTATTTTTTTCGTCCGCTTAATGTATTTCACAGTTACTTTTACTAAAACAAATAGTATCCAATATTAGGTTTAAATGTAATAAAATCTACCGTGCGTGCATATGAAGTCATCGGTAAGAGCATTAATTGATTATTTCCCTCGAATGCCACAATCCCGTTGCACAAATCATGACACGAGGAATGCACGTAGAACGACCGGTATGGCCGGCATGTGCACCGCGCATTGTGCAAGCAGGAACCGAACCCAAGTCGGCAGACGCCGAGTCTGCGGTTTAACTGTACGCCGAGACGGCGATACTCATTGTTGCATCACAACTGTTTATAGTGCGTCCACATCACTAGCCACTCCAGATAGTTTCTGCGACAGATACCAACAGCTGTGAAATTCATATCGTTCCCTTATCCTACGTGCAGTATTTGCATCCACTTCATGCTCTCAAGTGTTAATTAAACGACCGGGCTAATATAACGGCCGGGTGGGAGCCAAGGGGAGGTGCGCGCTGTATATTTACACGAGCATTATGTTGGAGAAACAAACTTGACAGGAGTACTTAAATGAAATCTCGGATCGACATGGACGGCCGCCATGCAAGCGACGCGACAGACGACAAACATCAAACTACTTCCAGCTAAAAGCTTTTTCGATACAGCGTCAACATTATGCCGAAACGAAATACGAGCTTTCCGTTCGGTGCTTTTATAGCTAGGCGTATACAGGACATGTGTAAGTGAATTGATTTTTTTATTATGTAACCTCGACACCCCATATTGGCACACACCACTGTGTATCTTTTAACTACTGAACTATGTGTTTGCAAGACGGGCTTCAACAGTAGTCAAGATAAAACCCAGCATAAATACCGTCACTGTGATGTGTCTTACAATTTACAAGTTCCTTTAGCTTATGCACCGTACATGACATAAAAATCAAAAAAGTAAAATGGATAAGGTATATAATGAGAACCATGGTTTTTATTTTCCTTAATTTTTATTTTCTATATTAGGTATTGACTGTAAAAAAATTAGGCTCTAAATTAGAATATGTATTTTAAAAACGCCACTTACGTGTATTTTAGTTATTAGGTTACTTTATGCTCGACATTGACATACCTATGCAAACGATATTGGTTACTAATTTAGGCACGTTTTAAATTAATAAGACGATTAGTAAACTATTTTGATTATTATTGATATAAACTCAAACTAAGTTCGTGGTGAATACAGCAGCTTTGTTTACCCAGATAGTAATCAAGTAAATCGTTCACTCCAATACGTGACTATAATTAGCTCGACATCTGTGAGCATCAGCTAAACTATCTCGATACACCCTACATTTTAACATCATCCTATTATAACAGACGAGTCTAATCAATGAATTAATCGCTATTTTATAGAAACTCGTCTAATTGTTAGTGCGCACAGCGAAGCGTAATGAAATTGAGTGGGAACTTTCATGCACGCTCTGCGTTCATCAGCGGACCGGTAATTGGTTTGCGAGCGGGCGAGTATGGCTCGGAACTAGTAGGAAGTGCTGCTCTGTGTACAGTGCTTACTGTATAGTGCATACAGAATATACATAGTGTATAGTATGGGTAGAGCCACCGGGAATCCTTGTAATTTAGGCAGCTCTTGCCGCCCGCCGTCCGCCAGCCCCAATGAAACTTGGTAATTGGAAGCCTGCCCGTTGGGTTCAGTGTTGCACTCGCGCTATCTAAGCCGCTTTGTGTCGCGACTCGCGACTCGCGCTCGATGCACCACCAGTTTATTCGTACACAACTTTTTAATTGCCACACCATTGTGAAACTACATAAAATGCAAAACCCTATTTTATACTTCTCTTTCCAATTTGTTGCAGGACTTGGTTACAATAGATTGCGACGTCTGTTTTAATAAGATTGTCATGATGCTTAATTTAGATATTAAGTAAACGAATTACAGAGTATTTCAAGGTGCCTAACATTCATATTGTTGGTGTGTCACAAAGGAAATTTAGATTGACGCGTTGCGTAAATTCACACGCAGACGACCTTAATTCCTAGCAGGCAAAATAAATGTAAAGCGCGTGAAAGATGAGTCCTCGGCCAATTGTTGAATGCAATGTTCCGGGAAGCACTATAAATGCAAGTGAGTACAAAACTCGTTCCATCAAACAACACCTGAATGCGGCCCTTTTAACAATTTCAATAAATATGTCATTTTAAACGGGGCTGAACTGGTTGTTCTGCGAGTCGATGCATTTCGGTGTAACTTGTTGTGCGCGACAAATCACGCCCGCAGCCGCATTTGTATGCAGAACGATCGATCCCACGCACCAACAACCATTTGTCCTGCTCGATAGCGCCTAATCCTATCAGCCGCGCGGATTGTACTTATACTTATTAAACATACCGGCTGCTGTTTTATATAAAACAATATTATTGCTTTCTAAAGAATAGAATACATATAATATAAAGTTTTAAAGCTCAGTATTTAAAATTACCTACTATATTTTGTATGTTTGGTGAATCAATATGAGCCATCGTAAACATTGTTTATTCGATTTTAAATAAAATCCTATACGAACACCACCCCAAAGGAAACAAAACAATACCTTTTCGCATTCACCCTAATATTTCTGAACAACTACTAAGCACATACTTAGAGTTTTAATACGTACTTCCTTTCTATCTTAAACTAATTGTATGCAGATCTTTTCGGATCCGGCCGTTCAGGCGGATGCTACGTCAGTGATCATCGTTTAATCACATCCATTTCCAGTTTCATTACAAGAAGCTAATACATTGCTTATGCGATTACTTAAAAATATTATAGAAATTTTAATCCGCTAACTTGTATTTATGACCGACAAACCAACTAAAACAGTCAAAATTAAGTAACGTTTTAAGTAGTTAGATAAAGTAATTGCAAACGTCGTGGTTCGCGTTACTCCATCCGCCAAGTGTCAATGATCCCGTCGAAGAACTAAGCGTTTGCATGCCACGTACGGAACAATATAAAAATTCACATGTCATGTCATACGGCCGTCACTCCGACATGATTTCACCGAGATTCACGATCATGACTGAGGAAGTCCACGCACATGATCGATTTAGAGAAAATTGCACTAGTGTCTAATCACGAACGCAGCGGGCGCGGGGCATCGACCCCGCCATTAACTAAAATATTCCACAATTAGAGATGGGTAACATTTTATCCATCTATTTGAACACAAATGTTTTCTGGAACGCTTGTTTTATTATTCTTTATGTGATGCATATAAATAGGCGTATTCGAATATGTTTTGAAACAATATTGTAGGTAATGTTTTTGAGCGGGGCAATTTTATAGTTATGGATAAAATTACATCAAGGCAAAACTATTATTTAAACGGCGCATTGAGTAAGGATAACCTGTTTTTAATTGTATACAAATACTTGCTGTTCTCAGTATCATTAATTATGAATTTAAATAATTAGTAATTAATAATTTTAAACATACTATTTGTCGCTCTTTATCTTGGATGATACAAGAAAAAATACGGCAGTGACACGTGAAGACGATCACTCCAATTGTGCGGGCGAGGTTATCTGTGTTTGTCATGCATGATTCATGCACCGGCCACACGGGGACGTATCACAGAATACTAGACGTATCCTGCCCGAGCTGTGCCGACGTCGATGCACTGAGGTAACTCGCAGTATGAGTTATAGGTTGGCTAAGTAAAACTTGCAATGTTAAATGTAACGTTTTCAATTAAAATTGATTGATTTTGAAACCGGTGCGGGCGAGTCGAGTGAACGGAGCTCACGGCTCGTATAAATATGCAAGTGCAGTTCAATAAACGTTCCGAGCACTCGGTCCGGTAGGTGTTAATGCAAAATCCTTGTATAGCCGCAAATATTTGTGAGGGCGGGCCAGGGGAGGCGCTGACGAGACCAACAGGGACAAACGAGATAGCTTTACATTTCAATTGTTACCGTCACTCAACTTGTATCCCAATATAGATTTGTTTCAACCTATTTGTGGACTTATTGACATAAATGATTGCGGTTTTCCCTGAAGGTTCGTAACACGTACTGACATAAATATTCAGGTTGTTTCTGCAAAGGTTTTGAGTTTCATTCGTATTGTTTCCGGACCTATAGGAAGAGTACTGATATTTCTACAACAATACGAAACTTATAGTTACTAAACTAACCGAATTAAGGGCATCATTTACTATGATTTGATCGAATCTCAAAGACTTTTACTACCTACCTTACAAAAAAGAAAAGCTACATAACAACAGCTATTCAATCAATCGAGTACCAATCAATGTCTAAGTGGAGGTTTATCCCTGATTGGTTATTATAACTTCCGAGGGCCACTTATTGCCTGTTAATAAATTAAAAGCGTCTGTATAAATCACGTTGGGCTTCCTATAGGTGCAAATGGGATTGGCTGGAGCGAGGTGAGTCGCCGATGGTAATTACATCGGTTCTAATGCATGCGAGCGGCGTCACATCATATGCCCGGCCCGGCACCTCCGCGCCGCAATCATTCGCAATTTCCGAACCCTAACTACATCACTATCGAATTATCGCGATGCGACGGCGAAAATATATTCAAATATACTGTGTCATGCTTTTTATACGTGAAAGTCTAATTATGTGTCTAGCGGATGCTAGATTCAATAAATTGTGGGTTATTACAATTCGTTAGTGATCATTAGAGCAAGTGATTTGAATGCAATAGTTACATTAAAAACAATTTTATTACCATTAAAAAACAGAAAATTATTTGTCTCACGAAAAAGTAGGTCATCATTAATATTACAACGTAGTAATATTAGCGCAATGGTCATAATAGATTCAGACATGTTCTTTTATAAATGAAGGCACAGAGAAGATAGGTGCGAGTTCTACTGTATCGAGTATCGATATCGACCACTATACACACATACGCGGAGTAAAACGAACTGTCGAGTACGAGGATGTACAAAGGAAACTTTAACTCAACGCCGAGATACGAATAGTTTATAATGCATCTAAAATAAGACCGGCGTTACTTGATAGAAGTAACCATGTTGACGAGTAAGGAACACTCGTGTAATGTAAACAAATACGTTCTCAAAATAAACGCGCGCGCATCGTCTCACTCACGATCACACACTAATTAACGTTTATTTTATTTATTAAATGCATAAAGCGTAAGTAAATCAATTGACATACAAGCGTACCTAATGTATTCGATACCTAGACAAAAATCAAAACATTTATATTTTGTATACGCCACCGAACAAAAAGCAATCAAAATATAAAAAAAGTAATACCTATCGAAATATATGAATTATTGTTCTTATCTTATGGAAATATGTAGATAAAAATATGACTTTTCATGAGCAGTTTGCATAAACATACAATCCCAGGAGAGTACATGAAATGGCTATAAATTTCGATAAGAATATTCAAAACAACAATATTCTCGAGAACAATATGTCATTATAATAAAAGCATAATTGTTTTTTTTTTTCATTTATTATGCTTATTGAGTATTTTTGCGGGAAAAGATAGCGAATGCTACTTGCAATCTTCCTGCGGCGATTTCTTGCGGTTAACGACCTGTTCAGTTAAAAATATGCTCGGCGTCTCCCTCCCACGCCGGGTCAAGGGTATTACACTGCATGATTATTACCGGACGTTCGCACAAGGTAATACTTCCAGCATCGCGAAATACACACTACACCTTATCACATGCTATAATTTATAAACACATATATATTTAAAATACACTACCAAGCCGCTGCTTAATCTCGTACCGCTTCATGTAGGTAATCTATGCCGACATACACCGCTTTCTGAACTAAACTATATCGAATATTGACCGATGATGAAACTTCATCCATAAATCACAATATTGTTAAAATTGGTTACTAAATATTTATTGGCTAAAACAATAAAATATCTCTGAAACAATGCTTCATAAAGAAGATATTCTTTATAACTTATATTAACACGGAACAACTGTTCATACGTTTTAGAAAGCAAATAACCGTTTATGCGAAGAACAGAAACTGAAAATAATGTATCATTGAATAATTTCAGTCGGCGCTAGTAGGTTTAAAGTTAACATCGACTCACGAGTCGAGGAAAGTTATCGTTTCGTGAATCTGCAAGACTCTTCATCACGACATAAATCGTGAGAGAAAGACACAGGCTGCAGATAAACAAACAAGCAGTGCTGTACTCTCGGTGATTAAGCCAACACATGCTTCTTTTATGTTTTAATTGTTTGTGTTACTTTAACACGTACTTGAGTTTATACCAGTAAGAAACTGTGTGCTTCTCACGATGAATATTTCGTGTAATTTATAATCTGTCTGGCGAAAATATTATTCCGAATGTGGTGCATTTCATAAATCTGCATAAGTGTCACTCGAGCGACATAGGAGCTTTAGCGGGTACGTGTTGCGGCGGGCTTGCGGACGTGCGCGCGGCCGCCTTCGCCTCTTTTACATACAATCATAGAGTGCAGCGGCACACAGGCACACGAGCACACAGGAACACGAGCACACAGGCACACGAGCTCGCGAGCCCACAAGCTAGCACGGAGCGCACAGGCGCTCACAGCACAATAGCCCGCAACGTCCCACATCGCGATTGTGTGATTCACCGGCGGAGCGGCGCTCGAGACGCATACGGGCTTGTTTACACATGAACCGATTAATAACAATTACTAACGCCACCCATCTAAAAGGATTCATATTTATGTGAAGCCAAATTGCACACGATGAAAACATTATGGAGCCTGCGCATGATTCCGAAACGGTTTGCATCAAAATTTTATTGCAATGTAAGAGGCTTGTGCAAAGGAATACATACGATGTGTTTGGTAATTACATACGTCAGTTTGCGGTTAGATGAATCCTTGTAAATTCACGCGACTAGATATGTATATTTTTCAGGGATACCTTCAACTTTGCGACGGGCTTGTAAGTGCAATATCGAGGTTTTTTCTTTAACCGCATTATATTCACGAGCCAATGAAGCACGAATGTGCAACAAATGAGCCATGATGGAATGAAGTGCCAACTGCCTACTAAAAGTATGCATGCCATTTGGTTGCTCAACAAACGTTTTTGCCCAAAGCGACGTTGTTGCGTAGTCAGCTGGCAGGGAATCATCTGGTTTTGATATAATAAATATTAAGAAACTTGAGACTATTTTTAGAGTTTAATTAACCGAAGGAACCACTCTTATAGTAATCTATAAGAATTATAAATGACTTAATCCAAAGCATTGGACAGAAATTAGTCATAAACATTGCATATTTTTTGTGCCATTCTGTTAAAAATCTGTTGTATATTACTCGACCAACGCTAGCGAAACAACGGAAGTAAGGCAATCCACATCTAGAAACCACTGTCGCAGTATCCTGTGACAGACGTGCTCATTTACCTACGCAGTACAGACGCACACCTACACATCGGAATACACAATACATTTCTCAATTACAGACATGCCAATCAAAATAATCTCTCTGAGAAATCAAGTAGACAACTTGGAATTCCGCGAGTTGTGATGGAATTGAAAAAAAAAAAACATCAAAATAAAGCAGACCTTTGTACTAAAGCTGTCCAGTTTAACACGGCAGCGCCACGTTTAGCACGTTTAGCGCAGATGTTTTAGTATTTTTACGTGCTACAAGCAGCAGAGAGCAATGATCACGAGATCAAGGCATCAGGAACGAGTGTGAGAAACTGTGGAATGTTTTGATAACAACTGCCGTACGACGAAAACCATTAACTGTGAGATAAAAGATGGTGTACACGGCAGCACGTGTAATGGACTATAAATGTACGCGGAACTTCTGCAGGCTGCAACAGACGCCGTAATAGACGCAACAGCTTCATTAAGGGAAACTTTTACTTGTAATTTGAACCGCCCTATTCTATGTCTCTTACTTACAATTTAATATACGAGTACGTGCCCATTGCTAAGAACATATTGAAATGATTCTTTAAGGAAAAATGTAGTTATTAAAGTAACCATGTATTTTTATTGTCCTGTCATCATTTTTATGAAGGTGACCCTGAATTCTAAGATCGTTGTAGTGGCTTTCAAAACACCCGGCCAAATGTAAAGTGATAAAGTTGACCTTCGGCATTAAACGTTACGTACCTATAGGAATGCGTAGATCTTTCAATTCGTGCTTGGTTATTTAAATCAAATTATAAAGGATTAAAAGCCGTGAAATCACCGGGCACGGACCAAGTCCCTTAGTGGTATGAAAATAGTAAATACAGCGGAATAAAAATTACAAATTGGCTCTATCATCTTGTCCTAAGGTGTGATACAGTAAGTTATTTGCAAGTTGTAAACACGATACATTACGTATAAAGGAAAAAAGTATTTCTGCAAGTTGTAGAGTACTTTAAAAGTAAAGAAATCGATGACACAGCACGATTACGGAATTTCTTCCTGACATTATCCGTCATATCCTTTTTGGTCACCCACTTTGCATGTATTGTTTAATAATAAATATGATGCAGTTACATTAGAGCTCGTCTTGCATTATCCGCTGCATAATATGTTTATATTCGTAATTGGATTATGTCCCGGCATGCGGCGCACTTAATTTACCAGCTCTGTACATGAATGCGTTTTTTGCGTGCCGCGTAGAGGCCGAGGCCGAGAGAAATCGAAATAAACTAATAACACGGTTAATCTACTTGTAAATGCCTGCGAATACGTATATAATCTAATTTACTCTAATGTATTATAATACTGTTTAATCTCTTGGTATAATACATTACGTATAGATACCAACTTAACGTTACAATTTTTAAAGCACTTCTTTTCACAGATGTATAAATTATTTGCAGCTATATTTTTCATTTGAATGAGCTAATAATAAATACTTATTCAGTATTTCTTATTCGCTCGCTAATCTCCGTGACGACTGGTGTTTAAAAAACTCAATACAAAAACTTCTATCACTTATTGGATACAAATATAAGTTAGTAGTAGTAGAGCAAAAAGCAATAGCAATACATTTTGCAGTGACATTTATCTTACAACATAGCTAGATAATTGGCTGCACTGTTGTGCTTATACGGAAGAAAAGAGAAATATAACATGTAGGAGTGGCAGTGGGTGCAACCTCCGTTAAGCCCCAGTCACCCATTCTGTACCAATGAAATCATATTTATTAGGTATCTGGAACTTCAGTAACGTAACTCACAGCGAGCTATATATTCCTAATTTATTGTAGCTTTACTGAAATATTTACAATTCGCGCCCACATAATGAACTAAATGGGAGTAATAAGTTTGAAGTAATTACCGCTTTGGAAAGCGAGTAGTCGATTTTACAAAAACTGAAGTTTATCAGTGTATACAACAACGATAGTACGGAGGTTAAGAACGTGGCACGTAATATAAGTAATAAATTTCACTCGAGTGGACTGATCACATTGACATCCATGTTTAATTGAGCGTATCTTAATAAACTTCACTTAGAGAGAAACATATTTGTAAGCCGATAGCAGTCGTAACTATTGTATTACCGATGAAAGTGTTCTCTCAGATACCACAGTCTTCAGTACGGAGTAGGCACAGACAGCATCCGATATTGAAAGTGTGGTTTTAAATAAAATAGCGTCGCGGCACCTCCAGCAGCGAAGTGCATTGACAGAATTATCGGAGCGTCGTTCGCAGCGTGGGGAAGTGGTTATTTCTGTATATTTTGCGAGAACTGTCGTTAACATCCAAGATATTATGGCCAGCATAAGTTGCGGAACGTCGGCCGCGCGCCGGACAGCGGCCAACGCTCCAGATGGTTACCATGCGACCACCGCCACCACCTTTCACGTGCACGTCTAACGCGATGCACAGTGTACTTTTAGTTTCTAATATAAGGCACAATTTACTCTGTTTTGATACACGCTTCACATACTCCGCTACAGATTGACAAAACACGATAGTCGCTTCAGATACTTTCTATCGCGTCATTGTAATACATGTATCGCGAATAAAAACGACTTGTCCAAATCCATATGCATGCTAAATATAACGTGTAGCTTTAAATACAGAATGTCAGCCACCGAGCCCCAGGCCATCAAAGAGAGGTTTTATGACTCACTTTGAACGTTTAGAAATAGACATCCCATAAACGTTTGACGATTATGACTTTTTGTTTCATCTATCTATCAAATGTCTACTGACATCCAGTAATCTCAAACAATGTAAGTGCATTAAAGTGCTGACTGTATTTTAAACTAAACAAAATTCTTAATGCGTTTTTCAGTAGAGGGCCTCAGTATTTCTTTCTCAACATTTATTGCAGTAACATTTGCATGAGCGTTGCAGTGTGTGTCAGTCGTGTTGTCTCATAAATAAACGACAAGTTATTGCAATTACGAAAGTTTTACTGCGATGCACTGTACATGGTCGTGTGTCCATTGCGAAATCAGTACGCAACGCCGAACGAACAAAAACTTTCTGCCAAAAGCTGTCCAACTGGTAGTGCCCTATCTGAGAAATCATTACCTTCTTAGGAACTGTGAAACATCAGCCGGCTGCCTGCAAATACATTCGCGAGAAAGTATTCGGAACGAGTATTAACTGAAACTTATCGCGCCGAATTAAGGCACTGCAAATATCAAAAGAATTAATGCGTATACTGATTCCTACGATTATAACAGAAGAAAAGTTGAAAGATGCACACGACAGTGGAATAGTTGTAGTGGAATACTATGTAATGGTAGGCAAGAGGGTAGGTTACGTGAAGACAATATTGAGGTGTATAGTAGTTCTTGCTATGTAACATGTTAACGCGAGCACGAGGAGGGCAACACAAATGGAGCGTGCCTCAATGCTCGCCTCTACTCGAGTATAAATGCTTGGAATGAAAAAAGACCGCAGCTATCACGGAAGAATGCGCCGCCGCTCGACGACGCCGCGCATGTCCTATGCAGATATCTCTATTACTACTATAAATTTTAAAACCCATTACGACACATTCCGCGCATACACACAGACACACGGCATTTCAAAACACCACTTGAAGCGACTGAAGAATATATGGTGTATAATTACACATAAAGCATGCATCTCTCATTGCATTTCACTGCAGTTGTGAACGTATAACGCGTGGGGTGATGTCATAGTTAATTAAAGCAATTTTACTGTGGGAGGCAACGCAACTGACTAGTTTATCCGACTTAGTTAACGCAAAAATGTAACCACTTTAAGTTCAGGATCCACCGGTTTACGCTGTCACATATATCCATTCTCGGCCGGGCTGGCCGTGCTGGCCGCCCGACAGCGTGAGAATGCATGCAATATTGCCAACATTTTCAAGTGTCAGCTGCGATCTGGGCATATAATTTAAAGATCTAAGATGTAGTGTACAAACAGTATTTTTCCCACCAACGTTTACAGACCAAATTTGCAAATGAATCATTGTGCCACGCGTCTCAATTCGTTGATTCACCGTCGCTGAATGATGCATTGTTCTCGCTAAATTATTAAGGATAAACACACGATTATAGTTTATAAAATGAAGGAAAAGTTGTTCTATTAATAAATGCATAGGTCTGCATACTTTTATCAGATAAATAGTAATGTCGGGCGAAGTGAATCAGCGCGAGCTGGGCGCAGGGTCAGGATGATGGCTCTGCGTGTAGGCGTGGAGCTAACTTGTAGCAGGAACCTGTTTGGGTCATGCAACTCATGCCTTTCTATTTAAATCTCAAGCCTTTTCTGCAAACGGCCAAACATAGGCATAACTCAGACAGGAGACGGCCTTCGGATATTTATAGGCGATTATTGGTCGCTTTGTATTACTGTCGATAAACAGTACAGAAAAAAGTGTCATAATCAGATCGTTAACAAATCGTTTATGTTATGACTAATGACTGTTGCGAAAATAAAACCGAGTGTAATCATTACCATTGATTGAAATAAACATGTATTGTAAAAACTAACAAATTGGCATTATAATGAATGAGGGGCAATGAAAGCGTCGCGAGGAGATATTACTGCTCGGCCTACACACTGCTTTATGGCGAAGTTGCGCGCGAGTGGGCGGACAAGCTGACTTATCCCGCCGGCCGGGGCTGCAGCAACCGACTGCAACACCGCCGGTATCATTTCTTACACTCACTACATGTACTAACTTATAAATAATCATATGACATGAAATAATCTACCGTCTTTAATATAAATACGCTTCAGCAAGTCGCATCCGTTAATTCCACTTTACGTGCAAAAACGAGGTGATATAAATTATCAAAACATTGAAATGTAATAAATATGGCAGTCGTTTGATGTTGAGTGGGAGTATCGGGATTGACACATTCCGTCTCTCGTTCCGTGCCGTTAAGCAGCAGGCGTTATTAAGTACTCCATTGTTCTTCGGAAAAGCTTTATTGCTCCGCTGTGTCGAAACCGTGATGGAGTGTCATGTGGAGGCGTTTTAGTATTTGTGAATTGTTGACGGCTGATCAATAACACCGGTTGTTTCCCAATGAACTTATCTAAAAAGCTCTTAAGGAAGAGATTGCTTTCAAGTGGTTTGCTAGTCGAAAAATATATGTTTGTTCACTATGTACTCGTACATAATATAAAAGTAGAAACAACAGTATACAATATTATAGTTTATGTTGATTGTACATCGCTTCAAAAAATGAATTACTTCTTCAAATAATATTTGAATCTATGCGAATTATAGCAAGCCATCAAAACTCATAGACTACGCTCTTATGTCACACCATCCTACTCCAAAAAGAACTTACATACATCAAATATTACGACTCGTGCACGCATACATTTATGTAACGTATCTGTTCAGCCGCATTATTGTGCACGTCTACCATTTCCAGGATCCGTTTTTAGAACATGACATGAAATACCAACGCGCGTACACAATTAAACTGGCTCCTAAAAACGTTACGTTCCTCTGGCCTGTGGTGGCGACGGCGCAAAACATTTACTCGATATTCTTTACTAACTGGATCAATACGTAACTTCTATGTTCAAGCATTGGCATTTGGCACAAATATACCAAAATAATAGCAAATGTTTTGAGCAATATTTAGTTAATCGGAATGTGAGGTATTTTAAAATTAGATTGTGCTATTAATACATGTATCTTTGTAACATATAGCAGATGGCCATTTCCGTCGCATATGTCCACTAATATTAGGGTGTCGTGATCATTGTAAAACATTGCCGTTTTTAAGAGGGAATGCTCATTTTGAGTCCACACATAACATATTTTATTAATTCTGCACTAAAACTGTACCCCAAAACGAAAACATCGGATTAACTAATTGCAAATTATGAAAATTGCAGTTTTTTTTTATATTCCCTATTTCCTTACAATTAATTTAGTATCAAGGACAGTTGGCAAAATTAAAAATAAAATATTCTAACAAAATACTAAACAATGTCAAAGGTAGGAAAAAGAAAGAGACCATCAGGCGAATGGCATGCTCGTCTCGCCATTCATCACAATAAAAAAAGTCCACAAATCTCATGAACTCGACTGTTTCGTTCAAATTAAGCGTAGATATTTAGTGAATGCTATAATGAAATGAAATGAAATGAAATGAAATGAAATGAAATGAAATTCGTTTATTGGTCACGTAGGCAATTAAATAGCTCTTATGACAAGTCAATACACATAGTACTTATTTTCTATTTACAAGATATTCGTTGTAATTTTTATATTAATTTTATTATATTAAGTATTATATTACTTATTAGTATTTTATGGTAATTTTTTTTTCCCTTAGGAAATACATTATTTACGATAATCGATGTCTAAGTGGACCATAAGTATTAAATTAAAGCGGTGCGTAGCGGTTTAATGTTACCACCGGATCTAACGCGGCCCTGGCTGAGAAGACCCGGCGAAACAAACTCAGTGGGCTTCCATTACCACTGGAAACTACGCGACGCGACCCAATTCTGAGTATATCCAGCGAATAGTACTCAGTGGGCTTGTTTTGGGTCCAATTGATTAAATAACGACCATGAGTATTTCCGAAACGTCCCGTAATTTTAGGCTTACTGCCGGATCCAACGCGACCCGACTGAGAAGACCCGGCGAACAAACTCAGCGGGCTTAACTTTACCACTGGATACTACGCGGCGCGACCCAGTTCTGAGCAGATCCAGCGAGTCAAACTCAGTGGGCTTGGTTTTGGTCAAGTTACTGAAATAAATATTTGTGACTTGTCTTACAAAGCTTGCCTTGCTTATTTTTATTATTATTTATTTTTCTCGATCGGTCGTCATATAATTTAAATAGGTATTTTATTTATTCATTATTTAATTTTATTTATTTTATTTTATAAACTTGTTGATTAATTAATTTGTCTCATTTTGATTAGTTTTTATTAGTTTTTAACTTCACATGACACGTTACAATTCCCAAATCTGAATAAATTAGGCATCAGCCAATCAATGTCATCTATAGTGACAACTAAAGATGACATTGATTGGCTGATGCCTAATTTATTCAGATTTGGGAATTGTAACGTGTCATGTGAAGTTTTGGGCCATACGATACAGGGAAATTAGGTATTCCCCTTTACAAAATCGGGTGTAACCTTAAATGAAACAATAAACGCACTTACAAGCAATCCACTTTTTATTACAATCGAAAACACAATCGTGATGGCATTTACAACAGAGAAGGGTCCCCCTTTCACACAACGCTTGCCTTTAATACACTCGAAAAAGTTTGTATCAACCTCCAATTACATTTCAATACTTTTTGTGCGTACTTCAACCATACCTGTTCGAATATCTACGAGTACACTGCCACTGAAACACGAATATGGATATACAACATTATTTTAGTTTGAAAATATATTCAGTCTCTACCTTACAAGTTTCAAAGAATCATGATTCGCAACAACCAACATAGCCGCGTCAGTCACATTGAATCGCGTCAAAAATTACTTGTCACGTAATTAGACATCGATGAAAATGAGTAATATAGTGATATCAACTTCTTTTAATAAGAATTCACATCTGACTTCATTAATATTGATACCGTTATCACATTATTATACCTAACCTTGAAGTTGTACGAGAAACTACTTGGATCTTTAGAAAAACTATACTGTCAGTGTCCACTACCTTTATAGGCAATTACTGGTTAGTCAGTCGAGTGATAATAAGCTTTTTGTCTTACTTTTTACCATATCTAGTGACCTCATTAGGTAACAGGTTGAAAACAGTTTCCTCAGTCCGATCATGAGTCGAAACGTGCAACTGCATCGAAATAACAATTGAGTGTGACCTTCGACTGTTGCAAAAACTAATTATATTTGACAATGGCTCGCAGTGTCGCCGGCCGGCAGGGGCGCCAACAAGGGCGCCAGAGCTTCCGCTTTAAACAATCTTGTGACAAATAGCTCAAGTTCATCAAATGCAGAATATCTGTAGTGTTGTTCATATAAATTTTCACGGTCTTGATTTGTGAATCCGTTTAATTCTAATCCGAGTCGGAGTGTGTTGCGGCACGTGGCACGTTTCTTCCGAGCCGTCGCCGGTCGCGCCGCTCGCTGCCGTAATTGCAGCCATTAAGATGAGTCACGCTTAGCGACGCGCCTAAGCTCCGTCTGCCTTATCAATTGCGATCGTCCGACTCCACGGCTCTTCAGAGCTCTTTCACCGCTACCTCAGTTCTACAACGACGCTAAAACTGAAATAATGACCCTTCAGACTTCAATCGTGCCGTAGACAAAACAAACATATCTTTGTGAAACACAACAGCAATTAGTCCTTTATTTTTAGATGCGAACACGAAGTTCGACAACATACGTGACCTTGAAGGGCACCTGCTGAACAGCCGGCGCGGTGCGTCGCTGCAGGCTGCTGCCGCGCCAGAGAAAGCGCCGGTCGTTGTCGTTTCCGCGCGAAGGCCTCTGGTAATGGCTGGTCGAAGCCACGCTCCCCACGAGTGACGTCAGTGCGGCTAATTAGCAGGCAAGCGCGCGCCGCACGCTCGCACCACACCGCTTTGCGAAGCCCACAGGAAATCGCCGCTTACATCATCTTTCTACGTGACCCGCACTCTTCTATACAATTGTAGCCCTAATCGATACTCCCGAGTCCTGTTTTCTCATTCGAATTGTTTCATTCGTATAAACGTTGGGAGTGGGATTACGGAGGATGCAATGTTTAATGTTCTAATGTTTCTGTGTACAAAAAGACTTGCGAAACTTCAGCAGCGGCAGGCCACAGCGCCACGCCGGCGCATGCCTCATGCGTCAGATTTAGTGATGATACCCCATCCATATGTTCAAAATTTTGCATACAATACCAACACATACTAGTGTGATATAAGAGAACAATGCGCAAATATACATAATTGGATACTAAACAAGGAGACCCAAAATAGTGCTTGTAACGTATGGTTCTCGTATAATGGATATGTAAAGTTCTGTATGACCTTGATTCTTATTCATATTTCATAGTCAAAAAGCTCAATAATAATATAGTCTATTAACTAAAGTAATCCACAACAAAGTTCAATTGTAATAATAGGATTTAGCATATAATTTAAATGCAGATTCCCAGACGTGTTATTTAAGAGCGGCCATTCAACAAACATCTGAGAAAGGCAATGTTTGCGATCACAAATTGGCTTCACTAACCCCATAAGTTTCAATCGGATCCTGTGTTTTGTCACAGTGATTTGGTATATCAATCTCCGTCAAGCCTTTTGATGTGCCGCCCCCGTCCGTTATTGGCCAGCCCACGATCAATCTTGTCACTTCTCTTCCTAATAACGTCTTGTGTATCGAGCCAAAATAAAATTCCTTCTCTTTGATACAAATCATCAATGTACAAAAGGGTTTTGATAGTATTATTTTTTCATGAATCTCTCCTTTTAAGATTTAATATGACCTAAAATGCAACGGCAGGAGTGCGCCGACATAAAGCCGGCCGTCGAGAAACATCTTCTAAATAAGGCGCGTTTATAAATAGCCTGTGACGGTGTAAGAATGGAGATTTCGAGCGAAATAAGCTCGCTGGCATGCAGGGCCGGAGAAACAAAATAAAATAACGTGTGACATATGACAGAGCACTAATTTAAGTCCCCGCGTGAAGCAGGCGTGCGGGCGCGAGTGTGTAAATCAAGCCGCTCCCGACTCCCGTGCGCCAAATGTAAATACCACCATGGACGAGCACGCCCAACGCACAGCACCACATGACACTTCGCGAGCTGCTAATAAACCAACACATGAATATTAATATCCATCATTCAAAAACCGCGCAATTTGTCCCCATAAAATGCAAAACATCACGCAAGGGGAGAAAATCTACAACATTATTAAAACAAACCTGCGCTCATAATGTAAATATAAACATATTACATACATACATACATACATAAACTCACGCCTTTATCCCCGAAGGGGTAGGCAGAGGCGCCACCAGGACACCCGCATTTCGCCTTGTATGTTCCCACGATGTGATAGGGGGTGAGCCTATCGCCATATCGGGCACAAATTCCTGACTCCGGGCTAATAATGAATAGAAAAATCCAATATCACTTTGCCCGACCCGGGACTCGAACCCGAGACCTCAGCTTTGTAATCATAACCTAGTACAACTACGCCACCGAGGCAGTCATTAAACATATTACGATATTATAAAAACAAATTCACTGCCAAATAAAAAGATACAAAATCAGGATTGATGGTAACATAAAACACTCATAACGTATTCAGTGAGTCAACCCTTAGCTAAGTCACTTGATAGAGAAGCTCGTTTATGCTTAAAAGTAAACATATTCAACTACAATTTTGACATTGGCAAATAATAAGAAAGGGCAGTACATGTAATGAAATCACCTCAGAGAATAATTACGGGCCGCGATCTGGCGCAGGGCGAATGAAGAGGCGTGCCGTGAAAGGGCCCGGCCGCGAGTCGCGACGAGGGCACGCGAGGGCCTTTACGATTTCAACTGAGGTCCCGTTACCTCCCCAGTCTCTAATCACCACTTTCGACCTTCACATCGGAAGCAATTCACTTAATGAATACCAAGTGTTTTCACACTGTAATAAAACGGCAAACAAACGTTTTGCTTCTAAACTCATTAGTAGGACAGGATCTAGATACGGTAAAAATATTTGGCTCCGTCTTTTTTATACAGCGTCTTAGACGTTGTTAGGAGACTGTTTTCCTGCTCAATCTTTGCCATTTTGTCTGGTCTTAATTACTCACAATAAAGTTATTCATATTTATTTATTAAACGCAATATATTATCTAACTTAATACTAAACATATGTATCTTGTTTCTAAAGCTTGCTTGTACGAGCTTTAAATATGATGATAAGTTACGTTGCTCTTCTCGCGTACACCGTTCTGAACTGTGAAACGTGAAACTTGCCTAGAGGAAATACAAGTATAGTATAAATTCAAACATAAAACGTCTATATATAGTAAATCAAAATGTGTTATTCCTGAGTCGGGGCGGTCGCGATCCGGCTCCGCTGCACAGCCGTATATCGCGTCCGGACGGGAATAGAAAAATTATATATGGCAAGATTTATATTAACCGACTGAGACAACGATGAAACGTTGTTAAGCAGAGGCGAAAGCTTCTATTTTAGTACACATGCCATAAACGAGTATAGAATAGTAATAATCAGTAAGGAAAATTAATGAAAGTCAAATTTAATTTATTGATGCCTATTTCAATTAAACTTGTGCCAGAACAAAACCACTTAATATGGAGTTCATAACTTATTCTTAACAATTCCAAAATAGCCTTAAATGTACCTTATTAATATGCATTAATTCAAAACACTACTTATGAAACATAAAGTAAATATTCATGTAGAAATATTTTCACCTTTCAGTACAAAGCTACTCACACTCAAATTACGGAGGCATATCGTGGTCGTAATTAAAAATATCTGTTTAGTACACTAATGAGTCGCGTTTTCTTCTCTGAAAACTCGCAGCGCGGCGGCTGGCGGCTCTGTGCCCACTCTGTCAGTAACCATAAAACCAATTAATATAAAACGGTAGCGCTTTTAACAGTTACTTTCCACTTTATGAATGCAGCCGAGAAAGCTCAGTCATTTCGCTCATTGTTTATCGATGACTTGAGATTATATTCGTGCAACAAGCTCTTTCTACACGATTGATGTGAACCGCCCCACTTGACTGCAAGTAACACTTATTGCGAACAGCATGATTCACAATCTCACTACACTGTACTGTTGAGAGTTGAGACCACACTCACACCCACTGTTTGATGATGTTTAATTTTGGTGTAGTGAAGTACCCTCAGGAGCCAATGATGTATAGAAATAGGAGTTCGCGCCGGGGGACATTTCCTCACGTAACTATTCGACTGCCAGCCTTCTTCATTCAGGGAACAGTGGGTACGTGCGTGCAATCCACAATCACTGCAAGAGGGCGACTCACACTTTAATGGAACGACGGTGTATGCAAATAACATCCAGCTAAGGATAACGAGCTTCTAAACATATTAAATCAATTATGCAATAAAATGCTAAGTAAATATCTTCTACACTAACTCTATCATATTGTGTGAGTCAGTATTAAGCAAAATACGGAAGTCGCCAATGATAGTGTTCACAGAAAAGACTTTAGCGCAGAATATAACAATAATAATTATGTTTATTGTTAGTAGGAAACATTATTGACAGTAATCCACCGTCCTAAACCAATAAAACTAATTCTGAATCTCTCCCGCGCATCGTACTAGAAAATACCATTAGCATTGCTTTTTTTTTACATGCATAACACAAAGATTAGCCAGACGAAAGTATATTAAGTAAGATGCATGTAGGGAAATTAAAAAAAAACGAAAGCGCCTTACTAATTAAAACTCTTTTACATAGTTGGTTTAAATTAGAAACGTGGGTGGGTGCCGAGCGAGAATTATTTCGCGTGACGCTCACACTGCACACACTCCCCGATACAGAACATAGTAAAAGTCTCACATGCGCTGATTACACTTATTACAATCGATATTTAAAGTGGATAGTAACAAGTGTACAGATGAAGCTTGCTCATGTTGGAAATTTTGTTGAAACATGTAAACGACGCAAACAATGCCGCGAAAGATTAGTTTCTACGAAAAAAATGCTTTGTTTTATTGTTCAACAATATTATGGTTCGGTACCCACATATTAAATAAGTGAATGTACCTACGTATCACGAGATAATTGTAGTACAATTATAAAATTTGTCACGTTTCTAACAAAGCAATTAATTTTAATTTAGCTCTATAACTTCAGGCATGTCGATACAGTACATTTATTATTTTTGATACAATTATGAAACACTAGAAATTGTTTACCTTAATATTTGACATAAATACCGATAACTGTTTCGGTCATTGGTCAGTGCTCGCATAATAAGCATATTTTTAACAGTGGAATTGTGTTAAATCTTTCGATTTAATTAAAGCGGTCATCGAGAGCAGAGCTGTTCAGAAGTCATAACTCTTATTACTCACTTCCCTCGCATTACCAAGTGATGACACACACCATTTGGAAGCTCAGACCTAGTTAACAACATGTTTCATCAAAATGCTCCAATGGGATCATAGCACTCAAAAACATGCCTCAACAGGAACTAATTATAGTGTTAACGTTACCAAGTTTATTTTTAAATTTGCTGAACATTCGTCATTTAAATAGACATGTTAATTATTGTATCAAGATAAACCAAATAATAGAGACTCGTCGTTGTTTGCACATCATAAAAAAAACTTAAGAATGGGTTTTCAATATTTTTTGTTAAAAGAAAAAACGATATTATGTTCACTTTATATCAAGCTGTTTTTTTTTTGTTTCAGAAATGTACCTCTCCGCGTATTTTACTACTCGTAGTCGCGGACAGCCAGTTATAAATAATAACAAGGTGTTTAAAATTTTTCAAATCCTGTGACGTATGGGTTGATAGGTGCAAAATATTTTCGCGTCGTGCGTGCGGGTCACACATGGCATGAGTAAACGGGCGTCGTCGGCGCGCCGGCAACTCATTTATATTTTAGTAAAGCTCGTAAGTCGCGGATCGCGGCTATATTTTCACACTTATTAAATAGTGTGCACACTACACGACTCCCACGAGAAATAACCGGATTCAGGTGGGGTGCCGAACGGTAGGGTCGCCCGCCGGGGTAATACACCGCAACAACAAAAGCGCCTTCGATTCCTGCTCACTTTAATGGATTTTAGTTTTAAAAACGCGCCATGATTAACATAAATGTTGCCTTTCTGTTGTGACACTGATTTAGAATAAATTATGATAATTATTTTAATTTGTAAAGTCGAATATGAAGTAAAATAGAATGTTTCAGTAAAAATAACTTTGTATAAATAATAATCAGGCTAATATTTCAATCGTCAGATAAAAAACCTACCAAATAAATTAAACCTGCATGAATATAAAAGTGACACAACTGGACAACTTTATAATACAACTGTAACTTTTCACATTGGTACATGTATTTTTTACTTCAAAATATTTTTTTTATATCTCGCAATTAAAACAGTCGTAACTCGTAAGTCATTTACCTCGTTTTAACTCGAAGAAAGGATAGGCGTGAAACGTTTCACAACGTTCGAAAATTTCATTTGCAAGTTTATGCAAATCGGATTAAATTATTATTGCTGATGTCTAAATCGCCACTTAGTATAATGGCCGAGAAACGAATTATTATTTTATTTTACTTTAAAATGAATGAAGTAACAGTATATTGTTGGCTGTTGCTAAATAAAGTAATTACGCCAGAGGTATACATTATTATTTTTTGCAGTAACATATTTTAACGTAAAATAAAAATACGCATTTTGCCGCAACTGAACACCGGTTCAGCAATCCAAGATATGAGAATGGTATGTGTAAGGATTTAGACGGTATATGAAACCAGTGATATTCCGATTGTGATTTGAATATAACACACAGTAAGGTTTATAGTGTGAGGTTAAGGTAGGTCGGCGTCGGCGTCTGCGTTCAGGTAGTATGATACAATAACTTATTCATGATTGCAGGTTGTACGTAGGCACGGTGTGCGCGCCGCGCCGGCCGGCTAGCGCTCGAGGGTTGAAGCAGGTCAACGACCGCGTCGAGACGTGACGTCATTCGCCCCTCAGCTGGATATGACGTCATCAAGATGCCCTCTAACACATATCAAGTCAAAATATAAGGCACTCTAATCATCAAACCTTAAGATTCATTGTTTCGCAGTCAGCACAATGTGGTTAACACATGTCCCCGCATATGATATTAAAACATTCGATATCGTGTGGTTACTCAGTCATTTGACGTAAATGAACACTTGTGTCTCGATGAGAACTTAACGAGGATCAATTTCGGCAGCTGACGAAATAGACCTAGATTCAGATGCTCGACGATTAGTACACAACAATGACTAAGCTCACAATGCGGAGAAAGCTACAACGTATTAGCAAATCGGACCGAGGCGGTAAAATTATATTAACAGAATGGATACTTAAGATTTTATTGTTTTCAAACAGTAATAAAGCAAAACGCAGTAATATACTGTGCAAGTGATTAATTGACCGCATTGGTAAGACAAAACGCATTAAGAGAAGATCAAGAGCCATAGAAAGTACCGTAGCGGTGAGTAGCGGGATTGCCGTGATTTCTCATCATAACACGACGGCCGAGCCGACAGACGCCGCGGCCCGCGCGGCCGAAGCTAACTCTCAAAATTGTGCTGCCAGCTCTCGCGCTGCGCAAGAATATTTCACGTGCAACTGTACTTAATGACGGTGCCAACGGTAATAGTCTGAGAATCCAGCTCGTGAACAAACTACACAACAGCCCGATACTAGATTAGAGCCGGCAGATAGCCTAAACAATGCACCGACTATAATATGCAAATAGAACACACGTTGCAAAAACCATCAACCGACAAGCGTTCGCATGAGTTGCGTTTTTATGAGAGTTTCCAGCAGGCAGCAGCTCCTCCGATCAATTGAGACTCGAGCAAAGATTCACGGATGACTAACACAAGCTTTTTGCGGTATTCTTAAAGACTCAATGAAATGCGTCCAAAAAATGTCGCGCGACGGCCATTCACGGAATTCACTTTTACAGAGGCAGTGCTACGTTTTTGCATTTAAATAGAGTTAACGCTTTCATCGATCACCATTCACAAACATTATAAACAACAACACAATATCGTAACTCAGATAACACTAACATAATTGAAAAGTATAAAAACAATCAATTATTCAAGATCTCCCAAACGTGACTATTTATGAAGCAGCGTCGCATCCAACAGGTTTTCTTTTATAATGTACTGCAATACAAACACTGTGGTCACATGCTCAGTCATTCTAGATGGTATCAAAGCTCAGTCCCTCAGTGGGTCGCTCACGGCTATGACACTTCAATAGGAATTGCGTATATCTTGTCTATTCATCTCTTATTGAGATGAGGGGAGCTCTCGTGTCGGGTAATGAAACGCAATAATGTGCTTAATAACAATAAATACGACGGTAAGTAATTGACGCTTCGATGTCTCTTTTTACAACATGTATTTATTATATTCAAGAACAGATTTTTAATCAAAGTTGTCCGAAGCTGTAATAATAAGATGGCAGCTGTTGCGAAACCTAACCGACAACTTGCTCAGTGGCCATATTGGTACATCTGCGGGGACACACCACATTATCTCAAGTATAAAAATAAGCCGAGTTTTTTCAGCTGCCTCAAAATTGTTTTTCGATGAATAAGACAATTTAATAATTCAATACATCATTTTTCAATGTTGATAAGAATTTAATGCAATATCCTGTTGACACAAATATGAATGCGAAATATATCATAATCAAGTATTACCGAAATGATTACAAGGTTTTAAGAAAAATCAGTGCGCTAATACTATGATTCATGTTATGATATAATCCGTAGCAAACAAACTGTAACAGGTGTATTGATTTTTTATACTATATCAATAATATTTTTTTTTATTTCTTTTGTTTATTACAGTAGAAAATTTTTAAATAGTTTTCCAATAAATAACAAGACACTTGGACCTCATTCCGATGTCGAAACTGTAAGTCCATGTCCAACACTCGCATGTGTCGAGTCGTTACGCAGCGCCGTGGTCATTGTAACCGCGCAAACCCTTCCGCCATTTACACTATGCATGTTTACATATACCAGAATCGATAATTACACAAACTTTTACTGTGTTCTTATGCAGGAGAAAACGTCCAACCGATGTTGGATACGAAAAGTCATTACTTTTAACCGAATTCAAATATATGAGGTTATGTATTAAACCCGTAAGTATTATATTGTATCAGCCCATATACGTCCCACTGCAGGGCACGAGCCTCTTCTACAATCGAGAGTACGATTGAGAGGGGTTAGGCCATATAGTCCACCACACTGGCCTAGTGCGGGTTGGCGGACATACATACCATAGAAATTATTATACTTTAAAGACTACTGAACCAATTTGGATGAGGTTTTCGTTTAAAAAGAACCTGTCTTACGTGCCAACGAACTGCCCATAATTTACGGTTTAAAATTAGACTGGTTTTAATGCATGAATAACACAATCAATACTTGAAAGTTGTATTTCGGTAAAATACATTAAACTTGTATACTTTAACAGAGGAAATATAAAAAGATATAGAAATACTTTCGTGGCGCCTTCGTATGGCATGGCATGATTGCAAAAAACAATAGAACGTTCTACACCTACGTATAATTATGTGATGCATACTCTTTTGTGCTCTTAGGCATAATTAACTGTTTCTAAGTTGTATTATATGTATGTTGTATAAAGACCCGAATACATTTTTAGTGGGTTTAAGTATAAGTATTAGGAGCGAGATGTGCTCAGGACGATAGATGTAGTCTGTTGTTAAGTGGGTAAAATAATAACTATTTTGTGTTTATTTAGAATAATATATACTATAGTTAATTTCCTGGAGTTTAGTTCTCATTTTAATACCTATACTTAAACCCATCCAAGTGGTGACACCGACGTGGTATGAACATGCAAACTTCTAAATCTGTTTCCTTCAAAATAATACGACCCTTTTATATGGGTCCCGAACGAGAATAGGCGGGGATAGATGATAGAATACATTAAACAATAAAATAAGAGCTGCTACCGGGAACATTAATACATTTTCTGTAAATGTCAAAACTAAGTTTTAGTTATAATTCGCCATTGCAGAGCCGCAATGGAAGTTTTTTCCAAGTGAAGAAGACATTAAAGCACAATGGATATAAATTTGCGTTACAAGAAATATAAAATCCGCGTGGAGTGTGGAGACTGTTATTTATTGCTGAGTAAAACGAGCACAAAATAGCATCTAAGGCCATCGTGCAATAATCCCATTTCCACGGTTGAGGTTCGTAGACCTCTTGAGTTCCGACGGGCGTTCGGAACATGGTCCGGCCGCCGACGACCACTCGCCCGCCGCCGCCGCCCGGTACATACTGCCACCGGGACCAACTCCATTAATTTAATTGAAAATACTATTCCCTAACCAACGCCCCATTGTCTAATTGTCGATTGTAATTGTCTGGTAATAATTAATGAACGGTTGCAAGTATTAGCTCATATGCTTCCAAATAATTCAGCGACGCTAGCCGCGCTGATTGCAAAGATAGCGTGGCTAATAAATATACACAAAATCTAAATAATTATCATATAATCGTTTACCAATGTCAGAAACCAGAGAGATACCAGGGGAAACCAGAAAAATAGTTCTATACAGTCATTAATATTATCCCCACACAAATTAAAAGAATAAGTCCGTTCAATTTTATATTTGTTTCGTGTGGATTACTTGGTTCACGTCGCCTGAACAAAAAACAATTCATAAAATTATCTACCCGAGCGACCAATAACCACTTACAGCTATACCTAAATCACATTAATATAATAACGCAAATAAAATCATAGTTTCATTCAATATTCACCATTCACACAAATATTTTCATGACATATGCATCACAAAGAGGTTATGTGGAAAAGCCGGCCGGCCGGCTTTATGAGTGTAATAATGTATAGCTACGTATACAGGTAGAGTATAGTAGAGTAGAGCGGCGCGCGGCGCCGGCCGGCACTTGCCGCGTAGGTGTCGATATATAAACGCAGGGCATGGACTCACACGTGTGCAGCACGCAGGGGTGCAGCGCCTGGTCCTGGGCGGGCGCGGGCGACGGAGTCACTCACTAAACAGAGCGCGGGTTCGCAATAAGCGGTATCGCGGTGGCCGTTCGCGCGGCCGGTGTCTCGGGGACTGGCGAGTGGAGCCCGGTGCAGCGCCCGAGCGCACCCCGCGAGCCCCGCCGACCGCGCGCCCCGCACGCGTCCCGCCAACGCCCGCGCAATGCGCCCTCCAGATGTTGCCGGCTGTCACCATTCGCAGAAACCTCCAGAATCCGCGTCGATGTAGCTTCACAGTAGCGACTCGCTTTCAGCCGCAACTATCCAATCACATTCAGGTGACTCGCCCACAAGCATGCATGGTGTATGCAGCGTTTTAGCAAAATAATGTTGGTATAAAATGAGTGGCCGACCGGCGATAGTGATACAGCAGTGGCGGCGGTGGCGCACGATGAGCCGACGACCCCGCCGCAGCCACGCTCCACTGCGCCGTGCGCCGCCTCGCCGAAACTTCGCACTTCACTTTTCCACTAGGAACAGTTCAAAGGCTCACCAGCCGTGAAATTACCGCAAAACTGACGTAACGACCGCCGTCAGTCACTTCTCTTGAGCATTGTTTGTAAAAAAATAATCCTACACCGAAAGCCAAATTCCATAATTATTATTCATAACTCATAACTGTATGAGATTCATGAGCTTTACATATGTATATCACTGGCTATAATAAACCACGATTCAAGTTAATAGCATCAATGCATTATTCAATGACGAAACATTCAGGACGCGTGCTGTGATTCAGCCAATCAATCCCCGAACACCCAATGACTAGCAGTTGACGTGTAAAAATCTCACTATCTCATCAATACCTCAAAATGTTATGACAAGATATCGTGTTGAGTTTGAATTAAATTACGATGCAAGCAACTCTCATTGAGCAATTAGCCTTTCTAAGACAGCCTTGCTTTCGCCAAATTCAAAAAACGGTAATATTTTATTGCAGACCCATAAAATCGCATTTGGATACGGGTGATTACTGGATTAGATACAAGTAGCACCTTCATGCCAAAAATCTGACCTCAGGAAGCCTTCCGCAGTTAGAATATTGGATATCGCACCAATCACAAAAGCTTATAACTTTGCAGCAACATAAAATCTTGAGCAGTGAGCGCTCACATTGTAAACCTGAAAACGTGGCGGATAAACGATACATATGGGCACACTTGTAGAGTGTATCGACGAATCACGAATAATTCGTGGATTAACCAATGCGGTGAACAATGGAGACATTACGAGGCAGTCGAATATGGTGAAGTTTAGTCCACGCTAAATCGTGTTGAATCCCAATGAGGCGGTGTATCTCGCGGGCACGAGGCGACACGGCTCCACGCCTCATAAACGTCTAGTACGAAATATTGCACTGAACGTATGAGTCATTGAGGCTAAAACGAGTGTTGTTGCTTCATACAGGGGCCATGTTGTACTTACAATTCGAGTTTTTATTAGAAACGATACCAACTATGCAACTTTACTGCATTGAAAAAAATACGGAATTCAGAGAATACCAGTCTTGTTATAAACATTTATTTATGAAATTTACTACAGGAAAAAATGCTCTCTTAATTTACTTTAATTTTTATTTGCAGACAGAAATTGCAGTCTGTCTTAGAGAGGCTAAGCCACACCGTACGCCTAAGAGCATTCAAGCTTCCGGCTTCACGTGTTGCCGTTATGCAATATGATCAGTCGTCAAGACGCCTCAGAAAGGTTTAAGACAGCTTGAATCCCATGACAGTCAAAGACTGGAATATGAGTGTGACAAAATCGATCCCTCCACGAACTTGTACAATGGATTATGAACACGGCTAGCACAGTAGCATAAGAAACTATATAATTTGGTGTGGTCAAAATCCAGTCCTCAGTGGTAAGATGCATATGGAGTATGAACTTATATGTGTACAGCATATAAAAAGATAAATCGTAGATGTATTAAAAAAAATGTGACTAACTGCTTCAAACCATACTTTCTTTACATCACGCTGCGTGTTGAAAAACTTAGTGTACAAAATAACAATAACATTATTGATGAAGAACTAAAACCACTCCATGTATGACCAACGAGGCATTACTTTAGGCAATGACATAAGTATCTGGGTATATATCGATAGCGTTCACAGTTAGGTAGCGGATGTCACGGCGTCTTTATTTAATGGCGATAGCCTCTGTCGCCAATTACGGAGCCATTACTCATGCGTGGCGCATTTATTAATAAGTATAGCTAACAAAATATTAAGCCGGTGCACATGTGTGTTCATATAGATAGTATGGTATCGTAGTAATAAATATTCTACCAATAAAACCTATCGGCTAGATAAAGCCTCGTTTAATTGAAGTTCTATTGAATAGTATAAATATTGACGATATCGTATCTAACGTCGTACAGTGTATATTGTTCGTTATAGCTAAAAGGTCCTTGACCACTCACCGGAAGACAGCGAGTAGCCCTTTATTGCATCCAAAAGGCTTGAGCTATAAAATCTCAGACAATAGACAAACAGTTTGAGATTAGCTGTGATACAAAACACGAAGAAAACCCACCATTTTTTCGCTTTCGTACCAAACTCTCCCGATAAAAATGTACAATAGGTACCTTCTATTCAATAACATAATATTTCGATTAATTACGAATCATCAATAAATATAACACATTTCATACGTGACGCAAGTAGCTTTAAACTATTATTTGCGGAAGATTTAACTTACCGGGTATTAAAATTAGCCAATATTTGATAATACAACACAAACGATCTAAAATTAATGTGTACTCGCTAGTACCGACTACTAATAATAAACAAACACCAATCAACCGTAGGTTTATGAGATCAGGAGGGTTACTCTATGACCCGAAACAAAGTTCGGGCTGTCGAACTCTGTAGTAAGTTATACGCATTCCACTTCTGAAAATCAATACTATTCTCTATGACCCTTATCATTCACTCCGAACTTAGTCTATGGTTACGAAGTACGATGGAGAATTCGAGAATTTTGTGGAGTACCTAGGCACATTCGTACAATTTTACGTGCGACGTTCGAACATTCGAGCTTCGTTTCAGATCATAGAGTACCTAACGCTCCAGTATCAATAAAGCGGAAAATGTGATGTTTCACTTTTACACATTATGCTTTTAATTTTTAGCTGTTCCAAAGGCAATTTTGTCCACAATCTCACCATACTTGATTTGGAGGCCGGGTGTAAAAAATTGTGGTGCATTGAACTTATGTTTGAATAAATGCTACTGTTTATTGTATTAGCGCGTCATGCGAATTGTCGCTTCGCGGTCGCATGCGCAGATGTGCCACCATAAATACAAGAGTTGAGTATTCAAATACGTTTAGATCTAATCTAAATTAAAATTTCATGTTTTTGTAACCTATATTTTTGACCAGTCATTATACTATCGTAAACATCAGACTTGCGCAAAACTCTTTAATAGTCACAGATAATGGCAATTATTTAGATTCAAATCGAAAAACTTGGGGATTTCCAGGTATCGAATTATTGTGGATTATTTCGAAATCATCTATACTTCCTTACTTCGATACAAAAGATCGGATGCATAAATAAAACGTGCTTTTTTTAACACTAACCAAAAAAATCTATATTTTGAGATTGATCATGCTTCATTAGGTATGCATTTCCAAATATCAACAATATTTGCGCCAATACTCTGCTTAGTCTAAGACATCAAACCATTTGTGATTAAAATACTTAACCAAAGCTTAAATTGTATATGTCTAAAAATATACACCCGAAAATACAGTGCCAGCTGTCAAATAACATCTGGTACACACTGAACAATGTTGAAGCGTACACGTAGCCCAAACCAAACAGCGCCAGACATCCAAGGCTTCGCAATCCTCCATGCAAATACACACTGCAAAAAACATTAAGCGGATTTGGAATTTAAAAATAACTTCTTCATTTATAAGTAGATCTGAGTCAAACAAGTGACTAAGAATGAATATTGCGATAATGTTTGAAATAGGTACTCATTTCTTAGAGAATATAGTCTACGATTATAACCAAAGTTTGGCTATGGTGATCAAGCCGTTACACTAACCTAAGATAGGTATTGTTCCAAGAAGTTCTATTCCTCGAAGTCGTAACTGCACTTTTTAAAATTATAAAAGCAGGCGTAAAACGCGTTTACGACACATGCGTTTGGGAAAGAAAGTTTCCTTAACACTATTTGGCAGTATCAAAGGGTAAATTATATCATCTTAAGCCTATGTCTACCTGGACCGGACTATGTTAGATACTCGACCAAAATAAACTCACATCACACGGAACATCAAATTACAGACCTTCCTACTGACAGCTACTAATAGGGTCATATTTGAGAATAAGATTTCCTGTTTTGTGAACGCTAGATAGGCACGTAGGCCTGGCCACTACATTAAGATAGGAAAAACGCCTTCGCAGCAAGCTTATTCACTGATAAATATACTTTAAGATAATAATATTAAGAAAATATTTTATTACATAAAATACAACACCAGATCATAAATAACCACATGGGCGCGATGCAGTCTGTATTTTGGGATAATGTTTGTGTGTGAACTCTTTTAGGCTCGACAATGTGTCGTGACACACGGCGACGTGTGTGCAATTTGTAACCGATGTGAGTGCGATATAATTAATTGGCATGTATAATCGCGGCGCGATAACATCGCCGATAACACACCGTGAACCGCGCCAACGCTAGACGCCCGCCCACTTTCTCCCGAGACTCCTGGCCGAGCTTACGTTTCAACACATGTCGTTAACCTTTATACATTTCAGTTTACATTATCTTCTATAACTGCCCGAGTGCTAAACAACGCTGTACAGGCCACGTGCCGCGCCGCGGACGCCGTAACCTGTTCATGTTTAAAGTTATATCACTAAGTTTCCTGGTTTAATCAGTTAATAACAAACAGACCATGTCATATTATAATGTTGCCACGATGCAACGTTACGTTCATTATACATGAAAATATGACTACGACATAACCTGATGCAATATTGCCACATGCAACGAATACCATTAATAACACCTCTGCATAGCGAACGGATGACGGGGAGAGACAATAAGCAACACTTAGTGTACGTCTCAGTACGCCTCGCTGTCGACTGCCTAGAGAATTTACTATTCTCACAAAGCTCTAGGTGGCAACTGGCGGCTACTACATGCCTATAAGTTATATATTATGAAGAAACGTAACATATTACTATCGATAGCGATCGTTTTCAGCAACATCATTTACAATGATGAAACAAATATGTAACCAAATGAGATTAGCAAGAATATGTGTAATAACATATTATAGCAATTACCATCGACAGCAAGTTCTAAAGAATGTTTTGTGAAGCAGAACGCTTAAACCGTAGGGTTTACATAAATCAAGCGTAATAACATGTAATCTTGTTACTGTTGATATGAGAAATAAAGAAGCGTGGTGCCACCCACGTGGTTCGTAATCGTGCGGATGTGAGTCGCGACCATGTCCGCGCTTAGGTATATCTGGACGCTATCCAATACACGATTTATGACGAGATAAATTTAAAATATACTGGGTGCATAAATAGCGCGTCATCAAATACTATGGGAAAATGATTTTGCATTTTTATTTTGTGTGCAGACAGCAAATTCGGGTTTATAGAGGCCTGCATAAATCGCGCTTGTGTAATCTCCCCTATTCGATTGAAAGGATTATGGTGTTCTTTATCAGCCCTCTCAAAGGGCTGGTGTAAGAGACGACACAAAAGAGACAAATTGCGGAAGTTAAGTCGGCCCTCCGAATAACGTCAAAGAGTGAGCAGACGTTGACTATTATGAATTAATTCTTGTTTCATTACTCCGCTGTGTTAACACTTTCACAGACCGAATATTGCTTAAGAATATTTAATATATCTATTAATATTCTCTATTTATAAATAAACGCAATAGAAATTCTATGCGTACCTAAATATAACAACGCTACAAATAAAAAATAAACAAAGCAGAAAAAGTAATAAAATCTTATCGGTTCGAAAGTTATTGAACTATTAAGAACAATAATGATTGTTCTTGAACATAACTATTGTGGTTTATAAACTATATCTTTATCTTTCTGTCTGGTAAGATTAAAATCTTCACAGATAGATAAGGTACAAAATCGGAGCAAAACGATACCCAATTTATGGCAAAAAATGTTGGCAAGAAACAAATAATAGATCATACTTTTATAAGAAAAATATGTCACCAAATCGTATACAATTACAATAAATATAAATCAAGCAAAACTTCTGCTACATCGTTTTGTCATATCTTAAGATCTTGAATACAACGGCACAAGTTCGAGGGTTTTCTTTTGAAAGAGATAAATAGGTAGATTGGAGGACTCTCGGTGTCGGATTTTGTTAGATCAATAAGAGCGTAATTTCGAGATCACAAGTTCAGGGGGTTTCGCGAACAGGGGCCACGCAATAAATATTACGATGTGAAAGCGGCGGCTTGCCTCCGACGACCTAACGAGCGCATCTCCCCGGCGCAGTCTATGCTATACTTTTATTGGAAAACCACCCCTTCGCCGCTGCACACCGAGACAGCTCGCGCGGAAAATAAAATTGCTACACAGAATGTCTTACGTTCACACAATCCACTGCACAAGGTTCAATGCATAGTGCGTTTGGTTCATATGAAAGCGTTGGTATTTCCTGAACACGGTGAATTCAAACTATTAAAATGCAAGAATTTAATCAGACATCGTATCTTTACACCCTTCTGTTTAAGTCATAAATAATAATGTTGACTGGGTGTGTAGATGTATGTTGCGAATTCATTTGCAGTCACGAATGAATGCCCCGAGGAGTGCATAAAGTCAATAACACGCGTGTCATAGTGTACATTGAGTGCCGCAAGGTGCAGTAGGTGCAAGTGATGAGACGGCATTAGCCAATCAAGGCATGCGCGCCCCGCGTCGGTGACCGCATGTTTACAATGCAAATTCATGAGGCAGCGGGCAGACGCGCTCTAATCGCCCGACATGTCATGTGGAGCGAGACTACAACTACACTTTCTTAGGGTAACTCGTGTACAACTATCTTCATGGCGTGCTGCTGTCCTAGTACAAGACGAACAATGCAAAACAATAGACCAACCATGCAAAGACCGGTGGCAATAGTAAGCGGTATCAAGCTATGTTATGGCAAACAATACTAAGTATAGAAATAAATCTGAACAAAATTTTAGGTTTAGAAATATTATCAGTACAAAAAAGTGGCGTTTCTAATTCAAAACGATGTATGAATGTCCAATACACTAGCTTAAGAAATTGGAACAAAAAGAGAATTCTATAAATATAAATGATTATATCGCAACAAATAAAGATTATTTCCAGACGGGATGTTTGAGAATAGCGATATTTATTGGTATCCCTTGATGTGAGTAGTCGGCGCGTATCGAGCGCATTCCGGTGCGAGGCGCCGATGACCGAGTGTTTATCGCGCCGAGGACAGGGCCCTCGCCTACAGCCTCCACGCATGCTAATAAGCCGCAATAGTCCACGGCTTATTTACCAACTAGGGCCCCACTCCCATTAATCAATATACATTCACTTCTTGAAACAATCATTTTGTTCGGCGCTCACTTTCAAACAATTTCACGCGCTAAAGTTTTAGTGCTGTTTAATTAGCCAAACGCACTAGAATCCTCATTAGCCATATATAGTTAGTGTAGTAATTTGTGAATTTAACATTACCGTTACTACATTAGTTTTTTAACAAATCAGCAACTTTCATTAATATTTTTTTGAAATTGACACTGTGTATAATTTCCTGATGCGTGATTTTATAAAACTTTTTTTGGGGTGCTCATGAAAAGCAATTTTACCAAATCTCACACTAAAAACTGAAAATTTTATTTAAGCGTACTATCTTCTTTCTCCTGGAGCTACTTAAATACTCGTAATGAAGAATTGTGATTGATCATTCTGACTGTTCTTCAATACTGGTATCACCAAGAAAAGAGAATTTGCACACTGAACATTCTTAAAACTGTAGCACCAAAAGGAAGCTATCAATGATTTTATTTCAATCGATACATATCCATAAAATATCCAAAAACAGAACATAATGCAGCGTTGCTATTTGCATCTAGAGTATCACATTAGCACCGTGATGCGATAAGCAATGAATGAAAGTTGGCAGATAACGGGCGATGTCCAACAGTGTCAAGGTCACAAAAACGCGTTTGTTGTTGCTAGCCGTGCCAACTAATGTGACCACGTCCAGTTTAATATACTGCATGCATTTGTATCGTGCATATATCATTATCCAGACATACTTCCTTGTGAATGCAACGTCTGAAGCTATCGATCATGTTAACGAATTCTCTGCAAAAGAACGTCTCATTTTATTTAGATCTGGGTACTTTACTTGTATAGAGTAGTTTGTTACAGTCATTCATCTAATGATAAAAATTAGTGCTCTAAAATGTGTACTCTCTCTCTGGTCGGTCCCTCATGTCTGAGTATCGTGGTCAGCATCAGGGTTGCATCTGGAGCGGGTGATCTGCCTCCACCGGTTTCTGTCCAGCGCGTCTCTCATGGCTGTGTAGAATTTTGCGGATGAAGAGGATTTCATTTGGTCAGTCCATCTTGTTGGTGTACGTCCGCGTGATCTTTTTCCTTCGGTGTTTCCCACTACAATCAATCTTTCCAAATTGTCTTCGCCTCTGCGCATTGTGTACTAAGTTAAGCTAAAACTTTAGTAGCCTTTTTTAAATATTACAGTTATAAGGAATAATACGAAACACCTCTAGAGAAGTAATGTTTTAAATATATGTAAATATAAAGCCTGAAGCATTTACGTACATAAACATAAACTTGACGAAACTAGCTAGAACCACTGCATAACTAATCCGTCAACAATGTATATTGTATAAGATTGGAATGTTAGCAGAACATCACCAGACAGGGAGGTAACCGCATCGCAACGACGATGCACGGAACTTATCGCACAATGGAATTTCTATCGATCGTTCAGCGATAACCACAACAACATTAACAAACTAAGTGTACTCGATACAATATAGTTTAACTAAGATAATACAGTTTCAAATTTTCATTCCGTTTACGTCAATAACCCAGATAGATTGATAACAGCAGCGCATAAAGTCAACAACCGATTTATTTAGGTCCTTGCAAACGTAACCAATAAAGGATGCGTTGCGAAACTGTGCAAAGGAAACATAAAATATCACGAAAACAAGCTTGAAAGTAAAAACCGCACGTGTTCGAGATACCAAAACGATTTGAAGTACACAACTGACACCAGTAACCAAATGTATGAGTCAGTAGTTCACCAAGATAATATGATGTGTCAACACACAAGTTGCGTTCAGACACACGGCTGTCTACCGGATTCAACGTGAGTAACAAATAGTCGAGAAAGTGTTATGTAAAGGGACACCTGACCGATGGACGACACAAAGCCATTTCACCTGGCTCACCAACAATTAAACAGAAATATACCTTGTCCGCCTTATGTTTAGAGGTGATATTAACTTATCAAGGAGGCTGATGTATAATCCAGAATGGCCCTCGGGCACATTAGTGACGACTGAGCACCCTTGTTTGAATACTGGCTCACGACAGTTTAACATTTTAAATCGCATAATCCAATGAAACGGGTCCAGGTTCGTTAGAGCATGACGTTGAAGCCAGTTTGAGGGGGTTAACAGATTTCGGAGTTTATGTTTCAAATAAATTATGGACTAATTTCGTTAAAACGGCACAAACTGCCCAAAAAGTAGGATAATGCTTGACTTTCCAGGCTGGATCAACATAGTCCTAATTTATAACAAGGTGGGTGCTGATTCAATTCAATATGCGCGCGCGATAACAGCTTTAACTTGGGGTCGCGTAATTTGCTCAATGATATAAGAAAATGAATGTGTTTACTTAAAGTTTTCACAAGCTGTAATTAGAAAGGCTTCGCAGTGCAGTAACGTGAGTGGGGCGAACAACGAGGTGCGGCGTCGAGGCGGCGCAGAGGGCAACAAAGTATCAATTTCTCCACTTCCCCACTTCCGACACAATTACGACACAATGTTGTGGGGCTCCGACTGTGGCGCGGCGGCGGCCTCACCGCAGCCCGATTGAAATCAGCACACCACAGAAATCTTGTTACGGAACATAAAATACTACCTCATTGTCTACTTTGATTTTTTCGCAAGGCTTAACGGACGGCTCAGGGGAGACAACCGACAATGTTTTCATATAATGTACCAATCGAATGGAAGTTTTTTCCTTTAATTTTGTTGACCAGAAACTTGATGTTTTCATGTTAACTGTAAACAATAAATATTGTGTTCTTTATATTATTTATTTAAAGAAGCGCGATAAAATGAGCAATATAATTAAACGTCACTTTGTCTAAAAATCAACATGTACAAATTAATGTACGTGTGTCAACCGTCACACGTCAGCTGTGAGTAGGGGACAATGGCGGGGGATTTAGTGCGGGCGGCGCGTCGATGCAGCGGATCCATCACGCGCGATGTGTCAACACCGAGGATTACAATATCCGCAACGCTGTTACCGCACTCGCCGCCCGCCGCTCATGTATATTGCAACTCCATTTGGTATTTCATACACTCATGTACCCACACTCCACACAGATAACGCGTACAAAATGAAAACAACGTCCCACGTAACACTTCTTTTATCTGGCGATGTCGCAAATAAAGAACCCTTAACATTTACAAAACAGGAAAAATCTTTTGTAACGCGAAAGCTCTTGTCGCCGAGTGTCGGGCGGCATTAGAGACACTTTAGAGAAATTGTATTGCGTCTCCTGCAACAATGCGAACCACCCTGACTCAGTGGCGCTCTGTCGCTCAAAGGCTTGCCCGACTGATTAAGTGGGGTGTACTGCGATGAGATCGCGCATTGCGTCATAATCATGTGATCCGGCGAGATAATATCATTTGCAACTGGTCGCGTGCCAATCAGCGAGCCTGCTCGCCAAAATGACTTCATTATATTTGTCATCAGACAATGGGCTTAAATAAATGCTGTACCAAAAGCCAACATTCAAAAACCAGATATGCACTAATATGACTAGGAAATATAGTTTTCTAAATATTCAATTGTCATTTAAATTATTCATTTTGTAGTAGGTAAGTAAAAGTTCTAACGATTTTAAGAGGACGTCTCTCGTAAATGATTCTCAAATGTGTAACCCTAAAATGCACCTCGTAATTTCCCCTTATTTTCACAGCTGTGTTGACAGAGTTAAAGAATAATGATTCTATTATTCCCTTATTGTGCCTTTCTTATTTGCTCTACATCATTGCGGATCGTTTCTGTAAGATTTACTATAAGCATTATCATTCAAGTCAGTTTACTCATCACAGTATTAACCAAACATATAATCAGTTGCGTTTATATTCATGTAATAGTTTGTAGTGTAAATAAACATTGAGTTGATCATGTAAGCGATGCAATTTAGTCTGTTTGTCTGGCAGGTCGCAGTGAGTCACGCATTGTGTAACGGCTGCAAGGTCAACGTGGCACGATCACTCGGCGTTTAGATTGATGGACGATCATTTACCGGCTCCCTACTCCCTGCTCCCTGCCACTGACCACTCTAACTCATACCTTAATCAACTCCAACAAGAAATGTCTTAGCGGGGAAGCCCAGCTTGTGGAACATTAAATACAAAATTGCTCTTTAATTCTGCTGTAACGATGCACTATTGACTACACAACACCAACACAGTATGAATATTAACTACGTACTCCGATATTACCATTTTCTATTACTATGCAGGCAATTATCGCTGCAACTGAGTATTTTCAAGTTCTTCTTTCGTACGTGACTAAGATTATGTATGTATTCTTTTGCATCGAAAAATAGTATCAGTCATCGGGCGAATAAATGCACAATATAACCGTGAACATAAAGAGTATGTTGTCAAACGTTAGTTAAAAAAAGCCATGTTAACATTTTCATGAACGACAAGTCAATTAGTTCTTACGAATGTAGATAATTTAACCTGTCTGCATTCCGATCGCGGCACCAATTAACACCACAAAAGTCAATGTAGATAATTTTACGAAACACTCCCGTGTTGTAATATTGCGCATTTATGTATTTTAAGCATACATTAAGAATGTATTTATGTGAGTGCGTTTTATCGCGGAAATGACATTAAGAAATGAATGCAATTACTGTAACCGCAGTAAAATAGAACAAGCTTGTAAATAATTATCATAGTATACATATTCTACCAATTCTTGCCAATGCATGTTCTGATTAGTAGTTTATGCGGAGTCATAAAGACATAAAATCATAGTTTACCTTGCAAAAATATATTTATAAACGTAATGTTTTGAACTTAGTTATTCTTATTTCTTACCGTTAACTGGTAGAACGGGCAAACATTAGTAAATAAGGAAATGAACGCGTCGGATACGCTTTAATTGGGTTCCGCAGCCACATTTTAACCTCACAACGAACACAATTTTACGATCAGACCATTTTGAATTTTATGAGAGACCAAACAAGGGAAATATATTTTGGTTGGTTCTATATTAATTGATTTCTGCACCCTGTGAGATATTTTTCCTAAGTACCTACCATACATAAAGGAGCAAGCAACCAGCAAGGAGCATACAATAAGAAAATCAACCTAGGTTGAAGAACAAAAAAATAGGAGTGTTCACCGAAAACACTTATCGGGCCCAAGTAATAAGAGTTATACTGATAGAGGGACAATTAAAATTTTGTTACTTTTCTATCGGTTTGTCTACGGAGCTCTAAAAAGTAAATAATGGCCGGGAGAACGCAACTGGTAACTGATAAATTAGATTATGAAGTTTCCGAGAACTAACTGTACACTTTTTGCATTCCGAGTGTAAATGGATTATTCAAATCATGATAGTGACTATTCAATTTATTTGAGCAGTATTTCATAAATCTGATCAACAAAAGACAAGGCTCCATGTTTATTACGCTGTTAACACCGTGATTAAACGGAATGTAATATGTGTTCTGTAAAATAAACAGAAAGAAATTCTTATTGTTACTTAGATATTACTTAGATGTTACTTAGATTTTGGAGATAATGTTTCCATGACTACATTTCCTCTGTCTAACAGGTTTATTATTTTTGTAACTGTTATATTTTAGGAATCTACGAAAAACATCTTTGACTTTTTTTATATTAAAACACACAAACTAAATAAAGCCGGTTAAACAGCTCGCAACCAGTACATACATAATTCGATCATATAAGCTAAAAGTGCTGTGGAATCATAATAGCTGCCGACAAGAGAAAGAGGCAGCAAAATCGTCATTATCTAATCCGAAAATCAAAGTAAAGTCCGCTCAGCTCCACCTGAAATTGATTGCAATACTGCCTCAAGTAGGTACCCCACCAGCATAAGACAATAAACTCTGAATCTATACCATATTCGACTATGTACTCACCAGGGTCTGCAGCCAGTTGTCTGTACACGGCAAGCGCGATGTCGTCTTCGCTCACGAAGTCCCAGAGACCATCACACGCCACGACCACGAAGTCCTCGTCTCCATCTAGGTCCACTGTGGCTATTTCAGGCCGAGCAGTCACGTATGGCTTGTATTGAGCATCACCTGTCAAAAAATATATAAGTTCAACCTTGTGTACCTACTAGGAAATATAGGCAGTGATGCTACAAGTGCTAAAAATCCCGTCTCAATATGATAGGGGCGAGACTATGGATATGCGGAAGTCCAAGTCTTAATCAATTGAAACCTCCGCTTGGAACTTTAACTCGGGATTGCCTTTAGCGCGTTGGTATGATATAAAACTAATTTCACTTTTCAACCAATCAATCAATACAGATTTTTTACATTAGTTTCCTATTCAATTAAAAATAAAGCGTAAATAAGTTTAAAGCATACAATTATGCATAACCATATAAAGAACAAATTAATTTAGACAAAGAAGAAAAAACCAAATTAATTTCTCCACACGAGACACACTTCCGTCAACAAAAAAAAACCGTCGCGTAGACAGGAAGCCTGCCCGTTTTAGTTACATAAAAAACTACTTCATTACGACGCATTATAATCTCAACGCACGAGATGCAGATTTTGGTGGATCGTGATATGCCAGCCGATTCGAAAGGATTAAGTACAAAAACTCATGGGAAAATATATACTGAACCTTAATCTATAATCCATATAAATTACACCAATATACATTCGCATGCTCTTCCACAGAATTATTAGTCAAAGCTGACACTAATTTCATAACAGACCATACTAGTAATCCAAAGGTATTTAATTTATTTTCATTTCGTCACACACAATCATTCAAAACTGGCAGATAAGGTTAAACCGTTTCAAGGAATAGCATTTGATAGGGTAGCGCCATAAAACGCAGATTTGCAATCGCAAGTCAGGACCTTGACAATCATATTACAATTATAGAAATACACGGTCACCGGTGTTTAAAGTAGGGAAATGATTCATACGCCCTTGCTATTTTGACTTCACGTCTATCCCGCAGTGAGTCAACAAATTGCTTCTAAGTGTCGTTTTACCAGCAATAAAATGTTTGTCACTCTACAACGTTTTATGTGCATTATTAATCAGCATAATAAACCAGTTATTATAATGAAAATAATATTTATTAATAAAATTAGCAGGAATTTCATTCGTTGTATTAAAGTTATTTATAAATTGTCTTATGTTAACTTTGTAGCCATTGCTACCATTATTTAATAAATACATGTATCCACCCACTATGGTGTAGCATGACTGTGCTATGAAAGCAAAAGACAAACAATAATCGTTATTGACGTACTACGGGACCCTACCCGTTCCTTCACCAGTCAGCGACATTCTATAGTAATTCATACAAAATATTTTTTGCGTGACAAGTTCATCGCGTAGACATGGATGCTAGGTTGTAGGGGGTATAGATCTTTAGACACAGACCGACTTGCCACAAAGTCAATCGTGCGTTGTCCCTCTACATCAGATACTAAACCAAAACATAAACAAAAACCCTCGAGCATTTAATCGTTTATTTTGTGAAACATTTTTTGCATTCAGTTTTGTCAACGAATTAATTTCAATCACTGAATACGTGCCTTTTATAAAAAAGAACCAATTCAATTCAATGAGGTGTCGTAACTTGTAACTCAAGTAAACAATTTTATTTACTTGACGTAAAACTTAGGTTGTTGGCGTCATTCTATATGGCAATATACTTGAAAGTAGTATAATGGTGCTATGCAAAGATTACGGGATTCACACCGCAATAACTTTAAGCATTCGTAGGGGGACAAATGACGATTCAACTTAATCTTGGTTGGGAGGCTAAATCGATGCATTCCCGTGCGCCGATAGTTGGGGACCGTGGAATAAGAGGGCTATTGGGTCGCGATGCATTTGGAGCTGTGAGAAAACGTCAACATTATGTTGTTACCATCCCGTTGTCGCCCTCCCAATATTGTCGTAGAGAGGAACGGAAGCCAATCTTTCGATATTTTTATAAATATCGTATTTGACGAACTGAATTTTACAAATTTCAAAATTACTTTTTATTGTTTATTGTTTTTGTTCACTATCAAAGATTTTATGTTAAGATAAAGTTTCGAAAAATACAATATTACAAAAATTACAAAGATAACGAATAGAGCATAATCAAGTTTACTTATCGGATTATGATCGGTGACTTTCACTGTAACAAAGGGCGGTGATATCATTACCATTATTATACAATTTGTGAATACAAAACTAATGATCTCGACTAGGTACGGTCTGCATACTAAAATGTGGATGATTGTCGACAACATCGGTATGAAATAAATTCGCATGCCTACAGTGCACCGGGCTAATGTCCAAGTGATCGATATTAGTTCGTGGTGCGCCATGCAATGGGGTTGTAGCAACAGGAGGGCTCGGGAGGGCTCGCGAGGGCCGCAGTGAGGGTGACGCCACACGCCACGCGCGACACCGCGGCGCCCGACACACACATACAAACATACACACGCACACACAAATACGTATGCACACACACATGCACGTGTTAATGAATACACTACCTCCATTGTTTTAATTCCCATATTATAATTATTGGCGACTTTATTAATAGCAACCGCGATTATGATTGTTCACACTGGTCATTGTAGTTCTAATAAGTAGAATTTATAATTAAAACTGCGGTATCACAAACGTACCGACTGCCATACATCGGCAATTAATACAGTTTATTTGCATTCAATGACCAATTTTAATATTGCTAAATCATTTTATATTATTTATTTCAGGCAACAAACAGCCACATATAAAAATGGAACATAAAAGTAAAGACTCCTATAAACAGACGGCGTCAGGTTTCAGGAAGGTCAAATTACGTTCTCCGAAGAAAGTATTCCGGAAATCATGCTTTTAATTTTTTCCATGGAAATATAGAAACTTGAACCAAGAAATTTAAACGTTACTGAACAACCGAATCGATATAAGTATGCTTTCATATTATTATTATCTCTAGCCACAGGAGGTCCAATACTGAACATAAGCACCCCCCAAATAAAATTAACAACGACCTGTTGGAAGTGGCCTTTACGTTTTATTATAGGTACTCAAATATCAATGCCCTTACCAGTTACCACACTGCCAAGTAAAAGGTATAGCAAAACATCATAAAATTACGAAACACCGTATCTCAGCAGGGCATCCAGCCCTCTGAAGGGCAGGATACTACTAACGATTTAATGGTTGGCACACGACTGTAATGACGCCCGCTCCTCGTGAAAAATGACTGCGCGCACCCGCAATAACAATATAACGAGCGATTAACTCCATGTTAAACGCCTTGTCGGCTCAACACGGGAGGCGGATTAATCCCTTACCAAACATCTTAGACGCTCACTTAGAAAATTTCACCATAAATTAATAAAGCCTCTGATATCAAAGTAACCCCATGACTTTCATAACGGATGATAAGTTAGGGTGCGAGCCCGCCTTTTCGTATCAAGGTCAAGTGTTCGATTGGGCCACACAATGCCATGCGTAGAGAAGGGGTGTTGTTGTAATTTTAAGCACCCTTACAATGACCAAGCGTTTTGCATTCATAGATTATGTGCTTTGCTGATTTATTCGTAAAAATCACGTTACGCTTTAAATATAAGTATAGGGTCCGAATATTCACCCACGTCATTCACCAACAAATTAAGATATCAGTACTTAGTCTACGTACTCGGCAAGTCTTCTCCCCTTGCACGAGGGTGGGGGAAAACCCACTTGTTTAGTCAAATACGCATAACCGCACGTAGGCACCGTCTGGATGGTAATGTGTGTAGTTATGTATATATTTTTACAACTCGCTAGGATTTCCGTGTGCGACAAGTATTTTTCACTCATCTTTTCGCCTAAAAGTTTTAAACAACGGATGCAATATCAATATAAGCCAAACACGCATCAATGTTAACAATGCATAAATGATTTTGCTGGGCTCAAGCCATTTCAATTGGGTCAAATAAATGTATGTCAACAGTAAATAATGTTCCGGTCGGTAAAATAAATTTTCATTTGTTTGAAACTTTTTAAAACGTGCACACAGTTGTAAAACTTTATGTCCTCCATAAAAGTAAATCTCGAATGGCGGCTAGTACGCGTGATAATGACGCCCGGATCTGTTCAAATCGCGGATTTAATGTGGAAATATATATGGCATTGTTTTTTAGAATTGGATTTAAAATGTACACTAATTTGTTAGATTTATGATAACATCATGGAATTATTATGTACTATCGTAAAACAGGAATACTGACAAGTGTCGGTAGAAAAAGATCTCATAGTAAATATTGGACGTAGCAATATCCATGTCTTATTATTAGCATAATTTTTAAATATAAAAATATGTAACTTTGACAAAATTACATACTAACACACTAACATGTACTACGGTACGGTTACAAAACTAGGACCTAGGACTGCCTCGGTGGCGTAGTTGTATAACGGTACGGTTACAAAACTGAGGTCTCGGGTTCGAGTCCCGGGTCGGGCAAAGTGATATTGGATTTTTCTATTCATTAACAGTCCGAAGTCAGGAATTTGTGCCCGATATGGCGATAGGCTCGCCACCTATCACATCGTGGGACGGAACATACAAGGCGAAATGTGGGTGTCCTGGTGGCGCCTCTGCCTACCCCTTCGGGGATAAAGGCGTGAGTTTATGTATGTATGTATGTATGTAACACACTAACATACATACGTCTGAAGCTAATAAAAAGCGTATTAAAAAGGAACAGAAATAAAAAATCCATTTCATTTCATAAATATTACAGAAATAAATATTTTTCTAAATTATTTTTCGATACGATTGCTGGTAATGCAAAATGAATTTTATTAGTTTTTGATATATTTGTCATTACGCCAAACATGACCATTATATGATAGTAAATCATAAATCCGTTGCAAATATCACAATATTTTAAAAATTGTAATTGATAAAAGATGCTACTTTTTTATTTAGTATGTTCGGCAAACGAGCAAACAGACCACCTAATTGTACAATTTAATTTTAGACAATTCATGTGTAAAATATACAATGTCAGAATTGTGATTTATATTTCCTAGAATATAAGGAAACTATTAAGTTGAGGTAAACAATATGTAAACTGGTCACAGTATGTTATCGTTGTATCAGTTCATTGTAAAATATTCCTTAAATTTTGCTGAAAATCGTTACGAAAATGTGATAAGGTGATTATTAAACACGTAAGGTTTTTCAGCTGCATGATAGTCCTCTTGTGTACTCAAAAAGTAATAAATTATTGAAATGACCTCATCCTTTTGTCAAATATTATAAGAGGCTGAATATATTGGGCTTTAAGATATTTTTGTCCTGTATGTTAAAAATGATTAATTGGGAATTATTCACAATGCCAGGACGGCATGAACAATGAGAGAATATGAAATAAAAACACCAAAAAGTTTTAAATGGCCGGACATAATTAATGTCTTTTACACTTTGAGGAGAATAAGTAATATTATGTATGATGTTATATGTTTTATCGGTACATAATATTATGTATAGGTAAACAGCAGCTAGCAACTAAAACTAGTGTCATCATGTTTAACCCGAATGATTCTGCAGTATATCACAGCAGAATCATTCAAGAAAATCAATATGAAAACTAGCGGGAAGGTGACAATTTTAAATTTTTTATTAAAAATAAGTCATCCCCTGGTTGACCTCGACAACGGAGTGTGTATGCGTTGTGAATGAGATTATACTCCATAGGCTGTACTCGTAGGTGTGCGAATTCAGGGCTCGAATAGAACAGACACTTCCCGGAACAGACACTCCATATTGTGTGACAGAGATTCTCATAAAAGTTAAGGAACAATTTGAGCCGGGTATGCCGTTAAGCTCCACTCTTACCACTTTTTTGGAACGTAGATAAGCTCGGTGAGCTGTTGATGGCACCAGAGACTTGTGTCACTTCTTTCAATCCTTTCAGGGGTATAGTAAGTCTAGTGTATGTATCTGTATCTGTATCAGCCCATATACGACCCACTGAGAGCACGAGCCTCCTGTACAATCGAGTGTACGATTCGTCGATTTGTCTAGCGTATTTATTCAAATCAGATTAAGTCGTAGTTTCTACCTTAAAAGTGAAAATGTATATGTATTTTAAATATGATGGTTTTAATTCATTCAAAAGGTAAAAATACTATTCGAATGGACACTAGCAACTGCAACTGCTGACTCCAATAAGTATAAAATGAGATTCGAGTAAGGCAGTAGCGGTACGCACAGTAGGCGGTTTTCATCAAGGCTGTCTGAGCATTTGCGGCCTGCAGTTACAGGCGATGCGACGGCGAGGTTCGGAGTAGCAACTTAATATATTCTTTCCTTGCAAACTCTCAAAGCCTAATGTACTCAATGCTGAATGTCAAATTAATCTACTAATCTATTATTTCTTCTTGGACTAATGTGAAATTAGCTTTGGATAGAGAGGGGTGGAAGAAGGCAAGGGAGGCCTTTGCCCTGCAGTGGGACAGTATATTATACCTACGTGCAATACCAGGTCAGACTCCAGTTTATGTGAGTTATTCACTTTCAGCAATGTAATTTCGGAATTTATACTCGACATGAGTTTACATCATGTTCATGACGTCACACGCACTGCATGCTTCTTTCATTGATCTAGAAGCTGATGCGCCAAGCCGGCTATTGAATGCGGGATGCATGAGAGTATAAAGATCATTGTACACGCGTAGGTATAATATTATGATAGAACAAGTTGCTCGCACCGGGCATCTACACTCATCAAGAAAATATTTTTAAGATTCTATCACATGTTGCATATTCTACCAAATTTCCACTATTTTTAAAATACGTATTATGTGGCCCAAAGCCATACTATTCTATCTTCACAAATTTTCCCAAGCGACAAATATGAAATTTTTTTTTTAAGAAATAGTTTATATCCGTTTTTTTAATATAATAAAGGCTTGCTACAATTATATGGAGTACTCACCAATAGCTCTGGAGACGGCCAGTTGTCCGTTGACCCGCCACGTGCCCCAGTACATCACCGTGCCACCCGATGACTCTATTCGATCCTTTTCATCCTGCGAATATAACTAATCTAAATACACTATCATAAATTTCACGTAAAAATTTAAATATTTGTGCGGTGCCTGCCTCGGTGGCGCAGTTGTACTACGGTATGATTGCAAAATAGAGGTCTCGGGTTCGAATCCCGAGTTGGGCACACCGATATTGGATTTTACTATGCATTATCAGCCCGGAGTCGGGAATTTGTGCCCGATATGGCGATAGACACGCCCCCTATCACATCATGTGCCACTGAGGCAGTCATGTATGCTGTTATAGGTTTCATCAAAATCGGGCTCGTGACTCCTATAGGTATTTTTCGATATTCCTCAGTTTCGGATTTTTTCATCCACGCCCAGTTGAAAAACTCCTTCTGTATAGTTAGTACTGAGAGTGTAGTTCGTCGTATGCAGTTAGTACCTGTCGGCCGGGCTTGTGCGGGTGCACGAGCTGCATGAGGCGCATGCGCTTGGCGAGCAGCGCCTGCGAGTCGCCCGCCCAGCCCGCCAGCAGGCGCCGCGCGCGCACGCACACGCACACCGCCGTGCTGCCGCCGCACGCGCGCTGCACAGAACAAAACACACGTTTTATTAATAGGTACATACCATTTTATACCAATATCGTAATAATAAAATTTCGCGTATTGTTAATGAAAGAAATTAATGAAAATTAATATAATAATGATAATAATGATTCTCCTGAGCTCTACTGGTGGATAGTTCGTCGTCTAATGCGTGTTAACATGTTTCTCAGATTGCATTAATTTATATGGTTTACCATTATTATTTTTACTTTCAATACATACGTCCCATAGGCTAACAATAAGTATTCGACCACAAAAACTACCTAACAATATTTCCCTATTAAATCCAACATCAAAAACCACATTATGTTACAATTGTCAAATACTACACACAGCATACCTCTTGATTACTCTTCCTGATGAACTCGGCGTCGGTGCGTAGGAAGGCGTCCCGCATGGCGCGGCGCAGGTCGGCGGCGAAGTGCGGGCTCTCCACCAGGTACTGGTGTAGATGGGCGGCACAGTACGTGGCCGCCGCCGAGCCCGCGTGCCCGTCGTACACCGCGTAGAAACTCGTCGGCTCCGTCGTCTGGAACATTCCAATACACCAATACTGTTAACCACGATGATCAATACAAATAATGGGAATTAATTTTGACAGCCTCCGTGGCGCAGTTAGTTAGACGCCGGTTGTGAAACGAAAGACAATGTTTGTGTGAACTACAGGTATTTGTGTCGGGCCTGGGTGGTTGTGAAACCGAAAAGTTTCTCATAGTTCTTAATACCTACGACACAAGACTCGATCTTAGTATGGGATCAGTACTATGTATGTCAACGTTTGGGTGTAATTATTTATTTATGAAAGTCATAAAAATAATAAATACAACGTAGTCATATAAACCTACGTGATTCCACCAAGTCTTATCAATGTCTTTGTCAAATTACAAAATGACTTTTTAATCACGCAACAATCAGTAGGCTAATTCACGTAATTTCTTGACGCGCCGATCAAGTTACTATGCAGTTGCGATTAGGTTTACGTCTTAATGGTACGTACGTCAAAATGGTATTCATGTAATTGTTTAGCTGCGCGTAAGATATGCATAAACTGCGCATGTGCTGCACGTTGGTCGAACTAAACTGTCATTGGAGACGTCAAATTAATAGGTAAATACAAATCAGGCTGCGATCTGAATCACGCATGTATAAAACGCGCAGCAGTAGAATACGCTAAAGCGCTCGCGTGACGCAAACTTGTCGCGAGCGTATCTGACAGCGGTTGTCTAAATTACGAGAATACAAAAAGGGCTGTTTTGATCGAAACTTAACTGCAACTGCACTGCAACTGTACTTATTTAATTACGTGAATTGGCCTACTGACCCTAAACTACTATTTTGATTTCTTGACCTATTGCGACTGCGGGGAAGCCAGTCGATATTATAATTAGACTGCACTCTGCTTACCATCAGGATCAATGTAGTCACTGTATTGTGCCAGTGTTTAGTTTCTAACGATGGTTATCCTAGCCGGTACTACGGACCGCTTTTATACTTTATTTTCGTCATTAGAGATCCTCGACAGTGGGACCGAGGAAGAGATCTTTTGGCTCACCTCGGGGCCTCGGTCCAACTATGTCGAGGCCCGAACATAATAATTATGTTCTCATCCGTAACCACGCTTTTTTGATGTCTCTATTTTTATGTTAAGTTATTCAACACACCAGGTGTTTGTATTATGGTCTCATGGTACGGTAATACGTGTTTTAATATAAAATAATTTTAAATAAAAAAATAAAAACCGGCTTCAAAGTGCCACTACAAAGTAACAAATAATATATATTTCATCGTACTAGTACCCAATGATTAATGTTCTTATTGACTAGACTAGCTAACAAATCTTAAATACGTAATATTTTGAAGGCGGGTCGCTAAATATCAAACACGTATAAATTTAAGCAAATGTTACACCATTTGATATTACATGTAGATCCTGCAATGTTGGCTCAGAAAGGCACATAAGTAAATTAAACACAAATGAATATAATGTAAAATGTAATATAATGTAATATAATATAATGTAAAAATAATATGATAAAATCAGAAATGAGCTTATCCGACAGAGAACCATGGTTATCGACATAGCCCAACGGATTAGCAAGTTGAAGTGGCAGTGGGCCGGTCACATTTGTCGGAGAACCGACAACCGTTGGGGTAGACGTGTTCTCGAGTGGAGACCGCGCCTCGGCAAACGTAGTGTAGGACGCCCTCCAGCCAGGTGGAGCGACGATATTCGTGGGGTGGCTGGTAGCGGTTGGCGACGATGGGCTGAAGATCGAGCCCAGTGGCGTGCTATGGGAGAGGCCTATGTCCAGCAGTGGACGCAGAAGGGCTGATGATGATGATGAGAATATAATGTGCCTTCAAAATATTACGTATTTAAGATTTGTTAGCTAGTCAAGTCAATAACAACATTAATCATTGGGTACTAGTACGATGAAATATATATTATTTGTTACTTTGTAGTGGCACTTTGAAGTCGGTTTTTATTTTTTTATTTAAAATTATTTTATTTGTCCCTTTTTAGTTTTGATAGGCATCGTAATGATGAGAAAGGTGATCATGATATAATCAAAACGATGTCTTTAAAATTTACGAATTCTTCAGACCAAACATGATATTATTGCTGTGAAATTATGAGAAGATTGTAAGTCATTATAATCATGATATCCGCTATTGATAGACACTGACCAGGTCGGATTCTCTTAGTTTACGTCGGTAATTTACGTATCTATTTCTCTCACTCTCCCTCTTCTTCACCTACTGTTTATAGTAAAACTTTTATATTGAAAACTGAAATTAATTGTATCTATTATCTATCCCCCCCCCCTACACGCCTTTCTCCTTTTAACCCCCCCCTTTGTAGTAACACACTTATACCGAACCAGGTGCAAAAAGAATTATTGCTGTACCGTTCAATTTTGAGGAGTTCTGCTCTTCAAGTCCGAAGATATTCATCAGGTCTTCACCATTATTTAATGACACCAATCTAACATATCATACTTGTCGACAAAATAGTTTATTTTTAATCGTTTAAGTACTGCCAGAGATATTGAGTATTTACATTAGTATCTATTTTCTACCCCCCCCCCCCTACACCCCTTCCCCCTTTTAAGCCCCCCTTTGTAGTAATACGCTTATACTGAACCAGGTGCAAAAAGAATTATTGCTGTACCGTTCTATTTTGAGGAGTTCTGTTCTTCAGGACCGAAGATATTCATCAGGTCTTCACCATTTTTTTATGGGACCAACCTAGTATATCATGCTTTTCGACAAAAAATAAATTTTTGAAATCGGTTCCCTAATACCAGCGTAATCGAGTAACAAACATACATAAAAAAAAAATCATTCGAATTGATTACCTCCTCTTTTGAAGTCGGTCAAAAAAAAAATAGGGTAGACAAGAAGAATATAAAATAGGTTTATATTCATCGAATTGACAATGATGTCTTTAATATAATATGTCAAAACCCAATTAAATCAGAAATCACAAGTTCATTCAATGTCCAAAGTTTATGCAAATATATACGCGTAGGTTTATAGAGAATATGAACGCATTTGCATAAGCATTGCATCACTGCGTCGAATTGTAATGCAGCGGTGGCGATAGTGACATAAGATATCAAATATTTGTTAATCGCAACGGTACCGTGCATGCCTATATCACAAGTGGATTAACTAAGGCTTATTTTAAATGAAATTTTATTTGCAATAACAGTGTCCTTGCTCCTAATATACATGCATTAGTGGTTTTATTTGTAATTTGTTAATGAATTCATCAGGAATTTTGCAAAGAGTATGTTTAATTAAGTAAAAATAAATATCTAACTACTGTTATGCTCGGTATGGATAGGGTAGCACTTTTTAGGATTGGAAATGTACTTATCGACTTTAAAGACTAATAATATAACATAGACCATTGTCTATGTTATATCTTTTCTCTCCATTTCGTTGACTATCCAGGACGATTCCATTTAAAAACATCATTACAAAAATGTTAAAAAATACTTAGAAGACTTTACCTCAACCCCAAACAACGCCTCAAGATTGCCTATCTCGACATGTCTATCCTCCATAACCCTTCGAGAGTTTTTAGTGGCGCAGGAAACGGTCTTAAGGTCCCGCTGGGCAAGCGGAGGCGGCGGCGGCAGCGTGTCCAGCTTCGAGTTGTCCAAGTAGCGTAGGCAGACATCATTCACCCGAGCTGTTACCGCTTGCATAAGTCGGAGGGCTATGTATACTGCAAATAAAAAAATAAGAATAAATAATACAGGCCATATAACTGCTGCGGTGCACGGGACTTCCCTACGATTTGAAGATATTAGGCAATAGTTAGGTGGACTATAGTTGCAATGACTATGGGTGGGCAATAAGTTAGGTGTGGTGCGGGTTGAAATAAAAAACTGTATTTTCAGTTTCTTTGTTGGGTTTAAGCATCAGCATAAACTGATATATAACATATTGTATCTTGCTTCTTATATTGAACTTAACTATGACATGAATCGATAATATTATAATTAAAATAAAAAATTATTCATGTATATCTAGCTAAATTTATTGTAACGTCATATTTGCTACAAGTTAATTTCCCTATGCTTTATAAAACAGGGCGCAGAGTATCAAAATATATTGTCACATGTTACTAAACACAAAGTAACGATCATCGCTATGGGATAAAAGCTTATAAAAATGACGCATTTTGAGATAAACAGACGTCAATCAGCGAGCTAAAATAAATGATGATGTACATACAAAAGATTATCTTTACCAATTACTTTTTTTATTTTTTTTATTATCAGCCGTAAGTGTCCCACTGCTGGGCAAAGGCCTCCTCCCTTTCCTTCCAGATTTGGCGGTCTTGCGCAATTTGGGGCCAATCCTGTAGAAACTTGTCGATTTCGTCTCTCCATCTTGTATTAGGTTTTTATTTGATACTACAGTACCATGTACAATGTAAATAAAACAAGCGTCATACATTTGATAAAGCGATCGAGATAATAAACATGATTGTGTTAGTTCAAAGCTCTTTTATTAATTACTACTAACCAATAACAAAACCCTTCTCAATCGAACACTCGATTGTTGAGGAGGCCCGTGCCCTGCGGTGGGACGTACATGGGCCAATAGAGTACAGTACAATAACAAAACATTATCAAATCAAAATATTGACTGTGATTATCAAGGACACATGGAAAGTAAAACGTAAATAAAGAATACAATCATTTGTTCGGATTTGTTAATTAGACCAAACTGAATTCAAAATTTAGGTAGTCATTAGTTTACAGTATATTTTCTCATATTATATTATAGAATACACAGAATACTCGTAATGCATTAGACACCACTCCATTAAAGGGAAGAAAGCTAACAATGCTATATCACTTCATTGATTATAATTTATGAGATAAACCGCGTTGATGAGTTGAAGAGGTCAGTCACCCGCGGCTGATGTCGCGTTGGTAATCAGTAATCAGCGGTGGTCACGTGACTAGTGTGTAGTGAGCTGTGTCTCTTATCACAACAACAAATACCTGAGTTGCAAATCAATCATAATGTGCAGTGTGTTCTCCGTGACTCACGCGGACATACAATGTTCAACATAGTATAGTAACATAGTATGTTGCGTGATGTACGCTCACTTAAACGCTATATGTATGACAGATTTATTGAGATTGTACAATAACTAACAAATCCTACAATTATAGGAGTTACGTTCTGTTTGTTTTGTTTGTAATCATAGTTATCTTTTTGGCTATCTATCATCTTTTAACCGAGAAAAAAAAATTATTAATACTCCATACAATACTATAATATTCAAGTGAGATTGTAATGAATGTAGCCGTAGGTATAATTAACAATTTATATTATAATGTTTCTAAATTTTCGGACACGTTGTTGGAATCCTAAAATTATTGTTGTAAAAATCATAAAATTATAAATGTTAAATCAAAATATGTGTCAACTACATTGTGTTGAATTGCATTATTCTCACGAATAATGAACAACAATAATGAAACATAACTATTTCAGTGCATTGAAACAAACAGATCTCCAAAAAGATACTAAATATTTTATTCTCATGTCGTCGTAACTGCCTAATTGAATATTTTCACAACCCGCATATTTATTCTTTTATATTTTTGGTTAATATAGGTATTATACCCGTAATGTCAGCAGGCGCAATTCCTTTAAGTGAAATGAATTGCTAATAACCATCTTAGCTAAAATTGTTCCATATATCAAAGAAATCATCACAAGGAAATTATACAAGTGAATTTGTATTTTTCTACACAAAGGCCAGCTATAGTGGGCCAGTGATGTACACAACGGCCGACGGTGATGTAACTGAACAAACAGGCCGAGATTGCATGATATCATATCTCGACAGACCATTTCGCCCGTAACAAATGTAATGGCGTTACGAAAAATGTACCAACGGCTCACTACCGCATACTGGCCACTTTTAGATTATGCACGACGGGGTTGATGAAAGCGTAATATCAGTAAAGCATAATATACGAAATCTTTTTGAACTATTTCATAGGGATTGATTACATAAGCCCATTTATAACGGAAGATTGGATTGTATGTAAACTGTCTGGGCTCTCGTCCAAATAACATTGTGTCCTTATTTTATTTCCTAGGCTTGGATATGAAGCCGCTTATGGGATGGATACAATGAGATGCTATTTTTCTGAACGTAGACTTGAGAATTGGAGACTACTCCATGAACACTGAAATAACAATGCGGACAAGTTCCAGCTAAGCTGAGCCCAGCGCAGAAATAATCATGCAAAATGGTGGAGAAAAAATATTAACAATCGAACTTCGAAGCTCTTCCTTTTTTGAACTCGGTGAAAAACCTTTGGAAACACCACACATTGCCGTGACACAGCGGAATTACAATGAATGGAAACGACACGAGACCGCAGTACTCTAACAAGCAATAAAAGTGCGTGCGTCAACCGTACAATTGCTAATGTCAATCAATGTGATCAAACTTTATTGGAGGTCGCAAACCATGTGATTGATTGAAACGTAACACCCCGCCTGTAAAATATCTGCAAAGGCCGATTTTGATATCAAATGGCGTAAAAACTTTCAATGAGGTGTTGACAGATTGTTAAAAACAGAATGCAAAAGCTGGTTTTGATTTTTATTTACTCATTTTCCCTTGTATTATCTGTAAGATATTAGGTTTACTTTTCTTATTTTCAACTTGTGAAAACCATCAAGACGCAATTTTACAAAGTGAAACCAGTACAAAATAAAGATTATTCTAAATACATTTATTACTCTCCAACAATACGTTTATTCTCATATTCGCCAAGTAACATTAGAATCCTTATTAGCTCACAACGCGAAAATCAATAACCTCAGCTGTTTCTGACTAGCAACAATCGAATACGAAGATATAATATCCAAATATAGTTTCGACCTTCGGTTATGACTTTTATTATCAAGATTGAAAGAAAAATATTTAACGGTACATTTTCATATTGTCCCTTTCTTATTTATATTTCTATCTACCGACTTCTGGTGATTATAGTCCTGTTCCAGTTAAGTTTAATATAAGTTGTAATAAGTTCTGTACACAATCAAATAAGTTAAATATAAGTAATTTTATACAACTTGTATTGTAAATATTATTTAACTATCATTGGATATATACTGTTTTTTTCATAAGCGCTATTAAATTGCCTACATGACATATAAAAAAAAATCATTAAAGTGAGATTTGACGTACCAGATTCGTCGGATTTGTATCCGAACTCGTTAGGATGCTTCTTCGATGCGACTCGCACCTCGTCAAGTATTATCCGCCGCAGCGGAGTCATCAGCGTTTGTGGGCATTGTCTGAAAATAGAACCAAAAGGAAACTTGTCAAATAAACCGTCTATTTAATATTTTTAATACATCTCATATCTGTCCATCTTTTATTTTACTTAACACAAACTTAGGATTGTTGCAACTTAAATCCATTAGGCATTCTGAAGAATTAAGCTTATTATTTTACCAGAGGCCGCATTCTTAACATTCTGCTACATTAATAATTAATATATTTTCGAATAATCCTAATTATAATCTCTTATTCATTTTTACATTAATGTAGATTTTTGACTGAGTATTATTGGATTCGTTTTGTCGTCAAATAGTTCGCACAACATAATTCAACTACATTAGGAAGTTACTGCTACTCAGAAGAAACCAAGATGTATGTACGTCTTACTAGATTTTGTTCGGATGAAAATAAAAATAATTAAATGTTTCGATTTTTGATAGATCTGCACAGAAAAGTAACTTAAAAATGCAGACTTTCCTAAACCAAATAAGTATATTATAACTCATGCACTCACATATTTAATAAGAATAAGATTTCTAAGAGATAAACCAGCAGAGAGATACCTACAGAGCGCTTGACGACGGGGCTGGCATCGATCGCATCTGAAATACTGAAGCTGGAGGGTCGTATTATACGCGCTCGTAAAAACTCTTCGCCGCCCGTACAAAAGAGGGTCGAATAAAACTGTGCGCTTTTACCATACTTAACACTTCATTATTGTCTTTGAATGAATTGTATTTTAGGATTTAACGGCGATAGGCACCTACATGTACAGGGTGTTGGAGAATCATAATTTTTTTGAACGACAGACAATTCTCGCCTCTGCAATTAGCCCACTAAATAAAGTATTAAACTCTATACTCTATTCAACCAAATTACTTTAGACAGATTTGTGTAGGATACTTCCATTTCTAATTTTATAAATATGCAAATATTTGAAATTTTAGGTGGCGCCTTATTTAATAATTTTAAAATAACTTGCATTCGCCTAAAGACTGCCTCGACGGCACAGTTGTACTACGGTATGATTGTAAACCTGAGGTGTCGGGTTCGAGTCCCGGGTCGGGCAAAGTGATATTGGATATTTTTGTTAATTATCAGCCCGGTGTCAGGAATTTGTGCCCGAGGCGATAGGCTCGCCCCCTATCACATCATGCTACGGAAAATACAAGGCGAAACGTGGGTGTCCTGTTTGCACTTCTGCCTACCCCTTCTGGGAAAAAGGCGTGAGTTTATGTATACATGTATGCATTCGCCTAAATACTAAAGTTGGGATATTCCGATAATCATTGACTCGTAATGACCAAGTTTTAGTTTTAATAAATAATATTACCACTTGCTGTATTAAAGTTGGAAACAGTTCAACAATAATTCATCAAAAAGCCCTTAATCAAGTGAAAGGTCACACATACCCTTGAATAATTAAGAAATCGATCTATTTTTAATATCGTATGTAGGTAATTGGGAGTTCGAAATGGCCGTGCCATGCCGTGTGCGTCATTGGGCATAAACATAGGTCATATATGCCTACGCACAGAGAACAAAATTACTACTGTGATCCAACGCATTCTCTGAAATATGCCGCAACTGAATCTAATATTTATGATATCAAAAAATACCGCGTACATTTCAGAAATAGATTTAACGCGCTTTAAATGATACAGTTTATAGTTTTATCATAAGTACTACATGAGCAATGAACATAGGTGCCTTATCAATATTAAGTCCACAAGATGTATCTATGTTTTTTCTTTTAAAATCATGAATTCTATAAAAGGGAATAACTGAGCGGACGTTCTCTTTTACTGTAGCTTGTAAAGGAACATATGTTAGACTCTTTAGCTTTCGGCAGTCGGATAGTTATAAAACAAAATGCGGACGTGCGCGTCTGTCTGTCTGTACGATATATAAAGAGGTCACTGCTCCCGGTCTGTAAAAGAAAGCAAACATCCACGGCGATATTGACACGAGAATTTTGAGCATCCTTATTCTACTTATAGTAAAATACATACTCCGAGTTTTAGACACGTTAATGAGACTAGTGCGTTCTCAAAGATAGTCCAATGAAATGTAATGAAGGGCAAATTGCATGCATGCGCCGTAAACACACCTACATCTTAATAGATAAGGTAGATTAGAGCTCGTTAGTGCGCGAACAGGTACACGGGATAATTAACTGTGAATATTGGAGCAGTCCACAATGTCGCCAGTGCATTGACTCCACCCGCCATTACTATCAGAAGCATCCGTGTCGTCCCACGCGATTTCTCGCGCCAATTTATACGTCCACCGTGCCATCCTACGACCTCAACCCACAGACCTTAAAGGAATTGTTTCAATTCAAAGAAAAATAGAAAGTGTTTGAGTGTCTACGACGAATGAGCCCAATAGACTTTATTGCAATCATAGATGACTGCACAAGATGACCTCAACCATCCCAGACTGCCAAGTTTCGCAAGTCTATTTTAAGATTGTTTAGTCGAAAGATATTAGTGCAATCGACACACTCACTAGCACTACACACTAAGTACGTGGGTAGTTAAATTGATACAATACACAAACATAAGCGACAAATATTTACTTTCTTGTTTTCCATTCGCTTAAGAAGTCAAATATTAAAGAAAAGGGAACTTTTCACACATCTTAATATTGACATTGTAAGTTATAATCGTGAAGTTACTCCGGCAATATTATTCACTGCTTAAACTTAAACAAGATTAAATTAGATAAATATTTTCATTTTAAATACATCGTTTTATATTTTCCTTCATCCTAACGTTGACATAATTATGTAGTTTCGGGACCTGACGACTTTTAGTAAAACGTTGAAAATCATCAAGGGTGTGGAGCGAGCTTTGTTCAGATGTACGAATACAGATTATTGAAACATACCATAAGCAGTTAGGGTCGCCGCACACGGGCCACACGCGACAGCCACAAACGCTGCCACGAGATGTAGAATCGGCCACAAAGGTAGCTGAAGCGCACGACAGCCACTTGTGGCCGGTGGTCGACACTTTCGGTCGGTGGCTGCTACTTCTTTTAACCCATGCGCGCAGTGTCATAATGGACTCTGATGAAGGTTTAATTGTGCTTCTTCTGATAAAAAACGGTGAGGGCCACATGAAGCGAGCAGCGACGGTTTGTAGCGTGTGGCGGCCACCGGCAGACAGCCATGTGCGGCGAGTCCATATAAGAGTATGAAAACTACAGGAAATATGCCGGTGGCGGCGTTTTGTGGCTGTGGCGTGTGGCCCGTGTGCGGCGACCCTTAGTTCCATGCAAGCTGTCGCGTCGCTGCGTTACATAACACAACCACAACATAATGTTCATCGGGCATCAGGTATCGGCATCGAAGCAAACAATTTACGCTCTCTTGCAATGTGTAAAATAAATGGAGCGTCTAACAAGTAACATGTTAAATTAAGGCTAGGTGTGAGCCAGTGGTGCAGTCACTGCGATTATTCACATAGACACGCAACAAAAATGAACATGTAAAGATGAATCGATATGCGGTCGCCGGAATGGAGGTTTATTATAGACTTCCTCGAAATGTACGTTTTCTATGTGATACCTCACACATTTCTACGAACATGAAATACCTTAAACATAACATAAGCTTCCTATTATAGTGGCAAAAACGATAAACATAATTATAGACGTACTATATGCCTCGTGTCATAAATTATAGAAGCTAATAAAGATTTTTTGAAAGACATTCTTTCTAAAGCCTGAACTCTTCGTACGCGAATCTTCGAAGCGCCCAAACCTGAGCACCAATCGAGTTTGCTAAAGCAAAAGTTTGCCAAAAAGCAATGAAGCGTGGTATTCTAAGTGACAAGCTAAATTACTATATCAGATACACTGAGTTACGCACCTAAACTCGTATTGTAATCATATGAAATGTACACTGACTTGAGCCCTTATGACTCGTATGCATCCAAACCACTGCTATGCCAGACTGAATTGAAATCAACCGGAATTTGGCGAATGGAGATGCAAAACACCAAATATGCGGTGAAAAGACGAGTCAAAGCAATTCCAACCAAACCGTCAAAAGCTCGCGTAACGTCGAGTCTAATGAGGAAAAAGGAGGCTGAATATAGGGCTTAAAAAAGTCAGATATTGTCATAATTTGAGGATTTTAATAAACGAAGACAACTCCTTCATGGCGTGGTGGCCTGTTGGTAACGGACTAGACGCGGCTGCCAACATGTTCACGTGGTCGCGGGTTCAAATCCTAGGGCACACCTCTGACTTTTCGGGAGTCATGTGTGTATTGATAGTCAATCTCCACGCACTATAACGGTGAAGGAAGACATCGTGAGGAAACCGGCATACCATAGCGATTTGTAAAAATATCTATGATATGTAAAGTTCGCCAACCGGCGCTGGGCCAGCGTGGTGGACTATATGGTCTAACTCCTCTCAATCGTATTCTCGATTGTAGAGGAGTTCCGGTTCCCTGCAGTGGGAAGTATATGGGCTGATACAGATACAGATACTCCTTCATATCGCAGTTGCGGCCTACACTAAATGCGCTTATAAAATCTTTCCTAGTATATGTAGTTTACTTAAACTGCAGAACACTACTATAGCAGGAGCCATGCTTTCCGTTTTATAATTTTAATTTTTGGATACTTGTCAACTTACTTTAACTATTTATATGTACAACGAAATATATAAGATTACATTATTTAATCTAAGAACGAAACATTCAAACACGGCTTTTTCGCATGACTAGTTTATGCCATACACAACTATATCGTCACTACACCAGAGGGAGAACAGCAGCTTCTCAAAAAACCGGTTCTATCGCACAATCGTATTTTCTTTTATTCTGGTATTTTATTATCTTAATTTCGTAGTCTTAGGTTAGTTTTTAACACGCTTTAATGGTTGGTTTAATAAAAATATTACAAATAGCCTTTTTAACACATTCGTAAATAAATTATTCTATATACCTACTGACCAAAATACGAAATCAGAAAAAGCGGGAAATTGTAAGAATGAGTAATAAACGTAGTAGTTTTCCGCAATACAAAACCTACGCTCCTAAGGACACGCCTCACTTACGACGTAGGTATTTGTAATCACGCCGGGCAGGATGAGTAACACGTTGGTCCTAGCCAACGTAAAATATCGAGCCATAAACTGCACAACGTAGCAATTATTATTCTATTAGTGAAACGAAATAATCGATCATTATCAACCTGACCATTTTTACTGCCTTTACACATGTAACTATGCATGGAAAACAACTGAATAAATGTTTAATCTAGTTGGATAAAGGGTGACACAAAGCCCTCAGAAATCTTTAGAGGTCAATGCCCAAAGTTCAGTGGAATGTATGACCATTACTGAGATGAGCTAGCTCTAGTCTTATTTAATATGCATTACAAGCATTAAGATGCAAAAATACTGGAATCTACAATATTAAATTGATATTATATAAAAATAATTTTAAACTAAAACCTCCATAATTTTAAATTAGGCAAAAATAAAATGGTAAATGAATTTTTACTTGCCATGTGCAATGTTATCACCTAGTTTATGGCTTTATCTTATTTTATCAGAATTTGCAAGCAGATTTAACTTCTTGAAATGTTATCTTTACACCACTGTGACGTTATGTACCATTTGCATATGCATTTTACAGACTATGAATAGAGCAACCACATTATATAAGCATACATATTACATATAAAGTAAGAGAAATATAGTACTTAAAGCACGTATGTACTATTATTTATTGAAGACAAACTATCAATAACACCCAAGACAAAAAACTCTACAAAGTAAATAAAAAATTTTTCTCTATGCTTTTTAAATTCAACAATAAGAACCTATTTATATTATTTTAAGATGTGCATTGCTAAGTCGGGATATCTCTAAGTGAAGAAGTATAATAATGTGTACTGGTAACATAAGTAAACCAATGTTGGGGATTAAGATGATCACAAAGTTCTCGTAAATATGACAGTATATTATGCTCCATCAACATTTTAACCATCATGCCAATTCATTCACCATCTTCTGTTGACTAATATTCCTTTAAAGGAATTAGTGATAAGAATTTAGTGATTATCGGAATTTTCCGACTTTCAGATTTAGCCGAATAGACTATACTTAAATACATACATAAACTCACGCCTTTAGCCCCGAAGGGTTAGGCAGAGGCGCCACCAGGACACCCACATTTCGCCTTGTATGTTCGATCCCACAATGTGATAGGGGGCGAGCCTATCGCCATATCGGACACAAATTCCTGACTCCCAACTGATAATGAATAGAAAAATCCAACATCACTTTGCCCAACCCGGGACTCGAACCCGATACCTCAGCTTTGTAACCGTACCGTAATACAACTACACCACTAAGGCACTTAAATATAAACCTTATAATTTTGTAGGCTATATTTTCTACTACCACCTGATGAACAAGACAAAACAGAATTGAAAGGAATGAGAGCATTCAACTTTATAACTCGATTTCCTAAGAATTAAGATCCGTTCCCTTTTAATATAGTTTGTTTAGAAGGTTGTCAGTATTTAATTACAGCTATTGAAATATTTAAATGTTTATTCTCTTTAGGTTGTAAATGAATATAGTAAAGAACAATTTCATTATACCAATTTTTTTTCTTACTTTGTTCTAAAACTTGTTTTTATTGTAGCAATATTTAATTAAGTGTGTTTAAGAAAGTAAACCATACAGTAAAACTAAAATTAAGTTGCAACCGTTTACATGATTTAAAGTGTCAACAAATGTATAATAATATACTTATAAACCTTATATTAAAACTAATATGTTAATAAATCAACAATACTTATGTAGTTGAGGAAGTATAGTGAAAATTATAATAAACAATAGCACATTGCAAATTAACAAAAAACTAAACCAAATTATAAATGTGGGTAAAAAAATCCAACAAATAACAATATATATTATATATAGGTGATTATTTCCAAAAGGTAAAAGTAATGAAAAGTATTTGCATGATAGAAACATGCTTGTTTCTTTATTTTAATTACAACATTGACCTACTCTACAGTAAGTAAAATGAGTTTTGGAAATCAAAGTACCATCAGACCATTAAGTTTATCTTTAATATTTTTATATCAATGGAGTAGAAGAAAATTAAAACATAATAGTGTTCCAGTAAAATGCAGTAAGTATACTTTTCGAACACTGCTCATATTTTTAAGGTGACAAATGTTCCTGAATTTAAATAATATTTAAGTGTAACAGTAATTAGAATTAGTTAAGTATTTAAATGTCCACTTTATAAAATTTCATAATGTGTAATTTGAAATGTTGTTATGATTCATCAAAAATGTGATTCTTCCTGAATGTTTTTCTCTATCCACTCCTATCACTATTGGAAGTAGCATCCATCACAATGTGGCTGTCTTATCACTTATTAAACCCATGTGTGATTTGTGTTTATCAAACAAGTTGCATTACATTGCATGAACTCATTGAGACATAGCTGTTTTTAAGACCATATAAATGCGAGTAAACTTACTTTTCTGTTAAATACTGAGTGATCCAATAAAGTACTTCGCCAGGCAGCTCTGCTTCGGTGATGGTATAACCAGCTATGTTGACCGGTAGTTGATCCTCGGGGTTCACCGTGGCCGCAAAATTTTCGAAAAACACTCGGTACGACGTCAAGTAATCTTCTTTGTCACCCATATTCAACTTTTTCTTATATTTTTACAATATTATAGGAATAAAATGTGATTAATCGATGAGCAATTCCTTGTTACACGATTAGAACCAAACTGTAATAAATGTAGCACTTATATGAAACTATCTTGACAATTAAGCACTTTTTTACTTAAAAATAAAATAAAATCACATAATCTTAACAATTAACACCCAATTTTAATAGTAAGGAATTTTATAAAAATCAAAACATAAAGAATACATCGCCCTCATTGATAAACCAACTCTTGTCATGTCAGACAACATCTGGGCTGCCAGCTTTTGTGGCATAGAAACCTTACAATCACCCATAATTTAAATTTTACCAACGTATCTAATTACGATTCCTAAGTTCCACAAAATTGATTATTTCATTCATTTATCAAACTTAAAACTGTTTTATTCAACTGAATAAAAATGTTGACGATATTTTTTTCTTTTTGCTGTAAGAGAGCATGTATACAGAGTGAAATATCGAGTTGGCGACGAAGAAAAATTGAATTTTACTAAAAATAAAGCTCTTTTCTTTACTTTTCCGTATGTCATTACTTTCCAAAGTTCCTTATTAGCAAAATTATCGAATGGTGTCATAATATAGCATGAGTTTTTTTTTTTCAAAATCTTTGAGTTCGATTCCTCGCTATGAATATTGATTGATTAATAATCCAAGTATGCAGTTTTTTTTATATCAAAATCGGGCTTGTGACTTCTTTCCGTATTTTTCACTATACCCCATAGATTAGGATTTGGCCATCCACGCCCACTTGAAAATTCACCTGTGTAACGATATTATACATATTAAAATTTTAATGTTGCTTGATAAAAGCGACCTATAAAACAGTTTTACAAAGTTGCATCCATCAACAATCAAACTTATTGTTTACGCTACGTACCATACAAAGTACCTTGATTATTTCAGTTCTTTAAAATTGATTCTACAATTCAACGAACGTATAATACCACTTTACCTGACCCTTCTCACATAATATGAAAGACCTACCGGTAAATAATAAAACAAATAATTCCAGGTAACTGTTTCTTTAATAGTAAAATTTAAATGCCACAGTATCCATTACCTGCTTTTTGACAAGGTTTCTCTTCAAATTCATAAACAGTAACAAACTTTTTAAAGGATACGATCGACTATTTACCAAATTAGTAGGGAAAAAATATTTCAAAAAGTTTGCAACTATTTTAGTTCCTCTTGTTTCTGTACCGTTTTTTGTGCTGCCATCTAGCGTCTATGCTTCTAATCTTACTTATCGCTCTTTTGTGTCAAGTTTTAAATGGCAATTAAATATTTGAGGGTAAAATTGAGGGACTTAAAAAACTTTACATACATACATGAACTCACGCCTTTTTCCTAGAGGGGGTAGGTAGAGGTGCAACCAGAAAACCCACGTTTCGCCTTGTATTTTCCAACCCATGATACAAAACTACATTGAAAAAAATATGTGTAAATACAATGAGGCTTGAGCTCGTCTTGATTTTCTTATAGCTTACTTTATTACTAGATTTACGCTAATAACATTTATTTTTAAAAGTATCTACAATTTGGTCCAAGCAAATGCAGGATATTACAATTAATTTACAGCTTAGCATTATAAATACAATACCATAAAGTGAAATCCTTTAAATAAGCCTAAACTATATAGTAAAGAATGGGGTATTTTACTATAAGAAAGAAAAAATCTAAAAACTATAAATGTATATAGTAGAGCATTAAGCAATAAGTATTTGTTAATTTCAGTTTTTATTTCCAAGGAATAAATTTTATAATTCGTTTCGAAAATTTCAAATTTTTTATCTGTCCTAAAAAGATGTGAAACGGCTGCCGCCATGATGGATAACGATTCTACGTCATTCCGTAAGTAGAATACCCCCTCCGGTGTCCAAGAGCTCATACAAACACAGGTTGTTTACTGGTTGAGTGACGTATCATTTTAAAGGAATATGGCGCCTAGCGTTTTCACATATTTGCGCGCATAAATTTAAAATTTAAAATTTAAATGGATTTTTATTGGACTTGCCGAGCGAATAAAAATTTGATATTTTTTTAAATAGTTTGTCTTAATCTTAGGAACAACCTAAAAGACTTTTTGAAAATGGGTAGAATACCCCATTAAAAACCTACATAAATTATTAGTGGGCCAATATTTTATTGGAGGACTAACCTAACTAACTAACGAGGACTAAATTACCCCCACAGACTAAAGAGTAGTTACCCCAGCCCAGTTGACTGGAGGAAGTTGATTTGATGGCAAACAATCGGCATTTGGTTCATGGATCTGTGGTTCATGGCATTTGGCAACATTTGGCGCTAAACTGATTGATTAGATTGACTTTGTTGACTTCTATGGTTGACAACCTGTGTTGACAACACTGGCTTGGTCGTTGATAAAGCTTGGCAAGAAAGTGTAAAAATGGAACTAATCCTTTATTTCACCTGGCTACATTGTAACATCTTTGACATTTGTGAATTTTCATTGGATTCCGCGCTGAAGTTTTCGTTTTTAGTCAAATACTTGCAGTGAGAACCTATAATTGAAGCGACTAGTGATACAAAATGAATAAAACTATTAGAAGTTCCGCAAGGGAAATTATTTATAAAGTTTACCCACGCTGTCTTGCAGAATATTAAGCAAAAACAAGTTTATCGGACCTCGATGATGTTTACCAAAGAACCGCCGATATGACTGGTAAGTGGAAGTTTATTTTGTTATATTTCAGTCAATCTTATATTATTCTATGGATATAGAGTGGTTTTTAATTCTTGTTCTACGTATTCTTTCATAATTAGCAATATTATTAACAAGCCTTTAGGTTATGTTTACATTCAAGTGATAGAATCAGTTTAGAGATTGACTACCACAACTTGATACTTTTTTGCTTGATTCACCAATAATTAGTTATATCTTTGAACTCTATTTCTGATTTAAAAAGTGGAGGTTTTTATCTTAATAATAGTAAATACACCCAACAGTCACATACATAGTCCTGACCCCACACTAAGATCGAATCTTGTGTTCTGTTGTGGGCGTCAGAAACTACGTCATATTTTTCGTTTCACAAACACCCAGAACCGAAACAAATGCCTGTGGATTACACAAAAAAAATTCTCGGTGCTCGGGATCGAATCCGTGACCTCGCGTTTCACAGCCGGCGTATAATCAATTGCGCTATAGAGGCTGATAATTCTTTTTAATCAATGATGTGTTAATTTCTACATAATTTTCAGGTTAATCCGTCAATACTGTTAGAAAAATTGCTCGTGAAGAGCAACTAAATAAGGGTGTATTATCCACACCTGGAAAACATAAACAAGGTCGTCCGAAAAAGAAACTTTGATTTATGTGCCATCAGGCAAAAAGTTCAGTTCCTCTACACAGTGAGAAAACAGGTACTACTTTAATGTAATTTAGCTTGAAGTTGTAATCTTTCTTGTATATTATAGTTTATAATAATTAAGATTTAAAATAAAGAGGAATAATAACCTTGCATTCAATTGCTATGTTGTTGGATACATATAAATATTTTCTATAACTAAGTATTTACTTTATTTTCAGGTCCTAAAATTGCGAATTTTTTCCGGTGGCAAGGGACAAACTGAATTTCAATGGAAGTCGAAAACTTATTCTGAGAAAAGTTCTGAATCGATCTGTTCGGATATCGAATATTTAGAAGAGTTACTCAGACTAAAAGACACACTGAGAATTTTTTTATCTGAAAATTACAATGTTGTTACTAAAGATCTAAATAAACTAACAAAATGAATAAATTTTGGTTTAATTTTTTACACACACCTTTATCATAACTCGTATGACAAATTGTAAACATAACACCCAAATAATTAAAGTAATATTTTGTTTAATCATTTTATATAAACCTCCCAACATTCAGTCTTAAATTAAAATCAAGAGTCGATTTTCAATCGAGTTCGATCTTTATACGTTTTTATAGTAACATTTTAGTTCATTATCCGCTATTAAATAATGTAATTTGATTGAATTATATTTAATTGAATGTTTTTATCTTATTTTAAACTTAGTATCAAAACTAAAAACTGAACTATACAGGGATGCCATATAAACAGCTCAGTGGCGCCTCCATTTATTTTTACATTTTTTTGCCAATCTATACTTGGTTGTTGTTTGTTTATAAAGTTTTCAAATATAATTTAACAAATAATATTAAACAACTGTTATAATTCAATATTTATAAAAGCATACAAATTGTGTCATTAACGAGTATTTGCGATTATTAATTACCAAGGTAATAATTTAATACAAATTAAGGCTGGGGTCTAGAATCGTTTGGCACGAGTTGAGGGCTAAAAATGATTAAAGGTGGTAGGGATTGGTTCCCTGATTATAACGTATCACTCTTATTAAAAGGTAATTTATAGTTTTCGAGAAATTAATTAATAAAGTTTCTAACCTTAAATCAGGTATTAGGTAAAACAGAACGTTTTTATGGGCGATTGACAACTAAATCTTTATTATTGTGTCAAGTATATAGTCTGTGGTTTAAAATGTCGTGCAATACCGTGAAACGGAACGTAAAAAATACGCGATTTGCGTCATGAGTCAGTGTGATTAGAATGTTTTGTTTATGTTTTTTGCGGAGTTTACGCAACTGCAATAGTGTATAGACTCATGTTTTGTTGTTTTACATGTTTTATAACGACCTAGAAATTATGTTCAGAAGCAAGTTTGTGTATCCACTCTATGGTTAAAATAGGTCGAATCTGCCCCAAAACCGACTCGGAGCACCCCGACTTCCACGTAGTCTCTTGGTTACCACCCCTAGAGTGTTTATAAAAAGCCGGAGGCGCGGAGGGAGAGCAGCCCCCGCCCGCTGTAACAAAGGATAGGCAACCGTGCGAGCCGTAGCGGCTGAGGCTGGTCGCCGGAGGCGACCAGCAAGCCGAAGCTGCGGAGGCGAGCGTGGGTGCCTATCCTTTGTTACGCAAGGGCGAAGGGGCTGCACTTCCCGCAGCGCCGGAGACGTTGCAGAAGCAAGTATATTTTGAAAACAAGTGTTTTGAGGTTAGGTTACTTTAATTGGGTTTTCTCAGGAATGGTGCATTGCCTTTTCATGGGAGTAGTACCGGAGGACAGTAGGCATCCTCCCCCTCCCCCCTCACCCGCTCCCAACCCCCATTTCGTGCCAAACGATTCTAGATCTTAACCCAAATTAAACTACGGTTGCAACAGTAAGTTTTGTTTACATTAAATAAAGAGAACTATTTATATTAATTAATAAAATATAATTGAGACTTGAGTGGATTTAATTAATATGCAATTAAGTAGCGAACTGTGTCTAATAAGCCTTGACTGCTAAGTGGTTTGTTATCGCATTGGTAAGTTGCTTTAAGGCTCAAATCTCTTCGTAATAATAACTCATTAGCAACAGGTCCGTATTGCATAAAAGGTCCAAAATACCCATTTGCTTAGATCCAAATGTAATTGTTCATTAAAATATTATCTTGGATAGTGATTATCAATTCGCACCAGTACGTGACTGATAATATGTTATTGATAAGATAATAGGAAATTAGTCTGTAGTGGATAATGAATAGCAAGTATTATTGTTAATCTTCTTTGACAGGTCTTCTCAATAAAACAGAAACTGTGTAAAATGCCATCAATTGTAGGAAAGTACCAACACTACAAGAATGAAAATATTGATGAATACTTTACTGCAGTGGGTATGTATATTTTACTTTCTTTTTCTCTGATCTTGGCTATTTTCTTAAATACTGATTTCTGACTAGACATGCTACATAAAGAGAAAAATATTTTTTGTCAATTTTGTTCATTTCCATGTTATTTGATATTCTAAATATGAAAAAAATTACATTATGTTGTTTGAAAGTGTGATTGTTGGTATGCTGAATGCAGCATGATGTTAAATTACGGGCAAATAACTTGTTCTTCTTCTTGATTTGCATATTTTACAGTCATTGTGAAATTTAGGAAGAATTTCCATGCTGTGCATTAGTATTTCACATATTATATAAATGGAACAAACAATTGCAGCTTGCACCTGTGTAAAACTACCTGAGTAAAAGTTAACTAAGTTGAACACCATATTTTACATTTGGTTTCTTAGTTGTACATCTTTATTTTGTATTCTTTTTTATAGTTATATCAGGTTAATGTTTTATCTCCTGCTTTGCTACAGAGGGAAATGCATATTTCTTCTATTCAGTTTATCCCAATTGTGTTCCATGTATTTGGTTTTCTCATTGTTTAATAACAGGCTTGTGTCCGTATGTCTTGTACCAGTGCTTGGTGTCAATTCATGACATGCCACTGTTGCCCATGGCTGACAGTGTTTGCAGAATACACCATGTAAGGTAAAACTAGATACAATTGGGTAACACATTCGTTTTGATTCAGGTGTGCCATTTATGGGTCGTAAAATGATGGCCATGTCCTCACCATTGATGGAAATATCACTGGAAGGTGAAACTATGACCATCAAGAATTCTTCCTTGCTGAGGACAGTTGAATACACATTCAAACTTGGAGAAGAGTATGAAGAAAAGATGCCAAATAATACTCTTAAAGTAAGTTTAAATTCAATGATTTAAAAACCATTATGGAAATGTGAACATAAATAATGTATGTTTGCAGCACTCTCAATTTTACGAATTCAATCCAATGTATTTCTATGCGTATTCATTTTAAACATATGATGTCATGTGAAGACCTAATTATTATTTTTTCAGTGTGTTACAACTATTTTGAATGATAATGAGATTGAGACGAAATCTACAATAGCAGATAGTGGAGAAAAATGTGGACGTCATTACCTTTTCACTGATGATGAGTGTGTTGTTGTATGTATAAAATACTGACTAAATACTACATTTTTATTTATATAAATATCTATATACTTCATGAGTAGATATATTTATTCAATTTTGTTTACTTGCTATGTAAATAGAGATTTTATCAGCATTTTCATAAAAAATAATTCTGATTAATTCTGTTTGTCAAGGAATTGAAAACTATTATTATTCTTTTATTGTACAGCTTGATTAATCTCATAGGATAATATAGTATCTATATTATTATCTGGGCTGACTGTGATTCTTAGATATATTACTTGGTGCTATTCCTATCTTCAAAAATATAAAAATACTTTATATTAGGTACATACTTATAATACAATTACGCATTTCACAATATCTGGTGCATGCACAAATGTATAATATGTTTTTCTGGCCTTGTGTAAGTCTCAGCAGCTACAATATTTTATTTTACTAACTTCTCATTGTAATAATTATTTTTGTTTTTTATTTTTATATAATTTATTCAACTAACTTTTTTTAATACATTCAGATGCCTGCATTCTACTAATTTGATTGTGTTCTTCTTTTAGACCCTCACTCATGACAAGGCAGTCCCTGGAAAACGTTATTACCGCAGGGTTCAATAATCAGTGAAAACATCACATAAAAGGGAAGACTTAATTATGCACTATATAATTCCATTATTTTATAGTTTATATCAATTTAATTGATACCACATTTGTGAACTGATCTAGTACTTATATTTATACTTTTTAAATGTTATAATTACTTCAGTGATAATTTTAAACACTTATTTAGATTTTATATTTTGTTATACTTATATTTGTTACTTGTTTTCTTTTTATATGAAATATTTCCTTTGAGTACATTGTGATAATCTATACATATAATAAATGTGTAATTACACAACTATTTTTCTTTAAAACTTTTTTAATTATTCCTGCATGGACCATAATCATCCTGCTTGCAGGACAATGATAATAATTTATGTTATAAGTACATAAGTGTATATTTCTCTTGATACAGTAACCTTTTTATTCATCACAAAATATCATTCTTAATATGTCACATAAATCTATTTATCATCTCAGATTAGATAGTAATCTTCATCAATTGCGAATTTACTGATACAGTTTTTGCACATGTTTGACATTTACTTTATCTATTAGCATAAAAACTCTGGACATTAGTAAACAAAGGTTACTCTTAACACATTCTTGCAAGAATACAACATATTGTTATTTCGAAGTCACAATTTAGTTATTTTTTATTGTAATTAAAATGGCACCTATCACTGGAAAATATCAGCATTACAAAAATGAAAACATAGATGAATACTTCCAAGCTGTAGGTAAGTCTTATTCATGATTACTTTGTAGGTTTTATTCAGAAACAACAGTATATGAACCAATTTATATTTCTTTCCCTGTAGGCGTTCCTTATATTGGTCGCAAAATGATCGCTATGTCTTCACCGCTAATGGAAATAACTTACGCTGAAGAAACGATGACTATTAAGAATACATCCTTAATGAGAACAATGGAAAACACCTTCAAAATTGGTGTTGAATTTGAAGAGCACATGCCGACTAAAACAATAAAAGTAAGATTTTTTAATGATCGTCATCTATACATCCATCTTAAGTTTACAATGTTATCTGCGCATACACATTATACCAATAAAGCCTGTATTGCGTCATAATGTAAACACCACTTAACGCCGCGCCGCATATGAATTGTGATTTGTCATGAATTGAGTTATGGAAGGTCACCAATAAATTATTTGTCACGAAATTAAAAGACTAATATAATTTTTTACATTTTTTATTTTTATTTGTATATTTATATTTGCTGTTCTTTTTAGAGTATTACTACATTTATAAACGAAAATGAAATGGAAACTAAGTCTGTGATACCAGACACCAACGAAAATTGTAGACGACATTATTTATTTACCGACGACGAATGTGTTCTTGTAAGTAACAAGAACAATTAAACTTATAAATATTTTTCACTGGCTGGCTTCGCCCGGGTGCACGTTTCGCGTACTAACTGTTTTATATATAAATTCAATGTAACCACCGTCGGCTATATTGCTTTACCCGTCTCGTCCCGTTATATCCCCTGCTGTCCTGTCTCTTCCATTCGAGTTTTAAAGAGTATCAAATGTGTCTATTTGAATTGCTTACTAATCCTATGGAAACATTACATATTTACACGACAAAAAATGCCTTGTTAATCCAGTGTGTCGGCTATCTCTATACCAAATTTCATCAAAATCGGTCCAGCCTTTTTGCTTGAAAGAGTATCTAAATTTGTGTACCTATAAATATTTATGTTAAAGTGCTGATCTTTGTGCAAATTATGTAATTCACTTAAGTTCTATTTTAATGTGTTTCTATGACAATCTTTTAAATATTTTTCTTGTACTTTTCTTTCAGACCCTCACTCATGACAAAGCAAAGACTCCTGGTAAACGTTATTTCAAGAGATTGTAGTTATTATACATATTTATTGGTCTGTGGTTAATAGTTTTAACATCTATCTTTGAATCGTGTAAAACGCATTTGTTTTTTTCTTCATTTGGCTGCTACAAAATATGAAAATATAAACTACTTTATTATTTGAGTATATTATGATTTATTAAAATATCAATGTAGTTTTAATTGTGCACCTATAGGTATAATGCACCGCAACCGCTACTACTAAGCCAAAATATGTATTTAAAATCATCACATAAACACCTTAAATGTATGTGGGGGAGGGTTGTTTCTGTGCGAGTGGTGAATGTTTTTCACTTTATGCGTTTTGGATTTTTGAGCAAATCTAGTGATTGCTTTAAATTTTTTAAGATATCTCCAAGACATCAATATGAAATATGTTGCCCGCTTTCTGGTAATATCTCTTGCTTTTAAAAGACAATGATTTATGTTATCAACTGCTGGAACTGCGAATATTACAAGTTTTAAACCATAGGTTAAATAATAAAAAATCTGACAGCACTGGCTAAATATCAAGCCATCATAAGGTCAAGAATAAATGTAAAAAAAAAACAAGCCATCCTGCATGCAGGAAATTCGTAGCACATTGATTTGGTGCTTCCAACGACATCTATGATAAATTCAACGTAACTATTATGACGTATATATATAATATAACCCTACCAAACAGAGTAGGACATAGAATAAGTAGAAAAATTACACGGGTTGTTGCCTCACTATAAGGTAAAAAGAGACCGATGTTATTCCAGGAGACTTTTTTAATTAACTACAGTATATTTCCATCGATTTCATTGTTTTGAATGTGTCCAGTCGTTTTTCGGCTGTTGAATTCGTTAAAACTATTTGCATATTTGTAGAATCCAGTTATTTGGAAAAGATACGGTTTTATTCCATTAATACAATATGGTTGAACATAATACATTTCAGGAGCAGGTTAGTTTTATTCCTTTTTTTTTCTTTCGTAGCAAAGTTAATGAAAAGGCTTTTCAGCAAGAGCGTTATTTAATAAAAGGATTTTTAAGAAATTGCATCGATTTTTAACGTTGTGGGTAGTCTTCAAATAATAGTTTTATGCTTCAGGAACAACAAATTAAAAAAGTGAAGAGATTATTGGAAGGATGGCGTGTGGCACTGCTACCACTCAAATCGGTGATTTTGTGGGAGCAACAATGGCATCCTTGTGCCATCATCGGAGCTTTATCTGTGTTTTATCTCCTTATATGGTTGCTGGACTTGAATACTCTCGCGTCATTTGCCATCATGGGCCTAATATTGAATTTCATAGACTTCATTGTTCCTGTGATATGCAGCTCCTTGTATGGCCCCAGCTCTTGGACTGGACAACAGGAGAAGATGTTTGAAGAAATTTGCAGAAACATTGTTGTCTATTACAACATGATCTTATTTAAGATAAGCTCCTTTTATGCACTGAGGGAGTCGAGTCCCTTCATGGTGAGTCACTCATCAATTTATAAAGTAGGCACCATTTAAATCAATCTTAAGGAATCATGAATGAAGATTTAAGGAGTACATAAATTATTATTTATTACAATGAAAATTGTGAAAATAATAACAGTATTAATGTATTGTTAGCCTTTGTCAAATGCAGTTTTAATAGTATATATGCAAGTTTTGTGTTAATATTATTGTTGGCTCAAATTATGTTTTTTGTTTGCAGTACTACATAATTTCCATCAGCATGTTATGTACAATGGCATGGATTGCATCGTCCATCAACAACATATTCCTGCTGTACATACTGTCCACTGTGATGCTCCTCTGGCCCGGGATCCAGCACCGAGGGATCTTTAACACATTCCTCTCCATGATTAACATGGCACCAAAAATGTCATTCATTAAATCTGACTAAAGCACTCTGTGTAATTTTTGTTGTAATCAGTCTGGTCATAATGTTTAAGTTAAGCTTAGCTTATTTCATATGAGCTTTAAATTAATGTAATGTGTGATATTTTTAAAGTAGAAGAAGGCCTTAAGTCTCCATTCAAATTTATTGCTTGTTTGTTGCTAGCTTAGTATTCTAGCTTCCATGGATAGACACTGAACTGATATGTAAAATAATTTACCTTAATAACACTCAAATATGGTAACAAGCCTTTTTCAATCGATTACAAGTGATCCTGATTGGGCGAAAAGTTATAATACTGATTAAATTTATTTTACGGTATTTATGAAGTTTGCAAACTTTAGTATTTTAAAATGTAGATGGTTTTGTATTAATTTCATTATCTTTATTCACTTGCTCGTAAATATAGTTTAGGGCTTATAATTGCCTTATAATGTATTTTAGTGCATGTAATTGGGTGTTACAGAGGCAATGAAATTAACAAAATCACTACCTAGATTTAGAATGTCAACATATTGATCTCGATTTTATTGTATGGCAGGATTATTAAACTTTCATTCCTGTATTGTTTAAAAATAAAAGAGTTTTATTTATATTCTACATAACATTTATTAGTAAAGCATTTGATGTGAATCCATTTATGCACATACTTCATTGGCAAGAGTAAGCACTCTATGTTTGATAACAGCTTCTATTGATTATGTAGAATGCTCAAAACAGGTTATGTTCTTAGAATAAATGGTTTTTAATTAATATTGTATTTTATTGTAGACATTAAGGTATCTAGTATGGCATTATACATTTGCGATAGCTAATATAGAGCTGTACTATACAGAAACAAGTCCTATCCTGGCTCAGGTTGATTGTTTTGAGCAGACTTTTAAGCAATCAAATGATATAATCAGTAGTTTATTTTTTCCTTTGATATAAATAATTTTGATCTGTCGAACTAGTGATAAAAATGTTCTGTAATTATTCAATAAATACATACCCATTAAAAATATCCTAAAGACTAGACCTTCCATTTATTATATACTTTGAGGTGCCATAACTAAGGGCGAAAATTTCTTTTCCTGCATCAATCTTAAACCACCAAAACTCCCTTTTCAAATTTACAATATTAGTTTATCCCTAGATCTATAATTTTAAATACCTCAGATCTAATTAAGGGCTGGCCTTAATTAGATTCAGTACGTCATATTTAAGATAAGAAAGGTCTAGCATTTCGGACAGACTATTTTTTATTTTATTTTTAGTGTGATAGATATTATTATTATACATTTTACACATCACAACTAAGAAAAGTACAAATCTTTTTTGTATCAGTATACAATATAAACAATAGTAAATATAATATGATAACCAAACATGGTATATAATATGTTAAATTATAAATAGGCCAATAATATGGAAGGGTAATATACCATTGAGAGAAATTGTAACTATATAGTTATCACAGCCATTGTAATCATTACCTTATAGGAAATGGATAATAATATATTTCCAAGTATTTAATATTATATGGTTTATGTAAATATTTCATTAAACATGTAAAGCAACACAATTGAGTCTACAGTGAAAACACGTAATAACATTTAAAACATTAATGATAATTATCTTTAGTATCACACAAAAAATATTTCAAAAATGATCAGTAATTTGTAGAAAAATTGCAAAGACACTGGCAGCATTTGTGGTAGGTTACTAACTGTCTCCAATGATGTTATAAACCATCGGCTATTTTGAAGCCGGGCTTGACGTTGGTAGTCTTCGCCTTGGTGACGGCGGGCTGCAGGTTGTTGTTGCACGTGCTCTCGGCGGACGGGCCCGGCCTCAGCAAGTCCTCAGGGACTAAAGTCGTCGTGAACCGACTCCCGGCCACTGCTTGTGCAACCAAATTACTCTTTTGTGCACTACTATCACTATATCGTCTGCTATCGTTGTTGAGGATTTCATTTTTTCTATGTTTACTTTTACTCATATCTTTGTTCTGTAAGCTCAAAGAATCTAAATTGGACAGACACGGAGATTCTCCTTTAGAACACTTATATTTTATATCGTTGTCTACGTTAAAGTTTTTACTACTAGACGGTATATCTTTATAAAAGCTCTCTTTAGTCTGTTGCATGTTGAGTCCAAAGAAGTCTGCGGAGATTTTGCTTGTTGACGGTTGACAGTTGTCGGGCCTCAGAGTTGAAATTCCACTGTATGACTGTGGGCTCAGGTCGTTCTTGATGATTCTCATTGGAGAGCCGCACGCATCTACGGAAAGTGTTTCTTCATCATCTTCACCTTCGGCACTCTGTTGACAGATAAAAAATGTGGCAATAATAGTTTTGTTAAGTTGTAACTTGAGCCAGGCTTGCTTTTATGACCCGATTCCTCTAAAGAAAATCATGAAGTCAATACTAAATAAATTAGGTTATGGGATGTTATTGCAAGGGCAGATACCAGTAGATCGTGGTCAGTTATGGATCCTGCTGTGGCCTCGTTGCTGTTGAACTCCAGCTCTGAGGCGATGGACACTGGCGTCACGTCGCCACTAATAGAAGAACCTGTAAACAATTCACAACCTTACAACATTCACATCGACTTTACAGTCCGGCCTAACAGAACCACGGTCTTGTGTTAGTTGTTTTATTGCAATTTATACATCTATGTAGATACATTTAACGTAGCGATACGATACTTTGTGATTTTATTTAGGCGATGTATATTTACAATGATTTCATGCTGCACGTGAAATATTGCTTATGTTGTATTAACATGCAAAGAAAGTCACAGCGCGTGCTCCTCATGCATGCATGCAAAAGTTAGTGGAAACGAGTGCGAGGTAGCATATGCATAACTGACTTTGAACTGTTCGGTGCTAATATATCTCTATATTAATTTCTGTCTTGACAAGCGACGATATTGTGCAACGTTATTACATATTGCATTTCTCCTTTTACAATTAATTTAGCACTCGATGTCCATAAGTGTACAAAGGAATAATTGTGAAATGAGCGAATAACTCTTAGTTCTATATTCACGCATATCACACTTTAATTAAATAGTGCTCGTGTTCAATCACAAAGATATATAAATAATTTTGATAACATAGAATGTACCTCGTGCTTTTGGTAAAAAAATCAAATGTACATATATACAAAGCCAATTTTGAAAATAAATACATAGTTTATTAATAGATTCAGTGTGGAGAGCATAATATAGTACGCTTATGGGTATAGAGTAGGTTCCGGGGGCGGTAGTGTAGTGCGGGTAGTTGGAGTACCTGGTCGGTTGGAGTGCGGCATGAATGGGTGCAGGCTCGAGTCCAACGCGCACAAGGTCGCCGCCTCGCCGTCCCACTGGGGGAGCTTGCTTGGCACATTTTTACTCCAATTACTACTGGAATCCATAACGTTTCAGTGTACCAGCCGTCGGCCAGCCGTTACATCATAACACCCCACATTTACACGGAAATGGCTCATTCATATTCTTTTCAAAGTAAAATAAATAATGCAAAGAAAACAAAAACCAGAATTGAACGATCGTGACTGAAACATTTCCGCAGAGCGAGCTTCGTAATGAAACAAGCGTGATAACATGTATAAACATATACCTAAAACAATGTGTATGTATTTGTCCCGGTGAGCTCGAAACATGAAGACACATCTTCAACGAAATAGACAGAGAACGGTTATGCCCAATAGTATTAGTGCGCCAAAATATTTATATCGGTGACCAACAAATAAAAACGTAAAACTTAAAACCAAGCAACATTAGCAATTCTAGTGACAAGTGTCTGTCGGCTTTCCACAAAACCGGCTGAATGAGTAGACCAAACTGTAGAACGTTTACTGAAAAAAGAAGAGTATCAATCACGCTTACGACAGTCTATTAGAAAGTTCGGAAGACACATTCAAGCTAGTCACAAGTCTATGTCTAACGCTAAACGGGGCGGAGTGGCGGGCGCGGCGGGCGCGGCGGGCGCGGCGGGCGCGGCATACCTCTCCGAAGAGTTCTTGTGCTCGGAGTTGGACGCGTAGTTGGAGTTGGGTGACGACGGCCCCGCCGACGACAGTCCGCTCGGCAGCTCGCCCGACGACGACATCAGCGACGACGGCCCGCTCCACCCCACGCCTGCGCAACATGTTCACGTGTATCCACATCTCACGGGGGTGCGGGGGTGCGGGGCGGTACTGACTGTTGGTGGGCGAGGGCTGCTTGTGCGCGGCGGACGTGGAGGCGGAGGTGGAGGCGGCGGAGGCGGGCGAGGCGGGCGGCGCGCGCGGCAGCAGCACGGGCGCGGCCGTCACGCGCTCCAGGAACGCGTCCAGCTGGCGCAGCGACAGCGCGTTGTGCAGCGTCTCCAGCGGGCGGATGGCCGGCACGCCGCCGAAGCCCTCCAGCGCGGCTGCACACAGTGGGGCGGTCAGTCGGCTGGCGTGCGGGCGCGCGGCTGCGGCGCGAGTGCGACTCACCGTTGGTGGAGGAGGCGGAGGGGATCATGACGCGCAGGTTGGGCGCGGAGCTGGAGCCGGAGATGACGGCGGTGCTGAAGAGCCCCGCGGCGCCGGGCAGCTTGCCGCGCGCGAGCCCCAGCATCTTGAGGTAGCTCATCTGGCCGGCGATGCTGTGCCGCTGGCGCCGCCCTGCGGCCGACACGCTAGAGTCGTCGTCCAGCCGCGGCCAAGAGGCGCCGCGGCTCCCGAACGTGATGGCGGACAGCGGCAGCTCGTTAGTGGAGGACTCGACGCCGTCCACGTTAATGAGGGGGGTTAGCAGCTCCTCGCTCGGGCTCGGGGCGGGGTCGGACGGCGCCGTGAGGGCGAGTGCGGCGGGTGCAGGGGGTGCGGGGGGTGCGGGGAGGGCGGCCGGCCGCCGGGCTGTAGCCGCCGGGGGTTACGTACAACGCGGGACGACACGGGGCGGTTACGTGAAGTGCGAGCGAGTGTTAGGACACAGGGTGATAGAAACAAAAATAAATTAATATAAAGAAAGAAAAACAATTAAAATAATATTAAAAATAGATAGATAGATAGATACTGTGCGTCGAAGCGTGCTCGTATGATGATAAGAACGTGGTGTAAAGATCGCGTTCGACATCGCACTATGGAAAGAACCCCGTGGCTCGACTGTGCGGCTGTTTGACCAGTGTCTCACGGCTCTCAAGAAACGTAACTCTCCAAGTCCCCGGTTACTCCAACCCCCACATGCATGCTCGAATGCATATGGTCGAAGGAGAAAGTTGGGACCGTAAAATTACGTTTGCATTAAATTCTTAAATATAAAAAGTTATTATTAATGTATTGGTTAACTTTGTAGTGGTGACATGCACGCGGCAAACAATAGTCAAACGCACACACAACACGCATAAGGCGCGACAATGCAACGCAAACACACACAAGATCGCCGGCCAGAATGAGCTCAACAACACCGGCGCCGCCGCGGACAGCGCTCCTCTACAACTCCAAAGAAAAAGTCAAATAAACTGCACACACATCACAGGAAATATGGAACATGTACCCAACAACTGGTGACGTGTTCCGTGACCAACTAACACGTACACACCATACATTTCGGCTGCGGCACAAAACCCCGTCAGACTCGACTCATGCAAGCATGCGCCGCTTACCTTTGTCGGTGAACTAAATGGAGTCTCGTATTGCTCTGCTATAGTCGCTATGATATAATGTATATGTGATAAATGGACGCCACATTCACCACATCGTTTCCTAAACCTTCACATTTATAATGTATGATATTTGTGACAGACATTTAAAATAACATGATATGTTTTCTAAATATTTTTTTACAATTGGAAGATATATTCAGCTAGAAAATAAAATTAAGCGAAGATTCCAATACACATAAGACAATTTCAATTTATTTTAGAATTTATTAATTTGTTGCCTTATATGTTATTGACATGGCAACATTTCAAAACCAACATTCTTCTATGATCTGATGGTTTTTAATTATGGACGTAGAAATTGATGTCAACATGATGGTATGTTGAACGCTAGTTTAAGAAGGGCCTAAGTGTAATGTGCATCTTTCGGTAAGCAGTACCCACAACCTTTTCGTCTGGATATTTTAAAGTAAACACAACGGTATTATGAACTGATAATATGATTCGACAAGCTCCGTGGCGCAGTGGATTAGACGCCGCCTGTGATACGAGAGTCCGCGAGTTCGATACCCGCACTGAGACAAACGTTTGTGTGATCCACAGGTATTTGTTTCAGTTTTGGGAGTTTCTGAGTCTGAAGTCTTGTAGTTTCTGATGCCCACGGCACAAGACTCAATCTTAGTGCGGGGTCAGGACTATGTATGTGACTTTTGGATGTATTTATTTTGAAATATTTTGTAGAGATGGATGGCATGTACCTGTCGCGTGCAGCTGCAGAGTGTGCGTGTGGTGGCGCGGGCACGCGGGCGGCGGCGCGACGCGCGGGCCCGGCGACACTAGCGCCGCCAACACACCACATTGCAACCACACTACTACACACTCACGCACACTCATACACACCATTTAATACCTACCCACACTGTTGCCACAAAAATAAAAACCTTATTATTATCCCATTAAATACCATAGTTATATCCGTGACTTTATTATTCGACTTAATCAATATTTCACTTACTTGAAACGCTATCTAAATGTTACATGCACGATTAGTAATACATGGTAATAATATTTTTAATAAATAATTGATCCACTTCATATTTGTGCCTTCAAACATTAACAATTTAACAGATGTACTAAATAACGTGACAGTTGAAATTCAAGTATTGCCAGTAATATAAATTATCATCATGAATAGCTTCGACTTCATAAAGGTTTTTATTTTCGTGATCGGGTTATACGCACTCAAAGATTTTATTGTAATGGGATACAAGCAAATTCAGGCAAATAAATTAATGTCTAAAAATCGCGTGATAAAAATAAATTCAGAAGACCTAATCAAAGTTGAGTACCTACTGACAGAATAGAGCCAAAAATAAATAAAAGTTGAAACGGAATATTAGGAACACCCCTCTTATAAGTAATTAATTTTGATCAACATTATTGGAGACGATTTTAATTATTATTTTTTGGTTTATAATTACGTTTACACAATCAATTTAGACAGGTTTAGTATACTTATATTATTTCTAATTTTTCATCCTGAAACGGGTATTATTAAGAGTATACTCAACTTAATGATTAGTCCGACATACTGTACAGGGTTATTTTTAGTATTATTCTTTTTTTTAATTCTTGCTATTATTTCATACCAGATATGTAGCACACACAACATACTGAGCAGTATGAATGTGTGCGTAGGTGTGTGCATACCGTTGTCGTGCGCCTGTTTCTGCTGGTCGTAGGAGCGCGCGCGGGGCGGAGCCTCCTCGGCCTCCTTGGGACACGCTTCGTCCGACTGTAACCATAAGGCCAATCCAAATCAATGCTTCATTACTGTTAAAGGTAATATAGCTAAAAATGACGCGTGATAAAATCTGAAATCCGGTATTTGTATTTTGTATTTTTTACACAATTTTATGTTTGGAAAGTTAAATATAATGGAAATTTCTTAAATTGACCGTCCGTTATGCGTAATTGTTAAGCATTTAATGACGTACGGGATGTTATAGCGGCATTTACTGCAGGTATTAACTTTAAATTATTGCAAATATTATATGCTTTGCAAATAGTGATAAAAGCAACTCCAGTAATTAAAATAAAGAATGAGATAATAAGTGTAGAGTACGTGCCTGCGCGTGTTCGGGTGCGTGCGCGTCCGCAGCGCCGCGCGCGCGCAGCTCGGCGTTGAGTCGCGCCGCCAGCGTCGACGCCTCGTGCCCGCTCACCGTGTAGTGCAGGTTGCTGGGCAGCACAACACAAATCCATTACTTTTCATGTCAGTTCATCGAACTAGTTAATCCCGAAACAATCATAGTTAATTGTTTATGCCAGAAAGTTTGTGTGAACATTTGTTAATTTTTAACGCAGAGATTACTAAATGAGTAGTGTCAGTATCGTAGCTGATACCTAAATCAGAATAATATAAACGCTAACATACATATTTCTGACATGATAATGAATATTTTGAATGAATTGGTCAAACTAAAGGGATACGGGTTAAATGATTAGCAACATGTCAATGAATAATACTCACCAAATAGGTATTGGATCTGATCCTTTTATTTTCGTCTTTGACGATTTCTTTGGTGAAAATGTGCTGTCCAGGTCATCGGGAGTATCCTGTAAGCGGCAACACCAAAAAATATGTCTATTGAGGTAAAATATTGCCTTTTTGGTAAACAAAAATATCTTTACAACCAAATTGTAAATTTTTATGTCCTTGTGTGTGACTTACCGGCTGCAACGTTTCTTGGCTTGCCATATTGTCTTCTTCACCTTCCTCCTCTATGCATTTCACTTCATCTGACGAACTCTGCAGCAATGATTGAATTATGTAAATTATTTAAATTATAAAACATACCGTATTTGGATTAATTTATGGTTTTTCGTCTATATAAAAGTGTGAAATACGATTAAAGGAGATCGGTCGTTTTCCTATGAATATTGGGCCTAGTAGTGGAAACATGGTGGAGACAAATGAGACATAGAATTAAATAATAAGGATTTTTTATCCTTCAAATATAACATAGTCTTCTTGAGCTAGGATACGGGGTTTTTAAGATTTATCCTCTTAAAGTTTTACAAAATCTACCATTTTCTGCTATCTGAATACGTAATATCATAGTTGGCTTATATTTTAAGTTTGGGATGAGTATGAATATACATTATTATAAAGTACGTAAGCTTATCAAGGAAGACAGAAAAACACATTTGAATATTTAAAAGTATATTATTTTGATATCAGGTTTATTATATGTAGTTAGTCATTTTGTCATGCGCTAGTTTAAAAAATATCTGAAGCTACCGTACACAATAATAAAAAATAAAACAATGATTGAGGATGAATCCATTCAGACGTTACAGATCATGTAAGCCTTTGCGCCTTTACGATCGGTTTCTCGTAGTTGTTGGCTTCAGGCACGCATCAATGATTTCCCGTAGTTTTTGCTTACATGACGATATAAACATTTTAACTTATTTATATGCTATAGTATTGTTGGATCGAGGTAAGCAATTGACTGCAAGGGACGCCGTAGAGAATAAACACAACACCCAGCCACAAAACGAAATTATATGATTTTCAAATTAATTCAATTTTAAATACACATGAGTAGACGACGAAATAAACAATGCAATTTGAAAGATAATAGTCTCGTGACAGATGTCAACTCTATGAATGTTGCTGACAAATACAAAAATGGTAGAAATATTTCATGATATCCTCATTTTTTTGTAAATCTAATTCCAATGGCGTAGGATAAAAGTAAATAGAGAAATAAATCTAAAAAAATACGCCAATTTTTTTGGTAATAATGAATTTCTTGTCCACGGTTGGACCAAATCGACCGATCTCCTTTAAATAATCTAGCTATTCATTGTTATAATGTACACTTTTTTATTTTTAAAGACGCATTGATACGGAAGGGTTAAAAACTGGGTATTTACGACACAAACACAATGATATTTAAAAAATTGCAAAAAAATAACTGTCGCTTTGTTTGCGACATTTTTTATTGCATTGTGTCTTTTTCGGCCGCAGTCTGGATATACCCTGTACAATTTATCAAAAGTTGGTAGACTTAAATGATAGTAAAGATTAGTAAATGGATATGTGAATAGTGTTATCTCACGGAGTTGTTGGTGGTGGAGTGGTTGCGGCTGTGCGGCCGGAAGCCGGGCCCGGGCGGCAGGTTCTTCTGCACGCAGCAGTTCACGCCCGGGCTGAAGTGCAGCTCCACGTGGAACCTGCATCAAACATAGCCTTGACACACCTTGTACGCTTTGTTTGTGTACTCCTCATTGACGAATACAATTTTGAATACTGAAAGATGCTGAAAACAATGGACTATCCATCGGACACGCGCAGAGTGCGTTTTAGCCCGTTGGTAACGTTGGCGAATTTCTTTGATAGTTCAGGGTCATGTGTCGATTAACGTAATAACCAAGTATTTATTGCAGAAGAAAATCATTGCCAGAAAATGTGTGAGTTTAAAGAAATTTATTGAAAAATATAATAACAAAATATTTACTGATTATTTTTAATTTATGTTCTTCTTTTAAAAATAGAAAAAAAATAGGTATAATGATTAGTTAAGATTCAGTATCTAAAGCTAAAAAAGACCAAAGTATATTTACATTATAGAAAAAAAAAATTAAAATATGAGTAACACACCTCTCTTCGGAGAAGGGGTCCTTGGTGGGGTCCTCGTACAGCATGACGACGATCTGCGACATGTAGTTGAGCTCCGACACCATCGACACGTACTCCATCGCGCGTCGCCACTGCTCGTCTTTCACCATCTTACATACACAACGCGCAATGTACTGTATACATACTCGATTACACATGCATGAAATACCCGATTACTACACATTTTTTTTACAGTTATTTGCAAAATAAAAATTAAATCTTGGCCTATGGCTATTTAATTAGCCATATACAATTCAAAAATAGAGTAGATTTTAAAACAGTCATCGCATTGAAATGACACAAATAAGTGGCTCATTTTGAACATCAAATAAATTTAGTCGGTATAGAACTATCAAGAAAATTTTAATAAGTTGACTGCGGCGTCAAATATTACACCTTTCATTAGTTCGATTCGACAGTAATACGTATTTAACAAATCTGGCGTGTGATAGCCGTACATACACGCGTACACATTTATATGCGCCGCAGTAAAACTAATATACTATATAGTGCTGGATGCAAGTCGCTTCCAACAGGTCGATGAGAGAGAGAGAGAGAGAGAGAGAGATGTAGTGCGAGTAGTTACATCGAGCAGTCCTCCGAAGCGCAGCACGGTGAGCAGCGAGTGCACGTGGCTCTCGCTCGTGAAGTACAGGCGCGTGCGCACGTGCCGCCCCGGGCTCGACACGCCGTGACTGTACCTGCGCACACGCACACGCACATCACTGCATACAGTAGCTGCTAACATGCTACACTACTTCTAGTAGAAAGCAAACATTGCCAACCCGGGCACAATCATAGTGGGCACGCTAAAGAGTCAGAAACATTGGAAGTGTTATACTAGAGCGAACATCACACATGTTAGAAAATTCTGTAATTTAAATAACTCCTTTTCACTTACCAATCAATTGCCACATATAAGTACCTTGGATTGAGCCTGTTGACAGTTTCTTCGCCAGATTCCTCAATGTTCCTCTGTAGATCCGCCCGAATCTTCTTGAGCAGCGGTGTGCAAATACCTTGTCCAATTGTCAATTTCTCTTGCATTGTTAAACCATATTCCTGCATAAAAGTAAATCATTGTTTCTAAATGGTCCACATTTGTGTAATAACAATAGCAGGTGTTTTTCTTTGTACTTCTTTAAACTGTTTTGTGTTGTTCTATTTGATTTATAAACTACCTCACGTTACTAAGTAAACTTATGTTGAATTTATATGTCAATTATTATATACAATACACTAGCGGCTCGGCCTGGATTCGTCCGGTTGTTGATACTTTTTGTAGTGGCCCGAATTGTGAATCTAAACCATTCTCGAACTCACTTGAGCACACTCAAAGAATTTCATCAAAATTGGTCTAGCCGTTTAGGATAAGTTCCTTCACATAGACAGGCATAGAAGAAATGTATATGTAAACATTACCTGTGGTATAACAATATCAGCCAAGTACTTGGCGTATATATACAGCTCCTCCGCAAGGTCGAACTGCAGCGTGTGTTGATTGTGTTGCAAATCGTACTTAATGCAGTCATAGATGTCCGGGATCTTCGAGATGTCGTACGTCTTGTTCTTGGTACAGAAGTCCTTCTCTATCTTGCCCCAGCGCCGACCCATTAGCTCCCACGTCTCACCGTGATACAGTATTGTATCTGGAAATATTCAGATAATGTATGGTTAATATATTTGTAAACAGGGAAATATGGTTTTTCAACTAGAAAAAGTTCATTTTGGGAAAATATTTAAAATTCTGTAAGATTGTTGTTTGAACAGGGAATCAATTTAAGCACGTAATAGGTTGTCCATTCTTACATGTATAACAAAATATGCATAAACTACTAAGTCGAAAGAACTACGTATACCTACACATCCTAGTATTTGTAGGTTAGTGTGGATAGTTCCTTTGACAAAATATCAATTTGATCTATTTATCAGCATCTTTAATTACAATTATCGTCTACAACCCGTGCGGTGCGTCTGTGCACACAGCAAACCTACGTCCTCCCATCACATCTTTTTTGACCCATCTTTTCAATTATTGCGCATTTTCTTTATATACGTACGGCCAGGGTTTAGGCGGGAGGAGCAGAAGAGAGGTCGTTGTCAAGAACTGTCCCTTGAGTTTTAATTGGTTTTGTGAAATAATATGACAGACGGTATGTCGGTAGGTGATGTTGACAGTGGCGGTACCTTTAGTCTTGGGGTCGTCCTTCTTGGCGAGCACGATGTGCACGAGCTGCTGGATGAGCGCGTGCACGTGAGCGCAGCAGCGCGCGGGGTGCTTCACGAACTCCATGGCGGCGCTGATGCTGAGCGACGCGCACGGGTTGATGCGCTCGCGGTCCTCCGCCGTGAACTCACGCTCCACCTGCATGGCCTCGTGCAGCCGGGCCTTCGCCCTGCGCGCACATGCACACACTCGAACAATGAGACGCTTACAATACACGCTTAGTACCGAAACTCGCCAAGTCACTAAAGTGTAGGCAGATACCGCAGCTGCATCCGCAACGCTGACATTGCTTGATGTCGACGTGGTAATTAATTACTCATTATATTCTTATACGTCTGGCAATGGAGTGCACTAATCAAAAAAAAAATTAAGAGCTGTGGAGGCGCGGTGATGGTGCAGGCACAGACGTTTCCACATGACCCTAAGAATATTAGCTTGGTATTAATCCTAAATTTGCGGCGATACCAAACTGGTAGACTATAGCAATATTTTCTCATAATTCAAAATTTACATTAAACTTGCGGCTTGTCATTCTAAACCGATACAGAAACTCGTTCACGTCAACTCACATGTTCTGCACTTTGGAGGAGTCGCAGTCATTGTCGAGCAAGCCGTTAGTGTTGGCGGACTTGACCATCTGCACGAGGATGGGCGTGAGCTCGCCCTCCAGCGCCAGCAGTCCCTTGGCGAAGGCGGCCGCCGTCATCTGCACGCGGCCCTCGTCCGACGCGTAGATCTTCAGGTCGTGCCGGAACGTCGAGTGCAGGCGCAGCAAGCCCAGCCCCTGCGTACCCGCCTCGCCTGTATGTGACCACCATATTGATTTATTTACTCAACATGTATAATAATATATGTCAAAACACTCACAATGACTGGTTAGTGAGGCAAAAACACCAAATTAGAGTCTCTATACTCTATTCATTAAAAACAATATTAATGGACCGCGCAATATTATTTTCCTATCAAGCAGTCGGAGTCAAACAAAAAAACCATTTAGTATTTTATTAACTGCTACAGTTCAAATATTGACTTAGTATGGTTAAGGGTGCACATTGAATCGTCAAATTTACCTTGAACGTCTTCAAATAAAAAAAGCTTGGAGTTAAAAAAGACGTTTACATTGCGAGAAGACAGTTGAGTTTAGACGTAACTGCGAAGAAGTGGGTGACTTTATTCAGCTTTAATTAGCATAAAACGATCCAGCCGGCTTAACCTCCCGAGTTCCAAGAGTTTTTAGGTGAATCATGTAATCTTTATACAATTAATAATTGGCAAATCGATCTGAACTTATAAGTAGGGACAGTTATTGATTTAAATTGGTTTTGTAATTGTTCTAAATCGGGGATCAATCCGGGTATAAATGAGTAATGCCCGAATACTCAAACGCCACTTAAATAAGTTGCACTTAACTACGAAAGTCCCGCTTAAATGAACTGATTAAGTGTAACGTGGGTAGTTAAGTGCGACTTAATATTTAAAGGGCGTTTGAGTATTCAGGCGTAAATATAGAAACCGGGAGGTTAAGGCGGCGGTTGCGGCGGTTGCGGCGGCAGAGCGCGTAGAGAGAGAGTGGGAGGGGTGCACACTGACCGGGGATGTGTCGGCCCTGTCCGCCGGGGTACATACAGCGGAACATGCGGCCCAGCTCCTCGGCCTGGATGCGGCCGGCCGGCGTGAGCTCGCCGCCCCACTTGAGGATCAGCACCAGCGACGGCTCGCCCGCGTTCTCTACTGCGGGACACACGCGCACTGCACTACCTACCCACACACATCATACCGGAGCGGCATCGAGAACAAAATCCGTACGCATTATGTGAGCACAATGAAAAGAGAAGGAAGATAGTGTGATCGCGTAAAAGTAATAAAGACGGAAATAGTGACAACGGTACATTTACCGCTCTTATTATTACTCACATTTTGTTCACGATGCCCTCTTTAGTATAATATCACAGAATACTAAATAATATCTGATAGCCCACTACTTATTATTAATATACAATTTAACAGGCTCTACTAAACCAATTTACTATGCAGTTGTCTTTAACGCCTTAACTTTATTTTCCCTTTATGGCCTGTATGGCCAGAGGCTCACTCATAATATTATGTAATAAATACTTATTTACTACTTAATAAATAAATAAATAATCTGTATCATCAATCCAATTTACTGACTAAAACTACCTACTATATCACTATTATTAATGATTAATAAAACTATCTACATTTTAAATTAATTAGGTTAATTTAAACCACACACGCGTGCACTGATACACTCCGTGCTTATTTGCATGTTGCACTCGTTTGTAAAGCTGTTGTTCAGCGTAAGCAATGTTTTTTAGTACCATTTAAATAAATTACGTAAACGCAAATAACAAATTTTCGATGCGTACTTATTTTAGCAAATCACCACGCACGTTTAAATTATGCGCATTGTGATTGGCTGAAATAAGTGCGTTTTAAATCTCTTTATTGGTTACTTTGAATGTTTGTATCACTATGGCAGTCTCTTTGTGTCGTCAATTTTGCATGTCTATGATTTAAATTGTATAAATCTGTCGTTGCTGTATTTCAAATCTAAACTGAAGGCAATAACGCCTATATTTCATCACAAGTTTTAATCGACTGTACGTTATTTATTTCTGAGCTTACGAATTATTTAAATGGTACACCTATAACTAAAAGCATGCCTGAATTCCTTTGTATGCTAACAGGCTTGCATGACTGTTAATGGAAAACTTATGAGTAAGGACTCACAGACAAATCAAAGAATAATATATATTGAGAAGTAAAATTCACCTACAATTTCGCCTTTTAAAAGCTGTGATGTCTTCAGATCAATGTAATATCATGCACGTTGGTTTTGTGTCAACTGTTATATAAATAAATTGATTTTTCAGTGTACTTGCTTTTGTTTGCTGAGTTCACCCGTAATGTTATAACATTCGCAAATTAGGTTGCCTTCCCCAATATGTCATGGCACGTTGCACTTACTGGATAATATTATATTACATCCAGCCAATTGGGATTGCATATTAATTTATACAACATGTGAAAATCCCTGTTGGTGCTTTGAGATCCAAATGGAGGTAATGTCAAAATATATTTATATCTACAAAAAAATTACATACATACATACATAAACTCACGCCTTTATCCCCGAAGGCGCCACCAGGACACCCATTTCGCCTTGTATGTTCCGTCCCACAATGTGATAGGGGGCGAGCCTATCGCCATTTCAGGCACAAATTCCTGACTCCGGGCTGATAATTAATAGAAAAACCCAATATCACTTTGCCCGACCCGGGATTCGAACCCGAGACCTCAGCTTTGTAGTCGTACCGTAGTACAACTACGCCACCGAGGCAGTAATATATGAAAAAATTAAGAAGAAAATATTAACATTTAAACGTATCTAGTAGAAATGAGGCGTTTTTTTTTTTATTTTTGGGTTTGAGTACTGCTCCTTATGTACAAATTCTGGTAATAAATCTTCGTATGAATAAAAGTATAATTCATTTTTCACTGCCAGCAGGTCACTGTGAAAATTATAATACATTTTTCACTGCCAGCAGGTCACTGTGAAAATCCTTGAAGACACCCTACAAAGCTGGTCTTACTGTGGCTGAAGACGACGACGTTTATTGACTCTACTTACACAGCTAATACCAGCAGGGTTTTCACACGTGTTGTTATTTGGACTATTACAAATTTTGAGTAGGTAAGGGGGTATGTGTGTGTGAGAGTATAGCAAGCAGACCGTGCGTGTGCGCGGGCGCGTGCGCGGGCGCGTGCGCGGCGTGCGTGCGCGGGGCGTTACCGTCGTCGGAGCTGGAGCCGCGGGGCCGGCCGCGCGGCTGGTACTTCATCTGCACCTTGCGGTTGATGCCAGAGAAGTGACCGTACCTGCACCACAACACAACTAAAATTATTTTTTTCAAATCCACCCTCATAAATTCGATCAACATAATATATGCTATGTGACAATAACTGTATATTTTTCCCTACTGACTCAGTGTCCCGCTTATGAAATAAAATAAAAAAAATATTCAGCAAAGTAACTGAACCACACCTGATGGTAAGCACGCAACAGTCTTGAAAGAGTGCAGTGCAACTGATAAACATCTGCCAATCGACACAATTATACCAATCCTACTTAGCTGCAAAACATACTTGCCCCCTCAAATATAGACCAAAGCTTTAATATTACTTTAATTATGCACTCTAAATCAAACACTATTGTAACTGAATCTGTCCCAATAGTGAGCGATTTAATACTACTAATATTACAGATGGTAAAGTTGATGATTGTCTGTTATTATACGAAAACTAAATAGATTTTGATAAATCTTTACAGTGTTATATCTTATACATTGTAGTAACATATGGGCTTCAATTTATTAACATATTGAATACATGAACCAGATTATGATGGTATGTATCAAATATGTCGGACAATGCCGTAGTGTTAATTAGTGTTCATTAGCGTGAAGTAACGTAGATTAATAATTACTGAGTCGAGGCGCCAATCATTCCTAGCAATAAATTCTCATTATCGTACCCGTCAGCACATATCTTGTCAAGCCATTGAACGCGTTCATAAATGATCATCATGTTTCATCTCACTTTATTATTTTTTTCACATTATATTTTGCACTTAATTTACAATGTATATGTAGTACGTTTAGAATAAGCAACGGAATCGATTTCATATGTATTTTTTACCTTCCATCCAAAAAGAGGGGTGTTATCGTGTCTGTTTGTCTGTCTGTGGCATCTCAAACGAATGGACCAATGATGATGCGGTTTTTTTTGTTTGTTGTCGTAATGGTAATGACGCATCGATATGGTAATGACATGACGATATGATACTGACGCGAAGAGATTTCGTAAAATAAAAGTGTGAGTAATTTACATCTCGAGCACGCTCTTGAGCTGCTCGAGCTTGCCCTGCTTCTCCTCGATCTCGGGGTCGGCGTGGCGCGTGTGGATGTCGGCCAGCAGGGCGCGCGCGATGTCCAGGATCTCCTGCAGCTGCTTCGGCTTCTTCAGCTTCACGTGCCCGCGCTTGTAGCCCTCGTACTTCTCGAAGATCTCGAAGAACCTGATCATGTTATATTTTTATGATCAGGTATATTATGTGAGCAATTACATTGTTAGTAGTAGAACGAAGTGACCTACTTAGCAATGGGTTAAGAGAGAAGGAACACGTCGAGAAAAAAACAAAATTCATTACATGTTATTCAGGAATATGTAACGGCTACCAAACAAGTTACTCCAGCAAGGAAAAGAAACTTGAATAAATAACAAGAATGTAGCGAGCATGGTTAAATCTATTAACCCACATCAGGTCAGCATAGTGGAATAAGATCCTGCGTTTAGAGCAAAATTAATCCGAATGCTTCTTAATAAATATTATTTTTTTATAATATAAATTGGCAAACAAAAGTCACTACAATTATTAAACCATACATTTTTGTATACCTACCTAGGATGTCGCACTTCAACTTTCATCTTCTGCTTAGGCGTCCTATCTCCGTGCCGGATGACCGCCACGACGCACCTGAGTTCCATCATCTTGCCGAAGGTGGTGGGCACGATGGGCGGGTCGTCCAGCTGGAAGGGCACGGACCAGGGGATGTGCAGCGTGGGAGCTAGTTCCCGCAGGATCATGTTGCCCAGGATCTTGGCGCAGTCATCGTAGTACTTGTTCGAGTTCTTCACGAAGGAAAAACCGTTCACGTCGCACACGAATGATTTGCCGTTTGCTCTGTAGAAAACGAAAAAACTATTGCCATTCATGGTTTTGAATTATTCTAATATATTGCCGATAAGTACTTTATTCTAAATTTTATGGTTTTTGTCGTATCAGTATAGACCTTTATAGCTATTAGTAAACTTGCTTCCGTTGTAACAAACATTAATGGTTTTAAAACCGATGACAATGGTGCACACATGTTGTTTTTGTACTCAGCCTGAGTGCGGCTATCAGACGCATGGTGTGTTATTCACTTACATAATACGTCAAAGCTGCACTAATAAATAGTTTATTTTGCAGGCACTGTAAGTATATTTTATTTACATCTTTAGTGAGAGAAAGTATGAAAAATAAGTAAAAACTATTCAAATGTTTACCAACTCAAGCAGACTGATAAAAATATTTTTTAATCAGAGTGCAAAAAAAATCCACAAAGCTGGCTAATTAACTAATTATGACACTGTACCTGAGCAAGTCGAACCCGCAGACGGTCTGCTTGAAGGCGAGGCAGACCTTGCGGGAGATGAGTTTCTCCTGGTTGGAGAGGATGACGGGGTAGCGGATCTCCTTGCCCTCGGAGTCGCGCTCCACCTTGCCGTCCAGCGCCGGACTCTTGCGCGCCTCCGCGTGCGCGTAGTCCGGACCCACCGTGTACACCTTCACGTCCGTGCCTGCAGTACCATCATTACGAATTTTAACATTTGTAAGTGCGTGGTGGCTGTTGGTAACGGACCAGACGTGGCCAACATGTACACGCCGGTCCCGGGCTCAAATCTCAGGACATACCTCTGACTTTTCGGAGTCATGTCGGATTGATAGTCATACACCACGCACTATAACAGTGAAAGAAACTATCTATCTACTATCGTGAGGAAACCTTCATACCATAGCGGATTCTAAAAAAAACTATGGTATGTAAAGTCCGCCAACCCGCGCTGGGCCAACGTGATGACTATATGACCTAACCCCTCTCAATCGTACTCTCGATTGTAGAGGAGGCCCGTGCCCTGCAGTGGGACTTATATGGACTGATACAGATACAGATACAGAATGATGGTAGGTTACACCAAACTCACCATCAGTGGGCATAAAATCTTCATAAATAAACGATCCAGTCTTGCGTACACGCGACTCCGGCGAGTAGATACTGCTGCGGCTGCCGATCTGCAACACATCAGTATACTCCTACTTAATCCATGACAATACGGACACATCCCCTCAAGCACACATGTAACACGTCTGAAGTGTCTTTACAAGTAACATTTAAGCGCACTACACATCGAAGTCACGCCGACCCGCCGACGCAGCACGCCGACACAACCCGGCAGCCTATAAGAAAAGAATCATGTCGGCAACAACAACAATGTTGGCATGTCGACGACGCAAGCGCTCAGATCAGTTGCCCGGCGGCACCCCATAAAATCATAATAAATATTCCACATGTCGAGCCGCCGAAATGTCGCCGACAAAGTTTTCCGAATTGCAATGAGTGAAGAAGGCAAAAAGTTGCCGACACAGGTCGGCGGATCGGCGGTTTTGGTGTGTAGTGCGCTTTAGGGACAATATATACCTTTCTGAATAGTCTTTGGCTCCCGCCACCAGCCGACGTGGGGTAGTAAATGTATATATTGTGGTCTTCAGCAGACACCGGCTTTTCCACAAACGGCTTGTTAAATACAACGCCGTTCACTTCTACGTGATCTTCGGATTCAACCAGTTCGTGATCTGAAAAATCACAGAATTATTTACGAATTAAAGATATTTCTCACTTAACTATATGCTTTAGTAAACAAATATACATAGTAAGCATGTATGCACCAGTCGGCCGCACCGGAACGACTGAACAAACAAACAGGGAGCTTGGCAGTGGTACAAATCACTTGTTACGTAGGTACGTAGAACTTTGAACATGAGACAATGCCCATGAACATCTTAGTAGTGCGATTCTTTACTAATCATTTTACATACTTGAAGATTTTTGTTGATGACTACTAAATTAATTCAGTAGTTTGGCTCAAAATAACGATTTGTTTTATTTATATTCATCGTAAGAAACAATATTTTGCTAACAAAGTTACTGTTTGCTGGAATTGTTTCAACAATAATTTCCACTTCAAACAGTTTACTTTAAGCATGAGGAAAATCCGAAATATAATTTAATGTAGTTAAAATTCCCAGATCCTCCCACTGCGATAGTCTTCCAAAATAAACTTACGTTTCGGATCCGGCGAATCTCTGTCTAAAACTGCATATCTAGGTATTTCTATACCCTCGCCTTCTAATATCGCGTAGACTCTTCTACGATCCTGAAATGTATTAGCTCTTTTATACACTAATAATTTGGACTAAAAATGGATATACATACAACTGTATAGACATCAATCAATAACATTTGTTCTTCTTCTCAAGTATCGTTGTAGTAAAGTATAATACCTAGTGGAAGTTTCTGTAGTCTTTAAATTACAATATCATTATCAATATTTTTCAATGTAAAGTTATTTTACGACATTGAATGGTGTAATAAAATTATTAAAACAATATCAACAAATTAAAATTGCAATATGTAAATGACTTGGTACAAACCATACCTGTATGTCATACTGCATATGAAGATTGTTTATCACGTACGGCTTCCTTAGCTTTTCATATTGAATGGCTTTGTCTAATGGGAAACCCTTCGAGTGAAACGAGATTAAACAGTCACAGATAGGCCACTCCTCCACTGGTTTCTGTAATATTAAAACACAATTTTACCCAAACGAAGACCAGCGAATGACATCGAAATCGCCCGCATTTCGAGTTACGAGTGGCTTCTATGTACTTCGTGTAATGATGATTCCACACGCTATGTTGCGTCGCGAAGGACTCATAGCCGATATACATAATTTAGTACCTAACTACCTGCCTATTATTAAACGTAGACATTTCTAGACTCCATACGCAAAAATCGATATACTTCAGCTCTATATCACTGTGAGGTTTGGTGCATGAAATGATATGACCTTGTGGCAGCACAAATAAAAATGGCTAATTACTACTTTTTTATTCATATCTAAATTATCTACAACAAGCATTCCCAATGCACAATGCTAATTTTATTATTGTTTAATGCAAAATGCTACCTGGTAACGATACAGATACAGTACCATCTGAAATTACAAATTATAATGTGTGGAACAAGCCTAAGGAAAAATAACAATGTGCAATACTGGGTAACACGCAACTTGATCCTGCATCCGCACAAAGCAAAGCAAGTGTGAATTACCACAACCATTCAATGGAACCATTAATTCTTTTATACACAAAAACATGCCATTTAGATGAGACCAAAAGTAGTGTAGGTATGTGTGTTATTATGAAAATTATGAGCCATAGTGAAACAAAATACACACTTCTCTTCTAGTTACACTTAGCTGAACCTATTGTATTAATACTGGATTACAAAAAAACCATCCCCACTTGCCATAATGCCTAAACTCATTTTTAAATATTAGTAAATTAGCTTTTTTAACATCAAAACATTCAGGTGTATGATGAGTTTTTTGCAACCAAGTATTGGCTGAAATCTTGCAGCTTGCTATATTTTGTTCCACTGCTAGTGTTAGACAGTAAAGAGAACCTTAAGGATAACCTCCTCAGGGAAGACGAGCATCTTGATGTATTCAAACTCATCCAGCCTCGTGAGGATCTCCTTCATGGGCTTCGATTGTGACTTCTTGGCCATGGCGCACACACCAACCACCACTTTTTTACCTCCGCCATCGCAGTCCAGAGACTCGCACAGATCCAACTCTCCCTGGCATCATACAAAATATTATATTAGTATCAGGACATAATAGGAATTACTGTGGTTTTTAATCTCATGTTAAAGATTATTCTAATAAAAGAATGTTCAATAAAACAATAGACTATCAAAGCATGGTATATTTCAAGGTTGGGCTTTATTATATTTTAATGACTCATGTTACACTGTCCTTAAGTGCTAAGGCAGCAAGGCAGTGGCAAATTAGATAAATTATTGGTTAATACATTTTATTGTACTTAAATATACTCATCTTTAATAGTTAAAAAATACATATTTAACTATTACATAAGCATGTAGAATGTATATATTTATTCTAATTTATTCATTAGATGTCACATAAAATTATTGAATTCTTTAGTCAACATACACTTGTGAAACATTTTCAAGGCCACATAAAAATATCTTGTCAAACTGTGTTTACATTCTTTTTGTACTATAATTGACACAGTAATTTCTTCCATTATTAATCCCATCCACAACAAAAGCATGTAGTTCATATCCTATTAAAATCATACACAGAACACAAAAAATAACAATTTCAATTTTATAAGATAGTTATCAGTTTAGTAATGAACCCTTTGATCTTCAATTAAAATGAACAAAAATGAAATACATAAGCTTACATCAGCCAAACATTCATCACAGTAACATATATCATCATCAGTTTGTTTTTTTTGTTTCCTCCATCTTTTCAGACGCCACCAATCCTTCAACCACTGCCACTCCATTGTCACTCACACTGCACACACTATCTACACAACACTATCACATTAATATCTAATTTTATGATAACGCTCCATGCAGCCTTGTTGACTATTGGTCAGATTCCCATCTGATAAATGAGATAAACTTGACATATTAACACAGTATTACCTCACATGACATTGTCAAGGAAGTTTGTATTGTTAAAAATCACTCTAAAGAATACAAATTTTTTTACTATGTTAAATTAATAGGCAACAGACATGTAAATATAGTGTCTTATTAAAAATATATATGTGAATTTATATGTCACATTGTTGTTTTAGGTGCGTTTTCAGTTTCTTATCTATATATATAAAAGAGGAACCTGATTGACTGACCTATCAACGCACAGCCGAAACTACTGGACCTAGAAACTTGAAATTTTACACAGGGATTCCTATTGAGACGGAGGGTAGCACTAAGAAGGGATTTTGGGAAATTCTACCCCTAAGGGGGTGAAAAGGGTTAAAAACTGTTGTATGGAAAATCTAAACCATTGAAGTTACAATTCTCAAACTTGGTAGTTTAATAACTCATTTAATAAAAAAAATAATTGCATACTTTATTTGTCAAAAAATTAACATTAAAGGGGTTAAAATAAGGGTTGAAATGTTTAGAAACTGGGTGATTTTCTTCCGACCCGATCAACGCACAGCCGAATCTACTAGAGCTAGAAACGTGAAATTTTACATAGGGGTTTCTATTGTGACGTAGGGTAGCACTAAGGAAGGATTTTTGGAAATTCGACCCCTAAGGGGGTGAAAAGGGTAAAATACTGGTGTATGGAAAACCGAAACCCTTGAAGTTGCAGATATCAAACTTGACTTTTTAGTTACTCATCTAGAAACAAGAACAACTGCATACTCTTTTTTATTATAATTAACCCTAAAGGGGTGAAAATAAGGGTTGAAGTATTGTAAAACCGAACTGCTGGATCAACGCACAGCCGAAACTACTGAAGCTAAGAACTTGAAATTTTACACAGGGGTTCCGATTGTGACGTAGGGTAGCACTAAGGATGGATTTTTGGATATTCATCCCCTAAAGGGGTGTAAAGGGTTAAAAACTGATATAGGAAAAATTTAAACCGTTAAAGTTACAATTGTCAAACTTGGCACTTAAGTTATTCATTCTAAGACAAAAATAATTGCATATATTGTTTATCTAAAATTAATCCTAAAGGGACTAAAATAAGGGTTGAAGTTTTGTAGAACCGAACTGCCGGATCAACGCACAGCCGAAACTACTGAAGCTAGGAACTTGAAATTTTACACAGGGATTTCTTATATAACGTAGGGTAGCACTAAGGAAGGATTTTTGGAAATTCAATCCCTAAGGGGGGTGAAAAGGGTAAAATAATTTGTATGGAAAACCGCAACCGTTGAAGTTGCAGATTTCAAACATGACACTATAATTACTCATCTAATACCAAAAATAAGTGCGTACTCTGTTTACTTAAATTTAACCCTAAAGGAGTAAAAATACGGGTTGAAAGTTTGTATGGAAAATCAAAAGTACTGAAGTTATTCGTATGAAAATTTTACTTTTGTCCCTTACGAACGACTTTTCAATTCAGTTTGATCGAGAAAACAAACATTTTATACTTAAAATAGGTTTTAAAACTGTATATGAATAAGGCCGTTTATCTATTGATCCGATAATCTAAACTCAGAATTGGAAATAAAAATGTAGCACGTTGATTTTTGTTAAAAGTTTACGTAAAGGTTACAATGGCATAGTTTTAGCGATATAACGTCCTACATTATCTTAAACACGCAGACGAAGTTGCGGGCAAATGCTAGTAAATTATAAATTAAAAAATAATTATAGCAGTAGATAGTAAGAAGTGGAAGTTCCCTAGTGTTGTGGACTGTGGTTAATAAATTAATTTAATCTGTGTAATGTGTGAGCTAATGTTTACCTTATTAATATTTAAAGTGTACATTTAGTCCTGATAAGTACATGTAAATTGTGTAGCCTGTGTAGTGGTATGATTATATGCGTGCAGTTTACGAAAATACAACTTCTTAGCGATAATATTTTTAAAATGCATTAATTAACAAAAAGATTCACCTGTAGTTAACAATACCTATGTTTTATAAAGGAAAGAATTTTTACAATTTAGTGCTTACCATTGCAGTAATATGGACTGTATATAGGACCGATCTGAATTCTCATAAATTTATTATAACTGCAGATTTCAATAACTACAAAGGTCATTGCTCTGCCGAAATATTTTTCATTTCCTCGACCAAACGCGAACTAAATTTTGGGAACTTATGGAAATACAAAAGCGCCGGTGCGATATAAGAACTTACAGAAGATCTTATGGGGACCAGGTTTCCATCGTCACCAACATAAAACTGTGGCTGAGCAGCCTGCCGTAATCCTTGGTACCCATGTTCAAGCTCCGTGTATGACATTACAAACTTGCACTTCACAAGAATTTAGTTTTATAACCGCTACGTCTCCTTCACTGGACACCTACTTAAAATATTCTAACAAAATAACATGAAGACATAAAAATAAAAATATTACAAAATTAAATACACTATCTGTCACGGCACGAAACATACCAAACCACAACAACATAGATCACATTCGAATCTAGCGATAAAAGCGATCAAATTCAATAAGAGTGAAAAAGATAGCACTACGAAAGACACCATTTTTAGAATGAAAAATAATTTCGTCCCACTTATTGTGAAGAAATGGAAACAATAATACAAAAATAATTAAAAAGTAAGGTACTTTATAAAGTATTTAAATTAGTTCTAAAATCACATATTTAAGGACAATATTTAATTATTAAATCCGCCATTCCGCATTCGTAAATGTTAGTTCATGTTTTATTGTATTAATCTGACTTTCTAAAAAACAGCTGCAAATGTCAATTGACATTTTGACATACTAACATACGTACAAAATCGTTATTTGTTTGTATTAATCATCTAATAAACATGATTAAACACAAATCTCAGATTACTCATGAGCTAACCCCAAGTTCTTTTTATCAATCAATATCTATTTTAGTTAATAAACCTCACGTTGTCAATAAAAGGTTATGGGGCAACAAAATATGGTTTAGATGTTTTCTTAAGTCAATGAAGAATGAAAAACAGGCGTCTTGTAATAAATTAGCAGCTATCGTCACTGAAGAAACTGTGGAAGAACATATGCACAGCATATTTAGAGACTTAGGTGTTGAGAAAAGTGACGTGTTACTTGAAGAAACAGAAGATACTGGCATCATTGTTACACTTACAGAACTTATACCAAGAAATTACACCGACAGCCAAGCATTCCAATTAATCTATATAAATAAATTGAGATCAACAGTAGTATTTTACAATGTTACTCCTGAGAACTTAAATCAGAAAGTGTGTCCTGAATTCACTTACAAATTATCATTAGAAGATAATCAAGTTGTATTGAGTGCACATGACGGTAATTTCATATTCTTAAATTATTAGTAATCATGCTTGATACTGTGTTTTGATATTATTAATGTAATCTTTGTAAATTATAAAAAGAAATACTATGTTTTTCAGATGGTCTTTCTAAATCATACCAATGGCTTGTGAATAATTTATTCCCACAATTTATAAAATGGGGTGTTGAACAGAGTGCCAATGTAAAACAAGGGCTCTGTGTAGAATCATTGTCCTTGGTGCCAAAAGCCAGATACTATCAAAAATATAATGAACTTAAAATGAAATACGGCAAACACATGGTTAAGGTAGGTTATCAACATAATCATAATTATCTTCAGCTATAGAATTTTCATTTCTATACATAGGCCATTCCTAGGATGTCTACAGTACCCTGTTAAAAATGGCCTACTTCCGGAAACTTAAATATATTTTATTATTGAAATTAAACAAGGTTTACTGAAATTTACATAAATATGGTATAGCTTCCATTGCATTTAGAATTTGACTTTAATGAATCATTGTTTTGTACCTACCAGCCACACAAAAAAATGTTGAATAAAACTGTAGATTTCACTTAATTAGCACTAAGAAAGAGGGTTTTAGTTAAAATACTTTCAATTTGGTTTTCAGATATGGCCAGAGTGTACAGATCCATCAAAATTTGTTTATGAAGATGTTGCTATTGCCACATATTTACTACTTCTGTGGGAGGATGAGTATGGTGAAACAAAAAAGCAGACATTTGTTGATCTTGGATGTGGCAACGGTTTATTAGTTTACATTTTATCACAAGAAGGACACAATGGATTGGGGATAGATATAAGAAAAAGGCAAATTTGGGATATGTATCCTAGCTCTGTCAAATTAGAAGTAAGTTTCCACTCATATGAGTGATTTATTCATTTCTCAATATTTGATACTTCCAGATGTAAATATCCTTCTAGATGCCACTTTTAAGCTATAACAGTTTATGTAGTATACTAGGTACATCTATACCCACAGCAGGAAAACTATACTTCTAATTATTTATTATTTATAATATGTATGTGACTGTTGGGTATATTTATGATTATATTTGTTGATCTAATCATGACATTAATGGATTTTATAGTATTTTATCATAATAAATGTGCAACTGTGTTATCATGTGTAATCTGATAATACCATGTTACAACATAAGTTTACTGCCAGTTACATATGTACTTGAATGAAAAAAAATCTATTAATATTTGCACTTTAACAAATGTTTATTAACAAGAAATATAATTTTATTTATCTCATAGAAAAGAATGAGTTCCCATATGTATTTTTTTTTCATTTATGGTTTTCTAGATTATAGAAGTATTTTGAATACAAATGTTTGTTTTTAGGAGAAATTAATAACTCCATCTGAATTATCCTTGCATGCTGATGCTGACTGGATTATTGGAAATCATTCAGATGAATTGACACCATGGATACCAATCATAGCCTCAAAGAGTTCATACAAGAGCAATTTCTTTGTGCTTCCATGCTGTTCTTTTAACTTTGATGGCACAAAGTATCAGAGAAAGAACTCAAGTAAAAGCCAATATACTGAATACCTAGAATACATCAAACAGATATGTGAAGAGTGTGGGTTTGTAACATTTTTTGATAGACTTAAAATCCCAAGCACAAAAAGAATATGTATTGTAAGTAAAGGCAGGAGTTATAAATCATATCAATATGATGAATACACTGAAAGAGTTACAGATATTATAAGAAGAGATTCAATTCTAAGCCAAGAGGGTAATAATTCTATGTGGATACAAGATTTTAAACCCAGAGAATCAGTGGAAAAAGTAAGAAATTGCACTCAAATAGACAAAAATCTAATTGAATCTATTGTTGCTACTATTACAAAATACTTGGTAGATGAATGTTCTTCAGATCATGAAAGTGAATGGTCATTGGGAAAAATGGTAGAAATAAATGAGTTAGTGCAATTGATACCACAAAATCAGTTAAAACTTCTAAAATCTGAATGTGGAGGGCTACAAACCCTTATGAAAAACCATCACCACATTTTTCAAGTACAACAAGGAAAGGTGCAGTTGAGATACCCTAAAACTTTTGATGAATTGTGCAATTCCACAAAAAATAAATCCAGTATAAAAATTAAAAGAAGACCTTGTTGGTTTTATAGTAATCACCCACAGGGATGTCCCTTGGCAGACAATAAATGCAGTTTTTTACACATAAAAAGATGATATAACATTAACATTATAACAAAACAATAACAGTAAAAAAATATGTTTTATTAAAAATTAAACTTGTTGCATATTACCTTTCCTTTATTACTTAAGTAATATAATAATTATTAAAATAATTTCTACAAACACCAATTATTCTTATACATTAGATATCCAAGAAATTTATTCCAATAGGCAAAACAAGTCTTATTCTATTTCAAAAAACTTGTTTAGTTCAGTCAAGTTTCTTTCGTCAACCAGTTTTGCAACATCATGTTCACCCATGAAGGAGCAGACCATTCTCAGTGTTGTCCATATTGTTGATGAGCTAGTGTCAGTGGATGTTGCTTCTGGGAACATATTTTTGGCTTTATATTGCTGATTCAATGCTACTAGGAAATGTTCTGCCGCTTGTCTGTGAGCACCTAAATTCATGCAAGTGATTCCAACATTGTATCGGGCTCTAATAAACCCAGGTTCTAAATTAAGAGCTTCATGATAAGCTTCTACTGCTTCTTCCGATCTGTCACTGTTAGCTAATGTAGCACCAAGTCTGTTCCACAGTTTAGCATTATTAGATGAAACCATCAATGCTGTCTTGAAACAGTCAACTGCTTTGTCATATTCCTGACTGATATTGAAAACTACTCCTAGTGAATTTTGAACATCTGGATCTACTTGTGTAGGCTGTAATTGCACTGCTCTCATATACAAAGACTTAACATGACTTTCTAGTTCTTTTAAATCTAGTTTTTTAGGATCCACATCTTGGGGCATCAAATCACTATACTTGGGACTGGCTTTTAACCAATCTAATAAAGAAATGAATGCAAACTTTGGTAAGTTTTCATTTGTATATGCAGCAGCTAAAGTAATGTATGCTTCTAATTGCCTTGGATCAATTTCTAAAGATTTTTTCAGTGCTGCAATTGCTAAAGGGTCCTGCTCATTTTCAGCTTGTGTTGTTCCCAAGAGGAACCACGCCTCAGCTGAGTCTGGTTGTTGTTGGCAAGCAGCTTCAAAACATAAAGATGCTCCAGGTATATCTCCCATTTTTAACTTTTCTTTTCCTATTTCTAATGCACTTTTATTTTCCAACATAATATTTCCTTCAGTAAAAGTGTATTCTTTAGGAATACCATTGGCAACTTCAGAACTCCAGTAGTCAGTCACATCACTCAATTTGTCCCACTCGTCTTTATATTTTTCTGCCATCTCAGTCAATATCTCATCTTTACTAAGTTTCTTTTGAGTTCCTTCAGTAGCCTCTCCTAAGTTTAATTCACCTGCACTGATTTTTTTCATAAAGGACATGAATTGATTGTATGCCAGTTCATCATCATCCTTTACAGAGTTAACATATTCTTGAGCTTTTTCTCGGACATTATCATTTGTTGTAACATCTGATTCATTAACATATTTAATCTGAACATGTGATGATGTCTGCGGCCTGAGTAAAGATTGTTGAGGCATAAAAAATGGTGCCATCATAGGTTGTGAAGGAATGTAGGACGTAGATGGGCCTGCACCCCATTGTCTGTTGGTTTGCAAACTAACACTAGGAACTTGAGATATCTGTAGAGCAGGTACAGTACTTTTTTGTTCTGATGTAGGCAAATTGCCTAGCAATGCATTCATATTAAAAGTTTGTGCTGCTTGCGGATTCTGCGTCATGAATTCGTTGACGAACCTGTCCGCTTGTGAATGTTGTTGTGATAACGCGGCATCTCGACTTACAATTTTAGATAGTTGAACAAGGGCATTATTGCCACCGCAATCGCCCCCAACAAGTTTGTTTAGAGACATTGTTGTTCGGTCTGTATTTAAAACCGTTTAAGCTGCCCTCACGATCCACAATTCTAGGTTTTTCTAGTACAATGTACAAAGGTCAACGAACAACACATTTAAGGTCCAAATAACAATATTTTCACTTGCTTAACATAGAATTTATTACTTTTTATCAACAAAGCTGCATGTTATTGTAAATTTTTTGTCCATAAAAATTTAGGCGAAATAGAACATTTTATGCACAGGTATGAACAAAATACAACAATCTTTGTTCGCTTTACGATTTTCACAGTAATTTTTGCACTATGATGACAGCTGTGAGCTGACAAAGGTGAGAAACTGACAAACGCCTACTAGAATAATAAAACGTAAATTGCTAAAAAACAATAGTCACGTGCAATCAAAATGTACCTTTTACACCAAATTACAAAAAATATCTCTCAGTTAATGAATTAATCATTTATACGTCATAGTCTTTAATCTATATGTATGAATACATCGAGTTATGTGTGGCGAATTTAAATGCAAGGTCATTTTTATAATTTATTATGACTTTTATTGATCTTTGGTTATTTAAATTTTGGATTTATTTTCCATCATCTATAATTCCTTTATATACGCAGAGAGAGAGAGAGAGACACGAGGGGCCCGAGGGCTTCTTTAATTTATCCGTTGCTAAATGTAACAAAAAAATCATGCCAATATCAGTCAGCTGATTGTCAAAAGTCATTTTTCAAGTCAGCGCTGTTTTGTGATTATTGTTTATTATTATAGGCCTAAAACTCAAATTTATAAATATTACTCAATAGTAATGTAATTAATTAGCCATATTATATACCAAAAAAAATTAAATTCATCGTTCAAACGACTTAACTTCACTGTTATGTAAGTTACTATTTTAGGTTATGTCCTATTGAATATAACATCAGAATTTTCGCGGTTTATGAGACAAAACCATGTCAGAAAATAATAATAACGAAAATACGAAAGAGGTGAATAATAATGAAAATGTACAGGATAGTGAAAGTGATCCATCGCAAAAAGAGCCTGAAGACACATGGCTGGTTGGTATATGTACTAGTTATTTTTCCATGATCATCCTGGAGTCGGGAGTTTGCCCCCAATATGGTGATATCACATTGTGGGCGGAACACACAAGGCAAAACATAGATGTGCTAGTAGCAACTTAGTCTAAACCGTCTGGGGAAATGCATGATGTATGTGTGCGTTTGCGTCGTGGGAAATAAGAGGTTTCAATCGTTACCTTTCGGATTTTAACTTAACTCATTTGCTTAAGGTGACCCTAAAGAGGCTTCAATCGTTACCTTTCGGATTTTAACTTAACTCATCTGCTCAAGGTAACCCTAATGGCCAATATAACCATCACAGAGTATGTAAGCTAAATGTCCAAGGCGGTCACCATAAAAAAAACTTTAAAATACAAGTTATTCCAAACTGATAGAGAGCAGATGGAGATAAATAAACAATTTTCATTTACAAAAATCATATGCTCCAAGATTTAACTTAATATGAAATATCAATTAATTTGGCCATCAGAATTTAATATTGGCATCCAGTTTTTAATCTAAACTTAATAGTTATTTATTCTGAAGATTAGTAATGAGAAAAAACAGAAAATAAAAAAAATACAACATGGATAATTTTCTAAAATGTTGTTACTTTTTAGATAAGAGAATGTGAGCTATACAAGGATGAGTACAAAGAGTGCACCAGCTTCAAAGGAAGGTTCCACCAATATTTTATATTTGGTGAAACATTGGACTGCAACCAGTGGAAGAAGGACTACAATAACTGCTGTAAATGGGAGAGTTCAAAGGATACAAAAGCTGCGGTGAGTACATGAAATATTTGTGAATAGTAATGATATAAGAAAATATTTTTCTTCTTGGTTAGTGGTCACCATTTTGCTAGTATGATTTTATTGTGGTTCTATTTGTGTATGTTACTAGCAATGTCATCTTTTTTTTTTTTTATTGGCCTATACTGTCCCACTGCAGGGCAAAGGCCTCTCTATCCTTCTTCCACCCGTCTCTATCCAATGTCACATCTTGCACTTTGATAAACATGACTGATACAATAATGATAAATTACATGAACATTATTTTCACAGTATTGACTGCCTTAGTGGTGCAGTTGCAGAACTGTATGATTGCAAAGCTAAGGCTCGGGTTTGAATCCCAGTTCAGGCAAAGTGATATTTGATTTTTCTATTCATTATCAGCCCGGAGTCAGGAACGTGTGCTCGATATGGTGATAGGCTCGCCCCCTAACACATCGTGGGACGGAAATACAAGGCGAAAAGTATCCTGGTTGCTACTAGGGGAACCTCTGCCTACCCCTACAGGGAAAAAAGCGTGAGTATATGTATGTATGTACATATGTACATTATTTTCAATGTCTTATACGAGTATTTCACTTGTTGGCTTTATATTTTAAAAGATTAATAATTATTGAATTACATACATACATATACTCACGCCTTTATCCCTGAAGGGGCAGGCAGAGGCGCCACCAGGACACCTACATTTCGCCTTTTATGTTCCGTCCCATGATGTGATAGGGGGCGAGCCTATCGCCACATTGGGCACAAATTCCTGACTCCGGGCTGATAATGAATAGAAAAACCCAATATCACTTTGTCCGACTCGGGATTCGAACCCGAAACCTTAGCTTTGTAGTCGTACCGTAGTACAACTCCGCCACCGAGGCAGTCAGGCAGATTATTGAATTACAACTGTTACAAAATAAATTAAACCTCATTTTAAAGCATTTTGGCGAATTCACCAAAAGTTAGTTTATACTATTTAAAAATGTATACTGATGTCTATCAGTAATGCGCAGAGTACAGCTTACTCTTTACGCATATATGCTACTTAATTGTGTGTAATAAGAACAAAAGGTTTTAAAGCATTTAGGCACATTCTTGACTGCAATGTACAATCTCTATCGTTCTCGCTCTCCCTCTTCCTCCCCCCCCCCCCTCTCCCTTCTCCCCTCCCACTCTATTCAGTCAAAGGAACTGGACTAACATCTCCCCAAGGATCTCTCCGTTTTGGATGTTTTATCGTCTATAACCACCACGCTTGGCAGGCGGCTGTCCGTCATCAACCAGTCCTGCACTAATCATTTTGATTTTATTTTAGGAAGCACTAATCAGCAGTGAAAGAGCGCGACGGTTAGCAAGATTAAGGGCACATTATAGAAACGATACTTGGAAGCAACGGGACTCGCCGCCTGAGGACTGGGACAAACCACTTCCCGAATGGATGGCCAAGAGAGACGAAAACACATACTTAGCAGTCAAAGCACAGGAAATAAGAGAAGGGAAAATAGAAGAAGACAAAAGTTTTTGTTCCATAATGTGACATATAGTTTAATTATTATAGTATTTATTTATGTGATAAGTTGGAAGTTTTATTCCATAGGTATCCTGCAACATATTTAGTAACTTTAGAAGTGGAAATCCTATACATGATCCGATGATCGAATTGAGCATAAGTCATGTAGGTATATCTCACCAAGCATGTATGCGGGCCTGCCCGAAATCGAATGTACACGAAAATCCTACAAGAAATGGCTGTTGTCAAAGAAATGTCTGAAGGTATGCACCTACTACTGTGGTTTCTATTCGGCGGATAGAAATGTACCACCATCCACGTTCTTATAGTATTTTCAAATTATTTTAGTGAAGACGTCCGAAAATAGATATACGGAAGGACTAGGCAATGCCGCATTCAATCAGCATCAGGGTCTTCGACTTATTATACAAAAACACAAACAGGACACAAGGGTCCAATAGCATTATAATGAGCTATGGCCTATGGGTAATATTTATTGCTAATCCGACTCTGGATTACGTTGTGAATTGTAAAAGCGAGTAGCTTATATTTCCGACGTGGAACTCTAATCTAACGCAACTACATTTAGTGAAATAAATTAATAATTCCATATGTAGGGTAATCAATGTATCAATGAGCAAACAAACAAAAGAGTTATACAATTGACCTGGCAACTGTTTTTCTCGCTATCGCGATGATAAGAAGCGTTCAGTGCCTTTAATTGTCACAAATAAGATAAAACTACGTATTTGTTTCATTTACACAGTATTTTATTGTAAGCCTTAATACAAATTGCACAGATGAGCGGTGTATTGTGTAGAACTGTGTTGTCCCTTCGATACATTAGAGTGCCAATGGCTCGTAACGCGTCTACAGCGTTCCTCATTGAGGATCCGAAATATGCGTTTCTAAAAGAATTAGGATTGAAAGAGAAAAATGTTGGTGTTTTTAATGGAAAATGGGAGGCCAATGGTCAGGTAAGAAAATACATTTGTTTTAAAATAACAATGGCTTAAATAGTATTAATATATCATTATGCATTTAACCGGTGTTCGTATGTATGTGTGTGAATAATCAATAAATATTTGCAGTTAAATAATTACTATGGTCTTGCGAACACAATAACAACTCGTAATAACAATAGATATCTCATAATATCTGCATATCCTTGACATAGTTATCAGAACAATAAGTGAGCAAGTAATTTGTAATATTCTAGTTTCGTAATAATAAATAAACAAATAACAATGTTCATTAATATATCTAAAAACTTATGATGTCTAATAAACGTAATTTTAACAATATCCATTGTATTTGGAGTAGAAAATTAAAATTATTACAAAATATCTTGTCAATAAACAAATATTAACTATATTATCCGTTGTTTGTAACTATTATCTCATTATATTAAAAGTCGCACATATATTATACAAGTATGATTTTTCTTATCAATTTGCAATTATTTGATAAATTTTCATACAATCGGGTTCAGACGGGGTCATTTACCTACTTGCTCATATCGGTCTTGAAAACCTGCTTCAGATTACGCAACAAATTAGAAAACAGTATTTAATTTTAAGATTTCTCAATGTTATTACTGCATCCTGCATCTGTTCTCAGGTAGAAGATAGAAAAAATAATCTAATTAGGATTTAGATCCCTAATTACCTATTTTATATGTACAGCTGATACACGTATTCAGTTATTTATTTTTATAAAATGCATGTATTCTGAATTCCTTGCTATTACAAATAATCCGAGTAAAAAAAGTGAATTTGCTAATATTTAGACATAAGTACTTAGATCCGTTTGGCTTAGCACGGCACTACGATACATGCATTAGGAGCTTTGACTTTATCACATGTTGAATGTCCTGTAGGTAATCCAATCGTACAGTCCAGCGAATGGTAAAATCATAGCGGAGGTGCAAGCGGCCAGTCCTTCAGACTATGAAGCGTGCGCGACGGCCGCCCAGGAGGCTTGGCACACCTGGGCAGAAATGCCCGCACCGGCGCGAGGCGAAATTGTACGACAAATTGGAGATGCGCTGAGGGAAAAATTACAGCCTTTGGGACAACTGGTATCTTTAGAAATGGGTAAGTTTGAATTTACCCTTTTTTGTCGAAAAGAAAGCTGTTAAGATTGCCTCGGGGGATGCCTAATGGCCGAGATTAATAAACGATCTTGACGTCTATCTAAAGATCGATCGTGAAAATAGACCAATGGGCTCAAGGTATTGTCGACACGCTCACATTTGATGTGTTCTGGTTGGTCTATTTTCCGAATCGATCCTTAGATAGGGATTGGGATCGCTTATTAATTTTGTCCGTTAAGGAGTATGCCAGTTTTGCTGGCCTAACAAGTTTCGATGTAACTACTTACTCTAATTATATTCTTCTATTGTAGAGGAGACCCGTTCTCAGGAACGGGCGTCAGAATAACTATGCACTGATATTATTTATTAACACGTTCATGAATCATTTTACAGGTAAAATACTTCCCGAAGCTGTTGGCGAAGTGGTGGAGTACATCCACGTATGCGACTTGGCATTAGGACTGTCTCGTACGCTGCCTGGCACCATCCTGCCATCAGAGCGACCTGGTCACGTGCTCATTGAGAAGTGGAATCCACTCGGAGCAGTCGGCATCATCACTGCTTTCAACTTCCCTGTCGCTGTGTTTGGATGGAACAGCGCTATTGCAATGGTAGGTGCGCCATTTTCCTCCTCCATGATTTTAATTTTTATGAAATGTGTTAATTTATAAAAGGTGTAAATATCAATCTTGAAAATTATTATACATAATTTACCTAAATTAGGTAGGCCTAATTTAGGTAAATTATGTATAATAATTTTCAAGATTGATATTTACACCTTTTAACTTTGACACCCTCTGTGGTGCAGTTGTTTAGACGCCAGCTATGAAACGAGACGCGGCGGGTTCAATCCCCGCACCGAGACAAATGTTCGTGAGACCAAAAGCTGAAAAATATGTAGACGTAAACATATAATATATGTAAATGTAACCTAAATAACACATGCTTAAGGCTTATCCATTTCTAGATAATTACTAAATAATCTTATAAAGCCTTGCCCCCACGACAGGTAAGCTCGATCGTTTTTATTCTTATCAGATAATTGAAATTGAAATTAAATGAAATGAAAACATTATTTTTGCATGGATAAACATACATATTTTTGGCATTCACAATCATTTTGTAAGGTTTTTCTAAGGGGGCGAGTTCTTTACTAATTTTGTTATTTTGCTGCTCCCAAAGACCAATCTGTTAAAACAATAAATAAATAAATACACCCAACAGTCACATATGTAGTCCTGACCCCACAATAGGATAATTTAGGTCTTATGTCCTCGCTATCAGCAACTACAAGAGACTTTTCGGTCTAACAAACACCCAGACCCGTGACAAATACTTGTGGGCCACACGTTGTGTCGGTGCGGGGATCGAACCCGCGGCCTCTCGTTTCACAGCCGGCGTCTTACCAACTGTCAAAATAAACCAGAATCAAATTTTTAGAGTATCGATTCTCGGCATTCTCTAGCTATTATCCTATACTAGTGGATGGAAACCCTTAAGGTATACTGTACAATTTCCAAGAAAATAAAGTTGCGTTGTTAATAAAACAGTAATTATCTTTTGAAATAACAGTACGACCAAGTTTTAAAAAAATCGGCATCAATTGCGTGGCAGCTCTCGCCTAGGAAAAGGGTATATGCATACCGGGTATATCAAGGCTGCGACCGAAAACGAAGCCAGGTGGTAGTTTTAGTGGTTACCTACACAAAGCAACGAAAAAATTGCAATTTTTTATATATCATCGTGTTTGGGTGGTAAATACCTAGTTTTTGCGAAAATAGTAGTTTAAGCCCTTGCTACTTGAGTCTTTAAAAATAAAAAGGTGTACATTATTATTTTAGGAAAACTATATTGTATTTGTATTTATCACCCAAATACGACAATCAGTAAAAAAATTCAAAAAAAATATTTTTAGTTGCATTGAGTCTGAAGTCACTAATGACTTCGTTTTCGGTCGCGGTCTTGATATACCTTGTATATTCAGTATCTGTAAATCCACTGATAAACATAGGCCCCCAAGAGTCTGAACATCGATCTGCTCGAAGTTCGAAACCAGTTATGTCAAGTATTACAATACATTTCTGTTTTTTAGGTATGCGGCGATGTCAGTGTGTGGAAACCCTCAGACACAACTCCTCTCACCGCTGTAGCTGTGACCAAAATCGTGGAGAGTGTGCTCCAGAAGAACAACATTCCTGGCGCCATCGCCTCCCTGTGTGTTGGCGGGAAAGACATCGGTCAGCAGCTCGTCAAAGATGAGAGGATGAAACTCGTGTCTTTTACTGGCAGTACTGCTGTAGGCCAACAGGTATGTCCAATGTCAAGAAATTAAATAAAACAGTACCACACAACTTTAAATGTTAGGTGTATAATTAATAAAGCCATAGGATTTTGTACAAATGTCACAGAAATTACAAATTTTGCAACAAAGCATCCTTTAAAAATCGTTTTCAGGTAGGAGTGGAAGTACAAAAACGGTTCGGGCGCCACCTGCTGGAACTGGGAGGAAACAACGCTATCATAGTGAACGCCGACGCGAACCTCGACTTGCTGTTGTCTGCAGCGCTGTTCGCCTGCGCGGGGACCGCGGGACAACGATGCACTACCACCAGAAGACTGTTGATACACAAGAAGGTAACAATCAGCTGCCATAGCATGACCACTGTGAAGCATAGTTCCCGTTCAAAGATGTAAAAACGGCCTGCATCGAATAGTCCCAAATGCAAAACAAGTTAAAACAAAAGAAAATCCGACTCCTAGAGACTCTACAATATAGAAAAATGAGTTATTTGATTTTTTAATTAATTTTGCGGAAAGCCAAATAAAAATAACTTAAACAGTAACAGCCTAGTAATTGGCATCATTGTTTTGCACTCGTTTAAGTTATTATTCTTTTAGGTATATAGTGAAGTGGTAGAGCGACTTAAGAAAGCGTACGCCGGGGTAGTCAGCAAGATCGGCGACCCGTTGTTGCCAGAGACTTTGATCGGCCCTCTCCACACGCCTGCTGCCGTCGAAGCGTACAAGAAGACGGTCGCCGAAGTTGTCAAACATGGAGGAAAAATCGAATTCGGAGGAAAGGTTTGTCCTACTTGTAAAATATACTATTATTCTTATGATATACATACTATATAGGAAGGTAGTAACAAAGGATTAAAATGAAATGAAATATTTCACAACTTAAAACAACGACACTAAAATTAAGGTAGGATTTAATTCCCACTTCATTTATGTTCCAATAGGTATGTACTAAATAAAGGTGTCTAAATTACAAGTTTTAATTTAAAATGCACCAGTAGCACCTCTGAACGGCCCTTGGTTGTACAGGCGTGAGCTTAGACATAATTGATACATAATAAAAAATTTGTTCGAAAATATTATACAACCAGTAGGTACACATTATTTACAATGCAACATGCAATTGTGCAGGTAATAGATCGCGAAGGTTACTTCGTGGAGCCGACCATAGTGACGGCGCTGCCGCACGACTCGCCGCTCGTCAAGACCGAGTGCTTCGCGCCCATCGTGTATTGCATCCAGATCCCAGACCTCGACACCGGCATCCAGTACAATAACGAAGTCGACCAGGGACTGTCTTCTAGTCTCTTCACTGAGAGCTTGGGAGACATATTCAAGGTAAGGAAAACATTTATCATAAATTTAGGCATAATGTTCATTATCATTACTATGTTTTCATTAGGGTTTCAATTATGAGATATGGTGTGCATAAGTTCAATTAACAAGTCAGCGAATCTACTGCTTGGGAATTCTCTAATAGTACCGATTCCACCTTCTGAGATGGAAGGGTGTCATACCTACGATAAGTATTTGTTTATTGTCCTAAAGATACCATAATAAAATTTATATCTCTGAGAAAATCCATATTAAGATTTTTTCAAATAATTTCATTTGCGATATAACTGTCTTAACTATTATGTCTTTTAATTACAATACTTAAATTTTGCTCGCGAAGTGGATCGGCCCGCACGGGTCAGACTGCGGCATCGTGAACGTGAACATCCCCACCAACGGCGCGGAGGTGGGGGGCGCGTTCGGCGGCGAGAAGGCCACGGGCGGCGGCCGCGAGTGCGGCTCCGACTCCTGGAAGCACTACATGCGCCGCTCCACCGTCACCATCAACTACTCCGGCACCATCAAACTCGCGCAGAACATCAAATTCGGCGACGAGTAACCACTTACAGCAATAGCAAACTAAGCTGAACATATTGTTTATGCTACCCATGTAAACCTTAAGACTGAAGAGAAAATAAAACATATTATATATTAAAGATTTTAATTTACAACTATCAAAATTGTTGTCACTTACATATGTATATTTTTGTATATAATTTTAAGTTCATTTTGTGTTACGAATTTTCATGTATAAAATAAATTATGAATTCATTGCTACGTATTTGGATGATGTATTCGCCACAGATCAACTGCAATGTCTAACGATTGTTTTCGATGGAATTTGTAAGTCGCCGGCAAGTCGTACCGCAACTCGGCTATCACACTGCCTTTTACGCCCCATTCTTTCACTTTCTTTTCTATATGCGACCTGTGTAAGTAAAGAAACACAAGTCAGAATAAATAAACCAAGATAGTTCTGTGATTATTGTCTCATTAGAATAGATCGCTAATTAATACCTGATAATCAAGTGTCAAACGATGGGCAGCAACATTATGAACGCAAAAAGCTGCAACCTACACTTGCTTGACCCCCCATGATAAATCAATGTAGGCAGCTTTTGATTAGCAGTGGACTTTCAACGGTTAATGATATTGATGAATGGTATGAAGTATGAACACAACTTATATGCAATGCTTCATACAACATTAAATTGATCCTATTTTTTCTCATATTGGTGTAATGAGAGACAATTACAAATAAAAAAAGAAAATTACAGTTACTTTACCTTGTAGAAGTCTTGTGCAGAGAGTAAACAGCGACACTGCTGCAGTGTAAGCCCATCTGGAGAAACTTCATGTCCATGCCCACATTGTTTTTAGTGCCAAAAGGAGGGTTCATTAATACTGTGTCAAAATAGTTCTCCCACCTGAAAACAAACAATTTTAGGTTTTACAATCTGTACAAAAAATATGACATGGTACTCTAATTTAATGTAGTTATGAACCCTCATTACGAACTTAGTGCATATAGGAATTGGGTGAATGACAATTGAAAATTTGCAGTATATGTACAATATCCCTAGACCAAAGAGGCAACAAAATAATTTTGTATATTCACAACATCAACAATATTACTGACATCATTAATAAATCATCTAAAACAACACTCTTCAAATAATGCAACCATTTAACCTCCCATTTGAACACCATATTACACTAAATAGATTTTATGTACCTGCAAGTTTCTCTGTTGAGAAAGTCACACTGTATGGCATCAATATTGGTGATGTCCATATCTGTAATGTTGTTGTGGAGGATGTCCAGTGCGTCTTGGTCGATGTCCACTGCTGTGACACTGCCAGCACCCAGGATAGCTGCCCCAATGCCCAGTATACCAGGACCACAGCCAGCATCTAATACTAACTTCTCTTCTATGTCACCATGTTGAGTCTATAATTGAGATTTATTTAAAAAGGGGGCCATGGGTGTTTTAGCTACAGTCAATGTGATTAAAAAGAATGAATAATTTTAAATATAAATTTAAAATCATATGAATGAAAATATATTGAAATTTCAACATAAATCCAAATCTATATAGGTTATTGAACAACAACTAATCCTTGTTTTATATTAATTAAATTAACAATTAAACTGCATGGTGCCATATTGCAACTCAAAGAAATCAGTATATATTTTAGCTTCACTATAAATTCCACCACATCTATGTTTCCTTAGAAAGTTATACAGATACTACTTATAGTCTTTAAGTTTTAAGAAAAAAAGCATTCCTTACCTGTATGGTATAAAGGGCAACTGCAGCAATATGTGCCGGTGTCTCATACTGTTCATATACAATTTTAGGCTTTTCGAACCCATTCACTTCCTGAAGGTGCCCCTGGAAGACTTTCAGTTTCATCACAGCACCCATTTCATTTACTGTCAAACCGGGGTAGCACGGGCAATATTTGATTCCCAAATGAAGAGTCTTGTGAGACAAAGTAGCCACAGGAAGTGGCGTTAGCGTGCTGTAGGGCCGCTCGGTGACTTGTGTTCACTATGTTAGCTTCTGGTAGTTGAGGGAAACCCTAGAACAAAAATATAGATTTATTATATTGCAGCTTGAAAAATATATTAACATATACAACAGAGAGTACTAAAACCTGGCTATTTATAAATTACATGGCGTAATATACTCAATTCTTTACAGATAATTATACATATGCTATGCTTAATATTTTATATTATATATGTAATAATTGAATATCTCAATTAGAACCATAGTACTTTAAGTGGTAAGAACTTGTATACGTACGGCAGTAGCAGAAACCGGTGGAATAGAACACATAGGAAGCTGGCTGACTGGACTAGGCTGAGTGATAGATATCGAGGTAGCAGTCAGAGGAGCAACGGCGCCCTGCTTCAAAAGCATCTGTTTCTTCAGTTGCAGTTCTTCCAATATCTTTCTATTTGTCAACTCTAAAATTATACATATAGTATTACTTGGGTATTTGAGAAAATAAAGGAATAAAGAAAGAAATTAACCTCTTTGTGCGTTGGGCTGCGGAAACGCCATCTAATACTGCACCAATAGGAAATTAAATTCATAAAACAAATAACGTTTATGGTAACTTTAATAATATATAACGAATTGGGAATATTGTAAAAATGCAAGCGAAATTCATTTAATTTTCTTGAGAACGAAAGCAAACACAGACACATGAGCGAGAGCGGTGATAGCTTGTCTCATCTTTTTATTTTTTTAGGTCTCGTAAGTAATGTTAAATAACATGACATTGGGTACATCGGAACACAAGTTTAATAGTGATGTGCTGCTTCCAAGTTAATTACGGTTGGAAACGAAATGTTACGTTTGATACCGTTTTTGTGAACAGTAAATGTACATTATCGTAATTCAAAATTCCTACATGCAGTTCAGTTTTTATGTAATAAAAAAAAATATGATGCCCAATGCGCATAATTAAATAATATAAAAATGTGCGATAGGCGCCCATGTGCTATTATGTATGTCACTGCGCGTGTCAATGACCTGAGCACACTCCCGCGCATACCGCAGTCTGTATGCCAAGCTATGCGAACTACACAAAAGAAGGGGGCGGGTTCTGCGCGCGAATGTCGCCCCCGAGGGTGTCTTTCAAGGACAATAAAATACAACATAAAACGCTTGGGTCGAGAATCAAACACTGAAAGTCAATTTAATAAGTCTCTAAGAGTCTCGTTTATACCTCATTCAAATTAAAAATTATATTAAAAAATATATATTATATAATTATTATTTTTTTACTTTAGTGTAATGCTCTTGTTTATAAACCTTAATACTATACTCAGATTTTCTTCTATAAGTGGGAAGTTTACTGCCCAGGGTTTCTAAATCAGGAAACAGAAAAATTCATTCACAAGTAAATTAATAATTTACATGGACAAAAAATAAATATTTTATTAATATATTTTGTATATTTTTTGTTAGGATATTTATGACCGCTTTAGGGATTATTTTTTGAGAACTTTAGTATGCAATAGAAAACCACAATATTTTTATATAAAAGCATTTATTTTAAAACAATGTAGGTAATATACTTTCTGATTCTTGGCAAAACAGTCTCACATAAGCAAGTCAACATTTGGCCTCTCTTAATCGTAACATAAGACTAACATGCGCTGCCGTAACTCACAAATGAATAAACTGATACATCAGATAAATAAATCATATAAAAAGGACAAATAATTCCATCTATATTGCAGTTAGCATTGCATCTCTGTTGAGCAATCTTACGATATTAATTTGTAATAAAAGTAAAATTAATCTAAATAAAAAGGGAACATTAACATTACTAGAATTGACTCACAATATTAGCAATACATAAAAACCATCTACTGTACCTAATTAACAGTTTTCACAGGTGCAGACGTTACAGTCCACAATGAGTTTGTGGTTCAGTATTCGATAAAATTTCATAATAAATGCACAACAAAAATATAATTTAAGTTGCCTTTGTCTTTTATGTTTATAAAAATATTTATATAACAATTTAGAAATAATTATAACAGTTTTATGTATAAACAATTTGGAATAATATTGCACGAGCTCAAAGCTAAATTATTATGTGCATTTTATAAATACTATAGACATTGTAACAAACCAACACAGCTCTTCGTTATGCAAGACAATAATTAATGACTCCTTCAACAAACACACATCCGCGCGGCTGATTGACAACGGCAGCTACTCGTGCAGCAAATTCTTGAATTAACATTTCTAAGGCTAATATATTTAACATTATAACGAGTATTAGCCTGCGCTCTTTCACCTATGTATATAAGTTTGATATGTACATTCTGAATTGTGAACAAATCATTCGTTGCATTAGTCACACGCTTTAAAACAAAATGGGCATTACGGCATGAGATCAGACCACAAAGTCTTTTAATGCTTCAGTCTTTTGCTTCTCGCTCGCAGCTGTCAATCAAGCGCAACACACCGATGTGATATGGAAATTTTTAAAACTATGCTACACAAGTGTAAACTATCATGCAGCTTCAATAGAAAAATTTAATGATCACATACATAATTTTGATTCACTTAAAATAATAGTATTTACCTAACAGATATGTTTGGTATAAATAAGAATAGCCTAATAAATGTTACAATATTCCAACCACCGTCGCATAAGCCATCACAATCGACCGCGTGACGTCACACGCGGTCGCACCATCACCTCAAGTCAAGTGTTGGTTTGTTAGATAATATTTCACAGCACAGGAACAAACACATTCTGGACTAAATAAAATCTGAAAATGATAACAACATTTCTTTTTAAAGACTAGCACGTAATTTTGGCACAACGCTGTGTCCTCTCAGAGCACAGTGGCATCGATGTTGTTCTCTTTACACATTTACAATTATGTATATATAGGTAGAATTTATCCGCTCAGTGAAAATGTAAGGTTCACCCAAACAGACGCGGGCAGGACTAGGTGATGCAAATGCACAACTTGGTTACATAATATGGCGATCTTAGTACTACGAGATCGGACAACACGATCGCCGCCTACGATGTCTGCAAGCTGCCCGTATCTCTTTGATTATTCCTCGATTAGGGTTTCACAACGGCTCACTTCAACCGACACTACAATCAGGAACAATTAGTGTTATTTAGATTTCCATTATAATACAAATAGCAAGCGAAGATAACTTAAGCATTTTATCAATATTTTGTGCCCAATGTGTCATGTTCGATGTATCGTTTCTAATTTATTTATGAAACCCTAAACGCGACGAGCGATCGCATCGCCCGCCGCTCCATGGACAGCTGCCATTACAATCATAAAATGCAAAATAATGTATATTAAAATTTAGTAAAAAAAATTATCGTAAATAATTAATAAAAAAACTTATTTGAGTAAATAAATTCTCTTGTTCCATTGCTCATTCAGTGCTTATAGAACAGAGTGTAAAAATAAATAATGTGACAGCAAAGGAAGCATTCCGTTTTGAACGTGGTTACTCGTTACCCTGTCGCAGGCGGAGGTACCGTGTGTGACACTTTCGGCTATTGGTTCTTTATAAATAACGCTTTCACAGAATATACTCGTACGTATCAAAACTATTCTAAGATAGAAAAGACGGCCAAAATTGAATCCGTATCATATACGAACGAAGGTACTCGGTACTCCGGAGGTAATGTTTATTTTTACACCCTGCCACAATGAGTATTATACCTCAACAACACTCTTAAATCCAAACAACAGTACATATCTAACACTTTCCCTGTATAAATATATTATAGTCTTGTAAAAGAAACCTTTGAAACCTCATAGGTCATTAACACTACGTGAGAAATTACACAAGAGCTTTAGGATACAATATATTGCTACAAGTTAACTTATCATTTGGCACTAAATTAACATATTGCATCTCGAGCATTCGTCACAAAGTATTTATACTTGCGAATTCATTTAACTCTCAATTTATCATTTCTAAATTACAATTAAATTTCCGTTTACGTTTCTAATGATATAATTTTGTTCGGGCCGAAACGTTTCACGTTCAATGCGAATGTGTTATGAGCTACAAAAGAAACATTTCTTACATTGAGCAATCTGTTCATTCCCCATTCGTTTCCGAGTCCTCGAGCGTCTAAAGGCGACTTCAGTGACGGGAATGTTTGCATCATCCGACTTTAAACACGAAATAATAGAAAAGACGCATTAACGGCAAGTAAAATTTGGCAAAATTGAGCATTAAGACATTCAATTGGCATCGTAAAATATTACAAAACAGTAAGATTTCACTATGTAGCACTGAGTGATAACTTATATATCCTAACTCTGGTAACTGTATCTTATTCATAGGTACACCAATCTCTTATAGTTGACTGCTACGGAAGTGCGACGTGTACTACTCGGTACGTAGCGTACGTACGACCAGACCAGTGCCACAGACCACACGCGCCAATGTACCTAGCAACAAGCGTCCCACGCCCCGCGCCACAGTTATCGAGCCTCTAAATAATACACGTTACAACTACCCAACACAAACTCAATGTCCCATGCAGTTTGTAGATTTGTAACACGTCGACTAGGAACTAACTATTACGTTCAGCTTCTGAGTATTGGTAAAGTTGATTGACTAAATATTGCTTTCACTCGCATCATCCTCGTCTCGAGAACAGTCATGTGTTAACATACGACACCAAAATGTACAAAAAAATCTAATAAATTTAAAAGCTAATTTAATATCGAAGTCTTGCTTAGCAAAGAAGGCCATTACACCGATGAGTATTTTCTGTTACAGTAATTTGTTCGGCACAACACGATGCATGATGCATGTATGTGTATGATGATTCATGAGCGATGATCGATATGATATGATTATTGTCGCGCATCTCCTCGGCCCCGTCCCACGGCCGCGGTAAACAAAGGCCGGTCTGTGTGCACGATCTGACGTTGCGTGGTCACGTTGTTCGTACGAGGCGTACAATATGTAAACCGTGAAAAATAACTAGTTGATATGACGTATTCAATGTGATTTATTATATTTACGAGAATTGTTCAAAAGAACGCTGTAAATGACCGCCGGACTCCTCAAATAATTTTTATCCAATTTACTAACTACATTTATAACAACTTGGTTAAAATAGTATTTAAAAATGAAAAATCGTTCTTTATCAAATAATAGTTATTGCTTTTTTGATATGATAAATACATCTGTGCGCAGATGTGCCGCGTCACGCGCGTCCCGCGCCGCGGCGGCGACTGAGCGTAGCGTGCGACCATGTGGCGACGCACCAGCAACTACTAGCGCCGGCGCGGCGCCGACCCACTGTATCATTACGTAATAACTCTTATAAGTATATTTTAAAAATATGACTGCTTTATATCCATCACGATCACAGCTCTCCAAAGACTTTACATTATCCAAACCTGACACTCCAAAATAAATTCTTTATCATTTACACCTATAAAACGAAATGACTATAATATCTCTACGTTAGCTCTAAAAATTATGCCATCTTGATATATTTATTTTGCAATTGCAACGGTCCCTCGTACAGCACTTAAATGCCTCATATACAAATTTCAACGAAACGACAAAACTCGACTCTCGTCGTCCGAACGCAAAAACCGAGAGGGCGGCGGCCGGTTCCGCCGCCCAATAGAAACAAAGCGGCAGTGTTCGCGAAAATTCGTGCAATAGAACCTAACTACAAAACACGTCTTAGGAACCTGATAAATTATTGCTAGAGCTCGGGCGCGCACGGTGCCCGCGTCCCGACGCATTCGTAACGAGATAAAATCTTATCAGTAGCCAATAGAAAAATATCACTAAATAAATATGAATATCCGCCATTCGCGCCGGGGGCGGCCGGCGACGTACACTTCTAGATTTTCTCTTTTTTGGTAAAAATAACAAGATTACGAAAGTGATATGCAACGCGGCGCGGAGAGAGCATCACTGCGGCTCTGCGTCGGCCTCCTCGGGCGGCGCGCGCGGGTACTCCGCCCCGCTCGCGCCCGCGCCGCCGCCCCCGCCCGCCGCGCCGCCGCCCTTCGCCTCGCTGCAACAACACATCCATCACTTAAACACACACAACACAACATACATGGGAGTAGCGAGGGGTGAGCACTCACAAGTTGTGGTAGGAGGGTCGCGCGGTGGAGGGGGGCGCGTCGTCGGGCCGCGCCGCCGCACTCAGCAAGTAGTTGGTGGAGTCGCTGAAACAGTTCGACAGCCTACTTCAAATTGTATTACTGCCTCAGGACTCGCGGTAAAGAGCAGACACATTGCTCTCTAACCAAATCATTTTAAAAGCCCAATGGGTAAAACCCAAACATCAACGAGAGAATATCAGCTGACACACGGCCTATTTCAAGGCATGGACCATTTCCATGATTTAAAGAGGCTTAGGCCTAATTGTACCACGATGGCCTTGTGCAGGTTGATGAACCAACGAAAACACAACATATGCTCCAATTAAAGTCGTGGTTTAACCCGAGAATGTTTCAAGTTCACAAAATTTATAAATAAACTCTTTATGATCTTCAGAATAAAGAGCTATCTAACAGTTTATTTTTATAAAATACAATAATAACCCCAAGACTTGATTCCCAAAACAGCGTAACCTCCTTAGAAAGACATGAATCAACCGATATCGCTTATTTATTGTTCGCGAGACTCTGAGACCATTACATATCACTTTGCCGACCACTGATGGTGATAAACATGGCATACATGGGTATTGCGCGATAACCTCTGATTCATATTGTGAAGCAAATATTTAATTAGAAACATTCGTAAATGTGACCTGCGCCTGACATTCAGACGATGTGTTCTTTCCATGTCTGCAGATAAGTGTTGAAAACATCATTATCAACGCATAGTGTACGCCATATGTCACATCACTTCATAAGAAATAATAAACTTGTCTTAACTTCATAATAATTCCGCTGTTAAAATACAAGGAATTTCGCCTGTTTTGCCAAACGCCAGTTTCAAAAATTTGAGGCATATTTTTGTACAATTATTGCAATCCCTATTCTTTCATGCTTCGGTAATATTTCCTTTCATTTAAATACCAAAAACTCCCGGATGAGTCAGTTCTTAAAAAATTATGGGCTTTTTATGGTAAGAATTTAATATATTCGTACGACTAGTACAGCTGACACGATGATATATGTATAATGTTATACATATATCTAAAAACGTGCTACGTCAGCATGAACAAATCTTGACCTAAAAGTGTCTACTATAAGACAAAGAGTTTTTACATCACACAGACCATATCACATATGTGATAATCAAAATATAAAAGAAAAAATCCAATTCCGACATAAGACGTATATTGGATTTCTACGCCGCGCCACCCAACATTGTAATAAGTACCAAGAAATTGATGACCAATATTTGTAAATAGCCTTCATTCAAAATAACACTCATACTTTACTAAACTACCTACGGCTTGATCGGAAAGGAAGTTAAAGCCACAAGGTAAACCTGACACGTGACTTTCATAGGGAAAACGTTTGTCATAGTGCACCCAGTAATAGTCTAAATTGTTGTTAAATCCTCTTTCCCATCGTCATGGTCGGTAGGCAGTCATGTAATTATGTATTTCGTGTTACTATTCTCTTGAAATAATCAAGTTGCCTCTTCAAATAGATATTATAAATTAAATTTCTAAAAGTGACACCTTACTGTAGTCTACACCTTACTGTGCTGTAGACTGGGTAGATGTCATCGTCCTCTAAAAATAGAAGGCGAAAAAAAATCGCACATCACTTTGCCTTTGGCACGGGATACTGAGAAAGTCCAAACAAAACCTGGGGCCCTTTCCTTCTTTTTTTACTCTTTCTCCTGAGAAGCTACTAACGTTAGTGAGAAGAAGAAAAAAATATTTGTAATAGTTTCAGATACGAAAACTAATAGCAATGTATAAACGGGCACATCTACCTAACCCAATGAAGGCATGAATGGCGTGAAGTAGTATTGTATAAGTAGAGGCGTGTTGGTGTGTCACCTGGCGGTGCGCATGCGCAGTGCGGCGCAGTTCTCCTTGCACTTGTAGGCGAGCACCTGCTTGATGCGGCTGACCTCGACGTCGGGGAAGTGCCTGCTGACGTAGGAGATGAGCGCGTGCACGCGGCGGCGGTCCAGCGGCGGCTTGGTGGGGCGCGACTCCTGCCCCGCGCGCGACCAGCGCTGCCCCGTCACCGAGCACGTGGCCAGCTCGATGGGCGAGAACAGCGCCGCCGCCAGCCCGCGCGTCACCTTGCGGTAGTCGCCCCACTTCACGCCGCGCAGCAGCTCCTCGCGGATCTCCACGCCCTCGCCCAGCTTTATCTGCAACATTAGCGCACCTCCTTCATACCGTTCCTCAGAAAATTACCCACTTTTATCGTTAACGAGGATGGATCTCAAGATTAAGAATTGTTAATACGTGTCTTTTAAATCAATCCATACATTTCCCATTTTTACCATTAATTAAAAAATGGTGCGTCTTAACATTTAGTATTGTTAGAGTTTTACAGTAACATATATTTTGGCCGGAACGATAAACCAGGGATTTATGGTAAGCCTACGCCGCGCCGGTAGCCGACTGCGAGACACGCAGGAGTGTGTCCACATGGAAAGGTCATTGCCTTTAAATGAAATAGGTCAATTGAAACGTCAGCGTCTCTACAAAGCGAAGAAATATTATATCACGTTGACGTCGGTTATGTGAGGCAGTGGTATACTGACAAGCCTGCTGATTCATGCGATAGGTAAATTGAAAAGAACAAGACGAATTTATTACTTCACAATGACAGAAGACCAGCTGAAGAGCCTAACTCAAACAAAGAACTGTACGGGCTAGCGCCGTACATTTGAATTGTCAGCAATTCATAAAATACTATTGTTTACGCAGTTAGTACACGATCGATTGTCATCCGCGTCGCGTGCGCTCATAGCTAGCATTTTCATATCCATTACTTTAGTTAAATAAATCATATAAGCAATAAATCATATTAGCAAGCTATACAACCTTTTACTAAACCTTACATGGTCCTTCGAGCCTTCGCATAGGCGAGACCGATTTCGTGTGTGCGAAAGAACTAGCGTGGTGGTGGAGCACAGTTCGAGCAAGCAGCGGTTTATCCAAGTAAGATCTTTCCAATTTTAATATCTTAATATGGAAGATTTGCTGATCAGCCAAGGTACACTCATTGACGCTATTAGGAAACTAGGCGTGAACTTTAGCAAGGATGGAGCAGAACGAAAGTCGACGAAAGACTACTTCAACAGGAAGCTGGTGGCACTAGAGAATTATTGGAAGGAGTTTGAGAGCAACCATGTCGAACTTTCGAGGTATGATATTCGTGATGAGGAATACCATATTAACGGGGATTACGTACGGACTATGGCGCTGTACAAAAATCTGAAAGAGAGTATTATTGAGCAACAAGAGAAACATTCTCTAAGAGTCAAAGGTGTAATGGTAACACCGCAGCCTACAACATCAAAACAACAGGATAGTGGTGATTATACAAGCCAAGAAGAACATACGACCCAAAAAATAACCGGGCAACAGTCCGGTGGAGAATCGTCATCTTTTCAAGAGCACATATCCAGAGGGGTATCAAGTAAGTTAGACGATATGTTGAGAAAGCAATACGTGAATTTTAAGGCATTTTCTAGGACGGTAGCTGGTCTTGATTTAAGCGATATAAATGAGAAGTGGGAGTTCGACGATGCATTAAGGAACCTAGAGTCCCGTTGGTCGGTGATCGACACCCTCCATTGGGAAATAGAAGCGGAGCTAAACGGCGAAGACCCACCTTATCAGGGGGTATTTTTTATGCACGAAGAAACCTTTTGTAATTGGAAAAAACAAATAAATAAGAAGATGTGGTCAGTACATCACAGAGAAAAGTCTACACCAATCATGGATACTCCCAGTTTTGATGGTAAATTCAATCAGTGGACGTCGTTCAAAGATTTATTTTACGAGTCGGTTCACAATAATCCATGTCTTTCGAATGCCCAGAAAATGCAGTTTTTAAAAAGTAAACTGAAAGGAGAAGCTGAAGGTTTAGTTCGTCATTTACCAGTAAGTTCGAATAACTATGAAGTATGTTGGGAAATACTAAATAATCGTTACGATAACAAGAAACGTATTTTTACTTCTCATATAAATTTATTGCTGAGCTCGCCAAATATCCAACAACAATCTGTAGGGCACATTAAGAAGCTCCACGACTTGACACTCGAAAATCTACACGCAATAAAAAATCCAGGGAGTGACGGCGTTGTACGGGTAGTAACGTTAAAGACGAAGAACGGACTTATGAAGCGACCTGTCTTGAAGCTATCGGTATTACCAATTCGGAACGATGACTCAGCTGAGGTACCTTCCGCTAAGATAACAACATCATCAGCTGTGACAAGTTCAAAGAAGCATAGGAGAAACAGCATTATAACGACACTATTTTCTATTATTCTATTTATGAACATCTGTACAGGCGGACAGAGTGAACTTCACGTGAATCGGTTTAACCATAATCAAAGTTTATACTTAGATAAGATTTCTAACCTCCAAGTTGCTCGGGACGAGTGGAAACTGGTGGTGTATTATGAAATGGATCCATTTTGGCAAGGATGTTCAGCTTTAAATAAATACGTCAAACAAATAGAACAAACGTGCTCCAAGCTTATCGAAACGTCATATTGTGACGTATTATCATCGCAGCTACGTCATGGTTACTCCGAGTTACAGTATTATAATCAGGTGTTGCAAACACAGCACTATAATGCGCGGCCCAGACGTCGGCGGGGACTCGTGAATGGTGTCGGCTACCTATCTAATTACTTATTCGGCGTATTGGACGAAAGGTTCGCCGAACAATATCAGCAAGACATTACTCAGATACGCGACAACCAAAGACATTTAGCGAATCTATGGAAAAACCAGACATCGATAGTAGAAGCTGAATATAATCTGCTTAAGCGTACAGAAGACTCGATAAGCAAGCAGCACGAATCTATTCACGGGAACATACTGAAACTTAGCAGAGCTTTGAATGATGTCACTAGCGAAATCAACGTCAACCGTTTGAATAATTATTTTACCCTCGGTGCCCTTACTGCTAGCAATCTATTAAATAACTTGAGAGGAATACAAGGAATGTTGCTAGACCAGGTGACGGATATTTATCACGGGAAGTTTAATTTTCATCTCGTAACTCCCGAACAACTCTTACGCGAGCTTAGCGTTATATCAACTCAGCTACCTTCCGATCTAAGCCTACCTATAGAAAATGTGCATAATGACATACATAAAATATATTCTTTACTCAGAATTAAAACGAGAATGTTGCAAAAATACCTTATGTTTGAAATAAGAATCCCACTTACTAATAGAGACAAATATGAATTATACAGACTCATGGCTATTCCACAACGAATGGAGAACAATTTGATGATATCCATTGTAGTGAAATCCGAGTACGTCGCGATTAACCTACGAAAGGATACCTTCTTACCAATAACCGAACATCAGATAAGCGAATGCCTCCAACAAGAATCGGATACTTTGATATGTTACATACAGACGCCAATCCATCAGCTGAGAGGCGACCATGACCTGTGTGAATCCACTGACGAAGCAAGGACGTGTCGATTAGTAACAGCGCCGTGTAATAATAAATGGGTCAACTTACATAACATAAACACCTACTTATATGTTTGTTGTCATGAGTGTATCGTCAGAGCGCATTGTGGAATGGATCGCGTTACTTCCTATCAGCTGCCACGAGCGGGCATAGCGGCTTTATCGAGCGACTGCATGCTGAAGACCGATGATTCTTTTATATTTTCTCACAAATTATTACGACCAGATGTTATTCATATCCGACCAGAAGTAATAGTCACAAGTATGCCGCCGATCAATCAATTAATAAATTTGTCCATTCCTTTGCTCGATATGAAAGACCACGATGCCCAGAACAGAACCTTGGAATTGGGCATCATACATGATAACATCCAAAGAATGAAGGAGCAAGCAGACCTGAGCATGTCGGGTCATGATATCCACCATTACGTAGCGATATACTGCTTACTGGCGCTGGTAGGCATCGCCGGAGCGATATTTACTTGGAGGCGCATGAGTCGCCGTTGGCGCGTGTCACAGCGTGAACCCGCCACTGAACGATCATCATCGACGTCAAGAGACGTCGCCCAGAACGAGGGCTGCAGAAGCACTAGTGAAAGTGGGAACATAAAGTGTATATCTGTGCAGCGGTGCAATAGTGATAGTGAGAGTGAAATTAAAATGAGCCAATTGTGCAAACAAGATCGAGGCACTATGCCCGATCTACGTAAACCAGTGTTTTGTGTTAGTGATAATGTTTAAAACCTTAGAGACTTTAATTTCTAGTTTGTAAGTCTTAATGCCCATCATTATGTTTCACCTTCATTGTACTTATAAGGTTAATTTAGCTTTTTTCTCCCCCGGGAGGATGTACGGGCTAGCGCCGTACATTTGAATTGTCAGCAATTCATAAAATACTATTGTTTACGCAGTTAGTACACGATCGATTGTCATCCGCGTCGCGTGCGCTCATAGCTAGCATTTTCATATCCATTACTTTAGTTAAATAAATCATATAAGCAATAAATCATATTAGCAAGCTATACAACCTTTTACTAAACCTTACATCAAAATATAATTGGCTTTCCCCGGGTTTTTTTCTTGAGAACCTACACATGATGTAAGTGGGATCAAAAGAAAATTAAAGACGGGAAGGAACGTCCTGGGTGTTTTTTATTTAGGTGTACACTCAGTTAGGCCCTCCCTGTTTTAAAGTGAAATTATCTTGTCGATGTCTGTCCCGTCTATAAGAAAACTAAGGCATTTTTGTCCACCATAACATTTGAGATAACCTATTTACATGATAAAAACAGATAATAGAAAAAGTCACTCGGCCTAAATCTGGATTGTCAACTTAGCAACCGTTCGCATGTTTCGCGTATCTAACAGATTATAGATAACTTCCATTACCCGTGAAAGAAAAGATTACGCTTGGTGCGCTTGATATCACGTAATAAATATTGAAAACTATTTGTAAACTCGTGTTCATGTTGTTTATGTATTGAGGAAATGATTTTTGATACGTAATTTCGTTATGATTAAGATGACAATAAATAACCGTGTCGCAGCATTGCCGATTGTCACTTTCAAGGTTTCGCGAAATATTTTAACAGACTGAGCAAACTTAAAGCTAAAGTAGTCAATGGGTGTAATAATGAACCCTCAGCTCTCAATATGGCCGAATCCCTCTAAATCATGGTCTCGATTGTAGAGGAGTTCCATGTCCTTCAGTGGGATGTATATGGGCAGATACAGACATACAAACATACAATATGAGTTAAATTATATATTTTTTAAATGTTCGATGTGCTTAAAGTTCTTCGATAAAAATAATTGCTTGGATACTTTTTCCCGATCGCTCTGTTCGCCTGGTCCCGATAACAGTTTAAGATTGCTATCATTTAACATTTGCCATAGTAGTTACCATTACAAATTCGATAAAATGTACAAATTCATGTTTCATTATTCGGAGGATACCTAGTATAGATAAATAGGTATCGAGCTGGCCTTGAACAGATATTTAATATTATTACGTAATATATTACATTAATATTGTAATATTGCATTAAATATCGAATATGTCCTAAATTGATTCCTACAAGCTCTACCGGTTATAAAAGTATTGACTATTCACACAAGTGGTAGAGCCACGCTGTTGTTAGTCGCTCGTCCGGGGCGGTACCACTGTCTCACGGGAAATCGAGGTAAAGCGACAGCATTGCTGTCGCGTTCCGTTCGGTGAGTGGGATTGCCGGTTGTCCAATACCACTTTCCTCTTCCTATTCTTTTTCCTTCCCGCTCATCTCCCGATTTGTTGGCCGGCAACGACTGTCGTTTGTTGTATTGGTATATGAGAAAGACTACACAGTACGTACCAGTCTGGGTGCGGCGGCGCCTCCTCGTTCGTTTTCCCGTTTGAGTACGAAGGGCAGCGCGCGCCGGTGTTGCTCGAGCCACACCGCGTCCGGCACGGGACGGTTGCGCCGCCCGTCCCACCGCCCCATTGCCACACCAACATACACAAAAACAAACACATACTATACACTGTCAACAATACCATTTTGTGAAGTGTATCTGACAGACCGTGAACCTTTATGACGCCATTTTGAAATTTCCTGTCAAATTAAATTGTTTTCAAATTTCTCAAATGTGCAATGTTATTTAGTGTATCATTTGATAGTCCATTACCTTTATTACACTATTTTGTACCTAGCAAATGTCAAATTAAGTTGTTTTAAATATTCTCAAATGCAGTGAATCGTGTGTTGTATCTGACATTTATAATATTTTATTTAAATTAAACATTGTTATTCTATAGCGGCGACAGTATTTATAACAAATATGTATGTAAACCCTGACATACTTGTTATCCTTAAAATGCCTCAAACTGTCATTGAATGGCAACTTTTCATGATATTTACATTTGACATTGTATTAAAAATATAATTTAGCAGACATTTACTGACCTGTTCGTATTCGGCGTGTTTTAAAAATAAACAGTAACAGATCACAGCTTAGTCGAAATACTTTATTTTTTGATATTTAGTAAAAAATTACATTGATGTATGTACATACAAATACTGCGCAAAGCAATTGCACAGACAAACAAGTTTATAATAAAAAACATACATTTTTAAAGGGCATTATCAGTAATGAGCACCTGGAAGCTTCAACAGCTAAACAACGTGGACAGAGTATAAACATATCGTGGCTATTACTACTATTGTCAGAATTGTAAGTCACTTGTGAGGCGTGGACATCGACTGCAGCAACACATCCGAGGGAGTCGGGACTATCTCTCAACTAAACATAATATAATACCCGAGAAAATGTTCACCGTTATTTTCCAGATAGTACAATACAAAAAATCATCAAGTAAGCATATTTTTTTGATACATCCATAAATATTATTAACCATAATTACGAAACTTCTAAGTTTATAATTTTTATTTAATTTCAGCAGTGAAAAGAGATTCAATTTTTTTCCCTATACATTTATATTTATGCTTAATTTAAATATTTTGATAATGAAAGCTGCGCCTTAAATTAGTAATTGGCTTTAAAATTATTGTAAGGAAAGTGCTTTTTTATAAATCACTAATAATTACTAATACGTATAAGCTGTTACTTTTTAAGAATAATCATTATTGCAATTAACTTTAATTCGTCATATTTTAAATATTAAAAAAATAAATGCAACAAACGAAATTTAGAGATCATATCGTAAAGAAAATTGAGATCACACATTATCCGACACACATTAATTTCCAAATGATAAACTAATATTGTAATTCACAACCCTAATCATACATACTCCAATAGTATAGCGTCCTTCTAAATGCTTTTGTTACAAAATGACTAGATGCGCTTCTTTCATGGCAATCATTCGTTTGTTTACGTGCATAAACCAAACGTACATACTCGTATATGTATGTCGTCGATTAAAAAATAAACGCGTATAAAAATATAACTAATAAAAACGTACACTTCCCGCTTAATTTCTAATTTGTAATGCAAATGCAAACGCAGTGCACTCCACTGGGTCCGAGTGTTCTATGGCAAGTTCGTCTCGACTGCACCGTGCACTTGGCGCCGAAACCAACATTAAGGTGACACGCAACATTTACTTTTTCAATCGGATCACCGGTCCGTGCATACATAACCATTTATATTTCATCGTATTTATCTTGTAAATAAAACCTGTAACGGCAGTAACTATGTATATCTCTTCATATATTTCACTCGATACTCATAATAATTGTATTAAAAACGAGAAAAACAACGACTGTATCCTTGTGTTAAAACGTAATCATTGTGTTTCACCTTAAACTTTAAACATTATGTCTCTAATATTATTCAATATATGATTTTGAAGACATAATAAATCTTCGATACATCTGAGATTTTGTACAAACTATTCTATACCGGGAGCCGTCCAATCACTCAACAATAACACTGTGTAAAGATAAAAACTATTGCATATAAAAATATCACTATTGTTATTAGTTAGCGCGCCGCGCTCGACAAATAAAACGGTCGGCCGACACTTCGCGTCACGCCCTCAGTACAAAACATTATACTCTATTATGAAAATACTCCTTAACTCCTTTAATCTATGGGCGCGGCGGCAAGTGTCGATCACATCTGGATAACGTGTATAATGTATGTGTATGTATAATAATATGTAACCCCAGTAAATAACCTATTTTATGTTATGTAAAATCAGCACCGGTCGCAACAAATGCTTTAACAACGATCAGTCTATTGTCAGAAAGGAAGGTACTCGCGTGTTGCCTTTAACGAGGTCCCATTAGTCATCTAACGGGAATCCTTATCCTACTCATGAGCCAGCTCTGTTTCCTACGCTATTGTCGACGCGTCCAACTCGCGGGACGTCACTTGTGCTCGGTTTTCCCCGTACACATTGAGTAAACCCGGGGACTGAATCATGTATATAGTCTACTGTACTATTGCAACTAACGTAAACATTAATAACATGTTAGACTCATCAATAAATAACTGTAATCAACGATTATAATATATAGAAAATGTATATCGACGCAAGGGATCTCGTTAAGCAGGCACACATCTGGCACTCGGTATATCGTAGAAGGCACACAATAAGCGGAGAGGTGTGACGGCAGATAGGCCCCCGGCGACACTCCGATCACAGACTAGATATTTCTATTGACAGTCTTTAGTACGACTCATAAGCCACATCTTCACGATTTCACCGCAACGAAGATATAGTTAATATTATAGTTCCACCGGTCTCCGCCGGACTACGGCCAGCTGCCGATATTCTGTACTCTTGTAAACTAACAAACAAATGATAATTAATATTTTCATATACATCTATAACTGTATTCTGTGTGACCCTATGAATCCAGCTGTACTCATTCAGGGAAAGAGCGTCGCAGAATCGGTGAAGCATCATGAACGAAACGAAACGTTATCGCCGAACAGGTGAAGAGCGTGAGTGGCCGGCGACGAGTCTCTGCGGCGGGAGCGGCGGCGTGGGGTGCGCGGGGGTGCGCGGCGGACGCTACTGTTGGAAGTGGTGCGCGGGCCGCAGCGCGGGCAGCGGCGGCGGCGGCTTGTGGCGCAGCCTGGCGGGCGGGTGCTGCGCCAGCGTGTGGCGGCGCAGGTACAGCGGCGTCTTGAAGCTGCGGCCGCACGTGGCGCACGCCACCGGCTGCGCCTCGTGGATGAGGCGCACGTGCTGGCGCAGGTTGGACGCGTTGCTGTACCGGCGCCCGCACACCGCGCACTGCACGCCGCCGCCCGCGCCCGAGGCCGCGCCCGCGCCCGTGCCGCCCGCTGCCAACAACACCACGTTCGCACTCCGCCGCCACACGCCGCCGCGCGCCCGGCGACCCCCGCCCTGCCTCCCGCCCTCACGCCTCGACTGATCCGACGCTAACAGAGGTGCCGCGATCTCGTGCCGGCCGGCGAGAAAGCGAGCGAAGACGACGAGTCGACCGTGGTGCATCTGGCGATATCGTTTTCGATGCCGCCCGATGGTTGACTCGCCGGGTCCATTAGCATCCGGACGGACGTGCCTGTGTGCCGGGGCGGCGCGAGGCCGACGTGCGGTCGGGCGCGGCGTGAGGACGGTGCGTGAACGTGTCGGTATCGCCACCGAACCCGCGCTCCTAATCCACGTTTTCGTTTCGCTATAGCTTCGCGCGTAATCTTATGCGACCGATCGTTCGTTAACGTGCTAAAGAGGTTCGCCGGGGGCGCGGCTGTCCGAGTTGACGTGTGCGTGTGACGATGACGTGACAGTGATAGAATGGATAATAATTACCTTCCGCGTTCTCGTCTCGAAGCTCCGTCGTCATTCCGGTCATGATGTCCATGTTACCTGAACGTAGTTATTTGAAAGTTATCCGAGTGTACTGTTGCACATGACTCTAATCGACATAACATAGATTGAATAGAAACCGTGTACAAGACTCACCTGGTAAGGCGGCGAATGGATTCGCTAGTGCATTGTTTTCGTTGTAATACATTTGCGGGAAACTTGATCGCTCCTCGTCGCTAGCCTCCTGTTCCATGACCTCCATTTTTGGCTCTAGGAGATCAGATGCGGTAAACTCTTGACTTTTGTCCGTCTTTTCCGAGTCACCGGGGTCCATAAGAACGTCACTCTCCTCGTTTTTCACCTCTGGGGCTTCTAGGTCTGTTTTAACCCTCAAGGGCGGATGGTTGCAAATCTCTCTATAGTCATCGTTCTTAGGCCAAATATGACTAGATGTTTGAAAAGTAGCTTCTTCATTGAGATTATTTCTGGCAACATCGGGAGAATTTCTCGCTGAGCGACGCGCGCTCGTTTGTTCCTGGTCGTCGGCAGAGGTCGTTTCTACATTTTGGCTTGCGGCTTTGGAGGAGGAGGTAGAATGTGACGGCTTGGCGCTGAGCAAATTGCGTAATTGTGAAGGGGGCGATTTTCGATTCACTTTCTGTAAAGAAAAGATAGTTGTAAAAGAATCGGATTACCGATGTACATATAGTGTATGTTGTAAGATAATATGTGTTACTTTGTCGTTGTGTTGCGAGCAGTCGGTGAGGCCTCGTATCTGCAGCGCGTCGGCGGTGCGCAGGAAGGCGCTGAGCTGCGCCTGCGCGATGTTCACCTGCCCCACGTACATGAACTGCAGCAGCGCGCGCACGTGCGACACCTCGCAGTCGCGCATGAAGATTATGGGATGAGGACATGGATTGTTCTGCAAACGACACCAACCGTTACATATCGATCTATACTTACTTATTAACAGACAAATCTATACTCACTGCGCGTTTAGATACATTGATGAAATATTATAAAATTCACATTTATGATGGTAAAACAATATTGGAGACTACGGCTATTTAATTTGACATAAAAAATAATTTTATAACGATTTCCAAAAACGCCGATCACACGATAGTGGTAGAGCACAAAAAATAGACACCAAATTTCGAAAGTCCATGCATATTACGACTCTAAAAATATCTAAAACGATTTGGTAAACCATACATATGACTGGAATATTAAAGTTCAACATTGAGCCTTGTATAGATTAAATCAAGATGTTCGGGTGTTTCAAATGAGCGAAATAATTTCGCTTTGCGAGAAAGTATGTACAACTCGTCTGCACCGTAAATTTATCATTCGGCAGTCGAATGGGCAAGTCAGTGTCTACTGTGTAGCGAACATGGAGATGTACACGCAAATCCTGACTCATACTAATGAGTTCTCACATACTCGCGTGCATATTTACATGGAACGCGCTCATAGCCGAGAGAAACCGCAAATTTAATACAAATAACGCTTAGACAACCTTAATTGCGCGAAGGGAACTTTTATACGTCATTTTGATAACATTTCTGCGCATCTGATACGGATAATAAACATGTTGAATACATCAAAAATGTAGCCCACACTCCTACATATAGGCAATCATCTTAATAAGTGCAAAATAAATTAAGAAGAAATTAGAAATTGCTTCACGGTGCCAATGAGCTACACAAAAAAATATGCAATAGATAATATAGGTACAGCACATTAGAATCAGTGGTATGCTATTCTATAAAAGAAAGAAAAGAGTGTATGGCAATGAAATCAACAAACATATGTTTGCATTACACTATAAGCTAAACATTGTGAAAATTTTACAGCTATGGCAATAAACTTCTTATTTATGTATGAATTATGTATTCATACAAAAATTGCAACATATGTAATCTTTCGCCATTATCCTTGCTGTGTCAGTGGTATATGTATTTATGTGGCGTATTTTGTCTATGTGTGGCTTATATCATTTTGTTTCGCAATAAATGTTTTATCAGTCAAATGTCACATAAAATTCAGAAGGCCGTAATAAGACGTGCAATATCTTAGTGTGATTGATAATGGAGCAAAACATTTGTAAACGTAATTATCGCGTGAACGCCGGTTAGCTTAGACTACCAAACCTTTTTATATTTGTATCCAAAAATGGTAAATGCATTTCATAACTTTAGTCTATGAAATAATGCTCATACTAAAATATCCTTTAGGGTATTTTTAGAAAACAGCAAATTTAGCTTACATGTAACACAAATGTGTTTTAAATGCAAGCAATCTTTTGAGATGTAAGTGTTTTTGCCTATCTATAAAATGTAGTGATTGATCATAATATTCATATACAAAAATAATAACACCAGACATGAAACAATTACCTTAGTCAATATTTAATAATATTTTTTTATATAGTTTACTTAATATGTCATTTTTACCTGTTCAAAATTGTTACACCAGTGCCATAGTAAAAGTAATACAAAAATATTGATCATTATCAGATTTTTTATATCAAAACTAATCTTGCCTTCTTTGTAATACTGTTTTATCAAAACCAATTAATATGTCTAATATGAACAATGAGAGGCGAAATGATAACTAGTAAGTTGTAGCTAATAAAATTATGTAATATCTGTCCATGTGGATTTAAAATTGCAACCTTCATAAATGCTTAGAAAATAATTGTCTACATAAATAATTATACCCAAATTAAAACATCAGCATATTAGAATATGAATCAGTTACCTTATAAAATATGATAATTGAAATGTCTAGCAATCTACAAAATATATTTGTTATTGTAAAATTGTTCTCTTATGCAAATTGTATATTAGATTCTGTTTGTATTGAAAAAATATTGTTTTAATGAGAGAGTATAATGGACTTGAAATTGTTAAATGTAATGAAAACATAATAGCTCAATCTATTGAAATGTACAATATTTTAATATGAGTATTTAAAAAAATGACAAAATGTTTATTTATCCAAGCGAATGTTGAAAATCTATTGTCATGAAGTACCTTATGATTTACGTCCTTAAAAAAAACTCGTTATTTTTAACTATACTATAACATTTAAGGTATATATCAGATATATGGAACAAAAACAATAAAAACTGAGATTGAATTAATGAAATGTTTTCTAATTAGTATATTTTTTGTGTCCTTAGTGTCACATATCTTGATCTTATTTATGTACAATATTATTGGCAATTTGAATCTATGCAAATAAGGTACTTAATATGAAGCAAGCTTTATCCTTTGTCTATATGCGGATCATTTAATGAACAGTGTTTTAATAATATTTGCATTAAATAGCAAACAGCTAACGGTATCATGTGTAGTGAAATACTGCCACTAAAAATAATAAAAAAGAAAACAGAATTGAAGGAAAAATAGACTTAAATAAATTATGATGTTCTGAGAAAACTGGTTTCTACCTCAGTTTATCTGATTTTTTACCTTACTTATTCAAATCAATGACCTAAAATATGTACATGTATATTTCCAACCATCTGCAATGGGCTATGATAATAGACTAAGTCAAAACCCATCCCAATCAAAGAGGAGGCTCATGCCCAGTAATGGGAAAAATATGGTTTGATATAGTACATTTATATTTATGATTAAATAATAAACATTTAATACTTTATAATATAGCCATAAACAAACTGAGTTTAAATTAATTTAGAGATATCCATAATCTTCAATTTATCCTTGACCTTTGCAGGTCTTTGCCCCCGGCCGCATGGAAAAAGAAAGTGGCTCAAGTACCAAAATCAGACACATTTGTCTAATTAATTTGAATTTGTGCACAATGAATAATTGTGGCAAAACTACATTTTCACATAACAATGTGGTTATTACATTAACATTTTTTTAGTTATGACTGAGAAAATATACTTAGTACCTTTAATTTTTGCTATCTCTTTTACCTGTTCTTACTGGACATAGTAATGGAGAATATTTGATATTGATACCCATGTTATCTAATATGACTGTGCCAAATAAGATTTGAGCAACTAAAATAGCTGGCTGATCCAAATTATGATTTATACTTAAATGTCATTTGATACTTTATGATAATATACACACTACACTATACTGTAACAAGGTTAATAACAACCCATAAACCATTTAAAATGTATGCATATCAGTGACAAATAGATTTTTTTATCAAAATGTAAACAATTAAGAAAATAATACACAAACATGGCCAAGGGCAAGAATATCCAATACTGTCAATGTGTAATGGATAAATAATTAAAAAAAACGTTGGAAATTGTTCATTGTCTGCATTACATAATCATTAACCATGTGAAAGGGCCATATTCTGTAAAACCTTTTTGATCCAAGTTTTATGTGAAAAATAGTATCAAGACAATTATATTCTGCTATCACATTAGTAAATTGGTAATTTAATGTTATTGTGATGTATTTGTTTATTCACAGTTAATTTTGCAATTAAATATAGTTTCAAAATAACCAGGCATTTTTTATTTTACAAAGTTTTGGCATATGACATCTGTTCAACACATACTTAACTTCTGTAGTAAATTGTTTAAAATTAAAAAAGGTTGAAAGGAAATATGTGGCCAAAACTCTTTTGTTTTATACTTCAACCAAGTTAAGCCATTAAAATTCATTAAACATGACAAAAGAATTATGAATCAAATAGAAACTTATTAGAATAAATTCTTGACAAATTTTCAAGAAATTAAATAGATGTTCACACATTTATAAGAATATTATCCTGATGGTAGAAAACCCACCATTGTGTTCATTGCATGTGAATTCTTAAAACTATGACTACTAAACAATAAGTTGAATGTGATTGCTTAGTCATAGTGGGTGATTAAGTTAATTAGTTTTGTGAAGTAAACACATACAGGGGAACTATCATGGAAACACTAATGGGTTTCCCCATTTCTCATCTACATGCACAATATCTGTAATATAATAACCATTGATACATTAGATACTATCAAAAATGTAAAGAAACAATTATGTTTTGACAGCAAACATTAACCAAATAATTACTAGGCTATTTATAGATGTTTGATTTGACTGTGGTTGTATAATGCATAAATCATTTATACATATCTATGCATGTTTTGTATAAATAGCATTTGATATCTAAAATTAAACTAACTGGTCAACCTCAAACCAATTTTTGAGACAGACCAATGTTGCAAAAGATTTTTAATAAATTAAAAAATGTAGCAGGTTAATTCATTAGCATTTATTGTAATAAATATCCAAATGTTAAAAAGGAATACATAATGTGCTTTCGAGACATGTAATCTATAGTTCTAATGGTAATGAGTTAATTAGAAATTGTGAAACAGAATTATAAAGTAGGTACAAATAAATGAAATCACGAGTACTTAACCGGAACGCGAGACATGGCATTTGTAAGTAGATCAAGTGTTTTATACATAACAACTTTCACTACAGTCATTGTAATGGTGACACATCAAAGTGTGGCGAGTGAAACATCCACTTACTTTAAATAACTCCTTGAAATATGGACTGCAAGCCGAGAGAACCACTTTGTGGGCCTCCAGCCTGTGTCCCTCGCACGCCAGGGTGACATCGACGAAGTCCTCATCATCGCGCAGCGCCTCGAATTGAGATGTTATATTCGCTTGAAAATTGTTCCATCTCAAACAAAATTGCTGGTCGCCACCCACTTCTGTACCTTCCATTACTTATAGACATAACTCGATATCCCTGCTCATTTAATTGGTTGATAAGAATAGTTAATTATTGAAAATAAATATATCACAGTAACTTGCAATTTCAGTCGCCGTCTGGCCGAAAATCTTATGAAAGAAAACAATCAATAAAATCTCGTACCAATATAAGAAAAATAAAAACTTTTTAATTTGTCATTTGGATGGTACATTCACTTTGACGTTCCGTTAAGCTTTGCGATTCGTTACCGGTTTTTAGCACGACTGTTTGTAACACTGTGAAATGAACGTTTTATTAAAAGGATTAATGTTTTTACACAGCGTTGAACGGAACAGTTGAACTTGCCACACGTTCACATGTTGCTCGCCTTGTAGTTGTAATGGCGTAAAGAGAGGGAGGTTTTGATTCGATACACTATCGATTAAACCCCGAATATTAGCATGTATATTTGAATATTTAACACGCCATTGTGTAATCGCGAACGTCGTTGAAAATATTTTCTGAATCAAACGGAATGCGACTTTATTTCTTTGTGAAATAAAGATGAAATAATATTTAACTAATTAAAATTTAAACAACATTCCTACTTATTAAAATCGTTACTTATTTAGAAGACCTTTAAAAGTATTTTACAGCTGCTAACATACGTTCTAATAGTAAGGTAATCGTGGAACATATGTTTTTCAGAGAATGTATTACTTCGGTACTTACATTAAATGCACCACTATGTATTTTTAAATATAAAGTACTACATAAATCATCATTATTACATGTTAAAAATATGAATCATTATCATAATGGTACACAATATACATTTTAAATTATGCAATAAAAGTTGTGTATAACCAAAATATTGATATGAGAACATTCGTACCTAGTACGCGAGAATCCGAATTAGAATCTTAAAACCATGGGTTCCGTATCCGTTTTGAGACATATAAATTATGTTATTTTGACCTACAAATATTTGTGGTAGTGTGCGGGTCATAGTACTGACATTAAAAAATGTGTGTGTGTATTAGTGTACACTCGTAAGAAGTGAAACTTCTTTATGACATCATTTTTCGAAAAATGATCTACTATTTACAAATTTACAGAATTGGTAAAATAAAGCTAAATTAAATAAAGTTTAAGTTTAGGAGGGGGGAAATTTTTGAGGGAATTTGGGATTTCTATCGGGGCCAATTTGTAGCCTTCACCGAGACGGTTCCGAGGATACCAAGCTCGGTGGGTCCACGACCTTTATTGGCCGAGATAGGTTTAGGGGGGGTGAGGAAAAAATTTTAGGTGGGGGTAGGGGCGGGGGGGTTAGGTTTCGTGGGGGGGCTATTGGGCACCTTAAAATATTTTTGGGTGGGGAAAGTTGTGGAGGGGGAATTCTGTTGGGGCAGGATTGTAGCCCTCACCGAGCCGGTTCCAATGAACCCAAGGTCGGTGGGTCTAAGATGGATAATGCCGGAGATATGAGTAGGGGGGGTGAGGTAAAATTTTTAGGGTGGGGTAAGCGGGGGGGGGAGGTTTCGTGGGGAGGCTATTGGGCACTGTTTTGGATTTAGGGTGGGGGAAGGCCAGAGGGGGGGTAAGGATCAAGTTACTAAAAAGTGGGTGGGACTTAAAATTTTGGGTGGGGCTTGGAAACGGTTGGGGGTGTGGCTTACTGAAGTGGGTACTAATTTACTAAATAAAAAAAGATGGCGCGTAACGGAAGAATGTGACGTGTAACGCTAAATTTTTTCCAACCCCGATAAAGAAGTTTCACTTCAATAATAAAATATAGTATGATGGTCGAAATCTAGTGATCTATTCTTTGGTCGAAATATAAATGTACATGTACTCAGGGGTGGAGTTTGATAGCATATAATAATATCAAAGTTAGTGCTTATAATAGTATCTTTGATCTTCGTCAAGTCACGGTGTCTTGGATTCAATTAGAGAAAAGATAATATCTTAACTTCATAAAATATGTGTGATATAGATGGCGCTAGAGAAAGACATTATATTACTAAATAATCTATCTATATATCTATATGTAAATATTCTATATCTATATCATTGAGTAAATATAAATACGTTTTTTAAATCAATGATCTATATAATATTAATACGTGAAGGAAAATAGGAGGCCGGAAAAGCAAGAAATTTGGCACAGATGAAGAATAAAATAATTATGGAGTGCAGAAACATAATATTCAATTAAAAGATGTGCTAGAAATTCATGAAATTAAATTATAATTGAAGACAGGGTGAAATGGCGCAATTTTGAGGAGGCCAATGTCCAGCAGTGGACTAGTCTTAGGACTAGTATAGGCTGATGATGATGATGATGAAATTAATTAAACAGGTCAAGCCTGCAGCGACCAACCAATATACGATGGAATGTCTTTGGTTGATAGGAGATGTAAAAGATGTTCAAGCTTGATGGTCCATCCAACGTAAAATGATCTGCCTTTCATTGACGGGCGACGTAATATATCGAAATTCAAAACATTGTACATTGATTGTGTAATGTCTGGATACGGCATATTTCACATAATTTTGTTATTGTCAAATAAAATTATGTCCTTGTCCTTTAAAATAGCCCATAGTTTTTTGAGATAGTGACAACACTTTTATGAGGTATGGCCAGGTATGGCTTAATAGATGCTTTTTACAAAAGTGTACGAATTGTAATTACCATTTTTAGTTTTCATAAACGACACTGATTTATGAAGTGACACTTTTTGATGCGCTAGGGGATAAATACAAATTAAGAATCAGTTTTGTTTTCAGCAACCAAAAATGCTGTAATAATATTTTGTACTTTGATGCCGTATCCAGTCATTATATTATCAAAGTATTTGCATTGATTTATTTTTAAATGTTGTTCTTTTACACACGTCGTCTGTAAAGGAAGTATCAATGTTTTTGTTTTTTTGCGTAATAGTATTCATAATTAAAAAACAATATTTGAAAGATGAATTATGATCGCCGGGTGACCCCTAGTTTACCTTCAATTCAATTCAATTTTTCAAAATTTATGGCCCTGTCGCAAATGCGACAACTTCGCCAATGTCAAGTGTTGGAAAACACAGATTATGCAAAAAAATAAAACTTGTAAAATTTTTAACAAAACCAAAAACGTCTGGATTATTATTGAGAATTCAAAAAGTATAGCATTGATGAAATTAAGGCAAATATATTTATATACATTAAACATTTAATTAAAAGGGTAAAACTAAATTAAACACACATAGGCAACAAATTACAAAAAAAAAGCTGAACCTTGGACTCTCATTTACACTAAATACCATAAGGTTTACCTTATAAGTAGAGTAGAGTACCTTAAAAGGTTCAATGACACATTGACATTAAAATTCCTTTAATGAAGAAGGCAATTATTAAATAATAAATAAAAAATATCATTGGTAGAAGTAACTCCCAAAAATAACTCATAATTAATTATGTTAATAAATGATATTAATCTTTGGTATTCTAGAAAAAAAAAACAGCCATATTCATAAAAAAGCCCTTATAATAATTAATGTACCTTATGTAATTTAGCACACTAGTGTTTCAACTACCCTAAAGATAAAATTAACTAAAAATTACTAACTTACTCTCTTAGCTACCTTTAGAAGCTAGCTAGATTCCTTTATACTGTCACAGTATTAAATGCTCGACTGCCTCATTTTATATAATCTGTCAATTAATATACTTTAATGTGTACTGACTAACAAGATTAAAAAAAAGACTCACAAAATATACACTTTTGTATTTTTAGAAATAGTATAAATTGGAATCTATTATTTCTGAGCAATAATGAATCAATTTTATCAAATTGTGCAATATTGTATGCTATTTGAACTCCAGTTTCATAGATCCTGTATCATATATACTGCATCAGCCCATATACGTCCCACTGCAGGACACAGGCCTCTAGTATCCAGAAAACGATTGAAAGGGGGCCATATAGTCCACTATTATCTATCCATATAATTATAATGTAATTTACAACTTGGAATTACATTAGAAAAGGAATATTCCAAGCCTGTTTGGAAAATATATACACAAGACTTTATAAAAACATTTAATTAAATAATATGCATCACATACATTCAGAGAAATAAATTTAAAGAGCTTATAAAGCTTGTTCTCCTTCCACCATTTCTTTCAAGTTCAACAGTTCAAACTGCCCAGTGCCTTTAGTTTCTGTCCTGATCATTTCATCAAGTATTCGGAAGTTCCCGGGATCAATAAGACATATAATATTTGCTGTTCCTGAATCCCAATTCTCCTCTTCCACACTCATGGCTAGTTTTACAACCTTGTCTTTTGTTTTTCTTGCATCCTTGCCGGTTAATAAAATCCTGACTCTCATCTGTGCCCTCTCCAATGGTATTTCACTCTTTAACAGTTGTATTACATCAAGAGCTTGCTGTTTGGCACCTTTGTTAACATTCACTGAGAAATGTATGTCTTTCATGGCCTTTTCTATGATGGACACTGGATAAGGTCTTTTTGTCTCAGGATTTACACATTTATCTGCCACTGTTGTTGCAATATCCTTAAACAACGAGTCTATCTGTGAATGCCTCTCCTTGTCCGTCACCTGCAGCTCTCCCTTTTCCAGGATCTCTTTACATATTTCTGTTTGGTCATCTTTGCCAAATATTTTGACCAAATCTTCTTTTTTTGCTACTTGGCCTTTGGACACATTTGTGAAGACTGTGTGGGTTTGTAGCACCTCATCTATGTCTTTCTCTCTGGAATTCAAAATAATTAGTCAAAGCCAAAATATTTTTTATGCATTTTGATGAACAAGCGAAAATTTGTCACTTAGAACATCTATTTATATAATTAACACATATTGTGTAACAGCTTTGGTATCAATGAGACATTAAGTGAAGGGAAAGGCAGGGTTAAGATCTAGAATCGTTTGGCACGAAATGGGGGTTGGGAGGGGGTGAGGGGGGAGGGGGAGGATGCCTACCATCCTCCGGTACTACTCCCAAGAAAAGGCAATGCACCGTTCCTGAGAAAACCCAATTAAAGTAACCTAACCTCAAAACACTTGTTTTCAAAATATACTTGCTTCTGCAACGTCTCCGGCGCTGCGGGAAGTGCAGCCCCTTCGCCCTTGCGTAACAAAGGATAGGCACCCACGCTCGCCTCCGCAGCTTCGGCTTGCTGGTCGCCTCCGGCGACCAGCCTCAGCCGCTACGGCTCGCACGGTTGCCTATCCTTTGTTACAGCGGGCGGGGGCTGCTCTCCCTCCGCGCCTCCGGCTTTTTATAAACACTCTAGGGGTGGTAGCCAAGAGACTACGTGGAAGTCGGGGTGCTCCGAGTCGGTTTTGGGGCAGATTCGACCTATTTTAACCATAGAGTGGATACACAAACTTGCTTCTGAACATAATTTCTAGGTCGTTATAAAACATGTAAAACAACAAAACATGAGTGTATACACTATTGCAGATGCGTAAACTCCGCAAAAAACATAAACAAAACATTCTAATTACACTGACTCATGACGCAAATCGCGTAGTTTTTACGTTCCGTTTAACGGTATTGCACGAAATTTTAAACCACAGACTATATACTTGACACAATAATAAAGATTTAGTTGTCAATCGCCCATAAAAACGTTCCGTTTTACCTAATACCTGATTTAAGGTTAGAAACTTCATTAATTAATTTCTCGAAAACTATAAATTACCTTTTAATAAGAGTGATACGTTATAATCAGGGAACCAATCCCTACCACCTTAAATCATTTTTAGCCCTCAACTCGTGCCAAACGATTCTAGACCCCAGCCAAATGCTTTACTAAAAAAGGAATAAAAAGAAAGATAAAAATGTAAAAAGCTTACAGTTTATTCCTCCAAGACAACACTTTGTTCCTGTAGCATGCTATTTCGAATCTCTTGCCTCCCTTTTTCAGTCTTACGATTGCAACATTAGTCAACCGTATTTGATTTGTTGGCGTAAATATTTTGGACATTCTGGATTGCAGTAAACCTGAAATCAATAGTATTCGGAATTCTAATTCTTGTTATTTTTAATTCTACACTCACAATTCGCAATTCCGATTTCCGCTCTTTGACAGTTGTGATTTGACACTTGACAGATTTCATTTTTTTTGCATTGTTTTTGAATAGGCAAAGACAACAACGAATGCGTATTATGAAACACAATACATTAAATTAATATAAATTCTTAAGGTAGTTTGTACCAATAATTCATATATCTCTGCCTGTCTGCATAAATATGAATGTTGATATGACAGTGTAACAATTAGGTACATAATAAGGCTAAATTACTTATTTTTTGTTATAAAAACGATTCAAATATCGATTTATTAATAGGGATTATATATACGAATATGCGTATATAGAAACAAACAGAGGGTAGCTTTGAGCATGGAATTTCTAGATATTTCACGGCCTCTTTCGCTGAGCTTTTTTAATTCCCTTTCCATTGCTGGCTCTAGTCAGTCCATCAAGTACGGTTTTTGTGGAACTTCGCAGTTCAGTGATAATAACGAGAATAAAAACCAATCTGTGTTTGGATTGGACGTTTTTGACTGTTACTTTATTATCTGTGGTCACTTTGCTGTGTCAGACGCAGCACGACGTGTATTCCTTCAGAATTTGGCCGTCATTTTGTTAGATTTGTGTATTTTGTCGGCAGTTTTATGTGATTAATCATAAAAATGGCGAAATTGGTCGATATATACAACAGCGAAAAAGAACCTGTAATAAAACGGCGACAATTACCGTTAATAATCTACGAAAATCTTACTGTAAGTGGGTTTGCACTTTGACGTTAGTACAAACGTAGATTACACAGGGATAGGAGCAATAACAGAATTAGGAAGTAGTAATCATTGTAAATAATAATCATTGAGTAGTACGTCGTTAGAGTAACATTTTCTGCATGTATACTCATTATTTATTTTGTTGAAGTTCATTGATTTCGTCAATTGTAATGACGTCTTGTGGTTGACCTTATTTTATGAATTTATTCCTTTGTTGAAATGTCGCATATATTGTTTTTGTTTGCAGATGATCATGGATTTGAACACAATGGGTTTGATATGTGACAATCCACAAGTGAAGGGACGTGAATATGAGGAGTTTATGCGCAAATACAGAATATTAACTACGGATGAGCTCAAAGCAGCACTCAGAGTAGATGCATCTGATATTTTTAATGTATTAAATCAAAGCATTCCCTGTGTTGGCTGTCGGAGAAGGTAATTACAGAGTTACTAATCTTTTTTTTCTACTGAGGTTAAATTTGTTCATACAGTCAGATAAGAGTGTGAAGGAGACATTTTGTGATTATGTGCAATTGTGGGAATGAAAGTTTTTAGGAAAAGTTATATAAAGATGCATAATGGGATTAGAACAGTGATTGGTGAGAAAAAATATTTTAATAATATTATTTACGTAATTAATTATATATCCATAAATACATATAGCATAACAGATTGGCAAGTGTTGTTGTCAAGCTAGTTATTGGACTTTGCTTTACTAGTATGTTATGCATTTAACTTGTTTCTACATTACATAATTTTAATCCCTTATCATTGAAGCATAACACATATTTTTAAAATATTATCTTTGATATAGAAGTATTCTACAATGTGCATTGATATGCAATCTTTAATAATAGCTATCAAGCATCATTGGTTTAGTTATTATATCATTTATGTTAGGGCATTTCAGTCAGACACATAGACGGTATAAGTTTATATTCACTTTACCTAGTGTAATCCCGATCAGCATCAATTTCTGGCTTTCTGTGAATATTCCTTCCCTTTACCCAATTTTTTGCATTCTCGGTTATAAGACTTTTATATCTTTCATGACATCATGCCAGAGCTTGTTAATTATAGACCTTGAATCTCAATTATGGTACATAATTTGTATTACTATAAAAAATTACAGGAACTTTTCATTCCCACTTTCATAAAATCTTCACTCAAAACAAATATTGTTGATAACATTTTAAAAATTTATATTGAACTTTAAACCTGCTGCTTCTAATTTTATAGTTCTTCCATTACACATGGAACCTGTAAAAACAGTTTTCTTGTTACATTTCCATAGTATATTACCTGCTATACTTTCTTATAGACTTAAAATCTCTTTCTATGAGTATACATCAATCATGCCCTTAGATTTGTGTATATTCAGGGTTGAAGGTGAAACTAACCCCACTTGCACTTTAAAAAAGTAGAACAAATGTATGTGCTGCAAAACTATTATAATTCCTACTATTTGAAGCTATCCTTGTGAGGTTGAAGTGCAACTTAAGATAGAGGTTATAGCCCAAAGATTATTAATTATTACTAGTAATACCTCTATTAAATGCCTTAGTATTTCCAATTTAAAAGGGAACACTAAAACCTGTATTGTCTATACATTATCACAATAAATTATGCTCTTTAAATCTCAAAGTCTCTCTCAAAATGACTCAAAGTCAATAATTCTAACAAAACAATTTTTTTGCTTGGAGCTTTCGTCCTAAAGCATTATAAATATTTTGTCTAGCAAATCCCAAGTGGCTCTGGGTTTTAGGAGGCTTAACAAAAGGTGGAAGGATGTATTTTGTATTGAGATAGTTATGAATGTAGAGGTATGACAAAACATTATTGCAAGTATTGTAACATGTTAGTGCAATCTGGTTTCTGGTTTGTGGCATGCTAATGTTTACTATATGGCCTAACCACTCTCAATCGTACCCTCGATGGTGGAGTAAGCCCTACAGTGGGACGTATATGGTCTGATACAATATATACATGATAATGTGTGTTTGTTTTGTCAATGTTCTATGTAAATATTAGCACAGCTTGAGTATCATTATGGTAGACCAATATAGAAAAAATAATAATTAAAAATAAGACACTTGTGGACGAGGTGTTAGAACAGTCCAACATGGACTGTTTTATATCAAAATTGTAAAGGAGTATGAAGATTCAAAATGGAGGACAATTATTTGCATAATTTTATTTCTACAAATTAGGTTTTTTATTTACTTTCATATTACACTGTCTGTTGATTTACAGATTCGATATAAATAAATGTGATTAATATTATGTAGACTTGTTTTATATTTAACTTTAATTAAGTGCATAATTTATATTAGTGTGAAAAAAAAGATGTAATTTATTATCAAAATTATGTTGATGAGGACAATTATTGGTCCTGATGTAAATGCACTATACATTATGTATATGGAACATTGGAATTAGTTTTAAAAATGCAAGATATATATTTTTTTATATTTGTAAATTTTAGCTGACAGTTTTTTTATTCTTGTGAATCTAACTTTAATAATGCTCATGTCTTGATAGACTTTTCAAACTCCCAATATACTGAAGAGTTATTGATGATAATAGCTTTGGTAAAAAATTAGCGAGTTTAGGGTCAGCATAAGTTTAATCAAATAGTAAAATGCATCAACTCCTTAGGTACAAAATATTTCATAATCACAGTTAATGAAGTCCAGTGTTATGGGTATTAGAAATTATGGACTATGCAACTAGACCACAATCATACTCTTAATAAATATTATTGGATTACTTAAAGGTTTGCTTTGGTATTAGGTCCATCATGTAGCCCCTCGTTATTCAATCATGCTCTTGCCTACAGCTCCACATACATAGTGATTTAGATATTGTATTTCCAATGATTAAATATTCTATATAGACATGAGGTGGAGAGACAATTTAAGTGAAGTCACAGGAAGTCACTAAAGGTTCTCTCGGGTCCTTTTCAATAGGTTCTTAGGCTGAGGACCATGTTCAGCAGTGACATTCCTGTGGCTGAAGGTCGAGATGTGAGAAATGTTCATAATATTTTTTTTCATTATTTCAGTGTTGAACGGCTTTTTTATCAACTTTGTAAATCTGGAAACCCCACATTAGATCCATTGGTCCTGACACCAGATGAGATTATGACTATCAGAGAAGACAAAATAACACATCCACAGTCACTAGCCACATTGCTCAATGGTCACAGGTGAGTTAAAATTATACATTTTATGTATAGGGACTCTGTTCAGTAATTTACAACAGATTTATTATTTATACATTTCTTTTGTAATGTAATGTAATAATTTTTCATCACTTGGATGGCTCATTATGTTTATCAGACATATTTATTGTAAACATTGTGGTAATTTCGGGTTCGCATGCTGAGACGTTCATAGCACCCTACAAGGTTTTGTTTTGTTTATAACGAGTTTGGCCAAGATAAACTTAAACAAAATATGTCAATACAAATACTTTTAGTTCATATTAAGCAAATTCAGATGTTAAGATTGATTATAATAACAAGGAAGTGAAACATAATCCTTGACAAGAAACGCATCACGTAAAATGTTGTCTGAGGATCAACATCGAAACAGATGTCGCAATTGTAAAATTAGAGTGAACAATCGTTAAATATTGAGCCAGTATCGCGGTCAAGAGTAAGCTAAGGTTATTCGCGAGGCATTGTCAAGATGAGTGGTAATGTGTGTGGCAGCACGGGCATCGAGTGCCTGATCTTGAGCCAGCCGCGGTGGAAAAAGTCGCAGCGCTGCATCCTGCACTCGCTGGAGGCGGGCACGGCGCGGGGGTGGGGCGCGGCGGCCGGGGCGGCGGCGGCGGGCGGCGCGGGGGGTGCGGGCGGCGCGGGGGGCGCGTGCGGCTGGGGCTGGGGCGCGTGGGGCTGGGGCGGGCGCGCGGCGTGGCGCGCCGCCTGGGACGCCATGCGCACCTCCGCGCGCGACCACGTCACGCTCGTGCACTTCAACACGCTGCACGACACGCTGCACAACTACCTCAGGAAACATCGCTTCTGCGCAGACTGCAAAACTAAGGTGGGATTGCTGTTTGGCTATATAAAGTGTAATATTTGTAATGTGTGATTCTACATGTTTAATATAGAAATAACTGAATCACACGTTCTTCCTTCACATATCTTGATAAATCGTCTAACTTTCCTCAAACTTGTCCCTTCTCTTTGTTAGCTTAAAACCAAATTTAACGACTATAGAACTGATCGGATAACATTTTTTTCTATCAATATTTTATGTCATTTTAATAATCCTTAGGTTTATAATACCTAGCCTTAGCATACTTACTCTCTAAGAATATTAAACTTTTTTAAATATACATAGCCGCATGAAGAATGGCAAATTAAAGTTATCTTTGACGCATTCCAAAGGCGTTAGTGTTTTTGGTTAGGAGTTTGTGTTGCATAATCTCAATTTATCGCCGCGATAAGAAGTTAGAGATTGATGGATTTCGTATGCATCACACAATCTCATCATACAAAACGTATTGGTTTGAAATTATGCTGTATTATGGATTTACAATCACGATTATCTTTCATAACATTTCTTGAAAGCATACTATCCTAGCGAGCTATTAACAGAAAAACATTTTTCTTATCTACAGATTAATAATACTTAATGCCACGCAGGTTGTGTAGAAATAGAATTAAACATAACTAGATTATTTCTTACTTAATTATGATAATTTGTCAACATAAAAAACATTTTGATCATAAGAATCATATCAGTATCTTGCAATTTATTTTAAAGTTTGTTTGGGTTGCGTTATTATTGTCAGGTCATGACTCATTGTTACATGAGGTCAATGCAACTTATATTTTGTATTCCACATTCTAAAATGTTGGGTGTTTAGTATACATTTCAATATGATGCTTTATCCTCGTCACAAAATGGACGGGAGACCTAATAAAGCTTGCAGGAGACCCTTGGGTGTAAGCTTCTTCCAACACGCCACTTGAGAGGTTTTTGGGGTTGGCTTGAAATGAAATTAAATGAAAATATTTATTGAACCCATAAAATGTCATGCATTATTTAGATTCAATCATCTCTTTTTTCACTACCACCTGGTTCATAAGGCTGTTTTCGTCAGAGAAGAACGGGCAAAAAATGTTGCTCTTTCAAAACAAGTTTACAATACAGTGATTATACAGGAGCCACAATGCAGTTGAATTCAGAGCAGTTCATAAATAATTTAGAATAACAATTGGTTAATAACCATATTGGTCAACTTACTTTGTACGGCTGAGTTAAGTCAAGTCGCCCAGAACGTGGAATCAGTATACACTGTTTCGCCAAAGCAATGAATAGTAATAAAATTTTCAGAGTAATTGGTGATGATAATGTTAAAATAGACAGGGCTAACACATTTTGTAATGTTTCAGGTGTTACGCGCATACCAGCTTCTAGTAGAAGAGAAAGAGCCCCAGAAAGAGAAAGGCTACGTCGGAGCGCTTTACAGCGGCATAAAGAGGTGCCTGTTGGACAAACACTTGCACCTGCAAGCTAAGACTGATTATATCGCACACTTGATATCCAGAGCGGAACCAGAACTTCTCGGCAACCACAGAGAAAGGCACGCTAAAACACTGGAAATTGCACAAGAAGAGGTAAATTTTATGCTTATGATAATTGTGTAAGTAGTAGAATGAATAAGTTTCGGTAGGCAGCGATTTGGTTGATAAATCCCTGGTACTGCGTAGGTTCATGAGCGGCGGTGACCCATTATCATCAGGCAGGCCGCATGATCCTCTGTCTGCTAAAAGCCATAAAAAGAATTAGAATAGAGAGTGTTACATATCAATCTGTATAATGAAGCGAGTTAAAACAACCTATGAAATATTGCTAAATCGACTTAATTGGTATACTATCATGAACAATTCGTGGTGAGGTAAAAAAAATATTTATGTTCTAAAATTTATTCATTTGTGTAGATAACATATTGAAGTCTGGGTTGGTAAGCCATAGTTCTAAAGAAATCCCAAAAACAATAAAAAAAAATGCCAGAAAACTTATGTCTCTTTTTAAATGCGAATAGCGTGTTGACGCTTCCAACCGGTCGATGTGGCGATGTGGAGATCGTTGGGAGAGGCCTGTGTTCAGCATTGGACCTCCTGTGGCTGAAGAGAGAGAGAGATAGAAAGAGAGCATGTTAAGATGATAGATTGTTGTGTTGCAGGTGCTAATTTGCCTGGGTATATGCATCTACGAGCGGCTGCAGCGCATCTCGCTGCGGCTGCGCGAGGAGGAGGGCACGTGCCAGACGCTGGCGGCCGTGGCCGTGGAGGCGCTGTACCGCAAGTTCGAGACGGCCGTCGAGCACAAGAGCGGCGTCTCCAAGCTGCAGCTCCTGTACGACGAGATCACGCAGGAGGAACTCACCCGGCAACAAAGAAAGGAACAGAAGAAACTTAAACGGCGCAAGAAGAAAGAGCGCCAGGCGGTCGAAAGCAAATGCAAGGTGAGTTAATACATTTTCTACATTCGTGAGATCTGTCCAGGGGTCTCAGTAGGCAAGCAGTTGAGAAACGAATCGATGTTTGAATATAATTAACAGAAATCGAAGCTGGTGTTTAGAAGTAAAGTTAATTTTTAAGCTGTCAATTTTTTTTTGTTTGCCAGGAGGCTGACTCAGAGGAGCCGGACGAGAAGTGTCAATGTGAAGAGTGCCTATTAGAAGAACGAGACACGCCGACTGATCTGTTGTCACCGCGGGACTACAACCAGTGTTTCGAAGCCAGTGGGGATGGCTGCCAATCGTGCCAAGACGACCTGACGGACAAAAGCCGCTCACCCAAAAAAACAAGCAAAAAACGAGCCAAAAACGGAAACATTTCGCCTAACGACCATACCCATGACTGCGGATACTCTTCTGGGAATAACGGCGGATGTTGCGAGACCATGTCCGGATCGTCCTCACTCATGAGTTCCCCAGAAGGCTCCGAGGTGGCGTGTTCCGAAGGATTCTGCAACCACGAAAGAGGCGACTGTTTAGACTTGGTTAAAAATGACAAAACTTCCTGCACGGGTTTCACGCTTTCTTTACAAGAAATGTTAATGGTGAGTCCACTACACAGATCCATATTGCGCCACTATTTCATTGGTACTGACAATTCATTTTTTAATTCAGGACACGTGTTCATCGGATGATGAAGAAGACGCCAGTTATATACCCATAGAAGAAGTAATGGAATTCAAATCACGCATAAATATAACAGAAAAAAGACAAGAGTTACGGCAAAATCTACGGCAGAAATTCGCTCAGCTGTGCGTGAACAGTCCGCAGTCCCCGGCGCCCGCGCCGCGCGGCAAGCTCGCCGACTAGCCGCCAGCCACGCGCCCCACTCTACTGCACCTTCCACATTATACTCATTTCACTCCGGCACACTCATTGCGTTCATCATCACTAGATCTTCATATCTCAAACCTATTCCCATATTCACATATAAATTAAAGTAGACCTCGTATGACAATATTATTTTCAATACCGTTTATGTAACAACACGTAATCATGCATCGTACATTATGTCAATGAAGTCCCCGATGTCATAAACCAGGGCCATTGTGTCTTCAATTAGTAGCAACAAATATTCATATACATTAAAATTGTTAACAGTGTACTAGTGTTTGGCAATAAATATGCATTCAATATGTGTTCTGGAATATTTCTGGTATATTCGAAGCATTACAATTATATTTTGAAACTTTTATTGGCCTATTGTGATAATCGTGTTCGCTTTCCAACTTTCCTGATATTAATTTCAATAATTGGTTCACATATATTTAGTACCGTTATAAATATTTTTTGTGTCAAGGTGTTATTTTATTCATCAATATGTATTTTTATCTAAATTATTAAAAGGAAATTTTATTTTGTTATAATTGTAACCAATGTCAAATGAATATAATCAAGGGCAAGTTTGAATGGTTCAATCAATTTCAATAAAACATTTGACTGGATAGACCCAGCATTTTAATATATTTACTATTAAAAATGTTAGAAAGCTTAGCAATGAAATGTTTAAAGTAGCATTTTTTGATCAAATTATTTTATTTTCAATGCTTCACGTGATTCAATATTGTGATGAATTATTGCTTGTTATCGGAAGCTTAAGACAGCATGAGGTTGGGAGTTACCTTGGCTATTTGCCACTGTTGTTAAAGTCAGTAAACATTTGTAACTCAGTTTTAAATATACTATATAAATACAGTGAAAAACAAGTTTTATTTTACTCCTTAATGGTTTCAAAACTAATAAAATTATCTATACTCATTTTACTGAAGTGAAAAATGAGAGAAAAAGTACTAGAGCAATAGAGGAAGGAAAGGGCATTTCGTTAAACCCATATCAGTATATATACAAATATTTCTCAGAGAAAAAAAAGCATAGGTCATCTACCACCTATTGGCGTGTGGCGAAATTAGGAACTATAAATAAAAGTAATAAATGTATATTTATCATATTGCTTGATATAATTTTCATAATGTAACGAGAATTTAAATTCGTAATCAAAAGGCCGTAGGAGACGTCTGTTGCAGCTTTACTAAAACGTAAAGAAAGGAAAGTTATTATTATTTTGCACAATAGTGCTTTCGGGAGATAAACAGGACTAGGGCGACAAAAAAGGAAAAGAGATTATTTATTGTCATCAAAGCTGTTTTAGAAACACTGAGATATTTTTTTCACAAACTAAGAAAGAAGGCTTCAGTGAGCAACAACTGTTTTCTCGTTTCAAGTACCAGGAACGCATGAAGTTGGTGGAGATGTTTTTATTCACAATAACTAGCTATCTTCCTATTGGCTACACCAGATGCTCATACCAGTTTGACACGCCCACCAACTGCGAAGGACCAATCGGTGTCACCTTAAGCCACGCCCACATACTAAGGAGGACTAATCGGCGCCTCCGTAAGCCACGCCCACTGACCACGAAGAACCAATCGGTAGGTCCATAATATTATGTCACATCATTGATTTATTGTTCTAGAAACTAGTGCAATTTGTTATTTTGTTAAATACTACCCTCGGTTCCAAATACATATCTAAATTAATGTTATAAACTGGAAAAAATTGTTTGTTTGCATTGAATAGGCTCTGAAACTACTGGACCTATTTGCAAAATTCTTTAAAAATTAGAATACTACATTATCCCCATAGATTATCCCCGAAGAATATAGGCGATAGAATATTTTCAAAACAGTGTATCTGCACCCGGGCGGAGCCGGGCCGGGCCGCTGGTCAGTTATCAAATAGCAGTGGCAGTGTCATTTTAACTTTTTATATAAAAAAATCATGTGTGTATGTGATTTTAAGTTATTTATGGTGGTAAATGATTGAGCTTTGTATTTAGCAATAAAAATTATTTTGATGTTAAAAAGAAGTTTAACTTCTTACATGTAAACAAGCACACACACACACATTTTTGTCGATACACCAGGTCTGGCAAATGAGCAATCAGATTACTACATGGTAAATGATCACTGCCGCCCATGAATATCCACAGCGTTTGAATCATAGATGTGTTGCTGGCCCATCAAATGGGGAGGGGAGCAGGAAAAAAAGGATGGGAAGCAGAAAGGGGAATCAGGCATCTGTCAATCTGCACACACACACTTTTCTTTTTATAAATATTTAATAACAGTCCCTATTAAAGTGATTAACATAGATGCTCATATTTGTGCAATACATAATGTTGCATTGGTACCACCAAAACCAAATGAATTTTTCAAAGCTACTTTTCTATTAGATTCCCATTTTCTTGATGACTTAACATAATTTAGATCATCTACTGGCTCTTCCAAGTTCAATATTGGAGGTAGTGCCCCATGATAACAAGACAACACAGTAAATAGAGCCTCTAAGTTTCCAGCAGCACCTAACAGATGTCCATGCGCACCTTTTGTTGATGATACTGAAATATTTTGTGCATGTCCTTGAAAAAGGGTTTTAATGGCTGTAGACTCTATACCATCCCCTGTAGGTGTAGATGTTGCATGTGCATTTATATGTGTTATTTCCTCTTTGTCAATGCCACTGTCATTTAAAGCTCGAGCCATTGATAAAACGGCACCACTACCATCCTCTCTTGGTGAAGTAATATGTGAGGCATCTCCTGATAGACCATAGCCTAAAATTTCAGCATACATTTTTGCATTTCTTTTCAGTGCATGTTCATATTCTTCTAAAACCAAGACAGCTGCTCCTTCACCCATTACAAAGCCCTCTCTTTTCTTGTCAAATGGTCTTGATGCTTTTGAAGGTTCTTCATTAAATGAAGTACTCAGAGCTCTTAATCTACAAAATCCTGCTATGGCTAGAGGACTAATACAGGCTTCTGCTCCTCCACAAACCATAACATCTGCATCACCATTTCTTATAAATCTGAATGCATCTCCTATGGAGTGAGCCCCTGTTGCGCAGGCAGTTGAAACAGCATGGTTTGGTCCACGAAAACCATACTTGATACTAATGTGTCCTGCTGCCATGTTAGGCAGTATTCTAGGCACAAAAAATGGACTAACTTTGTTGTATCCAATTTTAAGGGCGTCATTAGTATCACAAACATCTTTCAGATCTATCATTCCCATACCAATAGCTACACCAGTGACTTCTTTGTCTTTGTCAGTATCTGGCAACCATTTCGCATCAGACAGTGCCTCTGATGTAGCAACAAGTGCTAGGCAAGTGGCTGGAGCCATTGATTTCAAATTTGCCTTTGATAATGCCTTGGTTACCGTGTTATCTTTATCCCGGGGTATGACGCCAGCTATTCTGCAAGGCAACTTGGCGTAGTCCTCGCTTTCAAGACGAGTAATCCCACAATGTCCTTTTAGTAAATTGTTCCATACTAATTCAGTACCTGTGCCCAGAGGAGATACTACTCCTAGTCCTGTGACTACAACTCTTCTTCTTGGAGGATATTGTGAAGTCCTTATGTGACGAAGAATGTTTACGGTAAGGTTATTATATTTGACCATTTTCAATAAGTTTTTTATATTTCAATATTTTTGGTCTAGAATTATATATTATTGTCACATTTCCTGGATCCTCACTTAGAACATTTAAATTATCTCAATGATTGTATTTTAAAAAAATGCTTGCGAAAGTAATTAGTAAACAAACATTCGATTTGACAAAACAATACAGATTAAAAATATTTATTGCCGAGCAATGTATAGTAAATAATTAGCACATCGAGAGTGACAACCCATTAATACCGATTATTGTTGTATAAGTTCGATTTTTGCTCCTCTCTAGTAGACTGAGTGGCCTTGGTCAATGACCTCAAATGATCGGCGACTTTCCCTACGCTTAACTTGTCATCCTGTTAGTGTACAAAGTTTTATTGCACATCTAAATAAATATAGTAATTATTATATTTATGTAAATATTTAGTATATTTGGTTAAACTACTGATATTTTGATATACTCCTGATATTAAATATTATCAACAAAAGGAAACGGATACGTTAACTGAAGGGAAACGGGATTGAAAGACCGGGAAAAGTTCGTTTTTAAATGCAATAGTACTACTTTCACTTATTACGTGCCATATTGATCAAACTTAGTTTTATTACATTACGTTATAATTTCGTATAAACACGATTTTAAAATGATGTATTTAAATTTCAAATTGATATTTCCTTTAACATTAGTGATTATTGGTGTTTTGTATAGCAATCGTTTAGAGGCTATTTTTAAAGATATTATTAGCAGGTTTACTACCAAAGAAGATAAAAGTAGTCTCAAATTGTTCACATTACAAGAACTCTCACAATATAAAGGAATTACTAAGAAAAAGCTTTATGTCGCCGTGCTAGGTACAGTTTTTGACGTCACTAAAGGGAAAAACCATTACTCAAAGGATTCTCCATACCACTATTTTACAGGTATATTTATAATTTATTTTTGATTATAATTATCAAATTACAGTAGAAGTTTGTTTATTATATACATTTCTTGACAAATGTTGAAAAACCCTTGAAGTATGTAATTTACAACTAATTTTTTCCTTACAATTTACAGGTAAAGATGGATCCCGAGCTCTGGTTACTGGTGATTTTCAAGATGAGAGTGAAAATAGCGACCACACTATAGACCTGTCCTGTGATGATTTACTTACACTGGTTAATTGGAGAAACACTTTCAGACAAAAGTATAAGCGAGTTGGTATGTAAGATACTATTTATAAAATATGTTTTTAAAACTTCCAAATATTTTAACTTTATTCAAATGATTATTTACTTCCAGGCGTTTTGGAGGGCAGATATTTTGACAAATATGGCAAGAAAACTGCTTATTATGAGGAGTTGATAGAAAAAGTTGAAAAATGTAAGCAAGAGAAGGAAATTGCTAAACAGAAACAACAGGAGTACCCACCATGCAACATGGAATGGAATGAAGAGCAAGGCTCAAAAGTGTGGTGTACTCGGAACAGGTATAAGTAATATTGATTGTGATAAACCTTGTTTGTATAAATATTGCAATTCAGCCTGTCTTTGCATGGGTGGAACAAACATTTCTCACAATCTATAAGTAAAACATTTAATCAAGTAATATGGTATCTATCACAAGCCTTTCTGCTAAATTGATCTTATGTGTGAAGTGCTTGGTGGCCTGTTGGTGAAGTGAGTGGTGGCCTGTTGGTGAACGGACCAAACGCAGCTGCCAACATGTTCAAGGTGGTTGCAGGTTCAAATCCCAGGACATACCTCAGACTTTTGGGAGTCACGTGTGTATTGATATTCAATCACCACGTACTATAACAGTGAAGGAAAACATTGTGAGGAAACCTGCATGCCGTAGCGATTTTAAAGAATTTCTATGGTATGTAAAGTCGGCCAACCCGCACTAGGCCAGTGTGGTGGACTATATGGCCTAATCCCTCTCAATCGTAATCTTGATTGTAGAGGAGGCCTGTGCCCTGCAGTGGGACGTATATGGGCTGATACAGATCTTATGTGTATTTGTTGTTGGATATATTTTCTATAAATACCATATTTATTCTGTTTTAGTGGTGGAGTAACTAGAGACTGGGTGGGTGTTCCTAGGCAGTACTATGAGCCTGGTAAAGGGAAACCTTATTGTGTATGTATCAAGGATGACAAAAATGTTCCTGCTGGACTCATCAAAGAATATGATAACTGTCCAAAAACTTCTGCCACCTGCATATTGCCTGCTGCATAGATTTAATTACATCTACATTAAATTAGGAACAATAAATAAGTATTATGAAACATAAAGTTAATATATGATTATGTTATGGCTACCAATGTTATTGTACTCATGTATATAAAAATCCATAATGGACCCTTCAAGAACTATTTAATTAAATTGAATGAGGAAATTACAGTTTTAGTAGTACAATTTAAATCTTTTATGAAGTAATTAAGACATATTTATACATAAATTACCTCCTTTGTAAAGTATGGCTAATAAACATTATGTATGTGATAGACATATTATAAAACCATGAGTTGTTCATATTAAATAATACATTCCATTACACTATTAATCATTTTTTTAAAGAAGTTACCATAGTTTTAAGAGATATTAGTAAATAATAAATGAGATAAGATTGATTTTAAAGGATTTACTTTCCCATATCACAAGTATTTTAATTCTTATGCACTTTCTTTGTTACAAATAGTAATTGCCAGTTTAATATATTTGCTTTAAATTTAAAAGATTTAAAACAATTGTGTATATTATTGTATGGTTCAAAACATTTTTTCTTATTGTAGCTATGATACAATGGGAGGTTGATTTGTGATAAAAGTTTGTTTTATTTTATTTTAGAACTTATGTTTTTCTTATCTTCAATTTTGAATCTCTGTTAAATTGAAATATTGTTTGGATTTGGATATTATTTTCATGTAAAAGCATAAAAGAGTTGATTTAATAAATTTATATTTAATAATATAATGTGTTTCCTTCTATGGAATGGACCTTGCAGTAGGAGGCACTGGGCCATCTTGCCCAGAGAGTTTTTGTACCAGGGTTAATAATGACAATAACAAAACTAACCATGTCTTGAGAATTTATATGTGATTGTTGCTGTTGTTAAAATCAGAAACTAATCAAACCACAGAAAGTCACCACCAATCATGGTGGCTTAACAGTTACTAAATTATTCATCTAAGGGTTGGCAAGAAATTAAAATATTTTTAGAAAAGCAAATTATTTTTGTACTGCATTTCTCTTTATTTATTACAAGTTTTGATTTTCACAGAACATAATGTAGAGTACCACTGGTACTGAAGTCTTAGTTACTTAGCTATGTTTATTTCTACTTATTATTATTAGGTGGGTGGGTTTCAGTTTGTACTATATCATCCAGCTCAAGCCCCTCTATGGTCTTCAGAAATACTTGCATTGGGATTTTTTTTCTATTCAAAAAAGTCTTATTGCCAAGTAATTTCTTGATTTTTGCTCTGCGCTTCTTTATCTTTTCTTTTGTGTACTGATTACCTAGCTGGAATGTCAGTAGTCTTTTAATTTTACGTCCACCAATGTGTGTTTCAGAGGTGCTGCTTTGACTTTTAGGTTCTTCATATATTGTCTCTAGCGTTTGAGATATTGTTTTAACTTTTTTATTAAGGTATAATGCCTCTATTTGTTTGGGATTTGCATTTTCTACCATCACATGTTTGCGCGGTTTCATGCTAACTCTGCGGTTAGATGGTTTAGTAATTTCGGGAACTAAGGATTTGCGTTTCCTTAAAACTCGCGAAGATAAATCAGGCACTTGCACTATTTCTTCGGGTACATTATTAGGACAAACTTCATCTATTTCCATTATATCCAGGTGTGCCATTTTATTCGGTAATTCACAATCTACCCTGTGGAAGTAATAATATATTAACTTATTGCGCTATCGGATAGAGTTATAGTCATAGTACAAACGTAAATTTAACTGTCTTGCGTCTTACCTCGACACCTCCATAGTAATTACGATTCACAAAACTTTTGCCTGTTAGCCGATCGTTAGTGTATTAGATTGTTAACAATAAAACATTAATTTATCAGACCCATAGAACCGTTGCATTCGTAAACGCACACGTTGTGACAAGTTAAATTAAACTTCCTCGCCGAGCGCTTATGTCAATAAATACCCTATGCTGCCCATCGCCTGATACATAAATAAGCTAGATAATGCACTTAAAATACTTAACACTTCATATTTTAATACACTTAAAAACTAAATGCTGATGCTTCTTGACTTGAAAATGTAACAATCTAACAATTCGTTCAGAAATCAAGACTGTCAAAATTGATTTGGTGGATTTTAAAATATTATGATTTACAAACGAATACGTTAATGATATTTTTTAAATTGTAGTAATAATTATAAAACTTTCATTGAATACTTTTATATGCGTTTATGAGGATTTTACATAAAGGTACAAAAAGGTAGTGCTTATTTTGAACGAAATTTGCGAACAAGTTCGCTTGTATTTTTTTAATACTGTAGGTAAATTATGCATAGGTACATGTTTACAATGTTCAATCGCCTTTGGGGATTACCTATCTACAATTTATGAATTTAAAAAGCGTTATAACTACAAAAATACTAGAGCATTGACCAGCTGCTATAGTACATACCTACCAAAATCTAATATAGTAATTTATTAGCTGTCATTATTATCAGATTTACGTACTATTCATTGAAAAGAATTTTATATTAGAAATGTTAATATCTACTCCTTAGGAAAGTAACTACCATTTATAAGTTAAACGATGTCCTTTTCTGAGGTCTTCTTCAAAAGGAATCTCATTTCAATAGTAAATGATGATGTTAATTAATCTTTTTCATAGCTGAATAAAAAATAAAGAAATCTATCTTTAGTAGGTACATTCTTTTAAAGCAGTACAAACTCACTACCCAACTAAGGTTTTAGTCTCGTGACGACTCTTAGTAGGCAAGTAGCGCAGTTTGAATTAATAAACCTTTACTATTTGTGTATTACATATTCCATAAAAGAAATAACTAAAAACCAGCTTTCTATAAATCTATACCTACCTACCAACATAAAACTGAATTTCGCTTGCCGCATGCAAGAATGGAATGAAACAAGTGTCGTTTTATAACGATTTATTGTACAAAACAATAATACATTTAAATGTACAGGTATGTTTAAATTTTTGGACTCAGGTCCCAAACACTGGACAATCATGTAAATTATCCTTCACTTACAGACACCATATTGCTCGTCGAGGTGTCAGCACTAATAGAAACAGACTCGGCTCTAGATAAGCAAACTAGATTATAATAATAGAATAAAAATATAACAATAAATTAATAAAGTGCTCTCAACTTAAGTACACATCGTCTATCGCACTGCTTCTGTCGACGGGCACCATGTAGTCTTTATTTAAAACAACGTAATATAACAAATCGATTAAACCTCCTAAGCATACTGTAGTATATACACATTATGAACAACATATGTCCTCTCTGGTGAACTAGCGCAGGTGAGCTGGTCGGGTGAGCGGACGGGTCCCGCGTCAGCGCCGCAGTCTCCGACTCGGTCTCCGGTCTCGGCCCCGCCGGCCGGGCCACCTACCCTATCCCGGCCGGCACCTCACAAGCGACGCGATTTACGTACACATCTAAAAGCCATTCGGTTATTACATCTGGAGACGAGAGCGGTAGAAGTGGCAGAGAGAAGCGGATGAGGAACTATGATACGGTGGCGTTTACCACTTGTCAATGACCACCTCGTTCGCTGTAAAACAACGAGAGTGTTAGTGCGTCGCGCGCTCGAGCGGGGCGGCCGTCCGAACTTACTGGATCTTATGTAGATATCACAACCGTGTTCTAGTTTACATGTGTAGTTTCACTGCGGGATCACAACAAACAATGAGTGTTCATGGAATATGTGCGTGCAGTGGCGCTGCGACGGCGTCTCGGCGCTTACAGCTTCCACTCCGGCTGGGCTGGGGGGCAGACAACACCACGTTAGTGCATGCGGGAGGGGACACCGCGGACGGGGGAAAGTTTTGCAACACATGTGCCTCTTACTTACTTGTCGCTCCCACTTAAGTTCCACTCCATGTGATTTAAATTTCGTATTGGCATCAATTTATACTCAGAATTTAAAAACGTATCAAATTAAATTAGAATTTTATACTTGCATGAATTTGTAAAAAATATTTCTCTTGGTAATATAATATTTTTAAATATAGCCAAATAGCATTTCTGAAGCTTGCAAAACTTTTGTTATTATCAACACAAATGTTAGCAGGAAACATCAATACCTATGTTATTTGTGTACTCAAGGACATGAACACAATTACACAAAATAATTAGGTACATAATAGGGTTCTGTGTATGTGACATGTGGGTGCCAAATAGTCTTAGTAATGGAATACAGAAGGGAAATAACTGAAACATCCTTTGTTCACTATTTTAATTGAATGTAAAATAGTATTTATAAATGACTGTACATTTCAATAAATAAACTGGTGTAATTCTACATTTCCGGTATCAGGGATAATCACAAGGTTTTGAGCATGCCCTTCAATGTGCACTGTTCAGTATATGTGTATGTATGTGTGTGTTGGGTTTTGTATCTACTGTTGTTGACAGACGGATTGCCGGCATAATAAGTAACATTCATAATTAATGATATTTTCATATTTTGTATAATTTTATTGAGCGACGCAATCCACTAAAGATTTTTTTCACAATTACTAAATGTCAACAAATATCTAATATACAATTATGGATAGTAAATAGTGCACAATATATGGTCACTTCAGCGAATGACGTCGCATAATATTGCTCTATAGTATATTAAATATTATGTTATTAAACATATCAATTTCATTCTAAAATCACCACCATGCAATGCACACATGCAATATTATACTAATTTTATTATAAAAACTTATGTACGTACGGACCTTGTACCATAACATTTAATAAATGGACAATTGTTTTATTTACCTTTGTATACTTAAAGTAATATTATGTCCCATTTATAAAACAGACTTCGTAATCCTTCAATCAATACAAAAAGATAATAATTAAATTAGATCAATTTTATAAGCTACAAGTACCACAATTAAATTTTGCTACCAGTTGAATGTTCGTACATACATTGGTATATTGCTTTATATTAAAATTATAAATATGCAGAACTCGTCTCAGACACGGTTCACAATGTTGCAAACAGAATGTATGATGGTCGACAGTCGTCGGCTGAACGGATCGCAGCGACAGTAATCGTATATAGTATACAGTATACAGTGTACATCATACACGGATTACTAAAGCTACTTGGCTGCACGCGATCACCATGTACTTGCATCATGTGCAATTGTTAATCGGTTACAGCTTACAGAAGATCCGATGCCGCGGCCAAGTGCTTTCAATGTAAAAACAGGTTACATCACAAGAAAAAAGTAATAAAATGCAAGAGTTGTTAATAAGCAGAAACAGGCAAAAGGAGAAAGGATATAGATACATTTTTCAGTGAGAACAATATGTTGAGAAATAATGATAACCACGTCCCTAACGATACACTTACGATAAATTACACTAAGCTAACAATGCACCTTACCATTAAGAGTAAGCTTACATGTCTGCAGTCCACATGGACAAGGTACTGAGCTATGTGCGAGTTCCTATAGCGTGTTATTAGCGAATCGGAGCTTTCGTTAACTTTTTTTACATAAGTATTATAAAATGCAATTAATCTAACTTATAAATACCTCTCAATAAACCAATTTTTGGTGTCTCGTGTTAGAATTATGAAGGTCTTCACAGCCACTTCATATTAAATAAGTGTACATTATAACATACTCGGTAAAAGGAAGAAAAATATAATCGATGTATCTCTCGTCTTGTAAAAATGAGCTCCAAACTATTTATTGTCTCGCACATACAAAATGCAATAGAACCGAGCGGCCGCGGCCACGCGTCCAGAGACGCCCTATCTACTCCTACCCCGCGACATACGCTACAGGACGGGGACACTCCACACGGTGCGCCAGAGCATTCCACACGGTTAGCAACGGTCACTGTGGTGAGCGCAGCTCAGAGTCCAAGGTTCCACAGTGAGGCCGCCGGAGGGTATTAGGTGTGAATCAAACGGGGAGGTGGCGCGGCACGCGGCGGGCCGGCTTATAGGGGTCCGTAGATGATGATGCCAAAGAAGACGGCCCACATGAGCACAATCCACTGCATGCCGTGGAGCCAGTCTAGCACACTCCGGGTCTCACCGTCGGAGATCTTGCGCGCCACGAACTTCAGCACCTCGTCGAGGAGAACGACCGGCACTGAGAACTTCATTACCGTTACCCACTCGTCCACCGACAGCGGCGTCACTTGGAATACGGCCTGCGAACATATTCAAGGTATTCGTTACGGTGATGGAGGGTCATGATGTCAAAAGGTGTAGTTGCAGCGTGCACTTACCGAGAGGACCTCCACATAGAGGATGACGAAGTGGAGAGTGAAGGACAACGCCATGGAGCCGACGAGCCACATGTTGGACCAGGGCGGCATGGTCACCAGGGACTGGTTCTCAGACAAGCTGTTCATGGCGTTCAACATCTCAATGGTGACAAGTACTGAGAGAGCCATTGTCATGGGGTGAGGGTCAGTGAAGATCTTGCAGTCAACACCCTGTAATTTTTATAAAAAACAACATCAAAGCATGTACAATAAGTGAAGGATACAATTGGTTCAATATTATATAAGATAATATACATATATGGTGACAAGTCCCATGAGTACATAAAATTTGCGCACTGTGCTGCTGAAATATGTATATCAGAAAACATTTTTAGATACTAAAAAATATGTTAAAAATGGCAATAGAAATGTATAACACATCAGTCACAATAAGTTCTAATGATTACATTTACAAAAAAAAATATCACAAGAATATAACTTGGTATAATGTTAATGACCAAAATTTCTAGTTGTTTAACAATAGCACGTTGGTCTATTAGAATCAATTATTTTTGGATCCCAATGGGTAATGTACATGTGTATAGCTAAAAGTATGTTACCTTGAAGTCATCACCGCCGCCGAGACACTGTAAGTGGTGGGTGAGTTGCCAGTACGTCATCTGAGGTCCGAATGGAGAGTACATGAACCACCAGGAAGCAGCTCCCACGGTGGCGGCACCGACGTATCCACCGATAGCCATGTACCTGGACACAAATTATAGCGCATTATAATTATTGAACTATGTGGTTTATTGTTATTACAATAATACGTACGGACATGGGTGGCCAAAAATACACAGTGTTGTTAATTAAATAAATCAGAACTATAAAAAATCATGTACTGAAAAAGATCTTTCATTTGCTTCTTTCACAAAAAAATTGACGCAAAAACGATACCCGTTCGGAATTTAACATCGCGATACTAATGTTGCAACATCAGACACATCCTGTCACATTTATTAATTAGATTCAAGTGTATTTCAGTATATTACCTGAAGAACAGCCATCCGGAAATGAGACCTTCGTCAGCCTTGCGGGGTGGTTTGCTCATGATGTCGAGATCCGGGGGGTTGAAGCCGAGGGCGGTGGCGGGGAGACCGTCAGTGACCAGGTTCACCCACAACAGCTGGACGGGGATCAGAGCCTCAGGCAGACCCAGCGCGGCGGTCAAGAAGATCGACACCACCTCACCAATGTTGGACGAGATCAGGTAACGGATGAACTGCTTCATGTTGTTGTAGATGGCACGACCTGAGTACAAAGTAATTGGATGTTAGCGTCATCAAACAAAGATTGTTTAGAGCTGTTATGTATAATGGTTTCTTAGATTTACGCGAATGTTACACATTGAAATAAAACTATTTTATACGGATTTTATCGCGATTTGGTTTAATTTTTACATTTTTTTGGAAGTTAAAAAATGTAAAAATTAAACCAAATCGCGATAAAATCCGTATAAAATAGTTTTATTTCAAAGCTGTTATGTAATTAATTCCACGTTTATTTAAACAGTTATACGCGTTGCGCTAAAAAAAGGATTAGATATTAGTTAATCAATCTTATGCAATATGTATTTACTTTTTTTTTATTGTTGAAGTATACCTTATAGCATGTCTCAGAATTCAGACCCAGCAATGAGTACTTCTTACTTTACACGTGGAAAATGTCGTGGTTATTATCTTAACTTATATTTTTAAGATGTGCACTATTAGCATATATTTATTGTAATAATGTATTTTTCCCAAATAAAGAAAATAAATAAATATCAGTTCTTCATTGTAAATATTTTGCTTAAACTGACCTTCCTCAACGGCGGCTACAATGGATGAGAAGTTGTCGTCAGCCAACACCATCTCGGCGGCAGACTTGGCGACAGCAGTACCAGAACCCATGGCGATACCGATTTCAGCCTTCTTCAGGGCAGGGGCGTCATTCACACCATCACCAGTCTGTAAGATTGGATTGTTGAAAATGGCGGCGTTAGTATCATGAATAGATCTCGGTTGCGGTTTAGTTCCACCACCAAACATGTGCAAGCCACAAGCCACATATTTGTATTTGCTATTATTATTGTAGAACAGAATACTACCGGTTCCGCAAAGATAACTTTCATGTGTTGTAGTTTATAAACAGAACGGCCCTAACGTAAACATAAAGAGCTTCTAGTATGTGGTGCGAAATGTAAACATTAATAACAACATGCAGTGTGTTTCGTAAATTATGAAGACATTGTTTGGTGTTCAATAAACAGTAAATTTTGTTAGTATCTTGTGTGCAGCAACACCTTCATTATAACTAATTTCATGTAATGCTAATTAAGTCGATGATGTTATAAGACTGATACAGTAGCAACCTAAAACAGTAGCAGTATTTGCTGTATAGAAAATGAATAAAACTCACCATAGCGGAAATTTCATTCATGCTCTGCAGATATTCAACAATCTTAGATTTGTGTGCGGGCTCCACACGGGAGAAGAGACGAGCTTTGGCACAGGCGGCCCTCTGTTCAGAAACGGGGAGATCGTCGAACTCACGTCCAGAGTAGGATTTGCCAGTTGTGTCCTCATCCTCACCGAATACACCAATACGCCTAAAATTTAGAAAATCATTGAATAGTGTCTAAAAGTATATCTATGACGGAAAACAATCATGACTTATGAAAGCAACGTCGTAAAATTGCAAGCACATTAATATATACACAATTAAAAGTACCTGCAGATAGCTTCAGCAGTAGACTTGTTGTCACCAGTAATGACAATAACTCGGATGCCAGCGGCACGGCAACGGACGATGGAGTCGAAGACTTCCTTACGGGGGGGATCCAACATGCCCACAACACCGACAAATGTGAGGTTGACTTCATAGGTGTAGAATTTGGTAGAGTCACCTAAGTCCATTTCTTCAGGTTTCAATGGGTTGTCAGCAGTTGCGAGAGCCAAGCAACGCAGAGTGTCGCGGCCGGTACCGTATTGGCGGGTAAGATCAAGGATGCGGTTCTTGAGGGTGGTGTTGAGAGCGACTTTAGCAGTGCCGACGCGAGCGTGGCTACAACGTTCGAGTACACCTTCAGGCGCACCCTTAACGAACAGTTTGGGACCGGTTCCGAGGCGGGAGGGTTTAAGAGGTGTGCAGTAAGTCGACATAGATTTCCTGTCACGTGAGAATTCAAGGGTGAATTCTTTCTTCCATTTGGTTTCAATTTCCTGACGTACGATGATAGCAGATGATCGGCGGTCGAGGCCGGTCTTAGGAACGTTGAAGGGATTCATTTTTTCAGCGAGCACAATAAGAGCGGTCTCGGTGGCTTCACCTACCTTCTCGAAAGCCTGTTTGAATTCATTGAAGTCGATAGCAGAGTCGTTGCACATAACGCAAATGGTGCCTAATTCGTGAAGGGCATCGAATTCGGCAGCCTTAACTTTCTGTCCCTTCAAGTAAACATCACCAATAGGTTCATAAGTGGAGCCAGTGATTTCGAACTCAAGGAAGCTGCTGTCACCACCTTCGATTTTCTCAAAGATGAACATGCGAGAGACGGACATTTGGTTAGTGGTCAGTGTACCAGTTTTGTCTGAGCAAATGACAGATGTGCAACCGAGGGTTTCTACGGAGGGCAGAGACCTGACAATGGCGTTCTTCTTGGCCATACGCCTGGTACCCAGAGCGAGACAAGTGGTAATGACGGCGGGCAGACCCTCTGGAATGGCAGCGACAGCGAGAGCAACGGCAATTTTGAAGTAGTATACGGCACCCTTGATCCAGCTGCCACCGTGAGCAGGGTCGTTGAAGTGACCGATGTTGATGGCCCAGACGGCAACGCAGATGACGGAGATAACCTTGGAAAGCTGTTCACCGAACTCATCGAGTTTCTGTTGCAGGGGAGTTTTGATTTCTTCAGTCTCAGACATTTCAGTACGGATTTTACCAATAGCAGTGTTAAGACCAGTTCCGATGACCACACCACGTGCTTTACCGGCGGCGACATTGGTACCCGAGAAGAGAATGTTCTTTTTGTCCTGGTTAACGGCGCGGGGATCAGGGATGGCGTCAGTGTGCTTAATCACAGAAACAGACTCTCCGGTCAAGATGGACTGATCAATGCGAATGGTAGTAGAGTAAATTTTGATAAGACGGATGTCAGCGGGGATTTTGTCACCGACGGACACTTCAACAACGTCGCCGGGTACAATTTCCTTTGCCCTGATTTTCTGGACACCAGATTTGTCTCCTCTTATAACTTTACCCATTTCGGGTTCGTATTCTTTTAAAGCTTCGATGGCAGATTCGGCATTTCTTTCCTGTGGATTAATAATTGTGATGAGCAATTTTTGTGATACGTTTTTTTTATGAAATGTGCAATTAATACTATCTTTGGTGATATTCTTACCTGCCATACTCCTACTACGGCATTAGCAATAAGAATTAGTAAAATAACGAAGGGTTCTACAAAGGCTGAAAAAGCATCTTCATGATCTTCAAATAAAGCTAAAACCTGAAAAAAGAATAAGTCTAATTAGGTAATTTTCGAATATATCCTGTATTATATTACGTTAGTATTAGTTTACTTACGAATGAAATAATAGCGGCTAACAGCAAAATCTTGACTAAGAGGTCATCGAATTGTTCCAGGACTAACTGCCATATACTTTTGCCTAAAAGATAATGTCATGTTATAGACATACATCTAGTAGTCACTGCTAGACTAAACATAGCCATATAAAAGGCCCCCTCGATATTTCAAGTGAACAAAAGAGACACGTGAGTGGGCTTCAGTTCAACAAATTGAGCGAGCGAGGGAAGGAAAGTGGGTCGAGACATTGTGAATAAAAAAACGACTCATTTTAGACTTTGACGGTGTAAACCGCTAGATATTGGCCGAGACAATTCTTTAACTTTTACTTTGTATCGATTTATTTCTTTATTAAATTAATTTTTCAATTGGTAGAGTTTTATCATACGATATTTGAAAAGTGTGATCATGAGATCATCATCAATATGTTGATCAATAACAATAGAACAGCAAGGTGGAAGTAATTACGCCCATAATAGTCATGTTTAACACACACTTTCCAAAACATATTTGTAGAATAGACAGTTTTATTTATACTTTAAACATTGGTGCGTAGAAAACAAGTATTGAACGGTCGTCTTACCTTCCTCCGTAGGTAATTCTGAAAAGAGAGGAGAACCATAATTAAAGTTTTGAATAAAACATCAAAGGAGTTAATGGAATAAACGATAAACCAGTCAGAACAGGGCATGCGATCTATCTCGGCAGTTACGATCGTATAAATATACGTGTGCATATGTAGGATACACGTTTGGAGCTTCCAATCCGACACACGGCGGAGGAGCGGTGCTCGGTGTGCAGCGCGGCTCCTGAGATAAACGTTCGTCATCCCCGCGGCCCAGGCGCTCACGTCATACGCAAATGTCTATCTACAATACAAATGGTTTTACGTATACGTTTGATTCTTATGAAATATGTAACATCATGATAAATGCAGCGCGTAATCTTATTGAACGTGTACACTCAAAACAAATATGTAATATACGATTGCCCACGTGCGAGCAGATTTCCCTATCTGCAGAAGCTAAAGTTTATTTAGCCATGAAATTATATAAGGTCATAAATACAAATGCGCCTATTTTTAGATAAAAACAAACTCTTTCGCAATTGATGAAATAAATACACACATCCTAGCACTTACAAGATTTGTTGAAGGTATTATACGGATGATTGGTTGTCGAGGTGAGCTGCGTACTCATAGTTTAACTGATCTACGTTGATACGTAACGTCGGTCAATGAATACTCGTACTATTATGTGTGTGCGGTTCATGGTTGCAATGCGATTTTTATGTTTTGTCATAAACATCAAAGTTGAAAATATTTACGTAGATACGACGCAGATTTCGGCAAGCCTTGTGGCCGTGCTAATAATACAGTGTCGTGGAGCGGTCACATTGGCCCATGTGGCGCGACCCGTACACTGTACACTGACCTCATGACGTAAGCATGCGGCCTCTACGTAATTACAACCTTGTTGATGTTCCGGATACAATTGTCTTTCAATAAACGTAATTACAAAATCAATCAATGGAAGCTCGTTTCAATCGCTAACAGATTATGTTTCTGATAAATTGACGTTATTAGAGCGCAGCGACGTAAATAGTAAGATTTTTCAAACGTGCGCCGAGATCTTGATAGAGAAATGTAAACTGGCAACGTGCTCTAAGTCAATCGCATCGGCTCTATTTACGTACGGAGCAGGGCTGCCAGCCTCGCCGTGACTAATGTAAGCAATTAGTCAACGCATCGATAACACCGTGTCAGCATCTGTGCACGCTCGCCAATGATCAATAAGCGCTAGCCAGGCCGCGCCGGGCGTCCTGCGAGCCTGCTGGCCGCAGCAAGGCTTCGGCCCACGCCGCCGACTCTCCTTACATCCTCCCGGACGACTCACGTCAGGGCCACGTGCGCCCGTGTTCAGACTGACAATACCACACAATACATACTATTCCATATTACTATCCATACAGCTCAGTTATAAATTATTTTTTTACTGCCACTTAAACAAATTGCGGAATTGCTACTGTCGACGAACATTAAACGGTTATGTGTTAACGTTTGATTGTTCGAGCTGTGATAATGTGACCATCGGATTAACACGCGATCCACGCAGTGGCAGCAAGCGTGTCATAAGTGGTCGATAACCTTGATGATGCTTGTATTTTTTTTTGTACCCAATATTGTCTGTGCCGGTAGTATAGAAATCGATCAATTAACTTATTTTTTGGCGTAGACGCGATAGCGTATCACACAATCGAAAAACAAAAACGTCTGATTAAAAAGTATTCATCAACAAGATATAACATACGATTAAAGGTAAAGGACCGTTAAAGTCAATAGGTACTATGATTTCCTGTGCCTAACGATGCTAATTATGATGAAATATATTCTTGCATTGTTCTGCATTTACGCAACAAATAAAATGAGCAACGTTTCAAGATAGAATCAACCTAAAAATAATAAAAAAGACTTTCCGATAAAAATGAAATAGCTAGGTGCAATTTCTATGCGGATACATTATTACAGCGAAAACGCTAAACGGCATGAGTAAATGTAAACGTGAAATGTCAACTAATAAAAACTTCTGTGTCGCAATGAAGAGTCAAACAGGCAAAAAAAAAAACAGCGTAGCGTATCGATTTCTCAGTCCAATTATTTATTATCGCTGTGAACATACTAGCTCTGAGACTATTTAATTCATTCATTACGTTCATGCTCTATTTCGCAGCTACACGGACTTTGTAAATAATACTTGACCGCAAGATAGGTACTTTGCCAAATGCGACTTCCTTGTCCCACGATTCAATGAGAAGCAATATATTTTTGTGCGATCCAAACAGGGTGCATGTTAGATAATATTGGAATAGATACAATATCGGAACGTGAAATGCTCGTGAGTATAGCACGTCAGCGGCGCTCGTAGACGCAACCCGCCAACATAGACCGTCCAAAATAAACCTGTGTACCTATATAATATTTCAGGCAGCAGGCACTCGAAACTCGCAGCGGCTGCGCTGGCATTCTCGCCGCCGGATTTGCTGTTCCCGATCCCGCTCGTGTTTCTTTCTCTAATGCGATGAACGGTGAACAGTGAACACGGCTTAATCTACGTTGGCGTGGTTCAACAATCATAACATTACATCACTGAATTGAGACATTTCCGTTGAAACTAATGCATTCAATTTAGACCTAATCAGCGCCAGTTTAGTTTTAACGGATTCCGATGTGTTTGACTTGCATTAAAACTAGGCAAACTGAGTTATCAGGAACAACGTGCGTAGCACGTACGGTGTTTATATTACCATATTCAGCTCGTTTGTAACGTGTTTTGAGGACGATTATTACGACTGTGTTAGTTTTATTTTAGCGTATTGCACGTATGTACATATACATTCAGATATAACAAACGCTTTGGTTCAAATAAAAATGATAAATACAAGGTCGAAATTAGCATTTTAAAGCATTTACGTTAATTGATTTTTGCTTATTATTTAAATTTTGCCAGATGTTAACAAAACGTTAAATAAACGTTGACTGAATTATTATTTAATCTTATGTAATACAAACATGGTATTAGTATTCCATTTGACTCGATTTTTTTATTTAATAATAATTAATAATCATCTTAAAGGCGCAGTGTATACATATTTAGACATGAGGTATTTTACTTTGCTTTGTAACTATACACAGATTGTTTTCCAATACTATTTGAATTAGTAAAATGGCTTACGTTGTCTATGACGGCATTCAAAAACATCTTTGTCTTCGTCCTCCTAACGTAATTCCAACATTCGCATTTCACAACATATTGTTTATTCGTAACGTGTTTTGGGATTCAGTTAATAAGAATCGAAACGAATACGCCGGCATGTGCTCCGCCAACGCTTATTCTTTAACTACATAAAGCATGTGATGAAAAATTGACTGGATTAAATGAACACAGAAATAACAGTTATTTAATAAAGACGTATCTGCGTAGGAATCTATTCTCGTTTGAGGTTTTCCGTATTGTGACCGAGCTTCAAGTAGTAGAGTGACGCGAGGTTTATGTGATGTTTTCCGAAGCAAAATAATCGCTGGTTGTACCAACTAGAAAAAATAAACAGCGGCTAGTCTAGCTCTGCTGGATCTGCGCTGCCTGGATATTTTTTGAATAGATAATGTTGCTCACTACATATAACCATTATGCATTATTATGGAAAAATGTATTCGAGACGGGGCGAATGTAGGTTGAAAAATATTTCGGAATGCTTAGAAATACTTTATGGTTCATTGTTGAGCCAGTTTGTTTTTAAATTTCACATTGATTGTCTTAAATCAAATAAATGGTTATAATTGACTTAACAAGTGTGCTCAACGCATTTTTTCCCGTTAATATATGACCTGTCCAATATCTTTCACACGAAGTACTAATATTTTAAAAATAAATCCCGCTGACAGTGTAATACTGCTACATAAATAAGGAGATTTTCTTAGAATTGAAGTAGCCATCAGTTAACAGTTCTTTTGGAACACGGTGCTCGTCGTGTGCAGCCTTTTGCTATCCACTTTCTAGTTTGAGCGGATTTATTTGCATATTTCCATAGATTTTGTTCTGTTTCCGTTAGTTTCGACACAAAAACACGCACTTTCGTTTTATTTTCATCTATTGTGCAAACGAAATATCACATAGTTAATTGTCTAACAGGATTATGCGTGTAAAGTCCATTTAGCAATTCTGTTGGTGTGGTTATAGATTATGTGCAGCCTGATTATTTATTGGCCCATTAGTGGCGCGTGGTACGCAGTGTATATGCGGCGCTTATCACGGGTGAGGGCGCGGGCCGGGCTGAGGGTGCTCGGGCACACGCACCAGCGGCTCCGGCCCACCACGCCCGACACCTGCCCCGATATAAATAGCCATCTGGACGCACACAGCGGCCGCCGTCCATCATCTCGAGCTTTCCAACAGACAGTAACGGCGACGTACCATCAATCTAAAACTCTACTTCATCTCATTTCACACATCAAATCATTTATAATTTAATTTCATCTGTATCTATTGTACAATTTACAAAGTATGATGTACTATCAACCAACAAACTTATTATGAATACTTTTTGTACTATATTATTTTAGTGAGGATCCTCTATGTGCATTTTGGGTACTATAGGAAATTTCCATGTCAATTGGATTAATCAAATCGTTAAACAACAATTAGCTCAATTACCATTTATAGAAAACTAATTGATTCGTTGGTGTTTTATATTTTCAATAAAGAACGTAAATGATTCCAGGCAGTATTGGATTTACAGCATGTATTCTAGAATTTTCATGTTTTAATAAAAGTGTAGAAAACCGAAAACCAACAGAGGACGCGACGTATTATCTGAACAGCAGGTGTGCGCGATATTGATATAGTACCCTCATTAGTAGGACAATGATTTCATCACGTGTAGCGCCAGATAGGTCGTTTGCTTCCTAATCTTATGTTTCTAACACCTTATCAAATATTTTGTATCTTCATTGTGCGATAAAAGTGGTTTAGTATTTGTGTCAATATAGAGATAGCATTTACTTTCATAAGGACACACAAGATATTTTAAATCATGGTAATTATTAACTGAAATGAAATCATAAGGTATAACATTCTAAATATGTTTTGAAAGGCTTCGATTATAATATTTTTATATTAGCTGCGTAGACAGACAAGCTGGCGGCCCACTTGATGGTAAGTGGCCACCGCCGCTGAAGGAAATTAGCAATACCAGGGTCATAGTGAAGTCGCTGCCTATCGTAAAACGCTATTTGATCTTTAACATTAACAAATTAGAGAATTGCCTTATCTTTATTGAAAATAGTAGTATGTAATCATCGAATCCACGCCTTACGTGTATGGGCACCGGTCGAAATACCCCGCCCGCCCCCACATAGCCGAATGCTTTAATATTTATGCAACGAGGATAATTAAGTGATACTATTAAATGGGATAGCTTTCGTTCGGGCTGTTTATCACGTGCGTTTTGGGCCAATAACAATTATTCAAGTTGTCTGTTACGGCAAACATCGCGGAATTTATTTATATTACTCTCCTTTTGCACACAAGATTTTCGCTATGTTTATAATGGTATAATCCCGCGTGAATGCTTGACATTCGTATTTAACTCTTACAACGCACGCAGAAAGAAAGTCTCGATGTCGCAATACCTTGTCTAGACTACTATCAGATTTATTCAACAAAGAGTTATAAAAGGATTAAAAATAGCTATCATTCTTTCTCATCAGTCAATGAACTCAAGTCATAATTATATACATAGCATTTCTTCAACAGCATCTGAAGGCTTATATTCATGTTTGCTTACATTATGAAATGTAAGTTCTCACAAGTTCTAGCATTGTTTTACTGGTTAATGTATGTACTATTGAGATATCTTTATAGCAGACATAAATAATATAGAGTATCCCATTTAATGATATATTTCTTGTTAGAATCATACTGTTTTATTATACATAATATCATGTCCAGTATATCACATGAAACATAAGTGAGATACATGGATTATATTGAACACAATAAATAATGTTTTAATGTTATTATTTTATATTGAAAGAAGGTTTAGAACTACAGTAATTTTAAATATTGAATTTCATCATCAATGGATTATTTTAATTTGGAAAGCTAATCTAGAAGATATTAGAAATAATGATGGAATGTCATAAAGATTAATGTATAAATTTATACATAGTTTAAATTGGATTGTATTATTCCTAACAATATTTATGAATATCTAAATGAAATTGATTACCAATAGTGGCCAATAGGCATGTTAGCCATGAACAGAATTATATAAATGATATAACCAACCTTGGTCTTCGTAACCCTTGTGGCCAGTCTATTTTTAAATATACTTTGTCAACACAGGATGAGTCATGGCCAAGTCTAACTAGCTGGCAAAATTTCAACTAACCCTGACTGATAGCCCAGCAATGAAAAAATAATAGATATTTTTATATTCTTCAAAACCATTTGATCTACTCGAGCGTATGCCAATTTTATTTTGCAATTATTTATACAAAGATCTTTTGATATTTGTAATAAATGAATTCGACAGATGTGACGATGAAATGCTTTGAAATAGTTTAACTTGAGCATGAATAATTACAATGTCTTTAAAGATTCAATCCTAAATAAGCCTTCTCTGTGAGAAAAGCATAAATTCAAGCTTATAAAGCCAACATCATTTAATTTACAATAATATTAAGATGTGTGAATCTTTAAACTGAATAAAATGAGAGTATAAACAAAATTTAATGATAAAGTAGGGAAAATTGCACCCAAATATTGATTGCCACAGCACTAATAGTACTGTGAACATCCCACATTTCTCTCTCCACACATATAGTATAAATTTTGATTACACAAACATAGGTTACTTAAACAATTGCTAAATTAATATTTGTTCTAGCAATAATTTTAGTTTATGATCAATATTTTTGCTTCTGAAATATGGAAATATTGTTCCGAACACATTCCTAAGCATAAAATTGTGATTGACTAATACATTGCAATTTAACACAATTTATGATCTTTCACCGACTGCCTCGGTGGTGTAGTTGTATTACGGTACGACTACATAGCTGTGGTCTCGGGTTCGAATCCCGGGTCGGGCAAAGTGGTATTGGGTTTTTCTATTCATTATCAGCCCGGAGTCAGGAATTTGTGCCCGGTATGGCGATAGGCTCGCCCCCTATCACATCATGGGACGGAACATACAAGGCGAAATGTGGGTGTCCTAGTGGCGCCTCTGCCTACCCCTTCTGGGATAAAGGCGTGAGTTTATGTATGTATGTATGATCTTTCATGTTATGGCTGATTTGAAACAAATGAAAAAAAATCAAAATGTATAAGAGTATCTTATTTAACAAATCCTTTTAGAAAAAAAATTGAAAGAGTAAATATTAATTGGCTTTAATACTTCAATAATTTAGAAATAGCCAATGAGGGCCATTTAGACTCTTCAGTATTTATCCGTTCAAAATTTATACTTCTTACCACATTGCTATTTCAAATAAAGAGGATGCAGTGAAATATGTACACAGTCTTATCAGAATAGGGAGTTGAAGATTGCATTATTACCAATGTACTTCGAACTTGGCTTTAAATTATATAGCAAATAGTAATAAAATAAAAAGAAAAATTATTGGAAAAAATAAACAATTTGCTATTGTCAGAATAATAATAAATCATTCAAAAAGCAAAATAATATTGTGGGGAAATATATTTACGCATGCCTTGTTCTGGTCGATTTATTCGTGCAAATGAAAATATATTGAAGTAACTCACCGTTGGGCCCATATTTTTCTTGGTTCCTTTTCACTTGGTCTGGACTAAGGCCTTTGTCTGGGTCTGTGCCAAAATACTTTAAGACTTCATCCACGGATTTACTGTGAGCGTCCTCCATGGTGGAATTACTACGTTGCCGTCAGTTCTAGAAGGCAAGAAGAGAATTAGGTTAGAAATGACGAGTCATCATTAGCAACTTAAAAGCTTTTGAGGTTATGTTGCTTCTATGACGATACTCAAAGAAATAACATTTCACTCCACTTTTGATAATAGTAAGGAATTATATATTACTGCAATGTAACACCTTTATGTTTCAGTTTATTTTATTTCGTCTTGTACGAATGTTTCCTTTTTTTGGGATCTTAGGTTACTGGGTCAAAGCAAACGTCAAATATCGCACTTTCAGTTATTCCACACTACGTCGTTACTACTAAATAATGTGAATAAAACATTCGATGAAATTATACGTTAAGTAATATGATTACGGTTTAAAGAAGGATTTCCTAGATCGCAATTCGCAAGCACCATTTACTTAAGCACCACCACTCACCAAGAAATTATTTAAAATGCATTAGAAAAAAATGTCTTTCAACAATATTTCACTTAATTTGGAACTTTTAAGGTCTTTATTGTTAAGGAATAACTATTTTTTTTCCCAGTGTACTTTTTCTCGTAATATCATAAACGACAAGAACACGTATCCAATCCAGCCGTCATTTTTCATATACTGACGTAGCATATGTAGACGAAGCTAGCGACACCTCTTACTTTTTGTATGAACTAAAATTATCAAGTGATATTCTTTATTTAAGTTTAAAAATATAGATTCATGTAGTAAATTATGAAAACACAGCAATACATCTTAAATAAAAAAAGACGGCGCCTGGTTTATACTTTCTTAATATAAAACCTGTATATAATTTACGACCACATATAAATGTGGAGCCATGCTATAGGTCGATTTTGTACCACGTGACGAAAAGCTATTTTCGTGTCAAAGGCGCCTACAAATTGCGGTATTTTTAAAATTCCAAAATTTTCTTCGCGTTATGTAACACTTTATCACTTATTTATATTCACAACTTCCTTTTATAACTGTTATGGCACTTGATTTGCACTCGGGGTTACTACACTCACGGTCGTTTCCTTTTTAAATTGGTATTAAGAAACTTACTGAGATATTTTTTCGACAGCGTCGAGAAGGAAAGAAGAAATAAGAGTGGCGCGGGAGATGTTTTCCCGCCGCGCCCCGAGTAGCGACTCCCGGGCGAAGAGCGACGATTTTAGAGCGGCGCGGGCGCGGTGGAGGGACACCGTCGGAGATTTCTTTAATTATTTTGGCAACAGCACTCGATGGCACAGTCGAGTCGCTTTCCAGGGTTGCATGTCGCGCAGCGGCCGGCGACGGCCGTCCTATGTTGATCTTTTTATAGCGAGCGCTGGCTGGCTCGAGCGCCCGGTTCTTGCTGTGTGCTGACTTCTGTTTACGATTGTTAAATAGGCAGCTTTATAAAATATTTTATGTCGCCCTTGCGGTTGCGTTAATTACGCAAATGAGAGCTTTGAGGCCGTCACGGTCGGTGAGCTTTTGAATAGCAGGCATAATTTTATGTTGTACGTATGTACCTGACGGGTTAACATTATCTTGTTTATCAAACATTGATCAAACGAACTCTTCACTTTTACCACATGTGTGCGTATATTATTTTATGCAATTTGAAATCATAATTATTGATATAATTGTTAATTCTTAATTGGATATATTATAATACTGTCTTACAAGGCAGTGGCGGCGTAAGGTAGGTTGGCACCCTGGGCGGTTTTGTATTGAACACCTTTACATAAAACGTAACAACTTTATAAGGTTGTAATTTTATAACTATAAAGGTCTGCAACTTTATAAGGCTCAGGTTTGACCCAACGTGGAATATTGCACCCTTCTTTGGGCAGGGGCACCCCAGTACCAGCTTCTCCCTTGCGACCGATTTCAACATCCGGCAGCTCAAATCATCGACGACCGAGGTTTTTTCGAACGGAATCATCCTTTGACTTTACGTAGAGATGTACCATCGCTCTGCATTCTTTATCGCATATACAATTGAATCCAATCTTTTTAGGGAATTATATTTTAAAAATAATAATAATCATAGTTGCGATGAACTTCAAAATATGATATCAGTATGCAAGTAGCTAGATACAATGGTAGGTAGTTATTTATTTATGTCTTTATAGAGGTAGATTTTATGTGCTTTCTTTGGCTGTACGAGTGAGTTGTCGTAGTCACCCCTTGGTGCTTGGTACCCGGGGCGGACCGCCCCCATCGCCCCCCCTTTACGCCGCCACTGTTACAAGGAATACTGTACCTACATGCAACATTTTAAGAGTCATGAATTAAAAAGTCATAAAATAGAAAGAATATAAGTAGAGAGATGGATAGTGCCAATATGATCAATATTTATATTTTCTCGCAAATTAACTTTCTATACGAACGTATAAATTAATTATAATTATGTACAATTCATGGAATAATAATCAATTTACTTGTATGTACATTGCAGTAGGAATAGTGGAAGAAAAATCGTAGCAATCCCGCTCATGGCGTCTTTATTGTTAAAACCAAACATATTCAGCATTTGTATGAGAACAATCAGACAAGTAGAAAACTTATTCAATATTGTGATATCACCCCTTTTTAAATAAATATATCTAACACCCATACACTTATACATCCCATGTGATTTTTGACTCTTGATCCATTTGAAAACATAATGAATTTTCGAATATTCAAATTGCCTCTGGCAAATATTTGTAGAACAATCAAACAATTATTTATTACGTTTGAATGAAGACCAAACTGGCTGCATCTTGTTTCAAAGTGTTTCGTGGGCTGTTTCGATCAGAATATCTGTGTTGCTTTTGTTACGAATTCAAGGTGAAGCCGAATACTATATACAAAATTAGTGAGATTAGGAGCTTCGCTCGTTAATTTGAGATTTGATTACATATAACAATCGAGTTTCCCTAAACAAAAGACGAATTAATTTTCAATTTCTTGATGTTCTGAATTAGCTTGTGCTTGAAATTGTTCGTAACATAGTTCCACTCCACGAAGTGTGTTATACATGATAATATCTTGAATGTAAGAAATGCTAATGAATTAATAAATTGTTTTCGAAAATTTGTTTAGTACCTATTGAAACTTAGGTACCTCTATAAGAATCATTATCCCCTGCGCATGTTAGACATCAGGATTGTTTTAAAAAAGGTGCCTCAGATCTACACATTTAAATACAAACTAATGAAATATAATTTATATCAAAGTATCATTACCATTACAAGCATGTACTATCATTATATATTTATGTTGTAAATAAAATTAGTATTAAATTGAAAGCTCAACCCACTCCGTTTTCGAGATTGGCAATCAAGATTGGCTTAACTATTCCAGCGAAATCAAACGGCATTGATAATTCATTAAGTACTTTATGACGTGTTAAGACATGGTATCCGTCAACATGGAAGACGCCACGCTACACGGCATATGCTTGATTATTAACGCTCGTGCGCATAGGTTTGAAAAATACATTCGTTCTTAAACAAATTTTGAACAAAGGGCAACAACCTTAATATCTTTCCGTGGATTTCCTTAACGATAGAGTAACATGTAAGTTCACCTTATGTACACTCTTTCCGCGACCATGACACTACGGCACAAATAAATACGGTGTTTGTTGATTTTGAACCAGGGAATGTTTTAATTAAATATGTTATTCTCGTTCATGTACCGACATTATTATTTCGTGTTTACGATGTGTTGTCGGCACATTATTCGTTTAACAGCTTTAAGATACGTTTTACAGTGGTCTCTTACCCGGCGACTTTAGCAAAAATGTCAACCTTGCGTCTCAGTGAGTTTAAATTTAGATAGTGAAAATAGAGAATCGGAGGGTACAGCTGAATGCCAATGTTAACGTCTATTTTGGCTGCTGGAATGAAATACATAGGTATAAATAATATCATAATCTTAAGTAGGTACCAGTATAGCAATACAATTTATTTTAAAGAATTTACTATAAATTTAAATAAAACAAGATAATAAACTGAATACGTGTGTTCTTCAAGCGTGTTAAAGACATCGTAAAATAAAATCGCATTGTGGAGTATAACTTTGAAGGATTTTTTACGTCATTATTATAAACTGGATAATACATCATCGGTAATGATTTATTTATACACTAGTGGCAAGGCCCAGCTTTGTTTGGATGGAATAAATTTACATTTTATATTGGGGTTAAAAGGGAGATTGCGAAATTTTGTGGGATGGAGGAAGCTTTCATTTTCTAAGTTGTCATGTGTTGTCGTTTCGTGGTACTTTCTTTAAGTAGAAAAGAATGTTAAGCTCTTCTTCCGGTACCCCGGGGGAGCCCGGAAGGAGTATGCCAATATCATTGGCCTTTCAGTTCGGCTCTCTTGCCGATATTTCGGCCGGGATGGAGTCCCAACGATCCTATGACGGAATATCGGTTAAAACCTCTCGCTGGCCGACATTTTATGTTTCAAATATGATGCGATTTCTCTGGGATGACCGCCACGTGCAGTTTCATTACTTGTCCTTCTGTGCCACCGGCACATCTGCCAGAATTTACTACTTTGTTTCGATGCTCGTTTGAGGTTTTATGGACTCCCACGCCAGACACAAGGACATGCGCCCCGTCGCCCACATTAGGTTGGCTACTGGTGAGGGCGTACTGCTTCCACAGTGTGCCTAGCAACGCCGATTATTTCCTAACGGCCTTACGGCGGGCAAGCGAACCTGCAGTTCGCACCACAATTGAACTGAATAAAACACTTTTCTACAATAATATACAAATAAATTATGTAAATCGACGTTCAACTTACGTTAGTTATCATCAGTAAGCAGCACTTACAATTTACATGTAAACTAAGTTGCTTTTCTTCGAGTTCTATCGTTTGCCATGTTATATTTTATTCGTAAGAATTAATTATAAATCAATCAACTAATATTACATTACAAATATTAAATTGTTGGCTATAATATTCCTATACTTTGTATGAAAGTAATTGAAGCAACGCGACGCCGTGAAATGTTTGCCATCTAAAATAGATGAGAATCTGGTTCGTTTTTCATCGGAATCGTTGAAAAGATCTACTTTTATTTATTCCATACTGATTGAAGTGCAGTTAGTACACTGAAACTGAATTTTATAGATAGATTTTACTTGTATTAAAATTGCAACCTTACTTCATTTTATACATAGAAAATGACTTTATCGCTCATAAATACCTTAAAATGGAAAGTTTGTAGTCTCAAACATAAAGACGTTATAATTTCTGCCCGTGCAGTTAGTTATACGGCATGAAAATTTCGCATTAGTTTTATGAATTGGAAAATTGTAAATGCCAATAGAACCGAACTTCAATCAGCTGGTGGAATTACTCATAAAAGGCGCCTGCGAACTTTAATGATCGATTAAAAATCACTCTTGTGCGACTAGTGTGCTATTTTTGATGTATTTTATGGCCCATCAATTAATGTATTAACCGATATTTTTAGGCTCCGGTCAGTCATGAGTTTGTGTAGTTATTAATTATAGGTTTAAACGTCGGTAATGCGGAGGTAATAACATAAGTATATTCTTCATTGCTCAATATTGATTTATTAAACGGTTTGTAGCTGTATTGGCTGGGTTTATATTATTAGATACAATTGCGTTTGTTTGTCTTGAGACTACATTAAAATAAAAGTCGATCAAAATAACTTTCCTTAGCTTTAAGTATAATAGTTTCAATTAAATAACGGTAGAGACGTTATGGTTTAGATGTAATTATAGTTTTTCAGAAATTATTTGTTACATAAACTGTAATACATAGTCATTTATAGATCTTTCGGTGTTTATATTATTGAAAATATCACTAGGGAACAATGGAAATAATATAAAAACTTAATATGAATTCTATCAACAATAAATGACTTTCTATCAAATCACTATAATGGCCCAATCAGGACGTAGATCCAAGGTATATTATACGTTAATATCTATCACAATTATGACAATAAAAATTATTTACAATATTTTAATGTGTCTGTATTTCATTAATGTTCATTAATCATTTACTCTGTTTTTAACTGCTATTAGTAAATAAAGAAAGGGTGTGTTATATTAGGGGATTACTTCGCTATCATTAAACATGCAATTTTCTTTTCTCCTTTTAAAAATCAAAATCTCAAAATCATGATAATTTAAAAGTGCAAAATAATCTTTAAACTTCAATATAAATCTAATAACTGTTAGCGAGATTTTTATTGAATTCCTAAGTTATCAATATGTAATCTTAATTATTTCTGATTTATTGTTCCACTTAAATCCGGGTTACTTGTTTAAGTTGCTTGAAAATAAATAATATTTACATATTTTGCTTACCACGTGGGTGCGTTTTCAAACACAAACACATGTATAAAGGCAATAAATATATGTTAATTTTATAAATACTAATGTATAATATAAAATATTAATGAGGAATGATCTTTACACGTCTAAAGTTACTTTCGCAACCACTAGTGGCGCTAGGGCAAAGAGCGGTTGGGCGATACTAGAAAGGGAAGGGCGCCGCCTATTTTTTGTGAGCTTAGATCGTTGCCGTCCTCTGTGGCACTGTTGTGCGTACAGTAAGATTACAACGCTGAAGTTTTGTGTTAGAATCCCGGGTCGGAAAAAGTAATTTTGAATATTCTATTCATTATCAGCCCGGAGAAATTGTGCCTGATATGGCGAAAGGCTCACCCCCTATCATAAGCGTGAACACACAATTCAAACACAACCATAATAAAAGTGGAAGCTGAGTTTTGTAACGTGAATATTAAAGTTGCAAATAATGACAAACTTCACTTACTTTTCTTGTTATTGCTAGAAAAGTAAGTGTTACGTCAGGTGACACGAGGGTACTCCCAAATTATGTCAGAGAGAATGGCTGGCCACTAGACTGTCCCAACAAGACACAATAATGAAAATACTTAACAATATGTTTGATATAAGTTATCAGTAAGACGGTAGCTGAGCTAATTAAGGCTCACTTGGCTCTAATCACTCAACCTTGATTGAAATTCATACTTCGTAACCCTAGTTATGATGAGATGCAAGTCTGATCTAGAAACGGTATATTTAATATCGAATAAATTTCTAGTAATTATGAAAGCAAAATTATTAATTTTCTGTCTTCAAAGAGACATCCATCAGCGGCGTCGCCTTGAAACCCGTCATTGTCGTCACGCAATAAACTTGCCCGCGTTGTGCCCCGGCCCACATACCGCAATAATAAAACATTTATTAAGATTCGTAATGTCTTTCTGGTTTTTTATTTTCCATTACTGATATCACGATTGACGATGGGAGGTGATCTGCGGCACAAATGTTTGTTGTTATTGGCACATGTCGAAAGACGGACGTTGATTAGTCCGGTTGATTCATGAACTGTGTTATATTTGTAATTATGGTGGTGTATTTAAAATAATGGACCGAAACTCTTACATAGGAAACGGATTCAAATACATATATCTTAGTTTGGCATTATGATTATAGGTAGAGCGATTACTGTAACTCACATTATGGATATTATGGGACCTTAGTGGTTGAAGAATTATTTAACAATAAATAAGGTTTATGTTAGTTATTAGATATAAAGGTTAAGTGAAAGGGTAGATGAGATAAAAACTTTCTAAACCGTCCATTACTATCGATCTAGTCTGATCAATGAGAGTCGGTATAAATGGCTTCAATTGCACTCATTACGCATTGGTCTTCCTTTTGATGCTACAAATTGACTTGCGATTACACACAGCGCATGCAGAAACGCTTAAATTGAATAAAATTACGCTCACTACACGAACTATTGCCGACAATTTAGATAGCCCGCGATTTAGACGAGGTGAGGAGTACTGAAACAAGCTTTTAAAATTCCTAGATAATGTAACGAGTATGGACGCACACAAGAATATATTTTGATATCGAATGTAGTGCGCGCACCTTCGGTGAATATTCGTAAGGCTGTCCGTCATCTACAAATAAACGGGCGAAGGTAATAATCGAAATAGATTTATCGTACGTACTAGTGTTTCGTAATCGTCTGTTTTGGCATAACAGAGTGTCGGCCGTTGGCGGGACACTCAGGGATTTAGTCCGAACGTGTTGGACATCCACTAGAAGGTTAAGATCTCTCAGCCAAACCTATGATTTATTGTTTGGATTGAGAGTGGCACGTGTTGCGAACGTTTTGTTTGTTCAATCAATTCCCCTCTCGAGCCAGATTGCAAGTGGATGTTTTCATCGGATACTTTAAGCAAGTTATCAGTAACTATCGACAGTTTGGCTTACGTTCGCTGATTTTGCGCGGATTTACACCGATAATACGACTATTACAGATGACATGAGAGTTGAATATGATTTTACGTGAATACACGCCGCATATCACAAAGCTAGGATTCTGTATATTATATTTATATTATTATATATAATGGCAAGAATACATGAAGAGGCATGCATTGTGAATACCTATAGGAATGTAAAAAAAAGAACGCTGCAAACTATAATTACATTTGGATAATAAACAAGAGTTTGTTAATTCAGTTGGACATTACCAGAGTATTTTTTAAGCTAATTTTTAGTGACGTCACGTGAATTGCTATACTGAATTGGGTGACTCATACAGGTTTAGTTCTTTTATATCTGAGAAATATTCTTACGGAGTGCATTGACGTCATTGAATATAAGGTGCTTTGTTAGCATATTTCTGGTTTTGTAATTTGAAATGAGGCGTATTTTTGCAGCTGGTAGTAACCGCTAGCGTTAACTGTTTCTTTTCGGGGCTTAGGCTTACTATTTATCGTATTAACTGAATATATTTTATTTCAAATATTCTACACATCTAATATCCCCGCACTTAGGACAAACGCTTGGTGATTAGTTCATTTACATACATATGTATATTATGCAGACTAATTCAGTCTCATTGATTAAATTGAAATGTATATGTACGTAGTCAGTCACGAGGATATCTTAATGAACATTTGAGTAGTGTAAAAATCTACAGTATTCTATGGCTAATAGTGACAAACGTTGTATGTTTGTATTTGTTAGTTGTGATATGTGGAAAATATATTACATGATAAAATTTTAAACTAGAATCCGTAAAGAAAAACTTGATAGAATTATCATATTTAAATATCTTTGTTATATTAACTACATGAATTTCACTCATTTTCAGCAGGCACCTGGTTAATTACCGTTAGGTATGTATTTTCATAAAAAATGACATTGGATTGAAATTTCATATTTGTCATCAGATGGCGCTAGTATCTCCGTTGTACAATTTTTGACAAAAAGCCAAGGAAATTTTCAGCAGTAGGTACATTAATAAACCTACACGGTTTCTGTATTAGAAGACAGTATTAGATGAAAGGTAGCTTCATCTATTACAATTTTATTCACAACAATAATGATATGTATATTTTATTATTAGACGTTTTTAAATCTGGTAACACTAGCTTCGTTCGCATATCCATTTTGAAACTGGTGGTGCATAATTAAATAAACCGTTAATGCTAATCACACGCCGTTTCTATATTTAAGCCACTACATAGTCCGTGTGTTCTTCGGGATGAGTTATCACGATTCCGCTACAATGACAACACTGAAACAGTCACTTTGCACACATCACAGTCCTGTTGGTAACACCGTCGCGTGGAACTTACCGTATCACTTAATATCACTTGGTCCCGGTCACTATTTGCGATGATACATAAAATGTATTTTTTAATGTTTAGGTATTATCGAGAGAGGTTAGCGCGCCCCATGAGGACAGCGTCGGAAGTGCGGCGCGTCGGGCGCGGGAGCAGATACCCTCTTTTATAAGCTCCGTTGTGGGCAGCGGGCGGGCTGCCAGCTACTTTTCTCGCAATAACACACACGGCTTACACGAACACGGCTTTTGCGCGCCCAGCTCAATAACTCAACGGCATAGAGTTCAAAATTCTTGTCATTATTTTTCAAATCGGCAAACGAGATTTGTTTAATCTACGTTTACTGATAACGTTTGATACTGTCTGTACACTACACGGTTTTGTCGAGGAAGTGCTAATCAATTAACAAAAAATGCCTATCGGATAACCAGGGCCTGTGGAGCTTTACATAAAAACATCGCGGCTAAGAAATAATGGCTATATTATTACGAAATAATGAATACAAAAACTCAGGTCTCGTGTCTGTCGACATAATGGACTCGTTTTAGTTCTCTTCTAATTTGCCTGTCACTTTCCTTTGTTCAAATTTTTTTTAAACACAGTAAATTAATGTCAGTAAGGCTCATGGTAACTAGAGCTATTTTGTCTAAAATATATAAATTTTAAATATTTTTTTTACTTGGTATAATTATTTGGTAATGAGGAAATGGAAAAGTATGTAATGACTGTGTAATTTGAACAATTGTAAAAAAACCAAAATAAAAACCGCTTAATTTAGTGGTCCAAACTACATTATTGAAGAACAAATGTAAATGGCGTAATACTATTAATGAAAAAGTATATAGAAGCATTAGTGGCGAAGGCTCCATAGAAGCCAGTTCCTACCGGCTTCCCTTTTGTAATTTATCATTACACTATAAACAAGCAAATTATTCAAACTTATTTATTTAATATCAAAACTCAATTATTATTTTTTACATTCAACGACATCTGTCGGCCAGATACGTAAACGTTACTAGGAAGCGGCACAGTAAGCCCTTTTTACATTGCGACGCGGTGCGACCTCTGGCGAATTCCTGTAAAATTGTTCGGCTTATTCAATAACATTAGCGCGGCCCGTGCGCCGCCGCCCGCCGCCGCCCCGCCGCCACCGCGCCGCCGCCGCGCCGCCCGTTACGCATTGTATAGTATGCAACAAACCACGCAAAATTGTACCTTAAATTAATAATGATTTAAGGTTCAATTTACGCTAAAAAAGCAAGAGACAAGCCGCAGCTTCTCCGGCATTTCGTGTGTTTAGGTATAGATATTACTTATTACAATAGCGAAATGCGGAGTCTAATGTATTTATAAGTGTTGTATTTACATTTTTACAATATATTCATGGTTCATGCAATTAGTTTTAAATGTTTTTAATTACAAAATGTGTAATATTAATATTATGGTTTTAATGGAAATTACTAATCGTTAGGAGCGTACTAATATGTTTAGGTTGTCGATTTTACAAATAAAGTTATTGTTTAGATTTTAGGACGTGCTCGATCCTCGCCTGAGGAATACATTGTCTTACTAATGTTACAACTGATAAATGCGGGGCTATCGTACTTGTTAACATATTGAGTCTAGGTTTTTATTTCTTTTATATTAATCTCATATTCACATGCAGTTTAGAAATATACTTTTTTATTTTTCTCATTATGTAAGCATGGTTTACTTTTTATTTCATGGACATTGTAAATATTGTATAAGTACATAGGTAACGAAAATATTAAAATTTAATTGACGGCCGCAATAGGCAGATGCCACAATATCACTTACCAAATGAAACCCATTATTTTAGTTTGGTGAGTAAGATTTTCGAAGCAATAATTTGCTGGTGGGAGGATATTCGCAAAGGTCCGAATATAAGGACACACGTGCATAAGTGTGTCGCGTTTTGCGTTCATTCTGTGAAACATCACACAGTAAATTTTTAATCTCTATTCGGACTGCACTACGCTTACTATCAGTCGCATTGTAGTCATTTCGTAATCCCTTATCCCTTCTAATATTATAAATGTGAATGTTAGTTTGTTTGTTACGCTTGCACGCAAAAACTACTCAACCGGTTATCATGAAACTTTGTACACATATTCTTGGAGGTATTAGAAGTAACATAGACTACTTTTTATTCCGAAAAAAATAGTGTTCCCGTGGGATGAAGAAGGAATTCCGATATATTTGCTACTTTTTCATACTCAAAAAGATGGGATGGGACTGGATTACATTTCATTAGTGAGAATGAGACAGGGCGGGCGGGATATAACGGGATGGGACGGGATGGGATGGGAGATTTCAAATAAAATTAACCATGCAGACGAAGTTTGCGGGCAGAAGCTAGTAACAGGATAAAGAAAATAAACATATTTTGTGTTTTGAGCTTCGGCTTCCCTTTTAAAAAATGTCACCCTTCGCCACTGAGAAGCATAAAACATAAACTATAAAATACATCATACTATAAAGTGTAAAAACGAGCCTATAAACAATAGTATAATTATTATACATTTTATTATAATCCCTTACAATTAAATTCCCTCCCAAAAAGGTTAACTTTTTATATTACAATCCCTACGTCTACAATGTCTACGGCGTAGCAGGGGCTACGATTGTAATGGTTGGTCGAAGGTCCCGCTGCCTCTTTTTACGTTAATTTTATATTATGGTTGATTTTAACATTCTAAGAATTACATTAAAATTATAAAAACTTCTTCGGTCCGTAGTGGAGGTTATATGTAAAGTTATTTTTTAGATGTTTGACAACTAAAAAGCTTAGGTCGCTCATTAATTATACGACTATAATTTCCAAATACATTTTTAAAAAGTAGGTAAATACTAAGTTATAAGTATTGAAGATTCAAATAAAAGGATTTATATTTAACCAAGGGAAATTGTATATTACAAAGCTTCTTGAGCCGCTAATTGTGTCTAATGAATTTTGTATGAAGTATGGAATTACTCGTACATTGCCCTGGTGTTTTAAATGGATAATCTAAAATCCGGAAGTGCGTGGCACATATTAAATTTCTTGAGTGAATAAAATACATAAACTCTTGATTATTGAAGTTATACCTTTTTCTGGTATTATACCAGTTATACCAGTGGTTATACCAGTATTACCTTTCGACATGATGAAGTCAGCTGTTAACTGTTGGTCAAATTTCCGTGACAACTCGTAACTATATTCAAAGTAGTTTCTTAAATATTCTTAAATATATGTTGTAAATGTGATTTATTATAAAATGGCAGTTTATTATTGATTCTATTTATGACTTCGTGTGTTCTTTACTAAATCTCATCATTATTCTAAGGCAATAGGCATGGTCAATAGGCTATTAGAAAATATATTTAATTACATTTGACATATTACTTCAGGTAAAGCAACTTTTAATCTTTTAATCTTCGCAATTAGATGATGGCATATGGGTACTATATTATTATATTTGTAATAGATTTATTACTCATAGTAGTTTTAAAAGTACGTGGCCTGTTGGTAACGGACCAGACGCGGCTGCCTACATGTTCACGGTGGTCGCGGGTTCAAATCCCAGGGTACACCTCTGACTTTTCGGAGTTATGTGTGTATTGATAGTCAATCACCACGCACTTTAACGGTGAAAGGAAACATCGTGAGGAAACCTGCATACCGTAGCGATTTTAAAGAATTTCTACGGTATGTTAGTCCGCCAACCCGCACTAGGCCAGCGTGGTGGACTATATGGCCTAACCACTCTCAATCGATTCCCTCGATTGTAGAGTAGGCCCGTGCCCTGCAGTGGGACGTATATGGGCTGATATAGATAGATAGTAGTTTTCAATTCTAAGTTAATATGTACGATTTCGTAACACCCTATATTGAGTTAAGTATGTTGAAATTTTTCGCTGCGATGATTCACATAAAATGTGTCCTTGTCTTTCTTCAGTCATAACAAAATATTGACACCGAAGCCCAGCAAAAAAAAAACCGGCTAAACTAGACGCTCCCTTGGCGCTTGCGGAAAAAACATGAATGAGTAATAATATATAATATTTCATTAATACCTATACAACGTGTAACGGCAGATTTAATGGCTTCCGTGACGCGTACGCCAAATACTCCGGTAGTGTAAGCTTGGCAACTGCATTAGACCATAGATCTGAATACCGCTTGGCACCGCGCGTGCCAGTACGCCGCGTCCAACGCTGACATTTCAGTACATCGGCTAGACAATCGAGCACTGCATGTCTGTCAAGATCATTATTAATCCTTGTGACACGAGCATGTTATTCTAGGAAGCCCCAGTAAAATGAAATACAAAATGTAGCGGAAAATTTTACTTGTTTTAATACAGTTGTGGCCTACATGAGATTGTAAAAACGAAAGATTCTACTTCACATAAGTATTCCGTACCCGAGGTGAAGTAACAGCATTTCTATCGTATGGGGTTCGGTCAATGAGAATGCTGGTGACACGTTGGGGTCATCAATTATATAATTCTTTATTATTGAAGGCCGTAGGTACTTGCGACCACTTGTCACTGAGTAAGCCGATTGCTCCTTGTTATATATAATTTTCCAGACAAAACGCAATAGCAACGTAACTTCCTTTCTACATATTAGTTTTGACGGAAATAGTCTTAGAGTGCGCTAATTTGTGGTGTAGTTAAGACGAGCTACAAAAGAGCGCTACCATTTTAGTTGCTCGCCTTTGGGAATTGCCTGGAATTAGTAAATATGCAAGGGTTACTGCACGAAAACTAATATTAATTATATGCAAAATCTTTCTAGAAAGTATGTGCAAATGAAAATTCACCCAAGATTACCAGTAAATTAACCAATTTCTATTTTTTGTATTCACCTTATTTTTCTATTGTCCTAACCTTCATATTCACTATTAGAATATATTTATCGCATATTTATCCAATACTTTTAGATTTTATTAGAAAAATCCGTAGCCAGAGAGAAATCATTATTCGATTGACAGGAACGTGAATGGGCCTTGAAGTAAAATGATTTTACTTTTGTTTCAAGATACTGTGTTTAATTTAAAATTAACGGAAGTGTGCACATGTGACTGACAATCATTTGACTCGCGGAATAAAAAAAATCTCTTCCGTGATTTGAAATACATAAAACAATTTTTTACTAATAGCTGCTTTGCTTTAGAGTACCTAAAAGCTAATTGAAAATGCCTGCAGTGGTTTTTCTATACATAACTGAAAATATTGATAAGTAGGTGCCAGGTGGTACTATTACTAAATATAGTAGGGTCGTATCTACTTATTTATATCACGTTGATAAAATAAATCTAATTAATTTAACAAGTTATTGCAACAACAACTTAATTTAAATAAATAATAATTTATTGACCAATGCACTGATGCAGAGTATATTAAGGGTCCTCGCTGAAAATTCAATTTGAATTTTATTTAATTTTATATTTCCACGAACTCGGTTTAAAAGCATTTGTGTCATAATTATTCCTTTTTTCATACAATAAAAGATAGAAAATATCATATTTATTATAAGACAAACTTCGCAGTGCAGTTGTTTAAGATATCGGCTGTGAAACAAAAGATTACGGCGTCTATCCATATCGGTCGGAATGTTTGGATACTGACAACATAAAACTTATATCTAAATGTCAGGAGTATGTATATGCCTAACTCTATCTCTCTTCAACTACAGCAAATTCACTGCTAAACATAGGTCTCTGCCAAGGATTTTCATAGCGACCTTTACACACATTATGTAAGTTTAACATAGATTAGTGCATACGCATGCGGCTAATGTGTATGCAATAATGGCATTTCGTGCAACAATACGTGTGTAAGATACATCTGTAAATAATGTTCAGCTTTTATCGGCACTAGGGTCGGCAGGTGAGGCCTGGCGCGGCGCCAAGTGCCCACGCACATCGCTCGCCTACTGTATACCTGCTAAATGTTTCATTTTGACATCTATCATACAATTTTTTTAAGTTTAAATTTAAATGCAAAAATGTCGAATCTAAAATTGATGTCCAAATCTCCCGTGGCATGTGCTTCATACTATTTTTACTCTCGCAGGGCCATTGCGAGACTCGAATCCCGGAGACATCAATCATACTGACTGAAATGTTGATGTTAGTTAGGGAATATTATGAAACGTTATGATCAAACGTGCATCATAACAAACATTTAACAACGCGGAAAAAATGCGAAACGTAATTTATAGATGAACATTATTGTGAAGTATGTGGATTTAAATGTTTCGGTATTTAAAAGGTAAACAATTATTATAAGTTCAGAGTTTTATTTCGTTTTATTGTTTAGTAAACTAATTATAACGGGCTTTGCGTATCTCTTAACTATGATCGAAGGACATGGTAAGATATTATTTTCACTAAAATAAATAGTGAGTAAATCACTGTTGAGTGTAGGTTTCTGCGATCAAAATTATCAAAATAGACCTATTATAAAATTGGACCTAGGTAAACCTAGTTTATTTTATATTTATAACATGTCAATTTGTGTGTCAAATGGATCTCACACAATGTTTGTGCGTCGCTGAGCGTGTGACACGGCGGTTTCAATTCGATACCGTTATTTGTTGGGAATAAGATCTGCCTCTCAGGAATAGTCGAGGACGTGTAACAGCTGCAAAATTTTCCACATAATTACCGTGTGGCGTGTATATTAATAATATTTCTAGGAACTACCTGCCGCAGCTGGGATTGATGTTTATGGAAGACAATATTAAATTTAATGTAAAATTCCAAGCATGAGGATTATCTCCCAAATAATTATATGAATTTATTGGATATATTTTTGTTCATGTTTTAAATACACACATACATACCCATCACTCTGCGTCACATAAGAGTAGGCAGAGACTATGGATCAAAAAGTTTTACAAGGGGTGAAATATCTTATAATATTTGATGTAAGTAAGAAGGTACTAGCTAATATCACGTTATGTTTTCTGGGTAACACTGCGAAATTTGTTTAAATCTAAGACAGGGAGTTTCCGCATTTGTGACAAGTACTCCTATCTGAAGCCCATCCCTGGCTTGTTTCTAATTAATTACATAAATTATCGCACGTTTTTAAAACAAGATTAAGTCGGTGTTTCTGCTACGTGCCAAAATCTCAAACGTAGTTGTAAAAAACATTGTACTGTTAAAGACCATTTCTTCTTATTTACTTTGTTCTTTATATAAAGTCTTTAAAGTATCTTTAAAACCCTCTTTTATGTTTTTATTGCTTCTTAGTTCAAAATACATAACGTTTTAAATGTACATCGCATATTGAGTTAATATTTTTGATTAGGAGGTACTCCTTTGTCATATTAAAAACCCTGATACAATATGAACCATTTTTTATATTTCCATCAATTAGGTAAAAATTCACATCAAACAAATTTATGACATGATTGAATGAAACCTCGGTCATCAATTTTGCATCTTTGCCAGTAAAACAATGATGATAAATAATAGTTTCATATTCAATAGGGTTTTTCGTCACGCTAATTAATATTTACAACAAACAACAGTTTCTGTGCACTTTTAATTTTTATTTTGATAATCCTTAATTACTTCCAGTGCGCCTTGTATTCCAGATTCCGAAAATACTAAATGTTATCTTCCATCAAAGTTCTTTCGCTAATATCGGATTTTCTGTTTTTATGTTTGTTATGGTTTTAGTCGTACAGTCATGTTGCATTTTACTATTGTCTTTGATAAAAGATTCAAAATTCTGCATAACTGTGGAGAATTCAGGCGAAACATTAACTTCGTGCGAAGTAAATAAGGTTGAAACAAACACACGTCAAAAAAATTTATGACGGCATCAATATGATTTCATATTTCATGTACACTTTTTATTCACGCATTTTATTACTATTCCATAAATACGATTTTGTTTATTCTAAATACAGCCTAAGAGATATTTTCGTGCAGCTCCATTATCTTTGCAAGGGCATTGTATTACGTCCGTTATCCAAATCTTTATTCCATATTTATTTCTACCTAATAACTATTCATATGATCAAAGGAAACGCTTAACAAAATTACTTTTTTCAATAACTTATATTCACTAACGTATAATGTTAATGATTTATCTATTACTCATTGTATTTATTATAAGCAATAGAGTATGTAGAGAACGTATAAACCATGGTTATAAAAGAATTTGAGAAAGAGTCATCAAATGCATCATTAAAGCGAACTACATTAAATTTGAATAAGCAAATCACCCTTTTATCCAGTAATTATTTATTACGTATACAAAAACAGTATCTTTAAAGCATTTCATCTGTACTAAACATTTTAATGGACTACATCGACCTGTCCAATTTATATTTACGGCGGCACAGGCGAGCCAGTACCCAAGACTTTGTAGATTTTAGTGTATTATTGTGACTTCGTCGCCGCGTGTCGACATCAATCACGATTTTAGTGTGGTTTCTGCATGACAACACAAAACAATTAAGAATCTATAAACAAGATTGACAGAGAGTTTTGTTTCGGCTCGAGCAAGATTAAGAGGGCAAATCAAACGGCAGTAAATTTCAGCGGACCGAGAGTGACACCCACTCACGGTGGCGTATGACTTTGTTATAATACTATGCTTTACAGACGCGTAAAACAATAATTAATCTGAAAAGAACAGCGCTGGCAAGTGTCCACACCAAAATTCCTCGTTATGACCGCTCGTATTATACGTAGGTATGTGTGTGTCGCGAATTTCCCCCAGGTTGAACTTAGAAAGGGCCGTTTTAAAAGATAAAGAGTTACTGACACTTTTATTTGAATATTCTCCTTCGGCTGTCTTTGCCACATTGATATTTATCTAGAATATTTTTTTGTTGTAAAATTCTTTTACTAAGACTACTTTGAGCTTATTTAAAAAAATGTTCGTCATGGTACGGGAAAAATACGCTGCTGGAAAACTCTAATTGAGGGCAACAAACTAATAAAATTAGTAATTGCCGATACACGAAATTACACATCAACTGTTTTAAAGTTTACATTAGCCCCGCGCGTGATGGCGCATTTTATAATATTTTCATAAAAACTGCGAGCATAATCGAATTGGAGCAAAAATAAATCAGAGTTAGACAGTGCAAGTGAATTTCGTTTCACGTGCGTCAACGTTCCATTAAATCTGCAAGAAAAATAAAGATTTTTTGCTTTCTAACATTCTGACTTGATTTATTTTAGCCATGTATTAATTTTAATTGAATTAGTGCCAATGTTAAATACTAGGAATTACAAGGGATTAGGCAATCATTTTACAAATGGCCACGGTGGCTATGTTTTCCAAAGAGTATCTTTGTGTTTATAGATGTGTACGGTGCCGGTTTTAGCACTACCGTCGCCCTGGGCGAGATCGCTATGGCGCGGCGCTCCGAGTGAGATTTCCACGGTGTCTGAACCCCTTAACTGATGTCTGCATGCATCGCAAAAACAGTGAAGCTAAGCCTGTGGTGTCCCTTCTTTTTTCTACCCCGGGTGGATGCCCAACTGCGCCCTGCTGTTTGATATTTATGTTACTAGGATTTTAATGATGAATGGCGATGTTATATAAAAAGTAATTAAACCTGATTTTTTGGATCAAATGTGAACTTTGAGTAGGGCAAGACATTGAAAATAAAATTCTGTTCTTTAGCTACACCGAAATTTCACTACGTTTATGAATTAGCACGTATTTTTAAGGCAATATTAAATTATTATATGTCGATGTAATTGGTAGCAGTTTTAGTAACCTCTGTAATATCACGTAAACTCACGAGAAAAATAGTAAATAAAGGCCTGCAGCAACACTTAGTAACTGTCGCACTGAGCGGATGCTCAATGGTGCTCTACCCTGGCGCTTGTTCTGGATATTTTTTTATTGCGATAAATAGCGAGACGAGCATGCCATTCGCCTGATGGTAAGCGATACGACTACTCATGTACAGTAGCAACATCGATCAATTATACAAATTGATCGATGAGTAGCAAACCAAACAACACCATGAATTACAAAGCAATGCTAGGCATTCCACTGCGCTCACCATCCTGAGACATAAGATGATAAATCTTATTATGTCCAGTAGTTACTCTGGCTACAATGCCTTTCAAACCGGAACACAACAGTGCACTTGCATATGTGGATATCATAAAATAATATTAAATCGTATTATTATTTATTCACGCTCGGAAAATTTTAAGAAAATTCGTATTTCAGTTCACGCATAGCGCAGTAAAATATGTTTACCAATGATGTCTCTCACGTGCACTGGAAGGCCATGGTATGACCTTGTTGCTATGTCGCTTATAATGTAGTAATAGAGAATAAATGAATACTATTATATAACATTTCAGGTGAACGCTTGTATCTTTCAACTCGTAGAAAAAAAGACACTTGAGTAAGGAGGTTCTTTACGATCGAGATTATCCGGCCAATGGCAAGGGATTACGTAATCCGCCCGCGTCATACTCGCGTCATTGGGATAATATACTTCCAATACCTGTTGCGATACGTCATACTGTTCAAATTGATTCTTTTGAATAGTTCGCCAACTAGCGGTTTTGTTGAAAACACGTGCGTGGTTCACGTTGGCTATACGGCTAGCAAATTAAAAGTGAGGCATAAATATGTATTTTAAAATTATGGTTTAATATCATAGATATTCGCATTTTCGAGATTAAATTATTAACTGCTATAAACATGCTGCACGACTTTTTAATAGGCTCAAGCTACGGAAAGCTTGTGTGTCACCTAATAAATATTATTCATTTTCTTGTGATGTTTGAGTTTTAAAAGAGATTCAGTTGGAGGCATTTTCAGATGAGACGGGTGTTTTGTAATATTGATTGCAGTCCGCGGCTAAACATAGTTGTTATTGTAGTTTGTGGATGCACAGTAAATCCCGGGATGTGCAGCTTGGTATCAGACCAAAATATCTGAATATTATGCAGATATTATATTATGTACGATCACCTTGAGTACAAAATTAGATAGTTTTACATGTGAGCAAGTGCTATTCGCTCATGTAAAGTATTTTTAGTGTTTACACGAGTACCGCAATTGATTTGATAAAGTAAAGCATTTAGACGGAGACGAGAGCCAAAGAATCACTTATAATGCAAATATGTCGCTCATTTTACAGTTGACATTGACTAAAAGCAATTTCCATGAGTACAAATATATTAAACTATGATGTATAGTTATTATTTCTCATTTATCCACCCACTACAATGATACCCACTCCATAAGCCAATTATTACAGTTACTGTGACATTTTGACTGCAGTAAATTACATTTTTTGTATGAAAAGTTTACCTAAAGTCTTTTTATTATAAAAAAAAGTATTAAACTGCATGCATCTACAGGGATAATTTTTTGAAGTTACATAAAATACGTGATGAACACGTATTCAAAATATGTTAAAAGTGGGAAAGGTTATTATTTTGCCAAGACGTCGAATATTTAAAACATTTCTACTCACTTAACATGAGACAGGTAAATAGAAAAAGCACCTTCGGCGTTTGTTTGTTTCAGTCTGTTTCTTAATTCATCAAATTCAACAGAATGTTATAAATAACAACAAATAACAACAAATAACATGGACCTGGTTTTGGCAAAATTATTTGTTAGGAACAGAACAGTATGAGTAAGATTATTATTTGGAAAAATATTATACATTATTTCATTCATAAACATTGGTGAAAGTAAATCGTAAATCAGCAAAGCGGCAGACCAGTTCCATTGTAAAATCTGACATTTCTATTTTTTTAGTTTTTACTTAAGCGTAATGATACTGAAAAGTAGTTCTAACACGTTGCTTACGTGTCGTATATTCTCACACTGTGGTTTATCGATGAGATCTATTCGCAGGAATGCCAAATAATGGAAACATAGATGCTGTCGGCGGCCGCTTTATGAGTAAATTACGTAGGTACCAAATACGAGCTCCATTATTGAAATTTACATACTGTTTACGTTTCTAAATCTCTTTTCTGTGATCGTGTATTCGCTAAATGAGTAATTTCTCACGAGAATGTGTCATAACAGTCACGTATTGATGTACCTGTTTGGACGGTTATTTATTAAATTCTTTTTGCGTTAATCATTGCTTGGTATAAGGAAATAGAACGTTACGGCTCGTAAGTTTTGTAATCGTGTTGAAGTTTTGTTTTTTTTCCTTGACCAATCTAATTTCCTAGGTAACAATAACAGAATTAGATTTCAGGATTTTTAGTACATATTGCGCATTATTACGCAACATTTATGGCGGAACTATTTGCTCAATCGTCGAGCATATTTCAATGAGTTTAACGAACATGTTTTAAAGTCTGCAGAGAACAATGGTAAGGAATTCATTTGTAATTGTTTCTATACAAATTAAATATTTTCGGGAGAAAGTATTATTTCCACTGTTAATTAATTCTTGTTCGTAATTAGTTGGCAGCAAAAATTGTTTATCTCATATGTAGATGAGTAGGGGAGATCAGGGACGAACGTGACGATTTTCAATTTTCAATATTAGAATACAAAATACTAATTACTGCCCATTGAATATTGGTCTTTAAGCTATCTGTAAACACCAACTTCACTGCAACTGCTATTACAGATTTTGAGAAAATGGTCCAAATAAAAACAAAGAATTCTGTCGTTTATCCACTGTATCCGCTATAATATATTCACCTTTAATTAGTCTTTTACATCTTACTATACCAAAATAATCTTAAACAAAATTTAAAAAAATCAATTGGCAAAAAAAAAAAAAAAATAACACTTTCGAGATAAAAATTTTCTCTCGTTGTTGTTCTAAAAGACTTCTGTCCATCATACAGCATATGAATGCAGATAACATATTTTTTCACAAATTCATTTGTTACTTTCGTCCCTGGTTTCCCATACCTGTAAAACAAGTGAGTTTAACTAGTTGTTAAGTAAAATAAATTAAATAATTGTTAATATTAACAAACTGCAACTCAGCTCTTCAACGTCCAATACTCAACGTAATCCTCAACCATTCCGGTCTTGACCAGCCCGCATATCTTTTGAAGTCGGGGTCTATCGTGCAGCAGGACGGTACTGTAGGTCTAGGAACACCACCTCTGTCTAACCGCGGTCTGAACCTACCGATATAGGTATGCTTTACCGACAATCATTTGTTCAACACCATACATGTGTGGTGTGGCCACCTTCTACTACAAGGCTAATCATATCCTACTCGTATATAAATCACTTGATGATTTGTAGGTACTACTATTTTCAGTTTTGCCAGACAAGGTATTAGGAACTGGCAATTTAGACTTGCATAAATGTGCGGTGCAACTGTTAAAGACATCATTAATCATGCTGAAAAGTCAATAATAGTAACGTCTTTTAAAAACTAGCAACGTAGCCAAGTTTGCATGAAACAGGCAATTTAAGGAAAGCTATGAAGCACTAGAAGAATATTTGTTCTTTGAACTAAAGAGCAATGTACGTGATCAATGAATCATTATTGAAATTGCCGTAAAATAAAACCAACGGATGTTAGTCGTAAAATAGAGTATTGACGACACATTAGAAATTTATTTGCGGCTGAACGCGGCGACCCGGTATTCGTACTCATTAATTTGAGCTCGTTTAGAACTAACGATGTAGCTATAGGACATTATATAGAACTTAACTGGGGTATAAAAACAATTTTGCTTTCTAAAGACTTTAAAATTCCCAGATTTATTTAACGGTTGGGTTTTAAATATAATCAAACGAGTCGACTAATATAACGTTTCGAGGAAACTAAGGTCGAAGTAGTTTTATTGAAATAAACAGGCGAGATGATTGCAAAACTAATGTGGAAACTGTCTGAGATAACGAAATGAACAAAAGGAGAGAGAACTTTCTGCCTTAAACATATATTATATTCCTAATATAATATCAATTATCACTACTATCGCAAATAGTGGCTTTTCACCAACAACGTCCCTGGGCGAGAATCCGGAGGCGACATCTATTTGATTTTTAAAAATAAGCAGTAACGAAAAAACTAGGCCTGAGATCTGTCAAGTGCCCAAACTGGCCAAACTCTAATGGCGCTCTGGCTATGGCAAACTGGAATAAAAGATAAAAGATAAATAAAAGATAAAGATTCGTAGATGCACAGTATGTCGTATGTGTCCTATACTTCGAGAAACGTTAATAATATATTTTGAAAGAATATATGAAAGTTTCTTTATAAAACACTAGGAACGTGAAAGGCCATTTATATGCATATAAACTAAATCTACCATTCTTTACGAGTGTATCTCTTGTAATATGGAGGTCAAGCTACCGTGACATCTAATTTGTTCCTTCAGATTTCCAGCCAACACATCAAAACGGATTATATACATGCATAAAATGGCTAAACTGGTCACCCGTTACACCCACTAATGAAACATCAGATTGTAAAATCCACATGTGATGTTACTCACGGCGTGGTCTGAATGTAATGTATGTATTAGTAACTTCTATATCATGGGATTGCATAAGCATATATTTCTTATGATGGGAACTGGTCACCTACGCCTTCGAACCATGTAAAACAGCTGGAGAATCACACGTGCGTGGCCGCTCTTTGATCTTTCACCTTGATTCGGTAGCGATTGGAATACAGAAAATCTGACTGTATAGCTGAGCTGTACAGTCTGTACGATTGTACTGTACGATTTTCTGCGAGAAAGTGATACAAATTTCTAAGAAAATCATCAATTTCTAGACTTTTTTTCACCACTTATTTGTTCACACGACATCTTAAGACCTGATGAAATGGTTTAACACGATGAAACTAGCCCTTTTGTTCTTATTTCATTTAAGTCTACTGTTTTCGGGAGGACTAAATTTCTTTTGTCAAAGGAAACATTAGTATGGTACCTGTCCGTGGACGCTGTACCTGTTGTGTTTTGGAATCAAATCGCATCTGTCATCAGAGTCATTGGAGTCGACCATAAGAACTCTTAAGAATTAAATGTTGGATCCAAACGCCTAGCGTAATTTATTGTATTATGCTTCGTGCTAAATTACGGCGCTGTGTAAGCGCTCAAGGTAGGTATTCAATACTTTATATTTATTTGTATTACAGTTTAGTTCCATCTAAACATAACGTATGGTACAACAAACATTCATTCAGTAATGTAAAACGAGTGGGTCATTGGTATTTTGTATAATCTTTAGAACACCCAAGCGATGTTTACTTTGAGTTCACGGTGAAAGATAATTACACGAAATGTTGTTCAGTTTACATCTTGTATTGATGTAACACCTGTTACTGCGAACGGCACACGTTTGAAGGTTTGATAAATGAATGATGTTGAAAATGAAGTAAATAAGTTTATTCTAACTTTTAAACAAGTGCGAGTTAAACTCAGACACCGAGGGTTCCTTGTTACAGACTGATGTAGGTACACTATTAGAGACTGCACCTCTTATAGACTAGAATGGAGTGGCTTCTAAGGAACTGAGATGGAGTATGAAAGGCGACGAATCCATTAGTGAAACTAGCTTTAATAAAATATCTGAAGAGTTTATCTGTAATTTTATCTTAAGATTGAAGTTTATATGTTTCCTGATATTATGGTAGAGCAATTAGAAAACCGGACCGAAAAACAATCCAAATTTTGCAACACCGGTATACGTCATGGTCAATTTTTAACTTCAATTGTGATTCGTTTAATATACTATAACCATGAATAATTAGGATTTATATTTTACTTGGCCTATACAATTACCTGCAGGAAGATTATTATGGTTTTTGGTCAATGGAAATTACCCGTAATTACGTCTTGATTAATTTGCAAGTATCAAAGTGTGTGGCATAAATTTTCGTCCTTTTTATTGCGTTACTTCAGAAGTATTATTTTTTTATAACTTCAAGGGAACGCAGATTTTCATATTTTTTATTAATTTGAACTTGATAACTACATAATATATTTCCGAGAAATCGGATTTTGTCAGACAGACAACGATATTATAATCTAATAAGGGTTCTTTTGTCACGGAACTCTAAATAGTAACCAAAGCCGGTAAGCGTAGTAGATGCTGCGTAGAATCGGTATTTACTTATACAATTTTTCACGCGACCGTAAGGTATAAATACATCAGCGGGCTGGCACCCACCGCCAAGGTCCCAGGTGACCGCCACTCCGCTATTTATACCGCGTGCACGCTCAATGGGGGATTTATAGCCTTCATTACCACATTTACCGCTGTTAAAACTTAATTACTTGCGATCTTTTTAGTAATTAACACAACCGTGTCTGTTTGTTTTAGGGGTTTGCAATAACCTACGCATTGCGAGAAAAGCTATACTTTTTACACTGTTGCGGTTTCCTTCGAGTTTTATGCTTGTGCTGATTTACAACACCTTTTTGCTTTATGAGACATTGAATTGTAATACATCGGCATTTCACTAAGTAATTGTGCCATAATGCGGGAGCCATGCCTGGAGAGTGTTGGCCAGACTTGTGTCTATCGACAACACTCATTAATCATTTAAAATTATTTATTATCTTTATGCATCCTTTTCAGCTAAAATGTGGACGGTAAGCAGAAAGATCGATTGGTAGAGGAAACAGTGTTTATCAACCTTTATTTAACCTACCCATGCCTTCTGTTTTGGTTCATTTGTATGGCTGAGTAATAGCCGTATTGGAAGTATTACCCTACTTGCGTTTTGTATAGGTAAACTAATTTATACAAATGCGAAATAGTACTCAGAATGGATATAATTATAAAACATAAATTTTATTATTTGATGTACTTTTAGTTAGAAAACGAATGAATCCGGTAGCTACCTCTAATCTTTGTTGCTCTTATTTATTAAGAGGTAATTGCGATACAAATATTACAGGAAATTGTTCGCCGTGCACATATTTACGCAGGGGCCAATTCTCAGACTGTCACAAATGATCCATTCAAATAATAATTATTTATCGTTAAACTTTTATTGCTTGCACATAATAAAAAATATTGTAATGAATGGTGCGTCATCAATGAAGGTGTTTGAAGATACGCTGGAGTAATATTTTGTAACTATTTTTACATATTGATAAATTACGCTCTGACAGGATGATTAACCGGTAACGTAAATAAATTTGTATTAATATAAAATTTTGGCTCTACGTAAAAAGGGCGTGAGCTGATTACGTTAAGTAGAATGATAGATAAGGTTTGAGTTTTAAAATTTATTTATTTTATTGTGATGGTTCATTTTAAACGTACAAATTATTATCCATGTGCTTCAATGGAAAGCATAGTTAAATATTAACTTATTTTCTAAAACACGACGGGTGGAAACCAGTAATTGAGTTCTCTTTTTCAAAGAGTGAATCTGACTCATGCTATCTCACGTCTCACTTATTACTGGCAAAGCTGTTTAGAAAACGAAATGTTTCAATAATTACTAACTAGACAAATAAAGCCTTTTAATTTCGCTAGAAACTAGATTCGTCTTTGAAGATCAAACGATAAGTCAATCTGTTGATACAGGAGGCGAGAAGGGCATAACATTGGAAACTAGTCAAACTCCGTTTGATGTACTATATTTTGAGCACTGAGTTTTCAATACGCCGAGTCTAGGTTATTTTCGTTCTCAGGTACCTAAACTAATTATTCATATTATTTTAGAAAAAATCCAGACCTCGCCAACGACTATTAGGTTGCCAATAGCAACGAACTTCCCGGTGGACAGTGTTCTGCGGGCCCAAAATAAAACAATGTAAGCTTTCAGGAATAGCCGCGGTCGGAAATAGAGCGAGTGCGGAGTGCGGCGAGCGGACGGTGACGTGTCCTTGGCGGCGAGTGGCGCGGACTCGACCAAATGTGTCAGCTGGACGCGCCACCAGCGCGCACTCGGCAAGTGTACCCACACTACTACCTCGCCACGTAAGTTTTTATACTCGGCTAAAATCTAACAGACTTTACCCAGAATAGCGTATTATGAACTACAAATCTGTATCGCTGACTGCCATTCAAAACATGATTTAACAACATAACGTGTAGACTTCATATTCTGAGAGTAGCGTTCAAGCTATCTTGTGAAGGAATGCTGCGAACATTTTCAACATTGCATAGTTTATACTAGCTAATATAAAATTGTTTAGATTGGGCACAATTAAAACGATATATCATAACTGAAAATGATTACAAAAGTACACCGTAATTCTGAGATAATGTAGAAAACCGGAGATAATTAATCTTCATTACATAACTAATGCAAGACGGACGCGACATGTGTACTAATTTATATTAATATTTATGACATTCATAAAAAAGTTTTTATTACTGTGACAAAAGACAGATGGTAGGGGGACAACCGTTTATCTGTTGGGCTGAAGTTTTGAGTACTTTTAATTTGATATCGTTGGAAGTTCCTTGAAAATTCAGTGCGTATATATGCCAACCGCGTATTTAAATGAAGGCATGGGACGTGGTGTTCGCGACAAGTCCCCAGCAGCACCTGTTGTCCATATATATCATTGGTTGTCGTAATAGTATCATGTGTTTCTCCCGCTTCGTGAAATGTGTTCTCATTGTTTGGCAACGGTTGGATACGGAAAACACGCCAACACGTTGCTAAATTGATGGGATTCAAAATGATTACTGGTTTTGGCTGCTACACTTAAAAATGTACATGTATACGTGCATAGATCATAATATGATTTTATCATATGACTTCAGATTAATTGTGTATTATTTCATTGACAAGGGACATATTACGTGATTTATAATCATTTATTTTAATTGTATCGTTTTTGACACTGTAAATAATGTAATGTAGATGCTTGAATAAAGACAGGTCCCTTGGAAATAAACAAGTGAAAAATTACTTTACACCGCATTACACGCTACAGTAGTGATGTTAGATCCCTCCACAGGATCACTTAGAAACTCCTTGACACATATAATATTTTTGATGATTGATAACCGCAATAAAAAGTCTAAATTCCGCCGGTAACAGGATAGCGCGTATGAAGAAGGAAGTGCGTAGACAACGGTCAGCCGATGACTGCGTGATCTAAACAAATATAAACCGTGCGTGCGCTGTCACTGGCGAAGCCCGGAGCGACCAGCCTCGCCGCAGACGCCTTCTCGACCACGGAAAAAATCTAGACTATTACATAGGTTGATATAACTAACGGAACTTTATAATGGTTTCTTAGATTTACGCGAATGTTACACATTGAAATAAAACTATTTTTTACGGATTTTATCGCGATATGGTTTAATTTTTACATTTTGTAACTTCCCGACGTTTCGATTACTTTACAGCTTTCCGCCCCGTGACCACGAAAGCTGTAAAGTAATCGAAACGTCGAGAAGTTAAAAAATGTAAAAATTAAACCAAATCGCATTAAAATCCGTAAAAAATAGTTTTATTTCAATAACGTAACTATAGTCTAAAAATTCTTTGCAAATTCTTTGTAAATGTTTTATTGTTGGCTTTAGTAGACATTGTACGACACTTAGCGGTGTTGCCAGTACGACAACATTGATGAGACTCCAGCGGACACCATGACGCGGTGGCGGATGTCTCTTAGCGGCCAAAGAATCCGTGGAAGTGAGTCATCCGCAGTCAAATTGTTCGGCTTATAAAAAAATGATGTTTATTGCAGGTGAAGATACTTATTGGATCGTTAAACTTTGAACGGAAATAGTTGTATATACGTCAGTATTGCCTACATTTATTTTACACATCAATAAAACAATACGGTATTGCATCGCGAGCGTAATAAAAATCAGCGTCAGTCACCCGCTATATTGGAGCGTAGCTGCCCACGCGGGGACCAAATGAAAATATACTCGACGACGCCAGCTGCCAAAGAAATTAAATAGAGTAGATTTTTCATTTAGACAGACATGCATGAACAATAGGTCTCGGTTACAAGGGAAGGACAGCCGTGACGCGGAGCGCGCGCGCCGCTCGCCCAACTGTCCACTTCACATTCGTAACGTGCGCCTCTGATTACCATCGGCCAGCGCAAGTGGCTCAGCCTCGCGCACGTCAGCGGCGCACTTAATCTTTGATTATATCTAATTGCAAAGTTAATCTTTAATTAGAGAGAAGCGCAACAATAACTAGGTAACCGATTACATAATTAATAGCTTACAGCTGATTGAAATTCATGAAGGAGTGTATTCGCAATTTGATGTAGAAATAAGAATAGCTGGTGTTCCAGAATTGAGGTGCACATATCTAAGAAATGATAAATTATCGAAGACATATTTTCCTGGGAAGCTCAGCGCGTGTGTATTTGCGGAAACGTTGGTCGAAACGCGTTGGATTCCACAGAGTGACCCATTTACCGAACACCACACTGCACTGTTCATAAAACTAACATGCTAATTATTTTTATTTTATTTTTCGTTTAAACAAAACGAAAATTAAAATTTCTAATACAATTATTTCATGACTCGCGTATCACTCACTCTATGTTGGCTTACGATATTTTCCTCTTGGTAACATAACTGGTGGTCCCAGGCACACCTACAGGATAGAATCAGACATCTATAAGAGAACAAGACTTGCCGACACACTCGTAGGTTAGTGAAGGCTGATGGAGCTGAAAAGTTCTCGAGAGTAGATCACGTTCTGACAAACGCAGTGCATAAGATCGACAGATCTCATAAAGGTAGCAGGAAGTCGCTGGATGCATTTCAACAGGTGGCTATGAAAATTCTTGTGGGAAGCCATGTTCAGCAGAGGACTAGATCATTATGTTTGTAACAACGTTTGCAACACGCGTGGTGAGGTGATAATAAGCTATGCTTTTTCTTTTTAAGCCGCTATTTTCCTTTTGGGGATTGTAAGACATGAACGCTTCATTACAAAACCCTGACGTTTCCTCAGGTTACGTATAATGTGCCTACCTACCTACTAACAAAGTAGTGAAAACAGAAAAATATTGTGAAATAAAATAATTTCCGCACGTTTATAAGGCCCTCTATAAGAACTTTATGGTGCTACTGATATGAAAAGCGAGCTGAGAGCTTTGATATTTACCGTCTTTACATTAAATTATGCATGAAATCCGTGGGCGAGGTTCATAATTACGGCGGAGCAATAAATAAACCGCACATTGTTAACAATTTCACGTGGTTTCAGCAATTTACAATGTTTTTAACGATAGCTGCAGTGAATTTATGACTGGAGTTATATTGTTGTTGGAAGGATGGGTGGAGACTGGACGCTCCATTCCGACTCCTCAGCCGTGACGACTCCAGCTAAACGATTTCACATATTGTAGTCGCGCGTTAAACGCAATTGTTCATTTATTAGACGACAAGTGTTTATAGCATGACTAAATTCGGCTTGTGGAGTTTATGCTGCAATGATTCGCATGACTGGCTCGTAGGTTTATAACTGCGACCGTTGTCAACGTTTGCGGCTTTAAACATATTAAGAAAGCTGTATTTATTTTAAAACAGGATTACATTAAAAGTATTTTTCAGATTTCTATAGTGGTATTGCAAAATTAGATTCTGTTATTTTTTATTAATGTTATTTAACCACTCAAATCAGGGGAGTTAGTGTAGAGCACATTAATGTAAATATCGACACGTTCGTATTTATGAAGCTAACACTTATACTATTCTATTTCCATTTCAGTACCTACGCTAGTTGGCACTTAAGATAATTAAGGTTTATATGAGTATGTAAATAAGAAATCGACGTGGCTCTGTGTTTGTTATTTTTAATATTGCATATCAATATTATAAGCAACAACTCACAACACTTTAGGACAACGAAGCTTTAGTCCAAATATAACCTCGAGCAGCGGGAGAGTTTGCAATTTTCGGCGATGGACACAATTATGCAATATTTATAGCATCAGAGGAGCATCTTTTAAACGAGGCATGGAATAGCGGCACGCTGGCCAATATGTTGACGATGACAGATTGTAGTTGCTGAAATATCATCAGTCAACGTTGTTTCTGGAATGTACTTGCTACCAAGCGTGATTTTTTTGCGTTTTTATTATAGGATGTACCTACTTCACTTACGGAAAATGCAGTGTCATAATTTTAAAGACACAGATGTAATTTTAATTAACAGTTATTATTTTCAATTAACGATTATTACGTTAAATCTATCTTTACGATAGCATTTACATTTGCTTTTCACATCCTCTAGTCAGATCAAACAATCCAATAATATTGTTTTATCTAATTTCAAGTAGATATTCGTGTTCGAGTGCATTACTTCGTGGCTCGTGATAAATTACATCCATCATCCAGAACTAGACTTGCGAAAACTTCACTAAATGTAGCGTGGGCCAAAGTCTAATGTTATGCCAAGTTTGCAAACAGATTGCCAAAATTGTTAGTAATTTGTTTATCGTAAAATAAGTTTTTTATTTAGGCGTCAAGATCGCTTCACCGAGCCGTAAGGTATGTGATGAAATGCATTGTACACGTAAAACATTTACGGGATAGCAATAATATTTTATGTGTTACAAAACTGTTTACCACACAATGTACTTATACACAAATTGTATACGTTTGCAATCAAATGTCTTTGCCCCATCGCTCAGACATGTTATTTGGAACGGCCTAGCGAAGGTTAATAAACATGTGACTATATTTTCCGACAAATACCGCAAAAACAGTGACACAATAAAATAATTGTAAATAATAATTGCAATGTTTCATCTGACTTTTATAACATAAACTACAGCCAAATCTATTTTAAAACATTTAAAGCAATCCAATTGTGTTAAAATTGCAACGTTGTAACTAGTAGTCCACGTTTATTTTCTCTATTGTCTATTGCACAATTCAGAAAGTTTTCTAAAACATTTCTTGCGACACTTGATCTGGTGAGATTCATTACGTCATCAGTAACGTGTTTTTACAATGTAATGGTTTTTTCGTTCATTTGTTTCTGCCATGCACAATTTCTTTTATGTATTTCCGCCAATTGCGATTGGTTATCTTATCATCAATGATAATAGTTTCACTGCTATCTACGGCAAAGAGCCTTGACGTGTATTTTCCGGGAAGTGGACTTTCATTGTTAGCTTTTGTAAGATATGTACTTAGCTTTCTATTCTTTCAGAAACAATTTTTTTGTCATATAGTTCACATATTCTTCTTTCTTAGTAGGTACTCTGTGAATATTGTGCTTGGAATTGCTACAATATGGATAAATTTTCGTCAGGGTTTTATCCGTCAAGTATCTGGCTACATAAAGTTTTAATACTGTAATGTTTGCTTGAATTAACCGAAGCATATACAAATATCCAGGAAATATCGGGTAGCCGGTCAGCAAAGTTGCAGTGAGTTGTAAATCAACATAAATTACGCGTGTCATAATGTTTGGCCGCCCTATTCCTGCCGAGCCGCGGCGCGGAATATGCGACTAACAGCCAACTTACTATATCATTTTCAGCTTGTTATGACCGACTAATTCATACACAATATTAATTGTTTTGTCTGATATTACTGAGCGTTTGGACACGATGCATGGTGTTTATGCTAACTCGGCTGTTTAGCTTTACCAATTTGTGTGCAATTCATAAACACTGTTACAACTATGTAACCCGATTATTGACTTTTGATTTCTATAATTTATCTTTAGACACTTTCTTCCTGGTGAGACAACTGCCCTATCCTTCTTTGAGGATAATTACAAACTGGTTTATTCGGATTCACCCCCTTTTAACTTTACTCTAATTAGTGATCTAAGTAATCTGTGCTCTAATTCCTTCATAAAAAATTGTCGTGTGGTAGCACAATTTCGGGGTATTTCAACGCATTGAAATCATTTGGCTGTTCCATTATGTCATAAAATAATTTGAACTACAATTTTATTTATATTCAAAGCTTGTGTTACAAACATTATGTGACAAAATACGAGGTCGCGTTTTTAGATAATCCGTATGTTATTTTTCGACGAAACACGTGAATACTTTCTTTATTTAATATACTAGTTTTCGTCTAGCAACTTTCATGATTTAACAGATTTTGTTTTAAAATGAAGCAAGAGAAAAATTATGTTTTTTATGCATTAAAGTAAAGAAGTGGATATCGAACATCATAAGTAGCGAAAGCTGCGAAAGTGTCATGAATAGTCGGTGGTCGTTAATGTCTCAATTTATGTTCACTACATAAAATGTAACGAAAGTGCATTATCAACATTTAATTATGTTTAAGAAACATATCTTTAACAATTCTTAATTCTGCTTTGTTCGTCGCTTTGGCAACACAAACGTAATATTTTATGATACAACAGAATATAGTGATATGGTGTTTATTTGGGACGGTAATGTTCTTAAATGCAGTGATTTACATAAAACACGATTTTATATCACCGACACCAGAGAAAACACTCGTAGTCCGTAATATTTATCACGTCACGAAAATAGAAGCCGCAACTTTCTGTCTTTTGGGGATTAAAAATTCATTGTCTTTTACACCACATTTTGAGGATAAAAAAATACGGTCTTGTTTACGACTTCAATGATCCGTAGATGGGCGATTTATGTTTTTAAATTTAGTTAAATCCGGTTAGCTACTTTCTATTGGTAATATAGTGCCGCTTTAGCTCTACTTCTAAGTAGTATTGTTACAACGCCATAGGGGAGATTTCTACGGCGCCCCCATGCCAATTGCCACTCAAACCCATGTGAATTATTACTAGACACAAGTATTACTAGGCCTATAGCGCCTTATTATTTTTGTCACTCTGGGCGGCCGCCCAACCGCGCTCTACCTTTATATCTCTACTACTGAAGGTTCACTATTGAGGTATGATAAACATGAAATTGCAAACAACAATTTACATAGATAATTACGCCCATTGTTTTTGTTAGTTTACTAAAAATATTCTTTATTTATCGATGTAATATCAACACTATAAACCATTATTACTCCCATAAACATTTGCGTACCTTTTCTTCGCATTTTTTCTGCTCTTGCATTTGTAAATAACGTGTTTTCACGTTGAACTGCCGAATTTTTTCGCACAAAGTTTTTGACGTCTTTTTTATTCACTAAACCGTAATGCTGTCTAAGAACATGGTTAAGTAAGTATTATTAGTGATCAACATTTACACCAGAAAAAATGATCAAGGAATATTTTGCGGACTTAATCTATATAGTCTGCTAATTTTTTTTGTACGAAAAATAATTTGACCGCTGGTATTAGTGGCGAGATTTTTTATTAAGTTGCCAATTTTTGCGCAAAAAACATTTTTTTTAAAGTAAAGCTTTTAGCAGTGTATAATGGAGATGTTTAGTCTATTCTATTGTTTGGGCGCCGAAGAAAAATAGCTTCACATTTGTTCCGCGAGTTAAGAGACTCGAAGATAGACAAGCTACATTATTATGCAATATAGTATAATTAGGGATATTCCAGCTTTATAGACTGCTGAATGAAACTCAATGAAATGTTATCTTATATTTTTAGATATTTGCTCTTATCCACGCTTAATATTAAATTCTTTTAGTTGGCTTTAAGTAAAACAGGAATGGTTCGATCATATTTGTATTTTTAGGGCGATACTTATAGTTGTTTCGTGTTTTGCATCAAGAATATTTAATTTACTCATGATTTTGGGTGATCATAAAGGCAAACGTTAAATATTTACAAATAAACATTTAAATGGGATAATTAGTGTTCTACTTTCAATATTTATTAATGTTTGATTCACAAAAATTTGAGAATGCGCCGATTATTTTCATAATAAATGATTTATCGATAACTTTAAACATCTCTAATACCGTAATAGTCGCCCACTTAAAAAAATGGAATAGCGTGTCCAAGCTATACGGAAGTTTAAATTTTAATATTGATTTTTAAAGTTACCGTTATGTATACAGAGAATGTCTAATATTATAATTTATTGGTGCGCGTTGCTATTGCGTGGCGTGTCTGCTTTGCGTTACAACTGGCCTTCATTTTTTACTCTATTTTGAATTATAATCTGGATACAGAAATAAAACCTAATTAATCTGCACTTCTAGCATACATAATCTGTGAGTTTGTGCTCAAGTACGTAGTGGTGATGTAACGAAAATCGTATTATTTATGCGCATAACAGAGTGCTAGCTAATATTCGTGGTTCTAGACATTTATATAATGCGAAGGCGTCAATTTAGTCGCGTATTGTCTACGTAATTTAGCGAGAGACTTTGGTTGTTTTCCGGTATGACGTGGACTATGGATATATTGTAGTTACTTGTTAGTATAATAAATAAATAAATAATAAAATACACCCAACAGTCACATACATAGTCCTGACCCCACACTAAGATCGAGTTTTGTGTCGTGGGTATCAGAAACTACGAGAGACTTTTTCGGTCTCACTAAACACCCAAACCCGAAACAAATACCTGTGGATCACACAAATATTTGTTTTGGTGCGGGGATCGAACCCGCGGCCTCACGTTTCACAGGCGGCGTTTAACCAACTGCGCCACGGAGGCTGTCAATATACATATACCTAGTATATATCAGATCAAGGATTTACGTATTAATAACAAAAAAATAAATTAGATATCTGTTCGAAAGTGACCACCTTACATAGGTGTGAAAACCTCCATAATGACCCTCACAAGTGTTACACGTTTTAATTTCAAGACGACATTATTATATCTACAGACGAAAGACGATATCTAATATTCGCCATCGATATACCATCCGGTGCGCGGTATGATTTGGTTTTTAATATTATTTTTAATGAAACCAACTAATATACACATATGCGGTTTTATTCTTTGTTTGATAGAGCTGTTACATTAAGAGGCACTTTTAACTTAAAACTAAGCGGAATATCTACAAACATGGCATGTGCACAATCAACTACAATATAATATACAATCAAGACATCGATTTAACTTTTTTATGGATGAAATACAGCATTAGCCCACCTGTTATGAAAGCGCTGCTCCTGAAAGAAAAAAATTATGATACTTGTATTATTGTAACGTATATTGACATTACAAAATTAAACGTACAGTTGCATTTACAAAAAAATTTCCTTCAGAATTAAGTAATAAGTAATAAACAATCAATAGAATTTACGGACCTAAAGAGATTAGTAGGGCTATACATAAGCGTGGGGCAGTATGAATACCAAGGATTATGTGAATGAATATAATTGAAAATTTGAAAAAAAGGGACATTATGCGTATAGATCAACAGTGAGTATGATCACAGAGTGTGCTTAGTTCACGTAAGTTAGTGTTTTGTTCCTGTTCAAATAAATCTATTAATACTGTGATAATTAAACCTACAATGGGGCTCTATCACTTTAACTGCTGAATGGTTATATAACTTTAAACTATAGTGGGGTTCTACCACTTTTTACCATAAAGTGTCGCTACCTCTTGTTATAGCATAACTTTACTACTGTTGTTCAATCATATTTTTAGGATGGTAATATGGCGGACTCTATGTGACTCTAGTTGCCACTAGTGCCTTTCGGGGATACGGGAGTAAGCGAATATATGTAAGTACTTAAGGGTTTCTAAATCTTGCAACTCGCTCTTTAAATATCTAGAATAATTAATATATATTACTAGACGGTAGGTTCTGCGTAATCAAAGAGCCGTCTGGATAATTACAACCGCTTTATCAATTTCTGCCTCAAAGCATCATTGTATGTTGTATTGCGCATGCAAGAGCGTTGGAGCCCGTGATTACTGGGCATTAAGAAATCTAACCTAATATGAAGTAATGATGAATGTAGTGTAAAGCCAGCGATTGCTGGGTATTGCATAACACTCAGTGCCAGGATGACGAGCACAGGGCAGTACTAAGTTCTGATTGTTGTTTAATGGGGTAGTTTCTGTTTATCTGGCATGAAGCTTACAATCAAGCGACATGCTGGTCTTATTCTCGCGTATTATAAGCAAGATTATAAGCAAATCTAGAGGTCATTTTGTTTTTACTACATGCAACGTACCTAAATGCCCTCAAACGCTCGAGTATCAATACCATTTTTTTTTGGTAATCTGTTGAAGAGACAGACGCCGATAAAGTAGCACGTAGCCTATTGGATTTATTTAGTGCAATCGCATGTTATAAACAACAAGGCGTTTATATCGTGTTTGGATGCTTTCAGCGTTCCTAGATTATTTATAAATTTCACTTTGAATATAAAATGGCCAAGAATTCTTTTAAAATAGTAGTAGCGGTGTTACGTAGGTTCATACTGTAGGTACAGTCTGGTCTAGATTCTTGTATGTATGTATGTAGTGTATAATGAGATACGCACCACGCTGCGACGCGGCCGGCCACCGTGTGTCTGTACACGCTGTACTTAGATATTTTGTATTCGCTGTCGTTCTTGAAATTTTTCAGAATTTTCTCCACGCTAGAATTGATATAGATTTTTAATTGTATTGTAAATATACGTAAAGTTAAACTTATTGAAGTAATAACTAGATTAAATCGAATAAAAAAGGGAACTTTCAGTTGCTTAAAATTGCTAAGTTTTGTTGTCAAGGTACTAAGCGTTTTCCATAAAATACAAATGAGTTCTATTTTAGAGGTCCAGTTTACTATGTATTTGTATTACGTTTGATTGGAGTTGGCGGCGATGAGCGCGGCGCGGTGTCCGAGCGGCTTCACGTCGATGGAGCCGAAGCTGGCCAGCGCCGACGCCACCTGCAACCACACATCCACTTCACAACCACACATTGTCTCTCATGCCATTGTAATGCTATATTTATGGCGCACGACGCAAACCGACCTGCCGCCAATAATACGTACCGAGCGATGACACTCGCTCTCCGATCAATCATATATACTTACATATATATTTAAGGTCGAGGTTTAAATTATATACCTCGACCTTAAATCAACCTTGGCAGTGACATGAAAAATGAGCCTTTACATTAGAGAAATCAAATACCGGCAGATAGAGTTTTCTGTCGGAAAAACGCCGTCACGATGTAAAAATAAAAATTTTCTTCGTGTGACACTCTGGCATTATCAATCTGTTTTAACTAGCAACGGGAAATATGTGCACGCCGTGTGAATTATGCTTGTGTGGGAGTGAGGACATGCGTGTGCGTGTCCGGCCCTGGCGCCGCGCCAACCAGCCGCGTCGCCGCCGCACACGCCAAGACACCGTGTCGCACCGTGCCACACTCACTACACACGCCGGCGACACACAGCGACACGGTGCCGTAGCGGGAATACGCGTCGCCCGCCACACACTTCACCGGCCAAAGTGACAATTATTACTACCATAACTGTTCTTTAACGTATGAGCGCTAATTTTGGCTCCTAGGATCGAGACGCGCAGACGGGCCCAAGTTTGCCGAGTTCAGCTGAACCGGGACCTATTTTAATTTAATTTGTAAACGGTCGTCCCGTTGCATAACAGACTGATATTCTGGCGCTATCGCCCCGTCGAAGGTTTCCGACATGTTGCGTTGAAAATATTTATTGTACACGCATCAAACACGATATGAAAATATGAGCAACGATCCGAACGCTCGGCCTCGACTTCGAAAATTGTAGACCGTCCATCAAGCCGTATAATATTTTGATGAGTCTGTGTACAAAGCGATATGACAGTTTTAGACGAAGACTGACACCTAACAGATGTTCCGTGAACGACGGGAAATATGCTCAAATATTTTCTAAATTTTCTCGTTAAAATGTGGCCGGCGGTTATTTGCATAAAATTTAAAAATATATTGTAGGTTTAAGATGTTTTTAAAAGCTCTTGATGTATTTGTCGGCGGTGCAGGTCGGCGGTGAGTCGGTTTACATAACGAGTTTAGTGCTTGTTGTATTTATAAATTGTAACAAAAGTATTACCTTGTCGAGGTTTATGACACGCTCGCGCAGCGGCCGCACGAGCAGCCAGCCGGGCCGCTGCGGCGCCGGGTCGCGGCCCCCGAAGTCCTCCACACAACACACATTCTACATTTCAGCTCTTATAAAAACAACCATTTAATCCCACATTATTGCAGCTTAAATGAGTCCAAAAATAAAAAGATTCTCTTTTTGTGCCAATATTTGGTCATCAATTTTGCTAAAGTTGTAACGTTAAATTGAAGAAATATGTCAGGCTTGCTATAAAAACAGACGTGACAATTGAAAAGAAAGGACATTTTGGCACCTGACGAGTCGCATTCCATGCAGACACAAGAAAAAACAAAAAATGTGAGTCAAGCGGTGTTACTAGCGCATTGAAAGTGATTTACACCTATAGGCAATATCCCACTTGCGCATCATAATCGTTTAATACAATTGCAGCACTTTAAAATTCAATGTAATGTTTTACATATACTCAGACTCAGACAAATATTTATTACTTGTGCAAATCTATCATCTCATAGCGTTTTGCCGCTGAAATGCGATATAACATACAAAAGATTTTTTTAGAATATTGGCGAGTTTAATGGCCAAACATGAAGCTCATAAAAATTCTAAATTTGGTTGCACTAATAGATTTGGTTTGCGTTAAAAACATTAGTGCGGCAACATTTGCTAGGGATACAATGACTTATAATAAATACAAAATTATTGAAAACTATTAAAACGGATCTAATATCAAATTCATTATTGTACAATTACGATATAATTATAGTGTTTCTGTTACGTGGATTTTATCTATAGGTATGAATAATTAATATGTATACGCAGTTTAGTTGATTATCATTTTCTCCTTTAGCTATAAATATGCGTTGTTGAACAAAGGATGTCTTTCGCAGACACTTATTGACCTCTATGAAATTCATTTGAATTACTCTTTATATTTCAACCCAACATGAAAGCATTAAAGACTTATTTTCATCAGAACATACACATGATGTTAAAACAGATTTTTAGTAAAGTTTAGATACTTACGATGTACAAGAGAGCGCCCCGGATTACGTTGACTTTGTTGCAGTATGGCGCCAGGGCGGCTAGTTTCTCCACGGGGCCCACTGTCCGGTACTTGCCGCAGTTCTCACACGCCGCCCAGTGACCTAGCCTTATGAAAATGTACCCTGCAGAAAGTTTTTACATTACTTTATGTATGCAAGGTGTAAAAAAAAAGATTATTGAAGCACGTGTGAGATGTTGATGATTTAAAGATATACATTAATTACTTATCTGAGTACATTTTATGGAATGTGTAAACATCAATTTAATTTATAAACAAATACAATAAAATATAAATTGATGTGGGTAGTCAGAAGTGGGGCAGAGTGGGGTTGTTCACGATTTGGTATAAATAGACCAGCATTGCTTGAAGTGACACAGTGTTGTTCGAGTCGTGGAGCAGGACATTACTCTGCCCCCTGTCAGTGTAAATCTGGCTCTGAGTACCATTAACAAGATAAGTATAACTGTTGGTTTATATTGCTTTAGTAATTATATTTGTTTTACTAATTTTAATAGTTAATATAGTGAATTAATGATTATAATGTTATTATAAGAATATCAATTAAAGTATATCAGTGTTTGAATATATTTGTGTTTATGAAAGATATATAATTAATTATATTGGAATAAAGAATAAATATGTATTATTATTATATTTTATTTGTATTTTGTGTTATACAACTCTAACACACGCGATAATGCCTGTCCATAATAATAAATATTAAATATCCATAAAAATAAATATTATTTCTACGAAACCGGGCTTCGGTTCATATGTAAATGAGACTCACCACCTCCACGGTCAAACCGAAGCCCGGTTTCGTGGAAATAATATTTATTTTTGTTTCTAACTTTGTATTTTAATAAATAAATAATAATAAATCTGTAAAAATGTAAAGTATGATAAAAATGATGATAAATGACAAAAAAAATCTAAATGATATTTTCGCAAAGTGTCTCAGAATGTGTAATGGACATTTTCGATATTTTTGTTACGTATAATTTCACTAAGTTTGTAATGGCTCACTGTCAGAGATATAATATGGTGCTTTGCCACTGAGTCATTTCAACAAATTTTACTTTAATACGGAAAATATGTTATTTGAAAAAGAAATGAAAATATCAAATAACCTTACTATTCATAGTAACTGTTGTATAAATACCTGTGCAATAAGAGTCCCAGCCAGCATCATGATAAGTCTGTTTCACATCAAATGGAGTGGTCAACTTTATGAAGTTTACTCCATTTTGGAGTTTTTTACATTTGCCTTCAGAGAAGAACTCATATAAACTGGAAATAAAGGAAGGAATACATTTTTTAAATTTATTTATTTCTAGACTCCACAGCTTATACAAAAACAGCAATATTTTATCTTCAAATAAAAGTCTAAAGCCAATATTTTTATTGTTTACTCTTATTATATAAACTCTCTAGTTTCACGGCATTAACAACACAAATAATATAACTGACGTCTAACATTCCACTACAAGGGACAGATTTTTTCTCCGGTTGTGAGATGGATCATACGTCTTGACCCATGGAGATCTGTTATTTCAATGTGAATGAAAATCTTTACATTTGAAATAAACCCAATTTTAAATACAATTAACGTGGTAATATCAAGGACACTCTTTAAGTGTGGTTTATAATTATGAAAAATAATGACTGTACACAGTTTCTGCCTATAAGTCTAGTAAAAGGCCCATATGTGACAAGTTTATTTTTTGCCCAACAAAGTGATTCCAATTTCATCTACGGTAAATGCAGAGCAAGCCAATACATTTGTAGAAAATTTAATCATACATACATAAACTCACGCCTTTTCCCAGAAGGGGTAGGCAGAGGTGCCACCAGGACACCCACGTTTCGCCTTGTATTTTCTATCCCACAATGTGATACGGGGCGTGCCTATCGCCATATCGGGCACAAATTCCTAACTCCGAGCTGATAATGAATAGAAAAAGCCAATATCACTTTGCCCGACCCGGGATTCGAACCCGCGACCTTAGCTTTGCAATCATACCAAAGTACAAATGCGCCACCGAGGAATTAATCAGGAATAAGCAAATTATGCAGCAATGCATATATTTAATCGGAATAATAGGTAACACTTTAACTTTAACTATTGTAATATATGTATAAAATTGCAAGGTCTATACTTTTATAATACTTACTCTTGCAGAATATTCTTTCTCCAGACTTCGTCTAATGTCAGCTTTTTTCCCATTTCATGTGATATATGTTTTGTATCATATATCTTTGGTAGCATATTGTGGATATTTTGTTTAAATGTAGCATATTTTTTTGGTAATGGTCCTATAAACTGAGCATGCAGAAGTACCAAATCTAGGTATAAGTTATGTCCAACTATAGGCTTTTGATAGGTTTCTAATAAAGAGATTATTTGTGAGAATCCTTGCAGATGATTAAGTAGATTATTTTCTAATATTGCCACTGGAGCACTGTTGGCGCCCTCTACATATTTATCTCTGTATATAAGGACCTGGAATTACATAAAAATATGATTCGTGGCTGAACATTTGTGCAATTTCGTAATAAGTTAACAAAAATCAGGTGCATAATCGTAAAATGCGAATTGCTTGTGGATGTTTTATGTGAATGTTTTCTACCCTTAAATAAATATTTAAATAGTTTATATACTTTTAAATTAATTCAAATAATTGTATTTTTTATTTGACATTATAGAGTACATAAATCCTGTGCCTAGATATAAATCTAACCTACTATAGACAAGAAATCAGATTGCTTAAGGAAAACAAAACATATAAATTGATAAACCCTTGTCTTTTATAAACTCCATAGGATACATGTAATTGTTTATCACATAGTGCTTGACATCTGGCTTCCCCAGTAGTATATGTTTATATCAGAGGATAATCCTTCTCAGCTCAGCATTTTTTCACCCGCTTTGCTGCGGAGTTAAGTGCACAATTATTTGTTTCCAACTCCTCCTATTTGTTTTTCTTTCTGATTAATTTCGATGCGTGTTAAAGCAAAGCTAGTGTCTCTAAGAGACTTGCCGAGCTCCGGAGCTCGGTGCCAATTCTTTGCATGCCACTGTTGATCTTGGCTGACAGGAGTTGCATTGGTGGGTGTGTGGGCGGGAAAGTAAACCTTTGTCTACTAATAAGAACCATGATATACATAATCACATGATATACAGTAAAATAAAACAATATTATCCACCTTTTTAAAAGCCAATTTTTGAACCAAATAAGTTAAATTTCTCTTGTGCTAGTATAATTTACCTTCTTGCTATTACCTAAGCTATCAGTGGTGAGAACATCTGGGAAGCGTATCCTTATTTCATTGTGCGCTAGGTACCTCAGTATTGGTTTCTCTATGTCTAAGTACATTGTGCCCTCATCACTATTACACAGCCATCTGAAATGCGTATAGTACACATTTTATTAATATAGAATAAATTAATATGTATATAGGAATTAGAAATCTCTCTTTCTCCCTCTCTCCTTAGCCACAAGAAGTCCACTGCTGGACATGAATAAGAATTTATATTACCTATATTATTATTTTATGTTGGCGTAAAATAAATTATTTTATTTCTTATTACTCAAGTTATTTTTGCAATTAAGTTAGTATCTCAATTTACATTAAACAAACTACAATATTTAACTTATATATCGCTATTTTTTTGAGGATATTTCTATTTCTTTTGTAGTAGACCACAGAATTTTTATGCAATGTTTTAGAAACAAAATATTTTTTTAAAATCTGTATTGATTTGTTAAAAAGAACTAATGCATAACAAATAAAATTTTAGACATGTCGGAAACTACAATAAACATATTATGTAATTGTCCACATTATTTTAATTTTACTTTATACACCCGTGCAACATACAATGCAGAGCAGTTGACAATTTATAAATGAGAAATTCGGTGGTCAAAATTCAGTGTTGTAATGTTACAAGCGAAGGCTATAGGCTTATGTGGATGAGTGAGAGTGTGTGTGGATGATAAGTTAAAATCCTCTGCCTAAACATACCCTTTTTACAATATTATTTTGGTATAACAATGAAAAACCTAATGTCACATAATATGTCATAAATAATAATAATATACAAAATAAACTTACTTAGAAACTTCAGAGCAATATTGTTGAAGCAGTTTCTCCTCATCTATTTCAAGTCCTCTAATAAGTTTGTTTATGAAGGTTTTGTCTTTCATGTCTTGTCTCACTTGGTTCTCTTCAGCTTTACTTAGGTATGGAAGCCCCTCATATATAAACTGAAAAGTAGACACAATATAAAAATAGCACCAGTGTCTGTTCATGTTGATGCTTTTATAAGTTATATTCAAGATTGAAAAAACCCAATTATATTGTTTAATGAAAATAAGTACTTATAAATTAAACTATAGTTTGTCTTCTCTTATCGTCTTCATTAATTTAAACTTTATTGAATTTTGAAGCATATTTTGCATATTTTAAGTGCGTGGTGGCTTGTTGGCAATGGACCAGACGCGGCTGCCTACATGTTCACGGTGGTCGCGGGTTCAAATCCCAGGGCTCACTTCTGACTTTTCGGAGTTATGTGCGTATTGATAGTCAATCACCACGCACTTCAATAGTGAAGGAAAACAATGTGAGGAAACCTGCATACCGTAGCGATTTTAAAGAATTTCTATGGTATGTAAGTCCGCCAACCCACACTAGGCCAGCATGGTGGACTATACGGACTAACCACTCTCAATCGATTCTCTCGATTGTAGAGTAGGCCCGTGCCCTGCAGTGGGACATATATGGTCTGTTATAGGATTATAGGATAAACTTTATTTCTTTGTTCATTCTGGCATTATACTAACTAGATACAGGAGCTGTCTTCCTGCACCACTTAGCTTGATGTTTAAGTTTAAGACCTCTGACTCTCATTACATATGTAATGACATCAAGCCATTATTTAAAATAATTTATGATATAAGAATTCAATTACCTTATTAAAATCAAATTTGTGCTTGCAAAGAAAGTTCAGGGTCGAAGCTTGGAATACAAATGACTGGTCAATATCTCCAAATGATTGTGGACACAAGTAGAATGTGTATCCAATAGCTTCATACATGTCTAGCTCTCTTTTGTAATGAAACATTGTCAGACCAACTTGGGACATTATCATTTTACCAGCTTCTGATTTCATTTGATTGTATCTTTCTTCATTTGTGTCAAACAATCTGAAAATGTATATGTAGTGTATGAAATTTAGAGTGGTTTAAAAATGCTATTCTGCTTCAGTCTGCATGGGAATATTTTTATAAATAAGTGAGTACAGAACAAAAAATAAGTGTTGTGGATTCTTTTCTCTGTCATGGTCTGAATTATCATAGCTAAACAATATAGTCTAAAAAATATGTCACCTAATTCAAATTTACCTAATTATTTATCGTACTGTTATCAACATTCTAAGCGAAAGATGTGAAAGATGAAAATAAGCCAATTGACTTTCTTAAAACTAGATATTCTTTTATCTTACTTTCTCTAAGCAGTAGTCAATGTAGGGTACTTTAAGATAATAAGTTATTAATGTCATGTACCTATGTTTGAAAGCTTCTCCAGCAATAATAGCAGTAAATTCAGCATCAAATGAAACAAAACATGATTTCTTCAAATTTTTGGTTATGTTGTCCAAATTTTCTGCAAAGTTGCTTCGTGTTATTTCCATTTTGTCTTAACTTTCAACTATAACGTAAATAAAAATATATATTTGCAGAAATAATAAAATAAATGTATTCCTATAATGAAAAATATTATAAAAATAAAGATTTATCTCGATGCCCGATGGTGACAGCTGCCCTTTTGACTTTTGTTTCGTTTTAATTTTTCTTCGATTACCAGGCTAAGGAATTGTTATCTATACAGCCAATTTTGAAATATTTATTTACTGTCACATTTAATGTAGTAATGGAGTCATAATCACTGAAAATTATTGTTTACTGCACTTACCACAATTATTTAAAAAGAAAGCAAAGTTTTTAAGGGTTTCAAAAAATTCGTTTTTAACAAAGTTTGCAAACGGCAAAGGTTTTAGTCTTTCTTTTCTTCTTTCTTTCGGTACCCTGGAAGAGGTATGGGGTATGATAATATCGCTGGCCTTCCAGCCTGGCACGCTGCGGATAATGCATTCGGGCCAGGTCCCAACAAATCCTACACCAGCATACCAATGAAAACCCGTCAGTGGCGGTCGCGCGTCTTTCGGGGGATATTGGATACCTCAGTGCGAGAAGCACCCCGTTTTCTTCCCTGTGATCGCCGGGCGCCGAACCATGTCTGGTTCCTTTCATTAGGGATACAAAGTTGTCCCCACTTAGGTACATTTTGGTTTGGAGTCCCGTTTATGGTGGTATGGGCGTCCACGACAAATGCGAGTCCACACGTTCTGTCGTCCATCGTCTAGCATGAATCACAGTTAGTCAGGGTGCACCGCCTTCGCAGTACGCCCAACGATTCCGATGACCACTTTAGGTCGCCTCCTACCGTTGAATTCTTACGCCCCCTAGCCATTGTATTGTTTAATATCTCAATGTTGTGTCCGAATTTGTCTATGCCTATTGCCTACATTTGGCGAATAGGTACTTGGTAATGGTGTGTCATGTCCCTTCTTACTTCTAAGTGTGAGGATATTGTTGGTACTAGGACATTTGATATTTTCTGGATAGCCACTGCCCACCACCATACATAACGGTGAAAGAGCTATAATAATGACCCACGCAATTGGGGTGAGTTATGAGTTACGCTGCTAGTTTTTCTTTGGTATATCCGGTTTATAGCAAACCTGCTATAAACCGGCAGAGTTGTGTCATCCAGAGAAAACAAATTATTTCCCCAGAGATGATTATCTCTGATTGATACTAATAGCCATCTTACACAAGTAGATATCTATTTTGATTGAAAAATCAATTATCATCAACGGCATTTTTGTCACTTTGTCACGATATACCATGTAAAAAATATAAGTACTTAATGAAAAAAAGTAAAAAATGGGAAAAAGAGATGGTATAGTTTTATTCAAATCCCGGGTTCGAGTCTCGGGTCGGGAAAAGTGATATTGGATTTTTCTAGTCATTATCAGCCCGGAGTCAGAAATTTGTGCCCGATATGGCGATTGGCTCGCCCCCTATCACATCGTGGGACGGAACATACAAGGCGAAATATAGGTGTCCTGGTGGCGCCTCTGCCTGCCCTTCCGGGGATAAAAGAAATGAGTTTATGTATGTACGTATGTATAGTTTTATTCAAAAATATATTTTTTCGTAGTCAAAACCTGTTGTTAATTATATTAACCATAAGTTTTGATTGCCCCCATTGGCCGTGGCGCAGTTGGTTAAGAATCCGGCTGTGAAACAAGAAGTTTTGGGTCTGATCCGAAACATAATGTATGCGTAATCCATTAATAATAATTAATTATAATTAATTCGGATCTGGGCGCTTTGAGGCCGATTAGAATATTATATTCTGTTAGTTTGAAGTTATGTACACTACTTAAGTAATACATAATAATAAAGATTTAAAAATGTATACTTAAAGTAAAGCTGAAACAAACATTTTAAAGTGAAAATGCAAAAATACAACGGTTGTGTAAGAAATAACACACTAATATACCATTTATTAAAATCTTGAACATGACCTTTATTAAGTAAGTAGGTAAATGTTGTTTAAAGTGCAACACGTGCATTCAAAACAGCGACATAACGTTTGCCATAAATGAAGGCAAGTATAAAAATCGTTACACAATATGTATAAGATTGCGTAACCGCGGAGAGAGTTCACTCCGCCAGTCGGCAATTTACTTCCGAATTGGAGCCCCAATGAGAGCCCTGAGACTTTGGCCTGAGACCTGAAGCACTTCGCAGTTGCAAAACAACCTTCCACACCAGTCACCACTTGATGGTCCGCCCGCGTTGCCGCGTGTTTGGTGGCTCCACTGCGTCGCGTTAAATCGTAAAACGTAATTTTTCGGCCGATTCAACAAACATGTAATCAGAAGTTGTATTTCGCGTATAGATTTAAATATAGTACAAAATACGGAGATGGAGAAAAGCGCTATGCAAGTCCAGGATGCGCCAGTGCAAAAGCCTAATTACATGCTCATGTCCTTGCAAAGGATATTAGTTCTTCTTGTAATAATTGCCAGCGTTATAGTGGTCGTGTATTACACTCCTATGCCAGGTAATGCGTTCGCTTCATATAGCTATTGTATATTATTCCTTTAATAATGTATTCTGTAATGGTAATCGATTTAATCGCTTTGATGTTGAGTAATTGCATTCAGCAGTTGTATACGCCGTGGTCTCATTTGCGGTTAGGTGATATCATACGTAGTTATAGAGAAAACTTCTTGTATTACAAAGCGTGTCTTCAACGTATTTCAACATAATTGACCTAAAATGACCGACTGGACTAATATAAACAAATCGTTCCGTTGAATCAAATATGCTACCCTCTATGCAATTGTGTTAATTTAATTGCTTATTTAACATACATTTGTATAAACAATCGATTTACTTTACAGAAGAATACTTCGAAAACTGTGATAGAGAATGTCATGAACTGGATTGGCCGATGATATGTCGTGTGAAACTAGTCATAGAAGTGTACAAGACACTTAGCAAGTGAGTGTTAATCAATCTAGTAATAAAATTTATAGATGGTTTAAAAAATAATTGATAAATAGTTATTTTTAATTTAATTTTCTATGGTAATATGTATACATTAGATCTTACCAATTGCTGTTTTTTAGATCATGCGGCAACTGTACAGACATAGAAGGCGGTGTATGTCCACCGACATGCATCTCAGCTGATGGTCGAGAGCGTGGTGTCCTCACCGCGAACCGAGTTCTGCCGGCGCCTCCGCTGCACGTGTGTCACAACGATATACTAGTAGTTGATGTAGTACACCGAGCACCAGCTCACACCTTAACCATACATTGGAGAGGACAACCACAGAAAGAAACACCATTCATGGATGGAGCTCCCATGCTGACGCAATGCCCGCAGCCTGCGTACACTACATTTCAATACAAGTTCCGTGCGTCAGCAGTTGGCACGCACATGTATCATGCGCACTCGGCTGCCGACGCAGCAGACGGCTTGGCGGGAGCGCTCATTGTCCGACAATCAAAACGTTTGGATCCTCTAAGTAAACTTTACGATGTGGACTCCACCGAACATACAATTTTTGTATCTGAATGGGGACACTCAATGGGCCCCTTAGCTGGCATGATGTCCAACGTGCCTAACGCAGAATCTCTCCTCATCAATGGAAAAGGGAGAACAGTGGAATCTCTCGAGTCACCATTATCTAAGTTCATAGTGAAACATGGAAAAAGATATAGATTCAGATTAGGATACGGCGGCGGATCTAAGAGCTGTCCAATAAAATTTTCAATTGAAAAGCATGTTTTAAAACTGGTAGCATTGGATGGAAATAGAATACGTTCCGAATATGTGAATTCGATTGAATTAGGTAGAGGAGAACGTGCGGACTTTATTCTGGAAGCTAAAAGAATTCCAGGTGTTTACAAAATTACTGTGATTGCGAATGATTCATGTCAGAATAATTTAGAAGGTATCGCTGAATTAGTGTATGAGGACAATGAAAAAAGTGTGCTCCATAAAAATGAAAATGATGAAGAAATGGTTAATCGTGAATTTACAACAGTGTTCAGTGAACGGTGCACTGTTGACAATGTGTTATGTTTGTCGGAGGTACACGCGGCCGACAAGCTTCCAGCTGAGTTGGCTACAGATTCGGACAAGACGATTTATGTACCTTTCAACTACTCAACCAGGCAGATTTCGGCTAAGCGAGTGGGTAAGTACCTTAGGTGTTTTACCATTCAAAATAATTATTCTGCAATATGAATAAAAACTGAATTTGTAAACTATATACTGATGAAATTGTTTTGATTGCCCATCAAAGTATTGAAAAACGGATTGCTAATTAAACTTGATTTGATGCTAGGTTGCAACCCTTCTTTGTCTGTAAATATATCAATTTATAATTATCAGAATATACCTTATTTATCTATATAATAGTATAAAATTCATTCGTATTTAAAACTTGGTTGTTATTATAAGTTATGATTTTATGCCTTTATGCTAAACTATAACCAATATAAATTTAATCCAGGACAGGAAACAAAGGCAATTGTGTTTTATTTTTTAAGCCAGGCTCGTACTAATCGTACTAGATAGTAGTACTATTAGTTCTGCATAAATATGAAGTTAGCGTTGTTTTATCGCAGTGTCAAGTGTGACCAGGAATTTACTTTGATAAACAAATCGCATCACTTTCGTTTGTGTGCGTGGGCGAGTATGCACTCGTAGAAAAGCACGGAGGATACTTCTTTATGTAGTTTCATACTTACCTACTTACGCCTGAAGTTATGGAAGGAATGAAGTTGTACGTTAATGTTGTGTATACCTAGGGGACCGTAATTTTCTTACACAGTAGAGCAATATTGTAACCTAGCCATGGGCAATGTATGTCTCTTATATCTATTTCTCCCGCCATGCAGCAGTGTAAATGCACTGTTGCGTTCCGGTTTGCAGGACATTGTAGCCAGAGTAACTAGTGGACATAATGAGATTTAACATCTTATGTCTCAGGATGGCGAGCGTAGTGGAATGCCAACCATTGCTTTGTAATTCAAGGTGTTCTTTGGTTTTGATAATGTCCATGAGCGGTCGTATAGCTTACCATCCGGCGAATGGCATGCTAGTCTCGCCATTCGCCTTTGAGATAATATTTACAAAAATTAACAGTAAATTGTACTTAGCTTCTTCTTATGATGACACGATAATAAAGTGACTACAATGAAGTGGTGGCAAGTGCAGTGCATTCAAATAGGGTATTCACCTGCGAGAGATGGTAATCTTTCACAAGGTCAAATGTGGAAACAAAACACAAACGTGCAATTTGTCGATATTATGTGTAGTATACGTAGGTATATGTTGTCCATTGACCCTCGACTGTTTATAGACAAATTTTTCCTTAGGTTTGAAAGCAAATAAAGGCTTTGCTTATAATTAAAGTATTTTAAACATATTCTATGTATTAGGTTATATTTGAAATGATTAAAAACCTATTTTAGTTATCGAATGTTTTGTCTCTTTCGAACGACTTTAGAATTCAGTTTGAGCAAAGAAAACAAAACATTCCATAACTAAAATAGGTTTTAAATATGTCTATGAATAAGGCCGGTAGCCTATAGTCTTTCTCTACCCAAGAAACCGTTGCAGGGTTCTTAGTTATTAAGTAAACAATTATCTCTATCCTGGTTTTCATAACCAAGATGTGTTAAAAAAAAATCACGGCCTTGTGGTTTTGCGTCAGCGTTAATTTGGTAATTACTGATTACAACATTTAAGTAACACCGCAATGATGCTGAAGATCTTTCGCAACGTATTTTTGCACAGATTACGATATTTTGTTTAGCTAATTGTATAAAATATGCATTATTTTACAAGTCAATGCCACTAATAACTAAGATTTAACTTCCATAAAAGGTGTCATATACGTAAGTGTAATAGTCTGTTATTGTGTAATTAAGCAAAAATATGTTGCATTCGTTTTTGTAATTAAAATGCAACGTATATTACTCATAATGACGAAGTTGCATGGTTCGTTTAAAATCCGCTTTATGCAAATATTTGTTTTAAAAGTTAAATTAGTTTTGTTCCAATTACAGGCTTTTGTAACATACATTTTTTTGCTTTGTAGTAAAATTTAAAACGTACATAAAATAGTTAGAACTTAGAAGTGGGTGGAACAATGAATTAGTAAAATCAGTCAATTTAAACTATTAAACCCGAACACATGATAAATATTTATCCATGTGATTAATAATTTTAAGTTAATAGGAGTGAGGTGTGGGGAGGCCTATGTTCAGCAGTGGACTTCCTATGGCTGAAGAGAGAGAGAGAGAGAGAAACGGGGGATTTAAACATAGCTTTAATTAACTCGATAGTCTTAGTGCCTCAAATTTTTCATACAAAGTCTAACGAGGCGTGATTGAATACATTAAGGTCTAAAGTACCGTGTTTTCCTTTGCCGTTAAAAACGAGCAACAAAAGGTTACACATTTCAATTTGAACGTAAATCCGCGGTTGTACACAAGTGTAATGCTCGGCCAAACACTTTTAGGTTTCGCAAGACGAACGTGTTCAGGTACTCATGTCGAAGCATAAGTCTCACGCACAAAGGAAGGATGGAAAATGTTTGCCAGACGATCGTTGACGTAGGACGGGTCAAGGGCGACCGCTTTTTAAAGTGTTGTGATGTTGTATGGTTGCGGGTTTTAAATATTATTCGATAAATATGATAGATGGCTATAGGCTCGCCCCCTATTACATCGTGTGACGAACAACGACGAACGAAACGTGGGTGTCCTGATAGCACCTCTGTCCACCTCTTCTGGGAAATGGACGTGAGACATGAGTTTATGTTTGTAAATATGGATCTTAACATAACTTTATTAATACATAGTTTATATTAAAATTCTTTGTTTGTTTTTCATTATGATAAATCTGTTATGATAAAATTCTACTTGAATCTTTATCGTATGACCGGTTGATTAAACATAGCTTGATTATGTTAAAGGATTTATTTAATTTCAAGGTCAATTTACTTTTAGTTAAGATATACATGTGAAATTAAAATTGAGTAATTTGTAATTAAATACATTAAACATTTTCAATTCTATCAAAACGCAAGTATCACGTCTTACGAGGATGAATGGTTATAAACATTTTATTGAATCCTATAAAAGTTCTTCAACAGTGACAGCTCTTTTCAAAACATTAAAACGGGTTTCATTCGTCTTCCATGAGTCATAAGGCGACAAAGAAATACTAAAGAAAGCTTTTTTCATCAGCATTTTATAAAGGTTAAGTTACTAGTGGTTTGTTAAAGTTCAAACTTGAAATAAATGATTCGTAATTATCTCTTCAATTACAGTTCCAGCAAAGTGTGTTATTCTTTTATTTAAATTTATCAATAGGTACTTTTTTTTTACTGAAAGCGCCCTTTTACCAGGTAAATGAAAGATTTTATCTAAAGTAACGACTGGTATATGTTTAATTATAAAGCTAGATAAATTCTTTATAGACATAGCGTTTAGGAATATTTATGTGAAAATAGGTTAGAAATATCGGATACCGATAAAGATTTGCTTTCGAATATCTGCTGTAGTTGCCACGCCATGTTCCGTTATTTTAGTGGATCTGGCCCGATTGAAAGTAAATCGAGTTCGTTTTTTGCGATTGTCGAGAGTACAAATCACCTTCGCCTAGTTTCTAGGTGCAGTATTAAATTATAAATCGCATATTTCACATAGCTAAATATTATACTGTAATATTTTATTTTTCAAACAATTAGAAAAACGCGCACTGTATCAGCCCATAAACGTCCTTCTGCAGGGCACGGGCCTACTCTACTATCGTGGGTACGACTGAGAGTGTTTAGGCCATATAATCCACCACGCTGGCCTAGTGCAGGTTGTCAGAAAAACGCTTAACACCTTTTAATATTATTCATTACAAATCTAACTAAAGGCATTGTTGCACCTTATGCTCACGGTTGAAACCAATATATCTCTACTTACCTAATGCTGGATTGAAGAACTAGATCATTCTGTGAAGTCTCTGGATTAAGTTCTATGATACCGTTGCATGCGCCCGGATAAAATAGCAACTACCACACTCGGTGATAGAAAGTTCGTCATAGCACCTGTGGTAGCACATAACTTCTGGCCTAACCATTGCCAAACACTCTACAATTGTATCGTTTCGGGTTAAGAGTAAAGGGTTTATACATCAAGTTTGACCAGGTACTGTGCTTTACATTAGGTACATTGTATTCACTATATTATAAAAATAAATTATCATCATCAGCCTGTAGCTGTCCACTGCTGGACATAGGCGGTATGTCCCTTCAATGTGCGCTATTTAATCCTGTCTTCGGTTTGTCGCATCCAGCATTTTCAAGCGACCTTTCGCAAATCGTCACCCACCTAGCACCTTCACAGAAAAATACATGATTGTCTAATAATTACTTATTAATATTATTAGCAACGTCTTGAGTGGTCTTGAACTAACAGCGTGACAGTGTTGCAAATGCAATATATGCGGGCAACGTTTTGTTACACACGCCTTTCATTATGTAATGGAAATAACTTTACCAAGTGGGAAAAGTAGGTCGTGTCATTTCTTAGATTATGTTGAGCGTAGATTAATAACTAAAGATTAATATCCATCGGCCTTGTTCGAGTTAGCTAACTCTCCAAGATACACTAATTAACTTAAGTACGAGTATTGCATTGGTCTTAAAGATTTTGTTACTTTCTTTGGAGATGGAGATTTATGGATCAAAAAAATATTAAAAAAGTAATTATTGTCATATTAATAATTTAGTAACACGGTTTATCGCTAAGACAGATAAATATTATGAAAGTGAACTTATCATGATCATTGAGATCAGTCGGGGTTTCCTAAAACAACGTGGTAGCATTTACTGGTACAGTTTTATTGCAGTTATACAAAGTTATATGCTTTGAAAAGTTATGTGACTAGAGAAAATTTATGTCAGATTGGTGTATATTTGTGTAATTTAATATTGTACATTTTTGCGTTGCCGGCGCACAGTGAGAGGTCTCATTAAAAAAATAAATTAGTCAACGCATGAGCGTGGCGGCTTAACGCAGTGTAGTGTTACGTCACCAAGATCTTTACTTGCTTGCGAAAGACAAACGCCAAATATTATTATCGCAAATTCAACACACAAGTGGTATGAATCACTTAAAAAACAAATTCATATCTTTAAAATTAAACACGTCTTTTTCCCAATTAATTCATTTCATTTGTGCATGTGTTATATTTATAATGGTGATCGTTAGCTTAAATAACAAATTAAATAATTTAAATACTCTTTAAAAAGACCTCAGCAACGTCTACAAAAACCGAATAATATATGTGTTCATTGAATATTTTGCTTACGAATATAAACTTATGAAATATGTTGTAATATCGATAGTTATGTGTATATACTCGTCCATAAGTGGTTGGTGCAACCACACAAGATTTAGAAGGCCATTTGCAACATAGGATTGTAAAACGAACATCATTACTTTAAAATAGATGTGGTTGGGTTTTCGGTCGGTCGGATGGTGGTTTGTTTATTACAGTTTGATAACAAACTTAACAAATCTGTAACTTAACATAAAATTGCAATTATGTTAGAAGTAATTTTAAAATATATGTTACCAGTAACATACTATGACAGCTACTTATCTCTCTTAAAAATATAGAAAAAATATCAAAAGAAAATTTAATAAATACGTAATGAAATGTATGATCATTCTATATATTTTATACTTTTACGATTCATGCAATTTAATAATTGGATAGAAAATATACATTTTCCTCGACACTGAGATTATTCTCATGATAATTCCAACAGAAAAATTAAATATAAATAGTGGTTGAGTCATAAATCGCTTTTAATTGTTTTTAACGATGACAAGAAGCCCACCATTGTTTCTTTCTTTGTTTATTTTATGAGTTAGATGTTGGAATTAGATCATAATATCGTGCGATCTAATGGTAAACTAGTTATAGTATAGTTATAAAGCAAAAAGATACTAGTTTCATTAATGTTTTTGCTTTATAATCGGCATCAGAAATAGATTAAAGAATAAAGAGTTTCCATCGCCTAGGGTTCGCAAATTCTATACACTCTTCTTGGTCACTATGAAATGTTTTTTATGTATAGTGGTCGCTATCCAGGCGCATAACAAAATTTTAACCACCAACAGACGAGACTTCATACACCACGATATTTTACTTCAAAGTTAAAATGATCGATATTTAAAAATGATTTTTAATGCGCGGGAATAACGAGAATACAATATACATATCTTAGAAAAATCCGAGGAGTGGAGTTGAGGCTTGAATTAACAACCGCCTTCTTAGTTTTCCAGTCTACTCCCAGCTTAGCTCTTATTTTAGAATTTAAGAGTAAAAGTTCTTTATAAAGTTAATGCGGTGAACACACGTCATTGGTTACCGCAGCTAGACGTTGAACTCGGCTTATTTAATGCACAGCGTATCAACGCGTTTATAAGGAAAGTGAAGTAATAACCGTTGGATCACGTCCGCCGCGACCGCAAATATAGCATGATTGCTCTTGCGCCAGCGCGGCGCTGCGTCTCCGCGCTGTGCAACGTGCATGTGCCGATGCACAAGTGCCTGCGCATCGCCCACGCATTGTATCTTGTGCAGCGCATGTACGCAACTACGTGCGCATATTTGTAATTGCAAAATCAACAGTATCAGATAACTAGTATTGTCTAGTTTCAAAATAATAGGGGGACCGGAAAGTAATGTCGTTTCTGCGCATGTCGATATTTGCTTATCTTTTATCAGCTCAGTGTATTTCGAAGGTGTGCAAAGTCTTTTTAAGATTATTGTGACTTGTTTACTTCCAAATAATTCAATATTAGACTTTTTTTCTGCAATTTGGGGTAAAATGGCCAACCAAATACCAGAAGAGCATATTCGGAATTGTATGCTTTTTGAATTTCGCAAGGGTAGTAACGCAACAGTTGCGACCAAAAACATTTGCGATGTTTATCCAAGTGAATTAGACGTTCGTAAATGCCAAAGATGGTTTTCCAAGTTCAAATCCGGTAATTTTGATCTCTCTGACTCCTATCGATTAGGAAGACCAACAACATTAGACAACGACATGCTAAGGGCAGAAGTGGAAGGAAATCCATGTCTAACAATCGAGAAACTGTCAAAAGCCTTAAACCAACCTTGGTCGACCATCCAGGAACATTTACACCAGATTGGAAAAAGAAGCAGAGCAAAATTTATTCCTTTGAAGTTAATATCAAAAATACGACATTACTTTCCAGTCCCCCTAATATATAATATGTTTATTATCTTTAAATACATACCTGACGGCTAAACTTTGATTTTAAGTACTTTTATAGATATAAATACTTTTAAAGCTCAGTATGGTTTCAGGTTACCTTTGTATTTAAGATAATTTATGGGAACTGATTTTTTAATTAAAAAAGTAAAATTTAGTAAAAAAAACATTAAGTCCTCTTTTGAAGCCGGCCAAAAATGGAGCATGTCTATAAATTTTTAATCATTCATATATCAAAATTATTTTGCATATTTTATCATTTGTTCGATTTTAGCATATTCTTTGTAATGTTCGCCCAGATGTATTGTTCTGCCTACACGACATGAGAGGAACTTTTGTCCTGGGTTGAATGTAGAGCGTTTTTACTTATTTATTCAATGACGGACAATCCTTTTGCAGAAATAATATGTATTTCTCATTATAAAGCAAATAACCATTGAAACTATTGCTATGATATGCTTATGTTTGAAAATAATACTGAGTTGTTTTCTTTTAAAAAAAATAATGAATGTACCTTAAAAGCTGCTTATATAAAGTTTTTATTAGGGAATATAGAGATTGCTTGGAATGTGACCGTAAAATAGGTTAAATAATAAATATGTCTATAAATCCACACAAATTTAATAAATAAACAATCTTAAACCGTACTAAAATACAAATCTTATGTCGTGAGCATCAGAAACTATGAGATTTTTCGGTCTGACATAACCCAAATCTAAAACAATTATTTGTGTGTCAAACAAACATATTTTGTCCTAGAGCAGACGCTTTCTGACCATTGAGCGACGGAGACATTTAACTACCCTTTTTTGTTAACGTGGAGATAATCAATTATAAAGTAACATTCCATTTCTGTCACAATATCTCTGCCTCCATTTATCTGAGTCATTAGGTACCCGAAATTACCTCAATCAGTCTATGAAAGACGATTTGCAAGAGGTCTATTAGTTTTTGTGGCAAGTTTTGTCACGTCGGTTACGAGTAAGACGAATGTTGCTTAACTTGGCTGATTGAGTTTCGTAATTTGCCAATTATCATTTTCAAGGCAATATATTTTACCACACCATCCAGATATTACCGTTTATTAAGTCTAAGAAATTGACAAATATACTTGATATGGTACTTATGTAGGTACATTAAATTGCTTGGCTTTAAATAGACTGCCTCGGTGGCGTAGTTGTTCTACGGTAAGATTTTAAAGCTTAGGTCTCGGGTTTGAATCCCGGGTCGGACAAAGTGATGTTGGATTTTTCTATTCGTTATCAGCGTGGAGTCAGAAATTTGTGCCCGATATGGTGATAGGCTCGCCTCCTATCACATCGTGGGACGGAACATTCAAGGTGAAATGTGGATGTCCTGGTAGCACCTCTGCCTACCCTTTCTGGAAGGCGTGAGTTTATATATGTATGCAACAAGTTGCTATCCTTTTGTGATACTCTTTGTCTATCATGCTGGCCTAGTAGGTTGGTTAAGCTTTGCATACTTGTGATTTATTGTGAAGGACTCCCAAGTTTCTGACACCGTTAAATGTAACTTTAAAATGATATTAAAGGTACCATAGCATTTGTTTGCATATTTATTCTTAAGAACCTTAGCTTACTTAGACTGCCTCGGTGGCGTAGTTGTATTACGGTACGGTTACAAAGCTGAGGTTTCGGGTTCGAGTCCCGGGTCGGGCAAAGTGATATTGGATTTTTCTATTCATTATCAGCCCGGAGTCAGGAATTTGTGCCCGATATGGCGATAGGCTCGCCCCCTATCACATCGTGGGACGGAACATACAAGGCGAAATGTGGGTGTCCTGGTGGCGCCTCTGCCTACCCCTTCGGGGATAAAGGCGTGAGTTTATGTATGTGTATGTATGTAACCTTAGCTTAGTAATCTGGTTACCGGTGACATTTACTTTCGTCATGCGTTTTTCTTTTTTTTAATCTTTTTTTCTTTTTACACGCTTTGCCACAAAAAGTAAACATGATTATTCAAGAACAAAACATAAATACTTAAAACTAATTGGCTTAATCAAACAGGAGATCAGCTGTCTCCCAAACTAAGCAAAATCTTGTATTTTGGGAGACAGATATAATATTTGAACGAGGTCACAGCCCGTGTAGAATAAATTCATTAAAATTACAATAACAATACACGGTAAACTAAATAACATAAAATGTTATAAATTGCATGCGATGCATCCTTTGGTCTAGAAGATATTTGATGGCTCGCTGCAGAATAAAGGCTAAGAACAAAGAATGTATTCTGCCATGCACGTCTCGCTTTGCATCTTTCATTATTTACAAAAGGCATCGGCACTTGCCCTGTAAAATTATTACACTCGTACTTTTCTATTGAAGTTTCAGCAACATGAAACGTGGCAAAAATATGTTATTGTATTTTTGATTAATTGTGAATAGAGAATAATAAATATTGGAATATTAAAGTGTAAAATAAAGTTATACTGGTTTTTTCTGTTTAATATCAGCCCGGAGTTAGGAATTTTTTGCCGATATAGCGATAGGCTCGCCCCTTATCACGTCGTGGTACGGAACACAAAGGGCGAAACGTGGGTGTCCTGGTTGCATCTATGCCTACCCTTTCTGGATAAAAGGCTTAAAGCCTATGTATGAATGTATGCAATATTATATTTTAATGAAATTCTTTTCGTCCATCAACTGGTCTGGTCCTACGTCCATGTCTCTGACAATTTTATGTTCTGTGCTTCGCGTCGGTTTTCTATATTAAGTGGTACCACTCAGTACCACACGCACCGATTGGTATTGCAACTTTAACGAGCTACAGGTATGGCTCTACCACATCAACTTAAGGTTAAATTGTATGATTGGGAGAACTAAATTATTTGATCACACAATTATTTGTTACTTCGTGATTTAACAGTTTTTGTTTCTGGTTATTAACAGGGGTTAAAAATACTTTAGGTTCTAGAAGGTCATAGTCATACCTAAAGTTTTTATTTTACTGATGAACTACAATATTTCCTTTTGATTCTAATTTTTGATATACTGCTTTTATTAATCAATCTCAAGATACACTCATCTGACTTCTCAAGGGCAAGCGTATGTTTCGTACCTAATGCTCTCAAACAAACAGGCTTTATACTATAACTACTAGGTATGGAATATATTACTTACTATGGTTGCAAGTAAATTTTAAAACTCTTAAAATCAATTTTCTTTCTTTCTTACTAGTAAAAAAACTTATGTACAATTCCGGTAATTTGGCGTACCATGGAATATTGTTAATGTTACATGTTGTGTATTCGATTTTATAAGACACTACTAGCCGCGTGCCCGATGAGATTTCTCGGTAACATCTCAGAAATCTAAACAACAATTTCAATATTTCCAACTTCCATACAAACTGTCGTCTCCTAACTCCCTGGGAGAATGAATTTTTAAAATCCTTTCCTAGGGCACTCCTACGGTATCTACGAGCTTATCGCCAGATCGGGCACGCATTCCTGACTCCGAGCTGATAATTAAAAAATCCAATATCACTTTGTTCATTTTCATTTCATTTCATCATTTCACAAAACTCTTGAGCATTATGTATTTCATTCTTAATGAAATCACAATATTTTGATGCAAACAGTCTGCTGAAAGTAGCCGAACAGTTGTTTGTTAATAATTTTTCAGGAACAACATCTTCAGCGAAGTATGCTATTTTTATACAGAGCTCGGGTATATTTAATATTTATATTTAGTTTGTAGTCTATGAATATTACAACGGAGCGATGTCATTGCTCTTAGCATACATATTTGTATTTTGTAAGTGTATACAAAATACGAGGACGGACAGCGAACATCTTTCATTTCTATTTCGTGTTAGGGTGGAGAAATATTTATTAATCACTTTTAATATGGGATAATATTATATTCCAATGATAAATATTTATGTTATGCCCCAAACGGTTTAATCACCGAAGTGCCAATCAAATTATGATTAAAATATATCGCGAATAGGTTAAACTTCTGCCATTTACAGTATTATGAAAATACAATATTCAAATTTTATTATTTAAAATGTTGTCAAATTATTCAACCGATCTCCAAACAGTAATGTTACAAAGGATTTTTTGTAATACATAGCAATAAAATGTCGTAAGAGATAATCGAGCGTGACTAATACAGTAATTTTACCCGCCGGCGATTTTTATTTTTACATACGGTTATTTAATGTATTTACCATGTCGTTTTGTTAATGTTTTAAACATAATTAAACACAATTTATTTTCATAGATGACTGTGAAACAACCTTAGTCTTAATGAGTTAAAATATCGTTTTATATTATACAAAGTATCTATAAAAAATACGATGAAAGGTATTATTAGGTACCGCAGAATTATCAAACCTCGCATGTTTGACTTAATGATATTCAAAGATACCTGTCTGAAACTAAAAAATGGTGTTATTCTGTTACTAACTATTAAAAATAAACAATTCAAATGCACTGTTTTTGAAGGCTTCTGTTATAAAAACCAGAATATTAACGTGTCATTTTGGACCATGAATATCACTTTATATTAATATGTTTCAAAATTATGGCGCCGCGCCGTGCCGCAACTTCCTGCTACCGCAATGAGTCATCAAAAATAAGACGTAATTAGATAATCTATTAGGAGTCTTAAGTACTCTTAAGTGCTATGTTAAGTTTACCTTGTTATTTTATGAAATGTTAGCTACGAAACTTGAGTATTCAGATCAAGTGCGAACTCTATGTGAGCTTTATTGTTAGAAAATCTCATGTGATAAGTAAATAAATAAATTAATACACCCAACAGTCACATACATAGTCCTGACCCCACACTAAGATCGAGTCTTGTGTCGTGGGTATCAGTAACTACGAGAGACTTTTCCGGTCTCACAAACACCCAGACCCGAAACAAATACCTTGGATCACACAAATATTTGTTTCGGTGCGGGGATCGAACCCGCGGCCTCTCGTTTCACAGGCGGCGTCTAACCAACTGCGCCAAGGAGGCTGTCTCTGGATAAACCTAAACATTTTGCAATATTTTGTTGTAGAAATTATGTAGCATCTTGACATCAGAATTGTATGACTTGTGTTTACAGACGCCAACCTTGTCAGATACAACTAATTTGCGAACATGCTTATTTGAAAACTATAATTCAATATGTCGCAACCCAGAATAATATTACTGCGAAGATTCTTCATTAGCATAGGTGCAATACAATTTCGGTACTTAAATCATTATTTCTACCTAATATAACAATTACCTACACAGTAAGTATTGTATCGCTGTTGAGCATAGGACTTCTCTATAATAGCTAGACCACAGACCACTATGCTTAGGCAGTGTACGTTGATATGCTTAACACATCACAGCAATTCATGCAGGTTTCCTCTCGATATTTTTCCTCACCATCAACGCGCGTGAAAAATCACATCAAGAAAAGCAAACAATATCAATTCGCTTACCTCTTAACTTGCGGCAGACTCTTTCGAACACTCAGCGCCAAAGTAAAAACCAAATTTAAAACAATTAGGTACTAAAGGGTTTTAGTGTTTCGGAGAGCAGCTCGATCACACAGAATATGTCAACACGTTCTACAACAGATGTCGATGCTGCGACGCTGGATCCTTGAAGACAACGACTCGCTATGTGAACTGACGAATCTCATCTGTAACATACTGGCAAGCAAGATTGTTGGCGATAGCCAAAACTCATTGTTAAAGCAATTGATGGTATCTTTGCCTTTTTCTATACGTGATAAATCTTATGTCCAAGTCTATCACAGACATGACAATTGATTTACGACTGCGGATTAGATTTTGGACGCTTCTTGTTTTGACAACAATAGGAACCTTACCAAAAGTGTCATAACCTTTAGGTACAATTCGTACGACAAAGTTATTCAAATGTTCACGTCATACCTGGACAATTTATCCGCAACAACCACATGGATCCTCTCAATACTTTACCAATCGCTATAACGAGTTGATACCTTTAAATAATTACTTGCACCAATTGCATGTTGATAAAAGCAAATTATCATTTTCAACGTCAATTTCATCAATCAATTTTCTTTTCAATGTCAATAGAGTTTAAAATGCCAGAATCAACGCTTGCTTATGCTGATTTTGCATCTTAATCAATAATCGCCATTGTGAGCGTTTATTTCCTGGCGTACTCTCCACATCAGTAGTTCTTTGCCTTGACGTCTGTGATGCCGGAAATCACCACCTCGATTTCGTTAAAGCTGTCAGTATCTAGCCCATCTAACAGCACCGCCTCATTAGTAGAATACTCGATGTACGTGGCCGCACTACTGAGCCTCACGTTCCGACCGAAAATATTCTTCAGTTTGGGTAGCAGGCAATGCGGTAGGCACAAGGGATGATTTTGATATCGATCCCACCGCTGCTGTCGCGGAATCATACAGATTGCGATTTATATGGCCGTCGTTGCCGTCCGACATGATGATTCTTATTAATCAGTCAGTGCGCACGTTTGGCGCTGTTCCGGGCAAGATTACAATAGAAACAATTAAATATTATTAAACCGATCACAGACTCTACTGACAGACCATTCAGCGTTACCATTGGCAACCGATAACTTACAAGACGTCAATCATGTCGGACTGTGTTGCAATCCCAATAAAATAAGTAACCTGTGTCATCATTGCGTATGGCATTCATCCTGCGTGGATTAAACTTGTGTGATCTCTAACATACATAATCCATTTTATACATGTACCGAAGCTTGCTACTATCATTTGGTCCTTATAACCTCTAATCTCGTCATTCTTTTGTCCCGCAGATATTCATCGGATCTATTTCTAAAGGTATAAAGATGATGGGCTATCAATCAATTCGTATGTAACAAGTGGATATTCTCATCTCTGAACACTTTCAATACTATGGGTTACAACTTACAGAGTTGTCTGGATAATTCTCAATAACGGAGATTTTTAGGGATTTGTTGGAACATAAAGAATCAAAATGATAGTGATATTTTTCACATAATATATTGCGTCTGGAGTAACAATATTATAGCTTATGGATACAACAGGGAAATGAATTAATCTCAATAAATGAACGAACGACGACGGCACTGTTATTTCATATCGGTTTTTCATCCAGTTTATTCATCTTAATTATTTTCAAGCTTTTAATATTATGTGCATTTTTTCAATTTAAATATTTTTTCTTTTTGTTGACAGAAAGCTGGGGTCAAACAGATGGACACCGGTTTACGTACCCGGCGTCGCCGCTGCTGACGCAGGGGGGAGACGTGGGCCCCAACGCGCTGTGCACGGACGATCCTGGCGAAGGAGACGAATGCGTCCATGTGAAGAATATTCCACTTCATTCCACGGTGGAGATCGTGATGTTTGATCAAGGTAACTAATACTGTATACATTTTAGTTTGGTTGATACATTTTGTTTTATTGAGTTTTACTTGATCAGCGTTGTAGCAAATTAACCGGTTAGAGAATAATAAATTATTCTATAATCATAAATTCCTATCTAATAAAAACTATTAGGGACGTTTCTTTTATGAAAAAAATACAAATATATTTATGATATATAGAAGGGTAGGTGTTAAGGCAACGGTAGAGAAAAAAAACCTCTTTCCGTTAATTTGCCGTATGTAATTACTTCCCAGAATTTGATCCATATTAGTAATATAGTTAGTAATCTATTTTCAAAATCATCGGGTTCGATTCCTCGCTAGGAATGTAGATTTTTCAAAAATCCAAGAATGCAGATTAAGTTTTCATCAAAATCGGGCTCGTGGCTCCTTTCACCATTTTTCGTTATTCCTCATAGTTTCCGATTTGGCCAACCAAGCACATTAAAAAAAATAACTCTGTATAGCTTTGAATCTTTGCCTCAATAGAATAAAATAACTATACAAGTACAGTTATTATTTTATTAGATAAAGGGCGAGAACTTAACTTATAGTAATTTCACTAGAAGTTTATTCTATCTATAATGTAGACTAATGAAATCTATATATCTCTTACGTGCGGATATCATAACCGTAAAGCTGTGTGTGGAGGCGAAAATTGCCAGCTTTATGGCGCACGCGTTATGAAAGCCCCCAACTTTGTTACACTTACCAATCCGCCGGGGATTGCAAACGTTCATATTGTAGCGTAAACGGTGCGCTATTGATACAATGATGTTTTAGGAAATATTATGTTTATGGTAAATACTTCGATTTATAATAAAGCTTGAAAGTTAATTGAAGACCCTAATAGAGATCTTCTTTATGGCTGAAAGGAAAAGGGCCTAGTCCCACTAATTTAGCTTAAAACTGGTTGGTTACTCAGGATTATCTAACTACGAGGACGCAATAATATGCTATGCAATATTTGTGGTCAAAGAATGGTGACAAAGGTTGTGGATGTATGGAAAGAAAGAGGAAATCAAACAAAATATACGTTCGACATTAATATAGTGAAAACTTAATGAGACACTCGCCAATCTCAAACAAAATTGGTATTACGGCAAAGAGATGATTAAATTTGATTTATTCAAATTTATGTCCAGTCAAATTGATTCCAAATATTCCTAAATCAGATTTGACAAATAAAACTATTATTGAATCAAAACCGATCAAAGCGAATTTGTGTTCCAATCTCGACTGTAAATCACCTGACATTTTAATATTGGTTTAAGAGTCTTTATATCGAATCTGATTGCACGATTGCATCGCGTTCCAACGATTGTACATCGAGATATTGATTCGAGACATCTCGGAGTACCGTTAGGAGCCAAAACGGTGTCTAGTCACGGTCGTAAAAATTCTATTGTGTCTGCTGTTATGTGAAAAGAGAAAATTTGTAGGTACATTTATAATATTTGAGTTTCATAATGTTGCTGCTTCTAAGCTTTGTGTTTTTAAATATAAAATACTGCTAAGTTTTAAGTAAATGTAGTCACAGCTTGCTCGGTAGAATATAAATATTTGATAGCAAACTTTAAAACTTGCGGGGCTCGATGCTAAGGGGGACAGAGACGATTTATTATGACAAAAACTCGAGACCATCGAGAACATTTAAATCATTGGTCACAGTTATTTTTTTCAGCAAATATTACAAATTCTGATAACACACAGACCATTAGTTCAATAAAGATGCCTCGGTCTACTAATTGTTATGCGCTAGCACGATGGACTAACAAAGCAAGCCTTTAATAGCCTGGAAATCAAGTTCTTCTCATAAATAAAAATACACTATATAAATATGTTCCTGACTTTCCATTCAGATAAGAGTCTATATCATTGTATCATAAAATAAGACTTTTCAGCCCCACAATACTCAGACTCGAAACAAATTCTTGTGGCTCCCACAAACATTATGGCTGTCAAATAAGGCAACTTCTACAGTACTGCAATTACTACCAGCTGCAGTGTCCTTTAAGGCACCAATGTAAAACAACATAGCAACTAAAGAGCAAAAGTAAATTGTGTCAGGCGACTCCCCGGCTGTCAGCTTAATAGTAGCCCCCGTAAAAATAGTTCCCACTAAGCACCACCATAAAAAACAAAGTGTTTTCCGCGACACTTCAGGGTCACTGGAGGCGTTTACTGGTGCTTTATTGTTTAATTACTCCAATAAAACGTCATGCAACGTTTTACTGCCACCTCGACGTCAATTATGATGAAGCTGTAAACCTGATAGTTTATTTTCTGATTGAGGAAACGTTTTTCAAATTTGATAGTGCAGATTCAGACAGTTATTTGTTATTCAAATCTTTTGAATAATTTCGTTGTAAAGTGTTATTAATAGTTTGCATTGTATTATGCTTTTAAAAGTAATCCGAAAGTTCAGATAAATTGACACTACTATCTCAGCCGCTGACATTTTATCCCTGCATGTTAACAAACATTTGTTTCGGATCTGGGCCAAGAGATTAAAAAAGTTTATAAGTGTTTAACACGACACTGGATTTTATCAGAGTGGATAGTGAGTGAAAGAAAGAAAGAAAGAAAAACGATTTATTAGTGCTATGGTTATTGAGTGTATTTTTTATTGAAAGTATTTTTTATGATCACAAAATATTTTTTTCTTACGAATTTACTGTGATAATCACAACAATGTATTTGGCAGAGATAATTTTTCGAGACTTGAGAGGTTTTCATGTGAAATGTCAACGTAAAATCGGATGTTACAGAAATATATAAAGTCAGCTCAACCGTTGCAACATAGGCACGTTTAAGGAAGTAACATCAATAATATAGATACCAGTGCAGCACATGAATAATAATTATGGGTTGTGACAGTGCAAAAGGGTCATGATTAAGTGACAATAATTGTACCATACACGAGTCTCCAATTATAATGAAATGCAGTTTCATTATTTAAAGAATTGTAATTATAATGTAACGTTACACTAATTAACCACTTAATATAATTAAAATTGGATTGCGCAGTAATAGTTTCCTACGTAACTAATTGCATAGACAGGAGTAACATAAACTTATAGTTGGTAATAGCGAACCAGCACAACCTCTTACGCTCGTAAATATATTGTTCTTTTATTAGGTTGTTAAACTGCTTTCAAGTTTCCACTTTCCTTCACTGAAAGCTGCAAACGACACTTATTTCGACACTCAGCCCGCTCTATGCAGTTTTACATTGTCAATATTCTCCGCAAACAACGATAATGGTCCTTACTCTTGTGTAACCATACTTTGCATGCGACTTTTGAGATGCCGCCGCTAAGTTATTATAGTATCTGCAAATCTATTAGCAAATTGTTGGCATTAATTTGTAACTGTGTCAGAAAAAAACAAAATACATGCACAAATTATGCAGTTCAACTGAGCGTAATAGGTAAATTAAATTCAAGCTCTAGGCTATTTGCAGATTACATTTGGTAAAGTTATTTCATGTAATAAGTGCCTGACAATCCTTATTATTTTATTTTCTACATTGTTATCGACTAACAAACAGTATCATCAACAATCATCATTGTTATCCAATCTATCCCAGCTAACAAATAGTCATGACGAAGCGATATGAAATCACAAGTCACGTCTTCACTAATAAGAACCTTCTTTTCATCTTGTCTTAGTTCATACATGCTAGTTTCCGATCTGAACTTCGAAACTTCTTTAAAGGAGAGGATAGAAAATAATTTATTAGTTATTATGGTATTAAACATCCCTTGCGGTACCTAGAAAGAGGCCGATATAGGTATGCGAGTATTACCAGCCTTCTGGCTATTGCTTTCGGATATTTCCGGCGAAGTGGGACTCTGCCTAGCTGGTGTTTACAACTTTGTATTTCATCGGTACTTCCGTCAATCAGCTATCAGCATTATTTCGCCTAAGGCAGTTCATTTACAAAGATAATTAAATCGATGAGGGTTATTATTAACCTGTCTAAGTCGGGCGGGTAACCTTTCAGAATGTTATTTTAGCGAGAGAGATAATAATTATAAACGTTTGAATGTTGATTGTTTGTCTCCATATAGTTGAATAGTACTTTCTCAAGTGATTGATCTAACTTATTTGTTACGTGTCTACCAAGCACTTATTTCAACTTGAAGCTTCTTTTGTATTAAGAATTTTTTAATATGAACTCTGCTATTGTTCTTTTTTAAATTAATCCTGCAAAACTTAGAAAGAATACTTTAATAAAACAGCTTTCAAACTCTGGGATTGTTTGTTTTTTTTTTTCTACTTAGCAATTATTTATTATCAAAGTAGAGTCGGTATTGTTTTATTATTCGACTATATAAATGTTTCTTTCATTTCATGTGCCTTATAAAATAGTTTTTATATAGCTTAGCACGACACCAGTAATTTTTTTTTTGTTAACAATTAGTAATAAGGAGTTGTGGTTTAAATAAGACAATAAGTTTATCAATTTTCCGCATTCAACGTTATATTGATTCTATAATATCTACCGGGTACTGTAGCTCTAAAACCCCCTAAATCGAGCACCTAATTATATAGGACTGCCGTGCTCAGTAGTGGCTGATCATGGATGCATATTATAATATGTACAATACCATAACTCTCTGAAGGTACAACTATTATACAAACAAGTTTGTGTGTTCGTGGCTCGCCTCATCGTAATAACATTCCGTAATAAGCGACAATAAATCTCATTCACTCTCAATTTAAGCTATAGACGAATTTTACGAATTATTCTAAAAATACTAATAATCTTATGATAAAGACGTACCTTAACAACTAATGTAACAATGTAACAAATAATTCTTTATAGAACTTCAATAAACTTAAAATAATTTACAACGCGATAAAGACTGACTAATTTTAGAGCGTGCACAAAAAAGAAAATTTTATTACATCCGACAGCACTTATTAAAATCACAGTCATTTTATTGCAATTATTACACGAAAACATGACTAGTAATTTTTTATTGGCGGTGTACAAGTGAAATTGCGTGATAATAACATATTAATTGTACTCAAAGAGATTACGCTACGTGGATGCTGTCAATCATGCGGTACGCATGCCCTCCATAGAGATATTATAGTATACAGCATGTTTTAAATAGGTAAACGGCAATAAAACTTGTTTATAACATAATACAATTCACGTAGACAATAAACTTAGAAATAGGTACGAACACAGCTTTTCGATTGGTTCCAAATGCTTGGTAACAAAATTGATACAATATATATTTTTATAGAATGTTTTAGAAGCACCTTGTATAAGCGGATACGAAAAGATAAGTAGGCGTTGCCAGTTGAGTAACGTTTCACGGTAATTAAATATCTTGTGTTGGTATTGTATTACTGATACATACGTAACGCGTGTAAGTATTCTTGATTTGTGCGAATCCCAATGTTTGGAACATAATATTCGTCTGTATCACTAAAGGGGTAGATAAAGGGACCTACACATCGACAAAATTGTTTTCATATCGCGATACGGTAAAGTTAAGTCTATTATCGTATAGAGAATAGGATTATGTATCAGCCTGTATAAGCCCTCTGCTTAGCTCGGAAATATATAAATTTACATCAATAGGCTTAGTTCATAGTCCACCACTGTGGCCGAAATTATTTCACAGAAAATTCACGCAATATCTCCGTGGTATGCAGGTGTTCTCACGATGTTAATTTTTCTGTCACTGTTAAATTGGGTCTTAAATATTAATTAAGTATGAATACACACATGACACCGAAAAATTAGAGTGCACCTTTGGTTTTGAACCCATCATCATCGCTGCGGAAGCCGTGTCAGGCCCATACCAACAGGCCACCACGCATATTAACTGTTACTGGGAATTAATAGACATAACACCTAATCTCTTGGAACAATGAGTGCAGTGGAATTCCTAGTAATAATAAGTTCTTGGTCGTGTTATAAGTTAACGTTCTCGTCCGTTTTCTAGCAAAGTAATAATAAAAAAGTGCATTTCATGCAGTAGGCTTTCTCTACTAACCTTTAACCTTTATACGACGACATGAGTTAAAGCTGTTATTTGTAAGTTTGAGTCTCTCGAGTTCACCGCAGTAATACATTTTTAATGTATATCTTTACGAATAGAATTTTAGAGAATATTACGACAACTCGGATATCAGAATTTTAATCTTTCGAGGTATATATAGGTATACTCACCTCCAGCATAGGTATACTGGATATAGAATCAGCACATCAAAGAGTTCTCCGCGAGAAATTTAAAGGTATGTTTAGTTTACCAAACGTCACAAGGCTGGCGAGGTGGACCAATTTCAGAACCTTTCTTAAACGAATAGAGACCCAAGCTGAGCAGTTGGACAAATACGTTTTAAATATACCTATTTTGAAGTTATCAATATATAAAGTAAACAGCATAGTTTATAGACAACAATTCCTAGATGTAGTGTATATTTCATCATGTTCGTGGTCTAAAGCAACAGCATGATTGGGCAAGTTCAGTGGCGGCGCGGCCGAGAACACTTCTTGATTTATTCATCGCTCGGATGCAAACGCTTTACTCTGCGGTTCCGCGGTTCCGCTACCGAGGATGTCAAAACTTTTTCAACTCCTGCCATAAAAATATTACTCAAAATAAACCCCTTTTAAACTTTTTAACCCGGGGTGAAATTATTGAGAAATATGGAGGCAATTTTTTACTTTCAGAAAAGTGAAGAAAATAAGCGTCGTGTCGGTTAATATAATTTTGGGTTATTTATAGCTGGTCGAATAGCAGCGTGTACATAGATTGTGAATCATTAGATCCTGAGTCCGATTTCGAAGTCGGACCCGTCACATTACCTACTTGTTTTACAGATTATGAAATCGTGACTGCAATTTATACCTGTTAAAAAGTGATAGGTCTCTTATTATGTCTCGCGACGGTAATAGGCGAACTATGGATGATTCTAATAGCGTTGAATGAATAAAAAATGTTTTGATTATATTATACGTTCTAATTGGGTTCCCTAAACAAATTCCAACATTTATTTTCATATTGTAAATTGTATCGTTTGAGCGAAAAAATATTTAACGTGGGCACACAGGCAATTTAATTTTTATTTTCACTGAACATCTGATGTGGCCCAACGCGTTTCAAAGGAGCCGTTCCTTACAGACCCGTTCCTGCTCGCTAAGCATTCGCCAGGGACGTAATTAGCTCTTATAATTACCTTATGTAATGTCTAGTATGATAACTTAATAACGGGAATGAGATGATTATGGTGTAATTAACGCCTTATACTGTGTAATTATGGTTCATATTTCTACTAACAGTTAGGACGATGGATCTTGTAATAGTAGTGTCCTAGGTTTGCTAGGTACTAAACTAAGTAATAAACTTTGTTGGTTAATTGAAGTTTACGCTAGCTAAATGTAATTAAGTCTTCAAATTACGCAGGTATTACGCCAACTTGTCTCTTATTGAAAACTAAAACATAAAATAAATTATCTAAACATAATATAATAAAAGCGAGTTAGTATGAAATAGGCTTGTTGTGTTAATATGAAAGAAAATTGATTGTCGCAGGCGTACAATGCCTCCTCCACCCACTTCGACATCAAAGACCCTACGTACTGCCTGTACGTTCAACACATCCTGGGTGTAGCGTTCATGTGTGGCGTTGATAAATTCTATCAAAATATACCCTCCTTTGCATAGGGCCGGACCAAATGAATAATATATTTTTTTATTACAGGTGGCGAGTCAGACCATATTTTTCATCTCCACGGCAACAGTTTCCACGTGACTGGAGTTCGGGAGTTCAACGGCAGTTTGGACAAGGAAGACATTATCAAAATGAACGAGGAAGGCACACTGTTCCCTTCTAAAAATATCGTAGATCCTGTGATAAAAGACACAATAGTAATACCCAAGTTTGGAGCGGTGTCTTTGCGTTTTAAGGCTGATAATCCCGGATACTGGATGATGAGGGACGAAAGATCGACCCACTGGACAAGGGGATTAGACTTTGTACTCAAAGTTGGCGAGCAAAATGACTTTGTGCAGGCACCACCGGATTTTCCCAAGTGCGGCTCATACGTCGGCCCCGAGTATTTCCTCATATAAAATTAAGTACAAGTGATATTAAAGTTACCCATACAATATTATGTATTTATTTAAGGCGTTTGTTTAGGCGACATTTCGACTGTACTTTGACTGTAACAAAGAACAATACCCTTAACAGCACTTGGGAGCAACTTTCCCACGGGCGCTGTGTAAGTTATGTGTCTTAGAATGTTCTAGTAACTTTGTATTCTCTATAGTTACAAATGTAGCAAGTAGTAACTCAAACTATTTACATAAGACTGTTCTGTTGAATTTTGAAAAAAAATTTAATTTTTGTATTACAGCTCGCATAAATAGCAATTATGGTAATAAGTTAATATTTTAAATGTAAATAAATGTTTCATTTCTTTAAAATGAATTTGATTATTATTACAATATTCTAAAATATAGGCGTTTTTACTTTACCCTAGATTTTACACCCCACGTGCTAATTTTCGCAAGTCTGATGAATAGTTTTCGCTAATTTATGATATAAACTTCTTAGAGTTTAGAGTTTCAATTTGCGAGTGACCATATAATGCGGTAGTGAAAGTGTTTATAATTATGCCAGTAGGCGGCGGCAACTGTAACAAAATGTACGTGCTACAGAAGAATTAGCTTCTTTTGCCGTGACCCAAATGAAATGCTGATGAAACTGCCACTTTTAATAAAAATAACACCGAGGCGACAATACCAAGCCGATGTAAACGACAACTATCCAATTGCGATCAATAGAACGGTATTATATTCATTCTTGTTGGATTTTATAGCCTACATTTATAAATGCGAGAGTCGCGACGAATCTTTCAGTGAACCAAGCAATATCGTGAATAAGCGGGCATTTATATTCTTTCCTCGGCTCCGCATCTTTTACACATTCACTAAGGTGCCTAACGCTTGCCTAAACTTTTATAAAAACAAAGAAACTATTATTTGTTCCTTGTAATATTATTTATACATCATTATACGCGTAATCACTATGACCTGAACTATCCATATTAAAATGGTAGGCAGAAAACTTTCCACGGTGTGATCAAGGTATATTGTAATTAAGGATTGACGAGTTGAGAGATGCATTACATGATTACGTCAATATAGTTGTATGCATACCACAGCATGCATTAATTGATTATTTTCCGTATGCTAATTTTATGCAGATAAATTGTGGCATTTTTGAATTTATTTATCAGAAAAGATCAACTATTTACAATCTAGATAGCAAGCAGAAAGAAAAAGAAGTAAATATTTTCGTTAACTTGACATGATAAATTAATATTAAGGTATGATAGAAATTAGGAAACCCGAATATGAAAGAAATGTTATTTCCGTAATGGAACACTATCGTTCTACGACTGTGGAGGTATTATTAAATATATTACTGGTGTGTACTACCAGCAGGTCATACAGGCGTTAGCAAGTTGAAGTATCGATAGGTGGGGCATGTAGTAGTTAACATCTCATGGTGAGACCAGACTCCGGTAAGTACAAGTTTAAACTTTCTTCGTGATGTACGAATCAATTGATGAAGGACGCAGAAAATCGATGGACGGACGTTACTATTTCCATCATATCAGATCTGCATTACATATACTGTAGCTGTTGAAGATATCGCTGATAGTTACTGATAGTCTTATATCTGTTATAAGCGGTAACACAAAATTATAGTGGTGAATGACACGTTGAAAAATATTAACAATTAAACCAATTATGTAAACATAACGCGTCATAAAATTCTAGCAAGTTTTTGCGCGTTAACTTCTACACATCCGTCGGCGAATCTATTATATTTGCTTTGTCACTTACATAATGAATTATGTGGAGGTATTTTTTGTGGCCAACTTAACAACAATTACTGTGATAATATCATTAATCCCGGACACGCCGTGTTGGTTACTTAATTAACGTTATTAGTGAATGAAATTTGATGATCGTGGTTATACACATGATCTTAGAAAATCTTCATACAAACTCAAAACCAGCTCTTGAAATTGCTGTTGACAATCGCATTGATGAAAAGAGTTGATTTTATTTTCTTCATATTTATCAAAAGGAAGTCAAAAGGTAAGATAAAATGCGAAGACTTTAACTTAAATTTAAAATACCTAGATCTCTTCAACCGGTAACATCTTTGGAACCCGTAAATATTATTTTATTTTAATTACGCACCTTTGATGTCTTTTAAGAGTACTTAGTAGGTATATCAATATCGTAAGTTAATAGGTCTATTTGAAATGAAACTTTTTACGGATTTTATCGCGATTTGGTTTAATTTTTACATTTTTTAACTTCCCGACGTTTCGATTACTTTACAGCTTTCGTGGTCACGGGGCGGACAAAAATAGTTTTATTTCAATGTGTAACATTCGCGTAAATCTAAGAAACCATTAATAAGTCTAACTGTCTCCTAAGGTTAGTGAAACATGTTTTTGAGGTAGTGTAACTAAACTGCCCTTCTTTACTATGCAATCATCATCACCTTCAGCAGTATTGTCGTTTAGTTATTCAAGCTAAGGCTATTTGAATGCAAACGTATTACAGTGTAATCTCAGTCGTCTGCGGGTGAAAGCCCTTCGAAATTGATCAAGAGGTTTCGCATAAACGTAGATTGTGAAATTCCTGTTTATGATGGAGCCGGCGAATGTTCTCACAGTACAGTACACACGTACAAATGCTACCTTCTAGCAATAGTATTATAAGCGTATTCGGTGACTCAATTAAGCGCGTTATATCTCTTGTGGTAATAAAGTCTAGATACAATGGAGTATTCCATTTGCTATCATTTCAAGTATTTAGGATGTCCTCTTTCTTTTACGAGTATTGTTTCCAGATACAACCGGTATGTAACATAATTGGAGGTGTTGCTACAAAACAAGCAATAAATTTTCAACAGATACAACTCCCATTTACATGTTGTGCTTTTTATTTATCTTTTTTCTTTACGTCTAGTATTATACCGGGTGGTGCACTGATCTGCTTTCCTGCGTTCTACATGATTTTTTTAATAAATTAATACACTAAATGTTCTGTGGCACTAAGCAGGCTTGATTGACCACTGGTCAATTGAGATTAAAGATATTGGAAAAATGAGAGAGAGTGATATTAATCAATTATTATTTAATTAAGGGTGTAAGCAGTAGACGATTGTGAACAACGCCTTAGTTTTTATAGTCTTGAGGAATAGATTTTATATTTTTGTTTGATCTTTTTGTTAGATTTTTACAAATGTTAATAAATTTTACAGTTAGTGACCCTTTAAATATTTCGGAATTGAGGTGCCAAGCCTAAAAAGCATAAGTAGATATGAGTACATAAATAACGAAATAGAGAAGAAATCCAAATAAAAATAGTCTATGAAGAAAGAAACTCGTTGTGTGAAAGACTATTTCATAAATATAAATGTAAAACCACAAAAACATTGCGTGTAAAATAGATTACAAACCAGAACCTTAAGAAACATGAGGTCATAAGGCTACTGTGCTGTACTGTTAGTACATTATCAGATCTCATTAGAGGTCAAGTCCCTAACTGTGCAAGAATTTGCTTTATAAGCACTAACTTCCATCTTAAGATTTTGATCAGAAAGTGATTCTAGCTAAAATAATCACGTTGAATAAAAATGTTGTCTAACTGGATAACATTTTTATTGAATCTGATTGAATAACTGAATAAATATTTTCTGAAATGCACACATTTTGTCATGATCAGTTTTGTAGAATAGCCGTCGAAATGTATTTTTTTTAAATTGAAAACTACAACTAGCATGTTTTCGCATAATTTTAGCGATGTAGGAGCGGTCGGGAATCTGCAGGAAAAAGTTACGAACATCTATTATTTTCTGAAGCTACTATTTCCTGATCCGACACAGCTAAAGTGATGTATGGTGTTTTTATTCTATTACAGCATGGAATCGCTCACGTGCGATAATCTAGCGATAAATTGTCGTGTAATCATATTTGCGTTCAAAGGCTCGGTCAACAAATTGACAATTATCGCCGGCTGTTGTAATTAATGCAGGCCAGATTGGATCGAGGGCGCTATTGGTTTGGTTAACCGAATCAAATTATGTATTAGTTTACGCGATTCCAGATGTTACTGTTTGTGGGTATGTTAGGTCTACAAATAACTTTTTTTCCAAAAATATTAATCAACAATGTGAATTTCATTTTAAAATAGTTTTTATGTAATGGGTTACAATATTATTTTAAGTTAGCCGTTACTGGCCTCTTTCCTGGCGTAAGAAGTTACATTTGTTTTCAAGTATGACCTTTAACTTTTACTATTTTTAACCTACTTAAAAAAATGGAGGAGGCTTTCAATTCGACTGTATTTTTTTTGTTTGTCACCTCATAACTTTGTACTGGGTGACCCGGTTTTGATCATCTTTTCTTTGATTGATAGCTGGTGCTTGTCATTTGGTCCCATAAACAAATGGTGAAAATCTGATGAGCTTCTTCGGACCTGTAGAGTTGAACTCCTCAAAATTGAGTAGGATTCCAATTTTTTAGGTTCTTTTTGCATTAGGTTCAGTATAAAAGTTAAACTACAGTACTGACAGTCTCAGGAGAGGAGATGGGGTAGGAACGAGGGGAGGGAACTAGCCAACAAGTCGTACTATACGCGTAACATATTGAAGGCGGGTCGCCCAGTACCGAACACGTAGAATCTTAAGTAAAAACAAACTATTAGTATTCTCTCTCTCTCTTCAGCCACAGGAAGTCCACCGCTGAACATAGGCTTCCCCCATGGATCGCCACATAGACCTGTTGGAGTTGGCCAGTATATAAAGCATATTTTGTATTCATTTAAAGCATATTAGGTCCTACATGTTTGACATTTGGCGGCCCGCTGTCAATATGTTACGCGTATATTGTGCTATTGTTTTTGAAGTCGGTTTTTATATAAAGTAGTATTTTATTTCACGGGTAGATGTTTTGTGAAATACTTTTATCAAATCTCAAACGAAACGCACCTCCACCTGTTATGTATGTAATTACAATGATAATATAATTCTTACAACCAGTAAAACATTACATGGACTTTAGAAAACTAAAAAAGATAGTTGTTTGTATAACAACTTATTGATATTTTACAAAATAATGTATTTAATAAATACGCAGAATATTGTTTCTTCATTTCTTATTTTTGCGTTGTTTTCATTTTCCAGCACATTAGCAACAATATTTCAACAAAAGCTGACCCTAATGTCTTTCCAGCCATGCCTAATAGATCTTGAGCCCGTGGCCGCCAGACTTTCGACATTTTATAAAAGCTGAAAGTTTGTCAGCGCATGCCTCTGACATAGGCATCACACGATCAGCTGTTATAAAGTTCCGATCGTGGTGGCTCTGGAAGTTATCAGCTTTAATGTGTCTGGCAAGATGAAAAAACCATTAAAATCTTGCTAGACTCATTAAATCGGATAGACTCTAAAGCCACCAGGATCGGAACTTCATAATAGCTGATCGTATGATGCTTATGTCAGGGGCATACGCAGACCAACAAGCTTTTATAAAATGACGAAAGCCTGACGGCAACGGGCTCTTGGTCTATAAGAATATAGACATAAAATGTTTATTGTTAAACGTTGCGCAAATAGAAATTGCTTTATGTATGCCACAAGGAAATGGTGACGATAATACATTAAACTTTTGTGTTCAGGTGTGTCGGTCTTAATGGAAGCACGGCGCAGACAAAAGACACAATGAATGAATAAAAACATTTTTGCAGCATCATTTGTTTAGCCTGAGATGCAAGACAAAAACTCGCCGCGCCGCGCCGGTACGAGTATATGCTCATGATTAATATGCCGGGTCGTGGCATCGCTTTGCATATGACGCACAATAAAATGCTAATAGAAAAGTGTTAGTCAGGTACAGATTTCTTTTACACATTTTCAAATAGACTTTTTAGGTTTTAAATAAATACAAAAACTACTAAATCATTGCAAATTCATATAGGTATATTCAGTGATTTTATTATTGTAAAAGGGTTAGAAATTGTACTTCGTTTGAACAAAGGTCAGTAAATGTTATAAATAGTGCAACTAAAGGTCTTACAGTTATTTTGTAACATTTAATCTTTTATTCTAACGATTTTATGAGTTTTATATACATTAATTCTCAATTCATTCAGGTTTGATGAAACATCATTAAATGAAATCAAATGCACTATGCATCATATCTAAGCTACGTCCAAAATCCGGGCAGTAGTTTAGTCACTAATCAGGTTTTTAGTTTTGATACATTTTGAACTGACTGCCTCGGTAGCGTAGTTGTACTACGGTATGGTTACAAAGCTGAAGTCTCGGGTTCGAATCCCGGGTCGGGCAAAGTGATATTGTGTTTTTCTATTCATTAATCAAGTGTCTACATGTATCGTCGTCTACTTTAATCGAGGTTTATGAGAGGTCGCATTTTTTAAATAATGTTGTATTCTGCATTTATCTATACCTACATTTTATGTTGATGAACAAGGTTTTAAATTGGTTTGGGAAGCGTTAAACACGCTTCCCAATTTTCACGCAATTTTTTTCACAGATTTAATTTTACCCACCGCCTGATTTAATTTCGCTATGTTACTTCAACCATTTATATTACCAAAACAACTGTGTTACACACAATATGTACATTTAAAGTGGCCAGTGTAAAATTGTACATATACATTAAAGGGAGGCAAGTCGACGCAAAATGAAACTTGTTTAACATTACAGCTTTCACTTTTAAATATACAATTACATTGTTAGTCAATAAGTCGGATATTGCTAGTGCTATTTGCGCGATGGGCTCATGTTTACTGCTTACATAACTTGAGAAAATAAATATTGCATTGGAAGGGAATTCATATTATTTAAATGACAACGGTTACAGTGTTTTACATATGTAAATATGAATAACGTGTTTAATGTGCGTATATTTTCGGATTTAACGGCATTGCAATCTAAAGTCTTAATAAAAAAATTAAAGCACTGTTAATACTAATACAATGTAAAATTATCATTTATGAAAGATTTTTGGAATAATGATTCATGATTTTTGAATGATGAATGATTGAATGATTTTTGAAAGAATTTAAAAAAGCATAATATGCATATACTTACAGCAAAATTTACGAACGTTTTAATTACTAGAGTAAGCCGAGTTGCGTGTACGCGAGTTCTTGATAGCTGATGTTTCTAAAGCAATATATTCCAAACTAACCTCCATTTACTAAAGCTTCCTGAATTGAAAAGCCTTGGATCGAGCACAAACGTATCATATTCCAGCACTACGTCGACCTCTGAGTATTTTGCCGGCACCGAACCTTACTCTGAATTTTGGATAGTATAAGGCCCGTATTCACAAACAATACTTTACTCAGTGTTGAAGTAACCCTATGCTAAGTAAGACATTTCTCATAGTGATCGTTCCGCTCAGCCTTTTTATTCATAAACAATACTTGAGTCACCCTTTTACTATGGGAACGCACAGTATCCAATGCGGATCAGTGATTGGTCAATTACTGTTGCTAATTTCTCTCTGGTGTTTATTTTTTTTTGCGTTCTCCCGCGAATTACGTGTGAGTGTAAAGCGCCTTTGACAACTTCAAATATTTACATGCCAAATATTTTATAAAATTTCCTTCCCACATTTTTAAGCCGTAAATTGTATTTTTGTGGATTAAAAAATGGATGCGGACGCAATTGCCAACACATCTTCGACAAGTAAAAGTGTTGAATGGTAAGTATTTTTGTACATACATATATAAACTCACGCCTTTTTCCCAGAAGGGTAGGCATATACAGTTGAAGAAACGACCATGGGAGGAACTAACCAAAGAATTAATAAAGTAATGTTAAAACATATTTGTTTTGCAGATGAAAGCATTGTGCCTCCAACGAAGTTAAAAAATAAATATAGTGCAAGTATTTCAACCAGTAAGTAGGTTCTCCTGTTATAATATATTAAGGTAAAGGTAACAATAAATGTGAGCAACAACGCATCTATCACTATATTCTTGACTTCTCGCTAATAAAGAAAAGAAACATTCAATAACACTTTTCTCAACCCGGTATTCAAACCCGAGACCTCACTGTTGTACAGTACAGTGTGTGTTACAGTAGTGCAACCGCACCACCGCGCCGATGGGATCCAAGTCACGTAGATAATCTTAAAATAAATAATTCAGTAATGTATGTATTTTATTTCATTTTGTTTAGGTAACAAGCGATTGGAAAGTGAACTTGAGGCGAGAATGAAACGGTGCACTTTAAATATAGAACACGATAAGGAATTGCATGAAGCAAGGATACAACGAGAAAAAAATTTACTCGAAAGAGAAAAAAATACTTTAGAATATGAAAAACAACTACATAATTTACAAATACAGAAACTAAAGTTGGAAATTGAAATGTTACAAAATAAAAATATTTGAGTTTAAGTTTAAAAACTGTTTTCATTACCTACAACACAAATTTATCAAGATTTTCAGTTGCCCGATAACCCTATCTTCTTCCCATCCTTTTTCCTTCCCACTCTCCTCCCGATTTGATGAGCCAGTAACACACCTATAATCGAAGCACTGTGGATGTGGTGGACACGGCCGTCAGTTATTACTTATCATCCAATAACCTGTTTGCTGTTTTACCAAAACTATTGTATATTAATTGTTTTATCAAAAATGGCGTGCTATAAACATTCTTCGAAAAAGGAGCGCTTCTCTACTAGATGTCTGAACATGTCCAGTAGAAACACCAGATATTCTCAAGTTTGGTTCAATGTGTTCAAGAACACCACGCGCTCTGCATATATTATATAGCACCGCTGTAGCCACAATAATATTGCAAATTGTGGTTAAATTGGTTGCCATTTTGATGGAAAGACAAGGAAATATCCTTTTCCATACACCTATTGTTCTTTCCACAGTATTTCGGGTTTTTATATGTGCCTTATTATAGTTATGTTCACTAGAAGATTCTGGGCGTGCTACTGGTGTTAATAAGAATTTTTGACACCCATACCCACTGTCTCCCAAAAGTATACCTTCAATGAAAAAAATGAAAACTCCCAGACGAATAAAATCTTAAGGCCACAAGTAATTGATAAACTGGTATTGGAAGGCCCCTTTTAGTTAATTTTGTCAGGTCTAAATCGACAAGTGGCAATAGTATATGAAGAACAATATCTTTAGCAAATAGCGTCTTCGAAATTCTTCATCATTGTAAAAAACAAAAGGATTTTGAAAATCTCGAATAATATTTCTTGTGCTTATCGTCCTGCGTTCTGTAAGGACATCATTAATATAATTGTCGAACTCCTCCTCGCTGCTGCAATCCATTGCATTGAAAATTGAAAAAACCTAATGCAAAACCTTAGTGCAAAACACATAAAATGAAATTGCATATACATTCACAACTGTCACTTTTACGTCTTCAATCGACACTATGCGTTGCGTAAAATAGCTGTTGAGTTTCTTTACCTGAGGGCCTCCATAAGTGAACGCATAGTGTCACTCATCACTCAAGTATTGTTTTTGAATCAAAATTGACAATTCTGTGCGTTTGGCTACACTATGCGTCCTCATAGTATTGTTTGTGAATACGGGTGTAATATAATTTGCTTTGGATGCTCATAAAACGGTGTTATTTTCTATCTTGCTATATGAGTTCCATATATAAGGAACAATTTTCTTTTTGATTTATAATTTGTATTGTACCGTTTATTAAAAGACAAGTCGCTAGCTGTATTGTTTTATCTCTTAGATCGAACCTGGTATTTTACAATTGTGAAGAGAAGGACTTGACGACAAAAGGCTATTAAGACATTTTATCATCGTGGCTCAAATAATAACAAGACGTTCTTGACAAGGGTCGTGTTCTCTTCTGTTACGTAAACGGCGTAATTGGTTCCACCTACATTCGATGTCTTATTTTTGAAAACGGGACTGTAGATTTTTCATCCCTTATTATGTAACATCAATTAAACGTCACACGATTTTTAAGTTTTAATTACATACATAAACTCACGCCTTTATCCCCGAAGGGGTAGGCAGAGGCGCCACTAGGGAACCCACATTTCGCCTTGCATGTTCCGTCCCATGATGTGATAGGGGGCAAGCCTATCGCCATATCGGGCACAAATTCCTGACTCCGGGCTGATAATGAACAGAAAATCCAATATCACTTTGCCCGACCCGGGATTCGAACCCGAGACCTCAGCTTTGTAGTCGTACCGCAGTACAACCAGGCCACCGAGGCAGTCAAGTTTTAATTACCAGTCATTAATTCTGATATGAGTATCGGCAGCTGCTTATTTGAAGGGAAAATAAAAAATGACATGTAAAATGTAATTAAACACAATAACAAGACAATGAATAGCCGACGCGACGCAATGAGAAAGTACGCCTAAGGCCCAACACCAACCATAGACCTACACCAACCATAGCCCTACATAGTAACTAGAAATAACAAATTACTGCTTCGAAATACGCTATGAGAAAAACCTTAATTGATACAAATGATTTACCAACTGCTGATTTGACCCAACGTCTTAAATTAAATTAAAAGGGCGCGTGAAGAATTTGGACAAAACGTGACGGATCTACATCAACGCGCGGGAACATTCGGTCCTTTTAATACAAAAAATATAATGGCCCAGTCATAAAACTCAAGACTATAATCCGGATTCCAGATGACTACATCACAGGACTCATCGTCGGATATGAATAATTTAGTAATGTTAAGACCACACTTTTTCGGGACACGGATTTAAGGAAGTATCTGAATTATTAATAAATGTGGGGTGGACAACGCCCTAGAATTTCATTGCCAGTGAATAAAAATTTAAAGGAATGTCACTCTTATTGCTGGCGAATGTGACCTACATTTGTGTAATGACTTTAGGCGATACCTTCTGCATGTAAGGGGATTTCTTTGTGAACATCCTGTGATGAGGGCATTTTAGGAAGAGGCCATAAAACCAATATCCTTGTATCCGAAAACAAATACGATTATAGCGTACTCTGGCCAAACTTTTATTATTGTGTAAAGTGAGGAAAACTTCCCTGTTCTTTTTTTATATTGTATAAGAATATTTCGCATTATACGTGCATTCTTTGTTTAATGTTTAGTCCATAACCTTCTACAAGTCAGCAGATATAATATGTCTAAACCGCGAAGTAAATAAGTATTTCTTCTTCTAAACATAGGCCTCCAAGGATTTCCTCGGCGACAAGTAGGAAGCGACCTGCATCCAGTGACTTCCTGCAATTTTTATTAGGTCATATACTTGTGGTCCACCCACACACCCACACGCCGGACGCTGCACTTACCGGACACAATATGAATACAAATTTCACATACCTATATTAGAAAATACGGTTTTCATCAAGACGTTTTATGAAACTAGAATCATACAAAATTACTTTTTACGAATTTAATATGTATAACCACTAAAACTAACACCTTCGTTTTCGGTCGCAGTCTTGATATACCCTGTATATATACATTATAATGCGGTTGCTAATCATATGAGCAAATCAGTAGCCATGGAAGCTGAAGAAATGTTTGCGCCATAACCTACCTGGTTAACATTAGCTGTATACAGTAATCGAGGTACAATGTCAGCGCATTATGTATGTAATTACGCGCATGTTTCACAAGGCAATACTCTATATTTGTACTCACTTAGTTAATGAAGAAAACGCAACCATATAACTTTAGCTTGCAGGTGTTTACTTGCTTTTTTGCTTCTTGCCATGCAATATCATAATTTATGTGTAATTTAGTATTGCAATGGTAATATAAACGTAGTTCGTAGTTTAATGAAATGCGTATGCCTTATGCCAGTTACATTTGACCTTGATCGGTAAAGTATTATGAATACATGATTTTAAAATTGTATTTAACAATATTATAATTCTTCAGCGAAAGGAAGTCCCCTGCTTACCACATGTCTCCTGAAGGATTTCCGTAGCGACCTCTTGGAAGCCGCATGAATCCGGATAATTCTTGTGACTAAATAATTTACTCTGATTTAAATATAAATATCTTGCATTAAGCTGATTAAATTTTCTAATCTAATCGTTTACTCTTAGACTTGAATTTTATTAAGTATACAATAAAATAAGCAGAGGGTTTAGCGTTTTAATGGCAAGTGATCTTCGTCGCACATTACACACGAAACTGGCATCGGAACTGCTGTTTCAAACTAAAAAAGTAAAATGCTTCTTAAGAAAATACTCTCATACAATCCACGATACTCAATATCTGTTCCTAAAATATCGGAACCCATGTCTAGACTGTGTCGGCTTACCTGCCAGACAATTAACCCACTTCGCGGCCCAAGGCCGAACGACAGAATTGCGTGTGACGGCTCCATGTTCCGGCACATACGCTTGTAAACGTATCTATTCATTTTTACACGCAGATCCGTATTTAGTGTAATGGTTCTTTTTTTTTAAAAATAGAGATTTTTAAACGTATCACTGGTCCTAAAAATAATATGTATATGATACGTAAATTATAAAAAGTTACTAGAACTGAAGCCAATACGACACACAGAAATAATTATTCGACTAGTGTCTGTACTCTGCTATTAGTAATAAGCATGATATAATTATAAATATTAAAACCAGCAAAGTAGTTATTACACGGATTACACATGTTCTATACATATTATATGTATCTTTAACAAAATATATGTCCCCTATTTGTGCAGACGTATAACTATAGTTCAGAATAGCAAAGTTAGCAGTGCACGAGCTTCGAGCGTAATTCTCGTGTCTTAAATCCTTCGCGCAGGAGTAATCGTGCTCTCAAGTGAAGACCTCTCGGGTCAGAGTGATATACTATAAATATATAAATTGAAGAACTCGGATTACGAGGCAAGTTGGTAAGACTCACAGCTCTTGAAAATCCTTTGTTTTAGCTGTGGCGGTTGTAATTATGTTTCTTGGAGCTCATTAAGTGAAATGCCATTCTCGAGTTGGAGAAGTATCATTTTGTATACTGTGTTTTTTATTTTTATTAGACGCTTAACAATGCTAAAGATTTGTGTTGAAATATTTATCTTAAATTCTGGTCAAATGTGTTACATTTTTTTTTAAGTTTGTAATCTGTACAATTACATGTTTTTACGTATTCCTTTCTTGGCTACTTCTAATTAAGATTTTAAATAATAAAAAAAACATATCTCACGAAAAGTGAAGAAATCTCAAATGTATGGGATTGACATTGCTGAAGTCAAAGTTATGGGCAAAGTTACTTTGTACAACTGAGCCTTAAAGATGAACCCGTATAAACTCTTAGTGGAAGCCATGACCCCGGCAGCGGCGAGCGCAGATCTCGACGCTGTGGTGCTAATAGGTTTATCGTTTGTTTTATTGAGGAAGGAATTTAAAACGAAGGTACCGTGAAAAGTTGTATAAAGCACGTTTACTCAATGCAAAGATGGCTGACGTCTGCAAGAAGAATGTCCACCAAACACGCTCAGTTATAACTGCGCAGGTACCTAGAAGCAATATACAGGGTATATCAAGACCGCAACCGAAAACGAAGCCAGGTGGTAGTATTAGTGACTGAAATAGGTGTCCAATAATTAGACTCAAAATATAATACAAGCTTAGATATGGACACAAGAAATAAGACTAACAAAACGCCACTTGACACCAGATTATTGAATATGGGGATTAGGTACCTACTAGAAAATCAATGTCCATTCAAAAGTTCACAAAAATTAACTTAGAAATACCTTAGTCGCCTCTTTCGCCTTTGAATGAAGCTAAAAAAACTCAAACAAGAATCTAATCAAGGCCTAATAGTAGAAATAAAAATCGTAGAAGTGCTAAACCAGCGTCGTGTTGTGCAAACAGTTTGTTTGGCCGGCCGCCAGAAAAACGTTCACTATATTAGCTTTGTCTTCGGTTGAAATGTATAGCTTATCTAATCAGTACATCGGATTCAACCTACACACGTTCTAATTTATTCTATTCTTTATATATTTTGCTTGACGCACAGTTCTTAAACGCCCTATAGCGTTCTATACTTTGCGTAGTTATTCTAATTTGGGATAAGGGTGGCAACTGTATTTTTTAATTGTGGTTAATAGCACAATTAATAAAATAAAACTAATGTTTTAATTAGACAGTTAATTTTGCGTTGATTAAGTTTTATAATTAATCATTTATTGTTAAACGGGAAAAAAGTGTGCACCTGTTTAATCATTGTAATTTTCTATATTGTCGTTTTATTTCGCGAGCACATTTAACTGATTTAAACCTTTGAATTCTAAATTTTTTTAGAACTATGCTTCTTTTGAAGAAAAATTCAAAATGGCTATAACATCAAGCTATAAACTGGATAATATCCTCGCTTGTCGGGTTCAACGTTCTAACCGCAGCTCCTTGTAAAAATATAAGAGCAGTGTCGCCAGCAGGCTGATTTTATACTCCCACGGAGTGAATAACCGAGTTATCTACCTAATATTTCATTCAACGTGAAAAATAACATGCAAGATACGGGAGTTTTTATTTTCTTTCAGTATGTGATTATTTGTCTTGCTGGGAATTTATTTTTAAACATCATAGTACTTAGCGAATAGAGATGTTAAAGTAGAAAAATTAAATCTGCAATGAAACTGTCTTTGTAGAATAACAAATATTGCAGTTATTGAGGACTGCCCTTGCTCGAAATTATGGTAGAAGTTTGGAACATGGTTCAGAATGTTGTATGGGTTTTCGAGGCATGTTTTTACTTACATCTTGTAAGTAAAAACATGTATTAGAACATCAAAATACCTATGTGGCTTTTAACGTCGTTTAACTACTGCTACTTAAATTGTGTACTCAATTGTCACCGCATACCACAATTATTTGTACCCGGATTATTTCAGTGCTGGTTAGTATTTGAATTGAAATTTACTATCTTACTCACCTCTTAGAATAAATTCTCGGTAAAAACGTGAGTTATTCTAAAGAAATATAGATAATTAAATGTATCTATTAATATAACTTTGTTCACAAAAGGTTAAGGAATGAATATCTAAATTTAATACCCAGCATAATTATTCATATTTATTGCTTTTGTTTTTATACTCGGATGTTAATATTCATTCAAACGACCCGAGTTTTTGCTTGATTAAACGTTTTCCATTCAATATTATTCAAATTTATTCGTAATAACAACTGACGTATTAGGAGCTCGTGATATTTAATGTATTCAATAAAAAATATTAGCAATACGTTGTATCGTACAGATTAAGTGATTCTATATACTGAACATTCAGACAAAAAAAAAGTGTCTATAGAATATTAATCTTAGAAATAATGCATAAAATGTTCAGTTTTCTACAATATTTCCGATAACAAACACCATTGGACAAATACTTTATGTTGAAATAAATGACAGCAATTCCAAAATCGCTATAATAACCCCCACACCGTATGAAAAATGGCAAATATTGTCAGAATTTCATAATGAAATATCGTCGGCGAGAATGTCACTTAAGCATTTAGTGGAGTATTGTAAAATTATGTTAACATTTTAACTGTGACCGTCGTCTGGTCCACAGTTTAACGAGCTTTAGGACAGGCGACGGCCGCGGATTTGGCCGGATCATGCCTTGAATCACAATTGGCATACTTATTCTAAAATGTACGGGTGACAACTTCAAATATTACATTTATACCCTATTTTACATTTAAGTGTAATGTTACGATGTAAGTAGTACGAAAGGTTTTTTTTTTTATATTATAGGGGGCAAACGAGCATGCGGTTCACCTGATGGTAAGAGAACACCGCTGCCCATGGACATCTGCAACACCTTGGTTTCAGCTTTTTATGCTTGCGTAGAAGAACTCTAAGATATCTGCACAGAAAAAGATGGGTATTATGAGCCGAAGTTAGTAGAGATTATAGTAAGTATTTGTAAACGCACTCACGAAACATGAGAAGTTTTGTTTACGTCTTTTTAAATGTAAAAGCTGAAGATATTGAATAAACTTTAAATTTGTTAATTACCAACAAATAACAAAGAAAATCTGATTGTGCTCATTAATTTCAAACACGGAACACGATGTAGGTGAAAAAAAACACGACTTTTTACAATTCTCTGGTAATGACTTTAGACCTATCTGCATAGTTCAATATAAACCTTTCTACAACAATATATTATCCCAAGAGGTCATAATTGCAAGATATATCTTGTTGCATTATGATATCTTTCGAAACAAAATACCTCATTTATATAAGCAGCTTAATTATCATTGCTTATAGTTAGGCTAATGGCGTTTCCATTAACCAACCCCAGATTAAATCCTTAAAAAATGAAATCCTCCAAAAACAAAGCGCGGTGCGAAGCTATGAGTTATTTATTTAATAATACATTTTAAGAACAGATTTTGTATATAAGCTAAAAGCCAGATATTTAAGTCCAAGTTTAAAGTGGAATGTTAAGTGCTCCTGACACAAATCTGGAATTTCTGCATACTTAACCTTCTTTAGTACAAGGCTACGGTAATTACTTGTTACTTCGATAGGAGCTTCAACTTTTCAGAAGTATAATGTTGGAAAAATAAAGTTATGTCCTGGAAATATTAATTTTATTTCGTGGAATATTTTTGCCGATAATAATTACTTTACTTATTTTTCTTGTTAATTGTTAAGCCGTGGATTGTGTTCAGTGGTGTGCGGTTGTAGAAGACTATTTATAGGCATACATGTTGATATTGATGTGAGTTTTATAAACAAAGATATTTGTCAAAATCACAGTTCAAAACTTATATGTTTATATCTACTTTAACAGTGTCATGTTACCCTCGACCGTTGTTGCGATTCCACCTGGATTTATGTAATTCTTATGCGGGGTCGGGCAATATGATTTTCATTCATAAAGTGGAAGGACATTTAAATGATTTTATGGAAGATCTTTTACTGATACCAAACGGTGTAATTCTTATTCCTGAAAAAAAAAACCCTAATATGACACTGTAAATGGCCCTAAAGTCTTAGTTCAAAATATTAGATGCGACTAATTTCTGTTTTACGTAATCATTATTTACAAGACAAAACATTTGTTTATTTATTTTGAAAACTAGTGGTTCAGAATAAGTCGACAACTGGCTACTTATTAATGTATTAGCCGAGTGTGTCGCTCTGCCCTAGGGCGCCCAGTGAGTTGTTGGGTCGTTCCGTGATTTCGTGCAAATTTCGTCGTTCCGCGGGAGTTAAAAAAATGACAAAAATTCAAGAATGTTATTCAATAAAACAAATCTAGCATGCTTTTTTAATGGTATTCAAAAGAAGGCACTTTTCTATCTTGTGTAGATTTATAGATATAGGATGGCAATTATTATACAAAAGAGCTCAACGCGTACTGCTCGGAGCAGGTTTGCGGACCACGTACTCACTATGCTGTTTGTTTTTGGATTACATATAATATGGCAACGGTTACAGTTACGGCTTAAAACAATAAAGTGTACATCGAATAGTAATTTGATAAGAAAATCATTCATTCACTTCCATAATCGTTCATTACCATCCACAAAAATAGGATGGTACGGATGGGGATGCAACGGAAATGAATGATAATTTGAAAGAACTTCTTAAATAACTGACTAAATATACATTATGACTAATTCACAATTAAATAGGATTATAGCCTATAGACAAGGCGTAACTTATAGAAATTAAAGTAATATTAAGTGCTACTTCCCCTTTATAATTGAACGGAATGTAATGAACCAATATTAGGACAAAATACTTTCGAAGACACAAAGAACGTATATAATTTCATCAACCTGTAAGACACGGCCACGTTGTTTTGCCGATACGACTAACTGACCGTTACGAGCAGATTGCGTCATGACTCACGAGTGAGGATTTACAAAGGCGCCTACGAATTAAACTATTCTAGCGATGGAAGGTAATGACATTTTTTGTGTGACAAAATTTTGGGACCTTTTTTTAATCGTTTATACTACGATTTTATTTTTAAAAATACTATTATTAAAATAATAATTAATTAAACTAACAGATTATCGAAGAATTTGAAGAAAATAATTGATTCAAAAAGAAATAAACAGAATCAATTCAATTTCGACACACTTTGGACACAGAGGGTAATGAGAATTTCAGGCGATAAACTACGATAAATCAAAACTTAAGTAAAATATTGAAACCTTCAATGATACTAGTTTTAGGGAACTTGATATGAAGTACATTCGAAAAAAAATCTTTAAAAAAAAGGCATTGTTTCATGGTTTTATTTGGCTGGATATGTAATTTGCACGAAATCACGGAATGACCCTGTTACACCTCGATGTTTGTACATTTCACACGAAAAACTCACCGGATTTTCTTTTTAAATTAAGGTTGGCTTGAGGATTTGCGGTGATGCTCTTAAATAATAATTATATCAAAGAAGTAATACATTAATTATTTTATATTATAAGTTCGTTATTATTCCGTAAATTAGGTTTTTGTACTAATTTATGGAATAATAATGAATGCCTCGTGAGCATAATTATCAGATTTTAATTTTGTATTATTTTCATTCTTGTTCTTATTCTATTGCATATGCTGATGTCTTCCAAATCATTTTAATTACATAAAAAAGAAATTGATTCGGTATAACGGGCCCCTCTTCATACAACAGAAGGCCCCTGTCTTGCATCCTGATGTTGGATAAAGCCTATAAAGGATAATAGGATAATATGATCGCTTACGACATTGCCTGCACTGCTCTTGGTGAGAGGCCCGTACCTTATAAGAAACATGAAATCTTCGTCCCGTATATTACACGTCAAAGTTTAATATAAATTTAATTGAATTCTATTTAATAATATATGATGTTTAACTGAGTATTATCAGACGATATTGTGACCAGAATATACAATGAGCTGAAGTTCATATCAGCATTAAGCATTTTATGTTTCTAGAACTGTTTTAAGCGGCCAGAGATAATAACTATTATCTAGTATAACAATATTCATGCAACCGAGTGAAGCATGGTCACTTGGCCTTGTAGAAAAAAAAAACAATTTATACAAAAAATGTGGAGAATTCGTAAATCTCTTTTTTCATTCATACCTGGCCAGGTTTTTTATTGCAATAACGTCCCCCATCGCCAGTAATGGGAATTGCTACATTTCCCGTGTTGAAGGTACGAGCACATAATATCGTTGTTTACGATTGGGACCTGAGTTTGTGCAAGCAACGTCTGGCTATGACGAGAAACATTCTCAAAATTAAAACAAATATTAACTTTCTAGCCTTTGTTTAAGAAAAGGTTTTAATCATGAAGAGATGAATTCCCAGTGGCTTTGTCTGTTTGGGTTTCTGCACTGTTTTTATGGAAGACGAGGAAACTAGCAGACTGTTCGCCTGATGGTAAATAGTCACCGCCCATGTACACCTGTAAGTCTGACAAGACTAAGATTTTAAGGAATACATTTAATATATTAATAAATATGCTCCTTCTTGCGACGTTTTCCTCAAGTTTGAGGGGCGTGACCTTCCTTATGCATCGCTTTCAATAAATAAGCTTTGCTTTGCAATAAATATGCTACAAGTTTTATTATTTTCATTGCCTTTCTTATACAATGTACCTTTGAAAGAGGCCGTCATAAAATGAATCCACCAAGAATAAAAGCATCAACAAACATTTTTACGACTGATGGTTTGCAAATGTAGTCCGTGATAAAATACACAAGCATGAGTTTCATAGATATTGCTGAGGGCACTGACACCGCGATTTTGTCAATCCGCTGGGAATCGGACGTTTTCGTCAGTTTATCCGTTCCATTAAACAGCTTTTTACAATTCACGCCTGAGAAAAGTAACCAGGGACTTATTATATGATTTTATTTAATACCTTGTTGAGAAGATTGGACGACTGAGTAGGGACCTTTTCGAGTAGATACCGAGATAAAGTAAGCTTGGTTCGACAGACCACTTAGATGAAGACCTATATTGGATGTCATTGACCCAAAGAAGAAGAAAGTGGCCCAACATAAACATGAACTAGTCCTAGCAGTGGGTGGATATTGGCTGAAAATGATGACGATGAGAAGATTGTGTAGTTATTACACTCCTATAAGGTAAATTGGGAAGAAATGGCGAAGAATTTACATTTAACGTACATTAGATTGCGGATAATGGAAGCAGGGAAAAGGGAAGATTCTTTATGACATAACTCTCATTTGAATATGGGACTTACTTCATGGTTTTCCTGCGCATTATCCGATGCCGCTAATGGAAATAATTTAAGAAATTAAAATGATGTGCGTTATGTGGTTGCTAATTACGTTGGTATCGTTGGTGCTAGGTACATAGGTAAATTGTAAAATCCTTCATATGTGATGGAGCTGTAGTATAAACATTAAGTTTTATTTTCAACAGAACCTAATAGCATTATTTTATGTATTTTTCAGACTTAGAAAACACATACCTAACAGCTATATTGGAATATGGATGATTGACGTAATAGATACAACAGATTACTCTAACATTTGCGATTGAATAAGTTATTCAATATTTATATCTTTGAAATTAAATAATATAATAGAAAACTACGAGAAATGAAATTGAAAATTTTGAACAAAGAATATAGATTCCAAAATTAGTAATATTGAAAACACCCTCACAACTTTCGTGAAATCTTGAACCTAGGTTTGTGGCACGCAGCCGGTAAGGATCAACAGGGGAACAATAGCCCGCTGAAGTGTACACACCCGGGCCGTGTTAGCGTTATTGTGGCCGACCAACTGTATAAACAGACGCCAAGGATCCCCTTTGTATTTCCTTTGTCCATTTTTGTTTTCCTTATCAGATGTCGTTCCGTCTAAGCGATAAGTGGAACGGGCCTAAGTTCTTCTCTGTATTTACAAAGCAAACCTGTTTTTTCTTCTAGGCCTTTATGGGTTTAGGAATTGGACATTTATTGGCAACGGTTTAAAGAAAATGAATTTGATGATATGAAAATCATCGGGCAATATATTTTTTTTAATCCCATATTGTTATGGACTAAGTTATTTATTAATTATGACCAATCCAGCTGATAATATTTTTAATAACATCAACAATCATTAATGAACATACTTACCACTGATGGCTATTAATTATATTCCCTGTAGGATGTCCCGGATTTGTACCAAAGGCACTCCTAAACAGATAGTTCATGTAAATTTGTGCAAAAAAAAAACTTCAATAGTGACATCTCATGATATATTGAAACCCAATAACAACATAAAACTGGATGTAAAAGAGACTTTCGTATTTCAGCAGCAGCAAACCTGTTGAAAATAAATATTTACCGAGGAATAATTGGATCGAACACAAAGCAACGCGATGCACGAATAACGAATGTATTAACATGCAAAATGAAAAGTTTCCACGTGTTTATGGATAAAGTTTTTATTAAACAATATGTAAATGAGGAACTACGAGTTTTTAAAAATGGGAAAAACGTGATGTGGAATTTTTAGCTCGCCGACAGCTGGCTCTAGATGCATCAGAAATTGCTTTCGAATTTTTCCGATATATACGAATTCCAATAATAAAACCTATAATGGGTTTTCGGCAAAACGGATAAATCTGCCAAGATTATTCAGCAGAGGAATGATGAAAAATCCGTACTCCGCCAGACGAGATTATACACATAGCTTGATTTCTGTTGTTTCGTATTAGAGAATTAAGAACTCGCTTTCAATGCCAGAATTGTTTTAGTATAACTATACTCTTTAAAATAAATGATTTCTTTTGAAAATTATATTCATTTATTGATATCAGTAACGCGTTAATTCGAATTTACGAGTATGTCAAGGCCTGTTTTAATTGTGAGATTAATAACCATCCTTTATATCATACTTTATTTAAAAAAAAACTATTGGACCGTGCAATTTGCGAAATGGACCCAGGATCTCGCTTACCCGCCCATATTTTAACGAGGTGACATATAAATGAAATCTTGCTCTCATAGCTGAAAATTATGCTTACACTAAATACATACGCTAGATGTTTTATGATACACAGGACATAAAACGTGAACATCTGAACATTCACAGCACGTGCTAGCATGCGGCATCCATATACACGATCTTTCTCTTCTCTAACCGACTGCTTGTTGCCACGTATGGAGTTTAGCTTTGTACGGACGATTATGTATAGTTTCCGTGCGGTATTTTCGAAATAATGTCTTTTTAACCCTGCTTTTGAAGTTTATTTCATCTGCGATAGTTGTTTTGCTAGATGTTATTTGTTTTACGTATGCTGTAATATGGTTAAATTAATAGAAACTAAAACAGCGGTGAATAGGAAGTACCTGGGTACAATTCTCAGTACCGACGCGTGACGAATCATTTTGCCAAGTTTCTCAATTTCATAAACATATTTTGCTCGAGATATTTTCCCAGAGGAGATAAAATTATTCCATAGAGATAAAAAAATGTAAAAGATATATTTGAAACGAACCATTGATCGAAACCAAATATAGGATATGACACGAGCGACAGGTACCGAATAAAAATCAATTTTCAACGGTATAGCCGCGGGATATTATTGATTATAGGTATATGTAGATTTCTATATGATACGTAATTCCATTTATTTTGTATTAAAATACCTCTTGATTTCTGAATTTCAATATGACATACAATTTAACAGTTTTAAAATATTTTCATTGACTCGTTACTATTTCGCTGTAGTTTTGTTGCATCTTTTCACTCTTTACACTCATGTAATGAAATTAAGAATTTCCTGGTCATTTATACAGAACTATATCGTCTAACACCTCTCAATCGTAATATCGGTTGTAGAGGAGGCTCGTGCCTTGCAGTGGGACGTATATGAGCTGATACAGATATACGGAACTTATAGATACGATATTGTGGTAATGAACTAGCAGCGATGCATGATACACCTCGGTTTAACACGCTTGTATGCATTGTCGGCGTGTGTGGTGCAGCCATGCTACAGACCCATCCCTTCCAGGAGATTAGATTCCACCCTTGCATCGTAGTGTTTGTGTTAGGACTGGACTGGGATTGCTACTCGAATTTATAACGTTGATTAGCGCTGCGTGCTATTGCCAGAGATTATGGTTATTAATTGCTTGAAATTTGTCTGTTGTATTTTATATTTCTGTTGTTTTTGTCAATTGCTTGGAATTGGTTTATACAGCTATTAAACTAACTATGCATCTTTAAGACAATATTTAAATGGTCAGAAATACATCAAGGCTAATGATTTAAATGCTTTAATGACGGAGATTTTCGGATGAATATGGCCTTATTCAGCCTTGTCTGATGTATTTTATATTGCCTTCGACCGAGGCTTCGTCCCGTGGTATTAAAAAATTCAACACTCAATCCAATCAAGCCAGGAACTATGCAATTTTTCAAGATAAATGTAGTCAGTGTCAATCTCGAGACTATGAATTACTTATCTGCAAAATATCCTCACCGGCCCGTTGCTGTTTGCGAAGAGGAACAAAAAATACACATAGTTTCGAGCACATATAGCATATCCTCTAAAAACTAGTCAATACACAAAAAATGCGGCGTACTGTATTCGGAGAACACAAAACAATAATTCAAAACATTTCAATGTAAAATCCATATAAGTATATGAACGTGATGTTTTTAATACAATAAAAAATTATAGGGGAAGTAAGAGAAACATCGATGAAGTGAGTTGAAATTGCTTTTTTCACATAACTTGTTTATGTGTAATTTTACATTTTTTAGAGTAAGTGCGATATGTGAATGTTAAATACATAACTAACGAAGTACATAGTTGATTTTGCGCGATACCTAATATTACTCAAACCTCTTGCTTCAGCAAAAATATTATCAAGAAGATCTCCTCACTACCAAACTTCCTCATTTTCAAATATTTCCCTTGGATGACATCGCCGAATATAAAACTGTTGAAATATAACCCTTCTGCTTCCAGTTTCCTGTTGCCATGGGAATACCTATTTGGGATGAATTTCACGAAAGCATTGAATTTCGTTTAGGTTTCGAGGTTGTGTTTAATTAAATTCGATTTTGTTTGTTTACTAAAAGCGTCTCGCAGGAATCGAACGATATTGGAAAATAAATCTACCGACGACTGTAATTTGTGTTTGATTTGCTCGCTATGACACGTATACAACGCGTTGGGGATCAATATACTTTACACATATATTGAATCTCTATAGTAAATGGACCTATTCGTAATGTTGTATTAACTTTTTGTGTTATTTTTACGAATAGGATGAAACCTCAATAAGGAATAGAAATATATAGTTTATACATAAGCAAGTCGGTAACACATGTTCTAAACTCATAGATTGGAGTCTGGTGTCAGTAGAACCAAAAAGCAGAAGTTACTTATTATTACTATAATATATTTGTTAATAAGACAATCATTTGTTTTAGAAATAATCATTAATAAGAATCACATTCGACTTCTTGTTCATAGCATAATATTGTATAGCATAAGCTTTTAAATAATCGACTGATTATAATTTACAAGACCCTGGGATTCGAACCCACGACCTGCGATCGTGAGCAACCTCCATACCATAGAGATCTCATCTTTATACCAATAATCTGTAATTGTATGTCATGGCGAATATCGACATAATACACATAAAAAATAATCACATAAAAAATAAAAAACAATCAATTTTTGGTTTAGCGGTCGCCCCTAATTAAACTATAATTCTGGATAGCAAACGATTGTTAAGCAGAATAGACACAGCAAGTCATCCACCCAGTCTAAATACTTAAGTAGTCGCGTTGCACAAACAGTGAGCTGATCAAAAATCCCATAACCAAGATAGGTAGGATTGATTGAAATAAAACTATGTTTTATGGATTTTATCGTGGATTTGGTTTATTTTTTTACATTTTTAACTTCCCGACTTTTCGATTGCTTTCCGTCACAGGGCGGACAAAAATGAGTTTTATTTCATGTGTAACATTCGCGTAAATCTAAGAAACCATTAGGTTGGAATGAGATTAGAAAGAAGAGCTAAAGCACTGAGGTCAGAAAGAAGCGCAACATTCACCTTATATTTGTACATTCACGCCACGGATACACACTCCATCATAAACAGGTATTAAGTGAAACGTCCATGTACTCTCGAGATATAAGGAAGCTTCCGGCACTTAGTGATATTCGCTTGTTTTATGTTTTTATACGCGGGGCTGAGATATCGGAGTTATGTAGAAAATAAAACCATATATTTTTATATCCTTTTTATACCAACACATGCACAGATTAGTAACGTGCGCCACTAAGAATCGTGTTCAATTCAAACGCATTTGATCCTAACACATATTTCGCCCCGTTTAAACTAATTTCATCTGGGGTCTCGGGTGACGGTATACCCGTAGTGCAGTTTGTATTACGGTTTAATTCTAGAATATTCGTACTAGGAAAACAACATAAATAATGTTCCTTTCGAGGATTTAAGTGTAGGTGTTATAATGAGCACTAAACTGCAGGAAATTACCTATCGTATATATTATTAAAAATAGACACAAAACTCGGAGCGAAATGGTCCCAGGACGAGAGATGTACTTTATTCTGTGTCCTTCAAAATATCACTTTTATATGTGTCCCGAACGAAGATCAGCGTGCTTAGATGATAGAAAATATTTAAACAAAAAATAAGGATCTATTCTTTCTACAAAAAAATAAGGGTATACCCAAACATCCGGGGTATTGCCCAAAAAATAAGGGTTTAACCAAACATACATGGTATAACCGACCTACGACCGAAAACTTCAGGCACAAAACAACTAAAAGTTTCGTCGTATTAGGGTGGTAAATACATAGTTTTCCTAAAATAATAATATACACCTTTTTATTTTTAAGGATGTAATGGTACGCCAGGGTTAAAATTATTACTTCAGCAAAACCTACGTATTTATATAAAAATCCTTACATAAATTATTTTTACGACTCGCGATGTTTTTCAGTTAAACATCTACAGTCATTTCTTAAAACAAAAATAGATGTTTAAATAAAGTTAAAATTACAACTAATTAGCAAATAAAAATAAAACCTAAATTTACGTTGGTGAGTTGCTACCGCCACAACGACATTTTTATTCAAAGGCTTTATTAGTTCTCCGCAAATTTGACTTTGGTAACATTTTGTATTCTAAATTGTAAAAAGACGGTAATTTCACCTAAATTATCTATTTCGTAAATAAATGAAAACATAACTCAGGAGATGTGAGCAATTAAAGCTGTTTGGCCCCATTAATTGTCGTAAATTGTTGGTGTTTTTTCTACAACATTGACATTAGCCAGTGCCTACATTTATTTATTTATTTATTTTATACATGAAAGGATTTACACTGTTTTACGTATGTATTTGCGTATTTTCAACATTTAACCATAGTTTAAAAACGAGGGACATCTCGCTCCCACAGACTGAATAAATAGTGGTTATCTAGATAGATATTAATTGTCTCAGTGCAGGGATCAAACTCTCTGTCATGATTTGCAGCGTCTCGTTCACTAAACTCCCAAGTCTAGACAAACATTATTAATTAATAAACGCTTGTCTATAATTTAGTTAATTAATCGCGACGTCGTTGGAATTTCATGAAGTCGTTAAACTGAATGTTAGTGAAAATATTTTTGGGTAAACTATTTTAGGTATCGCGTCGTCCCACTCCTTTGGTTGGTAAAATAAAGCGAAAATATTTAAAATTTAAAATGTAGTTAACATAGCTGTGCATAAAATCCCAAAATTAATTAAAATCTACGATGACTTTACCAACATCATTATCCTCATTTAATTGGTGGTTGGTTATCTTAATTTCGGGAAATAATTAATTATGATTATGTAGTTACTTCGTTATAGGGTCGCTAGAGCCAATCTGAACTAGACCAGCTTGGTAAACTATGTTCTAAGCCTTTTTTTTTTTTTTTTTTTTTTTTTTTTTTTATTGCCGTATAGGCAGACGAGCTAGCGGCCCGCCTGATGGTAAGCGGCTACCGCTGCCCATAGACCTTCGCAATGCCAGGGGTCCAGCACAACAAAGTCGCTGCCTACCTTAAGGATAGTACTCTCTTTAAGCCTCGTTTGAAGAAGGACAGGTCATAGCGCTCAGGAAACACCGATGCAGGGAGTTCATTCCAGAGCTTGCACGTACGTGGTAAGAAAGAACGCTGGAAACGTACCGTTCGGGAGCGGTACGCTTCCAGGTGGTAGGGATGAACTCTGCTGCGGTGACGGGTGGTGCGATGGTAGAAGGGTGACGTTGGTACCATCTCAAACAATTCCTCGGAGCACTCCCCATGGAACAGACGATAGAACACACAGAGAGACCCGAAGTCTCTCCGCAGTCCTAACGGTTCCAATTTGTCCGTAAGATTGGGATCATCGACTATTCGACAAGCTCGTCGCTGTAAGGAGTCAAGTGGGTTGAGCTGGTATTTTGGGGCACCTGCCCAGAGGTGAGAGCAGTACTCCACGTGGGGCCGGATTTGTGCTTTGTAAAGCGTCAATCTATGACCCGACGTGAAGTACCGCTTGGCTCTGTTCAGGATACCCAACTTTTTGCTCGCCAGTTTGGCTTTGTCCTCCAAATGACTCCTAAAGTCAACATTGCTCGATATTTCGACGCCGAGGATCCCAATACTTTCGGATCTTTGGAGAGTAACTCCTTGGAATTGCGGCGCTATGACAAAAGGGTCCTTCTTCGCAGTGAATGCGCAAACTTGTGTCTTCGAGGGGTTAAATTGAACTAAGTTCAATTCACCCCATTCGGAGACCCGCCCCAGAGATCTCTCGACTTCAGACACAAGTTGAGACCGTCTTTCCTCAATGGAACCTCGAGAGAGACTCTGATGGCCGATGTATCGCGCGTCACACGTACTATCATCCGCATAACAATGCATGCTGTCGTTAGACAACATGTCATTGACATGCAGGATGAAGAGTGTCGGCGATAGCACCGATCCTTGTGGAACACCAGCGTTAATGGTCTTGGTCTCGGAGCAACAGCCGTCCACCACGACTTTTATGCTCCGACCATCCAAAAAACTGGCGATCCACTTGCAGAGTCCCTCAGGGATACCATACGCAGGTAGCTTCGCCAGAAGGGCGCCATGCCACACTCGATCGAACGCCTTCGCTATGTCAAGGCCGACCGCAATCGCCTCACCCCCACTCTCCAAAGCCTCCGCCCAACGGTGCGTGAGGTACACAAGAAGATCACCAGCTGAACGACCGTGACGGAAACCGTACTGGCGGTCACTAATCAGCTGGCGGTCCTCAAGATACCTCAGGAGCTGAGTGTTTATAACTCGCTCCAAGACCTTGGAGAGTAAGGATGTGACAGCAATCGGCCTGTAGCATAAAGGGTCCGATCTGTCACCCTTTTTGGGGACTGGGTGGACATGGGCGACCTTCCACGAAGCCGGAACCCGGTTGGTTTTGTAGGAAAGACGGTAAAGGCGCGTTAGCACGGGGGTCAACTCAGGGGCGCACGTCTTAAGAACCACTGCGGGGATACAGTCCGGCCCACTCGACTTATGGATGTCGAGAGCCATGAGCTCCCGTCTGACAGCACGCTGGGTGATTTTTATATCAGACAGGAGACTCTCACACCAGGGGATGTTCGGCGGTGTGGCTCCCCCGTCATCCAAAGTCGAGTTCGAGGCAAAGAATTGGGCCAAGAGATCGGCCTTCTCCTTTGCACTATGGGCCAAACTGTTATCGGGTTTACGCAGTGGTGGGAGACTGGATAGGCAGAAATTGCCCTCCACAGCCTTAGCGAGCGACCAAAAAGCACGGCTTCCAGAGGGATAGCTTTGGAGCCGCTCGCCAATTCTGCGGATGTGCTCCGCCTTGGCCCTAGCTAAGGCCCTTTTGTTGGATCTAGAGGCGGCATTAAACTTCCGTTTCTCCTCCTTCGAATTTGGATCCCGACGCCTCCTGGCGTCTTGCCACGCCGCGTATGCGGACTGCTTGAGGCGCGCAGCAACGGCGCAGGCACGATTGTACCACGGCCTGCTGCGACGCCCTGCGGGTATTTTTGAGCTGGGTATGAAGGTCTCCATACCCAAGCCAATTGTCTCCGCGACGCAGTCCGCACAGGCGTCAGGATCATCAGAGGAGAAGCAAAGCCGCCCCCATGGGTAGGACGCGAAGAATTCTCGGAGTCCGTCCCAATCTGCTGACATATACCGCCAAACCGTGCGAGTTCCAGTTGTAGAAGAACGACTGGAACCCGCTGCAGGGGCCCACGAACGGACCAGGCAGTGGTCAGACGATCCCAGTGGAGCATCAACCACTATCCTGTATCCGTTCGGGTGTGTCGTCAGCAGAAGATCCAACATAGAGGGCTCATGGCTCTCAACATCTGGAACACGGGTGGGCTGTGTTACCAGCTGCGAGAGACCATAAGCCAAGGCCATCTCGTAAACAGCCCGACCGGGGAGATCAGTGGTCCTGGATCCCAACCACTCTTTATGATGAGCGTTGAAATCACCAAGGACCACTACCTCCGCGGAAGGGAACTGCTCGAGAATCCGGTCAGTCCCCACTTGGACGCTCTCAAATAATTGAGTAGATCCCGTGTCACTGCCGTGGGACCTGTACAGGCATGCGTAGACTCGGGTCTTACCCTTGAAATCTGCCCGCAGCCATAATAGGGACAGGTCCCGACGCTCGAGGCCCCGAAGGCGGTGACAACAGATATCACCCCTGACGAAGACGCACACCCCGGCTTTACGTAGGAATTGATGTTCCAATACGTAACCAGGGTAATTTAAGTACGATACATCGTCAGGGGCGGATATTTGCGTCTCCGTTAAAAAGAGCAGGGCAGGCCGCGCCGTCGTCGTTCCATCGAATTCTCGATTGTAGAGAATTCCCGTGTTTAGCAGTGAGCGATTATGGGCTGACACACTAAGTCCACCTGTACAATTTTATTGTATGAAGTTATACAAAATAAAAATAAAGGACTATAAATTAGTTTTGTAAATTACTTTTAACTAGAATAAATTACTGATTCTAAAACATGCTGTTAAAACTTTTGATTATTTTTAATCTAAAAATATTACAATTGAAGCAAATTCAAAGTGTATTGTTTCTCTTGATTCTAATAATATTTAGTATCACCAATCAGGTGAGTTATAAATAAACAGTGAGAATTTTGCCTAAGACCTTTTATCACGTCATTATAATTTAAAGCTGTCTAGGATCAATTTATGAAATAATTTCTAATATTAGGGACAGGCATTAAATATTTCTAAAGGTGACCAAATGTTCCGCCAATATTGAAAATAATAAGAACAATTAATTCAAACCCTCTGTATATCAACATAACGCACAATTAATATGTTTGCCGAGTTGGGTAGGTATACAGTATCAAATAAATAAATTGAAGAAATATTAGATGAATTTGAAAGACTTAATTATTCAAGAACAATACATTGTTACATGATTTCAATCATATATAGGATGAGAGTACAATGGTTTGAAAGTAATTCAATTGCATTGTTGCTTTTGACGTCTGAAAATAACGAAATGCTTTACTGACATTTCATTCATTCGTGAATGTCGATATGTTTTTCTATTCTGTTATTGGGGTTATGGTATTTTCTATTGTTTATGACAGCTTTTAAAATTGTTTATCTCCATACCTATTATACGATATATTATTTGTAACGGTTTTGCCCGGAGCATCGCTAAAGTAATGAAGGTTTTGTCGATCAATACACATACAATACAATATAATTACAATACATTTCATAATTCTTTATTTTAACCAAAAACAAAGAAATACAGTCAATTATAAAAGAAACAATAACAATAGTGTTACAATGGGCGGTCTTGTCGTTTAAAGCGATATCAGCCAGGCCATTGGATGGACAGTATCGGGAATAGTGGTGGACGGCGGTCTACAATAAAGAAATAGAAAAGAAATGCGATGTTCGTAACTTATAAAATACGAATACTTATATACTACAAATACTTACATAATACAAATAGACTAATACTTATTTACATTGTGACACATTTGTTTTCATTTCTTTTAATTTGTTTATAGTAAGAGTTTAATAATATAAAATGTGATCAGAGCAGAATTATGAGTATACATAAAAGTTGATAAATACATCCATCGCCGTTCATGATTCGTGTTACAAAATCATAAAGAGAGTGCTATAAATGGTATAAATGGCTATAAACGTACAGTCGACTTGCGAACTATCCTTTTAACTGGATCAGTTTAAACGCAGACACATTCAACGCTTGACTTGCTAATTTACAGCTATTGGTTCAATTGGCTGGCAAACGCTGTACACGCTGAGCCAGCTTTCATTTCAACCGTGTTGTTACTGCACATTGGACTCTAGTTTCAAATGCATTTAATGCAGAGGGGTTATGTGCATTTAGCGAAGCTACAACCCACGGTTCATACTAATCTTATTTGCATTTCTTTGAGCTTTGATCTGAATGTATGTGCTTAGAATATTTAAATTGGAATTTTAGTCGCGTCGTTGGTCTAGTCAAAAGTGGCATGTCTGTGCTGGCTACATAATGCGAGCTCTTTGGTTACATGCAGCATGGCATTAGGCTCACACCTTATTACTTCTTAGTACGGTAATAAGTGTGGCGAAATGTGAGTGCCATTAGTAGTACTTCTAATAACTCCCCAGAGAATAAAAGCGTGGGGGTTGAGTTATATGTAAAATATATTTACAATGCAAATACTAAAAACATGTAGTAGAATAAAAATGACATACAAGAGTATAATATTATTTAACATATAGAAAAGGCAAAAATGCACTGACGTAGCAAATCGCTACGGCTCAGCAGATACTACGACTCACAGAAAAGAAAAAGAAAATATTTAATCGATATACTTAAAAACAGTTTTCTACATTCGTCCTGTTCGATTTTCATTATCGTTCACTTATATGAATTCGAAGTAAAAATATTTTGAAATTGAACTTTTTTAAATTGCATCCTGTATTGTACATTGTACAACAGGCAAAAACAGAGATTATAACTTAACTTTAAATAAGTACAATCAGTGTCCTCATTACACGAGGAAATCTCTTCCAGGCAACCTTTGAATGGACATAAAAGAAGGGAGAGAGAAAGGGCAGTCTAGGGTGTATAGTGACAAAAGTTTAAATTAATAAATAACAATATTACAAATTAATAAAAGAAAAATAAACATAAGTGTAAACTTATACAACATACATAATATGTATAGAGATAGAATATACATATTAAATATATTTTATGTACGTAATAAATGCTAATTGAATAGTACAAGCAAAGAAATGTGTAAGTTTAGCCAGAGAGAAAATGCTCCTTGACTAGTGATTTAAATGATGACAGTGTTCGAATCCGTCTCACGACATCTGGACGTGAGTTCCACAATCGAACAGCTTATTTTAAACGTAGCTTATTGAACTTACTTATACTAAAACAAACTCTGATATTATAATAAAATAATATCCCACGATGAGCGGCTTTGACCGATATTTCACTCAATATTTAATGAATTTAACGTTAAAGAAAGATAAATTCAGACGCACCGTTATTATCCAAATAGACTTTGAGATATTTTAACTAAAGAAATCCTAAATTCCCTTGCGCTAGCAATATAATATAAGCGTGAAACATTTAAACGACTACATACTGAATAGTGGATAACTCATTTTAACATTGTTAAAATTATCAACTGTAGTGACAATAATTGGTTGTTTTATTGTTCCGGTGGGGGCGTAGATAAAAGTATTGTTAACTTTTATCAGATCGGTCACTATCATGTTATAAGTGGCATAGTTAAACTTTGTCGAAAAGGTTCGTTTGTGAACAATGGTTTTAAGTGTCACAAAGGGCGCGAATACTAAACGAATGGAGGCTTGAAGCTCGGAGCGCGGGGCGCGGGGCGCGGGGGCGGCGGCGCGGAGGGGCTGTCGACCGGGTTGCCAGGTATATCCCACAATATAATGTCGGGTACGATATATATGGAATTATAGGAAAATATTCTTGTAGTTAGTAGCTACCTATATGTAAGCTAACATGTACCAGTAAATGGGTAAAGATTAACAAGATTTTGTTAACGACAATTAGAATGCTTTATATTCAATCAGGCTAAGAAATCAGGTTAAAGCTAGTAAGAATTTATCAACTAAATAAAAAATAAGACCGGTATTACGACAGTAGATAAAAATAATATACAACTATGGTCAAAAACATAGTTCTACGAATGTAAAATGTACAACAGAATGTGGACTACTTACCTGTATTCAGTAAATTTTCCGAAGGGGATGGTAACCCCGCGCCGCGAACAGACCGTAGCGCGCGACAGCGGCGGGCGAACGCCGCGCTAGCCTCCGCCGAACCGCCGCCGCCTGAAAAATCATTCATATCACAGAAACAGTGCACATTTCTAGTGGGGAAAATGCTAATTTATTAACTGTGAACGCGCGCGTGGCTCGCTCGGTTTTTCGACAGGAGTGTTCCGCTCATCCATACAGAAGTTAGAAGGCCGCGCCTTTTGGATTTCGTCGATAAATTTGTAAGTACTCTTTCTTTTGTTACAACTTTGATAAGCCGAAGAACAAAAGTTGTCTCTCGCGAGCGCAAAGAAAACGGCAACTTTTTAAGCGTGTGATACAAAGACCATGACTTAAATTGTGCAATTTAAAACTTGCTCCACTTTATGTGACTTTTTTCTGTAATGATATTTTTATTTTGATTAATGACTACGCGGGTACTTTGCCGTAACCTTTTCGGAGAAGTCCGTAGCATCGCGCGTCGTAGACAAAGCTACGTGATTTAATTTGTTAGCAGTCCTGTAGTGTGTAGATATCTTTTAAAATTATTTGGAGGAAATAAGCGACAAAAATATTTGTGTTATTTTACATTGATTTTTTTCCATCGTTGATACCTGACACAAAGAAAAACTGAAATGTTCTTTTTTTGGCTCCATCGTCTGTTATCTTAGGTGTGAAACGAAGTAGCGAACTTTCGTGTCTCAATTTACTCGGTTGCTACCTGGGAAAGCTATTCTATTGTAATATCAAAATGCGGCGTCGATAAATGGAGTAAGTTTTACGGTTTTAAAACAATATTTTACCGTTGATCGGAGAGGTATATTAATACTTTTTCTTTAATGTTAAAGCTATCTTTATTGACAAAGACACTTTAGACATGATCACTCGTTATACTTATACCTTTATACTACTTATACTAATTAGTATATTTTTACTTATCCTAATCCTAGCTTCACTATTAAAACCAATTACGTAACTATAAAACAACGACTATCAAACTAAATCATCAATTTAAACAAATTGTATAATTTCCACCCGTATGATTCCTGGCAATTTCCCGTTGGTGGTGGAAGTTTGTAGTTCGGTCGGTGACGGCATCAGTGTTCAACCGGCAACTTCTAGCCACCGCAACTGGACCTTTCTTCAACTCATTAAAACTTGGTAACGCCGCTCACATAGCGCCGAATGTAGGGAAACAAAGAAACGACGAGCGGGCGGAATAATTTATTTCTGGAGATGCAGACGGCACGAGTTTTATTTTTATTGACGCAAAGGCTTTTACCGAGTTCTTGGAGACGATTTGCTGTTTGGTTTTGTAGGTAGTTGGTCGCTTGGTTGCGGTATTGGTTCTGTAAATATTCGAATTTCCTTACAGTATTTATTCTTGATCTTACTTACGGGTTGAATTTATTTATAATTATAAGGGTGGAACAAAAATAGACCATAGACAAGTAACAGAGGTGACTAATTAAAAAAAAATGACGAAATGGTTAGTTTTTCAGAGCAAAAACATTTAATCGTATCGAATTTTGTTAAATCTTTCGACGAATAATGTTTGAATAAGGATCCATTCATAAAATATATCAATGAAGAAAACGTTTTAGAGGAAATATTAAAAATATTACTTTATTGATATTTGGGCAAGATAAGAAAATACTCAATTTATGCATTGTTTTTTTTTACATTTTAACCGACTAAAAAAAAGAGGGAGGTTCTCAATATGGCTGCTTTTTTAGACATCGTTAGCGACATTAATAAAATGTTAACATCGTAGCTTTAGACTCAAGAATAATGACCATGTGCATTATTTAATGCTACCATTTTTTTATTAAAGTAGTGTTTCTAAAGGCTCTTTCTTGTGTTCTTGAAATTTGCATGAAACACAGTATTTTAAAACGAAATGAAATGAAAATGATCTGTTTAATTAAGTATTTATCGTCCAGTGGAAAATTTGATAAAGAATATATAATATTGAATACAATTTAATCAAATCTATAATTGAATCCCAACAAATGTAATGTTCTGTAATAATGTCCTTTTATTCTAAAGAAAATCATTTTATTGGTCGCAATAAAATATGATTTCTTCTGTGAACAAAAAAGGTAGCTGGGGTGCAATTTGAAGCAGAAATGTTATGGTAATTTATAGAGAGGTGCGGGGCATATTCCAACAGAATCTTTTGTGTAACGGTGGAGTTTTTAAATTGAAAACACAATACTGGACTCATTTTACATCTAATGTACAGAAAAAGAAATATTCTTTCGCTGAGACCTCTTGGTTCTTTGCACTTATTGTTGTTCCAATGAGATTTTTTTAGAATAAAATGAAATGATTCCCGCAGTTTTATGCTGGAATATTTTGAAATATATTTATGTTTTAGGTATATTTTTTGGCAGTCATTTCGGATTCTTCGTCCATTAACTTGAGTTGAGAATGCATGGATGTGGTGCCCTCACGTATCACAAATGAAATAGGTTAAAAAATGCTGTAAAACATTAGTGTTAAATGCAGGGCACGGGGCTCCTCTACAATCAAGAGTATAATTCACAGAGGTCGTGCTACATTATAGTCTATCTCGCTAGTCTAGTGCGGGTTGGCAGACTTTTCTTAATACATACCATAGAAATTCTTACAAATCGCTATAATATGCGGGTTTTAGTGTTTGGTGATTGACTATCAATGCAAATGACTCCAGCCAGAGTAAATACTGTATATCTCGATATAATGTTACTCCAATATATGACTATGAAGGATGGAATGAATTCTAGGAAAATAAATTTAGAAATAGCGAATATGACGTCTATCACGAAAATAGATTTATAGCGAAAACTAGGTGAAGTCTCTGAATAGTATTACGAAATTTGATTTAGACATCTCTTTCTACTTTATTATATTGAAGTTTCACTAAAGTGACTGTTACGTCTGAAGTATAAAGTATATTTCAAAATATTGCTGTATAAAGAACCTTTTTCTGAGTTTTTGTTAATGTGAATATTGGTCTGACGTGTGGTGGTCATGTTTCATATATTAGGAGATACGTGTAGTATATTAGTGTTGGTATAAATGTATAATTTTAAAAAGCAATATAATCGTTTTGCGAGACGGTTGATATTATCTATTAATCATATTGACTATTATTGTATTAAAGTTTTGGTTTCATAATTTTGAATTCGAAATATTTTGACGAAAATCTTGACAATTTACAAATAATATAATAAAAACATTATTATGTCATATATTTTAACGTTAAAAGACGAATACGTATGTCCAGTATATGTAAAAAGACATGAATCCTACTTTGTTTATTAAACCGTGAAAGTTGGTGGCTTTTGCTCTAGCACTAATTGCTAGTTTGTGGCGCTGTTTTGTTAAGTAATGGCAAGAGTATGCGTGAGTAATACGGACTCCATCCAAGCGCGAAATAGGTAATTTCCCTCGGCCATTAAGGGAGGAATAGGTTTCACCCACAAGGCGCAACACGTCCGCGCGTAAAAAACTCAATTTTTAACAAAATGCCTCCCTTTTTCCTTTAGCTGCATGGGATTTAATGTTATTGGATCACGTATTCTCCTTTAATGGAGGTAAGGTGTGTGTACATTTGTTTGCGATTTTTCGTATTAATGAAATCGGGTGATGTTATGTAGCGTTTCGTTTATAGATTAGACGGTACATAAAGTTGCTTCGCTGGTACAGTGATTTATTTTTATCTGTTCTTTTATTATTGTACTGGGATCTCCCAATTTCTTTGTGCTAAGTTAATCTGTCTAGTTCTTGGTCCTGTTAATCGGATGTTTGAAGTATCTTTTAATACGTTTTCAGTTTATTGAAGGCAGGTGGGAATATTTAATTTTTACGTTTATTAATTCATGTCATTGCTATTTTTAAATCAATCATATACTATTTTTTTCATACACATACAAATACACAAGGAAAGTAGGCCCTAACTTCACAAAGTAATTAGTAATATTGTCTTTTTATTCATTAAGATGTAGGGAGCGCTGTTTTATTTCGTTTTACTGTCGAGATAATATTCATTTTATGTTTGGTTGGGGATTAAAGCGACGTGGCCGAAAATGAGGCGATAAAACCGGACTTTAATTACAACCCGGCTACATAAGCGGAAACCACTGGATCTATACGGCTTTACTTGTAATGAAATAACATGTTATCCTTGATTACAATGGGAGACACGGAGGCAGATTATCTTAACGTTTCGGGATCAGCTGATTTATTTATGGGGCTATTTCTTAATTACGTATTGTATACTGGTTTGTTTGAGGACACGGGAAGTGAGCTGTTTTGCCAAATCTCATTTAATCATGCGGATGGGCCTAGTCTACGGTTTAAAGGTTTTCGTGTAATTGGCCTTTTTCCAAAATGTATATGTATGGATATCATGGGATAAAGAAAATATGAGTTTTATAGTGAGAGTCTAGATTCCTATTGACAGTGGATTTCGTGAGGCTTATGAGTTATGATTATTGATTGAGTTTAATCATTTTGCGTTATAAGATCTCTATATTGTAACAGTCAAGTTGTTTATATTAGTTTAATCATATCATGGAGTTTATTGCAGTAATTATATAATGCATAATATAATAATAATATTTATTATGTTTATGTAATTTAAGTAAAATCAATAGCGCTAAAACAGTTAAAATTGTTTTCACAGACTTAATTACGAACAAGTGAATCGAGTTAAATTTTACTGCATTTAGTTAACGTGAAATAACAAAATCCAATAATATGTAGATGAACCGAGCTCGTTAGTGAAGCGACGCGCGTAGGTACTTTAAAATATTTTACTACTATGTTTGATGGATTTAATCTAGCGTGCCAGTCAAACAAACGAAACACATAACTATGCCACGTTCTAAAATTGCTGAAGTTGTTTCTGATATTTTAAATTCTGCTTTCAAGTTTACAAAGTCTGTGTATTTTTTTCAGTCAAGAATTGTACTGTTATGTCATATATAACTAACTCTAAGTATCGCTTTTGCTTTTGCGTTTTGTTCGGTGAGGGAGATGCTGGCATTTGTCGATATTACGGACATAAGGGACACAAGAGCTTATGTCTGCAAATAACGACAACACTCAGTTTGAATTGTCAACCTTTGAAACGAATGGGGGAGGAGATGGGGTCCTCCCGCTTCGAAAGATTAACGAAATTTTCTTTGTTAAAGAAAAAATGATATATTCACCTCGATTTTAAGAATCTGGCATTATTAATTAATTATAGTATTTTTTCACAAATCTAAACTATGAATTTGGCAATAAATACATGTTGGTCACACCAAATTCCGTCCTAGCATCACTGATGGGCGGAGGCTTGTTTATCAAACCTACGCTATAAAAATAAAGCATATTTTGAATATTACGTCATAACACTCCACTAAATGTCTAACCATTATGTGATGAATTGGACGCTCAAGTTACGTTTTGTTAGAACCTAACACATCATTATATTTAAAAACCATATCTAGCCTACACATACCCCCCTTTTAAATGTATTACGCTGAACATTTGCCATGTATAAAGTAATACATTGACGATAAACAAATTCATGGCAGCGAAAATGAAATTCAAACACAAGACATTGTTCGCGGATTTCATTCGTCTCGGAAAATCTATATTCGATTATGCAAATCGGAGAAACGGTTCCGTCTTTTTTCATCGAACAAAATAAGCTGTCAGTATGATAAGAAAACAGCCGCTCAAAGACTTTAACAAGAATTTAAATAGGCGTCTGAGGTATAAGGAAAAATAAATTAAGTCGCTTAAGAGAAACCCGCCGCTGTGATCTGCGGAATTGTTTTCTGTTTTCCAACTATCCGTTTATTTTAAGAGAGTTGTACAACAATTCTTGGAATATAATTTGCAAGCATATTATTATTCGGGACGTGATATTGGAACGTCGGCTGTTAACTATAATGTGTCCTACACACGTCCTATAATACGTACGTATACTAATTACTGGAAAACGTCACACAGTCACGTTTTCCAGTAATTAGTATAAGCTCCGTGTCGTAGTGAATATGTTGGTTGTTTCTATGAATTCTACTATAGGAGTCGATAAATTATTTGCTATTTAGTTAAATTAAAACCATTTGCAAGGGTTGTGCTTTGAAGTTTGACAATACCCCTGTTAGGTCGTGTAGTTAGTCTTGTCATGATGACACCAACAATTTTAAGGTAAATTTTAGTAATTAAACCCGCGACATCTCAATAAATAGCCGGCTTCTCGAACATTACTACACAAGGTTTGTAAATGTTTGAATATCCATTAAAAGGTGGATTAATTTATTTAAATAGGAGTAACAGCGATGAACGCGAAATATTTTGTGTAAAAAATTCACGATGAATATTCAGTTGGTAATCAAGTTTGATTTTCACGCTTATGTGTTGATTAAATACGAGCATTTCACTTGACTTTAAAAGCGATGGGAACACTCAACGACTCTTTAATTACGTCATTACAAATTTAACATCGCTACGCGTATATCACGATTTCGTTGGAGAATGGTCTTTTAATATTAAGTGGTTTTTGTTAAAATGAGTAAGAATATTGCGTACCTACATAAAGGAAAATTAAATATGAATTTTTAATTACCAATTTTCATTTTGTAGAAATTAGCATATTTTTTTACCATTGCACTGCAAGGTAATTACTCGGGCGTCATGTAAAATAAAAATACAATATATAAATTTTACGAGCTTAAAATCGGACACGGACAAATATTGCAATTTTTAGGCCATAAAATGTTTATCGGTATAGGATCAAACTCGTGAACTACGGCAAAAAACAAATTAGGCACTGTAATAAACGGTCAACAAAATAATGAGCTTTGATGTATTAACGATAAAGATACCTACGTCTACTCCAACGTAGCATTGCATAGTAATTTATATAAAGATAAGTATGTCAGGTTATACTACCAAGTACTGGGCAGAAACCTTAAATGGTTTTCTATCAAATTACGGTGCAATAAAAGTGTATTCTAATTTTGCTTATTACTAGACAAGTATGCGGAGACAAATGCAAAGCAAGTATGAAACTGAGGCGTGCTTTATGCATGCATATTTCACAGTATATTGTATTAGTTGGCAATGCGACTTTGCATTTCCCGATTGCTTTGCGGAGCTCTTTCGCTCCCCATTCAGCAAAGTGTTTACACTCAATACTGTAACAGAATGCAATCTTGTCGAAATTGCACGTTCAATTTATTTTCAACGTTATTAAACTCTAATGTAAATGGAAAGTAAGTGGTGAGGAAATATTGTACTTGTTTTTACTGGTGGAATAATTTATTGGAATTAAGGTGAATTATTGAGTCGACGGTAGTTACTACTAGAGCCTTAATAAGCCCGCTTAATTATAGTGGATGGATTGTGTTAAATAATGGCCGTGTTTGTTTATTTATTTAATAAGTTTCCCCAACAGTAGACACATTAACAATAAAAACTATAAAATTTTACTACCTAAAAGAAGATAAGAAAGGAGAAAAGAAAAAAAATTGAGAGAGTGAGAAAAATATTTAGGTATGTGTACAGCTGTGCCATGACAGGGTTTTAAACTAAACCAGGCATTGCATGAAAAGAGGCATTGGAGTGTTATTTATATAATGCTACAGTATTTGATTACTTGATCCTGATAAGGATAATGAAATATCACATTCAGAGCATGACAACTACGTTATAATGTATAAGATAATATTTTTTTTTTTTTTTTTAATTCACATCCTTTAAAAATAAAAGGTAAACTCTATCATTGGAATAGGTTTGTAATTTCAGCGTTACTTTAATGGAAATAAATAGGTGTGTATCTGTTGTACACGAGAAGTAGAGCGCTCAAAGGCAGCTTCGTGCCTGGAAACACAGCACCGGATGCACTGCCTTATTGCCGCGCTGTTTACATTACTATGAACAAACCACCCTAAAATTACATCTTCCATGTTGTTTTTGTTATGAGAAGCAGGGTAAAACTCTACGGAACGGTGATGGATGTATCAAGATAGTATGACAGTAATGTTGTGGTGTTTTAGACTTGACTATGGGTATGTTTTGTATTTGTTAAAATGATTTAAGTTTTTATAGTATTTACCTAAAATGTTTGAGTAAGGTTTGGTTTTCAATCAGCAACTAATTGCCCGTCTCACGGCGTAATAGTTAGCTAGTCTACGATTCAGACGTTTAAAAAATCTCAAAGTTTATTTATTTACTGTAACTTTATAACAATATTATTCAATTTTGCTTGTAGGTGCTAATTTCTAATATTTAATTTAACACCTAGTGCCGTAATGTCTATTTATGTAAATAATTCCTCATTAAATATTTTAAGAATACAAACTATATATCTTAATTAACATTTAAATACCACTGCATGTGTCAGCAATGAAAAGCAACCCTCGCATAAGAAACAGAGAAATTAATTAGAAAATGTCACCAGTAGCGTTTTCACTATAACCTTAATCAAAGCTTGCACGAGGAACTCCTATGCACATGCTTCCACTTAAAATGAGTCATGAGATGAAACAAATCTTGTTTATCGTAGTTTCAAGCGTGTCGGCCGCTTTATCGGCAAGGGAACTGCGAGTTGTCATGGCGTAAGTTTTATAACTTCGGCCAACTTACTTGCATAAAGGCGTATCATAAGTTAGTATTGTGAACAAGATAAGAAGTAAGTATTAGTTGCGACTGCCCACAGGGACCGTTTCTTGTTCGCGAACATTGTTACATAATGGTTTATGATTGTGTACACTTGTGAATGTGAGTTATCTTTAGTGGTTTGGTATGGTTTATTCGATTTTTTAGCTCAGTTAACTGTAAGTGACCCTGCATTTCATTATATTAAAAGCCTAGTATTTGCTCCGTGCTAGTCTAAACTTGGACTGTTTTGTTGAATAATAAACAAATGAAGCTGAGTAGACTTAAATTCATGTATCTCCTAAAACACTCTAGAGTGCAGCACTTAGATAATAATTAATTAAACGCAAGAGTAACGAACTGTAATATGAGAGAAGGGTTTACATTTGATAATAACTGAAATGATCATTTAAAGCAAAATGACCGTACGTACATTTCGGGCAAAATAAAAACATGTTCATTCGCAAATGACTGAAATATGTGCTCCCGAAGGACTATAAGGTTTCGTTATCGGTGTTCATTACAAATGCCCCGACCGTATTCTGTAATCCCACAACAATCGTACCCATTATCATTAGTTTGTGTTGATTTATTTCGTCCTGTCTCAAAAAAAATGGAGATTAACTGGCCCCTGAAGGCAATAAAAAGTTGCGTACGTGATTACAGAATTTGCTTGTTTAATAGTGTACTGGATGTGAGGATTCTCAGGGGATTAGCGAGACTTTCAAATATTATGTCTGTATTGGTAAAAAGTATAAGAATAAACGCTGAGTTTATAAGTGTTTTTGTTTTCAAAAATATAAATAAATGAAATAAATTAACTGTGGGTACTGTATGTACTGTGTTTTGTATCTTGACATATAGTTGAAAATCTTCAGCTTGATGTCGTGAATAGCAGGAATTACGAGAGCCTTTTAGGTCACACCATACTCAGATCCGAAATACACTATTATATTATTTTACCAGTTTTACTCTACAGCTTCTTTCAGACAACAGACAAAGTCCATAGAGATTAAATCGACGCATATCTGGTACACCTGTCTGGCTGTGTGTGTGTGTCTGCTCGTACTACGCCGCGTCTATTTTCCAGCGTGTCAAGACGTTCGCAATGCAAATAGCTTTTACGAGGATAAGCTATTACTTATTCAGCGCCAGCAGAACGATGCGATTAAAATGTCGCCTTTTTCAGTTGGATAACTTTTGCATTCGGTTTAAAAAAATATTGTTTCACGCTTTTATACTGATTGAAACGGAAGGGAGATTAAATAAGAGGACTTAATAGTTTAGGATTCTGGTTTATAAATGCTGTCTCTTATTGTTTTTGTTTAACTACATGAACCTGAAAACGTATGTACCTACAGTGTTTTGAGTGAGAGGTACAAATATGATCCGTTAATTTTTATGTAACACGCTGTCTAAGTGAAACATTTCACTAATATTCCTAACAGTATAAAAGTCAATTAAATAACACTTCAAAGATTTTGACTATCCAACCATAGAATTTTTACATGTGTAAATTCAACTGTTCCGTGCCTGTAACAATATGATCAATGATTTTGTGAAAGATAGACCTAGAAGGTGGTAGACTACCTGCGTTTAAAATACGAGTTCAACACACATTTTTTATCCTGAAGTTTGCCTTTCGCAACAAGGGTCGATGGTAGAGTTCTGAATTTGTTGAGCTTTGTTTGGAAAAATCGAATTTTCCACTACTTTTTTGTAAGTCGTCGGGGAGCTTACCTAGTCGACCTTGTTTAAATGTCATCAATGTTTTTTTTTCGTGTATAAATTTTGTTTTCTTTTTCATCTTGTTGATATAATTTATAGCTACTTCTATTTAAAAATAATCGGGTGTCGTCTGATTTATATTAATACCAAAGCGTGGAATACAAGACTAATGTACACATTTTGATAATAGTAAAGAAATATTGATGTGTCGATCATGTATTACAAATAAAAGGCTACATAAACAATTCATACATCCATTTATGAAGTGTTGCGGCTGGATGCTGTCGCTTATTCAGTATCTAGACCATCTATTTCTAATATAGCTTTGTCAGAATAGAATTGTAAGTTGGAGATGTTGTCCTCTAAGTATTAATATTCCAGCATTCTAGGCGTTAATCTATTTAGAGCAAAAATATGAAAATATAAATAGAAATACATTTACCGGGTAATCTGCTACCTGCTTGTCTCTTGTAAGGCAAAGAAAATTAAAGTTTTGAGCGTGGGTGGTGCTTGGAGTGAAGAAATTGCACGTTGAGGTGAACTCCCACGTTATAGTTCAGGAAGAGTTGTTCACAGCGGTTTATCTTCGCTTTTATATTAAGTTGTGTTGCGTAAATCTCTCTGTCAGCGAACGGTTAAAGGTTGGTTGAGGCAGTCTCCGCGGAAGGCACGATTTATTATTCCAACAATGACAGGGGAAAACCACACCACAAGGCCATTCAGATCCCGTGATTAAATAAAATTTGGATATCATAGTACCGGGAGAACTATACGTATATGCTAAAATTGAACAAAGTTGTTGCTAATTGATAATTCTCCCCTTTATTTGGAGTTCGAAGCAGAACTTACAATGTTTTTTAACTGTTTTCTTGCGCAGCGCAAAAAAGATCAGAAACCGTAGCAAGCCCGTTAAAAATTTGAAAATCTTACGAGCTAATTTTAAATATTTCTTTTATGAGAGAATGATTTTATATTTTCTTAAAACAACAATATCGTTACCTAATTCATAAAGGCCAGATTTTTCATAACTTCACCGTCGACTTCTAGGCTCTTTCGTTTCATAACGTTATGAGATTAATATATTTCGTTCGGAGAATATCAAAGAAACAAAATAAGGAAGTTAACTTGAGCATTAATTCTACTTAGAACGTATGCTTTGATATTCATTCTTATAGACTTTATATGAATATGAAATATCTTTCATTTCCTTTGATTTTTTAAAGGAATAACCGAAGACATAACGCGTGTTATTATGTTGTAATTACACACACATATACATACTAAAAATAAACCTAAATGAATAAATAAAAATATTAGTAGATATATCTACTAAATTCAACATAAAATTTTCTTCTCTTTTAAAACCAGCTATTAACCAGGTCATATGCTGCGATATTACTTGAATAATACCGCCGCATATAAGCTGAAAGAGTAGCCCATTTTTGGCACAATAATTAGGTAAAAAATGTACTTAGTTTTACTTTTAACTTGTGCTAATAATAAAAATACCATTTCATTACTTGCAAACTTTACAGCGGTATATTTATAATGAAGAGATACAATGGCAATGACAGCGCATGATAATTTAAATTCGCTATAAATGTGCTATCAATTAATTTGTATTTAAAACAGAGTAAAGCCAAATTCCTTTGTATCCTAAGAAGAGGTATCAATTACATTGGCTTAAGCAGCCGATGAAAGCTATAGTTGTAACTAATCTGCCGCGCTACACAAATGTTCCGAATCGGATTAAGGCACGCTTTGTCCCTCGAGAGACATCGCTCCAGCAAACTTCAGGAATTATTAACTCCATAAGATGTGCCACGAACATTTTGGACGTTGTTTTATAACCCCGTCTTAATAGAATCTCGACGGGTTTGTTCCATATTTACGAACTTTTTACTGCGTTCATTGGATTAGGATCTCCGTGATATTTCACTTCGGCTTCATTTGAATGTTACTTTATAAGAAAATCAGTTTGCGTTTCCAGTGGATTTCTTTTTATTACCGTGGGCTTAGTGATTTTCGGATTTAGTTGTCAGGATACTTACTCGTGTTACTCATACTAACAAAAGGAGGTATGTGGAATGTGAAATCAACAAAAGAAGACTAGCGAACTTGTTAATGAAACTGATGATATTTGACAGCATATTATCAAAAAAAATTGAAAAATAATGTGGGACAATAGCTTTAAGGTGTATTTTTGAAAATTAAAAAAGCTTCTTCTATATAATCGCTACTAGTATTATACCTTTATTTGTACTAGTCTTTGTAGACTCCACGAGCGGGTATAGACCACCGCCTTTCATTTAACGAATTAGGTTAACCTTAATCCTATGTACCACGATGGCCTCGCGGAGGCTGATTATCGTATTTATTGAATTAAAGTAGTGGTCAATATGCTTAAGCTTCTAAGTTTTAGCATCAGTTTTTCCTAGCCTTATTTCCAAACAGATAGGACTCTACTTTCGATAAGAGAGCTTACATTTTCCTTAAGGATGGAAACGCTACGACGTATTTTATGTGTTATTGGAAAGCCATGACCGCTTACAACCAGGTGGCTCATAGGCTAGTTATTTCCTATTCTTAAAAAACCAAATCCAAGCTTCGCACATGCCCTCGCCCTAATTATGTACTATGTGAAGGCTACGCAACCCCTTTCGTGGTTTGTTTCGTCCGTTTCAGCGACGAAAGCAATAACCTTATCTACCCTCCTTTTATTACCACGTTCTCTGGTTACATTTTATTATACATTGTAATTTGAATGTAAAGAAATTATGAACAGAACGGCCCAATTAAATATTATAATTGTACCGTGGCTGTAGATTTTGTAAATATAAGTTACATACGATAATTTCGGGTGTTTAACTTGATCGTCACGCAAATTTAAGGGACAAGAAGTTTTATTGCTTTAAAAATTGCAGGCTATGTTTAAATAATATTTTATTATTCACCTAATATAAGTATGGTTTTCGCAAGACGGTTAAAACAAGGTAAGTTCAAAAACTATTTTATTTTATAGTGGTAGAGCCACGCTGTTGTCAATCATGAGTCAGCATGAATGGACAGGCTCGTCCGGGATGGTACCACTGTCTCACAGAAGATCGACGTGAAGCGAAAGCTTTGCTCTCGCGTTTCGTTTGGTGAGTGAGATTGCCGAATGCGCAATACCCATTTTTCATATCCTTTTTTCATTTCGCTCCCAGTTTAATGAATTGGCCGGCAACATATCTATGATGTTGTGGATGTCCATGAGCGGCAGTGATCAATTACCATCAGGTGACCTGTTTGCTGGTATGCCGGACGTATGCAATAAAAAACACGATTTTGTTAAGTTTTAAATACACAGTGTAAAGAATTGTAGCTAAGTAAGCATAGTTATATAGTTTTATATATATGCATTGACAAAACACAATAAAAATATAATAATTTACATGTGAATTCTATGTAAGTTGTAACTACTTTAAAAAGGAGACAACTCTCAATACCTCCAAATACACTGAGTAAACTCTCGTAGGTCCGTGTGTCTCACGTAGCACAACAGTGTGCCGCCTCAAAACTGATCAAAATCGGACATACAGCAGCCGCCACTAACATGATCTGCAAATCCGCGTCGATCTACCGTAAGGGTCAAATCCACTTTCTAATTTGTGGAGAGGCCTTTGGCCTGCGTGCTGGTCTGTGCAGACTTCAATACCATTGAATTGGCGAAAGGTTCCTTTGAGATACGCAAACGTGCTCTCTCAAAAAGTAACAAACGTTTACGATGTTACTTTGTCACAAAGTAAGTGCAGTTTTCTCCTAGCTGACGTATTCGTGTAACAGGTTTTGTTTATTTTCAACTGCTGCTGTAATTGCCAAGCAGTCTGCCAAGTGCTGGGGATTACGTAGCACACATAGATAAGCGAGCATGGAGTAATATGGAATTGTTTTATGTTCTAAAATAAATTAATAAACGTTTTAAAAATTGTTGCAAAAATATAAAACCTGCAATAACCGCTAAAGAAAACAAATCCACAATTATTGTGACAAAGAAACTATTTCTTATTTTTATATTTTACATTCAGCTTGGCAATGTTGTAGAAGTTCTTTGCAAACTTTGCTAATTTATTCAATTAAAAGCCCTTGTACGTAATTAAATTGTCTTTCGGTGCTCATTTGCTTCTAAAGGATTTTTTGTCTACTAATTCTATGAAAATGTGTGTCTTAAAATTCTTGAGTACACTTAAGAGCGAGCAATATTTTACCGACGTAAACAAGTTGAAATTCTTGTTAATTTTCAAACTCCATTAGTGGAGAAACAAGAAATCAATAATTAAAACTTTTGTTTGGAAACCTTTCACCAAAGTTAATGGAGTTTATTATTTATACCAGTTGAAAAATGTAAGAACAGTTAAGAAAAAAATATTTTACAGTGAAACCATCTTGAAGCAAATATATCTCCATTTAAAATTTACGCGTAGCGAGCATCAATTTTAAGTCTATATTATTCTAGAGAGTGGATTGCAGTCGAGATGGCGCTGTGTGGAGTCAATTTACAGAGAGCCTTTGTATTTACGTCGTATAGTTGGCTTGTACAGAAAATATTTGAGTTTGCAAAAAATAAAACACCGCAATACTTGCGGTGCAAATTCTGAATTTAAGTGCGGAACGTGATTTTCGTCTCTCCCGTCTTTGAATTGCCAAGGTTGACGACAGAAGAGGAATTCTCGTGGTAATTAGGAATAAGAGCCATTTTGAAAATGTATTTTTGGATGCAATTATAGTATGTTTGTGTTCGCAGTTAATTACAGCTTATTTTGTTCGTAAAGTAAAATAACGTGAAGAAATTGACACAACTGAACGTACATTACATGAATAATCAAAGATACATACGTGAAGCTCATTAACCAGCTCAAGCGTTTGTTCGTATCAAGCGTATTCTAATGTAGAACAGACGGTCCGTGTCGGGGCAGATATATCTTAGACTTTCAAAGATACACGTGTAATCTTCATAGATTATCCTTTAATCCCTACGATACAATTCTGAACAAAAACAAGTAAGTTCCTGTCTGATCTAAAACAAACTTTGAACGTTCCTCGCAATACTTAGACTGAACAATAAACTTATGTTGTAGACGGGGACAACATTAAAGGTTACGGTGAATGGAAGCGCTGGGCAAGGTTAAATGTCAAAAGGTAACGTAACAGAGCGGAAAGTAAGAAATAGACTGAGCGTAAAAGATAAATTACAAGGTATTCATGGATATTGCTGGTTACAAATTAATTATATTGTAAATGAAGATGATCTCGAGGTTTTATTAAATACCAATTTTTCTGTAAGTAACACTTCCTTATCATTCCCACAGTCAGAACATATCAATAAGTATAACATATTATTTTGCTTTACATTACTAGTTTTTGTAGCCCAGTCGGTGATGTCTGGTGTGACACGAGAGACTGCAGCTTCACAAGTATTTATTTTGGGTCTAGCTGTTGTGAGATCATAAAGTATCTCGGAGATTCTGATACCAACGGGACAGGTGGAATAGGACACATACTTGTATTTTAATGTGAAGCAGGATTATCGTTGCGAATGTTTGGTGTATTCATCATTATAGAAATATTATAAAAGTATATTCGGGGTTCTTGCCGTCTTAAAATGGTACTAATCAAAAAATCATATCAGAAAACCTTCGGGAGGTTTAATACTGGCACAAGATGTCAATACCTTTACAATAAAATCTCGGATTCTTCAACAAGACCGTGAAACTTCACGAAACATCTAAACTGCGTCAAGACTTGTGCCCAGTCGATTGTCAAAGAGCGCAGATGGGAGAAAGGGAACTAAAACACTTCCGGAACATAACAGGGCGTTTGAAACACAAAGTTTGTTGCACATCCGCCGAGCAATTAGCAGCGTCATCCGCCGCCGGAGTGCTGTCGGCCACTCTATGCAACCGGAAACTTAAACAATTAACTGTGCCACGCAGCCTACCAATTCAATTAATGGTAGACAGTTTATGCAAGTTTCAATAGGTTCTAATGAAACGTTCGACGTTTCAGATATATTTTGACGGCAAATTAAAGGGTATATCGGGGCCGCTTGTGTACGCGTGGATGGTTTTAATGTCACGAGCGGTTCATGGGATTTGTACGATGAATGCGTGGCTAATTTTATATAAACATGGAGTTTATAATTTGAACTATTGTCTATATTGCTGCCGATATATTTTTCTGGTGTTTTGAAATGGTTAAGAACAAATTAGATTCTGTCCTAGAGTTTATTTTTGCTTGCTTGTGTATTTTAAACAAGCTTTAAAAGCTATTGAATACAAAGTACAGAAACCATATAAATACAAATTCTCGGAAACAATATATTTTTAAGCGATTCCGCGAAACAAAGGCCAAAATTCAGTTCACAAATCCTCGGTAGCATTAAATTTATCTCACACACAAAATATAATTCACCAATCTTATTGTTTGTTCCGCGAAGTGTAAACTTTATAATAGTTGAGATCACGAGCCAGCGTTCAACTTCACGTTTGACGGAGATTGTTATGGATTAAACGGCTTCTGCGGGAGACTTCAAGTTTTCTGATTTAATTTATATTAATTTTTCACTAACGATGACGTAGTATTTGAATTGTTTCCGCATAGTTGAATAGAACTTTCTGTTCGATTGATTTGTATTTTATTTTCTATTATTTAATTTGTATTGAATCCGATTAATAGTTAGTTAATAAACTAGTTATGTTGGCTTCAAGATGAAAATGTTTATTAATTGTATTCGATTATTTATATGATTCAATGACCAAACAATTTTAGAAAATGTTACTAGATGCAGGCCTTTTACAATATATTGGATGCAACAAATATTTGTGGGAGACTAAATTCAGATGATGAATGTTCATTAGCGGAGTTCGTTACGTATTAAAAAATATAAAAATGTTCTTTTGATCTGGGCTATTTCTTATACACATCGGTATTTTTTCCTTAATGTATGTACATACATACGTCTCTTGAAATACAGTTCAAATAAGATAAAAAGTGATCTCGTTTTACACCTTAAGAAAACATCTGTGACAAATGATACCGAACATCGTTTTAGTTTTTCTTTCCTTTATACAACCCCTGAAAAAGCCTTTTTCGCAAACTGGCTAAAAGCATTCGTTGCCCTTGTTACCTTCACACAAATAGTAAAGATACGTTCCTAATTCTATTCGTCACAATTTGATATTCCATTACCTATAAAACCTTAAAATTCCCTTAATATAGCTACTAAGTTTTGTAGTCTATAAAATATATTTATTTACGTCTATTCCTGTTGTACACCGAGATATGTAAATATAAGTTTAAATTCAAACCTTTAGCATTGAAATAGCTTTAAAGAAACGGATTTGCGATCGGTTTTGTTCTCATCCGTATTCAACAAACAGATCGGCTTTGTAGGACCCGATACAGATGGCGTGTCTGCTGCTTCGAATAAAACATTCACACTTGATATACTATCAGCAACTGTAGGCATTTGATCCGTAAGCTAGCGCGAGGTAGGAAATATCAAATCGTGATCGAACGAATTCGAATGCACGTCGTACTATGTATGGGTAAATCCCTTGGGAAATTGGATTTTTAAGATTCATCGAATATGTCCTCATGGTATCATCTTATTCAATTTCGTGTGATAGGCATAGGAAAACGAAACGACTATGTCGATGTTATATTTTTCCTTGTAATTTATTGAAAGTACAAAATAACTTTGTAGTTGATTTTTGTTTTAAATTCTGAAGTTCATGGTTACACTTCGGTTGCTAAAGAAGAAGTTCAACTACCTGCTGTGATTAATAATTGACATTATAATATGACGAATTTGCAATGCCAGAGCATATTTGGATAAAAACCTAAGGGGGCATAATATAAAAAACTGAAGAGGTTGAAAGCGATATCGGTCGGAATCACCATTATTGTTCTGCCGGTTCGCTTGGTTTCTTTTGCACGGTTCATTTAATTACGTATAAATGTACCGTATGGGAGGGAGCGGACAATTCAGGCGGAATGCTTAGCCGCAGCATTAAGCTACGGCAATGCTACGGTCAAACGAACGCATTTTGTTATCGAGTGTAGAGTATGAGCTGAAGTTTTGGTCAATGGAACATTTTACATATAAAACAAGAAAAAAAGAAAGATTTGCCATACCTCGGTGAACAATTTCAGAATAGAAAATTAAACAGATTTATTTTTACGATCAATACTTAAAATATGAATTTGAATGACCTCACCGAAGCACCCCATCGAAATTGGTTTTTAATGGCACTATCGATCGAATGCTAAGGGATTTTCATGAACATTGAATAAAAATTGGTTATCAAATTGGATGACCAAAAAATTTGAGCATCGATTGTCAAAGAAACTGTTAATTCGAAGGCCCTCAGGTCCGGGTTAATTGTAGGGTTCGTCATTTGATTTTATTGGGTCGAAGGGCGAAGGGCCGGCGTAGTGAACACGATTTAGGTCGAAGGGTTACGCACATTCGTACCATAAAACGTGGGAGATTGGTCAGTCCACTGTTTGTACGTGAACAGTAATATTTGTTTTAGAAAATTTATTTACATTTGTAATTGTGTTTACTTGCCTGCCCTTTTCTTGGTTTTGCAATTGTTGTTGAGGTTCGCAGATTGTACCTTTAAATACAAGGTGCTGTTATATTTAACTCTTTCGTTTGAAATAATAAAGTCTTGTCAGCACGTTTCTAATATTATAACAATAATCTATACGCAGGTGGACTTCGTAATCATTACCTAGGTCCAGGTACTTTACGCAGAGGTGTTTCCAAAGATCATCGTTTTTCAAAGAAAGAGTAATAGGTATAGTTCAGCTTACTAGACACCCTTTTGGAGTTTATAAACGTTGCTAGGCGGTAGAAAACACAAACATATCCGTTAGGCACACATATATGAAGGGTGGGCAATTGGCTCGTTTGCCTACGTTAACAGTGAAAAAATATTATTTATTTATATTACAAACCACACAATGTTTCATATTTAATGAAGACAGACTTTAATATACTATTTGTTACTAAAACATTTTAAACTAAAATTACAAGGCGTTTTATTGTTTTTCATCGCATTAGTTACAACTAGCTTCTGCCCGCAAACTTCGTCAGCGTGATTAACTTTATTTGGTATTTCTCATCCCGTCCCGTCCCGTTATATCCCGCCCGTCCCGTCTCACTCAAGGCATGTAATCCAGGCCCATCGCATCCCTTTGAGTATAAAAAGTAACAAATATATCAGAATTCCTTCCTCATCCCACGGGAACACTTAATTTATCTGGATAAAATGTAGCCTAAGTGTTAATCCAGGGTGTCAGCTACTTCCATAGGTACCAAACTTCATCGAAATTCGTTAAGCGGTTTTTTAGTTCATCGCGCACAACCGCACAGACAAACAGACAATAATTTTACAATTACAATTCTTGACAAAAAATCATTGTTTTGGGTTTTATTACGTTAATACAGACCATCCATATTCGTTTTTCTCATTTATCTTCCATAATACAAAGAAACATCCTGTATGTAAATCAAACATATACCAGCTTTTAAGTTGCACTTGCAGCAATACAACTGTGAAAAGCGCTTCTCATTTGGTGCAGTAGTTTTTGCGTGATGCGCAAGTAAATAAAAAGAAACACGCTGTATGTAAATAAAATATATACCAGTTTTCAAGTTGGACCTGCACCAATACAACTGTGAAAACTGCATCTCATTTCGTGCGGTAGTTTTTAAGTAATGTGCAAGCAAACAAAAAGGAACATCCTGTATGTAAATGCAACATATACCAGCTCTTAAACTTTGTCTGCGTGATTAACTTTATTTGTAATTATTGAATTTTAGAAATATAAACATTCCTAGCTAGGATTCGAACCCGTTAATTTTGAAAAAAAAACATACCTATATTATTACACCATTTAATAGTGTCACTAATAAGGATCAAATTCTGAAAAGTAATGGTATACAGCAAACTAAAGGGAAGAGTTGATTTTAAGAAAATAAAGTTTTTTTTTACAATTACATGAAATGAAAATAATTTATTGAATCCATAAAATGTTACACATTATTTAGATTCAGTATTTTTTTAACTACCACCCGGTTCGAAAGGCGGTTTTCACTACATAACCCTAAGATCTAGTCTCATTGCGTTTACTATGTATTAATAAAAAAGAAACAACCTGTATATAATTCTACCAACGTCAAATTAACTTTACAATTGCAGCAGACAACAGTTTAATATTACCAGAGGTTTCTAAATCAAATTCCCTGTGTTTCCTATGGGTATAATAAAAAGAAACCACCTGTATTTAAATGAAACATATACCACTTTTTAAGTTAAACCTGCAGAAATACAACTGTGAAAACTGCATCTCATTTCGTGCGGTAGTTTTTGAGTAATGTGCAAGCAACCAAAAAGAAACAACCTGTATGTAAATGCAACATATACCAATTTTTTATTTAAACCTGCAGACATACAACTGTGAAAACCGCATCTCATTTGGTGTAGCAGCTTTTGCGTGATGCGCAAGTAAATAAAAAGAAACACTCTGTATGTAAATGAAATATATACCAGTTTTCAAATTGGACCTGCAGTAATACACCTGTGAAAACTGCATCTCATTTCGTGAGGTAGTTTTTGAGTAATATGCAAGCAAACAAAAAGAAACACCCTGTACGTGAATGCAACATATACCAAATATTCAGTCGAACCTGCAACAATTCAACTGTGAAAACCGCATCTGATTTCGTGCGGTAGATTTTGAGTAATGTGCAGGCAAACAAAAAGAAACACCCTGTATGTAAATGCAACATATACCAGTTTTTAAGTTGAGCCTACAGCAATACAACTGTGAAAACCGCATCTCATTTGGTGCAGTAGTTTTTGCGTGATGCGCAAGCAAACATACAGACAGACAGACAGACAGACAGACAGACAAAAATTCTAAAAAAAATTGTTTTGGCTTCTGTTGCTGTTATAAAGAGCCCTCGCGTTAAAATTTCTCAAATATCTTCCATGTACAGATATCGACCATTTACATTTTTATTATATGTATAGAAGATGTACGATTATTAAATTAATGAAGTTTTTCTTCACTAATATGCTTAGTGAAGCTGTTAAAATTCATCGCATTATTCATTGCAGTAGATACAGGTCAGGCTTGTTTTATTTAACACGTTTTTTGCTCGTGACCTTATTGTGGAGTCTCAGTTAAGTTGACGTGTGGCGAAGCGTCCGGCGTATGTGAGATTAATTAATTTATGTTGCAAAATTAATCTCAAATATTAAACTACTTTCCAGTGAATAATGATTTTACCCGGCTGCTTGTGTGGAAAATTTTACTTTAGAGTTTAAATAACTGTGATTTAATTGCTTTATCGTCTAGTGACAGCCTATTTACCTATTTATAAACAGTGGGGTCATATGTTCCATATCGGTCATGTAATTGGTATTTCAAGTGTGTTTTTTCTTGCATCAGTATAGTTGTACATGTATAGTGTACAGCGAGCTGCTAAAATGATGTTGATTAGTGTGAAATAAATTGGTGGTAGGTAAATGCACTGTTGTGTTCCGGTTCAAATGACATTGTAGCCAGAGTAACTACTAGACGTATTGAGACATCCTATGTTTCAGGATAGCGAGTGCAGTGGAGTACCAAGCACTGATTTGATTCGTGGTGTTGTTTGATTTTGCTACCGTCCATGAGCGGTCGTATCGCTTACCATCAGGCGAATGGCATGCTCACCATTTATCGCAAAAAAAAAAAACACAAGTCGCCCGTTGTTAATCTGGACATCACAGCATAACCATCCTATATCAGTCACTCCGATGTCCTAGAATATCAGAAAGTCTCTCCCTGTATGACTTCATTTATACCTTAATCCATTATAAAATATGAACAACGAAGCCCGCATTATTCTGAAAAGATACAGAAGGGAACAACAATCCCTGTGGAAAGCAGGGAAACGTTTAAAATATACATGAAACCAAAACACAGCGCTCCGGAGCCGTAATAACGTAAGCGGTGTACAACCGCTGGAACTTGTATAATCTCACACGGGGTTTGTTTGCGTTGATTGTATAAATTGTTGGGGAAGTTGCCGCTGTGGATTCCACATTTATAATTAAGTCGCCACAGACAGACCGATAATAATGGTAGCACGGATGGCAGCGGTTAATTATATCGGGTGTAGAGGTATTTACTGTTAAATAGTGGTAGACGTGTGGCAAGTATACAATGCAGGGATTCGAATATCCTACCACTATCTGTAGGCTTCGATTATGTCACTCACCGAACGAGACGTATAAGCCATCCATCATCTTTTGGCGTGTGGCGAAATTGGGAACTACAGATAAAAGTAAAAAATATACGTGTACGCACTGTTTGACATTATCGGCATATTGTAGACAACGAGCATTTAAACTCTTAATCTAATAGTATAAACGTAATAAAATGTGGCCAATGTAATAAAGAATGAAGAGAAAAAGCTATTTTCTTACTTTATACAACAGCACTTTTGGACGACAGAAGATCGTAGATGACATAAAAAACAACAAAGCTGTAACTAGGTGTCAGTTTTAACAGAAAGGTTCTACCACTACACTAGTCCGTTTGTCAGTCTATATCTATAACAACAAAAACAAGCCAAGTATTGAATTTAACATGCGTACAAATAGGCGAATACGTGAAATATGAAATTGAAAGAGATTTTATACAAAAATATTGCTGAAGTTTATTCGTTTCAAATGAGTTTGATTTTAACTGTTCTACGAGTATTTGTTATAGTGAAATATGTTGTTGGTTCGTAATAAATACTTCATGTGCACACTGTGGTGGATTATTTGTTTTTATTTTAGTATATTTGTGTTGTAATGTTGGTTGGGAATATCATGTGCTATCAAAGGCATATCAGATTGGGTTGTGTTCCAAATCGTGTCAATATTTTTGTTTTATATTATGTGTATTGATAATTTCGTATAGAGTATGGGGATATTGAGTAGGTTTGTTTATTTTACTTGAAGTTTTAATTTACTAGAGGTAGAATAATAGACTGCCTCGGTGGTGTAGTTGTACTACTGTACGATTACAAAGCTGACGTCTGGGGTTCGAATCCAGGGTTGTCTGTATATCAGCCCGTATTCTTCCCACTGTTGGGCACGGGCCTACTCTACAATCGAGAGAATCGATTGAGAATGGTTAGGCCATATAGTCCACCACGCTGGCCTAGTGCGGGTTGGCGGACTTACATACCGAACCCCGGGTTGGAGCCCCAAAGTGAAATTGGATTTTTCTATTCATTGTCAGCCCGGAGTCAGGAATTTGTGCCCGATATGGCGATAGGCTCGCCCCATATCACATCGTGGGGCGAAACATACATAAATGTGGGTGTCCTGGTGGCACCTTTACCTTCTGAGAAAAACACGTCAGTTTATGTATGTATGTATATAGAATATATATAGTCGTAACCGCGTAGAGTACGGGCTCGACTATCCATTGAAAGGGGACACAATAATGTGAGCAAGCCAATACAATTGCTTCTTTACGCTTCACTACATTTGTAAAGCATTCAAGAATCAAGAATTGTTCGCAGCTACGAAAAAAGGACCGAGCTATAGAAGATAATAAATCTTAATTTAGTCCGTTTGAGACTCATAATTCTTTAGTCAATGTTTCTGCGCGATGAGGGCAAATAGGTCTCTTAAATTGTCTACAGAAAAAAGGTTTTTGCTCTGTCTCGGAAAAAGAAAAATCCAAGTCTCCATCTGTTAGTTCGTTTTCTTCACTAAGTAAGATTGAAAAGCTTAAATGTGTGCGTAGTAAATTAAGAAAGGTATAATGGAGCAACGGTTTATTTAAGGAGATAATGTTGATTAAGTCAGCTTAATAAGTCTACCGTTTGGAAATTATATCGAAGTTAAATATAGCTATGGATATTTTTTTCTTGTAAAAAGTACCCTTAAACGCGGCTATACCTCGGGGAATTAATTATGGAATTTTAAGAAGGCGCAAAATGTATGCGAATTATCTCTCGAAACAGCGGAACTAGCGAGGTGGCATGAGGTTTGTGCTCCGATTTAGGAAGGCTTCGCACGGAAGCCGCCACAGTTAATTACAGGGGTCGATGCTAATTACTTTCCCCGCCGACACGGACACGACATCCATACAATTAACTGTCGTTTGCCCCCCGCCATTGTTTTGGGAATGGAAGAATAATGGTTCAAGCAATTTCTGTAAGGGCTGTAAAAAGAGTTAGACAACTTTTGTAATGTCTTCATTATTTATTCAGTTAATAGTATTAACCTAGCGGCTCGAGCTGGCTTTGTCCGGGTTGATTTAATTTTTCACCTTGTTAACCTTTTTCTGTTTTGATTCACCCTCTCCCACATTGCCACGTCCGCTTGCGTGTCACGTATTAAAAGCAAAAATATTTTTTAGAATGCTGTTTTATGTATCTTCGAACATTGACAGCTACATTTCTAGGTTTCAATTTTTTTACATCAATTTTTGAAGAAAAATAATAATAATAAATGAGTTTCTCAAAAATAATATTAGTATGAATCACCTGGAATATTTACTGTGAGAGTAACATAGAGACTGAATTTCAGAACGACATGTTACAAAGTAATTGTGGTGTTAAAATAAGGAAAGTGAATAAAAAGAAAATGTATAGAAGTAAGAGACATTAATCATTTAGAAGATTTTGAAGATCACCAGTCACATTTATCACTGTTGAAACAATTTCTTTTTGATATAAGTATAAAGTTTTTTACAAACGTAAATTGTACTCGTTTAGAGTTATCACAAAAATAAGCATTGAATCATAACAAAGGGCGTGTAAAATATAACGCTTCATTGTTCACGGTGAATATAAAGAAATAAAACTGAATGAATTATTGTTAGGCGTTGCTTAGTTTTGAAATTTAATATTTTAATCCAGTATACCCTTTGTTGCTTTTTTTTTAGAAATAAGTTAACCGTATTTGTTTATAAAAGATAACATTTTCTGATTTGCAAGATGCTAATACCGTCCAGACAGAGTATCGAATGGTATCAGACGGTAGTCTCATACCATTCAATACAATCATGCCGGCCTACTGAGATGCCTCTTCACGCTACGGCAGAACGACCCAGGATTATAGGATGGAGGCAACACGTGTGATGGCAAACCGTTCCATAGCTTGACTGTGCGGCAGAAAAATGAATTGGATAACCTTTTGGTACGCGCCGAGATGGATTGAACCGTCAAGCTATGGCTCCGCAAGCCAGCACGCTTGGTTCTGTTAAGGAAAGGAGAGGAGAGGATCAACTGTGGCGGTCAATAGGATTAGCTGAATACCTATAGATATAATAAATTTGCAAGTGATCGATGACTGTACATGAACAATATTTGAGAAAATCTATAATGGGGGGGGGGGGGGGGTTTGTAAGAACGTAATAGAACCCAAAACAATGATTTTTGCTGTTTGTGCGGTTATGAACGCTGATCTTAGAAACATCATAACAGATTTCATAAATTTAGTATAGGGGTAGCTGAAAACCTGGATAAACACACAGGCTACTTTTAATCCCAAAAATGTAGTGCTCCCTTGGGATGAGCAACGAATTCAAATATATTTGTCACTTTTCTAAACTCGGAAGTGATGGGATGGGATAGGAGAGGACAGGATTACATGCCTTGAGTTTTGAGACATATCTGAACCCGGACGACGCGACGCCCTGCTGGCCCGTAATTAGATATATACGTTCATGAGTAAGTTTTGTTTTTTCTTTAATTGCCTGTTTGCCTGTTTGCCATTTTTCATTTGTCTTTTTCATGGTTTTACTAACAACAAATCACGAAAATAACCAATGTTCATACATTTTGTGAAATAATTCTTCATGAGACAGCCCTCAAATCTAAGTATAAGTAGCATCGAAGTATAGTAGTAGCACCCACACAGTCCATAATATTTTTTATTCCTAAGATACTCTACATTCCATATAAAAATATTTCTTTTGCTTTTACAGCGCTTCCATGTATTTCTAATAATGACAACACTAACGAGACAACTCCATGAATTGAATTCCCGTTCGTAGTGTAGCGCAAAGCGTGTTTGGTCATGAATAAATTTGTCTGTGTTAGTACATTTTCATAGCACTGTAATTTGCATTTGTTTCATGTTATATAACATTTTCAATACTATATGGGCGGCACCGGAAATCCCAGGGCGAAGAGCGCCCCGATTTACGTCAACGTTTCGGCCCCGCGCAAAACCATCGCTGGTCCTTCCAATATAGCAGGCGCGGATGACACCCACTGACGCCTATTTTTGGGCGCCCGTTTAAGGTGTTGTGAGCGTCCATGACAGAGGCAAGGCTCTATCGAACATCTCGGAGTCGTTATACGTGAGGGCGCACCGCCCCCGCAGTGTGCCCAGCGACTCCGATGACCCCTTTAGGTCGCCTCTTACGACGGGCAGGGAATACCGTGGCGGAATTCTCTCACCCCCGGACCACAGGGCAAGAATATGATACCACTTGCATTCATTTGATGAAATTATATTTTTTCACAATGTTTATGAAAGGTGATTTTCAGGTGGCATAGATACAATGTTAAACGAACCATAAATATTTATAAAAAATAACATTTCGAATTGCATCGTCAAGTAGAATTAAATCATTGACAATAACTTATGTCAAACATCGTGTTTTTGAAATTGATATCGCCATTGTTGCTAGTTGTGATATTAATAGTTGGATTCAATTTGTCGGTCAAATTTCGCCTTCTTCTGCAGTACGAAGAGCAAGTTGTATCGATTTAATTTTAACAACAACGATCACGAAATTAGAAAATTCACGGTTAGCTTCAAAATCAAGTAACTATATACAATCCATTGCAAAATTTACTTTGCATCACTTGAAATTTGCATCCAGTTTCAAGTGAAACGTCCTCGGATGAATTTGATCGTTAAAGCAAATTGCAGCGGCTTTTCTTAAGCACTTTGCGAGAACACCGAGTAATGTGCTATAACAGCTAAAGCTTTGGACTACAAATGGACTTTTCAGGTTTAAAGCCCGATACTACACCAATGTAGTAATGAATTGGATTGAAAGCTTTGCAATTTCTCCAAATTACTTCGGTAATCTCCTAGGCCTTAGAAATAAAACTAAGAAAAGGGAAGTACTTTTAATCGTTGCTCTCTATTCTGTTAGGATAATTGTAGCTAGCCTGATACTGGTAATTATTATGTTTACGTTGTGAAATGTCAATTTATGATGACCATAAAGCCTCACTTTTATTTCCACATTAACCTTTAAAACACCTTGTGACTATGGAGTCACTGGCGAATTAAATACTTTAGTTTGAACTAAAACTTACCAAAAGTGTTTGTCACCTACCGTCATTCTTTATGAACACACCAGTCGCTAATTAAAACCCGTTATCAACACCAACACCTAGGTATATAGGCTACATAGGCCCTAAGGTCGTTAGAGGTCAGGTCGGGGCAGCCAGGCGGCAACAGTATGGTCCGCGACCGTCGGCGTTCAATTTAGAAAGTCCCATGTGCCGGGTCCAATCTGATGTACTTGACAATTTTGCTCGTTGTGTAGGTAAACTTTTTCTCCAAGCACAATTGAATTTGAATGTCGGAATAGTGTTTTCATTTCATATGTATGCGGATATTGATAAAGGTGTTATTGGTTTGTTTATTGTGACAGAGCTCGAATTATGCATAATGCATTACTTGTTGCTAAGCAGTGGGACATGAATGGTTCATAATAAGAATCTTGGTTGTGGTTATTCTTATAATAATACTAATTAATAGCAAAGGCCAAGAAAAAAAAATAAGTATTTTTTATGAGTTAGCCTTACAGTTAGCAATGGCAATAAAATTATCTTAAATATGGATAAAGCTATAAAATATTTAATTGTAAATTTAGATAAGATCTTCAATTATGTTTCTTGAGATATAACTATCGTCTAAAACAGCCAAGAATCATTAATGCTAATTTATATTCAGACACTAAAACTAAGCAAGGTTTTCGTATTAAAAATAACGATCTGAGACAGCGCCTTGTTTAAATTCCCAGTTTAGATAGCATTCCTACGTTTGCCTTGATTATACGAACAAAGTGAGGGTAACATTGCCGTGGCAGTAATGTCACAGTTTCGCAGACTTTGTACTTTACCCGGATTATACAATGACACGTAAAGCCAGCTTTTGCGAAATGAAACTCTGTTATTTAATATATTTTGTTAGAAAGATATATGATTTCTCCGGAGACTATCCTTAAGTTGCTTCGTTATCTCGATTGTGAACTTAATTGTTGGAGTGTGTATGAATATTTTAATTTGCGTAGGTTTTGCAGAATAGTAAAAGGTATGATTTTTTATGAGTCGTCTTCAGTCTGTTAAATTTTTGTATACATTAGTTAATGTAGTTTTGAGAGATAATTGATTTGGTATGTTCGGAATACCATGTGATGAAAAATTGAGCACTTTGATATTTATAGGAGCGTTAATATTATCTTATTTTAAAAATAAACCCAGTTAGTCGATTTTGAATAACACAAGTACTGTATAATTTACTTTTAGACTTTGTCTCATAAGTTTCACCAGTCTTTTCTTCATCTTAATTAACGTTACTAGTGACTAGAAATAAATACTATGTATCTACGATTTAAATCCCTAACGTAATTTTCTTCCTCCTTAATGGTTTCTTAGATTTACGCGAATGTTACACATTGAAATAAAACTATTTTTAAGGATTTTATCGCGATTTGGTTTAATTTTTACATTTTTTAACTTCCTGACGTTTCGATTGCTTTACAGCTTTCGTGGTCACGGTCAGCTTTCTTCCTCCTTTCTCTTATATCGTTGCAAAGGTTATCTGAAAGATTGCCTAGTGCAATAAGGCCGCCGGTTGTAGAAACTTAATTTGAATTTAGTTATAATCTTTATTTTTCGTTTCCCAGGAAACAGTTATCCAAGGGATTTGAACTAGTGTCTGCGGTGCCGGAGCTGGCTAACAACCCAACCGCAACACTTGTACAGACACTCGCCGACGAGGTTTAGCGATATAGTACGCGGTGACGAGCTGTATTCACGCCCGTTGAATACACTGATGCTCAAATGCTCTACTCGAGAGTAATGCACGGGAATTTTAAGCAGTTTTCATTTCTGAAGACGTTTGGAGAAGACAATATTATTACGTAGCTGAAATATTTCTAAGGTATTTAACGAAAATAGGACAAATGACAAACATTATGGAATCAGTTCGTTTTCCGTTTCTCTGTCTGTCTGCTAAAATAATCTACAGGGTATTTTCCATTGGCATAAGATTATAACATTTGCCACGAAGCAGGGTGTTACACAGTGTTTAAATATGCCATAAATCCGAATATCTTTTTAATTTCCGAAAAGTGGATGTCGTAATGATTTTTTGCTAATACAAACTTACTTGCTGTTGTTTGGCAGGTACGATTAATTGGTTGATAACTTAGGTGCGTGAGTCCAACTCGTACGTAGCCAGTTTTCTGTAGTTTATACCTTATGCTGTCACTTGTTACTAAACAATTTTCAAACTAGAAAACCTTTAATATTCCATTAGCTACTACATGCAAAAGAAAACTATTCACCATCCTATTTGCATTAGCTAGCGAAGAGGAAAATCAGGTCGATGTAAACCGTCTGCTACATAAGTTTTTGCATAGGAAATAGTATTAGAAATGTAAAATATGTTAGAAAACATACCGGTAGGTTTATTTTTATTTAAATACCTTTTCGTAATACATGAAATATACAATAGGTTAGATATGGCAAAATAGTTAAACAAGAATTACTAGTATTGGCATAATCATATTCGGCCCCTATTAATTATTAGTATAATTTCATTAAAACAAACTAATTACGTAGCGTATTCACGAGTTATTAAATGGCCCCAGAAATAGAAGAGATTTTCGACTACAGGATAGACGCGGCAAATGAATCATCTGTTCAGGTAGTGATAGTTTACACGCAAATTTGCCCTAAGGTGCGTTTCCGACATCGCAGGAGAAGAGAGGGAAAAAAACAATAGAGAGGAAGGGTGTTGGTTCAATAACATTGGCAGAAGAAAATGCGATAACCAAATTGTTATTTCATGTTGAAACCAACCCGTTCAACCTAGCAATACTCAAAAGAACACTACACCAACTTAAAACTCTACCATTTCTATCTTACGAATAAACACTAAACAGTTCTATAATTTACTTAAATTTTATAGGTCTATGTATTAAATCTGTTTTCAGTAAAATTTATTTAGGTGCTTCAAAGTGAACTTATTCAATTTAAATGGGTTTGTAAATGGGTCCCGCGGTTTTATTTATTAGGTTAATATTATTTCTGTACGTTCCACATTCAAAATTCAATTATAATTGGTTTTGATAATGCGTTAGCGATGAATTCTAACTTTGTGGAATACATTACCATGTCATTTGTCCAAACAATTTGTATATTCCATGAACGTTCACGTTCATTAAAATTCGGTTATATTGGTGTATTTTACATTCGTGTGTAAAGTATTTTAAGCATATAAAAGTGAGATTTTGTTGGGACGGTCTGAGTTTTTCACATGAATGTATCCAGTGAATGGGAAGGGTTCGATCAATATTCAGAAACGTTGTTATTAAGAGATGCGTGAATTTTTTCGTTCGTTTCGTGCAAATATATTGAGGTGTATTGTTGTATAAGGTGTACGACCGGTGCCAGGTGCCGTCTTATTGAATAAAATTTTCAATAGAGTGTTCTTTCGTATCCATCAATACCGTGACGATAACAAATTTCACTTTAGTTGTACCATGGCTCGTGAATATATTTGTGGTCCATTTTTACAGGCCTCAATAAACTCATCACTGGCCACTTTTAAATACCTACATAAATCAAATTTTTAAAAATATTTTTAGGCTAAAACATAAAATGAGTAATCCATTTAGTTTTCCATTTAGGTATAGCGTAAACGCGCCGAAGTCGACATCACGTCAGCTAATGCATTAGCTTTTTTGCGTTATTACTTTTTTTATGTCGCGTGGTTCATGGCTGGATTATGTCTCTGCTTTGGCTGTTATTAGCCAGATGAACGCTCTGCGGAAATGGGGAAGTGCTAACCTATTTGTTTGAAGTAACTGTCTCATATTTTAGTCATAAAAAAATGTGTTTTAACATATTTATTTTACTGGCAGGAACGTAATTACAATAGGATTGTATTTTAAGTACTGTACAATGAAATTAAATATCCACCAACGAGTACACGCTATCTATCGCTGGTCGACCGATTCTGCCGGCCTTCTCTACATCATACACGCACCGGTTGAACTCGAAACACGAACTACTTTATAATGTGTCACTATGACAAGCACCAATACGAATATCCCACCTCCATGTCATTAAAATTTCGCGTTAACGTATGTGTTGCAGGATATTCTATCAAAGGAAACAAACAAATAAAGTGGATAAATATTTGTCTTTCATTTTCAATGCGCAACACAAAAAGCTTTACATATATTGACACTGCAGTGGAATTGAAGTGGCGTTACTGTAATTCTTTGAGGTATCAACAGCGAAAGCAAAATAAATATTTTATTGAAAATGGTAAAGCGGACTCTACAAACAATGCAACATTTCAGTGAAAAATTGCAGAGATTATATTGAAATACTAGAATTTGGAGTGTGGTAGTTGCAGCTGCCGCGGTACAAAAACATGTCGTTAGAAAAGTTGTTGATTCGCAACGAGGTTGCCGTAATGGCTAGTTCGTGGCTTAGCCGAGGCCGGCTTGGATTAATTGTATTTTAGTTCATGTTTTTTTTCAGTGAAAGTTATTTTTTCATTTGTTCCAAAAATGTCTGTACTAGAAAATTGTTAGAATTTACTGGTTACCCAAAACTCAAAAATGTTAATGAATTAAAAAAGTTTAATATTTGCCAGTAAAACTATTACGACTGTCTCGGTGGCGTAGTTGTATTACGGTACGGTTACAAAGCTGAGGTCTCGGGTTCGAGTCCCGGGTCGGGCAAAGTGATATTGGATTTTTTATTCATTATCAGCCCGGAGTCAGGAATTTGTGCCCGATATGGCGATAGGCTCGCCTCCTATCACATCGTGGGACGGAACATACAAGGCGAAATGTGGGTGTCCTGGTGGCGCCTCTTCCTACCCCTTCTGGGATAAAGGCGTGAGTTTATGTATGTATGTAAAACTATTACCTATACATTTCGACATGTGTTTGAAATAAAAGACCGAAATGAAATTGCATAGCATACACTAATATACTTGAATATTTTATTTTACTTAAATACGTTATTTACAGTGCTTTACACCATAAAACAAAAGTGAATATACCTTCTACATTCTCCAAAGCTAGGTAGGTTATATTTCTGTGTCACATCCTTTGAATTCTCCGGGTTAAATTCGGTCAAGAGAACGGATTTAGTGAATATTGTTGATTATTTTGTAGAGCTCAAGTTAGTTTACTATTAAGTAAAATGTTGGCATTGACCAATTTGAACAAATTGTTTTACTAACAAAACGGAAATTATATATAATAATAAATTAATACAGGTTTATCAGTCCCAGACATGATCTTGGCCATGGGGTTAGTTTACTATGGAGTAAGATATCAAGTGTTATGTCGTAAGAATAAAAATTGTGATGTGAGATCGAACCCGTGGCCCCTTGTATATCACCCATCTTCTTCACTTAATGCGCCGCGAAAGCGGTCATATAAAAATATACATATTCTAGAAAATATATACGCTTGGTAAATTGATAAACCGGAATAGAAAGACAAAATATTTCACCGCTTTACAAAATAAAAAGAATACATCGCAACAGTTTTGAATTGTCTTTGTGCCTTTTGTTTTAACTTGTCAAGCTGGCACGTGATTTTCCCGCAGTAGTTGCAAGTTTAAATGAAATATGTGTCGCAATACATCGGCGCGGGTGTTGTGTGGAATTATGTTATTCTCTAGTTCCCTTTACGTATTTACCTTTTACGTTGTATTTTTAGTATTCCGTTGAAATGGAAAGAGAAAATTTCAAGCCAAAGTCGCCAATATGTACGGAGTTATGTAATACCTACTCAAGACGCAGAGGTCTTTGGTGGCCTGAATTCTAATTTTAAATACCGACCACAACTTTCAGTGACAAATTAGTATTTAAATATATGTATTTAGTTCCAAAAAGCACTGTCTTTTAGAGTACATTAATTCTTGAAAATATAGATTTCCACAGTAGTAAAAAGCGTCTAGCAATCAAAACGTCTGAAGTAATTCATTCTTAGTACATTCTTGGAAATGCAATTCATATAAAATTTTCCAATAAATATAATTTATTAAAATTTCATGCAAACTTGTAAATGCGTCGGAAGCAATACCGTCGTTTTGAAACGAGTTGGCGCCGAACTCTTCAAGTGCACCAAACGAGCGTACAGCGAAACGTTCACATTCCTTTCGAGAAATTTGTAAAGGTGCAAAGTTTCACAATAAAAATTGCAGATACCTCACGTTTCTACTTTAATCTGGGGCGAGTTCCAGAAATACTTTCCCGATCCAATTTAGAAGCGAATTTAAAAGGAAAAACTTCCCGATGGCTCGCGTAAGACAACTGCTTCTTGATAATCTTGTGGTACTTCTCACGAAGTTGGGTGTGGCTATCTCAGTTTGTGGGAGTGGGTTATGAGTTCTCACGTGAGTGCTTCAACTTTGCCTCATATGAATTTGCAGTTTGAGTTTCAGTTGTAGTATTTGCGGATACTTCACTATGCAAGCATTGTGGGTGTATATTGTGTTGACTAAATTAATCAATGTTAATTTCAGACTGCTATTGTTGTTGAATAGCAGTAATTCAGAGACTTTGAGTATTAGTTTTGTTTTCTATTCATGGGGACACAAATAAATTATAAACCTATAATTTCTTGGTAATAATTTCTTGGTGAATAAGGAAAGATGTTTCTTTCCCTATTATTCCTTTTCCTATTTATTTGTGATTGACTAATACGAATCATACATTTCCAGCTTCATACTGCACATTGTGATATTGGGTTCTAATTTGTTAATCGTAGGATATAATGGCAAAACATCTAAATACAATACGCACTCACACCACCGCAAATACAAACCCTATTTTAAGTTTCTTGCCAGAATAGAAACACACACCTAGATTGGAGTTTTCAATCTGAAATCCTAATGGGAGACTCCATGCTTCTTGGCTTCTATAAATATTGTATAACTAACATTTGTTATCCTCAGACGCATTCGAAGCCATGAATTCACTAATGGTCAAACAAATATTTTACAGAAATAGAATTGTTTGAACGCAGTAAGTTCTTATTACGCTAACAACCGTGAGAAAATCGAGACAACTTTGTGCACAAATAATAATAGAGATGAAGAAAAAGAAGATGTAGTTTGAAATAACATTTTACTTTGCGACTTACAGAATAATACAAATACAATTATGACCATAATGGTGATTGCTGTAGATACATAAAATGCGGCAATATTAAGAAATAATTGTACAGCTGAAATAATTATTGTTTGAACATTACTTACAGCTAAGTAGAAACGCTAGGTAATATTATAGCATAAATAAAACAGGAAAAAACATGTAAATGGATATTTGAATCATTTTGAAACTGAATAAAATTACAGTTACGTGTACTCGGCTTTAAGGGAGGTTTTAATTACTTGAGTCAATCATACCAATTTCTGCTCCAAGACTTCCAGAAACCCTATTGAAACCGACATGTATTTAATAACGTATTTTACTAATTCTAAAATTGGAGGTGGAGCCCTAATGTTGATAGTGTCGAACCCCGAGAGAATTTAGATAATTAGAATATGGCTAACAATTTATTAACAGTATGTTTTTGTATAGATATTGATTACAACTTCGACCTTGCCGTATAAAGTGAGTGACTATAAACTGCAGTCTCGACTGATTACGATCTACATTCGAAGGGAAAGTTCCTCTACTAACTAGCAGTTGTTAAAAAGTAATAAACCTTCCAATGCGTATTTATGGTTCAGCCCTTGAAATATAGTATGAATAAATTGGCCTGTAATATTATGGAGCCCTTTTGCAGATTTATTATATTTCATATTTGTTTTCTTTTAACAAAATGTGAAATTTATGACTATTTATCGGACAGCAATCGCAATCTTTAAAAAAGTATTCGATCCCAAAGTTAAAAAAGTAAAAAATATCTTCGGTGATGTTTACGTGACACTTTTATATTCGTTTCAAAAGAATTTTTAAGGGTGGGGAAGTTGAGAGCTGTGTCGTGTTTCGTTTGTGAGTATTTTTTATGCCGGACATGTCTCTCCGAGTAAAACTAATGCCTCATTCCACCCCCGAAGAGATGAGAGAAAAATATTTTGCCATTTATTTTGTGTCTCTCCGGATTGTTTTCGGTTATGATTAACTTTTTTATGATTCCTTGGAGATTTATTCATGGAACTGATATTAAAATACTCTTGCGAGCTGCCGCTGAACTATTTTACCTTTTTTACGCTCAAGTAGGTTTTGTGCCGAAGCGATTCTATCGTATAATAAGCTTGTGCCGTGAATGGGAATTGGTATACAAGGTTCGTTTCATTATTAAGATCCCTTGCAGAGGTCGGGTTCATTAATTTTATTTCGTAATTTTCCGTTGAAATATGTTTCTTTTGTGGCATTTTTATTCCCTGGCTTTTATTGTTACTTAGTAATTTCAATACACACATCCAACTCACACATGTAACTATATAATTCTAAGGGCACGAACGATTTTTTTTGCGAGGAAAGCAGAAACTATCGTGATCCGGTTTGACAGCGCTCAGGGCCGGAAAGTAAAATTTATAGCTTGAATTGCACACACGGGATTCCCATTCACGTGTTACCGGGTCTACATAGATAACTTAAAGTGGAATTTCAGGTGAATGCAAGTGCTTTATATCCAACATCACTCAAAGAATTATATCATCAGGTATAACCTGTATAAATTCATGTTTTGCTTTTGAATTCAGTAGCCTTACCATGACCTCTTAATGCGACGCAATTCAGGACCTATTCTGAACCGCTTTGTGTTTTCGTACCATGACATCGTTTTAGCCGATCAATTTAGGTTAGCGCCTAAACTGAATCGCAAATCGTTCGCAAATCACGTTTTCATTCATTCAATTCGTACCATGACTAAACTTCAAGACCTCAGTTGAGTCGCTGATCTGTCAAAACTTGCCATTCAAATAAAGTTCTTTATTTACTACCGAAACTGAATCGTTATTGAATAAAATAGATATTTCAGTGAAATGAATGCATTAGGAAAGTAGGTAACGTTAAATAGTGGTTTTTTAATTATATTTCTAAGTAATGTACATTGAATAAGCATAATTTATATTATTTTAGATGTCACATAATTTATTATTTTTCGAATAGTTGGAGTGTGATAATGAGGATAATACCTCAATAATACTTCACGTCGTAAAATTAATAAAAAACAACAATTCAATACTATTTTAGCATAATAATCAAAACACCCGCGATCCGAGAATGTCACAACTGACAATCTCGAATCTCATATATCATAAAGAAACGTTCATAAGTTTGACACACTATTCTGCACGTTGACGCGTATAATATACATATTATAATAATCAATTAAAAATTGATATAACGTCACCTAAAATACTATTCTGTGTCAATCTGCAACATTCACATTGAAGATAATCTTAGCCAAAAGTTAATACATAGTACAATAATACAAATTATCAATCGTAAATATTATCGTAACTTTTACACAATTAAGTTTCAGAACGCTGCTAACTAGTGCGGGGAGAAAGAAACAAAGGATATGATTATTCTATAGCGCTGTCTCTTTCTAGCTCTACGGACCAGAGACTTATTTGTTCACTCATTTGGTTAGTTTGCGACTCACTTGCGATTCAGTATTAACATGGTCATGGTACGAAATAAAACGATAACCTAAAATGAATTGCATCGCAAATGAATCGCTAATACAACGGTCATGGTAGGACTGCAGGTCAGCGCACTTGTACATGTTTGTGCAGGTCTTCTTATATATTTTTTTCTTATATAAAGGTTTTCTTATATAAATTTCAACATGCGCCAGTACTCAGAGACAAATGACATGCTGCCAAATTCTTTTACCGCAGCAAAATATATGTGCCTCATTTTAAAAAGGAATATTTCAAGAATGATTTGAATTGGTTTCTGTCCATAAAATATCTCTAAAGCATACTATTAGCTACTGAAATATCCAAAGTTAACAAACAAACTACGATTTGTGTTATCTAAATGGTATAAAGGCTTAAGAAACAAACTGAAACGATAATCTTTCGTGACTTCACAATGCTCAGTATTTTTATTTCAGTCACTTTTCTGTAAATACTTTAATCCTAATGCTTAGAAGAGCGTTGGTTTTTATTACGGTCTGTTATTTACTGCGTTTATCGGCTAGGATTATGGAAATACTGAATGAAATATTCATTATAGTGACTTTAAAAAGAATGGGGATTTAAGATTGTATTGTTGAAATTTTATAATATAGCTACAAGTATTTTTAAACATTAAAGTGTTGACTCTTTAAAACGATGAAAAATATAAAGTTTTGTTTATTGAGTAAGAAGTTAGAACGCATTCAGTTATATCGTTTTGAAAGAGTAAACATACCGACAATGCATGTTGTGGAGTTCAATAGATTGAAATGAGTACAGGAAAACGACCACGGCTATTAATATAACCATACATGTATGACAGCAAAAAAATTGCCACATTTTGTGCCTCGAAACACAAGTTAGGACTTGTACCTTGTGCTCCTAGTTACTGGATTTAAAAGCATAATATTATAGCTAAATCTGCTTATCTTGATAATTACAAACGACAATATTTTTTACGATTTAAAATCGAATAATATTGGCAATTGGTAAATACCTAAGTAGATGCCTAAGTAGGTTGATAATAATAATTATTACTAATCTTCATTCTCAGTCACAATATGTCAACTGCCGCACCTACTTAGGTATTAACCAAAGATTTCCATAATACCTACTGATGTATTGATCAATGTAATGTCTGCAAAAGACATGTTATATTTTAAGGTAATAAAAAAATATTTAAAACCTTACTAAAATCGTTTTATAAATCAATACTTCTTTAAGAAGAAAAGAAATGTATAACTATTTTACAAACAACACGCATCATCTTTAAGACGACTTCCAAGGACTTTTTTGTCTGATGGTTGCGAAGTGATATACAAATGTAGGAAAGTTTGTTAAAACCCATTTGTTCACGTCAGATTTGGACAGGTGGGTTCGGATTTTAGGTCACTTAACGTTGCGAACACGAAGTTTTATCCTTAGCTTATTTATTATTATATTGGGTGTTGGTGTATTACGTGGAACTTGTATGTAGGTACTTTATATAGGTATTATTGAATAAGAATAAAGTGACTTCATTTATAAAGGTTTATTATTATTCTCTTACACCCGAATCAAGGTCAAGAATCTCATATATCTTTTGTAAGATTTGTCGATAGTTGTTATCGCTTGAAACATGACGGTATCAAAAAGGTGATATTCAGTAATATCTAGTCTTTCAATCTACATTTTTCTTAATGATTATATTGTGTTGAGATTGTAGCAATCCTCGTTGGTTTTCATAAAGTTACGAGCGAGGAACAAATGCTTTGATTCCTTATGACACTTTGTATAGAGGGATATAGCTTTGTGATTTCTTTTAGATTTCAACTAGAGGATTTATTTTGTGAATATTGTAGGTAACAACAAAAATATATTACGTTTCTATCGAATTATCATATTCATATAAGATTTTTTGAAAGTATATGTAAAGTCATTTCTGCAGTGATTTTGGCAGGTTCTTTCCATTATTATTTTTTCCAAGTAAAGATTGTAATTATTGGCCAAAAAGCCGCCAAGCTCAAGTGGGACTGGGCTGGACATGTGTGTCGCATGCCGGATAGAATGTGGGCGAAGATCATGGGTCCCGAAGGGGCGTCGACCACGTGGAAGGCCTAGACGCAGGTGGCGAGACGAGTTGGACGCCTATTGGAAGGATTGGTCTTATACAGCCCTCGACAGGGATATATGGAAAGCGGAAAGAGAGGCCTTTGCCCTGCAGTGGGACGTTACAGGCTATTAATAAATAATAAAATAATAAGTAAAGATTGATGTGAGCTCATCGCCTGGATCTAAAGTGAAAAATCCAAAACCATTTGCAAAAGACCGATATTTACAATCTCGCATAAAAAAAGCATGATTGGAAAACGATGAACCTAAGTGGGTACCGTCACGATCACGAATGACATTTATTGGCTGTTAATGAAATAGTTCCGTTCCTATTGAAAGATTCTCGCATTTTATCGCGAACGTCCTTTCCATGACAGTATTTCAAAGATATATTGCTTCGATTGAATAAAGGATTGCGGGTAGTCATCGGTTTCCCTTACGGCAGTTGCCTTCCGTGGTCAGTCGAGCTCCAGCCGTCGTCGGGAGCGCACCAGCATAAGGTGTGTAAAAAGTTGAATTTATTCCACTAGTTCATATTCTCGTTGCTGGATGTGCATTTTTAATAATTGCAAACATTGTGCACTCGAATCCAGAATTAAACTCGCGTTTAATATTTACCCATGGGGACTTTGTTTCATCGCGTTCGTAACTTGTACATTGCGGTTCGTTTGACATTCGATAAAATTAGTTTTATGTTAAGTCCTTATCCAGCTGCTTTTCATGCGAAAGAAAAGTTAAATTAGGTTTTGTTTGCGATAACTTCGACGAGATGTTTAATGATATTTCTGAAAAGCAGTGTACAATTTGCGATTGAGGTCGCCTCAGCGCCGTTACAGTGAATAGGACATCGAAAACTATTAAACCGGCGACGTCGAACAAAATGTGAACGGCAGATAACAAGTGAGTCGCGCGGCTTTGTGTCTGCGGGTTGCTGTTGGTTTTTGTCGGAGGTGCCACTTGATAATGGAATTGACGTAACTAGCAACTAACTTTGTTATGGTTTCTTGCGTTCAATGTTCGAGCGAAAAGCTATTTTGTATTGCAGAATCGTCCGAGCGAATTTACAACGGACACCATTGAAATAAATAACGATTTTAGTTGTAGATATTCTTTTAACTTTTCAAAAGCTTTTTATTAAACTCAAGTCGTTCAATAGAATGTCTGGAAGGAATAGTATTTTCTTGTTTCTAAGGTATATATATATATATATATATATATTTTCAAATTTAAATGAACATAGTTACTATGTTTATCTTTTTGAAAGTAGCGACTATTAGTTTGTTGCACAATGTCGTTACTAAAAGAGGAAATTGTGGAATAACGTGAAAGCTTAAACTTCTGCGCTTTTAAAAGGGAGCTAACGACGTAGACCGTAATAAGCCCGTCTTTGCCAGTTGTATGGAAGTAGGTTACAAACCAGTGTAATTGGGGTTACCGCCCCGCACCGTCCTTACAAATACTGACAGTATCTTTACTACGGATTGCTTCAATGGACTGTCTTATTTGAATTACGAATAACCAAAATATGTTTGTTTACGCAGTAGAATTTGAATATTTTAGTAAGCAGATTCTTTAAACACTAACGGCCTTATTCATAGACAGTTTATAAACAAATTTTAGTTATCGAAGATTTTGTCCCTTTCGAACTACTTTGAATTCAGTTTAAGCGTAGAAGACAAAGCATTCTAATTAACTAAAATGGGTTTATAAACTGTCTATGAATAAGGGCGTAAACTGCACGATTTTAGTTCGCGCTTTGCTTAATAATTATCACAACTGACGATCGGCTAATATTATTAATAATAAACCATCGGTTTTCTGTGCTGAAAGTTGTATTTTAATTAACTATCAGTAACCTAGCGACAAGTTATGCTTAAATGATAGTGAAAATGAAACTTGTGTCCCATAATCTATCTATATCAGCCCATATACGTCCCACTGCAGGGCACGGGCCTGCTCTACAATCGAGGGAATCGATTGAGAGTGGTTAGGCCATATAGTCCACCACGCTGGCCTAGTGCGGGTTGGCGGACTTACATACCGTAGAAATTCATTAAATTATTTAAATCGACATAAAATTGTCTATGTTACTCTCGGCGATGTAGGAACATTTCAGATTTGTTTTTACTTAAATTGTCTTCAAACACTCGTTTGTTACGTTCCATTTACGAGTATAGGATCGGAATACATAATATAGTAAAGCAATTAGCAGGGCAGTCGAACCAATGCAGAATGGAAACTTATCTTTTAACATAATTACTACATCTATTTCTCCTTTGTTATTGCTAAGAATAAGACTGTTTGAATTCGACACAATTATTCACATAGTTAGGAGGATAACATTCGATTTTTCTTATTCCAATACAAATGGAAGACGAATAGAGCACTCGATGTTTTATTGTGGAACTGGATAAGTTGATTTCTCAGTAAATGTTCTAATAAATAAAGCTGAATAAAGGTATTATTAATTGAGTTTTCAATTGTTTTACGTCACAATAGTGGAGAATTTATACGTCCCATAAAATAAGAAGAAGTTAACGCCTTTGCGCCATAAAAAATCGTGTCAATTTAAGAATAAAATATTAAACAGATATTTTTATATTTATTGCTTGCAATAGTGTGTGAGAATGAGAGTGAGTGATTGTGATTGATTTCTCAGAAGACTGTTAATCCATCTATTTATCCAAACCATTATATTATTATATATTTAAGTACCTATTCAGCTCTCACTGATAACTCCAAGAATCGTCGAGTTCGTTTTCAATATTGTGCAAGAAACAGCAGTAAAAATGAATTTGAATTTATTTCATCTCGTTTCGAAACTTAAAGGCACTTATTTTTAATAGTTAGCTCAATTATATTACAAGCCAAGCTGCGGTTCAACACTAGTGTTGGCTAAATTGCGATTACACTCAACAGAGTGAATCGATAAGCTGTCAATTTTAATCACGGTATCGTGTATCGATTGGTTCGAAATTGGTTCGTAGCAACGCTTCCGAGATTCGGGAGGATTATATAAGGAATACATGCTTTGAACAGAGTGCTAAAAATTACTGCAAGTAGCGACACCATCTTGACGTTGTATTTTAGTACCATTGCCTTATTCGACATAATTTTCTGTAGACAATATTATGATTAAAATTATTTATATTTATTAGACGTCATTGTTGATTACAATTCTAATTGAGTCACACAACATTTAAAGCTTGTTAGTTAACATTTTACATACCTTTGATTCATTCAAACTCAATTTCGTATTTAAATTGAGCGAAAATTATAACGAGTCTATTGCAAAGTCCCTTGATTTTGTTTTTTTTTTTCAGTACCTACATATAGATGACGTTTTAAAATGATAGGTACTTTTGTTGCTTGCTTATTTGGTTCGCCAATTTTCTAGAAGCTTTTATTTTTTTGCGGTTTTTTCTTACTATATTTTTCTTACTACTACATTTTCAGTTAGCTACATTGTAGTTGGTAAAATATTTTATTTTTAAATTCAATACACCTTTCTACCATAACGCGTTTATTTCTAATATTCTCATAAGCACTAGCTATTTTTGTATAAATCTTTTTCAGAACACATTCAGCATCGGTCGTGTGTCTAACTAATGCGTCCGCAGGCAAAGTGTAGGAAATATCGTGACTGGTTAATAGAGATTTATAGTCTAGTAACTTTTAATACCAGCCATTTCACTGGAAACCGAATACGACTCTACGCGAAAAAGCTAATAAACGTTAGCAAGGTTTCACGCATAATATTATAGTTAAATAACTAAACGAAGCGGGTAAAACATAGAGAAATTAAAAGAAAATTTATATAAGAAGGAAAATATTACGCGGTCTTATGAAATCACGGTCTTATACAATATTGTTAAATAAATATCAAGTCTGCTTCCAACAGAACTTTGGAATTCCTTGGAGTGAGCCTAGGTTCAGCAGTGATCTCCTTGTGAAAGAGAGAGAGAGAGAGAGAGAGAAAGAGAGAGAGAGAGAGAAGTGTCAAGTTATTCCTTTTCACAATTAATTTATTTACAGGATAAGCCTCGTACTTCGAGACATGTATTGTTGCTGCTAGATGAGTGCTCAATTTAATGAGATATAAAGTCTATACATCTAGATAAAAACCTCAACATATTGAGCAGAACATGAAACATCTTGAATGTAGTTCGCTGTGTAAAGTTGAGCATTGTTCTGGACCAGTTTATCGCGATGTCAACAATAAGCGGCTAACTTGATGATCGAGTCCAACTTGCGCTCCGCATTTATCTTCAATCACCAGCGCAAACATTGTTCCAGCTACAATGGATGATGTTAACATTTAGTTCAATTCTATTGCAGATCTATATCTAGAAGAGTCAATATTTAATTCGATATTGGATTTACACGCCCTCGCGTTTTGAGCTCATTTGATTAGTTAGTGTCATTGTGATAGGTTGATTTTCAAATTGGAGTATAGATATCCGGGTTCTCTGTTTAGTATATTTTGTTTAAATAGATGCCTTGGAATTCTCTGTTCAAGGAAAATGTGATTTGTATATTACATGATTCGTATAATAGGATTGTGAGTTATCAGTTGTGGCTATTATTGGTAATAGCGTAGATTTACAATAGATTTTATTAGAAACTACTGACACAAATGTTGTCTCCAGATGATTGTAAGAAGTCGTTCAAAAGAGGAGCTTAAGTGATCACTTCGCTATTATTGGTCCGTGGACATAAAAAGTAATTGTCCTTCTCCATTGGTAAGAAACATTTAATTCCATATTGGGATCTGTAGCATCAGATAATTGGGTTTCGTACATCAATAACCTTATTTCATTGGGTATCAAAAGGGAAGACGGTCACGGGATGTATGTTTGGGTAGTTATTCCCAAAGTTGTTAGTTTCGTACGTTAAAACATAAAGTTGAATGTGGGTTTTGATATCAGTTGCTTTATTTATTGGCGTGAGAAGTGAGTCGGTACATATCTAGTCCAGTAAAATTTTGTAAGTAATGGTAATCTTTTGGTAAACTTATTCTTTAATACAAATAATACTAACTCTTATTATCCAGCAATCTATTGGCAGGATGTATAGGCTGTGAATAGTGAGTTTCTGTAGACGTTGTTCTGTGTATGTAGATATCAAAGTATTTCAAAGTCAATCTCCATGAAGGCGCAAAGGACTTGGTACGTATGTAGGTACTGGACATTACGTTTTCTAAGTTTCAATTAATTTGAATAAGATTGAATAGACATGATCCGATGTTTTATAGTATATCATTGCACGTAACACCTTATTGCAGTAATCAATGTTCACTTTTTGTGGTTAATGTGGTGTAACAGTATTAAACTGCTGTTGAATTTATAAAGATTTATCATTAATTCAAAAATTTGGTTAGTTAGCGATTCTAATTCCAATGAGCGTCGCGTGTTTATGCAGACGTTCAATATTGCACTATTTGTATAAAATTGTTCGCTGAATAAACGTAGTCAGTAGAAATTGACGTAACTGCTAACTTGTAGTACAAAACCTTTATGACTGAACGTCTTCCTACATCGGAAGGTCGATAGAAATCACCCCAAAGTCGTTTTAAATAATCGTTGTACGCCATTATTTGAAATATGGTTACCACACACGGAATGGTAAGTGGCAGAATAAGTCAAACGTTGGGTGCTTCGCTCTAAATATGACGTGATACAAGCCACGCGGATTGTCGACGTAGCCTTTAAATATTTATGTCGTACGTAATATATTATTAATCGACTCCTTAGAAGGTTACGTGTGTGATTTGAGTCACAAAAATAATATTCTTTTGGATATCTCGGGTGTCTCTCAGTGGTAATGTTTGTGTAGATGTGTTTGCTGTAACGTAACAAATCACAACTTAAGTAACATTGGTAAACAATTCTACGGCATATGGATGTAGAAAATTGTAGGCATGTATGTATATATTTACTCCAGTGAAAGGTACATGATTGCTTCGGTGGCGTAGTACTACGGTCCGACTGGTTTGATTGGAAAAACGACATTTGGAAGGTAGATAATAATTATTATTCTCAATTTAAATAAATCCTTAAACATAACCGGTTCCAAATAAAACTGATAGGGATAGGGCGGTTGTGAGGCAAGGTGAATAAAAATTAATGAACCAATCAGAGACATTCATTAGTAGAAAATAAATTCTGTATTTTGATAGCCAAACCACAATTTTCGTACTATAATATCCGAGGGTAAACTGGTTTTATTTCATAATAGAAAATAATATCAGTATACAGCAATTGTGAGTTTTCGTGTCTAAAAATTATTATACAGGGTATATCAAGATCGCGACCGAAAACGAAGCCAGGTATTAAAAATTTCGAAAAAAAGTCAACTTTTTTTTGGTAATTTTTTGATTTTCGTCATATTTAGGTGATAAATACATGGATTTTCTAAAATAATGATGTACACCTTTTTATTTTTTAAGACGCAATGGTACGATAGGGTTTAAATTACTATTTTCGTATATAACTAGGTATTTACTACTCAAACATAATGATTTTTAAAAAACTGCAAAAGAAATCTGTCGCTTATATTGCGAAATTTTTATTTGCATTGTGTCTGTAACCACTAAAACTACCACCCGGCTTCGTTTTCGGTCGCAGTCTTGATATACCCGGTATAAACAATACAAGGCTTTTATTTCATGTACTGAGTATACACAGTTTTAAAGAGCAAAACCAAATTTCCAGTTGGGGCAGTAAAGTTTTACGGTTTTAGGGCACTCGTTTTATTTGACGATGACTGAGTGAGGGTTGGAAGGGTATCTCTTTAGGGCACACATTAACCTGAGCTTTCCGGTTCGACGTATCGTAACTTATGGGCTGTCAATACAACGTTTTTCACTTAGTGGCTATTTGAGGCCTAATGGCGTTAGTAGGAACTCTTCAGTTTGGAGTAAAGTAGTACTTACAGGTAATATTAAGTGAAGTTGAATATAGGGCTTTTAAATACAAATATTGGGATTACCGATTGATAGTATTGGTAATTACAAATATTAACATTGTTAATATTTTTGTCGTGTGTAATTACAAGTGTTTTGCATAGTAGGGGATACTCTTAATGGAAAGCACAGATTGAAATAATTTGCATATTTATTCTAATTTTTCGATGTTGTGTCTCGTTTAAATTATCTCATTAGATATTGGAGAAATATTTTGTACGTAAAATAAACCCATTTATATTTTCAAAACACGTATTGAATTCATTATTGGGCTTGAAAGAAGAACGGTAATTATTACGATGAAAAAATCACTTTGTATGCGAAACAAGCTCCGAGTTTTCAATTTTAGGGACTCTGCGAAAGATGGGTAAGCCTGGGCCAATTGCGAAAAGGGTATGCCAGTATTGAGGGATCATGATGAAATTTATTCACCAAGAAACCCTTTTCAGTAAAGCTCAAAATAGACATTTGTTGTAAAATAAAAAAGAGACAACCGTTATGAGTATGCTATGCTCCCTTTCGAAAGAGACATGTTTTCATTTCATTATGTTTGACCATTTATATGATAATGTAGAACACAGCGCGTTGAACTGATGGCCGATGGCGAAGAAAAGTTTTGGATGGAAACCACGTCACAGAATATCGCATTGGAAATCTCTAATGTCTACGGTCAGTTCTGAGATACTTTGACTGATGATGTCATACAAAATATTTCGCTTACACTTTTCTCTGGTGGATTTTTGATGATCCATTATATACATATATTTGCCTACTATTTTATTATGTTGTAAGTAATACGTCATCAGTATATTTCACGTCATTCAATTATTTTATACCTAAACATTGTTTTGTTCGGTCCAGTAATTTCTGGTCACTTTAAAAACATAATGGTCGAAATAGGGTTGTTTATGTAAAGGACGCGTCACGCGAATACTTATGCCATATTGATTGATTCGCTGTAATGTGTTGAAATGCCGGCACAATAAATTCACGACTGTAACGGCGTTTGACAATAAAAGGTCGACAGTATCTGAATGAAACGAGTGTCGTAAACATGTGGATCGCCCGAACTGAGATGTCTCGTTTATTCACGGCTTTATTACATCCATCAAATATACAAAGGGGATCGACTTAAGAGTTCTTTTATTTTGTCCATACTAGGGAGGGTAATACCAATTTATGTAGATAAAGTATTTACCCGATCTCTTTAGACTACGGTTTCATGTTCTGGGACGCATTTGTTATTTTAAATTCTAAATAACAAACGGCTTTGTGTGAAGTAATTTATGTATTCGTGCTACTATGTTAATTTGAAATAATACTTGTGGTTGTATTGATTAGTCATATCCTATCGTCGTTTATATTTGACTGAATGTTTTGATGGTAATTATGGCTTATTTATTTTAACTTTTATTTCATATATATTTCTGTACAACAGAACGTTATCATTCCTGATTTCAGTGTAAACAGTTTTCCTTTTGGAACGCAAAAAACTAATAACTATCATAAAAAATGTTAGTCATATTATTTTGTCAAACCAATATAAAAGAAACACTATATGAGTAAGAGCAAAAAACCGAAAAACTACGCATTTAAAACATTGATTCAACTCATTCAAGTTAATCTCAAGAGACAACTTTACGATAACAAAGTAAAAATAAAAGCAAAGTACAGTTTTGTAACGTAGGCCGCGCAATATATTCTCGGTTCACACGTGGCGAAAATAGTTAGTAAAAGTTTTTTTTATGAACGGGCCACGTCATTATTTATACGCACTGTTAGCCCCAATTATGTCTGTAGTCTGTAGGTTCGACCAATTCGGTTCTTGGATTTCCACAATTCGTTTTGGATATTTTTTCCTTTCAATGTACTTTTTCGGTTGCTGAGTAAAAGGTCCAGTTTATTTTCGTGTGTAACATTATTTACATAATCCTGTGTTGGGACCATTCTATTTAAATATGTTATCTGTTGCTGGCAGTCAGTAATAGTTTTTTTTGGATTTTATGTGAATCTACTTTAAAGTTTTTCCCCTCTGTTCTTTATTTCAATTACATTGGGATTAATGAGATTGAGTTAAATTTGAAGTATACTAGTAGAATTTTAAGAAATCGTGATGATTGCCACTAGTTTTAGAAGATCTCAACTTCAGAATTATAGAGAATAATATTACAATTTACAAATTAAATTTATAAATAAATACACCCAACAGTTACACACATACATAGTCCTGACCCCACATAAAGATCCGAGTCTTGTGTCGTGGGTATCAGTAACTACGAGAGACTTTTCGGTCTCAAAAAGCCCTAGATCTGCAACAAATACCTATCTATGGTTCAGACAAACATTTGTCTAGGTGCGGGAATCGAACCTGCGGCCTCTCGTTTCTCAGCCGGCGTCTAACCAACTGCGCCGCGGAGACTATCAAAGTTTATTTTATTATAGTTTAATATCTCAATATGAAAAATTACGTTCACACGCGATTGAAGTAAAACTTCTTTGGCATAACAGCTCACGCCTATAAAGTTAGGCATTCTTTTTGTTACGATGTCATATAGATAAATACCGTACTTCATGGATGGGTACCGCCCCCTTAGAGATGTGCCACGCATAACGAATAACCGTTGACTATCAATAATCGGTTTTGAAATGAAAACAATACATAAAAATAAAAATAATTTGTTTCTTACTGCCGAAATATGTTCCATTAACAGTACTGATTACATGATAAAATATGTGCATTGAATAAAAGTTACCCAGTCATATTTTTTGGTGTTATACTAGAAAATGGATATAAAAAATAGTATATATTGACTCCACGATTGTAACAATAATATTACTATTTATTTTTAATAATATTTAATATTGCACTGTTGTGTTCCGGTTTGAAGGACATTGTAGCCAGAGTAACTACTGGACATATCGAGACTTAACATCTTATGTTTCAGGATGGCGAGCGCAGTGGAATGCCAAGCATTGCCTTGTAACTCATGGTGTTGTTTGGTTTTGTTACTGTCCATGAGCGGTCGCATTGCTTACCATCAGGCAAATGGCATGCTCGTCTCGCTATTCATTGCAATAAAAAATAATCTGGTCCAGTTAATAATAAATAAAGAATAAAATAAATAAAGAAGTTTATGAAATTATTTTATAAAATCCATACCTTAATCACGCGATTATCGATTACAAGTTCCAAAAAATAATAATCGAATAGATTCATTAACGATTATACACAACCCTCATGCCTACTGCGAGCTGTCAAAATCAAAAATATTTGAAAACCGGATGGTACAGAAACGGGACGCCATATTGGCGTAACGGACTTTCGTTGCATTGTCGTCCAGTTACCTCCTAGTCGCGCCTAAAGAAGTTTTACTTCAATAAAAAAAACTATACTGGAAATTTACCTTCCGTACGTTTAGTTTGAAATTAGTTATCTTCGTGTTACGATTATTATGAAAACTATAAGTTTGTTCTTTGTAGGCTAAAATAACAATACCACAATTTATTTACGCTGAAAAACTTTACTCTAAACACCATTTTTAATAATCCATAAATATATTGCCTACTTTACCTCATATATTAGACTTCTACAGTATACGTTAGTCGTTACCTAATAATCTATTTATTTAGGGGAGAAGTTGTATGATAGGTGCTTAAGGCATAAGCCCTTAATTCTGGAAAACATGCTTAAAAATTTACGCAGGCTGGCTAAATTACGGGCCGCACAAATTGGGGTACCTGCCTACAACAGAGGTATGAGAACACACGCATACATTAATATGAAAATAAGAGAATTGAGGCAAGAATTCATAATGGGCGAAATATGTAACAAGTGTTAATTTCATGTAGTTTCGGTGAGAGCGTCATGCCTTGTTTATAATTTGAGACGTTTACAAAGTTCCGGTGTAGTTTTTATCCAATTGTTTTTATTCAATCGTTTAGTTGAAGTTGTTTTGTTACAAACGGAAGTAATTACAAATGGTAATCATAATTTGTCACGTAATTGTAATGGTTTAGAATAGAGTATTTGATATGTTTGGTATCGAAGTGTTTGGTTGGTATTATTGCATCAGGAATTTTCGTCCGGCCTGGTGCTTGACGTCAACTATTAAAAAAACAGTCTCGGACAAACAATTTATTTATTTATTTAAATCTTTATTGTACACAGTTAACAACAAAAATACACAATATAGAATCAATAAAAAAAAAGTACAAATGGCGGTCTTATCGCTCTACAGCAATATCTTACAGACAACTATGGGATGGATTTAAAAGAAGGAGAGAGAGAGGGCAGTGTAAAAAATAAAGAATTAAAGCTATATAATAGTTATTAAACATATATAAATACACAAAAATACTATACATACATAACAGATATAAAACAATGTTCCTTAAAAAACCTCTTACAAAGCTCTATTTGGAAATTAAATCTAGGACCTCGCGGTTGATTCCATACGGACTGGCACTAACTCTATGGAGAAGAGGGTACGCATGACTTGTTTTTTAATAATATTTTGCCAGTTTAATAGTCTCAAGTACCATCTGATCATTTCTATTACATGACAATGTTTCATATTACTAATAGCATATTTGTAAAAATGTCGTTCAAGGTGTCGATATAATAGAAGGGGTAGAACAGAAAGGCAATATTTCAGTAAGTGATTCGGAACAAATGACTTAAAAGGATAAAGGCCGGTAAAAGCTGTACAATTGAACGCGAGCTATTGAACAAATACGTATCCAATGAAATTGATATCTTAGTCTCTGGGGCGAGTGTTGCGGATAGAGGCAGTTTGTCGAATTATCCTTTCGCTTTGGGGCCATGTTTTTTCATCGCTAAGCTGTGTTTACGGTATTATAAGGGGGAAATTTTGTGGGTTTATATTTTGCACCCGGCTATGCAGAAATTGGGGGAATATGTTTTGACATAAAGATGATTTATGGATTGGTGTGTGGATTAGCAATCGAATGTATGTATGTACCAGCCCGCACATGTAGGTACGTCCCACTACTACCTTTACAATCGAGATTGAGATGGGTTGGCAGAATTAATATACAATAGAAATTGTTACAAATCGCTTTGGTATGCAGGTTTTCTCATGATGTTTTCCTTCACCGATGCTTAATTATCAATACACACATAACTGAATCGTCTTTCAGTCCAAATTACTTAGAAAGGAACATTGTGTACGACTTAATCAAAAATCCATTAATCCTTTACACGCGTTGAAAGCAGTATATTGCGTGACGTTACCATGATAACCCATTGAACTCACTCATCGCTCATTTATAAAAACTACTGTGGGTGGTATTTTAATGAAAATGCATGATTTTATGAAACGACACTTTGTATTTGCTACTGCAGGGTCTTATATATGTAGAATTGTTGATTTTAAATTGAATTTACAAACAATACTAAATGCTATCTATGTAAGTTTTTTTAATCGACTTAAAAAAAGGAGATTATCAATTCGACCTGTATGTATTTACATACCAACAGCGCCTAATATTGCCTTCATTCTAAAATTTTTTGATCTGTTAGTCTATACTACTAGCTTCTGAACAAGTGTGCCATGTATGTGTGTCAGCCTTAACATTTGGGACCAGCTATGCCCCGCGGTTTTACCCGCATTGTTCGTACCGTGATATACGTTATAGTCGTCCAATTGTTGGCATATTTAGGTATTTTAGACTAATTAAAAGATTTGTTTTATTTCTCTCTTTTAAAAATGTTGAAGTCGGTTTAATATATTGTATTTATAAATAAAGTGTCTTCACTGACTGCCGACTAATTTCATGTAACATTCGACACAACGATACTGGTCGGCACAATTGCTTCTTCACGCTCCGTATAAAAGAATCAGTGTTAAATAAAATGGGCTTGAATGTTTCAGCTTAAAAAAATATTTTCTATGCAACGACTCCAGTAGTGGGGGAAGATTTTTAGTTTTATTTAGTATTATACGGTAGGAGAATTCACACTACTGATTAATTAATTCAAAGTGCGCTTATTCATAACAATAGTACAATTTAAGTATTAACATATTTGAAATAAAACTATTTTTTACAGATTTTATCGCGATTTGGTTTAATTTTTACATTTTTCGTGGTCACGGGGCGGACTCCGTGTGAATGGGCGTGAGTCCGCCCCGTGACCACGAAAGCTGTAAAGTAATTGAAACGTCGGGAAGTTCAAAATGTAAAAATTAAACCAAATCGCGATAAAATCCGGAAAAATAGTTTTATTTCAATGTGTAACATTCGCGTAAATCTAAGAAACCATTATATTAACATATTTGTTTAATGTACCTATTCATATTTATTTTATACGATATATTCATGTACGTCAAAACAAGTAATAAAATGCATAAAATAACAAAATAAATCTGGGTAGTTAAATAATAGAGACTACTGAAAGAGTGTTTACATGAAGTTATTCACTTCGATATGTTTGCCTCTGCCGTGTAGTTTGCGTGGAGCACAAACATTGCAACACAAGCCACTACGTTTCTCTTTTTAATTATACTTCCACTCAAGTCTATTTAATTAAATTTAGTTTCGTTGCCAAGTTTGTTAAGGTTGTGGTGAGGTTTCCGCTAGGAAAAAGTAAACGGATAGAGTTAACTCTGTTTTTGCTTAATCGTCTTATTTGTATTTAGTTACACACTTATACACATCTGATGGTAAAGTGCTGCTGCCATACTGATGAAGTTATTTGTATCACCAAATGGATATTGGAATTTTATGGAAAAAAATATTTACCAAGTAATTAACACGACAGCATCACGTGTGTTACTTGTACTCTCATATCCAGTCTCAGGTATTTGATATCAGATTTTTCAATGCATAACTCGTATTAAGTCTATTGCTGGTTTGGTATTTGTTTTGGTCGAAGTCGAACTCAGGACCTCAAGATTCATAGCCCTTACATACATACACACTGAATAAGGATGCCCAAACTCAATAGAAATTAAAGAACATTAAAACTAAAATTAGCCTGACTAGAATTTCCGAATTTACTCGATATATAATATGTGCGAAACATAGAATTGACGTGTATCAGCCAGGTAGGTATCATGACATGCCTCAAATTAATTACTGTTACTTAAAATCCACCCTTTGTCCGGAAAACCACGTATGTTTCGAATTCGCAGTACCAAACATTACGTTACTATGATATAAGAACCAGAATTGTATTTAGAGTACTTTTGTGTTTTACCTATTTATATCCACATTTACATTCGCTACGGGTCGGAATATCATGTTTTTATATGTTTCGGAATGATTTTTCATGTTGCAGTCGCCTGTTTGAAGCCAACACTTTTTGAAGCATGCACAAGTATATTACGTTATAAAACTAAATAATAGTTATTTGTTTGCTCAAATCTAGAAATAATTACGGTGATTAATTTTCTTTAAAACCTGCGCATCGACTAACTAGGCTTTTCATTATAAATAACGCTTTCTGTATTTCCTTAGATTATTGTTATTGATTTGTTGCAATTTATTGTTAGGAGGCAGCGGTTTTGATAACTTTAATAATATGTAGCCCTAAGAACCTATTCATATAAATATTTAAAAGACTTAGCATTGGATTTAGATGTTAAAATTTATTATAAATAAATAAAATATTTTCATCGCTGTATTTCGCTGTTACATTTAAAAATCCCCAAGTCAAAATAAATGAGTTTTAACAATCCTTTTAATCTTTTCAGAATTTAAAGTCGGAGCGAGCAAGAAGACATAAAATTTGAAGGTAAGAATGAATTTTAATAAATGAGCACCTAGGGATACATTTAAAACGTAATTCGGTGGAATTTAATCAATTTGTCTTTTATAAGGGCGCAGAAATTATTCGTGAATATTTTATCAAGAATAGGATGCTTTTACCCCATCATGTATTTCATTTAAATTTGAGGGCGCAGATGGTCCCTTAGGATATGACAATTTCGCCAGTTACAGGAGCTTATTTTGGCAGTGCATCACTTATCAAGATTATTATAGCGACTAACTTTTAGAATTGGTCTTGTCACAAAGAAACGTTGTACGGGTAGTCTAGACGTATTTTGAATCATATCAATATATAACAGATCACACGAGAATGGACTTGTTGGACTTGTAATTTTATTACAATTGTCTTATTCACAGAATACATTAGATCGTGAGTGGAATTTTTAAGTTTCTAGCATGGAATATGTTCATATATTTATTAAACTTAAGTTAATTGAAATTTGAGGATCTCTTCATATTATGATATAAAGTATCATAAATACTGTTTATTTTTGATCGCTGTGGACATCATACCAAAACGTAAATAAATCCTTGTTACGTCCAATAATTTTTAAAAATAGTAAATAGATATTAATGAACAGTTGTGAGCACATTGCATCAGGTGAGTCGCTAGGTTATTCGCTGATCTGATGGCGTAAAAAAAATCGTTATAAGCCATTGAACAGAAAATCGATAATAGATATTTCTATTTATATTTTATCCAGGTTTATCCATATTTAAACGTGTATCAAACACAGAAGGGTTTAATAATGTACGTTTGTATAGTTTCGAGGATTGTGCGAGGAACTCCACGCTATTTCAACGAATTATTAATTGGATGGTTAAGTCCGGATGATTAAAAGTTTTAATTAGTCCGGGAACAATCGTGACTGACATTTATATTTTTCCGTTATATTGGAATTCCGTTCCGTTGCATATAAATTCTTCTATAAAATTTGAATAATAATTGTTGTGGCAATTACAAAGTACGAAGCAATTTTAAGACCCAAAAATATAGACGAAGTCAAAATATTTTATATTTATATATTTTTTTAAATACACAACATCTCTTTTGTGCAAATATCGAACCCACGGCCAACACAGTTCCACAATTACTGCCGAAAGCTGTTATGCTTCTCTTTACTCAGAAACATTGTCACCCGCTCAATGTTTGGGATCATACAAAATTGCGTATCAGATTATAAAGACATATACGGATAATATAATTTCGTTGTTAACATAACCTAATCCTATGCGAATGGGAATCCATACAGACGCATGTTTACATTCTTGACAATAGCGTGTCATTACTAAGAGACAAAACACGATCTCATTTGGAAATTAATTTCGCTGAATATTCATCGGATGCGAACATTGAGCGGCATTGCGACGGCGCGGGCGGTGGCTTTTGTGGTCTCGCTGTAATCACGCCAATAATAGAGGCCTTTTGTTTACGCACTTTACATTTTATTTACATAATAAATACGATGAAAGTAAACAACGTATATTTTTGTAATTGTAATAATTTGAGCGTTAAATTCATTAATATTTAATGAGGTTGACTTTAATTCAATCAGTCCGTTGCGGTTTTAAGGGTCGTACTTTGATATTTAATATTTATAGGAGTTCACGCGTAATTAGTGATGATGTTTTGTTTGAATAGATTTTCATAAAATGAAATTAACATAATATATTTCCAACGCAGTCTAAAGTTAGGCTCCTATGTTTGTCTTTTTTTATTTCACTTACATACATACTAGTTTTAATTTGGTAGACAGCTCTAATAGTTTTGTCAAAGCGTAGGTCTGTATTCCACTACATAAAGTCTCGTTATCGTGTCAAGTGGAATAGTAGAATGCGCGCTGTACACCGCTTTTCTGCCGGTTGTTAAAAATTCACGACAAAGAGCCTTTCAGTGCGTTCACTTTGGCATGCTTAATTGTTACGTGTAGTCTTCAAATGATTCCATTTTAATTCCGCTGTCGCAATGAAGCGCTTTTAATGTTTTAATTCGTATGGAATTCTGTGATTTCATATTAAAGAGGGAGCTTTTGCATCGATTTTGTAGGATAGCGGGCAATCATCATTTTAAATTATTTTAACGGAATCCGTTTTAATTATGACCAACGGAGATATATTTTGTGTCTATATTTAATAGTAGTAAAAGTATGTTTTCATGTTATTTGGCGTTGTTTCTAGATGGGAAGAATTAAAGACTTTACATTTTGCAACTTGTTGCCAAGGCTTACACGAAATCCCTCAGTTTCTTACTTTTAACGATTTATTTTAATAAGAAAAAGGTCAATCAGTTTACAAGACAAGCAGAAACCATTAACAAACATATTTCTTTATAGAAAGGCGCTAACAATCCCATTCGCTCTAATTGCTGAACTTATGACGCGAGTAATAATTATGACGCGAAACCTACTAATTAAAGAATGAAAATGCGCCATTTTCACACATTCTTTTTTGAGGAGTGCATTGTCCCTTTATTCAATTATACGGGGCACGGTGCGCGGTAACGAGCCGACAGGTACGGCCCGCCCATTGTTTGGCCCCGGCTTTGACTCCATATGAAGGGAAATGCTTAACGTGTTTTCTTTGTACTTTTTAATAACAGCTTACCCAACAGCGCTGCATTCAGTTGCTGGGAAATAAATTAATACCTATATGTTCGCAATTGTTTACTGAATGAATTGTTTAATTTTGATATTTATTGTTAAGTCTTATTGGTGTGAATGCATCAGAAGAGCAAGTGGAGGACACGATGACAACTGGTCGTGTCACCCTTAAGCGCTTTTAAAGATGGAGGATGAAATGGCTTTCGGGCTGCACGGCTTTCCACTTTCAGAGTTTTTGCATTCAGTGATGTAAATACAGAAGCAAAAATATTCCTTTGCGTAAATTTCCTCTTTGAAAGTGGAATGACCGTGATCGAATCGGTTGATCAATGAAGCCAAGATTAAAGATGTACAATATATTTCATAATTTTATATTGAGTCGTTTCTCTGTGGTTAAAATTTAAAAGAAGACATATCGGTAAGATGCGTGCATACTGGATAGATCGATCATCTTAATTAAAATAGTGGATATAAATGCAACACGAAAATAAACATCTGTCGGAATTAAATCGTCCCAGCTCTGAACGAACTAAAAGTATCTGGCGTTCAGCCTGGATTATTGGTGATCCTTGACAATAGTGTCGCGATGATAAAAACCCAGGGCTGTCACCTGTTGCTCGTTACAGTGTAAAGTGTTCGTTATCCGATCGAGCTGGGTATTTGCGTCTCGAATGAATATTGATGACTTGGCATCCTTTCAAGACGTCTTACCGAGTGCCACTAATATTGCCTCGAGATATTATGAATGCCGTTCACACGCGGTAATAGATTGTTTCATATCGGGTAATTGGTAAGTCGGGTTCTCTACAGAATATGATTTGCCATTTTTGTAAAGCAAAATATCGGGGGAGGGAGTAATTGAGGGTGCGAGTATCGAACCCGCGGCCCCTTGTTTCACAGCCGGCGTCTAACCAACTGCGCCACGGAGGCTGTCGAATTGAATACAACACAAACAAATTGAATACGCGTTGTAATGATAATCCCCTTTTTCTAAGCCCTGAAATGAATTGCATTGCATTTTCTGCAATTAATAAAGCTGTTTACATAATGCCTGTAAGCTCTATTGGTGGAACCTTAGGTGGTGATATATTAAAATAGAATAGAAATCGATTAAACGTCAAGTTTTAACAAATTGTAAAACCAATTGTACCAATAAATTAATATACATCCGAAAAATTAGATTGGTATATTTCTCATTACCAAAGCTCTAGAAATTTTAACGTGAAATCCAGTCACAAATAGCACAGAACAATTTAGGCGGCAGCGCAGCGGGAGACACAATGCAATATTCCGATATTGCAATATTGTCGATACCAAACTGTTAACTACCTCGGCGCCGGCAGTAACAAGGTAAATGATTATGTTTGCGCGAGTCACGCGCGCACAAATCCTCTGTTTAGACTGCGACAACGCTCTCGTAAATCAGCACTAACAATTGCTTCTTCGCGCAAAATCTGTGTTTGTTTTTGATTAACGTGTTCCGCTGCTTACCAAAGAGATGTCATAATCCCGATTGGTTTGGTCATGTGTTGTGCTCGTGTGCGGTATTTTGAATATATATTATTTACATACGTATTATGTATTCTCAAAGGGGTAGAACTGCATCGTTTCCACCTACAATTGGCGAACATTAATTTTATTTATCTGCATAATATGTGTGCTGCCAGGTGTAAGATGAGAAATAATGTTTTTATAATATAAAATCGAGTTAAGTGTAAGGTTGCATTCAGCCTCTTTCTATTCTCAAAGTCAGAATAACATCTCTACAAGTCCTTAAACATTATGGGTGTTCATGATCAGTGTCAGTGAACTTATTCTATCATGCGGCTTTAATGCTTTTCTTGTGAAGAAAAGTGGATATAAAGATTAAAAAAACACAATACGCTTTCTGCTTCGGAAAAAATTTTCTTCGCCCAAATTTCCCTACTACTAAATCCTTGGTTAAGATTCAATTTACAAAGGTTAACGACCCCAGATCATTGAGTTACGCCATCTTTCTTGCAATCTTCTTCAATATTTTTTCTGGGTCGAAATTGAGTAACATAGCGCTGAAGCTAAAGTTTATTCCTTAATAAAATGTACCCATGTTGCGGCCAATCTTCAAGCCACTTCGTACTAAAACTTTTATTGAAATTAGTCTTGACTTTTTCGCGTCGCGGAGAGAAAATATTGTTAATTTAGATAAAAAAATGTTTTAAGCAACATTTTTTTATAATATAATATGTATATACATACCTACTTAAAGTGGTTCACCTGATAGTATATGAACATGATTCCCTATACTAATAAATATGGTCACGGTCACACATAACTATATGTTTCACAGAAATATATTTTGCTTTGCTCGTCTTTGAGGACAAAAAAGGAAATGCTCACATGACCATGAAGCCAAAAATGTAATGCTTTATGCCTCTGGCAACTCTTAAAAAGCGGTCTCCCCGAAAAGGACAAGATTAATATTTTAATAATTTCCCAGAACATCTGACATGTTAGATTGTTATTTTATTTTCATGCGATTGTCTCCGCGGAGAACAAATGTAACTTTTTGGATGCCATTGTAATTTATTTTAATGAAAATGTCTCCGTCAGGCATGTCAAAAGTAGAAATATCAACCGACTTGTGATTTACTTCACAGGATCGCAATGATAAGAGAGTTATTATTTGCTTCGCTGGAGACAAAGTCGGTAAAGATACCTTTTGAAATCCTATTATATACCGTGTAATACAAGAGGAAAGTTCTTTGAAGGAAATGCTTTAAGAGACAATTAAGAAATTGGAGGCTGCCTTCTTTAATATCTTGAAATGTATTTCTGATGTTCTTTATTAGGATCAATCTATTATAATATCAATCTATAATTATATTATTAAAATCGTTAATTGATTAATGAAATGATATTTAATCACAGAAATAAATAAGTATTATTTTATACGGAAAAATCAGTATAAACAAACAAAATTTGGATGGAGTTATTTGAATTGACAATTAATGAATTAATTCTAAACAAAATAAATTCACCCAGAGAGTCACTCCCGTATTCGTCACTTCCTTACCGCAACTTGCACTAATAAAATAACGGGGGGTTTGTGGTCACACAACACCTGTATCCAAAGCAAGTATATTATGTATGCCAAGCACTCAAATATCTGTCACTATTTTAGGATCCAAGTCGTAACCTTTCGTTTCACAGCTAGCATTCGTACCGCAGTGCTCGTTATAGTGGCTATTAGCTTTCACTCAGTTGGGTGAAAACCAGACGGCAAAATTGGAGAATCCGGGTTTAAACCTTGGCCACAAATGACTTAACTATTTGAATTTTGAAGTAGTGTACTTTGAATTTCTAACTAATAATTATAATTAAAGCAAGTAATGTAGCAGAATTCTTGATGAACAATGATTCACATTTCTTAATAAATATACAGGAATTAACAAAGAGACGTGGACATAAAAACTGTTTTGCTATGTTATTGTTCTCTCCCCGAGTCTGCTATTGTGACACAGAATTCTCAGATCTAAGAACTGCACCTGTTGCGCTCCGCTGTTGGTCGAATGCCCACTGACATTCGACCAACAAAGCCCACCTTTGTTCCAACGAATATTTCAGTTCAGAGAACATTAATTTTTCATTGATTACTTGGATTGAAAATGAAAATATTGATTTGGGACATTGTTTCGTTGGCAGTCTTGGGAATATAAACCTAGATACGTATTTAACGTAGCAAATTGGTGCTAATATCCTATTAAAAGTATTTTAATAATAATGATATAAGTATTAAATATCATTATCATCATCTTCAGCCACAGGAAATCTACTATTGATAATAGCCCTCACTTAAGCATAGCCAGATATCGTTCTCATTAAGAATATATTCAAAATTTAAACCAATTAGGCGTAATTACGTATTGATTAAGAATTGACTAGTCGGGATAGTAAATTTTATTTTGATCAGTATTATGTAATTTTGTCCACTTTGAAGACTGGTCGATATGTATTTCGTAAATGACTATTTTATATCCACTTAAGGCGAGGTATTATGATTTCAAAAGCCATAAAGGTGGTGTATCTACCCCATCACATTTGATGTTACGTATGCAACGTAATGTATAGTGCCTCCAGTAAATATTCAGATATGCGGAGACGGAAGCAAGGCTAATGGAATTTCAAATTACATACATGGTGTGATTTGATTTCCTACTGCTTGTGGTACAGATTTTGCAAGGACGAATTTGAAATATTTGAAATGAATTCAGATTTCTAAATTAGGATCGTTGGTGTAATAAATCATGCGTCTCTCAGAACTGGTGCATGATAAGAATTTCAGAATAGTTCCCACCGATTATTTCTAATATGCGTTGCCCATATAATAGAGCGTAGTTTCAAGACCTTTGGACTCATATACTTGTTGGTTGCAATATGTTGTACAGTATTTAGATAAAAATGGCAAAATTAACAGGGAGGCTGTTGTTATAAGGATTCAAAAGACTCTGAAGATCAGGCCGGCTCGTCATCCGCCCAAATACATAAAAAGATATTGCTCCTAATATAAAAATTACGGGCAGCGTTCCGTACGTATATCGTAAAGAGGATTTATTAGACTTAAGTTAAAATATCTAAGTAATGAAAGGTAGGCCAACATTCCAGTTCATAAGACCAGCCAGGGAGTATTAACTCTAAGAAGGGGCTTGGGAACAACAAGTTGAATAAAGGACGAAAGTAAATAATACATTGCGACACAAAGGTTGAGTTGAAAAGTTGACGCTATCTCCTGTTTGTAAATTTTACGGCTTTTAATAATTTACATGATTGAAATTTACCTCGCTCCTTTTCTCTATTCATTTAGTACTTTTTTCGTGCGTATATAATTTTTAAAGTTCAAACTTTAACTTAAAATCGATGAGATGTCTATATTGCGAGTTATTGTTTTTCAATTCTTATTTAACAGAGCTTGGAATAACTGCTGTTGGGTACACGCGTATTTTATCTCGTCACTGTACCAATTTCGCGGTGCGTGATCGAAAATAAACAAATTGACACTTGTCTTTCCCACTGGAGCATTTTTGGACATACTCGTTTCATTTGTTGAATATTTTATCAATATTTTTATCAGAATATATATTTGTTTTAGTACTTTTTATATACTACGAGTATTGTAAAATCTTTCTATGTTTTGGCAAAGTTATAATTAAAATATAGTCTGATATTGGCTTGTCTAATTTGGAATCCTAAGCATTTTCTTAACATTACCTACTAATATGAGAATGAATGAATTTAGATTTGTAACATTTTGGCTGAGTCTTAATAATCTTATGGTTGTATTAATTACTAAATGTCTTGAGGTGTTTGGCTTGAGGGGGCCTTGGTGCGAGCATTGTCAGTCCACCCTGACATTCTCAACTAGTTTAGAGACCGTACTCGCCTGCCGACAAGGCTCGGCATTAGCCTGCTGATTGTTTTACACTTCTGGTGAGTTTGTAAACACATTTCGTGTGGCTTTAGTTAGTTATATGTATAATTGATTTAATAATATTGAATAAATATTCATGGTATTCATTTTGTTTAATATATTCAGTGACTATTTGGAAAAGAACTCCTTCTTCGGGAGGGTATAATGTATATTAATAGCTGCGGTTTAGAATTTCATTGGATTAACATAGATACCATAGATAACATAATACCAAGAACCAAGACGATTATTATAAATTGAACTTCAGCAGCGGTACATATAAACTAGAATAAATATAGAATTCCTCGAACTAAAAACTAATTTCTAAATTCCATTAACCACGTGTCCACAAGCTTTCAAGTTACAAAACAATCCCAGCGCGAATTGCGGTGCAGAAGTTTATTGGATCCATACTATTGTCAAAGTTGGGATAGCGATAATGCGAAATGCATTAGAAGTAGCAACTTCGTCTTTGTATTGACAGGAGAGTGTGGGCTTATGTTGATGGGAATTCTGTACATGCGTATGTCGACGGGGTTGTTAAGCAAATGGCACCCAGTGGCCGGAATAGTCTACGTGCCAGGCAATTTGGTTTAGGTGGACGTAATGATGAAACGCTAGTGGGCGGCACGTCACAGCCAGCGGACCGATAACTACAAGCTATTGAGCGCTAAAGTTAAATTTACAGTGTGACAAGCGGGACTTAGCCAGTGAAAACATTGGATAGTAAGCGTATAACATAAAATATTCCAGTGAAATATTGTTAAGGATTTTTGTTACAGACATTATATAGGTAGTTAAATTATATGATGCGGGAATTTAGTTAAAAAATACTTTATTCAACAATTTTATATTGATTATTTGTTTTACAAATATATTTTATAACTAATTTAATCTAGCTGTTCGTCAACAGAGAGATGTCAAGCGAATCACACAGTCACTTGTTTTGTATCGCCTTATATAATAAATGTGACGTGGGAAACAATGGGTAATGAGAACTGGAATGTGCTGTTGGTGGTCTCTTCCACTAACACCTTTAGGATTTTACATTAGTACATGATATTAATTACTGTCTGAGAATGCAGATCAGTGTCCAGTATCTTATGTACATTACACCATGTTTTACATAGGTATTGTTGGGTATATGGAGGACGTGGGTACAGCCCGCATAACTCCTCCCCCCCTAAGAGCAAAATCTTCCGCTGCATCGTCAGAGGAACGATTTTGTTTACAGTATTTAGGAACATAATTGGTTAACTTACTTCGATACTTATATATTAACACAATACAGACAATACACAAGAACACATACAGTACAATAGTGCCTAAACTAACACTTCTTATGTTAACACCATACGCTTTTTCACTATATTCGTCTTTTTCACTTTTTAACACTGATGTTAACAACTGTAGATGCTCCATATTCACGGTGTCCAAGTCGACTGCTCGTCTGGATCCTGTAATCACCTTAATTTTCGGCAAATTAATTATTGGCATCCTATTCAAAACTTCTTTTTCTATACTGATTTTTCGTTTCCTCAAAGTTATATTTGCTAACTTTATTTCACAGTCTTCTTTCATAGTAATAATATATGTTCCCATAATCTCATACTGCTTAGTATTTTCTTCGCAATATTCAGTTGCTAAAATACTATCTTTAGTGTATAGAATCCACATGTTATCTTGTATAGTTTTAACTTTAATATTTGTAGACTCTACTATTAATGGTATACAACTCGTTATATCTGTCGCATACTTCATTATATCAGCGATACATTTATCTTCTCCATAAATTATTATATTCTCATTCTTGCATAAAAATGTTTCTCCATTAATTTCTTTGCAAGGCTTTATCAAGTGAACTGTTTTCAATCCCTTTACTAGGATGTAAGGATATTTGGGTGTAATAAGGAATGTTTTATTTTGTTTAGGATTAAACATTGGGAAAGGAATCAACTCATAATAGTTTAAAACATTTGATTGCACTGTCGGTACTGACAATATAAATGTTATTTCTTTACCCTTTACAAAACTTTTAATTTCTATACATTGTTCTATATTAACAATATTTTCAGGTTTTACAGGTAAAATCAACTTATCAATACTTTCAATATTCTTTAAAACATCATATAATTCATTTGCATTAAATATAGATTGATGCAAAATGTTAACTCTACTAAATGCAATAGCATTTCCAACTTCATTTAACCTTGACATAATTATTTCAAAGTTATGAATTAATAGATTGAAAGTATTCAATACAATATCTTTACTCCTTTGAAATCTAGTTTCATTTAAAATTTTCTCAATCTCATCAATATTTCTTTCTAATATAATATAATTGTTTCTCGATGAATTGGTTAAGTTTACTAAAGTATCTACTATTTCTGTAACAATAGTCATTTTGTTATCTATAGCATGTTGCTTCGAATCTATCTTACTTATTAAATGATCATATCTCAATGCATCTTCATTATCTAAGTTACCCGTAATAACTTTAATTATAGAACCTATTGGATTTAAAATTCCCCGTTTTACTTTAACAGTTGGAATTAATTCACTATATTTTTCCATTGTTAAATTCATTATATACTCAGTCTGCATTTGAGCATCAATAATACTTCCATCTAACATATAAATACCTATATTTTCCTTTATAATATTCCTTATTTCAAAATACTTATTTTCATTATATTCTAACCCTTCATGAATTAATTCTAAATTCATTTTCTTTATAATATTCCAGTTATAAAGACTAACTAAAGCTCTACCTTCTTTCACTGGCAATATCCCCGGATTATTTTCTATCTTTTGCAGTTGAAGTGCTTGGCTTCGGACTGCCTGGACTACTATCACGATCACGTATCTGTGAACGACGTATGTCTTTCAGTGGCACTCTTTTATCTCTAAAGTGAGCCTTAACATTTACTGTATTTCTAACAATATCTCCTATAACTTTAGCTTTTTGGTAACGCGGTTTATCTTTACTGCGTCTAACATTTACCCCTTTTATAAAAACACTATCATCTTTTTTAATATTAAATTCTTTTTCTCCCCCTCGTTTTTCTATAATCTTTTCTTTCTTTTCTAACATTTTATCTGCTATATAATTATACAAATACTGAACCCTTTTCTTATGTTCATTAACTAACTGCTGTGTATAATGTTTAGTAAATTCTAAATCAAATACATCAGTGGAATCTGTATGCCCGAAAACTACTTCAAAAGGTGTCAACCCTGTCGTACTATGAATTGACGTATTATATGCCATAATTGCATATGTCATCACTGTAGCGGCATCAGTTATTTTTCTTTCATATTTAGCTAACCTATATATTTCTAATATCGTTGAATGAAATCTTTCAACAATTCCCATTGAATTAGGATTATGAGGTGTCCCTATATGTAAATCAACTTTGTAAAAAGACAACATTTCTTTTAACAAATTATTATTAAATTCTGCCCCTGGGTCAGAACTTATCCTTCGCGGAACCCCATAAAATGAAAAATACTTTAACAACCCTCTGACTATCTCTGGAGTTGTTCTATTTTCGACTACAAAAGCTTGACCCAACTTACTAAATGCGTCAACAATAGTCAAAAAAAAATTTCCCTCAATACTGAAAATATCTATAAAGATTTCTTCAAACGGCTTCTTTTGCGTTTGCGTTAACTGTAACTCTGGTTTATATGGTTTCCTATCGTACTTCATTTGTTTACAAGTTTCGCATGAATTTATAATACTCGAAACTGTTTCTTCCAGTTTCCTCCAATAATAAGCCCTCTTAATATGAGCTATCGTTTCTTTAATACCCCTATGGCATGTTTTACCTATATGATATTTCTCTACTATATCTTTTTGTTCATTCTCGTCCTCTATGTACACAACTCTTTGGGTACACTCAACTATCTTAATAGAATCTTTTCTAAACAAGTTTGTTACTACTTTTGAGAATAACTTTCTATGCTCATTATCTTCAAAATATATGTAATATTTAATCTTTGGACGAATATAATTTTTTAAGAAAGTCTTGATTAGTTCCTCATTATTTATTGGCATATGAACTTCAAGAACTTTTTGTTTTTCACGAGATAAATCTTTCACAACATATTTATCCCTGTTCCAAGTATGTATCAATATTTGATTGGGCTTCGTATCGATTGCCTCATTTAAAATTGGAATATCAGCCGATTCCATATTTACATCTGAGTGTATAGTTATATTATCAGATGATTTTTTAGATTGTGAGGATTCACTGTTAGTTAGTGATGGTACAGGATATCTATCGCCCCTAGTATCAAATATATCTTTAAATGATAAGTCAGATGATGAGTCATCCGAAATTAATATAGGTGAACTACTATTCTGCCTAATTCTTCTACTCTCTTTCGTCCTACAAATTTCATCTATTTCTTCTAGATGTTTCGCAATATCTTGCTCATCATTTTCTGCATTAACTACCATAGACATATTGTCATCACTTTTTGTAATGTTTACTTTTATTCGCGACAATGCATCTGCATTTTTATTCTGTTTACCTGGCTTATATTTTATTAAACTCATGTTATTAATATTGTTTTGTATACATGAATTGTATAAAATTGGAATTTGTTTATTCCTAATATGTAAAATTTGATGTTGCATATCAATTCTAGCCCCTAACTCTTTAAGTAAATCTGAACCTATTAACCCGTCGTAGCGTCTATCTACGTTATATATATAAAACTTGTGAAGAATGTTTGTATTAAACGTTTTCGTCAACGGCATTAACACAACTTCCTCATGTACGCTTCTACCATGCGTACTTATAACTTCAAAAGGTTCACTAAACGTATAAGCTTTAAAAAATTCATTTGCCTTTTCAGGACTTATAAATGACCTAGTACTGCCGGTATCAATCATAAAAATACCTTTTAATTCAGGCACCCTTATATGTGGCAGTGTATATGCATTAGACATGTTTATATTTACTATTTCTCGTCGTTCCTTACCGAGGCTTCTTTGTGAAAATCCTCCCTTTGTGGTAAAGAATTTTGCCTATTGTTATATAACATATTACTCTTTACAGTACGCATCGACACGTCATTATATTGCGGTCGTTGCGTTTGTGGCACACCAAACTTGAATTTACTATTTGGATTTGTTTTAAAAAATCCAGAATTTTTATAATTATTCACCGTTCTTGGAAACTGTGGCTGTGCAGGCCTGAATGTTGGCTGCATCTTAAAGCCCTGCTGAGGGATGCCAAATTTAAATTGTGCTCCCTGAGTTCCCGGTACAAAATTTGGCCTAAAGTTTGAATTATTTTGTGGCCTAGGTTGTGCCCCAAATTTAAACTGATTTGGTAATTGCTTAATGCTTTCCTCTTTATTTTTAAAATTTACCTTTAACATTTGCCTTTTCGCTTCTAAGCGACTACGAAATTGAACTTCTTCCGTAACGATACTAAGCGCCTTTTCTAATGTCGTGCACTCTTTATCACGAATTTTACTGATTAATTCGTCAGGTAAATTGTAAACAAATATTTCAAAAGCTGCATTGTTATAGATGATCATATTAGCTGTTTTAAGAGCCTGATCTTGCATTAAGTTTAACTTTTCAAAAAGAGCGTCTCTCTTTTCCTGTATTCTATGATAAAAATCTATATAACTTTCGTTTTGTCCTAGCTTCATGCTCTCTAGCTCTAACGCTATGCATCTACCTGATCTGGTATCCCCGAACTTCAAAACTAAATGTTGCTTAAGTTCCCCCCAACTGTGAAAACTTTTACCTGCGCATGCCTTAGCGGCCCTTCCTACTAGCCTACTAGTTACGCAATGCAACACGTACCCTAACTGAGCTGGATTGTCATCTGTCTTTGATGTTCCAATCACGTACTCACATTTTTCAATAAAAAAATTTAACATTAATTCATCCCCGTCAAACCGTGGGATTGTATTTAAGAAGTCACCTGGGATAAGGTTTACAACTTTGTTTGAATTCATTTTTATCACACAAATTCAAAATATTAATAAAAAAATACACTTTACTTTTTAGGGTAAACAAACAACGTAAATATTGGCAATGTTTGTCCAAAATTACGGAAAAGTTTGAAAAAGTATTTGGCAATTTTTTGTCCAAAAATCAAACTAACTTGACAGTAGGCAATTTTAGTCCTAACTACACAAGTTGATAAGACACAAGGAAATGGAAAGAGGTAGTAAAAGGAATACTCACAGCCACGCCTTCATGTCTGGAGATCGCGACACTTTTTCTAGATTTTTTTTCCCTTTTTTTAACTTATTTATTTGGTAGGTTCTCGGAATAGTTCCAAAATTATTACTTTTTGGCTAAAAACTATCCGTCCCGACTGCGCCAGTTAAATTATATGATGCGGGAATTTAGTTAAAAAATACTTTATTCAACAATTTTATATTGATTATTTGTTTTACAAATATATTTTATAACTAATTTAATCTAGCTGTTCGTCAACAGAGAGATGTCAAGCGAATCACACAGTCACTTGTTTTGTATCGCCTTATATAATAAATGTGACGTGGGAAACAATGGGTAATGAGAACTGGAATGTGCTGTTGGTGGTCTCTTCCACTAACACCTTTAGGATTTTACATTAGTACATGATATTAATTACTGTCTGAGAATGCAGATCAGTGTCCAGTATCTTATGTACATTACACCATGTTTTACATAGGTATTGTTGGGTATATGGAGGACGTGGGTACAGCCCGCATAACTAGGTACAGTTATCATGTAAATTTATAATTTTAGCTTTCCAAATATTTGAGCCAATAAACAAAATTTCATAACTTATAACATTGTTGATGTGGATTAATTTGCTTTGTTGAATATTCATTTATACGCGTAGGCAGTGGGTATTATTGTTGCAATTATTATGGAAACACTTTATTAGTTATTGTTAGTCTTAAATTATTTATTTGCCGCACGATGAACGTGCTATAGAGCTGCCAATAACTTAAGTACATATATACCTAAATATCTAGTAATAAGTATAATTTTCAAGAAAATTGATTAAGAATTGTAAAAGTAATTAGAATATGTAGTTTTATAATGCGTTTCACAGATTATAATCGAAAAAAAATGATGTGTATCAGAATATTTTCTGTGTGCTTCGGGATGCGTGTTGAATTAGATTTCACTTTAAATTCACTTGAAAAAAAAATGAAAACACGAGCATTAGGTTAAAAAAAAAACAACAGTGACGAGTCAACCGTCAAAACAAACCCAATAATCCGTACATCAAACATTCCATCGCGTTTTTCCATTACGCGGAAGAAATATGTAAACAAGCGTATGTGAGGTGCGATACGAAATTGGCTCTTAATTGCAGCGCTATCTGTGCTGTTTTACCACTGTTCCGGCCAACTCGACCCGCCGGGCGAGGAGTGATTGCGCATTGTACCCGACGGCGCGCCTCACTCCGCCAGCCCGTGTAATGCCGTCCATTGTTCATCCACAAAGCGCTCTCCCGAAGGTACCTGGTGATATGCCTTTTATTTGTGTTCCGCAAACAAGCGTTAACACGCGGGCGTGCGTTGAAAAATACCACGGAAGACATCGCCGCCAGTCACTCGTAACCCTTTTACAGCACCTGTAAAGCGTTCTGTGATAGCCGTTTTGTTCTTTTGTGCATTAATAATTATTGCTTGATTTGCAAGTATAATAGTAGCTTTATTACGGCTAACGCTTAATCAAGTTTTAACTTCATTACTGTCAGCCTATAGCAATTTTCTGATAGACTTAGATCTCTTAATTTACTTACACGAAACTAATTACAGGACCAAAAAATGTGGCATGCAAATGCGGAGGCCTATATAGCAGTGGGTTGACGTGGGAAGATATAGATTGACACATACTGATTATAATTTTTGAGTTCTCTGATCAAGCCCAAGCCAGGTTCTAAAATGTTTGCTTCTCCTAAGCTAAGGAACTGGTTAATATATGTCCGTAAACCCTTGCGTATTTCCGTAGCCATGGTAATTATCCTATCAACTGGTAAATTGATATTGATAGTCTTTTTAAACAAATTAGTAGGTTCTACGTCTACGTAAGTCAATTATCCTTACCTCAAATAAATCTCAATACCTCAAAGTTTATGACACTTCCATGATGTTCCAAAATCGATAAAACGAAACAATTCTAAAAATACGTTTCAGTTTAAGCAACTACCATTGTGCTGCGAAGTTTATTCACGTCAGAATTCTTAATCCCCCTGTACAGGCCTGTCTTAAGTTTGTGAATTATATGAATAATTTGCCTCGTGTTAGGCACATATTCCGCCGTTTCGGTTAATTAAACGCAGAAGGTTCGCGCCCTCAGTTCACATAAGCCCCCGGCGTTGTCTTTTGTGTGTTAGAACCGTCAATATTTTACAGTATCACGTTGCTTGTTTATGTGCCGTGCTTTTGCTAAGATTTCATTTTGAGCCCGTGATCCAAGTGATTATGCCTTTTTAACGAACATACACTGGTTTTATATTTTCCGATTTGTTTGAAACATAAATACTCTATAAAAGCGACATTTTTAACGCTACAGGTTCTGTATAAAAAAAAAAAACTGAATTGGCTGAACTGAACTGACTGAATTATTTTGGCTATTTAAGTAATTATGAATATTAATTTATTTCATTATGTTTTAGGAGACTGCTAATAAATTTAGCTTAATTAATTATGTATAATATTTGAATTGATAGGTTAATGAAAACGTAGCATTTTCATTCATTCTTAATTTATTATTTAAATGAAAATGTTCACTAAGATAGCTATCAAAATTCGTATATAGTAAATATTTACTTAGAAGGGTCACTTATATAACATTTCATGCTGGATGAATCAAAAACAATACTTTAAAAGAATATCTTTCAGACCTTTTATTTATGTGCTTGTCGCGAACATAAAACGAATACGTTATTTTAAAAACAAGTGTATGATAAATATTTTCAATGCAACAATATAGCTTCAAAGTACTGCACTCAAACCGTTGGGTATCTGAACACCTGCTCGGTACTCATGCTTTGAAAAATGCGGCGTCTTCTTCGTAATGTTTTCGAATTTGTCCAATTCTACAGCGGAATAACAACAGATATCTGTCAGGTCATTACTTGCATCCGGAGCATCCTTGCTTTGTACAGCTGTCGTTGCAAGCGTTTACGCGTTGTAGAAATGAAGTAAACAAGCTTCGGGCTTTATCTTATATGACGGATTGAAGCCAAACATACGTTGGAGGATAGGATCACGTATGGTATTAGGTCAACCAGAGAAGTCAAGGATATATGTATGTATTTCAAATCTTTATTACGGCATTACGAAAATGTTTTCTGTTAACTGCATTACAATATTAAATTGAAAGTAATATCTCTATAAATTGAGATTGTACTTTGTACGGCATAAACAATTTATAAGTTAAAATAAAAGTTGATTGTAAATGATAAAAGTTTATTGCTAACGTTATTATATGCTAATGTGATTTTAATGATTGATGATAATGAGTACCTATACGCGTCGAAGGCACGTCCGTACTAACTTATGAATACATGAATCGCATGGAAACAATAAAATGCTGACGCGAGGAATACGTTGCAATTGCGCCGTACATACTTCCTATAATAAAATATTCAATACGAATTATGTATGAATCTTTCAAGTAACGGTAAATATTAAAGAGTTATATTGACAAAACCCACAGCTTACTTTTCTAATATTAGTTTGATATTGATCCCAACAAAAGGTTGGTATGAAAGTAATATGGGTCATTTTAGACTGGCCGCGAGGGAAATCCTTTAATTCTTTCCTCCCATATAAATTGCTTCGTGACATTTGCAATAAAATCTTCCAACGTGCCGGGCTTAACACATTTATTCGACGGCAGGTTTTCCCCGACGCCATTACTTGTTATATAAAATAGTTTGGATTTATTTTTGTTTTGAGTTTTAATTGTAGTTAAAAGTTTTTAGTAAGTATTTTGCCAAGTCGTTTTTACTTCTTTTTATGATTTTTTTCTTTTCCAAAGACTTTAATGATATTGCCCGACCATTTGGGAATAAAATATTTGATTATAACATTTTATGAAAATTGTTTTAACCGTTCCTCACTCAATTATCATACGCGCTTCTACAAACCTACAATATACGGGTAATTTAATTACTAGTAACGTTTAGTCTTATTTAGGTTTATTTATTACGTTTCTATAAATCAAACATTCGTAAAATTTCTCCCTACGTTTCGACATCACGCAATCTCCTTTTTCTGACATGGGACAAAACGAGTTATAACTACCGTGACCCGGGGAACAGCGAAATGATTTTAGGCTCAACGGTTCTTGAAAATTTCTCGAATTTGCCAATTATGATAACAATAATAAATGGCGTAAACAAACCTAAAACCGGGTGATTTATATGTGAGATTGTTGCTACAGTGCTCTAAACATGAATTAAAGCTCCCAACGGAGGTTCCTGATGGTACTAAACCGAGTGGAAGCGTGAATTTCCGGTGAAACGCCAGCTTGTGCGCCACTCCGACCATTTCAACACCGAAGTGGCTAAAACACTTTATAACTAAAATAATTGGGAGATATCCTCGCCGGATTCATTTGCACAGTTTTTGCGAGTTAAAAGTTTTTTAATGAAGTTTTCTGGTTAAAACATCCTAAGAACGCGGGTAATTTATGCCGCAGTGTAAATTTTATTCAAGGTGAGTGAGCCGGACATTATTTTTAGTTACACGAGAAATGTAAAAGAACGCTTTCATAATTTCAATAATTATTATTTAATTAGCGGTCCCTCTTGGCTTTTATAACATTATTTAGATAATGATAATTTCATCCGCAAGTATAAGACGGAATCTTTAATAAGACGGCTTTTACTTAAATGAATAAATTATATTTAAAATGCTCTGTTATTATATTAGTTATTTTAAAAAGAAAATACAATATAATGATGTCAACGTGTACTGATGTTTCTTAACAATAAATTTGCTTAAATAATAAATAGTAACGGGGACCCGATTTTAATACACCCATGGGACTCGTGACTAGGTTGATGCTATAAGATTATTTGGTTTTGGTCCCATATTAGCTTCTAATTTTGTTGATCTCGTCCCTCAAAGAGCATGTAAAAGAGTTGCCCTCAGTTGGCCACTATTGGGAAATTAAGTAATTTAAACATATAATAAAGTGGATTATATCAATTAATTAATTATTTTTGTAAATTGTATGAAATGAAATGAATTGAATGTTATTTAAATGTAAGAAATATTGCCAAGCCCAATACTGATTACATATAAAAATGAAACGTGTATAAATAAGAACAACTTATTTAGGGAAATGGAATGGTAAAATAAATTTTATTTAAACTTTCTAAATAACAGTCCATTAAGATTAAGAGAAGGGAATGTTCAACTGCAAAACTCTTTTATAATATATATTTTTTTATCTCGAAAGAATTGTTGTTCGCAGATTAGTAAAACTTTATTCAGTAAGAATAATATTATATTTTAATAATAATGTAAAAGTTCCACGGCGTTATTAAAATAAAGCTTTTCTTTCTCAAAACTATTTCATAGGTCTTGTTAAAAAGCTACTTTATGAAGAATTGAAGTATATATTATTTAAAACTGTTGAAAGTAGGTCCGCCAAAAACAGAGCCATCTAGCGGCAACACGGGCTCTTTTTTGATCAGACTGAAATTCGGTCAACAAGACAAGTGTTGCAAATATGCACACAGTTTTTTAGTATTTCTTAATTGACCCTCAACTTGACATAAAAAGCCTCGAGCGGATATAACTAGAAAGAACAACCGAAGTATAGCACCGATGGATCTTGATGCTTCGTATTTAGTGCCACAAAGTAACATTTTGTTTTCATTTTATACAAATGTGAATATAGAATGAAACACAATAGAATGGGACTGAACGGCGAGATGTGTATCCGAGATTTTGTTAGGGAAATTGAATTGATCCCTAGACGTTTCCAAAGGATTTGGTTTCTATATAACCAGCTTATAAGCGAGTTACTTGCTCTTGTTTTGAGAAATACAGTACAATAAATGAACATTCCGAAGTAGAAAATAAAGTATTAGGGATTTAGACAGCTGTCTTGCCGTGAATTAGGTACGTAATGAGGATTGCCCAAAGGAGATTAATGATGCAAACATACAAGGGTACGAAGACAGATAAAGAGACAAGAAATGTTAGGCCGCCGAGAATGCATCGCTAATTAAGAAGAAAACATGCGTTATGCTGAGTAAATACGGATTCTTTAATTTACTTATTATGGGACTTCAACGAAATAAAATTTCAGTTTATAAAAGCTATGTATAGAAGTTCGACTCAGCATAGATTTTTAATTAAAATTTTATTACCGATCCCAATTGAAGAAATATTAGACGGTGCATGCAACAACGGTTCTACAGACATTGATACGATCATTCAGTTTGTGAAACATGAACTAAATCCGACTACACAAGATTACATGCAACAATTCATTTTTAAATGACTAACAGTAGCGTGCAGCGTAGTAATAGAAAAGTCTTTTAGATTATGTCGCTGTAAATGAATAGTTTTTGTAAACAAAGCGCGAATGTAGTCTGGAGCGGGGTCAGCCTGCGATAGAGATCTTGTTTCGACGGCCACTTCATTATTAATCGCTCCAAATAGCTTTTGAAGTTGAGCTCGACATTAATTGACGTTTGTGGGACGATCTTTGTGTTTATTAGACAACAAGATCGCATTGTTATATTTATTAAATCTGTATTATTAGTAGAAAATACGGCTCTATGAATATATTATGCGAAATTTAGTAGGAAGATATTTAATTTAACCATTCTGGTACTTTTCATTGTAAGTTTCAGTGACTGTATAAAATAATATAAAACTTTTGCCAGTTTGACGAAGTTCATTTGCTTTTAATGATGTAGGATGAGACTCCTTTTTATTCGGTTTATGTAGTTGTTTTTATAATGCATAGGTCCGGCAAACGAGCAAACAGGTCAACTGATGGTAAGTGTTCATGGGTGTGTTACCAGCCCATCAAATCGGGAGGAGAGCAGGAACGAAAAAGGATGGGAAGAGGACAGTGGTGTTGGGCATCCGGAAATCTCTCTCATCGAAGGAAACGCGATAGCGAAGCAGTCGCTCCACGTCGATTTCCTGTGAGAAAGAGGTACCCCTTTTCATGCTGAGTCATGACTGACAACAGCGTGGCTCTACCACTTCCAAAAAATACTTTTGTGAATAATGAGAATTTTAAAAGGGTATTCGCTTAGGTGATTGTAAGTAAGCGCTTGTCATTAATACGAATTTCTAAAATTTCCATTTCTTTTAATAGTTTGCTACGTCGACCTTTGTGAGGGTATCATTTCACATACTTCATCGATACGTATTACACATATACATTTTTTTTTAAACTATAATGTGGACGATAATATGTACTATAATAAAGAAGTCAACATAAATTCTTTATGCGACTAAATTATCGCTCAATTTTCCATTACCAATAGAATAATATACGTAACAATTTCAAATAACGTAACGTATACTTATGACTCTTATGAGCATAATAATATCATGTCTCATGGAATTTCCAGACTGTACCAATTATATATTAAGCTATATGTTATATTTTCTTTGTAAGTCATTTAATATGTAAATGACACGTCAAATCATTAATTTACAGCACGATTTAAATAAAACAGAATTTGAGCATCCTAACACGGCTATCATCGGGAGTCTGCTACAAATGACTAACAATTTGTCTAACGTAATAAATGTCCGATGCATATGATGAAATAATTATTAGGAATAGGAATGTAATTATTACAGTTCATGTAAGTAATTTGTTTGGTTGAAATTGAAGCCTTGTAATTAGGATATGTTTGTTGTTTCCGGAAACTTGTAGTGTTGGTGATAGACTATTAATAATTATTTTACTTCCATTGCCTGAATCGTCACGCAATGCTTTCAAAATTCGGTATCGTTATACTTTTAGACTGCTGGCTAATAAACTACATACATACATACATAAACTCACGCCTTTGTCCCAAATGGGGTAGGCAGAGGCGCCACCAGGACACCCACATTTCGCCTCGCATGTTCCGTCCCACGATGTGACAGGGGGCGAGCCTATCGCCATATCAGGCACAAATTCCTTACTCCAGGCTGACAATGAATAGAAAAATCCAATATCACTTTGCCCGACCCGGGACTCGAACCCGAGACCTCAGCTTTGTAACCGTACCGTAATACAACTACGCCACCGAGGCAGCTAATAAACTGACTGTAATTATATTCCAGTAGACCTCAAAACAGCGTCATTATGGCCTTGGGACTAAAATAAAAAAAAAAAACTTTTATATCATCCAGGTTCAATAAGCAGAATAAAAATACTTCACTATTAATTTTTTTACCATAATGTTACAAAGGCAGTTAACTGTCAGGCATAAATTCATTGTGAACCGTCACAGCCTTAAGTTCCTGACAAATGAAATTTCGAAAGACTTGAAAAATTTTACTTTCTAATTTTATTCTTTGTAAAGCTTCATCTGCTCATATTTTCAGTTGTTCTCATATTCAGGCCATATAACCACTTCGATATAAATGGATTTCGCCAAATAACAAGTACATAAAATTTCCTATTGATAGGTGTAGAGGCGTAGGATGGGCGCGGGCCCGTCTTCAATGCAATCTATAACAATCTGTCAAAGTATTTATAAAGGCGATTCAATTACAGCGCCGCGCCGGCCGCCGCCCGAAGTCTTGCAAATGGAAACACCGCGTGTGCGAGCGTAGTTTGGCAAAAGATTTATAACTTTATTAAATTCCTTGGTTTCTTTCCTTTGGGGTTTTCGGCTCATAGATCAAGTCATATGCGTGAACATGATTTCTACCAAATTGCTAGACTTGAGAAATATATGTTCAGGATCAGAAAAAATATCAGTTAAATTCTTTTGCAAACTACACAAAAAAACATTTCGCACTGAATCTTTATAAAAGTAGTTATAAGACGTGCCTCAAAACAATCAAATTCTATACTGACGTCAATAACTCAGTAATCATCATAAGTTTCTCAGACGGAATTCCCAAGAAATCATTCAGTTACCACTTTAAGCGTAGCAATGCACGTGACACTAACTAATGTAGTCCAAAACATTGACAACTAACGGGAAGCATCTGTCGACATTGTTAAGCCGGTCAATTAATGTTGCCTCCGCTTAACTGTCTGCGCCGAGGTGGGGCTGTGGTTGTGGTAGAAGGTTATACTACGGGATAGTTCATAGAAATATTAGACGTTTGTGTTAGAATAATACTAAATTATGCTTGTTTATTTGGTATGATTGAGATAGGTTAAGAATAGTAAAATGATAATGTTTAAAGCTGATACTTTGTGTATGAACTATCTGAAATATTCTGATTGCAGCACTCTCTTTTTTTCAAAACGGGTAAACGGTTAATTTAATGAAAAGTAATTAGCGCTTCTATCTGGGCTCTCGTCGTGCGATTACTTGGCTTTTTCTAGTGCAGGGCTTGAGGATGGTGGGGGAAAAAAATATATAATATTATTGGTCGAAAAATCGTCACACGAAATTTTAACTTTGTCAATTTCTGCTAAGAATGATTTATCTCCACAATTTCAAGATATTATCTGCGTGCATTAACAAATCACAAATCTATCAAATATGACAGATCGTGGAGTAGCAGATAGTTAGGTTCAAGATATGTACATACCACATCAATGTAGGGTGTGAGTTTATCGCCCACGGTTAGAATTGCTCCTTGGGATCTTCATAATGCAGTTTGCAGCACTTTGATGAACACGACTTCGAAGTTCCAGCAGTAGTTTAATAGCTGTGCGATGACTATAGGAATTTCGTTATGCTTGTGGGTTTCAATTTATAGATGCAAGTGATGATTTGGAACATGAGATAGATGTTGAAGAAGAGGACGAAGTAATTAAAAACGGAGACCGTTTGAAAATATAAAAGTATTCGATCTGGTCCGGTGGGAGTAACGCCAGCCAATAGTTAAGTGAAATTAATTAGCTGTTTATTTGGACATACTATTCTATTCTCTTCTAGTTATTAAGAAGATAGAACAATATCACGAATGGCTTTATATATAGCATTACGCTGTACCTAACTCATTTTGAATTCAGAACACGTTAGTACGAACTACAATGCGTCATGTAACACGTACGAAACACTTAGATCATACATTGTAACATTAGCTATTTATTTTGGAACACTTAAGAGCAACCCTTCGATTGTTTGGCCGGGGCGGCGCGCGGCGCTGTTCGAGAGTGTTGGTTTAGTGTCAGTCTGCCAGACATGCCTACAAACATCGCCAACCGTAAATAGAATTAGTAATCAGTCTTTGTGTGTAGTTCGCTTAGGGCTGCTTCACTTGGCTAATACATTACGAGGATGTCAGTGTTTTTTGTGAACATTTTTAAATCAATTTGCAAGATTGTAGCAGTAACGTATTAGATTGAATACACTTTCTCGTCTCTGCGAGTTCCATCTTTTATCTTCAAAGATTATATATGAACGCACTTAAAATTCTCATGGTGATGTTACTATAGGGCAACGGAAGTCAGATTCCGTTAAACGAAATGTTTATGTTTATGTTATGCATAGTTGTAGTATTTTAACATAGTGCCGTTTAATAACTGGCTCGGTGGTGTAGTTGTACTATGGCACGATGACAATGGTAAGGTCTCAGGTTCGAATCCCGGGTCGGACAAAGTGTTATTGGATTTTTCTATCCATTATCAGCCCGGAGTCAGGAATTGGTGCCCGATATGGCGATAGGCTAGCCCTCTCTCACATCTTGGGACAGAACATACAAGGCGAAATGTGGGTGTCCTGGTGGCGCTTCTGCCTACCCCTTCTGGGAAAAAGGCGTGAGTTTATGTATGTATGTATGCCGTTTAATATTATGATTACGTACTGATATCGTAAATTAAAGTAAATTTACTATAATTGAACAAGTCTGAGATTAAGTAACATGGAGAAATTCAATAGACCGTCTAAGAGCATAATATCAATATAATTATGTATCCATTTTATGTTCCATTTTGGTAGAGCCACGCTGTTGTCAGTCATGCCTCAGCATGAGTCGGCAGGCTCGTCCAGGGCGGTACTATTGTCTTGTAAGCAACCGACGTGAAGCGACAGCTGGCTGTCGCGTTTCGTTCAGTGAGTGAGATTGCCAGATCCCCAATTCCCCCTTTCTCTTCCAATCTTTTTTCCTTCCCTCTCCCCTCCCTATTTGATGGTCCGGCAACACATCCATGAACCAGCGTTGTAGATGCTCATAGGCAGCAGTGATCTTTTACCATCGGGTAACCTGTTAGCTCGTTTGTTGGACCTATTGGATAAAAAAAAAGTCCGTGGCCTGCAGTGCGACGTATATGGGTTGATACATATACAAATTATTTGTTAGGTGGACGTATTCATTATTAAAAATAAAATTCCCTAAACGGACGAATGGCAACCCTAAAACATCTGAAGCAATTCGGCTAACTTTTACATCGTTAAAGCAAACTAAGTTTGGAACAGGACTATTGTAATGTTAATGTAAAGTCTTAGGGCTGCCCTAAGTTAGAAATAATAGCGTAGCCCTGATCTACTTAGAGATACATGGCTTAACTACGCACGAGTAGGTCCCACGTAAGCTGCAAATACGGCGGTAGCCTCCAAGCTCACTTTATATTTATATCTTAGTGTGTTTTCACACCTCTCTGGTGAAAAGCACTCATTAAAAGAGTAGTTTTCTTAATAGTTGTATTGCTTCGGGGTCTTTTGCTGTATATCAGTGTATAGTTGTCGCTGAAGTGAATATATTTTAGTTCATTAGTTGTTTTAATTGAAAATATTTAAGTATTAATTTGTCTTTAATAATAACTTGTCATAACACTGGAAATTCAGATCTATAAGGATCCAAGATTTTGTTTAAGTATTTCTTTATTAGGTTTGGGGTAAAATATGTTGAATATTTGTTGTTGGAATACAATCTCATAAAATTATGTACAACCCTGACTCGCACACCAAATTTTTTTACTATTTTGATCATTAATTTAATTCAAACAAGAGTTTTAAATGAAGGTGGTAAATAATTTTTTACCTGCACTTCGTCTGCCGGACAAAGGCGCGGATCACGCGTTCCGGACGCTGACAATAACATACCGGTGTATGCTTTACTTTTACATTTTTTATACTGCCTCGTGAGAAATGTATGGAAATGTATGTGGAGCTAGCTGGCCAACCAGTAACCAGAATTCAGCGAGGTGATATAATTGTGTTGACAAAGATAATAATAAATATGATATATAAAGCAAACATTAAAATTTCAATTGTTTTGTGTTATTTTCTATTGTAGAGAAGGAACGTGCCCTGCAGTGGGACGTAGAGCTGATAGAGATAAACAGAAGATATTCGTGCCGTGTCCATACGCTTTCTGAACCGCACAGAACTGTCTATCAAATGGAGCAAGTTTTAGTCTACAGAAGCCAACTAAAACGTCACGGGATCCGTATAAGGTAGTGTCGAGAAAAGGAAATACACTGATGTCGGCTAGTTGCTTCGGTGGGAATTAATAAACAATATATCATTAAATTTACCAGGTGTAGGGTGATATCACAAATTACTAGTTTCCGATGCAGTGTATACTGCCCGCACAGGTTTACGACTTCCTTACATCGTGATGTCAACTTTGCACCATTCGATGCGCACATTATAGTAGTTAGTCCCGTATATGGCTAAAGATTCCTACTTGATTGGTTCGTTTTCACGATGGATTATTTACAAGTTCACGTTGTTATAATATTCTCAAAATATTGATATATTTTAAATTAGTATAGATAATTAAGCAATCAGGTAAATTATATTAGCACACGGTAGTGGCAATCAGTGTTTGTGTTTATCAAAAAACAAAGGTACATAAATATGTCAAAGGCGTGATGGGGTCGGAAAGTGGCCTAAGCCTACGAACGCCCACAACAGAACATGGTTGCCCTCATGCTCTGTGATATAATCACCTTCCTAATGATTGACGGAAGGTAGACGTCTACGCGGCCAGTCTCAAAGCTAAGTATTTTTGCAATATGTATAAAAACTATATTATTGCAATCCCACGTAACAGTATGAACAAGCTACATTTAGAATAATAAAAATATAAGTGCATATTAGGTGTATGAAAATACTTATTAGTTCTCATAAAATAGAGACATAATTGACGGGGGTATGCAAGAGCCCTCCAATTACTGTATTTAATAAATTAAACTTTATAGCTTACAGTAACGTAGTATACTAACAGGGAGTCCACTTATAAATCCCACATCGATTAATAAATTACAATTTTCATTTTTCATTAAGGCTAAGTACGCTTTTACGTTTTATCAAAGTATTTTAAGTTTGTGCCGCCGCGCCGGTAATTAGTTCGGGCGAACACATTTTTTCCGGAAGAGTTCATTAATTTGGGTCCAATGTAATTGTTTCATTGACCTTTATAATTTTCATGAGAATAAAATCTAAACAATGTTTACGAGGGGAAAATATATTTGGTTAATTTATTTTTTTAATTAATGACGGTAAATGATGCTATAAAATTGACGTATAAGTAAAATTAAAAAGAAACTGTATTCGAATACACAAACGCCATTCAAATTTTAAGTTGCCCTTAACTACCCACAGCCCACTTCACACTATCAGTACATTTAAGTGGGACTTTCATAGTTAAGTGCAACATAATATTTAAGTTGCGTTTGAGTATTCGGGCGCATGTGTTTTATATTTATGAACTTTCTGTTTTCAAGATAATATCAATCGTTTAAAACCATGAAGATTAAAAATTAATTTGTTGCCGTTAGTGGCAGAACATGACTTGATTGATGTTCCTTGATATAAAATTGTAATTGAAAAATTGACATTCTCTTTATTATTATCAATCCCATAGCTGTTGTGACACGATTGTGCCGTTGACATGACTTGGCTGTATGAAACAATATTTTTAAATCAATTTACTTAAGTACAATTACTATTGCGATGACAATACGCCTGCTAACGCCAAAAAAGGTACAACTTCGACATATCACAGAGTGTCTGGGTGTTCCAAAATAGGAGATTTTCTTTCTTAAAAGAAATTCTATTTTCCGATCCACAAAGTTGCGTGCGTATGCCAACTCAGAAAACATCTAATTGTTTTCGTCTTGCGGAAAATCAAGTTACTTTTACGTGCTCCGAATATTTGTTTCTGTACGCAATATTGGGAGATATGGCTGGGGCTGCGAAAATGTAAAAGCTTACTTATTGTATTACGGCTGTACGCGTTATGTATTCAATATTATTTGGTTTTAGCACACTGGTTTCTCAAGCAAAACCAGTTAACACACTGAAATTAGAATAAAATAGAACAGTAAATCCTTTATTTCTTCATTAAAGTAAACGTACACTGATACCTAACTAAATTACAAATCTATTATTATAATCTAAAATCAAAATAATACAAAATCTTAAAATCATACAATTGTGAAACTAGCAAGTAGTTTAGCTTACTGTATAGTAAGTACCATACATACATAAAATCACGCCTTTATCCCAAAAGGGGTAGGCAGAGGCGCCACATACCTTGTATGTTCCGTCCCTTGATGTGATAGGGGGCGAGCCTATCGCCATATCGGGCACAAATTCCCGACTCCGGGCTGATAATAGAAAAACCCAATAACACTTTGCCCAACCCGGGATTCGAACCTAAGACCTCAGCTTTGTAAACGTACCGTAGTACAACTACGCCACCGAGGCAGTCCACAAAGTAAGGGATAGTACTACCAATGCATTATAACATGATAAGTCATAAATGCGTTTTAGCATTGCATTAGAAACGAACGACTGATTGATGAGGGATATCATTCTTTCATGATAAGTAAATGTCACTGAAAAAAAAAAAAAAAATAAGACTTTGCCACGATGTACAATGCCCTCATAGAATAGAGATCTGAAGTGATAGGTGTTAAGAATGCACACTATAAATTGAAGCTGGCCGTTTCTCTGAATGTTCATTTTTATAAAAAATATTGAAAGTTTATTGTGGTTTTCTGTTGGTTGTTCCATGTCTTTGACTTAATAAAGTAATGTAGTAAGTATGATGTGATTTTATATTTTCACATACAATACCACTGTGCTGTTTTCCGCTACAGTAGGTTTGCGGTTTCGTTCAGTCGGCGAGGTAACCCGAGACCAACTTTTCTCCGATCCACCCACGCACAGTTCTGTTAACCTTCACTTAAAAGACTAATAATATTATTAAAGAGTTTTGATGTATAAATTGAAAAGCATTTTTGAGTAGTTGAGCCTTTAGGCTGTAACTGTAGGCAGAACACCGCGTCAGCTTCACAGTTATCAAAACAAAAGTATACGTGATTAATTTAGCGTTTGATGAAAGTATAACAGTTCGGAGCGGAGTTGGAAAGCCGTAGCATTGTTTATTGCGCACGCCGGCCTCGGCTAATGTAACACACGAGGTGTAAAACTTCTAAATGAGCTGGAAGGTTCCCGAGTAGTTTCGCATTATACCCGACTTAGTATACGAGCAATTTTACTACCTAACTGTCTAGACTTCGGGCTTGAATATGGTTATTAAAGGACTTGTCATAACTTTATTATTCTGTATCTGAATTGCGCCGCAGAGTTGTTTATTGTTTTATACACGTAAAGTCCCCTAAAGGTCAAATAAAATGAACATACAGGGGATATTTGAAAATGTTATGAATACAAATTTTATGTCCGTGGATGTAAAGTTCCAAGTTAAAGCGTATATTAAAGAAGATAATGTTTATGACTTTTAACTAACCTAAAAAACGTTGATGATAAGTTCTTTATTGCTGGCATATTCAAAAAGTTGCTCGTATAGAAAAACATAATATTATTTAACTTTAAACTTAGTAAGTTTTTATTTACATAAACATTCGAGTGATAATTATGTAGTAAAAATATGAATATGTGAATAAGTAAAAAAGCACATGTTTCGCGTTCTGAGGTATACCATTGGCGTGAATCGAGCAGACTTGCATAATTCTGTTAACCGGCCAAATATATTAATATTTTGCCATTTAATATTCTATCAACACAAAAAATCAATGTAATCATTTTGTCGTTGCTGAAAAAAAATCCGCAGGTACAATGTCGTCGTAAGATTGCTTTCAGAATTTAATGACAGTCGGCTACAGCATCCTTACTGAAAAAAACGGAGAACTCAAACATTATACACAACTAAATTGATATTCCAACGATGGTGCTAGAGGCAATTGTCACGAAAATTTTGCTACAGATACGCAAAAAAAAAACGGGTATTTTCGCATATCGTGGGTTTCCATACAAACCTAGTAATATTTGAAATGTTGATTATTGTATGTTTTTCTCTCTATTGCAATCCCCTCTGTTGTCTGGGCTTGACAGGGAAAATTTTCGCGATTTGGAAAATCGATGAAAATTGCAATGACATTTCATTGATTTTTACGTAAAATTATTAAATTACGTAAAGTGATATTTCTCGAGATACTTGTATCAAAGTCATATATTGTTGGTTATTTTCGATGTTATAACAAGATTCTCTAACTTCTGAATCATGTTATTCACCAGTCATTACAACCAGTTTTGTTTTATTGGACGGTAAACTCGAAAAAAGCGATTTTATTTCTTTCCTATTCAATATATATTTTTCTCTTTATCAAAACATACATATTTTTGTTTCAAAATACTTTGTTTGAAAAACAATTATATATGGAATAGGGGAAAAAATTCTAAGACATATTTCACATAAAATATTATCAATAACAATTAGATTTTTAATTATGGAATATACTGTGATATTTTTATTTACTTAGTAAAAATTGAAAAGTTTTAACTCATTGCTTTTTTTTAAACATTTTGTATTCCTCAGTCCCATGCAAACTCGCAATTGGATAGTTTATCCTGTATTATTTATGATACCTAAGTAAAACATATTTTTCGTCTATTATTAATTAAGATAACCGCCACATATGGATACCTAAAAAGCCAATACATATTCTGAATTAAAAAAAAAAACAGCCAACTAGCTGTTACGGTTCAAGGAAAAAAGATATTTGAAGAAAGGACAGGTGTACTGGCGTAGGCTTTACCCTAATAAAACGGACAACTTGTACTAACGATTTGTTAGCAGTAAGATTGTCACAGGTGTAACTAACGAATTTCTATAGCAATAGATTTGGAAATTACTTTGCCAATGTAGGTTGTAGGTGTTTTTTTAAACATATTTTTTAACCTAACCGTGATTTTGGCTTAAAAAGAGAGTTGTTATAAACTGCGTAATTTTTTTTATAATATTCGACTTTTTCAACTGACAATGTTTTTTTTTTGTTTTTAAGATATGCAAAAATGTATACCAAGTTTATTTAGTTTTTAGAATCTTTTGTTTATCTAGTGAATATAAGTTTTTTTTTTTTATTGCCATGAATAGCGAGACGAGCATGCCATTTGCCTGATGGTAAGCAATACGACCGCTCATGGACAGTAGTAAAACCAAACAACACCATGAATTCCAAGGCAATGCTTGGCATTCTACTGCGCTCACCATCCTGAGACATAAGATGTTAAGTCTCAATATGTCCAGTAGTTACTCTGGCTACAACGTCCTTCAAACCGGAACACAACAGTGCATTTACACTGCTGTTTGGCGGGAGAAATAGACATTGCGGTGGTACCTACCCAGGCGGCCTCTCACATATGAGAGACCTACCACCAGTAAAGTGGCAATCACATTGCAAACCAATTCTATGACAACGAGTACATATCGAGTTTGTTATGCAAAACGATAGTTAGTATCTTAACTAACTAGTCATAATATGGTAATATGAAATAGACTATATTAAAATAACTAAGAATACATTTACATTATCTGTATCCTTGTTGCATATAAAACGGAAGAAAAATGCAAAGAATATTACCGCACCTTTTTTATCATCAAAAGTTGGATTCCCTAAATAAAATTGATGGAATCATACAGCGGTATAAGGAAAATAAAACGATTTCCCAAAACACGGTTGCCAATTCATTATCTATGCTACTTTACGATGGAATATTCAAGTAGAACCTTTTAAAAGGAAACATTTGAATTCTAGCTCACTGACAATTGACATATGTAGATACGAGTAAATGTAATTGCCCATAAATAAAAATGCGCCACATAAAATAAGAAAAAAAAAAAAACAATTTACATTAGCTCACGCATTCTTCCCAGAAGGGGTAGGTAGAGGTGCTATCAGGGCACCAACATTTCGCCTTGTATGTTCTTGACTCTGGGCTGATAATAAATAGAAAAATCCAATATCACTTTGCCTGACCCGGGATTCGAACCCGAGACCTCAGCTTTGTAATCGTACCGTAGTAAAACTACGCCATCGACGCTGTCAGACAATTAATAACATTTAAAAGTCAAATAAAACAACAATGTACGGAAAAGTTTTTTGTTCGTGTCTACTTTTTACTTACTCCTGAGTAAATAATTTTTTTATAAAATAATATAGTCTAAAGGTAAAGCTCTTTAGAATATTTTAATTGGTACTATGTGTATTTATAACGAATCTTTATAAATAGAAAACGCCAGACTTTTCTAATGGGACCTTTACTTTTATATATTGAACAAGAGGCTTTGCTTTGTGAAACTGGAAGTGCTACTTGAAACATAGCAGCTGTATGGCCGCTTTTGTGAGTTATTTGAATTATAAAATAATGATACGCTATTGACCTGTGTAGTGTGTACTTAATATGTTTTTAATAATGGGTCCCCAGGTTTGGTAGTAGTTGCTATAAGTTCCGTAGTTAAAGTGATTAATATCTAATGGTTAATTTTTATCAAAGCTTCGGTTATTGATGGATTTTACTGCTTCCCGCAATACTGACCATTGGCTGTTTGAAGGCCTGAAACATGATCATAACTAACCCACTGTTATATCTGTAATGCTGTGACTGCAATGTGCACTGGGATAGAAGCAACGATTGCTTCAGCGCACCCACGTTGTGCTATTCCGAGCATAGTTGCTTGGCCATCTCTATTCTCGGCACAGGCGTGCACCCCATAGTTTTGTTCAGGTGCTTGTTAGTTTGTGTGACTACGACGGGTGACCTGTGCCCCTAGCCGGAACATTTTGCAGTATCGTAATAGAATAGTAATAGTAAAATTTTGTATGGGAATTTAATCAGCGCCATTGTGAGCGTATTTGGAACTAAAATTTCACAGCGGGAAACGTTTACTTTACTATACGAGAATTACTATACGATACTTCAAAATGTTCCGGCTAGGGGCACTGGTAGGTTTGCCTCATCTATGTTATAATGTTTGTCTCAGTGCGTGGATTGAAATGAAACTTGCACGTACCAATTTCAACCTGTTTATGTAAAATAAACTGTAATATTTACGACTCGATCATCTACGCCTGCCTCGGTGGCGTAGTTGTATTACGGTACGGTTACAAAGCTGAGGTCTCGGGTTCGAGCCCCGGGTCGGGCAAAGTGATATTGGATTTTATATTCATTATCAGCCCGGAGTCAGGAATTTGTGCCCGATATGGCGATAGGCTTGCCCCCTGTCACATCGTGGGACGGAACATGCGAGGCGAAATGTGGGTGTCCTGGTGGCGCCTCTGCCTACCCCATCTGGGATAAAGGTGTGAGTTTATGTATGTATGTACGATCATCTACGCATCAAATTACTCTCGAACAGGAAGTTACGAATGCGAAAGGAAAATTAATAACTAAGTTTTTGTTATAACTCCATTTGTAAGGTGTTCAATGGACCGTTTTGTACAAACCGGCTTCATTTAAAATCATCGAGTCAAATAGCTTCCTATTTATTCAATGAAAATACTGAAACTTCCATGTGTAATGTTATGACTTTCTCGTAATTAATGTACATAAATGTCTAGAGTAAATCATTAAATAATGTAAAAACTTATGCTTTAACTCGGTAACTTTGTGATTACACGCGCTGTTGTGGTAGACAAATACATCCGAAAATTTTAATACTAAGTGATAACTTCGTTGAGAGCTGGCAATTTGAAGTCATAGCACGTACATTCGATCTTTTGAAGCCATGGGTATACTCGCAGTTAGCTAATTTCTCAATTGGATAAACAAAAACAGGGCAAGTAAAGCTGCACAGTATACAGGTAAATCTTAGGTGAGAGTTCGTTGAAAGTATTTCAACAGTGTGTGGAGTACATCTACTCCGTTGTAGGTTAACGTGGTAAATAAAGTCCAACTATCTTTCAGTATTTTATTGGTTAAGTTTACCTTTTTACGGACAGATAAATTGCTTGAAATACCACTGTAAAAAACGAGTAGATTGTGATGCAATTAATTGCCTGAATTAATGAATGCTGTTGAAATCCAAACACACCACACCAGCATCTTTGCGAGTCTTTTTAGGTAATATTAGAATTATTTGACACTATTTACTTGGCTTACATTTTTTTTTTTTTTATTGCAATGAATGGCGAGACGAGCATGCCATTCGCCTGATGGTAAGCGATACGACCGCTCATGGACAGTAGCAAAACCAATCAACACCATGAATTACAAGGCAATGCTTGGAATTCCACTGCGCTCGCCATCCTGAGACATAGATGTTAAGTCTCAATATGTCCAGTAGTTACTCTGGCTACAATGTCCTTCAAACCGGAACACAACAGTGTATTTACACTGCTGTTTGGCGGGAGAAATAGACATTGCGGTGGTACCTACCCAGGCGGCCTCTCACATATGAGAGACCTACCACCAGTAAATGAATGTCTATGGTATGGTATGTGGAGTTCGCCATCGCGCATCAGGCCAGCGTGGTTTATATTGCTTATAATCGACTACCAAATTGCAAAGGAGTCACGTAATCGACAGTGGGCTATTATTGGTTGATAAAGGAGTGTTAGAGGCTATGGTAAATATGTTGCAATATTATGTAATATTGAAGCCGGACGTGGACTGTTAATTTAAGTAATACTACTCTGTCAAGAAAGTACCTATCGGGAAAATACCATTAATACTTAAAATGTGAGTTATTCATCCAAATTCATTTTATCACCTTCAAAGTATGCTCTTTTAGAAATTATACACTTACGCCAACGATTAACCTAATGATCAAAAATAAAATTAAGTGCTTCTTCCGGAAAAGAGTTCACTTCGCGCCGCGAATTCTCCTCTATGTCTTCTACCGAATGAAAACGGGTGCCACGGAGTGGTAATTTGAGTTTAGGATAAAGAAAGAAGTCAACTGGAGCCATATCTAGTGAATATGGTTGCTTGATGGTATTTGTTGAGGGTTTGGTCAAAAATTCGTTAACTATGATGGCCTTGTCCGAAGGCGCATTATCGTGATGCAACATCCAAGAACTTTCTTTCAACAAATCTGGCCTTTTTTTGTCGAATTTGCTCTCTTAAACGTCGCATAACGCACAAATAATATTCTTTATTTACTGTTTGACATTTCGACAAGAATTCCGAGTACAGAACGACGCGACAGTCGGAAAACAGTTCACATGACTTTGACTTTTGATCGAATTTGGCGTGGCTTTTTTGGTTTCGGTTCAGTTGGTAGGCGCCATTTCAAAGCTTGTTGACTAGTTTGCATGTCAAACTCGTAAACCCATGTTTTGTCACCAGTAACAATGCGTTTCATGAATGTTAGGTCGGAATTGACTCGTTCTAGCATGTCCTCAGCGACTCTTATGCGGTTGAGTTTTTGGAGAAAATTCAGGTCTTTTGGGACTAGCTGGGCGGTCACATGTTTCATACCCAAGTGTTTATTTAAAATGGTACGGATCGGCTCGTGGGACGCAAAAAGTTCGGCAGAAACTTGAACAAAGATATCCGGTCACTATTTCACATCACTTTTGTGATGTTAACTTCAGTTGCAAATGTGGATGGTCTACCAAAGTGAGGCAAATCTTCCATCACATCTTGATCGGTTTTGAAAACTCTGTGCCACTCATAAGTCATAACCACGTGATTTTAATACATTCGATTCATTTTAAGCCTTCTGTATCATTTTCAGTGACTTCAAACACAAAACTCCATTGGCAATGCAAAATTTAAGACAAACTCTTTGTTCGATGTTTTTGTATATTATGAAATTCGCAATACACACTAGATAAGATGTAACAAAAAGCAGCACTATATTTTATTTAATTATCAGATGGAGCTGAAATTTCGCACCAAAATGGAAAACAGTTGTGTCAATCTAACAAAAACAAAAAAAAAACAAAAAAAAAAACTTAGTACTATAAACAAATCATTAATTCCCGATACTTTCTTGACAGAATGTATATTCCTGGTTAAAAATATTTTTCTTTAATGATATGATCAACGTAGATTCCAAATTTGTTTAAGAAATGCGTGGGTTTAATTCTGGGTATTTAGTATAGTACACACATGTATATCTCCCTCAATTACCTATATACTTTATAATATACTTTATAATATAAGGAAATGACTCAATTTATTAAAATTATTCTTAATCGTTAGGATAGAAATAAAACAGGTATGAACAAGCATGCGAGATACTGATACCAAGTATTTATGTTTTTTTTATTTATATCTGTAAAACATGGTCTTATTCCTTTCGTAAAGTGAAGATACTCAGGTGGGATATGATTAGAGAGCTTATTAACAAATATTTTATTTAATTATGTAACTCTTGTCCCTATTTGTCTTTGCATTCCTATTAATCCTATTTTACTGTACAAGTTGTGTATTATTTCCAACAACTCTATTGTGTAAGGTATAACACACATGTTTGTGGCGCTAGGTCAGTGTTACGTCTTGGGCCAACACAACTAGAAACTCGTGAGATTATAATGGTTTCTTAGATTTACGCGAATGTTACACATTGAAATAAAACTATTTTATACGGATTTTATCGCGATTTGGTTTAATTTTTACATTTTTTAACTTCCCGACGTTTCGATTGCTTTTCAGCTTTCGTGGTAAAAAAGTTAAAAAATGTAAAAATTAAACCAAATCGCGATAAAATCTCGTGAGATTAGCTTAGATTAAGTTCGTAATGACTATAGTACGGTGGTGTGCACCTTTCTTCCTACGTCCAGATAAGACCGGAAGATAAATTAAATATCCTCAAGTTTTACTTAGCTAGGTAGTTGAAACTTGGTTAACTAGTTCGTGTGAGATAATTTTCAGCTGAAGCAAAATAGACTATGTTTTAGCGCGTGAAATTTTATAATAGGTTCTGTTTTACGAGAAAATTTTCGTTATTAGGTTTTTGTGTATATTGATGTTCATTTTGACCTAGTCTGTATATTAAAGAAGCGCTGTGAAAAAATAGAGAAAAAATATTATAGCGTCTTATCGCTGTCTAAATTGAAAATTCTAGATTTTTAAGGAAATGGATTATCCTGTTGTTAAATAAACAATATTAAGCACTTTTTCCTGTCCAATTTATAGTCAATGAAGATGTTGTGGCCACCATAATTAAAAACATGCCGGAGAAAGCAAACATAATTTGCATTCCATTATGGTTTTTATTGGAAAAAATTGCGTTTGCACTTGCGTTTTATTTCTTTTGTTTTCTCTTCCTACACACTTAATGAATAAACTTCCTGAATATACTGTTTTATTATTAGTATGTAGTGGCCATGAAGTGGAAATGTTACGTACTGGGGGCCCTAGACTATCAATTATATTGCGCAATATAACGAAATGTGCAATATTATTGACCATATAGGATTAATATTGAAGATTGCGCAATTATTGAACGAAAGTATGAGCGGTCAGTATTGGCAATATTTTTTGGCTATTTCGTCTTGACGAGGAATACATACAGGCGTGCGTGCAACAATGGCAGAAGAAAATAATCCAAAAGTTAAGGATAGATAATTTTAATTAGTATTATTGTGCTATATAATCGTTTGCATTCAAAACGCCTTTCAATTTTAATGAACCTATAATGAAATGTATTGTACAGTGTTATTGTAGGTCTGGGGTCCGCCTAATACAGCGTGATTGCATTGGCTTAGATTACAATCACACCCACATTAAAGTGAGATTAAAGGTGCATTATTTATTATCGGGTGTTATTCTCAATTATTCTCGAGAGGACATTAATCTTAATTCCCCACGTGCCGTCCGTTGGTCATTTCTCTCAATTTCGCGACCCATGATGCTAGAATAAGCGTTAGTTTTTGCCTCTCATGACCTGTGTTCGTAATTAAATTACTCAGGCAGGTTGTGAGTGGTTTGAGCTTTTTGTAATTTTTTTGTGGACGCAGTATAAAATATATGTAGTTAGGCGTTTGGAATTCAGGGAAAATGTAGAACATTTCGTATAATGACGAGAAAATAGGAGCGAATGTTAAGCAAATCACCAATGTATTAACACAAAAAAAAATCGTTCAGGTTTAAAAGTACCTATTTATTTTAAAATATTACCTCAGCATAATATTTCAACTTTTAATTTTTATACACCATAGATAGCGGAACTCTACGATTGTGAAGGATTTAGTCCATTATATGATTTATTGCGAGTTAGTGGATAATGAATAGAATAATTATGAATATTCTAAAGTCAACATTTTTCTATTGATTTAAATTAATACACTAATTAGCAATAGGGAGTAGCAGTAGTAGTTGAGTGGTTACATCATAGTCTTGGTCCAGAGATATAAAGGCCTTATATTTCATTGCTTGTTTATCGCTCACTATGCCTCGGAAGCTGCTGTTCATACATTCTGACCATATATAGCTGTATATAAATATATTTCGTGACATAAGGAATGATGTATGTGAGGTCGGAGGAATATAAACGTTACAAATCATATTCTAGTGACATATCGGCTTCCTATCGATATTTCATGTTCCCTTCGCAGTGATGTATTTGTGGCGCCCTCTATTTACGACCTATATATCATTTTTCCTGCTCTGGCACCAGAATATATCTATGATTCATAGAATATTTGATGAGTTTATCATATAAATGGTAAATGGGTGAATTTGTAAAAAGCATAGTGTATCAGTTTAGTGAGAAAATGGGATACATTAAGTTTGATGTTTAGTAGGTCGATATTTGAAAATATGTTTTCAAAAAATGATATCATTAAAATATTCACAAAGTTTCATAAAAATCACTCGGGAAAATAAATTCATTCTAAATATATGAGAGTGAATTAGTCGGTTCCATGCAGTGATGTATTATAAATTTTATTTGAAAATGGCGTAGAAAAAGCACTCAATGTACTGAAAACTGCAGGTAATTACTGGATACCAGCCGGTTTCGACAGGCCACAAAATTTTTTTGGGAGAAGAGTATCTTCAGTAGTGAACTTTATGTGGCTGAAGATGACAGTGATAATAGGAGTAGCAAAGTTCCAAGTGGCTAGCAAGTTGAAAAGTATTGTTCGTACCCAACTAGCAAAAGCGTATTGTTAGAACCGCCTCCGGTCTTTGAGCATAGGGTGGAAAACGAAAGAGGTAGGGAAAGAAGAGTAACGAAAATTAGGCCCCATAGGTATACAATTTCAACCCAAATAGCTTAATTATTCCTTTTCATGTCACTAATACAATTTCCTTGTGACCTCAATGCTTGTGACCTTTATCTAAAGGTTTAAGTGGGAAACAGTTCCGCTCTCCGCCCAGTCCATAGTTGATATTTATGGATCTTTCTACCCAAACGGCTATCGATTGTACGAACTTAGTTCTGCCGTCAACGCCAATTCAATTTATGAATAATTCAACTAGATTCGGAAACTTAAAACGTCGTTCATAGAGATTTAGTGATGCAATATTTGCTTTTATGAAGGCGTTTTTAAACGAAACTTCAGAAACTATTCAAGTTGTATTTATTGAAACTTCCTACATTTGTGTCAATAATAATACTATAATAACATACGCTGTACCACTGCAATCACACGTACAAATAATTATGATTACGTTTTTGGAGCGAAATTTCCGTTTTCTCTTAATTTATTCACTACTTTTTAGGTATATATAGATTTCTAACTTAAATAAATAATTCTATGCGCATATTAATGACTGTTTGCTTATTCACATACAAACAGTTTATATCGAATTAACGGAGTAAACTTTCCCTTAGACGGATTGACATATTGTGGACAAATCGAACCATTGCATATACTCGTATTTGCAATATTCGCAGGCAATTCAGTTATTACCGTAATAATGTATGGATATATGACGGCTTTAGGATATACTCAAACAGGTAAGGATGTCTGTATTAGCATTTATTTGAATAAACGCTTACCGGGCTGAAAGATTTAGAGTCCATTGAGCCAGGTAAAGACTAGATCGTGATTGAGACGTGTTCACAAGTAATCTAACCTCAGGCAGCGAAATTGTCCACTGTTCGCTTGACGGTTAAATTGCCAAACGATTTTGCTCTGTCAAACGCTGCTTCAGACGGACTGGCTACACTTTGTCAAATAGCCGTGGCCGCAAAATGCTTGCCGCGTGATAGCAGGTCATTGTATGTAGGGACGTCCGCGTTCATTTATTTGTACCAGATTACGGGCGACGCAGTGACATGGCGGTAAACCGACGCTTTCGCCCCGCCACCGCCGATAATGCCCAAAGCTTTATTCGATAACTGTCAATTGTTCTATAAATCCGATTAATTATGGGGTTTTCGCATTTCGTGATTATTTCGGGACGTTTATTTGTTGAGTTAATAAGCTCGTTACATGGATAGAGGTAATAATCCAAAGTTAATTAAATTCATGGTTGGTAGAAGAGGTTCAATCAAACGTTACCATCTTTCCTTTGCGGCATTTTCATATAGATAAAACCTGCGTGTCGCCACCTTATCCCTAATGCAATGACTGTCAACGCACCTACATACCTTAAAGTCTGTGGGTATCCATAGGCTTTAATAAAATCATTTTGCGTAGAGTGCTCGCTTGCGGCTTCAACTATGAAATCATTTAATTAATAATTTTAAGACCTAAACCAATAGCATACACTGTAAATAATATAGACGCCGCAAAATTAATCTGTTATGTATATTCGTGTTATTGTTTCTTGATTAATTTATACGTAATTATAATGGTAATTATTGTGTCAATGTGTAATTAAATTCGTAATTTGCAATTCAACAAGCAGTTTACGCCAATATTCCGTCCGATATATATTTCATATTCTGCATATCAAATCTCACGGGAATAATGTTATGAATAGATTCAATTTAATAATGATATGCATATTTGTTATACACATCACTGCATCCATATACTCAATATTGACTACATTATAGATATCCTTTCTCATTGTAGGATAGCGTTTACACTAGCCTAGAATTAAAGGGTCTTCGTCTTCACTAGCTGCGATTCAGAGCGTGTAATCTCGCATCTGTCGTGGACGCCCATAACAGCTTAATCGGGCGTCCAAACCAAAATATAAGTGGGGGCAACTTTGTTCCCGAATGACCAAACATGTTTCGGCGCCGGGCGAACAAAGCGAAGGAACCGGGGCGCTTTTTGCCCTGATGTATCCAGTGTCGCCCAAAATCCGCGCGACGGCCACCGAGGGGGTTTAATTGGTATGCTGGTGTAGAATTTGTTAGGGACCCAACTCGGCAAAAAAAGTCTAGAATCAAAAGAATTAACTGTTAGAAAAATTTTACTGGTACTGATAAACGCCAACAAAATATGCTTGGAACTCTCATGTTCGTAAAGGATGGAAGCGTGCTTTCTGCCTCGGCCCAGTCTCCCTTTGTATGCTTTAATCAACGCAGGCTACTATGCTACTACTACGATATTTATTAAATGGTTATGTGACTCAATGATTCCTATCACTGCAACTATATATAAGGACTGACGGCTTAGCCTGTTATCTGTGTAATAGAACGGTTTAAGAGATTTGCCACTAAACGAAATTACTGGCACAGAAGTATCATCCAATAATCGCCACTGCTGAGCATTGGAATCCTTTGCAATCGAAAGTTCAAGAGGGCTTTGGCTATAGTCCACCATGCAAAACTAGTCTAGACTATGACTAGACTAGAATTGTCACCAATCTATTCTACGTGCAAAGCTTTCAGCCAAGCGAAGTACGTGAAGGAAATATTAATGCCGACTCTCAGTGAAAATAACGAAGCACTAATTAAAACTTGGACGGTAACATGAAATTTAATAATACTGCCGCGGACCCCCGCCGACGTGTTAATGTTAGTTTTTGTCTAATGTAATGCGAGCTCCACCATGCAAATTCCCAATTAAAATTTATTTTATTAACCAGTTGTAATATTCCATTGGAGTGCTGGTAGACCAACTCTGAATATTACAAATGATTTTAACAACTCTATATTGCTAATAAATGTTGATGATATCCTTGAAGGTTGTAATAAGAAAAGGATTTAAAGCTTTTATTTTCAGTTACAAAACCACAATTTAACTATTATAGATAGACAGATAGATGGTCTATCTGTTACGTGTATCAAACTTTAATTAAATAATATTATTGTTCAAGTTTACTCTATCTACAACAATAAATAATACATCAGTTTTATTGTATATTAAAATTATTATAAGCCATAGTTGTAGTTTAAAACAAATATAGATTAATGGCTAAGGGTCGTCGCTTGTATCTGTATATAAATATATCAAATTATTCAAATTTAGCCATAATGAGTGACTCAGTCTCTAATGGTGAATAAATTTAAATAATGACGCAGGAATAAAATAAAATCATATTTCATTTTACCCGCATTTCAGAATACGAAAACATTTCGGGTTTTTATGGTTATTTTATGAGTTATTGTCATAGATAAGATGCGAGGCTTTACCCGTGAAAGGTATTTTTACGACCCTGTTTAGGTTTCGTCCGATTAAATGTACGAGTTCGACACCAAATAAAATTTTCCGTCTTATCAATTTTGTGCGTGAATATCTGATATATTAGGAAGCCAGTGGTTGGGTTTATCAGTAGAACCATTATTCTAACATTCTGGGATGTTAGAATAGAATGGGTTCAGCAGTGTCTTGTGTACAGTACGCATTGTTATGTACTGTAGGCAACACAGTACCGTAATCAACTGAAAGGGAATCTTAACACCTGTTTTACCGTGTCCTTTCCTTTCATAATTGATCGATGAATACAGGCACACATGTATTAACTCCAAACGTAATGAATATAACATGAGCTTTTCCAGTGAAGGAATTCATAATTTTAAATTTTATTGTGTAGGGATTTTGAGGCTTGATACTGTGCTTGATATCACAGGGATTTTATTTGGAAAGGAGAGCAATTATAGTCGCTATTTGCTAAAACATACACAGATAATAATAAGTTTATGGTAGCACTGACTGGTACAGAATGCCTCAGGCATTAAGTCCGCCTTTATACTACTCGTATATTGTATATAAAACATAAATAAAAAATAATACAATTCTAATACTTTGTTAATCATCTATTACTAAAAGACCTGTGAGGCGACTATATTTCCATAAATACATTATTTCATCCCTCCGACAAGACGGAATGGTAGAGCATTATGAGGTTGCGATAAATCCCTCACATTATTTGTAGAAAGGCCCGTAGAACATATTATGTATAAAATATGTTTAAAATATGCCCAAATCTCGTACATGAGGAATCATTCAGATGTAAATTCCGCGCTGATTGTATTCGCTCATTAGTAAGCATGGTAATTATGGCAGCAATAAATTTATTTGCGCAATTGTTTGTGAGACCGAAAAGTCTCTCGTAGCTTCTGATACCCACGACACAAGACTCGATCTTAGTGTGGGGTCAGGACTATGTATGTGACTGTTGGGTGTATTTATTTATTTATTTATTTATTATTAATTAAAGACCTCGTATATCCCACAGGTTCCCGGAATGAATATTCCACACATTTACATCAGCGAAACAAAAGTTTTGCGTTGTAAATGCAGCATAATTTATTCAGTTTGGTGCAAAATTTCTCAGTTCAAAATAGTTAACTGGTGGCGAGGCAAAACAAACACAATTTCGCACTCATAATAATAACGATCGTATAAGAAAATGCAATTAAACTTGGAAATTAACAGTCAGTCATCTTTTAACGGGTTTAAAGTGTAACAGTCTAATTAAGCTGTCATGTGTGGGTATGAGAGACCGCTGTTCGTTGCGACTACCAAAGGACCGGAGAGTATGAAAAGTTAATGAAGGGTAAGCCTCCGTTTGTATTACTACAAATGTCATATACGTGGGCTCCAGAGAGCCATAACGCGTTGGGCCATAGGGCCGGTGAAGGGTTGATTTATGATGTCATTCTGTACATGCCATATTACACGTATTATAATATGTGGGGCAGATATTTATGCGTTATGGAGGTCACATTATGTAAAATGTGTTTTGAGGTGTAAAGGAGTGACGGGGAATATTTGGGATTTATATTTTGGAATTATTTTTCCAGTAACGTTTATTGACGTGATTTACTTTTAGTAATTAAATCATGATGTGTATTTATGTATCACGTTAATAACGTTCTGAATTTCGCTATGTGAGGAATACTCGAAGTGATATCTCTTCCTTTTGTTGATTTAGTATTAATACGGCCTTCGATATCTTTTTCAAGTTAGTCATTAATTTATTTCTTATTAGTTGAATGACACACAAGCGAAACGTAAATCCCTCTATTAGTATGGTAGGTCGGACTCCACATGCTTGTATTTCGACGCGGAAAACACGATTATCCGGGTTTGTACATTTCTCATGGGGGTTGCCGTCAGTCACGCGCTGAGGTGTAAAATTATAAGGGATTTTTTCTGCAATACGTTTAAAAACGTAGCAGTGCTCTCACATTGTATAAAACTAATAAGGGAAAGAATGAGTTTTGTAATAAAATGGGTATTTTTATTCGGGTATCATTTTTCAAACTAACACAAAATTAATAAGTATTTCGAAGCTTACACGAAACAGTTTATTTTAATTAATGACACTATTTTTATTGTACAGTATTGAAACTTTGAAATTAAATTACGAAGAAACTTTTAACATAAACCAATACTTGCCATAACATCCTCTGCTTTCTACGTTCGCGCCTCACTAAGCAAACCAACGAATCAAAATCGAACTGTCTAAAGTTTTCACTAAAGGTTTCATACTCTGAAGAAGTTTGCTATTGATTTTTTAACAAATCAAGTCGCCAAATGTGGAAAGACAAGTACTTAGCAAACTTCTTACGTAATTTTTGACTACATAGCATGCATTGATTTTTGTAAAATAAAGTCCGGGAAAGTGAGCTAAATTTAAGTACTAATCGCTGCATAGACATATTAATAATATTTAATGTGTGTACTCTACACAGGTTAAAACAGACAGATTTCAGGTTTCAAAGGACAGGTTTCAAACAGATTGGTAACTGTACCTACTGACCGGAGAGAGATATAATTACATATCTAAGCCCCATAAGGACGACTACGGGGGTGCCGCGACGGGGATCAGCGCCACTTTGCACCGGGAACGCCACGGAGGAACCGTACGGGGTCCGTGGTGCCGGGCCGGCCGCACGCCGAGCCACTCAAGACAGTCCACACCGTTCTCCCAGAGCGTTAACTCATATTTTTACCGCAATTTTATTCCTTAAAGAAATCTTTTAAAAGTATCTGGCATTTACCTTCACCCCGTACACTGTGTTTGAATTGCTCTGCAAGTATCATCAGGTGCATTGCAGTATGAAATAAAAAAAATATATGAAAATGGGCGAGAAAAATAAAAAGGATGATCGGTTTTTTATGTCTTCCACCGTCTATTAGGGGCACGGGCCTCCTCTGCAATTGAAAGTACGATTGAGATTTTCTTAAATAAAAGTGCATTTCTCCAGCTCATTTCGTCACGTAGGAAATGAAGATGTTTTAAAGTTTATACTCACAAACTTTCTCTAAAGTGGAAAGTTTCTAGTCGGAACAGTTACTTTCAAAGAAAACTCGTAGGGAAATAAAAATATTTTTAGATGTTATGAAATTCGTTTCTTTATGAAGGTATTCTAGAACTTCTGGAATTTTTCTGTGTCCTCGGCTGTTATTATAATATTTTATATGTCAGTTATTATTAATAGCTTCGTTAGTCTAGTAGTATATTGCCTAGTTATTAATCACAGGGTCCTATTTTCGGTGCCTAGGTCAAGTAATACGTTTTGAACTTAGAATATTTATAATATAGAGGGAGTGGGATACTTCAATTCATTATCAGCCCGGAGTCAGGAATTTGTGCCCGATATGGCGATAGGCTCGCCCCCTATCATATCGTGGGACGGAACTTACCAGGCGAAATGTGGGTGTCCTGGTAGCACCTCTGCTTACCCCTTCTGGAAAAAAGGCGCAAGTTTATGTATGAATGTAAGTAGAAAATTAAAAAAAGAATCGTTTAGAGCTATTGAATTCTACTCAAAGTCGTTTTAGACGGATAATAACTAAATATACTTTCGGCTACCCACGGAATTTATAGAAATTTATTGTTAAATTATAATTAGTTCAATTTTCATTAATATAGCAGTTCTACCAACATTACGATAAAAAAACCGTGTGGTGTCGTGAGACATCGGATAGGAACGAAGTTCCTTATTATGAAAATATTAATTTTAAATTCTATTTGAGGTATAAAGAAAATAATTATTCGTGTACATACATTTTTTATTATGATTTTCTTATCGTTAAAATTAAAATAAAAATAACAGTCATCACGTAGACTATACATTAGACACTGTATAGCCATCATACAAAGACTATACATAAATAATAAAAAACCCAACGAATTGATAACCTCCTCTGAATTCGGTTAAAAACATAAATTATAAGCAAAGAACTAAAAACAAAAAATAAGTTCCTAAATTTTTAAATTTAGAATGTCAAACTCATCCGTGGAATAAAAATCTTACGTTACGGACGTTTTTTCCCAGTTAGGGCACCCCTCCGCATCGTCCCATTAGGAACTTCGTTCCAAAAAATATCTACGTTTTTGAAGACGAAAATGTGTGACAGCGTTCCCTCTATAATCAATATTATAAATACTCTAAGGTATTAAATTCGTTTCACAATTCGAATACCAAAATATGCTTTGCTTAGAATAAGTTTTGATAAGAATGACGTCAAACATAGTAAAAAATTAAGGCGAATTATTCTGATCACTTACATAAAAATGTGATACAAAGAACAAAACAAGGGCATAGAGCCTTATATTATTTCAATTATAAGCTGCTAACGTTGAGTAATTACTGGCAAAGGAACAACTATTCATTTCCCAAGTTTCAAAGTTGTAAGTCTGAAATATTTCTGTATTCTATTGAGAACAAAGACAGAGTTTCAAAAACATAAATAAAGAGAGAACATTTTAAACCGTTTCATTAATTTTCGTTCTGATTCGAAGAGAAATTTATTTTAGTTTTGTATCGTATTGTCAAAGCGAGCTAGCGCACTGCCCTCGCCTTTTAAAGTTTGCAAAGATTTTGTAAGGGTTATGATGAATTTTTATTATATGTTTCCGTTATTGGTATAATGAACATACATACATAAACTCACGCCTTTATCCCCGAAGGGGTAGGCAGAGGCGCCACGAGGACACCCACATTTCGCCTTGCATGTTCCGTCCCACGATGTGATAGGGGGCGAGCCTATGGCCATATCGGGCACAAATTCCTGACTCCGGGCTGATAATGAATAGAAAAATCCAATATCACTTTGCCCGACCCGGGATTCGAACCCGAGACCTCAGCTTTGTAACCGTACCGTAATACAACTACGCCACCGAGGCAGTCCCCACCGAGGCAATCCTCGGTATAATGAATTTTACCAACCCCATTGGTATAATGAATTTTTTTGAAAATCCATATCTTATTTGGAAAGATAATTAATTAATTATTCTAAATGCTTATATTATAAAGGTTGAATTTTTAAAAACATTCTAAGCTCTCAGCTAGACTATTTGCTATAATTATTGTTTCAGAATAGCCACTTCGTAGTAAAGGTTTCAATTACTTTGCGTGGTTTACGAACATTGATATTATCATCGCGGAATTTGCTTTTATTATACACAGAGAACAAAGGAGTCTAACATTGGATTTCATATTCAAATAACATTCAACAAAATATTTTGTCCATTCCATTTTATATTTTGTTTGAGTAATTTTCTTTAATGATGTTACCGACGTAAATGTAATTCAAAAGGCTTTTTAAATCCAAAACATAAAATGAATAAAAAAATAAAATGTATCAAATATCTACCCACGTTTCAATTATATCTACTGTATTCGGTGTAATTGACAGATGAGAACAAAAGTTTTGAAACATAGGTTTCCTTCATTAGGTATTAGGGGCGGGCCCGACTCCACCCGGGTGCAGATACTTTTTGAAACCAGTCCACATCAGCAGCATAATATTATTTCCCTTACTCTTTTATTTATATTAAAACGTTATGCCGTCCTCTATACTGCTTTTCCCGCCCCGTCCCTTCTCGTGACATCCCGCCCTGTCACGTCTCATTCTCACTCAAGGCATTTAATTCTGTCCCATCCTATCCCTTTCCAGTTTTGGGTTCTATTACGTTCATACAGTCCCCCCATATTAGATTTTCCCATTTGTCTCCCATGTACAGACATCGATTAGTTACACATTTATTATACAGGGTATATCAAGACTGCGACCGAAAACGAAACCAGATGGTAATATTACTGATTTCAGACACGATGCCACTAAAAATTTCGCAAAAAATTATATGGATTTTTTTTTACTGATCGTCGTATTTGGGTGATAAATACATAGTTCTCTTAAAATAATAATTTACACCTTTTTATTATTAAATACGCAATGCTGCGCAAGGGTTTAAATTACTATCGTTGCAACAACTACATAGGTATTTACCACCCAAACACGATGATGTTTAAAAAATTGCAAATTGCGAAATTTTTAATTGCATTGTGTTTGTCACCACTAAAACTACTACCTGGCTTCGTTTTCGGTCGCAGTCTTGATATACCCGGTATATATATGAACAGAAGAGGAAGATTTAATATTTTTTATAATTTTGATATAGCTAGGCTTCGTTTAGGCAAATGATAAAGCTATGTTGTAGTCAATAGCATAAATATTCAAGCTACATCGGGGTAGTACACTTACAGAAAATTGGCGTAAAGTAATAAGTAGTTTTTCTCCTATTTGATAGTGCCGGCTGCTCTAAAATTGGACCCGTTCTCTTATGTAACCGCCTGTAGTCAAAGCTTGCCATTGCATAAAACACTTCTTGTATGTCGTATTTAAGGATAGCAATATTCAGTTCTAGTCTGAATGAAATACTTTTTACCAAAGTAAAATAAATAATATAGTGATAATGACTCGCTTTAATAAAATACTTATTATATTTATGGGTCAAGCTTTATGCTTTTAATTTTAATGATGTTCCATTATTTAAATAAGCGTATTTCCTTGTGAGATAATATTTGTTTGTAAATGAAGTGTCTTTCATTAGTAATAATTTATACTCCGAACGGTAAAATATAGCGCAGATTTTTATTTTCAGTTTCGTGAATGTGAAACGGTTAGTTAACGATAAGTAAAATAAACTAATTATCATATTTAGGATACCTTTTAAGTAGTAGGGGTTTACTCCTCGTGCAAAAGTTGTAGACCCACGCCGTTGTGATTCATGACTCAGCATGAATGGGCAGGCTCGTTCGGGGCGGTACCACTAACACACAGGAGATCAACGTCAAGCGACAGCTTAGCTGGCGCATTTCGTTCGGTGAGTAGAATGCCGGATGACCAATACCCCTTTTCTTTTCCTATCATTTTTTATTCGCGCTCCTCTCCCGATTTGATGGACCGGTAACATTTTTATGATCCAAGGGCTGTGGATGTTTATAGACGGTGGTGATCACTAACCATCGGGTGACCTATTTGCTCGTTTACCGGACCTAATGCTAAAAAAAAAGAAACGGGAAATAAATATTTTATGATTTGGTTCAGGTTCATTCTACTCCTGAAGTAAAAAATTTCTTGATTTATGGACGCATCAATATCTTTTATATTACCCTTTTATTCATTAGTTTTGTCATACCTGTTATGCTACACGAGTAGTATATGTATACTAATTGGCCAAATAAAAAAAGTTAATTATTGATGCAGTTAAGCTGCATCAGATTCCCCATGCATTTGAACAGCAAATTGTATTATAATGTGATAAGACGCTATTATACAGTAGTGCTGCCATCCCCGATATTAGTATAGTTTATATTGCAATGTGGTTATGGTTTCACTATGTATGGTATACTTCCATCAACCTCGTCATTTTTACTCAAAAGCTGAATATTTCGGATACTTTAGAGTAATTGTCTTTAAGCTGAAAGCGAAATGTATTTATACTATGCTTGTGTAAAGCACAAGGTTAATTAAAAAGCCACGTTTGTGGTTCCCGCCAGAAAACCATTTCGTTATTTTATGGTTTTGCCTTTCGCTTGTCAACAGCTGGTTTGTGTTACTCGGGGAGATTTTATGTAAGATGTTGTTTATGAAACATGCATTTTATGTTCGTACTTAAAACTGATCTCAGCCTGTATTTGCGTTTATTTTTGTCGTTTTCTTATATCGTTTTATTGAGCGATGTGGCATGAAACTATTTGGATGTTTTCCGTAGTTGTTCATGTATTTTTGGTTAGTTTAACGACACATACTCCGGTTTATATAATCGATATATTAAAAGAAAATTGTGTATTGTAGAAAAACGCGCGTTTCACACTGGAAATATTTAAAGGATGTATTTATTCGACGGTTGAATGCTTTGTCCAATTGATAACAATGATGAAGAAGTAGGAAACGCGTTATTTAATAAATACAATGTGAATTATTTTTAGTTAAACAATTTATAATTATTTTTATGATATACACAAAAGAGCAATGAATTACTGAAGTAAGTGGAGGTCTTGTTCCAGCCCTAAGACATTAAATCAACTCGATAAAAGCAAAGATCACCCCCGAGTATAATCGCGCCGTACAAAAAATAAACGACTACAATAAAGGGAAGTATTGAGTCGGGCGGGCGGCACGTCTACCAAGTTTGTACAACTTGCTGTATCTTGTTTGCGAAGAAAAATTTACGCACACTTCCTACTGCCTTTGAAGTGTCGCGAAATTTCACCAAGTTAAATGTGTCGGTTAATATCATTTTGGAAATTATTCTTTGCCAAGTTCTTTCTGTTTCATAAATTGCCTTGTCTTTTTGTTGCAAAGGCAATTTTAACTGCCAATATTTGGGCAGTTCAAATGCGTTTTTGTAAGGCACGGTTAGTCAGAATGTTTATTTAATTAAGTAGTATTAACAGACTTACGTGTGCAGTGTGCACTCATTTACATCTACTAAATAAAGAAAAAGTAACTATAATTTATAAAGTTCCTAGTTTAGCTTATTTTTCTAATCTTGTCTCGGACAACGTTTATACCTTATGTGGCAAGATCGATGGTTAGTGCTTCAGTAAGTTGTGCGATAAATTATTCCATAGGACGCATATGTGGCGATAGTCACACCGACCGTGTCTCACCTACGCGACGCTCGGATGAATTCGTCCTATGATAACGAAATATATATCCGTATACCCATCGAGCCACAGCGCACTTAACCGACCAGTTATTACGTGAACGTGTACTTATCTACTTACATAATTACGTCATATCATGTGAGGGTATGAGGAAAAATTCGGTCTATATCACCTAACTTTCTGTATTTTTTTTCACGTCATAATAATACATTAAATAAATAAATATAATATGTGTAAGAGTTTGGGAACAAGCAGGCCGATGTAACACCCGCTCGTCCTTGTGTAATTCGAAAAAGGACATTGAAATAATTATAAAATCGATCGGGTCAAGGCGAGACTGTTATCATTTGTTAATTTGATTCCAATTTGTAACGGCGCGATAAGGAAAATATTTATGAAGTACCTTATTATATTAAGTCCTTTTTGTTAGTTTTATATAACATAGCGGCGGTGAAGCTCCTAGTAACCATTTTGGGTGCCTTTGAGGAAGAAGAAAGGGTGGTGAGAGAATTGTATAGGTATGTATTCTTCGTAAGTTCCACACAAATGTATTTTAAATTATATACATCTACATAGACCTTACGTGTAGTGAAAGTTTGCTAATTAATTCAATTTGGCTGGTAAATATAACTCCTTGGGAGGTCGTATAAAGTTATCGTACAGTATCTTACGTGTATCTCTGGGGCTTTGTGAATAACTTTTAGATATTTGACGGGATTCACGAGTTTCACACATTCTGAGTTGAGTATACTAATTCTATGTCTAGATTATTTAATTGGGTAGGTAGCATTGACCCTAATTAATTAGAATATTTTAAAAATCATGTCAACATGTAGACTGCTTCCAAACCCAGTCATATGATATAGATATTACCACGAGATTCATTACTCTTCTTACAGAGGTAGGTAAGGTATTAGTGGAGTCTATTTTAAGCAATGACATCTTCGATCAACAATACGATCGAAATTGGAATACACGAATGCAAATACACACACGGAAATAATATATAAATACACGCATGGAATTTTTTTTGGCCTCCTTCCCCTAACATAGTCGGGGAAAGTATGGAAATTGTAAGTATTTATAGGTATCTAGGGAGAATATAGAGTATAGATACCAAGTAAAAAACCAAGCTAACAAAATAATCATTAAACTAGATCAACAATACTCTAGTTGTAAGCGCGCTAATAGACAGGCAGAGATACTACAAGCGATAATACAAGCGGCTCGGATATGACAATTTCAAGAGCCAATGGTAACAACTATCACCAAGGCCTTGGATATCGTATAACATTAATAAAGTTTCGGGTCTGCTATATGAAACAAGAAACGTGATATTACTGTAAGTGTTTGCGTAGATTTACACACTTGCCCTTTAGCTACGTTGTAGTGAAAAGGAATATGATATGGGAAAGGGTATTCTTGTATTAAGTGCGTGGTTGTAAGCATACAATATATAAAGGTTGATTCGGATCATTCATGTTATGTCTATCTTTTGATATAGATAGGTAGGGTAGAGCGGGGCTAGTTGAGCATAGGGGTAAGTTGGGCAATTAAAATATCTCCGAAACTATACATCAAACGCTAGCACGTCAAATGAGGGAAACGAGGGGGCGCGGGAGGGGAAATGATCACGCCACCGCTAGTGGCGAATTGACGAACGAGTAAAGTACACGCGCGTTTTGTTTATTTTGCGACCAAAAAGTAAAAAAATCGTTGCTGTGTATATTTCGTCTGTACGACTCAAATGTTATCCATTTTAAATCAGGTAAGTGTTAAAAGTTCATCAATTTGATGTATTTTTGATATCTAATGAGGATTTTGTTTGATCTAATACGGTTTTTTTATAACCTCACTTTTAATGCAAATATTCGGGTTGGGGAATGTTGAGCAACTGTTGCTCAACTTACCCCGCGAATTAATATCATAATGACGTAAGTATTTTTTTCGTTTTAGAATGCGAACTTATAAAAGGAAAACTGCAAGAGGTTCTTACTCTACTCAACAGTTAATTGAAGTTGCAAATGCTGTCAAAGAAGGAAAAAGTGTAAATGCCGCAGCCAAGGAATTCGGAATCAAGCGAATGACTTTGACCAGATTCATTAAGAAATCAGGCTCTGAAAGAGGTGTTCCTTCAATGGGTTATACAAACAAAGGCAAACAAATACTTCAGTCAAGTGATGAAAGTGATAAATAAGAATTTATTTGCTTGATTTGTGGCGAAATTTGGTCTGACAGCATTCCAGGAGAGAAGTGGATCCAATGCGAAGAATGTAAAGAATGGGCACATAATAAATGTGTCCAAGTTACTGGCCTTCATTTCATTTGCATCAATTGCAATTCCGATGACGATGATGATTAGTTTTAGTCACTATTAATAATAATTCCTGTCAAAAGTTCCTAAAAAAGTCTGATTTTAAGTGGAAAGGCTGAATCTAATCCAAAAATTAATCTAATAATATTTTGCGGTTTTGTTGATTCTATTTTTATGTTAAAAATACCTTCAAAAGAATTTTAATTTTTGTTTCACTAAGAGATTTAGTTTAGAGATTAATAAATAAACAGTTGATTATCAAATACAATTGTTATTTCTTTTTTAGAAACCTTGGTTAGACTAGAATTTCTAACTGCTCAATGTACCCCATACCCTTGCTCTACTTACCCCACCTATGGGGCACGTTGAGCATATCTGACTTTTTGCACTTAAACGGGAGTAACTTTTAAATGCTATATCTTGATAATAAATTAATAATAATAATAATAATAAATTTTATTGTGAAAAATCTCCAAAAAATACAGTGTACCACATTCACATTTTACAATTATTTTCTTTACATCAAGTATGTGGGTCCCAACGTAGGCAAGCCCGTGTCTTGAGCACCCATCCTGATTTAAGTACTGCCAGTGTAAACAATTTTAATAAAACATTGAAAAGCGAAGTATTAAAACAAAACAAAAATTAACGAAATAAACTTAAACTAACTCCAGCACAATATAATTAATAATAATAACAAAAGGAAAATTAATGTGTGTATGTGTGAGTATGTGTGTGCGTGTGTGTGTGTGTGTGTGTGTGTGTGTGTGTGTGTGTGTGTGTGTGTGTGTGTGTGTGTGTGTGTGTGTGTGTGTATGAGAGTGAGTATGTGTGTGTGCAGGTGTGAATATTTGATTATTTGACAATTTTAAGCATGTTCTCTAATTGGTCATACGATAATTTTAAAAGCATATTTTTCACTTTCTTTCTGGTTTCTTTGCGTGAACAGGACTTTATGTCACAGTTTTTAACTATAATATTATAAATACGGGGTTGAAGGTAATGGGGATGTCGTTGTGCAAAAACGGATCTGACGGCGATTGTTGGTACTCTTATATTACGCTTTTTTTGTATGGCAGCCATTGCAGTGGGATTGTTTCGTATGCTGATATTCATTTTAAGTACGGTGTTCAAAATGAAAAGTTTGCGCACACTCAGTACTGAAGCTTCTCCATAAAGTTTTTCTGTGGGGAAACGGAAAGGTTTGTCCATCATTGTTTTAAGGACAGCTCTTTGAGCTCTTTCAATATTTAAAAGAAATGTTTTGGCAACTCCTCCCCAAACATTAATACAATATTGTAGGAGAGGTTCGCATAAAGCGGTATAGACCAATCTCTTGACTTCGGTAGAGGCGCTGTGCCGTAGAAGTTTCATTACGTATATTTGTTTACGAACTCGTTTTGTCAGCTCCGCTGTATGTGCTTTGAAGGATAAATGCTGGTCTATAATGATTCCCAGGTACTTTAATTCATTTACTCTATTAATTGTACTGCATGAGCATTCCTTCACTGTTCGCGTATGGGGTTGAACATAATTGCAAGAAACTTCGTGAACAACAAGATTTCGCGGGGTGATTTTAGTGGCTTGTGTTTTCCTAAAAGCAATATAATTGGACTTATTAATATTTAAAGTTAGTAGGTTAGAATCTAGCCAGCGTTTAATGAGTTTCATTCCGGTTTCACAGTTTGAGTATACATCATCCCAGTCATTACCGTGAAATATTATAGCCGTATCATCTGCATAACAGATGATATCCGCGTTTGGGATATTTATTCTCAGTAAGTCATCCATGTACAAAGTAAAGAGTGTTGGGCCAAGAATACTGCCCTGTGGGACGCCGAAAGGTATACTTTGTTCTTCACTTAGCAAATTGTCAACTCTTACACGTTGACGCCTGTTGCTGAGGTATGAGGTAAACCAGTCACAACCTATACCCCTAATACCAGCCATTTCAATTTTTCGAAGTAGGATCGGGATTGATATGGTATCGAAGGCCTTGCTGAGGTCCAAAAATACTCCAATACATCTTCGACCCGCATCAGTGTGTTGTGAGACTAAATTTGTTAGAAGTTCTACGGCCTCCGCAGTAGATTTGCCACGTCTGAAGCCGAATTGCTGATTTGAGAGTAGGGAATTGTCTTCCAAGAAATTTACAAGTCGCTTATTTACTAGTTTTTCTAGAATTTTGGAGAGTATACTTAGGAGTGATATAGGTCGGTAGTTTTCTGGGCAACTATTTGATCCAGCCTTATAAATTGGACTCACTATCGCTGTTTTCCAGTAGTCGGGAAAGGTTCCACTAGATAAGCTTAGGTTGCACAGATATGTGAGCGGTTCTGCGATGACGGGGTTTAAAAGTTTTATTAATGAGGATTTAAAACCATCTAGGCCGGGAGCGCTGTCATTTTTCAGATTTCTAATTACCGTGTTTACCTCAAAAATATCTGTCGGACTCAAAAACATGGATTTTCCGGAAAGGGCATGATTGTTTACCTTTGTGGTAAGTAGTTCTTCGGTGGTCGAGAGCCGTTTTAATATTAGGTCAGAAAGATTCTTCCCGACCGTGGTATAATAACGATTACAAGAATCAAGAGATTCCTGGGTTGTGGGTTTTGCCGCTAAAAGTTCAGAGGCAGCGTGTCTTTTCTGTCGTATCTCACAAATATCCTTTATAGCACCCCATAATTTCTTTGAATTTCTCCGATTTTCTTCTAGTTTCTTTATTTCATAGTCTGTCTTTAATTTACGAAGCAAATCTTTAAGAAAATTTCTGTATCTTGTATACGATAGTCTCAGTCTTTTATTATTTGGGTCTGATTTCAACTGTCGATGCAGGCTATCACGATGTCGCATACATCTCATTAAGCCGGAGGTGATCCAAGGCTTAAGATTATATTTAGAGCGGCTGATTTGTACTGTTTTTGTGTGTTCTGCTACTGCCGTATTAATAATATTATTAAAGCTCTCGAGTGCCTCATTTACATTAATTTTATTAGTTACCGCACTCCAATCTTCTTTCTTTAACTCTTCGAGAACGGCTTTTTCATCAGTCTTTATAAAAAATCTTTTCCTTTTACTTGCTTTACCAATAAATGTTTTAAGACCGGCCATTACAATATCGTGATCAGTTACCGAGCACTTGGCAACAACGCCTACGATTTGGTCTTTACTTCTTACAAATATGTGGTCCAGACACGATTTTCCTCTTGTTGGTTCGGTAATTGCAGGTAATAGACCATGTTGTGCTAGAAGGCAACTGTATGTTATATTATCAGTGGTAGGACTAGCCGAAAGTAGATCAATGTTTAGGTCTCCAGCGAGTATTAGTCTTGAGTTGTTGGCGAATCCGCTAAGAGCGGAGTCTAACGATGTGAGAAATGTGTTCAAATTGACTATTGACGGGGTTCTATAAATTCCAATAATATTTATGATATCTTTAATGTGGATTACTAAACAGTCAGCGTCGTCCAAATTAGGTTCGGATACTGCCATATTATAGGTATCACGTATATATGCAGTGACCCCACCTGCTCGGTTGATATGTTTTGTTGTTTGACATACTTGATACCCATCGATGTGTCTAGATACCATGTCATCATGTAGCCAGCATTCGGTAAGTATAATTACGTCATATACTACATCCAATCGCTTTAAGGTAACCAAAAAATTGTCAAAATTGCATTGCAAACTTCTAATATTCATTGTAAGAATCGTAAATGAGTGGTCGCTTGTTAAGTACTGTTTACATAGCTCAACTTTATCCAACAAGTGACAGTCAATACTGAACGATAAGTCAATATTATTATAGACTTCTAAGTTATCCACGGTAAAACCAGTATATCTAAGTAAGTTAAAGTACGTTTGGTATTGTCACTTGTGTTGAGATATTTAAGCGGCCTATGAATGCTAGGTGTAGTGTATGTGTATGTGTAGTTGTATAGTGTGTAAGGAGTGTATAGAGTAGGGTGTGAATAATGTGTGTGTAAGCTGTCATGAATCATGTCGATACGTAACTTAATTAAACACCAAATCAGTATAAAAAATGAATAAAAAATAGTAAGTAGGCGTTTTGGTTTATTCAGGGTGTTCTTGCAGTGGAGCTGGATCTTTGGGGGGTGGTTCTCGATTATTGTTCGACGAATTGTGTTCCAAGAGTTTTTCCCAATCAGCTTGGTTACGGATGCGTATTGCCGGTTTACCTTCCGCTTTTCGGAGGTATGTTTGTCCGTCTCGTATCCAACAAAACTTAAAGCCCCTAGCTTTGGCCTTAGCTTTTGTATCCCGAAAAAACAGCCTATTTTCTTTGGTCAGACGTTCATTGATATATACTGGACCCGGGTTCCCGCCGGTAACAACATCCTGGCAGTTCAGGTTCCTCCTTGTTTTGGCGGCTTTCAGTAGTTCGTTTCTTTTAGCTCGTCGTATCAGCCGGACAGTTATTGGGCGCGAAAAGTTGTAGGTTGTGTCTCCAGAGCTGCGGTTTGGATGCATGCCCGATCTAGTGGCCCAGTCAATGTCGTCTTCTTTTAATTGAACACCAATTTTTGATGCTGTCAGCAGAACTATATGTTGCAAGTTTTCATTGCTTGTTTCCTGTAATCCTACTATTTCTATGTCATTGCTTAATGAGGCCTGGGCCTGAGAATTTAATTTTAGCTGGAGTTGGTTAATGGTGTCGTTTAATTCCAGGATATGCTTATTGTGAAGGGATTCAATAGCGCAGATTTTGTTCTCTGATTGCATAATTCTTTCTTCCAGGATGCTTAGCTTATTGTTGCAACATTTAACATTTTCCGACAAATCACACAATTGGTTCTTTATTTCAGACATGTCTTGCCTCATCATGCGTATTTCTTGCGTGAGCGTTGTGAGAGCTTCTGTGTCTGATGTATCATGAAGGGTGGGAGATACGGAACCCTGGTGTTTCTGGGATCGAGGTTTTATATTCACAAATGAATCTTCCTGTATAAATGCTGTAGGACGGACAGGGGTGTTTGTGTTATCACCTTTGGGAAATTTCCCTTTGCAAGAGGGGCAAATCCATTTTTGTGCAATGTTTCGATGTTCGTTAAGCGTCACATTTACGCATTGAAGATGGAATTTATCTGGACAGCTTGTGCATCTTATTAATAATTTACTTGAGAGTATTTCTTGACACGCGGCACAGTTCTTATTCATTTTTTACAAAAATGGTATTTTGGCGTTTATAATAATAGTAGATTGTAGCGCCACCTATACTCGTTCGTAACAAATTTGGTAATGTCACCCTATGATCCAATTATTAATTATTGATTGAATAGTGGCGCCATCTTTTGGTGCTAGTAATAATAGAGTTGGTTATGTAGCTTAAGCAGTTTAAATCAGGACAAAGTTCAGTGATAGATGGCGTTGTTTCTGCACTTAAGCGGGACAGATTTCAATAACAACTATTTGAAAAATTAACGTATTGGTATATGTAAAATGATTTATATTTTCTGTAACACTAGTAATAATTGTCTGTCACAAGGGGATTATGTGATATGATAAGTTTTGTTAATGTTAATATCACTTGTAGGTATACTCAGTTTTGATGGGAAAGGGTTTAACACTGTTCTACACTTTGTTTATTGTATACACTTTGTGTATCACTCACTGATGGTTCTCGTGCTGAATAACAACACTGTTGAAGAAACTGGCTATTCCGATCAAGATTGTGCACTTTTAAGGGTTTCTGGTTGAGGTTTACACTTTTTACAGAATTTTAAATTACGGAGTTAATGTTTACAACTTGGCAGTGTTGCCACATCCACAATTACTATGAAGACTTTAAGAAGGAATAAATTACTTACCTATAAGTACAAATTACCAGCAATTTTGACCTATCTTTAAGGAGCAATGAACGATCAAGTAAAAAATTGCTCAACTAGCCCCGCCCTACCCTAAGGAAGTAAGGGCAGTATCATATTAGTCTATTTTTCAGCAGGACCACTTCTCACTTTATACTATACCCATTGGCTAAAATCTTAAATTGTGATTCGACATCTAACGGCATACTACGGGACCACTTATATTTCGTTTGAAAACGTTAATTTTGCATAGTATTAACTATAAAAACATAGCATAATTAAGACACGTTCTTATTCATGATAGATACACGATTTTTAACATATATTTATGGGAAACGTAGACGGTATAGAAAATAATGCCATCGATTCGTTCGATTATGGTTCGACATGAACTACAAGAAGATAATTCTAGCGTAAAGCGGATGGATTGATGAATGGTGTTAGAATAGTGGCTAAATCAAAAGCAAGAAATTAAAATTCACTAGGGTTTCTGGCCGGGTTAAATTACTATTATTAGCAAATGGCAACAAGAGATACTGAAATATCCAGCGTTCCCTGAGTCACTGTGGTATAAGATATTTAGGCACTGAATAATATCCATCTCACTATGAATTTGAGTCTACGTTACCCTTGAACAATTGAAATACAATAATACGTTGTAGCTACCAACTGAGCTGGTCTGGTGTTCATTCAACCAATATATTTTTATTTAAATTTTCATTGTATAATTACGGCTCTGAATTCTGTTACAACATATAATTTATGTGCATACATTACTCGTTTGATGTGTTCAGCTTCCATTCATTTGACAGATAGCGAGCAATGTAAATTGTTTAATGGCCCTTCAGTAAATCATGAAAGCGGAGTAACCACAAAATGTACTCTACACTTGGTACAAAATTAATCGACTGCGTTCAAAACTATAGTGACAGTGGGATTTTAGTAGCAATCCTTTGACGTGTTTGCTTCACGTAAGGTCGTTCCCACCATGTGGTTGGGTTTTAGGATTACTGTCCACCTCGTTATCCCTTCAGTTCTAAAGTATTTCACTGGGAATATGAATATATTCAGAGCTCAGTAATTTAGGAATAGATTTTAATGCTTGATAACGTTCAAAATTAGGCATTACTGCTTAAAAATGGGTGGTTAAAAGTATGGATGGTAGAGAGGCAAAGTAATCAAGTCTAATTACAATGTCACTAAATCGTTTACTAAGATCATCTCATCCCAAATTCATTTACAAGAACTGTTTTTCTATTTGCGCTTTCTGCGTTTAGTTATTATACATCACAATTGTGTCACATCTCTCTTTCTCAACCTTCGAACATTGACAAGGCACTAAAAGCTCCTACCATTTTCATGGGTATTCACAGGCTACATAAATTACATATCATTAAAATACCGCTTACTGTTTTTCATTTGTGTCGACAGTATTTTGAGAACTACCCCCTTATTCCTAAAAGTTCCAAGCTCCACAATTTTCTATTCTAATAATACAAAATTCAATTCTCGAATTAAAAATATAGAACACGTTCCGGAGTACTTCTGAAAAAAATATAATTGTGCGCAATATATTCCCCATTCGACATAAAAATCATTGGAACTGTTCTAACTAAACGTTAGTCCTCAATATAATGAGATTTCGCTTCGATTACGTACATTTTACCGTGAATTGCTGTGTCGTGAGCTAACTCCATATAAACGTCGAAACTTGATGTTTATCTGTTCAAAGAAAGTTATTACCAATTTGAGACGATCGGGCGAAGGTTATCGTTGTTCCTATATATTTAGATACGTTGTTAACGCGTAGTTGCTTTGTTAGAGTACACTTTTTGTGTTACTTTTTTCCTAAGAATCATAAATTGGTAATAGTAAGTTGGGCTTAAAGTAAATTTCGTCGTTTCTACAGCATAAGCATATAGCTATTAATTAGAACGGATTGAATCCAAAATTGCATATAAATGGGCTTAATGTCTGAGGTATTTTTGATTATGATATGTCTGGGATCCGAAAAATACTCGAAAATTGTGACTTTAGTGACAATATAATTAATCATCAGGGGATTTTAATAACTTCGTCGTGCCTTTATAAATAAATTATAGCGTAGAGAAAAGACATCCATAACGAACTCTAATGATATCTAATGAAATTTGTGGGTAATCTGATTTTGTTATTACATAACGTTTTATGTTCATGAATATCTGCCGAACGTAATAACGTTAACGCTCAAGACACATTTCTGTAAAAGGAAAACCTTTTCAATAACCGTCCTTTATGAAAAGAGATTTCGCTAAAACGTTGAACACTCACCTCTCGAAAACTGCTTGGTAACAATTAAGTTGGTGTGTGCCATTTTTAGGTTCAAATACCTTGAAAAAAAAAAACATAAATTATAATTAGCACACTCTAATGCAAATAAATTATTTTTGTTGTGGTTTTAATTTAGATGGGCGTATGGATTACTTTTTTGGAAGATTTCGGATTAAAATATATTCTATAATGAAAGTGGTTTCCATGATTTTCGTTCGCTGAATTTGTCTTAGCCTCATTTTATTCATTGTTAGGGGACTAATTAAGATATCTAAATTTTGAGGTGCTTCCTAACCTCAAAATGTTACACATTAGTAAAGGTGGCAATTTTGTTCAAATTCTGTGTACGTCCTATTTATTTTTTTAATACTCCTTAAAAACTTATCGTTCTGAATTAATATTACTTATTTTTTAAATATAATATCAGGTAAGAAATATATATCTACATATGTAAGACGAGATTTATAATTCACACAACATAGGAGCTAAGTTCAAGGGAAAGAAAATATTGTAAGCCGGGTGGGTCGCACTGTCTATGTCTGAGGCACGTAACCGCTGGATCGATACTTACCCTCTGCTCTACATCTCTAAAATTATCCGATACCGCCCGTGGTAGGTGTTGCTGACGTGAAATAAGAACCGTACGTGATTATACGTGTCAGGTTTTATGTACAAAATGTGTCTGTTTATTATCAATCTGTGGAAATCTCTTTTGATGGAAACTACAAAGTGGCTACGCTTGATGTTGAATACAGTGAAAACCGAATAAATAATAAAGGATAGTTCAAGCTGGTTGCTGTCTTTCCTAAAAATCAGTTTTATTTATTGGAAACTATGTTTTGCAATGGACTTTGAGCGCATCTCATTGATCAAATGTATAGACGCTGGGTTGCAAGCTAGATCACCAAGTTGTGGCATACAGGGTCGGCATCGGCATCATTACTGGATTGTCCTTTGCAGAACCTAGGTTGATCCCATTGCAGCCCCAAATACATTCCCCGACTTGTTTTTAAACATTCCTGATGATTTCGAACTTGTGGCGATATTAACTGATGATTCATGAGGTCTTAGAGGTAAATATTGCTTATACATAATGAATTCCACAGTAATCAATAACTATGAAAATAGGACACGTGAACTTGTGAATTATTACGCAGTAATGTCAAAGTTCCACGTTATCATGATACACATGTTTACACAATAAGGGCACGCTAATGCGCATCACATTATCGAGTTCAGCGACTCGCGACATGTGAATGATAACCCTTCCCAACCGGTAAGCCGGTGTCCATAAGTAACAAAACGAGTGTCGTCTCGCACAATGACACGGGCCTAAACGGAGATGGCCCATCAAATGATAATAGAATATGATCAAACGAAGGGGCCTGGCCAGTCGGCAGCAGTTCTGCGCACAAGCACTATATTTAACTTTAAAACACAGCGTTCATCTCCGTTTTTGTTGTTTGTGTAGAGTGCGTTCTCTCATAAAATATAATGGTTGATTTTTCCGCTATACTCGGAGAAGTGCTTTCAAGGGAAGTGTCACATAATACTTTATTCGCGCTGTGATGCTACTGATAGAAATACGTGTGGGAAAACTCTTTGTAACGATTTATGTGTGGAGTGTTTAGCGATAAAAATCTTTCTCTCTGTTTATTATACCGATCACGTAGCAGACTTCAAAGACTATAGATTTGTGGTGGCTGAATGTGTGGTAAATATATTTTTGTAGCATTACTTCTCTGACAACTATTATTTTTATATTATGGTTTTGTATTAAAATATTGATTATTTTAAATCTAAATTTCAATCTATAAGTGTTTTCCATGGCCTTGTTAGTTAATTGCCGTAAAAGTTATAATTAACACGTGTTTTGTGAAACTCGCAAAGGAAATGTAAAATTATGCTAAATTTGAAAACTTTGCTTCGGTAACGGAACTACAAACTTTGTAATTTATTATAATCGCATGCACATTGGGTTACGAAGAACAAAATATAAATTCATGGTGCAACATAAAAACAAAATTCGTTTCTATTAAATGTTTGTGTAATATATATTTAAGTATTCAACAGAGAGGCTAAGATCTGTACAATGTATACATGGTCTGCTGATGGCTAATGATAATGATATGTCTCATCTGCATTAAATAAGCTTTTCATATGAATTGTTTAAATAAAAATATTGGATGCAATGAATGGTACACGTGTACGGCGGCACTAGGAAGTAACATATTACTAAACGTCTTGTTATCTATACAACAGGTTTTACGTCATCGCTCGCGGACAAATAGACGGCAAACTATTTACAAAGTCATTACTTCTCTGGGATATCTATCCCTATTACTTTTCTTTCGATTAAATATCAAGTAAAATACATTAATTTAAACTTTATTTTTCCTTTAAATATAGTGATCGCCAACAACAAATCTGTAACTTAGGTATTGTATAAAAATATAGTTAATTTATAATTAGGAAAAGTACTTGTTACATTTAGGTAAACAAAAAATAGATTGAACACTATACTCCAACTTATAAATACATTGTGTATTTAACTCCAATTAAATAATTAATCCCAAACAATAGATATAATTAAAATCCCAGCAGCAAATATTATGGAATAAATATTAAAGTTTACTTTGAAATAATTGTTTTAGGCTTTTGTGATTCCCGGAAGCACAATAATACTCGTAGATATAATGAGTAAAAATAATTGACCGTTTGTTAAATAATCGGTGTTTTTAATACCGTTTTCAAGCGAACACAAGTTGGAAAAGATAGGAAGTTACCACTATTGTCACAATTCATCAACCTTATTTCCGTCCCAATATGTGAAATGTGATAGGGGCGAGCACATCGCACTGTCGAGGACAAATTCCGGCCCCAATTCCTAAATTAATTTATAAGCGAATCCACATAAAATGGATTACCAATTCGAACCCAGCACCTCACAATTCACAGCTCATATGTGTTGCTAATCACCTAGTGTGGGAAATATCGATTTATCGCACGACAGAAATATATTGTTTATTCATTCCAACTGTGATTATCTGATAGTTTATAATCACGAGTCAGTGTATAAAAAAATATTTCCGGCTGCGCGAGGCTAAAAAATGTTTTGAAAAATATTCCTCAGATGTAATTCTCGCTGTAAAATAGAACCATTCGGTTTTAGATTTTAATTAAGAGTTCGAATATTTTTTGTTCATTTCTCTCGTATCGTTATAGATTTTTTTTGCTTTCAATTTTGTGAATGTCGAAGCCGGTGTTGGTACTTCTTAATTGTTTTTATAAACTCGCTGCATAAATTCGTTTTTGAACACTGCATGTTTCATTGCTAACAAACAGTAATAATATTTGTTTAGTAAGGCTTACATGCGCTGTAAATCATAAAGTCCAGGGGCCAATTTCCCGATTGGACATTTCAGTAGGTTTTCAATTCGAAAGTCATGTTTATGTGCATGTAGATATTTCCCAGAAGGTTGATGTCGAGCTCTCAGCTGGTTGTAAAATTATGAGTAGAATATTAATAAGAACAGTTAGAAAATATGCGCATACTATACTGTACAAAGCTTGTGCAAATTATGCAATGTTTGAATCTAAAACCTTTTGTGTTAAATAACCAATGAAAATATGAAAAATTTACATTGATCTTTCAAATATTATATTTAGTAGGCTATACATATAAAAACTAATAGACATGGCGATATTAAACTATACCATCGCTGCGGGATAATTAAAACACTTGTTAGATTAGATCACATTCATTCGAAAATAAATACTTTTAATCGAATGAATATCCAGTGTCTATATCGTTGAATATGAATCAATATTTTTTGGTGCGAATTTTCAATTAATGCCGTTGTATTAACTACCCGATATTATTTCTGCAGTGTTAAATATATTAAAACATAAAGAAGGTGTATGAAAAGTAATTAAAATGGAACCAAATCTTTGATATCTGAAAAGTCCCACCTCATTATATTCAGTAAAGAGAATATTATAATGAATAAAATAAATTCAACAAATAGCATCCATAGGGCGCCGAATTAAGTAAATGTTTTTGGGACTAACAACGGATCCAATTAACTCGTTAATTACAATTTAATACATTTATCGTCGACTCTATTTAAAATAACTGTACGAAAGTATGAGTTAAGTTTTATAAGTACAGTTGCAGTGTAGCCAACTTTGTCAGCAGACTGCGAAAGGACTATGTGCCATGCTCCATTCCATTAAGTTTTTTTCCTCTTTAAAGAAAGTGCGTCAACAATTAGGACTTTGAGTATTTGTTTTATAGATTCGTTATTTAATTTCCATTGCTATGCTGTAAAATAAAAAATACCTTGTAGAAAAGCCTATTACATACTCCATAATTATCTCTCATCATCTTGTGAGTTACATAATTTCCATAGATTAGGGAATCAATTTATTTTTATCATTTAATACATTCATGGTTATTTCTGTATATTGTGTTTCATTGTTGTGTACAATAAAGACTAAATAAATAAATAAATAATTTGTAGATATTTTTCGTAAAGAAAGTTACCTGTTTAAGTTAAGGTTTTAAACGAAATAGGCCAATTGTTTCAAATAGTAATTCCAAACTACGATGTCTCGTCTAGCGAGTTATTATTATCGTAATAAAACCTTTTAGAACTAGAAGAAGATTTATATCAATTGAATTATTTTTTACATACAAAATGAGGGCAGGGAATTCTAAGTCTCAAGCCGGGCATTAAGTTAATCTATTAAATAGATATTTTTCAATTCGGCATTTCATCCCAAGAGGCTATTGATTAGTAGTAAGAAATGACTAACAATAAGTCTGAACTAGTTATACTTAAATATTTATGCCTACGACTCCTAAGGCTACTTTGGTTTATCGTTATATTTTATTAGAACAAAAGTCAGTTTTATAAAGAAAATCTTTAGTTAAATTGACTTCCATCTGACTAACAAATTTTCCCATGTTAATTTAAATGTTAAATAAACTGTCTAGATAACATTTTGATATTGTTTATAGCAATATCATAAATAATAATCAGTGAATAATAAAATAACAATTAATACTATTACGTTGGCGCTAAGGCTAAACTTGGATACAAGCAAATGAGAATGACATTTTTATTATCAACTTTTGAAATCCCTGTTTATTATTGGTCAATTGGTCAATGGTCATCCCTAAGAAGCAACTTATATTATTATACCGTCGCTCTACACGTTGTGATTGTAGGTCGCGGAAATTAGCAACTGGTCGCAACTAGTAACATCTGTCAGCTAGTTTAGGCTGTTTTAAATTAATTTGGCCACATAATAGCAGCATAAAACAGTTGCGACCAACGAAACTCGCAACTACAGTTGCAAAGTTTGCGCAGTTTTTCTAAAACAATTAGTTGCGAGTTACGGATTGCCACATCAGGAAGCTCAAAGTTGTCACCTACTTACAGCACCTATGTTATTACTTACCAAAATGTGGACCGCATGCTCTTGAGTCGCGTACAGATAAACTTTATAAACAGTCCGTGCTCGGTCAGATTTGCGTGAAAAAACACAATTGTGTCAAAAACCAGTGGAAGATTTATATTAAAATGTGGCCAAAATATCCAGTCTAATAAACGCTGAACTTACAAATTTAATTTATCTCTCCCGTCGAGGATGACGGAGCACCCTTAACTATCACTTGACTACGCAGATTTGCAGGGGATGACCTCCGGCTCCTTTGTTCGGTTCAGTAATTGTTTAAGACCGCTTTAAATTTGCTGAAGGAATGGAGCCCACTTTATTAACTCCTGCCTTGGTTCTTTTATTTAACAAAACGAATTCCACAAAGAATTATTCTTTGAGTGGAGATTTAAATAATTATGTGAAAGCTTTTGGAAATATATATTTGAATTTACCGTAATCACTAAGTAATATCAAATACTAAGCTTACTGGAATACTTTGAAGGGTATTTGAGTGAACTGATGAATCCAATAAAAGTTTTAAATAAAAGCGCCTCAAACAAGGATCAGATAAGTTGTCTTAAATTGAAATGTTAGAGTTTTGATCTTAATTAAGAAGGTTAAAAATATCATTTTATATTTCATTGTTGTGGTACTTGAAACGCCAGTGACTCCTATACCGCAGAAGTAATTAATATATTTAAATTGTGGGTCGCAACCAGTAACCGTTGATTAAATTATGAACTAGTCGCTATAGTCGACAGTCCAATTATTTAAATACAAAATTGTTTAATCTGCTTTAATATAAATTCTAAATTGGATTTGGTATTCTTATGTTTTAATATCTAAACTGAGCTAATCATTAACATTAAATCATATAAATAAAACGTATTAATATTTTGAATTAGTAGATATTATATTATTTTATTATTATTATTTTATTTTCCTTGGGAGCATAAAGAGAAACAATAACCATAACAAAATAAGAGATTGTAGATATGAAGGACATGATCAATAAACAAGAGAATACCCATACCTATCTAACGATAATATGTTTTCTACAATCTGTATCAGCACAATCGTTATTACAACTAGCCCAGAGAGACCAACTGTATGTTAATAGCAAATATTCATCGTAAACTGCATCCAAACCGTTGTTTTGGAAGCAGTATTAACTGGGTCAACAAAATACAATAACTGCTTATTCAAGCAACTCCCCGATCTACGATGTATCATTATAAGCATGAAAATCCCAGTAGCAATGTTTTCGTGAGAATATAACATTAATGTAATGTGCTCCCAACAGGGCGGCTCTCGGAGGATTCACGCCACCATGACCTAGTGCCACATGACATCGGCGCACCCAGTGTCTCCACACCATAATCGCTCGCCAACCTGACACCAACACGAACATATAAGTGAGTATTTAAAGTATACATCACGTTATATTTAGCTAATAAGGGAAGCAACAATAATATATGCATGTTATATGATCTCCTCATGATCCCATGAGACATGCAGATCAAAAAATGAATAGTAGAACGACGCCATAGCAAACGTATTGAGCACGCATAAGATTATTCGGAATGGAGAACGAACAGCATCCATGGTATCAATGGAACTTTTGGCACTTTATTTCTACTGGTGTACCCAACGTCTCTACCAAAATGTAGGTCGGTCGGAATTTTTCATCACTATTTTATGTCTAATTTGACCGACCTATTCATAATTAACTTACGTACTCGTAGATACTGACGGAAAATCTGTGAAATATGTTTGGCAGCTTTACAAAATATTTTAATAAGTAAAGTAGTAGGCGCTTAGAATTTTGTTACTGAAATAAAGGTCTAAATTTAACTTGAGTGTAACAACCACGCAAAATATTCAATTCTTAAAATAATACCAAACTTTTGTGACATTTTAAATAACTACTAAATGTGATAATATTCTATAGGTTACATAATCAATAATATCATAGTGCCGTCTCCTACAATTGTCGAGGAGATAATTGGAAACCCAAATTAGTATGAAAGCTTGTGGCTGTTGTCCTACCTGGCATCTGGACTGTTATGGCGGTGTGTACTGAGCCTAGGTTAATTAGCCACATATTGACACATCGAGCCGTGTTCCGAGGGCAAACATCGTGAGATGTGCATGTCGGATGGGATCACAAATACACACATGTAATTTATGCCGGGCATATGGCCGCTCGTTTAGGTTAACAGCGGTTGGTGTTTGTACCGTAGTATATGCGTGATGGTGAAATATAAGCGAAATGTTAGTACATGGTTATGGATTTTGAGGTTCAATGTTAGACTAGATAACTAATGAAATCGTGTTATGAACTAATGAAATGAGGTGTTTTGCCTCAAATCAGTATTAAATGCTCAGGGTTCACGAGTGTTGAAACTATAATCAATGAAAACTTGAAAGAACAGTTTCATTTTTCACAATAGTTTGCAGTAGATAGAATCTACGTTTCTCACTTTTATTGTTTTTGACTAGATAAATCTAACGATAGCAATACAAATCTATATAACAAAGCCTTCTGTAAATAGTTTAAAATAACAGCGATATTTGGTATTCGCGACTCGTATCTTCACCGATAGAGTATTCAGCTCGCTGCTATATTCATATAATATGTAAAGAAACATTTTTTGTGGCACGTGTTTTACGATCTGGTAATATTGGATGAAAGATTTATTTGAGAAGCTTCTATTTTTATTTACGTATTCCTTTGCGCTGGAGTATCTACGTTGTGAAACAAAAATATGAAACTGTTTTGTGCGTTAACTGCGACGCTGTTTCATTTTGTTCGCTTAATCAGATTGCAGGAGGATCAATGATCCCTAGAGTTCTATAGCCACGCTATTCATTTTTTAACCGCAAAGCATATACTCGTAAATGCATGATATGCAAGTTTAATTGACAGTGAAATGTAATAATTTTCCTCTTTCCGTTCTCATCCTACAAAAAATAATATTTTGTCTTCAAATAAAAGTTAGTATTATGGCTCGTGATTAGCTCCATATAAATGTCTTTGGCTATTAATACTCCTTTGTCGATAAAGTTTCATATCTATAGGACCTTAGGGCCTTCTCGAATAGGTTTGATATTAGCCGTAGATGGGTTTTATTGCTTTATCGAAAGCATAAGCAAAATTTTTGCGTTATGTGCAGAATTATTTTAATTAGTTTTGAACGCCAATGGTTTAAAGGCCACCTGTAAGAAATGAATGCTGCTATCTAAATCGTAGCTTTAATTAAAAGAGATTAATACATTCTAAAATATGTATATAATCGGAAATTACATTTAAGTATGTAAGAATTCAAACTTCGTTTATTTCTTTTCTTTTCTAAACGCGAGTTAGATAAACAATGTGTTTAAAATAAATGTCTTAAAAATATTCTGCAACAAATGATAGTATTTTTTTATAAAATTCTGAAAAAAAACGTAAAAGTATTCGTTTTGACTTCTATGAAACCTTTATATAACAAGAAATATAATCTTAGGGTGTTCAATTAACAGGATGTCTAATCTAAAGCTTTGGTCTTGTGAATTAAGAATAAGATAATTCATGACGTTTTTCGTAACATCGTTCGTTTTCATAATAATACCCCAACTATAGATCACAAGACCAAAGCTAGGCGAACAGAATGAATTAGATGAACGTAAATCTCCCTCACAGGTTTCAAGAAACATGCTGTGATAAATACTGAAGTACTGAACTGTACTTTTACAGCCCATTATTGTCCACAGGGGACTCTTTTGCAAAAGTTCTATTGAGAGGGCTTAGGCTGCAGTCCACCACGTTGGCTTTGTAACAATGCTGAAGTAATATTTTGTATGAATGAATGTAGATTATCAAGGATGGTGGCCCGGTGGCTGGTGGTGTGCTGCGTGGTGCTGTGCGCGCGGCCCGCACACCCGCAGGGCGCGCAGCAGTGCCCCCCGCCCAACACCATCACGCCCTGCAGCTGCACCGTCAAGAAGAACGGCCTCGACATCCTCTGCGAGTTCACTGAACAGCAGCATATACAGAAGGTGAGGAAATGTACTTTATATTTATTTGAATTTTGGCTTAGACTGTGGTGTACAATCTGTAGCTAATTGATACTCCACTGCAGGGAATTGCATTTACAACGACGGAGTTGTCGTCTCTTTCAAATAATTTAAATACATTTTTGAAAAATATTGCTTATTGGTTTATATCATATTAAGAAAAACTCAAAAGCCGTCGTTATATTACGGACAAAGTTTTAATTCGCCGGTGTAATTCTACTAAAATTTAATGAAATATAAACATGTATTTAACAGTCTAAATTACTAACATTAACTATTGTATTTTGATGTCCTTGTATAACAATTTTGCAAACATTGCAGGCGATGAATACACTTCGTTCGAAGCCGATGATAATTTTCTACTTGAAATTGCGCCACAACAATTTGGCTAAATTGCCCTCGTACATATTCCTTGGCCTCGACATTCGTCACCTGACCGTACATAACAGCAGTCTGGCTGTCATTGAGGACTCCTCGCTCAGTTCCATTGGTGAGTTGATATCTACGTCACGTACGGCTACTATCAATTACTGTGAGTGGTTTTAGAAGGGGTATCAATCAACTGAACTAAGACTTGCAATCTTACATTACAACTCATGATAAATTTATGTAAAAGGAAGATATGAAACTGCCATTAGTCACAGCTTTAAGTAGTATTATTTCATAAAAACGAAAAGTTAAAGATGACTTCGGCTTGGAGTGTTTTAGGCAAAATTATTCTCTGAGAAATTTTAAACGTTTCAACTTTAATGTCAGATGTGCACATTTATTACCCGGTTTTAATACCAGCGAACCGCGACCAACCAGAAATAGCTGTAATTAAGTTTCCCTTTATGACTTATTCTGCATAAGACAAGTGTGTTATTAACGTAAGAAATGTTCTGGCTTATGTAACAAGCACGAAATAGAATGTGATACTATTTTCATCCTAAATATTTGTATGGTTATTACAAGACGTTATTTGCGGGACGTGTTTCTCGTTCATCTCATCGTGATGCTGAATTATCGTTTTATGATAGCCAATATTATATTATTATCCCTAAGAGGAACTAAAATAGAGCGAGTATTTTGGCGTGCTTGCTAATTATAAAAGAAAATCGTATAAGTTATATTATTTGTACCTTCCTATTATTATTTAATTAAAGACGAATAAAAAAACCTTGAAATTTAAAATAGTCAGTACATATATAAAGTAGTGCACAACTTAAAGTAAAGTGTCAGATTACTAAGTTTATCATTAGTAAATTCAATGAATCGCCGTGCATTAGTGCAGCGAATAAAAGTTAGCTTGGTGCGTCGGAAATTCGAGTTTCGACCACGACCTAAATAAATACTTTTATAATATGCTACATATTTTGGGTATTCATGCATGTAAAATTCGCGATTTTACGAGTTATAAAACATTGTTAATAAACACGCAAGTTGGAAGTCGCTTCCAAAAAGGTCGCTGTGGAAGATTTGGAGGAAAACTTACATACATATGTATATATACATAGTGCACCTACAATAGGTGAAGATGACGATCATTAACATAGATAATTCAGGAGTAATTATAGTGAACTATAGTATAGTGTACTCCTTCACAGGCAACAAGTTAACTCAGCTCGACGTGTCTCAGAACAGTCTGGCTACGATCCCGACCTCATCGTTCACGCACCTTAATCACCTGCTCATTCTCAACATGAACCATAACAAGGTAATTGTGATAATGCTCTACTTATTGTTTTGACTTGTCTTGTTTTTATTTATTACTATATAAAGCTGTAGCAACGCGTACTGGGAAGTCAAACGATCTTTGTTTAGCAAATTGTTTTACTTTCCGGTCTACGGTCTCAGTCATAGTGTTGCTGAAAATAGATACTATTTGTTTTATTTATATTTGAATATCACGGCATATGTATAGAGTATTGAACCATTTCAATGTCCAATTTGTTTGACTTTATTAGCTAGTAAAGTAGTAGACTGTTAGCAGAGAAAAAAATAAGTTAATATTTGTGTAAGGAGTTTCTTAAATTATTTCAATAACAATAAATGATTTATGAACATATATTACTTTCACAGTAACACTATCATTCATATTTTATCTCTCACACATCACATGCTGCTCTAAATAGTTGAATAATACGTTTATTCACATATATTTTGTTTAAAATATCTTTATACAAGAAGCGAATCTGCCTGTGATGTAGCTAAAAGAAATATAACTTTTTGTCAAAAGGTAACCGCGGTGCACAACCGAGCTTTTATGGGACTAGACACGCTGGAGATCTTAACTCTTTATGAGAATAGAATATCTGTCGTCGACGGCGAGGCTTTCAAAGGACTCGAGAAGTAAGAGGGATTATTTTATTTCCGAGTATTTATGTCGCCACATTCATTTCAACTACACTTAAGATTTAATATTTTACATGAATCCGCGCGCTGCTGAGTTATTCCTACCACTTTTACGCCTCTCGTTGTACAACTTTCTGTCATTAGTGTCAATTGAATTAGCTGTTATTTTTACGTAAAAAAAAATTACTTGCGTAGTGTCAAAATATGATAATAAAAATTATTTGTAAAAAATATTGTGCCAACTGTGGTTTTTTACACGAGTTTAAACATAAAGTTTATCCTTGACCTGACTGATATGAACAATTACCGTCAATTGAGCATTATCAGCGTAATGACAACAATCTGATAGTATTCCGATCAAAATTCAAATTTCGTTTGCATGCATTTAGCCACATTCAAAAGCTTTCAAATTATGCAAACATAGCCAAATATAATTCGTGTGGCAATAGTTAAATTGCAAATACAAAAAATAATTTCTACATAGTATTAAAGCGGTGCTATATGAAATAGTACTAAAGTTTTGGTGGTATACACATTCGCGCGATACTTTAGTAAATGAGCAAACGCTAAATGTGCTTAAGAGCAATTTATTCAGTAGCAGTAAAATTAATGACTAAAGTATAGTACCTAATGGCTTCGACTTTGTTCAAACTGTTCGGAAGCTATTGTTGGTTGCGTACCGGAAAGTTGGACGAATAAATTACACACTTCGTTATTCAAATAAATTACCGTTGTTTCTAATTCTTTCCGTTGTGGAACGGAGCTATTTATTCGTAATTTTTTTTTATGAAATGCAATTTATTTTAGGAAATTGAAACGACTAAATCTCGGCGGAAACGAGCTGACGGCTGTGCCGCAGAAAGCCCTCGCATTGCTTGAAAATTTGAAAAAACTCGAGATGCAGGAAAATCGGATTACGACCATTACGGAAGGAGATTTTGCGGGTAACTTGCTAACTTTACTTTGAAAGTGATTTCTTTTGTATTGGTACTTTAATTAAGTTTGTTTTTCAGGTCTACGAAATCTTGATTCTTTGGGTTTGGCTCACAACCAACTTCGTGAGGTACCTTCCCAAGTATTCTCGCATTTAGCATTTCTCAATTCTTTGGAGCTTGAAGGAAACTTAATTCAACGGATCGACGAAAAAGCATTTGCAGGACTTGAAGGTATATATTATGAATTTACTAATTACACACATACATAAACTCACGCTTTTATCCCAGAAGGTGTAGGCAGAGGCGCCATCAGGACACCCACATTTCGCCTTGTATGTTCCGTCCCATGATGTGATAGGGGGAGACCCTTTCGCCATATTGGGCACAAATTCCTGACTCCGGGCTGATAATGTATAGAAAAACCCAATATCACTTTGCCTGACCCGGGATTTGAACAACTACGCCACCGAGGCAGTCAAGGCAATTTACTAATTAAATGCTATTAAATTAACTCTCTGATTAACCTTGACTTTACGACAACTTACAATTCAGTTTAGTCTGTCATGTTACTATAAAAAAATTTTTTGTCGTTAGAAAACCTTCAATATCTTCGTCTGGGTGACAATCGTCTGCATGAGATACCGTCTGAGGCTCTTCGCCCGCTGCACCGTTTGCGACACTTGGACTTGCGTTCGAACAATATTACGTACATCAGCGAAGATGCGTTTACTGGCTATGGAGATTCCATTACTTTCCTCAACCTCCAGAAGAATATGTAAGTTGAGAGGATTATCCTAAGGATTATCAATTTTGTTGTGTCTAGCTCTAAATATTTTATTTTTTATGATTAACTACGAAGCAAATTAATCTATTATCTGACACAAAAAATAATCACTATGTACAATTATGGAAATAGGTAATAATTTCAAATGGCGGGTTTCTTACTTATTTAGAAGTATGAGTCATATTGATTTTATAATCTTTTACTCCCTTATACAGTTAGGCGTAGGAACAATCAGGTGACTGACAATTAAAATTTAGAATAATTTAAATGTTTTGTTATTGGATGTTATTCCCAGAGCACAAGAATTTAATATTCTGAATTCCTATATTTCGGCCATAAATTTTGTTGGCATCAAGTTGTTTCAACTTTACGATTAATAAATATTTCTCCCTTGTTGGGTGGAATACACAAAAGTGTAGGCGGATGATTAATTTTCCGGAGCATACGGTATCAGACCCCCTCGGGACTACAAATCACGTCTCGATTGACTAAAGATGAATTGTTTCCGTAAATCCTTCTTGATTTACAATTTGTATAATATATTTGGATCAACTTGTTAAATAAATATTTTAGACAAATTTATCTGTTGGGCGTGCTTAGATTATTACATGAGTACCCGTTTCCATTTGTTAATACCTTTATTTTCAAGTTTTAAATCGTGTTACTAGGCTCACAGCACCAACATTACAGGAAGGGCGTGCTGCATGAATTTTTATAACGTTAACAATACATGTCGGGTCAATCTTAAAGTCAAAGTATTCTTTTAACATAGCAGAGATTTTATTAATTCATTTTTATTCGCAAAAACTAAATTTATTATTTGAAGATTAAACTCTCATTAATTTTCTTTGCTGTAAAAATATGGAAGATTTCATTAAAACTTCTGCGCTAAAGGTTTTTAAGTTTTTACAACTTTTTTGGAGTTATTAAAGCTAAATATTGTTAAGAATAAGATAGTAAGTTAGGCGTTCGTTGCAGGATTCACCAGCTACCCACAATGGGTTTTGACAATTTGAACTCTTTGGAGACACTGAACCTCCAGAATAACAAGTTGCAGCATATACCAGAAGAAATAATGGAGCCTATTTTGGATACGCTTCGTGTTGTCGATATTATGGGTAAGGGTCATTTGATTTGTTACAAGTAATTACTCTTAAAATAAAGACAGCAAATATATTGTGAACATAATAAAAAACAGGAAATCTTGATATCACACTGTTATGAAAGTCAATTAGTGTTACTATAACATATTTAACAATACTATTATGTATAGTTATTGTAATCGGGCATGCACCAGATTTATGGTACTGCTAATAAGTGGAGTATTCAAGAGTTGTCCTTAATTACGCATGAGGCCAAGAATGTTAGAAAAACTAATTGGATTCCATTGTTATTTTTCTCATTAAATATTTTTTTATTTATTGTGCGGTAACTAGCAACATCAATCTGCCGCGAATAAAAACATGTTGCGCCAGCTGCGCATGGACTTTGATTAGACAGAATAAGATTGAGGTTTAATGAACAAATGAGCTTTTATAATATTATAATGTCATAATTTTTGTTCTAAGATAGATGCAGAATTATTTGAGGTAATAAGATTGTTTAATAAGTTTTTTTTGCAGATAACCCTCTTATCTGCGACTGCGAACTGGCTTGGTATGAGGCATGGCTAGCGGGACTTCGCGACCGCGACGATGAAATGATGCAGAAGAAACGCACCGTGTGCACCATGGTGGTGGAACACCGAGAATACAGCGTGGCCAAGATGCCTCTCGACAAGATGAACTGCAAGCGGAAACCTGCGTACGGACGCACCTCCGACGCGCCGACCGCCCGCCCTGCCATAAGCTTTGCGACCAACGCTCTTTTAATGGCCGCTGCCAGGTGGCTATAGATTAATTAAATAATTAATTTGTATTTTAAGTTAATCCTATTTATTTTCAAGTGAAGGTTCAAATCGGGCCAGCTGTGGCCGGATGGCCCGAAGCGCCGCCTTCGCTGCGTTCGTAAGTTCCGTTTGAATCTTGTAAACGTGATGAATTTGTGCAATAAACTACGATACATATCAAATTTGGGCTGACTAAATCAAAATTAGTAATATATATGGAGCGGTAGCTTGTTAAGTGATGAAGATGGTTATAACGAGAAAGGCGTAAGTTAGTGTGATACAGTATTTTTAAAAGTTAGATAACCTCTTACGGTATGCCTTACTAATAGTAATATACCAGGAAGTAGGTAACAAGTAACAACATGCTCTCGACATCAGTACGGCATTCTAGTAATAGTGCGTATCACTGAAGACGTGTTTATTGTTGCTATGATCGTAGCGTGAACTCCAGTCGCTTGGAGGTCATTTACCAAAGTTAAATCTTTAATATGACTTTTGACAACACATAGGTGTTGTAAACAACCCTTAGTAAGTGCTTTTGGTTTGAATCTTTGTATGACCCTTGTAATTTTGAGGAGATCTCTAATATTTTTTATCGTTTACCCCTGCCTTACAGTGTATTTGTACACACATTAGTGAGCTTTTATGTATTTACGATGTTGACTATTGCAATATTATTCTATATTCTATACATGATTAGGACGCGGTTCGATGTTATATAACCCTCACATATTTATGTAAATTTGTATATCGATTGATAGCCATGGTTAAAATTATTGCAAGTTCAAATGTTCATTCCAGTTAATATTGAAGCTAAAATGTGTTTTAATTAGTGGAAATACAATTAACTTTATCTTTTTATCCGAGATCACGTCTCGAATATTCAATATTATAGCCCATAAATGTTCGATTTGATGTAGTTTAGGTGTAAGTAGATAAGTGTTAGATACGATTATATTCTTTTTGAATTGGTTTGACGCCATCGTCGAGTTCTCAGTTATTTAATATTGCCTCTAATTTATTACGTTAACTTTGTATATTACCATTTTTATTTTCCTACTTTTGCATGAAAATGTTATAACATTTTATTGCTTTGTAAAAATAGTGTTGATTTACTTTTCGTTGAGATTGCTATAAATTTTATCGTTATTACGTAGTGGAATAATAAATGTGACTTTAAACTTTTACTCATTCCATTTTCTTTGCTATATACAATATGCTATCTCCTTCCTTTCCGCCGCATCAATGTTATGATTTCGCTTAATAGCATTGCTTGTACACTTGTAAAATTTGATCACGAACAATGTAATCGTGAGTAACATTAAGTGATAAAATGTAACCAAAAACATATCCTTTAGTCTGAATTTTGTAATTTTAAGAGTGTTTAATATACGAATATATGGATTGAGAAATTGTGATATGCTATATGGGGGAGTGAAGTTAAAAGTAATGGATGACCAATACCATGCCTTTTTTTGTCCCATTTATAAATGCTAATTATTTACCAAATAATAAATGTGTAATCTATGTAAGACGCGAGGTTGGACTGACTAGTTCAATTTACATACTTTTACACATTTACAAGTCATAGATTTATAATTGTTAGAGGCTTTGATAATATATAATCGTGAATGTTGTTTACCTTTCATTAAGACTTTTGTATCGTGCACCAAAATCGTAGTCTATAAAGCACTATATTTAGAACTAAAAAGTTCATAATCTGAATAATCTGATAAATTAAGCGTTTCTTGATATTTAACTCATTCACGTATATTTCGATGTCATTCTTAACGTTCAGTGTCGTGTTATAAAATATTATTAATGTTCTATATTCATGTTGCCACATAACGCTTTATTGAATAATCTGACGCAAGTTAAAGTTATAAGGTAAGGAAGCTAAAGAAAATCCAGACTATAAAGTATGCATTTGAGAGAGATTTTAATATTGAATAGTCCAAAGTTATCTAAGATTTATTTATTAATAACTTAATTTAGTTTGCCAATTTTAACTCACGAGCGCTGGTGAGTGGTTTTTCTAAAATTAGTTTTGACTAGGTAATCAAGTTTGACGTTGAGCTTAACTTTTTATTTTAAATACAGAAGTGGAAACGTGGCATTCTAGCCCGACTTAAGTTGTTTATGATTAAGAAAGTTAGAAGTATATTCTGCTGCATTGCTACCGTTGGCGTGGTCCAACGTAATGCGGATTTTTGTGTACGTGAATTTTCAGAAATGTATTTAACGTTTATAGTCTGGATGTTTTAGAATCTATCTTGGCTTTTATTCTTATCACAACATTCTTAGAGACAAGGAACTTTAACTTTCAATCTATTCGATATCAAAAATTGACATAAGAAATTGCATATTTAATAAATAAAAATGTAGTGATTATTTTTTGTGTATTAATATATTATGTAGATAATCGTAGTGTTATTCATATTTAAAGTGGAGCATCAATAATGATGTAGAGCCAAGGGAACCAGCATAAAACATATCGGGAAGGCGGAGTGAAGTTGATTTATAAGGCACATGTAGCGCCGCCGACCTCTTGCATATCAATTTAGTATTAAGTCACTGTATTGTAATTATATCTACTCATTGTTGTGTGTTGTTTATATATAAACATATATTCATTGTTAAATGTTTATTCGTTGTTGTATGGATGGATGTTGCTTGTATATCTATGTAATTTCCAAGTAATTGATTACGGCATAAAGTGTAATGCAGTTTTCTCATCTTTTTATCTAAAGCATAGACAATTTAAACAGCAATTTGTTAGCGTATGTTTACTATTGTCATTTCAAATTACCTATAATCAATCCATAATTACTGTATCACAGTCTGAGCTTAAACTCTTGTTTGAAAGTGTTCTTGACAAGTTTACAGTCACATTTATTATTTAAGTTGAATCTAATTCTAGGTAGTTTTAATCTAATATTGAAATTTCGCTGTAAAAGTGTATTTATTTAATTTTGGTTTAAATAAAAAATAAATATGATAAATTACTGTTTCATTAAAACCCTATAATCACCATTAATATTTTATCTATAAAATGCCCTTCATTTAAGCTGATATTACAATTTGTTGAACTTATTATAATAACGATTAGCAAAAAACAGGTTAAGAGTTTCTTTTATCTGGGACGATCTAACAGCGTTCGTTTTCAAAATATCACTGAGTCAGGCGAAAATACCTTTTGAGACAGTTTCTTGAAACGCGCCTGCCACACGATGGCCCCCACTTGTGTGAAAACGCTACAATCTAAAGAGGCTCTTGTAAAATACTGTATTATTCATTCCAGCTGGTATTCCACAATTTCGTGTTATTCAAACACGCCCATAAATAAAACCTTAATTTATACTTCCCTTTTGACTTGATGGGACTTGATGGGCGTGACCGTCCGTCTGAAGAAATAAAAGAAAACGGAACATGATAATAAAATAACTAACAAATTTGTACTCTGATCGAATATAAAAACTAGTTGACTCGTTTTAGGGTGAGTGGTTTCAGTGTGTTGTTATCATTATATTAAATATTAATAAGCCACTATCATTAGCTGGGTCGATAATCCATTAGTTCGTTTGTATTAATCTTATTATCACGCTTCACGTGAAATTGTTCCTATTAATCGCTATTTAAGTATGTTTTTCCAATTATATCAAGATGCACAACAATACCAACGCTTTAAGTAACATAGTAGGAGCTTCGAAATACCGAGCAGAACCTTTTTCTATAACTAGTTTATTGTCTGCTCCCCAAAAAAATAAATATAACCAAGAGTCAGATTACACTTGAAGTCAGGATTAATTTAATGTTTATTATTTTGTCTTGTTCATATAACAAAGAAAAGAAAATGCACATTATAAACACAAAGATTATAACTTGTACCTTAATTTAATCTTACAAGTTTTTCCAGATACATTTATATTTTATACATTTTGTAGAGCCATATTACTTACTACATATTTCTCAAAATATTTTTACGTTTGGTTTCTTTATTTATAAGAATCGCTAGACGCACGTCCTCTGACAATGATTAATTGGTTGTGCCAGAAAAAAACAAGTCTGAAAATTATTTGCGCTGGTCTTACATAGGCAATTTAGGTGAAGTATATTCACTTTACACACAAAAAAATATATATTTATGAAAATATTAAGGTGACTAAGAGAACAAAAGGTATCCTAAAGAGACTAAGCTATGTAATAGTAAAATATTTCATTAGTAAAGTAATTTACAGGCCAAAAAAAATGATTCCTTCGGGTTTTAAAATATTAGTGCCAAGTTGCGTATGTATAATTTATTCGGTGAAAATAACAAAATGTGCATTTTGTATCATTATTTTGTTTGTCTTGTCATAATCTGTACATTAATTAATTAAAGTAAAGCTTTGATCGCCGATAGTAAATATAACGCACATGAGATAATTAAATCTATGTGTAGAGTGAGCATAACAGATCATGTAAAATAATTTGTCAATATTTTTCTTTATAATTTGCTTGTTGCTTGGACACTATGGCCACACTAGGGCACTAGTCACTAGCCCTTTTAAGATTTACATGCCTTGGCTCTCAATATTTAATATGACATTAGTTAATCATAAGCTTGTATCCAGTTACATACAAAACCTTTGATACCTGACCCTATTGATGTTCCTGCCAATTATGAAATTACAATTAACCTCTGTTGCTGTTAATTGACACGTTGTGATAATGCAGTTTCATGTTTTTGGAGCGTATTAGGGTTAGCTTGGCTATCTCTACTTCATTGTATAATATCATTTTAATTTCGTCAATGTTTAAATATTTATTTACTTGAACAAAATTACAAAATATGTGTTCTTAACACTAGACGTAGAGGCTGCTTATAATTAGTTACCTGCACTATGCTATTGCAATTGTATTACAGAATGTATATGAGCGCTTCTACTTTTAATACAATGGTAGCTCGTGACAAAAGTGTTTTCAGATAATGTTAATCAAATAATATTTTGGCCGAGGTTTCATTACCTACATTTTGTTTGAAAAGGAAAAATATTCCACGCCCTTGTGAAAAGCCTTCTTATAATTTTTTTTCAGAGACTTAACCCTTTTAAATAAGAAGTATCCGAAATAATTATTTATCTAAAAGGGTTTGTGAAGCTTTTTGGGAAGCAAAAAATGCATGAGTTGTAAAAAAAAAATTCAAACGTTTATTAAATAGGGCGTTCGATATGGGAAGCTTACTATGTCTTCGTCTATTTATTTTTCCAGATTACTATTACTTCATCATATTATATAACATTTTTAAAAATAATTTTTAGTGTAAGATGTACCTAAATGTAAAAATAGTTTCACATTACTAGGCATATTTCATATTCGATTAAATCAACAGTAAAATGCTTTCATCAAATAATATCATAGCATTTAGATGTTAAATAACGGGATTTCAAATTGCGACCCATTTTAAATTACATTTGCTCTTCTCAGAAACAAATCACATAAAAGGAAAATACATTTTCTAAAATGTATACTTAATTTAGCTGCGTCCTTATCAATGCTTTTAATATAATTATATTCGAGAAATACTGCTGCTACAGAGACTGTAAAAAATACTTTAATGCCTCGCATAAAAGCTTTTTAACTGTAGGAAATGATATTTATGTTTTAATTACTTTTCTTTTGAGTAGCTAGACTGCGTGTTGAATTTGAATTAGTTAATCTAATATCGGTAAATACAGTTTATTATAATTATAAGCAATGTAAATCGATAGTTCATTACTTGGAAAACCGATATAAGACATTAATAATTATCATAATCAAATTGTTCCCCTTGTTCTTCACAACGAAATTATAGTTCTAATAATATAGGTATGTAGGCCCAAATTAGTGTTTTCGAAATGTTTGGAAATTTTCCGGCCTTCACTAATAATATTGCGTGAAGTCAGTCATTTCTAACAAGGTTTAGTTATATGATAAGGAACAGCTATAAATTACGTCGCAAGTTTTCCGAAATAAATAGTTCATAGTGAGGAATTTAAGCTAATTGTTAATTTGTAACTTAAGCTATTAATAAACCTTATTGTTGAGATTGCATAAATAAATGAAATAAAACTTTGTTTAGAGTTTTACGTCATCTGTTTATACTTTATAATGATTCTTTGAATATTATGATTTGGAACATAATGAAATCGAAAAATTATGCTTATGCTATAATGACCATAGCATGACTCTACGAACTAGAATCCGATTGAGGGTACTTTGGCCATAGACTATTACACTGGTCTATTGCGGGTTTGCGAACTTAGCATATCGGTGAAACTCTTGTAAAAATATATATGGCATGTGAGTTTTTAAGATATTTTCCTTCGCCGATAATTGACTAAAAATATAATATACATAAAGCGTAACATTTCTGTAAGTGACGAGGATTTAAAATAAACGTAACATTTGTAAGGTATGATTTTTTTCATACAAAATATTAAAAGTCAATTTCTGCCAATTAACAACAATTATTAACTATCCACGCATGCTAAAAAGTCTTCAAAGGGTCTTTTTATTTATATTTACTCAGATAAAGTTTCAAATAAAGTTACCATGACTTGTAAAATCCTGATACTCATTATGATAGGCAAGATACGGTAAGCTGATCAAATCATTATTTGCCTGAGCTTAGCACATTAGTCCTTTAATAACTCGATTATTGATACCAAAATAGTACAAACCAAGTTGCATTGGAATAGAAATAAAACTATACAATAAACAAACTCGCAAAAAATTTATAACGTGTGACATGGTATAAGTTCTTTACCCCGCAGCCCTTTGCGTTTTATGCAAAAGTATTAGGTATTGTGTACGTCGTTTTACATTTTTACGTTCGTCTTTCGAGCAGTGCATTTCATTAAGTTTGCGTGACTACATCACTTCAGAGAAGTTTCTTTGAGCTTCGATACCGCCGGCGAGTTGTGATTACAATACATTATACCGCACATTATGCGCTGAAGCCTTGACACGGGAGCGGGGCGGCAAATGGAGCGCTTGTCACACAATAACACACATTATGGGACGATTGCTTGGTTCAAGGGATTTTTGTCTGTCTTTATATTTTTGAGAAGCTCTGAACAATGTGTGAAGTTTGCTGGTTGGAAAACATCACGGTAAACAAAAGGTACCCCCCTTTTGTTTAGTTTTAGTTCAACAGTGGCACATGTGACAGCCTTTGTGGCGCAATTGGTTAGACGCCGCCCGGCTGTGGTAACGAGAGGCCGCGGGTTCGATCCCCGTACCGAAACAAAAAAAATGTGTGAGCCACAGGTATTTGTTTCGTGTCTGGGTGTTTGTGAGACCGATAAAGTCTGTTGTAGTTTCTGATACCCACGACACGAGACTCGATTTTAGTGTGGGGTCAGGACTATGTATATGAATGACTGTTTGGTGTATTTATTTATACATGTTTTAAGACGGTTGAATGTAAAATAAAGTTAAAAAACAAAGTTAGTTTTAACTACTTAAAGAAGAAGCTACGAGCTTGATCTCGCGTTGAGTAAATTCTTTATGCCATTAAAAATATTTACTTCTAACCTGGATGATATTGAACCGAGAAGTTCATCGTAGTTTCTGATTCTCACTACACTAGTACTAAATGTGAAATCTATTTTATTTTTTTATTTAACCCTATGATGATGCCAGCAGTATATGGACGAGTAGAAATACAAAACTTCTGCATATCTATTTAATCTGTCCATTTAGAAATGTTCTCTATCTCTGTCTGCTTTTATGAAAAAAGACATAATAACCTTTATATCTGGAGTACTAATACGTTCCTTCTACATAGCTATTTATACATAAATTTCCTATAATTCAAATAAAACACAAGACATTTTCGACCTCGTAGCACCTAGCTCGATTTATGCCATTGTATAAAACAATACCGACATATCAATTTCAACCGGCGTACTGGAGTATGTTAAGTTTCTCGGCTGATTTATAATTGAGTGTATAACTTGACCGCTCTACAACGCTTGACGTGGTACCTTGGATGGATGATTCATTAGCTAAAGTGGTTCTTGAATAATTTTAATGTACGCGGAATCGTTATTAAAGAGGGGAAACAATTGATAGTCCTGTGGTAATAGTTGAGTAGTTATGATAGTAAGATTCCGAAGTATTAATATGAAAGAAACACTTATCCTTATTCGTGCAAGTCAAAGCGGCCACAGCGATGGTAAAGTGCCTTTTTATACTAATACGTAAAAATCACTACAATACACATTATCAAACACATTAAGATGGTAAGTGTAAGTGAGATGGTAAGTGCAGTAAAAACTTTATGAAGTATGCAGCGATCGACATAATAATTTTATACCTGCACGAAACTTTTTTTTTGTTCAAGAGGAAAAGCTATTAAGCTCCCCTGTCAGTGTCACGGCCTTCCAGTATGGCACAATGCGGATTTTGTGGCCGAGTTGAGTCCCTACCAATACCTACACTAGCATACTGACAAAAACCTCTCGATAACCGACACAAATTATAGGCGCCACCAGGTATCCCAGAGCAAAGAGCGCCCCAATCTACGTCCGCGTAATCACCATGCGCAAAATCAATGCTGGTCGTTCCATTATAGGGGTCCCGGATGACTCCCACCTACGACTATTTTTGGACGCACTTTTAAGATGCTAAGGACATCCATGACGGAGACGTGACTCTACCGCACATCTCGAAGTCGTTATACGTGAGGGTGCACCGCTCCCGCAGTGGGCCCAGCGACTTCAATGACCCCTTTAGGTCGCTTCCAACGACGGGCAAGCATACCGTGGTGGAATTCTTGCACTTCCCGGGCCACATGGCAAACCTGCCGAAACCTGGCGAACTCAGGCTGACCAAAAAAAAGTCGACCTTACGGGGGTGACAATGGCGGGTTAAGGATGGGAACGAATATCATAACACAAGGTGTATGAATCCCAGCAAGACGCATAAAATAATACATTAACTTTATTCAAATATATATAGAAAATAAAAATTGTACAATTAATAGTAGGCAAAATGGAAGATATTGTAATGTGTAATTTCATCAAAGAACAATGCGTGGTCAGTCGCACGTTATTTCTTGAAATTACAGTTCTGTGAAATTGTTATGAGCTTTGAAATGAAAGGTTTTCTTGATTCTAGCTTTTCTAATATGAAATAGAGCTCGCTTTGTAAAGCCATGGAATCGTAGATACGATCTAAATAGAAGCCATTTGCGATGAAAAAGTGTTTTCTTCAGTACGAATAAATTTAAACGACATTATATGCATGCTGATAACTTCTAGGTTTAGTATTTTTATTTTATTGGTATAACATTTCAAAGTTAGAAAAATATTATTTGTATGATTTATACTGTGAAAATATTTCATTTATTGTGCTTTTTCACTGTTCAGGTTGTTGAAAGATACATTTTTTTAAACACGAAATCAATTTTCGATTATGATTCTTTTCTTCCCTATGTATGCATACTTTGCATAGTTAATTATTATCGATGAATTAAATAGTAAGGAAACTATTAGGAAGAGAACCGCACATCTGCGAGTTCCACAGGAATTTCAAGAACATGTGAAGTAAACCAAGCTTTTCCAGACTTGTTTGGTGAACCAAGGTATAAACCTCTTTCGATTGAGAAATATGTTCGTGTTAAGCAGCAAGACAACAGAGCACAATAATAACTGATTTTCTCAAAACTTTTGAACTATGTATATATTTTAAACATACACACATACATAAACTCACGCCTTTATCCCAGAAGGGGTAGGCAGAGGCGCCACCAGGACACCCACATTTCGCCTTGTATGTTCTGTCCCATGATGTGGTAGGGGGCGAGCCTATCGCCATATCGGGCACAAATTCCTGACTCCGGGCTGATAATGAATAGAAAATCCCAATATCACTGCCCGACCTGGTTTTTTTGAACCCGAGACCTCAGCTTTGTAGTCGTGCCGTACAACCACGCCGCCGAGGCACAAATTTAAAAAGTATAATTTATTCTATTACTGAAAAAAAAAACAGTTCATGATCGTTAATAACACAATCACGCTAACGAAGGTTTTAACACAAAACGGTTCCGACTAATTGAAGTCTTTAGCTCCGGCCGACCGACGGCTAACAAACGGCGCTTAACAAAAACTCACTACCTAACTAATCTATTTACTTGCGAATCCGCTCGCTGGATTAAGAAAAAAAAACACTATCAAGGTTAATTTATAGTTTGAGTTTTTGTCTAGGCTAGGTTATTAAAGTTAGGTACAAATTACATAAGCTCACGCCTGTATCTCTGAAGGGTAGGAAGAGGATTTGTAGCTCTGTGTTTAGTTAGTAATAGGCTTATTTCAGTCCCCAGTCACATATATGGAGTAAACCAATGCAATACCGAACCCAAAAAGTTTGTAGTTTTTACATTCTATGGCAGGGCTTCTCATGTGTACCATGACGCCCTTGAGAATTTGCCATTATTTTACGACATCCTCATACGAAGCTATAGTTTCAGACTTCAGTTAATAAATAAAGAAAGAAAAAAGAAAGACCAAGAAATCCATTAGCTTATAATATTATCATTGCAAACAATTTTCCGAACACTCGGCGATATAAATGATAAAACATGCAAAGAAAGCCAACGCATTTGCTAATATTGGTCTTTAATAAGCTTAATGGCATTATCATTTAACATTATTGCCTTTGATCATTTATTTTGGTTTCACTTTACGTCTGTTGGATATGATAAGACGAAAGCGCTGTTATTTACTGTTTGAAATATTATTATTACTTGCCATAACTTTGTTTACCGTTCCGGATTCCATTTACCGAATGATTATGACACAAAACATTAATAAGTAATTATACAATGTGTTAATAAAATGGTATAAAGTGAAGTGAGCCACGCAAAGCAATATCTCACGGCGACAGTTGATTTATCGCGTTTCCTCCATGGCTGGGCCGGACACCACCGCTGTCCTCAGCTTGGGCTGATTGCAGATTACAAGATTGCAAGGATTTTATAAATTGTGGTTTATTAGTTTGTGGTGGGTCGCATGACTACAAGTCTGTTTTATTCACAGAGAGTGTCCGTTTTCCCTGGATAAAAAGTTGTCTATTTATCTCTCCGGGCCAAAAAGAATTTGTGTACAAAAAATCATGACTATTGATTAGTGGGTGAATGAAGAAAATAACTGTGGAATAAACACGTATAAACACACATATTATATAATATGTGTGTACACATAAAAGTCCAAATCCACCACATTTCAATTGATTTCACGAAGCGATCGTGCACAAACTAAAATTTTTGTTGTAAGTTGTTTAAACTGTCACCCACTCAAAATGTCGAGAATGTCAGGTATTATTCTTTTGGGCTATTTAAAATTCATGTGCACAATGTAGTCGCTTTAAATGCAAAGCCACTTATGGGGATATGTTCTCAAAACTATCCCAATATTACAGTACATAATTACATTTAAATCCCCTAAAATATACTGTCCTCGGGTAAGTTCGTAATGTGTGCGAGGCTTGCCCCTTATCTAGGTTTGCGTCTCGATGTTTTGTTCCGCTGAAGCCCCTTGTGTTTAGGTATTTTAATGATCATTGAAGTCCTCCGGGAACAAAGTAAACAATGGACGTAGATTTGAGTAACCTAAAGTGAGGTTGGCGAGGCTCTCCTGTTAATAGTGTTGTGATAGGGCCTCGGTTTTGTTATTTTAATGTAATTTAGATTTTAACTAATATTATTACCACTGGAGATGTAACAAGTAGCGCAATCACTTATTGCAGTTTTATATAAAGTTATTTAGCTCAAGGCAGCTACTTTCAGCAACCAAAATGGAATTAAACGTGTGTGTTTATTAGTTAAGTCCTTAAGTTTCAGGAATTTTATACTGCCAATATAAAGTGCTAAGATTAAATAACTGAAGGGATTAGACTGTTGGCCGATTACAAATGTATCTGTTAAATTAGTGATTTTTTAACTATTATTTAATTTAATTTTGGGTCAACCGCTCGAAAGTGAAGCAAGGGATCTAGCGAAAGTGAAAATCTTAGAAGCTGTTCACTTACATAAATATTTTTAGTTTCTGTAATTAGAAGGTTGTCTACGCTTATTTAAAAATATTATTCTTACTTTATTTTCTAAAAAGTATATACAGAGAAGAATATTAACATAAAAACCAAACACTATTTAAATTTTCGCATTTTCATTTGCCCGCTCAATTGAGTTCGTTGGTAATATTAGTAGGATAACAAAATTTCCAACTGTACAAAGCATATTTGAACATTCTCTATTAAACTCAAAGACTCTCTGGTCTAATTTCATAATTATACAGAACAATGTAAATAACTTATATTTAAATGTTTATTTTTATAGTTTCGTTTCTAATGTAACTGAATCTGTTTAGTTAATCATGTTTACGAAATATTTATGTAGAGGATTATCAGAGTATATTTTAGTCAACTTTGTATTCAAAGTGTAAAGTAATAAAAAAAGAACGAAAAAACATTTCGTGGTTGAGTTAATAAATAACAAATACGTGAACCACAACGTCGACACGCACTCTGGGATTTATTTATCGCTTTAATACTACATTTCATAGGCCGCAACGAGTTACTTTACAATATAAAATATGAGCTCATCGCCCCGGGCCATAGTCCCGGCAATTGAAAAAAAAAAACCTAACGGGAAAACATATTTTTCATCAGCTGGCGGGTCGCGGGCCGTGACGGCAAACGCCGAGAATATTGCAAATCACAGTCCCGGCACCGACTCCACACGCACCCGTCTGGCATCGCGCTAAAATTCCGTGTTTTCATAAAAAAGAGCGAGCTTCGACATCGCACTTCCGATAATTGAAAGATTGCCTTTATTTATTGATAACACCAATATACAGAAACAATTAATGTCCAACAACCTCATTCGTACTTTTGGTATCCGACTACACATTAATAAACGGCTCTTGTACGGTGGATGTTAGAATTTAAGAGTAGTTGGTAAACCAATACCTCTAAAAAACATTTTCGTTACAAACCAATTAAACGTTTGTCTTGAAATGGGATCGGCACTATGCATGTAACAGTTTTATTTACTGCATAATCAATACTGGTGTAAAAATATAGGCTTAATTCCGTTTAAAACAATTCTTTACCGAGCAATAATGTACGGCCCCGGGCGATGTGGCGCTCAGGAGCCGACTGCCAAACTAAGTTATCAAGAACTGACAATGGGAACTAGCTCGGAATAAACATTGAGGTTAAACGGCTCTGTTAATACTAAAACGTCCAACTACAGTGTTGAAATTCGAATAAAGAGGCTTCGGGCTATTCCAAAGGTTTGTTTTTGTGATTACAAAGTACCGGCTTACTTCTAAGGAGTTTTGAGACTTCGGTGTTTGTATTAAATATGTTTATATTTTAGTTTTAATGTAATATTTATCAGAAAAGTTAGCGACGGCCTGGCAAAGCGGCTTTCCTTTGTAAAACACAGAATTTAAACCCTTTTTTATGTGTTTTAGCTTGAGGATTCGATCTTAGTGTTTAGATGTAGTTCATAATATGTGTTGCATCAACATTACAGAAAATCGTAACTAGCGGCAATATTTTGAAATTAATTAACTTTCAACTTTGGAATACAAATTGTTTTAATAGCATAATATTACAACATAATTATTAAAAGTGTTTATTATTCAAACTAAAAATCACAAAGCTGTAACATTTTGTTTGGTGACAGATTGCGCGAATCACAAAAACCTTGATATACCTCCCTTACTTTCTGTTAATTTTTAAAGGCCTCCGAAAATAAGCAGATTGCAAAGGGGATCTAATACTATCACAAAAAACGCAAACATTTTCAATATCCCGATTATAACAGCCAGGCGATACATAAGATAACAGACCAAGGCTAACTGTATAATACGAAACCTTCACGATAAAATGTTAAACAAATTTCCCTGTGTGGATATTAGTGTCCTAGCCAATATTATAGGGAATTAATGGAGGATGAATAGGGAGATCCAAGGGTTATTTATCTCTTCACGCAACCTTAACGACTTAATGAGAAGTGTATAAGTAAGTTTTTCAGGTTTGTTTCTGTGAGACGGGCGGCGGTCCCATATGATTCCTGGCGGCACATTTGATCTGTAGTTCTATAATTAAACTTGAGAGTGGCTCAACCACTTATTATGGCTACCTAATTCGTACGTATTATTTGAAATGTAGGTACCGAGTGCTAGGGAAACGCTTCTGAAAACGAAGACAAACCAGTACAGACAATCAAGTACTATAATTAAAATCCTTGATTTGATAATACATTTTGTGTTTTACTGCTGGCTTTATTTATTATTAGCAAATTTTAGAATTTTTGTGTAATTGCTATTAATTTTAGATGAAAAATACGATGAAGCATGAATAATGCTAATAATACTTAGTGAAAAGATTATTTTTTCACAGAGATCATTTTTTTCAAACTCATCATAAGGGTTTTATTAGTGCTATCATCTGTTTTCATTTTGGAAAGCATTTGCCTAACACTTGGTATTAGCACCACGTATTAAATGTTTATATTATCTAAATAAAATACATAGCCCAATCCTCGATGCGAGTCGAGAATACTATTAAAAATCTTTTTAACGTTCGTAGCATTTCAACCCCAACCTCTGACGCGGTGAGGCGTGGGGAGTGATTTATGCCACGTAGCTGCATTCTGATGGGATGGCGTGCTTAAATTTCTTAAAATAACTAATGCATTTTTTATAACTCACAAATTATTTCATACCATGAACATTCAAATGAGGTGTGAGGTCAATTTGATTTGGAATGAAAGGCTACTAGTTGATGTTTTGTAATGTTTTATTTGTTTTATCACGACACTTTTATTACGCTTGTATAATGTTTGATAAAGTTTAAAAATTTAATTAAATACTGAAATGTTAACATTCTTAACGTAGTGTGAAATAAATCAAAAAGGTTGAAGCAATACGGCAATTTGCCCTTGTACTAATTGTAAATGGTTTTAGATAAAAAACATGAAATAATTTTGATGAAGTGTTGTCGGTCCCTTTGTACTCGTAATTACACAGCGTACCAAAATTATGTTTATTAGGTTTTCATTTTATATTAAATAATAATTTATAAAAATATGTATAAAGTTCAAATGGCACGCGTAATATTTTACTAATACTACAGTATGATAATAATAAACGAAGACACAAAATACTGTATTGTTGTAACTTGTTAGCTTACGCTTAAAATTATGTAAATAAGGGCTAATATTTCAATCTTCGGATAATATTACCAGTCAAAAATATTATAATCTGACTTAGTATAAAAACGCCATAATTGTATAATTAATAATTATATTAACACAACTTTCAATTTTAATTAATTAGACAGCCTCCGTGGCGCAGTTGGTTAGACGCCGCCTGTGAAACGAGAGGCCGCGGGTTCGATCCCCGCACCGAAACAAATATTGGTGTGATCCACAGGTATTTGTTTCGGGTCTGGGTGTTTGTGAGACCGAAAAGTCTCTCGTAGTTCCTGATACCCACGATACAAGACTCGATCTTAGTGTGGGGTCAGGACTATGTATGTGACTGTTGGGTGTATTTATTTATTTTATTTAATTTGATCATGTAATTTATGGTACAAATATATTTCAAGTTACGATTAAAATATCGGTCCTAAGTCTACCACCAAGGGAAATAATCTATTTACCATGTATATTTATGTGTTTGTTTTAAATCTAAATATAGGGGAAGTACGGACAAAATGGCATGTATGGACAAAATGACATAGTCACCTTATTGAAAAATTGGGGGGGTTTAGTTACGTCTCCGCGACTGTATTACGTGCCGGCAGTCATATTTAAAATCCTGTGAGATTTTGAGCGCCATTGTCACAGTTGCGTCGCAGTAACTAGTTCGAACGTGTTTCGCGCCTTCAAAAGTTTATTTTATAGATGGTTTTCTCCTGTTTTCTGGTGAGTTATTTGTTGTTATTTGTAATTATTCCTATTAAAATCGATGAACCATGCCAGTACCCAGTGATTTCGATTAACTTTATTGCAATCATTAGTTGTTTGATGGAGTTATGATTTTTTATTCGTTTTAATATACATATGGACAAAATGACATACATATACAACGGACAAAACGACATGGTATGTAATTTAGTACGTAGAGTTTCTGTTAATGAATATTTATTATTTTGTTTAGGTGATATGCCGCGAAACTACGAAAGAAAAACTTATGTGCAATCTTGGAGCCAAGAATCCATGAGTAAGGCTATTGAAGCATGGAAGCAAAAAAAAAGTGGGAAGGGAATTGGCCGCAAAACGTTTGGCGATGAGATTGAGAGCATCCAGACAGCCTACAACTGCTCTGATATATGATAGCTCAGGAAGCGAAGATTTCATTTGCGAGACAGTAGACGACAATAGTGACTGCGCTTGCATTTATTGCAATGACCTCTTTTTCCCGATCTAAGCCCGGCGAAGATTGGTTACGATGTATGATTTGTTTCCTTTGGGCTCATGCGTCATTTGCTGATGTCCCAAAGAAGACCAAGAAATTTATTTGTGAACTGTGTTCTTAAAAATGTAGTATGTCATTTTGTCCGTACTATATGGACAAAATGGTTTTTGTGATTAGTTTCATTTTTTCTTCATATATATTTTATTATAGTTCCTACTTAGTTAAAAGACTGTGTTATTGATAGTCAATGAACCTAAGATGACTTAAAATGATTGAGACTCATTATAAGACTGTTAAATAAATAAATATGAGTAAAAAACAAAACACTATGTCATTTTGTCCGTACTTCCCCTACTTGTAATTTAATCTTAACAAACACTGCAGAACTCATCGGCCGTAGGTGGAGAGGCTGATGATGGTCCTCGCTTTTCAGCGCCCTCGTCCGATGGATAGCAAAATAAATTACTTGTTTTAAAATTATCTACCATAATATTACACCTAAACATAATCTACATTTTTAATTTACAATTAAATGATATTAGAATCTTCTGTATGTGACATTTTAAAATATATTTTAAATTATCTTTAAAAGCTTTGTTGAATCTGCTTTTTTCAACACAAAGTTGTGAATTAATGTAAAACAAAGACTATATTAATAAATCGTTGGTGCGCTTAATTAATTAAAGTAAAGCTTTAGATACAATCATAAAGCCTTAGTAAATAAATGTCTCTGACTTTTTACTGGTGGAATTCAAAGGTGTGTCTATAAAAAAATCCATTAATGTATTCACTTAGTAATATTCATTTGTTTGTTTTTTTTTATTGTTTAACAATATTATATCGCATTGAGTGTACTTTACGTTACGGTTATAATGGATAATTTTAATAATATTTTTTTGTCGAAATTTACTCAAAGCAACCCTGTGAAACAACCTTTGTAATACAGAACGTAGTTTTCGAAAAAGCAATGTCTGAAGCGCCCTCTACATGGTAATAACCTCAATTGTTTTGGTGGAAATTAAGCCTGTGGGGTGGTGAGGTGGACTGTAATATGACCGCGGGTTATTCATGTTTACCCAACTTGTTACAAAGGAGTACCGGACACTAAGTTTTGTGATACCAACTTTGTAACTACGGTGCTCAATTAGATAAGACGTTCTGGGAATGTAAGTGACAGCTCATTTAACGCAACTATTGGAAGTTGCTACAATACAAATTTTACTTTGTTTACTTTGTTATCTCACTGAGGAATTAACTTTTCAATAGGTAAAGATCTACATACATACATAAACTCACGCCTTTATCCCCGAAGGGGTAGGCAGAGGCGCCACCAGGACACCCACATTTCGCCTTGTATGTTCCGTCCCACGATGTGATAGGGGGCGAGCCTATCGCCATATCGGGCACAAATTCCTGACTCCGGGCTGATAATGAATAGAAAAATCCAATATCACTTTGCCCGACCCGGGACTCGAATCCGAGACCTCAGCTTTGTAACCGTACCGTAATAAAACTACGCCACCGAGGCAGTCTAGGTAAAGATAAAGGTAAAGATAGGTAAAGATCTCTAACTATAATATTGCTCAAGTGCCGTGAGAACATTTTATCAGGTGTTATGAGGGACATACACACGCCGCGCCGGCAGAATTAGAGGAACACGAACAAAATAAATTTGTTTTATTTTGTTGTGTTTTTTTTTTTTTTTTTTTATTGCTATGAATGACGAGACGAGCCTGCCATTCGCCTGATGGTAAGCGATACGACCGCTCATGGACAGTAGCAAAACCAAACAACACCATGAGTTACAAGGCATTGCTTGGCATTCCACTGCGCTCGCCATCCTGAGACATAAGATGTTAAGTCTCGATATGTCCAGTAGTTACTCTGGCTACAATGTCCTTCAAACCGGAACACAACAGTGCATTTACACTGCTGTTTGGCGGGAGAAATAGACATTGCGGTGGTACCTACCCAGGCGGCCTCTCACATATGAGAGACCTACCACCAGTGTGTTTGTACAATTGTTTTTTTGTTTTCGTATTGCAACTTTCTTAAGAAAGATGAGGATGATAAGAAACAGATATTTTATACGTTTTAACAAAAAGTACCTTTCAAGTTATTGTAGGCATTTGGCTCCCATGAACGTTGTCAATGAAAATTGAGTTCAACTCAATTTTAGGCGATTTTGAGTCACTTTATTTTTTGAGGCACTCTACATTCTTTGGTGAGTTTACATCCTGTAGGATACTAAGTGATTTGCCTGTTTTGTCAGTCTGGCTAGTAAAAAGCACGTTTAAGACCACATTTTGTTTATTCGAAGTGACTCAAAGAAGACAAATAGCTGTTGATCTAAAATTCAACCACCGGTGCAGGAAGCCAACTGCGTTAATCGTTCGTTGCAACATTTATTTTTCTTGATGATAAGATCTCAACGATGTTAACGTGGAAGTTATCTGCGTATATTTTTTAAATAGAATCGCATATCGTTTTACTGAAGGAGTAACTGGCGCGACTTCGCTAGTTTTATCTAATGATTCACGAGATCTTGGAAAAGACTGCATGAGTAATGAATAGTTTGTTTGACAATTTAAAATATCCTATGCTACCTGTTTTGTTCTTCTTTGAGAGCACCTCGAAGAAATGTTCAATGCTTCTTTTCTTTTTAAAGTTTAGCGCATCGTATAGATACGGATCGCTCGAAACAATTTTTACGCTCTAGAAATATAAGTGCTACGAAATGCATGCAAAAATATTCATGAAAGCTTTTGCAGCTCAATTTTTTTAAGAGTAAACATCATCTTTTATTTTCTTTCTGAATGTATTTCTACTTCAATCGTAATTCATGGAAAGATGGACGCTGTTGTCATAATGATCGGAGGCTTTTATTATCCCGATTTTTCACTGAACGTTTTGTAATGCCTTCGAAATTATTAAGCGGACTTTTATTGTTAAATTCAAAGTCAATATTAACGCAAAACAAAGTAATAAGGAAAATATTTTATAAATACCGGTTCATGAAGCGCAAGCATTCATGACAATCGCGCCCTTATCGTTATCTCGAAAATTACAAAAGGCTTTTTGATTAGCTTCTGGAAACCATCGCAAATTAAGAATTAATAGCAGAGTTTAACTCTTAACACACACTATCGGTGATGGAAATCATCGTAAGGAAACCATGATACACTACAGTATACTTAATTACTTGGTGTATAACTAACTCAAGGCAATGAAACCTTTATTCTTTTTTTAATTTCGGAGAAATACCATAAAAATAACACTTATCTGTTTACATACAATAATATGAAATACCAAAACATGAACCAATAATTACAGAGTACACTATCGTCATCCGTTCACTGAATATTTTAAATTATTTGTTTCGTAACCGTTTTCATTTAAAAATGATATTCTTAGTGTATGCGTGATGTTGGCATATGTGTAGAATGGCGAAGAGTTTCAAATTCGCGCACATTGCTGCCAACGAGCCAATCCGCCAATACCATCGTGGTATTGCGCACTCGACGCGGCAATCACGTGACGCGGACCTAGCGCCCTCACGCGGTTGACGCTCCATCTTCACCGCGGGCCGCGAGCGCAACAACTCCGAAAAAACATCGAAAAAACCGAATCAACCGGCGCGCACGCGGTCGCCATAGAAATATTACTGTGGCATTCGAAATACGTAAATAACAGGCAAAAGGCATAGACAGAGCAACTACCTAGTGTTTATCGTGTCCTGGAACTGGCAACTCCTCATCAGGCGGATCCTCAGCGCGACAAATGTGAGTACATTTTACCATTTGTCTTCATCACGCATCGTATGCTTATTTCCCTATGTACCATCCCGGTACATATTTTGGTGCCGAAACCCGGGAATAGCGAGTACATTCGCTATTTCGAACATTGATTCAGAGTTATTTTGCAATAAACTTGGTTCGAAGCATAATTACGATACCCGCCATTGCAAATTTGTTAAAAGTATAAAAATTAACATTTAAATCGGTCGTTCCAGGAAGGCATATGACTGTTTGCATGTAACCTTACAAATTGTTATATTTTCAAGCTATTTTCTTATAAAAACCTGTTAAAAATCGTCAAACTACGTAAAAGTTATAACCCGACCGAATTAAATTAATACATCGCTATGGTGGCGTGATTACTTCGTCATTCATAATTTGTTTCGTACTTCATAGATTTGTAAACTGTTACCGATTCATTAATTTACGTGAATAGTGATAGGTAATTAGTTACGTGCATAGTTATTTCAGTATTACATTTAATTGTGGTTCAATTGTTCATATAATGCAAACAATTCTTAATTAGTTTAGGTAATCGAGTTGTTCAAATGTCAGCCATTTTGTCTTTTATTTATCCTTAGCGTCGATGTGCATTTGCCATTTATGTACTTAACCACATAAACGTATAAATAAATCGTTCTCGTATTGATAGCTAGTGTATGATATACATTTGAATATTGTTATTTTTTCGCCTCGTTACTTGCGTTACATCTATCCTGTTTCCATTTCGTTGATGTATATAGGTTAGCATATACGTAGATTCCAATCCGTGTAAGTTTTAATATAAGTGGGTGTCGTTCATCCGTTTTTATTCTAGCGACGTCTATAAATTAAAACATCGAGTAAGTACATTCAAATACGCGGCATATGCACACAGTTCTCGTAGTCGGTTATATACGCCGTTCGGCCAGTCTTATTATTATTGTGCATTCGTGTAAGTGCCATAATAATATACATATACCTAACCGTTATTCGTTTACATAAAGTAGTGATGCACTTTGCGTTCCTATATAAGTTTTTGTAGGAAATTTCGTTTCGTTTCGTTGTGAATAATAAGTACTTACTTAGGTACTATTAGATTTCATTATTCGTTAGTCATTTGCTGTCCCTATTCTCTAATTCGTGTGCTGTATTTTCCGTCATTCACTCTCGCGTACAGTACTTCTATCCGTGTAAGGGTAAGCACTGACTATACAATATTTTTATATAACTTTATTTTGAGTTTTATTCGTTTCGGCAATCATTTATGATGTCGTATCGTTCAGTTCGTGTTGCTAAACCAAAGATGCGAGTCCTTCGCTTCGCTTCTTTTGCCGGGAACCATCAAAGGTGATTCCAACCAACCGTCTGCATTGAACTCGCTGTTTGGTTGGCTGTTTGTCGGAAACGTCGGATACACAGAGCCGAAGCTTCATTCATTTTTTGCTTTCAACGAACCACAACTTCACGATGATCTTAAGAGATTGTGGCAGCTTGAAGATTTCAGCGTTGCCCATTCAAAGCCTCTTACTTTGGAAGACAAGAGATGCGAAGAGATTTTTGAAAATTCTCATACAAGAGATACTACCGGTAGATACGTTGTGTCTTTGCCGCTCAAGCACGATGAACAGGAGACTGTATTTCCTGGATCTCGTGATATCGCCTTGCGGTGTTTTCATTCCATTGAAAAACGTCTTCTTAAAAATGAGCAGTTGTATGCTAAATATTGCGAATTCATGCAGGAATACCTCGATCATGGCCACATGAGTCTTGTACCGTCCGAAGCGTTGACAACCGGAAAATACTTTATTCCTCATTATTTTGTTCTTCGCGCAGAAAGCACTACAACACCTCTTTGTGTCGTATTCAACGCCTCTGCAAAAGATGCTAGAGGACTTTCTTTAAATGACGTTTTGCTCGTAGGTCCTAAACTTCAAACCAACATCGTTGAAATCCTTTTAAAATTCCGTGTTCATGCCGTTGTCTTTACTGCGGACATGAAGCAAATGTATCGTCAAATTCTCATTCAGGAGTCTGATCGTGACTATCAGCGTATTTTCTGGCGATTTAATGCTGACCAACCTGTACAGGAATATCGTCTTAATACTGTAACATACGGTGTATCTTCAGCTCCATTTCTGGCATGCCGTACCGTCAAACAGCTGATCCGTGACGAAGGCAGCGACTTTCCACGTGCGAGTAAGGTTCTGGAATCTGACATTTATGTCGATGATATTATAACCGGGTTCCGTGATATCAATCAGGCTCAAATTGCAAAAACCGAAATAATTGAACTTTTGACAAGAGGACATTTCGAGCTCCGAAAGAGGGCTAGTAATTGCCCTACGCTGCTTGCGGACTTACCCCGGGAACATTGCCTCACCGATCCTGTTTCCATGGATGTCGATGACAACCCTACTCTTAAGGTCTTGGGTCTCAAATGGGATCCTTCCAATGACTGCTTTCTTTTCTCCGTGTCTCCACAGAATAAAAAGTATTCAAAACGTAACGTTCTTAGTGAGCTTGCACGAATCTATGATCCGCTTGGTTTCCTTTCTCCGTTAATTTTATTAGCCAAGATGTTAGTGCAGCGACTGTGGATTCTTGAAATCGATTGGGATGCAGACCCACCCGAAGATATAGTTAAATTTTGGTCTCGTTACCTTGAGCAATTACCATTACTAGGCTCATTGCAGATTCCTCGTTTTGTTCCTAGTCAAAACTGTCTATCTTGGGAACTACATGGTTTTTCAGATAGTTCGGAAGCTGGCTACGGTGGCGTTGTATACCTACGTACTGTGGACGCCGAAGGCCAAATTCAGACGTTTTTTGTTTGTTCAAAGGTGCGAGTGGCGCCAACCAAATCCGTTTCTTTGCCTCGCTTGCAGCTCTGCGCTGCAGTCCTTCTCGCTGACTTGTTGAAATTTATCATAGATGTTTTTGCGCAATGGTTTCCATTTATTCGCGTTATAGATTGTTCTGAATTTACCGTTGTTCTAGCGTGGTTGCGTTCTCATTCGTCTCGTTGGAAAACTTTCGTCGCTAACTGCGTTAGTCACAATCACGATATACTTCCTGATGTCCAGTGGCGCAATGTCGCTTCTGAAGACTATCCTGCAAATGTCGCTTCTCGTGGTCAGCTACCATTCGATCTCGTCAAGAATCGATTATGGTGGGCGGGTCCCGTTTGGCTTCGCTTACCTCCTGACGATTGGCCACAATTTAATATAGATCCTGGTGAATGTCTTCACTCAGAGGCTAAGGGCCTGAAAAGCTTTCTCAGTTCCGATGATTCAAAAAAATCATTTGTAGATGTTCTCCTCGGTGGTTATTCTTCCATTCGGAAAATTCAACGTATCATATGTTGGTGGCTGAGATTCATCAATTTTATACGTCATAAACGTAATCGGAGCTCTAATTCTTTTCCAAATATCGCAGAGCTTCAACCTGCTTTGTTGACTGTCGTTAAGCACAATCAACTAGCTTCTGTCGAAACCGAAATTCGTCAGCTTCGATACGGTCAATTATTATCGAAACAAATGCGTAAGTTAAATCCGTTTCTCGATTCTCAGGGAATTCTCAGGGTGGGCGGTCTTCTTTCCCGATCTGGTCTCGAGTTTGAGCATAAGCATCCTACTCTTCTTCCACTCAATTCCCGATTGACTTTCTTTATTATCGAAGCTGTTCATAGTGAAAACTGTCACGCTGGCGTGAATACAACGCAGTATCATCTTTCGCAACGAAACGTACGGCTGAAGGCTCTCGCCTTACGAGACCTTTAGCCAAACTTTGTCCGTTAACTAAGCAAGTAACTTAACTTTAATTTAGCATTTTATAATATTTTTTAGTTAGTAAGATTGATTGTATATCATATGCCTTCTTAGTTTAATTAAGTTAATTTGTTTAAAATTTCGAAAATACATGAATGTATTTTGGTGGGCGGAATGTTTCGTAACCGTTTTCATTTAAAAATGATATTCTTAGTGTATGCGTGATGTTGGCATATGTGTAGAATGGCGAAGAGTTTCAAATTCGCGCACATTGCTGCCAACGAGCCAATCCGCCAATACCATCGTCGTATTGTGCACTCGACGCGGCAATCACGTGACGCGGACCTAGCGCCCTCACGCGGTTGACGCTCCATCTTCACCGCGGGCCGCGAGCGCAACAACTCCGAAAAAACATCGAAAAAACCGAATCAACCGGCGCGCACGCGGTCACCATAGAAATATTACTGTGGCATTCGAAATACGTAAATAACAGGCAAAAGGCATAGACAGAGCAACTACCTAGTGTTTATCGTGTCCTGGAACTGGCAACTCCTCATCAGGCGGATCCTCAGCGCGACAAATGTGAGTACATTTTACCATTTGTCTTCATCACGCATCGTATGCTTATTTCCCTATGTACCATCCCGGTACATTATTAATCACTCTATAATTAAAATATCGTTCCGCCACCATATTGCCACGAGAAAGGCAATTAGCATTTTTTATTACACCTTCGCTTTAATCGAAATAAAAATTAAGTATAGAAATGAATTACAACAAAATGTTTTAAAGTTAATTACTATAAACATTGGCGATGACATAATTTGCTGATATGGACAATTATTTAAAAATTTATACTTTTTTCGGCATGAATATTTAAACAAGGTGGGCGAAGATTGCCATGTCATGGACGCCCAAGGAAGGCAAAAGGCGACGAGGCAAGCCTCGGAAAAGGTGGCGTGACGAACTTGACAGATTTAGTAGAATTTGGATGGTATCAGCAACTGATGAAAAGAATTGAGGGAGACCAGTTTCCAGCAGTGGGACGCTACATGTTAATTTAAAACATTCATGTTTTATGGTTATATAATTTATTGTACACCAATATTTACTATACTTTACTGTATCGGTCCATAATCACCCACTCCTGAGCACGGATTTCCACCATAATCGGGTTTTGATAGAAAGGGCTTAAATTGTAATCTACCACACTAGCCTGTAGCGGATTGGCGGGCTTCAAATATCATAGAAACTCTCTATGTTATGCAGATTTCCTCATAATATTTTCCTTTACAGATAAATACCTACGAGGTAAGCTACAATAATATTAAGCTTTATTAAATAAAAATATATGTAATTGAATACTAATATCATGCTTATTTCCCCCGAGGGAGTTGGAAGGACGTAAAAAACTATAATAAAATTCGCTGACATTTTTCGTTAAATCATCAAGCACAAATATAAATTTCATGTAACTTGCATGAGATTATCCGATCGAAATGCCCACATTATTAGATTGCCTATCTGAGCATCAACCCCAGAACCTCACAATTCCTAACCCACACAACCCATGCTGCCGTTAGACCATTAAAGTCTTCTATTAAGTCCAAGGGAGTCTTCTATACGTATTCCCTATACTTCCGTAGGTATGTACATTCTACTATAGTCGAATTCATTAATTTATTAATTAATTTCCACGAATGATTAGAGGTACTCGTAGCCTAGTAATGGATCTAGTGGCTTTTGATAAAAGAAGTCTAACGGAGTGTGTTAAGATTGAATCCAGGGCAAAGATTACGAGTATGTTTGCTTACATTTATCGCGATGCTCCTTTGCAAATAACTTACAGCGGTGCGCCTAAGAAAGTTAAAAAAAATCTGGAGTAACATCTAATCATGATTTTTATGCCGTCATTTTTCTCTGTTCCCGCGAATGTCGATAATTTAAACATTTCATTGCAAAAAAGGCCACCATAGCAGGCGTGTGGATGCTGTAAATCAGGAGTTAGCGCGGAAGCGACATCTCTGTGATCGGATTTGCAGCTAAGCCCGGTTTCAATGCGACGCTAGTTCGAAACGTTACATGCGGTGCCACCGCGGAAAAGATTATAGACGAGAATTTTGCAGGGGATTTAACAACTTCTCCAATGTCGTATTTATTATTGCCAATTATTTTAAATTATTGCAGAAAAAAAGAGATGTCTATAGATAAATATTGTTTATCTTATACTACAGACTAACTTAAGGACTTTATAAGCTTTAAACATTTTTTGTGGAAATCCAAGGTAAGCAGGTTTCCCCATGATGTCCCCTTTCATTGTTAAAAGAAATAATATATAACTTGTAATACACACATAACTAAGAAAAGCTAAATGTATGTGTCTAGAATAATTGTAGAGTTAGTTAGGCTTCCGCGGTCTGGGATTGGTCATCGATTAGTCATTTTGTTTCGCTTCAAAACAGACTATCGGTCGCTTTATCTATAGTTCTAGATAAACAAGCTCGACATTTGTACAATTTTGTTTATATTGGACGTTATATTTATTTATATATTGGATCTGTCACCCTTGGAAAACTAAGTAATTTATATGAAATTGTTATGATTAATTTAAATTTGTTTAATTTTAAGTTTTATGGTGGTATTTAATTTATTGATTTTTAATGTATAGGGTCAATTATTGAAATATTGTGCGTGTTTAGACGTCAATTGGCCAAGATATTACTCTACCTTTGCAAATGTTTCTGGTTATTTCTGGTGGAGGCACCGATGCGACGTGTGACGCTCGAGCGTTCAGCCCTGCGGGCCTAGACAAGTGGCAAACGCTCCATATCGATTCTATTTCTATAAACGTTAACGCCTCAGCGTCAACGATAAAAAATTGCTAGCCAAGCGTACAAACACTTAGCGAACGCTCAGTCGATTCGTTCGTTAGAAAAAAATCAGTCGTCATCTCTATGGTTTCGCTGATGAACGTCATTTCAACATTGTGAAGTGCGCTAAAATATAAACTTTCGACAATTCATATAAGTTTTGGTAGTTCTTTCTAATAAAATATTAGGTCTTTTATAAAGTTTTCTAGTCAATTTTAAGCGATAGTTCGCCTAACCGTGTTTGTTACGATAGCAGTGTTCAGTTTCCATACAAAACCAAGGAAGAAAAGTTTTAAAGTATTTTGGTAAGTACTTTATATTAGTTTGATTCTTTTATTATTTTGGTTTTATTGGTACACCTAGTGATTTTATCTAATCTTTAAGTGTATTTAATTATTGTTTTGTTTTAGTAATGGAACCGCGGTCAAGAGCTAGTCCAGAACAATTCTCTGTTTTAATAGACTTTATGTAGAGGTATTATTAAATTTGTTTGACTTAAAATGTCATATATATAAATCAGTAAATTAATGCAATATTGCTACACACCTTGGGAATGTTTGTAGACTATAACATAAACAATGATATCACTAACGCACTGTACTTAACTTTGTCAAACACTTAAGATTTTTTTGTTTTAGACATGGAGACCTCTCAAGACCCCAGCCGGGTCCTCAAGGACAGATTCAAAGTAATCGGTTGTGGCAGGAATTGACAAAGATGTTAAATTATTTCGGTGGTGGTATTCAAAAATCAACAGATAAATGGAAGAAGGTAAATATTTTAGTATAAACTGTTATAGTTTGTGACGTTGTTGGGCACTGCTTTTAAATAACTGTATTTACTAGGTTTGGGCTGACTGGAAGATCAAAACAAAAAAAATATATTTATGTCTAAGGAAACAAGCTAGAGGCACTGGTTGTGGTCCAAGCAGCCGAATAATTTTAACTGCTTTGGAGGAGAGGGTGGTGGCGGTCATTAGAGTGGCAGCGGTGATTGGGCAAACTGGCATTCGGGAGCAAGGTTTTAATGTTAGTTTTATAATACTTATACCTAAAATACTCTCCATTTGAATATGGGTACCTTAATGTTTTTTTAATATTATATTGTACACTTGTCGCGATTTCTATTACCTATCTAATAATAGTTTCAAAGTTTAATATATCAAATTTACACTTTACATAAAATGATGCTAAGTTAATGCCGTATTGAATGTTGATGTCCGTAAACAATTTCGAATGATAAAAAGCTAATTCGTTTTTGTCATGTTTAAATTGTGTTTATAATGGTTGTTATTATTATATATTAAATATTATTTTAAACGAAATGTATAAATTTATAATATAAATACCCATCTACTGTTTCCAGCCGGTATAAAGTGAACCAATTAATAATGCTGAAGACGCCATTGAGATTGCATTGGAGCAACAGAATAGTGGTGACAATGTACCCGAGCACCACGACGAAAATAGTAAGTTAAATCATACTAGCAAAAATAATAGTCAATGTACATGATGTTTAGAATAATATCAAACACGATGTATTATTTAAGTAACTTAAAAAAAAATTTTGATACTCAGTCATAAAAGAGAATCAGTACATTAAATTAAAGACCAGTTTTTTATGACTTGTATATTTAAAATAGTACAGATCTAATATAATAATGATATAATTAATAAAATAATTATTTTAATTATTTTCAATTCCAGTTGTTTCCTCTCCAGTCATTAGTCGTGAATCAGCATATTTCCGAACGCAACCAACTACATCGCGTGTAAGTGTAATTGTCGCTACGGCAACATCAGCAACAGGAACATCGCCCCCGCCGGCGCCGCCTCCGTGTACTGTCGACTGTTTCGTGTCGGTGGAGCCACCGACACGAAACAGTCGACGGCAGGTCTCGGCACCTCCGCGTTCAAATCCGACTACTCCACGTCGGGAACTATTAAGGCCGCGAAGGAACAGGGGACTAACTCCCTATGAACGTGCCTCGGATCAATTAGCAGCTATCGAGCAAAGCCGCCTTCGGCATGAGGTGGCAAGCGATAGGCGCCTCCATGAACGGGAGATGCAGAGACTACGCCTGGAGGCAGAGAGGATCGAAGTGGCTCGAGCTCACAATACGTTGCTACATCAGTTAACCCACCTTTGTCAACGAGTTATTGATGTAATTCAGCGACCTGTTGACAGTTTACCATCCACAGATCCTTTAGATTAGGATGTGAATTAGGAGGATTGAAGGACATATGGAAATTCTGTTTTTTGCAGTCCATATTTAATAATATTTTAAATTATTTAATTATACACAATAAAATTTAATATTTTAGACGTACATAATTCTTTTATTATTTACTATTCTAACATACAACATTAGACTGAGCTGCATTTAGTTAGTAGTGGAAATACGAATGTAGGATTATAAATATAAAAAAATAATAAAGTAAAAGGCCTTTTATTGATAAAAATATGTATATTTAAAATAATGATGTAACCTATTTATTGTCTATTAAATCTATTACAGTCTATTTATTAAGCAATCAAGTATTGCTCTACCACGCATAAGATCTTCTTGACTGCTGGGAGCAGACGAGGCAGCCGGTGCTACGTTATCACCATCCTCATGTTGTTCAGCTACATCTACTGGTGGTGGCAGCTGAGCTTGTAAAGCAATATTGTGCAACACACAACATGCTGACACTATTTTGCTGGCAACATAAGGATGGTAATGAAGCGTGCGGTGCTTTAATAGGCATCTCCAGCGCCCTTCAAGTACACCGAAACATCGTTCAATGCAATTTCTTGCTTGGATGTGACGGGTTGTGTATGTTTCTTCTCGAGAACCAGGAGCAGCATTTAATATTGGTGTCATTAACCAAGGCCGCTGAGGGTACCCGGAATCGCCTAAAACAAACGATTTTATTTAGTGAAAAATATTGTTTAGTTATACCGCCTACGTACGACAGCCTCCGTGGCGCAGTTGGTTAGACGCCGCCTGTGAAACGAGAGGCCGCGGGTTCGATCCCCGCACCGAAACAAATATTTGTGTGATCCACAGGTATTTGTTTCGGGTCTGGGTGTTTGTGAGACCGAAAAGTCTCTCGTAGTTTCTGATACCCACGACACAAGACTCGATCTTAGTTTGGGGTCAGGACTATGTATGTGACTGTTGGGTGTATTTATTTATTATTTATTTATACCAAATATTAACGTATATGTACACTTATCGAATTTACCGCATATACTTACCTAATAACCATGTTTGTTCACCACGTTGATGAAGTCCATGCATGAATGGTTCGACTTGGCTTGTTCCCCATATGAAGGAGTCATGTGTGGCTTCACCATATTTGGTGTTTACGTTTAAAATTTTTAAATTATTGTCACAAATCTGTAAATCCAAAATATTACTTTTTAATTCTTTTGAAAGTAATGAATAGTTAAGGCTCATTCAGATCATAATATACATATTATAAACTCGCCTGACATTATTAAATTAAACTGCTCTAATTATTTTTAAAATAAATCTAGTTGTTTGTATTATACTACTACTAATAGACTAATCTTACCATTTGTACATTTAGAGAGTGGTATCCTTTCCTATTAAAATACAGATGTTCTTCTTTGTCCGGTTTAACAATGGCTATATGTGTGCAATCTACGCAACCAATAACGCCCGGCAAATTAAATCTTCTTTGGAACCTAAAATCAGTTTATTAAGTATTATATGTATATGGATAATAAATAAACTAGGTGTTATATTATTTACCTTAAATTTAACTCACTCCTGTCTTATTCCCGATCTTTCTTGCAGTGTTTGGGGGAATTGAATATACCGTAACATATGATTACTGTTGAGTGCCTCTACAACTTGCCTAATACAACGACTTGCTGTTATTTGCGGCAAATGTTGCGTGACACCCACTATTCTTTGATAAGACCCCGTAGCCAAGAAGCTCAAAGTACACAGGACCTGCAAAAAATAATATGGGCATAGTAAAGGCCTTTTTTATCCATTTATTTAATTTATTTAAAACGGCATATACCAATAACATTAAGTTAATATTATTAACTAGATATATCTACATACATAACATTGCGTGTATTTAATAAAGAGTAGATAATAATAATGCATTTACCTTTATTTCCAAAGGAATCTCTTTAGTTCCTCGCAATACAGCATGAACACGTAAATCCTGACAAAGCTTCCTAAAACTTTGTTTGTCGAGTCGATATCTTTCCCGAAATAAAACATCCGGCATTTCACTAACTTGCTCCAAACACTCTTGAGAAATACGCCTTTTGTGGCGCCTGAGCCACATTTCTTCATTATGCGCAGCCCATAATAATCTTAGTTTATGCATTTTACGAAAAATAAATCAAAAGTCACACGAGCACGATCACAACACTTCCACCAAATGTACCGGCTGATCAAGTGTTCGCCATTTTGTAGCGTTATCTACAGGGTCCTAGCGTTCGCTAAGTGTCGAACGCCAGCAAGCGAAATCGTTTGTCATAAGTGCCACTTGGCTAGCATTTCTATAAAGAACAACGTACTAGTCTGGCGTTTCGTTTCAACGAATAGATTATTAGGACATTTGGCTACAAATGTTCTATTCTACATGTGGGATCCAATTACATGTCGAAGGCGAATGTCAATCTCATACAATGATTATCGTATTCTATTCTATTCTACTAACGTAAAAGCCACTTGTCTAGGCCCGCTGATTGCCACTCATTGCAAAGTGCTAGTAGATAACCACGCCCTTGTCCGTGAAATTAGCACCGCTCGATCATTCTATTGTTTGACCAGCTTATCATCACAAGAACTAATGGGCTGATACAATATTATTATGGTCATACTTATCAACATTTGCGAGGGCGCTAATCAGTCAGTTAAAACGGAGCTTTTGGATTGCGTAGTTAGTGCGAAACTGTTAAAGTGTATGGGAGCATAAAATCAATTCACATGAGCAATATGAAAATTGCTCGGGGTAACTTTGTTAGTAAAACTAGAGCGTTATCGACCGTTGCTAGGTGAGTGTATAGTTACAATTTTCAAAGTTCAACTTTGAGCTACGTGTACTGTTTCCTACGTTCATAACGTATAAAATTGGTAATTTAATATGTACATTATTGATTTTGGAACATGGTTGGTCATATAATTAAGTCCAAAGATAAATATATGTTTACTAGGGTATTTCAATGAGCAAGTGTATAGATATATTATTGCCAATAACAACACATTGTCAAAATATATAATAAGCAAAACAATTTTTCTCATCTAACTACATAATAAAGCGCCTAAAAATGCCTTCACATGCTAGAATGGTAATAACAAATTTATAAAAAGAATAACACTTTTAAATACATTTTGTCAATCACTTCCTCAAGGTAAATATAACGACCACAATTTTCTTTTACACTTTAATCCTAGTTTCAAATTGTGTCCAGCCTAACGGTACACGTGCATTCTCTCACATCTTGGAACGGAAATAGGTTTGGTGACATGTGGGTTCATTAGTGGCACTTTTGCCCCTCCCCCCACCCTCCATCGGAGATACAGGCGTAGGGCTATATATTTGTGTATATTTGTGTATATTTGTGACCACAAAATAGATACTTTCAGATAGTAACTCTTTTCATTAATCCGTGAATATAAATCTAAATCTAACGGAGAGTTAAGCTTTTTCAAACATCTCGGTTCAGTCAACTTGAAAGGCGTAATAAAACAGCATGAATGAACCATTATAATTATATTGGTACCCTACACTACTTAATTTTTAAGCACAATTAACGTAGAGATTACGTGGAGATAGTTTGAGATGATTTACTAGCAGTTAATGGAGATCTGTTGCTAAGATACTGATTGAGCACATAATATATTATACCGGGTAGATCAAGACTGCGACCGAAAACAAAGGCAAGTGGTAGTTTTAGTGGTTACAGACACAATGCAACTAAAAATTTTCGCAAAACAAGCGACAGTATGTTTTTGCATTTTTTTTTAAATCATCTTGATAAATACTTGGTTTTTGCGATATTAGTAATTTAAACCGTTAAGTAATACACAAGCTTGACATCTGTTAGTATTCTGTGCTAATACTATCACTCTTGGCTTCGTTTTCAGTCGCAGTCTAGATATACGCTGTATGTACATATACACAGGTATGCAACCAAATGAAAGCTGAAACTACCTCTGCTAACGTATTTCGTTGGAATCCTAAAATTTTCAGACTCAACATCACTCCATTCCATTCCACGTCATTTTAAAATGCTTAAAATGGAGGGATCATTTAAAAACCCAAGAACGAAACTGCTGCAAGCTTAAGGTTTCGCACGCGCTATAAGCGGGCGTGATTACTTTTTTACTTTATATACTGATGTGCGGCGCCTTTAAATTTAATAGGTATATTAATTAGATTTGTGATTGGTTTTCAGAAATGCATCCTGTAGTCGAGGATGGCTCCGTGTCGTGGTCCAGACAATATTTGCCGTGATCACTGTCACAAGCTTCATACTGATAGTTATCATGGCCATGCAGAACTCCTCGATCGTGGGTAGACCAATAAGACATTCTCGATGTACTGTAAATAACTGCAGAGTTATTTGCAGAGACGCTCCGTACTATGACAAATATGAGACCGATATTATTAACGCTATTTCGGTAAGAATAATTAATTATAAATTTATTTTGTTCTTACGTTATACAGGAAATAACATCAGACTGCGACCGAAAAGGAAGCCAGGTGGTAGTTTTAGTGATTGCATACATAATGCAACTAAAAATTTCACAATAAAAGGCGACTTTTTTTTTTGCAAACTTTTACCTTTCGTCATTTTTGGGTGTTAAACACAATGTACAACTTTTTATTTTTAACGACGCGATGGTACACAACACTTTAAATTATTATTTCAAAAACTAGGTATTTACCCAAACACGATAACATTTAAAAAACTGCAAAAAAAAACCCTATGGAATGAAGAAAAATGTATTTGCGAAATTATAGTTGCATTTTGTCTGTAATCATTATATGTACTACGTCCTGGCTTCGTTATTCGGTCGCAGTAAGATATACCTTGTATAGTCGACTAAACTTAGTAGATACACTGAAATGTTGTACAAGCTCAAAACACGTAAGTTAACGGTAGATTTGTTTGGCGATTAAATCTACATAAACTAAGATTTTGCATAGTATTAAAAACCAAGCCACGTTTCGAAGCAGATGTGCGACTTATATAAATACAAGTGGCACGTGTTGTACGTACGTACAAAATATGTTTTCGTTCAATATTCATGTTTCTTGTCAACTTCATGAAAAAAGATTATACAATAATATTGTCACGAACTATCACAATAAATGTAAAATTCGTAATTGGGTACTTAAAAAAGGTAATTTACAATTATTAATACTATTTCTAAGACGTTATATTTTCCTGGTTGATATTAAAGTGCAATAAGGCCGCCAATTGTACTTACGTTAAATATAGTTATAATTTATGTCTCTGCCTGGTGTATGTTTAATAAAGAAGAACAAAAAGAAAGTTGAATTTGGTTTGGTACGGAACTGGTGTCAATGTATATAAAATATTACTTCAATAAATTTCTAAAGCTAGCTACTTATCGACCGTGATTGTATCTAACAAACTTTTTTTTTCAGGACGCCGACACCAAATGTATACGAATAGTTTTGTCATTAAATTCGCCGACTTTTGTAAATGCTACTATACCGGCTTATTGGATGTCTAAATTAAAAACTGTTAAAATCTACGAATTGGCAATACTTCGAGGGAACCTAATGCACATTTCACCAGGAGCTTTTATGGGACATTTTGCTAAAACTATTCGTATCCTCGTTCTGCAAGGTATTACCATCCGAACTTGGAATGACCTAAGTCTCGTGGGTCTCTTTAGCTTAGAAACAGTCTATATTAAAGAATGCAACATCATCGGGATACAATCAGGGGCCATGAGAGCAGTAGACGACACATTAAAATCTTTAACAATGACACAAAGTAACAATTGGGATCCAGTTAATGTAACCGGAACTAGTAATTTCCAACTCCTTTCTAGTGTCGACTTTTCTTTTAACAATTTCGGCGAAATCCTTGATAATGGCAGTTTCGTTGGGCTAGAACGTTGTAAAATATTGTACTTAAATTCCTGCAAAATAACTGCTCTCGGTCCGGGCACGTTCGATTATTTACATATTATAGATATAATTTATTTAAACAATAATCTTCTTGTAACCGTTCCGCCTGGTTTGTTTGATCATTTTATCTCGGTGACGCCTAAGCCTCGGATTAATTTGCAAGATAATTTTTGGCAATGTGATTGCTTATCCAACGATTTGCGACTTTTGGTGGCCAATAATTTACTATATGTGGAACCAACATGTTATGAACCAAAAGAATTTCGAGACATGCCATTTACCGCATTCGACAGTTACTGTCAATCTTTAGGATTAATATCATCACCTAAAGTGATAAGCAAAAATTATTGTAACTCAACAATTGACCGACTTCATGATGATATTTATTTAGACGGAACTTGTATTGGAAACGATTTACCAATACAAAATAATTCATATAGTATTGTATCTCCTGTATTGAGGCACAGGTGTTCAATGAACGCGATTAATAATTCAAGTGTGCTACAATCTCTGTCTGCAGCAGCAACTGATTTGTTTTTGACGGAAAACAGCTGGTTGAAACTTAATTTCTTCTTAAAGACGGAGGAATATTCTGTGATTCAAATGGATTCTTCTGGAATTAATGGATACGGTCTTGTATGGTACCAATCCTCGTGTCCCACAAAAATATACTGTGTTAGTCTCTTACCAGATCATCTCATAGTCTACAACATTCCGTCTAATGCTCGGTACACATTCTGCCCTGTTGAGGTTAATACTGGCGCTCTTGAACCGGAACAGTGCATCAGCTACAACACTTCCCAGTTTAACTTGAGTTATCATTATGACGCATATCAAATTATTATGTATTTTTCCACGGGGTTAGTATGCCTTATTTTTGGTGCTCTCTGCGTTTATGCTCTTATTCGCAATAACCCATCACTTCTTAAAGGAAGTAAAAGGATATTGATTGTTAAACACAAGACTGTCGACGCCTTAGTTTTACCCCCAAAGATTCCGTTAAGGCACAGCTTGGTAAGCCTAACTCCTCCGGAGGACAATGACAGTAAAATATTTATTGTATCCAACGATAAACTGAATTCGAGCAAGTTTAACACATTGAAATCTGTATGTAGCGGGAAAAGTAACTCACCAAGTTACGTGTCAGCTTTGCAACCGACTGATGACCAGCTTGCAGAATGGCGCATTCAGAACCACTTCAAGAATGACTTGAATCTTACACCGTCGTCTGATGTTTCTCTTTTTTCGTGGCTTCCTAAAGGGGATTCTTTGTATTATTCCCTTGAAGACGATAAAACTTATGAAAGTTTGAAATAAGTAATATTTTTAATTTAGCTATTGTGTTCTAAAGGGTATTCAAACTTTCAAAAAATTGCCAGTGGATTTTCCGCTAGTTTTTTTTCTGTTTTATTATATTGAAATTGTCACCTAGATTTTCTTCTCATTATTAATTAATGCAAGGTTCAGTATTTTTACATAATAGATTGAATTTGATCTCACCTTATAATTAATAAGCTCATTGACATTGTGTTGATCTTCCTTGTATAATATTTACATCGCATAAAAATGCAATGTCTCCCTAGTATTAATCTGCGTTTATACATCGATATAATTTATTATAGCGGTGTGTGACATGAGCTACAGATTCCGACGCCCGTCCAAATTTGTCACAGCTCACATCGTGAATCAGTCTCGTACAGCTGTTTTTGAGCGAGGAGACGACGCGACATCCATTGTCTTGCTATTGGACGTTTATTCTATTTCAGTACACATTAAAATCGACTGTAGGCCTAGAGATAATCAATTAATGAACTCATCTAGTTTAATTTCAGCTCCGTAATGTTTAAATCTTGTACAGTGGAAATTCGTCACTGTGGTTAAGTAGTTTCTATTTTTCATAATAAATTATTGTATAAAGGATAATATTTACTCTACTGGCTTCACAATGTATATAAAAATTGTATGTAAAGTGAACTAAACTAATCAATAATTTTTTTCTCTGGTATTGATGTTCAATAAGCCCATTCAATAATAATAATTGTGTGATTAATGATTATATTAATTTTTAAATTATACAATAAATTATTTTAATCATACGATTTTGTAATTCATTTTCTTCTATAAAAATCCAGCTACCAACGTTAAGGAAGTCAAGATTATTTTATTATTTATTATATTGTGACAAGTCAATACTCTAGCTACTACATTTTACACGCGGTGTTTTTTGGCAGCGGTTTAATTTTGGCTGATTGATTTTATGCGCGCAGTCTTTTATTTTGATGTTAAATAAATACTTCTTAGAAAGAATTATGTTCTCAGTCTTTATTACGCTTCATATAACTAATTCTGTTAATCCATAGAGACGATAGTTTATTGTACATTGCATTTGCCATTTCGCTGTTGACAAAACTAAATTTATAACATCTAGCGCGCTCGTCACTGCATTTAAATTAATAATTTAATTCAGTAAAATCGGACTGAATTGTAAAAGGTGAAAGAACCATCAATATTGACGGAGCTCAAATAACGACACAAATTTTTTGAAGCTTGTGCTTATGCTTAAAATATTTTATTTTTATTATTCTTTGATTTTAACGGTAAACAAATTATGTTATGGGTTTGAGAACAGCTTCAGATTTTATTGTTATTTTCCTAAGATAGTTATGAACAATTTGATTTAGTGTAGGTTTTTGATTGGAGTATATTTTTAAAATAGAATATCAATGTTCCCACAATTTTAGGAAATAAATCTAATAATGAACTATTATTTTACGGCCAGTTAAATAAAGATATACAAATAAAGATTTTACGGAAAAAATGGTTCCTAGTAGCTTTCATACATCAATTTCGCATTGATGAAAGTGAAACTCATTATAAATTAATCTGTAAATAGAAATGGCTTTATAAATAAGACAATCAGCATCGATAATAGTAGCAACGAGCTACAATAGTATTGGCAGCCCTTATAGTTCCGGTGACGGGACAGACAGAACAATGCACTTGGCAGTGACATTGTTCACGTTGGCAGACTGACACGACACTCATATATCTGTTACTGATAAGAAATTGGCCCCGGTGGCCTTGGGACTGGTTGAAGGTCAATCTTGCAATTTTGTATATTAAAACACTACGGGGCAAAAATATATCACCTTGAACAAGTTAAGCAATGAGTAAGCCAGGATCAACAGCGGCACGCATTTTAATGGCACCGAGCATTGAAGCTCAGCGAGCCTCCGGGAATGTCTAGTTTGTCTTTAACCCGCAACGAAATTAATCATAAAGTTAAATGAATAGGAGTCGGAAATATTTTTTGTCCACTTCCCGCCGTGGCAAAGCGGGTGACAAAACAATAAATTAAAGAGGTAATTATGTAAGTCGCTGCCGGAGGACTCAAAAAAAACCGAAATTAAATTATAATTGATTTATTAATTAAAAGTTACAATTAAAACTTATGCCTAGTGACCCGATCGATGGTTGACCAAAAAGTGAAGTTGCCGGCGATCACGCAGAGTCGAACTCGTGGCCCATGATGCGTAGTCAGCATTGCGCCATCGTGTGGATTTTGGAATGTTTGTTCATGCGTCGATAGCGTGATGTGGTCTCAGCACTTTCGTATATAGGTGGATGTGTAACACCTCCCCCCTCAGCTCAGCGATTATTTTTGTCGTTTAGAGAAAATATCGCTGGGAAGCTGTGGATTCTGCTTCGGTTGTGGTTTCTGGCGGGATGACTCTGGTTTTGCATATATGCTGTCGTTTTCGGGTGTTATACTAATCTCCTTGGATTGGTGAAGATACCTTCGATATAGAATTCCGATAACAAGTGCAATTGTACCGAATAATATGCAGTACACAGGAACCGTGGTGTGGTAAATGACGTCGGATTGACTTGTTGTAAGATGCTCTTGTAAATTTATTTTATCTTGGATTCTATGTAATGTCTTCAAATTAATAGAGTTGGCTTTCACGAGTGGATATGTTTCAGGAGATTTTGCTTCTAAACCCGATGAAAGGTTTGCAATCTTGATTGGTTGTCCTCTTATACGATTGTTGGTGTTAGCTATGGTGAGTTCGTTTGTTCGCAGTTTGCAGTTATGTGGTATGATTGCTAGATAGCTTCCGGTTAGTTTCATGAAGTCATCACGGTCGCAGGTAAGTCGTACTTGAGTTGGTCTTGGGAATACTATGGCGTAATGGCGATCGTCCATTTTCTCTGTCGCTGGCCTCGTCAAGTCGATGGTGGTTTTGTTGCAGCTCTCTTTTGTGGTTCTTCCTTCAATTATATTACAGATGCAGTCCGGGTGAGATTTCAGCTGGTGATTGAAAGTTTCCTCGCAGAGATACACGGAGTCTACCTTCGGGCATTCTGCCTCAATGTATACATGAAGAGTTCCAGTGATCGCGAGGAAAGGGACAGGAGGGATAATAGCTTGCCTATCCTTGTTTGGTACTATTACTAATTTATATAAGGCAAAGTTCAATGGTGATACAATAGGAAACTTAAATAGGAAAACAATTTGATCTTCGCTAAAGTATGACGCGGGTTTTATGACGTCATAGTACTCTCTATACTGTAAATCTAGTAATTGGTCTTTACTATAGACCGATCTTAATGTGACTAACATACTATTCATTATTTTTAAACTTAACATGGAATGGTGAGTACGTGACTCACCACAAAATGCTAACGCATTCTCTAACCTACTTAATTCGCTTGCTAAGCTATCTATATTATCGCTAATTATAGCTAAAATTTGAGCAAATTTAGCAAACTTTAAAAGTGTGTATTGCGCAAATGCTTCGGTGTCAAGTAAAATATGCAACGTTTTGTTTAATTGAATTTGATTCTCTACGAGTTTCGAAATTACTTTTGTTTGTTCGTCCATCAATTCCGAACTAATACTAATATGCTGGTTTTGCTCGTTAATTATTTTGTCCTGATTATCTTTTAGAATTTTAAGTGCATTATTATATTTAATGGCATCTGAATAATCTAAATTTCCAGTTATGCTCTTAATGACAGATCCAAGACCATCTATGAGGCCTCTCTTAAAACGATTGGGTTCCAGAGTCTTTAATTGAGATGAAACTTTATCCAGTTTACTACTTAAATGATCTATTTGGAATTCATACATTGAATAAGTATAGTTATCTAACTTGGTTTTGACTTGGGCTAATTGTCCTTCTACGAGTTTTATACTGTTATCAATGTCTGTCAGTTTTATGTATTGCAAAAACGTATGGTGTGAAGTTGTGAGTTTCATGGGTCCTAACGTAAAAGGTAAAATCCCTGGTCCATCTTCAAGGGATTCCAGTTTTATCTCGGTCGCCCGCGCGAGGCCGAGAATCAGCATCAGTGGAATTCTGCAACAACTTAGCGGTGTTAGGGACACGTTTTAACCTAGCTTTGGCAATGGGGCCCTTCTTCTTAGAAGTATATATATGTATGGGTAAGTCTGCCAATACTGTATCCTGAGTATATCTAGGAGCTAGTTTTGACCGGCTAGCACAAGGATTTGTAATAAAAATCTGTTGTTCAGGTTGGTATTCCGGTTCCGGTTCACGAGCTTTATTCCGGTTATCTATGAGCGATGTCCTATTGGCGAGAGATGTTTCATTAATTAAGCTGTATACTTTTTTCATGCGGTCCCTATGCGTTACGGTGTACTGTTGTAAAAGATGCTGGGTGAGGTCTATGTCAGTGGGATCCCTGGGGTCAGTATGCCCTAAGATAAGATCATAAGGCCTACATTTGGTAAAACTATGGACTGAACTATTGTAAGCGATTATGGCATATAACATGAGGTTAGTAATGGGTTCGTCACGCTTATTTAATTTTAGTAAGCGAAGATGTTCTAGCAATGTTGAATGAAATCTTTCAATATTACCATTCGCGTTTGGTGAATGAGCCAAGGTTTGGTGATGGATGATTTTGTGGATTTTACAGAATTCGGAGAATAACTGATTAGTGAATTCCGTTCCCTGATCTGTAATAATGGTAAATGGTAACCCGTGATGCGTGCTAAAGGTTAGTAAAGCTTGTATTATACTTACAGCGGTGCCGTCTCTTAATAGGTATGCTTGGCCATACTTAGAAAAAACATCAATAAAGGTAAGGTATTTTTCATTCTGGGCGGTAAAACTATCCATATGGACAATTTCAAAAGGTCGCGTGGCTGGTGGCACAATATTAAACTTAGGCCTGATGGGGTTGCGATCGTATTTGGCTTGTCCACATATTGTACAGTCATTTATGAACTTAGTAATGTGTTCTTTCATTTTTGGCCAAAAATATCTATCAGACAAAGCAAGATAACACTCGTTTATGCCGCGATGATTGGTTTTACCCTCGTGATAATAACGAATGATATCCTGTTGTCGCAAATATTCTTTAACGTTTTCAATCTCTCTCTTAGCAAGGACTAAATTCATGGATGAACTTTTGAATTTATTCTGAATTATTGGTATGATTTGGTACATAGCAAGAGGCGGTGTAATTAAAAGAGCAGTTTTAATTTTTGGATTAACATATTCCTTAATGGCTGAAACAACATCTTCTTCCAAATTTGATTGAGATAACTGAACAGATGTCCGTGTGTGTGTGTCAAAAGGTTTCGTAGCTACCGGTCTCTTTTTAATATCGCCTACTACGGTTAGACATAACTGACGGTGAAATTTATTTAAGGGATCGTCTGTGATTGGAATGTCAAGTATGGGATTCTCATTGGATGTATGTGCTGTCTGTGTATCTGAGTTGGCTAAAGAGGGTGGCCTATCCGTCGCATTCGCAATCATAGAGCACGTGTCCTCATTATAAATCTCAATGCGAGAAAGTGCGTCGGCATTAGTGTTACTTTTGCCTTTCTTGTAAATGACAGTAAAGTCGTACTCACTAAGTTTCAAACGCCATCTCGTGAGGCGAGAATTTGGTTCCTTAAGACTCATGACCCACTGAAGTGGTTTATGGTCTGTTAAAATTTTGAATTTACGGCCGAAAAGGTAAGGGCGGAAATATTTTGTTGCCCACACGATTGCCAAAAGTTCCTTTTCAATCGTGCTATAATTAACTTCGCTATCGTTCAAAGTGCGCGAAGCGTACGCTATTGGTTTGTCCGAGCCTACGGTACCTTGAGACAATACTGCACCGATTGCGAAATTTGAAGCGTCTGTTGTTAGTATAAATTCTTTTTCAAAATCTGGATATTTTAAGATGGGGTCGTTCGTCAGTAAAGTTTTGCATTTTTCAAAAGAAGTAATATAATTTGAATCAAATGTTACCTTTTTTCCTTTCTTTAGGCATTGTGTAAGGGGTTTGGTTATTCGAGCAAAGTCAGGGATAAATTTACGGTAATATCCTAAAAGTCCTAAAAATTGTTTTATTTCTTTGGGGGTCTTTGGTAACGGATAATTTTGTATCGCAGTAATCTTATCGGGGTTAGGTTTTATTCCGTCGCTGCTAATTACGTGTCCGAGGTATGCGGTTTCAAGTTTCAGAAATTCCGACTTATCTAATTGTATTTTAAAATTAGACTCGCGCAATCTCTGGAAAACTTTTTCGAGGTTGATCATATGTTCTTGGAGTGATGTACTGAAGACAATTATGTCGTCCAAGTATACAAGACATATGACATTCTGTAAGCCTCGAAGGACATTGTCCATAACACGCTGAAAAGTGGACGGCGAATTTTTAAGACCCATCGGCATTCTTAAAAATTCGAAATGCCCATGTTCTACGTTAAAAGCCGTTTTGGGTATATCGGAGGGATTCATTTCGACTTGATAAAAGCCGGATGCAAGATCAAGAGTTGTGAAGTATTGACATTTGCCTAATTTATCGAGAACGTCTGCTATGTTCGGTATTGGGTATTTATCGTCGATTGTCTTTTCGTTGAGTTTTCGAAAATCAACGACGAGTCTCCATTTCTGTTTACCAGAAGCGTCGACCTTTTTTGGAACTACCCAAATTGGTGAGCTCCACGCGGATTCTGACGGTCTAATGATCCCTTGCTCTAACATTTTACGTATCTGTTCACTCACTTCCTCGCGGTGAATAAATGGATAGCGGTAACTTTTTGTATAAACTGGTATTTCGTCGGTAGTTCGGATGTTGTGTTTTATTTTATTTGTAAAAGTAAGAGGTTCGCCATCAATATAAAATACGTCACAAAACTTAGTACAAAGCGCGATTAAATTAGCTTTTTCTTCCGCGTTTAAATGTTCCGTACGTAAACGAGAAATGACGTCTTTAGCGCGTGGCGATGGTTGTTCGGTGCTTATGCACTCGTTATTATATACTGTCGCTTGCGTCGCGCGATCTAATGACAATATAATATCGTTTTTCGTAGGGTTCGTCACTTCAACTATGCCACGGTTATTTTTAACTGTAGTTAAACATTCGGAAATTACACAATTACATACAATTTGTTCTGGAATGGATACTTCGCCATCTGGGGAGTTTACGGGTATTCTAATTAACTTTGAACTATTGGCAGGTATTATTGTTTCATATAAGTTTAAGTTCCGCGAGTTATAAATTCTAATAGGGTTAACAGCAAATTTTGTTGTGAGAGTAAGATTTTTAAGGTCTAGTTTCGCTTCCCACTCGGTAAGTAAGTCCATACCTATTAAGCCATCAAAATGGTCATGAAATTTATAAACGAATAATTTCATAACTTTCGAATCATTAAATTCGGCGAAGCAGGGTAAATTAATGGAAAAATCATTTCTTGTGGTAGCGTGCACGTTTGTGACTTCAAATGGATCGTAATTTAGTGGTATGTGAGAAAAAAATTTGCTAACCGAGTCCGGGCTAATAAACGATTGATTAGCGCCCGTGTCAATCAAGAGGTTTAGTGGGGGGTTAGATATATGTATATACGGCAATTGTCTTCGACTATGTAAATTTAACTCTATCCTAATTTGTCTGATTTCTGATCCTTCTGAAAATCCTCAGCAGAAGGCTGTGGAATTTTTTCCTCGACTACTTGCTGTTCGGTCTGACTGAACATCTCTGAATTATAGGGTGTTTCATATGAGCTGTAATAATCATTGTAATTAAATTCGTCATATTCATTACAGTAATAAGGGTCGTAATACGCGTCATAGGTGTAATAACTACTATCGTCGTAGCTTGAGCATTCGTTTAAATTAACATCACGCGCTTTAAAATAATTTGTGGGTGGTGGATTCCCTTGCCTTGCCCAATTCCAGGGGGTTGGCGGTAATTGTTTAGGCACGAAGTGACTTACACCGCTCATTGGCTTAGGGCCCTGATTTACCGGTTGCGGCGGCATTTTGAATACTGGGTTACGTTGATTGTACCCCGGTGGTGGCGCGGCAAACATTTGCTGAGTGCGCGTTTGCATTCGAGGTTGAAACGGAGGCGGTTTGATTCCGTGTTGGGGACGACTAGGACCAGGCATTACAACATTATATGGTTTAGGTGGGTGCTGCATGTGTGTAATAGTGTGGTTAGGCATTCTAAAATTAGGAGTTAGTTGGTTAGAAAGCATTTGCCCTAACATTTTCCTATCTGGAAGATGATCATTTCTGCTTTGCATATAAATAGTGTTCATTTCCTCATGAACAAATTCTAATGCTTTTTCTATAGTTTCTGGTCGCATACACCTAATTCTGGATCCAAGAGGATCTTTTAGTCCGCGCAAATAAGCTTGTAGTGTTAGTTTTTTATATAAGTCCCTTTTCGCGGCTATAGTGCTTTCTAAGTTGTCATGCAATGAGATATATGTCATGATGGTACTAAAAAGATTTTGACAACGTTCATAAAACTCTTGTGGTGTACTAGAACCTTGAGTTAACAGAGCTAAATCATTGTACAGCGCGGTTTCATCTCTTTGGTCGGAGAAATTGTTAATAAGAGCGCTACGGATGCCTACCCAATCAGTAGGAATACCATTAGTATTTATTAAACGGGCTGCGGGGCCAACAATTTTATTTAATATACCGTTTTCTAAGGACACTTTTTCTAGTTCGTCGGCATCCTGACCAAATCTCTCTACTATTTCATCGCATAATTTAATAAATCTAGTTAAGACGTTTGGATTTCCGTCAAACTCGGGAAGTAAGCGGAGGGCTTTGTAGATGTTATCTAAGCTTGCCATTTCTACGTTTGATTGATCCAAATTTCTCCTAGCGTCTAAAAATAATTGCCTATTACTAGCTAACCTAGGTTTCCTTGATTTTGATTTGGAAAAAATCTTGGAGATAATGTAAACTACTTAGGGATAATGGAAAAGGAAAGGTAAGCAACCACTGGACTATTCAGTGTACTTACATGCACATGACGATTCTTCTTGAGCGGTATCGAAGTTCAGATCTCCGGCGCGGCCTCGTTGTTCAGGATCTCCCGGCGCAACGTTGAAAGTTTATCGGAGCGCGACCACGTGGTGCGATATTAGCGATTCGCGACCCGACCCGGGAATCCTACCGACTGCGCCAATTATGTAAGTCGCTGCCGGAGGACTCAAAAAAAACCGAAATTAAATTATAATTGATTTATTAATTAAAAGTTACAATTAAAACTTATGCCTAGTGACCCGATCGATGGTTGACCAAAAAGTGAAGTTGCCGGCGATCACGCAGAGTCGAACTCGTGGCCCATGATGCGTAGTCAGCATTGCGCCATCGTGTGGATTTTGGAATGTTTGTTCATGCGTCGATAGCGTGATGTGGTCTCAGCACTTTCGTATATAGGTGGATGTGTAACAAGGTATATAACCTCGGATAAAGACTTTTACAGCCAGATAATTTGTTAGACACCACGGATATAATTATTATTATATTTAAGGGACCTATTATGTGTTTACCTATACAAACCTTTACCTACCCATTATGTGGTACAAGTATTTAATTACTGCTGTAAAGTGTAAACCAATACCCACATAACTCAAGCTAATTTTGTCACCAACTTCGTAAGAATGTCTCTTGTTCTTATAAGCGAACAATAAATCTTCTTATAAACGAACCTCAAAGGAAAAAGAGATTGGAATGAGTTTGAGAATCAAAAAATGGAAGAAAGGTAATTTTAAGGGGTTTTAAACCTCTGGCAATTCCAACGGACGATCGCCGTGCCAACATCAATTGTCAAGTGATGTCGTACTTTGAGTGATGATAAGATCAGTACTATAGATTAAAGCGATGGCTTGCTAACGGAGATCAATATCCAGACTACGAAACTTTTGTCAATTAGAACCAATCGATTTACTGAGAACGAGGCGACTACGTTAAAATTGCCTTTGTTCCTAGATACACAACTTCAATACATGTTCTTGAAAATTAATACGGATGCCAGTAACTACAATGCAATTTTTTCGAACTATTAAGATTTGACTATAATAATATCACCTTTACCTTTTTATTAAAGTTTTTCTTTCATTTTATCTTTCTACCAGACGATCGCTATTTCAACGTATTTGAAATTTCCATTTCTTTCTTTATACTTTAACAAGAAATATAAAGTAAATTATTTAACTATCGCATCAGTACCACTGGATCCTCAGTTTTTAGATCAATATAATTTTTACTTAGGTACATATAATTTTTTATTTGACTTCTTACATTAACATATCCATATTTCTTGGAACACCAGTTTTTTGGTTTTAATTAATGATCACACAAAGGAATAAAAGTTACTTTGTGAATATTAAAGCATAGAGTCCATGAAATGCAAAATGTTTAGTAGGAAGTTTCGTTCTCCATTGTCGATGTCATAAATACGTTGTTCTACCAACACGAAAACACGAAAGGAGCATCATCAAAGTTGAGTAAACACGTGTCTCCTATGGCAGATGGCCAAAACATGTTATATCTTGTAACTACAACATTTGTTACAAAGTTGTAGGAACACCTGAATCTCTATGACTTTAAATTTGTTTTATTAGGTAAGCGAGTCGTAACGTACAACCAGTTGAGACGATAAAATATATTTTATGGCACGCTACATTCTCCCGCGATTTCTTTCGTTTATATTTTCGATGTAATTTGTGGTCGGTGGAGAACTTGCAAATATTTTTTGTATCTCTTTTTCTAGGATGGGCTGAAGCCGAACATCAATGTTTGTATCTTTTTTTACTGCACCTGCAAATAATATTGTTGCTTAAAGGATAAAAAAATCTGTTAAAAATGTTGAGTCGTTGGTTCGATGCAGAATTTTCGGAATGAATTAAAAAAGTCAGTGTGGAGACTAGATCAGTATAACTCCCAGGCAATGATAAGGCACGAAAAGTGATTGTTGATATGTAATTTCTATATTTCCTTTAGAAATATGTCCAATGAATAGCCCATAGCGCTATACTGGACCGAATACCGTATTTTATTTTAATAAACATTAAGCTTTTATTAACCCAGTGCGCTACTCTCCATGCAATATACACAATGAAACGAGCAATTCAGTTTTAGGTATGAAATGAAACAAGGTTAACTATTCATGTATTAATGCATATATTGAACAAACAAACAAACGATTTCTCATAATAGTTTTCACGTTTGTGCGTCATACTTTATGCAAGTGGGAAGTTAAGCTTTATGTTGCATGCTGTATTCATAAGCCACTTACATTTCTAATTAATTAACTTCTGCAGTATAATTTGGTGTGCTCTCAAGTCTGTTTTGTTGTGCTTAGCTCCGTTGTGCAATGTTCACAGTTGTTTCAAATAATTTGTCTATGGGATTTGGTTAATTCTATTTCCTGGAAGGATTTTAAATTATATGAATATTTGTAAGTATACATTTTAATGCAGTACATTAACCTATCATGCATGTGTTACGGCTGGGGAAAAACCTCCTCGAGGTTTAAAAAGGTGTAGGGTAAGTGAAGTGACTAGTGCACCACATTGCCTTAGTGCGGGTAGATACTTCAAAAAGCCAACGGTTTGCACCTAGAGATGAAACAGTGACCTTAATTGAGTATGTTCTGACCCTAAGCATCCTATCAATGGTTTATTTATTTACTTTAATAAAATAAATACACCTGAGAACCTAAAATACTACGGCCAAGAAAATTTTAAAAACTTCAGAATATTACGTTTTCACAGTAAGAAAAATCTATAAGAATTGGGGTGAAAGTTCTAGATTGTAAATCGAGTTAAAGTAAACGAAGCATAGAATGTCCCTAGAATAGAATAAGCGACGACTCGAGAACGAGGGTTGTAGTTAGTGGATAACTTGAGAGACACAGAAACAGCCATAGAATCAGCAAGCTTCATTTGTTCACCGGTAGGGATTGCAATTAACTAGCAGTTGTTCCTAATCATGGCAGCGAGCAATATTGTTAGGTACAAATCTAAGATGGGATCTCCTAACGTGGATTCGTCTATGTTTCAAGGGACACATTGTGCAGTGAATCGCAGGTGTTTCTATACAATAATATAAAATGTCACAAGCCTTTAAAAAAATCTATTGATGAGCTAAACATTTTTGTACAGACTATTCGGTAGTGTAATTATACGACATAGGTAAGATTTAAGGTCTATGAAACTAATACCGAATGGTACAACGGGTAAGGAGCTGGTAAACTGCACTGTAATATGCGGATTCCACACCCGGATACTTTTTGTATTGTCTTTAGACATTGGATTCGGGTCTAAGTGCTTGTGCGTTCGAATCTGCCTTAGTATTTTTATATACACAGTAATCGTGGTATGAAGCCATGTTTTATACATAGCATCCTGAACCTCTTTATTTAGGAGATAGAAGACTTGTTAGTCAACGAGTCATCTGATGGTACGTAGTCATCGCCGCTGACCAACATCCAAGAAAGATGTTTCGTCATTGTGTTACAGACCTCTAAGAAAAGTGTAGGCTCTTTTTGTAGGTATCTACTAGAAGATATCGGTCTGAAAATACGGAGTAAAAAAGCTGGTGCCTTAGAAATAAGGTTCGGATCGGGCTGATACCGTTTAGAGCTATATTTTATGGTTTTATTCCGACGTTTTCCATGTATATTCGAATGAAATATTCGAACTAAATAGTTTTACGCTCAGTTTTCAGTGTCCGCATACGTGATGACGGAGCGTGATGAATAAATAATATTCAATATCATCACGGAAACCTTTGAAATTGAACTGCAACTGCCTACTTTAATATTCATGTTTTCAAACTTGCGATGTGTAGTTCCGTTGTGTATAAGGTACACATAGTTTTAAATATAGGTACATATTAGATTTACAATACGCTAACCTATACATTATATTTTACTTATATCACTATGAAGTTTTATTTCAAGTGTTGTTATAAATAAAGTTGATTGTATATCAAGCACTGAAATCAAGAGAATTTATAAATAATACATAATTTACTATTGATTCCTGAATGAAAACATGAAACAATCGCTTTCTCAAAAGAGCTCTAAGTATAAGCCTATATACACCGAAATAAATGTAAAGGAGCATACGTAATACATATTAAAAAGCAGCTCATATCAAGAGCCGTGTAATACTTTCACAAATTGATCAAGAGAAGAATGTTTGGAGGACGCTTGACTGTGTAATCATTATGTCGGTCCGTATTTACCGAACCATCGACATTTCGTATTTTTTCATGTTTATAATCCCTGGCTGTTTGACGATCTCAAAATATTGGTAAAATGCGAAGCAATTAATTTTATTTTACTAGTAGCTTTAACGTGTTTATAAGAGTACAAATAAACTTGTATGCAGAGCGAAATCTCTTTTATTACTAACGAATTTAAACAAATGGCCCCGATTTCATTATATAAACTTATTTATCCCATCAATAGTTTGATTTATTTGTTTCTTACATTAAAAATGGAAAAAGATAGTTCATATATTATATTTTTGCACTCGTTGCAAACGACTATACAATTTCCAAATAAACGGATTTCTGTTATGATTCAGTACGTGATTATGGAACTAAAACGTTGACTTATTAATATTAAAAGCATAACTAAAAGTTTATGTATTCTATTTTCGTACGCGTAAAATATATGCAAGTTCGATTTGATATAGTCGTCATTGATACGCAGCAACCCGCTATATAAAGAACAAGCAAGCGTGGAGAGGCGAAACAAATGACACCAGAAACAAACATGTTTACTGCCGAGTATACTAAAGTAATAAACACTTCATAGACTCTATTAATTGTCAGACACCTGTAAAAGTGATTATGGATAATCGGACAAAACATTAATTGGATACGGTTTGACCGCGGCCGCGTCGCCGACCATGCCAACTTGCACTTGTCGCGCTAAATATGACGCTTGCTGTCCACTTTAATTAGGATGTTTTGTGTACGTAAGTTTCGTCCGTCATGGGAACACGGTATTCATAATGTCAATTGATTGTTACTACATTATCTCTAGCCTGAAAATAGGTATGCATTATAGCTTATTTTAGACGAGAATTCATAAAAAATTAGGGTGATGTACTACTGTTTCTAATTGTAGGCTACAATTCATTGTAAAACTCCATGCTGAATATTAAACAATGAAACGACTACTGATATAGGCCTCTAAGTCTTCTATTACGGGTAAATAATGCGACTTCTATATATAGTATGTAGACATACTATTTATGGAAGCAAACCAGGTTATTAAGCATCCCATTTCATACGACAAAGTAACGTATTTCCAACTTTTTAATAAGGTCCGAAAGATAATTATGCAAATGATAAAATGGGGTATAATATTTATACAAAAGTTGGGAATATTTTCGCAGAATGCCGCGTAGTGGATGATATCTGTATGACGCAGACAGCACCCTGGGGGATGGTAAAAACTGATTTGTGTCGGAAACCAGCAATGTTTTACGAGTATTGCTAACAAAGTAGGGGAAGTACACACGATATTGTATATTGTGAAGAAAAATATGAGGCACATAAAAAAGTTAACTTTGCGAGATCGAGTAATTTCGTTCGGTATTAGTATTATGACGATTAAAAGCTACAAGTCGGGGTATTTTATCAAGAGTAAGTATATAAAACTTTATCCGAAATGCAAATAAGTTTAGAAATAAAGTTTAGCGTACCAACATAAGCTTTATAGTTTCGTTTTATTTTGTTTTCGCAACTTCAAAATAAAACAAGAGCTTAGTCATTATTTTTAAAATTAAAATTAACAAATAAAAGAATCCGTCTCGAGCTGTCTGTTTCTGAAATGTATCTCTCTTATTTCATAAGGAAAGTTCAGCAACTTGAGACTTTTCTGGCAGCTTCATTATTTGCAACTGCTTGCATAGATTTTATTATTTTTAGACAACTATTTTGTCATACAATAATTTTCTTATAGCGATTACAAAATATTTCTTAGTAACAAGTATTATTGGCTTACACTCGTAGTATATTTAAAACTTACCTTCATACGGCGAGAATTGCTTCTTTGCATAGAACTTGTTTTTTGTACTAAGAATACTTTAGTGAATAGTTCGTACCTGTCTTCTAAGATTTGTACATTTACATAGTGCTGAATAGTATGACGTCATGTTTGATTAACTTTTCCTTGCACTAGCCGCAGTTGGCAGCAATGGAAAGCAATAGCTGCAACAAAATATGTCACTGTCTGCGATCAGATACACCTGCCCGTTGTGTCCACCCCCCTCCGCGCCGCCCTCCAACCTCATTTAGAACTGTATATTTATTTACATTCCCTGATGTCCGTTATACCGGCGGTTACTTTGCGAAAGGTAATTAGTACTAAACCATTTCAATTATTATTTTCCATTGTACTTATTGTTTAAGGTGATTATTTGGATCAATAGACATATGTACATAGAAAATACCGAAGACAGCATTAATTCATAAATAATTATGATCAGCAGGCATGCATAAACGAATGCTTTTAAAGACTCCTTTTATTGTTCTACACAAAGTATAAAAATATGAATGGTATTGACGGTGTAAAATTTTTAATCACATTTAATTAATATCACGATAGGCTCGCCCCCTATCACATCCTGGGACGGAACATACAAGGCGAAATGTGGGTGTCCTGGTGGTACCTCTGCCTACCCCTTCGGGGATAAAGGCGTGAGATTATGTATGTAATTAATAATCCATTCGTTCTAGAGTTTTAGAGGTATGTTATACTTTCGAATGTAAGGTCCTTCGTAAATTTATATTCATTATCATCGAAATAAGTCTAATACTTAGCTTTTGTTCGGGTCTGGAAGGTTTATGCCTCCCCCACGGATTTCCACAGGGACTTGATAAAAGAAGCCAGTATCCAGCGTCTTCCTACAACCTCGTAATTCATTTAACATAATACATATTACGTAATGCTTTACAAAAGAGCCAGATCCAGACAATAACTGTATTATTACCTACTTATCTATTTTCAAGTTTCCTTGAATGTTTTAATAACAGATATAATTCTTTATGTTTAATTTATCACTCAAATACTATTTAAAGGGGTTTAATCTGGTTTCGTCTCCTTTTACAAATTTAAGAAGTATCTTTGAACTTTAAAGTAAGTTTGAACCAAATTGGCTGCACTATAGCAAAAAGTTGTAAATGTCATGGCAACTCTCCAACCATGACATAATACATTAATTTGTAAGTAATTAATTTCAGATAAAAACAATTAATGTGAAGATTTACGCAGTTGGCTGGCTGACTTGACGCACACCGACTGAGGAGATCCGGCATAGCACATAATGTATTGTGACCTTACCAGCGGTAGTTAAAAGCGTTCCTCCGAGCCAAGGGACGGTGACTTGTAGTTCAAAAGAAACCTGAGTCCATCATCAGAGCCAACCTGGATGACATCCGCGCTCGCTTGCGATTAGTCGCTCATTCTCTACAGATAAAAGGACTTGTGTTCCTCTTAGTCTGGTTTACGTTAGCGTACTCGTTTATATTATATCTTTAGAATTTACGCTACGTATTTCGAAAAATGGTGAGGATTTTGCCTGTTTTTTCGGGAGTGAAGTGTTTTTTGAGATTAAATTATTGATATATTTTGTGGCGTATTTCAGGAGGAACTCGACAAGGACCAGATTATCAGTGAGTTATTTCTTAATAACATTGAAAATGTGCCATAGACTTTCCGAATTTTGCCGCTTTGTTGAACAAGAATAATATTCCTTCGTGAAAACAGTTGAAGTGTATTTGTCGTTAATAGAACATTATATTTGTGTTTTCAGTCCTGAAGAAGGCATTTGAAGCTTTCGATCAGGAGAAGAAAGGATGCATCGGCACAGTGATGGTAGGCACAATCCTGGGCATGCTGGGACATAATGTGAGTGACGAAATGCTTCAGGAAATTATTCAGGAAGTTGACGTTGACGGTGAGTAGCCCATCAAGACTAGCAAGTGGTAACATATCTTTAATATTCTAACAAAACAAATTGCAATGAACATTGCTAGGAACTATAAACTGAATTAACAAATCACTAAAATACTGATAGTTATCTTTTTTAAGCATCTGGACTGAATATTCTTTAGAAATCACACATTTTTAACTGTGCTTTAAAACTAAGCTACCATATAAAAACTTGAAATGATACTATTTAGTTCATTAAATGTTGGAAATATTTCTAAGGAGTGTAATTTTATGCGGAGCTTAAACGTTGCGTATTAAAGATTATTCAGAGCGTGCCCTAGATGCAATATCAAAAATGCTAGTTTAAAACGTCTGAACTAGAAAGTAGTATTATGGCGTTAACTAGTTTCGTAATTTAATTTAATTCGATTTTATATCGTCTATTCTTGCGGGAGAATAAGCAATTTCATTGTTTTTTTTTTATTAAATTTTTCTTAAAAATATTAATACGATTCATAAGAATATTTTATTACTTGCTTACGAGAATCTTATAATTTGTCTTTCTATGATTGATTTTCTTTTTGATAAAGATATTGGTAATATTCCTTGATTTTTTTGGTTTAATCTCTTAAGTCTCGCTATGCTCTATTTCTCCCTCTCTTTCTTTCTCTCTCTCTCTCTCTCTTCAGCCACAGGATGTCCAATGCTGAATAATAATGTTTCTGTTAATATATTGTTTATATTATCTAGGCTCTGGTGAACTGGAGTTTGAAGAGTTCGTCACACTAGCTTCTAGATTCATGGTAGAGGAGGACGCCGAGGCGATGCAACAGGAACTCAAAGAGGCATTCCGGTTATACGACAAAGAAGGTAATATTCATTCATTCAATGTCGGCCTATAGTATAATCTAGTATCCTTATTTCATCTTAATTCTCATTATTAATGGAACAAAGTTTAGACGCATAAAACATTAAACTTATGAAAATATTTGTTTGAATCTAGTGTTTAACTCTGTTACTTAATTATTGTCTTAAACCTTATTTGTTTATGTAACGGCTTTATGAAATCTAGTTTTATTTCGAAGCATTTAGACACAATAAAATAAAACTACAAGGGATCTGAACGAGGTCCGAAGACATATGGAATGTTAGGCTTGAAACGTAGCCAATCTTCACTAACAATTAATATTCACGTCGTTCAAGCGTACTAATGACACGCTTGTGTGTTCATCAAATAAGCTACAGACTTATTCGTAAGGTTATGAGAGCTAGTCAAGTCTTGTTTATTTGTTACATGGCTCACACATTAATATTATTGATTACGACACATCTAAATCTTGTCTCAAAAAACCTCCACGCATTCATCGACGACAACTAATGGGAGTGCTATTTAGTATTGATACACCTTGAAATCAATGAAAGGCTATCCAATTTTATAAATACAATAATAATTTGGCATTGCATGTGCGAATTTCGGTCTTTATATTATTAATATCCTCGCTGACAGGCTAATTAGTGGGGGCGATGTGGGAACATGTCAACCGCATGTTGCTATTAACAATGTGTATTGTAATGGTAGATTGTAAGAGCGGACGAATTTATTATATATTTTTTGAAACATTAAGCTTTTATACACTTATTTCATGGCTGCATGAGTACAGGAAATAAAGTACAGTTTTATGGAAATGGATAAAAAATGGCATGCCACGTTTGAAATGGAATCCGTAATCTTATTCTATGTCTACGAGATCTAGACATGGCATTAATAATGTAAGAATAATAATAATAACGGCCTTACAACGTTACCGTCATAATACTGTTAAATAAAGCGCCAACGCATTCCGTTGTTTTTATAAAAAGGAACATTTTAGCGGACTTTCCCTCAATTATAATAAAACAAAAACATTCACGCCTACAAAATATTTATTTTAAAATTTGTTTGAATTTTGTGTGAACATGGTTTGAATGAGCCGAAATACTCGTATACTATTAAATATTGCAAAGACTTATAAAAGTGCACCACCCCTATTAATAGCTACATAATAATAGCTTTCTATGATCATTTATATTCAGATTTGAATTATTCATAGCAAAGTAAACCAAACAATGAGAAGAATTCCAAAACCGAATATAATATCATAAGCCCACGTCTTTACCCTTGAGCGGTAGGCAGAGGCGTCATTAGTGACACCCACAGTCTGCCAAGTTTATAGACGCCCCACGTCTATAAACTTGACAACGCAATAAAATAGCAACTATAATCTATGTCTATTTTATTAACATTTTTCGAGTCAGGTTTAGTTAATATTTAAGGCACAGGAGAAGTTTTATAAATGTGGATATGAACACATTATAGATAAATATGAAATTGGTGTAGATTATTTAAAAAGTTACAAAAAGTTTTGATTGCCATTAGAAATTGTACTAGAAGAAATAAAACAACTTAAAACCTCGACCTTTATCACGAATTTTACAGACAATGTCCTCTCAATATAGACGAAGACTCGTACCCAGTAGAAAGGCATGTAGGTGGCTACTGTACCTACATATACTTTATACATAAATATTAACAACGGATAAATATTGAAATGCCAGTTAATTAATAATAAGAATAATTTCACGAATGTTGTTTTAGTTTTCCTCATTCATTCAGATAAACTAATACACGGTATAAAATCTGTGAATCATTGTTTACGATGAAATAAGTAACATTCCCACGTCTTCCATTCTACAAAGAATAAAGCCCACCGGGTAAGGTGAATATGAATAGTATCCATTAGATTATCTTGTCCATTTTTCGCAGTCTCATCTGTTTTTCTCGCCTTTTTAATATAATTCGCTTAATTTTAGGTGTTTTAATTTTATGGTGTTTTATATTTATTGTTGTTTTTATATTGTCGGGCAGCTGATTTTGCCAATGCTCGCCATTTAAAACCTAGGCAAGACAGGCCACAATACGTTGTCACGGACACAAGTAACGCACGTTAGAAATTGTTCCATTAAAATATTTATTGTTGCAAAGAATTTATATGTTCATTGAAATGGATAGTTATTAGAAGTGAGTTCACGCTTTGGCTTATAATACATAGGTAATTTATAACATTACCGCTCTGTTGTGACGTGGGTTTAATATTTATTTAAATACAAATGGTATAAACCAATCATCATTATTGCTAGTTGCCAAGTTTTGAAGTGCTGTAATAGCCGGTGCATATAATCAATTATTGTTTTTATCTCATTGCAATGTTATTACGAGGTCAATCTTATGACGTAATGTATCACTAAATACATACTACGTTCAATTTCAGGAAACGGTTACATCACGACAGCTGTTCTGAGAGAGATCCTTAGGGAACTGGACGACAAAATCAGTGCTGAGGAGTTGGACATGATGATTGAAGAAATTGACTCTGATGGCTCCGGTACAGTAGACTTCGATGGTACGTATAAAATCTATCTCTAAATTAAAGACATTGATGTTCTTGGTTTTAGAATGTTATTGTAACGTATGCATTACATCGAAAATCAAATAAAATAATAAAGTTTTGCCGAATTATTCATACTAACTATAGGTTTTTAAATACAAGATAAAATTTTGGTTTTTTTATTAACGAATGGATGGTAAAAAGTAAATAGTATCGCAATTTACGAAAATATATCCTGATAATTTCAGAAAAGATTGTTTTCTTTGAAACTCGTCGCCAAGTTAGTGAACTACAAATATATTTTGTTTCCAACAACTTTAAAGTGTGCTGCTGGTTTGAGACGATATGTGTGAATTTTTGGTTCTATTCATTAAAATTTAAGTTATTTGTTATAAAAGAAAAAAGCAATAATAGGGAAAAGACAGTAACTTGAGTAATCCGTGTTTTTACAACGCAGTAGAACCATAAAGCGCTCGAAAAATTGCCGTTTTTATATTTGCATTTCACACAAGTGTTTCAGCCACGTATGAATTTACGTAACCTTTACAAATCTGTGAGTTTCAGCCGCTGGCTGCTGCTTTGTATAAATCTTCATTGTGGCCGTTTTAAAAAAATTAACATGCAAAAAATGGGTAGCTTCTCCTGTTGCTTATATTTCAACAAGTACCACGTGTTGTTTGATTGTCCACCAACTGTCGTTTTATAATATGGTGGACTACGAGACAGAATTTCACTTTATAATATTTTAGTCGGAGTAGGGGGTTTTTTTTTTTTTTTTTGTGTCCAAGAGGAAAAGCTATTAAGCTCCCCTTTCGGTACCCCGGGGGAGGCCGAAAGGGGTATGCCAGTGTCTCTGGCCTTCCAACCCGTCACATTGCGGATTGTGGTCGGGCTGGGACCCTAACAAAACCTATGCCAGCATACTGACTAAAAACCCCTCGGTGACCTTCACACGCATTTTGGGCGGCACCGGACATCCCAGGGCAACAATCGCCCCGATATACGTCCGCGTAACCGCCCAGCGCAAAACTGTTGCTGGTCCTTCCGTAGTGGGGGCCTGAATGCCCCACATTTGCTACTAGTTTGGACGCCCGTTTAGGATGTTGTGGGCGTCCACGACAGAGTCTGACCCATGCACTCTATCACACATCTCGAGGTCGTTATGAGTGAGGGCGCACCGCCCCCGCAGTTTGCCCAACGACCCCGATGGCCCCTTTAAGTCGCCTCTTACGACAGGCAGGAGGTACCGTGGCGGAATTCTTGCACCCCCGAACCACTGGGCGAAGGCGCCGGTTCAGCCGTTTATCACCCGGCGCCTTCTTCTTTGCAGACGGCGGCGAGCGGGATCGTTCCGCTCCCGATCCCGGTCCGCGCTCTCCTTCTGCGACATCGTAATCTCGCAGAAGGAGAGCATTGCCTGCCACGACCTCCGACTCTCGACCATGGAGGGAATCACGGCCGAGAGCGAGAGGTCAACTCCGACGGCTGCACGGAGTGTTCTTCGCTCATCACTCCAGGCTGGGCACTCCGAGAGAGTGTGCTGGGCTGTGTCCTCCGGGCAGTTGTCACAGTGGTGACACACGGGAGTGTCTTCCTTTCTCGCCACCCGCCACAGGTATCTACCGAAGCAGCCGTGCCCCGATAGGACCTGTGTCAGGCGGAACGTCATCCCGCCGTGGCGCCTGTTCAGCCACTGGTCAAGAACAGGTCGCACTGCCGCAATAGTCCACTCACCAGCACTGGGATTGTACAGCCTGGAGCGCCACTCCTCCACAGCGGCCACGCGCAGGGAGGCCCGTTTGGCCTCAACCTCTCTAAGGGCAGGTAGTTCCCCTCGACGAGACGCTTCCTCTCGCCAGTAATAAACTGACGACAGGGCTTTGGCGTCGATGTCCCAGGGAAGGAAACCAGCCAAAACGCAGGCCGCTTCATGGGAGATCGTACGATATCCCCTGATCATCCGCTGCGCCACAACTCGTTGCGGTTGACGCAAGAGAGCTGCACAGCGTCTGCTCAGAGATTCAGCCCAAACGGGACATCCGTATAGGGCCATTGATCGTACGACTCCTGCATACAGTCTCCGGCAAGGGATGCCGGGACCTTCGAGGTTGGGAAGCAGGCTAGACAAAGCGCCTGCTGCCCTGACTAACTTCGGTCTTAGGCCTTTAAAATGGGCATGAAAGTTCCATCGGCTGTCCATGACAACCCCAAGATATTTCATGGAAGAACCGACGGAGACCTCCACGCCATCGACCGTTATGTGGGCCCCTATAGGTGGCCCTCTCCGAGGCCCGTGAAAACATATAGCCTCAGATTTATGAAGGGCCACTGTGAGGCCCAGCCGCCGTATTCTCCTTACCACGTTGCCAGTGCCCAACGCAGCAAGGGTGGCAGTCTCCTCGAATGTCCCGCCACACGCTGTTACCAACGTGTCGTCGGCGTAGCAAACTACGTCGACACCCCGGGCGTTGGCACCACGGAGCACCCAGTCGTAACCGATGTTCCACAAGAGAGGTCCGAGAACCGAACCTTGTGGGACACCGCACGACATAGCTCTACGGTGACATCCCTCAGCGCCTGGATACACTACGTACCTGTCCGATAGGTACGAGTGCACCAAACGCTGAAGATAGAGCGGCACCTCGTGGTACCGCAGTGCTTCCTCGATGCAGGGCCAGGGCAAGGTGTTGAATGCATTGGCGATGTCTAACGACACCGCCACAATACATTTTCCCCGGCCTACTGCCTCCTCCGCTTGTGTTTTCACCCGCAGAATCGCTGAGATGGTCGATCGGCCTTTCCGGAACCCGTATTGGCACTCTGTCAGGTTCGGACCGACCCTCTCGAGGTGCTCGACGAGGCGCATATGAATAATACGCTCAAAGAGCTTTGCAACCTCGTCGAGCAGAACGATGGGCCGGTAGGCCGATGGCGATTCTGCGGGCCTTCCTGCCTTCCTGAGCAAGACCAACTTCCCTGTCTTCCAGCATGACGGGAAGAGGCCCTGCTCCATGCACGCGGAGAGGAGGCTAAGGAGTCTCACCTCCAGGTACTCAACAGTAAGCACCCAGACTCGTCCGGGGATACCGTCGAGACCTGGGGCAGAGTTTTTCCTCCTCAGCCGTAACACTGCTGCCCTAAGTTCCCCAGGTGTTACACTGGGGACTAGGGCCTCCGAGGTCTCCCTTACCGGACTTGTTGACGATGCCGCCGAGTGTCTGCGCCATGACGGCCGCTGACGTGGCGGCATCGGTGGAGGAGTGGTCGCCGCGGTGGCCGGAAAGAGGGCGGTGACCACGTCATCCAGGAGCTCCGGCCTTAGACTCTGGGTTAGTGGGGGCACCGGCGGGCGCAATTTATTAAATGCAAGTCGGTATGGTCGCCCCCACGGGTCGCGGTCCAGAGTTTCCAGGAACTCCTTTCTGGCCGCAGTTTTCGCCCTATGAATGGCCACCCGGAACGTCTTTTTAGCCTGTCTAAAGAGGCCATGAAGAAGCCGCTGCTGATCCTCGTGGCTAGGATGGTCTAGGTGACGTGTCCGCCGGCGACGATGCCTGGTGAGCTCACGACGCGCCGCCATGCAAGCAGCGCGTAATTGAGCAAGCTCTGCTGACCACCAGTAGACCTGCCGCCGCGGAGCGAGGCGGTGCACCCGGGGCATAGCTGCGTCGCAAATTTGTGACATTGCCGCCCCAAACCATTTCGCCTCTTCCTCTACTTGCACCGGAGAATCCGGTGCGGGTAGCCACGCTTTGACCCGTGCGGCCACCTCCAAGGCCTCTCTATCCAGGCATTTTAATGCCCACCGCGGGCTGTCCCTACTCAGAGTGTTCGGACTCCCACCAGGCTGGTTGGTGGTGGACGCAGAGACGTCGAACATAATATAACGATGGTCCGACAACGTCTCTACGTCCACCAAAACCCTCCATCCCCGAACACGGCGGGCAACGGCTGGACTCGCGAACGCTATATCTATGACGGATCCGCCATTGTGCCTCACGCACGTGTCCTCCGATCCCCGATTAAGGACAGAGATTCCGAAAGAGATCGCCCATTCCTCCAGTACCCGGCCACGCGAGTTGGTCACCGACGAGCCCCACGCCAAGGACTTGGCGTTGAAATCGCCGGCGACAACCACGGGGCCAGGTAGGCCTTGTACCACTAGGGCCCCCAGCCTAACGAGAAAAGCCTCGAAATCGGCCAGGGGTCTGTTGGGAGAAAAATATACTCCCACGATCCAAAGATCTCCCAACAGAACCGCTACGCATCCCCGGTCCTTCGCTACTTTTTCGAAGGGCGGGGAACCAGCGGACCCCTGTGTGATGATGGCCACTGAACCATCTAAGTCCCCAGCCCAATTATCTTGGGGTGGGACGGAGTACGGCTCAGCGACCACAGCCACGTTCACCAACCATTCCGCAATGCTCTGAGTAAGCACACAGTGTGCATCATAGCAATGGTTGATGTTCGCCTGGAGAAACTTTAGGTCCATTATTGGGCGATCTCCATCGTCTCAATCTCAGCCTGCGGTGGGTGGACGGGCTGCGATTGGACCGTGGTCTCAATGGCAGTCCCTCCCCGTCTTTTGTTGGGCTTCCGCCGATGTCGGCGAGACCCAGGGTAAAGTGCTATGCATGCCTTGCCTCCTAAGACATGACCCGTAGGCTTGCCACCAGCTGCGCACACGGCGCAACACGGTGCCGCGGAGCATCCTCGTGCCCGGTGGCCCGCTTGACCGCACCGGTAGCATATACTGCTACGGTCGATTTGAGACGTGCAGCGCTCCCGAACATGCCCGATCTCGAGGCAGCGGAAGCACCGCAGCGGCCTTGGGTCTAGCACAGTGACCCGAGCCGCGGACCACCCGACTAGGAGGCGTCCTGACCTTGCCACCGAATCCGCTGTTTTAGCTGGTGCCCTAAGCCACACCACGCCCAGACCTGTACGATCCGGGTGGACCTCACCAACCCTAAGTTGGTCCACCGGACATCCTGTGGTCCTTGCAAAGGCCGCTGCAACTTTTTCCGAATTGACGGACTCGTCTAATCCCGTCAGTCGCAGTTCCACAGTCTTTTGTGGTCGAGAAATACGTAATTCATCGGACTCGTGGAATGCTTCCCTCAATTTTGAAGCTAGTGAATCGGCCTTTGCCTCACTTTCAGGTCCAGGCACCTCCAGGAGTAGGGGTAGGGTATCTAGATATAATATTTAGATGTTTGTGAAAGTAGTTTTTACAATTTACTCAAGTATTTATATTAAAGTCATATTGAATGCCAGAATGCACTGAAACATGTTCACAATGGTCGCGGGTTCAAATCCCAGGGCACACCTCTGACTTTTCGGAGTCGTGTGTGTATTGATAGTCAATCAACACTCACTATAACGGTGAAGGAAAACATCGTGAAGAATCTGCATACCACAGCTATTTCTAATAATTTATATGGTATGTAAAGTCCTCCAACTCGCACTAGGCCAGCGTGGTGGACTATATGGCCTATCTCCTCTTAATTGTACTCTCGATTGTAGAGGAGGCTCGTGCCCTGCAGTGGGACGTATATGGGCTGATACAATACTGAAAGGTGCTAACAGAATACAATGAAGAGACATCCAAATTGTCAAACAGTGTTATCACATATAAATAAAAAATATATTTTGTAATAGACCGATGAGATCGATAACCATGACATTCAACTTGTTGTGCCCCTACCCCACATTAATGCGGGACTAAAATACAGCTTAAGATTTTACAAACAGACGCCGCGCCGCTCCATGTAACAATCATATCCGGGAAATTAATGAGATACATAAAACAGAATTAATAAGTTATTTTTATAAACCTTTTCTGCTTTACAGAATTCATGGAGGTCATGACTGGTGGAGACGATTAAGCACATCAATGTCAACTAATTCGATCGTACATCCTTATTGTATATTACATAGAAAAAAATACACGAATCGATGTCAACTAAATTACGAGTATATACCTCCTAAGTATAAGTTATTGTTAAGTTGTTAATAAAATCCATGTTAAACAGTTACATTGTTTTATTTTTTATATAGATGTTAAAGCATTATTATTGATTGATACCTCCTGGAATGTTAATATAAAGTTGAATATTATGTCATGTCAACATTTTCCGCAGAAAATCGAATTCAAGGAATCGTTGGGTTTGTTACGGCGATGTAGGTGGTAGATTTATAATTAATATTTCACGCTTAAGGCAAAAATTGTAACCTATGTGATCATTTCCAGTTCCAAATATTTTTTCGTTCTCTGCTTGATTTTTATAGTCATTCATTTTTGTGTAAAGCCAGTGGATTTCAAAAGTAATGAATATTATAAATTAAAAGCTTAATTTACCAAAACTAAATGTTTGAAACACATTTACGTAATTACTTCGTGAACATTGACAAGTTTCGCAATGTTCGCGAAATTAACTACAATCACAAAATTGCACCTGTTGAATAAAACCACAGACTCTGTGTTCAACTTTTCTTCAAGTCAATTGCAAATTAGCTTTTACTCGCATTAATAGCTTTGACCTTTCTAGGTATAAATATTACTATTATTCGTATGCATATTGAATTATGAAGGCAATGATTTAAAAAAAAATACTAAATCAAGTCGAAAGAGTATTACAGGGTTGAAACAAACGGTTATTAAGGACGATAGGCATAAGGGTGCTCTGAAAATTGTATCACGCACAGACATACAAATAACACAAGTAACGATAGTGTAAAGAAGGGTTACATTAAAAGTTTCCAACTTAACGATACTGCGCAACAAACCTGAATACCTGTTAACCTAATGTAGCACTAAATACTAATTTGCACTTGATTGTCCACAAAACTATCACAATTACGTGACAATTGAACTAAAGCACCGGAGCTCCCAACAATAGCCGAAAACGTAGCCTGAAAGACAACAAAAAGAGTAGTAAACATACGTATAGTAACTGAAAAATTGGTTTTATTTTGCTTATCATGTCTATGTATCTCCATCCTTCTGTCTCTCTCTTGAGCCGCAAAAAGTCCATTGCTAAGTTTAGGCCTCCCCGGTCCTCCAAGGATTTCTTTAACAATCTGTTATGGAAGTTTGTATAATGGAAATTGAAGGAAAGATTGGAGAGTGAGATTGTCGAGCGCTGTAAATATAGAATGTAATTGATGACAATTAAGCAGCTCAATTTAGTAATAAGTATTTGATTAATTCACTAATGAGAAACTGAAGTTGCGGTCCGTGTAATAAATACTACGTGGCTCACAGAATCGATAGAGATTGGAGTTAGTGTTCTCCAGCGAAGATGTGCATATTATGTAACAACCACTGAAAACGTAAAAAAGTGATGTTGATGACGCCTTATGATATTTTTTGATATAGGTAAGGAAGCGGCTTATTTTTTTAATGTAAAATTGAGGACGACGAAGATCATAAATGTTAAAAAAATAAAAACATAAATTGAGATTATCCGTAAACTCTCAATTGTACGCAAAGTGACGATACGCGATAATTACCATAAAAATATATTTATATATTCATAAGGGTTTCACTGCTCATAACAAGTCTTTATACATGTTGATATGAATCATAGATTGGCAAAGTAAAACATTGAAATTGTTTTTATAGTATACTCAGCAGAATTTCTCAGAAATAAGATATTCATACCTCAAAGCAAGTTGGAGTTTCCACTTAAACCTACGTTAGCAGCAGATGCGAGTCTGCCACTATAAGATCCTTGGAATTCTGCACTAGAGCTCTTTGAGTACACCTGACTATGTTTTACTATGATATTAAGATAACACAGCATATGCAAATTTTCTCCTTCATACATTCAGGGGTCCTGATAAAATATTTATACTGATATGATAAATATTGGTGTCTACCAAAGCATTCTTTTAAGGAATAGAGCTTTAAAAATATCTAAAGAAATAACAGAAATTAACAAATAATTGCAAAATAAAACTCAACTAAAGTTCATTAGTGTTTTCAGTAATAATTAATTTATCCTTAACACGCGAACAACAATATAATTACTCACAACTTGGTTGTAGAGAAACAGTTGTATAGAGGCCCGGACATGGGAGAGGTAATTGTGAGACAGAACTATTCATAATGTCATCCTTTGACTGCTAGTTAATGTAGTAGCAGAGGGAATGCGTAACGTCCTGTCTCATCTAATTAACATTATCATTAAGGGACATTAATCTGAAATGATGGTCTTCGTGGCACAGTGGACGAGGAGCAGGCCGTGAAAATTCGCTTAGAAGAACGATTGACTATATCAGTTATATCATTTTTACTCCTAAGATTTTTTATTTGCATAGACTGCTATATCGCAGTCTGCTGGACGTTGGCATTTTATAGCTTACAACACTAAACACGATTTACCTAAAACTAGTTTCAATTTACATACACCTCTGACCGGTCATTCTGTGATCATTAAGCTTATTGATTTGGTTATTTATTTATCATAAAAATTAGGCACCGTTCAATTTCGTTCAATAAAGTGGCAACTAATGTTACTCGTATCAAAAGCCATATTACCCATTTAATAATTCATACTATGACTGTTTCAAGGTTTCCAATACTCCAAATATCATGGAGGTTAACATCCTTGATGGATTGTAATATTTGATGAAACATTTGTTACGCTTCTTAAATATTTTATTATTATTTAGTTATGTTACGTACCTATTCTAAAATTAGTTCGTACACCCTATTTGTACCTAATTAAGATAATAGAAGGCTTAAATAGGTTGGAAGACTTTTGTGACCTTGGACATTCTGCTTTAGGCCCTGATGATGATAAAATATAAAAAGAGTATTTGCCGTATTTCTTGTTGTACAATCTGTATCTGTATCAGCCCAAATACGTCCCACTGCAGGGCACAGGCCTCCTCTACAATTGAAATTACGATTGAGAGGGGTTAGGCCATATAGTCATGTGATGTATAATATCAGTTCGAAAATGTTGATGGAACTTATGCTTTGAATAAATAATGCATAACTGAGTAAGGTATATTAGGTTTATACTTACATATCTATTAATTGACTCAAGCGCAAATATTAACAAGCATGTTCAAAGCGTCGGCTCTCGTCGTCATGAAAATATTTTAGCTTGCGGTCAGGTCTAAGTGAATGACTGTTGGGCGTATTCGTTTATTGTTGCGCTATGAAGGGTGTCTGCGGGACTTTCCTACAGTTTACACCCGCCTGTCAACTTCAGAACCGACTAGTTGTTTGCAATTACTCTAATCTGCCCATGCACGTGGTATTATAGTGTATTGTTTTAATTACAACTCTATATTGGATTACTGGAATTTAAAACTATTTTTCAAAAAGTTTTATCTCATTTAAATATATTAGTCTATATCAAATAATCAGCTCATTTTTAGCTACGTAGGAATAGTAGTATTAAGAATATGTTATTGTGTGTATTTTTATAAATATCGTATTAATAGTAATGTTACTTTATGTTATTTGTTTCTACTAAACTACTTGACTTATACGTTATAGACGTTTACCTAAAATACTTTCACCCGAAGTCATACCGGAACGAAACTGTATGTTGCGAGCATGCCAAGATCAAATTCCTATTATCGAATGCCAAAATCGATTTAATCAGATCTAATAAATCAATCTAATACCTAATTAAAACACAGATGGCGCTTATTCTCTACTACAAACATCTCACAACCAACTCGGAAACAATTATAACTTGTAAATGGACTATAAATATTGCTCTTAAAGTCATGACGTAGATTCTCATAGTTGGTTTTAGTGGACAATGTAGCGATATTCGATGCAGTGTTGATTAATGCTATTTTAGAACAGATAAAACCTGTCACTAGCCCGTGCCCTACATGCTCCGAATTTATAACGTGCTACATCATACATGTATTTTTTAGTGTTATTTCTATTAAATTATTCGCTTTGAATATATTTCATTTCATTTCGTAAACGAATTTCATTTCATTTCAAAAATCTTTAAGCATATTAAACACCTACGACATTAAAGATGTGATTAACTTTCTTTTAACTAAAACTTTATTTTAAATAAATAATTTGAACATATTTTGTAAGAAAACATTTCCAGAATCCATCGGTAAATGTAAATAAATTATGCTTCGAGATGATTTTGAATAGACATTATTTTCATAAATAATTTGTGATCGCTCACCCACCCACGAACTTAGTGCCACAGCTCAAATTCAAAGGATTTGTGGGTTGAACTACCAGTAAGCTCACTATTTGCTAAAAGAAGCTGTACTTTGCAATTTTTTCTTGTGAAGATCACATATATAGAAAGTTTTGCAGTGAAATGAATGAATGCCCCAAATAAAGTACCGGGAAAGAACCGAATGCAAAGAGATAAAGATTGAGGTCAGTCGCGTGCACTTGGCTTTCCATATAATATGTATAGAGCCAAGAACAGAAATATACTGTAGCTAATTATGGTATTTAGTCAATAAATAAAGACCTTTTTTTTTGAGTAATATACCTATTACAAACTTTATAAGCTACATTTATGAATCAGAAAAGAAAAAAACCCTAAATCGCAAACGTGCTAGTAATACCTGTTCATTTCAAAGCAACCATCATTTTTGTTACATTTAACGGTAGCCGAATAAAAACCGATTCAAAATGTTCGTACAAAAGTGAAACTAATATTGACTTTTATGCGCCACGGCGGGAATGCTTTGGATGTCCAAATTTGCTGAATAAAACTATTCTCTTTACCAGGCAGGGAGAAAGTAATGGTTTGCGCGAATGTGCATCTTTTATCTGCTCCCATTGTACATGCGCTTATGATTATTAAATACCTCCTTTTTGTTAGAAAGTTTCCCTACCGTGGGAAGTGTCACAATAGGTGGTAAGATACTCTGACCGTAGTTAGCTTCTGTTAATTAGAATGTGGTTTTGGTTTTAACGTGTGTGGAAATATTATAATAAGGTCCACGAAAGACAACGAAAGTTCAATAAGCAAGATATTGCAAAAGTCAATTTACCCTATTTGGAATAGAAGACCTCGTGTTTCATAACCTATAGTTGCTGCCACTAGACTAATAACTCTTAATAACAGTTTAAATTAAATAACAGTTGAATTCTAAATATAAGAAGACGCTTTTTATTCTACCGTTGAAGCTTTGAGTTCTAAAAGTCAAGGATATTCATGATAAATGCGCTCAGTTTGCTAATGTTCGTTGTAAAAAGTTTGCATGTTTATAATGAAACATTAATCATCACTTTTGTTTCATAGAACTGTTATGTTCCGTACTTGTAACTTGTTTCTCTTTTACATTATTTATAATTTCCTTACTCTAACAGAATATTATAATAATTACGTTCATAGACTTTAAACTGAATTTAGATTTTAGGTTCGATTTATTGACAAACGTATCTTATTAACTTAAAAATATAAAGTCCCTGCGTCGATTCCGGAGTCGGTACTTTACTACGAAGTATTTTGAACATCAAAAATTATTCGCTTAGCTGGATCTGTATCAGCCCATATACGGCCCACTACAGGGCACGGGCCTTCTCTACAATCGAGAATACGATTGAGAGTGGTTAGGCCATATAGACCACCACGCAGGCCTAGTGCTGGCTGGCGGATTTACCATACCATAGACATTAGACGTTGTTACAAATCGCTATGATATTCAGGTTTCCTCACGATGTTTTCCTTTAACGTTATAGTGCGTAGTGATTGACTATCAATACACACATGACTCCGAAAAGTCAGAGGTGCGTCCTGGGATTTGAACCCACAACCGTCACGAATATGGTTATGGCAGCAAATATTAGCATAAAAAACCCACTTTTTCCACATATTAAATGTATTAAATTTAAGGAATTACGATTGAAGAAATGAAAGGAAACGAATTCAAGAATTTTAATCCCGGGGAAAAGTGCGTATTTACATATTTTCAAGGAACTTCCGGAATCGAAATGGATACACCGTTTTTTTTAATTTATAAGTTGAGATTTGCTTCTTCATTCACTAAGTAACTGTTTAAAAAAACTTATTACTTTTTAAGAAAATTTAAACATAATTTTTGTCTCCTCATTTATCAAATGGTATCATGCTTAAACTGTTAATAGTCAGGTGATTCAAAATAACGCCTAAATATAACGTCTTGCTTTGACATTTCCAATGCAATCCAATAATTTTCCAACAACAATTATTAATATTTGCACATTGCATATAATCGACCACAAACGATAAGTTATAGAACAATAGGTAAATGTAATAAACATCGAATAAGTAGCATAAATTATTTTTCACGTTTCATAATTTTGGTTAAGCTAAGCGGTCAATATATCAAGTTTTGACATTAAATTACCAGTAACATTTTGGGGCTTAAATATTTTAACACTCGATTGGTCATTAGTTTCGATCCATCAGTCAACCGCACGGTATTAGGTCAGCGTGGCGGACTACAGCCGTAGCTTTGATTGCGTCGATTTAAAAGCCCCACAAATTTTAAATTGTATAAAGCAATTAGAATAATCCCACTTATTTCATAAAAAAAGTGGCTGAATCGATGCTATTAAACCCACAAATTCATGCATGGAATGAATGGAAGGCCTTCATTAGAAAAAAATATATAGCTGGTCCGTTTGATGTGGTCAGGTCATAGCAGAATTGGAGATGTTTCTTTACAAAATCTAAATTACACACATTTTATGTGATGATTTGATAGTAAGGCCATTGCTGCCAAATGCCGATATAAAGTATAGATCTATTTATCGGGGAATATTAATTATGTGTCGTAGGTGACACCACTACTCTAGGATGCTGAACTCTTAATGCACTAAGGGTGATCCCGATATGCGACGTCATGTTTTAGCGGGTTTTACATCTTGTATAAGAATCCGAACTGAAACCTTGCTACTAGTAAACATTAATCGTTTTCGACAGTGGTAGAGTCACGCTGTTGTCAATCATGAGTCAACATGAATGATCCAGGTCCATGATTCGTCCAGGGTGGTACCACTGTCTAACAGGAGGTCGACGTGAAATGACAGCTTTCTTCTTTCCATCCTTTTTCCTTCTCACTCTTCTCCCGATTTGATGGGGCGGCAACACATCTATAATCCAAGCGTTATGGTTGTGCATGGGCGGCAGTGTTCGCTTACTATCAAGTGACCTATTTGATCGTTTGCTAGACTTATTGTATAATGTATTAATTTCATACATTACAAAACTGATTACATACGTAACTTTAAAAAGCCCAACCGTCATGTTGTCAGAGAGGAAAATAGACGGCACTAAGTCAAAAATAATTAATCCACTCGGAAACACAAATTTTCTTAAAACGTATATGAGCGTAATCGAGGCGTTTTCATAAGCAATTAGGTTGGATTAAATATTTAGTGGCTATGATGTAAACCCGAGGGCACATTGACTACCGGTAGCCGGGTAATCAATTGTCGACGCTCTCCCTGAATGCGGCAGTGATGTAATATCCGCCTGTGGTACGAATCTCAATGGGAGTCAAGGAAATACTCAAAATCGATCAATCAGCCCATTGTTAGCTTTGACAGCAACGGCAATTTTGTTCAATCTCAGTAAATAGGTATCGAGTAGTGCCAGTCTAAATAAAACACTGATTAAAATAAAAAGTTTACGGGCAAAGGCATATACTTGCCTTATGCGGGTAATTGATGTCTTCATCCGCAACTTTTAATGTGAGTATTTTGAGAAAGATGGGTTCGCTTTACTCATTTGGGTCCCGTGCCATTAGTACAGAGTAAAAGGGTGTAAGGATTATTGGCCCTTGGATTGTTTAAATGAGTGCTGTTCTGACTTAAACTTTTCCACTAAAATGTAATACATGTTATATGAAAATAATTCACTATAATTCATTTTTTTATTGCGTAGGTCCAGCAAACGAGCAAGCAGGTCACTTGATGGTAAGTGGTCAGTGCCGCCCATGAACATCCATAACGCTGGATCATCGATGTGTTGCCGGCTCATTGGGAGGAGAGCGGGAAGGAATGGGAAGAGGAGAGGGGTATTGGGCATCCAGCAATCTCACCGAACGAAATGCAACAGCGAAGCTGTCTCTTCACGTCAATTTCCTATGAGACAGTGGTACCGCCACGGACGAGACGATGACATCTATACGGAGTCGTGACTGACAACAGTGTGGCTCTACCACTTCCATAATATGATCATCCTTCACCATAGAACGTCCAGTGAACAGTGAAGTGAAGCCTTTCCCAAAGATCTATTATAATTTATTGGTTTTCTTAAGTGTGCACTCCGCCTTAAACGAAATTAGATGAGGGATAGTTGTTCGAAGCCTGTTCCAATCAGATTACAAGGGAGCTTCAATTATTTATAAGGCGAATTTCCTATGATCAAAGCTGCCTCCTGGCTTATTACATTTAATGTGACATATCCAGATATGTGTCGTAATGAGAAGTAGGTCAATTGTATTACTAAGATCTACGGATGTTGAAGTACTCAGATTTTATTCAAGAAAATACATGAATTGGAGCTACATTTTCAATTTGCTAGCTAGAAAGCTCGGTCGCACTGACTCCAAACAGAGCATTTATTTCTATTTTCTTTTTTTATTCTTGAAGTAGATACTGTTTATTTCATTCCCTACATGTTTTTACTAATAGATACCATAAAGTGAAATTAATCCACCAAATGCTTAGTGCAATGCAGTTCGGATAGAATAATAAATAAATACACCCAACAGTCACATACATAGTCCTGACCCCACACTAAGATCGAGTCTTGTGTCGTGGGTATCAGAAGCTACGAGAGACTTTTCGATCTCACAAACACCCAGACCCGAAACAAATGCCTGTGGATCACACAAATATTTGTTTCGGTGCGGGGATCGAACCCGCGGCCTCTCGTTTCACAGGCGGCGTCTAACCAACTGCGCCACGGAGGCTGTCAAAGAACAAGGCTGTCTGTCAAGAATATGGAAACCTTATTTCGTCCTACTCAACATTGGATAAACACAGACCGATGCTTAAACCCGGCATGCAGAAGTCAAAAGGGATTTTCCGCAATTAAGTAGCCATGGTGGTCGTTATACGGAAGAATCAGAATATCCTTTTCTCATGCGAGGAAAATTCTATAAGCTTCACCAGCAGCACATGCTCAAGCTTGTCGTAACTGTAATTAGTTAAACTACTCGTAAATGCAAATTATTATCCGTGAAACAAAAACGACCTGCCTCAATCGCGCAGCAATCAATCAATAAATAATCGAAACGTGCATGCAATAAGTTGATGTTTACAATTATATTAATAGCGTGGTAAATTCGGCCATGTCGATATCATTGGACGTCACAATCCTGAGATGCCGACTCTCGCGACCAAAAGACGGCCAGAGGACGTCAACAGTTTAACTAATAGCCAACATAAATCAACGCTCGGATTTGATTTATTAATGCTATTGTTTGCTTTGTTTGGAATTTTAATTGGACGTGAATATTCCGTCGCGGAACGTGACTAAGATCATTCATTGGGAGCATTTTTCCTCGTTCCATTAATCGCATAATTAAAAGGCTCAAATTATAATTACGCATAATATTTTCATATACCATGCCTATGACGCGAAACTTGATGATACAACTAATTGTGAAATCGCCTAATTATATGTAATAGTTTCACATTTAACACAGGTTTTTAAAAATCGTTAGTAATAATCGTTTATCTTAAAATACGTACCTATGTACCTACGTAGAAGCAATTAGTATATTGAATAAATAAAAACATTTCTTCTGTCTGGTTAGCGTCTGAATGAAAAGTTAAAGAAAATATTCATACTAAAATTCGATTTACAGGTGTGAGTCGTTGGCGCCAAGGAAACATTGAATAATGTGACATAAATTGTGGAACATTTTAACGGAATGTTTTCTTTAACATGCTACGCCCTCTGCGCAAATCGAACTGTCACAAAATGTTTTTACATACATACATACATAAACTCACGCCTTTATCCTAGAAGGGGTAGGCAGAGGCGCCACCAGGACACCCACATTTCGCCTTGTATTTTCCGTCCCATGATGTGATAGGGGGCGAGCCTATCGCCATATCGGGCACAAATTCCTGACTCCGGGCTGATAATGAATAGAAAAGTCAGCTTTGTAGTCGTATGTATAATCGTACCTATAAGTTATGTTTTAAATTTCCATTAATTTTAATGTATTCCAAGGAAAGGTTTTGGTAGTAGTTCATTAAATTGTGTAAAACTGGTGGTTTGTACGAGTTTCCAAACATTGCTTCGTGCTTAAATTAACGAATGATTAAACCACATGATATAAAATTTAAATGGATTCCCAGAACTTAGCTCATAAAATTGTTATATTGGATTTTCTAGCATCCTTAACAATAATTAACCATGTAATGGGAACCATGCCTTTGGGACCACCAGCTGTTATTATTTTCTATATCGCTATTGCCAGTAAAGCTTTTCGAAATTGTAGCATATTTCTTGTGATTTGTTGTACATTTAAAATTAATGAGTATTCCGATTATTTTAACACTTAAAAATGTTAACACTTTAACACTACTGTAGTTATTTGTATTGGTTCTGTTTATCAGAAGTAAATATACATTTTACACTCATTTTTGTCTAAACTGACACTACAAAGGTACCGCACTGCACCTGGTGGTAAATGCAATGCAAAACGAAGAGAGTATCCCAAGATCAGAGTTGTTAGTACTTATATCAAGACTGCGACTGAAAACGAAGCCAGGTGGTAGTTTTAGTTTTACAGACACTAATCAAGTAAAACTTTCGCGAAAAAAGGGACAGTATAATGTTTTTGCAATATTTTTATGACAGCCTCCGTGGCGTAGTTGATTAGACGCCGGCTGTTAAACGGGAGGCCGCGGGTTCGATCCCCGCACCAAGAGAAATGTTTGTGCGGCCCACAAATATTTCTTTCGGGTCTGGGTGTTTGTGAGACCGAAAAGTCTCTCGTAGTTCTGATACCTGCGACACAAGACTTAATTGATCTTAATGTGGGGTCAGGACTATGTATGTGACTGTTGGGTGTATTTATTTATTTATTTTATTTATTTAAAATATCATCGTGTTTGGGTGGCAAATACCTAGTTTTTGCAAAAATAGTAATTTAAACCCTTGCGTAACATTGCGTCTTTAAAAATAAAAAGGTGTAAATTATTATTTTACGACAACTACGTATATATCACTCCAATGCGACGATAAGTAAAAAAAAAATTGGCAATTTTTTTGCGAAACTTTTAGTTGCATTGTCTCTGAAGTCACTAATACTACCACCAGGCTTCGTTTTCGGTCGGAGTCTTGGTATACCCTGTATATTATTTTCTTAAAATAAATTGTTTCATTATAACATAATAAATCAATGGTAACTTGTGTGACACATATTATGTGAGAAAAGTTAGCCACCCCTGAACAATTCCACACAGGCGGAACCACAACGAACAAATGATATATATACGGCCTACGTCTAGAATATCTGGATCAGTCTCAAAATACTGACTCCGTATTTGTATTTCCCTGTGATTTGTCATTAGGGCAGCAATTAAAAATGGTGTGTGCGTTAATTTTGTGATCAGTGTTGTTTTGTTCTTCTTTTTTGCTTTAAAAAATGTTGTTCGTTAAACTAATTGGTCTGTTATTTTTTTTCATGTGCGCTGCGCAGGAAGAACTCGATAAAGAACAACTCATACGTGAGTTTATATGCTTTATATTTGAATTAAAAAAACATACCTGACGGTTTTGTGATAAATGAAAAATTCAACTATGACTGGAAAATAATATTAATACAACTGTTTTTGTTGAAAATACCGAACAGTATTGATGTGCTCGTTAATCGAAGCAAAAGAAATACAAATGTTTATTTATACAAAGTAATAATTATTGAGAGACCCGATACATTTTGAAATTCATTAGTATTAGCAAACCGTTTTTAAAAATTAGAAAACCTTTTAAGTATCGTTTAATTTCATACAATTTCCTGCAACAGCCTTCTTGATAAAGTAATCTTTTTTTATTTGCAGTGTTGAAAAATGCCTTCGACGCGTTCGATCGCGAGAAAAAGGGCATCATCAGCACGGACATGATCGGTACCATCCTCGAGATGTTAGGTCACGATCCCGATGAGGAAATGCTAAAAGAAATTATCGATGAAGTCGATGTCAACCGTAAGTAGCTTATATTTTAGCTGTCGAAGGGAACTATTATTATATTTTAATCGTCATCATCCTCAAGCACACGAAGTAGAGGGTACGGGCCTCCAGTAAGACTTTTCATAGAGTACTGTAGGAAACAGCCTTCATCCAGCGATATAAAATTATCCTTTTATATTGAAATGGAATCATAAAAATATATTAATAACGCTGTCTAAAATTCGTATCAACAGATGGCTCTGTAACACAACAATAAAAATTAGTCGTATAGTAACTAGTCTTTAAGCGCGAAACTAGATGGCGCTGTCATAATCTATTCTAATATTTTTAACTCTTTATTTAGCTGATTCAATTTTATTCAAGTGACAACTGTAAAAATAAATAAACATCTTTACGAGTATGTGTTTGTTTTGTCACATATTTAAAAAATAATTTTATAATGTTTTAAATATGTTTTTCAACCTGTATTTCGTAGCATTTAATTATATGAACAATACACATAATTGGATGTACAAGAAATAATAAAATCCTTAATGATAATAAATTACAAAAAGAATAAAAACAAAACTATCGCCCCACCGTGACAATGTTTACACATTGCCGTGACCAGGATTCGAACCTGGGTTACTACGGCCACAACGTAGGGTCCTAACCACTAGACGATCACGGCTGTTGAGGCTTGTGGAGACTTGTCGAATTTAATTATAGTATTCCAACACAAATTTGAATTTTATAAACATTAATTTACAGATACGGGTGAACTGGAATTTACCGATTTTTGCGCATTAGCAGCGAAGTTCCTGACAGAAGATGAAGACGATGAGACAATGATGCAAGAACTTAAAGAAGCTTTTAGGTTATACGACAGAGAAGGTAACAAAACCGTTTGCTTCAGATATTCAATACTTTAGAGTTATTTTGCAGCAAAGATTTATGACAACCATACCTTATTCAACTTTAGAGTTTGATGTCATCATCTAGGCTCTAGAGAATACAATGTTTGTATGACACCTATATACCTACTTGATTCAGTTCTTGATATTTTGGCACCGCAAAACCCTTTGTACTTTGGAAATTAGAATCCCCGTAACACTACACATGACATTTTTATGAGAAAATGATGATGTGTTATTTGTCTAAGCATTTTTATCTGCTCGAAAGTGCTAATATATCCACTATATACGATACTTACCTAGCAAAAATATGCCTATTGGTGGACAAAAATCGCATCGTAATTAGATGGGCACAGCTTAATCCAGGGATGCAACACTCTAGGTAATCTTAGCCAATTTTTATTCACCAGGTAACGGTTATATCACTACCGAGGTGTTGAAAGAAATCTTCCGGGAGTTGGATAACACACTGTCGTCCGAAGACTTGGACACCATGATTGAGGAAATTGACTCTGACGGATCAGGGACCGTGGACTTTGAGGGTAAGTAGAAAGAGTTTGCGTGACAAAGTGCGGAATAGTGTTGGGATGAAAAGATGTGGAGTGTAAGAGGATGCAGTAACGAGAATTGACAAAGGTATGAGAAGATGGTTTGCGCATTTAGAGAGGATGGATGGAATGAGACTAGGCAAGCAAATATACAAAGCGAATGTGAATGGAAAAGTCGGTAGGGGTTAAGCTCGCCGAACCTTCACCATCCAAATCTGTGATAATCTTAACAAGGGTCAGGTCAAAAGTACCCTGAATCAACGAGAATGTATGAAGAGATTGATGATTAACTGGATGAAGCGAAAGTAACATGGTATATTGTGGCTTCATGTTTCTTACTATAGATAATTTATACTTCGATCTCATTTTTCATATACTTAACAACAATCTTTTGCCACTAGGTAAAGTTAAATAAATCAGATTGTATTATAATATTACTAACTTTCAGAATTCTTGGAGGTGATGACTGGTTAATAAGCAGCCAATTTACAATTCAAAACTCCTTGTGTAAATATAGTGCTAAGAAAAAAAATGCCATCGCAACTTAAAATTCAAAGACTATTTATTATATTGTAACGTAGAGTTCTTTTAAACACTGATACCTCTTTAAGATAATGTTAAGTACTTAATTTATAAGAACCAAGATGTACAAATTACTGCGCGTAGTAGATTGTATAACGAAATAAAAAATATTTTATTAATTTAGTATTTAATTTACTACCCTGACATCTATTGATAACATTGAAAACTATTTACTTTACTGTTAAACTTTTATGGTAATAATGACAACCCCAGCTAATAGATGGCAGCATATTAGAAATAACAATTTTATTTCGAGTCTAGACTAAAATGATTAAGGTTTTTAATCGCTGAATAGTGGCTTTTTATTATTTAATATGTTCAGTACAATTTGTCATTACAATGGTGTTTTCTTGATTGTATTTTGGTGTCTATGCAAATAGGTACATAACTCTTTGTGATTTAACGAACTTTTGTACTTGCGTGAAGATTTAAAACTAACAACTGCATACCTTTCTTGCAGCACTCATTGGGTGAAGAAGGTGTAATAATTATACTAAAGATGACGTTCGTGCATACTTTTCACATGACTATAGACAAGTTTTATAGAACTTGTCTGACGCAATGATCGGTCATAACGAATTAAAATCTTCAACTAACTTGTAGTAAATCTAAATATGTCTTAGAAACAAGTTGTGAATTGACAGGCAAGTACACAGCGATAAAGAGCGACAATGTTGTCGATTGATCTTAATTAATAAAATGTGGGTATTGCAATGTATTTGTAGCTACGTAACAGAACGAATTTCCTCATTAATTGTATAACTACGTTGCAACAATGCTTTTACTTCTGTTGTGTACTTTTACGACATTCTTACTGCAAACAACTGTCATAACAGCAGGTGTCGTTATTAACTCTATATATCTTGCGGAGTAATCTGTGGGAGTTTTGATTTCCCTCTCCGTTTCACAAAACAGGTCTGCTTTATTAACTGGTAATTAATGAAATTTGATCCAATGAATGTGTAAACTGTAATTATCTGTAATTTATTAATCATTTACATAGTCGTAAATAGCACAACAATCATATTAATGGTAACTTACTAACAAACGGTACAGTTTAAAATGTGCATAGTACAAGCTTAAGTCATAACAAGCAATGTAAGTAACACTAGCAAGATCTACATAGTTTGAAGTTCCGGTACCTCTGTTCCTACGCTTTCAAAAATCATCCACTCGCGATTTGACGCTCTGTGTTGTTAATTAAAACTACCAACGAATAGAAACAATATCGACGCTGTGCTATGTTTTGGTAATGTATTCTCCATAGTACATCCGCCCGGATAAGGCATATTACTCGTACCTACACTCAAAAATGCTGCAGGCTTTTGGTTTTTTGCAAGTCTTTTTGGTTGTAAAATATTATTTATCCTGTTCCAATATTATTTTTATTGTGTATATTGGTATTGCTCTTAAGAATATACAATGAACGACAAATATAATTGATGGTATTTATGATAGTTAATCGATTTTTGCAATGGTGATAATAGTAGGTAAGTAATTATAGCAATAAATGTACATGTTTGCAAAATAATTAACCGGCTGTCGAATAATTTCTATCGGTGTGCAGTGTAAAACATTACAAATGCAATTGTATTTACATTGACAAAGGAATTGATTTCTAAACTGGAAATTGGGTCTACGTGACTCGACAAGTGCTATACATATTTTTTCTAGAAAAAACTAGACCGGTCAAAAGTGAAATGCTATGAGGCTGTCCCCGATCACGTATCTATTTCTATTCGTTGAAGTTTTATTTCAAAGAGCTCGTTATATAGTGCGGTCCAGTAACAGTAACTTGCGGTCAAATGAAAAAGTAGTAGGGTAATATTACTTCTTATTTTGATAATAATTTATTGATAGAGTCCGCCGGACATAAGATGTAACGTCTCGTAGTGGCGCAAGAGTTTCAAGTTCCGGCACCTATATTTGGTTGCAGCAAAAGAACACTTATTACTTCTATAGGAAAGGGATGCCGGATGATTGCACATATCAGTTGTTATTTTATCTGGACTATATTGCGCTTACCATCACATGAAATGTAGAAATTCTGCCGAATCCATCTACAAACCCAAATTCAAAATTGTCATCATTTGAAGGACAATCACGAACCAGACTTTAACTCCATCTCATCTTGTTCAACTGTACCGCTAATAAAATGCATTTGGAAAACCAAGTAAATGTTCTTGTATCATACTTAGGTATATATCTAATATATTTTATAAAAATATTTTATTGTACGATTTGAAAAGTGAGTTAAAATATTATGATAAATATTCTTCATACCATGTACTATATGAGACCTCCCACCTAAGGAATTTTAATCTATAAACGAATTCACGACTGGTACGAATTGACAAAAACCAAGACTGACAGCATAACGAGCTTTTCAAGGCCTAAAGTAACGAGAAATTTTGGTCATTAAACGTGAGCGCTCGATCGCATAATATGACACGATTTGGGAAATATGGCATCACAGACATCAATTTATTAAATCAATATATTATGTCTGTATAGTTTGCGATTGATTTGGGCAAAATAAACTTATTGGCATTATTTAATTAAATTTTTGGTTTTAATGAAATCATACAATCTGAAACAATAATATTACGGAATCTCGGCAACTGCCGATAGAACGATATCCCCATACGATCTGTAGTCAACAGATGATCAAAATTCGATCTGTAGGTACCGTTTCAGTTTGTATTATTCTTATTACTTCATTCATTAACGAGAATTGTAGTTTCGAAGTGCCTGGACAATTTATTTAAGCAAATGCAATGATTGAACTAAGTGAGGTAGGTGTGAATCTACAACTTATAAAGTTTATACAACATAAATTACGCGACCACATTAAGTGACACATATATGATAAGATTTGATAACAATAAATTGTTTACTTAAGTAATTGCTATCATTTAGAAATAATCATAAGGTATCTATGCCGTAAGAGAGTAATACTTAGGTTACCTATCTAAACTAGTACCTAATAACAGCACGTGAAAAGAGGTTTTATTATGATGCTTTCGATATTCCAGCACAAATAGGTTTTTTTTAAATCGAAATAGACTTACCGACTTAGAATAATACTTAAAGGATTTACCGACCTTGAAATCAAACCTAAAAAATCACGAATCGCCGACATTTCTACCAGACCAATTAGGTGAACAGTAACTAAACGTGAAATAATTTAAAGGCTTATTAAAACTTAACTAATATTTGAAAGCCTTCCTCCTTGAAACATTGAACAATTTATTATCATGCGCAGTGTAGATTTAAATTAGCGAAACTTTTGGCAACTACAGTTCTGTAGCGGCGCGGCGGTCTCAATGGCGTTAGAAGTTACTGTTTCTTTACTGAAGCTCGGACTATGTTTGGGATGCAATGCTGTAAAGTTTTAGCTATCAGTGGTTGGAATTTAGAGCAGGAATTAAATGTTGCAACCTCTGTGAACGTTCAACGAAATGTTACCAATAAAATAATATGGAAATGAATGGTCGCGTTCTAGGCTTTGCTACTGTCGATTAGTCAGTAATGAGGCTTTTGCTGAGTTGTATTTCAAGATAATTGGTCTCGTAGGGATATTATGAACTTATCTTGGCGTTGGAATTAATTACTTATTGTGACAAATTTTGTAATCAATTTTACGCTTAGTTATATCATGCTAATATTAGGTGCTAGAAATCGTGTTGTTGATCAAAGTTGTATCTCTATAAAACCGCGAGAACTGAATCGCATGGTGCGAGGATGATTTTGTGGTCGTACACTGGTTTATTAAAACCTAATCTCTGCCGATTTCTTCCTGCATTGAAAATGCCGGAGGCATGCGAGATTGACTACGTTTCCATCAGGAAATTGCGAACGCTAATGATACACTATTATAACGCAAACAACAACTTTGAAAAATGTAACTAAAAAATATTCATAACGTATACGGAATATTATAGTGATGATATTTATATGTACTGAGAAAACACTGAATAAGTAAACTTTACAACGAATTCATCTTATTGACACCAAACCGATTAAAGTATAAAGCAATGATAAATGTTTTTATATTACGTACTAATAATGTCATCCTTGTTCTGTTTTACAAAAAGATTATTTTTGTAAGTAAAATTTTAATTTCTTCTTCTTCTTCTTTTAAAAGTTGTATGGCTCCATCGGCATTCGATGATTTTGCCAATGTCAAAGTAGGGCAAGAAAGAGGAATAAAAATGGCGGGGTGAAAATTTTTAATTTAAAGGTAAGAGTATTTTTTTTTTATTTGTAATATTCATGTTCGATTAATAAATTATTTCATTACAATCAACTTTACATTTAAGTGACGGGCAGCCTGACTTACGCCAAAAAATCGATTTTTCCGTCAAAATTTCTTGTTGTGTTTTGCATGGTAAATTATCTCGCAAGAAGTCGAAGAAGTTCCTCCTCTTTCTTCCTCTTTTACTAGTTGTTTACAAATCCCTGCCAGGCACCTACATTAAATTAAGTGTCGTGGGTGTTCTAGAGCGGTATTGGTCAATTTCCATTAGGTAGGTAGTTCTAAAGGCGTTAACTCAGTTGCCATTGTTATTACTAAAAAAAATGTTTTCAAATTTTAACAATACGACCGCATCTTATCAATTTTTTAGGCGAAATTATTGAACAGGTTATTTTCTCTACCTAACATTCAATTGTGTTGTTTGAAACAAAAAAGTTGCGGGAGAGTTAACGTTTGTTGGATTTCCAGCAATGTTATAGACTAAATGAAACGCGACGGTTAAACTTTTAATTTATTTAGCCCTTGGCTTATTTACACTGTAGTTATAACCAGGTTCTGCTAAGTTCTATCGCTTCAAGTTGAACTTTAGCAGCAACTCGTTTGAAAATAATTAATCCACATTTTCAAAATTAGGAAAGTCATTAGATTGCTGAAACAAGTTGAGTTTATTCCGTTAATTGTGCAATTACAATTAATCCCGAGTTGATATGTTAATTATGTTAGGTAATCTAATAACTTTTGATACATGTCATAACATTTGCGGGCGAATAAAATGGTGCAGCAAGTGTAAAATCCCTTCGCAGTTTCTCCGGCGATAGTGGCTCAAAGTTAACTTGTTACAAATTGATTAATATCGGTCGCAATAACTAGGAGTTGAGCTGCATTCATTAGCATGAAACTTTGTTGCATTTAAATGTGGATTATAAATTGCAATAGATATTTGCGGTCAGTTTGGTTCGTAACAATAAGTACACATTATGGAGTATTTATTATAGGAAATATTATTATTTTTCATATATTCGCTTGATATTTGCCTGGTATGGTATAATATGCTAAAACCAGTTTTGACTATAGCATCAGTGAGTAACACCGACAAGGTTGGTATCACTATCACATATCAATCCGATGTTAGTAACTCTATCATTGGAAACATGTAGAACCAAAACCCACAGTATACCACTAGCAAGGAGCCGAATATCAAATAATGGATTATAGTTTCCTGTCCGGAGCCTAATGATTGACTTAACCACAGATAGCAGCTACACAACTTAACACCCTAAAAATGATGAATTTGATAGGGTAGACCATGGGGGTGCCACTCTCTTGCATTCTATTCATAAAGGTACTTGTCGCGCCATCTTGAATGCATTAGACACAAACCACGGGTCCAACCTGATGATCTTTTTGTTAAAGTATTACTAGATGTCGCGGCAAGTGCCAAAAAAAATTAAAAAACTAAAAGTATAAATAATAAACAAAATAAGCAGTCTTGCTTTTTAATAAATATTTTTTTTCCTTATTAATTAAAAAAATTCAAGTATATTTTATTTATTACTGTAACCATTTTATTACATTCTTTACATTTTTTAATTTATGTACATACCCTCTTTACAATTTGTGTCAAAAATTGACACAAGTTTTTCGAAAACTTTCGTGTGCGTACTACTGCGATTCAATAGCTATAATTTTGCGACTTTGGCTTTTAACTGGACTTGTTTGATATCTTTTGCGTTTGACCTTGGCTTCCTATTACTGGATTTTCATACTTGCTTTCCGATTTGGCTTTATTTTACTGGATATTTCAAGAACAACAATGGCGCCTAGGAAGTGTTTCTGGAAGTGCTATTTTGAAATGGTGTGTACGTCTGAGGACGTTATAAGCCCTAACCACTTTGTTTGTACATAGATAATGCAAGAATCTTTTCCTCCGTGGTATATCTTCTGCCTCGTGGTTTACTTTTGTACTTCATTTGGAGTTTGCTAAATACCCGGATGGGCTCGGGCAATTTTCCGATATAATTTAAAAATTGTGCTGAATGTAATAATTTTCTTGCACTTTCTATTTGATTTTTGCATTTTAAAATCATGTTAAATATGGAGCATATATTATAGAATTGTCCTTAATTTCTATCAGAGGTGCATGTATATATTATTTACGCACACGAGGAAACCCGTAGATGACACATAAAAATATAATACTGACTAAGACTGATAGAAATTGCAGCATTAAACAATTTATATCTTGAAAACTCTTGAGCCATATTTGATTATGCTTAAACTAAATGTGAAAAGTCACCTAGTTTTACCTGAGAAACAAACATACAAAAAGACATAATATATACATGCACATATGAAATTTTGCCTATCTATTGAAACATCGACATAGACCAACATGCAAACATTGCGCAATTGTAACAAAATGATAAGTCCGTTTTTATGTCGGGTAAAAATAAAGATAATGTTATTGCAAACGTGCTGTTTTTTTTAAATACGGCAAATTGGTGCCAGTTCTCTTCGTTTTAAAATGAAACTATTGGGATTTGGATACAAAACGATGAGCTGGTGCCGAATTGTCGTGACTTATGACCCCTCCATTCTTTAGATAATAAAAAGGCATAAGCAGCACCATCTGGCGGATTTTATTTAAAACAGAATATTTCCAGCGACATCTCGAGCTCAGCAGAGTAAATTTTTTTACCTCAATATTTTTGAAGAGTGGCATATCTATTTCCTATATAGTGTATTATCTATGGGGTAGACTCCGTTTTTCTATACCAAAAATAAATGCTGGTCAATTTAAAGCATGAGCTCTATCCATCTACTGTGTTCTTAGGAGACCTGCAATCTTCAAACGCTACTTATTTTCTTTAATGGATATGTAATGTGACTACGTTATAGTATTTAAATAATTGATATGCAAATTTTTTGGAACTAAGTCAAATACCACAAGTTATAATTTATTGAGCGTGTGAGTAAAGGAACTCTGATAGCCTCGAGCAACAAGTATGCAACAAGCTAATGCATCTTGCAGGATTGAGATTTCGTCGGTTATTTTTTTTAAATCATGCCGGTCATTTATGCTTGTGTTCCACAAGATATAAAGGAGTTCAATATTTGATTGGATTATCTACTACTTTTTGTTTTTATTTTACACTGAAAATAGACAGGAATTGGAACAAAGCTTTCCACCGATGTCCAGTCCAGTCGATGTCCAGTCCTAAAAGCATTAATGTCGAGACTCTATATTAACTGTCTCCCAGAACGGGAAACCCTTCCATAGTTTTATAATGGTATAGTAGATTTTCGATGAGATATATGAGCTTGCCATCTACTTAGTCGAATTGGCTTAAGTTATTAAATTAATTGGTAAACAAAAATGTAAATTAGTGAAAATATGTACACTTCAAATGAATTATAATACCTATAACACGTTTTTACACGTGACTGCCGAAGTAATTATTATGATACGACGTCTTAAAAAAGTAATTAATATAATTTCTTTGTTATAATTTCTTGGAAAATCCGGAACAAGGCTGACTTGCGTAATATACATTGAAAAGAAAAAGTAAATTGGACATAAAGTATGCGCGATGTGGAACATAATTACTCGACCTTACCGACCTTAATACGTCATTGGGCTAATGGCACAAAGGAAAGATACTCTAGACATTTCTCTTGACCTTCATAACTTCACGGGCTTGACAATATACCAGAATCGAAAATAAAAAAGAAGCATTCGGTATCCGAAAGGCTAGTTTTGAAGTAGTCATCGTAAATTGTGGTTTATATTTCTCAGAATTCGTTTTATTTTTTATGAAATGTGGTTTATGACATGAGTCACGGTTTATTATTTGATTGTCTCCTAATATAGGTAGCTGCATTATTTAAATCTAGAGAAATATAAATAATTTTCAATAGATTGTACAGCTCTCAAAGAAAGGGTTTAGGAAAGCTTTTGGAAGCTTTATAAGTGTTAGCATTTAAATTAGTATTATAAATTATTGTTGTTCATTTAAAATGTATCAAACGAGATAAATGCTTTCACCACGCTTTATATTATCAGTAAATAACTATCTCTTTTCAAAATTTATATCCTGGTGAAAGGACAATGATTACACAATTCTTAAAATGAACCAAATATGAATTTTAAGAATGTTTACTCTGAGGCCACTCTGTGTCGAAGGTTATTACACAAATTGTTTGACAAGACCACACCAAACCCCTTGACAAGGTTATATTTGGTTTATACTATATCTACAAGTAATTTGAACTTTATTGCTACGGAATAATGTTTATATTAAAAATGCATTTAAGGGCTGTCAAATTTCCCCTGCGGCTATCGAAGCTGACAAGTTTATTACGGGCCAGTAGCCAGTATTTAATCACAAACGCAAGATCAGTAATTTATTACGAGTATAATGATATCGACAAATAACCAACTAATATACTTTCATGTAATAACTCTACAATAGGTTTAAGGGATTATGTTTTGTGTGGAAAATTCAACGTCCAACCAAGTTGGATACTCGGCAATATTGAAGTCATCCATATTTCATATAATTATTGTTCCATTATACGTACATCCGCCGGTCAGCTCCAATGTGACATACCAGGCCCTAAAACAATACAGCCCTCCACTATGCTGACCTCTCTGACTGAATGGATCAGTAGGCTAATTCACGTAATTTATTGACGCGCCGATGAAGTTTCGATGCAGTTTCGATTAGGTTTACGTCTTAATCGTACGTACGTCACAATAGTATTCTTGTAATTGTTTAGCTGCGCGTAAGATATGCATAAACTGCGCATGTGCTGCACGTTGGTGGGACTAAACTGTCATTGGAGACGTCAAATGAATAGGTAAATACCAATCAGGTTGCTATCTGAATCACGCATGTATAAAACGCGCAGCCGTAGAATACGCTAAAGCGATCGCGTGACGCGAACTTGACGCGAGCGTATCTGACAGCGGTTGTCTAAATTACGAGAATACGAAAAGGGCTGTTTTGATCGAAACTTAACTGCAACTACACTTCAACTGAACTTATTTAATTACGTGAATTGGCCTACTGATATGCATTTGGACAGTCTTCTGGCGCGACTCAACAACTGCTACTGCCGTAAATAAATAACTTTACATTTGAGACGTGTCATAATGGTAAATAACTAGGCAGCTGTGAAGTTGACACGCGGGTGTAGGGAGGCCCGCTGACATCAAAATTGGTTTCAGCTCAGGAATACGTCAAAAGATCACATCGAAAAAAATGTTGTCGGTTGATTGTACTTGTGACATATTTAAAAAGCGTAGAGAGGTTTTTAATACATAATAAGTTTAAGGTTTAAGAAATCGTTTATCTTAAACTTATTAATACATTTAAAACTACTACGAGGCATTTGATGTCAAGCCCTCCACACTTTTTACGTATCTGACTTTTCTGAATTGTAGGCTTTATATCAACAATACACTTAACAATTGTATCATTTTAAATTAAGTACTGTACACAATAAAATAATTTTTAATAAAAAAATAAAAACCGACTTCAAAGTGCTACTACAAAGTAACAAATAATATATATATATATATATATGTCATCGTGCTAGTACACAATGATTAATGTTCTTATTGACTTGACTAGCTAACAAATCTTAAATACGTAATATTTTGAAGGTGGGTCGCTAAGTGCCGAACATGTACGCCTTACGCTTAACATTATTTGTGTAAGAAATTCTAGCGAAAAACACGCAAGATTTACACGGAATATTAATTTGTCTTAATATATCAGGCCGTAATCGTCCACTGTTGAGCATGGGACACAACATACCCTTTCTTGTACTTAAAGGCCTTTATGTCATGCAGGTTTCCTGACTATGATTTACATATATCACTGTTAAAGAGTTTGGTAATTGAATATCATCAACACACAAGTGACTCCGATAATTCCGGAGGTGTATACCCTGGAATTATAACCAAGACGGTGGTCAACCGTCTCGTGGATCATATCTAGATAATTATCAACAGGCTACCACACACATGTAAGACACAGAAGTTCTATCAAAAATTCAATAAATTACACGTAGGATTAGCACATTATATTCATTAGAAATTTATTTATGTGCTTTTCTGAGCCAACATTGCAGGATCTACATGTAATATCAAATGGTGTAAGATTTGCTTCATTTATACGTGTTTGATATTTAGCGACCCGCCTTCAAAATATTACGTATTTAAGATTTGTTAGCTAGTCAAGTCAATAAGAACATTAATCATTGTGTACTAGCACGATGAAATATATATATATATATATATTATTTGTTACTTTGTAGTAGCACTTTGAAGTCGGTTTTTATTTTTTTATTAAAAATTATTTTATTTGTCCCTTTTTAGTTTTGATAGGCATCGTAATGATGAGAAAGGTAATCATATTATAATCAAAACGATGTCTTTAAAATTTACGAATCCTTCAGACCAAACATGATATTATTGCTGTGAAATTATGAGAAGATTGTAAGTCATTATAATCATGATATCTGCTATTGTTAGACACTGACCAGGTCGGGTTCTCTTAGTTTACGTCGGTAATTTACGTATCTATTTCTCTCACTCTCCCTCTTCTTCACCTACTTTTTACAGTAAAACAATTATATTGAAAACTGAAATTAATTGTATCTATTATCTAACCCCCCCCCCTACACGTCTTTCCTCTTTAACCCCCCTCCCCCTTTGTAGTAATACACTTATACTGAACCAGGTGCAAAAAGAATTATTGCTGTACCGTTCAATTTTGAGGAGTTCTGCTCTTCAGGTCCGAAGATATTCATCAGGTCTTCACCATTTTTTAATGACACAAATCTAACATATCATACTTGTCGACAAAATAGTTTATTTCTAATCGTTTAAGTACTGCCCGAAATATTGATTATTTACATTAGTATCTATTTTCTCTCCCCCCTCCACACCCCTTTTAACCCCCCTCCCCCCCTTTGTAGTAATACATTTATACTGAACCAGGTGCAAAAAGAATTATTGCTGTACCGTTCAATTTTGAGGAGTTCTGATCTTCAGGACCGAAGATATTCATCAGGTCTTCACCAATTTTTATGGTACCAACCTAGTATATCATGCTTTCTGACAAAAAAGAAATTTTTGAAATCGGTTCCCAAATACCAGCGTAATCGAGTAACAAACATACAAAAAAAAATATCAGTCGAATTGATTACCTCCTCTTTTGAAGTCGGTCAAAAACTGGTGTTGATTTATGTCTATATTTAAGGTTAATCGAATGTGAGTGACTCGTAGGTCAGATGATTACACGTCAGAATTGTTACCATTACTCTGACAGGGTTCAAAACTTGAACACCTTAATCAAAACTTTTAAGAGGCCTTGGTTTTGTCACGGTGATATTATTAAGTTCCAAACGTAAATATTTCAATAGTTATTATTTAACACAGTACAAAGCAACGTTACATCACGCTGTTAGACCACAGGTATTGCGGAAATTAATTTGTAAAAAAAAGAGAAAACGAGTAAATAAGCGATCCATTAAAAGTTTCCCAGACATAAGTATTAGTCATAGCAAAAATACGCATATTTAACCTTAACATTGAGTTGACACATTATTGATGACTCAGATTAATAAGTGGAAATACACAGAAAGACAGGCTGTCTAGCAGCTGGTCGTAAATCTCTACCGTTTCTTGGGGTCTGTGCCTTCGGCTAACATGCTGACCTAATGCAGGTTGGTGAACAAATGGATTTAATTAAATTATTGGGTATTACTAGTACAGCTTTGATTGATGTGCTAGCAAGTCTATATTACAGCACGACTTGTCCGACTCTACTAACGTTTCACTATCCTATAGAATACCAATGTGAAAAACTACATTGGCTCTTATATTATATTGTGATAGGGCTTACATCTTTTGTCTAACGAGATTGGCAGAGACTCAATAATCCCTACATTTACATCTTACACACCTGCCAAAATTCATGCTACAGCTCTGGCGATGCACCTACGGTTCCCAGGAATGTCGATATTATATCGGTGGCGGCATACACCATAATGTATAGCACTTTCCCTTTTAAAGATCCAATAGTGTGAAAAAGCATTAAAGTTTCTTAAATTACCACCTAATCGCTATTGGTTATTATTGAATCAATTGTAGCATCATAAAGGTGGGAGAGCTGACAGCTATTGGCAAAGTCGCCAACAGTATACTAACAAGTTGGTCGAGCGTGGAGCATGTCCGACGATGAATGGCGTGCATTATGTACGTCGAGTTAAATCTATTACGTTGAAGCAAAGTTCGAGTCAATGTTACGGCACGTTTCACCTTTGACCTACTTTATACGAACTTAGCTACCAAGGTATCCATTCATGATATAGTAAGCTAATAATTATTTTAATTCGAGTGGGTTGTATGTCAGTTGCATGTTATCTGTTTAATTACTTATTTAAGTTATTGAGGACAAAGTAAATCGTGGTATTGTTTGCCGAGATATTCGTTTTGTAGTTGGAAAATGTACATTGAGATATTGTGTACAAAGGCAGTTTTAAATTATTATGATTACATTTAATTATAACATATCAGAGAACGCAAACGCTAATTCTTTTGTACAACGAAGTAGATAAAAGTTAATATCATTAAAATAAAACAATACTACGTATTTGTTAATGTCTAATTTTATGTTAAAATTATAAATTCTGTTATTTTATAATATCACTAAATTAAATATGTATATTGAATAGAAATAAATTGTCAAATGATATTGACTAAACTTTTAGGCATTTGGGATTTTTTCATATCTTTCAACGACTTTTTAAGTATCGAAAAATTCGAAATTGGCATAATTGTCGACATCAGCACTGCTTGCCATAAACAAAAAATTGAAGTATCGAAAATTTACACTTTTGTTCAGTAGAGTATCAAAGCAATCAGTATGACAGAATATTTTACCGATATCAATTTATTCAAAACATCTCTCGTTCAGGATCAATTGGTATTGTTAAATAATTAGAAATCATTGGTGTATATTTTATAATAAAAGTTATTTCATCTATAAGGATAACACTTTGTTTATAAAATTGAATAGGATCGAATCTTGTTGTTTTTTATTACCGGCGCATCAAAGTTATAAATCCGTACTAATGGTGGTGTAATTAACATAATTTGGTCTACATTATGGAATAGTAAAGTTTAGTATTATATAGGTAATATGAGACGATTGTATCTTTCAACTGTCGATAGAATTGTCTTCACTCATCTTTAACTTTAACTTTTCGCTTTGTGCTAAGGTGACAGTAGCTAAACCATGAAGCTGTGATCTTATAATAGTCTAGAGAATTACAACTATTCAATTATTAATTACAAGTATAAAGGTATTCTTTTGAAAATAAATAGCGAGCATAGTCACAATAAAAGTTAGTTAATGTCTCATGCATATCAAGACTGGTTGTGTACATGATGTAGATGCTATCTCCGGTACAGACAGTTTAGCGCTGACTAACTTGCGCGACACTTGTGACTTGCAATAGTGGCTTTGATATTTTGTACTTATCTATCTTGTATCTGCACAATTGTAAACGAAAAATGTGTACGATTAATTCCACAAATGTTTTTAGCTGCGTTACAAACTTTCTGAGTTATGTTTTTAGAAATCCTGTTACATATTTTCCTTTTTTCTGATTTATTAAACGTTTCCTTAAGTCAGCTTGTTCGGGTTAATTGCCAACTGATACATAGTTGCTAATAATGCTGCCAAATAGGCGTATAAAATCAAACAGAGAAAAGAAAGGATTATGTTTCGTAAGAAATAGACATTAATTTATGGCTTACGTAAACTTAAAAAAGAAAGTAGTAATAATATTGGTAGTTTCAATAACGACAAACGGACGTTACTAATTTAGAATATAAAAGCGTTGAAATATAAGTTCATATAATAAATAATAATAATAAATTACTGTATCAATTTTTAATACGGAAGGAAATAAGAAGCCATTATTCACACATAATATCCAACAAATGGCTAAGATTGGACGAGTACCTACTGGGCTCTTGACATCATCCAGGAATACGCTAGATACAAAGAAAGAAAAATTATTTTAACGAACGAATAATAATTATAGTGTTTCATTTCGCACAGGTAATAAAGTTATGACATACAGCCACTCATCAAATCAACAGTTGTATATTGCGTTCATTCAAAATCAACAAATTAACGTACCGAAGCATAAAAATAACGTTACAATGTTATTAACAATGAAATGTATACAGAGCGTTAAGTTGATCTCACTGCCCATTGTAGTCGGCAAGGTGAATTGTTACGAAAGAGAGAATCGAAAACTTCAAGTGGAATATACCATGCTATGGTAATAAACATTTTGTCATACTTTTTGTCAAAGGTCTGGTGGAGCAACCGAAGACCCTGTGACAATTGTTCAGTTCTCGGGTCAGCGGTCAACGAGGAAAACGGGTTTAATAGACGAGTTGTGTTTTTTTTACCGCTCTAATCGATGTTCACTTAGATAATACACATTGTTTACATTTTAACTTTGCGAGCATAACACTATAGTTACTCGGTTTTTCGGTTCCAGTATGATTAATGTAGATGATTCGAAGACGTTGGTTGACTATATCAGTTTTGTTTCCAAATATCCTTCGAATGGTAAGATCGCCCTAGGTTCAAAATTTCCTTATCAGTGTTTCATCTTTTTCTCTCGTTCGTCAAACATATAATACAAAAATATATTAATATTGTAGTATTTTTAGGTATCTACATAATGTATGTTTTTTAAACATTGTTATTTGTTGCCTTTTCCGGCGTTTAAATAATTAATTCCAAACTTACAACAACCTAGTTAGATAACGGTCTAGTTATTCTATTTTTATAGCTGAATGATAGATAGTTTATATGTTATAATTATGTATGATTTTATCGTGGCAAATAATAGTTCGTTTGAAACAGATTACTATCAATTTGCAACTGCTATCGGTTTAAAATAATTAAGACTGTCACATATTAAGTAACCGCATGTCGTTGTTTGCATGCAAGCCGAATGTATCATTTTAGTTAATATGTAAGCTAATAGACGTAATTGAAATATGGACGCGAAACACGATATGTACGTATACAATGTACATAGCATTTCACTGTCAGCGGCTACCGATTTAGGAATTTCTAAATTGTATTTGGGTACTCTGCATATTAGCTCTTTGTTTGCCAAACAAATTATTTCAATATAAAGCGTATGATTTGTAGGACTTGAGCTGGGTTGATCCCAAGATCTATGTCTCAAATCAGGACAGCTACACAGCCACAGTCGTACCGTGACGTAATTTCTTTCAAAATGACATTAATAAACTCAAATAGAGCAATTATATCAACTAGTTCCATTTGATGCGATTGCATAACTAGTTACGATAGACCACAGCAGGTGGCAGAATTGGGTCCTAATTTTGACAAGTTATCATTTTGAAAAAGTGTTAAATCTAAATTATAAATCGTGGCTTCTATCCCCTTAGGCGGCCACATTGGAAAGTAATGTTGAATTGAACTATATATTGATTAAATTAACATTCAAAATTAAATTATATTTGGTTTGATGAACAGCAATTTATTTAAAGAATCTCCTATTTATTTTATACTAATGATATGAATTTTAATAATTCTTCATTCTTTAATTATACATAGATTTCTCTACATAAAAAATATCTACAAGCTATAGTATAGTCGAAGGATCAAAAATGTTTTTCTATCTTCTATTTCGTGTTATGGTCACGACCTTACGATTGATATATTTGTCTAGATAAAAGTTGTGAAAACTATTGGAAAGGTATGTATAATTAATTAACCACTCTTAATATACCTTAACTCTTAAAATATTTTTAATTTTTCATTATTAAATTGATGTAGTTTTGTAGGTTATCTGTTTTGCGAAATAATTACCAAGTAAACGGCTAAATTTTACAATTTACAAAGTAATATTACTAGGAATAGATACTAAGTTATGATGTGAACGAAACATTCAAATTGAAACTCTACCTACCTCCATTGAAAAGACAATGGTACATATATTATACCGCTTTTATCCCCAAAGGCAGGCACCTACCTCAAATGCCACCCATTGCTGCAGCTCGCCGAGCTTATTTCCGTCCCATAATGTGACGGCGGCAAACCTGGCGCACCGCGGGGACCAAATTGCAGTCCCGGCTAACTCATATGGGATATCTCAAATCGAAAACTTACATAAAGTGAAATGGTAGAAATTGTATTTTAAAAAAATCATCTGTCCGCAAAGCTTAGGGTCTATATTCTTTTAAACCGTGACGTATGTGAATAGTTAAATGCGTATTATAGGCTGATTTTGTTGTACAAAACACTAATTATGATAATTTATCAGCTTTCAAAAGAATCGGCTTAAATTACTGCTGTAACTATGAATTAAAACATCTTATATAATAATAAATTATGAATAATGGAATACCTACCAACGCAATTATTTATGAAATTGTTCTTACGTTTTTTAGTCCATGCCCAAGTGCTATCGGCATTTGAGAAAGTTATAATAATTACATAACATGTAGGTGGCAAAAAAGCACATCCAACGTCATCGGAATTTAGCACGTCATAATAATATATGAACAATAAATGACGCATAGGCATGTTAAACCGTTCTACTAAATCAAATCCTAATTTCGATGTCATAAAACGTTATAAATTATACATTTAAGTTTATGGATCAAGGAATGACAGCAGCTCACGCTTGTACTTTACTTGTCGGCTCTGAGCCATAAAGTTATGATAGGAAGCGCGTAATTTGCTTAATTTTCTTGCTTACGTCACCGAATTGGAATATAAATCAGTGTTGCAAGTAAGGATTTGCAAACAGGCCCTGTCGTTGAGATTAGATTTGTGTATCGAAGTGTTTGCATGCGGAACATTGCATGCTCAAGTGAAATTAATTTTTGTTACGATTTTTACTGGTCACAAGCTATTATTCATTAGATTTTACAATTTATTTCCTGTCTGAGATGAATGACAGCTGTTATAGGAAACAGTACTGCATTAATTTTTGGTCTTTTAATTTAACTCAGGTAAGATAATAAATCATCGAGTATTTTTAAAAAGGTGTGAAGAGGTACTTGGGTAGTGAAAAGTTAATAATGTTTATCAAAAAATAGGTACTTAGATAATTTTTGTTTGTAATGCTTTTATCATGGAGATGTAATTTATGTTTGTATGCATATATTTATAGTATCTAACTACATTATTATAATTTTTCTTGGGTAAAGTATAATAACATGACTCCGTTAATTTGGAGTTTTTTTACTATTTACAAAAACTATACAAATAACATTAGGTATCCAATTCAAAATAACATATTTTATCTATGAAAACTTTCGAAGATTACCACTTTTTGTATCTTCCCAATTAACTCGGCAACTAATTAACAATGGTCACGGGTTTTGATTGCTAATTTGATTTGATGTAATTAAATAACAACTCTATTTAAAGGATTAATTTATCATATTTTGTTACATATTACAATTTAAAGAATGACAAGAACAATTACAGTTTCAGTTACACTTACTGCATTTATATTTCAAGCGCAAAAAATACAATGTGTGCGCAACCTTGACATTGACCGGGACAACTGAAGGTCTGACTGAAAAGGTAAAGGTCAGATCTTTTATTGCCGATTGATTAATGACTCACGAGATAATACTAGAGTTATGTCATGATGTCGAAAGTGACTAGTAATATTTATTTATATTAAATGCCATATGGTTCCTGCGTTTATTTAGTAGAAGGCACTAGGTAGTTAATCTAATGTCTTAAATTTCAAAAATTCGTTGGAAACTATGAGCTCTGACCTACTGTGACTATTGTTACCATTGACCAAAACTAGATTTAAGATCTAAAAATGAATACTAACACAGGTCTCCCAACACCGCCAATCAATGAGTCAGCTCGATCAAGTTGGTGTCATTGTCTTACAACTATAACTGTTGACATTGAGTAACAATTTGGCACTTGCGTTTCGTGTAGTAAATGATACGCTCTACATTCTTTAAAGATTAGTAGCATGTTTGAGATCATGTTTAGACTTGTGTATGGGCAAGTGATTATTAACCCAAGACAGGCTAAGCCTAGTCTGGGAACCCTTGACAATTGCTATTAGTTTTACATATCATTTTTATTGTAACTCGTTGTAAGAAATTGTAACGCAATTTGGTTATTGAATTCGTATTATACAGGGTATATCAAGACCGCGACCGAAAACTTCAGACACAATGCAAGTAAAAATTTAGCAAAAAAAATCGACAACTTATTTTTTGTATTTTTTTACTTATCGTCGAATTTGGGTGATAATACATAGTTTTCCTAATATAATGATGTAGACTTCTTTATTTTTAAACACTCAATGGTAAGTAAGGGCTTAAATTATTATTTTCGCAAAAACTGAGTATTTACCAGCCAAACAAGATGATTTTTACAAAATTCTAATAAAATATCTGTCGCTGTTATGGTGAAATTTTTATTTGCATCGTGTCTGTAACCACTTAAACTACCACCTGTCTTCGTTTTCGGTCGCAGTCTTGATAAACCCGGTATACACGACGCGGAGACGTGGTTGCTCATATGACTCAAAGACAAGTAGAGTTGTAACGTAACAGTACCAAAAGTGCTTTTCTTCTTATACCCTAGGTACGGGGGCAAATATCCGTAGTAATCTTTTATGTACATTAGGTTAGAATGTAGGCTGTAACAACAAAACCATAATGTCAAGTGAGGTATAAATTAATTGCGAAACACAAAGTATACGGTGGAATGTGGGTGGTCTTTGTAGGGGGCGTGCAAATAACAATATTCGAAACACGCCTTAGTCTGCTGCTTTGTGAGACAAGAGAGAAATATCTAATAAATAAGTATTTCGTCACATAGCTTTACCGTTTGTATACCCTTTGCTCCAAGTCAATTTAAGACTATCTGATTATTGAATAGGGCACGGGTTTCCATTTTTAAAATATTATATTAACCATTGTAAATTGCAAGTGCAGCTTTCTTAACTCAATACCTTTTAGCAACATTCAGGGTTGTTAAATTTCGTACAAATTTAATTTAAATTTAAGTTGTTAATTATCTTTTATTAATTTTAATGCATAATGATTGTCTCGTGACCATCGTGTCGTAATTTAATGTTGTCATGTCTCTATCACCCTGTACAAAGTTCTTCATTTAAGACTTTTCTTAAATAATCAAGCTATGGCAGATCTACATATTTGACGATGTTTTTTTGTTCTGAAATCACTATAAGAGAATCATTTAAAGAGCATTAATATAAAGGTGAAAATATTTAAAAAAAAGTCAACTAACTTATCTAAATTGATATGAGGTAATTATTTGATTCATGTGACATGGTTTGTTAAGCGGGTAATTATAATTGTCTTAACTCACTTTTTCTGACAATTCTACTTTTGAGAACTGCACTAGACAATTAACTTGTTTGCGTTTTTTTTATATTCCATAGCTCCGGCAAACGAGTCAACTTTTTTTATTGCGATGAATGGTGAGACGAGCATGCCATTCGCCTGATGGTAAATGATATGATCGCTCATGGATAGTAGCAAAACCAAACAACACCATTAATTACAAAGCAATGCTTGACATTCCGCTGCGCTCGCCATCCTGAGACATGACATGTTAAGTCTCATGATGGTAAGTGATCACTGCCGCCCAATGAACATCCACAACGCTTGATCATGGATAGGTTGCCAGCCCACCAAATTGGGAGGAGAGCGAGAAGAAAAATGATGGGAAGAGGTAAGGGGTAATGAGCATGTCTAGAGTTTAATTACAAAAAAACTACAGCCGTTACGAACGAATATCTAATGTATGTATTTTTTGATAATTATAAATTATAATCGAGCCAGAGACAGACCTTGCTAGTCCACAGTCATTAATGGTTTGCTGCTATGCACAATCAGTTATACGGCGGTCCTGGCCGTTTCTGAAATATTTTTTTAGCAAAATTGACATTATACGTGTATTAAGGAATCCACATAAATAAAACGCTAATACCTGCAAAAACCACATAGTTAACCTTCTTACGTAGGAATGTTATGACAATTGACGCGGAAGTGATCATTTCTTCGGATTTTATCGATGTTTTCAATGTGAACAGTCTCGTAAACATAACATACCATTATGATCCAACAAGGTATAATGAATTGTCGTAATCGAGAAAACAGCACATCAAATGACTTATAAAAATTACGTTTTTACTTTCTGCGATCAATGAGATTAACTTTACATAAAAGGCGTGCATAATGCGATGATCGCGGAGAAAGTTCAGGAAATTAGCGTAAAGATCAGTGCACACGGGCTGCAGATATGCTTTATTGTCTTGTTTGAGCCAGGAACAATAGCACCGCTGACAGTGACATTTGTGACTAACGCCATATTGTGTTATTGTTTGTAGGTACAACCCACAGGTACAACGCTATTTTGGAAAAAAATTGAAAGTCTTATGGACATTTATGACAACTACTGTCTAAATCGTGATGATTAGTTATGTATACATATGTCATGCATAGTAATTTGATTATGCAAAGCAGCTGTGTCTATGAATTAATATTATATTTAAGAATAGAGGTCAAAATATGAGAAACAGGGCTCATAAAAGAGCTAGAAGAGACTTTTGCCAAGAGACAGACTGAAATGCAAGAGATCTTGTAACACTGCAGAGCTTTTTTTGTAATATGAGCGGGTTGTGTGTTCTCTACTTGACGAAATATAAAAGGTGACGGTGACAATTTAATAAGATAAGGTACGGATGCGATTGATATTGATTGATGTTTAAACAATTTCAAACTAAAAAATATTTTTATTAGAAGAATGGCATGCAATGAAGAGGCCTTAACCTAGCTGTAAGTGCATATGGGCCGAACAATAATAATATATTCATTTGTCAATTAACAAGCAATTAGTAGGTCGATACAAATTATAGCTTTCGTACTAAAAATTTATTTAACTTAATACTGAACATTATTTATTTTAAAGTAGCTTGATTCTTTACGAAAACATCTATTAATATCATATAGTGAACATTACGAAAATCTGCGTTCAAAATCAATTAATCCAATCTTATTAAAAGAGGTGACATAATTTGTAAGGATTACTCAGTCAAAGAAATCTTACATTAAAAATACAATACATTTTTACAACGATTTTGCACAGTCTCAGTATAATATGAGATTTTGGAGCATACAAAATTTACATACAAATAATTTTTAATTTATATACAAAATGAATTAGATGTTTGACATAACACCGGTGTTGCGCTTTTGTAGAGCATTGATTGTTCCTAATTTTGTGAAAGTGAAAATCTGGCGTGTAATACCAAGTGATCTAGTTTAATCGGAGCGATGACATAAGGTTCTAAGGACCAAGCTCGGTCCGAGAGTCCACGGTGTCGCAAGTACGGCCCGATTCGTGACCAACCACGAATGCCCGGAAGCCAATGGCCTACTTACAAATCATTTTTCGTGGCCCTAGTCTGTATAACAAAGTAATTTCTTAATGAATTTGTCTTTCATCTGATTTGTGGAGCAATTTATTTGTATGATCATAATAAACTTGTTCGGATGTTATCTTGGTTGCGAGGCACTAGAGAAACTGGTTACACTTCAGTAATAAATAAAAATTAGAACGCGAAGATTTGTTAAAAAATATCGTTGCAAAATTTTTTCTTCATCTGGGAGTCACGGAAAAAATAAACAAGTCACCCATTGCGTCTTTACCAGTCAATGACTTTTTATAGATATTACATCAATAGAAACAACGGGTAATACCAATTGATGGTTTTATAAGAGTTAATGTTGGTGCTATCAAGGAAGCAAGAAAAACATACAATGGACATAAAGATATATTAATCTAACAGGAATACAAACAACAAATTAATATGCTAAATATCCTAACACTATGAGTATTCTCAGAATACTGCGATGACTGATTAGAATCGTCTACAGGACGCATTGTCAATTAATGAATGCCACCGACATTCAAGCTAGTTTAAGAGTTTAATTGGCTCTATCTAGTCTGGGTGTGTATCACTTTAAGCGAAAGTGTCCCAAGATGCCTTGGTATTTCAATGTTCGTTGTCTGGTCTTGCTAGTTCAATAGATTTACTTTGATTTAAAAGTCTTGACATAGTTGAACGCTCTCATTTTTTGCTCCTTAACGTTGTCCATAATTTCGACAAGAGATATCACAATTAATTTATTTGTAAGACACTACTTATCGAAATAGTAGATTTATTAACCCCGAAATGTCAAAGGATTTTTTTATTCCAGGAACGCTCGATTCTGAACTAACTTATTATTTTTTCGAAATTAGGTTAATTCACCGCTTACCATTAACGGCGAAGAAAATATAATGTGAAATTCTGCATTGAATCCTCCTACATGATCATTCTGCACAATAATTTCAAAGATATACCGTCCTACCGCTCTAGGTCTCCATGCTGGACTACGGCCTTAACCCCTCTTAATCGTAGAGGGTGTGCATGCTTAGCAATGGGACGTATTTGGGCTAATATTAATTTGTCTCCATCGGCCGTAATTTTCAAAGATTAATTAATTTCTCCCAGAAATAGAATGAAACAGCTTACGATATTCTTCATCCCACATTTTTTTTCTATGCAAAAAAATAACGCGAATCTGCAAACAAATTAATAATGACCCATTGCACTTGAATGTTGTCGTTAGAATTATCTCATTCTGTTCTTTGTTTTAGACAACTTCGCTACTTAGTCACGTTTTAATTTATTCTACTATGATTGCGACTTTAGTTAACAGGTGCGATCTTAACGCAGGATGCAGATGTAGGTACATTACGAGAATATATGTGGGGGAAATAATCTCACTAAATGTTCTGTGAGGTTGACACAAAGTAAATTTAATCATTATAGGAAAAAATAAGCAGGAAAGTTTGGTTTCTCTACCCTGATTTTTTGTTAGAACAACTTCTGTAAACAATCTACAAATTCTATAAATCAACACCGCCTAACAACTGATATATCTTAAGCTTACAATCTCGTAAAGTACAAAAGTTACATAAACCCGATTACTCCAATAACTCAAGGTATGCTAGTTACGTAGAAAGTTGTAAGTAATTTCCGAATAAGGTGCGTATTTGTCTCTAGATATGGAACAAAATTGTGTCATGATTATAAGCGAGGAACGTAGGCAGCGGATTAAATCATTTTTATCGACAGTAAAATTTTCATTGGGTGCTATATTATTTTATAATTGGCGACGCGACGTATTGCACTAGCTAGGCAGATGGTGTTAAAGATTGCGTCTTCAATCCTGGCACGGATAAATATTTGTATGAACTGCAGATATTTGCTCTGGGTGCTTATTCATAAAGCTCCTTCGATATTGGAAAAAACGCACAATAGGATGTCATACGGAAAAAAAGACGAATAATAGTAAAATACAACCTAACAGTGGTAATAACAAAATACAGAATTTTATTTGTTTAGTATCACAAGTCAATACTTAATGTTTATTTACAAAACATTTGTCATAGTATTATTTATATTATCATTAGGATACATTTGTTACAATCCTCTGCGAATTGTTGAGAAAAACAACAGCCAACAGTAAATCGCTTCAATATTCAAAATTCAGGCAATTGCTATTCAAGCTTTATAGCAGCACATTGATTTTGCTGATCAATTTGTATTATGTAAATCTGTGCATTGATGGAAAGCCAGCGTGCTGGACGCGCCCAAACAAGCCCAATTAGCGTGCCACGCGACAGAATCGAATGATTTATGAGTCGCCATTAGAGATTTCACCAGATTTTATTGCTAACATGCTTTAATGGTGTGAAGTTCAGCCATTCGTCTCTTAAATAATGTTGAAATTAACATTGATTAAGTTATTGAAAATGAATGTCTCAATCAATGACATTTATGCATTAAATATTGACTAAAGATACGGCTTGACCGCCGATTTTCTGTTGTCCAATGCATTCAATATTGAGGATGTAACTAAATTATAATTACTGTAGAAATAATTGCCACCATCAATTGAAGGCATCACCACCTAAGGCTCACCATCTGGACTACACGGCAAGCTGTCGTCACCACCAGTATAAAATAAATTGTTAGTAGAGTACATTTATGGATCCATGCATAATATTATGCATTATACAACTTAAATGGCTAGAAACGGAAGTAAATTTATTTATTTATATTATCCCTTTCATATGTTAAAAGAACTATTGGAAATGTTGATTTGTAGTATTTCACATCCTTTTAAAGTGTGGTTTAAATGAACGGTGCAATTTAAATTTTATATTAGTTACCAACATAGTTTAAATAATAAAGCAATATTTTTAAGTTTTCTTATCAATATTAACAAACGAAAAAAAGTGAAAATGAAAGTCTTCGCACAATAAAATACCATCATTGTTTTTTTATTTATTAACATATTACCAGTTTATTTAAAAGAAATCGATAATTGCGATACAGAAATAACATGGTAATCGAATTTGCAAAATTACAGCTGGTTGAGTTATAAAATAATGTTCTAGAGTTATAGTCAAAGAAATAACTGTGTCTTTTCTTGCAAAATCGAAGTCAATTCAAAGCAAACATGATTAATCAGGTTATAATATCTCTCAAGCGTTTTATTTCTTTTGTGAAAGTTAATAAATACGTTTTTTCAGTCGACTTAAAGTATATCTAGCTTATGAACGTTTTCATTGTACTATGTGGAAGCTAATATAATATTATTATTCAGACCATTATCGCCCATAGCTGAGCATGGGACTTTACAACTGAGAGTTCGATTGAGAAGACTTAAGCCATAGTCCACTAAGCTGACTTAATTGAATTATACAATAAAATTTTACTGTCTATGTAAATCGATAATTAATAAGAACTAAAGCAAATTTTTATTAATGATACTTTACTCGATTTTTGCTGTCGGAGCTAATAGTTATTACCTTTATACTTTATTAACTGTTGGCGGTTGTAGCAATATGACTCTATAGATGACTATCCATAAAAATATTATTACTGAATATTTATAAAAAAATGCATAAAATATTAGGTTATTATATCGCCACGCAGAATCTTATAAAAGTTTAACATAATAGAGCAACTTAATTTGCACTTAACTAAATTTAGTATTACTCTGGTGTTTTTCTGATATTTCAATGTAATTATTTAGCTGATATTGTTTTCCAGGGGTAGGCGTTATGACTTTTTTAATTTTCTGCCGCTATTCAGTGACTCTTGGTGTTATGCATTAGCCTTCGATCATATAGTTATATATGAGTCAAATAAATCACTTGATTGAACTAGTATAGGTATATACAATGACGAGCTAAACTATGCACTCGTGTAATACATAAGATAAGACAGATTAAAAACATTTCTAAAAAACAAACATAATAATATAATGAACATATTAATTTTCATGAAACTATGTTTGCATATTAAAATGTTTGCTTGTTTGGTATAATCTGCACGTCATTTTGTAAGAATCGTTGACACTATTCAAATAGGATCGTCAAGTGTATTGCACATTTGCACGTGAATAGCTCTATTACTGTTCAAATTGAATATTCATTAGTAATGAATACATTGATACGAATCTAATTCGTACAATAGTGATTTATTGATTGAGGGATTGAGAAACGCCTAAATAATGACGACTTATTCTGTCGAAATACATGACGGATGGCTTTCATTGACATGTAGGCATCATTACACGTGGTATGTGTATCATTAAGCTTTGTATGTTCAGTCATTTCAGTAGTGATTTTTGTTTTGTCACTTACCGTCTTTGATTTTCTTGTTTATTTTTTGGTCATGTACTCTTACAATCTGTATTACCTACTTAACTTACTCACGTATTTATCTTGAAATTTATGATTATTTAAAATGTGACAAATAACTTATGCAATATTAAACTTTACAATATGTGATAAATATATATCACCGATACCATGTCGCCGTAGACTTATGTTAAGCCGTAACAAAATAATTAGTTTGTTAATTTGGAATAATATGCAAGATTTTTTTGACAGCTAGTTGGTCATACAAATCCAAAAAAGATATTAGTATTAAAATTTTTCTATGAATGTAGGACGCTGGGGATTACACCTAATATATGTATGTTTTCGCAGCCTTTTTCGTGTAATAGCATATATTATTCTCAATTTATTACAATAAATAAAATTAAACGAAGGGAACTTTGCCTTGAATGACAATGGAAATAAACTCAAGTTTAGAACACGTAATACTGCACGGTTGAATGGTTTTGCTAAAGAAATTGCCAATTTTTTGTCACCCACGAACAACAGACGTCCACGAAAAAAGAATATCACGATTTAGTCTGATTTAGTAACTTATCATTGGAACGGATTAAATATTACCTAACAGGGACTTTTTAATGGTCATGGTTATGGTCGATAGCGATACGTGGAAATGCCCGAATAATAATTAATTACATTTTATATTTTTAAATACAATTACTTAAGAAAGGAACCTGAATATAGGAACTAATAACAACATCAAAATTTGTTTTAATAGTAAGTCTTTTGGGAATAGATAACGGTCATTAAAATAATAAAAAAATTTAAAATAATTCTATGTAGACCACAAAACTCGGTAAATATACTTTCACTAGATTACTGGAAAAATACTTGTTAACTTACAAACATAAAGTAAATGAGCTGTCATCAATCGTCCCCAAGTCCCCAATCTTTAATTAATTTCATTCGCTGTAATCTTGACTTTGAAATCTCTAAATGAATTTAATCCTTATAATTGGCAGAGTTTGAGTCGGCGCGGCGAACCGAAACCATGTCCATTAGGGCGCCAACAAACTGGTTCTTACTGATACTATCTATGTTGTGGTCAAAGTTTGAAGAGTGCGACATTGCAAAACAAATTCAATTGTTGACTGATTTATTTGTATTTGGTTTCTTAGATTTACGCGAATTTTACACATGAAATAAAACTACTTTTTGCGCATTTTATCGCGGATTTGGTTTAATTTTAAATTTTTAGCTTCCCGTTTCGATTGATTTCCAGGTTTCGTGGTCACGGGGCGGACTGTCCGCCTAACTGTTTAAAATTTCTAATTATAAATCTTAAAAATATTAACCGCTAAAATATATAGAATTTATCAATTTCGAATTTCATGCCGCGAAATGGGCCATTTTTTCGATAGCATCCTAAGACGTGACGTTTTCAGATATAATTTTCACATGCTGGCAGTAAGAGGGGTAAAAGAAGTAATTACTTATAGCAAAAACTTACAGCTCCATGTATTTTACGGTTTGCTTTCAATATTGTTTAATTGAAAAAAAAAAACACCTGGAACTTATTCAAGGTCCTAATATTATAATATGATTCGTGCCTAATGCAATGTAATTATAAAAATATATATATACAGGAAGAATAACGGTCATGAAGTACTTTATTTGGACATAGATTTGAAATGGGTTCGAAGAAATAATTTTATACTCTCGTAATGGTGTAATAATATGGATATTAGCATAATTTTGTCACGTTAATTATTAATAATTGTCATAAATTATAATTTAATGTGTTTTGATGTTTCGATTAATTAATCAATTTTAGTAAAAAAAAAAAAAAGCTTTATCCATGAGTAATATGTATTATTATTAACTCCGCTTATTTCAGTACTCAATCATTTATAATAAATATTAATGATCTATTTTTTTTCCATAAAGTAATAAAAAAACATATTCTATAACATATTACGTAGTATCTTTTATCTTACAATAAAATAGTAAATATTTCCAGTAGTTTATAAACTAGGCAAATCTCCATCTAGCTTAGATTAACAGATAGCAGCAACATAGACGTGTGCGACGTTTCAATGGAATTTTGATACAGATTTTCTGCAATCCTAAAGTGCATTTGGTATTCTACTGGATCACAGAGACACCATAAATTCTTATTTGTATGATAATAATTTAAACAGCGGTGGCATTTATTGGTTCTAGTTTTATCCAAGTAAACTGGGCTATCGGCAAATATCGCCTATTATGTTTACTGACTTCAGCATATAGGGTCCTTTAATAATGACGCTGTTTATGTATATGTTATAAAAGTTATGGCAGACTCTACATGTTATTTGTATAAACACGGTTGAGTATAGAAAGGTTTTTGTAATCGATAACAATAAACGCTTTACTTACACCACGTTAATTTATTAGCCAAATACCTTTGCCCTGCGCCTACATCCATTTCGATAATTTTGGGTTCCTGACATAGGCCAATGCTTATGATTAATAGATTAAAGAAACCAGCTAGCTCATTTCGTAATAGCAACATGGCTATTGGTAAACACATGATCGAAATGACACAAAACGCCCACACAGAATAATTTCGTCGTTTTCCAAATGTGTTCATATTATCCAAATGTCTGCTATATTATGCGTTTAATAATTCATGCATGCAGCAAACAAGAAATATTTTAAATGGAATTGAGTTTACAGTTCGATAGTTTATGACGATACAGATAGAAATTATATATTTAATAGATTGTGCTAGAAAGATAAATGTCAGTTTAAATTATAGTATGGAAAAATCTTTCCGGCAGGCTCTACTTTACAGGCTTTTTATACGTCTGGCGAATCTCTCTATGTCGCGGATACCGCGTTAAGGTATCCGTTCCGGTTTCGATATATCGCAATACCAATAGTAATTAAGCCGCGATATAAATTGTAAGTGGATGCAAATATTTCAAAATATTGTTCGCTTAAAAATCCATTCGTCCTTCATCCAACATTGGGTGAGCCTTTTGGATGGAGGCCTGTACCTTGCCATGTGGTGACATATCATTAATTAACAAGAAAGTAAAGCTACTACAAATATCTCAAACCTTTAATTTACATTGTTATGGCGCGCAACAAGCCATGAGAATAATCTTGTTTTGCACCTTATTGCCATGTGAAAAATCATTGCGCGATCAAATGTATAGTAGAACGGTTATTTACCTCTGCTTCCGCAATATTGCGATAGTATTTTAGCTAGCGACAGCAAGTTGCGATGTCGCCGTCGGGTGTAATATTTAGCCGTTACAATCAATGTCCAATTATTGTGTTGATTCAAAATTATGTTATTGCTAAATTGCTATTCAATCGATGGCATGTTGTATGCGTGGTAAAATAGACGAGAGTTGAAGTAAGAGCGGCTAACACTTGGGTTCACACTTCACGGGTTTCCACACAGAGCACATGCATGAGATTGTTTGAAGTTATATGTTTTACCTATTTGATGATCAACAACCTAACTTCTGAAATAAATGTATTTAGTTATTTAGTTTTTGTTTACCATAACGACATTATCTACTTTCAATGCAAAATGAACGTTTAATTTAAAATATTTTAATAAAACATTGTCTGGCAGAAAAAGTGACCGCAAGTACCACTACACTGCAACGGTGAAACCGTTCAGATTGATCCGTTAATTACAAGTTTCAATAGTTGTGATAAGGTGTTATGCATTGCCAATGAAGGTTTTGAAAGAGCCTTAGGAAAGTTGTGAAAGACCATTAATTAGTGCCAATTTATTTTGATCATGCGAAACGCTTGCTAAGCTTTATTTGATATTGTTTTTATACTTCCTTATTAAAAAGCGACTTATTTTACGCATTATAGCAATTATAGGGAGGCAATAGGCAATATGGGCATAATATTTGTAGACATTTTAATTCTGCTCAGAATTCTAGCGTTCAAAATTTTATATTAAAAACTATGTCATATAAAACAAAAAAAGAACATTCCGCTGGCATTATTATTTGTTGCTTTTTTATTCAGTAACATTTTAAATTCTAACTAAACGGCAATTTACTTGAAGTACATACTATTTTAATATAAAATTATATTTGGCTGCATTCAAAACTATCCACGAATGGACGTTCGTTCAGTATCGGCACAGCGACGATAAACCTTCTAATCAGGACACCTTGTATATTGTTTATTGATAATGTATTCCACGAGGTCGCAGTTGCAAAAGATTGCTCCGAATAATTTTCCGCCAGATTTGAATTTAGCTTGATTTACAAACTGTGAAATTGCAACCACAGCACAGCATGTATGAAGTAACCACAGCTGTTAAATAAATGACCAAACTTTTTATTATAATGAATATGAATTTCTCTACGCATGTCATGTTCGCGTGAAAACACAATAAAATCAATTAAACGTGCGGTGATTACTTTCTTAGCTGATTTTAAACTGTAAGAGAAATTTCGAGTGTTAAAGCGCGTGAAATGTTCGCACTATTCATAAAGAAAGTAGTGTTTATTAAAGACGTGTGTAAGAAACAAAATTAAACTTTTGATTATAATCATGGGAAAATAATTTAGTTTGCCTTTTGTTACTGTAATTAACTTTCGTAGCTGTAAATAACTTTTATACCAGTTGCTTCTATAACAAAACACGATGTAGTGCTTCATTAGAACGAAGTTTTAATAATTATAAAACTTGTCTAAGTATAGGTGTCATAATTAGTTGGAATAATTTTATTTTTTTATATCTGAGTAAACATTTCCTGTTGACTTTGTTTGTTTATCTGTACTAAAAAATCGTTCACATAATTTATTGTTTTCCTTTATCTTTAAGTCCGCATGTTAATTTTGACATGAATATTATATTATGATGATCATACTGTGTCCACCGTTTTTGGTGTATCATTTCGTAAAATATTACATAGAAAAGAATAATATTGTCTGGAATATTATGTAACCTTATTTATATGGTTGTAGCTGCATTTTCTATAGATATGGAATCGATATCGTATTACAATTAATTAGACTGTATATCTTGCAAAATAATGTAATATTGTCATTGAATAACAAACGCTGTTGATAATAGTATACATAATGCTGTTGCGTTCCGTTCATTACTGATTGATTTATAGTTCAAATATTGAAGCGGAACGCAAAATAGACTTATTACACACACTTTAATAAAACTAGTTAAAATTTATACGATGGAAATTGTCAGGTGAATTAATGTGATCATTATTTGTGAGCTTTAATTGTTTATTATTATAATTTAATAAAGCACATAGGATAGCAATTAGTTTGAAAATTAAATTAAACAGAAATCCATTTATCTCTCACGGCTTACCATTCCGTGTCGACATAAAGAAAATAATTATTCTATAGGGTTGTTTTAAACTGCTCTATACCATATTCCAATCTGAGTTCACCATAAGTATCATATCCGGTGAAATTCTTAAATTAAGATATTTTTCTGCCTATAAATGGCCTCATCGGTCATTTATATTAGATTGATTTTTCAAACTAGTTGCAGAATTACTGCGTTTATAAGTTTTGGATGGCCCGGTATCCTGACATCCATTTCAAAAAGGCCCAAAATGCTCCAAAATTTTGTGATGTAAAGTTCAGTATAAGTGCTACAAATACATAAGAAGATTGAAAAAATGTCGTCCATAATCAGGAGCTTTAAATCGATGATGATCTGTATAGATTTTATACTTAATAAGACTTATTTTCATATAACCGTACTCCATCCTTTCCATTCCTTCTGAAGAATTATAGAATAACATTTCTATAAGATTTCTGACTATGTCGTGACACCAAATATTACAGGCAATGCCTTACGGCTTAGGCATTAAAATTATACTCGAAATGTAAGCATCTAAAATGCGAAATGAAATTAATAGTATATTGCTTCCCGGTGTAATTACAGATAGAATTCATAAATTTTGACATTGCAGCAAATAACACAAAATGATATTGTAGCCTGCAGCATTTTACGCGGAACAACTTTATTAAAATAGAGTTACCGTTAATGACCTATAATTTTAATATTGAATATTTATTGTTGGTCTACTACAAACAATTTGTGCAGGACGACTGCATTATAATCTTTATTAAGTGTCTTTATTATGTACGAAAACTTATTGTAAATTTAATCTTATTTGTATTACACTCTTATAAGTCTGAGAGATTAAGCATTAGGTAAATAAAGGCTGCGATCATAGAAATATATAATAAATAGGAATTAAATTATACATAAATTGCATAAGAATTGTATTAAAACTATCGGAATTGTAAATCTTTGTGTATTAGAATTGTATCGTCTTATTAGAATTTACTATGTAAAAGAAACGAACTGTAATAAGTGTCAACGTGTATAAACCGCTGCTACTCCGTGACGTCACCGTCGTGTCGTCACTCGCCGTACTGTCGCCGCGCTAGTCAAATAGAGTGTAAACGTACTTTTCAGTACGAAATAAATTTGTTTCTGCCTAATCGAATCACTGGTATTATTTCCACACAACCAGCACGTATCCTGAACATCTGAACACTCTTGTACGGGATTGTTCGAAGGCGGTCCCGTACATTCTGGTCCTTCCAGTTCGCCGGATACTTGTGTGGAATAATGCCAGTGACTAGATCGGTGGGAAGGCATACCGCCTCGGCTTCGGCCTCGGCGTCTGCCACGGTGACATCCGCCACTGCCACGACGGACGTGACCGGTACCTCGCGCACCACTACGACCGTCACCGGCACCGATGAAACCGCAACCACCACAGTCACAGAGCAGTCAAAACAACCCACCGCGGTCGAACCTCAGGTGACGGAACCCGCCACCTCCGCCGGGATTGAAGACCAGGAGAAGAACAAATCGCGGACGGCGTCAAGAAGCAAGAAGACCTCGAAGTCGCGCCGTCTCGCCGCCGCCCGAGCCGAACTCGCTCGACTGAAGGTCGAGCTCGCCGCCGCTCGAGTCCAGGAAATCGAAGCGGACTCAAGCTCTGAAGATGACAACACGACCGTCACGGAAGTGGAACAAGAACTCCGTGTCCGCACATGGCTGCGGAATAGTCAGCATCTTGCCATCGACAGCGAGCCGCATCAGGCGACGCCGCCGCCGCGCGCCGATGCCGCCGCGCTCGCACCGGCGGGAGTCACTGCCGCACACCCGCCGCACCCGACGTCGGCTGAAGAGGGCGCACCCGCGCCTCTTCTCGATCTGCAAGCGCCTCCGCCAGCGACCACTGCCGAGTCCTGGGGACCGAACTTCGGCGCTGCACACCCGCCGCCAGCGGCCACCGCCGCGCCCTGGCAGGCAAACCCCGACGTCACGCACCCGCTGCCGGCCGCCGCCGCTACCGCGGCCTGGCAGCCGAACAATCAAGAACAACAGCAGCAGCAGCAGCCGCCGCCCGCCCTCGCCGCCTGGTTCGCCGAGCAAGCAGCGCGCGCCCCTCCGCCAGTGACCACTGCCGCGTCCTGGCGACCGAACTCCGGGGTTGCGCAGCCGCCGCCGCTCGTCGCCGCGTGGTTGCGTGGCAATGAAGCGCCACCGCAAACCGCGCCATGGGGCTCCGCCGCCGCTGCTACCGCCGACGGCCTCACAGCTGCCGCAGCCGCCAACGCGTCGTGGCATCAAGGCCACGCCGCACCGCCGCCGCAGCTGCCGCCACCGCCGCCGCCGAACAGAACAGAACCCGCCATCGCTCCGCTCGCACCGGATGAAGCAGTCGCCGTGTCGCAGCGGAAGACCGAGATGCAGCAACTGGCTGCAGCCATCACGAACGCCGTGCAAGCCGCACAAGTGAAGCAAACGAGGTATGTCGAGTTACCATTCTTTAACGGTGACCATCAAGAGTGGCTTACGTTCCGCGCCTCGTATGAAGAATCCGCGCATAACTTCACGAACTTGGAAAACATGTCCCGCCTGCGCCGGAGCCTGCGCGGGACAGCCAGAGAGGCAGTGCAAGGCCTTTTAATAACGAACGCGGATCCAGACAGTGTTATGCGCACATTGGAAATTCGTTTCGGCCGACCGGAGTCCATCGCAGCGGCCGAAATTGAGCGGCTCCGAATACTGCCACGCCTCGCCGAAACTCCGCGGGACGTGTGCACCTTCGCCACGAAGATCAGCAACGCTGTAAACACACTGCGAGCATTAAGGTGCGTGTACTACATGTATAATCCAGAGACCGCACGCGCCGTGATAGAGAAATTAACTCCGACACTTAAACACAAGTGGTACGAGTTTGCCGCCGTCCAACCAAGAGAGGAACCGGACCTCTCCAAGTTGGAACGCTTCTTGCAGAAAGAAGCACAAATCTGCAGCCCATTTGCAACTGCGGAAGCGATCACAAGCGAACGACAGCGAGCACCCCGACCGGAACCAAAGCCTCGACAGAAGGTGTTCGCTGCAGAAGCCACTCAGAAGCCGAACTTTGCGTGCGCCCTATGTCGCAAGGAGGGACACGCCATAATGGAGTGCACAAGATTTAAACAAGCAAGCATCGATGAACGGTGGGACGCGGCGAAGAAAAATAGATTATGCTTCCGATGCTTACGGCGCCGCACACAGCAACACAGTTGCAAAACGAAGAGGTGCGACATTGACGGGTGCGAGCACCTGCATCACCGACTGCTGCACTCGACAAAAAGCGCACCACGCAAGACTGAAGAGGATCAAGAACAAGTAAACTCCGCGTGGAACTCTTCAGTATCATACTTAAAAATAGCGCCGGTACGAGTTTCGGGACCGGCGGGAGTCCACGAGACGTACGCGCTCCTCGATGACGGGTCCACGGTAACCCTCATCGACGAGGAACTCGCGGACAAAATAGGCGCGGACGGACCGGATGACCCGCTTCGCATCAGTACATACGACGGGCACACCAAGGAGAACAAAACGTCGCGCCATGTGAAGATAAGGATCCAAGGGCGAGGTCGTCACGCTCAACACATACACGCCCGAACTGTTCCTGACCTGCGCCTGGCGGCGCAACGAATCTCTCAGGAGGCGATTAGTGACTGCCCGCACCTCAAAGAAGTACTGAACACCATCACCACAAGCCAGGTGGTACCGAGGATTCTTATCGGACAAGACAACTGGCACCTCCTGATCGCCACGAAGACGCGGTCAGGAAGAAGAGACCAACCGGTGGCATCGCTCACGCCACTGGGATGGGTGGTGCATGGCAGCAGAACCCGAAGCCTCGGACACCACGTTAACTTTGTCGGCCAGACCACCGCGGACGACGACATAGAGAAGATTGTTCGAGAATATATCACAGCCGACAGCACTTATGTGTCACCGAAGCGCCCGGAAAACGACCCCGATCAAAAGACCCTCCAGATACTGGAGGCCAACACGGTCCAGCTACCCGAGGGGGGGTATCAAACGGCGTTGTTATGGAAGTCGGAGGAGGCGTCGCTCCCCGACAATTATGAAAACACGCTCCGCCGACTGTACGGAGTCGAGAAGAAGATCGACAAAGATTCTGCATTGAAGAAGAAGTACAACGCCGAGATGAACAAGTTGGTCGCCAAAGGGTACGCAGAGCCGGCACCAACCACAAAAACGCCAGGACGGACCTGGTACCTGCCGCATTTCGCCGTCGTCAACGCACTGAAGCCGGAGAAACTAAGAGTCGTCCACGACGCAGCTGCCAAGACCAGGGGCGTGTCGCTTAACGACATGCTCCTGACCGGACCCGACCTCCTGCAGCCGCTCCCGGGAGTACTCATGCGCTTCCGCGAGCGTAGGATCGCCGTCACCGCGGACATCGCGGAAATGTTTATGCGCGTCCAATTAAGGGAACAGGACAGGGACGCACTCAGATACCTGTGGCGAGGGGATCGCAGAGATGACGCCCCACCGGAAGAATTCAGGATGAGGTCGCTTATTTTCGGAGCGTCGTGCTCACCCGCCTCCGCTATTTACACAATGAACACGAACGCGCGAAACCACGAACATCTATACCCGGAAGCGGCGGCGGCAATTATAAAGAAGCATTATATGGATGATTATCTGGATAGTTTCGACGACGTACAACGAGCCGCGACCATAGTCAGCCAAATACAGAAAATACACAGCGCGGCAAATTTCTACTTAAGGAAATGGAAATCGAATTCACCTGAGCTTCTGGGAAGGATAGGCGAGGAAACAGAAAATGCATCCGTAAGCTTCGAGGGCAAATCGGCGGAAAAGGTACTCGGTTTGACGTGGGAACCGCAGGCGGATGCGTTCCACTTCAACCTGGACGCGACCCGCATCCCGCCGAGCTTACTCGAAAGGCCGCCGACAAAACGTGAAGCACTGAAAATTATAATGTCCATTTTTGACCCGCTCGGACTCATCACTCCCATAACAATCGCAGCAAAACAACTTTTACAGGAAGTATGGCGAAACGGAATCCAGTGGGACGAACAACTTACAGGAAACCTGGCAGAACATTGGGAAAAATGGATCATCGTATTACGTAAAACTAACCAGATATGCATTCCTCGTCTTTATCCTGATTACAGCACAGCGGAGCGCCTGGAACTACATGTATTCTGCGACGCGAGCGAAAGGGCGTACGCGACCGCGCTATATTGGCGTGCGGTCGACCGACACGGGGGCGTGTCTACCGCACTCGCGGCCGCCAAGGCGAAAGTGGCACCATTAAAATTGATGTCTATCCCGCGCCTCGAACTACAGGCAGCCTTGCTCGGCGCGAGGATGGCAGCAGCAGTCAAAAAAGAACACAGCAGAACTCCCGACGCGACTATATATTGGACGGACAGTCGTACCGCACTCACATGGATAAGGACCGGCGCGAGGTCCTATAAACCATACGTCGCGCATCGTATAGCGGCGATTGAGGAAATCACACAAACTAAAGAGTGGCGTTGGGTACCGACCCGATGGAACGTCGCGGACGATGCCACCCGCGACGTCCCAGAAGATTTTCGTAACGAGCACAGGTGGTTCCAGGGCCCGGAATTCCTGCGGCAGGATCCGGTAACATGGCCGTCGGAAGAACTTAGCACACCACCGATATCGGGTGAGGAGCGCGTGCACAACTTGCGCCATGTGGAGCGCACCAGTGTACTGCCCGAAGTCACACGTTTCTCATCATGGACCCGATATTTAAGGGCCACTGCAAGGGTCTTGCAAGCAGTGGCCGTGTTTCGAAGTCTCATTTCAGAAAAGCTGAATTACAAGCGGACCAGGAAGGGCCCGCGCGCCGACCCCGAGTGGCGAGTCAACCCGAGGAGAGGCCCCGCCACTACGATGCAGAAACCAAGAACGACGCCAGAAGATAGGTTTCCAACTCTGACAGCGGAGTTGCAGAGAACCGCGGAGCTACTCATAATTCGCCGCATTCAAGAGAACTCCTTCAGCGTCGAATTAAAGGCCCTAGAGGCCGGAAGAACTGTCGACAGACACAGTCGTCTGTTTCGCCTCAGCATTGAACTGAATAATGGTTTAATAACCCTGAAAAGCCGCATCAACGCCGCCACCGGTGTACCGGAGGAGGCAAAAAATCCCCCAGTGGTGGACGGCAACCATCGCGCCACGCAGTTATGGGTACGACACGTGCACGAGTCATTGCACCACGCGGGGGTCGAAGCCACATTGAATCAAGTGAAACAGTGTAGATGGGTAATAAAATTGCGACCCACCGTCAAAACCATAATATCGAGTTGCAGGTTATGCCGCGCCAGAACTGCAGCACCACCACAGCCAGCCACGGGAGACCTGCCAGCGTGCCGACTGGCACATCACCGCCGGCCCTTTACATATACGGGTTTGGATTACTTCGGCCCACTGACGGTCACAGTGGGACGTAGTACACAGAAAAGGTACGTCGCACTATTCACGTGCCTCACGGTGCGAGCGGTGCACTTAGAGGTGGTGTCGTCACTGAGCACCGAATCGGCGGTCATGGCGTTGCGCCGCATGATCGCGCGCCGTGGCTGCCCACAGGAGATCTGGTCGGATAATGCGACCAACTTTCATGGCGCGGACGCCGAAATTCGCCAAACACTGCTGCGGGGCGCCGAACAAGAGGCGTCCAAGAAAACCATATCATGGAGGTTCATCCCTCCCGGAGCACCGTTCATGGGAGGAGCCTGGGAGAGGTTGGTGCGTTCGGTCAAGACCGCACTCACCGCCGTACTTCACCAAAGAAGCCCGAACGAGGAAACTCTCCACACTCTTCTAACAGAAGTCGAACTAACCCTTAATAGTCGTCCGCTTACACATGTGTCAGTAGATCCCGCCGATCCTGAGTCCCTGACGCCTAGCCACTTCCTGCTGGGCGGTCAGGGACACCCTGCTGCCATGAGCCTGCCAGCGGACCACAGCGCGAGCCCGTACGCCAGCCTGCGTGCAACGCAGGCCCTCGCCGACGCCTTTTGGGCGCGTTGGCTGAAAGAATATCTGCCCGAACTTCGCAACCGGCGGGAGCCCCATGGACGGGGCTTAGAACTCCGAGTCGGCGACCTGGTCAGGATCGTCGATAAGAACCTCCCGAGGAACACCTGGGTGCGTGGGCGCATCAGCGCCACATACCCGGGGCCGGACAGCGTCGTGCGGACCGTCGACGTCGCCACGAAGGGCGGCGTGCTGCGACGGCCAGCCAAGAAAATCATCCTCCTTCACCGAAGCGAAGAGGAGCAGTCGCCCTGCACCCAATGAAGATGCACCGTCGTCGCGACACGATGCACGGCGGGAGAAATGTGCAGGACGACTGCATTATAATCTTTATTAAGTGTCTTTATTATGTACGAAAACTTATTGTAAATTTAATCTTATTTGTATTACACTCTTATAAGTCTGAGAGATTAAGCATTAGGTAAATAAAGGCTGCGATCATAGAAATATATAATAAATAGGAATTAAATTATACATAAATTGCATAAGAATTGTATTAAAACTATCGGAATTGTAAATCTTTGTGTATTAGAATTGTATCGTCTTATTAGAATTTACTATGTAAAAGAAACGAACTGTAATAAGTGTCAACGTGTATAAACCGCTGCTACTCCGTGACGTCACCGTCGTGTCGTCACTCGCCGTACTGTCGCCGCGCTAGTCAAATAGAGTGTAAACGTACTTTTCAGTACGAAATAAATTTGTTTCTGCCTAATCGAATCACTGGTATTATTTCCACACAACCAGCACGTATCCTGAACATCTGAACACTCTTGTACGGGATTGTTCGAAGGCGGTCCCGTACACAATTTGTTCAAAATTATTTACAAGATGTGAGTAATTATTTATTTGATGTTTTACCTACAACTGATATTAACGTTCTTGTAAATCAACAACATTATATTTTTGAAAATACTATTTTCATTTGACCCTTAGGTCATAAATTCACAAGTCACTTTATAATTAGGCGAAACCTGTTGAAAGTATTTGTGGAAGGAATAGGAATACATTTCCAAAGAATAATTAATGCATTAAACTTGTTGAAAAATCCGATTTATAAAACAATAGGTCGTGACTGGGTGTTTATTTGATTATGCACATTCTTACAGAATAATACATAACAGTGCGTAACACGAATCTAGTTAGTGAGCGGGTCACTGACATTGACACTGTTAGGCAGCACACAACCACTCTCAGCCACACATGAGGCCATTGTGGCGTGCGAAAGATTGATCACTCGTCACTAATTAACCACGGAATTCTATATAAATTATGTTAAATTCCCCATAGAACAATAGCTCTTATATTCGCCCTTGAAATATTCTGTGATAAATGTAAAGCTCGTAATTAAAATAAATTGCCTGCTTGGATAATGTAGAACTTGACGACTGATAAAGTTGGTATTTTACGCTATTCAAATAAGATGCTGATGGTATGTATTCAATGTAATGAGTTGCCGAGTACTAGTTTATTCATTCATTGTTCTTACATCTTTACTAGTTTATGAATGATTCGAGGATTTTATACGAGTCACTTTCAAAAAAATCTTTCACATTCTTTCTATCTTTATAACCGATGAATATAATATGTATTACTAAAATACTTTCGAGTTTATACACTTCGTAACTGATAATGGAATAGTTATAAAAAATGTTTCATACCGAACCATTAACTTCGCTTTAAAGCCTTTCCTGGCAAATATTAATGAAATTTCGAACAAATTACGTTTAAAGATTGTGGCTGTGTTTTACTCAATAATATATGGGGAATGTGAATGTACGATCTACATGCTTACATATGTAGGCATTCTTGGGTCAAGTTCAACGAGTCGGCCCAACTAATCGTTTACTCGCTGATTAAGGGGCAAATCCGACTAGCAAATACAAGTTTAGGTCCACCTGCACTAGCCTAGCTTGTCTATGGCCAATAAGTGTTTTGTCTGTGGTAAAAACCACGCCCGTGTTAGGTCCAACCATCAATTATTCACTTGCCTTCGTTACAATAATACCATTGAATGATTTTTATCTCATGTACAGTTAGTAAAAAAATAATATGCCTTATTTTTGACTTGTACCTGTTATGGATGTACTTGCAGGAGTAGATATAGATTCTTTAGTGTTGTTGCAGCGCTTATTTAAATAAAAAAACGTAAAAACCCATATATTGCGATTTATCGCAATCGAAATAAAATTTTCGACGCCTAGATTTCAAATCAAACATCTATTTTGGTCTGAGAAATGTTCCGAAAATACGTGGTCACATCTAAATTGCGTAATATTATTCCTAACCTAGCTCAATACAATGAATAGAAACCCATAAATTGTATAAATTATGATCGTTATTAATATATTTCTGTTTAACGTCTGCTCATAAAATCGTTGTGTTTTGCATTGGAATATGCATATATATGTATATTGCTTGAAATAATTTTATTCTTGTGTTACGATCTCTCAGAATACGTTATTTCTCAATATTGATTTAATTACACCTATCCAAATTGAGCAAACATTCCATCCAAATATATCGATCAAGTTTGTTTCGGTTATTTTTATTACAAAATATGACCGTGTGAGTCAGCTGCTCACCCAATGATCCGTAATTACCGTTGTAGATGTGGTTTTGCTTGTTAAAATATAAATCCAGCGGAATTTCATAGTGGCCGCACTTATTTTAAAGGCTGGCAACGAACCTACGATACCCTATGTTTATGATTATAGCCAAGGTGATCACTAACCAAAAAATAATACAGCGAAACTTATTTTCTGTCTAAGCTACATTGGTTTATTGTAGACGGTACCTCGGCGCGTTTGTCGCTATGTGGGCGTGAGTACGCGCATGCACCGCCCTTGAACTGATTAATGCTCCGATTATTATTTATCGACTTTCGGCAACAACACTATTTAGATAAATTGAGATTAACCGGATATGCTTGTGCGTCGATGTTTTGCGAAATGTATAGTGTGTACTTCAAAATAGCCTTGCCACCATGACCTAAAATTTAACCTAAAATTAATTGTTTTGTCAATGATAAACTTTTGTATTGTAAATTAGTATTAAACAATGAAGATTCGTGAAGTTATATAGGAGAGCACATTTTAAAATAATAATTGTGATTTATTAAATGGCGCAGTATAATAATTGAATCCGAGAATTTCAAAATGTCTTACGTTAAGTGACAGTTTTCTCGAGCCATAGTGGCTGAGTTGGCTCATAGCGTAAGTCGAATAGCTAATCCCGAAATGTGAGTCACGGAAGTGAGTCACTAGAGCATAAATGTTGGCAGTGTACTACCCTCAGTAAGAATATTGTAAAACATCCATAGGAAATCTATATCTAAAACACGAAACTGATACCAAACAATATATACAGGTTAATATGTTTGGCCAGACAACGTTACTCTCGATTCTCTGAATGGCCAACGGTAGAAAAAACCGTGAAACCACATAGGACAACTATATATTATTTAAAAAACTAATAGTAAGTATTTACGTTTACACAATTAAGATACCAGAGACAAATAAGGTTTGTATACAGAAGTAGACCAATACGCTCTAAAAATAAAGATGGTAATGAAAACGATTTACAAATAATTCCTCATAAACCGGTTGACTGTTTTAATCTCTTGATGGTTACCCCTGGGGTGTGGAAAGAAGTACGTGGTGGCATGTTGGTGAGACATGGGGCGTATATGGGTTGATACAATAAAATGCAAAGTTGCCTGGGATTGAATTTGTGTCCTACACAGCGGTAGACTCCAAGAGGCGAGTCCAATGATAAGTTTGGTTAGAAAAAAGCTTCACAATCCGTGGGTCATACTTGAGATAATACACCGAGGATACAAGTGTGGGTTGGTGCAATTATATATTTTCTTCAGGAAAAATATATGGCTAATATTTAACAATAAAAATACCTAAGCCCTCATAATTGTCAAGGCTGCACCTTTGTATTGTTACGATCGAAATATTTTAGAACAAATAATTCAATTACATTTAGTAGTCCACAAAGTTAGTGGGCAGGGCAATCCATGGCAAAGTCGGTAAAAGCAATGTCTTATTTAATGTCAATGCTGACCTTCGAATAAGTACGGTTCAACTAGATTGCTTTTGATTGAATGTACTGTTAAGACAATGAATGTATAGTTTAACGATTTTAGATCGAAAAGTTAGCTCACGAAATTGATATATTAATAAATAGGTTATTAAAGATCATTGTTAGATTTTGAACCACGCTATCCGGATTTTGTCGGATGGTATGTTAAACCGCTTGTTTTGTTTCAGACAAAATCAAAGTTTATGTATTACTAAAAACAATACATAAATGTATAGTCATCAAACACGGTAAATAAGCACAGTTATTTTAAATAGTTAAAGGTACTCTTTATATTTTTTAAGATTATTATAGTTTTTTTTCTAAATGTCTATATGGTGTATATATTTTTGGACCAATTTAAAGATAACCAGGACTTGAATGAATTTAAACATATAACAATGCTTTTATTCGACGGAGAGCCCGTGACCGCCAGAATTTCGTCATTTTATAAGAGCTAAAAGTTTGTCTGCGCATGCCTCTGACATAGCTGACTCTGACAAAATTACATTTTATTAAAATATGAAGAAATAATATCTTAATATATAATTTTGCCAGCTTCATATTATAAAAGCTGAATTATATAATTGTTGTTTAGAAAGCTATCAAAGGTGCTTCCCTGGACACTTTCGATGGTTCTTTTATGTTGCCAGACACATTAAAGCTGATAACTTCCAAAGCCACGACAATTAGAACTCCATAATAGCTGATCGTGTGGTGTCTATGTCAGAGGCATGCGCAGACTAGATATCAGCTTTTTTAAATGACGAATGTCTGGCGGCCGCGGGCTCTAGGTCTAAGGATTAAATGACGTAACCTTTATTACCTACATTATGATTAAATTCGTGAATGGTATCGTCAATTTAAAAAATATATTATATTTCCTTTTCGCATTATATACATAAAAAAAGTGAAAGTATTCATACTTTTACAACATTTACATAATGCTTTCTTTACGTTCAAACGAAACGCAATACTGATATTATTCTGCAATATACATTTTGAGAATGTTTATAAAAATTTAACCGTAAACGAATTCTTATGTGGCAATAGTTAGTGTTTTTAATTATTTCTTTTATTTTATACTTAAGTAACCAGACGGCCGTGACAAAAATGAAATAACTCGTTGTGTGCTACGATTTGGCACAAGAAAGAGATTGGGCTGGTTAAAATAGGTATTTGAGCATCTAATAAGCCAATTAATACGTAATACGGCTAATTTCACGTGACTATCCATTTATTATATTCATGGTCAATATACTTGTTGGATCCTTATGACGTGCGTCTATTTTAGTACTAACGATGTAGTAAAATCGTGGGCGAAACGAGCATTTACATTCAGTTTACGCGTGAACGTGTGTAGTTCTTTACTAGCTAACGACAACTTTGACACTTATCGGACCTTGGACTATATTATTATAATGAAGTTTTAGTAATTTTGTAGAATAATTTAAATATTCATATTAAAATCGACCAGTTTCTTACTCATATTTTTTACTGAACAAAAATAAACATTCTTCGGGTCAATTAATTATTTAAAGCACAAGCCTTATTACTTATTTTTAGACATCACGTATCGTATTTTGAAATGCCGACTATTTCGTATTCAAGGTCATTTTCCCATATTAAGATTTCTCCAGGGTAATGAGTGCTTTTATAAACATAATTTTTTTGGATTTAAAACCGCTAGTAAGCCAAGCATTTGGTGCAATACACCAATTATTATTTAATGACAGCGCCAATTGATCACTAATCTAAATTAGGAAGTTGTGAGTACACACTGACAGTCAATCGGATAGCCACTTCTTAGTGCTAGTATCATCAGAATCATAATGTGCGTCAATAGTGGCAATTTTATTTTATAACTTTAGGATAACTCTCATGTATCAAAAGTTGATGCAACTAGACTCTACTTGAACCGAGACCAAGCCGGGTCGAACCGTTATGACTATTATGACTAAGGTAGAGTTCGTGAAGTTAGGCCTTATTGAGATAGAGCGTGAAGAGTAACAAGCTTGTGGAGAACATGAGATACTGAGAGAACTGATAACATTTTGACAAAGCGAGTCACAATATGGTCTCGTCTTGGCAACATTTTACATGAAAATGTTTTTGGTGGGATCATATTTTCTAGACAGGTTTTCAGGATAAAGTCCGGGGAGATCGAATGTCTAACAGTAACGAATTAATTCTATTTCGAAATGTGATAATTTACTATCGACGATAAAAGATGAGAGTTCATAAAAATTTTAAACTGGGTTTAAAATGCATAAGAAAATGTTATATTAAATAAATATTTTATGTATTAACGATCTGTATTTGTTATGTTTGACTGCCTCGGTGGCGTAGTTGTATTACGGTACGGTTACAAAGCTGAGGTCTCGGGTTCGAACCCCGGGTTGGGCAAAGTGATATTGGATTTTTCTATTCATTATCAGCCCGGAGTCAGAAATTTGTGCCCGATATGGCGATAGGCTCGCCCCCTATCACATCGTGGGACGGAACATGCAAGGCGAAATGTGGGTTTCCTGGTGGCGCCTCTGCCTACCCCTTCGGGGATAAAGGCGTGAGTTTATGTATGTATGTATGTTATTTACTGAACCATTGAGGTCCGCTTAATAAATCAGCAATAAATTAAATTTTATTGTTATTGTATCATTTAAAATGAGACACCGGTGAAGACATAAACATTCAAGTTCCATTTTACATAAATAAATTTTCATTGACGTATTAGATACGTTCGATTTGATTGTTATTACCTAGGATTGCATCTATATGACTATTTTACACCGGAAAAAGAATTTTAAAATCGTAATTGACAATAAAATAAAATATAAACAATCATCTATCTCTATGTACAAAACACGCTATTGCTAGCCATACACGCACGGATTTTTATACAGGGTATATCAAGACTGCGACGGAAACCGAAGCCAGGTGGTAGTATTAGTGACTTCAGACACAAAGCAACTAAAAATTTCGCAAAATATTGATGTACTCTTTTTCATTTTTAAAGATGCAATGGTACAAAAGGTTTTAAATTACATTTTTCGCAAAAACCAGGTACTTAGCAACCAAACAAGACGATTTTTTAAAAATTGCATGTAAAACTCGCGCTTTTTTTGCAATATTTTTAGTTGGATTATGTTTGTAACCACTAAAACTACCACCTGCCTTCAATTTCGGTCGCATTCATGATAAACCCAGTATATCATCGGTAGTACAGGCAGCCAGGCAATTATCCAGCAAGCATTTCTATGCTTTATTGTCTTCATACAGTGCCCGCCAAGATGAAGTGTCACGAAGCAAAAAACACATCCGCACTTGAAAATGAAGAATCAGTCACGTACTAGTTACTACTCGGACGCAATTTTTTTTTTTTATTTTATAAAATAAAACTATTTGCCATTCAAAATAGGACTATGATTTGTTTTTAATTTTTTTTTTGCTGCTACGCTAATTAAATCAATAAATTGTAAATAACAAACTACAATTTTTTTGTCAGCTATCATGGGCGAGGATTTCAGTGCCTCCTTCAAGTATGAGCCGAGGGCTACAACTCAATAACCTAATTTCAGCCCGGTTTACATAAATAACATTATCAGTAAACGTTGCACCGAGTGGGCCACGCTATGCAGTGTGACCAGATGTAGATTGCTGTGCGATATCCGACACGAGCTGCGTGATAATAAATCTGTCTTATAATATTTGCTAAGGTGTCTGTTCCTACTGTTATATTAACATACAATCAGTGTAGGAAGTGTGACTTGCGGTTTACACCAACCACGAATTTCATGCAGCGCGGTAATTAAAAAAATAGTTCTGAAATTATTCATCTCATGTCGTATGTATGAACACGACAATCTTAAAAAGCAGATTAAAAAAATATATTCGTATTTTGATTTCTGATTTTATATATTCAACTCATTTCATACCAAATCAGCGAGACTTACCAAAAAGAACAACAAATTATGCTTCATTAGTTCGAATCCAACAATTCGTTCTCTTTCCTTACATACCTTACATTTCCTTACATTTTCAAAGGCTTGCAACAAACGCGATTTTGCTCAGTAACGTCTATGTTCAGCTGCAGTAAGTATACAGGGTGAATTGTTCAAGTGGGCGTAGATGGCCAAATCGGAAATTATGAGGAATAGCGAAAAATACTGAAAGGAATCACGAGCCCGATTTTAATGAAAACTAAAACTGCTCACCCCCTATCACATCATGGGACGGAACATACAAGGTGAAATGTGGGTGTCCTGGTCGCCACCAGGTGGTAGGCAGAGACGCCCCTCTGCCTACCCCTTCTGGGATAAAGGCGTGAGTTTATGTATGTATGTAAAACTGCATACTTGAATTTTTGATAAACCAATATTCCTAGCGAGATATTGAAAAAAATAACACATGCGGTATTATTACACCATTTCATAATGGTGCTAACAAGGGGAAAGTAATGACATACGATAATCTAAAGGAAGGAGCTCATTTTTAGCATATTTCAATTTCTTCTTCCGTAACCGTAACACCTCGCCTCCCCGCATTGGGTGAGGAATTTTAGAAATTTTCATATTTTGTTGGATATTTTATACAAAAATATACCAAGATGTTAAATACTGTGATTTAAGCGTGGATTCAATTAATAACGTTAGATTTGATCTGGTGAATGCATATGTGTAGTGTCACTCGCGCTTTTGTATTGAACAAATCCCCTTTACGTGTTTTCTTCACCATTAAGCGCCTCCAAAAAAATATTAGTAATCCTAAAGAAGGATGTAGCTTTGTCATTGTAATCTAACAAAGCGAGGCATTTGTAATAAAGTGTTAGAAATAATTGTTACGGCCAATTTATGCATTATTTCTTGATAATTCCACTCCTAAAGCAGGAGACTAGGTACTAAGGCAACGGAAGAAAAAATGGTATTTTGCTTTAAATTACCTATTTCCTTTAGTTTGCCGTACATTATTACTCCCCAGAATTTGATCCTTATTAGCAACATTACCGAATGGTGGAAATATATAGCATATGTTATTTTTTTCAAAATCATCGGGTTCGATTCCTCGCTAGTAATATTGATTTATCAAAAATCCAAGTATGCTGTTTTAGTTTTCATCAAAATCGGGCTCGTGACTTCTTTCAGTATTTTTGGCTATTCCTCATAATTTCGAATTTGGCCATCCACGCCCACTTGAAAAATTCACCCTGTATATTTTGTTGTTTTCTTGTACTATGCAAAACAATAAGAGAAAAAAGACACATGACCTGTTTTCACTCAGCCAAATTGTTAACCACGTTATAATAATTTTATTGTTACGAAATAGCTCCATTATTAACACGCAGTTAGTAGTATATGCTTAGAAAGTTAAATAAAAAAGTTTGTACGCGTAATGCGTATCTGATCTGCATAAAGACTTTTGCACACTGAGGTTATATATTATGATAAGGTGATAAGTTATTTAATCAAGCTAATATGATAAATTAAAGGACTGAAAATGGAGAAGTAATAAATGATGTCAAGTATTCTATTCTGTCTCGGTGGCGCAGTTGTAATACCGTATGATTGCAAAGCTGAGGTCTCGAGTTCGAATCCCGGGTCAAGCAACGTGATATTGGATTTTTCTATTCATTATCAGCACAAAATCAGGAATTTTTGCCCAATATGGCGATAGGCTCACCCCCTATCGCATCGTGGGATGGAAAATGCAACGCAAAACTCTCTTTCAAATGTTAACATAATTAATAAAACATTGGTTTAATAAATATTCATCATGTTCATAATATTATATTCTTACAACTTAAGAGCAGTCATCAACTACATTTAAAAACAATACATATATTTATGTCAACACATTTTATATTGAAAATACGTGACATAGGTGAAACTTTGTTACTCAATCTAAAAATTATAACCAAATCAACAACGCCTCAAATATGAGAGCTTAAAAATTTATAAATATTAAACACCTTTTTCATAAATAGCTAGTAATAAAAATATATTCCTAATACATAAAGAAAACCTACATGTGTTTGGTTAATCGTCAATAGAGCCGATAGCTGAATGTAGAAATCTGATATGGACTAATTGGCGTGCGAGACTAAAATTAATTAAAATCATTTATGACCGCAATTCTGCCATAAAGATTTTAATCTGATTTAAATCAAAATAAAATTACGTCAACATGCATATGCTATTTATAAATAAAGTAATTAAGTATCACAATTAAGGTGTTATATAAATGCGAATTTCAATCTAAATGAAGACATGCTATAATGACAGTAAAGCCTTATTTCATTGTTTTAGGTATCAAGTGTGTCTAACTTAGCTTCAAATGCATTTACCGCTTAAGTCATATCTAAATCGGTCTTAATATCAAAATGCTAAATCCGATACTGATCTAGAGCAAAGCTATACGGGCTATTAAGGAACTAAAGCCAACCATTCATCGGTAACCCATTGTTATGTGACAGACTGTATGAACTTCGCTTAAGGGCAGGTTATACCGATTTTTACTTTTTTTAAACGTCTACAGCTCCGTGGATACCTTTATTAGACGCAAAAACCAAGCATTTTAGCAAAATTGGGAGTACAACCGAGGGAATTGTAAAGCTGAAAACATAAATTATTATAATTAATTCGATCAAAAATCATCTCAAAGATGGGTCTAAATCGCTTTTTCAAACACGTTTGTTACTGAGAGATTCCATCAAAATCATGTAAAAATTATATCAAAAGATAGGCTTTTTAATTTATTAGGGATCTGTAAGAAAACATTTTATAATATTGTTGTAATTTTTTTTATGAAGAAATAAAAACTAAATTTTTAGCGATGCACGCGTTCGAACCAGCTCGTCAGTCGACGCCGAGGCGTCATCGAGGTCGGACCCACGCCGATTTTTTCACGAAATGTTACTGCAAAATACACTAAAACAATAGCGTAAATGCGCCACAGTAAAAATAAATACATTTGATATACTGTACGGAACAAAATTGACATATGAATATGAATGACATATTAAATGAAACTGAAGTTATTGATTGATTCAGTATTACAATGTCATGGTATGGAAAATATTTTAGGTAATCTCTACACCTTAGAGTATTTAATATATAGAGAGAACATTTTCGTCTTCAAATACGTAGATATATTTTTTGTTCGTCATGTTGGTAGCACTGCTATATTAGGTGAAAGTTAAGCTATTTCACAACATATTGATACACATAAATCCCGTTGATAACTAAAAGTATATTTAGTTATCCGTCTAAAACGAGCTTGAATGGAATTAAATAGCCCGAAACGATATTTTTTTATATTTTCAAATAATTCGTGTATGTCGAATGACGGTTATCTTGAAGTACCGTCGGTCCCTCGGTATATTATACTAACGACCCAGCACAACTTCGCCAGGTGCACAATTTTTTAGACTCCACTCCACACCAAAAACTTCTCATTCCCTTTCAAACTTCTCTATTCCTAAACTTGTGGGGAGTGCCTGCTGACGAAGCTTACACTCCACGTGTTGCTTAAATATTTCATATACACTTACATATTAATGAAATAAAATAATTAAGATTTAATTAACCAGGAAAATATTTACAACCACTAATAGAAAAAGCTATCAACAAGGAAAAAAATGTACAAGGAAATCAAAGTTGGATTCACAATTACAAATACAAAAAACGTACCAAAAAGGTTGCATTCTTCACAAACTCAACCTAAGTAGCTACGGTCTCTTTTCCCATCCTGTTTCGTCCCGTCTCATCTGGCTCTTTTGTTTTCTGTTACATCCTGTCTCATTATTTCCAATCGAATGCAATCCGGATCCGACCGGTCTCATCTCATTTGTCCCACTGTATTCCATTTCATCCCTTAACGATAATTGTAAATCATTGGTAGCTGATAAACTATTTTCAAAGTGCTTCTCTTCTCAGCAAAATATACATCCATTCTAAATACCATACCAATCTGACTTGTGTAATGGTGTCAATGATCCTATGTAAGAACTATTCTATTAGAATGTAATACATATAATGAAATGAAATTCGTTTGACAAGTCAATACACATAGTACTTATTCTCTATTTACAAGATATTTATGACAACATTACTTATATTAAATTTACTATTTTTCGGTAGTCATTAAGAATTACACACAGGCGAAGCTAGTAAAAGAGTGTTAATAATGGCGACGATCAATTATGAAAAAAGAATATTATGGGGGTGAAATAAGGGACGAAATATTGTATTCAAAATTATAATCGCTCCAATGTATTAATGTCAAAAACTCATAATTACTAAAATAATGACATGCTTAGTTTTCTTTGTTGGACCTAAAGAGGCGAAAAGGTATTGATTTTTTCGAACAAAGTTTCTTAGCGCCGCGCCGCGCTTGGGACAGGAATGAATTTGTAGAAATAATGTAAATGGGAAAACTTTATACTTATACATATTATTATTAACGTTCGAGATAAAATGTAATATTGATATAAATGTGGAAGCACAATCAAACAATCAGTCCAGGAGATGCTAGTTTATTTCTGACTTGACAGAAGAAAGGTGCAAAAGCGCGCGCATCGGTTTTCCGCCTTTTTTGCAAGGCATAGACAATGTGTAATACATACCAAATATTCAATCCTTTTTTTAGTTTCCCTATCTTAGTGTCGATATTCTAAATTCATAGTCAAAATTACTAGGGTAGCTGATATATTTCTTTTGATGGGATAGCAGGAAATATAAAAGCATGGGAAGAGAAAGGATGGAACGGGACCGATCGGGAAGTGACGGAACAGACGGGATTGAACAGGTCAGGTCGCGGTGGGTAGAAATGCAGTATATTAAATAAATTCAATAGAAAATAATAACTAAGTACTATATTACGGAAAGTGCAATGTGAGAACTCCAATTAGATCGACCGATGACTTGGGGAAATTGTGGGAACCCATTGGTTATAAATTGCAGAAAATAACAAATAGCCTAGGCTATATGCTGTGGAAAAAATTGTGAGGCTATGTCCAGTAGCGGACAGCAGTCGCGGATGCGCCAAGTATAGTAGAGAGAACGGTGTATTTTAATTATTTTAGTCTATAATAAACAACCGTAACATTAAAAACTCAAAGAAAAAACTAATAAAAATTGATTAAAACATATAACATTAATAATGTAATAATAAAGCATTTTATAAATAATATAATAAATAAAAAATTAAAAATACTATTATAAGCCACGTAAAATAAAATATTATATAGGCAAGGCCATTACGAACTATAGAGCGTCCATAATAAATTATTGAAATGGCATGGTGAGTTAGCATGCTGTATTAATTTGAACTGTGGCATCGGCTGATGTCAATGTGCCCTGTGCGCCGAGCTCCGGGTGCGCGGAGTGAGATGACGTTTAATACCTAAACACCTCGGTAAAAGAGGGCCTTAAGTAAATTGTGTTTGCTCCAGAACTATCAATTGTTGTATCAATTATATTCAATCATAATGCAATATGAGAACCATTTAATTCTTGTGAGTGTGGCAACTACTAAATGGATACGTAAACTAGACGCCACCCACATGTATAACATTTGTATGTATAAATACAATAATGATATTCTCATTAATGATAATTATAACGATTCTTTGACGTATTTGCAAACAATTCTGCCTACGTGGCATAAGGAATGTCATTTCTGTCGGATAAAGTTATAAACTATACTGTTCAGATTAAAATCGCACCTAGTTTGATAGCATGCGTAGGTCAACCGCAACTATTTTACATTTCTTTAATGGTATGTGTAGGATTTTCTTAATGTGTAACGGAACTTTCCTTCCTTCTGTGTATCGGACGACACCAGCTTAAGCATTAATAAAATCACAAAGTAAATTTATTGTTACTTTAAAAGTTTGATGCTGATGTTGACTAAAAAAGTCACAAAGCAAGGAAAATAAGCAGAAATTTAATTATAAAGGAATGCAATAACAAAACATGTATTAAAAATACAAGAAACAAGAGCTTAAAATAAATTAGGTACTTGATAGTGCCTGCAATTGTCTACTATTTCAAAACCACAATGTACCCAGCGTCCAACATTGAACATAAAAATTAAATGTAAAAACTTTATGCCTAATAAATTATTTTTATAATTACAAACTAAGATAAATTAAATTGCCTAACACAATAACAAGCTTGTTAAGTGCCTTGAAATTATTTTAATGCAATATTTACTTAACTTTTTATAGTGCGAATGCGGTTGTAAGGTAAATGCCGGCTTATAAATGTGGTAAAAAATGGAAACTTCTGTTGAAATCAAGCCAATTGCTCCATTAAATTGCCGACTTAGTGACAATGTGTCAAAACACACCCTATTACATTTCCCTTAACATGTATTTGCCTCAAGAATGTCGTGATTTTTAGCGCGTCTATTAGAGTTGTAAGTGCCGTGGCGCAACGTGGGCCTGATTTTACACAACTTATTGTGGTCGTTTATATAATCCGTATGGTTGTCGCTTGGCGCAAATTAGGTAATTTCTAAAAAGGCTTGGGTGTGTAATTGACGATTTCTCGAATAATTAAATTTGCGAGTGTTTCATCGACTTACTAAAGTTATGCAATTCGTAGCTTGAGCGTCTACCCGTTTTATAAAAATGTTAATCAGTCTTTGGGTTAGTAAGGAACACACAACATTAAAGTTTTTGGGGCTCTTCACCTATGCTGGATGTCAGTAGTCAGATCATTTCATTTCATTTCAATAAATGAAAATAAAATTAGTAGTCGTTCTAGGTATTTGTTACAATGTCCAAACTGCTTACTTCCCTATACCTCTGGTACGAAGTGGACACGCTAGAATAGTCATCTGAAATAATATACGCGCCTGCTTGTACAATAAAACGAAGTTATTTTGTATTTGTGATGTAAAACGCGAAGTAATGTAGGCAACAGCCTCTTCCGTAGACTTCGAATATCCAAAGCATGTGTAACAACAATGTGAATTTGCGTTTTTTGGGTGCTTCGAAAAATTTACTAAGCACTTATTAATTTTATTTTATAATAAAATTTTAAACAGTATCTACATATTGAAATAAAACTATTTTTACGGATTTTATCGCGATTTGGTTTAATTTTTACATTTTTTAACTTCCCGACTTTTCGATTGCTTTTCAGCTTTCGTGGTCACGGGGCGGACTGAGGTATTAGTCATCCGCTCTGTGACTGTTACAATTAAACTAAAAAATTAAACCAAATCGCGATAAAATCCGTAAAAATAGTTTTATTTCAATGTGTAACATTCGCGTAAATCTAAGAAACCATTATCTACATAATTTACGATTTTAGAATAATTTTGAATAATAAAAGTAGGAATGTCTCAAACATCATTAGTAATTTTACGGCAAAACTAAAGTTTTCTATAAATTAATTATCCAACGGTTACGCTACGAGTATATTTGATGAGCTCATTATAACAGTATTAGTAACGGAACAGTAAAACAAGCACACACATTCCAGATGCACAGCAACTTACGTAATATAAAGAAATAAAAAAAAATCAGTAAGCTGCCAGTTATCTGTCGAAAATTAAGTCAGGTGCCAAAATGATCATGCGGTTTTTATTTGATAGAGTCGTGATGGAATGGAATCGGCCAATGAATTAAGCTTGATACCTAATATGTAAAGCTATAATTATTATAAGAAATCAGTTGTGAAACATAAGGGTGCAATTAGTTTCGCACAGGAAAAAATATTGGGGAATAAATAAATAGATAGTTCTTTCCTATCTGGGTATTGTAAAACTAAAAGGTACCTCGTATTTCCTGATACCTATAATAGAAACAGGTATAAACAATATCTTTGGTAGGTATATAAAGTTCACTAATTCGCAGGATCAGACCAGGATGGTTGAAAAAGACCTAATCTTACTCAAACGAGAATATATCTGTGCGCAGATCCGAAAAGTACATGGTGGGATACGAGTAAAGCTTGATAAAAAAATAACCGATATTCAAACAATTACTGGCATGATGAATAAAATAATTAGCGAGTCATTGTATACTTGTAACATTTACACGGCACGTGACAAAATATCAGATTTCATATTGCAGCCAAAGGTGTTATTTAGCATAACGCAATGATTAATTTTAATGGTAGCGGTTTGCTTAATAACTATTAAATACATTCCTCCATTTAATCACGTCTTGTCAAGTGCTTGTAAAATGAAATGGGAAGCAATAAACTTGATATGCTTACATTTATCAACAGCAGTTTATTCAGTTTCTCGGCAAGATTATTAAACACTTGCTGGTTTGATGATCAAAAACATAACCTAGGTTATCTATTTATTTATAAACATAAATTAAGTAGGCATATTGGCATCATTTATAAAACATAGATCTTGCTGCGATTATATTTTGAGTTAATCTTTGTCACTATCATATAAGGCGAAAAGTAGGTATTAATTATAAAGGCAAATTGAAATAGGCTTATATAAAAAATAATTTACTATTTTTTATTATTGCTAATAATATATTGTTATAATAATTATTCTACAGTTCAATAAAGAATCAATGAAAAGCTGTATGATTTTATTTAACATATGACAGAGACGTGTTAAGGTTAGCCTTCCTCCTCCTACTTGCGTCGTGCTCCTCAATTTTGAGGGTCGTGACCTTCCTTAGGCATCGTTTTCATCCTAACGAGCTTTTTCCATCTGTTTCTGTCTACGGCGGTGTGAAGGGCGCTGTGGAGTGTAGAGTCAAGAGTGGTGCGGATCTGGTCAGATCAACGCATTGGATTCCGTCCACGAGGTCTTCTCCCGTTTACTTTGCCGGTCACAATCAGCTTTTCGAGGTGGTCACTGTCTTTCCTTGCAAGGTTAGCCTTAACAAGCATTAAATAACGCATATACAGTAGGTATCACTATCTTATACTGGAACCATGAAATAGTAATCCTAATATACTTAACGCTTGTGTCTGGAATATCCCATAATCGCCGACTACAGGCTCCTAATAACCGATACTTTGATTGACAGGACTAGCGGATGGGACGCGACTGCCGGGACGGTGGTCGCGATAGGTTCGAGTCTCAGGGCACACCTGTGACATTTTGGTGTTATGTGTGACTGATAGTCAATTACGAACCTCGCTCTTGAGGGTGACGGTGGAGGTCCACGCTCACGGTAAAGGTAACAACCTGAGGAAAGCTGCATACCATAGAGACTTTAACATTATTTTATATGGTGTTTGAAGCTCGCCAACTCGTACTAGGCCGTTGTGGCCGGAATGGCCTTATCTTCTCAATCGATCTCTCGGTTGTAGATCTAGGAGCCCCGTGATTAAAAGTGGGGGATTACAGGCTGATACAGTAAACTACAATAATTATTTGTGTGCAATGATACATTTCCTTAGTATTTACGATAAATTACTCTTGTTATACTCGTATGACGATAATATAGTGAATAAAATTGGTGTGGCGCTATGTTATAGTCGAAGTTGTCGAATGTCAGCACGCGCGCGACGCACGACTTACTGCCGGTATGTATAAACCCCTGTTACCGCAACCGAAGCTAAACCCAATCAACTCGCAACTAACATATTATGTAATTAAAATTAACTATTATATTTTAGGTTGTAGCTTAGGACCTTGATATTTTTTTATTGAAAAATATATTTGTAATAGCATTTCACATCGTAGGTGTTTGAAATCACCGCAAATATTCGGAGAGAGCGTCCACGCATTAAACAAATATTTTCACCAAATCAATGCTAGTTAGTGATTGTCCGAATATAGTACTGTAGGAAACTTGCAGGTAAAAATTATTTGGCACCAGTAGTGAACCAATTTTGTGGATCGACCAGTGTTATTGGCAATATCTATGATTTCAATATGTAGGTATGATTTCGAATTGCTTGATGCATCATAAAACATCTCATACAATATCAGGACTATATGAAGCAGTTCTTGATGACCAAAACCAGGTAATAAAATTCAATGGCCTTTCATAGACGTAAGTCCCAAAACATTGTTATATTTTGGTTAATTTACAACAACCTTAGCTCAGTACTCCATATTATAAGCATTTTCATGTCCAGTTACCAATAGTTAATTTCATACTACGGATAAGTATTAATTCTTAAACAGGAAACGTGTCTAACTGTATGAAAATAAACATACTAACACACTTTCCGACTTAATAGTAGCTAAAATAGTAAATAAGACATCGCCATTAGACACGCATTACAGACAATTCGTCCGTCATTACAGTTTAAATATGAAGTGCGATTATATGGCGGCTTTGTTGACGCAGTCACGATCTGAACTATTAAAAATGATGATTATAGCAAATTATTTTATCAACTAAAGCGTTGAAGCACGTTCCTTACCTACCTGTAAGTGTTTAAAGGAGTATTAATATCTGGCTACATAATAGTCTAATCATAATCGACCTATTGTAGCTGAACTTGTACATAATGAGACAGTAGGAGAAGCCGACAATGTTATTCTGAGAAACTATCTGCTGTGTCCTGCATAGATGTACAATCGAACATACTCGATTCGCAGCTCACACCAATTAACTAGGTACCACAAAATCAACGACTGAAACCGAAATGTGGCACACTCCCGAGGATCCTATAATGGTGGTGTCTTCCGAGGCGGATACACAAATCATACCTCTAAACCGTAATTTACATAAATCTGAATTATATTCACGTGCAATCAGATCATACCAGTAGTTAACAGAATAGTTATCCGTTAATTTAGCATATCGTTATCTCTATTCACTCATTCAAATTGATAGACACACAATTTCACGCCAATCGCTATTAATCATAAGCTGATTTGCACTCTGTAGGCGCATGCGGCATGACACGCCCTGGACACGTCAACGGCCCCGAAATTCTTACTTCCGTAATATACAATCACATCCGGGACGTTTTTCTTCTATGTTGAAATATTTGTGACGCTTTACGTCGGCTGGACGTAAAAAAAGTATCTAAATTTCCCATTCCAAGTATTGTGCAAGTATCTGTGTTGAATTTTTCATTGTTGGATATAATTATGTATATTATTGTTAACAACCTAAGTTCAACAGGCATTTTTGTTTATAAACAAATAAAAAACAACAAATTAAAAGCAAAAATTTTAGTAGATCGCTAATATAATTATCACCTTGTCATAAGACAGAAAATTAATATCGGTCTTAAAAAAATTTAAATGATCGTTTATCAAGTCTTCGTATCAAAATCAAATGCCGTTTAAACGGTTTTATAACCAACAGTTAATTCGGTTAGTTGTTATGTGTGCAATTGTAACGTACCCCGGCTTAATAGCGACACATTGGCCAATATCCTTCCTTATATCTCGAGTTAATGAGCTACTTCCATCTATGTTGCTTACTCGCATGCCTGTTCATTCACAAACTATTGAGCAACACTAACTCTAACTAACTGCACGGTTTTACCAATTTTGATAATTTTTTTGTACTTTTGTTGACACGTTTATGGTCTTTTTTGCCATAGCCGGAACCTGGCAAAAAAACTCCTGTCAAGATCCTGTGTTTTTGTAGGTGTCCTATCTCTGCCTACCGATATTTTGGAGAAACAGTGAGTTTATGTTTGTTTGTAGTCGTATGTGAACTTAAATTATTTTCGTTTGCATTTTTTTACTAAAATTTACTAGTCCATGATAAATCTACGGGGAAACTCAACTGTAACGTTTTTATTAGCTTCAGCAGCTGCTTTATTTGTCGTGCTTGGTAGGCCGGATTTGGTGTAAGAAAATCGTGGCCTAACTAAACAGTTCCGTTACGATCAAATCAATTAAATGTAAACTAATAAACAATTGAAAATCATTACATTTACAAGCCCTTGTCAATTGGTGGCGTGCCAGGCCGCCATTGTTTATTTTAGAACGATTGCTGGGCGTGCATCTAGATATGCCCGCCGCATTAGCACTAATAGTTTACTTTTATATCAAATCTTGGTTACAGCCTAGTAAAATGTATTTTCATAATGTCAACGCATACTTAACGGGTATTCATTAAAGGTCGCTACTAAAAGATAAAGTTCGCGGAAATAGGTACAAATAGAAATAAATTACTGAATATTACAACATACTTCAAAGATTTTTACAGCGACCTAATGGAAGAAGCTATAAACTGCAATTTCTTACTTTACCTTGTCGTCCAATACTGCGCTGGACATAATAATACTGCGAAAATCTCTCTACCTCTTCTACTCTCTTATAATTTTTCATCTGCATCTTGACGGTGCGAAGCCACGCAACTGTCTAATGATTGCGGGAAAAGAGACTATTAGTTACCTCTATACAATCTGAGAAGCAATATAAAATGCATGAACCAGATTGGTAACTACAAAATTAATTCAAAATTCCTACGCAAATATTATAATTTCATTGTAAAACAATGTTGAATATAACGCATATTATAAGTAGTTATAACTACTCGTAGACTGTAATAAAGTTTGCTGAATATATCCGGTGCCAGGTGGTGAGCGGCAAGGTTAGATTAGATGCTGAGTGATGCGACAAGATGAGATTAGGTGTAATGGGATGCCATACACGAGTTGGACGTTCAAGCGATATTACGCAGCACAAGGATGTTTAATTTCTTAATGCTAATTACTTTAAAAACATATAAATATTTTCCCGTATAAAAATTGACATGAAGGTAAATTAAACTTGAGCAACACAGATAACCATCTGCCATGCAATTAAAATTAATTCAACGGGTAGTTAGCGCTTGCCTTAACCGAATGCACTTTTACTTATGAAAACACCTCCGCAATAATGAGCAAGCATTAATATTAAAATTGTCAGAAAATACAGTTCGTGATTAAAATAAAATAAATACACGCAACCATCCTTTAACACGTAATCCCCACCGCACAGTAAGATAATGATATTTCTTCTGTGTAGGTATCACACATATCAGGGTGGTTACTCTATGATGCGAAACGAAGTCCAAATCTTTGGACGTCGTTCGTAAACCTGTACGAATGTGCCTAGGTACTCCACAAAATGTTCGAATCCTCTATCGTACATCGTAATCATAGACCATGTTCGTAATGAAAGATAAGTGTCATAGAGAATAATGTTGAGTTTTAGAAGTGGAAAACTTATAATGGACGTCGAACGTCCGAACTTTCGAACTTCGTTTCGGATCATAGAGTAACCCTATAGAACAACTGTATTATAAACATTTATTATGGAGCAGGAGCGTTTCCATCCCGCAATATCAAAACTCCACATCTTTGCTGATTACACAAACTGTTTTCTCAATGCTATTAGATCTGCGGACTTGGCTGTTTTAATCTTCAAAGGTCATTATTGATGCCAAACCTTTTACTGATTTCAATCAGTAGGTATATGTCCTAAAAGGCAATTAATATTTAATAGCAAATATCAATTAAATGGGTAGTGCATATGTTATTTTAATAATGTCATTGGTCTAGTTGTTCCCTAAAAAGCTCGAAGTCAAATAGCTCTGTCGCAAAAATGAAGCCATCAAAGAAGCGAAATATTTGTACAATATGCTTATAAATTAGGTTACGCTGAACCCACCCGCGAGTGGAATAAGGCAATGTAAAAGAAAAAATGCAGCTTTGAAACATTTGATACAGTTTCTCATATTATTGCGCTGGTGGTTTATTTGTTAAGACCGTAATAAACTAAATTTTATTGGAAATTAATGCCAGGACATAAATCAAGATTGCATAAAACGGCATCGTACGCAATGCAACATACTTAATTAACGTGATGCATGTGGAAATTAAACGAATCTCATTTCATTTAAATGTATAATGTTTCATTATCATATTTGTTGAAATTATAACAATTGTTTATAAAAGAAACTTTAAATTATTCAATGTAATATAGAACAAACACAAAGTGCTAGCTTATACTTACGATCGCGGGAAAGAAAAAAAAATGGTACAAAACCAATGTGTCCACGGTGGTCGCGGGTTCAAATCCCAGGGCACACCTCTGACTTTTCGGAATTATGTGTGTATTGATAGTCAATCACCACGCACTTTAACGGTGAAGGAAAACATCGTGAGGAAACCTGCATACCGTAGCGATTTTAAAGAATTTCTACGGTAAGTAAGTCCGCCAACCCGCACTAGGCCAGCGTGGTGGACTATATGGCCTAACCACTCTCATACGATTCCCTCGATTGTAGAGTAGGCCCGTGCCCTGCAGTGGGACGTAAATGGGCTGATATAGATATAGATTTGTAACATTTTGCACGTATACTATCAATTCATAGATACTTCACACAGACATTAAATATATTAAAATATACTGCATACACTAATTATGTGGCAATTGAAGTTATTAATGATTTATTTACAATATAAAAGAGCTCAAGTATGCATTACACTCATTACGCAATCATAATATTTTGAAACAAGTGGAGCGCAAAACTCATTAAAACTTTGATTGATAGATTGTTGATATAAACAACGCGAATCCCTGCCTTTTACATTACGATACGAGATGCTTATAAAACACTTAAACGACCTTCACTTCCATAATAGAGCTTATAATGAAATACTAATTTAATTTATTGACGGATTATATAATATTAAAACAAACAGTTTAATCCGCTCGACTTGAGCCGATGACGGATTCTATTAATTTATCATTAACGCGGCTAAAGGCTTCACAAAGCGGTGTTGTTTTGATTTCTATTCATCTCAATTTAAGTAACTAAATTAGTCTCACAAACATTCCATGAAAATCGAGTTTCTGGTAGCGGGCGGTGACATATCAATAATTCCCATAAAAGTATATTCCCCTATACTCATTGCATATATTGTGCTTAGAGAAATATAATATTTATGAAACTAAATCTCTGATTGTTCGATAAAATTTGAAAGTGGGTGCTTTAATATTTTTTTATGTTTATAAGACTCCAGAATGTTGACAATTGAATGTTTTAGAGAAAATATAAAAAGAGTCTCGTTAGTGGTATACGTAGTGTATTGTAAATAGCGCATAAACAGTGATGAATACTTATGGAGTAAGAGTTTGCATCCTTATGTACCAGGTCGAAATAACAAAAATAATTTAATATTGTTATTTCCTCAAATATACAATAAATCGAATCAAATGCGAGAACTACATAATATGCACTTATTTAGAATTGTATAAAAATAATCAATGACCCTGATAGATCTTATTACGTGCTCAGAAAACTATTAAATATTTATTTAAGCTACCATAAATGAAGTCCAAATGTGGAGCTGGGTCGAGAAATTAATTTAGTTATGTAAGGAGTCTATAACCGTATGGACAATTATTAACGAAATGGTCATGTGCTGCATTTTTATGTCTAACAATATTACAATTCTTATATTTTATACTTATTTACACATAAATAAAACCATTTGTCCGTTTGTTTCAATGTAAACTCTAATAGACTAAAGTCGAATAAGAATATTGTTTTGTTTTATTTTAATCATTGAGGACGTTGTTTATTTTATCATCCGTTTTTTCATGAAATGAAATTGGTTCTTGTGCTTCATATGAAAAAGACTTAATTTACCTCAAATAATTACATATTTTAAGCGCTGGTTGTTCGATAGGCCGTAAAAATTATATATTATCTTACCAAGTCTATCACGTTTGCAAAATGTGTACTCAACCAGAAACTGACATGATTTTCTTTTCAATTAATAAATCCTTCCGAGGCTAAATTTTCATACTAAATTAAAATGTATACAGAAGCAAATATTTCCTGGTGCTTACTAGTTAGATTGAGTATATAAACAATATCGATTTGAATACGGATTCACGTGTTTTTATTTTAAAATAAAATTAAATTAAATTTAAAAAAATAAAATAAAACCCATCTGTAATGCAGATCTTTCATGGTAGTATTAATCGCAGTTGCTGGCTTACCATCATATTTTGAACTAGCGTATATTTGAGCATTTTTGGCCAGAACATTTTGTAACAATCATCAATCATACTTTATGAAAGTCTATTACAGGCGAGAAGACTCACACAACAATTTCAAATGACGCATCCTGATCCTTACGTTGTTTAATACATACCCACCCATTCTGCAAAAGTAATAATTTTCCATAATATATATAAATTCTAGACAGCTTTTCCTAAAACATCGTTTCCACAACAGAAACCGTGGTCCAGTTCATAATTAACAAACACCAAAACATTCGCTTGAATGGGCTATATGTAAATGGTGTAATTTAACCATTTATCATAACAAATTTATATGAAAAGCAAACAGCTATTATAAATAATAGGTTCGTGAGTGAAGCCTGGCCCGCTGTATTATGTCCGAACTAATAAAATAAACATTATTTCTTGCTCATTAACCGAAAGTGATCGGATGTGAGTTCCGAACAGGGGCGTTGTCACAGACCTTGGCTATCTGTGGCAGTGTCAAAGCATTTAGTTGGGCATGTGGTAATAATGACCAGTTATCCGACCACGTTATATGAAACACTTGAATTAGAATTCCCACGCGTAATGTGTAGGGTCGATAGCGTGAAATAATTGAAGGTAGACCTCCGTAATTGTAGTTTACGCACTACTATAAGGTTAGCGACGCTCATCGTGTGACTTATTTTAATTAAACATTGAGTAACAATAAAATGTGCGTGAACACCGTTGTCCGCTGTGAGACTTAGATCCACAAATTGATTTCAGGAGAGACTATTAATGATTTTATGACCTTCATTAAACAATAGGTGAGAATTCGTCACTACAATGAGAGGTCACGATTTCAATCTTCACACCTAAGCCAAAAAACTTTCTTTTCACATTTAGATGATGTGGAACTAAAAAATTCATTGCCATGACGCAAGACATCTGTTTAACGCGGGGTCGAAACTATGTTATAAATTAATTAATATAACATAAATTATAATCCGCATTCTAAGCGCAGACATGAGACATACAGCACACTTATGACCTTTAAAAATGCACCTGCTCCGTTTATTGACAATCAAAATCAAACTTACTAAATATGGTTGCATATGAATTACTAATAAATATAAGTGGAACATAACGTCATATGTTACATAACTAAGTGGCTAGACAATTGCTCAGCGAAAGGCGGGGCTTTTTTTGTTTGTACCGACCTGCCTCAATCACAGCCGTAATATTTTTGCTATTGTCTGTGGTCTGAGATATTTATATATAGACCGTTTCATTGGATTTGACGTTCTTCAGAATGGAAAATATAAGAAAACATTATTTAAATTAGTTACATACATACATAAACTCACGCCTTTATCCCCGAAGGGGTAGGCAGAGGCGCCACCAGGACACCCACATTTCGCCTTGTATGTTCCGTCCTACAATGTGATAGGGGGCGAGCCTATCGCCATATCGGGCACAAAATCCTGACTCCGGACTGGTAATGAATAGAAAAATCCAATATACTACTAATCTACTAATCTTACTACATACAATCATTACCTTAAAGCATGATATTACTATGAGACCTTAAATTATCTCTGTCGATACTGCCCAAAGTACATTAGCCTACTTAATACCAATAAAACATAATATGAAAGGCCGTAATATACACTTGCTCTATTTTTCGGTAGGTGGTCACATGTTACGAACTGTAACGAAATAATAATTTACTGAAATAAATGACAGCAGTTTGTCTAAACCAATTAATTGTATACCTTGTACGAAGTCGTATGTCGCTGGCTGTAATCGCCAATTAAAGTTTTTTTGACCTCATGCCGGTTTTATTGGTATTTAATGGAAATTGACTACGTCTCCTTGCTAACTTCTTCAATACATCAATAGAAATCCGGTTCTAATGAGGACGGATGCATCGACTGACTTGTAAACATTACTATTATTTACTATTATTAAATCTAACGATTCTCAGCACAGTGGGAAATATGTATATTTGAAATATGTAAATGAAAGTAATCCTATTGTGGAATAGATTTTCAATCATGAATCGGCAGAAATGATTAACTAATACATGTTTTTCTGTGATCTACTATAGTACCGATGCTTTACATTGCATTTAATTGTACATTGCAATATTACATAGAAGCCCTTGTTTCTTTATTTTATTAGACAGAGCCAAAATTATAAGTTAAAAGCAATCGTGGAATCTGATAGGACTGTAATAATTAATCGATTGCTATATATAATTTGAATCGGGATGAAGTAAGTAGGTAAGTACCCAACTAAGTTTTGTGAACGATTTGAATTAACGTGACTATCTTAGTTGATAAATTATTAGCTAAACTAGGAACAGACCGACTGTATAATATGTGTGTATAATACTGCATTATAATTAACTTCAATGAAGTGGGTAATGTTTAAAACTTGTAACACTACTGTGAATTAATACTATTACATTCAGTACATAGAGTTCACGTTTTTTAATTATAATAAATTATGTATTACTGGCTCTCTTTAAAAAGTAAATAAGTATAAATATTTCAGAAGAATTCCGGTTTTATTTCCATCCGCCTTATTAATTTTAATGCGGCCGCAAGCTCAAACGATTTTAAATTATTGCACAGAATTCGAACGCGAGGAAAGGCTTGTACTTTATCACGCTTAAAAAAGGTTCTTTAGTTTTAATGTTTTCAAAAATGGATTGAGTAGAGCATACTGGCTCATTATTTTCATATATGTGGAATAGTATAGTATCGGTATTTCATATCATTTCACAAAAAGTGTAGAAACATTGTTGCACTTAGCGGTTTATGGTAAAGTAAGTGAACATGTTGAAAACGTGATAACGGGCATTCGCCAATAGTGCCAACTGTTGTGTAATTACAAGCCCACTATGCAAAAGCTTTGTTTGTAATCACTGCATATCGCTATTTGCTATTATATCTGCTTAACTGGGTGGTGAATATGTGAAGTTTCCTCATTGCATTTTGTTACTTTTACTATATTATTGCATAATTATTGTGTAAGTGTAGCTTTTTTTTTTCACAGATAATTTGGACGTAATGCATTGCGATTCTGACATTAAGTGCGAAACTTTATTTCAATAATAATTGATTTGTACTTCAAATATTTTCTTTAACAATGTTATTTTAACAATATAGGCATTGCAAGACATATCAGGGGCCTACTTGTGTTTCGTCACGTTCTCATTCGAATAAACAATAGATACAATTAAAGCTTGCTTCCTATCTAACGTGCCCTAACACGGATTTGTTTTGAACGGCTGTGTTGCACAATTATTGTCGATTAAACGTGCTTGGACACTGGATATTGAAACAGTACTCGATTTTAACCACAAGTTTCATGTTAGTAACTAAGCTATCGCAGATTTATTTGTAAGAAAGCGAAATAAAGTGAATTTAAAAAGATAAATTGGCCAGTTTCTGTCTAGTAATATCGATATATAAATTGCTTGTTCATACGTGTAGTTAATATTTCTCACACTGTTTTCGCCTCACAAAACATCGTCACATGCAACCAGCGACAGAAGGCAGTTGAATATTCGCCAAAGCAATTGAGCAATATATAGAGTGGTCTACTTGTAAGAATAATCGAGACAATCGAACAGGTGGCATTAGCCAACATTAAATATACATAAATTTCATACGCGATTGAGTTAACCTTCTCACAACCTTATCTATATATATAAAAATGAAACCCGTTTCGCGTTGTCACGGCATCACGTGTGAACGGCTGAACCGATTTCGATAAAAAAAAAATTAAAATGTTTGTGGAAGTCCAAGGATGGTTCTTACGGAAAAAAATATTAAGAAAATCTTTCAGAAATATTGAAAAATATACATTTAATTTTGCATATTTTAAAAAACGCGCGTAACGAATGTCAACGTCATTCACAGCCATAGACTATATTGAAAGAGCATCGTTTGTTCGGAAACGTGGTTACTTAATTAAGTTTGTTCGGAAACGTGGTTACTTAATTAAATTCTATTGCACTAATTTATTAATTTTTTGAAAATAACTCGCCACGGAATAGTAAACCTATACAAATTTCGCATAACCTATTTAGTAATCTGTGGTAGTATCTGTTTCCCTAACTTGACATTGGCGAATGGCTGAACAGCCAAGCCAATTTAAAAAAAAAATCTGTGGTAATCTGTGGCATCACATCCATAACCGCGGTAACAATAATTTTAAATTGGAAATTAAAAAAAAAAACATCCTTTGATTTTATGATTATGTTATGTTTATAATTTATACAGGGTATCTCAAGACCGCGACCGAAAACGATGCCAGGTGGTAGTTTTAGTGGTTACAGACACGATGCAAATTGAAATTGAAGTTATACTTATTTAATAAAAACCGACATGATGAAGTTAGTTCTAGGTGGCATGATAACTATGTTCAAGTTCACCACCTTCACCACCATTATACGAGTATAATTTAAAAAATCACATAATATAATAATCCCGGAACTACTGAATCGATTTTAAAAATTCTCTCACCTTTAAAAAGATATAACATCCTTGAGTGTCATAGGCTATATTTTTTCCAAAGCGGTTGAAAAAAGGGTTGGAATGTTGTATAGAAAATCAAACCCAGTTAAGTTATTTCTATGAAAAATTTTATTTCAGCTCTTTATTACAAACGAAAAAGAATGGCAACCAACAATTTTAGAAAAGAAAATTATTGAGGTGAAATAAGGAATGACATGTTGTATGGAAACCAAAATCGCTGAATCGTCTGTATTACTCATCCGATTTTCCGTATCCGCAATCGTTGAAGTTTTAATGTCAAAAAATTGTAAGGCACACTATTTGGGTATACAGCGATGGGATAGAATAGAGTGAGAGGGACGGGGTAGGATTAGATAGTTGACAGATTTCATTTGATGGGATAGGACGAAATGTAAAAGCACGGGACGAGACAGGATGGATAATGAAGAGAAAGAACGGGATGGATCGGATGTGACTTGACAGACAGGACGGGACGGGATTGAGGAGGACAGGTCATAGTAAAAAAGAAACGACAGTAGGGTACCTACGTCGAGTTTAGGTTTCAAGAGGTTTAGGTATACAAGAGTTTGTACGAAAAATAACATCTATCTGATGTGGAGTTGAATCAAAAGATATGCACCCAGGCGAAGCTGGGACGGGCCGCTAGTCAGGATATAAATATCAATCAATATAGTCCTCTGCGTATTAAGCTGTTTGTATTTGCTAATGTTACGCAAATAATGTAAAACTATGCCTCCATGAAACAGGAAATCTCAGTATGTTACGTCAATATTAAATTCATGTATTCAAATGTAACGGCAGTGTGTTGGAAAGTGGCATAATTGTTTATAATTAACGCGTTACGCAGTATATCATTTTATAATTAAATTAAAAATATATATTTTACCGTCTGACTTCATACATTATGTTATTTGATTCGTAATGACTGAAATGTTATTTAATTGATACGGAAACTGGCAACTAACACGAAAGTATTGAAAAATGTAATACTTGCCAGAACTCTAATGAAATATTATTACATGTTTTTATATGTATGTAACATGTGAGAATTACTTTCGGTAAAACAAGCACTAAAAGTTCAGCATTTTTACAATCACTGATGGTCAATTATTATGGGCAAGGTGGAAGGCAAGAGACGCGCTGGACGAAGGAAAAAATCGTGGCTGCGAAACATCCGGGAGTGGACCGGTATCAGCACTGTTGAACAACTATTCCACCTGGCTAAGGACAGGGAGAAATACAAGAAGCTGACGGCCAACCTTCAGCACTGAAGAGGCACTCCAAGAAGAAGAAGAAGATGGTCAATCTTGACCATAGGATTTGCGTCGGGGATGAGGAGTAACCACATTGGTTTGGAAAAGTTAGGCCTACACCATCGATTCCCGTTGGTGCTATAAACGGTATGGCAATAAGCAACATCATCAAACTTATTAAGTAAGTCGTAACTTTTTCGCACAAAGACATTCTAATCAAATGTACCAAACACCAATACACAGTAGTCGGTAAGGTCGTCACTTAAACAGCTTCAACTAGATATGTAGGTACCGGTGCTACCCATATGAATCTTCTTATTGTGCACTTTCTTAATTAAGAACATTCATATTTGCGTATAAAGTCGTACCTATTGAAGCTAGATATTCGGTAAAGGACATAAAAAGTATGATTTAATGACCCACAAAACACAAGTAAATAAAATAATTAGATATTATATTATGTCGCTAAGTGTTCCAAAAGGCTAAATTAATACATGTCCTAGTATATTAAGGTTTAGAACTAGCAACAATGTCTACGCATAATTTCGAAAGGGCCCGGAACAAATGTCAGTGTAGGGTAATGTTACAAATAGCCCTGATAAGAAACAATACCGACAAACGATACTAAGTTTATTTATTGACATTCTGCAATAATAGTGAATAGATAACGCTGGGCTTTCATTTCGTTTTCCGTTACAATTAGTTCAAGGACTTTTGATAAGGTAAATGGACTAAACAGCGATATCGCAGTAATTAATTCAAAGGTATAACATATGATAAAAATTAAAGGGATAACATATTTTTATGTTTTACATAGATTGGAACCAAAAGATTTTTATAGTAAAGTAATAATTTCGTGATTTATAAGGACAACCTTTATCTTGAAAAAGAAAATCTTAAAAAAAGCTGGCGCTATCAATGAGCAGGGATTCTAGTAGTTTTTAATTGATTTTGTACAAACAATAATATAACCTATGACTAAAATCATTCAATAATATTAATCTAAAATATAATAAGCACTAACCAGAGGTAGCATAATGTCTTCTTTAGTCACATATCTATTCCTTGTGTCAAAATGTACCGATCATTTTAGCTGTGGACTATTTTTAGAATTATATCAGACATCAGTATCCCCTGACTGTAGCAAGAGGCGACTAATGGGGACAATGGTAGTCGAAGGCACGCAGCGGAGAACTGCGAAACCGACTGCGTGGTGTATATGCATGAGGTAGGCCGTAGTACGGCATCGCGCAAGAACGGTTCCAGCGAGGCTCTGGCGATTTGCCTCAGGATACCGGAGCCGCTCCAATGCGCTGAAGAGGACCACCGTGGGGTTTTTGGTTGGTATGCCGATGGAGGATTTTGGTAGGGACTCGACTCAAAGGTCGCCCGAATGGTAACATCTTCCCCCGGTGGCTCAACGTTGATTCGTAAAACCATTGAAACCAACACCATCGCTCCGCCTCCCCTTCAGGCAGTGATAGCGATAAATCGAATCTCCCCGCGAAAACAAAAATAACTTTTTTATGTGTTATTTTGAAATAATTAAATTCAACTATTTACTCTAGTATTATTTACTTTGTATTTATGTCAATTGACTTCTAAGAAAAAATGGTAATTTATATTTTATAGTTTATTACAACGTTCAATGAAGTATAAAATAGCGGTTTGTTAGAAGTAAAACCTATTTATTATTGATAGTGAGAATAAATTCATACGAATGCACCCATTTGATGTAATTTTAACACAGTGTGAATAATAAATCAAAATAAGCTAGTATTTAATAAATAATAATATATAAATATGTTTACGCCTTAATAAACTTGTAAAAGTTACAAAAACATCTTAGTGGGAAGGTTTTCCCTTCAAACCATTCAAAGGTCGATTGTGACTGTGGTGCCCCAAAACAGAATATTATGTCGAACTTATTGACGTGCCCATTGAGTAATTTGATTGTGAGATTTTATACCTTTTCGTCACTATCAAACTGAGTGAAAATATCCTACCTCTAGCCTGTTTACCATTGCTTAACGAGAAACAAAAAATAGACTTATATGGTATGTCTTTCAATTGAAGAGGTTTAACGAAAATACCGTATGGTACACAATTTATGACCTCTGACGTTGCCTATATTTAGATGACGGTAACTTACGGTATTATTGGTAACATATAGCTAATCCTAGATTATACACTGTCTAGCAAAGTATAGATGAAAGTCAAAGTTTTATGTAGCATTTCTTTTAGCGAATATAACCGTTGGAGAACCAATCTCCTTTTAGGTTCCTTTCTTAAGTGGTCATGAGCGGTAATAAACAGTTACCAGGTGGCCCGTCTGCTCCTCAATCGTCTTCTGTACTATACAAAAAAAATATCTAAGGTTTTCCGGACAATTTTCTTCTTACCGGTCGCAAAAAGCAAATAGATATAGCAATTAGTAATTGACACGTTTCTGTGCATCGATATCAATGTTACACTAGATAAGACATTTAGTACAAAAATGTGTCCCACCTACTTGCGGTGCATGCACCACACATGAATCAGTTTGCTTCGTGACAGTGACAGTGCAGTACGCCTTATTGCATACGTTTAAAAGTAATTAATAAATGTTTCGCCGTCAAACCGAAAGCAAATTGTCTGAAGTTACAATATTTTAATGAAATACCAGGTAAGTGATGTAAAATTGCAGTGTGCTTTTAAAACTTTATTTCTTTGACGTGTCTCGTCTAACGGTAGAATATAAGTCAATGTTTTTGTGGGTATTTATTTTGCAGATAAGTATAAAACAATTTTTTTGTGGTATGTATCCCAAGTAACATTTTGAACTGTATAAAAGCTGTATTATAGACTATTTGTTTTCTACAGGCTGTTAAACGTTGTTGTATAAAGACTGTATAGCAAGCTATACAGCCCTTATAACTCTGAAATGGGCCCCAAAATTATACAGCTTTAAGTGTAGATTTTGCTGTATAACAGCTGCATAATAGCTGTACTATTTGGCTGGCTAAGATACTATTTAGATACTTTTATACAGCTTCCATTCTCTAATTTTCCTTTTTATTCTTTTATACAGAATCAGGCTTGTGAAAATCTTAATAGAAGAATAAATATATTATAATTGTGTTCGTTTCTCCATTTCCATTCTCCATTTTATTTCTTAATTTACTATGTGCCAAGGCAGAGACCATATGTGAAGTATAAGTGAAAAAAATATTTGATAACTAAGTGGTATTAAGTACTCTTTCCTGTTTATCGTTGTTATTATGCTTGCGACTGATATTTTTATGTGAATATGTATACTATTTAAAGCTCAAAACTCACGCCCCTTCGAAATAAAGGATATACATACATTTTTTCTGTAACAACAAATATGTGATCATATCTGAAAGCAGTTTTAAGAGTAACCCGGACTGTTCTATTGATAGTAAACGTAATTGTGTGTACTATACAGTTAAAATCCTTTGTAAATTTGTACTGAAATTTCAAAAACAAACAAAAAAATATCTCGTAAAATTGGAAAGCAATTTATAGGTTATGATAAAATGGCGTCCTTAGTTTATACAGCTCTTGCTCTTCTAGTACCTCTTAATGCAGCTTTTTGCATAACAGAGTCGTTATTTAAGAACGCATCTCAGCCTAAAGAGTAACATTGTCTGTACATTACTATTTAAGTACTGTAGAAGCTGTCTTAAAGTCTTATTCATATTCATTTATACAGTTAATTAGGGTTCAGTTGAAAATATAGAAAACCTCATTATAACCAAAAACTAAGGCCCGTAAGGCGGTGAGCAAGGAATCGGATTGTTTTATCGAAAGTGTTCCAAATATTTTCATATCATATCATATCATATCATATCTTTATTAATAAAATAATTTACACGTCACAATTTCAACATAAAAACATTAATTATTATAATAAAATAAAAATAAATAATTACATTACAAAATTTATTTTAATTTATTTTAAGGCTATATTAGTTTCAAAATAATCTATAAGCTGGATAATTGTGTATGCCAACACTATAATAATAACTTTAATCTTCTAAAACACGAAAAACTGTAAAAAGGGAAAAATGTACGCCAATCGCATTTGGCTTTAAAAAGGAGTAAATCTAAACTCTTCTACATGAGATAGAATTGTATTACACTATTATAAAGGGAATTGCTTGGTAAGAGTATCCTAGATTTCCGTTGTACAGCTATTATCAAGCTTAACTTGAAGGCTGAACAACAGAGTAATTTTACACCAATATTCAGGCTATAACAATATTTAATGCTCTTGTACAGAAGTAGGTTATACAAAAGTATAATTTGAGAGCAATATACAGTTATTGTCGTATAAAGTTGCTGAACGCAGTTTTTTACGCCGCGGTCTGTATTTTAGAGTTTTCCAATGCTATTTAAAAGCTAAAGGTAAAAATTTAGGCTCTATACAGCCGTTAATCAGCTATACTGTATACAGTTGTACAGTTATACTTTAGTCCAGTCCTAAACATATTTTTACACTCTTGTACAACATTTTTTAAGCTTATAGCTGGTAATGCGCTGGTAAATATAATATTTTTCCGCTTAAATGTTACTTGGGATTGGTCACTTCACCCTATGTTTGCAAATCTTTGTGTGCGTAAACAATCATGTAATTATATATTATGATTAATACCATTAGTTATCTGGTTATTGATTGAATTGATAACAAACTGTCACGACTGTCTGCATGAAAAATTAAGAGGCCATTTATTATTATTTTCTGTCATTATTTTTATCATAAATGTGAGAGGAGTCCAATTACAACTCATACATGATTATTTTCGCTCTAAATGAAAGCAATAACAGTAATACCACGGGTTCTATGGATAGCACGAAAATAACGTAAGTAAATGAAAAAATATATATAATCACACGCAAAAAATAATCTTATATATTATGTACATATTTACTAGCTACTAATATGAATTATATTACCTCATTCAGAAGTACTCACCGATAGCACCTACTACAGCTTGATTTTCAACTAGGAGTCTAAAGGAATTGCGTACACTAGATCATAAAACACACACATGACGATGGACGAATTTCACGTTCTGAAAATAAAAATTACAAATGTTTGATCCGAATTATTTAATGCAACCACCACATACGAAACTCCAGGAAATTAAAAATTATTGTTTATATTATTGCACAAAGTATTTACCCCAATATTAACGTAGCAAATGTAGGTAGTCCAACAAAATAAACAATTATTGATAAATCGCGACACGACGCGTCGAGGCACGGTTCCCGCCAAAACGCGGAACTATGCTTATAAATTAAGCATAGGAAATGTATCATACAGCCATGATGTTCTACATTTAACTTTTATATTCAAATATTTCAGATGAAATTAAATAATTACAGATAAATTACGCGTAAAATAATCTTGCAGGTGAGTTTTTTATTTTCCTTAACTTTTACCAAGATTCTCCACATTGACTAAGCGAACACCATATAAATTCATTATTTAAGATATTATAACGTCGTAAAGTAGGTATCTAATACTATGAAATTGCTACCTACACGTGTGATGTCTTATGCCATTATTAAATTGGATGCTTTCACACAGATTACATACTGAATACTCAGAGAAGAATATAATAAAAAGAGATTTAATAAATTATCTGAAACGTTCCTTCTATTGAAACTCAAATTACATCTAATAGTGGTAATCGAACGGAATCGCATTATTTTCTCTCGATAAATACTTTTCTACGGATTACAGTGATTTTCTATTTCTCAACACTGCCATCGTGTTATTCACGTCGATATTGAATTTGAACAATAAATGGTCGCTCTTACATAATTGGAGTCACGATGGAATGATTGTCTTCGTGTAGTGGAATTGTTGAAAGGAAAAATCAATTTGTCTATAGTGTTTTAGCATTAGGTAGGGTTTAAAAAAAACTTATCTATTTTTTTAAAGTTGATATATTAAAGTCTTTTCACAACGAATTGAATAACTTAAAAATAATCTTTTACTTTAAAATTTTGGTCAGCTTTTAGACTGTTGAGTCTATTTATTTATATGTTATTTGTTAAATTTATATTTATTTAAAATTATTTCTAAGGATGTACATATTATTATGTTCTTACATATATTAAATAAATAATGTTCTTAATACGTTAGCATTTCTTGCATTACTTATACCGCTGTGTTTAATCGCTTGAAATCAACCTGTAAACGTGTAAGATATAGCCCAAAGATTTATTACTAAAGTCTCAACCTAATGTGCATTAAAATATTATGATATTTTTTATAAATATTCTATGATTTAAAGTGGTCATTAATAGTATCATTACATTTACTCTTGCGGACAGGCAAAAGTAATTAGGCTTCACAGCCTTATCATTACTCATTTTTTTAAGATACACTTGAAGGTAGCTGGCTGGCGTATTCTAAATTCAAATTTTGAAAAGCAAAATATAGTTACTTATACTGTTTTTTCATGTTTAGTACAGAAAAAAATGTGGCGATTAATAGATAAATATCTAGGTGTGATTTTAACCGATAGAACATTTAAAATAGTAGTTACAACTCGAAAAATATTTGTGTTCTATTTTTTTGATACATTTTTGTTTACAATCTACCTTACCTCGAACAAGTACACTCTTGACCGTCAACATCTTCTTATTAAATAGTAATTTAAAAACCATTTTATTATTATTACAACAGATGTAAGTAAAGCATCCATTATTTTAAATATTATATGTATGTACCTAGTTAAAAAATGCTACTCTGCCAAAATCTTATTCCAACTTAAAAAATTTAACCAAAAGGCACTTCACTAACTTAAACTTTTGCCATCAAACATAGTCACTGTTTTTTGTCTAGTCAAGTATAGAAAAGCAGGAAAAGTTGTTCTAATTTATAATATCGATTTTATTATATATTGCGATATTAAATCAAAACATACGACTTCCCGCAAAGTTTATAAAAAAATATATAATTTGATATTTTTTTCAGCCAAATATAATTATTATGTGACCTGGGAATGGAACGCAGGACTTGCGGGTTGCCGCCACGTGCGCTATCCCTTCATATGTGATGTAAGTAGTAGTTGTTGCATTGTATTAAATTAATTACAAGGACTGATCTAATTACTCAGCTTTAATTATATGACTAATTTAAAAACTAAAATAATTTATTAACGAACGCTCGTAAAACTATAAAGAAACAGAACGTCATCGTATGTAATGATATAAAACACGAAATAACACGTTTTGATATCAATTGCATATTTATTCATTTATTTTTATTTGTTTCTGGTCTGGGTGTTTGTGAGACCGAAAAGTCTCGTAGCTACTGATACCCACGACACAAGACTCGATCTTAGTGTGGGGTCAGGACTATGTAATATGTATGTGACTGTTGGGTGTATTTATTAATTATAATTATTTATTTATTATTGTGCGTGATGGCCTGTTTGTAAACGGACCAGACCAAACATGTTCACGGTGGTCGTGGGTTCAAACCCAAGTGTACACCTTTGACTTTTCGGACTCATGTGTGTATTGATAGTAATCACCACGCACTATAACTGTGAAGGAAAACATGCTGAGGAAACCTGCATACCATAGCGATTTGTAAGAATATATGGCATGTAAAGCCCGCCAGCCCGCACTAGGCCAGAGTGGTGGACTACGAGTATATGGTCTAACCCCAACCCCTCTCAATCGTACTCTCGCTTGTAGAGAAGGCTCGTGCCCTGCAGTGGGACTTATATAGGCTGATACAGTACAGTACATATCTGGATACAATCAGATCGGCGGGAGATGACCACCTTGCCTCGGTGGAACTATCTGAACCGCTTTGCGCATACCATTAGGTATACAAGGTGAAAAAAGAGAAAGATAATGTAGTGAATTTTCTACCTACCAATTGAAAATCAGGAACTTAAGGCCCGCAGCTTATTTATGCTTGGGATTCAGCAGCCCATGACGGAAATACAAGACAGCAAATAAACAAACTAACCAGCTTTCACACCGTCATGTGCATTATAATGTATTACTAAATTATATGTTAATTACATCAACAAGTCTGTGCTACGAAGAAATATAATTAAACGTTATTCAACGTAAAGTGATTGTAAATATCTCGGCGACACTATGTTTTATTGTTTATTTTACATGTTTATGGAATATAAATACTTCTGAGATTATAACACAATTATTTTCGCATAGTAAAGGATTTCCTTGGGTTTTGAATTCCAGAGTAATACAAAGTAGTATGTAACATTTAGGAAGTGATAGTATGGTTGTATGTTAATCAGTATGTAGTTAATAATACCTGACGTCCTCATGTGTAGGACCGTATCTGAACCTATAAAATATTCATCAGGTGACAGGTCACATAAAAGGCTGATCTAATTTATATATATTATTTGTACGCTGCCTACTACACGCGGTTGTTTTAAAACTGATCTAGAATAAATACTATTTGATTCCATTAAATTCATTAACACTTACATAATGAAAGTCTTTTATTATGAAACATTGTATGAGTGAAAGCGCTGACTAACTTCATTTAATTAAGAACGAATACAACAGGGCAACTTTTTGTATATTTCGGTTCGTTTGAAGATAATTATTTGGATTCGTAAATAATATAGCAATAGGGCACTTTCTCCCACACAAGGGTACCTATACTTAAAATACTACTCAAATTTGAATACACTTCTGCATTTTTATTACATCAAACTATGTTATTGTGGGTATAAACTTATTTATAATTCAATTTATTCTAGGACAATTGTAACAATCCAAAAAACGCCCGCCGTATTGAGGTCGGAAACTCGACAAAAGTGTGTCGCGCGTATCAGGTTCACCTAGCTTACCGGAATTAATACTTTGCCACGAGGCATAAAAAACAATTAAATAATTATAATGTAAACAGGATACAATAAGCGCATAAGTCAATACAACATTGTCGAGTCGCCCACACGCAAAGGATTTAGTAGCCGCGACTGGCGCATAATTTCGCCCAGCATTTGCATTGATCCATTCTAATTTGTAAAACGCGCGCGTATTGTATCTAGATCCGTTACTTTCGTTTACCGCATCTGGATTGCGAACACGATCATTGCTCCATTGATTAGAAATTACCACTTCGTCTGCGCTGATGTCACTGGCATGCAATGCGAGAGGCTCGCGTCTCACGTGTTTGTTGCGTGGATGGCATGGCGTTGGAACACACATTTAAAAACATTTTGGAAATGTTTAGACATCATTGCTAGTGACGATTAGCATGTACGTATTTCATATTAAGTACCTAATTGAAGAAAATAAATTAATGTGTTAATGCTGTTCATTTCTGGATGCAGGCCACTTCCAACAGGTCATATGGAGATTCTTGGGGGAGGCCTATGTTCAGCTGTGGACTTCTTATGGCGGAAAAGAGAGAGGGAGAGAGTTCATTTCTGTAGTTTCTAATAGCAATCAGCCAAGTGTTTAGAAATAACGTTGGTAGGACAAAATATCAGTCTGTGAAAACCAGTGTTCCCAATTTAACTAACAATGGTAACAATCGTAAAACTGTGCCAGAATTCTATAAATTAAAGCAAAATGTACTCCACATTAGACACTAATCTACCAATAGTAATCTTTTGTAAAATCGCTTTGAAATAACACTATAACCTGACACGGGACACCTCTAGTGATTTGATTAGCAATCTTAATTCCAACAGAGGAATGTAAAAATAATGTACCCCGAAACCTTTAACTTTGTTGTTTGATATCGCTAATGATATATTTTTTTTGTACAAACTGTTCAATAGCGAGATTGTTAATAGATTTTTTAAAATCCTAGCAGCTAACTAAGCGTATATTAAAAAGCGCAAATATCATCACACTAGAGCTTTTTAATGCAAGTAAATTAAAAAAGGATTTTAAAAATATGATTTTTTATTATACATCGCATAGCATTCAATTATGTCTGTCTAGGTGAGACAAAGCTTGGTCAGTGTGTCGCGCGGATTACAGATAAGATAGCCACACACAGGCCGCGCCGCTGCCCACAAGTGATGATGATCCTACGTTACGCATGCAAAATTGCCTATCAATGATTTAATTTTTATCAAGTTGCGACACTTTACGTAATGTGAAATGTAGTTGCTCGTCTGTAGACGCGAGAAAGTCTTAATTGTATTATGGGTTGTAGCATGTATCTGCAATGTGTTTCATAATGCAACCTGATTTTGACTATAAACGATGAGCATTTAATGAGAACAATCGTCTTTATACACACGTCTTTTATACTTGTGTTAGGAATTCGTAGAATTGGATGGCTAGTTTGCTCTTACCGCCCTCGTTATATAGAATATAATTCAGTGAAGGCAACTTGATTGATTTTACACATAATTTATTATGACACAATACTCGCGTTAAATAATGAATTAAATGAAAAATAATAATGAACGGCAAACTGAATATTATTATTTATTAATTCATATGACTGCATCTTACATTGGTTTTATGTCCGTTTTTTTTTGTTTGGTCATTAGCTACCTAATTTTATTAGTTTAGTATATTTTTGAAGCATGGATGTGGGCCAATTTCAGTTATCTACTTTCGTCCATTCATCAACATTCTGATATTTTCATTAAGGTAACTTTAGAATCTTACACGGATAGTGAAATTCTTATTTACAATTTACTATGCATACTTATCTCTTGAGCAATATTTTCAAAAGGCCTTACGTACGCATTTACGACCTCAAGGCCTAATAAAAAAGTAAACCCATAATAAAACTCGGCAGTTAACATTGATCTACAACATTAGGTACTAATTATGAACCGTTTTAGCTTTTAAATTATGGTCAGGCATTTCAATCATAATTTATTTATTACGAATACTTTGCAATAATGTCATAAAACCTTTATGAAATCGAATTCGCGGAATTTTCGGTAAATAAAATGACACTGTATGGATTGGTTTTACTTTAATAACATAAGTTTGAATTTATAGAATTATTATTTCGTCCATGGCTTTTAAAATGTTGGTTGAGATAATTTGATGAAACTACATGTAAATAAAGCCAGTTGAGAGGTCGTTGGAGCTTATAAACGGTAAGCGAGCTAGCGGCGCTTCTGAGGGAAAACTGCACTGACTAGAACCACTCAAGCGTTGTCTAAATATGAGAATAAAAGATAAACGTCCTGGGGGATATAACGTAGTAATAACAGCGCCACCGTGTATCCTATAGAAGAAAGAAATAAAGCTGTTGTTACAACACATCAGCATTCTATGATATGTTGTATTAACCAGGAAGGTAAGAAGTCGCTGGATGCAGGCTACTTTCAAAAGGTCAATGTGTAGATTCTTGGGGGAGGCATATGTTCAGCAGTGGACTTCCTATGGCTGAAAAGAGAGATAGAGAAAAAGAGAGAGAGAGACAGAGAGAGTATCAAGTTATCAACCCGGTAAGACCAATTCACGTTTTAGTTAATGGTTCTCTTCTGAGACTTTCATGTGTTTAATCACATATACGCATTTTTAAGAGTGCTACATAATAGTTCGGAAGTTAAACTCAGCTTTTTAGTTTTCTCTATGTTGTTGTTGTTATTAATTGTAAAATGCACATTCGTATCAAAAACTGTGATGATTTACATCATTAATTTAGAGATTAAATTTTAATATATTAATCTATTTTATATATTTGTCCTTTCAAGTTTCTTTAATTAAATGCTGGTATAACTCGATGATAAAATCACAATTTGTGATTTACTTTCGTTTTGTATAAATATAATTAGTACTAAATTAAGTAAGTGACGATCATAAGTTGCACAATTCACGAAAGCCAACTTAATAAAATGTTTAGTTAAGTTTAATTACACAGTTATGTTCAAACAGGTTTTTTATTAAATTATCAAGAAATAAAATTATTTTAGAGAGACTGCCTCAACAGTAGATAAGATGACAAAAAATATGTGAATAATTTATGTTAAATAATTATACAAGAATTTTTGGTAATGTTACGTAAATGAAGGCTGACCTTCTCAATATATTCGAAAGTGGACGCGGCAGGCACACGCCATGCATTAGATTTTGGTACAAGAATTCTGTAAGGCAACCCACATTCTAGGCGGCTAGATAAGTGTTTGTAGCACGTTGTTTCTAACGAGCTACAGCTACTTTGATTTTAACAACCGTCGCGAACTTTGTTCATGTCTTTTTATATTATAAAGATAGGTAAAAGTAACCTCTGTATATTTTCTTTACCGGCTATTTTAACTCCAAAGTGGGCCATCTTTCCCCTACTATTTTAGCAAACATTATGAATTAGCGAAGATTTATTTTTAATCAAAGCAATCGCAAGAAATAAATAATTTTGGATTTCCCAACTACGTCTACGAAATATGGCAAAAAAAACTGAATCTTTGGAAACATGTCCGTTAACATTTTATGTCAGACTTAATGTTGTTTATTTTTATTTAAAATTCAAATTTTCTAAACAATATGCAGCAACAATATTATTGCTGTTATTATATAAATAAAATAGAGCTTAGAAAATTTAAATTTTATTTTTATTTATTCATTTGAAATTTGAATGTATTATCATACTAATAAATAAAGAAATATAACAGATAAAATTATTACGAAATCTATGAACTTTTTGTAACAGTATAATCATAGTTGCTTGTACATTGAGATCAAGGGATAGGTTTCAGCTACCGTTCTACACCAGAGACATTAATCGAGACATGATTTACCATTAGGCAACAATTAATTATCCAGCAGTTTGTTGTTTTAAAATAGTTTAAAACTTAACACTCCGTATTATAAATGCACTTCACATCTAAATTTAGGAAAACTATTTACCATTAAGTTCCTTGAGATATAGCCTCGACAATAAACCTAATCAGATAACAAAACAATTCTAATAGAAAACCAGACATGAAGTACACACATTGAATAAATCTAACGGATTGCATTGTTAATTACGCTGGAATTTTAGGCAAAAACTTTCTTTAAGTTTCGCAATATTTTCTTTTAAATTCCACTCATGGTCATAGTAAATCCGTAATTCACTTTCTACGTCCGAAATAATCTAACGCAAGTAAACATGGGTATTCAAATTATTTTGTTGGTGACACACGGCTTGATCTACATAGAACTGGTTAACTCAATGGCGACCTTAAACGCAATCAGCTTCCTATACTTACTTTCAAATTGTCCGGCTTGCGTAAATGTAAGTCAATCACATGTGATATGGATAGTGCGTACGTCACAGCGGGCACAAACCGACGAGCTGGTTCATTCATGGAATAAACTTGTATACTTGCGGTGCATTTGCATTGTCGCTACGTTGGGACCTAGGTCACAGAGCACGCTTCACGAGCGACTCGTCTGGTTGTTTACATTTTTTGTTCGGAGGTCGTATGCACCTGTTCAACTTATGAACTTTAAGGTCCAGCTGCATATTTATAATGCACATTGACGCAGACGGTTTATAAATATTTAAAGTTTTTTCAAATAAAACTGCTGGTGGTAAGTATTTTTTTCTAAATAACTACCAGCTATCCTAATTAATATACTCGTAGATCTGATTTGGTTGCAGTAAGTAAGTAAGTATTGCGAGCATAACTATATACATATAATTATATTCCATTATAATGGAATGTGTAACTTGCGAAAATTAAGCTAAATCTTGTAAATATTAAAATAAAAGTCTGTATGCCAGAACGGGTGGGCAGGGCTCGTACTACAACCATCCTCAGTTCGTCAACCTTATTTCCGTTGTACCTAAGATGTAATATTTTTATATTTAAATAAATATGTTATGAAGTTAAATGTTTACGAGAATTTGTTGCTGGATTGATTAGTCTTTCTACGCGTAGAATGTTCTAACAAGCAACTGAGGATAAGCGATTTAAATATAACGCAATTTGACAGGCTTCCTACAGCATGATAATATCTACTTTGTTTCAACTAGGAACGAGTCAAGGTCTTATCTTTTGTTCAATATCCGTGTATTATTAAATATTATTTATACGCAATTATTTTGACATGAAAATTAATTACCGTATGAATAAGAAGGCGGGGAAAGACGAAAAGCGGAAACTGAGGTAACTGGCAAGGACACTAAAGATCACCTTAATACGGTCAGCTGGTCAAATGTATAATCGTTATGTCTTTCAATTATATCTCACGTGTTTTTTACTATAATTTTGTAAATTACTGACTGATCCGTATTGTTCGAACGATACGACATATCTGCATTGAGAGAGAAAGGTTCTTATTTAGTAGAGCGAAATTCGAGAGGCCAATGTCCAGAATTTGTATGAATACAATTAAAATCAGTGGGAATGGCGTATTAAACAAGACAGAGACCTAGTTAAAATTTCCTCGTCTAAAAAAATTAAAAAGTAGCATGTGTGGTCATCGTGCATGGTTGGTTTTCATCATGGCCAGACTTTCGTCATTCCAACACAATGGCCATAGAGTGTTACCAAATAAACTTCAAATAGACATATTTTAAATAATATCATATGCTAATTAATTGAAATATAACGGTGCAGTGTATGGAACTAATTAATATCCCGTTAACACCTTATGCCACTTCATTGTTTAATTGAAATTAGCATAACTATAAAAAAAAGGATAGAGTACTGTTACTACTGGATTAAATTAAAATTAATTAATAAATTCTTTCTTTACTTACGTAAGGTGTCTTCACAAAGAGTTGACGAGAGATTTCTATAATCTTTATTTTGTTTGAGTATTTTTTTCGTTTCGTATAAGGGCTACACATGCTTTTGGAATCTATGGTAAATAGATAAGGTTTACTGAAGATTCGACACCATGTGATACGGTGAGAGGTAATAAACAAGCAGGTATAATATTTATTATACTATTTAGTAAAAAAATTACAAGTATCATACGTGATTACAACAATAGAGACTGAGAAATGACAGTGGCACGTGAAATGTTTTGGGTTAAATTCATGGTCGAGTACTATCTCCAGAGATACGGGCTTTAGCTTACTTCAGACAAAACCCATTTACAGTCACAAATACGAGCATATAATTGTCTTAGTGTAATGAATAATTAAAATACTTTTTGTGCTCTTTTGTATGTAACATTACTTGTATTTAATCAGTCGTGAGAAATAAACTTTTTTTTGTTCATAGGATTTTGTGCATACAACGAAATATCAAATGATTTATGTTGAGGAAAAATATGACAATACAGTTTTTACCTACGCTTATGGTAACAATATTAGTATAATTAATTATGAGTTTATCTAAATACGTAATCGTGCATTTATTCAGTTGTCATTTGGTATTTAACTTTGATTTATGAATATGTGTTATAAAGGGTTAGTTACTTAACAAATACTGAATTCATCACACTATCTGTATCTACGTCTAATAAGCCGCTAATATAAAAATATAATTGATTACTATAAATAATATAAAGCAAGTATAATGTAGACTATCACAACTTTTGCTTGTTTCTTAAAACTCACTTTGTACATTGAAGATCAATAATTTGAACGTTAAAGTTGGTTTTATTTGACTGTAAATTATGACTAAACACCTATGTTAACAATTAGTAAGACGACATTTGTTGCGTTTGGTTTGTATGGCGAAACATCGCGTCTGCGTAGTGCGTGTGTGCTTATGAATATGTAAACATATTTCAATTTAATAAAATATGTAATCACTTTCCTCGTGTAAATCTCGTTACTTCACATAGACTGCTGTATTGCGGTCCTTTTAACTAAAACATATTAAATTCAAGATTATTAAAAATGCTCATGAAATATTAATACTGCTAATGCGACTTTTTTGTAATGTATAAAATGTCACGGTTATTTACATTTTCGCTAATTTAGCAACGCATTACCAGATATTGTAAAATTTATGAGAGCGCCTCATCGTGCCATTGGCCAACGCTTTGACACCAACCCTGACCATACCTAATGCATTAAAGCAATGAAATCACAAATTTAAATTTCCTAATCTATTTCATATATAATCTGTTACAAGCATATAATTATCAACGACACTGAAATTTAATCTAACACACATTAGCGCAGTTTAGTAAATAGTAATTGATCCAGATAAACTCGTGTTAAACGTTCATAAACAGACTATTAGTGGAGAAATCTATGGACTATTAGTGAATGGAGAGACTTAACATCTTATGTCTCAGGATGGCGAGCGCAGTGGAATGCCAAGCAATGCCTTGTAACTCATGGTGTTGTTTGGTTTTGCTACTGTCAATGAGCGGTCGTATCGCTTTCCATCAGGCGAATGGCAGGCTCGTCTCGTCATTCATAGCAATAAAAAAAAAAAAAAAAAAAAAAAAGAAATCTTGATTAAAGTGCTCGTATACTTCAAGTAGTTTTAGTTGCTTATCTTTAATGTTATAATAATATGGTAAATATTTACCGGATTTAGTTTGTCACATGAAAATGATGTGATGTGATATATTATAACACCCAGCTGTCTCAAAACTTTAAATAAATAATGGTATTTGCGAGACTCAAATTAATTTTATAAGATATGTCGTATAATAGTACTTGTGTAAGATAATTCAATATTAATATTATCAATAAATTATGTCTCATACATCAAAATAAGTAACTGTCGTGATCTTAGAATGTTAATATTCAATCTTACGTAAAAATAGCTCGGGGTTATAAAATATTTTGCAAATGTGTAACACAACTATTATTATATTAACTATATGTCATATTACTTAATATTGAAAATGAGATTATGCAACACATTTTAATAGAGGTAGGCAAATATACAACGTAATTTTTGTTTACTTGCTAGCCATTTTATCACTATTGGACTATTTTTATAATATCGAGCTCGTATGTTTTGTTCCCAAATGCGATACATTGTTCATAAAAGATAAAAAGTATGGAGTTATGACAACAAATTGTCTGAAGAATAAAAAAAATTCTAGCTGTGGGTCTTTTTTTGGTAAATTCTCACTTCTGCTGAGTAGATGAAGGTAAAACATCATCCATTTATCCATCCAACAGCCAAAGGAAGTCCACTGCTGAACATAGGCCTCTCCCAATGATTTCCACAGTGACCTGATGGAGGCAGCCTGCATCCAGCGACGTCCCGCGACCTTTACCAGGTCGTCTGACCACCTTGTGAAACATCATAATATCTACATATTATGCCCAGCAATTTTGAATGTATTATACTTCTGAATGTCTTTGGCGATGCAATGCGTCTCACGGCGATGCCACATGGAGGGGGAGTATTTTAAACATTGTAGGTACTCGTAGACAATTTTACTGAAAGAAGACTTCATTTTGATTTTGAAAACAATTGAAACTGCATTCAAAGATTTTTGATTAATCGCCTTTCTGAAGCGGGAACCGAACCCGCTATGTGGTAAAAAAACATACTTTTATGATACCAAGCAAAAGACACTTAGAGATTATTTTTCTCCAATTAACATAGCAAATTAAATAAAAGAAACACACTAAGATTTTAAGCTTACTGCGGAGTTAGGCTTATGATGCTGTCAGAAAAATACGAGTACCAAATTAATAACGAATTACACTCGCGTCTTCGCGAAGTACTTCTCCCTCGTCACTCATTGCTACAGCCGATAATTATTTCACAATATAATTTAATATTTTGTTTTCACAAGCTTTTAACTCAACATTAAAATAAAACGCAGAGTATTTCGATAATGCAAAAAGCTTGTCCGAACTAAAATCTCAATTTGCCACTTATAATTTATGCGTATAATTAAATAATTTTACAAATATGACAAGTTATTTCAATACATGTTTCTTAAATCATACTTAAACTTTTACTCTTAACGTGGAATATACTGGCCTTGCCCTAACACCGGATTGCGATAGTAAGGCCTTACATTTGGTGCAAATCCCAACGTTACTTTATTCTCAAACTAGTAAAACATGATTGATATGGTGTAGTGTTAAGAAAGATTGTCAGTGGTTTTTTGTTTTTTTTTTTAGTAGCCCGTAGGGATCCCACTGCTGGGCAAGGGCCTCTCCCAAACATTTGGGAGGAATTGCCATAATCGCCACGCTTGGCAGGCGGGTTGACGAACGCAGTAAGATGTCAAACGGTTCAGAGACGCTGCTGCCCGTCTTCTGTGTTCCTTTATTCCCTTAGTCGCCTTTTACGACATCCACGGGATGAAATGGGTTGGTACTATTCGCCGCCGGCACCACACATTAAATATAAAGTAAGATAGGTAAGATTAAATAAAGATAAATACGATCTCCAAAATTATTTATTCAAATTATTTAGTCAAAACAAAAATAAAATTGAATTTGTACACCAGTTTGTACACACATTTAAATACAATGCATGAGCGGAACGCAACAACGAAATTTACTTGTTTTCAACGACTGATAAAATCTAACGCATATCTATTTACAAACAATGCCATGAGCTGTATAAAGCCTGTTTGCCATTGCGTCACATGAATCGATGACGGCTTTAAATTTTCACATAATCATGAAAATAATTAGAAAGAAATAGTTTATTAAAATTACTTGATAGAAATAGTTTCTTTTTTTTATTGACTTTTGCATGCAGACGAGCATGCAGATGCCTGATGGCAAGCGGCCACCGCGGCTCATGGAACTTTGCAGTGCCAGGGGCCCAATACAACCAGGACGCTGCCTACTTTTCTTCTTCCAAATCGACAATATATGCAAGACAGTTGCATCCTAAACTCATTACTATCTAATATCATTTACCTACCGCCAATAATTGTATGGAATCTAAATACTAAATCCTAAATACATAATAGAAAAACGAACGTGTAAGTCTTTATGTTGGGGAAACCAGCTTTGAAACAATAGTAATTAGTGGATCTCTTACATGAGTATACTTATTTATCAGCCGATCATTGACATCAGGAACTTTTATATCAATTATCGTACATTTTCATCGTAAATGATCAATATCATTAACTACCTTGCATTTCCATCGACATAAGCAACAAATAAATAAATAATAAATAAATACACCCGACAGGCACATAATTATATAGTCCTGACCCACACTAAGATCCAGTCTTGTGTCATGGGTATCAGGAACTACGAGAGACTTTTCGGTCTCACAAACACCCAGACCCAATACAAATAGTTGTGGTTTACACAAACATTTGTCTCAGTGCGGGGATCGAACCCGCGGCCTCACGTTTCACAGCTGGCGTTCAACCAACTGCGCCACGGAGGCTGTCGAACGAAACTAATACAAAAACTAAAGATATCATATAATTCTGTGTAACACAAGGTTTTGTTTCCCGTATCAGCGGAAATATTGGAGAAAAACGCTCCAGTACTTAATTGCATAGGAAAAAGGAAACAAGAGTTCTTGGAGCGTTGCCAGTGTCGACAGATTGTGTATTAACTGCAGTTGATACCATCGTGTTGTAGTTTCATCCGACACTCATAATTTCTATAATATACGATTTGTATAGTTGTTTCGGTATATGGATAATAAAGTTTGTATTACTTTTTATAAATTATTTACCATAAAGGGTAAAAAAAAAAATTATTAGTGCGACGAAAACCTCATGGTTGTCCTAAAAAGTAGTCATATTTTGTTTGGCAAGGTATGGATTTTGACATACTTCCCATATTGTTATAAAAACTGCTTTTGATAAGTGGGGACACGTAAATGAAATAACATAGATTATAATATTGATATAACATATTACAAGCGTTGTAACAACGGTTTGTAATGTCATAAACAGTCACACAGCGTCTTAGCGCATTAACAAAGAGAGCATAATACATTTTGTCATATCGTGGGAACCGCATGAGTAAGCGACCTGCATTTTGAACTAAGCTTATTTACAATGTTACGGTAATGTTATGCTCACGAATTTGCGTCGAATTCCATGTTGCAATGTGACAATTTACGTCCACTGCGGGGGTTTTTAATACAATGCCGACGCTTAGAAATTGACAATTTCAAAAGAAAATGTTGGCTCATAGCACAGTTCTTGAATCAATATTTTTCATTTATTACCTGCTACCGAGTATTTCTGTCCAAACGGTACAACATAGCCGTAATTTTTTATTTAAATAATGAATCCTAAATTTAGAAATGTAAAAATCTTGTATGTATTAATCAATTAATATTCAGCCAGCGTAATAAGCTGTGATCTGAATCCCATGTTAAGAAACGTCTGCACAAAAAATGCAATATACATACAGATCGAGAAATGTACGCGACTGACTCATAGCATCCGAATTCGAAGGAAATAAATGTGCATTACTTTTCCTTTTTAAAAGTATTCTACCTACCTCAACTTGATTTGCCCGACTATTTCATCCGTTTTATTTCCTTTCCGAATGAACTCGCTTGGCAGCCGAATGAAATTTATTCTTGAATAAACAAACATGAGGGAGATAGAATAAACATTTATGGAATCAAACAAAATGAAACTAGTAATAGCTAACAAGATATGCATAATAACGTAGGCTAAAATTTACGAACCGGTTTGTAAACGACAATTCTTTTTCAGCATTTTCGAACCCTAATATATGCGACTTTCAAAACAGTATCAGCAGTAACGTGCTATTAGATAAATAATCACCTAGTTATTTTCAATCTGCTTATCAACAGTCCTTTGATACGTGCTTACTACCATGTTATTTCATTTTATTGACTGTAATTGCGTTGTACGGAATATTTTCCCGTTCAAAACATTTAATTTACAACCTATCTTAATTTCATTAGACTGATCCCAAATTGCATGTTAATATCGCTCGAATTTATCCTATCCAAGCATCTTAATCGGTTTGCCGACATGTATATTAAGGTAGCCAAATAGAAACGTTTGTATCAAGTAAAGTGGATTGTTCTTAATTGCAACTAGTTAATTTTCTTCAGTTACGATTTATCGTTGCAATAAAAAAAATGGAATAACTTCGTTTATATTTTACCACTGTGGTTTACGTTATCTATGATTATCGAAATTAACAGACATAAAATACAGAATTTGCTACGATTAACTGTTCATTATTATTGCATAATATTCAACGGTTTTAGGACAATCGGTTGCCAACGTAATAAAAAAAAAGATTATGTTAACTACATCAAACTAATTAGGTACTTCCTTTTCACATCCGTCAAAGTACTTAGGCGCAAGTAATCAGTTATATTGTAAAATAACTCAAAAAGATTTTTCCAAACTTTTTTATATTGTGTGTATCAGGAACTACGAGATATTTTTGGTTTTTACCGACACCCAGAGTCCAGACCTGAAACAAATAGATACTAATTGTAGTTCACACAAATATTTGTCTCGGTGTGGGGATCGAACCCGTAGCCTGTCGTTTAACAGCGGGCATTAATATTACCTATCTTCTTCTCATCAGTATAAAACCATTATATGACATGAATGTTCGTAAAGAACACTCAGCGATTGCTCTAGACCAGTTTTTTATTAGATAAATGAATTATGTTTACAACATTAACGCGTAACCGTGCCTATCGGGGGTCATAAAATTACGCTACGCACATACTGTAATTGAATGTATAATAAACATTATGTTTTAATTTATGCGTTCCTTAACATCAGTACAAAGATTTCCTTATTTCACTTCTCTTACCTAACAATATACCGTTCTGTCGGAAACTCGATGTAATTATTTGCAGTCGCGACATGCGGGTTTAATCCCTGAGTCTGGTAGAAGTCAAAGAATGCAATTACATTATTATATTTCTGTTCAAAATTTGCTTAACCAAAAAAGTCGCCGAATGAAAGAGCGACGCGTGTGGCGAGAATTTTTTATAATCGTACAATGATATTTTAGAAAAAAATAATTAAATGTATTATTTTAAAATAAATAGATTTTGTGGGGCTTAATGAGACTGCGAGGTACAAGTGCAGCGATTGATTGATTTTGTTGATTGAGCAGTAACGCTTTGCTAAAACCCTGTTGAAAGTTTCGCTATAAAACTTATTAATATAAATCAATATGTCCACAAGCTGATATTGGCTCAGACCGATTCAATGCCGTCTAAAACATTCATTAACGTAAGGAAACGCGTGTTCTGTTTAGACACGGGTAACTTTACAATTTATTATTTGATAATCTAAACTCTAGTAGAACTTTACACACCTAAAAGCTATCGGAGAATTACAGGTGTGTATAAAATGTAATTCTTAAAAATTAAATAAATAAATAATAAATAAATACACCCAACAGTCACATACATAGTCCTGACCCCACATTAAGATCAATTAAGTCTTGTGTCGCAGGTATCAGAACTACGAGAGACTTTTCGGTCTCACAAACACCCAGACCCGAAAGAAATATTTGTGGGCCGCACAAACATTTCTCATGGTGCGGGGATCGAACCCGCGGCCTCCCGTTTCACAGCCGGCGTCTAACCAACTACGCCACGGAGGCTGTCAAAATTACAAACTCTCAAGCAGGTAAAATTTTACGCCTATCTTGCCTTTACACCCACCACTGAACTTGTATAAGCCAGGATCTGGCATGTATTTTATTTAAACCCACCATATGAATCTTTGGGAATCAGTAAGCCATCTTGAAACTGCAACGATATTCAACAAAAGCATAAAAGCAATCGATTACCGCCGCCCATGAAGATCTGCAATTCAAGAAGGACTGTATAGTACCTACTGAAGAAGGGACTGCATAGTCATTCTTTAACGGTGGTTTGGACTTCGGCGGGTCTGTTTGGGGTGGTAGCTACCCAAGCGCCCTCTCACATATGAGATACCTACCAAATTACTCTCCCTAATTACACGAATGTTCTTTTACTATGTGCTATTCATACATTTTAATTTATTATTCACGCTACCAATTGAGTCAGTTGTGCAATAGATGGCGTTAGCTGCATTGTATACATTACTGCTTTTGTACTGCCGGAGCTAGCTTTAATAGCTAAGCCACCCAATTAGTGCGCCTTAATTTAATCAACACTACACGTGAGGCATAAATTAATCAGTGAATTCACGTAGTAGTTTTTCAAGACATGAGTCACGTGAAACTTTTGGTGCGGCGGAACAGGACACGACTAAACTTGTAGGTCATAGATCATAACGTCAGTTGACGTCGACGAAACGCAATGTATGCTGATTATCTGTTGTTACATTAATTAACCGTCGCATATCGCGATCGTTTATCTCGTGACCGAGCATTTAGACTGATTTGTAACTCTGACAGGATACACATTATGTACAACTTCCGCACGCCTAAAAATACTTGTGGACATTCACCTAAAACCACCAAAATCTGTGTAAATCATATTACAACCAGATAAAACTCTAATAGTTGTAAAAATACGTCAAATCCGTGTAAAATTATCACATAATTGTTCTAAGCACTTATAATCCGGCCGCTCAGAGAATGTGTTCCTGAAAGGTTGTAATCGAACGGACGACGTAACTTTGAAGTGTCGTTGCAAATGCAACGACAGCAAATGTAAATACATTATCGAACAATTTTATTTATTTACCCTACTTACGAAATAAAACATCATAAAAAATTAAAAAATATGTAAAGGAGTTCGGTCGTTTTCCTATGAATATTGGGCCTAGTAGTGGAAACATGGGGGAGACAAATGAGACATAGAATTAAGTAATAAGGATTTTTTATCCTTCAAATAAGACATAGTCTTCTTGAGCTAGGATACGGGGTTTTTAAGATTTATCCTCTTAAAGTTTTACAAAATCTACCATTTTCTGCTATCTGAATACGTAATATCATAGTTGGCTTATATTTTAAGTTTTGGATGAGTACGAATATACATTATTATAAAGTACGTAAGTTTATCAAGGAAGACAGAAAAACACATTTGAATATTTAAAAGTATATTATTTTGATATCAGGTTTATTGTATGTAGTTAGTCACTTTGTCATGCGCTAGTTTAAAAAATATCTGAAGCTACCGTACACAATAATGAAAAAATAAAACAATGATTGAGGATGAATCCATTCAGACATTACTGATCATGTAAGCCTTTGCGCCTTTACGATCGGTGTCTCGTAGTTGTTGGCTTCAGGCGCGCATCAATGATTTCCCGTAGTTTTTGCTTACATGACGATTATAAACATTTTAACTTATTTATATGCTATAGTATGGTTGGATCGAGGTAAGCAATTGACTGCAAGGGACGCCGTGGATAATAAACACAACACCCAGCCACAAAACGAAATTATATGATTTTCAAATTACATAATTCAATTTTAAATACACATTAGTACACGACGAAATAAACAATGCAATTTGACAGATAATAGTCTCGTGACAGATGTCAACTCTATGAATGTTGCTGACAAATACAAAAATGGTAGAAATATTTCATGATATCCTCATTTTTTTATAAATCTAATTCCAATGGTGTAGGATAAAAGTAAATAGAGAAAAGAATCTAAAAAAATACGCCAAATTTTTTGGTAATAATGAATTTCTTGTCCACAGTTGGACCAAATCGACCGATCTCCTTTAGGTTAAATTTTATCACTTTGGACTAAATTTGACGGTTAATAAAAATAAAAATATTATATTTATAAGTTCATACCACGCCGTTACAAGGTTATGTCAACTGTTCATTTCTGGAGTGATGTGGCCAAAAAATAGCAGATTATTATAACGTTATTTTCCGGTATAATATAAAATAATACATTTGTGTCTTTAATAATGTATAACGTAATAATTAAACGGATCTAACTCTTTATTTCACCTGGCAGCAATATAATATCTTTCAAATTTGTGAATTTTACTTAAATTTGGCATTGAAGTTTACGTTTTTATTAAAATATTTTAAATAAGAACATTTAATATTAACTTATATTATTTACTTATAATTGATTTAATAATAATAAGAATCAAAATTAAAATCCGATCTATAATGTGATACTATTTAAGCGGTTCAGTGGCGCCTCCTTTTCTTATTATTTTTTATTGCCAAGCTATATCTCCACTAACTAGCGTTCCTGGTATTATAAACGTAAAAAGTAAAAATTTAAATTTAAATTTTAAAACGTCACGTGACCAACCGTTTTGGTGACAACATTTTTAGTAATAAAGAAAAACATGTTTATTCGTTATAAAGATCTCTTTAAAAATATATTAACGGTTGGAAGATTTAAAGAATGATTATACCTAGATTTTAAAACACTTTATAGAAAATAGTCAAGTATCCAATTATTCTAACTTGCTACTTTTACTGGGAATAATTCAAAAGTTTAGCAAAATGATAATTATTTCCCATCACTACTCATGATCAACTGACATGTGTCAGGAACGCATTCTCTGAGCGACCGGATTATAGTTAATTAAAATTATGACGAAAATATTGTGTGTCATGCCATGTCATTGTGACACAGCCATAAAATAGTCATACAACAGACATAGAAGATTATGCACCGTAAGTGACAAATGGAGGTTTAAATTACGCAAGCATTGCAGAGAAATGTAGTTGCTTAAATTGTGAATATTATACAGGGTATATCAAGACCGCGACCGAAAACGAAGCCAGGTGGCAGTATTAGTGACTTCAGACACAATCCAAGTAAAAATTTCGCAAAAAAAACTACAACTTTTTTTGTAATTTTTTACTTATCGTCGTATTTGGATGATATATACATAGTTTTCTTAAAATAACGATGTGCACCTCTTTGTTTTTAAAGACGCAAGGGTTTAAATTAGTATTTTCGCAAGAACTAGGTACTTACCACCCAAAGACGATGATTTTTAAAAAAAATCTAAAAACATATCTGTCACTGTTTTGGCGAAATTTTTATTTGCATCGTGTTTGTAACCACTAAAACTACCACCTGGCTTCGTTTTCGGTCGCAGTCTTGATATACCGGTATGTTCTTTGGTATCATGGTCATGTTAGTTTTCATCATTATGAGAGTACCACAAGCGTGACGTACTGTTTGAATTGTTTAAATTGTACTTTAGTCCAAAAAATTAACGTTTCGCCAAAGATATGACATTTATCCATGTGATTAATACAATCGTACAGAACTGTGGTAAATCTATTTATAAAGCTTTGAAGTATAGTATACCTGTAATAAATAATGCAATCTACAGTTACACCAACAATCCCAATAACTATAAGACATGTTTGTTGTGTTGTGGATATCAGAGACTACGAAGGACTTTTCTGTCTCAGAATATCCAAATCGCACACAATTACTAATAGAGGCTTTCCCGCCCACACACCCACTGCAACTCCTGTCAACCAGGATCAACAGTGGCACGCAAAAGAATGGGCATCGAGCTCCGGAGCTCGTCGAGCCTCTTAAGGAAACTAGCTTATCTTTAACACACATCGAAATTAATTAGAAAGAAAAAAAATAGGAAGTGTTGGAAAAATATTTTTGTTTGTCACCTAATATAAGTTTATCGAAACTTTGGCATCTCATTTAACAGGCAAGTTCTCGACTACTAGTCTACGGAAGCTGTTGCTTGCGTGATTTTCAAAGTAACGCCACAAAGTAATAAGGCCTTACTTTTTCTTTACCGACTTGAGCATTATTTTAAGCCAATTACTTTTTTAATTCGATTAGTCTAATAAATAACATATATTAACTACATATCCTAACAATTAAATTATACTTATTTCACCAGACAAGTTTAAGAAGTGACTAAATATCCTTCATTATGTTATAATGGCCAATCAAAGCAATTGATTAGACTATTTATTCTCCACTAAATCAGACAAAATAAGTTAGTTGTATCAAGAAATTAGTGCACGTAAATTGTATATATCAATATTAATAGAACTTTTAAATACTGAAATAGTGGTTAACAATTATACTCAAAGCAATACATTTTATATAATAAAAAAGGTAATAAATTTTTTAACATCCGGCTGACCTCCAAGCAGCCTTGGACAACGAGCACTTTCTACCGGTCGGCCGGCAAACAGTGCCGGCATTGTTGCCCGCTCATGAAACATTGTAATTACTATAGAAAATTTGATTCAATTCTCACGCATTATTCATCCAACGTATGTACATACTACGTACAGGTCTAATACATACATTGCGTGAAAACAAGAAAAGATATCGTGTGTAATTAGTTGCTCATCAATCAAATGTGGGATGATAAATGGAGCAAAAGGAAGCGGACTTAATATACGATCAACTGGCAGAACTTCCGCAGTGAGATGTTAAGATACGGGCTTGTAGAGAGTTGTATGGAATTCCACGCACGTGTGTATACTCAGAATTACAATTATACAATAATTGTATGAGAATTACCTACAAAATAAACATAATATGTAGAATTACCTACTAAATATACAAGTATTATTGGTTAATTTAAAATTTAATGAGGGAAATATTGGGCGGCTGTATCTGTATCTATATTTATATCAGGGCATATACGTCTAACTGCAGGGCACGGGCCTCCTCTACATTTTAAAGTACGATTGAGAGGGGTTAGGCCATGTACTTCATCACGCTGGCCTAGTCGGGTTGGCGGACTTTACATATTATCATAGAAATTCTTACAAATCGCTACAGTATACAGGTTTCCTCACTGTGTTTTCCTTCACTGTTAAAGTGCTTGGTGATTGACTATCAATATAACTCCGAAAAGTCAGAGGTTGTCCCTGGGATTTCAACCCGCGGTTACCGCGAACATGGTGGCATAGCTTTAGGAATCTCTTTACTAATTCTTATAGTGTGTAGTTAAGTGTATTAAAAATGAAAACTGAAAGTGTCGTTACATAGCAACTCCGATAGGGCCGCCACACAAAAAAATCGTACAAAATGTTATACAATTCCAGTGAAACGTTACATACAAATGACAGGCTAATACGTAACGCAAGTTGCTCTTGTAATGTGCACTGTCCAGCTCCACTTAACGGGTAATTTGGCAAATTCAGTCGCCATTACGAATTAACGAAGTTTATCAAAAGCGCAACAGTTATTTAAATCACATAGAATTACCTTCCTGGCGACACTGCATTGGGAAATGGCTACGTGTTGAAAAGTAAAACCGCTTTGAATATGTGGCACGGTTTGCCTAGCCGTGTGTCACACTGTTTTTTACCATGTGAATGGAAAATAGTTTGCTTCTTACCACTTTTTATGGGCGCGTTTCACACTTATGAGCATGTTTATATGGACCTGTAATTTAAATCTACCACGGTGGCGCAGTTGTACTATGGTATGATTGCAAAGCTGAGGTCTCGGGATCGAATCCCGGGTCGGGCAAAAAAATCCAATATCTGATTTTTCTATTCATTATCAGCCTGGAGTCAGGAATTTGTACCCGATATGGCGATAGGCTCGCCACCTATTACATCGTGCGACGGAAAATACAAGGCGAATGTGGGTGCCCTGATTGCTACTAGGGGAACCTCTGCCTATCCCTTCCGGGAAAAAGGCGTAAGTGCATGTATGTGTGTATGTAATTTAAATCATACAATTAAACCAAGTAGATGCGACATACAACGCCATTATAGATTTTATTAATATTAACTGCGCAAACTGCGATATTTGCCTATTTGGGTCCAGACCCAAAGCTATAAGGTCAAAAAGCCTCTCGTAGTTAACGTTACCTCCAACTCAAGGCACGTACAGGGTCGGACCTTCGCGTGTATTTTTGTGCGTATTTATGTATTAATATGTACATATATAAATACCTTTATATATTTCCTGCTATCACACAAATGAACTAGGTGTTTAAATGTCATTTATTAGAGCAAACCCGACTTATTACTTGTTTCAGATTCCAAGTGGCAAACGGTCCGGTTAATTCTAGTTTCTCAATTAGAACAACCCTTTCCCCGCACGATTTAATTGCAAGTTATTTTCTAATTATAATTTATTTAATAATAAATGATAATTAGATTTTTAATCATTTATTTATCGTACCTGAATTCTCTCTAGCGCATAACCTAACCATAAAATATTGCCTTATATTGGATTATTCTTCTTACACGTCTTATTGTCATTGAACTTTTACGCTTTGTACATTAATAGGATAACTGTTGAAATAAGTTTATCTATACTGCTAAATTCATTGCAAAGAATAATTCCGTTATAGTATTCTATGCTGAATCAATCGCCCGCAGATAAAAACGCCTACGCCGAACTTAAATAACAATGAAATGTCAGACTGACAAGTAATTTAACAATTTGATCAAATTCGATCATTTGCCACGTAATTGCTATTCCACAATAATTCAATAAGTACTTGACATTTGAACTTTAACTCTCAAACACAGCGACACTTCCATTAACGACTTAATGTATGTAAAATGAATTATAACATTTGAAATTCATTTGAAAATTATAGGATAATAAAAAAGATCTTGTCGATATTCATTAATATTTAATCTCGATAATTGTAAACGTATTCTGTCACAATAATTTTAGATACAGATTTCTAAAGATTTAATCCTATGTTACTTTTGCAAACCTTAATAAAATTAGATATCTCGAAAAACATTTCCTTTCTATCGACTATCGTTTTTAATGAAATATAAAATCACAATTTAACGTCGTCTTTTGTATCAGTTTATGTCTATATATTATGTATGTCAATGCTAACACCACCATCTATACGCTAGACAATCCCCGCAGGTACCCAGACCGGAATGAAGACATAAAATATTAAATTGACAACCTCGCGAAGAAGTTGCGAAGTTGCTTAGACGCCGGCTGTGAAACGAGAGGCCGCGTGTTCGATCCCCACACCGAGACAAATGTTTGTGAGGCCCTCAAGTATTTGTCTCGGGTCTGGGTGTTTGTGAGACCGAAAAGTGTCTCGTAGTTTCTAATACCCACGATGCAAGACTTAATTGATCGTAGTGTGGGGTCAAAACTACGTATGTGACTGTTGGGTGTTTATTATTATTAAAATAGCTTAGCCTCCATACTCTCTTCAAAAATAAATATTAAGATGTTATTGGTTATTCAAATATCATTGTTTAGATGTTATTGGCGATTACTGTGGAGGGCCGGTAGAGGTCATATTTTATCCTCTTGCTCATTTGCCGCTCATTGATAAATGATATTCAATTTGTGAGTGGCAGTTAAAACGAAAAAATATCACAAAATGACAACAGCACAATAGACATCCAATGGCCTCTACTATCACTCTAAATTTCCTAAACATTGATTTGTTTCAAGAAAAAATATAAATGTAATTGTGCATAGCAATATTTCCACGGCCTCCTCTAAAAAATAGAACTGTATTCAATAAAAGTGTTGTCACTGAAATGATTGCATAGAAGACTTAAACTGATTTCAAGTTCAACAATAATCTTACCTCAACAGCAAAAAACTAAGTTGGGCGCGCCTTCACCTCAAATCCGATTAACCCAGGCGTGTAATGAAGCAAATTTCATTGGACAAGACCCCCCTGAGATTGTTTTCCCAGTTTTCCCATGCGAATTTAAGTCAAGTCACACTTACATTTTGTACACATAGTAAGAACTTTCCTGTACTCTTGCATATGAGTCCTAAATTCGCACAATGTTTCTAAAGGCGAGTACTTTCAACAATGCGCTTCAAAAATATCTAAGACAGGCATAAGATTAATTATCGGTTTTTAATTTTCATGTGGATATTTCGTCTCTTTGAATGATGAATCAGCACTAAATATGATTTAAGTCTCCTTTATCTAATCTAAATACACTCCCGAATGACGCAGTTTCATAACGGCATGACTAAAAGGGAGTAAATGCGCCGGCGCACTATATCACTAAGTTTCGTCAAATATAATTTCGCGCTCCACTGTCGCATGCTTTCCAGTCGCCAACGCAAACCGTATCAAGGCCGGTAGAATAAAAGTGGAATCGACCAAAAAACTGTAGCAATCGTTACGTAAACTACAGCGAGAAAGTTGCATGTGTGAGTTTGGGAAGTGAATAAACCATGATAGGGCTGGAAGCGGATTTTGCGGATTTATACGAGGTTATGTAAAAATAATAGTAGGTGAGAATCCGATTGTGAGCGATAGACCGTGGATCCAATCCCGACACCGGGACCAGATATCCCCAGTATACAGGGTATATCAAGACTGCGACCGAAAACGGAGCCAGGTGGTAGTATTAGTACCTTCAGATACAAGACAACTAAAAATTTCGAAAAAAAATCGTCAATTTTGTTTTTGTAATTTTTTACTTGTCGTCGTTTTTGGGTGATTAATATATAATTTCTCTAAAATAATAATATACACCTTTTTATTTTTAAAGCCGCAATGGTACGTAAGGGTTTAAATTCCTTTTTTCGCAAAAACTAGGAATTTAGCACCCAAACATGATGAAACTAGAAAAATTGCAAAAAAAAATCTGTCGCTTATTTTGCGAAATTTTTAATTGCATTGTGTGTGTAACCACTAAAACTACCACCTGGCTTCGTTTTTGATCGCGGTCTTGATATACCCGGTATAATTGGGATCTGGACATTCAGAGACTGAAATATAATTATTTTGATGTGGTGTCATATGTCATGTGGACTATGTGTGTATTTATACATTATGTATTTATATATTATACAAACCACTTCAATTCTTAAAGCGTTCCATTTTAATAAATAATTTCCTAACTTATATGTGTATTTGGATATTCCCGCGGATATAACACCTTGCTGCCCACCCACAGTCACACCAACTGGCCAAGTGAAATAGCCGCAACAATACACCGGCCGGCTGACTATTAAAAACGCATAATGTTCACAACCAAGTTACGTACAGGAAATGATATTTTAATTAGCGGACTCATTAATTCAGTTTGTTTTAGTTCAGTGTTGAGTTTAACTATTGCAAAATGGACGTTGTGAAATATCCTAATTTAAATGTTATACATTTGAGGTGTTAATAAGGGTTTACCTGTGATAGTAATCTGTAATTCAAAGTATGATATTGCACACATTACAGCCGTTTTAGGTATCTTGGTATAAACGTCTTATTATTTTAGACTTTTGAGTAGTAGAATCTCATTTACGGCTTTTTACGTATAATTGCAGCTTACATTACAATATTAGCCCTAAGGCACAGATAGACTCATGCCGTACTTAGTTTTACCACAACGTGAATAAGCTCGTCTACTATCGGCGGGACTGCCACACCGAAAATGAAGTACGAAGTTGCTGGATTTCCGGGTCAGTGAGATTGTTGGTGAACCCCACATTCCTTAGCATTTCTCAACTGTAGGTACATATGGTTGAGTTACTCGAGCTAACATAATAATTATATTACAACTGACTTTTTATGAAATCTTGCGAACTGTAGGTATTTGTTGCAACAAAATAAGAATCTTTTAATGATGACCCCAAACCTACTAAAGTGTTACTACACGTAGACATCATAATCGAGTGCCGATAGCGAGGAAATTATAGTATTATTGCCGTCATAATTCGTATCGGATGCGACGATAGGTATACAACCTGTCATTTATAGGATCTAAGCAATAAAACAGTCAGTGATCTCAATAAAGACTCTCCCACGACGCAGACGAGCATTATAGCCAATGTTTTTGCTAATTATCTTGCATCAGTGAAGATATTGACCATCACTGGGTTATTTTGATATCTTAAGCAACGATATGTGTAAATCATTATCACGTTTATCGCCTCTTTGATCTTTGCCAACGTACAAGTACTTGTACTGCAAACCGTGAGGTCATGAGTTTGATGCTCAGGTCGGGCATTGTATTTTGTAAGAATTATTTGTTTCAAAAAAAATGATTACGCCACGAGTGTATAATATATTATTACTAGAGCATCATAAAAACATAATGAAATTCTGCATCATGCAAAAAAATGTTACGCCGATCGTACCAAATGATACATTGCCTCGGTCAATGAATATTGATTCGGCAATTTTGATAATTTTCCTGAATTTATTTAACTAGTGCAGGCCAGTGCACTCAATACCTCGTGTGTTGCAAAAGTCCACAGGCGACGATAGCCGCTTGCCCTGAGGCGAATAGTGCGGCTATTTGCCACTTTATTTACATAAATAATGGCCTCTTTAACTGACTTGTATAATAGGCTACAATATGTTGTAATTAGCTCTAATTTTTATAACTTTAGATAAATTAACTAAACATGTGACCAATGAGATAATTTAATCATTAATTACCATCTATAACAGTAAATTCATTCTTCTTTATTTGCATACTCTTTATCTTTTTCGTTATTGAAGACCATCTTTATAATAAGCTATGAAAATTGTATATTCGTAGAATGAAAACAAGTAAAAAACGAAACAATAAAAGGCCACAGATGTTGTAAAAGAGTCTCACTTTCGGCTCTGGAGGTTACAGGTTCATAACAAGTGGTACAAACGTCATAATATAATTCGTGTTTGTATATGCACGCCTTATAGAAAAAAGTGAACTGAATTATCATTTTACGACCTAGCAATTTAGATTGTAGTCCATAAAATTCGCCGAAATCAATAAATACAAAAAGCTTTCCATATATTTTTAACATTTACAAATATATATACAACTTATTGGACTTATTACATTTAAATTGAATCATAAAGTTATATGGTATTGCAAAATTATTATTTACGACATTTTAATATTACACTAAAAGTAAACGTAACGACTTATATATATCGATAAAAAATATTTGCATAAAATTTCGATCAAACTCATTTATCAAAAACCGCAACAATTTGGTCTATAATTTAAGAGAACAAAGTTGCTAAGTAAAGACTTTTTTATAAAATTTAAACTAACACGAGTAAGTTCTGCATGGAAAAAACACCGGTATTTATGGTTTTATGTGAGTTTCCCAGAGCTATATTTAACCCAAAACGGACAAATTAACAATGGAATTTTTAATAAAAATATTTTGGTTTCGTAATTAGTTTGACATTAGTGTATTTTTAAATGCTCTACAATAGTATTAAATAAATAATACTCTAAGGCACATCTCGCACTATAAGTTCTTTAATTTTTCATTTTCTTGAGTAATAAAATACATTTAGACTCTAGATGTTTTTCCTCTAGATTCTAAGGAAAACCTACATACCAAAAAAATCCAGAATAGTTAAAAAAATAGTAGATTTTCAAGTATTTATCTGATAACTAAATAAATGCGGCGAGTAATTCTCCTGCGACCCCATACCTCAAGTGTGTCGTAGGTTTTACAAACTACGAGAGAACTTTCGGTGTCACAAACTCTGATCTGAAACAAATATTTATAGACCACACAAAAAATTACCCTGGCGCAACGATCGAACACGTGGCGTCTCATTTCAAAGTCTGTTCTCAAGCAACTGCGCCACGGAGGCTTTCAAGGCGTTTCTTGGGCGTACCTTGGAGGATGCCTTTGTCCAGCAGTGAACTGCAACGGGCTGATGATTTTGGTGACTTTAATTTTGGCGATATCTCAAAACTTGAATAGTTGAGACACACGCCAATTGATATTTATGTTCAACTTAAAAAGTGACGAACTAAATATATTTATTTACTGACTTAACGATACGTTGTCAATATTACCTTCTTAGTACCTGCGTAACACGTTATAAAACTATACATACCGTATATTACTATACAGAATATCTTGCGGCTGGAACCACTAATTAGGCTGCACGTAGCCTGCCAGTCACCTTAAAATACTTTACCTATACGCCCCATATCCTTATTACATAAAAACCCTTACTTAAATAAAAAAAAAACTCTATTATAATATTTAATTAATAACTAAGTTACGTACATATTCATTTGATTACTTAACAAAAAAACCTTTATAAATTATGCATTAACGTCAGCGTAATTACATTTCATGGTCAAATTGCGTGTAGTGAATTCCACGCAAGCACATAACATGTAGTACACAAATTACTAGTACCAATTTCAATGAAGTATGAATCCGACATATTTAATTTATACGATCGAAATATATCAACCTCAATGGAACAGCAAGATAAATCATGAACTCTACTGTATCTGTACCAGCCCATATAGGTCCCACTGCAGGGTATGAGCCTCTTCTACAATCAAGAATACGATCAAGAGGGGAACATGAACTCTACGACACCTTAAAATGTAAGCGAGATAAATTTATATCTAGTTGTAAACTGTATTAGATGGTATGAACCGAAAAATATTATGATAAAAAAATACTGTATTCTCTTAGCAGTTTACCATTTCAATTTGACTGTTATAATACATCATAACATCCCATGCATAGAGATCAAACTACATATTATGTCCAATTGCCCAATACTCCACGCATTAAGCTTAAAAAAACTATTGAATTATTTCCAAGTAACTCTATAAATATGCACACAATATCTAAAGTGACTCTGACATTTAAAGTAAAAGAAACTTTTCTAACAATATCATTTTTATTTCTGCATAATTAACAAAATACTTAATTCGTTATAATTAATTATACAGTTGTAAACAATGCAAAGGCCGCGTAGGTGTGCTGAAGATACGGACAACTCCATTCATATTTTAAAACACAAGTTCTCACAATAAAAAATTGCCGGTTGATATATAAAAATACCCACATTATATTCATATAATAAGTTACAAAACCCTGTCACGTGACCGGCTGTAACAATTCCAATCTCTTTCGTGCGACCAAAGATTTATCTGAAGTCCGCGGCGATTGTAACAGGTCCCTTTATTACCATAAAGTAGAATGACCTTACTGTACGTACGTATTATATTTAGCGTTATGTAATGCAACCGACGGATATTGTTCTGTCAGTTGGTGGGCCGATTTTAAGGCAAAGCTTGCGCCGAAAGCATACTTAGGTTGGGCAAGCTTACAATCGCTCCATATTTGTGCCTTTCTTTATATTCGCTTGGGGAAATCGGTGAGAATGTTCACTAAAATTCCATAATTAAATGTCTCACGATAATAGAACACTCATGATTTATATCTAAATTTACTGAAAGCTGTGGGTTAGAATTTTTCAGCATGAATATATATTTGGTTATTCATGAGGAAAAAGTAATATTAAAAAATTATAGATAAATTATTTTTTATTAAATTAACTTTAGTTTGTAGTTATGTAATCGTGTTCAAAGTATATAGTACCAATGTTTGTACTTTATATAACTTAACATGAAAACAACAGGGATAAGTTCACAATGACTTCATTTCATCTAAAATTCACATGCATTTTTCATTTAATTGTATAAAAGTTCAAAATTACGTAAGCGTCCGGCTCCGACCCAAAAAAATAAATATAGCACATTTGCATTTTGCAAATGATGCCTTCGCCTTAAAATACCAACGTAAGTATTTTTTACATCCGAAAATACCATTATCCACATCCTAATGAATAATATTGTTATCGCAGAGACAGAAAACGTATTGATCAAAATACAGTTTTTGCTCTGCAGTGGCAATAAATTTAATTCAGGATATAAAATCTATACACTAACTTATTAGTTTTTGTCGATATAACACTATGTCATGATCGATGTAATTAAACACAATGGACAATTAAAATTGTCCAATCACTGGCAGCGATCTAAGATAAAAATAACGACGTGAAATATGTCACGACACATTTTTAAATTTTTACTTAATAAATATATTTTATTGATCAGTTACAGGTAAAAACTAATGTTATCGGTAAACAATGGCCGTGGTTGTGCAAGGTTGACCATTTTAAATCAAATCTAAAAACGTAGGTAGATATCGACTGTACGGATATAACTACTTGTATATTTAAATAATATATAATATACATTCATCTATAAATTTATTTAGTGGACATTTTTACGTAGTATAAGGAGATTCATATTGTAGTTTTAACCGGTACATCCAACAATAATAAATTTGCAAAAAACAAACAACGTAATAAATCAAAGATTTCATAAATCATTCCATTTAAAAGAGAAAATACCGCAATATTTTTATTCAAATGAAATGTATTTATTACAACATCAAGAATGAAAATATTATATCGACATTATATTTTTTCACAAGAACATTCAAAACAATTATCGCAGCTGCGACTTATTATGCCAAATGAAACCAAACTATGAAAAATTTAATTTATTATGTAAATAAATTATTATGTACCTAAGTGTTAGCTTATTTGCATATTTGTGTACTCTACGTGTGCGTGTGCGTGCGGTTGGGCGTACGCATATGCACATTATATCGTATGCGAGTGAGTATGAGTGTACGTCAGTGTATGCAGACACGAATTAACAAATTAATGATGTTATGTTTCTAAAACCCTATGTCATCATTTAATTTTTCTTGGTTTAAAGTTCGTTAATGAACAATATACACATAGTACACATAAAGAGTCCTCATAAAATGATATTTCAAAACAATAAATATATTATAATTATTGAATCGACCAGGTACAAAAAACACGTATAAACTACAACTAACTTCTAAAAAATATGAAGTTCCCTCGCTATAGTGCGTATATTATGTTCTTGTACATGTCAGATAATAATGTAAGCATGAGACAATTATGGTCGTAACAATTCATTACGTTTTTAATACGGTACGCACCGCGAACAGTATTTATCATTACGTGTTCACTTCCCTTAAGAGCTGTTATAGTGTGAGAGCCGTCTCACACAACACAATGTTGCTTTGTTTAAAAAAACGTTCACAATTAGTTCGTTATATATTAAGATCATCAGATAATGTTTAAAATGAAGCTGTATTGCAAGTGAAATGCACTAATACCCAGGTTTTTTTTACGTGAGATTTTTTACCAGCCTCCTTTTATTTAGTTTTGTTGCGTAAACGAAATCGACACTTCGCGAAAGGAGTGTGGCTACTTTTTATGAGCTCAAAAGCTTCCTGTTGACAGTCATAAAACGGTCATTACGAAATCAAATTTGTGTGGAAAAGGAAGGGAGTAATTACCCAATGTAGTAATATTAGAAAAAACCTTAACCTTTATAAGAGTTAATCACCAGGAAATCGCAACCACAATTTGAACGTTGTGTCTAACCTATTTGTTTAAATACGAGTTAGTATTTGTTGGCACTGAACTGCATTAGGCTGCCGTATTGTTACAAGAAACTACATGATAAATTATCGAGTTAAATTTCGGTTTCCTGCAAAAACTTATATCTGGAACATATCGATTATCCTTAATATTGTATACTAATTTATGTTATATGAGATTTTAAGTCATTTCCTAAATACGTGTTGTGCAATTTTGCGAAACAATAAGCAAAAAGTGTGCTATACTTGGTACCTTAAACTTAACGCGTATGAACAGGATATGAAACAAATCTAAATTGTCTTGCCTTGTATTTTTTTATAATGTAATGAGAAATATAGGTTAAATAGATAACAAGTGGAGTTTAATAATTTCTTACATATTATTATCTACTAATAGGTAGGCAGTTCTCAACTATTTACTATTGCACTGTATTTAAGGTGACTTCATAGGAAATGTGCATACGGAAGAATTCCGAAATTATATCTGTATCAGCACAAATACGTCCTACTGTAGGGCACGGGCCTCCTCTACAATCGAGAGTACTATTGAGTGTTGCCTAGTAGGTACAAGTTGGCGGACTTTAGTTCCAAATAATATAGACTCCATGAATTCTCACCGAGCTATCATAGTAGACTACATCATAATTGTAGAGAAGCCAAGTAGTACCTACAGTGATCTCAATTCGACGGATATACATATAAATAAAAAAAACAGTAAATTAAAATCATATTACATCTGACGCGGCAAAACGTTCTAATCTATACATATAATAAATTTGTAACTGATAGATATCTGTATATAAAAATAAATGAGAAAAACTAATATGGGGGGTCTTTATTAACGTAATAGAACGCAAAACAATGATTTTTAGAATTTTTGTCTGTTTGTCTGTACGGTTGTGCGCGATGAACTCAGAAACGGCTGAACGGATTTCGATGAAATTAGGTATGAGGGTAGCTAACAACCTGGATTAACACTTAGGCTACTTTTTATCCCGAAAAATATAGTGTTCCCGTGGGATGAGGAACGTATTCCGATATATTTGTTACTTTTTTTATAATCAAAGGGATTGGATGGGATTAGATTACATGCCTTGAGTGAGAGTGAGACGGGACGGGACGGGATGCGAAATTTCGAATAAAATTAATCACGCAGACGGAGCTTGCGGGCAGAAGCTAGTATATTATAAAAATGTTAAATGTCTGCAATCATAAGTAATAAGGGATTATTTCCGCCGCAGAACTTACTATTAGAAAAGCGCGGTCCCTGGCTATGTATTAAACATTATTACGTTATGCGATCATAATGCCTTCCCAATCGCACCACATGCATTATTATTCTAATACTTGCACTTAAGGTGCTGATTAGTACCGGAACATTGATTTTGTTTTTTGTTACTTCGTACTTTATAGGTACATACTGTGAGGTTGCATTTTAGTACTGAGCATTTTAATCGTTGTTTCTCCAAATTAATATAATTTTGTAGCAAGAATATTAAAAACTCTTTTAAAGTTAAAAGTAAACGTAACGATCGGGTTGGCTTGTTTTAAAAGGAAATAGATAAAAATGTGAAAAATGAATGAGGAGTTTAAAAATGTAAAACAGTACCGTAGTCTTTTGATTGATGGCTGATTGTGATCGTATTATAAATAGATGTAAAACAATTGGAAATCATAAATACTTAAGCCACGTATCGACATTCCTACATTCTTAGCCAAAGATAACCATAACTAGAAGCATAACTATCCAGATACAGAGAGAGAGAACCGAAACATGAGAACCTGAAGGTCATTCTTACTACAATATGTACTATCTACAAGTTTAATCAACACTAGATTTTTTCTGGTTCTTGATCTACCTGTCTACAATTACGGTTTGCCTACATAATTCCTAATAAACATTAATCTCTAATAACACTCATCAACTCATTTACCTAAATGTAAAAAAATACTTTGGACGCACGTTGGAAGTACCTAATACTAAAACTTCATCAATTCCAGATTGGACTATTGTCCATAAAAAAACATCAAGGACAATTTGCTGTAAAATTCTAAACCAAATGCATTTGCTATAAAACTTACTACCGGCCGTGAAGGACTGCGAATTGAGCGTATAGAAAATCTAGTATAAGAATAACCTTGAAATTATTAACAACGTTATCTAAACATTTGCTACAACCTGCTCCTTAAGAAGAGCGTGACTTGCCAATATTCGAGAAAGCTGTCTTGTAACATTATCAGCTTCGGTAAATGCAAGTCAAAACGTTTAACAATCTCTCACAGCGGGCACCCGATTATTAATTGATAGACCTAAATTGATTCTTAAACTGCCCTACGTACCACCATCTGCGTCATAACCAGAACTTTGTGAACCGTTTTCCGCAATACTGGCCTACATAAACCTTAAATGCAATCTAATGATGAACTACGCAGTGCCAAATATTGTGAAATCGATTGAATTTAAATTGAACAGCATAAGCGTGAATACTTTACTTACATACAGAGGACACCGAATGTATGTAGGTACTATGTATCATTTGCGCGAATACAATTGGATATTACGGTCACATCAAACACGTCGCGAATGAACTGGTATAGTGCATATATTTTCTCTAGGTATAACACGTATAAACCCAGAAAACTTACAGAATACCTAACGTTTTCCCGATGACGCATGCTTAGGGTCGACGGAAGGTTTTCCATTGCAGGAAAAAAATACTTACATCTATATTTACTTGTAAGCCATGCTTTTTAATGCTCAATCTAACCCAGCACTTTATTTACAAACAATGTATGGCACACGGCAAATTTGCCGATCGTTTCATTGATTTACGCTTCTTACTCACATTTATAAGCTCACGCATGTATCTAGGAAAAGGTGGGAAAATTCCGAAAATATTCTAAAAATAACTTCACAAACATTCAAATTTTATTTACGAAAAAACAAACCAAAATTATCATCTTGTTAATCGTCTATTCGTGCTGTGATTTATAGCAAAATTATTCATAGGTATTAGCTGAAAATGCCAGTCTACATTACTAATAATTACACCGGAAGAAGCACTTACATACACCAAGATGAATGTCGTAATGAATAGAGCAGTATCTGAATGGCCGTTGTATCGCCATCGGCTTTGTTGAGGCACAAAGACCTTAATATTATATAAGATGTGACCCCCAAGGTAGGTATGAGTTATGATCTCTTTGACCATGACGCTGACCGACTCTTGCTGAATTACACTTGAACTTCACAACCAGTTAATAAAAGAAAACAAGCAGAATACGGAAATATAGTAACATGTTTTTTTTATTGATTAGATATAGGTCAAACTATCATGTTAACTTTTCAGTTTCATAGATTTATCTAATAAAAATATCTGAACGACTAATAGAGCACGCAAATCTTAAACAAAAGAAGCTTGATGTTTCCAAAGGAATCCCTCGCATCGTATAACGTGCGTATAAAAAATGATTAAAAGAAATAAGTATATTTGGATGTTTTCGTTTTACTCTCTTTACATGCGTCAGGTATTAGCCTAAAATGTTTGTGAAAATTATTAGGTATGCGAATACAAGTGCCTTTATCGACGCGTAGGTAGATAATATTACAATGAATTGACATTTCCAAAACGATGCTGACGTGATTGTCACAAAATTCATGCATTTGAGTCACAGAAAAAATGACATCAGGCAAGCAACCGGCAATAGAATCATAAGCCCAATCTTGTAAGTATGCAAGAAGATATACAGGGTATGTTCAGACTGCGACTAAAAACGAAGCCAGGTACAATGTAACTAAAAATATGGCAAAAAGCGAGTTTTTTTTGTAATTTATTTACTTTCGTCGTATTTGGGTGGTAAATACATAATTTTCCTAAAATAAGATTGAAAACCTGTTTATTTTTAATGACACCGTCTCGTACGCAAGGGCTTAAATTATTATTTTAGCAAAAACTAGGTATTTACCACCTAAACACAATGATATTTAAAAAATAAACTGTCGTGTTTTATTGCAAAATGTTGCACATTGTTTGCAAAATTGCATTGTGTCTGTAATCACTAAAACTACCACCAGGCCTCGTTTTCGGTTGCAGTCTCGATGTACTTGGTATATTACGTCAATCGAACACAAAAATTAATTTTATTGGTAGTAGTAGCTGATTGACTGCTGGCTTGCTGACTCCCCCGGTGGCGTAGTTGTACTACGGTAGTCGGTACGACTACAAAGCTGAGGTCTCGGGTTCGAATCCCGGGTCGAGCAAAGTGATATTGGGTTTTTCTATTCACTGTCAGCCCGGAGTCAGGAATTTGTGCCCGATATGGCGATAGGTTCGCCCCCTATCACATCATGGGACGGAACATACAAGGCGAAATGTGGGTGTCCTGGTGGCGCCTCTGTCTACCCCTTCTGGATTACAGGCGTTCGTTTATAATATGTGTACTAGTAATAGCCCTTGCTTACAGTATAGAAGGGTGGGCTCAACTATCCAAATACTAACTACTAACAACTACCGCTGTTCGTAATAAATATTGCTCATCTTTTTTTATTAAGGTACATTTCTGACTTAATAAACTCCATGCCTCAACGCCCCAGTCTCTCACAACTATAATTTAGCATAACCAAAAAGCAGCGTCTGCACTGGAAGTCGTAAACTCATTAATTAAAATTCATATTTGACATATTATAAGGGGGTAAAAAGGGTAAAATACTGGTGTATGAAAAACCGAAACCCTTGAAGTTGCCATATATAATACTTAACTTTTAAGTTACTCATCTAGAAACAAGAATAACTGCATACCCTATTTTCTCATAATTAGCCCTAACGGATGAAAATAAGGGTTGAAGTATTGTAGAACTGGACTCCCGGATCAACGCACAGCCGAAACTCTTGAAGCTAGGAACTTGAAATTTTACACAGGGATTTCTATTATAACGCAGGATAGCACTAAGAAAGGATTTTTGGAAATTCAATCCCTAAGGGGGTGAAAAGGGTAAAATAAATTTGTATAGAAAACCGCAACCATTAAAGTTGCAGATTTAAAACTTGACACTATAATAACTCATCTAAAACCAAAAATAAGTGCGTACTCTGTTAACTTAAATTTAACCCTACAGAAGTAAAAATAAGAGTTGAAAATTTTGTATGGAAATCAAAACTATACCCTATCTAAACTAAGAAGTTCCATTTGACATTGGGAAATAGGGATGCTGAAAAATAAATCGGTTCTTACAATATCCGATTATATAGAGATATCGATAATATTTGATTGTATTTCTTAATCGATTACAGTTTATATTTTCAGTTTACATCATTTCGTTTATTTCTTCATGAACATTTTCATTCTAATGAGACATCAACAATTGCATAAGTCACTTTACTATTTAGGAACAAATGGAGTGATTTATCTATTACTAGCGGCCCGGCCCGGCTTCACCCGAGTGCAGACACTTTTTGAGTCCAGTCCACATCACACACATGCTTATGAACACATGATACATACATACAATACATATACTCCAAAGTGAGGAACCTCCTCACTATGTGTGCCGTATCCAACAATACTGCCTTCATTTCCATTGTAATATCCAAATCTATTATTTAATAATAAATTAATTACCTACCTATTATTAGCTGCAAGTTCAGTATTTTTAAAAATTAAAACACAACTGTTTTATATCTGCTCGATTATTTAAATATTTTTACCGATTATGCGTATACAAATGCGTTTAAATAATCTCGACTCTACCGGTAAAAGACCTAACGAGGTGACTTTGTAATGACGTCTAGAAAAAAAACATGTTGTTTAAAATGGTTATTTTGCTTTATTTAAAGGATACTAGTTTAAATTTAGTGATTATGGATTGTAAGTCTAGTGATAAAATAAGAATAGCTTCATAATTCCATGGATTTACGGAAAGTGTTATTGAAATTGTGTGGGTTACGTCTGCACAAAGTTATTTACGTTAAAAGTATGGAACGTCAAATGGAACTTCTTAGTTTAGATAGACTATACTGAAGTTATTCGTACGGAAATTTAACTTTTGTCCCTTTCGAACGTCTTTTCAATTCAGTTTGAGCGAGAAAACAAACATTCGATACCTAAAATAGGTTTTAAAACTGTATATGCCATTTATCTATTGATCCGATTGGTCTCAAAATCGATATCTGAGTTCCGATAATCTAAATTTGTATTCAGAATTTAAAAATGTTGGCCGTCATTTTGAAACTTTTATTTATTGATCCGATTGGCCTCTGAATCGATAACTAACGGACCCATTGATCCGATAATCTAATTTCAGAGTCAGAATTGGAAAAAGAGATGTTACACGTTGATTTTTGTTTACGTAAAGGTAACAATGGAATAGTTTTAGCGATATAACGCACTACATGATCTCAAACACGTAGACGAAGTTGCGGGCAAATGCTATTAATTTTTTATTTTTTTTATTCTTAACTGCACAAAAAAATGGAAAAACACTTAAAGATATTACAAATTAACTAAAAGTACAGATGGCGGTCTTATCACGCTAGGCGATTTCTTACAGACAACCTTAGGATGGATATAAGAAAAGGAAAAAAAAGAGAGGGCAGTCTAGAATTTAAAGGATACAAGATCCAATTGAAAAAAATAAAAAATAAATAAAATGTAAGTGAATTATTTATAATTATATATATATATATATATATATATATATATATATGCGAAATTTTTAGTTGCATTGTGTCTATAGCCACTTAGGCTGGACTTTAGAATATTATGGCACGAGTTGAGGGGTGAAAGTGATCAAAGGTATTAGGGATTGGGTCCCTGATTTCAACGTTATCACTCTTATTAAAAGGCAATGCATAGTTTTCGAGAAATTAATAAAAATGGTTTCTAACCTCAAATCACACTTTAGGTAAAACGGAATGTTATTATGGGCGACTGACAAACAGATCGATAATATTAATATGTCAAATATATAGTCTGTAATTTGAAAATTAGTGAAAAAATTGTGAAACGGAACGTAAAAAATATATTTACGAGTTGCGATAAGTGTCAGTGTCATTTGTTTTGGTTCATTCCGTTTGTTCCGATGGTAGTTAGTGTACCAACTTTGTGCGTAAAATAGGTCGACTTTGTACCAAAACCGACTTGGGGCACCCCGACTTCACGTAGTGTTTTGGGTACCACCCCTAGAGTGTATATAAAAAGCCGGAGGCGTGGAGGGAGAGCAGCCCCCGCCCGCTGTAACGAAGGATAGGCAACCGTGCGAGCATGGGTGCCTATCCTTTGTTACGCAAGGGCGAAGGGGCTGTACTTCCCGCAGCGCCGGAGACGTTGCAGAAGCAAATTTGTTTTGACAACAAGTGTTTTGAGGTTAGGTTTTACATTAATTAGTTTTTCTCAGGAACGGTGCGTTACCTTTTCATGGGAGTGGTACCAGGGGAGATGGGACAGTCCCCCCTTCCCCTCCACCCCCTCCCAACCCCCAACTCGTGCCATAGGATTCTAAAGATTACCCATTTTTGCCCCTATTTGTATGTGGCGGCTTTATTTTTAACGTTTATTTTTGAGTTACCATATGGTACAGTCGTTCGTACGGTCCCTAACCCTGAAAGGATTGGCACAAGTGACACTAGTGCATATTCGTGTATATTCGTCCCAAGACATATTTAGTTGGGGCGCTCTTATCGCCATGCATGCCGGGTACTAACTTTGATCGCGAGAAACGTAATATTTTATATAAATCCTACACAAAAATTGTCTAAATGTAGCATTATGTTTATTCAGGATCCAACGTTCCACAACCCGTTCGCTCTACTACTAGAGCAATGAGATACTAAATCAATAACGTGCAGATACTATTCTAAAACGTCTTTTTCAAGAATTAAATAAACTACAAGAACTATTTTTATAGTTTAATAAACATTAGTTAATATATATTTATGATATTGAATATAGGACTTACTGCTCCTGTTTCGTACGTAAGGAACGAAATACACGGATGTGATAAAAGGTAAGAATAAATAAAACATTTCGGTATTATTTTATTGAATAAACAATATTTATGAAATAAAAAAATGTGCATGAAAAAAATTACGTAATTTCATATTCTTTATAATCAATGCAAGGAGTTTTTACTATTGAACTCCATTTAATAATCTCCATTTATCCTAATAGCCGTGGATTTCACATACCTATTAAGTTGTTGACAATAAGGACTGAAATAAAACTATTTTTTAAGGAAAAACAAATCTAAAATGTGTAACATTCGCATAAATCTAAGAAACCATTAAAATGACTGATTGAAAAGTACCTCTACACTTCTAGATTCGTTTTGAGTTGATCAAAGACTCAGTCATTTATGATTGCTGAACAGAAAACAATTTTTAAAAGAACAAGCATTAGCGAAAGGTTCCAAAATTTAATCAATTCTCCTTTGGGAAAATCAGCCCACAGCAATCCACCGTTGTAATTATTTTAACAGCCTCTGTGGCGCAGTTGGCTAGGTGTCGACTGTGAAATGAGAATCCGCGGGTTCGATCTCCACATTAAGACAAATGTTTGTGCGGCCCACAAATATTTGTTTCAAGTCTGGGTGTTTGTGAGACCGAAAAGTCTCTCGTAGTTTCTGATACCCACGACACAAGACTTAATTTATCTTAATGGGAGCCAGAAGTATGTGTGTGACTGTTTGCTGTTTATTGATTTATTCATTTTCTCTCATTATTAAACTTCATAAACGTCACTCGTTTATCACTAAATAATAGAGTCGAAGTGCTTTCAAGGCTAATACAACGAGAAAAACTATAGCTTGCTTATTGCAATAACAAATTTAAGCTGTGATAAGAGTGAAGAATGAATAAGAACTTTGTATAATTGACTTGAACAGTTCCATGTTGAAGACAACAAGGCTGCTCCCCGTGACGACCAAGTCCTTCTGTGCGCGTGCGATCATAAATATTAATAGTTTTGTAACTGCTGGGTCCGACCACTTTTCCCAGGGCGCTGAGTATAAATCAGGACCTATTTCTTCACCAACCTGAAGTAAAAAATATTTTTTTATTATACTAGTTTCATAAAAATGCACTGCTTTCGGACTAAAAAAGTATTTTTATCTCTCCTTTCCAAATATCGGTATTCACATTGTTTGGCTTGTCTTTCAGATTGTTTGAGCTACTCAATTGAAGCGGGTCGTACAAACTTTATTTAAAGAGCATTCCAGGATCATTTTACGAGATCGTCGCTGCTAAAGTAAGATATAACTTGCATTTTCAAAATAAGGCAATGTAAATTATAATCAGACAATAAACATACAATACAAAAGTTACACAGAAAAAAATCTGGTCTAAAATATATACAGGGTATATCAAGACCGCCACCGAAAACGAAGCCTATTAGTGACTTCAGACACAATGCAAGACACCCAAAAAAATCGACATTTTTTTTGAAGTTATACTTCTTTAGGCGCGTTATGAAAAAATGATGAGTGAAATTTTAAGATGCGCGCGCATCTGTGACACAAAAAAAATTAACAGTATGAAGTTGTCTGCTTAGCCGAAGCTACCAACAAAATAGAAATTGAACCTCGATATTAGTCGCGCATGTTGGTACGCTCGTCACCTCTGTTCACTGTTTTCATATGTCAAACATTTAATGTTCATCCTGTCGATACAGTAAACTCTTCCCTCAAATTAAAGAACGTTTTTAAATAAATGTTTCGAATCGACAACATATATCCACAATATTCGGATAATGGCGTATTTTTGATTTTAAATATGTAGAATAATGTCACTAATGAAAAAGGATTGACATTTAAATTGGTTGTCAAATATTTATGCGTGAGTTCAGAAAGGAGATCGGTCGGATTGTGCTTATATACTTTTTCAAATGCTCCAATATAATTGAGGTTAACTACCCGTATGTATTATTTATTGATATAAATTAAAATACTTTTATTAAATATAATTAACACTAAATATTATTAAATTATTAATGTTAAATACTTATTATTGGTTATCTAATATTTACAAAATAAAGAAATAAATTTAATAAAACATTTAATAAAAAGTTTGTGATAAAAATTAAAATTGAACATCAAATTATAATATTAATTTTTAATATTTGCTATTAAATTGAATATATAATAAATATTAATTATAAAAATAACTAAATAAATTTTATGAATTTTTTTTGATAAAAATGAAAAGTGATTATTAAATTAAGAAATCAATATAAATATTTAAAAAATGACCAACCTTAAATTCAATTTTTGAATTTATCGTATCATATTTTAGTTATCATAAGCCACTGATAACTGAAGTTCCGATTCAGACATTACCGGAAGATACTATGGAAGTGGACATCATTTAATTAAAAATACAATTCGAATAATAAGTTTTATGTTAGACTTAATGCAAGAAAATAAATATTTATTTATTTAATTATTTGCATGCATTTAAAAACTATTTTTTAATGATGTCAAAGAAGTATAACTTCTCACGCGCGTACATAAGTACACGCACCCATTTTTTTGTATTTTTTTACTTATCGTCGTATTTGGGTGATATACAGGATGAGTTGTTCAATTGGGCGTGGATGGCCAAATCCGAATGTATGAAGAATATCGAAAAATCGTCAAAGCTCAATTTTGATGAAAACTAAAACTGCATACTTAGATTTTTGATAAATTAGTATCCCTAGCGAGGAATCGAACTCTATGATATAAAAAAAAAGAGTGCGTGTAACGTTCACACGCGACTGAAGTAAAACTTCTTTGGCATAAATCCTCACGCCTATAAAGTTACGCATTCTTTTTGTTATGATGTCATACGGATAAATACCGTACTTCATGTATGGGTACCGCCCCCTTAGAGATGTGCCACGCATAAGGAATAACTGCAGACTATCATCAATAATCGGTTTTGAAATGAAAACAATACCTACATAAAAATAAAAGTAATTTGTTTCTTGATTGCCGAAGTATGTTCTATTAACAGTACTGATTGCATGATAAAATATGTACATTGAATAAAAGTTATTATAATTATTATATATATATATATATATATAATTATAATAAAATAGTATATATTGACTCCACGATTGTAACAATAATATTTCTGGTCCGGTTAATAATAAATAATCCATCCCATCCATCCATCAGCCAAAGGACGTCCACTGCTGAACATAGGCCTCTCCCAGTGATTTCCACAGTGACCTGTTGGAGGCAGCCTGCATCCAGCGACGTCCCGCCACCTTTAGCTTATAATAAATAAAGAATAAAATAAATAAAGAAGTATAACACGACAAACCTCCAAATACCACCCACATCACCTTGGAAGTTGGAAATCTACTACAGTACGTTTTTCCCGGCACTTTCTCCCACGTACTACAAATCTATGGAACCAGTTGCCAGCGGCATCATTCCCGGACAGATACGACCTGGCGACCTTCAAAAAACGAGCGTATTCCCACCTCAAAGGCCGGCAACGCATCTCAATGCCCTATGGTCTTGCAGATGTCCATGGGCAGCGGTGTTCACTTACCATCAGGTGAACCGCATGCTAGTTTGCCCCCTATAATATAAAAAAAAAAAAAAATAAAGAAATTATTTTATAAAATCCATACCTTAATCACGCGATTATCGATTACAAGTTCCAAAAAATAATAATCGAATAGATTCATTAACGATTATACACAACCCTCATCCCTACTGCGAGCTGTCAAAATCAAAAATATTTGAAAACCGGATGGTACAGAAACGTGACGCCATATTGGTGTAACGGACTTCCGTTGCATTGTTGTCCAGTTACCTCCTAGTCGCGCCTAAAGAAGTTTTACTTCAAAAACACATACTGTATTATTACACTATTCGATAATGTTGCTAAGCAGGATCAAATTCTGGGAAGTCATTACATTCCTCAAACTAAAGGAAAGAGGTCATTTTTAGCAAAACCATATTTTGTCTTACCTTACCTTAACACCAAGGATCCTTGTGTTGGCAATGGAACCAACAGAAAATAACTTAAAATTGTTCGGAACTGTTATTTCTAAAACTTCATTACAATTGCCTGGCTTTATTAATTTACATTGATAAAGCTTCCTCCTTGTTAAAGTTTATAAATATTTTTTTGAAAAACATTAACAGTGAAGAAACGATATGCACGATATTTTTTCGGTACAAAAGCGCGAGTGCCGATACACACAAGCCTCCTTTACATAAGTACTACCATAATTTATTGATTCCTTATTAAAATAAATGAATTCAACTTATTTGTATATTTTTACAATTTTTTAACGAAATATAAAAAAAAAAAACTTCATAATTTCGCTCCCTACGCAAGGGGACCGGGTGTGAAGGTATTCATTTATTATTTTACACTACATAAACTTAACAAAGAAAAAAAAACAACAAAATTAAATTAGATAATGGGGGAAAAATATTATTTTGCTTAAAATGACCGCTTTCCTTTAGTTTGCCATATAACATTGCTTCCCAGAACTTGGTTATTATTAGCAACGTTATCGAATGGCGTTATAATACAGCATGTGTTTTTTTTCCAAAATCATCTGGTTCGATTCCTAGTGAGGCATATTGATTTATCAAAAATCGAAGTATGCCGTTTTAGTTTTCATCAAAATCGGGCTCGTAACAACTTTCAGCTTTTTCGATATTCCTTATTGTTTCGGATTTGGCCATCCACGCCCGTTTGAAAAATGACCCTGTATACATAGTTTCCCTAAAATAATGATGTACACCTCTTTATTTTTAAACACTTAATGGTGCGTAAGGGTTTATTTAAATTAGTATTTGCGCAAAAACTAGGTATTTACTACTCAAACATGTCAATTTTTTAATAATTCTATATAAATATCTGTCACTATTTTGGCGAAATATTTATTTGCATCGTGTTTTTAACTACTTAAATTGCCACCTGGCTTCGTTTTCGGTCGCAGTCTTGATATACCCAGTATAGTGTAATTCGAGGCTTTCATTTACATGTACAAGTTACTGTCGATAAGCCGTCAAAGTAGATCCGGTACTTATAAGAAACTCCTATTACTTATCTCAATGATTATGCATTAGCACCTATCGGCTTACGATGTTATTATCCTTGTCAACATACAATGGATAGGAGTTAGAACATTTGAATTAATTTAACTATCTGCAATGATTTATTGTCGCCGCCAGCCGTTGGCCAGCGGGATGATGAATTAAAATAAAAGAAATAAATTACGTTACCTTAGTCAAGGTGCTTGCGTAGTGACAAGGCAAATAGATGTGGAGCACGCCAAACAAACCGAACATTGTGTATTTGGGATCAACACGTTGCAATAGATATATCATGTATAAATTAAACGAGATCATAAAGGAGGTCAGCATGAACACTGCAAATAACCATGGCCCATATACATTTTGCATTTCTTCGTAAAATTTGAGGGCATCCTGGTGGTCTCTGATAGCTTCGTTCACCAGTTTCCGTAACTCGTAGCAATTCTGCGCATCCGTAAATGCTCTGTGCACTTTATGTGTCACCAATTGCAGTTTCATCCGCAAATGTGTCGTGGCAATGCAAAAGGAACCGTCGAATCCAGTGTAATTCGGTACCAAAACAACACATTGAATACAGTTGTATGCAAACATACATTGAAAGAACGGCGTTTCACTCTGAATATCTTGCACAAATATGAGTTCCATATCGTGGACCATCAATCTGGTGTACGCGTCCGTTTGAATACTTTCAATGGACATACAAATCCCAGCGTAAATCGGAAACTGTGCACTCAGCACCGTCGGTAAGAATAACCAGGATATCTGAGCGATTTTACCATACTTTATATGGGCTTCACAGATTGCTTGGTAGTCCTCATCCATATAATTCGCTGCCAATAAATCACTAGACATTTTGTGCAATATTGCAGCGAAATTCTTTGTCGCATATATAACATAGTATGTCTTAATAAAAAATAGCATGACCACGGCAGCTAAAGTCATGTTTCTTGCGAAATTGTAGATATCTAGCGTGTATAGGCATTTAAATGTATATGTTACAAACCAAAATATTTGACCACCGTTGAACACGACAACTAGTGTAATGATAATAGTTCTCTTGGTTACGTTAGATCTGTTTGGATAGAGAAAAGCGAAAGCCAGTGCGAAAGTGCACAGTGAATACGTTTCCTCAAACGCTTTGAATTTTTTCACGGGTGCCTTATCGGTTTTAATCTCCATCTTTTACGTTACCACAACGCAAATTTCACCGCGAATGAGTTCGAATGCAAAGTCACCCGCTACAATTGTCGCGAAGTTTTATTTTTCATAAATACTCTAATGGAGCTTATCGCATTAAAAATTGTTAAGTGCATTTTATAAGTACTAAATTACCCACACGTCTCAATAATCGCAATAAAGTAATGGGTCTCGGTAATCATTTTACAATTTTCCTTTATTTTCAGGTGCCTATTACTCATCCACATCTAGAATTATTGAACAACCACACGACTTAACACTTAACAGTTATCACACTTATACTTTTACGCCTTCATTAACATATTACGTCTATGTTCTATCCGAGCAAGCGTGATATACTTTTTATGCTTTTTCTGTTTTGACGTAAATTTCCGCTTTTTACTTCATATCTAATAATTGAATCGCTGACTATTTGGTAAGTCAATTTTCTTTTAAATCCATCCCATGGTTGTTTGTAAGATATTGCTGCAGAGCGATAAGACCGCCATTTTTTTTTGTTATAAGACTAATTGCTAAGGAGAATAACAAAATATAAAATCTTCAAGAAAGGACGAACATCAATAGAAGCATACAAGGACATCTAGGATGGATGAAAAGATCGGCCACATAATGTCAGAGCGGGCGGCGTCGCGCGGATCTAGTTCTGAGGACAAGTTGAAAGGCAACATCAACACGTATGTATGATTTGTTGTCCTGGTCAAATTGATTTGTATCCGGCGCGATTGAGACATAACGGACGAGGATGTGTCGAGAATCCGACACTTCTAAGATGAATAGCATTTTTATTGCGACAAGGTGAAAATAACGTTTTATTTAACGAAAGAAGAATTTGATTTATTTATCTGAAAACTTCTGTTTTAATTTTATTTACTTTATATTTTTCTATGGGTTTTTAATTTTTATAATTTACTAGCATTTCTTGTTTAATCCTCTCACCCCTCCATATCTTAAAGAACGTTTTCTATTTCTCCATGAGTCTCACTCAAGGTCCTTGAGGTCATCGGAGTATCTGCAATTGAGAATGTCAGTGCACGTCACGTCTTTCATGGATAAGTCGTTTACAGAGCAAGCTGTTCGACTGTGAAACGCATTACCAGTTGTGATAAGACAGGCTCAAAAACTAAATTCAGTAAAAAAAATGGTTAAAGACCACTAACTTTCCTTCTGAACAGACATTTTGAGAAGTATATTTCCCTACATTTTAATCTTAAGGTAATTTTTAGTATGTATATGTATAAAGATGTATATGTGTGTATGTAGGTATATATATATATATATATATATATATATATATATATATATATATATATATATATATATATAATATGTGTGTGTATATATACAGGGTGTACAAGACAATGGAACACCTGCTAAGTTGGATGCAAGGGCATAATATTAATATGATTATAAAAATATAATATTTGGAAAATATTTGTCCGTTTTTGAGTTATTGCCGTTTAAAGTTTCAAGTATTACCATCACATTTTCGCAAAAATCCAATTGGAATGGGTAAAGAACAAGATTTTAACATATACGTATTTTGTCGTTTCGTCGTTAATTAAATGGATAATGAAATATACCACGAAAACCATTTTTAACAGCAACAAAATTTTCATTGACTTCGCCTTAACATTTTTTACACATAGGCCAGGTCATGAACTCTCAGCTGTACACTTTGTCCTTCTCTAATTTTACAAAAAGGTATTTTTTGTTTCATTTCACATAAATAAAACAGCTAAGCAGGAGCGTACTTAGATTTATAGTGTCAACAAATTAACAACATAATAACTTTTGGTATAGTTGCATTGTGCATGGATCGACTGTTTTGTCATTTTTTCCTTAAGGTATCACAAATCCAAACTGTAAGATACCAAGAAATCACGCTGGTCCTCGGTTAAACCGTGTTAGGTTTCCAAATTTATTAATTACAAATGTTTTAGTAATACATAACATTTAAATTATCTAAGTAATTCATATTCATAAACATTTCTTTTTACGCAATTAATCTGATAAAAAAAAATATGATATTAAAATGATTGCAGAATTCGGCCCATTTCTTAAAGGAAGCCGAAGGTCACTGTGTACTCGTCGGAACTTTGTCGGAACTAGCGCGGCTCGATTATTCTTCCTTTCAGCTTGCCGCTTCCGAGCTTGAGTGACACTAATGCCATTGGCGGTGTTTTGTGTGCATTTTTCAAAGGATGACCGCCATGTTAGGATGTGTTCACACTTCACACTTAGTACAACTTAATTTGGTTAGGTACTTGATAATAAGAGTTACGTAAAAACGTAAGATCATAATGGATTGATAAAGTGATCGTTACTCTCCCCAGAGATATTAATCTTGTTTAAATGTGTTGAAGTAGTTACATAATTTGATCCAGACAGTTACAAGACTGCGTTTGCTTATTATTTAATGAATATTAATAATGATGTTGCTTTAAAATGGTAAAAAATGTACAGAAATCTTATAATAGAAACGAAATTTAAAAAATCATTGTAGCCGAGTAAATGGTATTTACTTAAGAAATAGCATATTATGATAATATTAAATTAGTGAAAACAGTAAACACGTGTAAAAATTAAAAAAAATATTATGAAATGAAATACGTGTAAATGTGTCTAATGTGAACAAGCCTTTATCTTTCTGTTTTCGAAAAAAACATTTATCTTTTGTTAGTTGAATTCGGACTACGTTCGCGTGTACATGTATTTGTCGCATACATTATTATTATCAACTCGTTTTCAGTTATTTTGATTGAATTTTATGAATTTTGACGCATGGAATATCCCATGGTATTTTTAGTGAAGTGTTAGTTTAATATCTAAGTGTATTTTGGCCATTGCAATGATGATGGGTTTGTGGCTAAAAACGGTAGAATACTTTAGTGAGTTGTGCAAAATTACGCGAAGTTGAATCAAACACGTTGCATCGGAAGACCGAGCGACGGCTCTATGTACACATAGTACATTTTACGTGTCTAATGAAGTGAATTATGAACGTACAACTGTTGAATGTTATCAAATTGTGGCAGTGCTTTCGTGCGGGATTTTGGCAGTTCCAGCACTTACCTCCTTACCTAAGGTACCTATTTACGGCTTAAATTATAGGGTCAGTTATTATTTATGTTGTGATCATTAGTGGCACTTAAGCAGTACGCTTGAATTAGTGTAGGTCTTCTACCCATGTTCTCTACATACCATATTCTACAGTTCGTTCAATGTTATATTCCTATTGCCTAACTATGTACACTAAGTGGCATGGCAATTATGTAGTTTTAATCACCTATTCCTACTTATCTGTTGTGGAGCGACCCGTTCAGTTGTAAGGTTCAATAACTTTGGCGTAATATGTTAAGGAGAAGCACGAGTGATGTTAATTCTTGATTTCTCGGCATCTTTGTTATTATCAGAGTCAGCTACGAAAATGCATCATAATCTAGACGTAATCACGATTTACTAAAATGTATATTAGCAGGTGCGCCATTCTCTTGTACACCCTGTATATACAGGGTATACCAAGACCGCGACCGAAAACGAAGCCGGGTGGTAGTTTAAGTGGCGGGTAATCTTTAGAATCCTATGGCACGAGTTGGGGGTTGGGAGGGGGTGGAGGGGAAGGGGGGACTGTCCCATCTCCCCTGGTACCACTCCCATGAAAAGGTAACGCACCGTTCCTGAGAAAAACTAATTAATGTAAAACCTAACCTCAAAACACTTGTTGTCAAAACAAATTTGCTTCTGCAACGTCTCCGGCGCTGCGGGAAGTACAGCCCCTTCGCCCTTGCGTAACAAAGGATAGGCACCCATGCTCGCACGGTTGCCTATCCTTCGTTACAGCGGGCGGGGGCTGCTCTCCCTCCACGCCTCCGGCTTTTTATATACACTCTAGGGGTGGTACCCAAAACACTACGTGAAGTCGGGGTGCCCCAAGTCGGTTTTGGTACAAAGTCGACCTATTTTACGCACAAAGTTGGTACACTAACTACCATCGGAACAAACGGAATGAACCAAAACAAATGACACTGACACTTATCGCAACTCGTAAATATATTTTTTACGTTCCGTTTCACAATTTTTTCACTAATTTTCAAATTACAGACTATATATTTGACATATTAATATTATCGATCTGTTTGTCAGTCGCCCATAATAACATTCCGTTTTACCTAAAGTGTGATTTGAGGTTAGAAACCATTTTTATTAATTTCTCGAAAACTATGCATTGCCTTTTAATAAGAGTGATAACGTTGAAATCAGGGACCCAATCCCTAATACCTTTGATCACTTTCACCCCTCAACTCGTGCCATAATATTCTAAAGTCCAGCCCTTCTCATCCCGTCCCGTCTCACTAAATCACGCCGTCCCGTCTCATTCTCACTCAAGTTATGTAATCCAGTCCCTTGCCATCCCTTTAAAAGTAACAAATATATTAGAATTCCTTCCTTATCCCACGGAAACACTTAATTTTTCGGGATAAAAAGTAGCCAAAGTCAATCGAATACAAAAACTAATTTTATTGGTAGTAGTAGCCCTTGCTGACTGCCCTGGTGGCGTAGTTGTACTACGGTACAAGGGTCGTTTTCAAATTTGGGGCCAAAAAAGTACCGATTTCATGAAATTTAACTTTCTTAATTTTTCTATAATTTTTGTATTCGGCTAAGTTCAGAATAAAACACACTTCATCATAATCAATTCGATCACTCATTTATTCAAATAATACGCAATAATCAACAATTTCAGAGACACAAATGAGTCACATAATTTGCCTAATGATTTTTTGTGATATACTGTTGAGATACTTGGTTACACTAATGATAATATGATTTTGATTGAAAGTTATTTATAATAAATGTAATTAAAATATTAATAAAATATTGGATTTTTAACATAATCATAATACTGGGGTCTTCTGCTAGAAATTTCTTATGTAAATTTTTCATTGAATCTAAAAGATAACGTATTTGTTTGACTTTTAATATTTTTTTTCTTATATTTTTTTTTTGCCGGGAGTAATGCGACTATTTATTTCGTCTTCATAAAAACTTTCGACATGGTTTTGGACATTCAAACCTTCATTCTGTATTTTTTTCTGAAGCCGTTGTCTAAGACATACTTTACGAAGACCTGTGGAAAGTTTAAAATGTGTAAATTTCTTTCTATCAATTAAATTTGTAATAGCACGTTTTTGTTTTCTACTGGCTGTCGAAATTTTTTCTGTCTCCTAAAATTCTATCAAATGTTTGTATTTTGCTTCTTTCCTGAACCACATTATTTTTAATTTAATTATTAGTTTGTCTTGTTAGTTTTATTATTTGTCTGTGTAAAATCCTTATTTTGGCTTTTTATTTATTTAGCAATTGCATTAAACTTTGTTTTTGTTTTCTCTGTTGTATTTTCATTGTTTTAATCCTCTTCATTAGTTTTAATTCCCTTTTATTTGTTTTTTTTCTTGTTCTGCTGCGTACAACGGATCAACACTGCAGTTGACCTCCGTATCTTCATTTCCTTCTTCTCTAATTGTAACAGATTCAATAACTCGTTGAACTACTTTCTTTTTATAATACTTTTTGGCGCTCTCTTTCCATTTTCTTCTTTGAATCCGTTGTTCCCGTGGACTCATTTCATTAATGCTATTATTTTTTTATTTTCTTTTCTTTTCAAGTAGTATTGTCTCTTTTTTTCCTGTTCAGTGGCATACAGCTCAGGATTCTTTTTTTTTTTTTTATATTTCTCCCTTCTGGCTACTCTTCGTTTTTCTAACTCTTCCTCGCTCCTTTGTTTTTTCGGTTTTGTCATAGTTAAAAGTAATATTTTACCTAAAAAATAAACAGAATATAGGTTTGTTATTATTATCATTTGTATGCCTTTTCATATCATTCGTGTCACTCGTGAAACGACACGAATGAGAGGGACACAAATGAGATTTTAGGAAGTTTTTCGAATTTACTGACCAAGCGGAACTTTCTAGAATATTTACAACATTGAAATCGTAATATGCACATAACACTTTATTTATGGTAATAAAATGAAAACAAAACATCTTGATTTAAACACAATATGTCGCCAAACACTAATGATGTAATTTTTGTACAAGTTGAATAATCTTACCTGATATTTAGATTTTTTCCTAAAATAATAATGTACACGACTGCATACCAAGCGTGCTCGAGGCCAAATCAAGGCTCAAAAGTCTTGCGGGACCAGTAGTGCGGTAAAGGGCGGTATCCAGCTCGATTATTACACATTTAATGACGGGGACACAAATGAAAATTAAAAAACGAACTTTCTAAAAACCCTTCGAAATCATAGTTTTTTTTGTGTCTAAAAATGTGTTCATATAGGATTTATTTTCTGTTAGAGTTATATTATTACACGAAATTATTAAAATTCTAATTTTCAGTTCGTATTAATGAAATAAAATGTAAAGAAGTTGGAATTTGAATTTGGAACCAGTGCTACGAATGAGATTTTAACTAGTTCTATAGGCATAACTCCTAATTTTATAGGTCTTATAAAGATTTAGTAATTGGACAACGTGTGTGTTGTCAAGACAACTAATTCACAGTACTTTGATTTAGGGTAACATCAAGGTTACAAGAATTAAATCAAGGAATTCACTTTTGGCCCCAAATTTGAAAATGACCCACAACTACAAAGCTGAGGTCTCGGGTTCGAATCCCGGGTCGGGCAAAGTGAAATTGGGTTTTTCTATTCAATTATCAGCCCGGATTCAGGAATTTCATAACCAATATTGCTCATCATTCCGTTTTTTATTAAGGGACTTAATAAACTTCATGCCTCAACGCCTCAATCTCTCACAACTATAATTAAGCATAACCAAAAGGCAGTGTCGGCACTGGAAGTCGTTAACTCGTTAATTAAAATTAATATTTGACATATTATAACTATAGCTTAGTAACGAAACAGCTCATTAATATAATTAATTTTAAACTGACCTTCTCGGCGTTTGTGGGATAGAATAGCATTCAATATGCTCCACAAGGACCATAACCATAAAGAGGTAATATTTAAGTTTGTGCTCTATTTAGCAAGTCGTCCTGCCATCTGGCAAGGAGGCAGTTCTTATCACAGTTTTCAGTTGTATTGTATGACATTATTCTATATAGTAATAAACATTGGTCACGCAAATCCTTGTTGTGAGTTAGTGGCTAAAGTTAATTTACTTTGGTCAATTGTTTTTATTTTCAATTATTCGTAATTGCAATTATCTACCGCATTTTTATTGCCACCAAGTATTAATAATGCTACCCACAGCATTGGCTGCATAATTGTTACAAATCACGTAGGTACTTGCGGTCAGGAAGTTATTTTTTAATAGCCAGTGATATGTACCAGCGGCTAAATATTTTTAGATTTAATTGTGGCATTCATATAATATCCGGAATTTTGCTCACTCTCTCTTTTGTTTTACACCGTTTAATTTACCTGCAATTTAATTGTTTTACTTATGTATAATATTGTTTTATAGTTTCAATGTTCGCGAACCACTGATGGTGCAGTTGGTTGGATGCCGGCGGTGAAACGTGAGGCCGCGGGTTCGATCCCCGCATGAAACAAATATTCGTGTGATCCTCAAGTATTTGATTCGGATCTGGGTGTTTGTGAGACCGAAAAGTCACTCGTAGTTCCTGATGCACACGACACAAGAGTAGATCTTAGTGTGAGGTCAGGGCTATGTATTTGACTGTTGGGTGTAATCATTTATTTATAATTTATAATTTAATTAAAACAGCTGATATATATAATACATATTATAAATTAACAAGGCAAATATCATTTAGTAGTGGCGGTACTTCCATACAAGCCCAAAAGCCCGGCTTGCCCTACTTAATACGTATATTCTAAATTCTGAACGAAACAATTACATTCAATTCAAAACAGTAATAACGAAACATCTACCATTTTTGAATTTACCGCGTTCCGTCGCGGCATGGCGCTCTTCAATGAAGCGCCTGCGACGGCGAGCCGAAGCGCCGCCCGCGCTGCGCAACGCTTGTAATAAATTCATTCAATAATTTTACCTCTCACGTAGAACGTAGCTCCACGCATTTTTTAAAAGACGGTACGCGCAAAACATATATCTGCCTTCTTCTCTCTCGTGTGCTTTTACGAGGCTTTTGGCAAGGCATGCTATCTCTTTCACATTTACGGGTGAAATGCTATACTCCGGCACTACGAATGTATAGCTACAGATATTTATATATAGCAATAATGTACTAAACCAAAAGCCCAGCTTTTGAGAGTTTTGACCACAGAATTGTTTTGACTGAACATCGTACGTTTGAAGGTCGTCATGTGTAACATTATTTGTTAACTAAATTATATTTATTGTTATTAAATTATGTTGGTTCTTTTTTAAAATTATTTAAACATTTTTGTAATACAAATAATGAGGTTTTTATATTTTATAATTGCATGTTGTAATGTTAATTTTTTCGTTTACTAGCAATACTGTACGAATTACTACTAACTTCATAAGTATTTTGATATTGTGCAATTGTAAATAGTTAGGTTTTAGGTTAATTATTCGTTTTTTAATGTTATTTAAACTTTTTGATACGAAAATGATTTGTATTGTTTCCTGTGGTGGTTTTAGTGTGATGGTGAGTGTTCATTGCCGTTATAAAGGTAATTTAATTAAATTATATTGAAACTGGCGCGAAAACTACGCCAAGTTTGTGCATTTCTTAAATTCGTGATAAATCACAAGAGGCATTTTAACGGTTCAGTTTACTAAACTACGTAATTCGATTTCTACGTGCTCCCCTTCATATAGGTTATTAATCAGTCGTGTTTCATATGTTTTTCAAGGGACACTTGTGTATTAGAATGTTTTAATTCTAATGATTTCAATGATATTGTGGTCCTTTCAAAAGGCATGCTATTACTTGTAATTAAAATTACTTGTAAAAACTTTACCTTAATGTATTTATAACAATCTGTACGCAATTTTAGTTAACTGCGCAGACAATCACGGGACCATAGTAGCTATCGTTGTGCTAGTGTAATGCCGGGTATTAAAAGTGCTCAGTAGTTAGTGCAGTAAAAAGTTACGGTTGCAAGCTATCTACCTATATTTGTATTACCTAATCTTAATATTGTATAGATTGTGTGATATGTCTGCCGTCGCGCCGTAAATTCGATTTCGTCGTTCTTAGTCTTTTTTTTTCTTCTAAATAAATAATTATGTATTAAACCTAAAATAATATTGGGCTTGCCCTACTCCAAAACCCTAGGCACGCCACTGTCATTTAGGAAAATAATACGAAAATAACTTTACTAAAAGTTTAAAGATATAACCGAAAAATATAATACTGTCCACAAGTACCTTAATTTAGTATATACCCATTATCTTGCCGTGACCGAAAATTCTTAAAATGCCTTCTCGCCACTTTGGCGTCATTAAAGTCATTATTACTTTATGACGGAGCCCGGTATTGGTCTGCAGACAAAGACAATGACAGACCACACTTGTTTTGGCCGAATCACGACCGCAGTACAACGGTTTAACAGTGCTAACACAAACATGCTCTACAAAATTTACACGGAACCAGGGCCAGATTGCCCAGAAATCTTATAGATAAATGGGTTAATAAGAACGTCTCTACAACTATTAATAGTGTTAAAAACTGTAATAATGTTATGTGTATTTTATTCGAATTTTAAACATACACTTCATATTCTTTAGCGGATTACTAGAAAGTACTGGGAAACTAATTCACAAAGCAAATTAATGTCTAATAAACTTCTGATCCCAACGGAGAACAAAAGATATTATTACAGGTGCCATGTATATAATCAAAGAGAGTTAAGATGAGAGTGACATTAGTCAGTCGGGTCTTTACCCATATTTGCAAACCAAAATTGTGCAACCTTGGAATTTATTTGTTTTGTAGTTCACCGCAGCAATGATTAGATACAATGATTTATTGAAATGTAAATAATTTTGACAGATAATTGTTCTGTCCTTTTAGATACAGTTCTAAAAGATATTATCAAATTAACAACTAATTTATAGACATATTTTAGCTATGAATTAAACTGTAAATATGTCAGTGTATAAGTTATCAGCAATATTTACAATCCTGGCGTGGCGACCGCGGCAGTAACTCAGATGCAGGCCTGCCCTATATCGAACTGACACCGGTAACAATACCATTTCGACCTGATAAGGTACAAGTGAACACGATATTTATAAATGTCAATGCTTGACCCCATGGTTGACCTCTGAATAAGATTACGGAGCCGAACGCTAGGGGGCCGGAAAATCATAATGGAAACTCATTTGCCGCCTTTACCTCTGTCTACTGTATGATTGCAGATAATACAGCAGATCAACGAGAACAATAGGCCTTGTTGAAATACGATGTAATAGTTTCCTGTCCGGCGAAATTTGTATCGCAAAATTATATTTGTGTTAGGACATAAATTGCATTATTCCCATGACTATTGCTGCCATTCTAAATTGATTAGTATCACGTCAATAAAATGACGCAATGCATATTATCTGTGTAGTAACTTGTGTTATCATAAATAATAAAAAATTAAAGCCCATAGAAAAATATAAAGATAATAAACCTAAAACACAGAAGTTTTCAAATAAATAAATCAAATTCTTCTTTCGTTAAATAAAACGTTATTTTTACGTTGTCGCAATAAAAATTCTATTAATCTTAGAAGTGTCGGATTCTCGACACATTCTCGTCCGTTATGTCTCAATCGCGCCGGATGCAAATCAACTTGACCTGGACAACAAATCATTTACATACGTGTTGATGTCGCCTTACAACTTGTCCTCAAAACTAGGTCCGCGAGACGCCGCCCGCTCAGACATTATGTGGCCGAGCTTTTCATTCATCCTAGATGTCCTTGTATGCTTGTATTGATGTCTACCATTTCGAGTTGAAATTTATTGCACAGTTTTGCACCTATGTAGCATCTCAATCATAAAAAATAGAATAATAGTTCAAAAATCCATATTATAATTTTACATATATTCCATTGAATCGTAAAACTCCCCGAAATTGTGCTTGACGGGATACTTTATCCCGGAAATTAAAATATCTATTTACTATAATTACCTTTATGTAAGAATATATTAAACTTAAATTTTATTGAAATGTTATGTCAATATTAAAAATAAAATAATAAATAGTCTAAGAAATAGACCTATTTCTAAAATACCTTGAACTGTTAAACGGACATAAGGAACTGATAAAATCCCGCCAGAATTTTCTCAGCTGCAGTTTACACGCACAGATTCTGTCATGATGAGGTCACGATTGAATCACTAGAGCGGCTAATCAATCGTTGATTCAAAATTATTGGAGTAATGTCCTGTTCACATTGTTCATGCGGGAGCGGACTTGAAAAATATGTATCGAGGTGGTTTAGACAATTATGAAATAAAATAATTACTGAGATACAAATAACTAGACAGGGCTATACAAAAAACATTGTTCTACTTATTTGTCAAGTAAATAAATATACAAGTAATTATGTTTTTATATGGTAAATTCTTATGTTTCAGTTTTTTTTTTAATTATTTTTATTTATTGTTTACTAGCTTCTGCCCGCAAACTTGGTCTGCGTGATGAACTTTATTTGGAATTTCCCATCCCGTCCCGTTAAGCCGTTTCTGAGTTCATCGCGCACAACCGCACAGACAAACAAACAGACAAAATTCTAAAAACCATTGTTTTGGGTTGCGTTAATACAGACCCATATTAGTTTTTCTCATTTATTTTCCATGTACAGACATCGATCGGTTACAAATTTATTATATGTATAGATAATCGCTAGGGCATGTTACAATATACCTACTCCGTAAAAAAGTGGCCGTCGTCAGTCTTTGTTCTCAGTTTGGTATCACGCAACTGATCGCCGTCAAACACTACTATTGAGCCGGCAACCTTACCGAAATTAACTGCACGACATTTGGCTCCGTGCTTTAGAATAACTGCGTCCATTGAACGGGGAAATGCGTTTTGTTATTATAAAAATGATCAATAATTTGCAAAATAACCGGGTATAACCATTATTAATCTTAAATAGTGTAAAACTTGTACGATAGGCGTACCAAGCCATCTAGTTGATGAAGTAGCTGTGACTCTTATTACATTTATCACATTTTAATAAATTTTATGGGTTTATAAAGACAGAACTTCGAAATACTGACGGGGGTATTTTATTTATTAGGTGCTAAATTATTATTTAGTCATTCAAACTTAAAACCATTGACACAACATTCAATAAATTTGTTTAAAAATATGACACTTCGCTATCCGCCGATGGTGATTGAAAAAATCTGACTGGTTTTCGCCGTCATTTTGAAACTGCATCGAATTTAGGAAATTCAATTCAAATAAGTAGCTGTATAATGACATGTTTGTAACGATTTTGAATATTCAGGTGTATAAGCCGCAGGTCTTACATATTCTTGAGAAATACATTGCATTTTTTTTATTTCTTAAAAATAATATGTACTTAATTTTAAAAAGCATCTTGCAAAGTAGTGTATTTGTAAACAATAATCTCATTTCAATTTTGTAATCGGTGCCTTTGGAGGTTACTGTATCAAATTTTATTCAGATCCTTGTTGTTCAAAAAATTTATAAAAATCACACAAAGAAACATACAATTTCTTTACGTCTGAAAACATTGCAATGGACAAGCAAACACACTTTTAAAGACAAGGAAGCTGTTTCTCTTTAAACATTTAGTCAATACGTAACCACGAAAGTATTTTAAGTACACAAGATTTCATAATCCACGCACCATTTTGTGATGTTTCTATCAGTGTTTTGGTAATTAAAGTAAAAACTATAGAAAGGACATTTCAATAAAATATTTTCACATATTACTTTCACAAATAATGGTATTTTCTCCGTATGTTTAAAACATTTGCCAAGGGGAAAATATTCGAAACCGCTAACATTGCGAGCTCCTTATACACGGTTTGAATTACGCCACAGTTTTCAACTCGAATAAGTCGTGTTCCAGGACAAACTTATGTGCCTTTGGTATCAATGAAGCAGATATAATTAAATGGACAGTATAGTCAATATCTTATCAGAACATCAATGCCCTTACCTCTGATTTTTAGATAGGACTTTGAATTGTTAGTTATACATTTTCATCGGAATATAAAATTATATAACTAGACAGAGCAGTCAAATAATGAATTTATTTCCCCTGCGACGTAGGATAACGCGAACACGCATCTAGATTTGCGGCCGACTATCTAATATATAAGATCAAAATATACTCAATTTGCCTTGAAAATACATTATACATAACGATCGTTAAAGATTCGCACCTCAACAGTTATTTATTTATTTATTTTATTCTTTTTGTACACTAAATAAATTCTTAACAACTAAACGAATATTTAATGTAAAGTACAAATGGCGGTCGTATCGCTCGAGGCAATCTCTTGCCGACTACCATGGGATGGACATAAGAAAGGGAAAAAAAAGATAGTTATTTATTTTTTTACCTATATAATATACTTAAACTTAGGGGAGAGGCAGGATCATCAGGTTTTGTAATGGAATTTACCTAATAACAGCTAGGCACTCAATGCTTCCACATTTTCATCAAATTATTATCAATTAAGAAAACTTACATTTTACCCAATCTCGGAATCGGATCGTCACTTTTGAGGTATATTTTGTTCAGCACTCTATAAAAATAGGCAAGGTATCCCAGACTGTCAATCATAATGAGGGTCCAATTATCATACATTTTATATTGTGACAGTAATTACCGCTTCGAACATTTAAACTCGTGTCTATTATTCGAGCACCTATATTAAGTACAAGTTTAACATCGTGTAAGTGCGTATATTAGTTCGGTGTAATGGTTTTTTTTACAGAAGCGTACTTGAATAAATAAATCTAAAAGTACCACAAAATTTGTTGCATTAAAATGAAAACCTAATTTATATAAATAATGGGGGTGCTAAAATTAAAAGCACGAAAGGAACCATTAACATACACAGCTCTTATTCTACATAAAATTATTAGTGTGAGCGATTTAATTACTGCAATAATAACCAATAAAGGTAATCAAACGTGGACAAATCGTGAATATTTAAATATACAGAATACTCCACAGTTGTATATAAAGAGTGCCGCACGAAACTGCAATAATTCGTGTCATAAATATGTTAATAGAATAGAAAGACTAAAATGCAGTCGCAAATACCAATGTAAAATTATCAAATAGACCAATTCTAAATACGTGTCTGATACAGCCTTCAAATAACAATAAATTGAAATAGTACCTTTGAAAGCTATGAGTAACCTGTGAACATTTTCAATTTAATTAATAGTTTTGGCTTGCGCCCATGCCAACGCTGTGTGTGACCTATCTGAAACAAATTGCTGTAATAAAGGCTTGATAAACAATAATCATTTGTGATGAATAACTTGATTACCTATTTGTTCATGTATATTCAAGAAATCAAATATTAAACCGATTCATTCAGAGTTTGAGTCAGTGTTTAATTATGAAACAATACTGTGTTCATATACTAATACTGTGTTTATCGTTCTATGTCACCTAAAAAGTATTTATTGGTTTTAAACTATAGCAGCCATTTGGTTAGACACTGGCTGTGAAACGAGAGGACGCGGCTTCGATTCTTGCACCAAAACAAATATTTGTGTAATCCATAGGAATTTGTTTCAGGTCTGGGTGTTTGTGAGACCAAAAAGTCTCTCGTAGTTTCGGATACTCACGACCAAAGACTCGATCTTAGGGTGGGGTCAAGACTATGTATGTGACAGTTGGGTGTATTTATTTATTTGCATTTATAACCAAGTTTCCGACTACATTTTGCTACATCCGTTCGTCTACGAACCGGCTAGTAATCAGGGCCACGGCAAGATCTGCTCATACTTAAATGTGACACAACAGCCTTTACAAGCAAGTACACTATAATTGTATTAAAACATCCTGTAGGTCGCACTGTGCCCAATAATTTACGCAGTAAATGTACACTTCTACCTCATAAAGTAAACTGCGTGTTGATTTAAAATCTAATGTGTACGACAATTATTTTTTTATTATTATAACAATGCTATAAACTACTTATATCTAGGCTCAGTATTAATCACAAATAATCCATGAAATACGCAGTTACAATCCTTAATTATTTCAGGATTTATCCTTAAAAATGTGCATGTCCGCTGTGCAGTGTTGATAATAGAGGAAATATTAATTATTTTGTATGTACACTGACGAGGGATGGCACGCACTAATAAATTTATAAATCAGGTTGAAAATTGTTCGTACCGCGCCCTTGAGGAAGGAAGTCGAACCTTTTCTATTCTTAATTCAAATGTATTTTATTTTTAATGCAGTATATTCATCATACATTAATAACTCGGTAATATTTTTCTCGATAACCCTTATGAAATTGATAAACGAGGTGTTTAAAAAACATTGATAGATCCAAATTGATTATTATGAAAACATGCAATTAATTAAATTATTTAACCTTATACTCGCGCTACGAAAAATTAGGGATGAAGACTTAAACACAATTACAATTAATATTTTCCTTATGTCCACGTCATGCTCATGCGTACCTATATGCAAGACGTTCCCTAAAGCGATAAGGTTGCTGTTTATATTTTTTGGTGTAGATATGTCTTGATCTTTTTATATTTTGGTACTCATTAAGAGAAAACAAATCTCACTTTAGATAACAATTTTTGAATACACACAACTATTTTGAATCACTGTAGCATTTTCTACTGGCACGGATGCTGTATGGTGAATATACCAGACAAAATAATAATAATAATATCGAGTGTCATCCGACCAAAAAAGTGATACCCTGAAATGTTGCACAATTTCGAGGACATATATGTCGAGTGTTACTCTTCTTACTCTGGTCACCAAAGAGAATATAAAACACTACGTTAAGAGACGGCACTCCATAGAAAATATTTTTAGCAATTTGCATGGCATTCTATTACCAACATTAGCCAGTATCGTCTGTCATTGCGTCAAAAGTCAAAAGTGCCAACCTAACAGAGCCAATAGTGCTGGACTGGGTGCAGTGCGCCTACTTTTATCGATATCGATAAAATGTACGAAATCTTAATGAAGGCTTATACAATTATTTATTTATTTATTTATTTATTTATATACACTTTATTGCACACACAAAAAAAAATACAGTTAAAAAGAAAATCACATACATAAAAAGTACAATTGGCGGTCTTATCGCTCAAAGGCAATATCTTACAGACAACCATGGGATGGATTTTAGAAAAGGATTAACAGAGGGCAGTTTAAAGTGTAAGAGATAGAAGCTAACACTGATTAATAAATCAAATACCTACTAATAATCTAATAGCTACAAGTAATGAAATATGTATATATATATAAAATATAGCGTAAATACACATACACATACATACACATACATACAAAATACATACATACATACATACATACATACATATATATATATATAAATATAATACAGTACAAGTACATACAACTAGGAAAAGTTACCTCATCAATGTGACAATTCAGGGAGAAAGGTAGTGATCCTTGACCAGCTTTTTGAAAGATGTTACTGATCGTGCCCGTCTCACCGCAACTGGTAGTGCGTTCCACAATCGGACAGCTTCCACGGTGAACGACTTATCCATAAAGGTGGTGGAGTGCACGGGCATTCTCAACTCCAGGCTCTCTGACGACCTCAGGGACCTTGTATGTGAGTCATGGAGAAATACAAATCGATCTTTAAGATAAGAGGGGGTGAGAGGATTAAACAATATGTTGTACAGAAGAGAAAGAATGTGAGCATTCCGACGAAGCCGTATGGGCAACCACTTGAGCTTAGTACGAAATTCAGAAATATGATCATATTTGCGTAATCCAAATATGAATCTAATAATGAAGTTTTGAAGACGCTCAAGTTTATTAAGTTGGTCCTCGGTGAGATCTGGATAGCTGACATCGGCATAATCAAGGATAGGGAGAAGGAGAGTTTGCGCTAAGGAAATCTTCGTAGCAACCGGTAGAAGATTGTGTAGTCTTCGCAAGGACCTTGCTGAGGCGAACAACTTACGACTTAGTTCTTGAAGCTGCGGACCCCAGGTGAAGGACTGTTGTTTTGGACACAATGTTTTTTATATCTAATTATTATGGGTTACTAGACTCCACATTACAAGCACAACATTCTACATTGGAGACAGCCCTAATGCAATGTTATGCTTTAATGTGGACCAGATTTAAATAAAAACAACTTTTAATAAATGTTTTATAATTTTTAAATTCTCTAAAAATAAAAAAATATTTTGTTTGGAAATAATCTGTCAAAAAGTAATTTATTTTGCGATGCCTTGTTGCTGCGCTTTTTTGGTACTATCTGCAGTTGGTTCCTCAGCCTCAGATTAAGGTTTTTGATGGTACTGCAGATTTCTTAAGCCGATTATGTTTCCTATTAAAAGATGTCGTCTCAAAGTGGTTTCCACATACATATTTTAAAGTACGTAGCTTTTCAACTGGAACATACATATATTAAATCTTCTTTACCCACAACTTTTACCCACTGCTTAAATCTGTAAAACAATACAGAATAAACAGGTTTTTTTTTTCAACGTTTTTAGAATAGACAGATATTCATAGCTACGATTACATAATATGATTAAATTGGGAAAAGAATTGAAATTATGTACACTTTTTTGGTGAGATAAACAATGATGTATATATTGATTGCCTCACATTACGCAAAAACCTATGCTAAAACGGGTCGGTAAGGTCAGAACTAAAAATTTGGGATATGTTTTAAAATCAATTATTTTTTATAGTTATCGACAATCATAGTATGTACATCACTATTTTATAGCAAACAAATATAATTTTCAAATTTGGGCTTTATACAATCCGCTGTCCCTACATAGGGGTAAATAATAACTAGGTAATTTGCTTACCGAGCTTCGTTCAAATGAAATTTAGCCATAAACTTCCTTTTTTCTTGATTTTTCCGACTAACACGATCTCCACAAATGTCACATGTTATAAACCATAGATGTTATAAACCGTGTTGACAGCTGCACGCAGAAGGAGAAAGCGCACCGAAGGAATGGAATAGCAATAATCCGCCATTATTTGCCACGCAAACTCCATAGAAAAGATTTTTTGTTCTGAGTTTCATCAGACTGCTGGTCACTACCCAAACGAAAACAATATCCTATAACCAATGACAGATAACCTTGAAATCGTCGAGGGTTATTCCGTTTATATTAGCAATTAGTAAAATTTGTATACGGACTCAATTAAAAGCGATAAATAAAATTGTCACGGAACCCCCAGTTTGGGAGACAGCGCAGCGGGCGTGTGAGGTCATGAAAAAACTGCAGTTTCCTCCACATTAGCCAATAGACGGCGGCCGCGCCGGAACACGCCGCACGCGAGGTTGCGTGTTGCCACTTGGAGCACAATTTGCACAGAGAATTTATTAAGTAAGATACCATCTTTTCATTCTCAATAGTTTGAGAGTAGATCTTGCTTTACTTTCAATGGTTGCGTATTGAGCGATGAAAACTACAATATGTCTTAATGTATGGAGAGATCCGCATCGACGGATAAATTACTGCTGCTGGTAGAGGGAATGATAGCATCTACATATGTAAAGAATAAAAAAAAATTGTATGGTAGTTGAGACACGTGAAAATTTAATAAATCTGAATTTAGTTCAGTAGTCTCAATGCATTATCTTAGTTCAGATAATAATGCTAAGCCAAGGCATAACTTCCCCTATTTTTCATTTATGTTGGGTTCAACGGTTAAATTACGTATCACGAATGTAACAGCGCATTTATTTCGTTCTAAAATATGTTCCCACGTATCACGTGTTAAGAAATAAGGCATGTCACTTCAATCAATGACCACTTGATATAAAGTTATTCGTTTATCTCAATATTTATAATATTTAAACCGGAACGTTAAATAGTTGTGAAATATATGTAATTACGTGTTTCCAGATAAACATTCATTACTGTAGTAGGCACTGAAATTTACATTTTATCGGACATTGATTAAAAAAGTTAAGAAATCAGCCGCTCGAAAGCCCTTGCTCTTAAAATTCGGTGTCACCTAGTTATTATATGGTATTACGTAACTAAATGCCCGCGAATACTCGAGTTTGTAAAATCTCGAGCACTCCCCTCGAAAGTCACTATTTAACGATCACATGTCGTAAAACCAACAACATTCACTTAGGTTTCAGCGGCGTAATGGCACTAATTATTGTACTATACGGTTACACATACATCGATACAGCAGATCAATCAGGAAGTCCATTTGTTTAACACTAAGATTTATGTCTATTCGTTCAGTCTTAGTTTCTATAACAGCCAATCCAACAAGTGACTTACTAAATAGTCAGCGATTAAATTAATGGGTATGAAGTAAAAAGCGGAAATTTACGTCAAAACAGAAAGAGCAAAAAATCTTGAATTTTAAACAGAAAAAGCATAAAAAGTATAAACTCACGCTTACTCGGATAGAACATAGGCGTAATATGTTAATGAAGGCGTAAAAGTATAAGTGCGATAACTGTTAAGTGTTAAGTGGTGTTGTTGTTCAATATTTCTAGATGTGGATGAGTAATAGCTGAAAATTAAGGAAAATTGTAATATGATTACCCAGACCCATTACTTTATTGCGATTATTGAGACGTGTGGGTAATTTAGCACTTATAAACTGCACCCAACAATTTTTAATGCGATTAGCCCCATTAGAGTATTTATGAAAAATAAAACGTTGCGACACTTGTAGCGGGTGACTTTGCATTCGAAGTCATTCACGGTGAAATTTGCGTTGTGATAACCTAAAAGATGGAGATTAAAACCGATAAGGTACCCGAGAAAAAATTCAAAGCGTTTGAGGAAACGTATTCACTATGCGCTTTCGCACTGGCTTTCGCTTTTCTCTATCCAAACAGATCTAACGTAACCAAGAGAACTATTATCATTACACTAGTTGTCGTGTTCAAAGGTGGTCAAATATTTTGGTTTGTAACATATACATTTAAATGCCTATACACGCTAGATATCTACAATTTCGCAAGAAACATGACTTTAGCTGTCGTGGTCATGTTATTTTTTATTAAGACATACTATGTTATTTATGCGACAAAGAATTTCGCTGCAATATTGCACAAAATGTCTAGTGATTTATTGGCAGCGAATTATATGGATGAGGACTACCAAGCAATCTGTGAAGCCCATATAAAGGATGGTAAAATCGCTCAGATATCCTGGTTACTCATACCGACGGTACTAAGTGCACAGTTTCCGATATACGCTGGAATTTGTATGTCTATAGAAAGCATCCAAACGGATGCGTACACCAGATTGATGGTCCACGATATGGAACTCATATTTGTGCAAGATATTCAGAGTGAAACGCCGTTCTTTCAATGTATGTTTGCATACAACTGTATTCAATGTGTTGTTTTGGTACCGAATTACACTGGATTCGATGGTTCATTTTGCATTGCCGCGACACATTTGCGGATGAAACTGAAATTGATGACGCATAAAGTGCACAGAGCATTTACGGATGCGCAGAATTGTTACGAGTTACGGAAACTGGTGAACGAAGCTATCAGAGACCACCAGGATGCCCTCAAATTTTACGAAAAAATGCAAGGTGTATATGGGCCATGGTTATTCGCAGTGTTCATGCTGACCTCCTTTATGATCTCGTTTAATTTATACATGATATATCTATTGCAACGTATTGATCCCAAATACACGCTGTTCGGTTTGGTTGGCGTGCTCCACATCTATTTGCCTTGTCACTACGCAAGCACCTTGACTAAGGTAACGTGATTAATTTCTTTTATTTCAATTCATCATCCCGCTGGCCAACGGCTGGCGGTGACAGTTAAATCATTGCAGGTAGTTAAATTGATTCAAATGTTCTAACTCCTATCCATTGTATGTTGACAAGGATAATAACATCGTAAGCCGATAGGTGCTAATGCATAATCATTGAGATAAGAAATAGGAGTTTCTTATAGGTACCGGATCTACTTTGACGGCTTATCGATAATAACTTGCACATTTAAATGAAAGCCTTGAATTACACTATATATTTAGACCTGATTTTTTGTGTGTAACGTTTCTATTATATGTTTATTGTCTTATTATAATTTACATCGCCTTATTTTCAAAATGCGTTTTATATCTTACTTTAGCAGCGACGATCTCCTAAAATGTTCCTATAATGGTCGTTTAAATAAAGTTTTGTATGACCCGCTCCAATTAAGTAGCTCAAACAATGTGAAGGCAAGACAAACAATGTGAATACCGATATTTGCAATCGAGAGATAAATATACTTTATTCTGAAACAGTGATTTTTTATGAAACGAGTATAATACAAAAATAATTTTAACTTCAGGTTGGTGAAGAAATAGGTCCTGATTTATACTCAGCGCCCTGGGAGAAGTGGTCGGACCCAGCAGTTACAAAACTATTAATATTTATGATCGCACGCGCACAGAAGGACTTGGTCGTCACGGGGAGCGGCCTTGTTGTCTTCAACATGGAGCTGTTCAAGTCTATTATACAAAGTTCTTATTCGTTCTTCACTCTTATCACAGCTTAAATTTTTTATTGCGCTAAGCAAGATATAGTTTTTCTCGTTATATTAGCCGTAATATTACTTAATGGCACCTTGACTCTGTAATTTAGAGATAAACGAGAGTGAAGTTTATCAAGTCTAATAATAAATAAATAAATAATAAATACACCCAACAGTCACATATATAGTCCTGACCCCACACTAAGGTCGAGTCTTGTGTCGTGGGTATCAGAAACTACGAGAGACTTTTCGGTCTCACAAACACCCAGCCCCGAAACAAATATTTGTGATTCACACAAACATTTGTCTCAATGCGGAGATCGAACTCGCGGCCTCTCGTTTAACAGTAGGCGTCCAACCAACTGCGCAACGGAGGCTGTCAAATGAGGGATAATAAATAAATAAACACCCAACAGTTACACATATAGTTCTGGCACCCATTAAGGTCAATTATGTCTTGTGTTGTGGTTATCAGAAACTACGAGAGAATTTTCGGTCGCACAAACACTCAGACTAGAAACAAATATTTGTGGGCCGCACACACATTTGTCTCAATGCGGAGATCGAACCCGCTGCCTCTCGTTTCACAGTTGGCGTCTAACAAACTGCGCCACGAAGGCAGTTAAAATAATAATCTGAGGATCGCATACAACGCCTTGCAATTGGAGAGATCAATCTTCAATTACAACAGTGGATTGCTGTGGGCTGATTTTCCCAAAGGAGACTTGATTAAATTTTGGAACATTTCGCTAAATGCTTGTTATTTTAAAAATTGTTTTCTGTTCAGCAATCATAAATGGCCGAATCTTTGACCAACTCAAAACGAATCTAGTAGTGTAGAGGTACTTTTCAATCGGTCACTATTGTCAGCAACTTAATAGGTATGTGAAATCCACGGCTATTACGATAAATTGAGATAATCAAACGGAATCCAATAGTATTTAAAACTCCTTGCATTGATTATAAAGAATATGAAATTTTGTATGTTTTTTAATTCATGCACATTTTTCAATTATTAAGTATTGTTAATTCAATAAAATAATACCGAAATGTTTGATTTATTTTTACCCTTTTGAATCACATCCGTATATTTAGTTCTTTACGTACGAAACTGGAGCGGTAAGTCCTATATTCAATATCTTAATATTAACTTATGTTTATAAAAATAATTCTTGTAGTTTCTTCAGTTCTTAAAAAAGACTTTTTAGAATAGTATCTGCCCGTAATTGATTTAGTATCTCATTGCTCTACTAGTAGAGCGAACGGGTTGTGAAACGTTGGATCCTGAATATACATAATGCTACATTTAGACAATTTTTGTGTAGGATTTACAAAAAAAAACACGTTTCTCGCGATCAGAGTACCCGGCATGAATGGCGATAAGAGCGCCCCAACTAAATATGTCTTGGGACGAATATAAAATAGGTTAAGCTTGGATAGCACTAGTGTCACTTGTGCCAAGCCTTTCAGGTGTAGGGACCGTCTGAACGATTGTACATTAAGGTAACTCAAAAATTTACGTTAAAAATAAAGCCACCACTAACAAACAGGTACAAATTAATGCTATGACAGACGTATTCCAACTACATACATTTAATCAACACCAACAGCCATTAACGTAGCGTATTGACATTTGAACTTGACGAACATAAACTTTTCCCTTAAATACGAACGTTTATACAATTTATCCTGTTTAGTTTTGCATTTTATTATTAACTAGCTTCAGCCCGCAAACTTCGTCCGCGTGATTAACTTTATTTGATGTTAACTTTATTTTAAATTTCTCGTCCCGTCCCGTCCCGTTCCATTATATCCCGCCGTCTCGTCTCATTCTCACTTAAGGCATGTAATCCAGCCCCATCCCATCCCTTTTAGTATAAAAAGTAACTAATATATTGGAATTCCTTCCTCATCCCACGGGAACACTTAATTATCGGAATAAAAAGTAGCCTAAGTCAGCTACTTCCACACCAAATTTCAACGAAATCCGATAAGCGTTTTCTGTGTTCATCGCGCACAACCGCACAGACAAAAATTCTAAAAATCATTGTTTTGGATTCTATTACGTTAATACAGACCCCCCATATTAGTTTTTCTCATTTATCTTCCATGCACTGACATCGATCGGTTACAAATTTATTATACGAGTATGTATAGTTTTAACTTTGCATTATGTCTAATTTGACACTTTAATGCTGACCTCACGTCAGACACAAAGTAAAAAGGCATGTACTATATACCACCACGACGTTTAATAATATGCAGATTAAAATACACTAAAGAAATCCATTTTTATACTAGAAAAAGAAAATGCCTTTCCACTTACTGCCTTTCCACTGACTGTCCCGCCCTGACACGCGACACTGCAACTCCTGTAAGCCATGACATTGAAGCTCAGCGAGTCTCCGGGATAGTCTCTTGTCTTTAACCCGCAACGAAATCAATCAAAAAGTTAAATTAATGGGAGGAGGTGGAAATAAATTATTGTCTACCTCCCTCCGTAATAAAGCGGGTGACAAAACAATGAACTAAAGAGGTAAATAACGCATACATACAGCCAAAGCAGCCAGCTGTAAAGCACCACGAATCAATTAATTATTACATTTAAATGGGACCTATTATGTGAGCTGCTATACTTGATTCCAGTAATAGGTATGGAAAAAACGCCGGAAAGCACGTAAATTCTTCATAGTCTCTACAAGGCCCATGTAGTAGGTATACAACTCCAGATGATATATGCATACTATCTAGCATGATTTTACGCTAATAATGCCAAAATCTACACTCCACGTACTATAATATACCTAATAACACCAAAGAACAAAATAGGACCAAAGAAAGATGACCATATTTTTTGTTCGACTTAATTATGCCGGCCTGCTCGAAGACCGGTATACACAAGCTACACCCACCGAGACAACGAGACACACTGTACTGTAGCTTTACTGACCTACAGCAAGACTTAACCACTTCACAATATTCAGGAAAACTCGAATACTTATCAAAAAGGTCAATGTATCTTTGTCACTTAACATGGCCCCTTCTTATCACGAGTTCACTTAACCTGATTGTCAATCAGTGTTTTTGCAATAACCCAATAGGAATAGATTGTAATTCATCGCAATAAAAATTCTAAAACATGGCGTAGGCAGATTGTAAAATCAGTTATTTTATGAAGCACCTACGCAAATTAAAAAACCCAACAACATTGTCATCATTAATCAATTCTAATGTAATATTAAACTGCTAATAATAATTTGATAAGTACAGTAAGTTATCTTGAAACGTCTAAGAAATCAATATGCTATTTTATTTAATTAAAGCAGACTTTAATGTAACACATTCCAAAGCGGTGTGGTGTTTATGACACAGCTACAACCTTTGGTTAAAACGAAAGCGTAACAGGATGACAAATTGAAATTTTCCCACAATAAGGGCAACTTTATTTTGCACCGCCTTGTATATTTTTGTAGTTATATCGCTTCCTTGATCATTGTTGTCTCTAGAATGATTCATTATAGTATATTGCATTACATTACTCTCTTCCAACTGCTTACAATCCATCGTTTATGTGAACTATATTGTATTATACATCTTTAGTTTTTTTTTTTATTCGGTGGAGTCATTAATATTTTCGAATAAAATTATTTAAATATGTACCTAGCGAAAAGAGTTCAAGTATGGTTCAATAAATAAGCTTACAAGAATACAGGATGAAAATTGGCCAGCAGCGAGTTGTGAAACGAGGCTTAGAATCACGAGTATCGTCACACACGTAACGAAATAACTGTGCAAGTCTGAGTTTGCACCAGTATACTGCAACGTGTGTGGGCAAATGACTGCGCAAGCATCGTTCAATTTTTGATTCGAGACTGGTGCAAACTCGCGTTTGCGCAAACGCACGTGAACGTATGTGGCGGCCATTATACTATATGAGTAAAAGTATAGGTATTTATTTAAGCATGTTGCAGGACTGGAAAGTCCTACACAGTATCTGAAGCCGACGGTTTTATGTACTTTACCGCGTATCCGGGAATATATAAAACAATTAGGTGCATTTATTTCATTCCTCTTAAAAACATATATGACAATTAAAAGCGAAAACATGTACCTTGTTACTTTGTGTCACACAAAAGCAATGTAAAGAATTAAACAAACTTCAACTCACGTCTTTCAGGAAAACAAGAATTCCATAACAATAGCGTAATAAAACGAAGTTGTGTATTACCTAATGCAAAACATTTACATAATTAATACAAGCCCATGTAAACGAGATATTTACTACATTATGGAAAACACCGGTGATAAATATTTAGAAAAGGATTTGTTAGAATTAAAACTATGTAAATAGAGGAAGTCCCGCGAGAGAAATTATGATAAACACAGGATGTGGAAAATAATGACATCCGCATTGAAAACATAATATGACCTAATGTATCGTTACATATAATTTTTCATAATGTGTATTTTATTACAAAACGACACAATTTGCACAACACAACCTATATTTGCATGCATAGGATTTTCGTTTCGGTTGGTGAGGTTTTCAATCATCAAGATGACCTTAATATATGAGTTGATCACTCTATTTTCAGAATTGTTGACACATCTCTAGAGTTTTTGACACCAAACGTGCTACAGACACAAATAATCACAGCACTACATTAAAATTTCGTCATTTTTATATTCTTAACGTTTAATCTTATTATACGTCAGATGACTTTGTATTCACACAGAGAGCCGTTTTATTTGTGTTTATATTTCCTAATCTCATTAATAATCATTTACGTAAACATTCGTTTTATCACAAAAAAGCATTAAAATGACATATATTAGCGTTCTACTAACATCCTAAGACATTTAAAACTGACCTGCCGCAAGCATTTTTAATTTGATTTTAGCATAATATTATGTTGTAATTCAGACACATTGTGGTTGACTAACACACTCGCTGCAACATTTTAATGAAGAGCATTGCTTTCTCCATATACAATAGTCAATATTATTATTAAACTGCAAACAATACTATAACACAAAAAAGGTTCATTCCTACTAGTTCAACTTTATTGTCATACAACAAACATATTATCCGCGTATTGATACTCATATCTGAAGAGCAGGGCACTTGTCGAAAGGGAAGTGTAGTCATTCTTCACGCACTACCTAGTACCTATTTATTTATTTAATTTTTTACTTTCTTGTAGATTAAAAAATACAAAACAAAACACTTAAACTAATCTGTCTTATCGCTGTCAGTGATATCTTCCAGACAACATATGCCTATAAACGATTTTTTTATGCATGATTGTCAAAGCATTGTGTATTACACATAAGAAGATTCCAAAATATATTACATTTTATTACATACTTTGTATCTGCTTTTTTACGGTGGTAGGTCTCTCATGTATGAGAGGCCACCTGGGCGGGTACCATCGCAATGTTTATTTCTCCCGCCAAACAGCTGTGTAAATGCACTGTTGTGTTCCAACTTGAAGTACATTGTAGCCAGAGTAACTACTAGACATATTAAGACTTAACATCTTTAGTCTCAGGATGTCGAGCCCAGTGGAATGCCAAGCATTGCTTTGTAATTCATGGTGTTGTTTGGTTTTGCTACTCTCCATGAGCGGTCGCATCGCTTACCATCAGGCAAATAGCATGCCCCTTGTCATTCATCTCAATAAAAAAAAGATATTTTGGGCCCAGCCTAGCTACAGTCACGTCTGTATTATATTTGTGACAGAAATAAAAATCACGGCGATCCTTCCTTCCTACCTTCGGTGTGTATGTACGAGTATAACAAGATAGTTTTTAAAATGTATGAATGTTATATGTGTGAGAAATAAATTAAATTATTATTTAATTTAATAAGCGGGCGCCATAGCCGAAACCGGCTTGGAGGATTTTTTTATTTTTTTTTATTAAATTATATTATAATTTTCTAAAGATAGAACGGTATAAAGTTTGCGAAAAGATGATCATGCAATTTAATTTCCTTTAACTCGAGCATGCCTATCATAATTACATAAAAACATTATTCATTGTAGTTTAGCTATTTAATTTTCACATATCATAATATTACGCGGCGTTAATCAATGAGCAAAAAATATATTACACGTAATCCATAACACATGATTTCATATTCGATTAGACAGGTTTTGAAATGTAGAACGGTTAATGTGTAACGGTATGACGATATAAACACGTTTGTAGGCTTTTAACATTTTTGATTCATTGATAAGGTGCGACATTGTTGCTTTGTCTCGTGATTACTCAACTAAGCGGAAATCATGAGATCCTGGATTCGATTCTCTAGTCGGGTAATAATTTTTAAATTCCTGTTGCTGTTGATTTGGAGTACAGTTTTAAGTAAAATCTTTTTGGGAGATAGAATACCAGTTCGTGTCATCCATTAAGATTCTTTTCTAACGTCTTAAGGAATCTGAAAAGAGTATGTCCTTAGTCCTTATCCGTGGACCTGGAAACGGCCAGACTGGGTCCTTAACCTTAACCTGTCCCAATGACTATACCGGCTGAAACTTGGGTGATCATTACGTACCTACATTAAACGCAGGACAGCATATACTAGTCCGGAAAGACCTCCGTGTTGCTCGCGGCAGACACCCAGCGTTTGACCATAGATCTTTACACTTGAAAGATCAACTAGCATTGAGAATGAATACAATATTTACTTCGCTCTTAACTACATTTTATTAAAAAGTTTATGAAATAAATATAATTTGTTTCATTTTCCACTGGTTGAGTCATCAAACTTCAATGCTTAAAACCTTGCTGCACCTAATATTGAAAAGAATTGGGCAACAAGATCCGCCGTTTCCGAATATAATTTAGCCTAACTACTTTAGCGTGGGATTTCGTCGAAGTATATATGACATTAATTACACAATAAGGTTAGTCATGTTTCCAATAAGCTATCTCATTCGTACAAGAAGAATTCTACGTTTTTGTTAACAGAGATATTTGTTATAATCGGTATGTACAGTACACCCACATGCGACTACACAGAAGTAAGTTCGGTGGTAAGAATCCTTTTGTGCCACAGAAATTACATTAAACTATTGTTTCCAGATGTCTGTAGTTGATTTAGTGAGCTATGATGAGTGAGATTGGCGGCGACCCAAACTCATTTGACATTCGTATCCGCCCGGTCAGCGATCACCCGACACAATGATGGAGAATCCCTCAAAACCACCCACCCAAAGTAAGTCACATTTCGGATTCAGCCAATGTATACATACATATATTCGGTTTCGACTAGGTCGGCACGTTATGGCTATCTCTCCGAGTTTGGTCGGTGGATACTCTAACATATTTTTTGTATTTATTTATGTGGATTGCACTGTTCAAAATAACGGTGCGTGACTTTATAGTGCTATATAAATAAATCACCTATTAGCATACAGACATATTAGTCCCCCGTAGTAGATTAAGATCCTAGCGTTAATAAGTGATAATGTCAACCCAGCAATAAAGGCTGTATTATATAGATATAACATATTAAGCAAATAAAGCCGTTGCTAATAATCGTACATTTAACCCCGCCTCACAGGAGATTAGAACACGCAATAAAACGAATTGCTTGTAATTTCGATAATGAAGTTGTTTTTTCAGCGCTAATCGCTGCATAAGTTGCGCAGGTGCGTAACACATCATTTTCACGATGACTACCCATCTGAAAACTTTCTTATTACGTTAAATAAAAAAAATAAACGATCATCATTATTATCGTATACATTTACTTATATGTGCCTATATTGAAACAACGGCTAAGCTATAAAGATTTCCTGCCTGCTCTGAATTTGAATTCCTCATAAACATAGTGTTAAACGCGATACTTCCGCAGCGTTCGAGTTAATTCTCCATTAAACTTTTTTCAATAATTACGCATATTAGTTGTAATGGGGTTATGCGGTGACAACTTTATGATGTTATCAGTAGTTAATTGGCAACAATTGCAATCATTTAAATGTGAATTGGAAGAAAGATATGGAGCGCAATTTCCGATTCTTAATTATCTGCAGTTAAGATTAACATCGATTAATATATGCACAACGAAAGCTCAAAGGTAGGGATGAGACGCTTGAGTTTTTTATTTAGTATTTTATGTTCCGAGATGCCGGTGTCAGCAACGTCTTACGCCCATAATATTTGAAGTACCATCAGACCTTGTCTATTATCTTGTAAAAGTATAATAAAACAATTATTAGTTTCAGGGTTTCAAAGCATTATCCTTAAAGAAAACATGCTAATAATAATGGTAAAACTAGTAGTAGCGGGTCAGTGTCGGGCGGCCGGCGCGCGCGCGTGTGACGTAAATATCGCGGTGCAACGGTACAGCCTGCGCAGCATCATACCCAGCGTACGCCGTCGATAGCAAAAGTGTCTGCCGACCCTGGCTGTACACCCCCCCTCCCCCAGCCCGTGTGGAGGGGGGTGCCACTTCCAGCTCCCTTCACCTTCGCACCACGCGCCGCCGCCGCGCGACCAATGACCGCCCGCCCCGGGCTGGCGAAAGGTTTTATATACAAGTGGAATTCGCACTGCCAAATTGCTATAAGTCAAAATATAGGGTAGTCGGGCGGTTCACTCGCTCATCGTGCATTCGCCGTGCGTGTGTTCGTCGGTACCGTCGACTTAAATATTTTTCAGTGCGCGTGTTTCGTGTTAGGAATATACCAAAAAACTCGTGCCATCAGGCAAATGCGCAGCCATTGGAGGCCTTTATAGTATAACTGAAACAGAGGCGTCAGACTTTGTGTGATAACATGGGGTGCAGTGGAAGATACTGTTTACTGACTCTATCCTTGTGCCTAGTGACTGAGCTTGCATTCGGTGTCAGAGTGGTGCCCAAGCGGAAGAAAGGTAACACGTATTCATATTACGCTAATAAACACAACAATATTACAAAATACACATAAGGTTCGCGTTATACGACCGCAAGCTAAATCCGGTGTCTGTCTTACACAATGTTTTGATACATTAGAGAACTCTATATATCGCCTGTATAATTCGTCTACCCACATGTGCCCATTTTAGGCGAATAACGCTGAGCTTTATTGTGGCTGCCATAAGGATCAGATTTCAATGGTTTTCGGCATTCAGGTTAACGTAGTTTTTCTATAAAAGGATGTCGAATTGTGCAGTAATAACTTTCCTTGATATTGGTAATACCTTATGTGTATTTAACGGAACATTTAATAATCATTGAAGCCTAAAATGTTCACACGATATTTATGAAACTCAATACCGCTCGCTGCGTTGCTAGTGCATAAGGTTCAAACTCGAGAGCAAGACGAGTTAAATTCTAGTTTGTACGAGACAAGGCTGGGCGCAGTTGTACGAGAACGTTGTTGATGCCATAATGGTCCGCGTTTGTTTACACTCCAATGAATATTACTCACAATTGTAATATAGATTTCTATCGATTTGTTATAAGCTCAATTATAAATAGCGCTGTTATTTAATTCAAAATAATTCACACATCGGAAGATTCAGTCACGCGTATCGAAATTTTTAATAATACATGATGTTTCACATACATACATAATCTCACGCCTTTATCCCCGAAGGGGTAGGCAGAGGTGCCACTAGGACACCCACATTTCGCCTTATATGTTCCGTCCCAGGATGTGATAGGGGGCGAGCCTATCGCCATATCGGGCACAAATTCCTGACTCCGGGCTGATAATGAATAGAAAAATCCAATATCACTTTGCCCGACCCGGGACTCGAACCCGAGACCTCAGCTTTGTACCGTAATACTGCCTCGGTGGCGTAGATGTTTTATTGTTTTTATTATAGCTTTTAAACTGTAGTTTACTATATTTATAATGTAAATTATCTATATATTTTAAAATATCTACTTGTTTATATATAAAACCTAATAAATTATACTAAGATACAGATTAAGCTGTCGGAAGAACAAAATATTGTTTCTCGAAAGCAAAAGAAGTACGTGTAAATGTCCACCTGGTTTAACAAGTCATCGTTACAGTTTGTATTAAAAGAAAGTTTAACTTTTTATCAGCAAAGTGAGATTTACGAAACACATACGGATTTAAGATGTTCCGTATACCGTTACTTGTCCGATTTTTGGCAGCATGATTTAATTACGTGGATTTGCATGCCCGCAGAAACATATATTTATATAGGTACATAAAAACTCCATAATTTAAATACTCCGAAGCACCGTTGCATTTACCGTAAAACACATTTATAGCACCGCAGCAGTTTTTTTAGAAACTAACAACAAATGACAAAGAAAACGAATCTTGAATCTTAAAAAAGTTTGTCTTGAATCGAAACTAGAAACTTCATAGAAATTGGCGACAATGCGTTTTTTACACACAATGCGTGACTCATTTATCAAAACTAGTTCCGTTTTTGACAAATAAAAAAATATTTTTATCAATTTAAAAAAGCACCAATAACGCATATCTATATCAGCCCTTATATGTCCCACTCCAGGGCACGGGCCTACTCTACAATCGAGAGAATCGATTGAGAGTGGTTAGGCCATATAGTCCACCACGCTGGCCTAGTGCGGGTTGGCGGACTTATGTTAGTCCGCCAACCCGCCGTAGAAATTCTTTAAAATCGCTACGGTATACGTTTTCCTTCATCGTTAAAGTGCGTGGTGATTGACTATCAATACACACATAGCTCCGAAAAGTCAGAGGTGTGCGCCGGGATTTGAACCCGCGACCACCGTGAACATGTAGGCAGCCGCGTCTGGTCCGTTACCAACAGGCCACCACGCACTAGACTAAGGCATATAATAAAATGTAAAAAATATTTCATAATTATTACTTAATCGAAATTATTTGTGCGTAAATTTATTATGTGCTTCAACAAAAGACTTATATCCGGCTAATTTAAATATTTATGCATTTTTTTGATTATTATACTTTCACATACGCTACACACTTCTTAAATAAGTACATTCCGTTTTATTAAAATATCTCCCTATAGAGAAAAAATGTGTCTGTATGTATCAAATACCTCATTATGTGACTCCATAATACCGCTAAAGTACCAGGATCTCATAGACTTAACACCCTTAGTAATGCATTTTGTTGATTATCCTTGTAATTGATATTTATTATTTAACTTTAATACCATATACAATATGTTTCTGCACTACTATCTAGACTAGAGTCTAGACCGATGTACGCATTTTTCATTGCAACTTACAGTATTTGAATTGAATCATTTGCTCGCGAAAGTATGCAACTGGATATGTATATCTTCCACTAAAATCGTCGCTGACATTGCGTTTCACCAGCTCTCTTTTATTCTACCGCCGAGAAAGTAATAAGTGCTCATTACAACTAATATACGAGTATTTACATATATATATTGCTCTTTATGAAATAAAAATGTATTGGCTATAATTGGTTTCATTTTTCGTTATAAATAAGGGAATCTACTTAAAACTAAGAGTTCAAAAATTAAAAAATAGGCGACTAGCTATTTTTTTGAGTAAAATTATGTTTTGTTTATTAAAAATATTACTTAGTGTTATTAATCACCTGCGGGTATTTTAATTACCATTTAATCACACATAACTTACATTATTGGTCATGTTCTTCTACCTTTACCTTATTATAATACTTTTTTTATATCTATCTTCATCACATCAGATTATAACAATTTAGTTACTTACCAATACAATATACCCGATGGCGGTCCTAGCAATATCAAGGACATTTTACTGGTAAGAACTTGACACATCAAATCGCAGCCCAGAATTTATGTAAATATCATCCATTAAATCGTCAATAACATCATTATACAGAAAATACGGACAATAAGTATATTCTAGTTATTCACTTTCATCGATAGATATTTCATGTGAAACTGATTGTAAGTTGCCCGAATTCATTCATTATTCGAACGTACAGCAAGGTTACTGGTGAATGTTGAGAGATTGCCGATTTCCCAAGTTAATGTGTATTCTTGTACATTTAAATGTTTCAATTAAGCTTTGATACAATTTAATACTTTAGAAAAATTTGTAACAAATAAATATAAAACTTATATTTAAATCATTACCCACATATAATTTCCACACGATATATTATTTAATCATTTAAAATATAACACTCTACAAATAATGTCGTGTTACATTTCCATCAAAACACGAACTAAAACACCATCTAGTAACAAAGGTATAGAACTGAATTCACTGAGTGTAAGAAAATTTGCGGTTGAAATACAACCTCCAACTATAAGCAAACCTCAGTAGCGAGCTGTCAGTACTACACACCTATTTCATTCATAATTTATGCTTTAGTATGAAATTAGAGAAACAGTACTATTATATCGCAGTACTGTGTTTATCTGTTTATCTAAATAAAAAGCGAGTCTGTACGATAAGCGAGAGTGCGACCGGTTGTAGAGCTCGCGTGCGATGCTTGATTTTCCATGTTTTCATAATAATTACTAGCAATTGCATCTTCTCCCTGCATAGACTGGTAAATTGTCCATAAATACCTCTGAGGCTTCGTACGTGCCGACGTTTGAGATGTAACAACGATCTCCCAGCACTAATACGTGTAACAAATTGTAATTTCTGTTTCGATAAACATCAGAGTACTTTTACATTTCATAGAGCATCATTATGATATAAATTATAGTGTAATCTATTAAATAAGAAAATGTGTTAAAAAGTAATAAATACAATATTGATGACTGAGGCTTTACCGGATTAAGCAGGTCTTTTTTTTGGAAATATTCCGTCTTTATGTTCTCTACTACATACGAAATAAAGATATGACTTATTTAAAAAATCTATTATACCACTTCCATATTATTCAATCATAAGTTATAGCTTCACCTTGAAATGCCTGAACTTATTCGGATGAGCTATAAATAAATCAAACACATATTGTAAAGTAACACATTCAAAATAGAAGGTTAATCTATCAAATATTTCTAATATGTTTCTCTAACTGTTATTGTAAGTAACAAACGAAACGGAATAAAAAGATTGGTTCCGTGAAGAATAAAATCCGACATAGACATACATATTATGTTGAGGTAACATTAAAGCTAACGATTTGTCTACTTCAACTTTATTTTAAGTGTTATAAGAATAAGCAAGGCGAAACACTCCATAAAAGTTTAAAATAATAGCACATACAAAACAGCTTAATAATTTCAATTGTAAGAGAATTACGTCACTCGTAATCTAAGTCGCGGTCAGTAACTAGTGCACACGAATGAAAACACGGTTACGCAAAGAAACAAACGAAAGTGAAATTCAAAGGAAGCGGCATCTGTAGGCCTAGATACGTTTTCCTAGCATAAAACTGAATAATAAATTCAGCTTGCATCGTTTTACGTGATATCACAGCGAAGATTTGCGTGTCCGACATACTAAGCCGCATAAACTATCAAAAGTTTATGTTTCAAACTTGTGTCACATTGTGGGTCGAAGGTGAAATAGCCTCTATTTAATTTTACGATCTTGCACGTTTTGTAAAAAAAGCCTGCAGGAATTGCTAAGTCGTTGTAGAGACATCATGCGTGGTTTCAAATTTTGATGACATACTGCTACCCGTAAAACATACTTAGTATGAAAACCATATAAATTACTTTGAACAACCATGGTATACATTGGAAACGACAAGAACGTCCTTGCTCGATGTCTAAAATGTTCAATATTGTTAACAAGAATTTCATTTTCACAAAACAACTCATCTTCATCATAAGTTAATCATCATAAGTCTTCTAAACTGACGTGCTCACTAAGCTAGTCTTAGTACCTGTATTACTCTGGTTATGATGACTTCGATAAGATACCATTGCCCATTATGCAACAATAGGTTATATCTACTATATTTTATTTAAAAGAATACTGAGAAATGGCAATTAAAATCAACAAAATCATCATTTAATTTCAACACGTCTAAAACATTTTGTCCAATAACTGGTAAAATAATTAAAATACAACAAATCAAATCATTGCATTATTTAAATCATTCACAACCGATTCAGTTTTATCTAACTTTAAAACGGACGCATGAAATGCGTTGAAATACTTACCTCCGTTCATAATTAACCCGAATAAACTTGTAACGTGTATAAAAATTGACATTACAGTACCTGTGTGGCCTAGATCATCTCACCTTTGACCTGAAATTATCATTATCAATTTAGTATATTTATTGAACTACATACTGTATTGTGACACGAAATTACACAATAAATTATAATAATAAAAAAGCTCTAACCGATTTTCAATGCTCATCTTCATTTTTGTATTACCAGCAAGAGCATTAAGCGCGTGTCGAAACACAACATCTGTTTATATCGTCTATACATAATGAGGATCTAACGTCATGCACTTGTGCTGTCCGCTCAACTCAATAACGTAATAATTATCAATACAATAAATTTAATATCATCAAGTTTGATAACGTCTTATAATATTTTCCTGTCGTTAAAGGATAAATATTTTTTTCAAGAACTGAGTGAGGCCATTGACAAACAACTGTGATTTCGAAAGCTATATCAAAAAAGTGCCCTGAACTAATTTTTTCGCTTCTGCTTGGAACAGAATTTCAAACAATTTCCATACCAAGAATTCCGAGTAGACGCTCAATTTGTTTAAAATTCCCATCACGACATAACATTGCCCCTTTAAATCCACCTGCATGCATTATTCATTTGAATGACAGACATTAGACACATTTGTATGGCGTTCGTCGCTAGCAATTTGTTTGTCCGTTATTTACGAGGAGAATTTTGGATCTGCCTTTGGAATTGTCATAATGGCAATGGCAATAAATGAGAAAGGCTCTAGATCCAAAAAGTGGTAAAATTCTACGAATAAACTATCACAATTTATGGGACGTATTTAAATTTCGAAATACAACTTATTTTTATTCAAAATATATTAATATATTCGCATATTGCTTTGCTCTGAATTTTGCGAGTGACATCCAAAAAATCAGAATATCAAAAGCTCATCAAGTTAAAAAATATTATTTGAAATTAACTCTGTTCACATGAAAATCTTGTCACTCAATATTTAAACAGTGTTTCCGTCTATTTCGGACTAATTCTACAAGAATGAGTTACAACAGTGCGTTGAAAAATTTGCTTTATTCATGAAATGCTTATAAAACCCGCTACCTTGTTACACATACTTAATCTATTTTACACATACATATATGTCGCATATAAACCAAGTGTAGAATCTATAAATATGCACCAAGAGTTATCAATAAAAATATATTTCTGTATAGCAGTCATATTGTTCAGCTCTAGGTCGTCAACTTGTTTTAGTTCTAATTATACAAGTATATAAATAATTACATTCTTACGCACTGCTTAGTCGTGATACATAATATGAACCTAAGAGAACCATGCAACTTAATAATAATTGTACACACCAGAATTTAATTACGAGCTTAATGACAACGTTTGAAAATAATCTATTCTTATTTCCACGCACGCATCTTTACTTAAAATAGTTAATTACAACAGACAAAATTTGGATCGATGCTAATATATTATTGAGGTTTAAATAGATATTTCTCTGTTTTTTTGTGTATTTCTTTACAACACTGCCCATTTATGCTTGGTTTGCGTGTACCGTTAGTTGTTTAAGAAAGGCCATAAAGTTTTTGTTGCTTAATTCTCCTCCGCTTATTATTAGCAGCTAACATCGTGTATCCTGTCTAACATGATGTCATAATATTACAATGAATCGGACCGATTTCAATCAGCTTAAATCATTTATATTATTTGTCAAATCCTTGAATAAAAAATTAAGCCATAAATCATATGTTGAAACTTCAACTTCGGCGGAGCTAATAAAATCAATTAGTGTTTATTTAAATAGCAAGTGAATTGTTTTAATAACAAGCAATACGTTTGCATCATAAAAGGCAACATTGTGTAATAAATCTATAATTGAAATGTTCCTAGTAAAATAAAAACAAACATTAAATTAATTTCTAATCTTTTAATTATAATTATTCTCCGTTAGTGATAAACGTGCATATTCGAATCTATTGCACTGTCTTAACAATTTTTTTAAATAAAACTTGTAAAATCCTTCTTTTCAATACATTTATGAACATCACACTGTTGTTTTTATTTTTATAGCTGTTTTTTTTTTTGTCAAAAGATGCCAAGTTGTAATTACATTAATTTTGAAATCACAAATCTAGGCCAGGGCGACAATCCGTCACATCCTTTGTAAAAAATTAACCACTTCTACCGATTTACCATCATTTAGTAGAATAAGAAATTGCATAATGTAAATAATAAAAATTAAGTCACTATTTAAATAATCTTGTAAATCATTGATTGCACAATCACTATTGCACTACTTAACCAAAGAACTATCTCTAGGATTGCATCTGTTTAATTTAATTATAAATTACCTCATTTACATACTTTCAACCAGCACTTACACATTTTGTGTTAATTGCTATGATATATGATAAAATTAATAGATATGATATCTGATGCCACTTATAATTTGCAATCTCGGTCCCATGCGTCCGGTGTTCACGTTCAACTAACTGTTTGAATTTAGCAACCTAATGATCTATGGCATTTCCTCTATAACTAATCTCGACAATCATTTATCATTTGTTATCGTTTAAAACACTTTTTATTACTCAGTCCGTTACATTATAACAGCATCACTAACTGGTCTACAATAAAATGCAGTTAAATTGAGTCATTATCATATCGTTTCCGTTTTTTAATGATGGAAGTAGACCTGTTGTCTTTACAAGCCTCGTTTAATCACTGCCGGCTTTTTGTAACGTTTCCTTTGTTTTTCACTGTACATAAATGTAGTTTACAATATGCAAATCACCTTACTACATATTCTTTAATAAATTTACTTTCGTTTAACAAAAATATCTACTTCTAACCTTCTATTTGATATTGTATAATATATTACTGCAAGTTTATACAATCATTACTATTTTATAGGCTTTTCCTCAAGTGTAAAATAAATAAATAATATCCATGATTAGAAAAACTGAATAACAATGCAATACTTTAGAATTGACAGTTGATTAACTAACGACCTACTAATTAATGAAAAAGAGTTAACTAAAAGTAGCAATAATAACTATGTCTAGAATATTTATTAAAAAAAAGCAAGTTACGTACAATAAAACACTTAACTTTAATAGAGCTATCATCTGGTATACAATTAAACAACTCTGTGCAATTCTACAATAACTGGTTTCCGTTATAATTAATGCATTGGTAACAGTCGGTAACACGCCTACTTTAAAGCATTTTTTTTCTTACGTAAATACACGTAACAAGATATAGTGCGATTTCAATCAAATGCTTTTTGCATTAATTATCTAAACGTGTTCTGTTTTGAAGCAAACAGTCTCTTTGTTCAATTAAGTTTTATACTCGATAATTAAAGATATTTTTTGTGAAACTTCCGCGTAGGTACAGTGTTCGCTTACGACTATTAATTCTAAGCTATTTAAATTGAACAAGTGTTAATTTTTTTTGTATTTATGTGAAATCAAATACACATTGCAATAAAAAAGTGTTCTCTCCTGTATATTTTATAAAATTTAATTACCAAGTGACAACATATTGACCATGGCTTGACTACAAAATAAGAACGTTTTTCCTTTTTTTATTTTACTTGTACATTGACCTGCTACTTACATTATTCTACCATTAACGTTAAGCTTTTTCTCAGAGCGAACCAGAGCCACTTAGTCCGCGTCACATTACACAATGTTCGCTGCGAGCTAGAAGAAATCGCTCTTCCTCTTTCCGGCACTATTACGTACAGGCATTTTTCCTACAAGACTCATACAACTGAGCCTTATCAAACGAATTCGTTTAGTTAAAACTTTAAAAACTATGAAATGAGCGTATATGTCTCACAACATAGTACATGGAAAAATTCGTTGGAGCTATTTATGTCATAAAGCTTTTGGTAATTAACCAATATATAATTTGAGTGTATAAAAAAAAAAACAAATATATCTTTACACGTTTTCTTCTATAAAAGCAAAGGAGAGATCCTAAACAATTATATTTTTATTTTTATTTTATTTTATTTTATTTTATTTGCTTTATATACTAAATTGTATACAGGCGGACTTAATGCCAGAGGCATTCTATTACAGTCTACCTTTGGGTGAAGCAGAAATGGAGCAAAGCAGGTTTATGCAAAATTATGAACAAAATTAAAAAAAAATAAACATTATTTAAAAACAAATATACATACTTAAAAATATATATACAATTATACATATATACATACAATATACAATAGTATCCATACATATACAAACATACACAATATATACAACTAACTTATTATGTCAATTTAGTTTCTGTTCTCCGAAAACAGTTCCCGAACTCTCAGTTTAAACACATAACGGTTGGTGGCCTTTCTAATTTCGAGTGGGAGGGCATTCCATAAAAGAATAGATTGCACCGTGAAGGAGGAATGTATAAAATCAGAGCGATGGGTTGGGCATTGAAGAAGAAGACTGTGAGACGAGCGGAGACTTCTATCGTGGTTGGACCCTAAGAATTGAAAGTGAGGAGTTAAGTAAGATGGTGCAGTGGGACATATCAATATAGAAAAGAGTGTAGTAAGAGCGCGCAGGCTGCGACGTTGACGAATGGGTAACCACTGAAGTTGGGAGCGATAAGAAGATACATGATCGTACTTACGAAGATTGTAAATAAATCGAATGCAGTTATTGAGAAGCCGGTCGAGTTTATTGAGAAGATCTGCATTCAGGTCATAGTAGCATACATCACCATAGTCGATAACAGGGAAGATTAAGGTTTGGACAAGCATAACTTTGGTCTTGCAAGGCAGAAAGTGCTTCAAGCGATAAAGCATGCGGAGAATACTAGTGACTCTCTGACATATAGAAGTAACTTGGGGTCGCCAGCTTAGTGTAGAATCTACTAGTAACCCAAGATCCTTCACGACAGAACACCAAGCGATAGGTGACCCATCGTAGATAACCGCGGGTGTAGTTGTCAAATCGACTCTGTTCATTAAACGTTGGCTACCAACCAAGATAGCCTGACATTTGAGTGGGTTCACAGATATGCCGAAATCGTCCGACCATTTCTTGATATACCCCAGGTCCCTATTAACTTTGTCGATGGCTGTGGACAAACAGTCTACACCAGATTGAGCATAAAGTTGTAAGTCATCGGCGTAGAGGTGATACGAACATTGAAGTTTCTGGGTTACGAGGTTAATAAAACATGAAAATAATAAAGGGGAAAGAATACCGCCTTGAGGCACGCCAGATTCAAGGTCACACCAACTAGACGATGAGTCATTGATGCGCACCAGCTGCTGGCGCCCTCGAAGATAAGATGAGAACCATATCCAGAGAGAGAGCGGAGAACCATAACCAGAGAATTATATCCTAATTTGAAGGCATGACACGGATAACTTTTTACATAACAGAAATTAAAGTGTTTAATAGGGTGAGAACTTAATTGGAAAATCGTTCTCACCCATAACCGCATTCTAATCACACGTTATTTTCACCGAAAACTTCAACTAAAACTCTCTAATCAATTCACATTCAACGCAATTACACTATTGTCTTATTTTAATTCTAAACCCGTTTAGGACTGAGCCGCCACAGAGCGACGTTGGGAGGTAATCGAATAACTTATTGGATGACAATGCGTACAAACACGCGTGCTGTGCACATTACAGTATTCGTTCTGCGCATTACTCGTGTCACGTGTTCAAACGCTAATGAAAGTGATTACGTCACTTTAAAGCCGTTTATGTCAATTGAGAGTGAACTTAATTAATTTGTTACACTTATACTGAATGACTAACTAACGACATTGAGCTTAGCATTCAAGTGTGGTCATAAACGCGCTACTGATGTGTGTTAATAGACCTGGAGAATGAAGTCCTCATATAGTGATTTGTCATTATTTTTGTATATTTAGGCATAACTCTATATAGACATACGACTTCTGCGAAACTCATTAAATAAGCTACGCTTAAGCGGATTAGTAGGCGTATCACTTCGACGAAAGAAAATACTTATGACACATAATTTCTAAATATGTATTTCAATCACTTCCGTATGAGTTTTGTTTTTATGACACTCATAGAAGTAAAATACCAATTACAGAGGCAATCTGTGCTCAAGATACTGAGGCAACATAAATGACATGTGCTTAGGCAAATTTCCGATCCTTAATCTTCACGTTGAAGACCTTTGACACTATATAATTATCAAAAATTTCTATTACGCCTGCACTTTGCAAGATTACTGTAATAACTGTGATTCTTGCTTTATTAATGTGTAGCCCAATGCGTATATCATTTCTTAATGAACTGATATTAACTTGTTACCCAATCAATTGGTGGTGTTATGTCAAATAAATACCGATAGTATAAATATAGAAAAGTTTAAAGTTATAAAAATAAATACCATAAAAGTCAATTTATTCCCTGTAAAAAAATGAATAACTATTGCAAATATATACTAAATATATTGCACAAATGCCTTCTCTATTTATATATATCATTTAAATTAAGCGCCTGTAATTAATATTCTACTCACATAGCACACAATGTTTAAATACCAAAACAGGCGGTTCAAGTTATATACGTCGGAAATTAATGAAGTTGTGATTCAGACTTCAAGCTACAGACACACGTCTAGCCTAATCAATAGCTGTAGGTATATGTCCGTTTCACTTTCACAGTTAATTGAGCCGTGAAACGTTTCGTCAAGTTGATAACAGCCATAAATTCCAAGCAGCGCCTCGCAACCACCCATTGCACCATGTATTACCAATTTTGCATGTATAAAGAATGTTCAGATCATAACTAGGATAACCACAGCTTATAAGCAATGTTTATGTTATGCAAAACAACAACACGCAAATATAAAATACTCATGCTAATTAATTACCGAATATCTAAACCGGCTTTTTCGCTTCAAATACAAACTAAGATCGTATAATCTGTACTTATTGATCTATTATATCACAGAAAGACAAACTCTGTAGAATTACTCGCTTCATAAGCATTGCCATTACGTGATCATTATATAGAAAACAATCCAGTGACAAGGTAACTGGTTCAAGAGCATTGATGAGGATAAAAATATGACTGACTTTGATAGTAAATATTGTACTATTTGTACTGTAAAACGTAATGAACAAATTAGTACTTGAGATTAAAACCAAAACAGCAATTGTATCTAATGAAAACAAAACTGAATCATTAGTAACGGAGGAAAAAGAGAAAACAAAAGAATATCTGGTATACAGATATGTGTTTCCTAGAAAAATTCTCACTAATTAGCACTACAGTACATTCAGAGAATGAACAGACAATAGGGCTAACTACAGTAGAGCACTTTGCTACCGGTGCGTGCCAGCCACACTGACGCAACACGTACATTCATCGGACGGTAATAAAAAAAATATGTAGACCGTGATAGCCTAGTAGATAAACTGTTGCCTCTCAAAGTAATTGAGGGTACAAATAATATAGTAAACATTAAACACACTAAATGTGCACACGATTTGAGCGTGCAAGAAAAGTTTATTTTTTAGGTACTTAAATATACGCTTATATTTCATGATAGGGCGAGAGGGTACCAAATCGTCCGGTGGGTGGCATTATTATATTTCCTTACAGCCTCCGTGGCGCAGTTGGTTAGACGCCGGCTGTGAAACGAAACGCCGCAGGTTGGACCCCCGCACCGAGACAAAATATATTTGTGTGAACCGCAGGTATTTGTTTCGGGTCTGGGTGTCTGTGAGACCGAAAAGTCTCTCGTAGTTTCTGATACCCACGACACAAGACTCGATCTTAGTGTGGGGACAGGACTATATATGTGACTGTTGGGTGTATTTATTCTTAAAAAAAACGTGTTTTTGGATAATATTCCACTTCTCTTTAAGAGCCTCAATCCATGAGAGATGGCCAGACCTGGTTAAAGCGTGGCTCTCTCTCAAAATAACCTGTACACAAATAACATAATATACACATCAATATTGTAAAGAACCCATTGAAGACAGATTGGCGCCTTTAGAATATATTGCTTCTAGGTCGCATATTTATAAGAAACAAACCGGTTCTCCAGGCTATATTGACAATGAAAATTGCTGATGATACTGCTCGGCGATAGATACATCAAACAAGTTCTTCTGAAAATATTTTCAAACCAGTTTTTGTCATCACTTAAATATCGATGGATTTAGATTAGTTTTAAATGTTATAACAGATCTATATACAAATAGATCTGATTTTAAAGTGATTATCTAAAGCATCCACTTAATCTGCTTGCTCTTATTTGCAAATCTATTAAAAACTTTGTATATTTACGTAATATCCGAAAATAATCAAAAAAGCAAAGCGGAAATAATATTAACTAACCGTAACAACACAGTATCGTTTAAATACAACTTCAACGCCTGCTTAAACCTGTTATTACATTTTTAAAATGTTGCATTATTTTTAATTTTTTTTCCAGCAAAAATATTTAAAATTTCTTGTGACGTAATCCCTGGCGATGCATTGTACAAGCATTTCGAACGTATAATTAACATCAATGATTTAGACATGACATAACAACGTGAGGACGGTAGAAAATGAACTCAAATCCGAGTTGCACAACTGTTTCCCATTTTCGTTGAGAGTGCGAAATTTGTTGGATCGACAAAGCGATCATCCCACTTATAAAATAAGGCGAACTTCTCACTCGTCGCGTAACTAGTTTGCTTGTATTTGATGTGTTTATCTGAATACATTAAGTGTGATCAGTGCCCCAAATTGTGTACTAAAAATCATAACAAAACGTTATGTGCAGTAATGTTTGAAACTGTTATTAAAACGTTTTCTTTTCTTTTTAGCGTAACGTGTTACGTCTGCCTAGGCTGCCTACTTTTAACGCTAGCATGTGACTTTGATTGACTTTGCTTTGTTTTATTGTTCCGCTGCGTAATTTATTAGTGAAAATTATAGTTCATGAATCTGTAGAGGACTTTGTAAATAATTTACTGCGAATAAATTCCAACCAAGGGTCGTGCATAATCTGTCGCAATATCATACGATAGTTGACACAGAGATTTTATATATTATAGTTATTAGTTTCTCTTAAAATCATTTTACTTTTCTAGTAAGATTTTAATACTTTTATCGATTTCTTTTGTATTACTTGAAAAGTTCACTGCAAGAGCTATAAAATGTACTACTTATTTGACATCAAATAATTTAGGAGTTCAATGCCATACACCAATTTATTTATACTGCAAGATGCAAAATGTGACAAAAAAGCATAAAATATTATTGAACTAAAATTACCATTTTAATTCGTCACGTGGAGTATAGGCTACATTTGCTGCTGGTAACGCGTGGTGCGCAGTCCTGCTTTACGCCCGCCGTAATACGAACTAAGTCTGTTCGTCCACGTCTTGTCACCGTCAATGTTACCAGTTTACTTACGATGTATAATTTAAAACTTTCTCTAAAGAGACGACCAGCTTAGCGGCCGACGGCGGTCAGTTTTCCCTTTCCTGCGTTGACGCTTCATTGCACTTATTAGGTAAACATATTTGTTGAATTAAACGCTATTCATCTGTGACTAAGCATGAACTACTGAATACATAATGAAAGAGGTATAGTCTCCGATATCCGACGAAAGAAGTTTAGGTATATGTATAGGTATATGTCTGTGTGCGTCGTAAAATGCGTGACGATTAATAAGACGATATTGATGTAGGGACCTAATTAATTCAATAGTGGCACGTGCGTCGTATATCACACCAATTTAGTCTGACCAGAATCCGTGCCAAATAACTTCTAAAATGTATGACTACTTAAAGGGTCAAGGTATATACATAAACAGTAAAAACTTGTTTATGCAAAATAGGATTTTTAAAATTCATCGAGGTCCGTTTTTAGTTTGTTTAAGGATAAATATTAATATAATATATAATAATAATATACACCCTACAGTCACATACATAGTCCTGACCCCATACTAAGATCGAGTCTTGCGTCGTGGGTATCAGAAACTACGAGAGACTTTTCGGTCTCACAAACGCCTAGACCCGTAACAAATACCTGTGGATCACACAAATATTTGTTTCGGTGCGAAGATCACACCCACGGCCACTCGTTTCACAATGAAATGAAACATGAAAATGTTTAAATTGATAGAAATCAATATATTTAATCTAATTTGATACTAGCCCACACAAGTGTATCGCGTACTAGGAGATTCCAGCGCATAATTATTATAATAAACACCACACATACATAAATAAAAGTGTTACATATAGTACCTACCTAACCACGCTTATATAATTTGACGTTGAGCCAATACAATTCAATATAATTATAAAATAATTGCTAACTACAAACTGATGCCAATCGGCCAGATCATAATAAAAGCAAAACTTATTTAACTATTAATTATGCTGTATATTTAATTGAAAGTGACCGACATGTGCTCTTTCGCAAATAAAACAAAACACTTCGTACCGTGAAGCCTACTTACTTATAAAAAGAAAACTACTGAAACTGGGTTAAAGTTTCTAAAAAAAAGTTTTAAAGAAATGACTATTTAATTTTAACAGCACGCGAACGAAATAATTGGAGTGTACTTATTATTAAAGCGGTACGTTTTATGAAATAAATAAAATAACATAGTAATGTGCAGATTTTATTTTCACGTCAAGACTGGCTTCATTTGACAGCCTCCGTGGCGCAGTTGTTTAGACGCCGCCTGTGAAACGAGAGGCCGCGGGTTCAATCCCCGCACCGAGACAAATGTTTGTGAGAACCACAAGTATTTGTTTCGGGTCTGGGTGTTTGTGAGACCGAAAAGTCTCTCGTAGCTCCTGATACCCACGACACAAGACTCGATCTTAGTGTGAGCTCAGGACTATGTATGTGACTGTTGGGTGTATTTATTTATTTATTTCCAACACTATTCTCCATTCATTTAATTCATTCCTCATTCCCGTTTTTCTGTTTATTGTTCGAAAAATAATTTGTACGATTTTATTGATTTATTCGACATAGCTAAATGAACGATTTGGCTTCAATAGGCCCTCTTATTGCATCCGAGAGTAGAAAAATGATGACAGATGAATATAGTCTTTAAACTTCTATTTCCCTTTTTGGTGCCACAGAGGACATGATAGCTTCTACAAATACGCACTTAAAAAACAAATATATGAAAATACTACTACAGATATCAAATAATGATAAAACAAATGCGCATTGAAACTCAAACAAGGACAAAGCGTAACTACAGCAAATTTAATTAAGGCAATGGAAATCATTTATAAGTACTATCTCGAACTTCTATATTACCGGATGCAATAAATATTGATTCGATTTACATTGCAATTTTTAAACCCACAGCTAATTGTTTAATAACCACTTTATGTCTAAACAATCTATCTCAATAAATAACCAACTGTCTCAGATAAAGTAGCTCTTAATTCAAACGACAGCACAATTTCCTTACTAAGCTTACAATCAACCATTGTATCACAAAATAAATTAACCGCATCCCAATAGAGCAAAAACCGGACTGCGGGCGGACAGTCTGCATTTCAATATAAATAACGATGCAATCGGCGGCTATAATACGATAATCTTAGAAAGCGATGCGACAGTTTAGATCAATCATCGCGGAGTTTCACTTTGTGGTGGCTCCTAGGCATCGGTTCAGCTATCACAAGGCCGGGTCAAGACCACTACACTGACCATGGCATCGAAATGCTGTAGTTCTCGTCTCGACTGTCATCAAACTCCATTTGACAGCTTAATTACTGGAGCGCGTATAATATTAGATTTCGTTGAATACAAATCGAGAAAAACATCTACGATTCATGCTTTATTAATGCAGCCAGAAAATTGTATCAATATCGCAAAAAATTCAGCGCACGGGCTTGCCAATTGACCAATTTTCGAAAATGGATATTTCAAACCAATCAGTTGCCTCTTTTAGACTGTACTCATATTCCAAACACGTTACAATTAAGGAAGTTTTTCTCGCGAATACTCACTTTTTCTGGGATTTAAAAGAAACCTAGATTAGGCCCTCTACGCCCCGTCATTTTTACAAAAAAATCATGTATTTGTATCGCACTATATATTTCGCAACCGGCATCCAGTCGACACATAAAAGGCAGTAAATTGAATTCAGAAATGTGATTTGGAATTTATTGGAGCGATCTAGCGCTTTACAATATTGAGAACAGCTGGTGCACCAGAACGCACTGTTCTCATGCTCGTTACGAATAACTGGAAACGCATAAATCGCATATCGAAATACTGCATTGACGGCATAGTTCTCTAATAAAATTAGGCATCTGTGGCTTACCGTGTAGTGAATGTGAAACGTGCCTAAATGTAGCAAATGCTCTATTAACTATGTACTATTAAATTGAGGTCTTATATGCGCCGCGACAATTCGTAGGCAATTTTACTTGTCTTACACAGTTTAAATTGTTAACACTTTCACTGTCTTTATGTAACTGTCCTGTAATCTGTGTACAAACTATCGATATTAGGAAATAAGCAATAAACATACGATCATTATCATTTATTGAACAGTAAAATCAGGCTAGATATTACAACTTGGAAATACATTACCGGTATTCAGAAAAGCTTTCGTCATTTAATGTTTGAAAAAACGTAGGCAATCGTGTATTTTATGAGATGTAGGTAACGATGCATCAAACTACACAATACACATCCGTAATTATCGTATATTTACTACTGTCTCTTTCCACATCAGTTTTACAGCCCTTTCTACCAAAATGGATAGTTTACCTCTGCTTTATTTTATTAAAATATTTATTGAGTGTTAAGGTTGTTCTATTATTTAGATCCACGTATTAAATAACCGAGCCATTCGTATACAAGTTGCCTTGTATGAAAGGATATTCTGTTATATTAAAGTTAAGTGTCTATAAAACTACAATAAAAACCAACTAACCACTTAATTGTTATATAATCGGAAAATACTGATTCAATTATCGTACACGTTTCACGCGCTCTACTTCTGCTTGTGTATATTTTTTTATTGCATCAAACAAAGTAGCAAACGAGTATTATAGAAAGTGATTGAAGCCCGTTATACATGCCCATAATACCATGGTAACAATGATGGTTTATAAGCATGAAATTTCAGGGAATTGAATAGGTGAATTATATGCAACATCAGTAAACAGAATGACCGTGTGAAGCTTTTTTGTTACACACCTATAAACGCTAGTCTGACCTCCAATCCATGCAGCAAATATGTGCAAAATGACTGCAGAACTGTACCATTTAATGTTAAGAACAAGTGATTTTTGTATATACGTAAAGAACAATGGACAATAGTGCGTTTTGGGACATTCAAGTTCAAATTTGACAAGCAGTTCACAGGCAGAGACCTTGCGTTCGGTCGCCGACACGGCGCGGCGGTCAGTGAGGCGCTCGCGCAACCACGAGCGAGCGCATCGCCCCTTGAATAACACACATTAGCATAACCCCAACCACTGAAAAAACTGCTCGAATAACCTCGATGCTTATAAAATGAGCAAATTAACACTCACTGCTACTACTCGTACCGTTAAACTTACTTTTGCTCTTCTTATGCAAACTTTTCGGCTCTGTTGCCATTTGAATAGCGCTATACCTTATGTAATTAGCATTATCCATATTTTCTTTATACTTCTAATTTAAATAAGTGCTCCTTTATCAACACTTTTACCGGCACTAAATACAGGAAGTAAAAGAGCATCGAGATTTTTATATAACGAGCGTCAGTGTCCAAATAAAATTGAAAGTAATGCAACTGATTTTGCATCGAGAGTACTTACGAAACTGTGTGCAATAAAATTACTAAACCAATAAAATGGTTTCATAAAACAATGAATTGGTATCGTTTCGCCAAAACTAACAATTGCCGTGTTTCTCTTAAAGAAAACTTCGATATTTGGTGTAAAAAATTTGAAAGTGTTTCTCGTTTATCTGCCGACAATTACAAAGATATTGTACTATATGGTGCGTAAGATTGCCAATGTTCTCTGCCGAGTGTTTTTCTCTGGTTTCCATCTACGAGCATAACCATAAAATCTCCAAATAATGAACACTCTTAGCGCCGTTTTGCTTACGAGATGCGAACCCTGGGCAAAACCAAAAAGCAAAAGTAATCGCGTGAATCCCAAAATATAATACAGAGTATTCGAGCATATAACGGAACCAATACACTATGCTCTGTTCGGACGATGATAAAATCTTAAACACTTCTATCAACTTAAATCTTATTTGAATGATACGCAGAACTAATTATAATTTTTACTCGACTTAAAAAAAAGGAGATTATCAATTCGATGTGTACGTATGTAACTTTTTCTATCATGTGAACTGACGTTTCTGGAAAGAAATTATTAAAGTTTGAGATCATATGTATATGATATTAGCTACAAATATGGATTTGACAATATAGTGTTCACCAGTGATTCATCTGATCGAAAGTGATGATAAAAGATAAAAATGTAGAGAATGGAAGAATTTATTTGATATGTGGCCTTAGGGCGACTTAAGTGAACAAAACGCAAAAATAAAGCTGTACTTTTAGTTATCAGCAAAACAGTAGCACCGCCTACAGCGAGACAACCCATTCAAGTCAAATTGAATACTGAAATGTGGCTCTACCACTTAAAACTATATAGACATACTATATTTTTATTTGCATTAATTTAAAGCCATTAAAATAAATCATGTGCTAAGCGCCCTGATTGCATTATACGTACGAATGGCGAAATTATAGCGTGATACAACAAACACACTTATTGCAGCTTTAAACAATCATGCAGTTTAAAAGTTGCGAAATTGCCAAGGCTGGGAAAAGGACAATTAAATATAGTTTAAAAGAAGGGCTATTAAACTCTTTTTACGAAATGTGTTCTTATTGCTTATGTCTTTTAACGACACATTAAGTACTATTAGAGTTTCAAAATAGGTTCTTGTTTCAGTGACCAATAAAACAGAAACACCGGATAACAGCAGCTTCTTAGAAACTAATTTTATAACACGTACGATTTGTCGGACTTCGGAACACAATAAACTGCTAATTTTAACTTTATCTTCTTAGTACAATCATTTTCAGTATCGTTTTATGGTGAAATTTACATAAAAGATTTAAATAAACTGGTTTAAATTGTTCCTTTTTTAACATTGCTCGCTATTTTTGTATGAGTTATGCGCGAATAACCACGTGGTGTTTAATTAACTTATTCCAATCCAAACGCTTCGCTTCTTCTTTAAACGATCCCATAATTAGAAGACGAAAGTGTTTAATTGACCGGTAGGGTGACTTTTTATTTTCTGATTATGGTGAGACTGGTGGCGATTTCTAGTCGCGCCTTTACTGGAATATACCACGAGTAGTAGGCAGTGGCCACATTTTTATACGTCTAACTGTAAATCAATCAATCGCGTGGAAGTCGGCTTCATCTCGCCCATACGCAGCCATACCACTACCCATATGCATCGTGGTAGCCTTCCTGTAGGCGTTTCCTTACTTGCGTAAAGAGAAATAAAAATGGCACCTACGACTGGTTCAAGAACGAATGCGTTCCGTTGGACTTTTACTTTCGCCAAACTAGTGCAATTGAGTGCATTGACTGGTGTCGCAACGGGTTTGCGCGGCACTGGAGCACCGGTGACAAGGTTGAGAAATAACTTGGAACCTGTCTTACGCACTTGTTCTGCCAATATACTTTTAGATTTACAATCAATAGCAAAAACTGAACCACGTGGAATGTCATGTTTAACGCACTCGAATGAATTGCCCCAAGCACTTGCCTGAATGATTTTGTTTAATTTTTTAATGATTACTGCCGTTTTGATAGACTACAATTACACACGTAAAATCCTTGAGTATATAAATTACTTGTCGAAATATATACACATTAACGATCACGCTCTACTGATCTATCATTTCTCATTCGTATGTCCGTTCTATTAGAAACAACCACCTGCTCCTTTGAGAAAAATGCCTTAGTATATTATATTAGCTAAACATTACGTTTAAATATTTAAACAATTCTTAACATGCCACTACGCTATTATTTAACAATTTTCTTTTTTGTTTCAGGTAAGGAGCAATCATCGATATGCAGAACTGTTATAACATTCATATACATACATAAATCGAGTTAACATATTGCTCTGAATTTAAATAATCACGCAAAACGCGTGCAGACCGCGCTAATGTAATTATTCGTGCGGTTACGAAATCAACTATCCAATTCCGGTGCGAGCGTAGACGTGAGGGGCGAAGGGAAAACCGCAAAAACCAAAATTATATTATATCAAATCTACTGAACATGACAAAAACTTTATAATTTCCGGACCATTAAAGGTGCACCTCATTGTGGACAAGGCCGCACACCGTGAATGTGCCGACTTAGTTCACGACAATTGCATTCCACATTATTTTTGCACGAACGAATTTAGCAACTCGGCCTCTGGTGTTAAAGTTAAAATTATTTCAACACCGCCCAGCGCGGCTGCGTTATTGAAACCATTCGTTGTATGACAATTTTAAAAGCGGATCAAATCGATTTCAAATCACAAACAAACCGAAAGACGGATGTCGACAACGCCCTTGTCGTAGACCTCTCGGGAGGCGTACTCTGATCTTTGTCGATAGCGTTCACTCGGCAGTCGGCACCCTGACCCATTTTTATCTAGCGCTAATCATTTAATTAGCAATCGCTTTGTATTGTTGTAGCAGATCGAAATTTTTCCGCGGTAAACTATGGAAAACGTTTCTTAATTTCCCGAGCTCACGCATGTTTTGTTAAACCTCACAATACATATTTTCCCACGCAAAATAATCTTTTAACGCAAGTCCGGTCCACTTGTTCACATGACTACAACTACCATTGACCTTTGTACATAAATATCATTTTCATAATGGAGCCGATATGTATTACATAATGTTATGTATTTATTCTTTACCATATGTAGATAAAGGCATAAGTCTCTAGGTGTCACACTGGTACGAGTTAGTGATCTGTTCTCTTGTACTGAATGTTAAACGCCCATTACATTTACTACTATGTAACAATTGCTTTTAAACAATTTATGAACAAGGATAAGAATCAATTAAATGGAAAACCGGAGGCTGGCTGATAATTGTAATGATTCATTATGGAAACGGAACATTGTCGAGTTCAGTGGAACGTGATCACTGCCCACTAGGCAAATAAACTTTACCAATCCGGCTTTATATGCAACATTGTGATTAAAACACGGGCTATTGTTTATAAATATCTTGTCTGATACAAAATCAATCGTTTTTGTTTATGTTCGCGCTGCTTGTTTGCATAAATTATTGTTATCTCGGAGTTGCGCGGCTATCCGTCTTGTTCAGGTTTCTCGCGTGATACCTGAGCGATAGGGCGAGGCCTTCTCGGAGCATTTTTGACTCAAAATGACAAATTATCCATCTTTTAAAGCCTACGTTAACTAGGTTATTGATTTTATATCAGCGGCTTTACACCAAGATAAAACACTCAAGTAATGTACATATTTTAGGACTTTTTATGATAACTATTCGAACGCCTGAACATTCAAGGATCCTAAAGGATATTATTACGCAGGCTTACTTATACTACAATTACTAAAGAACCAACGTCAGTCCAACTTCAGTCCAAAGTATGATCTCCTTGAAAATATATCACATAATAAAGAGAGAAGGCCAGTACCCCGCTGTGATTATTAGGAATAATCAGTAATCTCTAGCAAATGATATTATTAACCAAAGCCCAAGATAAATATCTGAAATAGTACGAGATACATGATATAATCTTAGTTGCGAGAAGCTGTCACAAATTAAGCTGGCTCTGTTTTTAATTGGCCATGAAGCAATGACAGCTCATTGCAGTATCACGAACAAATTAAATTCAGTCGTCACATTTGCAACTTGCAAACAATGTTAGGCACTGTTGATCCTGGCTGAGTGAGCTCTCTAAATAATTAAGTTACAAATCTTTCATACTGGCTGTCTCGCCAATTGAGAGGTCCCTTGCAATGCTAGTGTAGTGCGATTTGGTAAAAATCAAATACGTGACGATGTGTAGTCTATAAACTTTATAAACATATTATTATGCATGTGTATAAATATTTACTCTAAATACCCAAAACTAATAATTTAATTAAGTTGCAAGATTTTGCTTCAAAATGTAACTTTTGTCGGTTATCCCTCAGATTGCTTAATTCATTATTTGAAACTATTCCTCGCAAGGTTTCATGGCATTAAATCGGCAGTATAATCAGGCAGACTGGATTTACACAAACATTTTGTTCAGCTACGCACCCAAATAGGGCAATTGACAATGAGTACCAACCGTAAGATTTGCTAAAGACCAATTTACTCGGCCCGTCCTTGTAATTAAAGTAGGACACCATTGTTTTACACGTTACAAAGCGTGTAAGCATGACATGTCTAAATAATGACATGTGAATGAAATAATCATTTAATGGGGACGAATCAAAATACACGATCCAACGATACTCCATACAGTCAGTTGAATATGACAACCTCGCTTTCTAAATTCGGGAAATAATCACATATAAACATACATAATTTTATCTGAATATAGAACATTACATTTAATCAACATGTGCACCGCAATGGTGTTTTTCTTGTACGCCGCATACTTACGAAAAGCTAATAGGCTACCTGACACATGTCGAATTTATTGGTGTATTATAATTTCGAATATTTAAATGCAAGTGCTTTCGTGCTATAAATAATGTCGCAATCATGTTATTGCCAACTTATAAGCAATTACAATATTTTACCCCATCGTGTATCCTTGATATTAAACAAATAAATGCTAATTGAACTAATTTATTGCAATTATCAAGTTATAATTCAAACATAACACTTGTTCTCTCATCGCAAGCAGCAATTTATTTCTTAATCTACTGTTAAACCAATAATAACTAATATATTATGCTATAACAAGAGTTAGGTAACATTTTTATAACACTAGGAAAATCTTTATCGAAGTATATTAACTGATAAAAACATAACTTGCAAAACCAGTTGCGTCAGCAATTATATACCTAAGAAATGAGTTATTCAACCTCTCATGTTCGTACTTGAGTCAATTGAGGCGGGGCAATTGCCTCCGATAATCTGTGAGAACATAATCGTAATCATCAGTGTCTTCATTCATCCACAAAGATAACAATTACAGCAGTTGGTTTTATTATTATTGACTTACAATAAAATTGTGTAAATATGTATACTGATATCTATTTACACATAGATACACTGATAAAGGCATCACGGTGTAAATATTCAATTCTGGGCACAGACATTTCCTCCTAATTACATGTGAGAAATGGGGGCTTCATACATCTATCTGAATAAAACCGAGTTCGACGATATTAACCTATAGCCAGGCATGAGGTACAGATAGAGTTCCACCGATAATCATTTTCGTTATTGCAGTTTTGATACAATATCTATCAATTAAATACCTAAACAAATATTTCGATATTGTACACATCTTAATTGTGTTATAATAGGCTAAGGGATCATTTATAATAATCTAAATAATATGCAAATTTAACGAGACCCATTGCAATGTTACGTTTGAAGAAATGAACACCATTAATGGCAATTGGGCTATCGTTAAGACACGCCAGAGGCCAGTACAAAGGTGTGTCTCTGGTATAATCATTCCTTTATCCACACCATTTACGGAGATAGTACTCGATTTCAAGTAAATGATTTTGGTTCCAAGTTTAATATATGGCGGACTGAGTGGCGCATAGCAATATCGAGTATTTAAATTATACTATAGGCATCGAGGGCTTGTTAGTTAAGTATCGCATGGTAATGGGGTACTGTGATAGTGTACCAAATGTAGAATGAACAAGTGGTAGCAAAAATCTCGTATCAACAGTGTTGCCGCGTCAGAAATCCATTGGAATTTCAATGACGTGAAAATTCTAGACCTGATAAATCTAATGAGCTGCGTGTGTTCCTACTTACGTATGACGCTTGTTCCAAATAGCGATACATACATACATAAACTCACGCCTTTTTCCCAGAAGGGGTCGGCAGAGATGCTTCCATGACACCCACATTTCGCCTTGTATTTTCCGTCCCATAATGTGATAGTGGGCGAGCCAATCGCCTTATCGGGCACAAATACCTGACTCCGGGTTGATAATGAAGAATAAAGTCCAATATTACTTTAACCTACCTGGGATCCGAACCCGAGACCTCAGCTTTGTAATCGAACCGTACTACAACTATGCCACCGAGGTAGTGACACATACATATATAGACTAAAGTGGAGTGTACGTAGGCTTCAAGTTAGGGTATATCTTCTAAAGGGATCATCAATCAGTGGTTAACGCCGATTGTCATTCACGATTATAAATGATTATAAAGTATTTGAGGCCAGGATCAATTCGTCATTTCGGTGCGTCATACATACCCATGTCGTTTTAACTATTTTCATTATACAACCGAATTCAAAACTTGTTCAACTGCATGTTAGGCCAGAGTATGGATTTATGATCTTGCGTTATCTCATTTATTATGCATATGAACCTTGAAATTTTGTGAACTCGCATGCACGTGTGTTTGTAAGGCTGGTAAAATTAAATAAATGTATGTTTATGAATAATCGATATAAGCATGGAGCCCTGTCGCACGGTCTGTCAACATTAATAGATGTCATCTCGGAATAACTTTTACCGCACCGGGTACAGGTTTCAGAACATTACAAAAACAAATGACGGCCGAATCGAATGAAATACACGTCCAACCTGAATAAAAGCTATGGTTGGTAATGATTTGTATGTAACGGCTAAAGTGGATTAACAATCGGCCGCACACGAAACTAGAACATTTAGAACATACGAGTGTCTTGATCACAGCGCCGCCGCGTGTATGCTTTATTACAAAAATAATGTCATACATTTTGTAAGTATAGGCGTGTGGCTTTGCGAAATGCGAATGTTAATGATTAAATTCTTTATAGACCTGTGACGATATCAGTATCTTAATGTAAGAAGCAGTTTTTTAATTAAAACTGCACTGATAAGCAACAGATTTATAGCCTGTCCGATTTGTGAGTAATAATAGTCTGTGTGTAAAGTAGTACCACTCAAGTAGTGTGTTCAAATTAAGTCTACATTGCTTAAAAGCCTTGGTAGTTTGCATAACATGTATTCATTTACATGAATTACTTTATTAATGTTCGTTAGAAAATTTGTCATATTATAATTTCTCAGATTGATTGAAAGGAAATAGCGTCGTTTAGCCTCCTTAATTTGAAGCACGATTATGACATTACCATTATTTCTCAACACCAGCTCAGGTTTTTGCCGTATGTACTGTTATGAATGTGAAATAGAACTTATCTACTAGAATAACTTTATTAAGTCTTTTATGTGAGAAAATTTAATTATGGTAATGTTTGATGTTCTCATAGTTACAGTACAAATAGGTGTGTGAATTTACCAAACCCAAACATAAGGATTTAAAAGAAATATGCGTACATTTACAAAACCAGTTATCAAATTACTAAACAAAATTCTAAAATATTTTATATTTGCTGTTTTTAAAATATGGACAAAAAACTGCAAGCATATGAAGCTATGTTAACCTTATGTTGTTGATTCAAATATACTTTAATTTAAATTTATTTGGCAGGACTGAAGACAATGCTTCATACGTGGGATTCTTTTAGACATAATTCTACTTTAGTGTCTTATAAACATAACAATTATTTTATAAATGGTTTGAACACGAAATCCAACAAATGTAAAGAGCAGAAACTTATAGTCAACGATATTCTAAGTAACAATTATAATAAACGGTCGATCGCGTCGCACCGTTGAAGTCAAATCCCAAACTTGTAGCAGTTATTTAAATTCTCCATTCAAAGTTAATTGAGTCCATATAAATTAACTTTGTCAACGTTGGCCGTGAATTTAATATTACAAATCAACAAAATGCAATTCCCTATTTAAATACACGGTTGCAAAAAAATTTTAATTGGGTGTTCCGTATTATTAATTGATATTAAACCACTGGTTCTGTGTAATAAATAAAATATTGCCTGTGATTAATGGTAACGGTGCAGGGGTGTCATTGACACATTTGCATAAGTCAATTTAAATCATTGCGAATTGTTTATTTATTTAACCAGCAACGGTATATCAGTTCTGACATACGGATATCATAAAATACACGGAAAGAAATCACAAAATTCCGCTGTAATGAGGAAGATTATGCGTAACTTGGCAGTTTTGTTGCGAAACTAGTTTTCTTACATAAGGAGATGTATTTATATGTCAAAAGCTATAAAAAATCATTAGTGCTCCGGTATTCATCGGCCATTTATTGCCGTAAACTATGTAATACTTTTACTGTATATTTCGTAAATACGCCACTGCTATTATTTACATAAATAGTAATTTTATAGGACCATTTACGTGTTAATTTTTTTTAAGGAACTTATTCGTTAAGCCTTTGATGGCTTTCTAACACCATGGACAAACAACAATAGTAAAGGTCTAGCAGAGGAAACTTTTAAAACCCCGAGAGGTGAAGGACCTCAGAATTAACGTTCTTTTTTAATAGTTTAACTTCGTAAAAACATATCTTTAATATTTAATAATAGTTTCATTCTAAGAATATTATGTAATGTAAGTCAAGAATCACATCCGTGACATTGATATCTTGAACGTCCGAACAGATATTTTTCTTCATAATTAGCGTCCATACTTATTGTTCTCGGATAGAGTATACCTATTTTTACAACTAGTTATTCTGATTTCAGTGGTTATTAACGTAATGTTACAATCTCGTAAATGAATATTAAAACCGCATTACTACAAATGCGAATACTGCTTTAATGGTATTCACCGTTTTGTACCTTCAAATTTCCTTGAAATTGTATGTCGAAATTACGAAGGTTTGAATCTAGAGCACACGGCGACGATCTTTGGCGACAAAAACTCAAGTGCCACAATTTTGTACAGAGTACGCATAGTCGTTACGGCAATGGCAACAATCGAAAAGCCATGGCTTGAACATTCTAACGCCAAACTGACCTTAAGTCTAATAAAATCAATCTTGACACAAATTCATCTTTCTCATTCACTTAAATCTTCTTACATGACTTCAAAGAAATTCAGAACTGTACCCAAAAATATATGACAACTAGAAATTTCTTGTGTTTGCCACCTTTAGACACTGGAATTCACTATAAATGCTATTATCCATTTCAATAACACTATTAGAACCTACATATATATGTTGCAATTCATCAAAGTATTGATGTTATTTTCAAAGACAATTTGCTGTTGGAGATAATGTTCTGGATTACTCCAATTACTATCAAATAAGTGACATCGTGTAAAATACCAGGTTCTCATGGTGCGTGAACTATCGAGCATTAGATAAAAATATTACCCTTCTAACTGAACCAGTCTCTTGCAATCTACCGTTAATCTATATAAACTTCGTTATAAAGACAGCGATATTTAGTATTTGAAAATATAATTTTACAATTAAGAAAAATATGCTGCATCGTCTATACAAAATTTGCTACTCTTATAGTATATCCAAAACGAAAGAATTAAACTTAAGCAAATAAGTAAAATAACATTCATTTATATTTCAATAGTATTTCTTAATATTCAAACATACTTAGACAGAAATAGATTTCACGCAAAAGGTGTTGAAGACCAAATCTGCTGCCAACATGAAATAACAACTCAATCAATGAACCAACGCAAGGTTTGATTTGATTTGATCAAAGGACGGTCATAATTTATAATATCGACAGGATATTAAATCAACAAATAAATGTCCAATTGAAATATTTACAAAGCAAACATAGATTTTACTAATCTGACAAAATTTTAGACTGCCAACAAATTGTGTAATGATAGACCGAGATCACACGTCTTATTATTTATATGAGAGGTCGACAGATGGCTATCAATAATTTAAAATGAAGTAAATCACATTTCAAACAAAAATATGAAGATAATATTATAACTAGTTGACTGCCTCAGTGGCGCAGTTGTACTACGGTATGATTGCAAAGCTGAGGTCTCGGGTTTAAATCCCGGGTCGTGATATTGGATTTTTCTATTCATTGTCAGCTCGTAGTCAGGAATTTGTGCCCAATATGGAGATAGGCTCGCCCCCTATCGGAACACAAGGAGACGAAACTTGGGTGCCCTGATAGCACCTCTGCCTACCCTTTCTCGGAAGGCTTGTGTTTATGTATTTATGTATAACTAAAGATGTAAGAATGACTTACAGAGCTATTAAAACTCGTTATTAGTAACGTAACAATTAAATTAGTTCTATGTTTGAATGCTTTCAACGAGTCAATAATATAATGGAGATTTATGTTCAGTATTTGACATCCCCTAGGATGTCAATAGTCATTCAGCCATAGCTGAAGAATAAGAGGATAATGATGACGTCAACAACGAAGTTTAGGTTACCCCATTTAAAAATGAATTAATGGCTACATCTTAATGTTCCTAACCATGAATAGCTTAATTTTGATATATATAAGATTTTGTTGATATATGAACAACCTCATAAGACTTTACTTTCCTCGCAAACTAATTTGCCAGCGCAGCCCATTATCCCCTAACATGATTTAAATTATTAAGTGTTTGCATATGAAATTGACATACTCATTAAATCATACAAGGTAATTACTAGATAACATAAATTGCTTTATGTATAACATGTTGCTTGGAACTCCCGTCTACAGTGTTGCTCCAACAATATACATACATACGATATGTCCCTATTTAAAGGGTAAGTTAGTCAGTTCTTTAGCTTGACTACGCGCCTGATAATACTAAAATCTTCGGATATAAACATTTTATTTTTCGTAGTATGTTGGCCCAAATGTTGGAGTGAGCAACATGTACTTAATGATAAGAACGATCTAAATGAAACATCATGGTAAAAGGAGTTGATCTCATGAGACGGAATCCTGGTTTTTGTATTTTATATAGAACTTGATATCATGAAAGCCTATAGGGGTGGAATAAGGATAATAAGGATACTAATAATAATGCAGTATTAAAATACAGTGTATTTTAGTGGTACTCTCACTTGATATGACGGGGAGATTCATGTCGCACTGTAAGAAATGACTTCCTATATTAATTACTTAAGGTAGTGAGATTGAGAGTTTAAGTTTATTTTCATTAAAACCCAATAGGCCGCGAGCATTGTGAAGGAATATAGAGTGTTAAGTTCGAAGGTCGCGAACTAAGACGACTAACTCAAGTGCTACTTTGAATAGGTAAACCTAAATGCCTTGTGGTTCCCATGGCTACCGTTACGACCTACGCTATTGTACACCAAGATGTTATACTTTCATGGACCATTCGTATAACAGATAGGCTTCTTTGATATTTAGTCTTAAAATAGGGTATTGCTTGATAATACGATTTATAATTAGTCTAATTATTACCCATTTTTTAAATATTTTTCGTCGTGTATAATATTCATAAAAATTGCAACGGGAGCTCGTAAGATGCAAATCACACCGATAACTTTAAATGTCTTCGTTATGTGTTTGATACTCCTGAAGTAGTGAAAACAAATTGTAAATAAATATTTATATCACTCAACAGTCACGTACATAGTCCTGACCCCACAATAAGATCAAGTCTCGTGTCGTGGTTATTAGAAACTACGAGTGACTTTCGGTCTCACAAACACCCAGATCTATCTATTGACACACCAGAAATTAGCCACAACAAATAAATGGACGCAAAAGCAAGATATAAATCAAAACGGCAATATTGTCAACTGACCAAACCGGGCCAGGCCATTACTCATGTCACAAACGGACTGGAAAAAAGAATAATCTCACGTTTTTAGCGAAAGTTACTCGGTTCAGGTACTAAAATAATGCATTTATCAATCAGTGAAAACGTGGAGGCAGCTTAGAAATTAAATTTTAGAGGTAAAGGTCCCAGTTGAAGTACGTTTGAATGTATTAATGGATAATTGATTAGTTAAAACAAGTTTAATGAAAATCCGAATGTTTAAGTTAGTAGTCAGTTTATTTCAACTTTGAGGAATTGAATTTCGGGCAACATTTAATGACTAAAATACATAACTAGTTATATGGATTAAACTCTAAACCGTTCATCACCATTTTTATATATTATCTTATTAATCCATGCCGAATTTCTCTGGAAAACTTAAACAGAAAACTGACCATAACAAGTCACACTGTACATTGAAAGTGAGAAAAAAACCTAAAGGTACCTCGTAAAAGCGATAACACCTCAAACGGACATTAGAAACCGGCTCTTTTGTTTTATTCGTAAAAGCAATGTGTTCTGTACAGTGTCGTTTTCCCTATACATAGTACGCGCGAGTCACGTCCGCGCAATGCGCTTCAACGTGTGAACATACGTGTCTAAACTAAATTTCAAGCCCGCAATTGGAACCAATAAAGTATTTGAAACGTCTATAATATAACAATTTATCGCACCACACAGCTATAGATCAAGGTTTTAATAAATATTTACCTGAATCTGTGCTACAAACACATGAATTTCAAAATAGATAGGTATTCAAAAATATTTAATATCACTGAGTAAAGGACTCCCCTTTATTTCTTCGTTATGGTTTTCAGCCCCATCTTACCATCTGTAAACAGGTCGAAATATCAAAAAATGTACAAGACTAGTTTCAAGAAATTTTGAATCATTAACCTCCGTTACTAAACGTGTTGTAGCTTTGAAGACGACGTACATAAACTTACGCCTTTTTCCCCGAGGCTTTTAAGCTTTTAGGCTGGCTCCTTTTTAGGCTGAGGTGCAACAAGAACACCCACGTTTCGCGTTATGTGTTCCGACCCACGATGCGATAGGGGGCAAGCCTATAGCAATATCAGGCACAAAATCCTGACTCCGGGATGATAATGAATAGAAAAATCCAATAACACTTTGCCCGTCTCTCTTTAGTACAACTACGCTACCGAGGCAGTCCGTACGTTAGGTGCGTTGAAGACACCGTAGAAAAAAGTCTTCACCAATGCGAACTGTCTTAACTTTTTTCTTTCCTTTTACGTGTTGTCATACTCTTTTTAAATCTTTTATAACTCAAATGATATATCACACATAATAGCACTTATACCAACATGTAAAAATATAACAATATATCTCCAGGCATTTCTATATTCTATAATCTAAATTACTCCAGACTCCAGGAACAACTACTGCCCGTACGATTACCCTATCTCCCCCATACTTTCACGCCACCTTATTGCTGACAGCTGATAGCTATACCCAGTCCACACTCCAAGTCTCTGTTACCTAGTATTCAATCACCGTGGTAATCGATATAAACAATTACTTTTCGAAAGTTAATTCATGACACTCCCGTCATACCGTAGATTAATTTCTATTTAAATTGATATCGACATTCTTTTTATTGATATGATCGATGACTGATGTCGATACCTGAGACAAAATAATAGCTATGACGCATAATATAAGTTGTACGTCGTAACTTGAGAAGAAAAGTGTTTCTGTTTATGAACGATTGCTTCTATCATTTCAATTAGATTCTGATATATTAGCTATAATCTGGTTACATACATTTCGTAAATGTTAAAAGAATATCCGTGACGTTATTTTAACGAAAATTGTGACAATTCTAAGCAACATTTTTCATACAACATACTGACATAAAGCTGGAATTACATTAACGTGATCAGATGGGTTCATTCTGAAACAGAACTACACGCAATTAACTATACGACAACTAGTGACAAAGGACAAAAAACGTTCCGCTCCGCATCATGTGGCAACTGAGGCGTGAAACATTCATTACTTTAAGTTAAGTAATATTAACTGCTATCCAGCCTCATAATGAAAAGATTGTGTTGCCAGTTGCAAGCGATTAGTCTGCCGCTCGTTATTAACTGATGCAACCGTTTGATGTTGCGAAAAATATAATTGCTATGTTAAAAAGAATAGCGCGGCTTGGTGCGATACCGGATCCGCCTGTAACCACTGAAGAGAAACTCTTTTGCTGATATAAATTAATTGTCACTTAAAATAATTTGGCAGAAAGTAAGTCAATGGCAGAAAGAGTAAATGCAACGGACAATAGTATGATTTATTGGATATACTATGGTTTTACCTAAGGTTTTAATTAGGCAGCGATAACATTACATTATAGCTGACTGTACTTTACTAGACTATAGATCTGGCAAACGAGTGAACAGGTCATCTGATGGTATATGATCACTGCCGGCCTGAACATCCATAACGTTTGCCTATGATCCGATGATATATTGCCGGCCCATTAAACCGTGAGAGGAGCGGAAAAGAAAAATGATGGAAAGAGAAAAAGGGTAGTAGGCATCCAGCAATGTCACTCACCAAACGATACGCGTCTGTGAAGCTATCTCTTCACGTTGATCTTCTGTGAGACAGTGGTACCGCCCCGGACGACCTGACCAACGTGGCACTACCACTTCACAAAATTATTCTCGTCATTAAAAATCTCTCTAGTTATTATAAGCTTATCATTTGATATTATAAAATATTTGATAGGGGCGTTGTTTTAGTTCTTAAGGATATTTTAATGTGAGGTGAGAAACAATTTTAAAATAGATTGTAGTGATAAGCACCCATTCTATTCTTTTAAGCACTAAGTTTAATACATCTTAATGGTTTGCGTGTACTCGTATATAGCCTCTAAGCAAAATTATAAGCTATATAACTTGTGGGAGTTCCTCTTAAGTCGATTTTGATGGCAGTTACCGCTTATTATCAGATCACAATGCGCTATTATTTTAGAAAACTTTGCACCTGGGGATAAATAACGAGCAATCCGAATACTCTGTACATTGGCGAGAGATAGTTATCACTAACCGGTCGAAGCAAAAATCGCTGCTCGAAACCGGGCATATAACGCTGAGTACAACGCCAAACTCTCTTTTAGGTCACTACTACTGCCACCAACCAAGGACAGCCTCAACGGTTTCTTCATATAAAAATATTACTAGAATAGAATTCTGAATTGAGAGACCAACGAGTGGCCGCGGGTTCGATTCCCGCACCGAGACAAATATTTGTGCGATCTGGATGTTTGTTTTGACCGAAAAGCCTCTTGTAGTTCCTGATACCCACGAAACAAGACATAATTGCAATGTCAATGACATAATCTATTTTATCCATTCATTTTGGATAAAAAAAGAACTCAGGTCAAATAATAAAAAAACAGTATGTTACTGAAACAATAAATATAAAGTAACAGTTGAAAGAGCTGCGTGTGACCTTTAGTTTAATAATTTACTAGTCTCAAGCATTCATGTTGATATCACAAGGACCTACGAGTACTACATCAGTAATTAACAAGTCGACTTCCTTTCGATATCAACTGTGACTCATTGCTGTTTATCTAACGTCTACATAGACGGCCTTTACACCTACTAATGGTTTAAGATAGCAATAACATAGACAGATTTAAAACCTATTTTAGATAAAGAATGTTTTGTCCCTTTCGAACGACTTAAAATTCAGTTTCACCGAAGAAGTCCATAGATTATTACCATATCATTTGATAACTAATATAGGTTTTAATCTGTCTATAAATAGGGCCGTTAGACGTCCTCAATATGGTGGTAAGATATTCATATACGCTCCAATAGCGACCACACCGTAGCCACCATAGCCACCACCGGTAAAATCGCTATTGGAGTTGCATATTCTTACCATCAAGTACATTGCAATCACTTTGTAATGCCAGTATTAAAATATTTCAACATGGATGTTAATAATATACATATGTCCATTGCTATAAAGAAACCTTGCTCTACATTATACGAGGAATTTAAAGAATTAGGCCTTCAGCACATGTTCGCAGTTTACAGTAGCTAGTTTGGTGTATTTTTAGCTGTTAGGATTTGTCACGAAAAGGTTCACGTCTTCTCTTCTAGTATGGAATAGCGCTCATAAGTTAACATGCTCTGCCTTAAAAATACACTTCGAATTTTATATCATTTACTTCCTAAAAAATAGGTTACTATAAAAATCTGAACGCTATTAAAATTCTTTTGAACACATTAATGCTAATAGTGTTTCTGCTTTGTTCATTATATGGGCGTCATATGCAACTAATTAATTCATAATTTATTGACGGTGCCATGCCTATACGTCCACATAAATAAGGTCTAAGCTTATTCTTATCATTACCTTTAGTGACTCTAATGATTTTGACGAACTACGTGGCGCAGTTTGGTTAAGACGCTGGCTGTAAAATGAGAGGAAATTACTACGCAAACTTTGTTTTTTATAGGTTAGCCAATTGAAAAATAAGCACGGAACTGAAAAAAATTACCTACTGAATCCGTAAGCCGTAATCCCAAGCCTTAAGTTACGTGACGTTTCGTATACTCGTAAAATACTCGTGATCGTTATTTAATTAATTTGATGCAAAACAAACCCACTGAATCTCATTTGCTAGATATACTTAAAACTGGGTAGTGGTAATGTAAGCCCACTGAGTTTGTTTCGCCGGATCTTCTCAGACAGGGCCGCGTTGAATCCAGTAGTTTAATATTCATTGTCCACTCAGATACTGACTAATGTAATTAATGTGTTACTTTGAAATAAATCTCTTTATAAAACAGTAATAAACATTACCTATAAAATAAGACTATGGAAAAACAAATAAGTTGAAATTATTATGTTTAAAAAAATGTTACATATTAAAATACTTTGTGAATACGGATTAAATACTACTTGTATTGACTTGTCATGATTTATTTTTAATTGCCGACATAACCAATAAAGCTATTTCATTTACTGAAAGATAGAAATTAGTCCGTAATCTGCAAATTAACCAATAAGAAACGAACTAAAGTACCATTAAATGCCTTGCTGGTTGCATGTATGAACATTTATGCAACAATCATAAAGGAAAACGTAGACGATTCTTACAAAATAATCAAAGACCGTCTCATCACAGGCTTCTCACAATAGAGAACATAAAGAAATATCGTAATAATTTTAAATTACTCTATTTTATTTATCGAAATCGTTACAAACAGAACTGAACACAAAAGTATCAATTACGTGTTGCGCACTTGAACAGCCAGTAGAGAGCTCAAGCATGAAACACACTTATATCCAATTAGTTAACCAATTATTCAATGCACTTGTAATACTCTGATTGATTCGTGTTGCCGTTGTAATGTTAATGTTGTCGGTTGTCACCACAGAATGCAATCGTTGTTTGTGTTGCATGATTATCCGCGATTTGAATATTTCAGAGATATCATTGTGAGTCGGAAAACACTCGGAATTTCCCACAGTACAATACAGTACAGACTTTTCAGTGTCACAAACACCCAGACCCGAAACAAATACCTGTGGATCACACAAATATTTATTTCGGTGCGGGGATCGAACCCGCGGCCTCTCGTTTCACAGGCCGCGTCTAACCAACTGCGTCAAGGAGGCTGTCTAATGATACTCTTTTATGAGAGCTCATGACTAAACAAAATATTTCAAGAATCGTACGGCCTAAAAACTTGATGTTTAGTACACAAGTTTTTCTAGAATGTAGAAATCCGTTAGTGAAACGATGATGTTTTATAATCAAAATGCATGAGTGAATATTGAGTAATATGTCTAACCCAATATTAATGAACTGGACCAATCAAAATAAGCTTAAAGAATTAATAAATATGGTATTATTTTTATACACGATAGTTATACAAATAGGCCCAATACCAAAAATAGACAAAAATCTGTACCGCGAGTAACTGAAAATACAAGGGACTTTTCGTATTTTATAATGCCCAGATCTGAAGTGTCATAGATTGTCCCTGTGCGGGTATTGAACCTGCGTAGTGCGTCCTCGATATGTGGGCCACAACATTTCTAGGAAGTTATTATTGCTATTGAAAAAAAATACTTGAAATGTTTTTTGCTACTAATACTGAAACGCAATAAATTACATGAATTACAACATTAAATTAACGTCTCGACTTTGCCGACATGACGTAGTTACGTAGTTTTGAAATTTATTAACTTTCATCACATGAAAATGCCCAAAAAAGCTCGGTCGCTTTGTCACTTAAACCAAATCAAAGTGTCAGATCGCGCGTAATAAATTTTACAATATTACGAAATATAAAAAATAATTGAAACCGGTATCGTTACGGAATGACGGATTAAAACATTTTATAATTTCGAAATCCGTTTCCGAGCACCGTATCCGCCACACCACGGTCTACCATGAAGCCGAAATTATCACTACGATCTGTTGTGTCGTACTTATAAGATAATTAAAATTAAAAAGGCCTGCTTAATACATGTAATTATGTGCGTACACGCTGACCTATAAATGTAACATTGACGTGTCTTTAACTTAATAGTTTACTTCCGCAAAAACTACTTTTAGAAGAATGCAGTTAATTTTATAATAAAAGTGGTGCAAATATTAGTAAATAAAGTAATATAGCCAATACTTAAAGAATATATTCGTTGTATGCAAGTTTTACGTATCTTCAGGAATAAAATATAATAATAATTATCATATCCGGGAATAATGAAAAGTTTCTTGAAGATCGTCAACACGCGTTCCTCCTTAATTATTTAATTTCAATTTCCACACAATACGATAAATCAACGATTGCCGGGAGACTTTCGTGACAACATTCCGCTTTAAGAGTGCCTTAACAGAATTAATGCACAAAGTCTCCGAGGACTAATAAACTAGGTTACCACAAAAGGTAAGCTAATAGCCGCCGTGGCAATTGTGTCGCCATTCCCACGCTAGAGGAAAGGAAACTGAAAAAATACCTAAATTACAAATACAATAACGAATATGGCCAATTACCATGTGTAATCATTTCATCATTTTAATAAAATGGGCTTGGAAAGACCTTAGTCCGCAGCCTTCATACTCCGCAAGCTATAGCCGCTTTGTTGTTTTATATCAATCTACGCGTGAAATGTTTCGTAATGTTGTTTCGTGTCCATCAAGCTGTCAATTTGGCTTGACATTATGGTTTGTTTATAGAGAGAATTAATGCTCAGACCCTGATTACGGTTTGAATGATGAAATGATTCATATTATAATTTCACAATATTATTATACGAGTACTTAACTATTTTAAAGGAAAGGGTCAAGGAATGAATATACATAATATGTAGGTACGTACAACCTTATTAATTTGTTACTGTTTAATATGTTAATTTGTGAAAACTGTAATTCTGTAAAATAGTTTTTTTTAATATTAGTTATTACCATAGCTTAAACAATTTTATGGATTTTTACACAACCTTAAATATTTGTGACCTTACAGTACAAGTGTATTACATTGTTGCAACATGTTAGGAGTTAGAATTTTAACGTATTATTAACCGTGCCTTATTGGACTATTATCCGCGCATTAGGAAGAACGTGCAAACTATGCCACGGAGTATTTTAATTGGTTATTTGACCTAAGTACAGCGAGCTAAGATCATAGAATTAATTACCACGAGCTACCAGCCGGCTGCCGTATTGCCAGCGGCAGGTCACGCTCCTTTATTGATGTTTACAGATTTACAACTCTCAAACAAATAAATTCCCAGCTGATTGTTGCTTACAGGTCAATACTCGCAAGGAAATATTAAATTCTTATTTGTTTCACCACTGCTGATATTCAGCTAAGGACATTGTATTTTAACTGTTTCTGAACAATAGAAAAAAAATACAAGGCTGTAGGTAAATGGATTTCTATATCGTTAGCAGAGGAGCTTGGTACTGTTGGTATTACAAAAATAAATAATAAATAAATACACCCAACAGTCAACATACATAATCCTGACCCCATACTAAGATCGAGTCTTGTGTCATGGGAATCAGAAACAATGAGGGACTTTTCGGTCTCACAAACACCCAGACCCGAAACCAATACCTGTGGTTTACACAAATATTTGTCTCGGTGCGGGGATCGAACCCGCGGCCACTCGTTTCAGAGATCAAAAATAAAACAAATAAGACCCACTCATACTGCACTTACATTCAATGTTTTGTAAATGCTTGGTCTCATGAAATTATTATCGTTAGTCACAAATCTCACGCGTGAATTAACACCAGTTACAAACTGGCCACTGGTCACTAATCAATGAATGAACACCAACTGCGATTGCATACCAGATGTATACGGCCGCATACCGCGACTAATGACCTGTTACTCACACAGAAAATAAACAAACCTCACTTTCATTTCCATTGCCTTATAAATGTAATAAAGAATGTAAATTGTATGTCAAAGCAAAGGTCGCATAAGGTTGCTGTGTGCAAGTATATTTCATATAAATATACAAACATACTTATATACATAAACTCACGCCTTTTTCCCAGAAGGCCTAGACAGAGGAGCTACCAGAACACCCACATTTCGCCCTGTATGTTCCGTCTCACGAAGTGATAGGAGGCGAGCCTATAGCCATATCGGGCACAAATTTCTGACTCCGGGCTGATAATGAATAGCAAAATCCAATATCACTTTGCACGACCCGGGATTCGAACCCGAGACCACAGCTTTGTCGTACAGATCGTACCGTGGTACAACTACGCCACCAAGGCAGTCTTTCATATTAAATATAATATAATACAATATATCAGATCATTACAGAAGGCGAGTCTTCTCTACAATCAAGAGTTGGATAGAGAAGTTTGTTGTTACTAATACAAACACAATGAGATACAAATTGATCTTTACCATCGTTCAAAATAGTTCCATTCCACAACAAAAAGTAGATTAGACTAAATTAATTTATGAACTGTCAAGTCCTTTCACATGCTTCGATATAAAATTGAAGGATCTAAATGCCACTCTGATAATGTCAATGAGTCTGTCGGTTGCATACTCAGTGACACTTGGGACATCGCTCGCATTACTACTGTTAGGTCGTGCATAGTATGTTGTTTCTTTTACGTTGACTTTTAATGATGTAGGAAGTGTGAAAAGATGACGAATTTATTATAATACTTGCAGTATAATTACCGACATTGTCTCATTAAAAATATACTTACCCACCACTTTGTAAAAAGTCTAAGTAAATTAACACAGATAACAATCCGGCTGTTGAAATGTCTTAGATACCAAGCAACAACTGTACAGCTTTATTAAGATTTTTCAAACGAAAATTCAAACTGCAAAGGCTTTCACTCGCTAACCCGCGTTTGTACAATATGGACAAACAATCTCCCATAGAAACATGATTAACACTTATACCCACGAATACAAGGTATAATACTCTAATTATTCTAATAAAATAATTTTGTAAATAGCACAATACATTTTGCAATTAATGACATTAAAATATACTAACGGAAAACACGGCACGCATATTTACCTATTATGTCTGCGAGACGCGATAACATGTTCAAATAAAATGTCAAAGAATGTACAAATGGGTCACATACTACTCCCAGTGTTAACTCGAAGGTGGAAAGCCTCAATGTGGCGTAATTAAGCGGAACGTACGATATTTGTAAAGAATCTCGTTACAAAATAACGCATATGTACGCGTACTCTATACGTAATGAATGATTGCCAAGTTGGTTGGAAGCAAATTGGTATTTCCTGTACATTTTGATTGCACAGAGACTGCAATCGAACGGGCAGGTCATCTGATAGCGGGAGATAACCGACACTCATGAACACCTGCAATGATGCTGGTATATTTATTGCTTTGCTAGTCTAAAGTGCAGGAACAGATAATTGGATGTAGGGAATAAGTTGAGGGTTGGTTCAGGCTGAAATCGTACAAGCATCGTACATTTTTTGTATTCTTAAATTTTGTTGCCATTGGGTCAATTTATTAGAGGTAATTGTAAATCTCAAGTGTATTGTAAATCTCGAGTGCATTTCCTTGATTTTCATTTCGTATTTTTTAAGGCTAAAAATAAGTTTCTAACGGACTGTTGTATGTCTACTAAGAATGTCTATTTTGTAATCGCGGATATTCAAACTATCGATGGAATATACATACTGATAAAGTGCAACATCCGGTAGTAACTAAATATTATTCTGAACGAGGTTTTACATTAGACAAGCAATCACTAAAAATGTTGATTACGTCATCGACTATGTCTTCAGTATCTGTTTAAATCTCATAAATATACCGCTCGATCTGTCCCCATCCACAACCGCAGCTGTCAGTCAAATTATCCGCATCCTGTAATTCGAAATACTTGCCACATGTCTGACATATCACGATTTTTTTATTCCTTAAGAACTTGTAACATTATGCTTTACTGCCTTGCCCAAGCAGCATTTTTAAGCTACTTGTTTATGTTTAAACTGGCTTAGATTTCAAAACTATCAATGATATTGGTGGGAATACTGTTTTAATTCTACCACATAAAAGCATGCACTACAAGCAAACTACAAGTTAACGATATCATACTCGCTAGTATTAAACTAATAGGAACAACCTTTCCCAATTATTCGAGGGCATTAAGACTTGATGAACCACGCTGGCCTATTGGCAAATGTTTTTATACTACGTACATGCAACATCACTAGATAATAAATGTAAGTGCAGTGTAATTTTCACAGAGCATCCACTGACGAGAGGTAGTTTTCTTCCTATGATGGTGGTCAAGTTGACCAATGAAAATCAGTCTAGAGCCGGACTTATCACGCCACTCTTAGTGTGATCTCGCAGGTCAATGCCCGCTTAATTATCAGAATAACATAAATACCCAAGCAATTATCATATTTAAAACCAAACTAATTAGAAGTATAAACTCATAAAGAAATTCGAACAATGCAACACGTTAATAATCCTTTGTTCTGCTCTTTTAACAGTATATTAACAAACTTGGAAAAACAGTCGTATGCATTCGTTTAAAGCGTTGCTATTGTTTTTAATCACGAGGTAAATCAGGATTAACTAATACGCGTCGCCGCCAGCGGGCAAGGAGCCCACGGTCGTCACGCTCTGATGTCACGTGACAATGTTATGACAGCTTCCGCTCTTGCCAGATGCAGGGCGGTGCGTGGGGTAATACCAGGTCATTAAAAGGTTCCAAATTTAAATTACCTTCTTCTTTTTCGTTTCATTGTTTCGAAACTATGTGAGCTTGACGTAGAGTGAACAGCATTTATTTTAATAAAAAAATTGGCTTATCGTTTTTTTCTTTATGTGTTTTACTGGTGGTAGGTCTCTCATATGTGAGAAGCCGCCTGGGTAGGTACCACCGCAATGTCTATTTCTCCCGCCAAACAGCAGTGTAAATGCGCTGTTGTGTTCCGGTTTGAAGGACATTGTAGCCAGAGTAACTACTGGACATATTGAGACTTAACATCTTATGTCTCAGGATGGCGAGCGCAGTGGAATTCCAAGCATTGCCTTGTAATTCATGGTGTTGTTTGGTTTTGCTACTGTCCATGAGCGGTCTTATCGCTTACCATCAGGCGAATGGCATGCTCGTCTCGCCATTCATTGCAATAAAAAAAAAAAAAAATTCCGGTCGTCTACTTAATGCGAAATAATTTGACATGGACAAATCATGTGTTTCGAACTGAAATCTTAGACAGATTGCCAGATCTGGTTATTGAACTCAGAAATGCACAGATCACAATCTCCACAAGCTATCATAAGTATAATTAGGCGATTCGATTAAAACTACATTAACTTTCGCAATTAGAATCATGAATGGAGCTTTTTCGTAGCGCGGTATCCAATGCTAAGTATTTACTGAGAATTACATCACGATTGGGGTCCGCCTTAATAAGTGCAGGGCTTATCTATATGTATGTTATTAACTGCATTACACTGCAGAAAATGGACTAGATAAGGCCTCATTTAAATTAAGTAATGAAATTGTGTATGATATTAAGTATTGCGACATGGAACGGTCTTCCTTAAGCCTATCTACTGGTCATTTTCCGTATTCTAAAGGATTATGGACCAATTAGGGTGTACACTTTTTATGCATCAACTTTTCATCAAAAATGAAATATGAATGAATATTGCATGTACAATGAGCTCCATAAATGTGGTGTATTTAGTTGTTTTATTATTACAATCAAAGATAGCGTTTTAATATGAAGACGAACCATCGGCCCGAGTTTCGTTGAGAAAACATGTACCAGGAATTCCAGACATAATATAATATTCACATACAACTTAACTATGTAAGAAATGAAATGAAAAATATAAAATCGAAATATGAATACAAATAGTTGGTGCAATTTCACAGGACTATGTAACAAGCTTTTAAGCGGAACCGGTGTAAACCAGTTTACCTCACGAGGTTTTTCGATCAGCCTATCTGCACTGCTGAATGAAGGTATCGAAGACGTAACATTTAAATTACATAAAGTAACATCGCCTATTAATCTAACTTGTCACATTCTCACTCAAACCTGATCTGAGTATTCATTGCATACACAATGTGTTACATGTCAGTATTACTGATTACTTAATTCTACGATGATTTATTTATTAATTATCTATGATCTCAATGGAGAGACAACCTGCTAGCTTCTATTCAACTGTTGAGCTGTTAATTGTAAGCGGTACTTCTACCTCTTGCGTAAGTCTTGAAGCGTGATTTTCAATAATCTCCATAGTACATACCTACACATATTCAACATAAACATCACTTAAGTGTATAGTATTTTGGGTTTATTCTGTGTAAATCCGGAAGGAATCATGCCAGTATGTAATTTTGTCAACGCAAGAGGATCTCGCGTCCAGTGGCGGCGTAAGGTAGGTTGGCACCCTGGGCGGTTTCGTATTGAGCACCCCTACCTAAAATATACCTAAACTATACATGCTTACTCCGGACTTTTCGTGCTCGTATAAGAGAAAAAAAAAAAAAAAAAAGGTACTCCTTCTTTGTAGGCAGCGCCAAGCAGGATCGTTTCGCCCACGATCGCGGTCCACGCTCTTCGTTTGTTGTCGCTTGTCGGGTTGTCGTTGTCACCCCTTGGTGCTTGGTACCCGGGGCGGACCGCCCCCATCGCCCCCCCTCTACGCCGCCACTGCTCGCGTCGATTAATAGTCTATCTGGACGGCACTGCACTCACCAACAAATCCATTGGAACGAGTCACTTTATCGTACTAGTATAAAAAAATTTGTGAGCAAAGGTTAACGTTTTTATTTATTTGATGACAAAAACCCTAATAAATAAATCGTAAATCGTCTTCAATTACTAAAAAAAATGGAAGCAATACATCTAACTAGTCATTGCAAGTGCTACACTTACACCTATTTATAAGTTTTGGTAATGAGTCAGGAATTCGATCAAATTAATCCTATAATTTAGTAGCACGAAGATTTGCTTTCACTGCCTCATTTAGGTTTAATATTTCATATCTCGTATCGACACCTGCGCAATTTATACACATAAATAATTTCATGTAGACTTAACTATCGCATTGCAATAATTTACAACGCAAGCTCCTGCCAACTGATGAAAGGGTACACCACTATATAGAATAAAAACAATATATATGTACACATTTACATAAATAAATAATAATAAATACACCCAACAGTCACATACATAGTCCTGACCCCACACTAAGATCTAGTCTTGTGTCGTGGGAACCAGAACTCTTTCTGGCCTTTTCAGACTTTTCGGCCTCACAAGCACCCAGACCTAAACAAATACCTGTGGATCACACAAATATTATATTTGTTACGGTGCGAGGATCGAACCCGCGGCCTCTTGTTTCACAGCCATGTAAAAATTAAACCAAATCGCGATAAAATCCGTAAAAATAGTTTTATTTCAATGTGTAACATTCGCGTAAATCTAAGAAACCATAATTAAGGATATGTTAGAAAACAGTATAATGAATAAGTCAATACTCCCATTAAGTAAGCACAAGCTTCTATATAATTGAAGGGTTGAGCTTTGGTCTGTGGTGCTGGTCTAATTACTACATTAATAATTCCGTGTGTCTAAGACAAACTGCAGAGACCCGTGTTAACAAGCCGTTCCCTTTCGAAGTAATACAATTAAATGGAAAATATGGCAATTCTTCTCTATTACCATCTTAACTTTAATACACAGCCAGCCTTTCTGACAGCTTCCGTGGCGAAGTTGGTTAGACGCCGCCTGTGAAACGAGAGGCCGTGCCGAGCCACTTTAACTCATTGCTATAAAATACTGATTGAATTCAATGTAGTGTTTATTTTGCAATAAATCACCATGTGTCGATACAGGATATAGCGGCGGCACTAAATGTCAATAAACGAACAACACCTCAATTCCTAGTGAATGATTAATTACACCAAGGATGTAGTCATAAAAGAGTTTTTATTTAGATAAATTAACTCATTTATACACTGCAGATATGTACATGATAACGAATATGGTGCCGGAATAATGACTAGCAAATTGCATTCAATATTAAATGGCGCTTGATTGGTTCACGTGATTGTGGCAAATTACTTTTCACTATCCATCATATTTTTAAATTAATATTATAGTAGCAAGTAATACATCAAATAAATCCACAGTATTATTTAGACATGTCATACATCAATCAATAAATGATAGGAATTTTATTATATGGATTTTTTTATTTAATAAATTAAATTTGTGTGTGTGTGTGTTTATCTGGTGTTTTTCTTATATATGAGCTAAATATCCAATATTATATTCAGACTTTTCTGGACGTCCATATCAAACTAGTGCGTTAAAATCTCTCAGAATGTAAACAGAACATAAGAAATTAATAACCGCAACAATATTGCGGAAGGGATACCTTAATTGTCTATTTGCTGTCTTAAATTAAGCCCACGGCTTCGATACTGCGATAAAGCTATGAATCATCGCGTGCCGGCGGCTTTATTGACCGAAACTGCCAATTGTAGGAGGCCTGCGAGGCGTAATCGTGTGAACCCGAGTCCTGCGCCGACTAACTCCTTTGCTATTATGCCGTTATATCTGCACTAAGCCCTCATTACTTTATTATCGAACTTGCACTGCAATTTATATCGATAGTCGATACGGTGGAGTTGTGACGTTAATTCGCCATCGACTTATCACGACTGAATTAAACATTTCGCTCGGGGCGTGTCCCGCCTAATAAATGCTGGCTTAAATTAACAGAACACAGAAGTTCGATGCAGATTATCGATAACGATAGCTGAACTTTATTGTGTCGATTGCGGTCCGAACTCTCGTATTTCGCAATAAGGATATCAATAGTATTCATGAGAAAAGATTTTTGAGTGACAGGGTTGTCGCTGTCCGGTTACAATGTTAGAACAAGATAATCTCGAGTGATAATCTGTAAGCATTACGTTTGCATGAATGCTTTAAATATCGACCTTGTAACGCATTTGATACCACCCATAGCAATCGTTTTTGTTTCGGCCCATAAAGATTTATCGGTTTGGTTTCCGCCTACCCAGTATAGAACAAGGTATGATTAAATAAACATACATTTAATGATCGTGTAAAGAAATTTTGTGATGAAACTGCAGTGAGGCTCATCTGTTGCCGAGCTCTGCACGTTGGCGTCAATGAATAGAAACAGCTAGCAACGATAGCACCTCCAGATACCATACAAACACGGCGTTTCAATGAGGTTTTGTTTCGTTCTTATTATATATCGATATACATGTAATTGAGAAACAAGCTTTGTCTTAACGTTACATGTTACCTATCGCCATCGTGGGTTCATATACCTTATGATTTGACACACAGATTGAAATTAGCTCATCGGCGTAATAAAGATTTAAATTGACAGAAACGATTCGGTCGCCCGAATTTATACTTAAATCAAGGAATCCACTGTGAATTAGTTATTAAACTATAAGCAAGAGCAATCAATTTGATGGCATATAGATTCTTGAACTTTAAACGAAAATAGGCGATGGGGAGCATTACCAAGTAACTGATCGCTGGCATCTCTAAATAAAAAATAAAAACCAGCGTTCACAAGTGAAATCGTTATTACATAATCAATCAATGAAATGTTATATCGCCATAAATGCCGTCAAAGCGACAAGAACGTGATTTATGGCTACAGAATTGAAGATACCGTGAGGTCAATGTCGGTATTTAAACTTTATATAACAGCATAATATGATTTAGTGCAACGCATTGAGTATATTGAGACTTAACGTATTATGTCTCAGGATGGCGAGCGCAGTAGAATTCCAAGCAATTATTTATAATTCATGGTTTTGTTTGGTATTCTACTGTCCGTAGTATTATGTGTATTATGAGCGGTCATATCGCTTACCATCAGGCGAATGGCAAGCTTGTCTATCCATTCATCGCAAAAAATAATTATATTAGAATGATGCATTATGTTTCTGTTACTTACTAATTATTAAAATTATAAAGTTAATCATTCCATTGCAAGCACGTTGAGTAACTTATAACTTGTCATCAATATTGTTAATATGATATTTTAAAACACCCACAACGTACTTTTAGATTTAGGATCCTGGTGTGTCACTTTAGAAAACAAGCACAATTGCTCTTTTTTGTTCGGTCTTGACTAGAAACACGGCACAATTTGAATACGCTTACTGTTTCCGCGTACAAGTCTTTGTTAGGGGCGTAGCGCACCGCGTGTACCGCCACCAACATTCATTCACGCAGCATTATAATCAATATTTTATCAGAATTTTAATTGAAGTTTGATTGGCTTGAAGGCTGTTGCCGCTCGACGATAACGGAAGTCAGTATCGAGTGTTCGACAAAGAGAAAACTTTAAACATTTAGCGCTACGTTCATTTATGTTTATCTACTTAATACAATATAATAGATATTAGATTGTAAATTCGCTATTGATATCGTTCACACACATAAATATTTTAATTGAAATTGTACGGTATGCAAATAAAATAATGACTAGTAAAATGAAGGCTAACCCTCAAACGTAACCCGTTCAGTTATTAATGACGTTTAACATGGTAAGAATTCGCTAATTGCTCCGTGAAACTGGTGCAAACCACTGGACGCTGAGGGCGACCGTGAGTTGCGAAACGGAGAGTAATCAGTGCGATGTCAAGGTCCATCCACAAACGTGACAAAACGACTGCCAAATTTGATGAAAAACCAACCGTGGTTAAGGATTTACCAACCGTTCCGTAACACGTTACGAAACGCGCCCATTTAAAAATAACTCATACTCGAACATAACCTTCTCATGCGTTACCATAGTCCCAGCCTTTATGTATAAAATAAACAAAGAAACGGTGCAATGGAAATTGCATGCATTCGTTAGCGCAACACAAGGAGTACACGTAGTCTCTATTTGCCTAACGCACCTAATTTACTCGCGCATGGGGTGCGATTGTCTTCGGCTCTGATTGGGCCGGTCTAAACACGAATGTGCACCGAATTAAGGTTGAGGACAATGGCGATCGGCTTGCGAAACTCATTTTTTTTGTTGTTATTAAAAAGTGGCCGGCCTTTGCAAACAACTTGGAACAATAATTATAATGTAATTTCACACGATATTTACACGCACCTTGGGACATATTTGCGAGAAATAAAAACTGGACACTTAAACGGTACGATTTAATGTCCGTGTTCGTACTCTAATGATACACTTTACAACATAGGAGCGATCATGCAAGCCGCTGATTGAAAGTAGTCACGGCAAAACATAAACACGACATCAGAAGAAACATTATTCAATATACATAACTTTTATAGCTGCTTATCAATAATAGCGCGGTCATACAGTGTAGAAAAAAAACAGGTAATTGACTTTCCGAGTCATAGAGCTATTATAACTTACTTTATTTTATATTTAGGTTTCCTTTTGAGTGCCGTAGATATCTTAAATCTAACAAATAATATCCAAGTCTATGATACCACCACAAAACTTATTGTAAATTTTATGGCGACTGAAATTGTATCAGATTAGAAAATAATATAAATAGAAAGGGTCTAAGCGGCTCGTAATATCGCACCTTTGTGTTACAAAACCCATTTTATTTAATGGAGTCTTTCACCGTCCTTCTAATCACCGGATTTATGTTGAAACCGTACGTTTATAACTAGGTACTTGTATCTCAGTGTAAATGTATTTACATAAAATTGTGTATTAGTTCTATTTCTTCTTCTTCTTTCAGCTGGAATTTAAAAGTAATACGCCTCACACTGGAATGATGTTTTCAGTTATTATTCAGTAATCTTATTAATATTAATAATTGTCTAATATTTGAACTCAAAACCTCGTGATTGGTTGTCATGTCGACTTCACCTTTACCCATCGTCCTATCAGCCAATACAGAAATATTATGTTCTAGGAACAGCCGCACAAAATACAGCTAAAACTACCGCATAAAAATATTTTAGAAATCGCACATTTTATACAGTGACATACCACGTAGACACTTCAATATTTTTTATTCATACTAAGCCAGCCGTAAAATAAATATTAAATTTCGTACGAAAAATGTTACGATCTAAATCATTGTGTGCAACAAGAAGAAAATTTTTAAATATATTTTTTAAATCTCTGCAATATCTGTCTATCATATTTTTTTTTTGGCGTTACCTCATCGGAGAAAGTGGATGAAAAAATGCACCGAAACTAATACCAGAAGTTTCTACGGCGCGGTTGTATTGTGAACACGTCGTAGAAATGTTACAATTTTAGACATTTGAATAACTTCACAATACGTTTATATAATCGTTCACTTTTTATATGAAGCGCTCACGATAACAGTTCATACGTTATAAGACGATTACTTTAATGAAATTTTTAAATAACGGCCTTATTTATGGACAGATTTAAAACCGATTTTAGTTATAGAATGTTTTGTCTTCTTCGCTCAAACTGTATTCTAAAGTCGTCCGAAATGGACAAAGTATTCGATAACTAAAATAGGTTTTAAATCTGTCTATGAATAAGGCTGTCAGTATATGGATCAATGATAATAATATTATGCATATCAATCTCTGGATTACAGATTATAATCAGGAGTAATTGATGTAATATCTATAACAGAAATTGCTGTGGTCGGTAATAAAAGCTGTAGACTAGAATGAAAGGTGGTTTAGTAATTCTCAACAGTCAATTGAGACCTTATGGGAATAAATTAGGGAATGATTAAAGAAATAATAACATGTCAAGGCTGCAACCCGCGTGAACCAATGCTTAGCTCATGCCTTGAATGCATTTGCAATGAACAATTGCAACTCATACGTTCGCCGAATGTTTATTGCAATACATAATATAAGGTACTTAAATTTAAAAATGTGCATAAATTATAAAAGCGGTTAGGTTGAATGTCGAAAGCAATTAGCCAAGAGGTCTCTTTCGCAATGCCAATGACCTTACCGCCCAAATCGTTTCAATAAACAAATAAACATTTCAATTACTTTTTCATTATCGTATAAACAGATAATGAAACTGAAATTAAATTAATTTTCAACGTTATTTTTCAATAAAAAGCGAATAAGGTGACGACTTTTTGTTTGTCTATAAATCAAATTACCTGATTTAAAAATTATTTGCAACTTTTTCCGAAAGTTTCTTTTAATCGTTGAATTAATTTGTCCTTTTTTGTTTACAGGTAACACTGGCAGATCACTTCACGACCGACCGCACTGGTATTATAACAACACACATAACTTCAACAAAAAATATTGGGGCCAGACGGCATGGAACGTACAAATCAACAAAAAAAATATTTATGTGTATGCAAAATTAAACCGACTTGCATAACATTCATCTCTAACACGCTATTTTTATAATGTTCTGCGGTTTGTAATCGCAAATCACATGTACATATCATTATAAAATTCGTCTCGCTTTTGCTGACCTAAAACAATTTGGGTGTCTGCAATGTACGTAATGTAGGAAACGGTAATTACTATAATATGTGTATGAAATTACATTTTAGAGCCGTTCAAGGGCGGTAACGTTTACCAAGTATTGCTATATGTGCCGTACCATCAAACTGTGGAATATTTTAGTGGCCCACGGATCGTTCATATAAACCTGTGTGATTTAAGCGGGGAGTGACGGAGCAAGTTCTGAACAACGGAACAACTGAGAGACTCCCGTCTGTCGATATTCTATCTCAATGGCATGGTACTTAACGTTTAACGTTTTTTTTTATGTCCTTTTGCGCGTCAAAAAGCATATTTGGCTTGTCGTCGATCGCTATCATTTGGCAAAGACAGAATTCGTTGTGTCGCTTATACGACCCTTTAGAATTATGTAAATTCTGATACTGGACTGTTACTGATCGATATTTAAGCATAAAAAAAATATTAGGTTCAAAAGCAAGTTTTAGAAGACGTCTGCTGTGACTACAGAGATTGATGATATAATAACATAATAATTTGTGCAACAAACTGCACATGAAATGAAATTAACTGCAAACAATATTAACAGGCAATTTTTTTACGTGGTATCATTAGTTTCTCGGCCCGGCCTTCGCGTACGGACAGGTGCGCTAACGCTTCAGGCAGTACAATTAAACCTGAACCGATTTTTAATAAAAAATTGCCTAATATGAGTCTACTAGATGCCGCCGCGACCTGTAGAGGGCGAACAGTTATTGTACAAGGCAAACTAGTGATCGACCGACTAAGTTTTTAGAGAAATCGGCGGCTAACAGACTAACACACGCCGACTTTAGCATTGATTTCATTGAAATAAATTGAAAAATGTTAATAAAATCAATTAAACTAGTCTTGTCCATAAGTCAATTCTTTTAACCCAATGCTCGGCAGAGGTCTCTCTTCCTCCGCAATTCGTGCTTCAAAGCTGTTTAAACCATTTGGGCACAGAGCCCCGATTAATTACTTTACCGCCCAAAAAAGTAACCGTCCTTCTTAAAATAGTTTGAATTCTCTGCGATCGAATTTTCCTATGAGATATCGTTTTTAGCAACAAAAAAATGTGATATCTAAATATGGGTAAAGTTTCCTTTGCTTATCAAGGAATAACTTTATTAATGTCGTTACAAAGTCACTTTGTAAAGTTTATTGTAGTGGGTTTTCTACGTCGCAAAACCAAGTCCGGCCTTGGATATTTTCCAAAAATGGTAAGCAATAGACAGATAATAAGTCATTAGCCAAATGTGCACAATTATTTAATAATTATAGAGCTGATTGTACAGGCGTGGGATTAGGGCAGACAGGTACAGAAGAAAGAGCATTGAAGTTTTACTGGTTCCCATATCATCTCACGCTTTTGGTTAAGTTAATTAATAAATTAAGACCGCTGCAGCGGCATAATGAAAATAGTAATGTGCTGTTTGAAATGAAGCCCCCGCTAATGACAAGAAACCGTGGGAACACATCCGATACAAAATACAATTCAAGCGCTAATTATTCGCATTGCACGAAATGTTAACGGTTTAAACACTCCATAAATCTACGTCTTGATAACTTTGGCGTTTTAAGATTATTTTACTAACTTAACCAGGAATATTAAGAACAGAAAAACATAACTCAGAACAGAAAATGTAGCAAAAAATATTTTACAGACATCAAATAGACACCTTGGACCTTTGAAATTATGAGATATAAACAAAATAGTAGTTCTATAAAACTTGTGGTATTTGTATGCATCTTAACTTACGTTGGGATATTCATATTCGGCAGAAAAATATCTACCTATAAAATAGATGCAAGTCTAGCAACAGTGACCCATGCAACAGTATGCGCATTAGGTGCATGCCAGTCACTTCGTCATGCAAGAATGTAAAAATAAATTCCTTAAATTGTACAATGTAAATGGTACATTATTAATAACGCTTAAAAATATAACATTAACATTTAAAATAAAATATAATGCTAAGTACTAACTTTTTTATGTCTCTAGCATTTTTTAAAAAAGATGTGTTATAACTAATGACTGACAGCCCCCATTTTGAATTAAATGCTAATTGTACAACCAACAGTACACAACACACATGCTTAATAGGCACAAAAAATGTACTGCATAATACCTATTAAATGTCAGCTCACCTGATCGCATTTTGCATACACAAAAAGCAACAATTATACAACACTTATCTTCTTCAATATTCTTTGGCTCGACCGTAATTGCTAAAACAATATTATGATTTATAGCCGAAAAATAACTTCAAAAACTATTTTAACACCTAAACATGAATATTTTTGTGCATTATATTGCATTTTAAGTCAATAATCATTTAAAGTTGCATATTTCATATTTGTTTATATTGCAGATATCATTCAAGATCATATAATAAAGTTGTAAAAAGTCTAAAAACAACAATGATAATCTTTTAATATACAATAAAACTGATATAACATGGAAATTAATTTAAATATCAAGGTATCGCAAAACCCATACTTATGACTCACACTTTCATAATAAGCCTATTCACAAAGAAGCAACAATTTAATTTAGCTCAAGCAATGAAATTATGCGTCAACCAGCCGTAGTGGACAGGTAGCACCGAACCTAAACGTTTTCACTGCCTTATAATTGATAATAATAGCAATTACTGAAACACAATTACTGTATTGGTTAACTGCATTACTTAGCAACTGTGGCTACTGCATTACGATCGTTTCTTCGAAACCCTTATTACGTGTTCGCGCTAATACAGGTCAAATTTCTATTACCAGTTTACGAGCTAGTATTTTCGGTTGGGGCTGAAATATCCATTTATCGTCGTCAGTAATTACTTAATAACTAGTCACATGAATCAATCAGTGATAATTAGGTATGATGAGCGATGATGCGAGGTTTATTTGTAATTATAAACAAGTATGTCTCACTACGCATTCATTACATTACTTACATAAACTTTCATGTTAGAAAATCATTAAATTCCACGCTGTTTATTTATGTGCGTATTTTGAATCTTACTTTACGTATATAATCATTGGGCCATTGTGTTTAAAATTGGAATATAAAGACGGAATTTAAAAAATAAAGTAAACGTGCTCTGCTTCTGTAACGACTTGGTAAATTTAAAAAATCAATAAACCGGTCTTAAAAATGTAAAGTCTATTTATAAAATATTTTTAACTTAACCTTTTTACTTTTGAGGTAAAACTTTCGTTTAATCCATTGGAGTGGCGAATATATACAAAAATAAACAAAGGTTTTAGATAAAATATACAACCTTTTCCTAAATGTTCGAAAACGCTTATTACAACATGTGCATGAAAAAAAATAGTTGTTGCCCCAAATATATGTAATTTCCCTTTCCACGCAGATTCTTTCGTGCGTGTAATTTCTCAATGCCAATGGCAAATGGTTTAACATTTTAAAAATGCACAATTAATCGGGCCTCGTAAGCGTTAGATACCGCGTAATCACATTATATTATTTTCGTTATATTTTATTACATTATATTAGTTATAATATATTACATTATATTCGGTCAAGGAAATTTCGCTTCAGTTGGGAAAATTCGTCCCACACTTTACTGGTAAAAGCAAGGACATCTAATTCTATTGCGAAGATCATAACACGTTTATTTTTTTTTATTAAACTATGGCTCTGTCTGATAAGAACATAGCCGTGGTGAAATAACTCACATTGTCTTAAATAAGTCTTCGCTTTTAAGTTTCACTTACTTGGATTAGATGGGGGTAAATTATATGCAATAGAATTCGAGAATACGTGGTTGCCAACATTCGCGGTGGTCGCGGGTTCAAATCCTAGTGCATCCCTCTGACTTCTCGGAGTCATAAGTGTCAATCACTACGCACTACGGGAATAACAGCGAAGGAAAATATAATGAGGAAATACCATAGCGATTTGTAAGAATTTCTATGATATGTAAAGTCCGCCAATATAGCCTAACCCTTCTCAATCGTACTCTCAATTTTGGAGGAGGACCGTACCATGCAGTGGGACGTATATGGGCTGATACAGTACAGTACAGAATTCGGGAATACAGGCATAAGCTTACACGTGTTAAAATATCTGAATAATGATCGTATATGTTGCATTTTACCAGGGAGGTAGCTTAGAGACTTAAAAGTGCTAAGGGTCTTAAATAAATCCAGCATTCCTTAAAGAAAATTATTTTAACAAGTAGACGAAAGTATAGACACCTACAAGGGCAGAATGTAATAGACAGTAACATTTCGTGTACGTATATTTTTTTTATAAGCGACAGTTATCGGCGTAGACGTGAATCTGACAGTGGTATTGTCATGAGACAAGCATGTGCGAGGTCAGAGTTCGACACGTAACATTGTGGCGCCACGCTTGAATGTTTTACATGCAATACAATACAGATTTTATCTATGCAAGATAATAAAGCTGTGGTAAACGGAATTACTATCTGTATCAGGAGGCCAGTTTTCTATCTTTATGTGCAAAAAACCTTTTATTTTTGTATTCGGGCACAAAATTAAATAAAAGCCTTAGCTAATTGTAATATAGTATTGTTTTCCGTAGAACAATATGTTATAACAAACACCATGAGAATTTATGACGACCCATTGCTAAGACTAAATAGCTCTCTTTGTGATTTGAAACTCGCAAACCCTTTACGTTTCTTTATATATTTAAGTTGCTAGAGAAACCGTAATATTAACAAATAATTACATTGCATTAACGATTAATGAAAACAAAAGCGAATCCCTTACGCAAATGAAACAAGCAATTTAACTGATGCGGTGAAAGTGATTCTAAGTGATAACCATCTGATGCGCGTGCGCACGGCTATTACACATGTTTATTAATTTGCTGTAAATCGATGGAATATTATTAAATTCTAGAAATTCTATTGCAGATACTTTCGTAATTTAATTTAATGGGTAACGCTTGTCCAATTTTATGAATTCATGTGTTATTACAGATATAAATCATTTATTAACACGCGGGACATGTGCGGTGCTGGTTCCGCATGGAAAATCATTATGTTTAATGCCTCAGATCTCCAATCTTTTGAGTATATTTCAAGCATTGTGACGTCCTCGATGGAAAGATTGAATTGCACAAAATATAAGCTGTACGACATAGAAGGTCTATTATTACAACGGTATGCGTCCATATCTTTCAAATATTGGATCAAAATAGTAGAATAGTGTTCTTACTTTCTTGGAACCGGTAACACAAATACATGTATGGTGATGATAGACTTGACTGTGGTCTGGATTTTAATTAATTCGAAGAAAATCATCTTATAAAAAAAGTAAAGACAATTTACATTAGACAACCTCATAATCGAACGAAGGTGGAAGAATGAATTAACGGATTGCCAGTGAAGTGCGAAAAGCAATAGTGATTCTGATTGAAACACTTCCGTCACACTAAGTAGAACAGGAAAAATATGCTAATAATAATCGGCATTCACTTTCACACACAAAAAGAGAAGTACGGGCTAAGAGATTGCGCTAAATGTTCTCGATTCACTTTTTTCAAGCGTCGGTCCGGCAATGCATCTTATTAAGCCCAACAATGAACGGGTCCACCCAGATGTAATTACTTTCAAACAAAACTGGTGTCGGAATGATGCTGAAAACTTTCTCTTTTCATGCATAAGTACTTTTTGAATCGTATTGATTTAACTGAGTAATGCAAGCCGAAGTTCAATCAGTAATGTAGCCTATACAATCGGACCTACACAAGAAGTTCCTTTCTCGAGATACCTTTCTCATCTATTTATTATAATAATGAAGATATTAAATAAACTGTCAGTTCATGTTTATGCATAATTATTGTATTATTCCTGAGAAACAACAGTAATAAACTATGGCTTATATGGTCACACACATACACTCACATTTTACGCCGTAGACATAATATTAACATCTCTATATGGATTATAGTCTTTGTTGCCTAACGACTTGATAATTACCAGGCAAAATTTCTAAACTGGTGATAAATTTTGTAGCGGTTTAAAATAACCCAGGCTTGGAAAATATATTATGTTTCCAACCACCGAAGACGTAATATTTTCCAGGTCCTCAAACTCGATTTTATTTTTTTAGGCTCTAATTCAACACAAAAACAGATTATAAGTTACCTATGGTTATAATATTTCAAATATTTCCTAAAATAAGGAAGTCCTTGTCTCCTTCACAACAATAGTTGTGCTGTTAATACTTATTGCATAAGCTGTAAATTATATTAATTTAAATCGTAACTAATCTTAAATTACACTATAATATAAACAGTAATTGTATAGGAAATAGAACGAGAATCAATTTATATTTACACTTTAAAACTTCGATCTAGGAAACGGAATAAGGCGGACCAAATAATAGCGCACAATATACATTTAATTGGTTTTGTTAACAATATAACCGTTGCCTGACTAAACTAAAAAGAAACTATAATGGTTTCTTAGATTTATGCGAATTTTAAACATTGAAATAAAACTAATCTAAACTGCAGTCTGCCCCGTGACCACGAAACGAACAATCGAAACGTTGGGAAGTTAAAAAATTAAACCAAATCGCGATAAAATCCGTAAAAATTAGTTTTATTTCAATAAAAAGAAACAATTAATAAAAAGTTAGTCTTATATATATGTGCTTATTATTAATTATAGTACTTTCAGTATACTATAGTAATTATAGCGCTTTTTCTTATTCCGCTATTTCCTAAGTTGCTGAGTATCTTTTGCGTCGTGGAATGCCAAATAAATTAGCAAAATAACACGACAATCTCATTGACGTAAAGTAGAAACTTGTAAACCTTTCATGAACTTACTAATCTCATCAACCATTGAACAAAGTCTGAATAGCGAAAACAGGAAAAAAAATAGATTACTTTATACCTCTTGCGAGCTGTAAAGATTTACATTCGTTTGAACTACAAATATTATAAAACCTATTTATCTATACGGCGCATGATTGAACCATTCACGTGCTTAATATATAAGCAGTAGCCTGCTTAGCGCTTAGTGTAGTGTTACCCGCTGTTGTGATAGCCTTCGAACCAATCAACCAATGTAATAACTTAAGTAACATGCTAATTTAATTTTAAAGCTTGCGAAGACAACATCGGTGAAAATATTTCTAGGCATAATCATGGGATTTTTTCTATGAAACTTTTAACGTTTAATGTTTGTTAATATTTAACATAGAATATATATTCTAGTGACGCATATGCTTCACTTCTATATTTACTCTGGAATAGAGATATGTGGAGAAAGTGCAGCATATTCGCAACAAAAATGATTAACATAGATATTTCTTAATTACTAAAGTTATATTGCAAACTAATTCAGTCTCATTACACGTCAAAAACATAAATTTACAATACATTTTTATAGTTCCGAGGTAAAACACCGACAAATATATGGAAGAAATACCAATAATAGTAATTTTAACAATACCGCTGCAATTACCTCGCACGTAACAAAATCAATACTTGTTCACAATAATTCACCATTACATAACGCAAAACTAATAATACAGCGTTGAAATGCGTTGAGTTGTTTGAAATTGATACAGAACCCGTTTAATGTCGTCAATGAGCGTAACTACTCGTACGCCTGACACGGCACGCCGGCCGTGGATCGCTTTACGGACATGTCACTGCTAGTGATGTGCTTCGACGGAATGCAAAATGAATCGTAAATCTAAAATATACGTACCGGTTCTACAAGCACTAGGTTTTACATAAGGCTGTCGGCATGCTACCGTGTCCGCTGCAAGTCGTTAAGCCTTTTAAAAATAATTACCACTTAAACCGCAATTCTGGGGTTTCACTTAGAGATAAATGAAAAGAAATCAACGAGCAACCACGCTTGGCTGCTTATAAAATGTATTTAGCTGATGTCATTCTCCTAAAAATAAATGTCGTAAATTAGATTTCAATTTGTTATTATGTAACTATTCCTTAAAAGCTTAAAGTGGTCGTACTGTCCTACTTTTAAAAATCTTGCCTTTCAACAGGTAATGTTTTGTATGTAAATTTTCCAGTTACGTGAATTACATTAGTCAATACATACTGTCTATTATTTATTATAAGAAAATGAATTCGTGGGACTGTTATGTATTGAATCCTGGAATGGAATCTACCAGATTTAGAGGCAAAAATACCTGAATCTCTACGTACCACGCAGACTGTGTTGAGCCATTGTTTACGATTGATTAATATTTGACAATTAAAGACTGGAATACACGGGAATGGGATGTCTTCAAACGATAATGACATGAAGTAAGTACAGCAAATGCGATGAAAATAAAGTATCCACGCGGAGAAATGGTTATTTTTTTCATTCATCCACAAAGCCGCATTGATCAAATATAATGAGGAAAAAGACTGTCAGTAGACCAGTCCACTGCTGGACATAAGCCTCTTATTTTACACATTCCATAGAAAGATGTGCAGGAACCAAAAACAGTCACGATCTAACTTTCGCAATAATCGGCTGACAATTTTGTCACGTACTCTTGCAACATAATACATTTTCTTAAATTGATTACATTTAAACGCACAATAAAGCATTGAAATAAAACAATAAAAAACAGCGTCGAAATATCATTGCTTTATTAAATTACAAAGTCTTTAAAAGACACCGCATAATACGGTATCATAAACTTCTATTTTTGTTAGCGTTTTATCTAATTATCGTTACAATGGTATCAAAATGCAGATCTTTCAAGTAACATAGGCTTAGTGGCATCTCTAGCAATTACTGCGCGGAGTCGGTTCACTATGATTTTGAAGCCGACGCTAGTCTTACTTTCACTGTTTTCCACTTCAACGACCGCGATTGTCTGCTCTTGGACAAATAAAATCGACTTAGTCTTATTTAAATTTTGTAATAAATACAAAAAATCATGATTAAGTCACGTAATCAAAATCAATAGGATTGTCGCTAAGCCAAATTTTGAATATCGCAAATATAATGAAATATTTTGTTTTGAGTATTTGTTCTTACTATTAACTGATAAATAAATTTCTAGTTAAATATTGGTAATTAAAATCGAAACTTTTGTAAAACATTTAATTTTATGCTCTAAAACGTCTCAAGGATGTGTCAAGTGTCCACGCCTAGACGCAGCTATAAACATTTTGCAATGTTTAAACAATAGGTTTATTATCTGTAACAAATTTATAATACCGATATGGTGTTCCATAGAATAAATTTAATTACATCATTAGCTTATCTCAGCGGGTTAATGTCATAATCATATTAACTGTGCGCCCAATTGAATTTTCCACCGGCAACATATCCGAAGTCTAACCATTGATTTTCGTTTTTATTATTAAAAATTGTGGACAAACTGGAATTACTTCGATAGGAATATGAATTCGTTGATAAAGGGGTTTATATTTACATACTTTATTACACAGTGCTCTTGCTAAGATTAAAAAAGTTTTTGAACAAATCTATCTGCAATCTACAATAGTTTCAAACATTGAACATACTTAGCCGAATGCAAATAAATTGGCTAGTATCAGGCCGGCAAAATTATTTCGATTGTGGATTGATTTCTTCAAACGGGAACAAAACAGTGCATTTACATTGCTACTTGGCGGGATAAATAGACATTGCGGTGGTACCTCTACCTACCCATGCGGTACCTCTTACATATAAGAGAACTACCGCCAGTACATTATTCTGTATTCTGCGTGTTAGTTAAAGTTTAGTAGATAATAATTATTATCTAGTCAAATAAAAAATGTCCTAATAGACGGAAGGCCCGCGTTGTTTCACGTCCGTTACGGACACGCGGCATATTGCGCAACCTTTCGATTTAAGCAGTGACTGATTAATACTTTATTATTGACCTTCGGCTAATGATTATAGGTTTTTAATCCGTGGGTGTCAATAAAAATCACGTGGTTTACTTCCTTTCATCTATCAAAATCCGCCTACTAACAACGTATTAGTTCATTAGCCACCTACTTGTATTGCAAAAACAATTTTATTCTATGAGTAAAGCTATAGAAAATCTTTGTTTTAATGTGTTGTCTGTTGTTTGATAAGATCATAGTGTAAGAAGCAGATTTGATATATAAGAATATACGAGAGAAGTAGGAATGCAAAAAAATATTTTTGGATGACATAAAAAAAATGTTTCACCGTGAGGATCGAACCCTGAGCTTATAGATTCAAAGCTTTTAAGGCCGTCACACAGCATACGCTTAATTACACGCTACATTTATATATATAGAAAAGAAGAAGTTAACAAAAGAAGTGTTTTCTAATTAACTAAGTGAAAAAAATGCGTGAATCGCGAGAAGATCAAAACGAAACTTGGCATAAAATTACAGCAGCGATGAATCGCAGACCATCTTTTTGAATACAAACACCTCTTTTTCACGTTCTGTGAATGTCCGACCGATGTATACAAATGCATCTTAGTTAATCAGCATTAGCATTAGTGCGTGGTGGCCTGTTGGTAACGGACCAGACGCGGCTGCCTACATGTCCACGGTGGTCGCGGGTTCAAATCCCAGGGCACACCTCTGACTTTTCGGAGTTATGTGTGTATTGATAGTCAATCACCACGCACTTTAACGGTGAAGGAAAACATCGTGAGGAAACCTGCATACCGTAGCGATTTTAAAGAATTTCTACGGTATGTAAGTCCGCCAACCCGCACTAGGCCAGCGTGGTGGACTATATGGCCTAACCACTCTCAATCGATTCACTCGATTGTAGAGTAGGCCCGTGCCCTGCAGTGGGACGTATATGGGCTGATATAGATAGATAGAATCAGCATTTATTTCACAATTATTACAAAAACTTAAGTAGTACGGTATCCTCGATAGCATAGAAATATTATCATTCCATATTGTAATTAGTGTTGCATCGATTTTATCTCTAAGGATAATACTTTCCTATATTATGTACATATATGCCAAGGAAATAGGAATAGAACATATTGTAATATCGTGTCGATGTCTTTTATTAACACTTATATCAAAAATATTACGCCCATGGACAACACATAGAGATAAATGACCACTGTCAAAATTAGCGCCAACTCAATAAAGCATGTTGGAGCCAACAATTTATTATATACGCATTTGTCAAATATCTCCAATATTTGCCTGATTACATTAATATTAATAAATGCAGAGGTCGAGACAAATTGATTTCTATAAGAGAAGATTTATTCAAGAAGACCCTTTAAAAATATGGACAATGCAAAATTAGTTATATCTATTTTACCTACATTACAAAAGTCTAAAGGCAAAATAACAATGAATCTTAAATATTATTGTTATTTCACGACAGGTATGTTCAAGGGTATTAGTAATAGAATCACTAAATACGCCTCAAAGAACCTTTCATCGTTGAATAAGCTCAAGAAAGATAATGTTCATACGCTATTGTTACACACTAAGTGCATAATAACGATGTCATTACACTGCGGAACTGAAAACCGACACACTCGAGCCTCATCAGGCCATAATTACTTACAAACGACACTATTACTCTAAGACACCTTCTACATAAAGTGCCAACAGCTTACTTACAGGAAGACAATATATCAGATATTGCAAAAAGCGCGTGACAACCGTACAAGCTCCGATGTAAGGGCCACGACAAACTGGAGACCAACTACAATCAAACTACCAAACTGTCGTAACGCATTTGGTACAGGTAACACGAAGGTTTCAGATAGGAAAAGTACCAAATAGAAAAGATTTTATAGTCCTAGTTGTTCGGTAATAGCAGAATTGGTTAATAAAGCGCCAGAAATCGGGGCTTGTGACTTTAAAATACTGACCTAAGTGGCCAATAACCGAACAAACCCTAAATCTAATAAGACTTCACTGATAACAACGATACATATTAATTGTAAGACGAATAGAAATGAGATAAAAAATAATGTACAAGCTATTTTTACCAAATTTTTGCAGCGTATCCAACGTTAAAATCCATGATATGTAATTACACGTGACATAGCCTTTACAATTCGAAGATGATGACCTCTACTATAAAATGTCTACGACTCAAATAAAATTGAATTTAAGTTCCAACAACAACAATATTATGCATGAATTGCATCAGCATTCAACAGTTGCACCGACTGCACAGCTATACAACTGGGAAGTGAGTTGCGGCGCAGTCGAGATGTCGTTTATCTGTTTGGGTTCCAATTCTTACCCAGTGATTGGAAACGATTTATAGAGCAGTATCTCAATAAATACCGTCTAGATAGCCCTAAGGGCCTGGGCGGCAACAAACGTTACAGGCGGTATACTTATGCACCTAATGACTGGGTTTTGTATAAAGTAACTGCATTAAATAAAATTGAAGGAGTTTAAATTTTCCGAGTGGTTAAATACAGCCTTACTATTATTTACAACTTCCAACCACAAGTACCTACTTTTAATGACGAAAGCATTACGTTTGTAATGGTTGTTGGTTATGATACTTTTCAAATGGTGTTTAAAGATACTAAATTGATGTTTCTTACTAACATAACCTATTTTCATAATTTACCCAACACATCATGTCCATTTCCGTTGATTTGAGTACAATTAAAGTTTTTGTTTACACGTTGATATTTAATTTTAATATGAATTACAGAAACAATTTAATGAAAGACGGTTTTTAGTTTCGAAATATCACCGATAAATATATATACGTTGTTGTCCATTTCGTTGCAGATTAGGAAAGTAAAATTACAAAAATGAGCAACAATTCCTCGATATTGTTATAAAACAGTGTCGCCGTTACACTATTATACATCGACGGCGTAACGAATTGCTGTTGCTTGGTGCTGAACAACGTTAACACAATTTAGTAACTAGGAAATAAAAGTACGTTTTGTTCAAGGTTTCTCTAATAAACTGGCTTAAGACCACAAACAAAAAAACATACCAATGACAGTCGATTTTAGACTTAAAATGTTGGGTAAGTAATAGATAATGGTGTCGAAACGATTTTATCTGACTGCATAATGTTCAATTAATGTTACGCTAAAATTCAAATAGAACTAGGAAGTAAAAGTCCTTTAATTTAAGGACGCAAACCGGAGTCCCTGTTGGGCTTGTTGCGAAAATTTAGGCTACGTATAAACGACATTCGAAACAATCTCAGTCAAAGCTAAGATAAATTGAATTACGAAATAAACTTGTAGTTAATGGAACTGACAATAAATTTTCTAGACTGCGTGATCTTACATATTGATTATATTTATTACAACTAAATGATAATATCACTTCCAGTTTTTAATTTTATTTGGAAATATTGATTGAGATCAACCGGCAACCGTTTTAAACTGGAGCAATACTTACAATTAAGGATCAAGCCGTAACAGCACTAGGCGACGCGACGTTGAGAATTGGCATTAATCCACCTGTCGAAACGCAGCTTCATCTAATAGACTAATCACCCGAATATATAACGCGACAATCGAGTACAAATAAACCTCTTAGGAAAATATTGGCGTAATTCCACACTACAGGTGGCTAAGCGGCTAGCTGACAGATAGACGTAAATAAATCATCCAGATGAACAATTTATTCATATTTTGCTTTCAGGAAACTTGTATAATATTACCTACCATTTACATGAAATTAATTCAACAGGTGCTTGGCAAGGCACCTGCAGTGTTGTACATTCACGAACAGATATCCCACGCTGTTATTAGGAATGCAACGAAATCATTGCTACAAGCAATGTTTTTGCGGCACATATCTTTATTGAGGAGTCACGATTTATAGACCACAGCTTTGTAGTATATTTAGAATAATTTAATAACACAAGCGGATGTATAATATTACGACATAGAATGTGTGGTTTAATAGTTTGTTAAGCTACTGATTTTATTGCCTATACTTTATTCTTTATAGCCGTGAGTCACTGTATTAAAACAAGCCGTTGATAAAACAAGATCATAGTTTCCATAGTAATTACATTATCATAATTTATAAAACATTTATTTTTTTTATTCCTTGGTATTCAGCACATACACATATAGATTGAAGATCATCTTCGCGGAAGACTCATCTAACTTTATCTAAACATAGGACACAACTCGATCTTAGTGAAAAGTCAGGACTATATATGTGACTGTTGGGTGTATTTATTTATTCAAACATATGCTCATCAATCTGTCTTTTCAATAAAATACAGATTCTACCACTACTCTAAGGGATACAATTATAGCAATTTTCAATTCGCTCTTTCTCTTTGCAGAAGCAATCAACGTACCAGATGACCAATCAACATCTGCATCTTGGTGGCAAGCCGGTACAGCGACACCATTCCGCGAAACCTCAGGCAATTCCTTCTCATCGACACACGGATTAGTGCAGACCCATCCTACAGCTGATGATCCATTTGGCTCTTCGTTTGGAGGCATCGGAAGTACTATTGGGCCCTCATCAAATCCTTTCGGTCATAGCGGCAGCGGTCCGCTCAGCGGAGGTGTCCGAAACAACCCACTGCCAAGCTTAGCGAGAAACGCCAACGGAAAACTGTCTTTCAAACATCTTGACTTTACTAGTAGCGCTACTGCTGAGCTGAGGAGGAACCCATCCCTATCCGCCCCTGATGAATGCGCTAGAGCGTGCAGAGAGAACGAACCACCAAGGATTTGCTATTACCACTTTACACTGGAGTTATACACTGTTTTAGGAGCGTGAGTATAATTTATCCGCACTTAATTTACGAATTAGTCTTTGTATATTATTCAGATAATGATTTTAATTTGTGTTTCATAAACATAAGTAAATGAGAATAGTTTGTATTAGCTATTGTTTTATGTACAAGGCTTAGCTTTGAATTATCAAAAGTATTACTCAATTAAATTTGCAAAAACAAAATTACCGTCATACGTACAAGTACTTTCCGGGAAACCCTCACTAACGAGGTCTTTGAAACTTGTATCTAATATAAGAACTAGATGTGATTACGCAGTTCTTTTTCAACAGAAGTCGCCTTACCATCTAGTAAATTACAGGTGACTTTGGTCCATTGTGTTTTTATTTTATAACAATGACTATGTTTACCGACAGCAAATTAATTATATCAGTTCTCTTTCGGAAGTCCATTTAAGACGGCACAATGTCATTGAGCCAAGACTAAATGTTCGCGCTAACAATATCCATCAGTTTGATCACAATAGTATCTAAAGTGTAGTTTAATAGTGTTTCGTAACGACTTACTTCATAAATCCAAGTAATCGCCGCACCATCGCCACCACGATCCGCAGATCAAATCAAAGGCATTTTTTTAGAAGCTCACGCAAAATCGTGGCTAAAACAAGTGACCTAACGACCGACTTTTCCATTTCGCACATTTTACGCTTTGTTTCACACGGACTACATTAGTTTCAATGCCGCAGTAGAGTATACGTTGAACGAAATACCATTCGGGCACGTAATTGATAGGTGACGACAGAACTTATGCAAACAACGCCGTTTCAAAGGCACGGACTGAAGAAACCGGGTAATCTAACGACATTGATAACAAAATAAGGTATAATTTGGTAGATTATGTCACAGAGCTTGTTACAAACCACGATCACGTTACAGGGCTTGTCAAGTATGTACACCAAATGCTACCAACGTAGTTTGGTCTCACTGCCAATGTGTGCTCGCCGATGGAGTGGAGCGAGGTATCCTCACGGCAAACAGAATGCTTCCCGGACCTTCCATTCAAGTCTGCGAGAACGACAAAGTAGTTATTGATGTTGAAAATCACATGGAAGGTATGGAAGTGACCATCCATTGGCATGGTATTTGGCAGCGAGGCTCCCAGTACTACGACGGTGTGCCGTTCGTCACACAGTGTCCGATCCAACAAGGAAATACATTCAGGTAAAATTTATACATCATTAGATGTTTAATAAAATTCAAAAATGTTTGATGAGTATTAACATTCGTATTGTAGTTAATTTCATTAATACTTAATATTCTGAACTTCAGGTACCAATGGCAAGGCAATGCAGGTACTCATTTCTGGCACGCTCACACCGGTCTTCAGAAACTTGACGGTTTGTACGGCAGCATCGTCGTCCGTCAACCTCCATCCAAAGACCCCAACAGTCACTTATACGACTACGATTTGACAACCCACGTGATGCTAATCAGTGACTGGCTTCACGAAGACGCCGCTGAAAGATATCCTGGTCGTCTGGCTGTCAACACTGGCCAAGACCCCGAATCGGTACTGATTAACGGAAAGGGACAGTTTAGAGATCCCAACACCGGTTTCATGACAAACACGCCGCTGGAAGTGTTCACGATCACAGCCGGAAGAAGATACAGGTTCAGAATGATCAACGCTTTCGCGTCCGTGTGTCCCGCGCAAGTGACTTTCGAAGGCCATAACCTGACTGTGATCGCGACGGACGGTGAGCCCGTGCAGCCCGTGCAAGTCAACACTATTATCTCGTTCTCAGGTACGTTGAGTAGGAAGTCATAAAAGTGTATTTAAATTATATTTGCTAGATTTAGCTAATTTGAATATTTGTTTGCGCTAGTTTTAAACTATTGCAACATGTCTAATTTGCTTCTATGTGTACATAACCAAATGATTACCGTGTTACCTCGAAACGCTGGTGCACAACCATTACAACTATATAATTTTAATACCACATACTCATATATCATGTTACATTGTTTATAAAGAAATCTACACATGCAATTATCGTAATAGTCTGAGGCGTTAAATATGTGTAGAAGGACACCGCCATAGAGAAACGTTGTTAGGTGGTAACATTGATTGACGTTAATAAAATTTCCATATCGGCATGCAAAAAATTGTTATAATCCCTCTTAGTAATCGTGATAATAGAGTTCTTTACGAGACACGCCTATTCGTTATGTGGTAATAATGCATTCGGCCAAGTAAAGCGGCCACTCATGCGAAAACAATTGTATAATATCGTTGAACGCGCTTCCTATTTTACAACATTCATTAATTTTCTATTTATCGCGCTAATAACCAGCGGAAAGAATTGTAGCCGTCCATCGTTGAAGTATTCATCCATACATGTAAAATTATTCGTAATTTGTGCCAACGTGTTTCTGAGATATCGCGTTTACGGCAATTGACTATAAACCGTGAAATCTGGCTGTTTTCTAATTCTAATTTCCCGAAAAGATAGATTACCGATCAGAATTTCAAAACAGATTAAAATTAAATCACTTTTTTGGCAAACTTAAGCAAAGTACCAACTGATATTCCAGGCGAGCGATACGACTTTGTCATCGAAGCGAACAATATCCCTGGAGCTTACTGGATCCAGGTTCGAGGCCTCGGAGAGTGTGGTATAAAGAGGGCCCAACAGTTGGGAATCCTTCGGTACGCGCGAGGACCCTACCAGCCCTCCTCCCTAGCGCCCACCTACGACATCGGCATCCCTCAGGGAGTGGTGAGTTTCATACTATGTTGAAAATATTGTACCATAAAGTAGATCAAACAGTAGTATCAATGATCATGTACATATTTTATGATCGAAAATGTAGAACAAAGTGGTGTAATTTTGGATAGTAATTCAATCCAAAAGTGTAAGTTAAAGTGCAAAATTGGTTGTAATAAAAATAATGATAGAAACTATTCCGATGCAATAGTAAAATATAGGTGAAGGACACGACGTGATGATGAACAGACACGCACAAAATACACTCAAATGTAATTTACTTCGAACATACCAAAAAACAACGAATTCGCCACTATCGAATGTAAGAGGTGTGTTGCGGTGGGAAGCGTGCGGTCATATTAGAAACTTAACTCTACATGACATTTCCCAACAAAACTGTATCATTGATATGATTGCGCAATACGAACAGGACATGCGGATGTTTCCTTTATGGCGCAGGATTTCCGCTCAGTGTCCTCTGATATAAGTTTTATAGAATGTACGGCTCGAGCGCCGATACCAGCTGAGTTATTAAACAGCGGATATTGCATACTGGATTCTTAGTGCCGACACGACAGCCTCGATTAAACTTAACCAAACTGTCAGCTAAGCAAACGGTTGCTCAAACTTAAATGCTGGTATCGGCTTGATTTAAAACAAATTTCACAATGGCGAATAAATTAAAAATTAAATTATAGCCCTTGATGAATTTAACCATATCTGTACAGCCTAATTTCACAGCTGCCTACCGACTTGTTTTGTAAATATATACGCGCCTATAACTACACTACATGTAACATACTCTCCAACATTTAGAACTCATGAACATAAGGCATAGTATATGAAGAACTAGTTGTCTATGAGTAGTGGATTAGAAACAGTAGATGTTAGCGGTGTATATTGCACGTATTAGTAACTGCACGAACCTTTCTCCCCACTAACTATTCAGGTTATGAATCCTTTGGACGCAAGATGTAATATATCAAGGAACGACGCGATTTGCGTCAGCCAGCTGAAAAACGCCCGACACATTGATCCAGCCATCCTACAAGAAAGGCCCGATATTAAAATCTTCTTGCCTTTCCGTTTCTTCGTCTACGGTCCCGAGACACTGTTCCAGCCAAACACCTATAACAGATATTTAGGTAAGGTCGTTTCCGCATTTGTACATATGTATTGGGTTGTAGTGAGGGTGGATTGTGTATAAAGCTGAGTGTGACTTCGACAGTTGCCCCTGGAGGTGATCACGTGATCAGTTTGGTAGACGAAATCTCATACATGTCGCCGCCCGCTCCGCTACTCAGTCAGTACGACGACATCAACCCCGACCAGTTCTGTAACGGTGACAACAGGCCAGCCAAGTGCGGACAGAACTGCATGTGCACTCATAAAGTCGACATACCGCTCAACGCTGTCGTGGAAATGGTGTTGGTAGATGAAGGTACGTAAAACTCTTCCACACTCTTTACCACAAATTTATTTAATACATATTATTTACTTAGTTGTAACCACGTAAGAGTATATGAGCACTTTCTATTTGCTGTCAATTAGCCGTATAAAATCATAAAATACAGTAGTAAGCTAATAACGGTTGTGATGATCGCTAGGAATCTTTTCCTGTGTAGGTGATCATTGTATAATCAAATTCCTGATGTTTGTAACACCTCAGTAGACAGTCAGAGTGTGTGGAACTCGTGAGAGCACGGGATCGATTTCCAAAATGATGTTCAATTGTACGAGTATATATTGGACCGGAAACGCTAAGTGTGTTTTCGAGGCACTTTGCCTTCTCCTCAACAAATACAAGTGTGACGGTATGATGTGTGGTAATGTTCATAATATGTTGCAAGTATTCATAATAAGAATGCAAATCGCTGATCGTACGCTTTTCACTTTCCAGTACAAATAACGAACTTATCTCACCCGTTCCACTTGCACGGATACGCTTACAACGTGATCGGTATCGGCCGCTCGCCCGACCAGAACGTTAAAAAGATTAACTTGAAGCACGCTCTCGACCTCGACAGAAGAGGTTTGCTCGAACGTCACCTAAAGCAAGGAGATCTGCCCCCGGCGAAAGACACCATCGCTGTCCCCAACAACGGCTACGTCATCTTACGTTTCCGAGCGACGAACCCTGGCTTCTGGCTGTTCCATTGCCACTTCCTGTTCCACATCGTGATTGGCATGAGCCTGGTGCTGCAAGTAGGCACCCAGGCCGATCTGCCACCCATCCCTCCCGGCTTCCCGACCTGTGGCGACCACTTACCCCCCATCACCCCCCACTAAACTGTTCCTACACCATTTCCCAATTACTATGTGCAAAGATAAGTACATCGCAGTTGATTTAATAATGTTAACTAAGTGTAAATTTATGTTTGTTTTGTGTGATGTGTCCGGCGGATTCGAAGTGCTCGATTCCGTCGTTTGTGTTTATTTTATATTAGAATGATTCTACGGGAGTTTATGATGGTTTGTGATTTTATTTAAACGGTGATACACTGTTATTACGTGTTGATTTCAATTTATATGCCATATTCGGTGATATTTACGTAATTAATAATAGTATCGCCTATAATATGTTCTTCGAGGCTGGTAAATCATATGTTTTTAACGTAATATTGTCTTGTTTGTCCTGTAACTAACAACTTGCCATTATATTTTTCATTATTGATATTTATTACTTGTATATATTTAAAATTTACGTAAATAGATATACTTGCTTTAGAATTTTAATTATTGGACCAATTTCTATCCAATAGCATGCGATACAGATGTCTAACGAAATGTGTAAATAACTGCATCACTATGTAAATACACATAAATGTAGCTCGAGAAGTCTGTCACACATCCATAAAGAAATAAAGACTGTATATAACTAGAAACCTTGTAGAAAGTAGACGTACTTACTGGTTACCACACACGTTACCATTATATTAAGAAAATTGTATTTAGTACTATTGCTATTTGAGAATGTGTGATTCATCCAAAATTGTACAAAACCTATCGCCCATGCCTAGTCTGTAATGTTGGAGCCACCAGCGAACAACAACGAAATCATCAAACAATCAAGTATTGCAAAACGATAAAAAGCAAAGTATAACATTTTTTTATGTTATTATAAGTGTGTAAAATTTTATACAATTCAATAAAATATATAAAAATAAAACGAGTTTTGATCTTACCTTTTGTTGATGATTATTTATTTTTGGCACGGATGTATATATTTATGTAAATATTTCTACTACAGCACATAGTTGAGTATGTATTTAGCTAGTGGAACTTAGTCGGATTCGTTGAAGGGAAACGAATAGTGAAAATAAACTATAGAGGCGAGAGTCTGCACCAATAAAACCAGGTTGTACATTTTTATAATTTTCTACTGATTTCAAATTGCTTGTAAATACTTTACTTCATTTCATTACATGGGCTAAATTATGCTTTCTATGTGCCTAATCTTTATTTAGAATATTTTTTGATACATTTTATAATGTAGGTAATGAACCCGTTGGACGCAATGTGTCACATAAAGAGAAATGATGCCGTATGCGTGAGTAACTTGAAATCAGCGAAACCCGTGGACAAAGCCATACTGCAAGAGAGGCCCGACGTCAAAATATTCTTGCCATTCCGGTTCCACTTCTACAAGCCAAAGGACCTCTTCAAAGAAAATACCTACAGAAACTTCTTAGGTGAGTAAGATTATAACCAGTTATATTAAAATATTATAGTGATATACTAAATTTTTTTATGCTGTTCCAATTCTTATTCCTAAACTGTTTAATCTTACTTTAAAGTGGTTGTTTTATTGCTTCTTACTACAAAAATATTGTTTTGCATTTTTAACGACCTCAATAGAATGTAGATTTCCTTCTTTAAAAGAGTATATTATATTTTCAACAATAGGCATCGATTGATTATTAGAGATGCACCTAAAATACATAATAGAGAACTTTGCATTGTGTTTGTCCTTGCTCCTCATAATTTACAAGTCTAACTCGATATTTTGCTTTCCAGTGGCGCCGGGCGGAGACCACGTGCTCAGCTTGGTGGACGAGATTTCGTACAGTGCGCCGCCCGCGCCACCGCTGTCGCAGATGCACGAGCTGTCCTCAGATCTCTTCTGCAACGGAGACAACAGGCCTCCCGACTGTCCCGTCGACTGCCGCTGCACACACATGATCGACGTTCCCCTCAACTCTATTGTCGAGATCGTGCTCGTTGATGAAGGTGAGGATCTTTTTCTTAAGTCAGTCTATTTCAAGGCTTATTGTAAGTCAGCCTATAAGGTTGAGACTGAGAATGTTTTTATGTATATTTTGAAAGGCTGAAGATGTGAGACCACTTCTCCTCTAATTCTTTTTGAATTATCACGATCATTTTATTGACAGCCAAACCCTTTTTCACAAGGTTGTATTATTAAAGAAAAGCTAAAAGCAGTTTTAGATCAGACATTACATATTTCTTTAAGAACAATTATAGGCGAGGCTCTTTATAAGTGTTAGATTGTTATGCCCAATATTGTTAAGGTTGATAAATTTGTTTTATTTTATTTTCCAGTACAATCACCGAATCTGTCACATCCATTCCATCTCCACGGCACACCTTACAACGTCATCGGTATGGGCCGGTCGCCGGACAAGAATATTAAGAAGATAAATCTGAAACACGCTCTTGATCTGGACAGGAAGGGTCTGCTGAACAGGCAGTACAACCTGCCTCCTTTCAAGGATACCCTCGCTGTCCCCAACAACGGATACGTCGTCCTGAGACTCAAAGCTGACAACCCAGGTACATACACTTGTATCAAATTTCCAATATTTGTAGCAGCCCATATACGTCCCACTGCAGGGCTCCTATACAAGTGAGTACGATTTAGAGAGGTTAGGCCATATAGTCCACCACGCTGGCCTAGTGCGGGTTGGCGGACTTTACATACCATATAATTATGTTATTAGAAATCGCTATGATATGCAGGTTTCCTCACGATGTTATCCTTCACTTTTATAGTGCGTGATGATTGACTACCAATACACATATGACTCCGTAAAGTCAGAGGTGTATCCTGAGATTTGAACCCGCGACTACCGTGAACATATTGGCAGTTGCGTCTGGTCCGTTTACCAACAGGCCACCACGCACTTTTGTATTACACAATTATGTCGTAAACATAAAAGTGAGATCGTTTAAGGAATTAGTTAATTTGGGCATTTGTATTCAAATATTTGCGAATCTAATGTTAAAAAGAGTTAATAGTATTTAATATCGAATGCTGATGAAGCAAATTATTCATATTTTGATTAGCAAACATTTAAATTGCATGCACAAACATAAACATCTGCATAAATTTGGTTTCGTAACACACGAACTAACGAATGTCTGTTGTTGCAGGTTACTGGTTGTTCCATTGCCACTTCATTTACCACATAGTGATCGGGATGAACCTGATCCTGCACATAGGCACGCAGCATGATCTGCCCCCCGTGCCGCCGAACTTCCCTCGCTGTGGCCACCATCTGCCGTCTATCACGCCACCCTTCTATCCGATACACTGATACATTACAAAGTTAATGCATTCAAATCATCTCGACGGTTCCTGAGTAAAGTTTATAAGTATAGGACGTCTTTTATGAAACAAGAGTTATATGAAATAAAAAATCTTTTTTAAGAGGTGCACCTTAGAAATAAATTTTGAAAAGAGAACTCTATTGTTACTTGCAACTAAATTCGAAATGTATAGTTTATTGAGTTAATCATATACGGCTGCCGATAATTTTCGTTGAAATCAATTCGTATTTACATCGCGAGGCGCAATAACTGCACGTCACGCGAGCACCACGTCGTAAACGGTAATAATGATTATACTTGGGAAACGTCGATATGTCAGCCTTGTGACTTGTGAGAGCCTGTGAATAATGAGTGAAACTCGAAAACTAGCATCACGTTATGCCATATTTAATTCAGTTGTAAATTACAACGTACGAATAAACACATTATCGAGGTTGTCGTGTAAATAATGTTATTTTAAGGTGCTGTTTGAATCAAATCACTCATGTCAAGTTAAAAGACCAAAGTAATTTTAATCAATACTATTACCAAATATTTATGAGACGGACCGTATCCGTTTCTATCGATATCAATGAGCAGCAAATATTCATTGAACAATCGAGCCTTTCGTATGTAAGACTTCTGTATGGTTTAGATGAATGGTTTATTTTTGTTATTCGTTTTGTAATGTTGTACATAAAATTAGATTTAATTCTACCTTAATGATTAGTAGAAAATTAAGTATTGAGCAAGCTGTAGCATAAAGAAATATTTTAATGGGCTAAGTGCAAATGTTCATTTATAAATTTCGTAATAATATCTAGAATTGAGTGTGTGGTTGGTTAATTATATTCCGAAGTGACGTCTCGGCTCTGAGAGATAAAAGACCACCCGCATGCTTGTAACTTCGTCGTAAATGGCACGCGGTCATGCATTACCTTCGTGAATCGACCAGTGTATCGGAAAATGGTGCTATTATATTTTTAATTACATTTAACACTCAAGTTTCTGACGCGATCTCGTGAAACTTGAGGCCGTAATGCAAGTTACGGTACTTAGTTCTTCCGCCACGCTTGTAATTGCATAAATAGATGTGTTGTCATCGATAACGAGTATATTGATATACGCAAAATTCATGTTCACTCTTTTGTGGCAGGAGAAATGAACTTTTAGAACTGAAATTTTCACATAAATACATTTGCATTTATTTATTGTTTTGTTTTAGTTGCTTTATCTATTATTTTAATATTTAGTATACTTTTATAGTTTCTGGACGCAAAACGCCAGATGCAAAAAAAAGATAAAAAATAAAAAAATAGTTGTAAAATGTTATGTGAAAATGCAGTTCTAATTTATATTTAAATTTTGACACAGGGTAATATTTTGTCTAAAATATACATCTGTGGTGGGCTTGAAAATTGGAATGCCCTTCAAATTTATACTTCTTTTCGTTTACATACTTATATGTTGTTATATATTTTTTTATTTTTCCATTACGTATGTAGTCATTTTATAAAAAAATAAACTGTTGAATAAAATACCTTGTGAAGTTTTACTAACTATAAATCCTTTTTTTAATGCCAGCTGAAGATTCCGATCAGTAAATATGATGCTATTCGATACTCTGGACGGCATTAGCACTTACAGTCCACCAGATGCAGTCACTCTGCCGTGCCAGAAAAAAATAATTAAAAAATATTTTGAAGGACAACGATATTGTGTATGCTTACATTACATGGAATGACACAATTGCTAACGAACTCTAACATAGGAGGATATAATGAAACTGAAGAGCCATATGGTAACCTATTCGGTGTAAGTTTTAACATTTGTCTCACCACCTACGTGTTAGAAATATAACTCAGCAGATAGTAAATGGTCACCAGATAGTATATCCTTAGACTCTCTAAAAATTGTTGGGATTTTGGGCATCGAAAAAGGAAGGAAGCATTCCAACTTTACTACTCCCGCCCTTCATAATTCTCACGAAAAACAAATGTTTATTCATGATACCCTTGACTGATACCATCGTAACATAATATGATTTAAAAAATCGTTTTGCCCGATAAATGTGCTTCATTAAGGGCAAAATGCGATTGTAAACAACAGCAAATCACATATTTGTCCCTGCCCTAATATTTTAATAACCCGTATAATATTTGAGGCGCAGTTTTGAATGCAGGGCATAATAAGCAATTAACATGTGTCACCAACCATTGACACTCTAATGCGTGTATATATATATATAAATCTTGATTATCTTTTCGCACAAGCCTTCGAACACATATGTCTAAGGCGTAGTAAGATCACAACACTAAACTAATTCGGATAACTGGAAATTATATTTTGAGTATACAACGGCATAGGTGGGTAAAACTTTCTGCTTTAAAAAACTTGTCAATTTACTTAGACACTCAAAAGTCTTTTTAAGGCCTTAAATTATGCTAAATGTAAATGAAGGAAAACGAAGTAGAGAGAATTATAACCAGCTTACTAAACCACGTAATAATGGTGCTGTATATAAGTTTACAATTTTTTCCAAACATACCACGATGTGATTTTTGTGAATGCCGTAAATATTTAATTTGTAATTGTAACCAACCGAAGATCATTAGACATTTCATACTTACCTTTCCTGATGGGATCAAATATGATTTTGAACGGACATACCGAACGAACTAAGTATAATAACTATGTAAAAAAAATTGTTGCATTGTATCTAATCTCTGAAGTCACTAATAAATACTACCTGGCTTCGTTTTCGGTCGCAGTCCTGACCAGACTAACTCAGACCCTTTATATTGCATGCTACATTTTTTTCCTAACAAAAAAGTTTATGTTGCGGAGGAAATTGTTCTGCGCTTCTGTACTAAAGTACTGACGGAATTCTTCTTCTCTGTGAATGTTATATAAAGACAGCCCAACAATGTGCCGGTTCATGTATGTTGCCATGAACTTCTGCGTGAATCTACTCCTTATTTTAGTGTATTGCTGTGCTCTATGGGCAGGTAAGGTAGTGTTAATCCTAATACCGTCCAGCAGTAGAACGAGTTTTCATGAAAAATCTTACAATTGTCATCGAGGCTTAACATATTTGTCCTAACTATGAACACCTAAATAACTCCCACTACTATGTTTGAGGCGACTTAGTCGTCCATTAATATTTGTTCTTTTTAGACTCGTAAAAAGATCATTGCCCGAATTTCCTTACACACTTAGAACATAACGAGATAGTAATAATCCAAATGTAACAGGACAAGACAGAGATAATCGAGATTTTCACCGATGCTTTGGAAAATTTCGCAAGCACTTTGAGCGTACTCCGTAAAATCGTATTGAATCAATGATACTAAGATATAAACAGGCAACTTAATATTAATAAATAATAAAATCTAATTGTAGCACCGTCAGATCCATTGAAGAGGAAGAGACCGCGAATAGTAGGAGGCACCGCAGCCGAGCCGCACAGCCATCCATACTTAGTGTCTCTACAATACCGACTACTATGGTACAGATTCCATATGTGCGGCGGAGCTCTCCTCAATGAAAACTGGGTAAATATTGCTATTAACATTACAAGAGGTATTTGTCGTTAGTAAACTACCTTACCAAATTATTATTGAATCAAAAAATCAGTGCTTTGAAAATTCTTATATGTATAATCTTAAATGTGTGTAAAATAAATAAATGTGTACAAGCCCTATTTTGACTATGCGCAGCGACTTAGGATGATACTAAAAGTTAGGTTTCATTCTTTAGTAAGATCTATTTTAAGCAGTGCACTATCCGCTGCCAGTGAGCTATGTAATTGAAAATTGCGGTGAACATGTATGTATGTACAAATACGTCTGTAGCAAAAAAGAGACAAATGAGCAATCAGCTCATTTGACTGAAAGTGGTCAAAATAGTCCAAGCACATCCACCACAAAGGGAGGGAATATCACGTTCCGAATCGGTCCTTGAATAAAACAGAATATTGCTCGAATTCTAGGTATTGTCTGCTGCACACTGCATGGACCAGCCGTGGTACTTACGATGGCTTCCAATAGATTTGATCGCCGGAACAGACGACGTAGATAATTTGGGTCCCACAGCACAAATCAGTAACATCGGCAAGCAAATATCACATCCTTTGTACGAAGGGTAGGTCATTCATTTTGTTATTCTTTAATATCAATAGGCAACGCCATGAATATATGTTTGAAATGATAAAGTAAAAAAATGTTGAACCTTGAAGGATTGGAAGCGATCATAACCAGATTAAGTAGTTTATGTAAAACAATTACACGAGGAGAGTTTCTTGCGGCGAGAATTGTATGCGATTATCACATGACATAACCGCCATAGATTATCGTGATCTGACAAACGTTTACACGATGCAGCTTTTATATCCTTACGATAATCGTATCTTCGAGGCGAGAAACTCTCCCCGTGTAAATGGGACTTAAATTTGTACTTGAAAAACATGATTTCTCCAGCACTTGTCACAATCTGTATTTCAATTCCAGAATACAGATTTAAAAGTTATACACAGATTTTTAAACATATTTACTTTAATGAGAGAACATTGTCCTCCCTAGATTTGGGTTATTGTTCATAATTCTAATACTGCTTGAGCATTTTGACAACAATTTGACTTTGAACATAACAATATATTTTGACTTGCAGAGGCATCGGACCTTACGATTTAGCTATGATTCGGGCACAAACACCATTTGAATTCACGAAAGAAGTCCAACCGATTAACTTGCCAACCGAAAAGCACCTGCGTTTGCAATACTTAACGCTCGCTGGATGGGGTCTTCTGAAAACAAGCTCATTTATACCCAACCTACCTAACAGCTTGCAAGAAGTTCAAGTCACATATCTTCCATATGATGGTAAAGTTGTTTTATAATTTATTTTGAAAAAATCGTTTGATTTGTTTCCAAAGTCAATTGGAGTAGCGACATGTATGATACAAAATAATACGTAAATACTTTTCATTTTATGTCATGACTCACTCATTTATTCATATAAAACCTATTGTGAAACTGTTTCAGAATGTTACAAAGCCCTCGAGGAACTAATGGAGGATGATGAAGAAAATCCTTTAGATAGAGAAGCCCACCTATGCACTGGCCCTCTGACCGGCGGCATAGCGGCTTGTTCAGGCGACTCCGGAGGCCCTCTCATACAGTACATCTCCTCCACGTACCAGGAAGAAAGACCAGCAAGCAATGACATCGACGGTCCCATTTACGAAGAAGACGATTATCTGTATGGTGATGCAAACGATACAGCAAAAGAACCCACGAAAATCATAAACTTTAATGTTATCGACAATAAGATTCCAGTTGTAATAGGCATCGTTTCTTGGGGTATATCGCCATGTGGAGCAAAAGGAGCTCCCACAGTCTACACTAATGTATCTTCTTATACAGAATTCATTTATAAACATATTTACGACTAGAAATAATGTAACATTTAAGATTTTAAGGTTTTATTTAATAAATAATTTAAACTAAACATTATGGAAAAATTAATACTTATTAACAAATGACCCGATTTTAGATCCTCAGGATCACGTTTATCACTTATAATGTGGGTGTAAGAAGAACCATTAATACAGTAATTTCGCAATAATAAGGAACAACTTCATCTATTTTCTCGACCACTAAGGAACTCAAAATTAAAGCTACTGAGAGGCTCGCTACTCATTTACAACCTTAACACATTCTTCTTGTGTTCTATTGTAAATAAAGATAATGCACTCTTGAAGAATCTGTTAAAGTATTGCAATCAATAAAAAACATTATTATTGCCTTTAAATTATTTTGCTGCACCCACAACTCTAATTTAATAACATTACGTCACAAAATAACAAATTAATATTAATAGTTACTTCAGTCTTTAAACAAATCAGTTGAGTAAAACATCAGGGGGCCTGAAGCTACCACACTTATGCAAAGAATCTGATACAGATTTGGGTAAGATCAGAGGAACTTGTACTATGATAGCTGCAGGCAAAGATGATAGACCACAGGATCTGCATTCTAGAATCCAACTGCCCCCTCTATCGGGTGTGATTCGGACAATCGCGAAGCCTTTGTTTGGTACTGTGATTGTATCCTTGATGACAGGATTTTGAAGATTCCTGGAAAAAATAAAATAAAAAAATGTAGTAACCGCCCGTGATGGTAGACGACATATATTTTTAGTCTCTACTTGTAAAGTAACCATTGCAATAAAATAAGTATCCTTAGGTAAAGTTCTAAACTAAGGAACAAAACAGTTTGCTAGCCCAAGTATTCAATGCTTGCTCTAATCCCGAGATTGTGAAGGAGCGATTTGATCGAATAACGTGAAATAATCATTAATTGCCCATTTATACGCTTCCCATGAGGTCTATACTCATGGTCACGCCAGGATTTTAAATGTCCGCCAATAAGATAAAAAAAATGTTTTCTATTTTTACCTGGCAATTTTTCCTTCTTCGTTCATTCGCATAAACTCTTCTTTTGATATAGGATGGTTGTGGGGATGTCGCCAAGTCGAAACCACTTGCATTTTGAATCCGTGCATATGAAAGGTATACGAGTCATTGCTGCCGAAGCCTGAAAATAACAAATTAACATGCAACATGTTCTTGAGAAATGTCTTATCTCATGCATTACATAAAATTATTTCTTATTTCATATGTAGTTCCATTTTCACAAATATATTACCATCACTGTTGACGCAATGATAATTTAATTATTTAATTTTTGTACTAACTTATACCGAGGCTCGCATGCAAGGGCTGTACCAAATGCAAAAAAAAGAGTTATAATACTCATAAACATTTTTAAGATAATTTGACTATTTAATCAATGTTTTAAAGATAAGTATTGAGTCAAAAGATTTTGAAACTATATTTAATTTCTTCTTAAGACTTCCAATATTTGTCACCTTCATTAACAAGTGCCAATTCTAGAGTTTCCTCTTGAACAGCATTCAACACTTGTATGCATTGCGGCTCGATGTTGCCGCTCTCTTCGCCCACATTGCAGATCATGTCAGGTTTTACATCTCTCGGTTGCAGCAGCATCGGCGCGTTGGGATAGAGAAAACTCTTGCCGTTGATTTGAACAACTCCATTCTCGCGTAATGCTTAAATGAAATTCGTTTATTGGTCATGTAGGTAATTAAAGAGCTCTTATGACAAGTCAATACATAGCACTTAGTCTCTATTTACAAGACAATACATATATTATTTATGTCTATTTTATGAGAATTATTTATAAGAAAAATGTTATTCAAGGAAATACATTATTTGTGTTTAATCATTGTCTGAGTGGACTATGACTATTACTAAAACGACTCGCAGCGATTTAATTTTACCACCGGATCTAACGCGGCCCTACCTGAGAAGACCCGGTGAAATAAACTCAGTGGGCTTGGAACTTCACTGGAACTACGGGGCGCGACCTAATTCTGAGTATGTCCAGCGATTAAGACTCAGTGGGTCTTTTTTGAGTCCAATTGATCTAATGAATCGTATCTAATGAAGGTAATGTACGAGATTCATCATTTTATTTCGATCATCAAATGATATTTTGAACAATGCCCAACATTGAGATTGGTTCTTGTATAACAGGAGTGTTTTATAAACAGAAATTATTCCATATATACATGAACAAATTCCTGTGGGGCTTACTAAAATATTTAAGCTATGACAAGATGGAAATCATTGCTAGTTGCACAGAAAACTTCTTGGTCGCTATAGCAAATGTTTGTTGAAAAACTCGGATACAGTCGTTGATTTTATAAGAATGGCGTATTTCGTTGTTTGCAGCAGGTTATCTACAATCTCGAAAGTTTGACGATCCTCAGTGATCGCTATCATTCATGCTTAATGCACCAAGTAGCAATTACATCCATAATTGGCGACCAAAATATACTAACCTAGAGGTGCCGGATAATAAGGTTTCTTCGGAATAGCATCACTGATATACCTAAAATCGTTTTCATTTGTATTGGCAGCAGTTCTATCGATTGATAAGTAAAGTAATTTAGCGTCTGGTTTGTGTGTTGAGTCTTTCAATGATTCCAGTAGCTGCCCATTTATTGCTGCTGTGTTTGTGTCTTTGTCTTGACTAGGATCAATCTAGAAAACAGACATTTTTTACAAACCATCAAGTTTATATACTGAAAAACGTTGTCCCTAGAAACAATGTCTACAATTAGTCATACCTATAACTATTACCTTCACACATTTTGCTTCTTTAGGACTAAAATATATTTAATCACGGCAAATAATCCCTTTTTAAATATCGTTATAAAAAAAAAAGTAGTACGAATGTTAACTTTAAAGTAATAACTAAAATAACATCCTCTATACCTGGTTTTCTAACATGGAAGTGTAGTTGAAGCCGGAGTATATCAGCATGGCGCTAGTAGTAAGTCCTGCGCAGGAGCCGGCGCCGCGGACTCGCACCCAGTACCCACCGCTGCTCTGCGCCATGCGAACTACCACATCCATGCGCTCTCCTGAAATCATGTACAATTATTGCAGCATATATTTTCATGTATTTTTTTGACACTATAATTATTCGGGATTTGCATATTAAAATAAAATACACATCAATGTTGTTTTCAGATGGTGATACAATAAATTATTATATAAGTTACTCAGATTTATTGTTTAGGTCTGTGCAAAATAATTACAAAAGCATATTTCGCTGCTCAGGCAAGAAAATACAAAAAACATTAAAAGTTAGTTCAAATCTATGTTTCCTTGGGTTTATCTGATGTTGTAAAAACTCTGTCACATTTATAGAGAGACTATTAAGATAAGTAAATAAGAACAGTCTCATCACATCTCATTCTTAAATTTTTGCCTTAGATCACCGTAATCGTCCGCACAAACATCCAGTGTAGCTGTAAGTCTGAATGGTACCAAATGCATTCAAAACAAGTGCAGATACGGTCCAATACCTACGACTAGTTTTACCCACATCGTGACCTAAATGATCTCCGATCATATAGCTTGGTTCTGTCGTGTTAGTTACCCAAATAAATACATATTACTTTCGGTGATATAACTATAATTGAATCGAAATGTGACTTCCGTAGTAACGAAATAAAAGTAGACTGCAAAAAATACACGAAATAAAGCGCTGAAACACTAGTTATGCAAGGATTGCATGATTCAACCGACTATGCGGCACTTTTAGACGAATTTGAACGACTTGTGTCCATCTAGCGAGACAAATAGGATATTATTGGAGAAGAATTTTATTGGAGTGAGCCACTTTATAAGTACTTATTATCAATGAATTAACCGCAGTATCTACAAGTTTCCCACATCTTGTTCATAATGCTGGCAAAAATCTTCAATTCTCAATAGCAGAGAGTAATTATGGGCACAAAGTTTTCTAACAGTTTGCTTCTTCGTTTGTGGGCCTACGCTTCTTAGGAAGATAAATGAAGCTATAACTGAACTACCAAACGGGACGATGGAAGTCAAATGACAATTAGTATGAAAGCCGCGTGCAACTGGTCGCTACGGAAATAGTTGGAGGAAATCCATGTTCAGACTACGCAGTAGACTTTCTGTGGGTGAAGATCATGATAATGGAGGACCCGACAATGCGATTAGGGATTGTAAACATTGATTGAACACAAACTTTAAATTAATGCTGGTGTTCATTTTTTTATCCAATAGGTCCGGAAACGAGCAAACAGGTCAACTGGAGCCAAGTGATCACTGCCGCCCATGAACATCCATAAAACTGGGATCATAGATGTGTTGCCGGCCCCTCAAATTGGGAGAGGAGCGGTAAGGAAAAAAATGTTAAGAGGATATATCTATTACATGCTCTGCTTTAGTTTGCTTAATATGATGTATGTAGTTATATTACACATTAAGTTTTCCTCTGGTGTTTGTACATAAATTATATTTATCAATAAAAAGACATGATTATTGTCGAAAGTATTATTAAAAAAACATTGGTGGGTGATTGATTTATTCTTTATATAAAAAAATATCTTTCTGTTCTGGGATAAAAACTCTAAAGCTTCACTGAACCGGTACGAAAAATAAAACAAGAATGATGTTTTGATATATTTCAAAGGTTTTCAATTTGTTGTGCCACTTTCTTTTTCAATCTTAAGTAGATCGAATACTCACAAACAATTGGATTGTTTATTATTTTTCTATTCGCTGCGATATACTTTCAATTTGGTAGAACATCACCATATTACAATACTTTAAGCCCGTCCTCACTAACGACCAGGTCACGACACGTTCGGCCACAGAAAATATGTTCAGTTAACACATTTGCTTTCTCAATTACCTCTCACATTCGCCCCTATTCCTATAGAATACAATCTTAACAAACCAATGCACGGAATTCAGTTAAACCACGATAGGAAGCTGATCTAATTGCAGACATCCTGTTTCTCATAGATAATATTATAATTATAAAATTTAAACTAAACTAAAAATTGAAAATTTTTGTTATAAAACTCCTTAACCATGAATTATAAAGTTGCCGTGTACCAACACAATCATTATTTGAAGGTTCATTTAAAGTTTTTCGAAACCTTTATAATAAAATTTACATTTGTCCGTGGTTTTGTAATAGCTTTGCATAATGCACTTAAATACACTTTTCAACGACTTCCTGATGCCATCAATAATGTTAGAACTGTCCATAATCCAACATTATTATAATTTCATCAAATGAAGAATGTACAGCAATCATGAAATCATCTGGTCAAAGCACTGCATTACATATATCATTTATGTTCTCAAATCCCAGGTCTTTAACGTATATAGGAACTAAAGTGATAAATTACTCTCAAACAATATTTAAATTAATTTCCATTTTTCCCCTATTAAGGAAAAGTAGAAAGCCAACATAAAATAATTCCATTCACATTTGGAAATATTTCCTTCTCATCGTGTTATATTGAGATAACCTATTAGTTTTGTATTCAATAAAGTTTTAAATTTAGTTTTTTTTTTATTTTTATGAATGAGTTATTGATAAAATAAGTTCGCAAAATATTTAGTGTTCGTAAAAACATCGAAATTTGGTGATGTGTAAATAAATAAAAATATCTCGTCATTGAAACAATCACAAAATGTAAACAAATATAGAGATATAAAACAAGACATTCCGAGGCGTTGTAAATAATCTCAGCAGAAAGTGAAATTATTAGAACCGGTTTCACGATGACCTTAAACTTAAGAGCCGGCAAAAGTAAGACGCCGAGCTAATCGCCTTTCTACTCTCACTCGTCGAGGCAATAATACTAAAAATAATGCTGTTGATACAATAGTTGCTTGTACAATCAATTTTCTCCACACTTTTCTAAAAGATTTTCATTTGTATGAAACTTTCTAATTAATCATTTCACATCTATCATAAAAGTTGGCATAATCATACGAGTAATACTTGTTCAATATTTTACTTCACTCCGAGTTAAGATACGCGCTGTCATCACTAGTCTGTCCCAGTAAGTAACGATGATTATATGATTCATATTGTTTAATTAGTAAGCAATATGTGACCTAAGAAATACACAATCTTGTTGTAATTATCTATACAGACATGAATCTTCCGCATCCTTTTCCAACAACACATTGGGTCACCGTTATGAGATCGTTGGCCTTAATTGCACTTGATCTTAGAAGAAGCTCATGCTCAGCAGAGGGCCCATATAAACTCCTATCTTTTTGCTGTTTTTGAACATCCATAACAAGTTGTACGAGTACTTGAGCATACAATATTTTAATTCAATTAGACGCAGACTTCACTTCCAAATTATAATGACGACACTTGAAACACATCTCCAGTTATTTTACTGCATAGAACTTATTTAGACTAAAGTATATTGTATTTGAAGTTCATTCTACGAGTATTACCATAAACGAGTTTCCGTATACAAAGACGTTAGTCGTTTGTGGATACATGGTTTCCTCAACCGTATCAAACATACTTTATCTTAATACATCGAATAAATGCCGAGAATTAAACAAACAGTATTAAATAATCGCATAACCGACATTGGGTAATGAGGTTAAGAACAACTGAATGCAGCCATTGCGTATCAAAAAACCTCTTGCAATTGAATAAGAAACCGCATCTTGACCAACTGTTAAATAATTTTAGTGGATGGGTATTCAAGTGTTTAAATTTAAAGTTACATACGAGTCACGATATAGGTGTCATAAGTCATTTTTAGATTATTTATATAACGTAATATTTAAAGACGACGCGACGTCGCGAAAGGTCAAAAAAACCTGGATGCATTCGAGCCCATGTGGCCTGAAATTGCTTGGAACTGCGAGTTGTGGAAAAAGAGGAGGGAGACCTTTTCCTAACAGTGGGATGATAAAGGTTAATAAAAAAATATATTTTAAGTATTTTATTACTTTGAAGCCCAGAGTATAGAATGCGGTGCTCGATATATGTATGTGCTTTTCAAAGACCTTTTTATCATTCACAGCGATCGTTTTAAAATGGGCTGATACATACAAATGATTCAGTTCAGTTCAGATTTTTATAAATGACAAAAAGTTCCGATGTCGATACAAACTATTAATAAACAGTAGTTTTAATTTCATCTGCCATATTTACGATCTTGTCTTTTTGATAAAAAAATATTATCTAGTGTAGGGTAGTTATAGTTATCTTACGCCATATTGCTGGACTAATAGTTCAGTTTCTCGTGATCGCTTGAAAGAGCAAGACGCACATTCCGTTGCTGCGCTAGACTTGATGACAAATTTAAATTGTTTGTGGATAATAGTGTACAGTGTTTAGTGACAATGTAACTAGTGTAAGTGCTTTTGAGTGCTACAATGATCACCGTTTTGTCGGCGTCGTCCAGACAGCTCCTCGTGCAAGACTCCGGTGAGTGATATTTTTAGATATTATCGTTTCTTACTGTATCCGCTGTTCTGTGTACTATTTTAAATATCATTAAAAAATCTAATAATAGACGACAGAAGTTTAAAAAAATCTTAAACTTTTCTGCCGTCGCCATCATAAGCATCAGTCTGTTGCTTTTGAAAACAGCCGTCTTTAAAAATACCGGGAAAATGGTATTACTATTTAACTTAAAGCGATGTATTTTAATTAATTAACATTCGACTGTTTTATTCAAATCATGAATATAAGGTATATAGCTCTCAATTACCGATGATACTTCGTCTTTACCTGGATACAGCTGTGCAAATCTCGTCAGTACTGGTTTGACAGGTTTAGCATCCGTTGCAATGATGATCATATCGTGTTCGTCGATGCTCACAACAACAGGACACTCTGTTGCAATAGCATTGATGAGGCGCAACCGGTAAGCGTATCCGGGCAAGACGAACAACCTAAAAAGAATTTAATAAAAACTTAGTTTTAGTTATGCACATATTTCTTACATTAAGTCAATCACTTATTTGTTACTCGTATTTGATTTTTACGTATAAAACGTAGCCTATTTCGATTTATGTTGATACCTAAGGAATGCCTATTCAATACATTTTTACTTTTTTGTTAATAAGCGTTGTAAATGCGTTCTGGATTAGCAAAAGAACAAAAATAAAAAGCTAGATAAAATAATTAATAAATATCTGAATATTTATTTAAATCACACATACTTGGTACTTTCTTTACCATCGTTAATCACTAGAGCATTCGGTTTCATCTCACTGACGTCCTCTAGGCTTCCAGTCATCGGTTTTGGAAACTTAGCAGCTACAAGCAGGGAGTTCTCATTACTCCGATCAAAGTCATACAATGAAGAGTGCGGTTCCAATGGCTGTGGTTGATTTACTACTAGCAATCCGTATACGCCATCACTTTGATGTGCAACTGTAATAAATTGGTAATATTCTTAAAAAATATAGAGCCTTTTTTCCTTCTATATTTATCCCTGAGTCGATAACTTGCTACCATTCATATCCCGCTTTGTAACTTTCTATTATTATGCACTTTATTGTGTATGCTTTAGGCTGAATCCTCACGCCGGAAAAAGTAAGGGTAATTGTATCAAATACAGCCCTTTGAAGGCCACACCCCACATAACACACATCACACCTTACAGCGATGCAATACTTCACCGACATAATATAACACAGGCACATTCACACGTATCGCATTATTATCTTCACTTGAAAAAAACCTCAAACTATACCATACTTTTTTCGCTTATGTCATATAAACACCCACATCTTCAATTATATTTTACGTAATGCAGCACATTTTTATGCACACGTAACAAATATATTTGTGGACAGTTCTTTGAATGTTACATCGTTGAAGATGGTTACGTCCATAAAGATAATTTCGCTTAATTTAATTAAGATGTGAAATATACAATGGCAGAAACAACGAAAGTTAATAATTATGTGTATGCTTTATATTACAGACAATAGTTATGTATATAATTAAAGTAGAAAATACGGAACAGAATTTCAATCAAGAAAACAATAGAATTTCAACAGTACAATTTTTTGACTAATCAATACCTTCAATAGGTTTTGAAAGTAGGTGACTAACACATACTTCTTTTAAATTTATTGTATTTATTTGTGTTTTATAATACTCTCGATATACATACATAAACTCACGCCTTTATCCCCGAAGGGGTAGGCAGAGGCGCCACAAGGACACCCACATTTCGCCTTGTATGTTCCGTCCCACGATGTGATAGGGGGCGAGCCTATCGCCATATCGGGCACAAATTCTCGATATAATCAATCAAATAATGATCTAGATAGTTGTTTTATTCTATTATAATTGAAAACCTAAATTTTGAAAAGTAATAAATACACCCATCAGTCACACACATAGTCCTGACCCCACATTAAGATCCAGTCTCGTGTCGTGGGTATCAGAAACTACGAGAGACTTTTCGGTATCACAAACACCCAGTACAATAGTAGCAATGTACTCACTGTAACATTATTTATTAGTTACACTGCCCTCTCTCTTTCCTTCTTTTAAATCCATCCCATAGTTGTCTGTAAGACATTGCTGTAGAGCGATAAGACCGCCATTTGAACTTTTTTTTGTTTCTGAATTGTGTATTTCATTTGTAATTGTGTACAATAAAGATTTAAATAAATAAATAAATAAACACCCATCCCGCAACAAATACCTGTGGTTCACACAAACATTTGTCTCGGTGCGGGGATCGAACCCGCGGCCTCTCGTTTCTCAGCCGGCGTCTAACCAACTGCGCCACGGAGGCTGTCAATACCTTAATATTTACTAACAAATGTCAGTTTTATCTTCGTTAAGTTACATCTGTTAAAGACCAAAAGCCTTGGTATATTAAAGATAAATATAAAGGGCTGTTGGGGTATTCAACGAGTACCTACATCTCGTTTGATTGTTGTATTTTTGAATGGTCCATTGATTGTTTCTAATATTTTTAATTTAAGAGACATTCCCCTCATAACCGTTATGTCAGAAGTGTATTCAAATTTCTTGTTTCTCTTCAATTAATTTCCAATTGCATAGGTAACTTATACTTTAGGGGTCAATAATACAATTCCCAATAACATAAACACCAACCTGAATCTGCGTGATAGAAGAAAGTTCCAGGAGATGAGGCCACAAAGGCATATTTATACGTAGTACCATATTCTATGGGACATTGTGTCACCATAGGAACTCCGTCCATGAACGGGGTACCTTTCTGCTCCACCCCATGCCAATGTATCGCAAAACTTTGTCCTGGGATGTTGTTGGTCACTTCGACAACTATTACATCGTTGACACACGCATGTATGGGCGGTCCTGGTGTCATGCCATTGATGGATAGCGATGCTGTGTCATCTTCTCCAATGTTAGTGTCGATTTTGAACTTGTATTGGCATCGCTTAGGCTTCACGTTAAATTTGCACGGACGGTAGCATTTCTCTACAAGATAATATCATTCATTTATTAGAAACCTTTAGACAATAAATTAGATTAAAATAAATCCAGATAGCTCAAATTATTTGCTAATCGAAAAAATGATTATTTTGTTTATGATAATTTGGGAAGTAAAATATCTAAAATACCTACTTATTAAAAAAATTGATAAATGAAAGCAATTTGTTTTTATTTTCAGTGTTACAAACAACCCTATACACTATTACAGCCAAACCCTAGGGGTTGGGATGATGATTGTAACAAAGTCCACTGTTTTAATTTGGTCATTTTTTTTTTCAAAATTTGTATTAACAGTTGATAACAAGTTGGTGTTAATGATAGCCAAAAGACCAATACATCATGAGAGGACATTATTAATTTCATATCTAATAAGGTCTGTGAGATATTACAAGAAAACATAAAATTGTTTCTTTCGTCCCTGATCTCCCCTATATTATATAATATCCGGAGGTTTGTCATAGGAAAATAACTTAAAGTTAAAAAAATAGTTATTAATTTATTCTCGTGATACAAGAACGTGCTGTAAGGTTATAAAAGCTTTTTAAAAACAAAACTTGCAGCTTAAGATTTGTTTTTATAATTATTATTTCAAAACATACAAACAGGTTAACCTTATCAAATCAATCACTATCATACATACCTGAATTTTGTATCGCCTTTTCGGAAATTTTAGTGGTATAGGAAGCGTTATCCAATGAGGCCTTTCCATTATTACTAATGTTAGCAATCACGAACAGGCAACAAACGAACACTTTCATTTTCATTCTCACGGAACAAATGTATCTTAAAACTAAAACGATATCACGGCACTTACACAACCGTCCTAGTGAATGCTTGGTGTGTGACTGGCTGGGTAGACCCGCCGTACTTGCTAAACATGTGGGCAAACTTCGAGACACGATAGTTCTACTATTTCCTATTTGAGAGGAATTTAATCTGCACTCTGGCATTTATTTTAATGCAGTGATTCGGAACATTTCGGATTTGTTTATGATATAAGGATAGCGACTTTCATTTATTGTTCGGTCAGTTTATTGCTTTTAACGGCTTACTAAGTTTAGAAATGAATTTTGTTTCTCACATGCAATATATTAATAGTATAATAGAAACATTCGTTGTTGACGCAGTGACCCAATAAATAGTAATACAGCTAAGTTGGCATAAACTCAAACTCTACGATCGATAAACTGGAAAATACCAGTCTTTTCAACTCTTTACTAGATAACACCTTATATTTGATACAAGGGCACGAAATATTAATTTCATTATATCACCATGCATAAACGCTAAGGGATAACAACATTTAGGAGGCTAATGAAAAATAGATCAGATTGTCGGTTTTTTTTTGTCCCATAAAAATGACAGAAGTGATTAAAATGAATATCTTCGATCTTTTGAATACAAACATGGTATAAGCGAAAAATTAATCTCATCAATTATTTACAGCGCTAATTAAATTATTTTATCAGCACAAGATTGACGTTGTTTCCTTCAAGTGAGTCTGCGGCTGATGGTGGTATAAGAGTAGACATATCCGATTTTTAACTATTGGACATTTATATGTCCAGTCCTCTCTTCTAGATAAGATGTTAAGTCTCAGGATGGCGAGCGCAGTGGAATGCAAAACATTGCTTTTTAATTCAAGGTGTTTGGTTTTCTACTATCCATGAGCGGTCGTATTCTTACCATCAGGTGAATGGCATACTCGTCTCGCAATTCATAGCAATAAAAAAAAGGCCGGCAAAATTGTAGCAACGGGTGAATGCTCAATCTAGCGTACATAGCATCAGGAGCAGTAGCTGCAAATGTGGTTCAACTTAGTCCTCTCCGCTCTTAATGCTAGTAACCATCTAAATAATTAGTGACCACAATAATGTATCTTATTACAAAGACCAGTTATCTAAATAAACAAAGCAGCTGTTGCAACGTTCATATGTGGCCTTCAAAGGAACGTGCCAATTTCAAAACTACAATGCATTCTCGCAATGTTAGGATTTGATGAAGGTTTGTGAAATACATAAATTATGCTAAATAATCCTATTCATACATTATTAACTCAAATATATTTTTACAATAAATACATGAATTTGTGATAAAATATGACATGATTATATTATGGAATAAGGAGTTGTTTAATAATGTTTTTAACTAGTGCCTAATTGTGTCTAATGCTTAGAAAATCTTACCCATAATATGAATTTAAAAAAGTTATTTATGTTTGAAGCACAATTAAATAAAAAACAAACATTAAGTAAATATTTATTTGTGAATAAGTTGTAATAAGTACATTAATATACTCATATGTATAACGCCAATAATTATTTATTGTGTTCAAAATATTTGGGACGTGTTTCAAATGTGCAAGTAGTGTTTAGATATTTCAATATCAAAGACATTAGAATTTTATAATTTCACAACAGTAACAAATTTATACATAGCTTGCAATGTAGTAGCAAATGTATAAATATTGACAGGGATTATATCTGCCGCGAGTATTTCTACCGGCTGCTGAGCCTGACACAGCATGATATAAATCATCTTCTGCTCCTGCAAACAAAAGTTCTCCCAACCGCAGCTATACACCGCCACCTCGAAATCCTCAGACGCATTGACAAGTTTCTGACAGAGAAAACAATACAAAAAGAAAACTATAAAGCAGTAAACACACACCGGCAAGAACATCAACAATTCTTCGATAGGCAAATACAGAACTAAAAGCAAGCAAACAGCATTCGTTGCAAAATTAATTCCCAGAGACGCGCTGTACAAACTTTTAAGGTTATTCGTCACATCTAGTATCAAAGCGTGATGGTCCACAAGCAGAGGCAAAACCTTTTTAACATTTGCTTGATGCTCTTCTAGGTCTTCAAAATCATTTAACAACATAAATTCAAAAGATAAAATGCGATACATGGCGGCGGTATGGGCTATGAGGAACATCATTAACATTTGATAGTTAAGTACAACGAATGATATGGTTAATTCTACCATTCCCAGCATTACAACGCAGATTTCTTTATTAGGAGTCGACGTCAGTGGCTCGATACCTAAAATAAAATGCTTATGAGATTGCATACAGCGACAAGAAAATTAATTAACAATATTATAAGTTACAATTCATTTCATTTTCATTTAATCATCATAACATGTATATTGTAAAGCCATTTCCTGTAAAATATCGATGAAGCTACACCGTTTTAACAAAGTAAACATAAACATCATACTAGGTCTTATTGTAAACTTAATTGTGTGTTAACTTACCAACGCAGGGTATCATGGAGTAATCATTATTAATATTAGCTCTGTGGGGTAAGTATACCACTAGCTCGTCGAGATAATTGATGAAGTAGAACGTTAGCACCACTTTCTTTAAAGTTCTCAACAGTTCCGTGGATTTTTCTCTTGTAGGATCTGTTTGCCGCGAAAGTTCATCACTCTGCGCTATTTTCTTCAGTACGTCCTTCAGCAATGTCCTAGTTAAACATACATTATTATTTCAATGGTATCGTTATCATCGCCCAAAGAAAGTTCATTTTTAAACACGATCCTCTCCCCTAGATATCCTAGCCTCCTGGAAACCAGCATGCACAGGCTGAATATTAAAGACCACATATTTAGGCCATAATTTATTTATTTATTGAATAAAACGGTTACAGATACCACTTACACTATTCTATTTTCAACATAAAGTTTATGTTGTCATGTAAAATATACAGGTGTCCTATATTGTGGATAGACAATTTTACTGAAAGAAGACATCATTTAGATTTTGAAAACAATTCACACTGCATTCAAAGATTTTTGAATAATTGCATATGTGAAGCTGGAATAGAAACCATGTGGTAACAAAATAACACCCATCATTTTAAGATACAAATAAAAAGGGTCGATTATAAGGATTATTTTTCTCCATATAAAATGCATCTTAAATAAAAGACCAAGAAAATTTAAATTAGTTGTTACAAACACAAAAAAAATCAAGGAAAGGATATTTTACGTGAATTTGGATAGTAAATTTGAAATTTCATGTAATTTTTGCCTCGGTGACGTAGTTGTACCTACTACGGTGAGATTACAAATCTGAGGCCTCGGGTTCGTATTCCGTGTCGGGCAAAGTGATATTTTTATTTCTTGACTCAAAGCATGCATCCTATTCTCTTATATCCCATTTCATCCGTCCTATGGTCTATCACATCCCTTTGAGTTTGAAAGAGTAGCAAAAATACATACTTTGATTCCTTTCTCATCCCACGGGAACACTATATTTTCGGGATATAAAGCAGCCTGTGTGTCGGTGTCCACGGTGTCAGCTACCTCCATACTAGGTTTCATTAAAATTGGTCCAACCGTTTGAATGTGAAGAAGTAACAAACACACAAGCTTTCACCTTTATAATATTATATAGTAGAAAACTCATAATTTTTTTTACCTCTTGCTCAGAAACCACCAGCTGTTAGTAGCGATTAAAATTAAAAGAGCGATGTTTATTATACTCTTGACAAAATCGCCGACAGTTTTCGCAAACTTCCACTGATACACGAAGCTGCCAACTCCATAAACGTAAGTCAGCAAAAACAAATGTATTGCCCAAAACAGTACTGAAAAAATTATATTAGTCAATAAGTGTAACAAAACCCAACCGCTTTGTTAACTGAAAACTGAAAACTTTAAAACTCGCCTACAATTTTGTCAAACAATTACTAGGATCGCTATTATTTATGATTACATTACTTTTAAACCTATTGTTTTTTGTACCTACTTTGACTCTTTCATCAAAACAGACATAATTTAAATATAAATATATTCGTACTCTTTCGCCTATGCACCCTAGGAGTAAGTAGTGGAACCACTAATGGTCTACAAGTTTCACCGAAATTATTTCCGTGTCAATATGTTAGAGGGCGAGCCTATCGCCATGCCGGATAGAAATTCAAGCTAGTAAAATTTTAATTTGAATTTCGTTTGTGAATAGTATGCTTGTGTATGTTGCAATAAATTCGGCTTAGAGTCCTCTAGATGATAGGTGATAAGGTTGACTATTTACCGTCTGCAATACTTAAATGTGTAAAATATCAGCGCACCTGAATTTTTCTCTCCGCGGAAAGAGAACCCGAAGAATTTGGGTACCGTGTTAAGAATCCATAGAATACTCTCCAAACTAACATCTTCAAAACGGTGTTTTATCTTCCTCCAGTTAGCCTTCAACTGCGACAGCATATTGATGACGTGTTCAGCTTACCAAGTTAAAGCTTCGAGTAAAAAACTACGTTCAAGAAAATACCGCGAATGGCTAGTAACATAGAATTAAAACAAGAAAGTATTAATTAACTTGCTCACATATTAGTACCCATATTGTAATAAGTGAGGAGTGTATTTCAATGTATAATTATTCATTTTAATCTTCAGGTGTAACATTCTATTCTGTTAATAGGAAGCTATAAAGTATTTCGATGTTAGGGGATTGGGTCTAAAAAGAGAAACCAAAATAATAAAAATATAATAAACTTTATTAAACAAAAGAAGACATACGAAATAGAACTAAAGTACACACACAAAACAAAACAAAATAGTATTAAATCGAAAGTGTTAGATTGAACTCTGGTGTCCAAATAAAGATTTAATTTGTGTTATGGGCACAATGTTTGCAACGCACGTAAAATAAATACATAGATGTCAGCCGGATTCAATTCCTAAATCCATTGACTTAAATTCTCTAAACCATAATCTCTTCATCATCCGATTTCGATAAGACGATTAAAGATAATACTATAAGGCATCTTTATACCCTTAAGTCTGATTTTTCCGCTTTTGCTTTCAAACAATTTGCTATTTGTGATGTTGAGAAAACAATTAAGCTTATTGCATCTAGATACAACGGTTAGCAACAGTGCCAGACGTGATATGATCCTACCTATCCTAGACGAAATCCTTTCTGTAATTTCCCACATCCTTAATCACTCCATCACGACTGGATTTTTTCCAACTGCTTGGTAAGAAGCCCACATTATCCCCATTCTTAAAAAATCCAACGCCTCTATACTCTTTGAGCTCCGGCCCATTTCCATTCTCCCTTTCATGTCTAAAGTCTTTAAACATCTGATCCATACTCAAGTAATAAATAAATACACCCAACAACATAACTTCAAGAACTAAGTCGGAAGTTGTTCGCCTCGACAAGGTCCTTGCAAAGATTACACAATCTTCTACATCTTGCTACGAAGAATTCACTATCGTAAACCCTCCTTCTCCCTATCCTTGATTATGCCGAAGAGAATTTTCCAGATCTCTCCGAGGACCAACTTAACAAACTTGAGCGTATTCAAAACTTTTGTGCTAGATTTATATTTGGATTACGCAAATATGATCATGTTTCGGAGTGCTCAGCTCAACTGGTTGCCCATACGACTTCGTCAGAATGCTCACATTCTTTCTCTTCTGTAGAACATATCGTACAATCCTCTCACCCATCTTGTTGAGAATGCCTGAGAGCCTGTTGAGAATGAGTTGAGAAATGCGACATTTATGGATAAGTCGTTCACTGTTCGATTGTGGAACGCACTGCCAGTTCTGAGACGGGCATGATTACTGTGATAATTTAAAAAAAAACTGGTCAAGGATCACTACCTTTCTCACTGCATTGTTACATTGACGAGAATAACTTTTCCTATTTGCTAATTGTGGTACTTTATTATATATTTATACCAAGAATGTGTATATTTTTTAGTAATGTATGTATATTTTAGGTGTATTTTTATTTACTATGCTTTTCCTTCTTAGTTCCTTTTCTTTACACTTTAGACTTCCCTCTAAAAAGAGGGCAATTATTCCTTTTCCCAAATTCATTCTATTGTTGGCTATTAGACAATGCCTTTGAGCCCTAAGACCGCCAATTTTACTTTTTATGTATGCTTATTTCAATTGTATTTGTTTCTCTTTTGTGCAATAAAGTGTTTATAAATAAAATAATAATAAATGCGTGAAGGTTATAAGGTAGGATAGATCGTGTTTAAGCTGCATATATTTACAAAAAGCAATTGTCCTCGTGGCGCCAAATTAAGTCAAATATCCGCAGTTCGATTTTATAAGACTGCAGCAAATAGGCTTCTTTGAAATAGATTTCTTCTTCTCGAAATACGAACAAAATATAATCGAGTATAAAAAAATACAGAACACATAAATAACATAAGTTACATAGTTTGTTGATATAGAAGAAAATAAAATAAAAAAATACCTCCCTTTAGTAAAATGTAGACTGTGGAACATTCATTATCAACCTCACTACCTGCAGCCACGCCCCTAACACCATACATTTAAATACACTGTAATTACGCGCATTAACACCACACTACAGAAAGGAAAAATATTATTTTCTTTTTGTCTAAACTCTGTGACTCTTTGAAACTCGTTCCTTAGGATCGGCAATGCATATTCAAGTCGATTAGTAGTTTTCGATGGGTATTGATCGTACGGTTTTTAATAAACCTACACATTAATTTTCCTTCTTTAACAAAAATTAAACTTTTCTCGCAATTCATAAAGACATGCTATGTGCATGAGTCTCAAATATAAATATGATCTAGAATTTATCAGATATCATTCTCGTGAAAGTAATAAATAAAGAAGACGTGGAATCGAAGCTTTATCATCATCATCATCATCAGCCCGTTGCAGACCTCTCCTAAGGTACGCCATAGAGCTCGATCTGCTGCTTTATACTGTATCCCTACTAATATTATAAATGCGAAAGTGTGTATGTATATTCCGGTTTTCACGCTAAAACGGCTTAACAAAAGATGAAATTTAACACATATCTATATATTTGACCATGGAGACGGACATAGGCTTATCTCGAAAAATTGTAGTGCTACCGTGGAATAAGTCAGAAATTCAATTCAAATATACATATTTGCACTTTTACTCTACTCTTTTAAATTCTAATGGATGGCACAGGACAGGAGAGGACAGTATTGCATGCTTTTCGTCATAGGACAGAACGGGATATAACAGGACGGGACGGGAAAAGCAATATAGTCGACGGCGGTCACATTGAGGTGTTATACCGGGTATATCAAGACTGCGACCAAAAATGAAGCCAGGTGGTAGTTTTAGTGGTTACAAACACAATGCAATTATAAAATTCGCAAAAAAAACGACAGATTATTTTTTGCAATTTTTTAAAAATCTTCATGTTTGCGTGCTAAATACCTAGTTTTTGCGAAAAAAGTAATTTAAGCCCTAGCGTACCATTGCGTCTTTAAAAACAAAAAGGTGTACGTTATTATTTTAGGAAATCTATGTATTATATATCACCCAAATACAATGATAAGTAAAAATAAAATGACATTTTATTTGCAAAAATTTTAGTTGCCTTGTGTCTGAAGTCACTAATACTACCACCTGGCTTCCACTAATATACCCTGTATAATAGTACGCGAAATAATTTGTTGTTGATGTGGACTGGACTCAAAAACTATCTGCACCTGAGCGATAATAAACATGCAGTAATAATATTATCTTGTACTAAAACACTTATTATGTATGTTTAAAGTTTATATTTTTGCAGCTGAAAAATGAAAAATATTATGTGATATATTTAAATACTCTACACAGATGCTACATAACTACATCTATAGTTTTCATTTTAGCTTTTTGTGCAACAAAATACTTTGTGCGCGATCTAAACCTTGAATATGGTAACAAATTTATAAATATTCTGCAAAGTGATAGCAAAAGTGCGCATACGTATCGGTACTAGACCCGCTGCATGCATGATGACCGGTTTCTGAGCTTGCTTCAACATTAGCAACAAAGTTTTCTGATCCGATACTCTTAAATTGTCCCAACCACAACAATAGACGGCCATCTCAAATTTTTCCGAAGCCGTTGTCAGCCTCTGTCCTTGATAGCAATACAAAAAGAACACGAAAATGCTATGGTATATGAGCGGCGCAAATACCAAACATTCGTCCAAAGGCAATACAAAAAAGACACACATTGCAATCGCCTCCAGTCCTAACCCAATCCCAATGGGAACGCTATAAAAACTTTGCATTTTTTTAACTGTATGCAAAGCGAGTGAATGACGTCCAACCAAACATTTCAAACGATTCATAACTTCGGATGCCATTTCCGGGGAATTATTGTAATTTTCTGTTAAATTATTGAAATCCATCATTTCTTCGTAAAGCATTTGGAACACTGCTGTTGTGTGAGTAAAAAGAAACAGTAACGTGACGTCATAAGTGCCAACTGCAACTATTGCTGTTAGTTCTTGCGCCGCCAGTGCTCCCGCGCAGACGATGCGATCTCTATAAGATGTTAGAGGCTGCAAACCTAGAGAAAAAAAGCATAAAATTATTAAATAATATATTTCCATGTAAAATCGTTTAATGATCGTGTTATAACATTAGCCCATTTACGACCCACTGCAGGGCACAGGCCTCCTATAAAAGTGGGTACGGCATGGACACGCTGAGTTTTTAGTTCAACAGCCTGGCTTACTGTGGCAATCCACAGTGATATACACTACATTCCTTCGAATTTAAGTATTCACACGCTGTGTTCACCAGTAAAGTAAGCGATAAAAATAACTGCGATTCGCCGCGTATTTTTTGGAAAATAATTGTCTGCGGCTAGCCAGCTAGGCTATCGACGGATCATTAAGGTGAACAATTAATCATTAACAACGAACGTACATGATGCATATTTTACTATGTGACTATGTGGCCTAACCCCTCTCAATCGTAATATCCTTTGTAGAGGAGGCCGGTGCCATGCAGTGGGACGTATATGGGCTGATACAGACAGACAAATACATTCGATATAAAGTAGTAGTTATTCGACACTGTCTAATATTTCAATGTGTATTCGTTATTTTAGCTTAGATAATTTATGTTGCTTACCAACGCATGAAGCCAGCGAAAAATTGTCCAGTGTAACTGTCCTCGACGGAATAAATATACACACATCGTTAACGAAGTGAAATAAGTAACACGATATTAGAATAATCTTTATTCTCTTCAGTAGCTTCAAATGTTGGTCTTTCAATCTTCCAGTTTCTTTTATCAGATCGTCATTTTTCTGAGCGAGTATCAAAACATGGCTCAAAGCAGACCTGTTAATACAAAAATATAAAATTATTTTTATTGTTTAGATTCCTAGTCTGAAACAGATTTACAGGTTCTGCCTGTTCCCAATGTTACGAAGGGCCCGTATGATATTCGATTTTTTTTTTAGAATAGATTGGATCCCGTTAGCAGCTTTAAAAGAATAAGTATGGAAATTTCGATCATGCTGAAAACGCGGATAAGATTATATTAGATGGAATTGACGGGTCCTTTTAAAATAACCAAAATCTTACCTATTAAACAATATCAACCAGCTGGTCATGAATATCAAAATAAACACAAAGATATTGAATATACTGTTGACAAAATCAAAGAACTCTTTAGCGTAGTACTTCTGGTATACAATTGTGCCCGAAATATATACGTAGAACAGTAGAAACGTGTGGATTATCCAGAATAATACTGAAACAATTTGTAATATAAATTACATCTTCTAAAAAATATTTATTACTAAATACTGTACAAATATGGATAGGACAAATACTACTTCAATCTTTCTTAAACATAATATTTATTTAGAACAAACAAAAAGCGGGGGAGTTAAAAAATTAAGTACGATCTAATTATATTATCATGTCGCCATAGCTTGGATGCATTTCAGTCCATTCCTTTTTCCCCAATAGACTAATCTCGATGTCTAATAATACAAGCACCAACCAAACTCAACATTCAAAGTATTAACGTCTTTGGCTGGTATTTGTCGAGCAATAAATTTCAACGAACTAATAGTGATATAAGTTATTTGGAAGAAATCGCTTTTAGCGATAAGACCGCCGTTTTTTAGCACTATATTTTTTCGGTTTCGTATTATTTTTCTTTTTTGTATTAACTTTGTGATGTTTTAAATAAAGGGTTTTTATTGTGTTTAACTTTCACATCATAAACGTACCATTTAACTTTTTGCTCATTAATGAAAAACCGGCGAGCGACGGCAAAAAGTTTATTATCCATATTAAATTAGCACACGAGTCTTCATTGAACCTGTCTCTAGACTTCTTGATCCAAGAGATGATTACCGACATGTTGAAATATTATTCATTTAGTTTTCTCTAGGCGAGGATTAAAGGGAAAATGAATTCATTGTGCAATTGTTAAATAAGTGGCCAATTTACAGCCTTTATTAATTTGATCGTTGGGTGTCAAGACATTATAATTTACATAACTAACGAGCCGCCAATGCAAACCCTTCCATTAGCTTTTATGTAATTTAGCTTGAAATAATATGTTCTATCCTATTCTTCACACCTTGTTAGTTAAGGGCTTGTGACTTTTAAGAAACTTGATAGATCGAATTTTTGCCTTCGTCCGATGTATCTTGGCCAGTGCCAGATTCATTATCATCAATGACACCATGCAAGTCGACTCTAGACTCCGCTTTGTTGAGGCTCAGATGTGACCAAACTAGATCAAGCGAGATTTCGACACCAACTGGCTTATTATACATACATACATAAGCTCACGCCTTTATCCCAGAAGGGGTAGGCAGAGGCTCCACCAGGACACCCACATTTCGCCTTGTATGTTCCGTCCCACGATGTGATAGGGGGCGAGCCTATCGCCATATCGGGCACAAATTCCTAACTCCGGGCTGCTAATGAATAGAAAAATCCAATATCACTTTGCCCGACCCGGGACTCGAACCCGAGACCTCAGCTTTGTAACCGTACGGTAATACAACTACGCCACCGAGGCAGTCGCTCAGTCAGTCAGTCAGTCGCGGCGTTATTTTGGCTTATTATAATATCTATTATCATAGTCTACAGCAGCCTACTTACTTTCTTATGATGGTAAACATGGCCACTCATCAACAATCATATTACAAAGGATCGAAAATTAATCCTGCGCTTTTTTAATAAACGGAGAACCCGTTTTCTCGTCTGGAGGTCAAAAATCCCTGGGACTCCCTTTATATTTCCTAAGTTCTCTATTAGATCTAGGATAGTGTGCGAGAAAGCTCACATTTTCATGTTTAAGTTAAAGAATAAAAATCCTTTTTTGAAAGCTCTACCTTCGTTAGTCGATCCTAAACAACAAGGCAATTTTAATTAACGTGAAAATTTAACTTCTAAAATATATGCAACTTTTACGATTTACGGTTTATAGACTTTCTAGAGCCTTAAACAAGGCTTCACAAAGCCGACACCGGTCGTTAACGTTACTGCATCGTGCAATTAACGCCCGATAAATGTACGTACAATGGGAAAGATTAACGAGCGGCTGTGAATAATATAATATCACTTTCATACTTTTCACTTTAGATAATTCATTGTTCTGCCTCGGTGGCGTAGTTGTTCTACGGTACCATTACAATGCTGAGGTCTCGGGTTCGAATCCGGGTCGGGCAAAATGATATTGGATTTTTCTATTCGTTATAGGCCCGGAGTCACGAATTTGTGCTCGATATGGCGATAGGCTCGCCCCGTATTAGATCGTAGGACGGAACATACAAGGTGAAATGTGGGTGTCCTGATGGCGTGTGGTCTTCTGGGATAAAGGCGTGAGTTTATATTATGTATGTATTGTATGACAAAAATATTAAAGTAACTTTTTATTTCAATTAATAATGAGTTTTAGCACTTTCGCTGTAATGCCAGTCAACATGGGTGTGCACGTATTCCTTCGTTTTAAGACTTTATTCCCACATTGAGCAACTTACAGGTTAAAGCAACAATTAAAGATTATTTACTTGTGAATATTCTATATTTTTACATGTTTATTGATTTACTAGTATTGCTCGCGGTTTCACCCACGTGAAAAAGTTTTTCCTAAATAAAAGTCTCGCCATAAATTTTCTTGGGATAAAAGTATAGCCCTTCTCGATAAATTGACTATCTTTACACTAAAATATATTTTCGATTCAAAACAGTACATTCTGAGATTAGCGCATTCAAACAAACTCTTCAGCTTTATATATAGGTAGTTATGCGACCTGCCACCTTATACCCTATATTAAACCCTCAGGGTTAATGGGTTAATAAGGAGTTGTATAGCTGCTTCATCTGAACTGACTTAATGTATTCGATGTACCAGTGGCGAATACCAAGAGTATCAAGTAGACGGTTCTCACAAGAGAATAGTATATAAGCCATGGACATCGCAACGTCAGTTGACTTTGCTTCAAACCATCATAACTAACACAAGTCTTTGTCTTTGTTAGAATTTATCATTTGTGAATTATTTGAAATAAATTATTTTTATTTACAAATACGCTCGAGATAATTTGACTGGCGCAGTCGGGTCGGATTTAATATCGCGTTAAAAGTAGGTTCGGAAGGGACACAAAAATAGGTCGCCGAATTGTACTACCAACGCTAGAGATAATTAATCCGCGAACCACAAAAATATAAATAAGTCAAGTACGTAACAAGTGATAAAGAAGCAATTTCCAGCATGGGAAGAAAGAGCAAGTGAGTAAATCCTTTCATTCCTTCCTATCGCTTTCCTTCCTTTTTAATTGGACTGAAAATCGCCAATTTTTTAAAAAGGCGTGTTTTTCCTTTCATTAGGAAATCCACAAAATAGCGCCGTAATCTTGGACTAACATTGCCAATTTTACGTAGAAAAATAATTTGAAGTAATTATTTTTGCCTTTGATATCATTGTGTTTTTGTGTTGTATGTGCATTATTTTATTAAAACAATGAATCAAATACAGCTAATCCCACGGGAGATAATCGAAATCATCCCTAGATATGACGGCGACGAACGGTTGCTTAGTCTATTTTTAAATAAATGTGAGTACGTTATCAGAAGCTTTAGAGGCGATAACAGTTTAGCTCAGCAAACATATGTGTTTCACAGTGTTACAAGTAGACTGACGGGAAAGGCCGCAGTATTACTCAGTGAAAGACAGAATGTAGCATCTTGGGATTTATTAAGGGAACTATTAGTTCAGCATTTTGGTGACAGTAGGTCAGAAGAATGTATAGCCATGGAGCTAGAGAGCATTAAGATAAATTCAAATGAATCATTTATCGAGTTGTGTCACAGAATCCAAAATGTTAGAAGTTCTTTGATAGCTAAAGTAAATCTTTTGACGGACGAAGGTATTAAGGCGTCAAAGATGATTATATATAATAACTTAGCACATAAAGTTTTTATATACAACTTGCCTGAGAATTTAATCCAATTTGTGAGATTAAGCAAGTCCACAAATCTGGAGGATACATTATCTATCGTAATGGAAGAAGTTAATTTCCAAAAGGAATTTAAAAATAAATGTGTAAAGCCACAAGCACCTAAAAATTGTGTAACAACTGAATATAATAAAACACAATTTAAGGAGCATAATAATATTTTGCCGAAACCTCAATTTAAATTTGGTGGTCAAAATCAAAAGCCACAGGGCTTTCAATTCAAAAATCCTGTAAATTTCCAACCAAGACCGCAACAGTTTCCACAATATGTGAATAACTATAAAAGGTCTGGATTTTTCAAGAAAAATCCTCAACAGCAATTTAAGTTTGGCATCCCACAGTCGCAAAATCAGGTACAAGACGTATCAATGCGAACTGTGAGGAATAATAAGCTAGTAGGAAATTTTATAAAGGGAGCCTCAGACAGCCCACCAGGATAGATTATAATAATGTTGATAACATGATAAAACTACCGTATATTAATATACCAAAGTTAGGTAAATTCATGATTGATACGGGTAGTTCTCGCTCATTCTTAAGCCCAAACAAGGCGTTTAAATACTTTCGTAAGTATTTATACAACGAACCATTCGAAGTAATTAGTACTCATGGTCGTAGCGAGCATGATACGGTGGCTCAGATTCCGCTTCCAGAAATTTTTAATACGAACTTGATACACAAGTTTTATATTTATCAAGTAGATAAGAAATACGATGGATTATTAGGCTCAGACTTGTTACAAGACCTAAAGGCAAATGTTGATTTTAACAACAAGGTCTTAAAAGTAAAAAATGCGAATATACCAATGGTATATAATGTTGTATCGCAAATAGAGAATAACTCTATAGAATTTAGGGATATAGATCCAACTATAAATGATGATAAAATCAAGGCAGTCTTAAAATTTCCTTTGCCTAAGACACCAACGGAAATAAAAAGTTTCCTTGGACTAGTAGGGTACTATCGTAAGTTTATAAAAGATTTCTCAAAAATCACTCAACCTCTTACAAATTGTTTGAAAAAGAGAAATAAAGTTGTCATAACCCAACAATATATAAATGCATTTGAGAAATGTAAAGAGTTGCTTACTAATGCACCTTTACTTCAATTTCCAGATTTCTCAAAGCCATTCCTATTAACTACGGACGCCTCTAATTTTGCGTTAGGTGCAGTTTTGTCACAGGGTCCGATAGGAAGTGATAAGCCTATTGCATTCGCGAGTAGGACTTTAAATAGTGCAGAAACCCGCTACAGTGCTATAGAAAAGGAACTATTAGCAGTAGTATGGGCATGCAGGCATTTTAGGCCATATTTATATGGAAAGAAATTCACTGTTATAAGTGACCATAGGCCGTTAGTATGGGTAAATTCATTAAAAGAACCAGGATGTAGGCTAACTCGTTGGAAGTTGAGATTAGCAGAATATGACTTTGATATAAAGCATAAGCCTGGCAAACAAAATAGTAACGCAGATGCGTTATCGCGTATAAAAATTAACGCAATTGATAATGATAGTCAATCTATGTTAGTTAATACGGACGATGATCCGAGAATAAAGGCGGTGATTCAAGAAATTGAACACGAATATAATAGAATGAATAGGGAAAGACAAAATAGTAACTCTCCCGTAATAATATCATCAGATGATGATGATGAGGATGATAGGATGAATAGGATAAATAGGATTAATGAATTAGAAAAATCCGTATTTACATATCCTGTACCATCGCTAAATAGCAGCGAATCCAAGAAGTCGTCTGATATTGTAACAATACATTCAGAGGTCAATATGGACTCAGCCGACATTCCTATATTAAATGAGGCGATAGATACTAAGCCTAACCAGATTTTAATATACACGTGGAATAGGAATAGTTACGTTGTAAAAGATTTATCACGAGATAAACAAAAGGTACTAGAAGTTCATATGCCTATAAACAGTGAAGAGTTAGTTAAGACCTTCTTAAAGAATTACATACGTCCTAATATTAAATATTACATATACTTTGAGGATACGGAGCATCGAAAGCTATTCTCGAAAGTTATAACAAATCTTTTCAGAAAAGATTCTATTAAAATTGTAGAATGTACACTAAGAGTAGTATACATTGAGGACGAAAATGAGCAGAGAAATATCGTAGAAAAATACCACATTGGTAAGACATGCCATAGGGGTATTAGGGAAACGGTAGCTCACATTAAGAGGTCGTACTATTGGAAAAAATTAGAGGAAACAGTTTCCAGTATTATTAATTCATGTGAACTGTGTAATAAAATGAAGTATGATAGGAAACCGTTAAAGCCTGAACTTCAATTAACACAAACTCAAACTAAACCGTTTCAGGAAATATTTATGGATATATTTTCCATTGAAGGAGTACATTATTTAACTCTAGTAGACGCATTTAGCAAGTTAGGTCAAGCGTTAGAAATATCTAATAGGACCACGCCAGAGGTTATAAGGGCGTTATTAAAGTACTTTTCATATTACGGAGTACCGAATAAAATTAGTTCAGACTCAGGTTCTGAATTCAATAACAATCTTTTAAAAGAAATGTTATCGTTATATAAAATAGAGTTACACATAGGAACTCCTCATAATCCGAACTCAGTAGGAATAGTAGAAAGATTCCACTCTACTATTATAGAGATATATAGACTCGCAAAGTACGAGCGAAAAATTACTGATCCTGTATCAGTTATGACATATGCGATTATGTCATATAATCATTCCATACATACATCAACTGGCCTTACACCATTTGAAGTTGTATTTGGACACACTGAGTCGAATAGTAGTTTTGATGTAGATTTCAATAGAATGTATACACAACAGTTGGTACGTGAGCATTCTAAGAGGACTAAATATTTGTATAATTACTTAACAGATAGAATGTTAGGGATTAAAGAAAAGATTATTGAAAAGCGGGGCGGCGAAAAAGAATTCGACGTTAAACCCGGCGATACAGTTTTCATAAAAGGAGTAAATATAAGGCGTAGCAAGGATAAACCTCGCTATCAAAAGGCCAAAATAACAGACAATATAATTAGAAATACTGTTATGGTCCAAGCCAAAGATAGAGAAAAAAGGGTACCTATTAAAGATATAAAACGTCCTCCACAGGTACATCCTTCTCTTAATCATCCAAGCAGTCCAAAACCTGGCACTTCAACTTCAGCAAATTGAAGCCAACCCAGGTATACTTCCAGTAAAAGAAGGTCGTGCTTACCTTAGTTTATATAACTGGGAAATAGTTAAGATTTTAGATCTACAATTAATATATGAAAACTTGGAATATAATTTTATTAAATATGGAGAAGTAAATTCATATTTAGATAAAAACTTAGATATTCATATTTTAGATGGTAGCATTGTAGACATTAAACTACAAGCAGAATATATAAGAAATATAACTGTAGAAAAGTATGAGCAGTTAATTCCGAATATTAGGGTTAAAAGAGGAATACTTAATCCTTTAGGAACAATTATTAAAGCTATCACAGGAAATATGGATAATGATGACGCAATTAGATATGAACAAATTTTGAGTAAAGTTCAATCTGAGCAAAATGCTATCTCCAATAAAATGACTATTGTCTCTGAAATAGTGGATTCATTAGTTAACTTTACAAATTCTAGTAGGAATAATTTTATTATGTTGGAGAAAAATATGGATGAAATTGAATTATATTTAAATAAAACATATTTTCAACGAAGTAAAGAACTCGTTATAAATACTTTTAATATACTCATCCATAATTTTCAATTATTACTTACAAGATTAAGTGAAATTGAAACTATAATAGCATTTAGTAGAATTAATATCGTTCATCAGTCACTATTAAATATTAGTGAATTATATTATATATTGAGAGATGTAGAAAAGGTAGATAAATTAATATTACCTGTTACTGTAGAGAATCTTGCAAATATTGAAAGATGTATAGATATTAAGGCTTACATCAAAGGCAAACAAATAATTTTTATATTATCAGTTCCTACGGTTCAATTAAAAGTGTATAACTATTACCAACTACATCCCTTTCCTATGTTCAATCCAATCCGGAATAACACATTCCTCATTATTCCGAAACATTCCTTTATCCTTATGGAAGGGTTGAAAGCATTAGAGCTCAAGGAGTCATGCAGAGAAATAGATGAACAGATATACTTGTGCTACGAGAGCAACGTGTCGCCTAGTAATGACGACGCATGTATAGCAGATTTAATGAAGTTTTCTACTAATATAACTTCATGTTTGCAATTGCCAGTGAAAGCTAGCAAACTTAAAATTAAAACCATACAAACAGATGTGTGGATAGTATATTCCGAAATTGAAATGTTCATTATGGAATATTGTGATGACAATATAAGCCAGTATAAAATATTGGGCACGTATATTATTACGCTAAACACAAACTGTGAGGTAAAAATTGGAGAAATGACGTTGAGGAAACGTCATATTAATGGAAACCAGATCACACTTCACAGGATGCCTGTTATTCACCTACCGAGTGTTGCTGAGCATCCAGAGTTCCAGAGGACTTCCGTCAACCTGGACAACTATAATATGGAAGATCTACGGGTGTTGTCTCGTGTTCTACAAAGTGATAGTGAAGTGATAAAAGACGAAGGGCAAATGCCACCAGTGAATATACACAGTGTTAGCATAGGAACTATTGTACTTTACCTCATATTGATTTTTGTATTGTTGTATTTTGTGTTTAGTAATAGAAATTTTATATTGTCAAAATGTGTCCGAAATCATCATCCGAAAAGTGTTTCAGGAAATGATTTCGTACTTAAGGAGGGAGGAGTTATGCGACCTGCCACCTTATACCCTATATTAAACCCTCAGGGTTAATGGGTTAATAAGGAGTTGTATAGCTGCTTCATCTGAACTGACTTAATGTATTCGATGTACCAGTGGCGAATACCAAGAGTATCAAGTAGACGGTTCTCACAAGAGAATAGTATATAAGCCATGGACATCGCAACGTCAGTTGACTTTGCTTCAAACCATCATAACTAACACAAGTCTTTGTCTTTGTTAGAATTTATCATTTGTGAATTATTTGAAATAAATTATTTTTATTTACAAATACGCTCGAGATAATTTGACTAGGTATAGATCTAATGTAACATGCGTGTGGCTATGTTTTGGAGCCATAGATACCTACGTATGCATGGCGAAAGTTTATGTTTTTTTGTCGGACTTAATTACCTGCAAGTTATATGAAAACGTGAACAGAAATGATATTTCCATTAGAATCTATTTATGTATTTTATACTTTAGTATCAATTTATTACATAGCAACAATTTTGTAGAAACTCATTGACTTGATTCCATTACCTTATTTCCCAATACGGGGTTACGAGGAATGTAGAGGTAAAAAGGAACAAATCTGGCTAAGTGATTTATTATAAAATAAACGTGACAACGTGGCTCTACCATTTTGGAAGTGATAGACCATGCCACCCGTAATGCGCGCGATGAGATGTTTAAGTGAGTTTATTGGGCATCCGCTTTGGCCGCAATATCCGCAGCTTGCAGGGCTGGTAGGCCAGTGACTCTGACATACCCCATTCGATATCTTCCGGGGTACCGAAAGGGGAACTAATTCCTGTTGACACAAAAAGATCGTTCCCTAGGTTAGGTGGGTTAGCCCTTATTTCTTTCTGCATTCTCTTACCCACCTCGATGCTTCCTAATTCCTATGACTAAAACATGAACTACCAACAAAAATCCTAAAACAGAAGTATCTTGCCATCTGTCTTTTGATTTTGGAACTAAGTAGTTAGATGAGTAACAAGCTTAGAAACTAGTGTGTACTCTAAATAATAGATGTCGCTACTAATAATACGTACAATAAATATTTATACTGCCATCTGTTAATATATTAGGGATTTATTTCATTTGCCGTCTAACAACAATTGAAACAACTTCCCATAGTCATTGATAGATGCCGTTATGTCATGCTTTTTACAAGTTTTAATTTATATGTTAAATCATAGATGGCTCTATACCCTATAGAACCGAAACTTCCGATAGTTATGTAAATTATTGCAAAGTGAAGTGTGTCATGTGACTAAAAGGAAGGTCGTTCATCCACATTTTTTGAACGAAAACATATTTTTAAGAACATAATATTTACATCTGAGACGTTAAAAATTTATACACTATTAAATTTAGCTCTCCGATAAAGTATTTAGTGTTTTATTTTTACACTACCTATACTTGAGAAGTATGTTATGCGTAGTTTTGTAAAACAGTCACCAATACAACATGCTATGATTAATAGCTAATATGACTAATAACAATGTAACTTATACGTCATAGGTCGTGACGTATGGGTATTGAAACTGCACAGTAGTCGTGACAACAAAATAATATATTATTATTAAGTACATTTGATTATTTCCACTTGATAAATAAGTAGCAACTGGTAGCTGTAAACAACAATGTAACAGTGAAAAATTAATTTCACGCATTATGCAAACACCGTCATAAAAATGTATTTAGTGCTCGTGGTTATAACGTAGCTTCCTTTTAGAAACCTGTTATTTCAATATTTACAATTAAGGTGCCTTAGGGTATCACCGTAATGTAATATTCTGTGGTAATACAAGGATGGACCCCTACGCAATACTATTATGTTGTCACCCTAACGCAACTTCCTTGTATTAAACAGTATAGTCCGAAGCTTTGGAAAATTAAAAATGTTAAAATTAAACCAAATTCGCGATAAAATCCGTAAAAAATTGTTTTATTTCAATGTGTAATATTCGCGTAAGGGCCTCGTTCACCATCTTCAAGTAAATCGTTGATTAGGCTAATCATCAGAAAAGTCATCCGTAACATCATATTGTGTCGATTTCACCATGCTCCAGTAATACTAATCCTATGATTACATTAATAAGTAACTTACTGGCTGCATCGTCTGCCGATTAGCGTATTTACTTAATGGTTATAATAAGGTTAAAATCTCAACCTCCTTTTTTATTTTTTAAGAAAAAAACACGTTGACACTTTAGCGGGAGGCAGGGCGAGGAACATTTGAAGCAATATTGAACGAATGATTCGTTCAATTTCTTATGTCATTCACTTAATCAGCACTTTACTTTATTTTCACTTGTGAAATCGACGAAAGATACTCTGCACATTTGCTTGTCAAATAACGTCAATCAAAAAGTAAATAATCAACGGTTTACGAGGCCTTTATTCTAAGAAACCATTAAGTTAAGTGTATTGATTAACGAAAGTCTCATTATAGTAGATAATTATAATTATAGTAAATATTAGTTAATTTGGACTAACTTATACCTACTGTAGAGTGTAGGTACTTATTTTTATACAGCCGAAAGTGACTAGAATGCACTTCATTTACCGATTTATTTAGTATTGCAATACTAAACATTAGGTACAAAACGCCTTAACAGACGTAGTATTGTAAGGAATCCAGAAAATGCAGTTTACGAAGTTATCTGCTGTGTTATCTGTCTGCAATATTTCGTGTTTTCGTCTCTCGGACCGGTTGGACTCATTAATAACAGCTGTGGGCTGTGGCTGTCCCCTGCGACATTGAGACAATAAGGTCATGATACAAAACAAATAAGCTAATAGGGTCAAATATCCTCTGTACGTATTCTATTACGTTGGTGTGAAACAAGAAATTTTTATTTATTTGACCGAGTGATTAAGAAGAAATCTTCAAGTTCTATGCCTTTAAATAGGTACTTACAAATTAACTATGTTTATACATTTATTAGAATGTTGTGTTTTTCTTAATGTTAAAATAATCAATTTACGAGCATTCTTTATTAATTATTATCTTCCGGCAACTTCTTAACCATATTAATGACATGCAGATCTCAAAGGCTTAAAAATGATAAAGTAAAATAAACTAAACTATTTTAAATATTTGCACGTTTATTTTTAAAGCAACAATTGACCATTTTTTCGACAAACAACATCACAACACTCAACACATTTAGTAAATACACATTACACAGAAAACTAATCACACTTGCGTATAACAATAATAATCTCATTAAAAATTGGTAGCATCCATAAATATAATAATTTAATATTAAATTACATAAATAGTCATGACGTGATATAATATATTCCTACCAGGAACGGACGTTATATCTATTTGACTTTATTGAAACGAGTAGTCCTCTAAGGAATGTTATCTATTTAAAGCTTAAGACGCACTGTAAGCCGAGATCGCTCGGCTTGGCTCATGTCAGCTCTCCCCGCTGGCGCTGCGCACACGCCTGATCAACTCCTCGACCTTCTTGTATGGACTTTGGCATCGCTCGGCACATGAATCGATGAGATATGGGCCGGCCTCGCTGTCCCTCGCCTCTGGAGTCTGGCAACCGCTGGAGCTGTTCACTATATTCAGAAAAGGTTCTACATCTGTCGCGGCCGTGTTAGGTGCCGTAGCGACCACAATTTCTTCATTCAAACTCCCTTGTTCTCTTTGACGGTGCCACACGGGAGAATGTATGTACACCTTTGGTTTATCTCTTATAGCCGGTCTCCTTTCTAAACCTGGTCTACCAATAGGAGCGGATGGTCTATTCGCCGCCGGCATAGCGACTCCTCGCCCTAATATCGAGCATAACAGTCCTTTCATGGCTGCTCGAAAGTCTTTCAAATGATAAGCGTATAGTAAAGGATTGATAGCAGAATTTAAATGGGAGAATATAATGCAAAAATAAGTGAGCGGATTAGGAATGTCTAAATCGGGCATAAATGCTTTGATAGCGTTGACAGTGTAAAGTGGCATCCAGCAAAGTATGAAAAAAAATACGATGATGGCGAGGTTCTGCGTCGCTTTCACTTCGCGCTTCTGCGCCGCTCCCAGCACTCGCAACATGGTGCCGCCACCGGTCAGACGACCTCGACTGCCTCCCACTGTCATCACTTCGCTTAGCTGTAACAACACAAGAGAAAGTTAATGGTCTATCGATATTTCCGCTATTTGGTATGTTTATTGTACCTATTAGTAAATCACGTTCCATTAATAAATCCATAATCAAAATATAAGTGTTAATTGTTGTTGTAAATTCATATTGAACAAGTTTCGAAGGAAATATAGAACGATTAAAAGTAGTAAGTATTTAGTTTTTACTATTTACCAATGGCATTCAAATTAGCGAGATATAACCAATCGTGACCGGACCCAACAATCGTGTGCAACTATACAACAATCAATATTTATTGGCAACATCATTTACAGTTCATTAGGGGACAGAAGACACATTTGAAAAATAGTTCATGTTTGTATTTTCTCTTTTGGAATGAATAATTTTTAATAAAGTCATAGCTAGACAGAGATACGAGTACATAGGTACTAGTATTATCGCGCACAGCTCGCCGAGCTAATATCCGTTCTATATGAAAAATTCGGAACAAAAAGGGTTCGCAAAGAGTCAGTGGCCAGTTGTTTACCAAACAATGAAACAATTGTTTTCGCCTCACTTTATCACAATGCAATAACCTTGTTTGGCAAATCGCAGCTAGCTTCATGTTATGAAATGCAGCCAACTGTGTCAAGTTTAGAGAGCATATTTCATGAATTTTTGTTATAGCGATACAATAGCATAATTATACAAAATTTTAGACGAAATGATCGTTACCAATGCAAAGTATAATAGTTAAAAAACACATCTGAAACGTAACGTGATCGGATTCCTAAGTAATATTCTGGAAGCGTTACAACAGATAAAAGTAGATAAATAATGATTGCACTTAAGACACAAGGTAAACACTATTACATCCACCAGAAGTTGACATTACACGTAAAGTGCAGGCCAGGCAATATTTTACAATCAAGCGAAATTTCCGTAGGTTTATCCTACACGTTATTAAAAAGGAAATAGTGGCAATTGAAGGCAATTGAGTAAGCAGATATAATTTACCTGTTTCACAACGACACGGTATATGTGAGCGTAGAATGCAGCGAGCAGCACGCTGGGGGTCAGGATGGTGGCGAAGTAGAGGAACAGGAGGTAATTGTAGTCCATCACCTCGACGAAGTAGCAGCCGCGGGAGGAGTCCACGGAGGCGTACCACCCGAACAAGGGGAGAAGGCCCACCCCCGCCCCGGCGACCCAGCACACTGATATAATCACTGAAAGAAGAAATGAAGTGGATTAAAGATGTAATCAAATTATATTAAAATAATAAAATAACGTATTACATATTGAAAGTAAATGCGGGACATATTATAGATAATAATTACTGTAAAGATAAATTGTTTGTTTATAACAGTTATTTGTATATCATGGAAGTTGGAATAGATACTCGAATAATTGTTGTGTTTTTGCATGTTGTAGTTGAAATTTAGATAAATATGCTTGTCATAGAATAGCGTATTGGCACTTAATAGAATTTCTCAATATCCTTCGCAAAACATTCTGAATAGTATAGTGGAGTTGATAAAAGAATAGAATTAACAAGTTAAAGAACAGCACAAACAGTTAATTTTATAGCAATTTTAGTGTATATAACACCATATTTTCCTGAATTGTAATGTTTGCGTTATTCCCCACGCTTCACTGCTAAGGAAAATAATCGCAGAAACGTTCTTAGTAATGTTTGTATGACGTTTGAGGCTTGAGCATAAACCAGTTCGACGCAAAAACAGTGAAACTCAATATTTGCGTACGGAATTTAAACAAGTTCTGATTAGCATTTATTAAGGACGTATTTGGATAACGCTAATTTAATGTACTTGTTCAGGTAAGCAGAACTGGATATGTACCGCGTATCCATACATTATACGAGAAAAAAGTAGTTTCTAAGATAATATAATCGGTACTTGTAGAAGAAAGCTCTACGTTTAATGATAATAAAAATATTACCTATAAAAGTTGTAACTGTTCAATCCTAATAATTACAGTCAATATATTATACTATACAGGGTATATCAAGATCGCGACCGAAAACGAAGCCAGGTGGTAGTATTGGTGACTTCAGACACAAAAGAAGTAAAAATTTCGAAAAAAAAATCGTCAACTTTATTTTGTATTTTTTACATATCGTCGTATTTGGGTGATATATACATAGTTTTCCTACAATAATGATGTACATCATTATACACCTCTTTATTTTTAAAGACGCAATGGTACGTAAGGGTTTGAATTAGTATTTTCGCAAAAACTAGGTATTTATCACCCAAACATGACAATTTTTTAAAAATTCTAAAAATATATCTGACACTGTTTTGGCGAAATTTTTATTTGCATCGTGTTTGTAATCACTAAAACTACCACCTGGCTTCGTTTTCGGTGGCAGTCTTGATATACCCGGTAGAATAGCCTCTACCAACATTTTAAGAGGCTCTCGATGGGGAGCCGGGTTCAAATGGCACTATTGCTAGATACGACACGTATAATGAGGAAGTTCCTTACATTGGGGTCCTAACTGCCGATGGATTGGGTCTCCAGCCTCGCCACTGAAGGTCAATGTACGATTCACATCGACAATACCTTTCAATTGGTATCAAAACTAAAAATCCAATGGATTAACACTCAAATGTAAAAGCCTCAAGAAAATGCGTCACAGAGAAAGTCTCAATATAATAAGAGAAATCAACGACTCTTTAGAAAATATATTTGTATCTTTTTCTATTTAAAATGACATACGTCTTTTAAAATCATGGGAATGTCTAATTAACAATGCGTACTCCATGAAGACACAATCGCAACTGTATAACTTATAATGAATTTGAATTTCGTCGTGATCACATGCTAATCAACTTCGTTGGATCAAATCTAATATACAAGTAAAACTTAACACCTAAAATGTATTGTATTGTATCAGCCCATAAACGTCCCACTGCAGGGCACGGGCCTATTCTACAATCGTGGGTACGATTGAGATTGGTTAGGCCATATAGTCCACCACGATGGCCTAGTGCGGAATGGCGGACTTTACATACCATAGAAATTCTTACAAAATCATAAGATGTATGTGTGGTACTTTACATCTGGCTTTACCATAACTAGCATTTTACAAATACCGCACTAGGCCAGCGTGGTGCACTATATGGCCTAACCTCTCTCAATCGTCCTGTCTATTATAGAGGAGGCCTGTGCCCTGCAGTGGGACGTATATGGGGATACAGTAGAATTTATCATACGGCAACTTCCGAAATGCAGTGTCCAGCTGACAAAAGAGAGGCAATATCTTTGATCCTCGGACCGAAATAAATTAATAAATAATACATACACATTTAATCTTTGAGGTTTGTTTATCTGCTAGCATTGTTTATTTATTTCCTCCAGTCTTGCTTTGTTTATTTCGTTTTGCATTTAAATTTATTGACCTCGGATGGTGCATCCTCTATCAAATATGGTTTATTAGCTACGAGGTAGTATTATCATCTACATTCTAACGTGTATTCTAATTTGAAACAGTAGCAATTATTAAAATATCCTCTGTAATAATTGCTATTGCTACGTTATCTGAAAGGGATAGCCGAACATTGGTATAAACCAGTAGTTCCCAAACTTATTTTTCTCGTGGACCACTTTCAAAATTTTACTGGTTTTGGTGGACCCCCTGCTGCTACATTTCTACCACATTCTTAAAGTCGCCAAAAAATAAAAATTGTGTCGCTTCTGAGTTCTGTCCCTATATTCCGATAGGTAAAATAAAAACGAAAAATGGTACATTTTATAACACTTTATTTATTAAAAGAATAGAATTACAAGAAAAAAATAATAAGGTAATATAGGTTCAGGTCATAATTTTAATTAATGGGAAGGATGTATTTGATGGAGTGTCAGCAAACGATCAATGTTTGGCTTTATTTTTGTGAGCAATAACCGCAAATCCCCCCGCTCTGTGATGTTTAATTTGCTCCTTTTTTTTGTTAAGAGATTTGTAACGGCACTAAAACTCCTTTCGACAAGGTATGACGAGGGAAAAGCTATTAAAAATTTCCTTGCGATTTCCCACAGTCCAGGATATTTTTCGGGTATTTCTGCTTGCAGCCAAAATGTTTGGTAGCCTTTTCTAAATTTCACCTTCAGCTCCTCATTGGTGCTTAGCTCGAGCAGCTCCTCTTGTAATACAACATTGGCCACTTCCGTTTCATCAAATGGATTTATGATCCATGGTGGTATATCCATCGTCAGGATATCTTCAAACCTGGTTTTGAAGTCATCATGCAGGGCATTTAAATGTTGACTGTAGGTATGGATATCCTCATCAATACATTCTACCTGCGACAAGTTTGGAAATTGAGAGAATTCGCGCCGACTAATGTTTTGCTTCATAAATTTCAATTTCCCAAGAAAAGCCGAAATTATCCCCTTTGTTTTTATTAAATTCAGGCTGTCCCCTTGTAACTGCAAGTTAATATCATTAAATTTTTTAAACAAATCTGTCAAATACGCAATGTCTGCTTTGAGTTTGATCAAGTTTTCTTTTAAATCTGGATCTCTACTTTCTAGGAACTCTAATACAGAATCGAAAACAGAGTAAAATCTCGTTAAGCATGCACCTTTCGACAACCAGCGTACTTCAGTATGTAAGAGCAGTCGTTGGAAGTCTTCATCATTTTCGTCGCACAATTGAGCAAATAAACGCGTATTCAATGCATTGCTTCTGATTTTGTTGACAGCTTTTATTACAAAATGAAGAGATTGGTTCAACTTGTCACTTAAATGTTTTGCCACAAGATGTTGTCGGTGGATTACGCAATGAATAGCTGTAAGTCCTGGTATAATTCTTTTGAGATGACTTATAAACCCACGATATCGCCCGACCATTGCAGGAGCTCCGTCTGTTGCCACTGAAATAATGTTTGTAAATGGAATCGATTTTTCCGTGAAAAAATTACTCAGGACATTAAATATTGATTCGCCTTTAGTATCAGTCTCCAAAGTTCTGGCAAATAGCAATTCTTCGTGAATTTCTTCCTCCATAATAAATCGGACATATGCCAATAATAATGCTTCATTACCGGGTAACGTTGACTCGTCCAGTTGTATAGAAAAATGATTTTTTTTGCAGATGATTGCACAAAAAACTTTCGATATCAGAGCTCATTTCATCAATGCGTCTTTGTACAGTATTGTTACTTAATGGAATTCTTTTTAGTGCGTCAAACGGAGATTTGTGCAAAACAGTTTTTAAAACCTCTTCAACAGCGGGTAAAATTAATTGTTCTCCGATAGTGTGTGGTTTTCCAGATTTTGCTATAAGTAATGAGATATTGTAAGATGCCCGCAAGCCATCATCGTTACTTTGAGATGTTGAAGCGAACATACTGTGCATGGTGGGTCTCTTTTCATATTTTTCCTTCAATGTTTGAAAATATTTTAAATCTTTACCTATTTTATCAGTATGACACCTTTTTAGATGATCTTCGAGCTTTGATGGTTTCATAGAGTCATTGCTCAAAACTTTGTTGCATAATAGGCACATGGGCAACTGTTTGTCTGCCTCTGATGGAACAAAACCATATTTCAAATAATCGACACTATATTGTCGACATTTTTTCTTTGCTGTAGCCATGTTTCGTGTCAGTTACCTTACCTGTAAAAAAAAATGTTTTAGTAACCAAGTTTTTTTTTCTGAATATAGGTATCACACCGCAGCCTTTGTCAGCACGCGGAAATAGAATTACGGCTTGTAAAGGGACCAACTAATAAACCGCTAAGACAAATACAGACGTTTTCACAAAACGGTATCAATTTTAAAGTACCTAATTTACCACTAATTTTTAATAGTACAAATAAAAATTGGTGTACTCAGTATCGAATACTGATCATATTTGTGTAGGAAAAAATAAAAGTCGATATCTCAAAATTCCATAAAAACGATAACTAACATTTCATCAAATCAATGAGTTCACGCGCTCCGTGTATTTGCGTATTTTTTGTCTGCGGCTTCATTGTTAAAACGCACATTAAAACGTGACAAACTGGCATCGAAGCCCAAGCCCCGCCCTTTTCCCGTCGCCCGCGCACCGCTCGCTTTTTCCGAAAAGGAATAATTTTGATAAAATATGTAGTTACTTCAAAATCAATTAGCCTCAATTAGTCAGCCTCCGTGGCGCAGTTGGTTAGACGCCGCCTGTGAAACGAGAGGGCGCGGGTTCGATCCCCGCACCGAAACAAATATTTGTGTGATCCACAGGTATTTGTTTCGGGTCTGGGTGTTTGTGAGACCGAAAAGTCTCTCGTAGTTCCTGATACCCACGACACAAGACTCGATCTTAGTGTGGGGTCAGGACTATGTATGTGACTGTTGGGTGTATTTATTTATTTAATATAAAATGATTGTGAAATTACTGTTTTATAAAACTAGTAGTTATTTGCAAGAAAAATTACAATATTAATTGCTCTGCAATATTGCTTATTCGGCCTTTTTAGAGAGGCAGTGCTTCTCTCGTGAAAAAACAATGGAATAAAACGTGCTGTGTTTGTCTTCAAATCGAAAGAGGACAATTAAAATATCTGTAAGTTACTAAGTTACCTATCTTAAATTATATACACGTCTAATCTACCTTACCTATCTATACAAGCAGTTGTGATCAACCGACTAGTACACGGAAACAAAATACTTAAGTACTATAACAAAAAAAAAGGTAGGTACTTACTTTTCTCCGGCACTAGCAAACACTGATATAAATTTTCTCACACTTTTTTTCGAAATTCCGGAAACAAATGAATGAGTTTGCCTTTGGCATCAAGTATTTATAGTGGTGATCAAGTTCATGTCTGAACAAGCATTAAGCATTGTCGGGCGGATAGCGCTTTGCAAGTCTGTACACGAAATTGTACGTAATATCGAATACGCAAGTTTGGACAAGTAACAATCGCTTGCCTTATTAAAATATTATCTGCTTAGTTAGGTACTTAAAACAATGTAGGTAGGCCCTTATAAAAACTATGCTTACATTTATTTTTGCTTTTACTATCAAAAGCAGATAAATTTTCGTGGACCCCCATTAACATCTTATGGACCCCCATATTTTGTTCACGCTTACGTAGACCCCCAGCAAGTCTCCCGTGGACCCCTGGGGGTCCACCTGGACCACTTTGGGAATCACTGGTATAAACAATCAAAAACAAAATTTACTATAATGAAGAATGTTAACTAATTTTGATTATTAGCACTCCATATTCTCTGGCAAAAATAAAAAATACTAGTGAAAGAATTACTTCGATATGTCAATTAGTTTCCGATTTAGAAGTAAAACAAGTTGTAACCGTACGACCCGGGCTGCCGGTTACGGTGTAACGTCATAGCACAACACGCTCACTGGCTCACTCAGTCCGCTCGTGGTCGCGCGCCCGTGCCGTTGAATTTATACTAGAGATGTAACGGAGCTTCGATTCCGGTTCCGTTAAGTCGGAACTTCCGATTATTATTACACTTCCGGTTCCGACTTCGGTTCTGATACTTTTATATCGGAGGTTAATCGGAGGTTGGACGAAACGAAGTGAGCGGCGCGCGACGGCCTGTGCCGAACAGGTTCATACATGTCGCGCGGGGAATCCCCCGACCTCCGCTACGTGCACTCTATGATCAATTATTTTTTCACTTGTTGTTATTATTTGTTACGCTCACGACATTTAGGTTATAGATAATTGTTTTAAAAGACTATAAATCATGTTTTATTTGTCCTTAAACAAACTGACCCTGCCTCCGATTCCGATTTCGATTCCGATTCCGATTCCGATAAGTCAAATTTGAAAACTCCGATTCCGATTTCGGTTCCGATAAAACTACCTCCGTTACATCCCTAATTTATACCCACAGAGTACTATAATATTACGTTTATACCTAAAGACTTTTAACAATGTCCAATCCAAATACTAGGAAATCATGTGTTGTGCCTAAATGCACAAACACAACTACCAATTCGCCAGAAAAGTTGTTTTTTATAGTTCCAAAGGACGTTAAAATGCGAAAAAAATGGAACTACTGAAAGGATCTGGACGAAGTCTGGAATAAACACATAGGCTACTTTTAATACTGGGAAAATGTACAGCTTCTGAGGGAAACTGGGGCGAAGCTGCTGGCGGAAAATAGTTTGCAATAAATCAATATAGGTATGTATGTATTCATTTAAATTTACTAAGAAGAGCGTTACCTACCTATATTATACTAATATACATACGTGCCTACCAATAGCTACAAAACTATAATACATACATATTTGTTGTCTTTAACTTACAAATTTAATGGTAGGTAGGTAGTTCTACTATTTGAGTTGCATTCTTCCATTACGACATTAGTTGGGTATTTTGTTTTGATAAAACAATTTAGAACAGATAAACTATTATGCATAAGTAGTAACACGGAAATTTCACATACCGTTGCATTTTTATTTCTCGCATTTCGGCGGCAACGAAATCACTATTTGTTGATAAGTAATGCGCAACCATTAATCCATCTATTTTAGGTAGATTATCCGATTGGCCTTTTTCGAATCCTTCATCCATTTTATTAATCGAATAATATTTACTATTATTAAACTATTCACTTAATACGCGAACGAAAACCAACAACAAAACACTGCGCAAGCTATTACAACTACTATAATCGCTGGCGATTTGATACGAAGCGAGTCATCGCCCGTGCGGCGCGTTGTGAAATGACGTCACAAGCGATCACGTGACTGTAGCGGGACTCGATATTTTTCAAAACTTTGAATACCTATAAAATCAAAACTACTAGGTATTTTTGACTACAACAAAAACTAGTGTGTTTGTATACATGAAGGCTTTACTGAGACAACATTTCAAGCGATTTGGCATACCTAGTAACATTGTCCATTATGAATCATGTTTTCCTCGTAAATGTTCGGAAGTCCTGCATAGTGCCTATATATGTATATTATTAATTATCCACCGCCAGTCATTCCCGAGCTCTGATAAGCGTGATTAATTGTTGTTTGTCAATTGATTGCTGATTAATAAGTACCCATAAAATTATTAAAAATAAGGAAAAATTATGGTCAGATATTAATTAACGCTTTATATTCCTCATGTAATTATGAAAATTGCGACACTTATAATTATTACCGAAATGATATTGAAATATAAACATTTATGGTATTTTTACATATGTGTCTAGTGTTTTGCTGCTATTGTATGAAGTGCACATTTTAATTACAATATATAGGTATAATGTAGGTTGCAAAAAAAATAACATCCAGTCGATCTATTTTTTTATAATCAATGTTTTAAAGCCACCAATGTTTAAAACGTAATTTTTCGATTCGACAAAATGTTTACTTAGATTAAAATGTGTTTTATACTTATTAAATGTCATTTTTATCGAAAGGTAGACCTACATATGTAATTACGATGCGATTAGACCTACTTAATTACGAATGCGTAATTGTCAAAAGTTATAAAAATTATTAAAACATATCTCAAACAATGTGTTAAATAGATATTTTTTTAATTTTATTTGATGTTCCGAATTTCGCTTTACGCCAATAGATTTTAAATAATCTGTACAGTAGGTATATGAACCGTTGGATAACAATGAGTGTACCTACCACACATTGTTACTTTGGCGATGATGTTGAACTGACCACCATTTCTAACACATTAATATCTACACTACCATATCGATAAGAGAGGCATGACAATATCGTTATGTAATAAGCATTACCTATAACTCATTAAATATACATAATATAAAAACTTCAATAACGACTTTATGGCAGGTACATATTAGTATGAAATCAAATTATATTTTTTAAAGCATAAAAGTGGCAAACGCACAAACGTATTCTCAAATGGAATGTGACCGACGATCGTAGACGTCCGAGAACATTCCTGAAATCCGAAGAATTATAACTACCATTCCGGTCCTCAAGGACGAATTGTGCAAAATGGAGGGAATCGGAATGTGGAAGTATAAAATTAGAACCATTGGTATAATTATATCGAAAACCACTTCACAATACAGTTTAATGAGTAAATTGATTATCCATGTACATATAAAGATTTCAATACCTAGGTCGGTTTGTATTTGATAATACTATTAACGCATCTCGTAACTCCGCAGCAAAATATTCAATACATAACTACACTTAGTAGTGTGTACGATACATGAGTAAACTCGTTCACACAAATCAGGCCGGAGCGCCAAAACAAAAGCAAAAAACTCGACGGGATTAGTTCGTTGTCCTTGAAACTTTTAATAGTGCTAACGTTATTCAACTACCTCGTTATGTAGTTCGAAATAGACACAGAGAGTATTAATACTTCATGTTTATAACTGTGTTTATAACAGCTGTCTAATGTTATGGACAACCTCTGGAGTTGAGTCCTAGATTTTGTTGCTCTGCCTATATCACCAACAAAATTACGATTAGTGAGCGTGTCATGCCTCCGACTCCGTTGGTGAGCACTGTCAACTAACATCATGCAAAACCAAAATAAAATACTCAAATTAAAACCTTATTTCTATCTTTTAAGTTCTTCAATGAATTTAATAATTATAGTATATATTGACGCTGTCGGGCTTTTCGTTTTTTTTATATATAATTTTATTTAATTGTGTATTTTCAATTGTAACTTTCTATCGACACCAAATGTGATAACATTTAAGTGTATAAAAGAAATGTTGACTTCAAATAAATTCTATAGTCATAAAAGGCATTATTCTTTTATTGTTGTAACTTTGAAAGAATTGCACACAGTTGCAGTTCGTTTTGTAAACAGCTGGCCAAGGTAACAGGCCCACGCTGACAGACATTACTTATTATTAAAGAGAAAAATATTGTGCGCCCGAGTACTGTTAATGGACACACGCCTATCTACCTGTGCCCGTACAGGTGGGGAAAAGAGGGTAAAATAAAATAAAAACGTTAGACATTGTTATTAGATTATGAGTGTTTTTCGTGTATTGTTTGGCGACTATTGCTATATTTTTTAATCCCCAGACCGATCCTCCAGGCACGATTAAATTGTCTCTTGTTTAGGACAAACCTTGTTATCTACCAGATATAAACTTTTTAAAACTAATAATAATAAAATAAAAATAATAAAACGTTTATTTGGTTTAGAGATAACACTTACAATTTTAAATGAAATAAGAACATCACAAAAAATAACAAATGAATCAACTAAACTAAACTAATCTTGTTAAGGTTTTGGTTGATTTTGTTAAAAGGAATAGACATAGTATTCAATTACCATGTCACTCCCGGGACAATACCTACATATAATTACACATTTCTTGTATAATGCAAAACATGCAAATGTACATGTCTAGACGAAAATTGTTATTATTCACTCATTTCAATTGTTCTTCACGCTATTCAACAACGTGGACGGTTGCATAAGCTTATATAAGAAACAATTAAATTAAACAACTAAACGCAATATAAATCCAAGCTATTGTTTCCCTTTCCCAATGCATTCAAGAGAGTTGTTTAAAAATGATTTCATAAGGAAATATAACAGCATCTGAGCATAATTTCCAATTTGTATAAAAATATGTGTTCATATTACAAAATTGATTATACTCCAGGAAGGGACATGTCTATTGTGCTGTTAATGCCATCAAGTAATTATATTTACTGTGGGTATTTTTGCTTTTATTTCAAATTTAATATAAATTCACAACTTTAACGCCCATTATAATAGTATGAAGGATTAATTTCTTTTTCATTGCGATGAAAGGCGAGACGAGCATGCCATTCGTCTGGCGGTAAGTGATACGACCGCTCATAGACAGTAGAAAATCAAACATCACCATGAATTACAAAGCATTGGTTTGCATTCCACCGCGCTCGCCATCCTAGGGCATAAGATGTTAAGTCTCATTATGTCCAGTAGTTACTCTGGCTACAACGTCCTTCAAACTGAACACAACAGTGCATTTACACTGCTGTTTGACAGGAGAATAAAATGTCTGTATAAATAGTAGTACTGTGTCACCAAGTATTCATGTAAACACCTACTATCAACTATGTACCTTTTTATATCTGTTTTGTTGGCGTTGATAACGTAGATATACGAGCGACACCTACTTCCACAGTGCAGCGAATATGCACACAAGTCTGATGTCCTCAAACACTTACCGTTTAAACAGGTGGTTTATAGAAATATGACTCATACATTTCAACTGGAGGTTACTGCATTTTGCATCGACTTCAACTAACTAGTGTTGCGTAACTAACGTCAAATACAATTGTTCTAGTTAGGAATCACACAAAAGCGTCTAACGGCCGGTTTTTATAATCTATCTATAACAAGAGATTTCATTAGATATTTCCATGCATTTTATGGTTCAGCTAACAAAGACAGAGAGATATGATCTATATATTTATATATAGCTTGGTAAGATAAATGTATAGGTCAATGTTTATTTATTGAAGCGTAGAATTGTATCGACATAGTAATGGTAGCTATTTTAAGCTCTTGTTAAAGAAAGATAGGATATAGAGACCGACCATAAGTGTCCACGATGTGGCGGATAAGCTTCAACAATATGGCTCGAAATGGTTTGGTTGCACTGTATACCATTAATAGACAAGAATACATAGCAACTTGCAACCTAAGCCCAGAAAAATACCGATATGAGAGATTTTTACGACCAAACAAACAAAACTTGGGAATGGTATAAATTGTCTAGGAAGGAAAACCCTGCCACCGGCTTTAATAATGCTAAGTAGTAAGTAGAAAGCAACAGTAGCCACAACTCAGAACAAATCAGCCACTAATTGAATCCAAAGGTTAACCTACTCGAGTATATCTTTCAGGATGATATGATGACACAGCTGTTTCCAACAAAATATACGTTATAAATAGTCCAACGCGTATATATCGGGATGTATGTACTGAAAGAACTTCGCTATCTCGCCAATTTTTTTCGAATGTGGAAACGATTAACTTTTAGATTTTCTAACGATTTAGTCATACCATGAACCTTTAAGAAAAACACTGTCTTAATGTTGTCGAGTTGGATTTTGCAGTCGCTGTTAAAAACACATTAACTTTTTTTGCAGCTAATGTGTCTTATCAAGAAACAATGTAAAATTCGCCACATGTAAAAAACTAGTTTGTCATTAACTCTGAATTGTAATAAAAAGTACTCAACATTCGATTCATCATTGTCACCTTCAGCTTCGATATTGTCACAGAATACTAAATATTATATTAGCGTTCAAAGTAAATTATAGATATGAAATAAACAATCTTCTCGTCCTAATTCCTTAAAAACAAATTGGTTTCTGTTCCCTTAGGGTGGGTTGCAGAAAATAACTTTAACATTAACTAAGGCCTAATCAGCCGTCAAATCGACGGTTATGCAATTTTCGGGTTGCATAAAATTAACAATTGTTAAAATGACGTCACGTGTAACATTAACATTAACCGTTCAATTTCGGGCGGTTATTGTTAAAGTCACGGTTATCTTTCGTTATTTGTGTGTGTTCTCTGTATTGATAATTGTCATTTGTGTATCGATTTGAATTATAACCTGTACCTTAAAACAATTTACAAAAACACGCTGATAAATTCCGACGTAAAATCGCATCGCATCATTTCACTGGTCACTCTTTTAACTTTAACTATAACAATTATGACAATGGTGCAACAAAAGAATTTTCTATCCCGTGGTCATTGTTATTGTCACTGCTAAAGTTAACTTTAACGTTAACAATAACGTCAGATTTTCTGCAACCCACCCTTAATGTAGAGATTTGCTTCTTGAACTGTAACATTATGATTTTATCTAACTTTTTTTTTGGAATACGTTTTTTATTAAATGTTTGTATGCAATCTTAAGCAAGTAGGTATATTAAGAACTGCTTTGGTTCCTTCAAAATCTAAAATGGTCAAATCGCTTTCATACGATTGAGACGTCTCTTAAGTTTTTTCATTAATTCTTTTTTTCCTATTATGTTGGAACATCAAACGATATTATGAATTCTCAGTCAGCTGAACGCAAATATGACTGTCGCGTTGCATGACCAGTGAAAGTTGACACACACTACGAATCGTTATACATACACTCACGCACACATATAATAAAATCCACGGATGTGCGCGTACACTGGTTGGGGAAATTGTTTATTAAGCCAAGCATACGTACACTGATGTTGCTAACGTATTTACAGTAATTTTATAAACGACAAAGGAAAACAATGTCATTCAAGGATGTTCTGAGATTTTGCATATTAATCGGAATAATAAATACTTGAACAGTCACCACTTGTGTGTGTAGCTTGTGTGGGGAATATCACAAGCAATGAAACTTCTAGGTCTTACAATTTGCTTGTGAACCTGTAGCTTCCAGTTCATGCCAACTGCGCCACTCAGGCTATCAGATTCTCACACTCAAATCTCAATATAGGTACTTATGAAAAGGACTGCGATAAAACTACAAGTGTTGCTGCAAGTGATATTATTAAATTTATTGCTATATATTTCCAAATATAACAAATTCCCAAGTTGAATAACCGATAAGAAATAAGGTCACATTATCGATTTAAAAGATTATTTATAATCTCATTTGCAACAGACTTCATCTAGGAAGTTGTACCTATCCTCTAATCTTGTGTCACTAAATATGCAAATGGAAATATTTTTTTGCGTGTAGATGAAACCTCAACTTTATACCTATAGGAACGAAGCTAAGATTTATGGTATTATTAAATAAAAAACATAATTTTCGAGATATCGCATCAACAGAGATACTTAACATATGGGTATCTACGTTACTTTACGTATGTCAAATCAACCTAATAAAATGAGATGTTCAATTTTAAAAAATCAATCCGCCGGACGTCATACATGATAAATATTTAAATAATTTACGCACCAAAACTATTGTGCAAGAAATACATTCACATCACAGATATGCACGTCATGATAACTTAACGACGAAGAATCTTCCCCATGACTCATGAGTCAGAACGCACGAGCGGCCTCTCATTATGGCGTTAAATGTTCCAGGAAATTGATACTGTTATCTAGAGACCAGTATGAAGAACATAACGATGTAGATCGCTTTAAAAACAGATTTTGTTTGTAATCCATAGCATTTAAAAATAGGCAGTAAATCGAATGTAATTTTAAAACTTGGCATCGGTTTAGGTTTTATATCTTTACAAAATATAATATACGCTGGCGTCTGTATCCAAAAATAAAACGCATTAGGCATCAATTTTTTGTGAACTAGTCGTGATATACGACGTAGACCACGATAATCTAAAATAAAACAAGGATGGCACTTGTCCGTATTAAATGAACATTTGCGAATTATAAATTGGCTATTAAGATGTCGCCCTTTTTAGAAACCAATTTTAACAAAGAATTAACCAGTGTTTTTTACACCCCGAACGCAACATTCTCAGTGCTAAACTATTGTCTCAATATAAAATCGCCTTCCGTGTCATACTTAACTAATTGAGTTCAATATTTGTTCTACCAATGAGTCAGTTATTTGACAATGGCTGCCTGTTAACAGACGTCGAATAACCAGCTCGGGATTTTATTTACGATCTATTTGTACATGGGTGTCTACTGTCTGTATTGTTTTATTATATTCGTCAATAAAGTATATGCAGGTCACCTTATTATAATGCCTTGAGATGTCGTACATTATTTTTATACAAGAACAAAAAATATTATAATTGTTATACATCTGGTGGAAAATACCAAGCAATCTAAACAGAGTAATCACAGTTGTACCAGTCTGCTTGAAACAGTATATACACAGGCCGAACACAAACACAACACGTAATCTGATAGTGCAACCATAAAGGTACAATGGATATAATCGTGCACGGTGGTCGCCACGGAATAGTTGTTTTCTCTCCGTGGTGGTCGCTATCCAGGCGGATGTGAATTTTCTAGCAGCAGCAAAGCTATTACTTCATATTGGTTTCCTGTGAGACACGGTCTAGTCTATCCGGAATTTTACTTGTCATCATTAGATTAAACACAACATTCTTTGGTCTTCATTTTCTTGTATTTAACTCCTGTGTGGACTCGGTGTATTATGAATGTAGAAGCACGTTTTACTTGTTTTTATAACCGACTGTCTTTTTCACGTCAACCATTTTGGAAAATTATTTTAATCATGAACTTCACGGAGAAATATACATATATAATATCGAAAGATTATACTTTCATGGAAGCCAATTGCCTCACATAAAAATAATAAACCAGTGAAGCCGTCGTTAAAAAAACGCAATATTTGTTGTGAAAACAAAATATTCAAGACGAAACGTAAGTAAATCAAGCCTGGCTTCATTTCGCTTTTGTATAAACTCGTAATACATTATATATTTACAGATACCACAACTAGCACGACCCACAAGTGTCAGGATGTAGGTGACTAGATCACAGTAACGATAACAGTATCTATGTAATAATATATGACACCTGTGTGAATCCATAAGATGGGTTGGTTTACGATTTAAATACGCATTCTGTTAACGCATGACTTTTTAATGAATGTGATTTTATATCGAATATATTAGTTAAACGAACATAGTCTGAATCTACGTTGTATCGCTATATTCTATGTACTTGTTGAATTGCTTAATACTAACGCGCATTTGTTTTATCACCACGGTCCAATCAATTATCCAATAGAATGGAACAGGCTCGCTAATCCCGACAATGCTTTTAATTATTTAACTAGTCCGCGAGTTTTAACGTTAGGTATATTTACAAGGCGATACATTTAAACATACATAAACTCACGCCTTTTTCTCAGAAGGGATAGGCAGAGGTGATACCAGGACACTCGTGTTTCCGTCCCACGATGTCAAAGGGGGCGAGCCTATCGCCATATCAGGTACAAATTCCTGACTCCGAGCTGATAATTAATTAATAGAAAAGCCCAATTTCAGCGCTGTAATCTTACAGTAGTACAACTGCGCCACTGAGGCAGTCAGTGCATTTAAAAATAGTTGAATTCTATTTTTAGGCCTAGGTACTACACAAATGTGCTAACTGTACATAGTTATTTACCAAACCTAGTGTCCTGTCACTGATACGAAAAAAGCGCAATATGACCAATAAGCCTACTAAATATAAAGGCACAATAAACTAGGTGGCATTTTTTATGCCCCATCTATTATATTGAGTATAAGAGATGAATGACACATAAAAATATATTAAATGTATGTATAATTACGAAGTATACTGTCAGATACTTTCCTACAATTTACGTAAATGGACAGAAAGAATTTCAATATTTTATTTATTCAACAGTAGTCACACTGGGGACTTTGGTTTGTTTTGAGTTTTCCATCATTTCATTCTGTTCAAGTACGAGTCCGATTGACAAAGCGAATCGTCATACTTCATGAGTTCACAGCCTACATTACTTCATGGACATTTACAGAATGTATTTCTGTATGAAAAAAACCGGGTAGTTACTATTGCGCAAATGAAAGTACATAATATTTTGTTTCAAAGTAGTAGTAACATCCTTTAACATTGTTACGTTTTTGTAGCCTTCGAAATTATGATCACGTGTCTTGGAACACGACTTCACGATGAGGAAAAATCGATCGTAAAATCAGACAAGTCGTAAAATAAGCCTTTAAGACAAATAGGTATTCAAAAAATCACTCAGACTTGTGCTGTTTTGTTATAACAATACCATAAGATTTATACATATGTATGTATATGTACTAGACATGAAAATAACCATAATTACCCATAACTATTAAATCTTAGTTGACTTTCAGAAATATATATTTAATATTTATCATACGATTTGTAAACAACATTCGGAAAGGGACTAAATATGAAGATTGTGATGAAGTTGAACTTATTGTCAGAAAACTTTATATTAAACAAATGCCAGTTCAGTTTTTATTTTTTGGCTTTTAATTCGATTTTTTTTGTAATGCTTAGTACACAAAATTAAATAAAACAAATTACATTAGAAAAAAATATATAATTTAAATAAAGTTTGAAAATTATGGTAGGTACAAATTAATACAGCCTAGAAATATTGTAACAATCAAGCTCTTACAACACCAATCACAGACATTGTATATGTATTTTGAATCCTCCTGACTCTATTTGATTTATTTAAAAGTACATAATGCTATTGATGCATTTGTACAATAAGTCATATTATGATGTACTCATTTTTACATAAAATTGTATACTTCCACAAAAAATATACATATTATAAAAAAAAAATATAGTTAACAATTTAATAATGAGGTTCCCAAGTTTAATTAAAAAACTTAATACATACATAATACTTTACTAATGCTTATTTGAAGTAATCATAATAAGCAAAACCTACATTCACTTTCTCACAACTTAATATTGAAAATCATATTACCAGTAAGTTTCAACTATAAAAAATAACTTGTTTTGGTTAAAATAAATTGCCAGTAAGTACATTCGAGTCATTTGTGAATGACATACAATTTTGTGTAGATCTCATAGGTTTTTTATGAATACAAAATAAACTTTTTACTGAATTTTTATGTTAAACAAAGTGCAACAACAGCTGCCAGAATGGTAAACATAGGAATATTTCGACCAGCTGCATTTTTCTTTAATGATTTTTCTGCGTATGTCTGCAGTACACCACAAGGTACAGACTTCTTCATTCTAGAAGTAGGAGTTGTCCTCATCACAAAGCACTGCATTCCAGGGGTTACATCTATAGGCTTGCCTTTCACGTCCAGTGCATTTGTGACTGTAGTGTTTGTAGTAGTGGTAGTCACCACTGACGATGTGACAGTGTTGTTAGGAGTACTTTCTTGGGCACTTGCAGTAGTATTATTAGGCAAAACACCAGTCCCATTAATAGGCACAAGGGTACCATTCGCTAACATCATGTAAATACGATTGCCAGGAGCTTCTGTGGTTGTTGTTACCGGTACGGGCACACCATTTGTCACATTCACTGTGGTTACATTTGTCACCGTTGTGACAATGGTAGTGTTTGTGGCATTATTATGCGCTTTGGCTTCCTCTTGGAGTATAAAACTGGATATCAATTGACAATCTATTCTGGTCTCCTCATAGTCACCGTTGTCTTTTTTCAAGCCGAATTTACATACTTCGCCCGGCTGTGATTTGTAATGAGTTCCACTGCCGCCGCCGCCGCTGCCACTGTGGGTGACCGCGTACGCTGTGCCCGCAAGAGCTCCCAAGTTCAACAAGGCGAGGCCAGTCAATAAGGTGCCATATTTGCTTCCTGAATCCTTCATTTGGTAGACGTAAGTTGGTGGAGTGCCGCGGTACACAGGGTAGTTCACTGGTGGGCCACCACCCACTGGAGTGTATCTGATTTGCTGCGGTGGAGTATAGTGGTAATGATTATGTATATTGGTAGTGTGAGTACCGCCGCCTGAAGGATATTTGTTTGATGGGTGTCCGTGACTGTTGCCGGATAAACCGCCCGATGCTGGGTAGCCATGACTTCCTCCGGAGGACGGCGGGTATCCATGGCTACCTCCTGATGAAGGATATGTGTGACTTCCTCCTGGTGAAGGATATCCGTGACTCCCACCTGACGAAGGGTATGCGTGGCTTCCACTTCCCCCACCAGATAATCCTCCTCCCGAACTAGGATATCCATGGCCGCTTGACGACGGGTAACCGTGACCGCCGCTGCCAGACAGGCCGCCCGATCTCGGGTAGCTGTGACTACCCCCGCCAGAAAGGCCGCCGGATCTAGGATACGAGTGGCTTCCACCGTAACTTCTCTTGCCCACGACAGGTTTCACATCGAGAATTGAAAGTAACACAATTGCACAAAGTAGTGCACGCCAACGAAAGAACATTGTGAATGTTTTTAATAAAAATCCATAATCAACGAACGAACCACCAGATACACACTCGTGCGCACACAACACAAGTCACAACTGAACACAGATTACTTAGACGGTCGGTAGACCTGAATGAACTTGAATGAAGTCAGTTGCGAGTGACGTCGTCGGTTGTTCCGTTCCGTTTACGCGCAGTGGGTACGCGATGCGCCACCCGCACCAACCATTTAATAAATAAAAAGCTAAAGATATGAGATTTGAGCTAACTGGGTTTTCTTGTGGCTCATTGTCAATAACGTAACGTAACTGATAGGTACCTATACATAGAACGTAGCTTTGGATTTTCTGACTTTTCCTTCTTTCCAAACTGTGACATTGATGTCCCAACTGTCATTTTCCCAACCATCCAACACAAAATCGTCGTGGTAGAAAGCAGTACAAATAGTGGATTTTCTTTTTTTTAACTACTAGACATATTATTATAAACATACAGTACTTAAAAAACGTAATATATACACTTATTATATAGCATAATAGTCACAGACGACGAGTTTTTAGTCAAACTGTTGCTTTATGTGCAGGCGAAAACTATTGATGTACGAAAAAAATTGTTAAAACATAAATTGTAGGAAATTCTCTCTTATTTAATTTGTATAACTGTATTTTCATCTGATAATGACTCGGAAGGGAGATATCGCCAAAAAGCTCAGTGCGGGGATCGAACCCGCGGCCTCGCGATTCCCACCCGGCGCGACGTCTAACCAACTGCGCCTTAGAGATTCTCCAAATATGTATACATAATATTTCGAATTTCATAGGCACATAATATTTTGTGTAGAACCTTTCTTTGCTTTTCTGGTTCTACTTGTTTCAATTGTTATTGTATTGCTTCATAAAGTGTTATATGTGTATAAATAAATGCAGTAATTTTACATATTCTTTTTTATATTACTTATGTATTTTTTGTTCGTAGTGAATTTGCTGACGCAGTCCAGTTAACTGATTCTTAACTCCAAAAATCATCGTTAGGTAAAGATGTTAATTTTATAGATACATACGTCAATGCTTTAGATGCCCATTTAAATTATTTTTTCTGACAAAAAGAAGTAAGTAGTATAGACAGAATAGGTCGAATAATCGGTGAACATGCATAAAAAAGATTCCGACGAATTGATACCGCCTCCTTTTTTGAAGTCGGTTATAAACAGGTATAAGTTTATGATGTAATAGTACTTGGTAATCGCCACGGATGGCGCTAGAAGCGTTACAATTGATATTATGTGAGTGAACGTAATTTCGATAGATGGCATTAGTTTATAGAAATAATTAAAGAATAATATATTATTTTATATTTATTACAGAATAATAATTTTATTCGATTTTAAGAAGATTGATTTACTCAATTTTATGCTATTTGTTTTAAAAATAACATAATATACGCATATTATGTAGATCTAAAGGCCTTATGTAAATGGGCGATATTACAAGTACTTATGATGAATTACAAGTAGATAGTATGTAGAAAACATCGTTGTAAACTTTTAATGAAACTAAATGAAAAAATGCTCCCACTTCATTAGAATCCATACATATAATAAATTTGTAACCGATCGATCTCTGTACATGGAAAATAAATGAGAAAAACTAATATTGGGAGTCTGTATTATCGTAATAGAACCCAAAACAATGATTTTTAGAATTTTTGTCTGTTTGTCTATGCGGTTGTGCACGATGAACTCAGAAACGGCTTAACGGATTTCAATGAAATTTGATATTGAGGTAGCAGACACCCTGGAATCTGGATTAACACTTAGGGTACTTTTTATTTCGCAAAATTAAGTGTTCCCTTGGAATGAGGAAGGAATTCAGATTAATTTGTTACTTTATTTATACTCAAAGGGATGGGATGGGACTGAATTGAATGCCTTGAGTGAGAATGAGACGGGACGGGCGGAATATAACGGGATGGGATATTCCAATTTAAATTAATTTCAAATTAAGTAAATCACACAGATGAAGTTTGCGGGCAGAAGCTAGTATATAATAAAACTGCACCACGGAGGCTGTCAAAATAATTGAGAGTATGGATAAGTATTTTTTTATATTCCGATGGCCCAAATTATTCCTATCATACTCATTCATTCCCACCAAAGGGCCTATTTCTTAGATATTTATTTAGCGGTGTCTGGTTATTTTTTTTTATTTTATAATAGCTACCTTACTGATCATGCATTAATAATGTTTATTGTGGTTAAGCTGATCACTTCAATTTGGGTTAATTGATCTAAACAAGATTTTATAAAAATCTCAGAGTATTTTATTTAGGTATTACTATATTTTTATAATAAAGTTTGCTTAAAAGTATACAAATCTTTGGCATAAATAAATAATAATGAAATAAATAAATACATCCAACAGCATAGTAAAATAAAGTGTAATAAGTAAAATGCAACAGCACTGTATAAAATATGATTTTAAAGTACAAATAAATATTGGCTTTGCAAATTTCAGTATAATATATGAACCAACAATAGGAAAGGCCAACGCAAAATGTATAGTATAATTCCAATATTTTCCACTTATTTTTTATTTATTTATGCTAAACTGATGCCTTATTAAATCACAGAAAATCAGTCTATTTTCTAAGATAAATATAATATTAAAACTAAACAGTTGTTACCATTATGCACAGTCTGTACCTTTTGTAATGGTACTGGAACAATATTATTATTAGGTACTATCACTAACCTTATGGGTTATATTACTTAAAACTAATTAATAATTATATTATGTACTTAGTAACGGATATTTAAAACGTGTACTTGTGCATAATGTTTAAATTAGAATGATGTCATCCTAGTTTGATATTCTATTTCTTTATAGGCTTTTAATGCCTTTAAACAGCAATCAAAATTGCCATCCACCACGGCGGATTAGACAACAATTTCTTGAACATTTCCCTAGGTGGTAGCATTCTGTTATTACTGTCATTTCTTGGTTCAGGTATTTTTGCATATGTCATAAGAACCTTACAGTCTACTTTATTGGTTAACAAATAATCTTTCGTATGAATTTCAACTATGCACGCACGCATTTTTGATTAATTCAATTTCGAACCCTTTTGTTCTAAAGGATCTATTTCTTTAGAAGTAGAACTGCACACTGTTACGTTCACTGTAGTGACGTTATATGTAGAAGACGAATTCCTTGGTACTATTTGGGTTCCATTAATAGTTGCATTTGTATTTGGCTTCGTTGCTAGAGCTTTATTTTCTGTAGAATTAGCAGTATAAGTTATCAATGAATTTTCATTAGGTTTTTCGGCCGAAGTAATTATTGACGAGGTCTGTAATGCATTTGTTGAAGGAACTGAACTTGTCGTTTCTATGGAGATTGTAGTGGTCGGGCTTATTGTTGTTGTATTGCCAACCATTGATGTCATGTTTATTAACGGCAATTCTTCAGTAATAGCTGTTGAATTCTCAATTTTGTTACAATTGTAGTTGGTTCTGTGTCTGTCGGTTCTGTTGTTGGTTGAGTTGTAGCATTTACTACGGGATCAGCAAGCGGTGCGATGTTGTTTATAACAGTTGTATTAGTTGTACACACTGTTGTATTAACGATATTCGACTTACGGCTTCCCTCAGTAAACGTAGATACGACTTCACAAGGTACTTTCAATGCTATGGTCTGGCCGTGTTCTTGAATTTTAAGTGTACAAGTCGCTTCCTCATTTGGTTTTTTATGAGGCGTTGACGAACTGCCATGTGGATAATACCTTCTTCTGTAGTAATCGTCGTTATAATAATGTTCGTGGTAGTTGCTATGTGAGCGACCCATATTGTACAAAGCCAAGCCTGTGAGGATATCTCCATAACGGCTATCCGAATGCCTATACTGGTTAACATAATATATGTGTTTAGGAGATGTATAATGAATAGGAACGAAAGTTGGCCTCTGGGTATATGAGTTATATTCATATGTTGATTGACTTTGATCCTTATAAGCCGGACGATATATGGGTATCTTATAGAAGGGCTTTTGATTTAAATTTGACCGCGATGATGTCGGAGAGTAAGGCCTTGTAGATCGTGATCTTGACATTCTAGTAGGCAACGAAGGACACGTGTGAGTTCCTGAAGACGATGGTTTGTTATTACTTGGTATCAGTGGTCTTGATATACTTGTACCCAACGACTTCGTGAAAAGTGAAGGAAAACTTGGTTTGGTTCCGTAATTAGATAAACCCGATGATAATGATGGAGAACTTGGTTTATTATTGATTCCTTGACCAAATCCTGATAATCCGCCATTTGACGAAGGATACCCATGAGAGCGGGTCCCGGGGCGGGAAAGTCTCCCAAATCTGGACACTCCAGATAATGATGCAAGGTAATCGTGAGAACTAGATCCTGATAATCCCGACGATGAAAACGGGTAGTTGTGAGAACTTGATCCTGATAGTCCCGACGAGACTGGGTACCTATGAGAGCTCGAACTTGTGCGACTGCTTGAACTCCTTGATGATCCGCGACTGCTTGAACTCCATGACGATCCGATGCTTGATCCCCAGCTTCTACCGAAAGTTGAACTTTTTCCAGAACTAAAACCTCTAACTCCGCGACATTCTATGAGCGCGCCCGAACTCACAATTAACAGGCACAACAGCAGCGCTCTGTTGGCCATTTTGTACGACCTTAACTCATAAAGATCCGCACGCGATTGATCTCGTACGCGTCGATAGGTTTTATTAAAACTATTCAACATGCGTATGTAGTAGAGTAAGTACGTTATCACATCAAAACTTGGGAATTACGTCTAGCGATCTCGCTCGTTATTTATAATTAGTCGGCTACATTGTTTGATAACTAAACATGTCTAAAAAATTAAATATGTTATATATATGTTACCGGCAATCTGTATAATTTGGGCATTCTATACAATGCCTGAGGCGTCCAGGCAATATATGAAATATTATTTATTTTATACTTTGCCTAGGCATTCTATACAATGCCAAATGTAAGATCACTTAATAAACCTGTATACGTCCCACTGTCGACCACGAGGCTCTGCAAAAATCGACAAATCGATTGCAAAGGTTTAGGTCATAGCCCACGATGCTGGCCTAGAGCGGGTTTGCGGACTTCCCACACCATAGAAATACTTACAAATCAATACAAAACAATATATAATTTATATTATGTCGATTAGATTTTTTTTGGATGGACCATGGATGTGTTGCCGGTCCAACAAATTGGGAGGAGACCGGGAAGGAAAAAGGATGGGTAGTGTCGCGAAATGCAAAATAAATAAGTGGGGCAGATACGATTTGCTTATGGGAACACAAACGAATTTCATTTCATTTCATTTCCTATTCACAACTCAGACTTTATTCACTCTTCTTTCTCTATCCAATATATTCTTCTCTGGGACGCACTCCCCCTCGACATCAGGGCATCCAGTACTTGTTTTGCATTCAGGTAAAGGTTCGCCAACACTTATATGATAAATTAGCAGAGTCATTTAAAACGTATTTCTCCAGTTTAGATTTAATATGTGCTATATTTACTATATTATATAATTATATATGTGTGTATTCATATATTTATATGTATTGTTTACATAATATAATATATAATAATATTCAAGTTTCTTAAATTTAGGCGCCTACTAATTCTCTCTCTGCACAGTCCAAAGGTCGACTGGCAGAGAATGCCTCAGCATTAAGTACGCCTTTATACTTTGTATATAAAGCATAAATAAATAAATAAAACACATCACAAACATAATGACATTTACGATTATACAATATACCAAGAGCCCGTGGCCACCAGACTTTCGTCATTTTATAAAAGCTGAAAGTTTGTCCGCGCATGCCTCTGACTTAGGCATCTCACGATCAGCTATAATGAAGTTCCAATCAGGGTGGCTTTGGAAGTTATCAGCTTTAATATGTCTGGCAAGGTGAAAAAACCATCAGAAGTGTCCGGATGCCAAGGTAACATCTTTTAATAGTTGCCTTAACAACATAATATATAAAATTCAGCTTTTATACTACAACGCTGGCAAAACTACATTTTATTAAAGTTTGAAGACATCGTCATATATAATTTTTCCATCTTTATAGTATTAAAGCCGTGTGATCCCTATGCCAGAGGCATGCGCAGACAAACTTTCAGCTTTTATAAAATGACGAAAGTCTGGCGGCCACAGGCTCTTAGCCTACAAGTCCACAAGGATGCAGCCACATGTCGTCACGGGACATCTGCGGTAGATGTACAGAACAATTAGGACGTACATGGCCAAACAGACTATTTAAACTAATTAATTACAGTATACAGATTCATTGAGTCGTTGATCGGAGTCAGTTTTAGCGTAGTGTCCCTAATAGCACATCCCTAATAGTCATCATCGGGTGGCTTTATGGGAGGTTGGAGGCAAGATCGCGATGACACGATGAGGATGCTAAGGAACTCAAAGAGAAAGATTCTATATTCACATGTGCTGGTGTGAATATGGCGGCTCGAGCGGCAAAGATACGAGGTGGCAAAGTTGAAAATCGGAAAGAGCATGTCAAAATCTATAAAATTGCCAATTTTTAAAACTCCCGGAAATCTTTCCACGTAACCTCTATTTTTTCAACCAAATGACTGTACTATATGGATTTTCCCTTCAAAATCGGGAAATTCCATCATCCACCAATATTCTATAGAAATCATTACTTGTTTCAAGGATACACGTAATGTTATTATTCATTGGTGATAACCACTCATTTTTTAGCTTAACGATCTGAAATATCTAGCCGTGGTCACGATTTTTTTTTTGTTAAAAACTGTTTTTGGGGCTATTCCGTCATATTTGAGAAGTGAGGAGTGGTAAACATATTTAGGATTACCTACAGCTAATTTTACTAATCATAATAACATAATACATTATCAATATCGAGATAATAATAGTTATTGTTGTATTCCGGCATTAAGATAAAAGTGACTTAGGTACAGGCTTCGAATCAAGTAAATAAGATACCAAAGCTTTATTACAAATCTTATATTTGAACATTTTAATTTTATAAAAACTGAAAGTTTGTCTGCGCATGCCTCTGACATAGGCATCTCACGATCAGTTATTACATTACTCACAAAAATTAAAGGATATTTTTTTAATAATGGTTTCTTAGATTTACGCGAATGTTACACATTGAAATAAAACTATTTTATACGGATTCCGCCCCGTGACCACGAAAGCTGAAAAGCAATCGAAACGTCGGGAAGTTAAAAAATGTAAAAATTAAACCAAATCGCGATAAAATCCGTATAAAATAGTTTTATTTCAATGGATATTTTTTTTATCAACTTTTTTTGGTGTTTTTTGAGAGTCTGTATCTTGGAGATAAATGATTGCTCTGTTTCTTGATTGCACGCTTAGTTAATAAGCCATCGTAGGAAAACCAACGAGAAAAAAATCCAAACTTTTCTCGTTTATGACACCGTACATTTACTTGGGTAGTATTTTTTTGTGACATCGTTACAAAATTCTCGTAGATAATTTAATTGCCTTTAATTTGATATACCAGAAACCTCCGTGACATGATTTGGAGCTGACTTATGGTGAATCACAAGTAAAAATAGCCTATCCCACTTTGAAATTGGATTACTCCATCAATATCAATCATGGGGAAAACAAAATCACAGATCTGAAAAATAGGTATTTCAAGCTTTCAACTTTTAGTTTCCGAATTTCTTAACAATCATTTTTCTCCAAGATAGAGACTTTCAAAAAACACCAAAAAAACATGATAAAAAAAATATCCTTTAATTTTTGTGACTAGTATATGAAGTTCCTATGCCACCCCGCATTGGAAATTATCAGCTTTAATGTGTCCGGCAAGATGAAAGAACTATCATATGTGTCCGAGTGCGAAGGAAACATGTTTTGTTAGTTGCCTTAACAAAATAAAATATATAGGTAACTCGAATAGTCCTTACATATCATCACTAATTTAAATTCATCAAGACATGGATATAGTTATTACTTAAACATTCATAAATACAAGTTTTATTGATTACTGAGTGTATAATTTGCTTTATTATTAAAAGAGGAAAATCTTAGGAATTAATTTATTCAATTTGACATAAACGTTATGTTCCATTGATAAACGCTGTATAAGCCATTACACATAAATCTTAAAGTGATCATTATAACAGATAATTCCGGTGCCAAGACTCCTTGTATGAAGTGGAATAAGTAGCTACCTGCAGCCTTCGTCAGCTACATGTTTTTCTCCGGAAACTAAATCACTGAGCCATTACCGTTTACTGTTTAGTAATCGCAAGTCCGAACTACCTATGTCTAATGTCTAAACTATGGCAACTGGCCGGTGTCACGTGCAACGCACCGGCTGCTCGCAACAATGACTTGTAAATAGCAATCAAATAGTATTTTTTAACCCGTAATCAACTCTGTGAAGGCGAAACTGACATTCTGCAACAGTTTTTGTGCATGCGACACAAAGCTGACACGACAATCGTTTAGTTTTCATCATGACGTCGCCGCAGCGGCACATTTAAAATGTTACTCGCAATAATAGTGTTTGTTACGCTATTACTATCGGATGTGCAGTGCAGTGAAGGGAGCGTTAAACAGGTCAAACCTTACATGTTCCCAGTGCCTTTCGAATTGCCCAACCGGAACGACCGCGCCGATCAGTGCTGGCTCCGAATCGAAGATGCCGAGTTGGTGGAGACCGTGACCGTTTATTGTTACATCGCAAAAGATTTCCTGCGCAGCTATATTAGGGATTATAACTCCCGGAAGATGACAGAGGATAAGGCGGACGTCAGCCTGTGGAGTGAGCCTCGGCGGGTGCCAGACGAAACCTATAACAAGCAGCCAGACAAAGAGCCCATAAAAGACTGGAAAATGACTACGGTTATGGATCCTACCACACATGTAAGACTGTATGTGACTAAAAGTGCGGATTGTAGACTAGTGATGTACAGTAGGGAAGGAATGACAAACTATCAAATTAATTGCGAGAAGATTTTATTTTATATAAATGATCGCATGGCTGGAAAAGCCGGGAACGTCCGTGTACACAGTTCTCTCCTTGTTATGTGTTTTTGTTTGTATATTTATTTATTTAGTTCTTAAATTATCTAGAATAAAGGTTTTTGTTAAAATTGTACGTAAACACAAGGTGTAAAAACAATAAAATTATTTGTTAAGTATGACAAACAAAGACACACTTGTATGAGACGAGTAATAACGCGGCTTCGTTATCTGCCCAGTGAAGGTCGTACTGACAACGATTAGTTCCAATTCAGTAATTCTTTACAGTTTAAATAAGTATGTGAAATTATAATAATACGTTTATAGCGATATAAGAAACCTCGTATTGTTTCTTACTAATTTAAGTGTACTCCGAGCTAATCAGTGGAAACTCATATAAAACCATTAATGTACACGTGCTGATAGAAGACTGATATTAGAGAAATTATTTCGCCTAAAACTTTTTATACACAGGTTTTATGAAACTAATTTAAAATTAATACTTATGTATACCTAATCTCAGAAATATGTAAATAAACATTCTGCAGTGTCACGGATTTTAACATACGAGTAATCAGGGCTTGATTGTTAAGCCTCATTCTCGTAATACCATTAGATCGCAGTGACTGGTTCGATTCCAACATTAGTAACGACATTATTTGGTAGCAAAAAATGTCATTTTGCGCTTCAGCGAACACTAAACCTACGGCCTCTGTTGTTGACTTTTATCTATGGCACTATCAATGACTTACTCAGAAACCCTGAAGCCTGTTTAGACGCCGGCTGTGAAACGAGAGGCCGCGGGTTCGATCCCCGCACCGAAACAAATGTTTGTGTGATCCACAGGTATTTATTTCGGGTCTGGGTGTTTGTGAGACCGAAAAGTCTCTCGTAGTTTCGGATACTGACGACACAAGACTTGATCTTAGTGTGGGGTCAGAACTATGTATGTGACTGTTGGGTGTATTTATATTTATTTATTTTAAATGCACCCGCGCGCCAAGTGCTATTGGTTCAAGGTAATGTAAAAACTCAATCAAGTTATATGGGGACAGGTCTATGCTTAATATGCATTTACCCGATGTACTTACCTAAGAATGGCATAATAAAGATGAATTCATTAAAAAAATAGCCAATAATATCTATGAATTCACATCAATACAGTGGCACGAGCCACTGTTGATCCTGGCTTACTGGAGGCGCAGTGGCGGGTGTGAGGACTGAGGGCGGGACAGTTTCCATCTGAATTCACATATATAAACATATATAAACATATATAAACACGCCTGTGTATTTTTGGAAGATCCCAATATGTGATAGAACGAGCCGAACGTTATGCCAAATACAAATGCCTGTCCTGGGAAACTCTTATGAAATTTTTCAACCTGATAAGCTCACAAGCCTTTGTTGCCGGACCTAAGAGTCAAACCTAGGATATAAGTAATTTTCCTTATCATAATACGAGTATGTAGTGATGTAATTTCCCAATATAAAATGAATTCAAGTGATATTAGGTTTTATATAAATTACCCGCGGAAGACCTACTTTAACTGTTTTCCCCTACATATTTTTTTTGTATTGCGTAATATTTTGTGCAATTGATGTTCAATTGTTATAATTTATGTTTATAAATAAACTACACGAGTGAGTACAACAAAGTGTTAACGTCATTAAATAGATAATAGGAAATAAATTGTGTTTTAATGATCATTATTGTTGCATATTCAATATTCATACTAATGTACGTATATTCTGTTATAAGCACTTTAAATACTAAAATAACAGGTTCTACATTGATATTTTTGTACAAGAAGTTTTGTACAATATTGGCGAAGTATAAAAAATAAAAAACAGCTTTCCTAGAATAAGCAACGTGGTCTGAACATAACATATTGAGGATAAAGTTGATAGAGAAATAAAACAAATAAAACGGAAACACTAACTAGCCAACCTTACACAATTCAATAAGTATACATAATATATACATCGAATATTGTAATTTTTAAAGTATAATTGAAGTTTCAACGTAAGGAAATACACAAGCAACAACGCGCCTTAAAAATTAAATAGGATTGATACAACACAAATATTCGAAAGAAAAACAAAAACAGCAAACGAAATAAAAATAAATAGATTTCAAAAGTGCGATATGAATTGACGGACAGTAACATGAAAGGCTCTCTGAATCCGTCGATGCATGAGATTGATCAGAATCCAGGAAGCGGAAGAATTCTAGGATAGAAAGAAATAACCTTACACATGTGCCGACTCAAGGAATATAACACAACGGCAATTCAATTTATTAAACTCACTTTAAAACATAATGATAATGTAGTTTCAAAAGGATAATAAAAGTGTGTCGAAAAACTTGATAAACCAGTATTTATAAAAATAAAATGCGAGCTCATGTGAACATAATGTAACAATGCCTTTTATTGGGTTTTCCAAATATTTATTTTTATCTCATACCTATATGAGGTATAAACATGATTTTAATTATGCTATATGAAAATACAACAACAAAATTTATAATTTTCAAAATGTAGAGTCAATTATCGAATCATTTTCTCGACGCGGGAATCGAACTCTTAAGCCCACGGCCTTACAATAAATAATTTTAATTTATCTTCAATGTTTTTACAATTCAAAATAAACCAGTATTCTCTGTTGCGATTGCCACTCTCAGAGCATCGTTTTTCGAGGCATCACGGAATTTTCATTACAGAGAAGCTTTCCCCTTTACGCGTCTAACTTTAACCAATTTTGTTAGTAACAAAATATACTAGCTGGCAATATTATATAGTAAGACTTTGCAGTATATAAGTTGTACATACTATATAATATTGTAGGACATAAACAGGACTTTGATTTCTAAAATTCAGTGTATTTTCGGAGTCATGTTTGTATTGATAATATAAGCAATCATCACACACTATAACGATAAAGCAAAACATCGCAAGGAAACCTGCATACCATAGCGCTTTATAAGAATTTCAATGGTATGTAAGCCTGCCAACCCGCATAAGCCAGCGTGTTAGCCAAAATTATTAAACTTTCTTAGTATAAAATTATTAAGGTTCAATGAAAGAAAATGACATTGTTTAGACACTTGAAACAACAATGGAAATTGTCTTTCAGTTACCGCGACACGTTTATGTTAACAAGTGTTCGTTTTGTAAAAAACACGAGTATTTAATGATACAATGGATGTAATGACATCATCCTGCGCATTGTTAAGAGCGCATGAAAACAAAGTTAAAATGATAGCTACTCTGATGTTCTCACATTTTAATTTCAATTTATTGTCCATTCTTACACCGGACGAAGACAATAGATTACAGTTAAGACTTACATTGTCAATGCTCAATGAATCAATTCATGTTACATATTGACAACAGTAGTTCTACACATAAAGGTAAATTTTATGCAATAATAATTTTACATAAAATTGTGCCTCGGTGGCGTAGTTGTATTACGGTACGACTACAAAGCTGTGGTCTCGGGTTCGAATCCCGGGTCGGGCAAAGTGGTATTGGGTTTTTCTATTCATTATCAGCCCGGAGTCAGGAATTTGTGCCCGATATGGCGATAGGCTCGCCCCCTATCACATCATGGGATGGAACATACAAGGCGAAATGTGGGTGTCCTAGTGGCGCCTCTGCCTACCCCTTCTGGGATAAAGGCGTGAGTTTATGTATGTATGTATGTATAATTTTACCAACTCTGAAACCTTTCTATGTAGACTAGTTGTAAGGTCCAACCCTATGACGTAATGAGGAAAATCCGCGCGATGATGTATGTGGGGAATGTAAACCTAAAGGCACCATGGAATTTAATACTGAATTCCATTCTCACATCGAATTGATCGGTCACATCACTATGTTATTATGTTTTGTTTCCATAAATAGACCGAATTCCGGGGATGGCGTCCTTGTCGTGGTTTTTATTTTCCAAGCAAGCCTATAAACACTGAGCTCGAATATGGTTCAATCTTGAGCAATAATAACATTTATAAGCTATTGCTTCCGTTGTATATATTCTGAAAGTAGTTTAGCTAAATAAGTAAAAAAAACGTTTTAAAACTGGCCAGAACGTATAAAACCTGCTGCAGGATTATTTAAAAATAATGATGGATTATTCGAAAACTTCGTTATTTAGTGGAAGCATTTTCATTATACAGTGACTCTACTAGAAATTCAGATTCATATCTGTAGGTTCTACGATAGATACACCGGCCTTGTTTATAGACACTTTATAAACCAATGTTAGTTATCGGATGTTTTGTCCTTGTTATCCTTTCGAACGACTTTTGATTTTAGTTTGCGCGAAGAAGACAAAACATTCGATAACTAAAATAGGTTTATAAACTGACTATGAATAAAGTAGTAAGTCTTATGATTTACACCAAGATACCTCATAAATTGTGCACTTCATGTACCATTTATATTATATTTTAAGTTATCATTCTCACTACATTCATAAGTATCTATCAGCTGTATAGCTGATATGAAATGTTTAAATTATTAGAACGTATTATATGTATATTAACCGACTCCGATCATAAAAAGCGCAATGAATCATCATCATAACTGCACCATTGAAATGACACAGTTGAATTGTTTCTGCGTCGTTAAAGATGTAATATAAATAATGACGATTGTCATTTTATCATGCACAGAGCGGTGGTATGGACAGATATAACATATCGCGAGTTCAATTCCTGCGGCAAAATATTTTTGTGTGCTCTATGTAAAATTGTCGATCTCGGTGCGCAGTGGGTGTCGGACGAAATGCCGCAGGCTCGAGTTCCATACTATGACAATCGTTTGCATAGCCCACAAATATTTATTTCGGTTCTTCGTATTGTGAGACCAAAATATGTACATTCTTTGTGAAACCCACGACAGAGGACTTTGACTGTGGGGAAAGTACCTACTTTAGACGGCTGTTAGGTGTATGAATTTACTATATTAACTGTACGTTTTTTCTATAGGGAAAATTCTCTTGGATTTCCGTATAAATTAATTATTTCTGGGTTATGCCGGATATTTACCTGCCAAAAAACCCCATGTACTGGTGGTAGGTATCTAATATGTGAGAGGCCGCCTGGGTAGGTACCACCACAATGTCTATTTCTCCCGACAAACAGCAGTGTACACTGTACATGCACTGTTGTGCTCCGGTTTGAAGGACATTGTAGCCAGAGTAACTATTGGACATGAGACTTAACATATTAAGTCTCAGGACGGTGAGCGCAGTGGAGTGCCATGCATTGCTTTGTAATTTATGGTGTTGTTTGGTTTCCTACTGTCTATGAGCGGTCGCATCGATTACCATCAGGCGAATGGCATGATCGTCTCGCCATACATCGCGATAAAAAAATATGTAATTGACACGTTGGAGAAACTCCGGGATCTCAAAACAAACATATACTGAAATTCCTTCAGTGCATTTCTTGTAAAAGAACTACTAATAGGAGATTTCCTTTCTCGTCTAGGGTATTTATGTACCTACTTGTCTATAGCTTAAACTAATTAAAATTAAAAACTTTGGTGATGGAAGTTTACACATTATTCGGCGACATGTTTTCTCGATAACTGGGGCTGCCAATATATAGTCACTATTTAGTTCGATTGCCTTTACAGCCGACACTACTTTACATTACACGTCGAAAAATTCATTACTTAGATACATAGGCAACACTTTATCGTACACCACAAAATATACACGACAGATACAGAAAACCGCGCTGTGGCTAGTATGAAGTATGTGAACAATTGGCGATCTCATCCAGACAACCACATGATGGATTAGCTCTTACCACAATCTTTCTTCTGAGATCAACGTTTGTAATCGCAAAGTATTATCTTGAGCCTTGAAATGATTTGCGTCATGTAAACAGTGACATAAAAGAATGTTATCGCACCCGCAGAAAGCCGACCAGCAAAGATTATTATCATAATAATACCTATACAAATAGGCCAATAGAGGACAAACAATAAGGGCTAGTTTTCGGAAAAGAATATTATATTCCAAGCGTTATTATTAATTAAAACGTGACACGGGCCTGCTCGTAAGGATTATGATAGCGGACATTTTTGTAGTCCAAATTGAATGTAATAGATCTACTGGTTATTATTCTGTATTAACTTTAACAAATATAAGTCGATTTATTTCGTTTAAACGTAAGATCCCCATCTTACGTTTGCTGGCAAAATAATACTTAAACGTTCAGGAAATGGTGTAAAGCTTTTTTATTGAATTGTAATAATTCCCAGGGGCATAATTTAGCATATTAAACTAGTACTTAAATAAAAATTAAGAGAACAAGTTTGAAAGAATTGCAAATTTTTACGCCAATGATATAAGTTACTCTAAGCGTCGGTTTTTAAACAATGTTATTTAATTAACATTTAAAACAACTTGTGAATAAATATTATGATGCAAATTACTATCAATAACGACTTAATATCACGGTATAGGAATATTTAGTTCGAACTAATCACTTTATTTTCGAACCCAGATGAAAACAAACTTCTTGAAGGGCTCATAGTTTTTTGAGCAAAGTAATACATGAATACAAAATGTATATGTGTGTGTGTAAAGTGATGCTGTAGAAAATATTGCATGCAATTTTCAACCTTCAATTAATGCAATTTTCATGACGCTGGCTTAGAAATTTGTATGTAGGAAGTTATATGCATATCTAGGCCGATTTAATAAATCGATGCTCAATACGTAAACTATCGAAACCGAAAAATGACATTTTTGTTTTATTGCACTAATAGCCTAATAGGGAATATGCATGGAATTCAAATTGAGACCAATTTTTTTTTGTAGATTCTTTATTGCTTTAGATTGACATCTACATCAATATTTTTTAAATTATGTACTTTTTCATTAAGAAAATAATTATTAAAATCTGCATATAATGAGTGCAAAATTCAAGGTAGTTGAAACGCAACTCTATTGGTCAATGAGAATTTGACGTCAGTCTAGTAAGTTAATGTCAACAAGTGCATATTTGTTCGGTATTTGCGATTGAATTAACTTTTGTTGTAATTTCCTAGCATATTTCGGAATGATATTGTTTCTCCTTAAAATAGCAAGTACGTTTCCAAGAATAATGACTGACAGTGGTTATGTAAAGGAGCAATCGGATAATCTCTAATAGTACTTTAATAGTGGTCCACCCTAAAGTCAAAGTAAAAACCTACAGTAGTTGTTAAGTGATATGAAAATAAGTTAATATTTATTAACCGAACCTTGTGTAATATTTATTTGAAAATGTTTTACCGAAAATATACTATTAATACGTGAAGTATAGTTTTTCTCGGATATAAAAAATGGAATGTAGAATAAAAATGCAGCTTATCATTAACTGAATCAACTGAAGTGTTATTAGCCTACAAACCATTTCACAAATTAAGTTTATAGGTTGTGATGAAACTCGTCAAAACATTATAGCACAAAGATGAAAACAAAATGATAAGCATGATAGGACATAAAGTACTTACGTTGAAATGATCTTCACAACAATATAAACAAGTTGATGGAGATACCATGTCTCTTCTCATGATTTTACACCACGTTTTTCTTACTTCCACCCCTCTCGGAACAAAAAAAAATACTTTTTCGGGTGTATTTATTGTTGTATTTTTACATTTAGGCACAATACAGCACTTATAAGTCGGTTTTTTACTTTGTTCCATTATAAACAGTCGTAATATACAAAATATTGATAAATTATAGTGTACAACACTTCCACGCTTGTTTGTTTTATTAGACTATGACGTCATCGTAGCGCGCCAAAAAAACAGTGTTTAAACTGCTATTATCAGTTTGATATTTTAAAATATATTTTTTTGTATTAATATTAATATTTTTACGGCTGTTTTTTTTGCCGTTATATAATGATGTGAACTATCATATAAAAATATTAAAAAAAATCATGCATATTCCCTATTGTACAAGAGATATCTACAGATTTATAATCCACTAGCTTCTGCCCGCAAACTTCGTCAGCGTGATTAACTTTATTTGGTACTTTTCATCCCGTCCCGTCCCATTAAATCCCGCCCGTCCCATCTCATTCTCACTCAAGGCATGTAATCCAGTCCCATCCCATCCCTCTGAGTATAAAAAGTAACAAATATATGGGAATTCCTTCCTCATCCCACGGGAACACTTAATTTTAGGGATAAAAAGTAGCCTAAGTGTTAATCCAGGGTGTCAGCTACTTCCATACCAAATTTAATTGAAATCCGTTAAGCGGTTTTTGAGTTCATCGCGCACAACCGCACAGACAAACAGACAAAAATTCTAAAAATCATTGTTTTTATTACGTTAATACAGACTCCCCATTTTAGATTTTCTCGTTTATCTTCCATAGTACAAAGATACACCCTGTATGTAAATAAGATATATACCAGTTTTTAAGTTGAACTTCTACCTATATAACTGTGAAAACCGCATCTCATTTCGTGTCGTAGTTTTTGCGTGATGTGCAAGCTAATTCAAAGGAACACCCTGTATGTAAATAAGACATATACCAATTTTAAGTAGGACTTGCATCTATATAACTATGATAACCACATCTCGTTTCGTCTTGTAGTTTTTGCGTTATGCGCAAGCAAACAAAAAGAAACATCGTGTATGTATATAAAACATATACCACTTTTTAAGTTAGACCTGCATCAATATAACTGTGAGAACAACACCTCATTTTGTGCGGTAGTTTTTGAGTAATGTTCAAGCAAACAAAAAGAAACAACCTGTATGTAAATGAAACATATACCACTTTTTAAGTTGAACCTGCTCCAATATAACTGTGAAAATAGCATCTCATTTCGTGCGGTAGTTTTTGAGTAATGTGCAAGCAAACAAACAGAAACACCCTGTATGTAAATGCAACATATACCAGTTTTTAAGTTGAACCTACAGCAATACAACTGTGAAAACCGCATCTCATTTGGTGCAGTAGTTTTTGCGTGATGCGCAAGCAAACATACAGACAGACAGACAGACAGACAGACAAAAATTCTAAAAAAAATTGTTTTGACTTCTGTTGCTGTTATAAAGACCCCCCGCGTTAAAATTTCTCAAATATCTTCCATGTACAGACATTGACCATTTACATTTTTATTATATGTATAGATTATCCATTATAATAAAATATATACAAATTTTATACCTTCAACTGATCGAACTTGCCACTTTCAATGATATTGGTGTAAAGCAGCGAATTTACAGTTCCGATAGTGTACGTAGCGAGCGTCGAAATATTCGCGCAATTTTATTACATAAGTACCTTTTTTCTAAAAAATTAAAACATATCTCACATTTTACAATAGAGTTTCATTCTTATTTTATAAAGTTCAATTAATACTTAGCCGATAACGATAAGGAAAAGGCAATTTGTCTAAAAAGTTTAATTAATTGTAGGCGAGCGGCAACGGCGGTAACCTCCACGGGCCGCCAGTGACATCTCGTGACGACGCCCATAAATTAATCAAGTGGTAACAGCGAGGTCATTCATACATTGATTAATAAAGGATCATCTCGAGTATAGATGTCGTAACAGTCGCATATAGCAGACATCGCTACGACGGCGAACTTTGACTTTGACTGAGTTATCGTTATAGTTACTTGATGCAACTGAGCTTCCATTTATTCTACTCAGCTAATGATGCCACTTGGTATAAGTTACATATTTTTCAGATGTCAGGAAAAAAATTAAAATTGCTACTTAAATAAATCAATTAATAATTATCATTAATCAATGATTAAGAAGAGACCAGGGGCGAAAGTAAGGCGGGATGAACGTAACAAATGAATTTGTGAAAAAAATATATTATCTACTCAGCTGTATGACGGATATAGGTCATTTCGATCCCCCCATGTGCCTAAGTTGTGCTCACAGCGCTGTGCCGTAAGGTTTTGGCTGTAGCGAGTCGATGCTGCAAATATATAATTGATGCCCAAAGTAACTATTTGCCGTTTTTTTCAACTGCGTTTATTATGGTAGGTTTAATCTTGTGCGTCATTAGACAGTAAAACTACTCAACTATTCCTCTTGCCATAACGGTGTAAACCATGTTAACTATATAACGTTATCAGTCTATAATACGGTGATTATAACAAAAATGGTAACTTGAGTTAATTCAATGCAGGTCATTTAGTCACTTAAAAACCATAATTTATGTTTCCTGTTAATGCATTTGGCGTAAACGAGGACTAACAACTTAACATGCTCCAAGACTTATAGAAGCTTAACAAATGGTTGTCAGTTCGCGATTCCAAGCCACATCACGCCAGCTGAGCCATGTAGGATTATTTTATGGGTATTGGGTACTACTTACTATAAAGCCAAAGTTCATTTATTTACGCTCAATAACGTCACTTTGAAAGGCCTATAGGCTATATCCCGCAGTGGACATACGCCGATTGATGGATGAACCTACCAAATAATACCTGCCAATTATTTCTTACTGCTGCTATACTAAATGAATTCGTCTTTACGTAAACAGATTTTCCTATCTTCAAAAAGCTCCTTGTGATCTACATTACCAGTCACTTTAACTTTATTATTATTTCACGTTTTTCCCTTAAATAATATTTTATATACCGTATTGTAGTTTATGTAGTGAATTATATTTTTTATTTTATGTAGTCTATGTGTAATTAATGAAAATATATGTTTGCATCCCTCACATTTTGACAAAAAAAAATTGTTCACTATTATCATTATTCTTTGCCTATTTTGTGACCACCCTCTTCTTCCTTCTTTATAAATAAATAAATAAACAAAAATGGTAAATGCATAGAAACTAGGTTTAAAGCAGAGGTATAGAATACTGCTATCAGCTACATAATATGTCAAGAAACACATTACTCAAGTAACTTTTGCTGTAAAGCTTTCATGAAGCGCTTCGCATCTTCATAACAGAATGCAAAAATACTTTTGCATACATTGACTACTTAATGCTTTTGAAAAGTCAAAGAACTGTAAGATTTTATACAAACAAAAAAAAATCCTATTCACAAATATTCGACGATATGAGAACACTGACCTCATCACAAACATTCCTTAAATGTTATAATAAATTGAATTTCGGATTCGCATTCTACCACGTGCATTATGGCTATAAAACCGTTTGAACTAAAAGTATTAAAATAAATCATGCAAGCTCCAACCAACATTTTTGGATGAGTATAATATGCTTGTAGGCGCAGCGCATTGAAATGATGTAAGTTCTTATTTTAATCGGATGAATTAGTAAACAAATTAGGTATCTTCACAGAAGAAATATCTAATAAAGATCATAATTTTGAACCGACATGTGTGCGACAGTGAAAATGTAACGTAATTTCTCGAGACGCCTCGTTAGCCAATTCCGTGCCACATCTCATCTCTAATTTGATGAAATTAAGTAGTAATAATATAATTAGTAGAGTGTGGCACCAGTGAAAAAAATACCACTGCTAAGCACAAGACAAGCAAGCCAACGTTCTAATGAGAGGGATAAGGGATTAGTTCTCTCCATTAAACAAAATAGGAATTAAACAAAATGTATAATCTATGAAATCATTATAAGCCTCTATCAAAATGGAGAACTCATGCTCTTCATTAAATTAAAAGCGGTAACAGGAAATGCAATTTACAATGATATAAAATAGTCACCGCCGACCGTTAACACCCACATTGCATTAAGATTTGCAGGATAGTTACTGGCTTTTGTAAGGAAGGCGAATTGAAATATCACCTACAGAACTAAACGCGACAGCAAGACATTTTTTGTCCCTTATACCCGCCACTGCAACTCCTGTAAGCAAGGATCAACAGTGGCACGCATTTCAATGACACTGAGCATCAATTGAAGTTCAGCGAATCTCTGGGAACTCCTTAGCCAGCGACGAAATTCATGAGATAGGAAACTTAATACCCAGAAGTTGGAAATAATTATAGTCCACTGCCTTCGGTAGCAAAGCAGGCGCCAAAACTTCATAGCCATAGAAGCCCAACGTAATAAGCCACGGTTCATTATTTTTCTAATTTGGACCTATAAGCACGAAATTTTACCTAGTCTCTACAAGTTCCATGTATACATCAGCAGGCAATATTTGCATACTATCCAACGTAAGTTTACGCTCATTATGTATCAAGACGACAACAAGACAACATTTTTAACATCATATACCCAATCAGTCGTTTCATCCCATTCAAGCTTTAGACAACAATTACTACGACGCGACTTCGCTCTACCATTAACAAACCATTAAACGTGTCCTTGTTATTTGCTGTTGAAACATAACAGTTAACCGTTGAAGCGTAGACATAAGCGATGTTTGTAACCAAATTAAAGCTTTTATCGGCCATTGACAGCCTCCGTGGCCAAGTTGGTTAGACGCCGGTTGTGAAACGCGAGGCCGCGGGTTCGAACCCCGCACCGGGACAAATATTTGTGTGATCCACAGGTATTTGTCTCGGGTCTGGGTGTTTGTGAGACTGAAAAGTCTCTCGTAGTTCCTGATACCCACGACACAAGTCTCTATCTTAGTGTGGGGTCAGGACCTATGTATGTGACTGTTGGGTGTATTTTATTTATTTGTATTTAATCGGTAATTTAATTGATATTAGTATAATGAGAGAGAGAGCTACTAATTAGGTAGTCTTGTATGAATTCCTGTATGAAACCGCTCAATGCTATAAGATAGGTTGTGGTACAAATTACAAATACATACTATTTCTTTTTTTTTATAAAAATATTTTATGTGCAATATAGGAAGTAGAACAGCTGTGTATCTAATAATCCTTAATTTACTTTTAGGGCGTGAGTAATGTGGGCAAGCGGATCTGTATTAAATACTACCTATACTCGTATTATGAACATTAATGGAATTACATGTCGCGAAAGGCCACGGTCATTGAATTAATTACTTTTACTCGAACTGTAACGTGACGCAAATTACTAGTGCTCCTTAATTGTTTCATGTTTTAGGACAACCTGCGTTATGCGTATTTACTGAATGAAACACTGTTTTGTCTAGCGAGTGTTACGCAAGTGGATTGAAACGAAACGAATAGAATTTACCGCGTGAATTAATCATGGCTTCTACGTATATTGTATACATTCTGTCATAGTTTGATTTGTTCATATAAATATTTTCTGCAGACGCAGTATTACAAAATTGGCACGGGAATTCTTATAATTTAACCTTCCATGAATTGTACGCTTAGATAAATCAATTCTATCTTATGAAAATTGAAATAATAGTTCATTGAATTTCGAAGATTGAATTGAAATAAAACTATCTTTTTTTCGTGGATTTTGTTTGAATTTTACATTTTTTAACTTTGAAACGTTGGGATGTTTCGATCATTACAGCTTTTGTGATCACTGGGCGGAATGACAGTCCGTATAAATTAGTTTTATTTCAATGTGTAATAATCGCGTAAATCTAAGACACCATTAGTTCATTCAAGCTTTGCAAGTTAAATTATAAGGAATACGGGAAAAATGAATGACGGTCCTTTATCAGAAGGAAAAATAATCCCCTCAAGCGGAAACTTGATAAGAGTTGCTTTGTGGTTGGCTGATGCTGTGTCTGGTTCGATACTTGAAGGGTTATTAATGAGTTGATTCCTTAATGATAAGAATGTTTCTGACGTTCTTTACTAAAGCAAATAGTGAACAAATCTGGAACTAGGAGTATTGCTGTACAATAATCGCAAAGAATCACGTTTTAAATACGAAAAATAAAGGTGTAGTTGAAAGGTCTCTTTCCCTTATTTTTTTTCAGTTTCTCGTGATTATTATTTATTTCAGTATACATGCATACTAATATACAGGTTTTCATTTTACTTATTTGGTGTTAGTAACAACAACAAACTATTAAATTATTAATTATTCAAATACATTTAAAAATATTAAGGAGTCAAAATACCACTTAAGCACTTATCATTTTCATGCAGCATTCAAAAATATAAATAATGCTTACGAAAATTTTAAGAATCTCGTTTGTAAGTAATATTTACATGAGTTTATTTTTATCTTGTTGCGATAATGCTGATTGAGTGCAGTATTCTTCATATCCATTGTCGACTTTTATTCGGACCATCCGTTTTACATGAAAATGTTACATTTTTATCGGCAATATTTCATTGTAGTTCCGTTTCAAAGTTTATTTCTATCATGGAATGTTCAAATAAAAATTATGATTACTAGGAATTATCTGAAATGGCATTGGTACAAATATTATTTGATGACGTCGTTTGGATCATACAATAAACATGTATTTAAGTTTGAAGATTCCTTATTATTATTATTTTAAAATTCTTACACCAGTACCTAATAATATAACCTTAAACCTACTTATATTATAAAGGAGAAAGTTTGTGAGTGTGTTTGTATGTAACTTCTTCACGCTCAATCACTCACGCTCAATGACTGGATCAATTTTGATGAAATTTGGTATGGAGGTAGCTGATACCTTAGATTAACCCATTTTTATCCTAAAAAACATAGTATTCCTGCGAATTCCACTCCTTGACTACGCGATGTCCACTCGTTGACCACGCGAGGGTTACTGATTGACCATGCAATGTTAAATAGTGACAACGCGGCGTTCACCTATGGTTCACCTGCCGATAACGAGGGGATGACGAGCGACGAGGCGGTGCGGGTCGGGTGCCAGGTGGCCCTAATGAGCTGTGACCTTTATCACGCAAACGAAGCTGCGGGCAGAAACTAGTTTAAGAATAATATTTGATAAGATGAAATTTGTTGTGTACATATCTATGTGTACATATGTATGTAGGTAAACATGAGACGCGTTTTCATTTCCTTGAAAGGTCTGCGACATTACTGAACCGTTCCGGGAGTTACTTTCATTCGTTCCTTTTTTTACCCAATGATGTGATACAAACATTTTGAAGTAACGTGGTATTATTATTTCAGACTTCACCTATAAGCGTGAAAAATAAATGTATAAAAAGAAACATGATCATAGGTCATCTCTTTAAAAAATAATACAATTTGTGAATTGCTACATAACGTATTTGAAAAATATTGTCTATAGTTGTAAATTGATCCACAAAATAACTGAAGAATAGTTACTAACTACTACTCGTATATTATATTTATAGTTATATGATGCGTCAACCATCTAACCTCATTTTGTTTCCAACTTTCCCGTATACAAACAAACTGCTATGAATTGTTATTTAATGATTCATTGCAAAACAATGCTTGTTTTGTCCAACATATTATTAAGTACTATCAGGGTATCTACTACTTGGTAACACATTTTTAAAATGACACAATATATCTTCTTTATAGAAAACTAGCTTCTGCCCGCTAACTTCGTCTGCGTGATTAACTTTATTTAAAAAATATATACATGTAAAGATTATTTGGAATTTCCTATCCCGTCCCGTCCCATCTCGTTATATCCCACCCGTCCCGTCTCATTCTTGGTCATTGCATACAATCCAGTCCCATCCCATCCCTTTGAGTATAAAAAGTAACAAATATATCGTAATTCTTTCCTCATCCCACGGGAACACTGTATTTTACGGAATAAAAAGTAGCCTAAGTATTAATCCAGGGTGTCAGCTACTTCCATACCAATTTCATCGAAATCCGTTAAGCGGTTTTTGAGTTAATCGCGCACAACCGCACAGACAAACAGACAAAAATTCTAAAAATCATTGTTTTTATTTCGTTAATACAGACTCCCCATATTAGATTTTCTCGTTTATCTTCCATAGTACAAAGATACACCCTGTATGTAAATAAGACATATACCAATTTTAAGTAGGACTTGCATCTATATAACTGTGATAACCACATCTCGTTTCGTCTTGTAGTTTTTGCGTTATGCGCAAGCAAACAAAAAGAAACACCCTGTATGTAAATAAGACATATACCACTTTTTAAGTTAGACCTGCATCAATATAACTGTGAAAACAACACCTCATTTTGTGCGGTAGTTTTTGAGTAATGTTCAAGCAAACAAAAAGAAACAACCTGTATGTAAATGAAACATATACTACTTTTTAAGTTGAACCTGCTCCAATATAACTGTGAAAATTGCATCTCATTTCGTGCGGCAGTTTTTGAGTAATGTGCAAGCAAACAAAAAGAAACACCCTGTATGTAAATGCAACATATACCAGTTTTTAAGTTGAACCTACAGCAATACAACTGTGAAAACCGCATCTCATTTGGTGCAGTAGTTTTTGCGTGATGCGCAAGCAAACATACAGACAGACAGACAGACAGACAGACAAAAATTCTAAAAAAAATTGTTTTGGCTTCTGTTGCTGTTATAAAGACCCCCCGCGTTAAAATTTCTCAAATACCTTCCATGTACAGACATCGACCATTTACATTTTTATTATATGTATAGAAGAAGAAGAATAGATATAAAAAGCTTTCGTATCATTAATTTTCTTTAAAACAAAATGAACAAGGAGAGAGCACTATTTTTTAAACGACATATTGCATTTCTAACGAGGTACACATATTTTGTTTGCTTTTATTTGTTCTCCTGTACACTGTTATCGTTCCATTGTAAAGAAATAACTCTTTGATAGTATTTTTTTCCACAGATTAATGTTGCGCCACAAATTGAACTGAAGAACCGTTCGTGCCACATGTAAGTTCTCATTTAAAAACATCTGTTACAATTCCCTATTTAAGTCGACGCAATGACTCGAAGATCGAAAAGTCACTACCAAAACAATGTCTTGGAAAAAATACAGCCAAATAAATACTGGAGGGTTAGAAAGCAATAAGTTTGCGCCGAGGCGTCGCACGTGACCTCTGCGACCGTGACGCCGGCGGCAAGGTCACCGGATCAGTAAATCCCCGCGAGATAACACCCACCCCTTTTCAAAGGCGTTGCATTATCAACTGACAACCTAATTGAAAGGACAAAAAAGGGATTCGTTCAATTACGTAAGAATGTCATCTATTTACGTAAGTAAGTAGAATGACTCGTCAATACGTCCTTCAATAAATTACTATTACTGATGAAATTGGTATACTTTTTGACGTTTTTTATTAAAATATAGTAGATCGAGACCATAATGATAATCTATGAAGTATGTACCTTATTCAATTTTACGTATAATTAATTACATTAAATAACAATTTGTTCAAATTATTGATTATTTTACAATTAATCTGTGAAGTTAAAAATAACTAGGCAACCAGATATCGGATTTAAACTAATATCGAGTTTGAAACGAGTTTTCGCCATCCAGATAAGGAAGTAATGACGTAGCTAAGAAAACCGTTTAGACTTCAGTATTGCCAACGAAAATAATTTATTTAACTTTTTCCTTTCGAAGTTCATATAATAAGAGCCCTAATAAAACATCAGATTTTTATACTTAAAATTAATTAAAATAAATTATTGTATAAACATTATACACCTATAGTCTCTATATCTACTAATTCTATCTATAAATGCGAAGGTATGTCCATTGATTTGTCCTTCTTTCACCTTAGAACGTAACAACGTGAATTTGCATTGAAATAGTTTGAGATACTTTATATATTTTTAGTACGGAATTCAAATGAGGTAAATAAGCAGACAGGCCACTTGATAATGCTCTAAGACGTCCATAAACATCCACAACACCAGATAACTGTTTTGTGCGTAGCCTGCACTTAAGCTAATTGTGGGCCTTGGGCTCTATTCTTAAAAGTCCCTAGTTTCTATCGAAAAAATTTTCATTTTCTATGGGATTTATTAAACCACAAGAGCAAAGCCGCAAGTAACTGGTAGTAAAAATAACTACAATAGTACCCAGGTGCCGTCAATCAGAATTATTAATAGCTGTTCAATACTTCATTTTCATGCCAAAAGCTTTTGTTACCAACACTTCGATTGAGTTACGTTCTTCTAAGAAAGTTTAAATTTATTTCATGAATGTCACTCAATTAAGGCGGAAAATCAGTGACATTACCTTAGTATACTAACGTAATGTGTATTCTTAGGTTCAATTCCCAGGTCAGGCACTCCAATTTGAGAGATTTTTAGCATCCTAAATCTCATAAGAGTTGCCCGGGAAACAAGACAATAACAAGTTCGATGAACTATGAGTAAGAGTAAAGATACATCAACTCACCTTTCAGAGATTTACAGGTGTCAACGTATGCTATATGCACATATTATACCTTCCAAGATTACTGTACTCACCACTTCAAAGGATTTTCGCCACATCATCTCTTGGCTTAATAATGCCAACGCGACGATAATGCACAAGATTAATGCCCAAAACCCGATCGGCAGTACACAAAAAGTTTCTAAGATTAATGACTGGAATACAGCCGAGATAGCGCGTGTTCTATGGCCTACGAGATTGTCCATCACTCGCTGACGTTTAATCTGAAGTTTGAATCGCTGGAACACCCCATTTGATAAACAGCCATCATATTTTCGAATTCGTTTTCAGTTCGTTACCACTTCATTTTATTGACGTTTTGCTGGTGTACGACTTTTATTCATACCTAATTTATCCATCTATCATGTATGTATGTATCTATCTTAATTTAAATTCTAAGGGTGTAATTATAATCTATTATTTTTCTCTATGTATTCAACAATCATTAAACTCCGTCAAATAACACTTTCCTAGACTGTACATACATACATACATAATATATAAAGTTCACATATTTTATTAATTCGCAAACCATTGGATCCGAGTCATGCGGATATAATAGGATAGGTATGGGACAAGTTTTGAGCTTGCCTCAAAAACCTACCCAAAAATTGCTGCCAGCTATCGGATTACAGCTTGTCACGTTGTGATTTCAAGCATACTGTATTATGTCACAAGCTATTAAGGGAAAGTCCTACAGTACCGGCCGGCATACAGTACCGGCCAGTTACAAATTCTCTAAATCTATAATAGATGGCACTGACAGTTTTACGCTATTTAGTGCGGTACCCTCGTGCAAGTATATGCCCCACGCGGCTTCTACCTGTCACAACCGGTTTACTGTCAGTGTAAAGATTTCTGTTGCGCGCGATGAATGTATGCTACGTAATTAAAATTCTGTAGGTGATTTTCGAAGTTCAGGGATTCAATTTAAAAAAATATATCCTGGTAAGTTTAGTATGCTTATATGGCTATTAAAAACCGAATATTATTTCAGCCTTTGTACGTTTGTTTTCATCTGAAATCGAAACTCTTATTTTTTCCGTTTCCTCCAGTGCCGGCCAGTACGCTGTCCTGCAGTACCAGCCATTCCTTAAATTAGTTTAAAAGGTTTGCATTACTTGCAAAAATTACTACTTAATACACGAAAATGCCAAATGATACAAATGATGGTCGGACGAGGCAAAAAAGGGCGCCTGAAATCCGGCAGATATGCATAAAGCTGTAGAAAAGGTACTGAATAACAAGATGAGTGCACGTCAAGCCGCAGAAAGCTATTAGATACCCCGAAAAACGCTGAATGACAGAATTAGTGATGAGAAAATGAAGAGTTACTGCATGAAGTCGTAAAGCTGAAATAAGTGAAATTATAACGAGTTTTCCGTACAAAAAGATGCTGGAAGGGAAACAAAATAGACAAAAAAGAAATAGTTTTCAGTTTCAGGAAAAGGTGGTAATAGAAAAGGTAAGACTTTACTGTCAGCAAGAGATGTCAGTAAGAAAACAAAAAAAAATACAATCGAAAACCTACCTTCTACTCACAGACCGATTGAAGAAGAGACAGTTTGCCCTTTGTGTGCTGAATGTCATGAAGAAGATTGGATACGGTGCGGAAACTGTACAATTTGGGTCCATGAGGCTTGTGCAAATATATCGGAGCTATCCGATCAGTATATTTGCGATTATTGTATTGCCTAAATGGTTACATTCTTAGTGGCCGGTACTGTAGGCCTATTTTTTTTAGTCTGTATTTTCTTATTCTTGGAATTGCAATAATAAAGCTGATTTTGTCTAAACGATTTGGTTGTTTGTTATTTTTATTAATAGCACAATAGTTCTTTTAAATATATCAGGAGGTATTGAATATTTAACATTAAGAACTTTGATTTTTTTGTTCATAAACCTTAAGGTGACGGTACTGTAGGACTCTCCCCTATAGTGTATTACATCATGCCGGCATCCGAAATTAAGGACGTGGTTATAAGATCCAGAGCGGAATCACAAAAGAGCACATCCTATTACGTAAAATTGCAGCGCGGATAGAAACATACATTCAGCGCAATATTATGCATACGACTTTGTTTCATTTTACCATTTACAATTTTAGAATTTAATTTTTTAAGTATAGAATTTTAACTTAAAAGTACAAAACATTTTGTAAAAATCTGCTATTACAAAAAATCCTAAAGAATTGTAGTTTTTTATGCTAATGACTTAAGAAGAATTAACAATATCCCTTCAATAAAATTAAAGCGAGTTTAACTTGACAGTACCACACACCACATTACCAACCATTTTTTTTTTCTAAATACAACCTAAAACAACCTTATTAGTTATTACCTTATTACCTATGCAAGCAACACGTACTCCTGTGTATTAAGATGAGAGTACTGCATAAAATGGGAATAAAAACTGAATCATACTAAAAACCTTCAGATACTCTGCAACATATCGTAAAGGCCACTCTTGTGATAAAATCATAACACTAAAAGATACAGTACTTCGACCTTCCAGTGAGACAGGTCTCACCCCTAGATAACACCCTTCAGCGCAGATAAATGATAATCCGGACCTCGCTTCATGAATATGTATTAATTGGGGCAGCTAGGTTTTCAACTATGGATAATTATCGCAGTTATATTTCAAGTTTCAACGCATTGAATTCTAATTTCAAATTAAGAGAAGGAAATGTTAAGCCAATTTAATTTTAGAATTACTTCAATTTATTGCTATATTTTAAATATTATTTAATTGCATACATTCGAGTAATAATAAGCATTAAAACCGTGTCATTTTAACTTATTTTCAGTAGTATAAGTTAATTTGTAAAATGATTTAAATGTTGTCTTCTTCTATGTAAAAAATGATTTTTTATTCGTTTTTTTTTCATTAAATTTTCGTTCATCATTTCACATATTTTCATTTAAAAACCCCATTAATCATTATTTAATTTAAAGAATATGCCTTATAATTGCATTCGTGATGTATTTGTAATCAGGTCAGTAGTCTATAACAGTGAAAATTCATTAAAGAAAATAAAAATAAATCATAATAACATTGATAATGCGATAAAAATAAAAAGGAAAGAATCGAGTTGGAATTCTTTAGGCGTTCCTAAATCTTCCTTAGAAATATGCGCGGATAAATGTGCGGTATTTTCATTCTGATATCCTACCTATATACAAATACTGTACATTCCTTACAAACTTAATAACTTCGATATTTTTAATATCGTTTAAAAACTTTCATAATCATAGACCTTCACTTAATGACAATCACGTGACTACTATCCCTGTATTTAATTCCAATGTCGGTTTCATTCGCTATTACCTTGTCATATACTTCTCTTGCATAAACAAAAACGAATTTTACGTTTTTAAATCAATAATTAATCAAAATCAAATTATATGTTAAAATTAGTGTTGCTGAAATTAATTGTATTGCTCACTTCATTTTACATAACATTGAACATTCCGTTGCTCCATACTCTGAAAAAAAGAAACAAAATTGAAATAAGAATTAATACAGCCAGAAATGCGTGGACATTACGATAGCAGCCTTGTAACCACAAATTAAAATGTTTCCGTAATTGAATGGACGCACGGAATTTGCCCTGAATGAGTTTCGAGATTGTTGAAGTTCACGTAGATAATAGTCGGGTTTAATGGTGGGTTGGTTGAAGGTATTCGAGCTACCACTACGGTATAGTTATGTGAGAATGACCGCAAGATGAGCAAGTACAATGCCCGCGCCTTGGGCTTGACTGCTACATCGCCCTGAGCAAGATTGCTACGGTGCGGCGTCCTTGGAAAATTGCTACGACGCCATAGGCGACATTGCTACGGCACCGTGAACATAATAATTTCTACATTGCCGTAGGCAAGATTTCTATGGCATCGTTTGCGAGACTTTACGGCGCCTTCTATCGGCTGTATAAACTCTTGCGAAGTCCCTTAATTTCAAAGTTCCGAAGCCCTTAGCAGCTGCCCATTGCGCTCGTGGTATTCAATGATCCAAAGCCTTCTCCGTGTCATAGCTTTCCGTTTTTTTCATATTTGATGTGGAAGCAATTGTCAAATCGCCACAGATTTTTATCCATAGGGATGACATAAATATCACCAGAATATGTATAATGCTGATAAAACCCAACCGATTGCTAACTGGATCATAAAGCTGGAACAGACCGTATGCTTGTGTTCCGTCCTATGATATGGCATCACGGATTTTCTTATTAGTAGGTATTAATAAAGTATTTGCAACGACAATTAATCATCATGTTGGTAATAAAAACGTACAAAACAATTTTAATTTGAACTAGCAAACTTTTTCCGAGCCCTGTGCCAAGTAATAAAAAGAACCGCAATATACGCGATGATTCCGAAACTTGTTAGTTTTTCTATCCGACGGACCTGACTTGACTAATTCTAAAGTGATATCTAGAAGCGACAGTGTTTGTCTCTTTAGCCTTGATATTACATACATACATACATAAACTCACGCCTTTATCCCCGAAGGGGTAGGCAAAGGCGCCACCAGGGCATCCACATTTCGTCTTGTATGTTCCGTCCCACAGTGTGATAGGGGGCGAGCCTATCACCATATCGGGCACAAATTCCTGACACCGGGCTGATAATGAATAGAAAAATCTAATACCTATCACATTGCCCGACCCGGGACTCGAACTCGAGACATCAGCTTTGTAACCGTACCGTAATACAACGACGCCACCGAGGCAGTACCTTGATATTGGCATTTTTATATGCCCGGGAGCCATATTCGCGTAATATTCTGAATAGAACTCCCTATCGGTAATGCGTGCTTTGAAGATGCCTATTGTTTTTACCAAACAGTTGAAAATGTGAGCAAAAATCTTAGCTCGGTAGGTAAGAAAAATATATTAGGTTAATCGCGCACTACGAGATTTTCGTACCGCGGTGAAGACTTTCGTGGTGCGGCATTCACGTACATAATATGTCTGGCTTACAAATAGGCATAGTATGTGTAGTCTCATTACTGAAAAAAATGCTGTAATTGACGTCAGATATAAATGTACTAAGTTGGTTGATTGATTCATATAATTGTTACAACTGATTTTTATTAAATGCATTGGTAAAATGTTTGGTGTCTTTAAAACGTGTTTAATAAATCATCTTCGGAGATAAAATGTGAAGTACTTGAAAAATCGATCGTGTAAACATTTTACACCTGAAAAGCATATTGAGATCAGTTTAGCGTCTTTCAATTTGCAGGACAAGGCCTTATAATGCCTTCTGTGTATACATTTATATAAATATGTCCTACACTTTTAAATTTTGAGGGAAAGAATAAAAAGTATGTTATAATATTAAACTATTTTTTTAAAGGTTGTGGTGTATTCTAAGGTAAAATTACCTACATATTCACAATTTTGATGCTTTTACCATTTAAAATACAACAGTCGATAAGGAAAGATGGCCTTACTACAATAATGAGAGTGAACGAGCTAGGGAAAAGAAGAATACCAAATAGAGTACCAATTTTTATTTACTGAAAACAGTTCATGTAAATAATTCTCACCATATGCGACGCTTGTAAAAGCTTTAATAGCCCAATGCAAAACAAAATCGATTTTATACAAACACAATCCCACATCAGCATACGAAAGCCGATTTGAGGAAAAGCAGTGCTGTTCCCCGAATTTTCTTGTTAAAGTATAAATTTAGTTTAACAATATATTGGTCAAACTAACACCAAATAATCTCTAGTAAATATTGCATAACGCATAAAGAATTCTCCTTGTTATGTAAATATTCCTGCTCGGTTATGTCAATATTCATACGTGTCACGTGTTTGTAGTATGTAGATTTTTTTGCTGCCTTCGTTTGCGCCCTCTTATCTTCTAACTGTTGCTATATTGTTACTTCGTTGAATTTGTAGGCTCCTAAATAAAACGTTTCTAAGTTTAACCTAAAATAGTTCACATTTTCATGAACCTAGTAAGCATTTGAGTTCGAGTAAACAAAAATGCGCGGATTTGTTATTCAGCTAGCGTAGAACCTTTTTTATCAAGCAAAACTGTCTCTTGTTACATCCCTTATCAAAGAGAAATATAAATTAAAACTCCGGGCGCGTAATTGGTTGAAAGAGTACGCAATGTCCGAGCTACCTTCAGAAGAATTTGTAATGAAGTAAAATAGTAGAATAAACGACTATCTGACCTTAGCACTAGGATTTATGTCCCTCGTTAGCACAAGGTATAACGTAGCGGTAGTATTTTACAACAGGATCTTTGTAAGTGCCTCGACAGCCTCGGTGGCGTAGTTATACTAGGGTACGATTACCAAGCTGAGATGTCGGATTTGAATCCCGGGTCGGGCAAAGTGATATTGGATTTTTTTATTCATTATCAGCCCGGAGTCAGAAATTTGTGTCCGATATGGCGATAGGCTATTCCCCTATCACAACGTGGGACGGAACATACAAGCCGAATTGTGGTTGTCCTGGTAGCACCTCTGCCTGTCCCTTCTGGGAAAAAGGCGTGAGTTTATGTATGTACTCATATGTATGTATCTTTTTAAGTTCACAGAAAATAACCACTATACAAAGACTCTTATACAATAGGTAAAATCACATGGAAAATTATATCAAAAGGTACAAAACGGATATTCAGAAGTATCCATGCCAAAGAATTAGTGTCGGAAAAACAGCTGCACTCGTTAATTTCGTGTGTAAAATAATGATGAATTACTAAAAATAATTTCGTCGTTTCCACCAACATTTAGAAAATATTAAATGCAAGCTCATTAGCTTTTAGTTTCATTAAACATTAACGCAGAATGGATTTTTAGGCGCCTTTTACTTCTTTTGTCTGAAATATGAATTAGCAAAAAATTACCTCATAAAGTATTAAAAATATAAATAACTAGCAAACCAGCCTGAAGTCGATCAATTCCTTTATTATTAGATATTAACCAAGCTGGGATTTTATTCATATCTTATTTTCATCTATAACAATATTTTACGCATATTATTAAGATTATTCAATTTCTCTGATTCTTCTTCAAACGTCCTTTAAAATAACTCCACAATGCATTCACAGGTCGTAAGTTTAAGTAACTTAGAGCCCAATAAAGAAGCAATTTTATGTGCTACATAGCTAAAGTAACAAACAATTTGTTACCAACCTACTGCTACAGTAAACCTTTTATCTACAATCAACGAACAAATACAAATTTCCAGAAAAAATGTGCTACAGACCTTGAAACGACTTTCATGCATATAAGAGAACTCGATCGAAAACCTCCATTTGTATTATACGAAAACCAAAATAAGAACAGAACAGGCACCGGCACAGAAAAGGCACCCTCATTTATAATCATTCTTCAAGTAAGTCTCGAACCATTTCGACATATCCCAAATTTCTTAGAAGCAGCTTCTGCGCAGTATAACTTATTTGCGTCATTGCGCGATTTTTTGTACAAAAGTTGTTTTTTTGGAAAAAGTTTACTGAGGCGTTGCATGATTCGTAGCTGCCTGGACTGCTAAATTAGAGATTTCGCATTCGATAATGCTCCAATATACATTAATAGATTCGAACATGTTTCGAATAGCTCTGTTTTTTTAGTAAGTGTGCCAACACGCACTCGGCTAGGATAGTGTAGTATATAGCCTAACCACTTTCAATCGTACTCTCGATTGTAGAGGAGGCCTGTGCTCTGCAGTAGGGCGTATAAAGGCTGACAATTGACATAATACAACACAATTTCTTAGTACTCCTTAGTTAACTATTATTGACTTGAACGAATAAAACATAATTAGGAAGCCTGTATTTCTAGTTAAAAGTATTTAATCGCACTAATACATCTCACGACTGTCGTAAAATACAAAATAAGGGTCACCACTGAAAAAAATATTCGTTATCACGAAGGACGAAAGAAGAAATTAGCATTCCACTCTCGATTAAACAGGGTTTGCAGCTAATTGTCGCCACATTCCCTTTGTTTTGGCTGACAAAAGCATTTTCACAATTCATTTACGCAAAATATGAAAGGAACAAAGGACATTTTATAAAATATGTATTTACATAAATGCGTAAGTTGATTTACGACTGTATGTTTGAAATATTGTAACTAAGCAACTAATTGTTTCTCCTATGTATGTAGTCTAGGCGGATATTATTAAAAAAATGTATCCCTTCACACACGTCGTATGTTAAACCAAAGCAATAAGAAAAAGTAGTTTACGTTCCATATTTACAACACAGACTGCCTCCGTGACGCAGTTGTACTATGATACGATTGCAAGAGGTCTCGACTCTCGGGTTCGAATCCCGGGTCGAACAAAGTTATATTGAATTTTTCTATTTATTATCGGCCCATCGAATAAGACTAGGCGAAATGTAAATGTCCTGGTAGCACCTCTGCCTACTCCTTCTAGGAAAAAGGTGTGTACGTATATATCTTTGCAATAAAAATCTATACAAATAAAGTTGAATGAATGTGTAACTGCAGTCAATAATTATTCTATAAGTACATTAATTTATAAAGATCAAAAACTAAACTAATATAATATTAATGAAAGTTTTCTAAACAAACAAGCCCATCATAACAAAGAAAATTGACTGTAAACAATAATTCACATGAAAGTTATATTTACCAACCTGTAACTGTAATTAATAATTCTATAGATTAATTTATATAGATCAAATACTAAACTAATATAATATTAATGAAAGTTTTCTAAGCAAACAAGCCCATCATAACAAAGATAATTGATTGTAAACAATAATTCACATGAAAGTTATATTTACCACATTCATTCAGGGTACGGTCAACAAGTCGCGCCAAACGATAGAACTCATCAAAACTGTGCCACGCGCTACAATAAAACTTTTACAATGTCATAAACAACTTCGCCCCTACGCCTTGTTGAGTGTCCACGCAACCCTCATATTTTATCTAATATGACTGTGAGATCAAATAAAAGAGAACGAATAGAATGTACAAACTAAAAACAAACACATAGCCACGCAAAAAGTCGTGGTGGTATCTTACATATTTGCCAGAACTACAGCAGCATTTGATTTACTTAGTATTGTACGCACTACTGTAACCAAAAGGGGTGGGCATAAACTATAGATAAACATTGCTTGGTCGCTGTCCAATTATTATTACCTTAGCTTCATCCATTTTCATCAATCTCTTCCAGCAGTCTCTTAGATTCGAGGCAGTATCCTGAGGGTATTTCTGACCTGGCCCTTGTAGACTATTACAAAATATCAAGTACTTTTAGACGTCTAGTATTCTAAACAATGCGTTATCATGGACATACCATACAATAACCATAAAAATGTGGTGTATATGTCAGTAAAACCTTTCTTATGTAAACACATAAAATTGCCAATAAGGGACGGTTCAGTTCATTTTGTTTGTTCTCGTACGCGCACTACGTTGCTGGTATGAATCAGAGGCCACATAAATCTTGGTTTTATTCTTAAAAAAACACTAAGCAGATTAGACGGCTAGATAAAAGGAGTGCTTTTGTTTAACGAAGTGATTTGTCTAAAAAAATCGTAAGAGTAGTAAGACTGATTAAAATAAAAGAATTAATTAGACTTATTCTTATAATTTGTTATTTTGCAGTACAAGACTGCACATATTTTGTTGATCTGTTGATTAATTTTAATTTTATTTGAGTAATTATGTTGAGCTGTTTCCGTTTTCTGTTTCTATGAACGATGTGTACACCTATGATTGGCGCACATATAGGACTTAAATATTGTTACTGTATCTTTGACACTGTATGATATGTGGCGCTGTTGGTGAGCGTTATATATAAATAAAATACAAGGAAGTCTTACCAAAATATATCGAAGTTTGCAATCATAGTAATATCTCAGATTAAAATTATTTTTCCCGCCTAAACTGCTAAAGGTGCAATAGTATTAGACTGGTTATTATTCCTTATACATTTAAAATACATTAAATAAATTAATTACGTAAAGTACATTGGCCCACCATGCCAATCTCAATAATGATTCACGCCGACGCCACTCTAGTCGCCAGGCTATCACAAAAAATCGCTCTACCAACTTATTTATTTACATTCAAGTAACAATTTTTAAAATTCTTAATTATTCAAATAAAATTTATGCGTCTTCAACATAACAACTCTGTTAACACGAACTATAAAACCATGTATTAACAATTCCAAGCCATAAATTAAGTCGCCATAGCCGTAATATCAAAATGTTTTAACATAGGCATAAGCGATTAAACCGAACCGTGGTGGTCAATAACGATATAACCATGACATATGTTTCTGCGAACGGTCTGACGGCGCCAGTAGACGTAAAGTTTATGATCACTCGATGTGTCATGTGACCACCCAACACTACTTACGTACGTTAGTTAATAATAATTTTAATAGAGAGTCATATTTGCAGTGGCAGTAATGATTGAAATCTGCTTAGCACCTATTTTAAGGAGTACTCGTCACCGACGGCCGACGAGCGTGCACGAACAGATTAATTACGATTGATGAAGCGGAAGAAGTGTGTTATGTATTTGAACCGTGGCTCATGGCGCTATACAGTCTGCCTACACCAATGAGAAACAGACGTGCGTATGTTTGTATTTATCTATATCAGCCCATACACGTCCCACTGCAGGGCAGGAGCCTCCTCTTCAATCGATTGAGAGAGGTTAGGCCATATAGTCCACCACGGTGGCCTAATGCGGGTTGGTGGACTTAACATACCATAGAAATTATTATATGTCGCTATGGTATGCCGGTTTCCTCGCGATGTTTGTATGCTCAGAACTATTCTATGTTAAAATATTTACTGGTGTTAGGACTCTCACTTATAATACCACAATTGATTGTGATTTTTCCTGAAAAACTTGACGACTTTATTTGTTTGCAGGGAACCTTGAGGGAAATGCCAGATAATTTTGAAGCTCGTGTGGTATTCGGGGGATTATTTTTCCGTCCCAAATGTCGGCCAATAGAATTGCACCATGAGACGAAATGTACAGTTAACAAATAAGAATACAAACAAACTCCAAATCGACTCATTTTCATGCAAAATCTCCAATTTTCACAATTGAATTCAACCTGTCAGTTTGACGTGTGGTTAATTTGACTGGTTCATGTATTGTTTTTTATATATAGCAACGACCAGAGAAAATTTTCAAAAAATTATCAGTATAATACCATGTAGGTTGTACCACGTGACGTCGAATGGTGCAATTCTATTGGCCGATATTTGGGTCGGAAAAATAATCATAATTATACTTCTAAAACCATTATATTATTATTAACTAGAGCGTAAGGGGATTTGTTTAAAATTACAACAACCAATTTTAAAAATTTTCTTTTACGAATTTTTTGCTCATGCATTTGTACACAAATACTGGGGTAGTTTCCTATAATTCTAATCGTTAAACATAGGGCCTCGATTTTATGTCAGTAATTTATTATAATCATCAACTTTAATAACTATTCTAGAGTGCAAAACTTTAAATCTCATTGGATTGGCCTCAGAAGTCAGACGATACAACGGCATAATAACAAAGACAACGTTTAAATCGGCCACGAGTCGCCCCTCCTGACATTTATTATCGTTCCCGACCGCCCTAATTAGTCTCCAGAGTCTATATCTGTACTATTACTGTGATTGGCTATTGGAAATATTATCTAAATATAAACGTTTTCAATTGAATAAAATTTAAACAGTTTCAGAACTATGCAACTGTAAAAAAAAATAAACAAATAGTAATTATACTTACAGCTCGCGCAGACACGAAACAAGAAGCAAACTAGTAATATGTAATCGGTATATTAAACAGAACTAAATCACGTGGATAGTGTACACAAATAACTGATTAATGAGGGGCAATAATCTTGCCAAACACAGTAACTAGCTAAGAAAAACATCCCTTGATCAGGTCTAACCATAGATATAATTAAATACACCCAACAGCCACATACATAATCCTGACCCTACATTAAGATCAATTAAGTCTTGTGTCGTGGTTATCAGAAACTACGAGAGACTTTTCGGTCTCACAAACACCCAGACCTGAAAAAAATATCTGTGTGCCTCAAAAACATTTGACTCGGTGCGTGGATCGAACCCGCGGCCTCTCGTTTCACAGCCAGCGTCTAACCAACAGCGCAATGGAGGCTGTCAAAAAATAATTGATAATAACGAAATTATACTGATACCATAAACAGGACATCTTTCAGACAATCATGATTTGATTTATTGAGGTCATTCCTAATCAAAAGATCACAATATTAGCGTATTTGTGACCTGGATCTTTTTTATGGACAACACCTGTTGTAGTCAAATCCTTGAACACAACAATCTGGATTACTATGCCGATAAATGATAATGCAAATTATTTCGTGATAACGTCAATCGTTTGTACATAAACCTCATAGTATTGTGTACACGCAATGAGGACATTTTCTCAATTTTGAGAATGAATGAATTTTTCACAAAGAAAATTGGGTTTCGATAAGATAAAGCGGACGCCATAATTTGATTGGATAAATGGTAAAAAAAAACATATCTGTGAAAAACCAACAATAAATACCCATATTTAATGTGATTTATACACTTGATATCAGTGTATAATGTAAAAAAACCGTTAATTTATTTTTTTAATTGTTTCGTCTGAAGTTAATTTCTTAGGTGTTGTAAACATCGATATCATATAAATCAATGGTTGTAAATAGTTATTGAGATATCGATTGTAGCATCTGTGTATTGTAAGCTTCTATCAAGACACAGAAACCAATTTGGATCGTTTGTACCACTGCACATTATTTATTTTAGAAAACACGATATGAAACGCATTTAAGATAGTAATTCTGATTGTACTATTGTTTTTAATTCTAAATATCAATAAAAGTAACAAAAACTCGATCATACGAGTAACTTAATGTCATAAATTAATTATTTTTTAAAGGCTTAGAGATAACAAAGTTTAATTTTAGAGATAAATGAAGTTCAGTTGAAATTCAGCGAATTAACTTTAGAGTTATTATAGTCAACAAAATATATAAAATACTAGGGCCGCGCTTCCTTAATGCCAAAAGCAATATATTTTTGTATTTACGCCATCGCCACAAGAAGCCTGAATTGAGAATATAATTAGAAAAACTTCAAAGGCTTACTTTTCTAAGTCGTTATTTTAACTTGAGATCATAAGAAAGATATAAAATTAATCGTATTTTTATTTTTGGTTATTCGTGAAATTTGATGAGTTCATACAACACGTTGGAACGTTTCCAAATCTTGTATGACAATTGTGTTTAATATGTTTTAATTCTTCGGAATTTACCGCACACTCAAACGTAACGAACCGACTATAAAATATACAGCCTAATTAAATATTTGTGTAATATATTCATGGGTAAATTCCTAAATGAAAGGAAAAAATAAACTTTTACAATAAAATAGAACGGAGTTAACGGAATTACACTGGAAACGTAGATTACAGTATTTTTACATGGCTTACTCAAGATAAATTGTCTATAAAACACTGAGGATTACGGTTAAACTTTGTCAAGCCCATGAGTGAAAACTCTGTCATGTCTGTGAACGATTTAGCTATGTATTTGCTGATGATGAAAATATAACTTTCATTTGGCTTTATACATTATCTCCTAACAAAATACTTAGCTAATGTCCATATGTATAAAGTAAGGCACAAACAATGCATACATTCATCAGAGAAAATACAAAATTATGTCAAAGAAAATCGTGGGACGTGACATACAAGCCGAAATGTGGGTGTCCTGGTAGCCCCTCCGCCTACCCCTTCCGGGAATAAAGGCGTGATTTTATATATGTATGTAAAGCGTATAAAAACTAAGATAGATATCGATAAAATTGTTAAGTACTTAAGTATTATAACATAGCTACATAAAACATCGATACTGCTAGCGCCATATTCTGTACATTAGGAATTGCTGTTTTCTAAATATAAATAATGTAGAACTATTGCATGTGAACTGCGTAGGTGGCGAAGTTGTACAACGTTGAGGTCTCAGGTTTGAATCCCGGGTCGGGCAAAGTGATATTGGATTTTTCTATTCATTATCAGCCCGAAGTCGCGAATTTTTGCCCGATATGCCAATAGGCAGTAGGCTCGCCCCCTATCACATCGTGGGACGGAACACACAAAGCGAATCGTGAGTGACCTGGTGGCACCACTGCCTACCCCTTCTGGGATAAAGGTGTAAGTTTATGTATGGTGCATGTTGTTATTATTAAAATAGATGAATACATCACGTCTAACGGAAGTCATAAAATCGAAAGTGAAATAAAAACTTTTGTAATTGAGTTCAACATTCATGACCCGAATAATCAGATCAGATTTATTTATTACACTAACGCATTGCATTTTATGGCTTCTAACACACGAACACATTTTGATAAAAGAACACGGTAACCCACTCAGACTTCTATTATAGGAAAACATTCTAGGTTATACTTGACATTTCTTTTATTACCTAAAGCGCCTCGCCTGTAATTACAACTTGATTTAGTAAAACATAATTACAAAATCACGATAAATTTTACTATTTTCGGAATTATATTCTACATTTCACGGAGTATAAAACGCCAGCTACGATTGATAAATGAAAAAAAAATACACCCAACAGTCACATACACATAGTCCTGACCCCACATTAAGATCAATTATGTCGTGTGTCGCAGATATCAGAACTGCGAGAGACTTTTCGGTCTCCCAAACACCCAGACCCGAAAGAAATATTTGTGGGCCGCACAAACATTTCTCTTGTGCGGGAATCGAACCCGCGGCCTCTCGTTTCACAGCCGGCGTTTAACCAACTGCGCCACGGAGGCAACAAATGAACATTGTATAAATCCAAGAATTTGATATATCCAAAATATCAACGGCATTTTTTCCGAAGTCCGAACGGGCAGAACAATATAAATGTATACAAACACTTTTAAGATATTTTTTGACGAATGAGAGAATCGCACCTCATTCCTGCTTTATCCGGGTCACCTTCAAACATATTGAGCAAAAACAAGTTGAATTCCAACCTACATGCGCCGCGACCCTTTATATTTATACGGAAAAATCTCTCAGCCTCATTAGTACTTACATGTGTCTTAAAATATCGGAGACAAAGTGATACTGTCGACACCGTTAACATTATACATATAATGCCAAACGATTTTATTCATAATTTTAAAGCAACGTACTTACATTCTACAACTATGTAGGTAATTCCAGAATTGAAATCCTCAATCTGATTTTATTTTTTTGGACTAGTACTACTATGTGCGATACTTTCTATGTACGATGACAAAGAAAAAATACACGGTGATTAAATCAAAATGGAGAAGCATTAAACGAACTTACATATAAGGAATTAAACATTACTAAATAATAGATATTTTTTACCGGTGATATCCATTCTTCTGACATTTTTCTACCATCTCATGACAAACTAATGTGTTTTATAATTACTCAGATGACTAAGAAACTTTTTCGAGATATTATAATCATGAAGAGTCTATTTGAATGCGCTAATCTCAGGAACTACTGGTTCAAATCGAAAATATGGAATCCGACTAACCACAATAGTCTAGCGTGGTTAGTACATTATTATATTTGTACAAACTTAAAACATTTACCTCACAAGACAAGACACAAGACTCGATCTTAGTGTGGGGTCAATACCATGTATGTGACTGATAGATGTTTTTATTTATTTGCTTTGAGCCGGCTGCATAGGGATTGCGTGCGCTTCACACCAGAATTGGAACTTCATTCGTCATGTGGCAAAATTTGGCACCGAATGGTTTAACAATTTACAGTATTTGGATTAAGTTTATATTTAGCAAAGTATGTCACCATTTTATTATTTCATTAACACGCATGCTGCGTGCAATATCGAGTACAGAATACAGCGTGCTATTTTAAAAAACTTACATAAACATTTTAGTTAGTTTTCTTCATGAATGATGTAATTACATATGTGTTTAATACACAGAATGTATAATTATATTATTCACTATTCCGATAGGCGGCTGAGTTCACGGAAGATCGGTAGCTGTGTAACTACTTTCAGAAGTAGACATAAATAAGTTTATACTTGCCAAAGTGTTTCTAAATACTATAAATTGTAAATTGAATAGTGATTCACGCAACCTACAATTAAAATCAACTCAAAAACATATCTACATAATTGATTGTTGGAATCAGATCCGTTATCGTGTCTGCTGATGGATGATAAACACAGGTCCGGCAACAAGCCATTTAAGCTATATTGCTTCGATAAGTAACGTCACAGTGTGTGCCACCTAATAATCTGTATGACGTCATAGTAGTAAATCAGGACATTCACGCGGCTGATGGGTGAGCCGTGTAGTATTTTTATGAAACGCGTGCTACTGGAATTACCGTTTGGCGGCCATATGTGCAATGTCATGGTAACTCGTACCTTTACTTTTATATTTACCTCTTGAATTAAAATCAAAGACTAAATAACATAATATATGAGAAAAAATAAAACATAAATTACTTCTAGTAACTGAGCTAACAATGTCTTAACTTTCTCTCGTAACAGCAAATATTATCTCATACAAGTGAAATATATCTTTTCTTATTAAAATATTTATCGCCGGACACATAAACTATAAAATCACTATGATTACGTTTTAGCTGTATCGATTAAAAATATCAGCCGTGGGATCAACAACCGATTGTTAGACAACTAGCTGTTATCACACTAAATTAACTGCGATATTCAGAAAGTACTTTAATGCCATTGTCATGTAAATAATGCGAAAAGTTTTCTTAGTAGAAAACTCTTAAATACCTTGTTATTCAGCGGTGAAACGCGCCTTTTAATATAATTAGTGTAGACGCCTAAAACATGAAAAAGTGCAAAAACCGAAGAAACTCACCTAATACTTTATCTTTGTTTACCTGTTCCAATAATAGATATGTGATATATCGATAAACAACAATTAATTTTTTAACTAATTCAAACAATAACCATAATACATACATTTCTAATATTTTTTTCATATATTCGATAAGTATGACAAGGAATTCAACGCTCAAAATAATAGGAAATGGCTTTTGTATTAACCTAAATGGTTTCCTAGAAATGTAGATTTTACTATCCCATTAAATAGAATATACATACGTACTTAAGCTAAATACGGTCGAAATTGGTGTCGCATTCCGAGACCCTCAAATCCCTTGGCGCATATGAGCCGTCCCACGCGTAGGAGCGGGACAACTTGGCCAAATTAACTAATATTACATTCTCGGGTTCCACATTAATAGGACTACAGATTTCTGAGAATGCGGTGTTTAGTTTCGGGCATATGTTTTTACTGTGTAAGACATGTGCGGGTGCCACAGCGGATAAGGATGTTTTCTGAAGTTATGCGGATAGGCGTCACATTGCTTGTCCTTGATGAGTTAGTGCCAAGGATCCCAAAACACAATGTCTTGATCGAAACCCACGTAACAAACGCCGCTAAACAAATCTTTATTCAGATTCGAAATACTATATTTCTGGATCTAATGACAAGCGTCGTGCAGTTGAAATAAAGCACTTGCATCAAATAGTATGAGATGATTATGATTCGCTGGTCATAGAATACGCCAAACTGTTACAAATAGATTTGACGCTAGCGGATATTCTTTTATTACCTTTACAGTGAGATTTACTATGAGATATAAATACTAAAATCAAGTCAACAATACATAATTAAGGATAAAATAAAGTTAAGGTAAAGGGACCATAGTGTGTTTGTCGAATAATCGAATGAAACCACGTTTTGAATAAACAATAGTTTATTTTTTATAAGCCAAACACACAGAACACACGCTGCAATTTCCGTTAACCACTAGTTAAAACATTAATTTATTAGTGAAAATTATTTCCTAATGGGGAATCAAGCAGTAAAAATGGAATGGAGGTATAAAATTTTGATGGCAGTATCAAACTAATTGCGCTTACAAAGTTATTTCAAACATTTTTCCTCCATAACAAATGTACGGTATTCCGTATTTCTCTTTACATTCTATTGATTCATTTAAAAGAATGAGAGAGATAGAGAAGAAATCGATTCGTTTAAGCCTTAGGCAATATTAAGCTTCGTCAAATATAACGGAAAACGGTCATGTCATAGTCTTTTATAAACCTAAAACCACTCGCCCACCATCCGATATTAAGCCAAATAAGAAACCTCGGCACGTTATAAAGCGGGGTGCTCAGCAATGGGGCGTATATGGATTGATCTAAATTAATACTATTTCCCATTATCGGTTAATTATCATAGTAGTCAAGCGACTTCTCACAACCGAAATAGTTCGATACAGTCATGAAAGTAGCTGACTATAACGTTGCTATGGCGATCACTAGATCAGTCACTGGACTGAATATATGTACATCGATGTTAGACTCACGGGAATGACTCATTATGACGGGTTTATCCCTGCGTATGGTGCTCGTAATACTCATAGCTTTTTTAATCTACATTCCAAATCGTGAGTCTTCTACTTACATGGAGAAATTGCAATACCAAATCCTTACAGTTTGGTCATAAGTATTTGCAAATAAAATTATATTCGAAATATCAAATTTATTCATTCAATTTATTTTCAATAACAGACATTTCAATTTAGTATTATTAAAACTTAATTCTAAAATAATGTCTTTATTACAGAAGTGAAAACATTATACGTTTCTGCCGTGTTTACTTCTTTTGATCTTTTGTTTCCTTAAAAGGGATAAAAAGGGAGCATGGTATGGCTTTCCCACACTGTTTGTATTAGTACTGGCACATTTGTAATTGCTTAGGTAACTAAAAAGAAATATTACTTTTATGATAACTACTTTAAATCAGTCACTTGTGATTTCATCTGTACCTACGCAATCCATTGTTCAACATGCAACAATAATATTAATTTATTACCAAATCAACACAAACATTTCTATTCTAAGCCCATATTCATAAATGTAATTTAAATCTAAACACAAATACACGTACTAGGTTTAAAAAATTTGGCCGATAGTAAAAAAGTTATCCGTACTTACACATTTTTTTACCAATATAATGGACAAAAATATGAAAAAAGAATGAATAACATTCAAAACGATATAATGTATAACTTATCTTTTTACTTACAGTACCTCTATGCAAAAGCAAAATAATGTTACTTAAAAACTAACATTATGACTACACGGTTAAAGAATATAGGTAATAAAAAATTCAAAAGTCAAGAAATAATCACAATAATCAATTAGTAATTCGAACAATATCCTATGACTGTGGCTTGATTTAACGGAGCTTCTTCTTGGACAGTTTTATCCCTCTTGCACATATTGCAACATTTACAGCACACAGACAAAGCAATTACCGTTCCCACCAATGCTGGCAGCCAAATATATACCGGTACTCCAGAAGGCTTCATAGTTTTAGCGTACTCTTTCAACAGAGCGCAAGGAACCGGCTTACTCTCTTGTATAAAGGTTAAATTGTGCCATAGAACACATTCCTGCTCCCTTGTTACCTTTATTGGTGTGCCATTGTTTTGTAAAAATGGTTTGACGTCAATATGAGACGTCGTTACGTCAACGGTTTGTGATTCCGCATCGAGGTGCTTCGTACTCGCTACTTGATCCATAAACGAAGACATCATGAAGCAAGGAAACGTCGTCTCGTCGAAATGCTCATGGTCGATCACTTGTAATGAGCACTTTTCTTCTTTTCGCGAAACGTAGTATTGGGAGGAATGCCACTGCTCGCTGGCAGATCTTCCGAGATTGTAGAGAGCGAGACCAGTGAGTAAATCACTGAATCGGCTCCCGGATTCCTTATATTTGTAAACATAAGTGGGTGGGAGCGCATGGTACACTGGATACGAAGACGCAGCAGGACAATAGCGGCACGTGAACGATATGTGAGTCGGCGGATGATACGAGAAGTAGGCGTGGTGAGCGTTCACGTGATGGTGAGTTTTCTGATGTTTATTGAAACGTCCATGCGGCCCTCGACTAATCTTCGCACTGACACACAATACATTAACAAGAAACAGGATTAATGGGTCGAGGAACTTCATGGTGCAACGCGAAGGGCGAGTCCCGGCGCGCGACTGCCGTAGTTCAGAAAATGAGGCGGTTTGGCGCCATGACAGACCCGATGGCGCCAACCTGTCGCCCCATCCCGACCGACATGACTAAATAAATGAATGGCGCGTACATTCACCCGAGGGGTGGAAAACTGCATGTGTTATCGATTACATAGCTGTTGCGCATGTTGTTTTTCAGGAATGGACATATAGAAACATTTCAAGTAATAAATCATGGCTTCAACTCGTGTAAATGACTACAACTATCACATTTGTAAATCTAATTCTAATCAGCGGCCCGACGAAATGTAATTATTGTACAAATATTGAAAACATTGTGTAATTATTAAATAAGTAGGTATTTGTATGATCACCATTCACCGTCTTTGTCATCCTTGAACCTACATAAGTTCCATTGCTTGGCAGGGGCCTGTACTTTTATTTAAAGGCGTTATATCTTAGTTTACCAGATTGGCTCAGTGTGAGTTGGCGTACTTCACATTCTTTTTCATGGATAATAGGAGTATGCAAGGTTTCAAAATATCTTTGCATTCTCAATCCACCAACCATAACTTCAAACTGCCAATGTATGCTCTAGGCTTGGACTTGCCACCTCCATTTCGGCAATTGTATTGGCTGCTGTCTGGGCTCTCGCTATATCAGATATAAGGTATTGAATATTTATACAGTGATAATTCGTCGTTACAGACGCGACGTAATAGCGGTTCGCTAGTGAAGACCGCGCCTCCGCACAAAGCGCCCGCTTCCTGTCAGATATCCAGATGGACAATTTCCTGAGTGTTTCTGTACATTGTCACGGATATATTGTGATCATGCTGAAGGTCCTTGGGCATTTGAGCCACTTAACATGCTCATAGACGGAGGCGTTTACCATTCAAACGAACATGACTAACCTGTATTTTAAGATATTTGTTGTAGCAAGCTGTTAAAAATAAGTACGTAAATATGTCACGTGGGAGTAATGTTAATAGTTTGCTGTCTTTAAGAAGTGAGCACGACTATTTCACCCTTGATAGTCTGGTGCGTACGAGCACATCTAACCTACAGAAATTCTGCATTCTGTGCCCCTAGCCGGAACATTTCGCAGTATCGTAATAGAATAGTAATAGTACAATTTTGTATGGGAATTTAAACAGCGCCATTGTGAGCGTATTTGGAACGAAAATTTCACAGCGGGAAACGTTTACTTTACTATACGATACTTCAAAATGTTCCGGCTAGAGGCACATAAACTATGCCTATGCAAGAAAGATAAACACACTTTCACGACATAAATAGATTTTTTCTTTAAATAATAGATAATAGCCGATTGATAGAAGTAATGTTATGTTTATATGTGTTGAAAACTAAACGACGCAAACCACTGGGCGAAACTGATGATTCACGTCCAATGGCAAACTGGGAAAGCTAAATATTACAGAAAATTTCAAAATAAATTGTTTAAACTGTCAATTTAGAATGCGTATAAATACTATAAGCCGTAGAAATACAGTGAACATTTGTATAAAAATCAATCGTCATCAGCCATTACAGGATGTACAAATTGAATACGAAAAAGAGAAAACAGTAAAGTAACATTGGTCTAATATTCTTTACATACAATTAAAAACTACTTAAACACAGTGAGTGATGCGAGTCTTATGTTAAAAAATACACTTTTCTTAAAATTTTTCAAAAGGTCGACGTTGACTTCAGTGGTATCTATTGAAATATCTAGTAAATTCAGTTTGAGCAAAGAAAACAAACCATTCGATAACTAAAATAGGTTTTAAATCTGCCTATGAATAAGACCGTATTTTTTTCATTTTTTGTCAACACCACTATTAACCCTATTTTGACTATGAATACTAGATCTATTTTATTACTCATATCTTCATGAACGATAACTTTATGAACATAGTACGGTCATTTTCTACAACTTCACGTATAATTTATTGGTGCATCCTTTATTAAAACCAATTGCAGATGTTTTGCTTAATTCAACTCCCATCTTACTGTATCCACTACACAAATGTTATTATTTCAAACTGTACATGCCCACGTAAAATTCTTAACAATAGTGGTAATGGTTTCCATATCATTTAAATTTATAGTTTTACACCTTAATATAAACTCGTAATAGTTTCATTATCATATTCTACACTTATGTACGTATGTGCGCTTTTTGTAATATTCTTTTGCATGATGCGCCGTTCAATCACAAAAAATAATTTGTACCTTTGACTGCTCCAGTAATGAACTTATTTCTCAGCTGGTAGCGTGCATGAACAGTGTACCGCAAGGTTTGGGATTTGATTCCCGAGTCGTTTACTCCAGTTTTTGTGAATTTCGACTAAACAAATCTTAAACGAGATGCTCGGGACGTGAATTAGAGCTAGGTATGGTGATAGGTTCGTCCCGATCACATTTGGGAAAGAAATAGGCTCGGCAAAATATGAGTGACAAAATTGACAAGTCTCTTCGCTGCCCACGCTCATTACCTAATAGTCGTGTACTTAATACTTATACATACATACGAGTACATATTTACGCATGTTTGTACAAATAAATGTTACAATTTCGTTAATGGACATACTTTCAATTAAGAAAATGGTTATAGCAAACAAATAAAACGCGCCTTCAGGAGTTTGTGTGGTCGTTGACATTAGCAGGGCCGGTATACAGCCTCGAACTTAATGGCCATACCCTTCGATCAAATATATCCCTACCCGAGCATTTCCTTATAGACATGCATGCCCCCTTCTAATTTTCATGCATCCGAATGCAAATAAGATTAAAACTCGTGGTGATTAAAAGTAGGTCCCATCCTACAAAAAACACACTTTTAATCTTAAGGAACTGGATCGCAATTGCGTTCCCAACCGTTAAATGGATGAAGAAAAGGAGGCAGAAAATATGTAAGAATTAATAGATCGCAGCCCAATATCATCAAACGAAATTATTTCACGTTATTTTACGATAGTTCATCTGATTAAAGGGGTAGAGCTCGGCTCTTGCTCGGTAAAGCTACAACACTAGTGGATCGGTTCGCTCGGTAACATTTTCTTATTGAAAACCGACATAAGGCAACTGCTTTACTACCTCTTTTAGTTCCTATGTGTTATATGTAAGATGACCAGAAATCCTAGAGCTGGTGAAATAATATTTGTGTTCACAACCCGGAAAGGGGCCAATCCGTCATATGGCACTCGTAAATTTTGCGCGTTTCCAATTTGCTTTTCAACATTCACATAACATTCACACACACACACACACACACACACACACACACACACACACACACACAGTTACGCTCACACACTCACATACTCAAACACAATACGACTACAAACACACATACATATAGATCACATTATTATTATAATTTATGGATAGTTAGTAAGCGTACCTTTATAATTACTTATTGAAAATGTTATTAAGAGATGAGCGGAATGGTCGCCTAACAGAAATGTATTGCTATTTAATCTTATCTGGTCTACTGCGATACGGGCCTAGAGCCTAGTGCAGTGACCGCTGTAAACCTTTTGTAAAAAATGTTTTTCTGTGAAATAAAGATATTATTATTATTATTATTATTATTAACTAACCATCAAAAGCGTTTTAGTACATAATTTTATGTCCGATTATTCGAAAAGATTACAGTCTAAATTACTGAAACGCACTACACCTTTCATGAACCGTGAAATCGTTTTTATCTATCGACACACACTCTAATTATAATGTGACCTTTCCCGATGCTCTTTACTGTTACTTTGAATGTATTTTCACGTAATTACGTCATTTCCAAATGTAGGTGTTAACGAAAATTCGTTCAGGCCTAACCCGTAACCATATGTGCCCGAAAAATAAACATTAGTAATTTATAGTGTTGATAGTACGGAAACCGATGTTAATAGCATCTCACCATTAATAGCTTATTTTACAACATCGTTACTGCATAATACATAGTCCTACTTCATACTATTATTTACGGTAGTGAAAACATTGCAAAAAACATAAATATACACACTCATATAATAAATTATGATTGTGAAATTTGTGCGAGCTTAATGCACTTTAAATATAGGTTTTCTTTGATCAATATTTATGTCTCAGATTATAAAAGCGGATATTCATCATGATGTAATGTTTGGGAATGCATTATAAGAAAGTCATTGAATGTATTGTGGAATAAATATTTACGAAATCAAGCCCACAAACAGGTGATACAAAACATTTACAACATTTACCAGAACTTGTGGGTAGATGATTTCAAAAATATAATTACTATTATATACTGCCTATTAAGTACTCAATCACATTTTCTACATACACTCTTTCAGTATGCGTGGGTTGGCAGCAATATGGTTTTAATACATGTTTCAGAATGTTTTGGCTTATGATTTTACGACCGGAAATTTGCATGACGTAAACCCTCCGTGGAAACTATCTGATTCCACCAAATTAATGTAAATTTGTACTGTAAAACTTATACCAAATAATTTGATCGAACTGAACATCTAACCAAAACTATTTTTATTGCACAGGTTGAGCAAAAGAGCAAAAGCTCCACCTGATCGTAAATAGTTACCGTCGTCTATGAACATCTACAACTTAATATAGATTCTTGATGAGTTGCCAATAAAAGGGGAAGGAAAAGCGAAAGAAGGCGAAAAGAAACTATGAAAGGACCTCAGTGGCGCAATTGGTTAGACGCCGCCTGTGAAACGAGAGCGTGGGTTCTATCCCCGCATTGAAACAAATATTTGTGTCATCCACAGGTATTTGTTTCGCGTCTAGGTGTTTGTGAGACCGAAAAGTCTCTCGTAGATTCGGATACCCACGACACGAGACTCGATCTTAGTGTGGGGTGGGGTTCGATCTATGTATGTGACTGTTGAGTGTATTAACTTATTTATTTAAATACCGGCTCCAGCCAGATAGTAGGTGCAACACTGCCTATTTAGAACATAAATATTGTAAATGTGAAGAAATACTGGAATATTTGAAATATATGAATCTGCAATTACTTCACAATTACATATAAGAGAAAATATAACTCAGGTTTATATAGGGTTTTAATTTTTGGTAGCCGTTATAATACTTACCTACAACATTTCGTAGGTCTCTAGTAATAGTTAAAATTCTTATAATCATTTTTGTAGGGTAACTCGTTCAACTCTTAGAAATAGTTAAACAATATTCTAATTTATGGCTCATATTTCATTTTTTAATTATGCTCGAAAACTTTAGGAATATGAGTAAGTAATTTGTAAATATTATTGGTATATGGGGCATCTCTCAGAATTTAATAAATGCATAGGTAACTTAAAATAATACACCTGTATCTAGGAAAAGCGACCGTCGATCGTTTAGGTAAAGTTACGCAATCTTGAAAGTTTTTTTCAGAATTCTGAAGATTTACGCCCAAATACTCAAACGCCATTTAAATATTAAGTTGCACTTAAATACCCATGTCCCAAATACTTAGTACATTGAAGTGGGACTTGCGTAGTTAAGTGCATCATAACATTTAAGTGGCGTTTGGATATAGTTAGTTACTTATATCATTTATGTTGGTAGTTGATAATCGTCAAAATAATTAAACAAAGAAATAAAAATGTAATACTTATAGAACAAAACTTTCGACACTTGATTTCACCAAGTATTTGGTTCACAACTGTTTCACAATTAACATTGTTACGATTTAAAAGATAGTTTCATTGATTAAACATTTGATCTGGTTAATTACATAGGAAATAGAACGGTAAATCAAAAACCGCGAAGAAACTCCAAGTAGCGGTGGGCTTGTTATAAATATAATCCGATCTAGTGACCACAAACACTTGTCCGCATCGATAGAACTCGAAGGTTGACAGACCACCGCAATAACACTAACAATGCTCCGATTGCCACTGATTTAAATAGTAGCATACAAAAGTCAAAGAATATTAATAATATCAGTCGTTTCTACCTTACCAAGATAATAAGAACAATTAAAAACAATCCATACAATGCATATCCAAAAAATATCTACGTACACCGGGTATATCAAGACTGCGACCGAAAACGAAGCTATATAGGTGATAGTTTTAGTGGTTACAGGCACAAAGCGAATAAAAATTTCGCAAAATAAGCGACAGATTTTTTTGGTAATTTTTTAAATAATATCATCGTATTTGGATGGTACTTGGTAGATACTTAGTTTTTGTGAAAATAATAATTTAAACCCTGGCGTACCATTGCGTCTTTAAAAATTAAAAAATATACATTATTATTTTAGGAAAACTATGTATTTACCACCAAATACGACGATAAGTAAAAAATTCCAAACATACGTTGACAAATTTTTGATGGATTGTGTTGAGGTCACTAAAACTACCACCTGGTTTCGTTTTCGGTCGCAGTCTTGATATACCCGGTATTTATGTCGCTATTCAGCATTTTACGTTTTATTTCTTTCTTTAAAATTCATTAATCCTCTAAAAAAACATCTATGCAAGATATAATCTACCACAATATTTTTAAAATGAAGCTGCAGTAAGTAACAAACTTTAATTAAAACAAGATTCCATTGCCGTTGTTTAATGACTGTCTAAACGATTAGCTTAAATTAAAACAAAAAAGTAAACAAGACTAACAACAAAATAGCTCTAGACTAATATTTCGGTCTTTGCCTTCTAGTACATAAGTCTTCTAAAATAAAATAAATACCTACCCTGACCCCACACTAAGATCGAGTCTCGTGTCGTGGGTATGTGAAACTACGAGAGACTTTTCGGTCTCACAAACACCCAGACCCGAAACAAATACCTGTGGATCACACAAACTTTTGTTTCGGTGCGGGGAACGAACCCGCAGCCTCTCGTTTCACAGTCGGTATCTAACCAACTGCGCCACGGAGGCTGTCAAAAAAAAGAGCACACAAAAGAGTAGCTATAAAATGATACATAACCAAATAATGCATTAGGAGCTATTGATTACATTCAGAATAGAATTTCATTTAACCCATGACGTAAATTGATAGGAAGCCCTACATTTATGTCAACATGCAAATTACTGAAATAGCAAAATAATTGACCAGACAATTTGTATACAAGTACCTTATATACCATTTCAGTTATAATTAAGTTAGACTTTATGAATTTCCAATATTCTATTATTTTGATGCAGTGGCGGCGTAAAGGGGGGGCGATGGGGGCGGTCCGCCCCGGGTCCCGGGTACCAAGCACCAAGGGGTGACAACGACAAGCGACAACCTGCTCGTCACCGCCTACAAAGAAGGACGACCTTTTTTTTTTTTTTTTTTCGTCACAAAAAAAAACAAAAAAGTGTGATCTTATACGAGCACAAAAAGTTCGGAGTAAGCATGTATAGTATTTACTATTTGGTGTCATATTTTAGGTAGGGGTGCTCAATACGAAACCGCCCAGGGTGCCAACCTACCTTACGAGTATTTACTATTTGGTGTCATATTTTAGGTAGGGGTGCTCAATACGAAACCGCCCAGGGTGCCAACCTACCTTACGCCGCCACTGTTTTGATGGACCTTAATAGAAATCCATTACGTGATCGTACTATGTAACTATGCAAAACAGTAAACATACAAAAGGAAATAGTATAGTATGTATACAGGGTATGTCAAGACTGCGACAGAAAACGAAGCCAAGAGGTAGATATTATTAGTGACTTCAGACACAATGCAACAAAAAAAAAATACTGATCGTTGTATTTGGGTGAGAAATACATAGTTTTCCTAAAATAATTATGTACACCTTTTTATTTTTAAACACGCAATGGTACGCAAGGGTTTTAATTACTATTTTCGCAAAAACTAGGTATTTATCACCCAAACACGATGACATTAAATAAATTGAAATTTTCAGTTGCATTGTGTCAGTAACCACTAAAACTACCACCTGGCTTCGTTTTCAGTCGCAGTCTTGATATACCCGGTATAATATAAGTAGATACGCTCCTTTTCATAACTTTGAATCACTATAAAAATGCAAATTAGTTAGAAATGAGTGTTAAGTTATTTTAACTAAAAATTGTAATCTAAAATTTTAAAAATAATTCAATTTCTAAATTTCTTATTCTATAACGCCACAAGAATCCGTGGAAATCTAATTTTCCAATGCGTTAAATGCGGAATGTTTACGACACCTGTTTGATTTATATTATACGACTATACAATTGAATATAAACGATTATAAAACTAATATACCATTATATATTATTTGTCATCATGTTATGAAAATATTTAATGGTGTTGATGCCCATTGTATTCAAATACTAATGACACCGAAGTGACAATAAAGTGAACATCTGAATTGACCTCTGCCACACGACGATATCAGATTATAGATAATAAAACAAGCTCGCTCATTACGGCGTAGAGAGGGGACTGTTTCATTCACAAAATATACAAGGCTTAATACTAAACTTACCAATAGCCGTCCTGGTGCGTACATTCCTCGAATAGCACATTGGGTGAAGGATCGCCCAGTAGCGGTCTACAGACACGGCCACCAGGCAGAAGATACTGATGGTGCAGAGCATCACCAGCAGCGACACGGTGAACAGACACGCGTGCAGGTTCCTCGGCAAGCCCACGGAAGCCAAAATCGCGAATGGTATTCCCAGAAGTCCGACTAGAAAATCTGCTGCTGCTAGAGATACGATGTAATAGTTCGTACGCCGTCTCAACCTCCGATCACGGCGAAACACAAACATTACCATGGCATTGCCAATAACTGCCACTAAAGCCACTAAAATTTCGAAAGTCGTATATGCCGCATGAAGTTCGGGTGTAGGCGACCGGTGAGGAGCCGACCCCGGCGTCGACGAAACAACAAGGTCTTCTGCCATATCCATTGCTTAAGATCTTCTTCGAGGGATACTCCGCAGGTCGCATTGTAATTTACATTCTAAAACTGACCACATAACTAACTGTGTGAAACTTTACACTTTAATGGAATGCAGATAACGTGGAGCTCAATGCGTTGCAGGTACATTTATTCATATTGACGCTATGGAATTGTACCTCAATTTTGCATTAGCGACTATCAAACTTTCGAATCCAAAACAATAGTATTATCGGTTATCCGAATTCGAATCACGAAGAGTAGCGGGTAAGGCGAGCGTGTCCCGCTCGTGAGGCGCGCTTCCCATCACTGCGGGCGCGAATTGGCGCGAAATAGCGACGACGGCACTCATCCAGGCGCACGCCCTACGCCGCCGACGCGCTTGCCGCTTAGCACTTGTTGCGACTTACGGCCAGCGAGCCAGCTAGCCAGCGGCTTTTAGTGATGAATGATGACCAGTGTCGTTACCAAGGGCAAGTGTCAACATAAGGAAGTAATTTTGCGTTTCATACAAAGAGTCATCTCACATTAATAAACTAGATTCTTAAAACACTGTTGCTACGGGTGAAGTTAAATATTTTAATATTGGTAAATTACATGTAACTGTTCTTAATATATTTTTGATGCACCTATACGAACTATTGTTAGAATGTAATTATATAATTATGCATATTTAATATTATCCTCTCAATAATTACCTAGTCCAATGATAACATAAACAGAACAGTCAAAATATGTTGTTCTGTGGTAACATATAAGCAGCTACGTAATATAAATAGGGGTTACCCGACTCGGGATCCCGGGGTCGAAACCGATTAATAAATTATGACTAATTAAGGAAGCTATTGTCCAATAAGGACTTGTAAAACTGTGTCTGCAAAAAGTAAAAAGTTCACTCGTTTTTGTAAAATTCCACAATCCCGGGATTAGGTACCTACCCCGGGATCCCGGTATCGCATTCCGTCAATTCCAGGATCCTGAGATTGGAAAACATCCTGTGATCGAAGTAACTAAACACACATACCTAACCAACATCTCCTTACCCTCCGTTGCACAGTTGGTTAGACCCCGGCATGGAAATGCGAGGCCGCGGGTTCGACACCCGCATCGGCAAATGTTTATGTCATTCACAAGTACCTGTTTGTTTTAATTCCGGGTGTCAAAAGTCGAAAAGTCTCTCATGGTTTCTAATAGTCACGATGTTGTATCATATTTTGGGGTTAGGACTATGTGTGTAGCTGTTGAATGTATTTAATTATTGTCGTTTTATTTGTTTAATCTTTCATTGATCCAAAATGAAACTTAAAAGACTACCATTTCGTAAGAAAAACTAATAAAGCTCCTTGCAAGCAGAAAACAAACAAGCGGCCTTATGATCCCTAAGCAAAACAATCTACCATATAAGAGCTCCGCTTCAATTGATTATAATCTGCGAGGCATACTTAGTTAAGAAACTAACTTAGAAACGAAAAGGGGCGAGTTCAATCCCCGCTGCGCGACAGACGTCTGTGTGGCCCGCGCATATTTGAACTCATATCCATTGTGAGACCTATAAATGCCTCATGGTTTTTGCAACTTTGGCCACTTTATTTAGCCAAGACTATGCCTGTGACCACAAACAATACTATATATCAGCTTTTTGCACGTGTTACTGTTCAGGGTATTGAGTATTCTATAGAGTATTAGTACATTCGTGAAGTTGCACGGATTTAGTTTTACATACATAAACTCACGCCTTTTTCCCAGAAGGGGTACGTAGGCAGAGGTTTTCCTGGTATGGACGCCCACGATTCCATCTTGTCTGGATTTGTTGGGAAAATTTAAAATAAGAAAGGGATGTACTGTATGCACGCACGAGGTTGGCGAGCATTGATATAAATGCTGGTTTACATATGCCTCGTAGCCTTGAGTCTAGTGGGCAATGTTGTGAAGATAAGATTTTATATAAAGCAATTTACAGTTATCCGATGCATAACGGCTCCGGGTTTTGCCGGGTGGTTTGTCTTTGCCAATGTGCTCGCTTACGAATTTGCATAAAACTATTCACGTTTGTCACATGTCGGGCAGTTGAATTAGATATCAGATTAAAGTCCCGATTAGTATAAATAGATGCGGCAACATCCGAATGAAATAGAGATTGGAGACCCGACATTTGGGGAGACGCGAAGTAGATACTGATTATATAAAGTATAAACTATAGAAAAAGAAGGAATGTTCATAATTTGTCTTTCAAGCAATAAGTACCAGGACAACCAGGTAGCGTGAACCTATCTGAACGTGAAATACCTATTCAATGGTGTCTCTAAATTCTAATTGTCTTTGCGCACTCGCAACAGTGAATGACGTAATTTTATTTTAAATGATTCAGAATACAGTTGCTTTCATGTCTGCCATATGTGTGTCAAAATGGTACATCAATCAAGATTGGTTCTTGATTGGCATTACTCAATAATTTCTAATTTATTAAACTCTGTGGGGCAGACGGCGAGAAACTAGCAGTGATACGAGAAGTTCATTTGGCATCGTAAAAAGGGGGTTGTTTGTCTAAGGGGCATAATATCCTACAGCAGATGTAGCTTAAGGCATAGGCCCCGTCACCAGTGCTATAATAGACTATGGTAAAAGGGACCAACTACAATAATTTCTAAAGACGTAGTTACAGAATCTGACGACGCGTGCAATAATCTAGTTACGCCACTAAATGCGGCCAATTTTTTTTTTATTCTACAATGTATTTGTTGAAATCATTGTCATTTAGTCTTTACCCATAAAGGAAAATCAAATAAGTTATTGACACCGTTTGGACACAATTTATTACCAAGTATAGAACAAACTGATTAGGCATCTATTAAAGTCCTTACAGCCACAATAAAGATGAGTATTAAGTACTGCTCTATTATGCGATTAAAACCATATTATCTAGTACATAATTACAATCTATGATAACATCTTTTAATATTTTATATGATGTACAATGTAGCAGGACCACAAACAATTGATTTCTTTAATACTGAATTGAATGCGATTATCGCGATCCGAAGACTTGATTCCTTTTTTATATTTAGTAACTAACATAGGTACACTATTTAATAACAGACTATGCACATTTATTTTACAACTAACATCAAGACACTGTATTTGAAAACTACAATGGGATGGTCAGCAACTAATGTTCTTCGGTTCATTACGCTAAACAATTTTCATCTCCAAATGTGTGGTGTAAGAAATCAAAATATACCAATGTTTCGCAGTTAACTCCAATGCACAATGACACAAAAGACAACGTAGTTAAACTGAATGAACATTATATTATCAGCTTTTTTTTAAAGTCACCATAATATTATATACAAAGATTTTTGAGCCAATAAAACAAATAAAATTTACATGTTATATACCAATGTTTCTTATAGTTGCTTACCATCACTAATCTGTACACTAAATTAATCAAATATGTATTAACATGTATTCCTTGAATAGGAATATGCTTTATTATCATCTTAATTTATGAGTCGCGTATTTCAAATTGTGTAACTATGTTTTTATTTTTAAACATGTAGTACATTTATTGATTACACATTAACAGCTTATCTCTACTCTCGCTGAAGGATAATTTTAAAAAATGCATCAATTTACATAGTATAATTTATAAAAATAGGTTTTAGTCTGGTAGTAGAAACAGGTAGTTAAGATATTTTTCCATATCAAGTAACTTAACGTCATTCAAAAGTAGTAAAGTCGAATTTCGCCAAGATGAGTTTAATATAAACTGTACTATGTCCATGGCATCCCACGGTATGAAGTGGTAATAAAATATTCAATATTTTAAATAATTATACATAATGAATACATATAAAATTATTTTGATAGGTATATAAAAATTGCAAAGAATGTTTCGGTAACACCATGTTACATAAGATAAAAGAGCATGCTAACACAAGTCTTCACATACATATGCATTAATGTAAACAGAATACACTCATATGCTGCTGAACATAAGTATAACTTTAATATTTGCAAACTCAAAACAAAATTGGTGTGGGTCAACAAAATGTCACAGTAAAACACAAAAACATTCATAAATAAAATATATCATTTGATGTTTCAAAATTCGGAACACATCAATGAATATAACTTTTCAATCTGGGTATATCCTACTTACAAAATGTATTGGTATGCCCAAATTAATTAATCCCTGTTTATGTATCCGGTGTAATCTAGGGTGAAAAGTAGTTATAGCATCCCAGCATATTTCACTTAGCTTTGGTATGCATAACCATACTTTATATAATATATTATTCCTACTTGTAGAATTGTCTCTGGGTTCAATGCCTCCAAACACATACATGCACCCAAATGATGTGACTGTTGATGAATGGAAATACAAAGGATGTGGTAAAACTGTCTTCTGCATAAGTGTCCATTGCAAGTCAGTCATGTTGAGTCTCCATATGTCTTCAAAAACTGTTTGTCCGTCTGACCCCCCTGCAACAAACACCTGCACACCATTTGGTGTGTCAATCTGTACAGCACTGTGGCATTTTCTTGGCAATGGTGCCACTGTATTCTTTTGACTATCATCAGCCTTAGGTGACATAATGGACCATTTCTTAGTTTCAATGTTAAATACAGGTATTTCCATGAGTTCAAATGCCCAATCTCCTGTTCCTCCACCTATAATGTAGAGCTTGTTTCCAACACGGGCCACCTCGTGCCTGTATCTTCCAATAGGTTCACCATCTCTACCTGTTCCAACATACACTGATTCCCAAACTAGTGACTGCAGGTCCAGTCTGTAAACAAATCACTTTTTTAGTGCTTGTGCATGTATTTTATAGCTTTAATATTATTCTAATGGACATTGTATTTCCTTAGCATCAGAAAATATTTTAGTAAACATCATCGCAATAACAAATAAAAATCGCATTAGCTATTCGAAATTATTGAATTAATGCAAAAACTTCAGAGTTTCATAACAGACAAAGAGAATTAGATAAATAAGCCATAACAATTTATTGGACATAAACTTTAATGATAAGTGAAACAAATGCCATCCCTATTACTATGGGCAACCACTTCCAACAAACTGTATATATATACCATTGAAAAGATTAGGCTTAATTTATAATAACAAATACACCAATCATTTTTTAATATGGGTTGCACACATATACAGCTCCAGTTCATTTAGTAGAGTACCACACTGTATTTAATGTTATTTGTGCACTTGAACAGAAAAAAGAAGAAAAAATAGCTATTAATTAATAACATTAATACCATAATATATTTTTTAAAGATTTCCATATCTATCAGTATGACAAACACCAGTAATGGTATGTATTGCTACTTAAATGTTATCAGTCAACTCACCTATAAATATCACAATTGTATGCAAATCCATTTGTGCCCCCTACAGTATAAAAGTAGCCATCGTGACAGAGCACCGCTTGTCCATACTGTCCAGGGGGCCTGGTGCCAGTCACACTCAACACTTTCAGTCTGGCATCACCAGAGTGTGTTCGCCATACAATCACGTCGTTACTACATTTATTTCCGAAAGGAGCACCAGTTCCACCAAATATCTACAATTAAACAAAAATGTATAAACTATAAGATAAGTTTGCATTGTATGTTGTTTATTAATGAATTTATTTACCAACCATTAAATAACGCCCAGACATATACATTGCATTTGATGCCAGTTCGTCGGGCATATTCTCCAGCACTCTGTGTAGTTTCCATTTTCGACTGACTAGTGAAAAACTCCAAAGCTCTTTAAAAAGCGGTCGCGCTGGGGTCCACGTAGCATCCTCTCTTGAAACAGTTGGTACTGGCAAAGATGGATTGTAACCACCGAAGCAATATATATTCCCATCGTCACATGCAATCCTGTGGCCGCTTCGAGGCCTCGGGTGTTCGATACCGCGACATTTCACTTGGGTAACCTTAAAGGGCTCGAAATTATATGTTTTCTTAGATGACCTCATGCTATTATCCTAATACAACGCCATAAAATTCCTACAAAACTTTATTTAAGATATTCCATTTAAATAGAAAAATAATACAGAACGTAAATCAATCCTATTTTGACATGTGGGAACAAAATAATTTGACAATTAAACGAAATCTCATATCACTAGACAGTTTGCATTTACGAAGACAGATGTCAGATATAATACAAACGTAAAAATACAAACAATATTTATATATAAGAGAAAATTAAGAGTACATTAAGTTACACAGGCCTATAAAAATTTTCTACAAATAAATATGGATCAAATTCAATGATAGTTGACATTTCTCTTTAAAGACAAAAGTAATGACGGCAATAGGCCTTCAGACTTTACAATCCTCCTAAACATTGAACCCACGTCCTATGTGATCGATTCTGGTGCGCACCATAGGCGCGCAGGTACTCCGTAGTAGCGGAAATAATAAGTTCTATCGATCAACTGGAACGTAATATTTCCAGGGTCGTTATACCATTATGTACATTGATTTAGACTTTATAAATAAGACATATTTTAAGCATTGTTCTTTAAATACCAATATAGAACTACAGTGTCCTCCCCTCCTCTTTCATGTCGGAGACGGCTGGGACACGTTGACCCGGATTCGCACAAAGCAACTATGGATGGAATAGTGACGGGCGCCTCTCGCCTGCTGACAAAGCACCCACCATAAGCTACGTAGCGATAGACACTCATGGAAATTAATCACGATCTTCATAGCGAACTCAGTCTAATTATCGATTCCGGAAATACTCTAATCTAATTAAGTTCCATGTGGGCTTAACGAATCTTTTAACCCGATTCATCTACTATTGGAGTCTTTCAGATTGCGTTCAAGATTATTTAGGTATTATGTAGGTAGTAACACAGGTAGTAATTTCGACACTAAGGATATGGATAAGGATAAGGACTCAGTCTGGTTTCGTATACTTGGATACCTACAGCCTGCACGAAGCACTACAAAAGAAAATAATCGACAGGCTCCGTGGCGCAGTTGGTTTGACGCCGGCTTTGAAACTAGAGGCCGCGGGTTCGATCCCCGTACCTTTGTTTCGGGTCTGGGTGTTTGTGAGACCGAAAAGTCTCTCGTAGTTCCTGATACCCACGACACAAGACTCGATCTTAGTGTGGGGTCAGGACTCAGGACTATGTATTTGACTGTTGGGTGTATTTATTATTTATTTAAATAGATATTTTTTAAATTTTATTTGTAGTTCCAAATGTCGCCACACGCCAATAGTAGATGACTTATAATAGAATTTGAAAAATATATAGCCTTCCAAACCAAATAAAAGGCCGTGGACAGTACGGCGCGGCGTGGAGGACTTAAGCTCAGAACCTTAACGCAACAGCTAGAATGAAGAATCTATAATAAAACAGATGACTCCAATTATAAAATTAAAAACTATTTTCAGCACATTAGTTCGACTCATAGATGTAGTATAAAACGCTACTACATCTATGGTTCGATTTACATACTGCACTGTACTCTACTTTGTAGTAAGGTTATGATGATGATGATGGGTTTCTTAAATAAATCTTTCATCATAAAAAAACATTGATAAAAAACTAAGATAGTTTCCATTTTAAGGTGGAAATGAAAAACATTATTTGCCATCTTTTATTTATTACCTTCTTTGTATGCACGTTAAATAAGTTTCATCCGATTACAAGGAATTCTACTATTGACGAAAACAAATGCAATTTTAAACTGCAAATATAGTAACATAAAAGATGCTATTTTTATTCTATTTTCTTCCTTTTGTAATAATACACATTTTTCACCACCAAAAATTCATTAGCCAAGAGAGCAAAATATTGAATTTGCTAAGCTAAAAGCTAGATTTGAAAATATTTATTTGAAACAAAATAACAAACTGTTAGAAATATATAAGATTATAACATAATATGATCTAATATAAGGAACGAATCACGGCGCTCTTTGCATGCCAGTGGCAAACAGAACCTTATGCTTGGACTTTTTGTTTTTCTTGCCAGAAGGCGAAGGCGTGGCGTGAAGGGCAGCTTCGATAGCATCGCTAAGGTACAACGTGCGAGGACAAGAGCCTTCTTCTCCTTCTTCTTGAGGTGGCGGCGGCGGTGGTGGTGAAGCCATTTTACGAACGCGCCAAGTACCACTAGTACTCGCCATCTGCAATAATAAATTCATACAATTTTAATGTACAGTCATATCAGTCAAATCATGGATATAACTTAAAATGATGATCAGATAATTCACTGAGAAATGTATCGGAATTATTAAGACAAAATTGTTGCAATAGAATTCGCAACTAACTGGTTTTTAACAATAAAAATCCATGCTAGAATTTTCATTGTTATTAAACATATCAATAATCTGGTATTAACGTTACCTTGGCGAATGAAGGGCCTGATGGTGGCGATCCTACACTTGTTGAGGGTGTTTCGCCGGCAGCAGCAGTTTTATTTCCTGTTTCAGCCATTAGTGGTGGATCGGTGGAGCTAGAAAACGAGTGCGGCGCTGGGGGGAACAGCACGTCTGACGACAAGTCCGGTTTAGGTGGTCCTTCCATGGCACGACGATATGCGCGCTCTCGACGTCTCTCATCGCGCTCGTTTCGTGCCCGAATTCGAGCTCTACGGTATAACTCCTCTGAAAAATTGACGCATTTTTAATTATTTTATGGTAGTCATTTATATTTACAGGATAAACCGATAAAACAGTCCAATATGCTTATGTGATTTAAAAGAATATAAATTACCTGAAAAATTTGCAAGTGCTGAAGATGTGACATAAGGTGGTTGCAAGTCCAATTCAACAATGTCAAATGAACAATAGAGTGGCAGATGGGCAGTATATGGCATGTGTTTTCTTGTCTGAAAATATAAAAAATAATTCACATATTTTTCTTAATACATTTAATATAAAAACAAAAATATTTCTACAATATGTTATTACTCCCTTATTATTTTTATGAATATTTTAATAAGTTTTAAACAAAACAGGGTGAAACAAAATATTCTATGTTATATAAGAACTGTTTATAAAATCAAATATGATAGAGTATAGACTATAAAGTAATATAACTTTCAGTAAACACAAAACTTAAGTACCTGCTCACTGAGTGGCAATGTCTCTCGGTGAAGAACATGGCCAGTAATCACTGGTGGGGCAGCTGCCAGCGAACCCCACGACGCATTTAGAATGCGCACGTTCAAACTGTTTAAGAATATTTGCTGGCCATCATCAGCTAGAATAATAACAAAGTATTTTAGTCACATCTCACTAGGCAGAAATATTAAATGTTGCATTATAATTATTCATTTTTTATAACTTTTACGGGAAACCGCCAAAAAAGTCGAGATATTGTAAGACCTACAAGTCTCATAATTTACAATTCATTTTATCTTACAGTAGGCTTAGGACTGTGTATATGAAAATATAATTTAAAAAACACAATGTACCTTGATAGAAATAAAAGTATTTGGCTTGATTTTGTTTGTCAATATTGGTAATATCAGAGCTATCTGTAGGATCATCAGTGTCCAAACTGGAACACTCAGCTCCCAGCAGCTTTTCATCAGGTAATTTATTCTCACTAATAGTAAATACTGGTGCATCAGGATTAAGTCCTGATTCATTAATGTTTAACTGTTCAATCTTATCATTAATTATGTCTGCACAAGCAGCTCCTTGCTCATTTACATCAAACCAGTCAAGTTTGTTCTCATTCACATTTTGTTTTTCATAAATTATTGGAGGTGCATCTATATTTTCTTTCTCAATTATGACCTTTGGGTCTTCAATAAGATTTATGTTTTCTTCTTTTTGTTTGAGCATTTCTAAAGCCTGCTCTAAATAGACAATTTCAGTTGTGTCAATTTCAGCCAATATTTGAGTCTCAATTTCTTTTCTTTCTCTTTTTAAAATGTCATACACCTGTAAATAAAACAAGAAATTTTAAAAAGTAATGTTATCCTTTCCCCATTTGAAATGGTCATATGGCATTAATTAGAGAAAATATAGCAAGGTTCTTACCTGTTCCTTATTAGCAGCAAACAGTTTGCAAAATGGTGCATCATTGATTTTCTCTAGAGGCAAAATAGATTCCGGGAGTGCTTCTGTGAATTCACCTCGAGGGGGCGCAACCTCCACTGTAGTGGAACCACGTAAACGACGTACAAGGCGCATGGTTACCTACACAATAATAAAACAACTTTTACAACTATTATAGAAGTCAATTAAATATTAATGGTATGTTCAAGTGATACATGTTATAATATAACATGTTCATATTTATCTACACTTGTGTCAACCTATATCTATGATTCTGCAAAATTGTTATCATGTTATTTTAGGTTACACTAACTTTATTTGATAACTCATTGTGATAATAAAGTTTATTAATAGTAAACATAATATTTAATATTTTGTCTTGCATTGTTTTCATATCTTTTTATGTATAGGATTTTTTATATAAGTATATGTAAAAAATATAAAAAAGTGACAAATAAAATAAAGTGAACAAAATATAATATCTAGTGTAAAGAGTTACTTCTTCTGCAGGAGCTGGCCATTGCAACATCCTAGTGGGTTTCATGTCGGTGACGTGCAGCGGCGTGGCGCACACGGGGCAGGGCGGCGGCTGTTTCTCGTGCGCCGCCGTGTAGTGCAGCACGCACGCCCAGCAGTACACGTGGCCGCAGTGCCCCACGCGACCCGCCACCGGACCGCCCAGGCATATCGGACACTCTGACTTCCCCGTGCTTCTCACTACCTGCATTTCATTATTTTTTTATTGCGATAAATGGCGAGACGAGCTTGCCATTCGCCAAGCGATACGACCGCGCATGGACAGTAGAAAACCAAACAACACCATTAATAATTACAAAGCATTGCTTGGAATAATGGTTTCTTAAATTTACGCGAATGTTATACACGGGGCGGACCACGAAAGCTGTAAAGTAATCGAAACGTCGGGAAGTTAAAAAATGTAAAAATTAAACCAAATCGCGATAAAATCCGTATAAAATAGTTTTATTTCATTGCTTGGAATTCCAATGTACTAGATGTTAAGTCTTAATATGAGTATTTACTCTGGCTACAATGTCCTTCAAACTGGAACACAACAGTTTTATTTTTATTTATTTTTTTATTGCCCTTATAGGCAGACGAGCTAGCGGCCCAGAGAACTTCGCAGTGCCAGGGGTCCAGCACAACAAAGTCGCTGCCTACCTTAAGGAGAGTACTCTCTTTAAGCTTCTTTTGAAGAAGGACAGGTCATAGCGCTCAGGAAACACCGATGCAGGGTTACATTGCTATTTCCCAGGCATTTCATATTTAGACTATTCAATAGTTTAAAAACTACAATCAACATATAAAGCCAATGGGAGTACATAACGGAATATGGTGCTCAGATAACTAAGGCTGGAGAATATTTAATAAGTTAAATGCACCAGAAAATATCATTACTTGTGGGTTTAGTTGTTAATACTTATACTTACAACTTCCTCCACTAGATCCCACTTGATAGGCACATCAGGGTCCAGCAAATTCAATTTGTAATCTCCATCCTCCTTCACCACAAATTGACAACTGTTAACAAATAACATTTGCTTAAAACATACACAAATGTTACTGTTGTAGAAATATAACCTCTGTGGTTGTGTAATAACACTGTAGAAAATAATTCTGTTCTACTTTTTGATATTTTTTATATTTTTGTTTCTAGCCTTAGTTACATTGCTTTGAATAAACAATTGTGTCAGTCAACATCTTTTTAATTCCATTTTTATCTAATGCTTTTCTTTTATCTAATAATATTCAAAACAAAACTAAAGCAACTTCATGATTATCACACAGAAATATAACTACTAGACTGTAATAAAACTGTTGTTTATTCTAACACATTAATAAATCTTATTGGTATATTGGTAAATGTAGTGTTAGTAGAAAATAGACAAAGAAAACAATTTCAATTAGATATTTTGAGATAAAAGGAATTAATTAAAAAACTGATGATTTTATACTTATCTAGTAAAAGCAGACTGGATTTGGTATAGAATGAACAAATAGAGATGACTTCAAATGAAACACCAATGATGTCAACTTTGATGACTCAGTCTTGTAGGTGAATTACTTTCAACTAGAAGAGGCTCTTGAAAAGCATACTGGTAATTTATATTATTTTTACAAAATCATGCGCTAAAAATGATTTACTTTTAAAACAATCTTAAATTATTGATAATAAACTTACATAGGAAATATCTTGTACAAAGTCCTACGTAAAAAAAGCATTATTTTCACTTTACTTTATATTAATGCCGTTCTATTTGGAATTATGAAATATGAATTTGAAGAATTAGATGTGAAAACGTAAACACTTTTATACATAGGATTAAAAATATCTATTTGTGGCTAAAGTACAAAGGATAACTTACTAAGCTCGCAGATAAAGATCATGGTCATGACGATAGTTAGGGCGGTGTTGCAATTGACGACGTTGTATTTGTGGGCCTCTGCGTTCAGAACGCTCAGTACCTCCACGGGACGGGTACATGAAGTTAAGCAAATGGTTCAAATTTTGCTTTTTGCTTCCAGGCACAAACACCGAGCCAATCTCAGGCTCGTCCTCATTGTCTAACCTGTAATAATAAACATATTTATAGTATGATTAGAAATATATGATGCTTATCATCTGAGATAGAAATAATTATTTGGATATTAAAATAGTTGTTTATCACATTAAGCACTATGAAGATTATACTATGAACTACACCTCAAATCTTCACTATAACCTAATTCTTCACACTTTTAAAGATTGATAATATTTTAAAAGGTTATCAAGAGTTAAATGATAAATTACAGCAAACAGCATTGCCAATTTTGTTTTTAATTTTCCCTTGTAATACAACTAACTATACCAAATATTTTTTAATTATAATCAACCTACATTTATTTTATTTTATTGCTGATAGACCTCACTGTACATGACAATGGAATACCCATCATAATGACCTACACAAGTGTGTAGAGTTTCAGTTCAACCTGTCATGTTTATTATGTTTGGAACACAAACACAATTTTGTCAGCAACATACATCTCTTGTCAATGCATACTCAAGCACCTGTTGTGCACCAGTGGTGTTCTTCATTTCTGGTGCCTCGGGAGTTGCCCAACCACATCATAAGCTAACACTTAGCTATTAGGTATAGTTTAAAGCTATTCATTAGTAAAATAACACTAAAACATTCCGAAATTTCGTCAATAACATACCTGGTGTTCTGCGCTCCACCCACAGCGAAATTAGCTGAACCTCTAGGACGTGGTCTCCGGTCCAGTTGGTTCTTGCCCCTCTGCGCTGGTACATGTTTACGATAGGGTTCATTCTTTGGAGTGTTATTGGGTCCTTCACGTTTCTTATTGTTTCGAGTGCAAGGTTTATGCGCCGCTTCTACAACACAATATTTATAGCGATGTGATTGCGAGTTGGTAATTTATTTGCAAGTACCAATGTTTAGGTTTTCAAATAAGATCAAAATACGAAACTGTTTCAATGTTTACGCAATTTCCTGCATAACTAATGTTTCTAATATTATTGCATCATGTGATTTAAATGCAACTTTGAATACAAAACAATCTAATATGTTGACATAAGAAAAAAATTACATGACCTTCAAGTACTCACCTGTGTTCTTTTTACAGTCGATGGCCGATGCCCTCGACTGTGATTGAGTAGATCGATTCAGTATTTTCTTGTCCATCCTTGATTCCTCCAACATCCACAAAAGCTGAGCGGGATACTCCGCGAGGAGACAACGCAATTACGTACAGGGCCGACATTTTAGAAAGCCATGTTTATGATACTGACCAAAGAAAAAAACAATTTTTCCCTGTACAAATAATCTTTACCTGACGGTAAAAAACAAATATAACACACGGAATGGAATAAAGGGAGTATTGATATACTCCCTTTCGTCGCTAACGACGAAAACTTTAAGGAACCGAAAATATTGTAGCTCGCCAAAAATATGGCGACCAGCCGGCAGCCAGCCGATATGCTTGATGCGCACTTCCGTTCACGTAATACCATAAATAAAGCTTATGCAATAATTTTTTTGATCATTATTTTTATCTTTTATATTATAAACTTATGAAGAGTAAATATTATTCTACGAAAAGGTGTGAGTATCATATTGTATGTACAAAAAAGTATTTTTATTTTTTTACATAAATATATATTCTATGATGACAAATCTAAAGCAGGTGTAAGAAGTTTAGTTAAATAAATATTATTTCTTGTAGTTAGTATATTAGTTAGATAAATAGAATATTAACATTCAATTTTTATTCCTAGATTTTAGATTTTGCTCCACCACAGACAACTGGTTCTGCCTTCAAAGTATAGACAATAGAGTGAAGAGTTTTGGCGCCAAATAGAATGAAGAGCTTTGTTCTGGCGCGAAAGCAAATTGGATTTTTTGGAGAAATATGGAAAACGCTCATTTACCCATTCAAATAGCGTATGAGCCCACTGAAGCGGCAAAACAGGTTCGTAGTATTTAAAGACAAAACGCTTGTAATCCTGACATTATACTTCTTACACACATAGATGGTAGGATAAATACTTGAATAAAAATTACATAATCATTAATCTGTCTACATGGTGTGCTTTGCATAGGCGTCTGTGCAAGTATGTTTTGAAGATAATATGGACAAAAATAATGGTATCAAATGACCTATCATTAATTAAGTAAATATTTTGCAGATCGACGGAGCCATGTTACCTCCCGTCGATGGAACACGCAGCAAAAAACAAAATATCACCTTTGCTGAAAGTGTAGAAAAAACATGTTCACAAACAAGCAGGTTATATTCGATATATTTTATTTTTAGGTACAAAAATAGTACCTAGTATTTTCATTCCAAAAGTAGTAGGTTTATACGAGTATTTATTTGAACTGGTAATGAACAGTGCAAACTGCAAAGTATAGTATCTTTTTTGTTTTCGATACGTAGTAAGTGCTAGGAGGACAGATTGTACTTGTTAGTCTGTAGAAGAATGCAGTAAGTAACTGGATGCAGTCCGCTTTATACAGGTCATTGGCGAAGCCTATGTTCGGCAATTAACTTCCAGTAGCTAAGGGTGATTATAATTTTATAGCCAAGCATATCGTGTTTCGAAGAACAGCCAATATAGATAATGACTATGTATAATAATATAACAAAATCTTCAGTAATTACAAAGAAGTCCTGAGTCAACCTGCCCCGGGGTTGACGCACCGGCAGAAACTTCTGTGGCTGCAGAAACGTCGCACGCTCGGAATATGGGCGCAGTGCGAGGACTGTGAAAATTGGCGATATTTGCCGAACGTTCTGGATAGTTCTGAATTACCTAACAAGTGGTATTGTCGTATGAATTTGGGTATGCTAATACATAAAAATAGATGTTAATATTAATCATTAATTTAGTCATTAAATCAGTATCAATATAAAAAAAATTGAATTTGTTTTTATTATTGCTAATTATACTAAATTATCTAACATTTGCATACATAATTTGGCCTACAATAAGTCTTTTATTGAAGCCATTAAGAAAATATTACGGAAGATTTTTCGATCGCACAAGCACAACTTCCTGACCTACAACAAATGTTGATAAAATAATATTGTAACTTTGGTGTAAAGCCATATAGCGACTACTGGTGGAAAGTGAATTATTACCAATATCACTTTTATTTTTTGAAGTTAAACTTTTTAAGGCGCTAATAGAGTAACTCAAATTTTTTAATTTTTTTATTAGGTACCTAAACGCGTATGGTATAGGCTGCAAAAACATTTCCATTAATCAATTACAACACATTGTTGACTAATTTATACTTATTCCAGACAAATCTTTCGCGGATTGTACAGTTCCTGAAACACCTCTTCATATTCGCGAAGAAGAAGATTTGATCCACAGCGACTATTCAGCTGGATCAGTGGTGTGGGCGCGATTAAATGGCTGGCCGTGGTGGCCGGCCATGGTCGATGACTGTCCCGACGTCGAACAGTTTTACTGGCTTGATGGATTTTCTGATATACCGGTAGGCTTTCCACTGTATTGTAAACATCAGTATTTATTTTACATGGAATTATGAAGCTTTTCGGAACGCCTATGTTCAATATAATATTTCCAGTGACTGAAGGTGATAATGGAATCGTAAGAACATAATTAATAAACGATGATACACCCATTAAGTTTAAGCTTGAGTACGTTGCTGACGTTAACCTGTAATGATGAAGATATAGGCAGAGAGGATATAATAAAATAATTAGGGAACCTCCACGAACTCCTAACGACTGGTCGTGAAACAACACCAAAGTTGTGACGTTATGTTGATGTTCTGATTTATTTTGTTTCGAATCATTTTATTTGGTTTGTTTCTTATTTACTGTATATTTGTTTTTTTTTGTAATGTAAATTACTCTTTCAGACCCATTACAACGTTGTATTTTTTGACTCTCAAGAGGTGACTCGAGCGTGGGTAACTCCAGAACAAATGCGACCTTACTCCACTGACAAGTCTACACATAAAAATATTAGGAATACAAAAAAATATTCGCACCGACTCCAAGCAGCGATCACTCAGGCCAACGATGCTGTAAGACTCCCTCTTATAGACCGCTTGGCAAAATATAGCTTCATAGCGAGATACAAAGGGAATATTACAAGTCCAAAAAGAGTTACAAAGGCAGAACTCATAAAGTATCAAAGAATATTGAAAAGAAAATTTAATGTTGACTTTCCAATCGAGAGCTCATCTGATTCAGACGACTGTGAACCAATAATGATCCCTCAGAAGAAAATAACAGCCCCAAATAAAAAAACGCCAAGTGATGTGGTAAATAATATTAACAAGAAAGTTGTAAATGGCATGTCTGTAAAACGATCTTATGAAAATAAATCAAAAAACCATAGGCATTTGAAAACCGATAATTCGAAAAAAAGTAACAATGAGCCAGATTCAATTGCTGTTCAAGTAGGTAGTGATGTGAACCCGTCGTTTCCTACTACAATAGCATCAAATGATCAAGGTTAGTATGAACATCTATATATACGTTAGTAAGTAGCCAGTGGCGTAACTATACCAACTGAGGCCCGTGGCAAAATCATCGGATTGGGCCCCCTTTTTTTTTTTGTATCGAGGGGAAAACTGTTTAGCTCACTTTCCGGTGTCTCGGAGGAGGCTGGAAGGGGTGTGCCAGTATCACTCGCACATAGGAGAGACTAGTAAAAGTTATTTCTCTGCTTTCGGCGCGGCGTCTCGGTCCGATGCCGGGACCCTCTTGGGTCAGGGGCCCGTGGCATTTTGCTTACTCTGCCATGCTTTTGTTACGACACTGTAAGTACCTATAGAATACGTCTTTCTACACTTACTAACGTTTAACGGCCTTATTCATAGACCGATTTAAAACCTATTTTAGTTATCAAAAGACAAGATTCGACAACAGCATTGCGACTAAAATAGGTTTTAAATCTGTCTATGTATAAGGCTGATATTTATGTATGTCTATAGACAAACATACATACGTAAACTCACGCCTTTTTCCCAGAAGGGGTAGGCAGAGGTGCAACCAAGACACCCACGTTTCGCCTTGTATATTCCGTCCCACGATGTGATAGGGAGCGAGCCCATCGCCATATCGGGCACAAATTTCCGACTCTGGGCTGATAATGAATAGAAAAATCTAATATCACTTTACCCGACTCAGGATTCGAACCCGAGATCTCAGCTTTGCAGTCATACCGTAGTACAACTACGCCACCGAGGCAGTACCGCTACCGAGCCATGTCTCTACACAGTGGGCAGAAATTCCTATCTATTTGTGAATCGAAAAGCGGCAGTAGAGTTTTAGACAAAGTTATTGTGGTACTAATAAAAATATTCTGCTCAAATACTCTGTTATTTTCTAGAGTGCAAAGAATTGCGCAGTCTAAAGTTTGTGAGTTTATTATTTCTTCACGCTCAAACTTGATGAAATTGGGTATGGAGAGGTAGCCGATACCTTGGATTAACACATAGACCTCATTTTGTTGAGCGTTGTTACTGTTTGATGTTTTATGTGCGTGGTGGCCTATTGCTAACGGACCAGACGCGGCTGCTAACATGTTCGGAATGGTCACGGGTTCAAATCCCAGGGCAAACCTTTGGCTTTTCGGAGTCATGTGTGTATTGAAGGAATTAAGGAAAACATCGTGAGGACACCTGCATACCGTAGGGATTTGTAAAAAATCTAAGGTATGTTAAGTACGCAAACCCGCACTAGGCCAGCTTGGTGAACTATATGGCCTAACCCCTCTCAATCGTACTCTTGATTGTAGAGGAGGCCCGTGCCCTGCAGTTGGACGTATATCGGCTATTACAGAAACTATTTGATAAGTAATCAAGTCAAATATGTATATTTCCTACTTTTTCATAGTTAAAGGCATTGGATGGATTAGAACATAGGGCGGGTAAAATGAGATATAAGAGGACAGGAGTCATATCAAAGAATGAGACGGCACAGGACGGGATGTAACGGGACAGGAAGGGAAAAACAGTATAAAGGGAGGCAGTCACATAGAGTTTTAATATTAAAAGAGTTACGAAATATTGTGTCTGATATGGACTAGACTCAAAAAGTATTTGCAACCGGGTGAAGCTGAGTGGGCCCGCTAGCTTAAAATAAAATAGTTGTGTTTATTTGTTTGAAATAGGTAAAAAAAAATATCAAACATTTTATATTATGTCTACTTTTCTAACTTGACAGGCGATACAACTTATGTTCCCGAAACAGAAACTGAGGCAACTATGGCGTTGGTGCGTGAGCTAGGAGATAGAAGCGCGTCACCAACCAGTGACGATTTTGATTTCTTGTAATAGAATTGATTAAATTTTATTGAATTAACACTTATTGTAAGTTTAAAGTTATTCTGGCCTATTGTTTGACCATTCTGGTATAAGTGTGTATGTTTGAGAATGTTGAATTCTATTCATAATATAGGTATTCTTGAAATGCGATTGGTTTATAATATTGTTTGATTTTAATCCCACTTCATTTTTTCTTTTTATCTTCCTTTATTTAAATCACGTCATACGTGTGTAATATATACAACGCATCTCTATAATGATATGAGATAATTATTTTATTGTTAGTACCTACCTACATAGAAGCCACGTACTAATATGAAAGAAATAAGTTTCAAAATCGTTCGTTTATTTCAAGAATTGTTTATGAACGTATTCAATCTTAAAAATCGACATCGATTGTGATTTTAACAAGCATCGAATGTCACAGCACTATAAAATAATCGATATAGGCAATGGCATATGTGATGGCATAGTCAGGCCCTGCCCTACTTCAATAAGTCGGAAAATAGGGAAAAATTCCGGCGTGCTTGTATTTCAGGGGTCACCGGAAAAAACATTTTTAGGGTCTATAAAGAGAGTGTAGGCGGTTTGTTATAGGGTATTTTCACCTTTTGGTGTAAATAATACATAAATTATGGCGTCTATATCGATTGTGAAAAGTTTGGTTAATCCAGGTAAAGTATCTCCATAAATTGTATTAATTTCATATTGTGTTTCTGTTAGTTGTTAAAAAACAGTATATAGTTTAAGTAGGAACAAATTTTAGAAATTCCAATGATAGCAAATGCTTTAGCTTTCAGTAAGTTGCCTTACAAGCACTGCTGCTGATTTATCAATAGATTATGTAAAAGGTTTTCAGTTCGGCCTGATAAGTCTTACTAAAATATGTGTGGAAAATATTAAGTACTATAATTGATCAACTCGTGACATGAACATTACCTGTAATGCAATGTAAAACATTTACTTTCTGTGAAGTATCTTGCCATCTATATTTATCCTCCATGTTTGAGGTTAAGTTGATTGATTAAAAATATTTGTAAAATGTATAACTTTGGGGCTAGTAGTAGCTACTAAAGCCTTGTAGTAATATAAGTAGTAATGAATATATTAAAATTATTTCTTAAGCATTGTGTTTGACACATTTCAATATTAAAATTATGTTAAAAATATGTACTTATTATATTTTCATGCAGTATTGTTACTAATGGTCTTATAATGCAATATTCTTGAACGTAACACATCTATGTATGAATATTTCTTCCAGCCCTGAAATTAGTATTAAAACAAAGCCACTGCACCCATGTCAGAAATACAACAGTTTTGCCTGGATTGACACCATTAAGCATTGTACTCCGAAGAAATTATGCAGAGAAACAAGTATTTGAAAGAACCAAGCCTCACTGCAATGTTGGCACTATTGGACATGTTGACCATGGAAAAACAACACTTACAGCTGCCATTACCAAAGGTAAGTTTTCACAAATTAGTTAGTAATGCTAGTACCTAGTCTAGAATCCATAATTATTGTTTAAGTGTATTTGCCCATTAATCATTTAGATTTCAATTTGTAGAAACATATTTGTTATTGTTACTTATACATATTGTCGAGCAATAGCAAACTTGAATATCTTGTAATTTAGTCTCTTCTTAATGAAAAATTATGCTCTTTTACAGTATTATCAGACCTCAACTTAGCTCAGAAGAAGGGCTACTCAGACATTGACAATGCACCAGAAGAAAAAGCCCGTGGTATCACTATTAATGTGGCTCATGTTGAATATCAAACAGAGCAGAGGCATTATGGACACACTGATTGTCCTGGACACGCTGATTATATTAAGGTAAATATACTATTTTGACTGAAATACCTTAGTCATTTTGATTGTATAAAGAACTCTCAATTTTTAAAGTTTATATACTTGCATGTCTTGCTGGATAAAAACCATACTATTTTAAAAGATTTAACCCAATTTTTATTACAAATTTATAGTAATACTTCACACATTGATGTTGTGTCCAAACAATGAACTACTGGCCTAATTGGTTTGCCACTTGCCAAGAATGTGTTTATTTGTGTTTATTTCATACCATAGGTGTTTGTTAGCTACACTGTTATTGTGTTAAAAAAGTACATCATGTGTCATTTGCAGTGGTTGGTATTAAGTATATTAGAAATTACATGTGACAAACACTCTAAACTCAGTTTCACTTACAATTAATTGGTGACACTCTTGATTTACAGAACATGATCACAGGAACAGCTCAAATGGATGGTGCAATTCTTGTAGTTGCTGCTACTGATGGTGTTATGCCACAGACACGTGAACACTTGGTTCTTGCCAAGCAGATTGGTATTGAACATGTAGTAGTTTTCATCAACAAGGTTGATGCCGCTGATGAAGAGATGGTTGAGCTTGTAGAGATGGAAATTCGCGAGCTAATGAGCGAAATGGGTTATGATGGTGACAAAATCCCAGTTATTAAAGGTATATTTAATATATTATATCATCGCCAACTACCAAATATTTACTATGTGTAGATCGTAGCAATAAATTTGGTAAAATCAAATACAATAATTGTTACATTACATATACATACTATTATAACTGCGTTACACTTATGAATTTGTTTCGTTTTTTCTAGGATCTGCTTTATGTGCTCTGGAAGGCAAAAGCCCTGAGATCGGATCTGACGCCATCACCAAGCTATTGCAGGAAGTAGACTCATTCATTCCCACCCCAGTTCGTGAATTGGACAAACCTTTCCTCTTGCCTGTTGAATCTGTTCACTCCATTCCTGGACGTGGTACTGTCGTAACTGGCCGCTTGTACAGAGGTACCATATAAATATTTTTTGTTGTATTTTTTAACATTTCTGTTGTGAATAAATTAGTTTCGAAAATTGTAAAATTCTAAATAGTGTTCTAGTAATATATTGTTGTATTGTTACAATAAGTTATGAATATCTAAATTACTGTAAAGTATGCACTTTTGTAACATGTAAATTAAATTTTTAGGTGTCCTGAAAAAGGGTACAGAGTGTGAAATTGTTGGTCATGGTAAAGTAATGAAGACTACTGTGACTGGAGTCGAAATGTTCCACAAAACCTTGGACGAAGCTCAGGCAGGTGACCAACTGGGTGCTTTAGTTCGCTCCATTAAGAGAGAACAGATCAGGCGCGGCATGGTCATGGCTAAACCTGGCACGATCAAGGCACATGACAACCTTGAAGCTGCTGTGTACATTCTAAGTAAAGAAGAAGGTGGCCGATCAAAGCCCTTCACATCTTACATTCAGCTGCAAATGTTCTCCATGACTTGGGATTGCGCAAGTCAAGTCACAATTCCTGATAAGGAAATGATTATGCCTGGTGAAGACGCTACGTAAGTACTTCAATTAGGTTTTCATAGGTACAAATTATATAGCCACCATTTTTAGTAAAATATAAAATTAAATATGTTTTTAATTGTTTCATAATATTTAATTTTTTAATTACAATGTCAGTGTCAGTGATCAAAACATGAAACAAGTCAAAGGGCAATGACTGGTCAAAAGGGTGAATGTAATTAAAAAATAAATACACCCAACAGTCACATACATAGTAACCCCACATTAAGATCAATAATTAAGTCTTGCGTCCTGAGTATCTTATAGAAACTACGAGAGATTTTTCGGTTTCACAAACACCTAGACCCAGGAAAAATACTTGTGGGTCTCACAAATATTTGTCTTGGTGCAGGGATCGAACCCACAGCTTTCACGGCCGGTGTCTGATCTACTGCACCATGGAGGGTGTCAATATTTTAATATTATGAATATTAATTTCATTTTGTTTGCAGCTTGCAATTGCGATTACTCAAGCCCATGGTGTGCATGGCGGGACAAAGATTTACCCTACGTCTTGGAGACATAACCCTTGGCACTGGAGTTATCACTAAGATCAACAATAACCTATCCGAGGAAGAAAGAACTAAGCTCTTGGAAGGAAAGAAGGCACGTGAAAAGGCGTCCGCCAAGAAGTGAATGAATCTAGATTAACCAAGTTTAGGATAGTAGGCCATTATTATTGTATGCATTTAAAATGTTAAATCTGGAAAATAAATAACCAGTCCAATTTGTCTTATTTTATTAACAAAATCCCATGATGCTCAGTCCCAGTCATGATTTGGGGAGAGAACTTCAAACAAATACGCCGTTCAGTAATATCCATTTAGATCTTCGGTTGTCAAGACATTCGCAGAAAGTCAATAATTTATTTAGAAATTAATTTACCTCTATGGGCCCTTTTTTTAGTGTTTAGCAATTTGAAATAATCCATATTTTTTGGGTCATGATCCCTCCTTGATCACCCCGGGATTTATATTTCCAATGAACGTGATCAAGCCTATAGTGGACATAGTAAAATAAATGCAAATATCTATTAGGTACTTATTTTTCCCTCGTCAACTGAGGCGCTTTTCTTCGTGGTGTGTATTTCGTCAAAGGTATTTTTGTAGGTTAGGTATTTCCTTATTGAGTTAAGAAATATTATGTACTATTGAGAAATAATTTATTATTAAATAAAAACACCCAACAGTCACATACATAGGTCCTGACCCCACATTACTATTAATCAAGTCTTGTGTCGTGAGTATCAGGCACTACGAGAGACTTTTCGGTCTCACTAACACACAGACCCGTAACAAATATTTGTCTCTGTGCGGGGATCGAAGCCGCGGCCTCTGGTTTCACAGCCGGTGTCTAACCAACTGAACCACGGAGGCTGTCATTTAGATTCATTGTCGCCTAATGATTCAATGACAGCTTATATGGGCTTTGAAATGGTTTCCAAATATAGACGGGATCTTATGTATGTAATATTCACAACGACTCCTTCAAATATAAGACGATATGAATAGTATTGTAAAGGTATTGTCTGTCCTGGAAATAATAATGACATATCTATTAGTAATCACTTCAGTTCAAACAAATCTGATGTATTTTATGTCGAGTCGTTGCGCCATATGAGCAAACAAGGAAATAACACGTTAACTCAATGAGTCACTACACTGATTTTCTTGTAAGCCTCATCAATATATATAATATAATAAATTTGTAACCGATCGGTCTGTATATGGAAGATAAATGAGAAAACTAATATGGGAGGTTTGTATCAAAGCATAGATGTAGTATAACATAGATCGGCAATGTGAAAGAGATAGAATGATTTAAATCATACATTAAAGCGAGACGCATGATGCGACCATGCGTTTACACGGAGAGCGTTCTATAGAGATTTGTGTGAAAATATGTCATTTAAGCGAACGACAAATTTCGCTTATTTTCTTGATTTTTTTAATATTTCAGTACTGAGCTACTTTTATTAAATGTAATTTATTATGGTGAGTTGTCCAGTGCCTGGATGTGATTGATTTTAGTGTAAAAACCCGAATAATCATAGTTTTTCATAAGATCGTATCACTTTTTTCAATGTTGTTTAGTGACAATATTGTAGAATTGTAAGACAAACCTTGTATGTATATCGGTAGAACAGAATGTCCTTGTTCATTATTTAAATGCGTAGAAAGCATCCGTTGCCTATATAAAATGATATCATTTACGTGAATTTATAATAATTTCAACCAACATTTGCTAGAGATTGATTGACAGTTTCGATCAATAATATTATGTCGATAAAAATAGTCAATGACCATAGAGGTTTCACTTCATTTTATAATCTCGTAGTATAACATCAATTCTATAATAACATTTATTACGTCACTTTATTTATTCACTATTGATATTTGCTAAATATTCATTAATATTTCGTGTGCGTAATTTACCATTTCTGAGCCGGTTTCAAATTAACTGTGCCACGGAGGCTGCCATTCTAATAAAACAATAGAACATTAGATATTATTATAAGGAATGCTTTACAAAACTTGTCAAATAAAATTATTCTCAAATATGACGATTTATCTTTATTTACTCGTGTTTACGTATCTGTGTTGAAATAAACACAATCATTATTTTTCTGTTAAAATACCATGAAATGTCTCATATATTCTGTAATCTATAAAATTTTATTTTATTGGTTGGGCCGTTAGGTATATCGATATGATAGTATCGACAGAGCATGGCGCAGCATTATCTGTCACGCACACATGCAAACTTCACGCACACTATCATATTCTCGTTTTGGTTTCACTCAAAATGATACATTGCCGATCTATGTTATACTACATCTATGTATCAAAGTAATAGAACCCAAAACGATGATTTTTAGAATTTTTGTCTGTTTATCTGTTTGTCGGTGTGGTTGTCGATGAACTTGGAAACGGCTTAACGGATTTCGTTGAAATTTGGTATGGCTATGGAGGTAGCTGACACCCTGGATTAACACTTAGGCTACTTGTTATCCCGACAAATTTAGTGTTCCCGTGAGATGAGGAAAGAATTCAGATACCTATATGTTACTTTTTTATACCCCAAAGGATGAAAGGGGACTGGGTTACATGCCTTGAGTGAAAATGAGACGGGACGGGCAGAATATAATGGGACTGGATGGGTAATTCCAAATAAAGTTGATCACGCAGAGGAAGTTTGCGGGCAGAAGCTAGTAGACAATAATTTTATAGGCAATAACTATTGCAAGTTGCCACAGCTATTCCTAGGTATATTATTTTCAATAATTGTGGTAGAGCCACAATGTTGTCAGTCATGAGTAATGACTCCGCATAGTGTATGTTCATGGGCGGCAGTGAACACTTCCCATCAGGTGATAGATATTGGGTCATTTTTCAGACCTATGCAATAAAAAATCAAAAATAATGATTCATAATAAGCTAAACAATGTTGAGTTCTGGGCTAATGACCGTCAATAAAAGGCGCTAATATTTTAATAACTTTATTAAAAAGTATCACCACAATTTTACAGTGAAATATATTGTCAGTCATTGCTTGTAACAAAAAAAGACCAATATGACCAGTTAAACAAAAACTTATGTACATGCTACATAATCACTCACAAATCAATTACAAAAGGAGTAACTATTTTACAAAGGATGCACTTGAGTAAGAAAACATAGTAAGGACAGCATGTAGCATGGCATGTGTTGGGCGATCAATGCAAGTACTTACAAATACATACAATTTGTTACAAGCTAACATTATCATCAATAATTATCATGTTTTCAAATTCCTAAAGTAATACTATAATTCAGATTTTGGTTCATACACTGCCATTAGCAATTTCATCTACAAAATGCTTTATCATTAAACTATAAGGCAATTTCAGGTTATTATGCTACTTAGCGAGATAGGCTGTATTAAAAACATAAATACTCTAAAATGCTTATACACATAAATTAAGTGAATGACGATTGAAGGTTAATAATTTTAATTTCACACAATCCGACTCCTGTTAAACTGTTACCTAATGGAATGAAACATAATATTCAATGACTTGTGTTCAAAGCACATGAGCACATGTTTTTGCATGATCCTCCAATCACAACAAGGGCACTGAGAATTTTAAAATCCTATATTTACAAGTCTTCATCTTCTTCGGGAAGAGCAGTGTTTTGTGCATCTTCAAGATCCTTTTCGATTTGGTTCTGCCATGTGGGGTCCATAGTGACCTCTGGAGGTAGCAGAGCAGGCATGGCTACAAACTCGAGGTTACCATCACCAATCAATTTCCTAGCTAACCACAGGAAGGGCTTTTCGAAGTTGTAGTTAGACTTCGCTGAAATGTCGTAATACTGAAAATAAACAACAAAGGTGAGACATTTTAAAATTAACGGAAATACAAATTTCACCATGTTTTTATATCAAAATGTGTACTAACCTGGAGGTTCTTTTTCCTGTGGAATACAATCGTTTTGGCCTTGACTTTTCTGTCTTTGATGTCGACTTTGTTTCCGCACAGTACAATTGGAATGCCTTCACAAACTCGTACTAAATCCCTGTGCCAGTTCGGTACATTTTTGTAGGTGACTCTAGAGGTAACATCGAACATGATAATAGCGCATTGTCCCTGTATGTAGTAACCGTCCCTCAAACCACCGAATTTCTCCTGACCAGCAGTATCCCAAACGTTGAACCGAATAGGGCCCCGATTTGTGTGGAATACCAACGGATGCACTTCGACACCGAGAGTGGCGACGTATTTTTTCTCGAACTCTCCAGTCAAATGCCGTTTCACAAATGTAGTTTTGCCAGTACCACCATCACCGACGAGGACGCACTTGAATGTGGGCATATCATCTGCCATGATTGTGGATTTTGTGGTTTAAGTCTGAAATAATAACACAAATTTTAATTTTACACTTACGGATAAATCAGTGACGTACCTTCTAGAAAAACACAATATAAATAGTTTATGATAGTGTCAACCAAAAAACTATTATCACAACAATTAAAAAGGTTTTATGAGTGATTAATAACACAAATAAACTGATTGAATGAAACTGACAACTTGAATTTGTATTAACTTTTCACCGAATGGCGCTCAATCGCCCTCACAGGAATTTAGCTCAATGGCACCGAACACTATCACAAATAACACTCAATTTACCAAATCCGTCACATAAATAATATTATAAAAATAAGTATCATTACATATAGAAGCGAATAACTGAAAATATAAATGTTAATTACCGGGATTGTATAAGAAAATTGAGATTAAACTCGTTGCAGGCACAAGTCGTTACGGCTCACAATGGCGTCACTTGACTAAACGGAAGATTTCCTTGACAATGACAAGCGCACTGACTAGAGGATCAATTGACTATCTTGTTATTTTCAATTATAAGTGAATCAAGTACAAAAATTAGACGATCTAGATTTTTAAAAAATATATTTATTATTATTTTCTTTTATTAAGTTCTACTAATTTGTTTAAACCATTATTTTTCAAAATATGATTTTATTAAAAACTCAATTGACTTCTCGTGTGGAACTGTTTTGCCGATAGAGATTATGACGTCACCAACGGGTAGTTACACTTGCGCCATCTACAACTTTCCACAATTTCAGACATGAGATGGTAGCGAAGTTTTGTTCGCTTCGTGTGTATCGATTTTTTGAGTGAAGTGAACGTAGTGTTCGTGTCCTTTAGTTTAGTGACGTTTGTTAGGAAAATATCTGTGAATGGGATTGTGTAACAAGATAAAACATTTATTTGGTGTGTGATTCTCTGTAAAGGATGACGAAGGACAGGTTTGCGGCGCTCCAAGCGGTAAGTTAGTTTTCATTAGTTTCCAAGCATTGGTATAACCAAAGGTCTCGCTGGTGACCTCGAATTTGTATAGAAATAGCATTGAAATCATGCTCCGCTTCAACCAAGTGTTGCCTTGTGATAAGCCCATTGTGTTTGGCGGAAGAAAATTTTGGGAATAGCAATCATTTTCTAAGAGTTTTAATGTTCGTCGCCCCACCCCGGATTCGACACCACTGAATGATAGCTGTCATTGAAGCGAGACAATTTGTTGCGTTCTGCAGTTTAGCCGGATACCTACTTTATCTGCATTGTGCCTTTGTTTTTGGCTCGTCAACCTTGTAAGATTTTCACAGTTGGATAACCTCACAAAAGTACTTGCTCCGCTGTCCCAAATACTCGTCAATTTCTCTTCTTACCAATAAGTGACAAAAGAAATAGTTAAGTACACTGTTTCCTGTTAGAATACCAAAATTATATTCCAGTACATATTATAAAAAATGCAGAGTTACTGATAACATCTATTGTTCTCTTATCAACTAGTACGATAAAATATGATAATATTTAAATCATTATGAGTCATAACTAACTCTACACCTATTTTTTATATGGAAAACTAGTATAACAAAAAAAACTTTTTTCATGTGTATGAGTTAAAAATGGGGTAAATCAAAACGTGTTTGGGCTTTTTACACTAAACAATTTAAATTTTGAACGCTTGATAAATCAAAGAACCTGGCATTCCATGATAAAAACGTAAAAAATCAAAAAATTTAATCAATTTCTTATAAGAATAAATCATTATTATTAAGTAGTGTGTTTAATAACATTTTCAGCTTTTTTAAATATACAGTGTCAGATAAAAATAATGTCTAGAAACAAGCATACTGTGGTTTCATAATAATATGTATTATGAATATTTATTACATCTTCTTCCTGATTTAATTGGTCATTATTCACATACTAATTTAGTAAAATGATTAATTTAGTAACAATACTTTCATTGCCAATAACATTTACGAAAAAAGTTAGTTTGTAAAGATTCATTAAAAATTATTTAAAAAAAATGGTGTAAAAAAACTATAATCCCTCTATTGTAGAGCAGACTCGGTCTTTGTAACTATGTATATGGTCTGAATTATTTAGAAAGAAATGTTTTAATATTTAATTTACAAGATAATAAAATCTATTTTCATTTCTTCTATCAAGAATACCCCAACTTTGCTTCTCAAGTAGCTGTGTTAACACCAGAATATATTAAAATGACCTTCGAGTCGGAACCATCTTAGTAGAAAATGCCTTGATAATGACATGAAGAAAAGAGTATATAATATGTACCTGTCAAATTGGCTGATTATAACCAGAGCTAGAGATATAAACAGATACAGAGAATATAAAAGATATAGATAAAACACATGTTGAATGCTAAACTTCAATTTTCATATTTCAAGTATCAGTTATAAATTTTTTTGCAGTTTATATCTGTTTAACTTTGTTTTCGTCCTTGATGTGATCTTATATAATTAGAAGGAACAATTATTTAGTTGGCCTCGTAAAAAGAGAACTCTGCCGATTTCGCTTAATTGTCGATATTTTGGAGTGTCAATGAAAATCTTGATTAAATCTTTGTGTTCATATTTCCAGCGTAAAACGTAAGTTTAGCTTTTTATATTGCATGTGCGACCGCGGAAGAAATACATAGGCGCCTGAGAAAAAACCCCCAATCGGAAGTTTTCTGGGATAAGAATTGTTCTTTTCATCTTTTGATTGCCAAGTTGAACCTTCCCGTTTTGTTACATAATCGTGCTATTTTTCTCTTAATATTTCCGTTTGTATTCATTTTTTAGAAGTATAAAGTTTATTACTAGTTTGATGGTAATGGTTATTTAGTGGTGGACTATATGGCCTAAACCCTCTCATTCGTTCCCTCGATTGTAGAAGAGGCTTATGTCCCGCATTGGTACATAATATATTGGGCTGATACAACATTACATAATAAAGTTTATTAACCCATTTCCAAAATAAAATGTATCTTAACTCGAAATGATTTATTATGCTTATTGGTATTCTCTGTTATACGATAATCGAGTTGAACACCGGGCCAGTCGAATGGGTAAAACGTGTTCCCCACAATGGAATTACGCACGCACACACGCAAATACATTTTCGAGCCGTAAAATGTGCACGATATTTCATTTCTTAAGTAAAAAAATATATGTTTGGATTTAGTGGTGGTTGAATTACGTGCCCGGAAAATGAAAAATAGCTTAACATCAACTCGTTTCTATAGGTTATTACATACTTTATGACTTTCATTCGAAAGCGTAATTTAACTTAAAAAAATATATAACTCACACCACGGTATATTTCGTACTTCCTGACTTGATAGCGCATTGAACATTCACGGCCTTATTCATAGACAGATTTAAAGCCTATTTTAGTTATTGAATGTTTTGTCCCTTTTGAACGACTTTAGAATTCTGTTGAGCGAAGGAGACAAAATATTCGATAGCTAAAATAGGTTTTAAATCTATTTATGAATAAGGCAGTCAGATTTTAAGTTATTGTCATTAAACTGAGTGTTTCGATATCGCTAAGATTTCGAAGCCAAGGTGCATTATCGTGATGAAAATGCATTGGTAACACGAACGGCCTTATTCATAGACAGATTTAAAAACTATTTTAACTATCAAATGTTTTGTCCCTTTCGAACGACTTTACAATACAGTTTGAACGAAGAAGACAAAACATTCGGTAACTAAAATAGGTTTTAAATCTGTAAATGAATAAAGCCGGAACAGTTTCAACCTTCGTTTACTGTATCGTGGCATCGAATCTATTAAATATATTATGTAAAGTTTAAACACGATGTATAAAGCATGGATGTAATATGAAAGTATTTAAAAATATATACGTATATTAATATATGTATATTAATTGCAGTGATTATCACTCAATAATGACAAATTTGCCTTACAAAACTCTAAAGAACCGTTTGTCCTGCCCACTGACTTTCTATCCGGTGATTTGATGCAGACACTTCCGAGGTCAACAGCATTTAATCGCGATAACTTTATATATTTATATTTAACATTATCATTTTGCATTTAACAATTCTTGTATTTTTCACTTACAGAACCTTCCCAGTAGTAACTTGGAGAGAAAAATCTTCTTACTGTATGTGAAATAACACACACGTAGTTCCTAATAAGTAATACAGTGTTTTTGTTCTTGAATTCCAATAGGATGTACAAATGTTGCGACTAGCGCCATATATTCCGATACTCCATTTGCCTATCGTAGTTTAAATTTGTCCTTTTCCTTCCTTGATAAGCATGACAGAACTACATTGTAACACTCTAACGTATCATTTGTAAACGTTTGTATGGATAACATGCGTCCATGTGAACTCATGTGTACGCGATGATACAGTTAACCAAGTTAGCAAATGGTGTTATCAGCTGACGAGGCGGCATCCGGCGCTCGGCCTTCACAAAACTTGACTCATTGGTCCGCGCGGCTGTCAGATTCACATCGTAAATCATTTGATCATCATCGAATACAAATACAATGTGTATATATCCAATTTACATATAATATTCAATTTAAATATAAAAATCATTGCATTATAATAGAGGTGAGAATGTACACGTCTTGTGCCAACTTTATACTAACGAATACTTTGAGTATAGCTTTAGAAAGATATTCGTAATTCTGAGTTCATTCTAAAATATTAACCGCACACGTAATCTCGTTCTACATTAAAAATATGTGCATAAATATAGAAAAGATGCATTTCATGGACACAACATTTTTGTGAATACTAACACTCACGCTAATGCTGCTTACTCGGTGAATTCCTTCTAACCAGTTTTAAGACCTCTTTTCAGCTTCGTGAGAAGTTCTTAAACGGAAGTTCATTCCCACGTTACACGTCTTACTTTATAAAACTTGGCAGTGTAGTTGTTGCAAGTATAGATATTCGCTGCAAAACGCTTTTTTCCTACTTTCAATTTACAAGCAGTGAGTAATACTCTTTGCCGGTTGAAAAACTTAGAGTGGTTTAAGTACGGCGTCTTGTAACGAGGTCCTACGTCAGCAAGTGCATGCCCTTGCAGCCAGCTGATTCACATCGTGCGTCGCGGTTTATTTTTAGACTTTTTATCACGTGGTTGTCGATGAATGAACATAACTGATAAACGGATTCTAAATGTTAGTTTTGTGATTGAAATCACGTTCAATAAATAAATAAATAAATACACCCAACAGTCACATACATAGTCCTGACCCCACACTAAGATCGAGTCTTGTGTCGTGGGTATCAAAAACTACGAGAGACTTTTCGGTCTCACAAACACCCAGACCCGAAACAAATGCCTGTGGATCACACAAATATTTGTTACGGTGCGGGGATCGAACCCGCGGCCTCACGTTTCACAGGCGGCGTCTAACCAACTGCGCCACGGAGGCTGTCTCGTTATATGATTTATTTTTGTTTTATATATACAATAAATATGCTCATGGTTTATTTATATTTTACTTGTTATTAAGAAGATTTGCTTAATAATCAGTTAAAACATGCTTAACATAAACTGGGTCCGGCTAAGATTGGGCAACGATCGCATTTGCAAACTAGAATTGGTAATATCCGAATGAAATTCCTTTCCACCAATCTGTATCTACAGTATTATAAATGATGTTGTTAACCCTTAAGGCCATGAGAAAGGAAATCTGACATTAGCACAAGTACCTTAAAACGTGTGTCTTGTAAAGATTCAGTGTATTCGTCACAAAAGGAGATAATTTCAACCGGTAATGTCTCTTTACACACAGCCTTGGGAAATAAACGACGTGAAAGTAACATAAAAATTCACAACGACCCCTTGTATAACAAAAGGAAACCATTACGCAATAATATATTAAGGCGAGTACTTCAAGTAGGACTTTTGAAGAAGTCGAGCAAATATTCACAGTGAAAAGGGAACGTAGATAAAAGCGAATTTCATATTCTGTTTACGACTTCTGTATCTGTAATATTCGATTCAGTGCAGATTACGTCGTGTGCAGAATGCATAACTGGGTATTATTCAGGGAATTGTTTGAGTTGCTCACGTGCTGCCGGTCAGCATGCAAATAACTTTAACTAGCTGACTTTTTTCGCAAAAGTGAATAAAACAATGGAAGCAACTTATTCAATCGTCGATGAGTGCGGCGCGCTCTTTTCCATGGCACTATGCAGCGCAATATTGATTAATAAGACGAGCGTGTGTGGGTATGCCGTTTTTTTACAGAGCCATAGTGGTTATGTTTTTATTTATCGGCAATATTTAGGTCACACTAACAATGTAGGTGGTACACTAACAATATAGGTTTTAATATGCGTCGGTGGGCGAGTGTAATAAGGTTGTTGAATGTAATATATTAGTGCGGAATTATGCGAATATCCCCGTTTGTTTATAAGGGCATAATATATTGCAGATTTTTATGCCCACCATGGGCATAATTATACAAATATATTACGAATATAAAAATAAGGTCTTTTTATCGCCCAAAAGATAATTTGTATTCGTCGGGTGTGGACAGCAAAATTAAAATGATTTGTTTTTCTGTTTAGCTTAATAATTATCACAAGAAAATGATATTATTTTTGTTCTATTCAAGGGAAAACGTGACTTTGTTTCGAGAGTGTTGCGCTCGTACGTTAAACAGGACAGGAAATCAATTTATTGGATTCATAAAAGTGTTGTTGCAGACGGGGATGTGGCGTGAAATTAAATTTATTATTCCACTTACACTTCAAAGTGCTTTTCCCATGTCTAGATATCGGAATGTATACAGCTTTATAGGGTGTTGTTTAGTCCTGTTAATTCATGCAATTTCTATGTTTAGTATTTTTCATAATAAGCATTGAATTGGATTTTGAAATCAGGAATTTTCGTAAATCATATAAATTATATCTTCGTATTTCACCCCCGCTGCGTGTATTTCTCTCTATAATTTGATTTATCATATAAAACGACACTATTAATTTGCAGCAAGTAGCATTAATAATATTATGTCCGAAATAAGAGCACTGCGCGTTAAATCCATGCCGAGAATATTCCCATGCAAAAAGGACGGAAAAATATTAATGAAATGGAAATTATAAATAGCAATAAATTCCATATCTATCTCATAGTAATTCAATAGAGTGATTTTAGAGTAGAGTGCACCGCTTGAATCTAAAGTAGAAAAGAAAATTGAAAAAGTGTTTTAAGGGTTTCCGACACGTCCAAGCGACCGGTGCTAAAAATAACCAGCATAGATTTCTGTGGAAAGTTTGATGAAGTTTATTGGGCATTCGAACCAAATGTCACGTGACTGAAGTACTCACAGGAGTAATAAAATAAATTATGATCGTAGATTATTCAACTTGTCATATTTATAGGTACTTCGCTTCTGTATATATCAGTTCTCTTCTGCAACCGTCTGTAACAGCTTCTGTATTCTATTTTTTTTACTGGCACGGCAATCTGGCTATAATTCTACTGAGAGCGTTGCAATGCTGTCCGTATAGCTATAGAGTATCGACCGGCGAGAGATGGTTATTATAAGTATTTTATAAGTGTGTTCAACTTAAATGTAAATAAATTAAATAATAAATGTAAGTACGGTGTAGCACCAATAAAACACAAGTACCAGCAGACGCTTCGTTATTAATTTTTCGACGTTGACCCCATTCGGTTGCTGTTTTTACAATTAGCGTATCGCCGGTCTTATTACTACTGGCGATCATCCAAAAAGCCTCCACTTTGAGTTTGTAGGCTGCTAGGCTGCTTCTGTATGCCAAAGTATTTTATTTGACCTATCGATGTCGGGATATGCTTGCCAGGTAGAACTTTGCAAAGTTTACTTGGACTGTTTTTTTTTTGTTATAATTATAAACGAAAGTAATAAAACGAGCTATAGTTTGGGGATATCCCGACTATTGAAAGAGAAGAAAATGCTCTCCTTTCGGCACTTTGGGGAGGTTGAGAGGGGTGCCGGTGTCAGTTGTCACCGGTCTTCCAGCCCAACACGCTAGCGGATGCGGCGGCCGGGCTAGAACCCCAACGAAGAATTTATTAGTAACTAATACATTCATTATTAATTAATATTATACATTTTAGTTATGTTTTTATGACGCGTAATGTTAATCGTATACTGGGGTGTTGGTATTCCCCCGTATAAGGACAAATTATAAAACCGTCAAAGTGGTTTATACGTTTATTGTATGTTGTTTTCCGATATCAGCTAATTAATTAATTTGTGCAGCTATTGTGTTTGATGAGATTTCGTTGTTGAATGTCGCCACTTTTGCAATTAAATCGTTCCACCTGAATTACACTTCAAATTAGTACTTGTTTTCCATTTTATATTAATTAAGCGTGCATTAAAGGTCTGCTGGCTTGATCGGTGAGGGGTATAATACTATACCATACAATCGATTTACGTGGGTTTGAATCCAGGATGGGGAGTGATTACGTTTTGTTACCCAAGCTTAGAGTCCCTCTGTCCTTTACAGAGCTTTTCGGTCTAGTTGCTTTTGGAAACTTGTTGAATTGCATCCGAACTCAATTGCCTGGAATTATTGACCCTAGGCAAGCCACCAACTAATGTTTATTGGAATAAATCCCAAGCCATTCGTAGGAGGTGCTGATCTTACAGTGGTACGAATGTAGCACGCCAAGATCAGAGTTATTTTATATATTATTAGGTATATCATGACCCCAGGGTTGTACTGCTGTGGTGGAGTTAATATAGTATACCAACCACTTTTTGCACGTATTATCGTCCTTTGACGTCCGAAGAGAGTCTGGCCAATCATAGGTTACGAAAAGTCGAAAAATTCGTTCTGTTAGATACGTATTCTAAATACGACATAATTCGAATGAAAATAGCTTTACGGCTCGCTAAAGCATAATCTTCCTTTGATGTTCATACATGTTCTATTTTAAATCATCGTATCCGTGAACTACAGGAATGAAATATCGATTTTGAGTATACGATTTGCCATCCACATGAATAAACCCGCAAGCAAAACTCAATAATTGAAAATGGCGCATTGCAAGGAGGAACGTGCGCATCCATAAATTACACGTTTAAATTCAATTTTAACGCAGCCAAATATAACGTCCTACTTTTCTTTTAACTTGCCATATACTGGAATGGGAATAACTTGTGAATTCATGTGCATACGTATGTTATTACAGATGACGCCAGTCGCCTTATTACGTAGTAAATTTCTTGGCTTTGGGTCTCAGACGTACTGCATGGATGCCACATGAAAGATAAATCTCTTTATATGGCAACCGGGATATTACATAATACATTGCCAAGTAAGCATGTGATGGAAATAACCTCAAGTGCATTCGAAGATGCTTTTGCTCGAATGAATTATTTGGGGTACAAGTTGTACCGTACAACCCAAATTTGGAATGTTCTATTTTGCCTTATTCAACGTTTATGTCCGGTAATACTAAATTTACGACAGACTTGGTGATAACATTTTCGGCTATCATTATCTAGCTGCCCAATTACATATTTCTCAAATTCTGCAATTTTAGTAACTCTCCTTCATGTACTTTGAAAATACAGATATATTTTATTAACTCCTCCTATTAATTTAACTTTTTGATTGATTTCGTTGCGGGTTAAAGACAAGTTAGACATTCCCGGAGACTCGCTGAGCTTCAATGCTCAGTGTCATTAAAATGCGTACCACTGTTGATCCTGGCTTACAGGAGTTGCATTGGCGGGTGTGAGGGCGGGACAGTCTCCATATGTTATTAACTCCTTAACTAATAAATGCGTCCATTCAATTGAAAGTAGTACCAATGTCTCCTTTAAAATCAACGTGAAGTAAAAGTTTTGCTGTTTTATTTTAATCTGTTATTAATGTAACGAAAGACTCCGTGATACTAACTTTCCTAGCCATCCTTCATCGTTGAACAGCAACATATCTATAAATTCTAAGGGCTAAGGGTTAGGCTAGTAAATTTTCATCAGATCACTTTCTTCGCTCATGCGATAAATATTACATATATTCGAGAAGCACGACATTCAAAGCCCTATTAGCCTATCACTAGCTCAGTTACTTATTTATGTCTAATGCCACGGAACATTTCAATTAGTGCACAAAAGAGCTTCACTAACAAGAAATTACGTATTGGGTTCCAATCTATCCACTAATGAAAACATATAACCACTATAGTTCGAGCTATAATTATGGTCGTCTAGGCTGGCCGTTAATTATTCACTTTATGTAAACGAAGTGCCGTAATCACGAAAGTTCATAGTGATTAAACGGTCAAATTGCGATTATGAATCAATAGAAATAGGAGATAACAACGTGTTTTCACACATTTTATACGCTTTGTTCACACTTGCTAATAAAATTTTAGCGCGTTGCGGTCGTTTTAAATTACGAATTGTTTTGTATAATATTTGTAACTGTTTATTAAAATCATATTCGCATGATTACATTAGATCGCCGGTGCTCATTTCCATATTGTCATAAAGTTTATTATACAACTTAACTACTGCAATAACCCAGTTGTACCTGCGAATAAAAAGCGGTATATACTGAAAATATCTTCTCATGCTTATCTCATTCCCATGAATCGCTTTAAAAGACTAGCCAATACAATTAAATACTTAAACTACTTAAAGCTAACAAGATATTCAGTAACCGCTCCCCGCCGTAGTTTCTGCACCGCGCTTATCAGATCCAATGTAGTGATTTTATCTTGCCGCGATGAGACCATATAAGGTTCCTTCAACCTCCGTGTCATCGCAGACTTAAATTAACAGGCTATCGATCAAAGAGGGTGGTTATCGATTAAATCCTCTCTTTGCACCTCTGCTCCGGTGTTGACGCAAGTAAATGGAAAAATTGCACTCCGCTATATCTACGAGAGCTGTTTTATACGTGGTCTCGGTTTGTTTTCCTTGCGGTACAGAAAATCCATTTGTCAACAAACGCTGAACAACTCTAATCTCAGACGATGGCTTTGACTGAAAATGAGTCGTAAATGTTATCTACGTCGTAAGATAAACAAGGCTTATAATAAAATGCTTCTTTCTATTCGATAATCTGTGTTTTGTGTGTTTGTTTAGTATTGAATTCAATGTTGTATTTATTTAGTAGTGAATATAAAACTGAAATGGGAAAACAAGATACAAATGCAGTTGATAAATGATTGTATAGTGAGTTAAGAGTACGAAATCTACATATATACATATTTTAAGTATAAAATAAGACAATAAATATACTTCTTCGGGAGAGTATGTACGATAAACAATATAGACGAAGATATGGATCGTAGTATTTTTTATTATATCAAGCAATCCGGAGCAGAGAAAATCGCCAATCTCGTGCGACTCATCTCTTATGCTAATGCGGACGCCCACGTTATACGCGTTTTGTGTCAACAAAATATAGCATTGATGTAGTAATTACCTAAAGGTAAAGATAATTAAGTTCAGACTTGACTGCTTTGTGTATGTATTCACAGGATTACGTTTGCACTCGAATCAACAGCCATTAATAAAGATGACGCAATGACGCCCACTTAAACGTTAGAGAATTTTTTATCCTTGTAAAAGTCTTGTAGCCACGATACCCAAATGATATGCTATTATTTTTCACAACCCGGTGGAACAAAGGCGTCGTGTTTGTTTTATACAACGAAGTTCTCGGAATTTAAATCGCGCATCCATTAATACTGGTCGCTTGGGAATTCGTTTGCCCGCAATTTGGAATGCAAAGGGTGCAGCGCCGGAAGCGTCTAAGATATCGTGGTTAAGCGGAAGCTAAGTTGCTTCTACAAATCTAGAGTCTGCATTAAATCTATGAAAATTGAAAGAGTATATCTTTATGCAAAGGCGGTTTGCTCTTGTCGGACATCATGGATCGTAACACGTTTTTTAACATAAGGCTTAGAGCAATACTGATGTGTACCCATCAATTGCAACATGGCATTACACGTATATTTTTATTGGAGGTTCCACTCTGGCTCTTTTAAATAATAAAAAAACAACAGAAACGTCTCGTCAGAAAACAGTAATTACCTCCTAAATATTCTGAAGTTCTCAAAGGAGATTACTTTTATTGGTTTTCTTCAGGTAATAATCCTTTAGCTTTTGAATATAATAAAGGTAATGAGGCCAGGACGTAGTTTGAAATAAATTCTACAAAATTGTGACAAACTTCCAGAATACAATGAAGACCTTCGTCAATTTTCGCCCAAGATAATTGATTTCAGACTTTTCAGAGTCACAATTTACTTTTGAAATAAGCGGAAGTTTTTATTGAAATTGTGACGAATTTCAAGATCACTGCCGTTGAACTTTCTTTTCTTTGCAATGCGGTGCGTCTTTCCGGTAAAAAAGAAATTGAAAGCCGAGTTACAATGTAGTTATGAAAATTGGGTTTACTTCGTCAACTTTGGGTACTTTTCCACAAGTTTGTTTGAATATTTTGTAGCTATTGCGAACGTTAATTGTTTTGTAAATACGAACATCAGTTTCAAATACGGAGCATTGCGTAAATAGTTAACATTTAAAAGTGTTATAAATATAAAGGTCCTGTCGAATTTATGCACACAGTGCCACGATACCCGTTTTACGTTAAAACTGAATTTATTAATAGGAACGACTGACCATTCTCGCCATTTACTTGATGTATATGCTTCAAAACCCGACACAGCATGCCGTTGTTTTATCTAGCTTGATGACTAACATTAATTTTATTTTCGTTGATAACGACATTGTTTGTTGTCGACAACTCCCACATATTACAAGTCTTCGGCTTGTATATTGTGTGCTTACGTACCATGAAGTCTGCAATCATTAGCTTATATAATTCCTCGTTTTTGTTGCGCTGCTCACTATGCATATCAGCTTGAGATAAATTTCACATAGGTAATTACGTATTTTAAACGTAATTAACATGAAAATTATAAGATTGCCTATAACATTAAATTATATACAGTCATGTTTTTGTATTAGAACACTAAAATGGCGCTATAAAAATGTTACATGTCAAAGCAGTTTTAGTGAAAACTAAAAAGCCTGAACTCGAACAGGTTCGTGAGCACACTCCATACAATTAGCAAGTGGAATGTCTCCAATCGTACATGTAAACAAACAGCTGAATAATATCGGCCCACACGTTATTATAAAACAATGCGTGATGAATATTATTAGTTTAGTATTCCGTGACAATGTACGTATCCCCTAGTAATTCAGTGTAAACAAGCCACCGCCCTACGTAGGGATCTTGGTGGCAGATTCGTGACGTTGTAACACGGATTGAATGCGAAAACAGGGCACGCTTGTTCCATTGTTATCGTCCAAATTATCTAACCACTCCGTGGCATTTTGAGTAGGTAATAACCTGCGGCTAGGTTTGAATTCAAAGCGGCCACTCCAAAAATTCCTAAAAGTTCTCGGTTGGGTTGTAAAATTGTAATCATTGAGTTTTCCAGTTCGTCTATTCGCCATGAATTGTTTTAGTAGTGCGGTGTAGCGCAAATATTGCTAGTGATTCAGTGTCCTCATATAGAAGCGAACCGTTGTTAGGGTCGAATGAATTTTGAGGGTCCCAGGTACGTGTGACGGACGGCGGCGGGGCCTTTACCGTCTCATTTGTCGCAGGTGACAAACTACACCGGATTACGTTTCGGATTGAATTGCTCGATGTACTCACGGATCTCGTTATTTATTCACTTGTCAGGTCTGCTTTTGTCTGCCTACGTACTGTGTGTTTTTTTTTCATTTAGCGAATTCGATTTCCGCTTCAGACAGGCGATTATTTTAAATCTTTGAATGCATTTTAAATTGATTTTAAAATAAAAATGATGTCTTCTTTGAGTAAAATTGCCTATCTACAATATTTAAGATACTTTCCCTTCATGTGGCATCGCTGTGGGACGCCCTGTATAATCAGAACAGCAAATAATAATAAATTTGAGAATCATTTATAGAATTTAATTATAAATACTCCATGGAGTACAACACAACCTTTGATCATAAACTCTACAAACAAAATTGACAATTCTCGATAGACCGTGGGCGGCGCTGCCCACGTGCGACATCGATATCATCTGTAACGGTTTATTGATAGACTATTAGCAGCTGTCTAACAGTCGACTGATGAATTTCGGCGCGCAGATATTCAGTGCACATTGCAAATACGGCGTCGGGCGGCGGGTATCGGAAGTGTGAACGCGGGGTGTGGCGGAGGCGCGAGGGTGGTTACGTAAGATCTGCGGCATCGCTGGATGCTGGATCCGGCCGTCAATGCACGCCGTGCCGCCTATTGTACTCTCTCACACGGTTGCTTGCATTTTAGCTTAGCTTTTTTATTGCTTGTCGTCCCGTTGTTAGTCATTGTAATGAAGTTTTTATTGCGACGGCTGTATTTGATAGGTCATAGCCTGCTGTTATGCTAAGTATAGTTTTGAGGTCATTTGGTATAAAACACAGCAGACATTTCTGTTTTGTATTGTTCACAATAACATCTCTCGATTTCAGACAATAAGCGTAACTATAATCAGTCCTTATTCAAATATATTTGAGATTTATCTCGAATACGGGATTAAAATTATCTACGCTTCGATACCAAAACTAGTGCGTATACTACGATATTACATTCCTAGGAATAATATCAACGATTCGAGCCTAAGCCCAGTGTCAGCGGGCAGACCAACGGCTGTGGTTTATGGCCAGCCGTCTGTAAACTGGTGGAAACTGTGGCTTTTGATTTGCTACGATAAATAGGTCAGGGAACGCAGTGCCAGCAAACTTTGCCACTTTACATTGCAATTTACTGGCAATGCGTGAAATGAGTTCGACTCCGCATCGACGGAATAGGTTTTTAATCCATAAATACAAAATGGAATTTGGCATGAATGTCGACGATTCATACATAGATGCGTACCTTTACAAGATTTTCAATATGGAATGAAAACACGACGTTTTGTTCGCTTAACTTTAATTACTTCACAAAGACGTTGGTAGTCAGATCGTTGTATATTTTATGCATAAACATAAATTGCTATTCATATAATTATCGAACTGAATATTAATATTCATTTATTAATTATTAACTATTAACTATCACATCATTGAGCTATTAATGAAATCGATCGCCTGAATACCGTTTCCCTCGTTCATTTATTATTAAAAGGCTGTACAGGTGTGATGATTTGACCCAAATATAGATCAATTACCTGACATCGGGGCACTGGAACCAATAATGGAACAACTTTTCCATTCAACAATAAAATGGCTTTCCTGTTTGATGGCTATCGGGTGCGAAATGTTAGCGTTATAAAAAGTTGTAGAGTTGGTATATTTACTCTTTAAAAGTGTTTTTGTACCGTACATTCAATTTTCAAAAAATATTTTCTACAGTAAAATTTCCTTAAGTTCACTCTTTCCATAATCTAATAATCTCGAGCACTACACATCTCTGGTTATCGAACTGAATAACTGATGCCCTGATCAAAATTTTCAACCCGTGCTCTCACTGGTTAATTTACTCAAAATGTATAAATAATACTTACTGAATTCTAAAGTAAAACATGTATTGTTTATTAACTTATTTCGATATCACTAAAACGTGTCAATTTAGAATTGGTCAAATACATTTTATCTTAATTGCTTTTGGTAATTTGTATGTATATTAAGCATCGTGTAAAGGCATTTTTTGGTAAAAAAATTGCGACCTTTTTAATTTTGACGGCAGATCGTGGTCTACGAATCCATAAATATACATAGGTACATAATATATTTATTTTATTTGAACTTAATTGTGCCACATACATGTTTAGCTTCCAAAATTTATGACCGTGTACATGACATTCAAACACATAAATCACGTTTGTAGGTCACGGAATTCAGTGTAGTATAATTCTAAGTCGCATTGGTATACATTATTCCTAGCCAGAGACTAGTCGCAGCTGAAAGCTAAGCCCACACCTGGCGACGTTCTAAGCCGGTAGGGTATCTGCGATAAAGCTGCCGTTGAAAATCTTCACAGGAGATAAAAGCGCCGCCTCGGGCTTTTAGCCAAATCAGCCGGTAGCAACCATTAGCCAGTTTGTTGGAATAAATAGACGGCCCCCTTGAGGCGATAAATTTATCAGCTTTTCCGCTCGATCGTATATTCAGTTACGTCTAGCGAAAAACTTGAAACTTAATTCGACAGCTAAAATCGCTTAGTGGGTGATACTTAACCTTCCTTAATAAGACCTTGAATTAATTTTGCACGCATCGCTCAATTAGGAACTGTAATGCGAGCAAAGGTGATAATTACAACGTTATTGTGAACTGTTCTTCTTGGCGTAAAGTTAACGTTGTTTTCGTCCTATTATATTAGTTCTATGCCATGGCCATTGTCTTTGTCTAGTTTATTCGAATAAACACTCATTTGTAAAGTGATGCAACGGTAAGCAGTTGAATAGCATTCGTTCGAAATATTATTTAACTTAGCTTGTCGCAAATTAAAGAAACTCCATAACTATAGCTTATTTTCCCTAATTGGTTTCTTTAAACTTGGTCTTGGGTAAACTTCGCTAAAGGTACTCCAAACTATGAGCGGGCCGACAGAAGCCATTCGTATAACGGACCCACATAAATAACAGTATAAATATAAAAGTTTTATGCAAGTTCAAACGAAGCGAAATCTTTTTTCCAACATAATTACGCTAAAATACTGCGGAAGCCGCGGGGAATCGGGTCAAAGACTTGTGAGTGGTGACTTGCGATCTCTGGATGCTTTACTACGCGTCAACAGCGTTGTAATTATGTGCCGAGATTTAGGCTCCCCCGCCGCCATCAAATGACCCAGATGTGGTTGATCCCTTTCCACGGTTGAATCCTCCACGGGATTTTTAAATGCGTTCCGCAGACCTGATTTCCAATAAAGATGTTATGTCGGCGAAGCAATATCTATGCCGGTTTTCATTACCTTGTACATTTACACTTCTGTACATGTGACAAAATGCAAATTCTTTATCATGTTCTAAATCGTAATTAAGGTATCTTAAATTTTGAGGGATGGCTGTCGATACATCCATCCGTCCATGTATCGAGGCTGTGATACTCATTTTGATTACAGCTGTAGATTTTTCAAATGGTATAAAGTTGGTGTTCATCATAATCTTAATCAGGCACAAAATGAAATGAGTCACAGTATCCACCGATTGTATGACTGGCACCGGTGTAGAAAACTACAATACATACATAATATGTTGATGTCACATTGTGTAATCAGTGACGCAGAGTTAAGCCAATTTAAACTCCCCCTCCGAAATAAATACAACAAAAAGCAAAACGTGTTTCATCCATAAATAAAGGAAAGAAAATATGAAAATATTCTCCCGTGATTCCAGATTGTTACAAATTAGCACATTTCATTTACACACGATGTACATATAAGGGAAATAACCGAGTCGGTCGTTCAATTAAATTGAAATACGTTTGGGTTTAACTGTTGTAACGGGATTTTGGAGCTGTGGCCGAGTAATTCGGGCTGCCCTCGTGGTTCTCCCGTTGTTTAATTAAACCCCGCTAAATTATAAACGTGAACAGACACAATTAACTCTGGCTTTGTATATTTTTGTCCAATTGATAGAATTATACTTAATGTTAATTAAAGGGCCCCTTTGATATGTGAGCCGAATTTAACATCAAAAGTCCATACAGGTGGGACGAGCCTTCGTCTGTTTTTATTCAACAGGGTTTATTACGGCGAATAATTGATTAAACATAACCTCGTTTGTTTTAATGTCACTTAAACAAAGTCTCTCCCATCAGTATTTTAACTCCAGCTTAGTATTTAAATGTGGGTTGAATTATAATTAATAAAGTTGAGCTATCAAAACCAGCGCAATGCGGATACTGAGTGTATTGGAGTAAAGCGCGTACTCCCGGGAGTATTTTTTTTCCGGGATATAATTTATGGTACGACCGTGGCTCCGGCTAAGCGAGGTGAAATGTGAGTGAAAATTTTGCACAGGAGATGGCCGCAACCCATGCCGGGAAGCCAATACGGCTGACGTTATCAGAGTAGGGTCCGATTGAAATACGTGACGTGCCTCCCTGCTGCCTCCCGACTCCCGCCGCACTCCATAATACGAAAATAGTACGAGCAGCGTGCTAGTTAATTAACTATTAGCAGATCGTTTGATTTATGTAATTTGGTGCATGTGCTGGCTTCGCACTTGTTATTTTTCAATAACTCAAAAGTAATTCAATCGGGGTAGTTCGTTACTAGCTCCCACACAGCTTTCTGTTATTTATTTTGAACACTGGAAAATTGTATTATGCTCGAAACCGTTAGTTCCTGTTTCAATACAACGCTATATTTATTGGTTATCGCACAATGGGGTATTTTACTATAAGAAAGAAAAAATCTAAAAACTATAAATGTATATAGTAGAGCATTAAGCAATAAGTATATGTTAATTTCAGTTTTTATTTCCAAGGAATAAATTTTATAATTCGTTTTGAAAATTTCAATTTTTTTTATCTGTCCTAAAAAGATGTGAAACGGCTTCCGTCATGATGGATAACGATTCTACGTCATTCCGTAAGTAGAATACCCCCTCCGGTGTCCAAGTGCTCATACAAACACAGGTTGTTTACTGGTTGAGTGACGTATCATTTTAAAGGAACATGGCGCCTAGCGTTTTCACATATTTGCGCGCATAAATTTAAAATTTAGATTTTTATTGGACTTGCCGAGCGAATAAAAATTTGATATATTTTTTAAATAGTTTGTCTTAATCTTAGGAACAACTTAAAAGACTTTTTGAAAATGGGTAGAATACCCCATTATTGGCCTCTTTTTGAGTATATATTTGAAGAAAACTCTCTTATTTTAAGCTAACCGAACTATCCTATACACATATTAAAGCAAAAAATATTTTTTCAAAGTTTCAAGCGATAAAGATTTCCCGGTCCAAGGACGAAAGAAAAGAATTAAATTGTCAGTACACTGGGATATGGTAATCGGCGGAGCCCTTTGTCTGGGCCAGCGGCCGTGACCCGTGTCTAGGTCTGGAATTAACAGACTGACTGTTTCCAAACATACAAACAAAATGTTTCCAAGCAAATTGGATGAGTCCTTTTTATAGTACGGCCGTTGCGTATCAACGGAATTGCCTTTTTATCTCGATGACATCTTTTATAGCGACAACTGCGTAACAGCGATTTAATTTTAACTGTAATGGTTTATGGTGCGATAGTATCACTAATATACCGATAGTAGGAAAAACGAGTGAAATTGCTAAGTACTTTTAAAATCAGATAATAGAACACTTTTTTTCAACACGCAAACGGTCGTTTTTGTTCTTGTTTGTTGGAGTATTTTTCACTTTGCCGTATCGTATTAGGGTGTTATGCTTGATTGATTAATGTTTTGCGAAGTGTAAATAAAATAGTGTTAAATATTACATATTAACACACATGTATGCTAATTGCATCGTAATAATTTACCTGCACTCTTTCGTCGCGTTTCACATGTATTTGTTGTATAAACCCATTCATACACGCCTCCCTGCACGAAAAGCCAATTTAAAATATAACATCGCACATTTCCATTCCAACAAGTCAATAACAGTTTGTTGTTGAGTCACAATTTAAACCGGGACCCTACTGCCTACTGCCGAAAGTTTCATAAAAACAATCAGTCATTTCGTTCCTATGCGATTAAGTTAAATCAGGATAACAGCGTGGACGACGGGGGTTCTAATAAACGTTATGCTTCCTGAATTCAATGCCAGTTTGCTCACATTACCCTCTGTAATATACGGCCGTATATATTTACGGCGTCTATACACGTGTAACATAAAACTAAGCTTTTCTCGCCGTTAAAATGTCAACTATAAATAAATCGTCTATAGACTACACATTTACACACGGATCAGAGCGTTGATCCAATGTATCGCCATTCGCCACCAAAATACCGCATGTTGAATTAATACTAATTGGGGCCTTGTTAATAATTAATGTTTCGATAATTCCACGCCGCTGAACAGCGAAAATATCCCCTCAACAAATCAAAACAGTTATAGCAGCGTCGACAATCTGTTTCATGAACATTAATGACTAAAATGAGTTTAATTCTAATTGCCGATGATTCATCGCTCTGACCGCTGCATAAAGCTGCGACCGGCCGTCCGGCTTTTAATAGACGAGGTTTGCATACTTTCCTGCTCTTTCACACGCGAATAATGGCGCGGCTTTCATAATTTTACTACGAAACACGGTTGTAATTGGGTCAGCTAATGGACACATCGTAAAGTACTTTAATGTTCATAGGTGGTATGACCTTTATTAGGTCACGAGGAAATTGAACGACCCGGCGCATCCTGATGCTGCTCCAGTACCTACGATTGTCGATTAAACGTACTCATGAGAACTTGATATACGAATTTATGCATTATGATAATTATCTTCGATTAACTTAGCCCATATTAAATGATTTAATATCAATCAGCTGATGATAAGTTTTAAGTATCTTATCAGTTTTCGCTTCTATTTTAGGACTAAGGAAATATTGTAACAATACCTCATATATGATCGATTGTGTATATGTTATCTAAATAGATAAAGTATGTAATTTATGTGCTAAGCAGTAATCTTACGCTGAGATTACGTTTACCGTCGGCATTAATTGCTACTGTAGGCGTTCCCTTACCAATTAGCTTTTGAATAATTACTATGTATATTGTGTTAGCTATTAAAGCAAGGAATGGAGTTATTATTGTAAAATTATCGCATGAATAATATTATTTGACACATCCCATGGCATCACACTTGAAGCGGACCTTTGTGCGTACACTGGCGGTCCTGCCTCCATATAAATTGAATAATGGCTAGCTCGCCTCAACTAAGTGGATTCTATTTTGCTTTACGTTCTCTGTTCTATGTTGGCCTTTGCGAGTTATGAAAGGAGTCGCGTTTTCGGGATATTTTTATATTATACCTTCACCGGATTTTGTTGCTGGCTTAGAAATGCTACTCCGTGTTAACATAACCTATTCTGAATGAACTTTAAAATACTGTTGTATGTAATTGCATAAATTTATTTAGCCATTTTATAAGCAAACAAATATTTTATTATACTGAAATAACTGTTATGATATTCTGACTACTCGGAAACCTTATTTGACTTTTTCTTAATGTCACTTATATTATGATCTTTTATACCATAAGCCTTTATTCGTCCCATTAAGCTCACATCTTTTGATACATTATTCAGGAAAGTTCTAGGAATATGTCAAACACACTGGGATTATATTTATTCGACAGAATCCTCACAGATTGATTAGAATAATGATTGGTAGTATGAAGGACGGTGGAGGCGTTGTTAATTAAGAAGTCGGCTGTAAGACAAGAGGCCCCGAGTTTGACCTCCGCATTGAGACAAATGTTTGTGCTACCCACAAATAAATATTTAGTTCGAATTTGTATGTTGTGGGACCATAAAGTCTATCAGAGTTTCTGACCCTGATGACACTTTGAACTTACTTGCTATCTCATTTTAAAGTCAGAGCAATGTGTTCAGTGTTGGATGTAGAAATATTTATGTATTGATATTTTTATTTGGTAAAAACCGCATGAATACTAAGATTTGTTTTGTTTTCAGGCGCAAAGTGACGACGACGATGTCGGGCCGGACGATGTCAACGTCGCCGTCGAAGGCGGCTTCATGGATGAATTCTTCAGTGAGGTCAGTCATTTTATATTCTCCTTCAACCACAAGAAGTCAACTGATAAATAAGGTCTTCGTCAAAGAATTTCTATAGTGACCTGTTGGAAGCGACCTTCGTTTATCAGCTTTTATATTACATTCAGAAAGTCATAATTCTTACTTACCTGAAAATAATTTAGTAGGTAACGAAGATACTTTTATTGGTTTATTATTAGAAAATATGTATATAGGTATTATTCCAATAGATTTCACTTTTTAACATTTATCAGCTATTAACAATAAAATCTAAATAACCGGCTGGAAACATCAATTGGTATTAGAGCTCTTTAACTTCCCACTTATATCGGAATAAAAAATTCGGTCTCGAAATTGAACAACGTAATATCAATAAAATGTATAACAACTATGTTAGAGGTTGTCATAGAAAATCAGTGAATGTTTAATAATTCAAATACTGATATATAATGTGTTGATAGTAAACTTGACAAAAATAGCATTTTATTGTATGTTTATATAATGCGTAAAACTCAATGTTACTAATAAAACGCTCAAGTTGGGTCAAGAGATAGAGGGGAAAAAAAGGCTTTGCTACTTGAGTCTTGACACGGCGCGGCGCGTATTGTAAGGAGGTTCTTCACTTTTTAATCTTGATATTCGACGCTCTGGGTTGGGTCTTGTCCTTATCAAGTCATACGTATTTCGAGAAATCGAGATAAATTTAAAGAGGGAAAGAATGTTAGTAGGAAGAAATTACTACAATGATAGCTCTTGTATCATAGTTCAAAATATTTAATAATGTAACTATGTATTCAGAAAATATTATAGTGTACAAAAAAAATGAAGTAATAACTGATATTGTAGAATTAATATTATAAACAAGACCATAAAATTGTAGGGAAACATGTATTGTCGTCAACTATTTTTATCGACAATATACTATTGATCGAAACTGTCAATCAACTCCTAGCGAATGTTGATTGAAATAATTGTAAGAGTATATTCACGTATTTAATTTTTTTTTATAATATAACGGCTGAACCGATTTTGGTAAAATTTAACATAGAGATATATTGGACCATGGAAACGGACATAGGCTACTTTTAACCCGAAAAAATTGGTAGTAGTAGTTCCCGTGGGATGAGTCACGAATTCAATTCAATTATACATATTTGCTACTCTTTCAAATTCTAATTAATGGCACGGGACAAGTGAGGATTGGATTGCATGCTTTTCGTCATGGGACAGTAAAATATAGGAGAACAGGATATAACGGGACGGGATAGGAAGGGAAAAACAATATAGTCAACGGCGGTCATACTAAGTTTAAATATAAAACAGTACGCGAAATAATATGCTATTGATGTGGACTAGAATCAAAAACTATCTGCACCCGGGCGAAGCCGGGCCAGACCGCTAGTATTAAATGGCTACTTCAGGCTACTTGCCTATTTGTGTGTGGTCTTGTCGTGCATTTCGCTTTAATGTACAAGTTAAATCATTCTATCTCTTTCACCGATCTATGTTATACTACATCTATGGTCATGACGGACCCGAAATTGTGTACGTTATGAATACTTATTTTTTATAGCGCTCGTGTTGCCGCCACATCACACTACACTATATTTTTAGTGTTGGTCAATATTGTAGAAATAAATATAAAATACCTTCTATGCTGTAAGGTCGTATAGAGCTCTACCTTTATTTTTAAACCAAAAATATAGAGAACAATGTTCCGAGATAGATTCGTAGCAAAAGGAAAGCTGAATAAATAAATAAGTCACATCGTTCAATTGCACCAAACCCGAGATAAATTGCCGTTCCATTCTCCATGCTACTATTTCTGGAGAGCAATATGTTGACCTTTTTCTATAAACAACCAGGCTCTCAGACAGATTTATGTCCAACTTAACCTATAAAATAAAATGTACCAGCGCCACACGACTATTAATTACTTAGCTATATAGAATAGTATAGTTGTAAATAGTGAATACATGCCTCGAACTCCCATGTTAGTGTCAATGTCCATGAAAAAGGAGGCGGATGACGTCAGCGGTATTGGGCGACCCGTCTCGACATAACGAGAGCGATGGCGGGCGCAGTGGGTGGCGACTACCGGCTGGTGCTGTTCTCTTATTTACTTGAAACCAAGTATCGATTGCATATTCGTGAACGTTTGTTTCAAAGCAATGATTTCGAGATGGTTAGAAGGCACGAACATTGTACCTTAAAGTGGACCTTGTAGGGCTGATTTTTCAATAAACAATATATGTTGGATAAGTATAATGTGAAAACATTAAATTAAACATGAGTTTAGTAATAAAATGATTCAATCGTGTCACTATTACACAAAGTTAATCTATAATTATCAAATGGAGACAGTTTATTTCACTTAAAAGTTCGGTCCTTAAAATGTCAAGTTTGTTTCATAACTAAAGCAAAATATTGCGTCCGCTCCATTTTTATATGCTAATTTTAGTTCAACACTTACTCAAACTATTAAAAATGTACAATTAGTTTTGTATTCAAATGTATGTAAGAACAAGATTATCGCGGCACCGGAGCTCCCGGCAACAATAGTTTGTAGAGATATAATTTTGTTACAAAGACAGTTAGACAAGAAAGTTTAGTTTTCTGTGTCTCTCGAGCGAAGAAGAAACTTTTGACATTCTACATCTAGTCCTTTGTGACGTTTGTTCCAATTTGACGTAACTTTGTGCCGTCGCGCCACAATAATAAAATCCACAGGCCGAGTCGGGACATGCTTCAGTCTCCAATTTAACGTATTGTCTTCAATTACTCGGATTGTTTGTGTACCTGTGTCTGAGTCACGGTTTCGTCATATGCGGCGGAATCGATAGTGCACAACTCTCCTTTATATCTCGACTATGGAACGTGTCATGTTAGCACATTTATTGTTAATTGTGAAACACGACCATAGATTTAATGAGATTTGCAAATCCAGAAGTTATTGAAATGGGAACTAGATTAGGCTCGTATTAAAAATCAATGAAATTATTTTATGCAAATTAAACGACATGGCCATATCTAGGGATGCGAGCTTAGGTAAATTCCTTTTTTACTTCTTCTTAGAACGAAGTCCTGCAACCGGGGACGATGCAATATAAATTACTAGGTATCAAGCAATGTTTGGTTTTTAAATACAGATGTTATTGTTAGTTTTTGGAAAATCTGGACATTTTTGATTCTTCCTTTTAATTTGTAAGTTATCAATTACTTCTTCACGGTGTAGTGAATTCTATGCTACTTTGTTTAGTGCTTGTACGTCAGACTTAAACAAACCTGCCACGCTACTTATCATTAAGGCATGTTTTATTCAGCCACTCACGGCAGCGCCACGTAAAAATAAATATTTGATACTCACTCGGTTCTCTCTTTGGCTAGGAAATGTCGAATTTCGACCTACATTTATTCACTGGAAGATTTATCGCCAGATTTGGCGGTATCCCAACGGATTAAGCGGTCCAAAGCTCCCGTGGCATAAAATAGTGTAATTTTTTTTCATTAAACTCATAAAACTCGGCGCTGGCTAAGTTATTAACATAAAAATATTTGAATTTACTTTATAAAAGTCGGTGCGAGCGGCTTGGTGTAATGTACAGAGCTACAGACAAGTAGACACTAGCGCTAGCCAGGTGATCATTAACGAGTAGCGGCTCGTTTCTATGAGTTTTCCAATCTACACAGTCGCATAAAACTTTCAGTCTGTTGTCGCTCCGGTATTGTTTTCCCATTGTGTTACCTCCACTATTATGCCGTTGTGTTCTGACAAAATGGCACACTTTAATAATTTAATTGTGCTCTTACGGCCAATTAAATAATGAAGTAATGGGGCGACCTTTACTGGTCTTATATGCGAACGTAACGTGGATTGATGATGTCTACTTTTGTGTTTTAGACATGAAACGGAGCATGAGATATGTACTGGCAATTCTAAACTTGTATTAAATATATTACTACAGAAAATGAATAAACATCCCTTTATTTGTAAGATGTACAATCGATTCAATAAATAGCCACAATGTCGTCTTGATTAATTTTGGTCTAAGATAAAACAGTATTCTATTAATAGTTTTAGTGCAAAAATCATTGAACAAACTATTTATGCTTACATAACCACAACAAATAACTAGAAAATAAATGTAGACCGGGGAAACCCGCTATGTTTACAACTCGTGATGTGATTCTCATTAACATACTAGCTGCACTGAAGGGGAGGATTTGCATTTTGCACACACGTAGTAAAACCATTTTTAAACATTTATTAAAGTCACAGCTATAATGGCTTACCAATCAGATGAATGTTTATACATATTCATATTGTATTTTTATTTTTTAGTTACGTGGACTGTAGCGGATGTAATTATTTCTCTTCCATGTTAATATTTCGACGTTGGTTATAAATACGGATTTTGAGCTTTTTAGTGTAATAAATATTTTACATAATATGTAAATATCTTATTAACATACCTGAAGATATTCTTCTTTGTAACTTAATTGGTGTCCAATATTTCGTATATCCACTTTGTTGTTAGATAATTTTATCTTAAAAGATTTACCTACCTTATATTCCGAGAATACTTGAAAATCGTGTTTTATTCTCAAGGGAAAGCTCGTATCCTTAATGGGGATCCTACGACACAAGAATATTTTACAACTAGATTTTATCCGGGACAAAAATCGGCCCATTATAATCGGAATAAATTTCGCTTTTAAAAATATTAGGTACACTTGATCTCAACAGAAATAAAGTCGAGCTAGTGTTGTATAAAATTCAAATGTATCGCATCAAAAATATCGTTGTTTACGGAGCGTGTTTTACTCTCGTGTCGAATATTTTTCATAATTATGTCAGTGCCAGAGCCTAGAACGTATGCATTATGATTTTCAGCCACCGCAACGTGGAAATCGTGTTTCATTTTGTACAAGTTTAATCTGTGAGTTTAATATATCATAATGTTGTCTACATTACGTCAACAGTCGTGAATTAATTGGGCGGAATGGACGAATTCGTTTCTATAAGGGTCCAAGCTCGGAATTCTATTGCCAAATATAATAACACAATACACGCCTCAATTAGGCAACGGGTGGGTTCTACCGCGACCCTGATCTCGAGGGGGTATTCATTCATGGCTGTTATTATTCTATGTTGGAATATGATTTATTTGAAGGATAAGTTATTGCCGTAGGAGAAATAATCTAGTAAAAAAGAATTGAAGCTGGAAGCGTGAAGATCACTATAACTAGTCAGTTGAGTCATTGATGCAATGGAACCGGAAAATTATTGTTTATCACCAATGCAATGAGGGAATAATACGCCTCGATAAAAACTATATTACGGTGTCGTTTTAAATAACTATGCAGTGAAGATGAAGTAACAAAGTATAAAACACTTTTGTTTTTCTTTACGATCTGCAGCCCCCTTCGTTAAAATTAGAAGTTTCCATAATGAAATCCATCTAAAAGTTTAAAACCGTTGACAAAATCCTTGTAACTTTCAGCACGCATAAACTATAAATAAGCACTTGGTATTCCTCAAAAATGAGGGGTTTGGAATAAAAGTTTAGCGGTGACGACAACGAAAAACGATTTAAAGTTTTCCTATCTACTGCCGACCTATATCTGTCGCGTAGCAGGAGAGCCGCGCAGATGCAACACTTTGATGCGTAATTTTGTATTACGTAACAATATTGATGTTCAATATATTTCAAAGTAATCGATTTTATTCTTGCTCAAATTAACATATTTATGTTTGTGTAGGTATGATATTTTTATGGGAGTGGATCAGAGTGCTAATATGAAAATTTGGTATCTGGTTTTACGTTAATGACTTTTCAAATAACATGCCAAATATCAATGTATGTACATAAACCATTTTTTTATCCTCATAAAATCAACCAATTTTGATTTTAGCCGAGGAAAGATTTTGGCCAAATCCATGCTCACGAAAAGGGACGTACTCGGGAAATAGTGTATTACGTATTCATATTATATTCAAAAAGTATGCGGCGCATGATTGATTGAAATTTATTCATCCTTGTATTTAGCCAGTCTCACCTGGAGAATCGCTCTGGTCCATTTGCATCAAGTGTTTATTCAAAAGCTCGGACTCAAGACTTCACGCGGCTGGAGCGCACTGCCTCTCAGATGTACTTAAGTGAGCGTAAAGTGGTGTCTTGTTAATTAATAAACACCTCATTTGCGTTCTTTATGAGGAGTAGCTATTGTTAATTTAACACGAACAGGACTTCATTTATATTGCTTAATGTTGTAAGAGCAGGAGAAAAACAGACACCAAAAAAATATGCAAAAAAAATTGTTTCATCTTTTTATTAGCTTAATCTCCTTGAAATCCAAGACTGTGTTTAGAAATTTATAATCAGCAATAACTACTCCAGCCACAGATAGTTCACTGCTAGATATAGGCTTCTCCAATGAAATTTGCGTGATGCCAATATTCCCCATAAGCTAGGCAGTTCAGAGTGCACAAGAACTCGTTTTTCATGCTACTCTCATTCTTCTCATCAGCATTTAACTTGACCACGTCATTTGAACATCTGCAATGTTTATTGAACCATAGATCGCTCATAATAACTTCGTTCGTTGGCTAGCAGAGTGCATCGCGATCAGATGCAATTGACTTGAATACAGGTTGGAGGTCATACCCCAATTCAAAATACTCTAATAGTTAATATTCATAATTCGATGTATTAGAGGTAAAGTTTGAATGTTACAAATAACAATTGCGCAAGTAAGTGAGACACGACGTGCAGCTTGTTTCCGAGCGCAACAACTATTTGTACTATCTCGTAGTGTTTGCCTCGAGTGTAGTGCCATTAAACATAACGTAATGTTTAGCGTCCTTTAGCACGGGAAGTACTAGTTTATGAGTTGAGACTGTCTGAATACTCGGCGTATGGTTGCGAGTATCTACGAAAATGTGATACGCAAATGTCGTGCTAGTGTTCTAATGATATACGTATGTTGAACAAGATAAATATTTAAATGTTAAGATATTCGGTAATATTGATTAACACTATTGACTTTAATAAGTAGAGTTTGCGAATTCCCAACAGCAGAAAAAAGTGATAGATATTAACGTCAATTTCAGCATTGGCATTATTTAAAAAAAGATAAAATGACGGCATGGAAAGTGGATTTGTTTATTTGTTACAATCTACCAAGTGATCGGCGAAATGTAGTTTGCGTGTGTTACTCCAATAACACCTAGAATAAGTTTTTTTTTTCATTAAATTTAGAGGTTATTAATAGAATTCATCACGCGTATGAAATTTGTGAAAGTGGTAAATATTTAAAATAGAACACTTTCTTTGCTAACAGCGAGTGTCACGCGTTCACACGTGACTATATGAGTACATACGAGCGGGTTATCCGCTACATGACGACATACAGCAGGCGCCCTCGACAAGTCACCAACCCCATTATTATGTAGATATATTTTTTTATAGCTAATGTTCTACTTTCCGGTACACATCGGTATCTCATAAATAGTTAAAAAACGTCCGGTGGCACTTCATACGTCGGGTTTTTGGTACATTCTTTAGAAATGGACATAAACGTAAGTACATCAGACCGCTCTGTCGTACAGATGACCTCAACTGATAAGTCACTTCCGTCCACCTGCTTCTTGGAAAAAATCGTGTTTATTAATCGCATTTGCCTGTTGACTAATACGTGTTTAGGTGTCTTGATCAGTGCGTGGTGGCCTGTTGGTAACGGACCAGACGCGGCTGCCTACATATTCACGGTGGTCGCGGGTTCAAATACCAGGGCACACCTCTGACTTTTCAGAGTTATGTGTGTATTGATAGTCAATCACCACGCAGTTTAACGGTGAAGGAAAACATCGTGAGGAAACCTGCATGCCGTAGCGATTTTAAAGAATTTCTACGGTATGTAAGTCCTCCAACACGCACTAGGCCAGCGTGATGGACTATATGGCCTAAGCACTCTCAATCGATTCTCTCGATTGTAGAGTAGGCACGGGCCCAGCAGTGGGATGTATATGGGCTGATACATGTCATACATGTCATGTCTCGATCATCTAATAATGTTTATAATCTGAAGTCTCCGTGCCTCGCAGAGAGTGTTAATCTGTGGGTCTCAGATGTCGCCATTTGGCACTGACACTAGTCGTTATGCCGGCTAACTGTAAATACCTCAAAAAGGGTTGACACTCTACCGACCTTTAGTCTAAACTGAAACCCGTCCCTGGTTAATATTTTAGTGAATTTTCCAAAAAACTTTGTTCTAATAGTATATTCATGATTTGACTTATATCACAAAATATTAATTAGCTGAAGATACATGTATTTTTTAGAATATTTATCAGTTCGGTAATAGTGTGTGCCAAATGCCAATTAGTAAGGTCTCATCTGCAGTTAATGTTTTAAATTGTATCTTTATAGTAAAAAGCATAACCCGCCCGACTTAATTTACGTACTTTTTACGCTTACTAAAGTAGTACATATGATAAGACCGCCAATTGTACTTTTTTCCTGTATATTGTCTACTTTTTGTTGTATATCCGGTGTACAATAAAGCTTTAAATAAATACATAGTACATACACGCATGTATTTGTCCCATCTCGGTTAATGATGAGTGATGTCGGTCGTTGGCTATCTGTGCAGCGTAATTTAACTAAGTACGAGTCGACTGTGGAGCCTTCCATGTCGCTATATCACAATGCCTGTGCATTTTCCGCTACCTTCTCTTTTATTCCGCTCCGGGCCGACCTCAACTATTAACTGAGTACTTGATTTAACTTCCCATTGTTCAGGGAAATCAATTTAAACTCGCTGTGGGTTATTTTTATCTGTCCGGGTAGAAACCATGTTACACGGTGGTAGAAAACATATCATTCTAACACGCAAGTGAGTCTTGTTTCGGCTTCAACCTGCGTGTATATTCCGGATTCTATATATCTGTCGACCTGCAAAAAATAAACGTCTCATACAGGTGTCTTTTAATTACTTTATAATGGCATTAGAAAAGTAATGTGTTCATTTCCTTCCCCAGCCTTACTGCCATTCAATGCCTGTTATGTTTTCTACAGGTCATACAATATTCAGTTAATTGGTAATGCATGGCTGAGGTATAATCGTGCACACGTATGTAATTTGCTCGCAAACTCCCACATTATCATTCACAAAGACATGAGGTATTACTGCGTCCATTAATGCAACTGATATTATCGTGTATTGCACTTTAGATTAATTGTGGGAACGAACCTTATTATGTTACTGTAATGTAAGGAAATCCTCAGGCTGCATGAGCATGTGATTTTATAGCAAACACTAGAGCTTGGATACATTTGTTATTGGATCTTCAAATTAAATAAGTCAAAATACGTGAAATAATAAGATACACGTTGCGTCACCAGCATCAAATCGTGTCTTAAATTTTACATACATTTCCATTTCATTCGCAACACACTCACGAATATCATAAATATTCAGGCAGTGTTTGGTATTCATCATAATGGTAGGATTCATTTACATGTTATTATCGCGTGTGTCGGAGATGTACTCGAGTGGTGACACTCCGCAGTGGTGACGCGTTGTGGCGACCGACGGCGACCGCCACGAGAACACGCTAGGGCATCTCGCTTACGTCATACAATTATATGACATCAGTCGCGTAGACCACTTGAGCTACTTTAAAAAGACTGCTTGAATGTAATATCGCAGGCCTCCTCAGCATAATCGTGTTGGAGACTCGCAATGTCGGATTATCTGTTTTAACGCGCGAATAGGTTTTTAATACGGAATTAGCTTAATTACAAAATAGGCTGCGTTCGAAATAAATAAAATGAGTCAACGCCAATGAGTGTTGCTTGGCATTCCTTAAGTTTCCTGTTGAGACACTTATTGCAATGAAACATAATCGAAGCGGTAAAACTGTTTCCATTTTACGAACTTGCCTATTTATTTTGGACTTTCCGTGGACAACACACTGATGTGTTAGCCCAGTTTAACTCGGAATTAATCGCGAAACTGACAATTTATCAGCGCCAGTGTATTGTATAGGAGTTATATTAAGTCGACGAGTCAAGCACTGGGTCACAAAGGCACGGTGCTTGCGGACGCTGTACGTCTATTGTTATTTCCCATCACATCCGCACAACAGTCTCCCGGCAACGTAATGTTCCGCACACCCCGAGTAGGATGCGGTTCGTGCCCCATTTGCATTATTCTACTCAGTAATTTTCAATATATTATGTAGATTCATGTGCAAAAAATTTAACTTTGGAATCGTTCCATACATTCGCTTAAAGCGAGTCGGAAGAAACTGTCTTCGAATTTGGATAACAAATGGATTGTAGATGAAATATTACCAAAATTAAATGACGTCTATAAATTACAATCGTCGACAATAAGTAAGTAGAAAGTCAAAGAGAATTTTACATAGAGGAAAATAAAGTTAATTTTCAATACAGGAAATGGTATGGTATAAATCTACGTATGCGCGGATTTACTCAGCACGTATGTACTGAAGTACAGCAAATGTCGCATTATTTCATTAGTACGCACATTTACTAAGCGCGTAATTTGATTAAACCACTATCTGACGTACCGTATTGTGCGAGCGTAGCGCTGAGCTTGGCAACTGCATATGCATGCATAAATAAATACTAAGCAAACAATACACTGCATGCTATGCACGATAATGTTATCAGGATGCTTCAGCTATCCAGGGTAATGTGTGTGTATGATCACGCCGTAGGGCTAAGCCCTAACTGATGGCTCGTGCACACCGTAGTTAGTTTAGAAACTGTTATTAATATCGGTGTGGTAAACGGACGGTTATCGGTTGGCGTGTTGCCGGTATCGGTTATCGCGGTAATCTGATTAATTGGTGAGTCATGTGGAGTGTCGCGCAGCTCACGAGCCGATTTCAACGGTTTTGTATCGACCCAACCGAATTCCGCCCGTGAACTTCACTTTCTGTCTGTAATCAACTCGATTGGCGAATGTCTCTTGCTATCGCTATCCAATATACCCAAATATGACACTCTGTTATCTAAATACTTATTATTGTAGATAACAAATCGGTTTTGGATTTCCATGCTGAATTTCAATGTTTAGATTTAATACTCGATCGAATAAAATTTAAATCACTATTTGTATTATATATGATAGAACCCATATAAAATCTATGAACGCACTGCCCGTACATAGATACGGTAAGAATAGAGGTAAAACATGTATCTGATAACGTTACATAAGTGCATTATGGCCCCTACTGACATAGATAAACTCGGCAAACCATTCGAGCGAACACCTCCCCCTACTGATAGATGTTAATAAGTAAATTGCAAATATTTAGATGGTAATGTTATGCTCCATTGTTGTTTAAATACAAACGTGTTTTCCCGTAAATCATGCTGGGTTTCCACGTAACATCATTTCTTCACAATTAAGATTAAATATTTGAGCGTTATATGAATCAAATACAATATACCTACAGGATAATTATTATGCTATTTTATTAGCTATTTGTACATAAGTACATTGTGATAAAATAATTCATCATAATTTTTAATTTGCTCAACCGCGATATAAAAGAATAGCTGGCAAGTTTAATTAAATGATTACTTGGTATTGTGAAGAATTTGTAGCGTATTGATAAACCGGTGTTGGTTCAACTGAGCGGCGTTTGTTCTGCGGTTGGACTGTTGCCAGTGATCCCTTAAACCGAGTTTAACGTCGAGTACAACTACAGAGAGGAAAGGCGGACTCATCTGTTGGCGGAATTAAACCACGGGGTTACTGGCGGAATAAATTTTGCAATCGAGGATTTGTTACGTTGCGTCTGTGTGTACAATGTATGTTTTGTGAAAGCCACGTAATATCCTTTCTTTGTTGAAAGGATTATTTCACGTTTGATGACTCTCTTTGTGAAGGAAATGAAACGGTTCTGTTGTGAATTCGTAATGGTTGGGGAATTTCAACTTATATCCGAGTTAATGCAGGTGCCTTAAGTAATTTGCGCCGAATAGCTAACTAATTGTGAATTATTAATGCTATCTAAGAATTTATATTACTTGAAGTTTATGATTAGTTTTGCTGCGAACGTCAAGCAAAAGTGTAACGCAAGTATCCACTCGTACATGCTTATTTCTTTAAATATCTGGGAAATAATGAAATGGTAGTTGTAAAAGATGTAAAATACTCGAAGCACTTGCAGGAAGCGGAAGTCGTGCAACGAAAAAATGTGTGTGAAACTCTAGAGTGAAGAAGTTTTCAGATAAGGCTGTCGGCCTTATTTTAAAGTTTCCTATAAAATGTGGCGAAGGCGGATTGTAGGTTAGGCTGGCGGGTTGCCAGCCGCCGTCGCCGCGCGGCCTAGACTCCCCGGCGCTCTTTAACTCAAGCCCGATACAGAGATAAACGGCATACGTACTGCATTGCAACGTAAAAAATTAAATAACATTAAAACGGATGATTAATTAACAGCCGAGCTAAGGGATGCCTGGTCAAGTTCTCAACTTGCTCGAATAATTAATGACTTCGGCTACAGGCGGCCGACGTTCGCCAGACACGCTGCCATATAAACTTTTAATAGACGTTTATCCCTATTCTGATATTTCTGAAACTTAACGCCGTAATTATTAGTTTTCTAATTAACATAATGTCATCGTGATGATACCTACATACAAAATAGATGGGTTTTACAAACTATAACCTTAAACATACGTTTATTGACATAACGCTACCAGTTTAGTTATGATAACTGAATTATTCTTTTTAGATTGCTTTTGCGTTTAAGGTGCAGCACATCGGCCTCACATCCAAATAATACGAAATGTATACTTAAATGTAACTTAGTTAATAATAAATTTGTTTGTTGCACAGGTGGAAGAGATACGAGAGATGATAGACAAGATACAAGCCAACGTGGAAGAGGTAAAAAAGAAGCATAGTGCCATCCTATCAGCACCGCAATCAGATGAAAGTGAGTATATACATACATACAATGATTCGACGGCTATTATACATTCAAGGTGAACGGACGATCTAGTTAAGGTTGCAGGAAGTCGCCGGATGCAGGCTACTTCCAACAGGTCAATGTGGATATCCTTGGGGCAGGCCTATGTTCAGCAGTGGACTTCCTATAGCAGAAAAGAAGAAGAAGAAGAATCGACGGCTAAATAAGCTAAACTATTTCATATCTGAAACTTATTAAAAATATTGAAAACACAATTTATTAATACGAGTACAAATCGTCAAAGAATACGACTAAAATATACTCTTATATCTATTTTAATCATTCATACATCAACTAATAATATTACTTGACACAGTGATGCGTCAGAATACCCGTGATCAAAAGTCGTTCTAATAAGACCTCCGACTTGCACAACCAAGCAGTAAACAAAATGGTGAAGTGATTCACGATTATTTCTATAGAGCTTTTTTACCTATTCTATGAGATATTGACATCATCTTGCAATACAGTGTCATTCTTTGACTGAAATATGACTCCACAAAGTTAAGCAGATAAAACAAATAACATGTATTCCAATTTACAAGTAAAATTTTGGAACCAAACACTTATAAATAGTTGTGTCTAACGTAACTGTTCGATGAAAGGTTCTCAAAATAAATGATAGTAAAGGTGTTGCTATTTTCGTAGGCGTAGTGTAAGAGCGCTCAGTGGCCACGAGATTGTTGCGTGAGCTGTGAGAATATAATTAATCTTACCAGCGACGGCAAATATGAAGAAAATGTTTCCTTAAATAAAGCTGTAATTAATTTCCACGCCCCTGCCTCGGCGCACGGGAAGTATGTTGAAAGCTATATAACCATTTGCTCATTTCATTCTGAGAGCACTTTGGAACTATTGGTTTTGTTTTACGTAGATGATTGGGGTAATTTACTTCCTCTTTACAAGAATTGCCATAGGATATTTTCGTTCTCGCAAATGTCATTTATTTATAGACTACGTAATTTTAACGTAAATTAACTCCTCTCGTAAAAGCGTTTCGAAGCCTCAATAAAAGCGCGCTGAATCTTCTATCTTGGTGATAATATTTACCTAAAAATATCCCGTGTCATCTTGATGGGCCACGTTCATGGAAATTTATTGGTATTGGTGTCGCATGGCGTGGACAGCGTGGGCTGGTCCGACTTAGTTCGTAATATAACCCACACAGTAAATTGAAGGGCGAAGTTGGTGGCATTTACGTAGACGTGGGGGCGTCTGTCTGACTTTCACGATAATGTCTCGGGATATTGTTCCGTCACTCGAATGTTCTATGGCAATAACATTTTAATACATGGCAACAAGCAGAGATTACTCCTACACCAATTATAGAGGTAATATAATACTGTATACACATCTTCCAAACGCCTCCGACATGTAAGAAATAACGTGCGTATTTTCCAAATCCCCAGATATTGTAAAAGCTCGTAACTTCATATTTAAATTAAAATAGAAATGATAAAACTGTACTCGCTTATTTTTATTGCTCTTCTCTTAATTAAAATGTACAGCTTACATTTAATTAAGGTTAATTTCAGTCACGTTTGTTGTAAATATTTTCACGAAACCAACTAAGTGGCCACGCGTGGTCCGGGTTGCGGTGTACATTTATATCGTTCGCATTTTTAAGTTGATAGCAAAACTCTGAAATATGACCACGCTGTATTTGCAGAGGAACGAGTTATTAGCTAGCCTTGTTTGTAGTTGATTTTAACCCGAGATTAGTTCGAATTAACTGACCTGACGTCGGGTCGGCGCGGCGTGCTTCCTTGGACGCAACAAATGTTTTTTTGCCGACCTTGTGTTACTTTTTATGGCATAGACTTTGTAAACTGTAAATAATATTTTCGTCGTAATGTTCATTTTGTTAATTCGAATACAGTTATACTTCGCATTTTCATAAATTCGGGTATAAAGCTTCGTTTAAGCGGTAGCCTGCTAGATAATGAGATAGACTTTAATCTTTATTGAATATATCTTCGTTTAATAATGCTACGTGTAATCTTTTCCCGAAATCTGACTATCATTGAAAGTAAAATATATAAAAATGTTATCTCCAATATAATCAACAACCTATAATTATTTTTTCGGTGTATCACGCTTTTATATCTTGATTCTTGACATCTCAAAGATATTATATCAAAGTACATACAAAAGTGTAGTTAGTCAGCAACAACGTCACGACTGATCGCGATTAGCGGTCGACGCGACCCAAATAGCTTCGAATAAGCCATCGTTTCAGTCGTTAATAGCGTACCGGCTCGTGATAACACTTTATTAACTTAAACAACTGCCTGGGCCCATATAATATTTTGTACATCATTCCTTTTCAAGCATTAGCACTTGAAAATATTATTTTTGTAAATGTAACGTGTTTGCTCTACGTCTATTTGTGAAAAATTTTACGTGACACGAAAAATAAACAACAAAGTTTACTTTCTCCCGGGAATAGGGCTTCGCTTTATTTTTGGCCGCGGTGACAATAGGGACATTCGCTTGGGTTTTGTACGCCCTAAAATTATGTTACCGTGGTAACTTTAATTACATGTCATGGAATTGCGTGATAAGCCACATAGTAATATTTAATATGAGATCATTTCGTTGTTGAGAGCCTTCATAATGTATAAATATTACAGGAAAATAATTTATTGGACCAACTTTGGCTATTTTGTTGTGTAAGGAAAAATGATGGTTCGCAATACATATGTTTATTCCTTGTTAGCGACCAGATACATATATTTTGAGTCATCCAAAAGTTCACTTATTTGAGAAGTCAAACATAACATTAACTATATCTCGAAGTCATAACTTCTAAGAATAATGTATCTCCAAATAGCTTTCAACAATCGACTAGGCAATGATTGATCGTGTTTTCACAGTCATGAATGAATCGTGTTCAATGGATAGTTTCAATTCGACGGACAGTGAAAGATGATTAGCTACGTGTAACGTAAAACGTTATGTTGCCTTTTCGTGACGTACTATGTCGATGTGTAGCTTTCTATTCGTTTTCTCTGTACTTGTAAATGTCGGATGTGATTGAGGGTATGTGAATGTCATTGAAGTTGGCTCCTGAATCGATTTTCAAATATAGCCCACAGTTTGAAAATAACGTAGAGTTTTTACTTCTTCTTCGAATGTTACCAAAAGAAATCTTTAAGATTTTTAATCGCAACTGATTTGTTTACATAGGCACATACAATTTTTTAAGCTACATACAAATGTGCATACAACATACAAATGTGCCGCATACCTTAAATTAATTATTTCATTTTCTTCTTGTATTTTTTTTACCATCGCCGCCACGAATTATACGAAAAATTTATCACAATGACACCCGCGTGATAATAGGTAGAGGGAGGTCGTCGGGGCGGCTTTTAACGAGGAAGTATAAGAGTTGGAAAGGAAATGTTATTAGACCCCGGGCAATTATAATTACCGAAGGAAATGCGATAACAAAGTTCTAGCTTCAAGTGCGTCGGTTTTTAATGAGAGAGAAATACTCACTAGCCTGGTTTCGCCTATTCACATAGTAATCTAGATTTGCTACAACGTGAAAATAAAAGCTTAACATGGCCTATAAATATCGTAATATTATGAAACTAATTAATAGTGTAATATTGTTTTAACTGAATGCCAAAAGTCTAGGGTATTACCTTAAAAAATATTAAAATCTATCTAGTTTTAGCGGCGCGGGCTTTTAGGCTTCTTTCATTTTCTTTGTATAGAGATATTTAATAACTTGTTTTTATTGATTACCAACAAACTACCAAAAGCTTTTTCTTGAAAGTGAACAGGCAGAAAGGATCAACTTTGAAAGAGCCATGAAATTGAATTTTTCCTCCTCTTGTCGAACATTATACAATATTCTGATTAATTGTTTCCAAGAACATTCCTTTGAATTGTAAGACCCTTATCTGAATATTTATTAAATAATAATTTTAGCTTCTTTAATATGCCTTTGATCATCAACTTAATTGCTTGGTATTCAGTTATATTCTTTCTAAAAACCCGAAGTAATTGCTCTAAAGAGTCTATAAATAATATAACAAATTCTTTGTGAATATATATTAAGTACTATGTGTATTGACTTGCCATAGAAGCTATTTAATTTCCAACATGACTAATAAATGAATTTCATTTCATTTCAAACGAAAAATAGCGCGGCATAGATTTTTTAAATAGGAGTCGTTTTTTTACAAATTTATTTCAATTTCTTGTAATGATGTTATCTTTTAATGGCTTATAAGGCTTCAATGGACACGTTGGCAAGTGTGTCCAGTGGTATCCACACAAATATATCTTGCAATCTATTACATTTAAACAATACTACTTGATACTTCCAACGTAAGGGAAATAAGTTAAGTTATTTTTATACATCCTGTGCCGCAGAACGACGGATATTAGCATTATTAATGAAATATGTCGGTATCGCTAAATTTCAACCCCTATTTCAAAACATTATACTGTGGCTTATTGCTAACATAATTTTGTATGGTCCAATAAAGCTCATAAACAGGCGGCAATATGTAAATTTATTCAACTCGTAAATTTTCTGTGTGGCCACCATTAAACATTTGCCAATAAAAATGTTAAACTAAATATTCGCGATACATTCTTTTGATATTGTTTACCATTTAGGAATCACGTACTGTTGTTTGACAACCGACAGGATTGTTTAAGACGACCATCCCAAAATATATTTTTCTTCTCTTCTATATTCATAAACAAATATCACGATGTGCCACGAAAAAGGAGAATATTTTCAGTGAATATAAAATATCAGGCGTTCCGTCTGATCGCCTCGTACCGTTTTATATCTATATGTAAATTGTTATACGCACGAATTTCACGTTCTGAGAATCCTTTCAAAATACACTCGTCGCGCATTAGGAGCGCAAACTGACTCGGGCGTATGCTAACTTTCAAAATTTGCCACACTAAGGCGATAATGCCGCCCTTGGGAGTGTCCTTTGAAACAACGGTTTCGGGGAAATGGTTTACTCACGCGACGTATGGCCTATGGTCCTCAAGGCGAGAATTTATCTACCCTAGAGTGCTCACGTTCAACCAAGGAATTATTAAATTTAGTCTGGAATTGAGCAATTTTCATAATTAACCTTGAAAGCTACAGGCGTAATATATTTTAGTTACGCGTCAAATTCGTAGCGTTTAGACTGAAATTATGGAAATAGGATTCTGTTTCGTATTTTATATGCTACATTTGAATTTGTGTGTCTGTTATGTGGAACGCTGTAGTTGTATAAATATGTATTTATAGTAAAACAAGCAATTTATATTTAGAAGAAAGCACAAGTTCATATAAACGCCAGAGCTGGATATTCGCCGATGACAATATATGCGCGTGCTTGCTCGTGAACGGGACCAATAGTTTATGCAAATGTGTAGCGAGTCAAACTGGATGCAATGGCTCGAGTTGCACTGATGTGTATTGAAAGCGTACAAAATAGCCGGCGAATAGTTAGCTTCATTACAACAACAACGCTGGCAAATAGTTGTCCCCGCACACAATGTAACGAAACTAAGTTTGCGAAAATCGACTGCCGAACACCGAACACAGAACAGCCGCAGTTAAATTATAAACATTTTATGGACCACCGTATTTTCGAAAGACCGTTAAAACTGCCACGGATTTTTCTGCAATTTTTTTTCCTTTGGCTTGTCTTGGGCTGTATTTATATGAGAAAGTGAAAAAGTTGTTATGTAAAGGGAGCGGCTTCGGTGATCGAAATTCAACGGAGACTTTAAGATCGCCAATCTCGAACACAAAAGGAAATTGTGTGATAGCAATTTTCTTGGAGATAAAAACTTGATTATATAAACGAGCAACGAGTACTTTTACATGTATCTCAAGGTGGATTATACTTCGTTTTATACTTAATTTAAAAAGTGAATGCCATCAGTTTCAATTATAAAGAACAAAACATCTGAGTAATATAATTACGTTGTCATCATTTATAATATGTGGAATAACCTTTTAATTCTACAATATTACTACAGAACAGTATACACGTTACAGTATTATAACGAAAACTGGGATTAGGAACAAACCGGTATCAAAAAGAAAGTTAATATAAAGCAAAAAAAGCCACGAAACAAAAGTGAAAGTAAAATAGAATATTTATAAAAGCTCCTGCGTGGTTGGGAATCAGCGCAATCATGGGTTACTTTCAAATGCGGATAAGTTCGCAAATCTTTTATGAGACGTGCTCTTCTTTTCGGACCGAGAATCCACACTTATCGGCAAAGCCGTGGAGATTTGCGCAGAGATGATTTTCTTTTCATCCGAAGTCGTTGTCGATCAAAAACTCTACGTCGTCGATATTTCAGCTTGTTGAATATTCGTATTAATTACAAGCCAGCTGAATTTATATTACGCCGTAAGGTTTTACGCAACGGTGACTTTCAGAATTTGTCAAAGGAGAAAAATTACGAAATAGTAAAGAGAGTTGTGTAGGTCAGGAGTTTAAAACTTCGTAAGAGGAACGAGATCAGAAAATTTAATGTTTAAGGGCATTAGTGATCGGATATCATTAGCTGAACAAAGGATGTTCACACCGTTACGTTGGAAGAAAAGATAGAACTCATTACTCTGGAAGTTTAATGAACTGACATAAATGAATGGAAGACAAATCTCGTCCGACTTATACGCTAGGTTATACTTATAACAAAGTTGCTTGTAATTGTTCAGTAAGACTTGTGTAACAGGGAAGCACTGTGCCTTTATTAACACGATTACTTGTTGCGGAGTAACTTTCGGTCATGTACACGAAAGCTGAGGACGCCGCCTAGTTCTGACGTAATGGCGTAAGTTTTTGTTTCTGCCGCGCTATTGGATTTTATCTATTGATGTAACTCTGTTCATTATTATAGATTTCTGATGGTCCGGATAAGTGTAATTCACTTACATGTCTCGTTGTTGTTTAGTATAGTTATAAGGGTCACTGAGGTACATTACAGGCAGACTTTATGATTCAGTTTTGACCAAATAATGAAAGAAAGAAAGAAACATTTATTTATTACAAGCTCTGGTTTGCAGCTTTAAGTAATTCTAATAATAATAATAAGCGGCTCAAGCTCAGCATGTAGTTTTCGTTATTAATAAATCTTTAAACAACAATGATAAAGCAATAAACAATGATGAATTGCGCTGAATGTCTTATAATCCTATAGGATGGTTATAACCAACACCGCATGTCTATGATCGTAAAAAAACATTAACCAAAGTAAACTTAGTTCATTATTACAAAAAGATAATTTTATTTTGCATTTGTTCCATCCTCGCGGGAACGAGTTCTCGAAAACAACTTTGCGAAGTTAAACCAATGTTGGAACGTGCCTTTTCTGATTGTATTTATAATATCGCGCGTATTTTGTGGAAACTCCTTATGTAACATTCATGTTTATAATAAATAATGTGTTCATATACTCAATAAACATTTGTTGTTTTCAGAAACAAAGCATGAATTAGAAGATCTCATGGCTGACGTCAAGAAAACTGCCAACAAAGTTAGAGGAAAATTAAAACGTAAGTCAAATTATCGAGAACATTCATTACGCGATTACATTTTTATGAAATTGTCAGACTGATATTGATCGTAATAATTCGTGAATCCGCAGACATAGAGCAGAACATCGAACAAGAAGAGCACTCGAACAAATCATCGGCGGACCTGAGGATAAGAAAGACACAGCACTCGACGCTGTCGCGCAAGTTCGTCGAGGTGATGACAGAGTACAACCGGACGCAGACGGACTACCGGGACCGCTGCAAAAGCAGGATACAGCGGCAGCTCGAGATCACGGGCCGCGCCACCACCGACGACGAGCTCGAGGAGATGCTGGAGCAGGGCAACTCCGCTGTATTCACCCAGGGGGTCAGTGTCGCTCACTTATATTGACTTAATCGTATAGCATACTCGTATATGTAGCGGTCTATAGATGATGGTTTATGTTTAAACGTAAAAGGATAGTCATCTCTCTTCCTCCTTAGTCAGTTTTGATAGATTGAATTCATTTCTTACTAATATGAATACTACTACATACAAAAATGATAAATAAAGTGACTGAGCGTGGTAGTTAGAATTTATTTTAGTCAAACTATAAATTATTTGTTGTGTGTCAGTTGTACTACATCATATTATGTACGTTATACTCATAATTAAATGACTACACACACAATCTCTTATTTACAAAAACTCTGCGGTTTCATGTTTATTAATCCAACCAATCGTTCCGGTACTTTGTTTATGACCTAAATGTATAAAACTGCGTGTTGACGAAACCACACGATCAACCATAAATGTCATTTAATTTGAAATATCACATTTTTTTCATTCATAATTTATCCACCGTTATTTTATTACTCGAGAGCCGTCCTCCACAACGTTTTTGCTTAATTACAATTTCTCTCCTAACTAAAACGCACTCACAGCTAGTTGGCAGATACGTTTTTGCAATAAATTAACTCTCATATTGCAAGAACCTTCCTGCATTACTGTACGGAGTTAGCTGCGCGCACGTGTAATGACATTCCCGCTGTTTTGATTATACAAAGCAATGCTTACGGTATTAATCCGTTAATTAAAACAGCTCAGCGGGTACTATTTTTATACCACGCTGTCGCCGGTGAAGTTGGAATGAAAAATATTTGTTTACATTTTGCTCGACGGGTTGTTCCGTTGTGATGAGTGGATTTACAGCAAAAATTATAAACAGGCGCAGATTGTTTTCATTAGCTTCGTGCTATTTATCGAATTCCTTGTACAAATTCATATTTGAAGTTACGTTTTGCGTATTAATTTAATAGTAGGTATCAGGGTATACTCACAACCGAAAATCGCCAAGAATAATCGTCGCCTATCGTTAAGAATTTCAAAAGTTTCTACTCATTATTTTGGGAATTTTAGAATAACGTAGTAAAAGTAAAATAACTATTAATTAGCAAATTTCAATGGTTTCACTACATTGTTGATGTTGTTATAATTTTATGAGAAATAAAAGCTTAATTGTTAAATTATCACGTTCTACGTTAGTACGATGCAAACCCACATGAAAATTAATGAGTACTTTTTAAGCTCTAATATTTACCGTCGAAAAAAGTAAACAAAAGATGCCACAGTCGGTAGCGACATGAATAATACATATATTTCGACAAGACGAAAAGAAAAGTTATTTTGGTACTGAAACATTTTATCAATGAAACCTTTGTTTATACTGTTGCTCGTTCAATATTGTTTAAATAAACATTCGAGTCAGACAACAAATAAAGATACAATAGTAAAGGAAGATACATATGATTGCAGATTATAATGGAGACGCAGCAGGCCAAGCAGACGCTAGCGGACATCGAGGCGCGGCACGCCGACATCATCAAGCTCGAGACTTCCATCCGCGAGCTGCACGACATGTTCATGGACATGGCGATGCTCGTCGAGAGCCAGGTCAACACGCTACACGCATTACCCCCTCTATGTCTCTCTCACTCTAACTACCCGTACCGCCCTACAACTGATGGTAGCAGTCCCTCTCTAACAGTAACTAGAGGCCTAGTCTGTGTCACTAAATCTCTTCCTATGGATACAGGGTGAAATGATCGACCGCATTGAATATCATGTAGAACATGCTGTGGACTATGTCCAAACCGCCACACAAGACACAAAGAAGGCCCTTAAATATCAGAGCAAAGCTCGACGGGTGAGTTATCATTCCGATGTCGATTCATTCATTATTAATCTGTGTTTTGTTTTCTTTGTCCTCGCCCTCTCCGTCCGCGTACCCGTCCCGCCGCCTCCCCGCTCCCTGCCCCCCCGTCTCACGTTGTGTTGTGAATGATTTAATTCGATCAATTTATTTATGCATTTGTCCATGTCGATTATCCGGTGATTGGTTCACACTATGTTTTGTTGTTTGTTTTACTCCTTGTATGTACTAACACGAATACGCTTTGACTGTTGTGTTCTTACTGTTCATAATGCTCAAACTAACACTGGGTCGTAACGGGCTTCTGAACCTAACGTTTTGATTGTGTGTCTCACTTATTTATGAATTACTTGGTGTGTGCGTAATTTGCCTTTTAAGTCTCGCATATATTGGTTTTCATATTATGTTATTTTGTAACAAATGTCTTGGTGTATTATGTATTACGTATTATGATCTGTGATATATATTTACGAGTGGTGTACTAATATTAACACTGAATGTCAATCACGTGTGTCGGTTTTCTGTTTATTTTTATATGTAATGATTAGGAAACTTGTTTTGGCTATTTTAATTTGCGGTTTTCGTGTTCAATCTCCTCGTAACCATCTAACCTTCCACTTCAGCCTCTATTCCGTCGGCTCCTGTAACATATATCGCTGTGGGGTTTTTGTGTCAAAATCGTATGAACCAATCGGCGGTAAGAACCGGTGTGTGGTCCAATGGTGGTCCTGCTCCCTCCCAGCGTCGTTGCCCTTAGCCGAGTAGGGCGAGTTGGTGGACCGCATCGAGTACCACGTGACGCAGACCGGCGACTACGTGGGCAGCGGCCGACAGGAGATCAGTAAAGCCCGCCAATATATGATCAAGGCGCGAAAGGTAATCTACGCCTCCGGCCGCACTTATTCAGTTTACTACCAAATTAATACATACTTAACACGATGGTTTTGAGGCGGTATACAAACTTCAGCAGCAGACGAATAACAGCATCTACATCACTACAAAACTTCTAAAATAATACAATTAATGTGAGATCCCGTCAGAGAGGCTCATGATTTCAATAAATTCTTCTACTGCACTGACTTCTTCGCATTCATTCTTGAGAAAGCACGTTGCATGGGTCTTGAAACGGCTGAAAATACTTCATCTATAAACGAAAAACTCGTGGAAATGTACGTCGTATGATTCCTGAGGTGGTTCCGAATGTCTGTCACAAAGCTTTAGTGCTGTAGACAGTAAGTAGTATACTGATCAACGAATATTAATCACAATTGACAAAATATATTATTAATGGTTGCAAATCTATTTTGAAATCCAACATTAAATATAAATATATTTGATAATTATAACACGTAGTTTAAAGTTGAGATTATTAAAATTGATGTCATGTAAAATGATATAAAATTTCGTTTATCAGAATACATAACTTTCACTGAGTTACGCTATATTCGTTTCATTATTAAGCTATTGCAAAAGATTTTTTTTTATATGAGTTATTAAATATTAATAAAAAAACATATTTTGATATGTTTAATAATGGAACGAAATATAATTTATACACCTGCATACAGCTCCATAGCGTTTTGTGCTTTTGTGCACTACATGTGTTAGATGCTGTTTGTGATGGCATGGTGGTGGCAATATCGCTTTTTAATACAGCTGTAAATTATACCACTTAACAATGCTGAAAAACTTTCATTATGTAAACCTTTATTTTTTTCCAATTTTTTTTCAAACTTAATTTAATTATTTTTACAAAATGAGTTTAGTAAGTCTGTACTCAAATCATATTCCCAAAACAGAAGAGATCTTTGTTTAAAAACTGTTTATTTTTTTCTTAAATTAAATAGCATTTATTAATACGACGGTCGATATTAAATTGTATTATTCATTTTACATTGTACAGCTTATATCGACTGTGCAAAAACCCAATCATGGCAAAGATTTTATTTTTTTATTTTTCTTTTGTCATTGCAGAAAAAAATCTTCATCATAATATGCCTGTCTGTTACGCTGATAATATTAATAATAGTTCTCGCGATCGTGCTGTCCTAAGCGTCGGGAGAAGCCGGCTAGTGACGTCACCTCATCACCCCACCATGGACAATGCGTACGGAAATATGAATTCAGTTGGTTTCTCATCACAAGCATCCAACATTGATATTCGTTTGTATAACATCCAGTCCAATTTTGATTTGTATCTGAATGTAATTGCTTGCGTTCAGTTTACACGAAAAACGATTAATGTTAACCGTCCATTACTGGTTCCGTGGCAACGTCAACTATGAGACAAGTTAGACATTGTAATTAAGCAATACAACATTGACCACGAACCTGTGATAGTAACTTGTATGACATCTTTATCTTAGGGTTGAAGAGGCGGTTGACTAAGCTCAGCCTATTGTCCTACACTAGTCCTACAGAGAAATATGTCACCCAAGTGTAATGGATGTCGTCATCTTAACTTTTAGCACAAATCAATTTTGTTTATAAATATTTTACCGATTCATATTTTTCACTCTATTTCTATACCGTTATGGTAAAGTTTAAAGACAATATGTGTAAAGTGCAATAAAATGGATTGTGCTTTAGGTTAGTAAGTTATTTAATATACAATTTAGCTTCGCTGGTGTTACCAGGTATAAAAAAACCAAAATGTATGTACATAATAATATTTAAACTGAATGTGTATTTAAAATTTCAAATAGGATTAAAAACAATTTGAAAGCTGTAGAGGGATTCTGTCTCTTATTTTAGAGTCTATAACATGTGCTAACTTGATACGACTAAACTGACAACACTGTTAGAGAGTAGTTTTATTATCTATCACAACAAAAGGCAGTTGCTCATGTTATTAAAAAAAACATAAATTAAAACATTTTTTTTAGTCTGACTAACTCTAATTACACAGGAATTCATAAGGCTATAAAGAAGATAAAACTGCCCTGTGAGCAACCGCCTTTATTTACACTACAACATTTTGCGCAATACTTTTCAAATATGAATCGTTAAACACTAAACAGTATTTATATTGTAATATTAATTCTTATTTTAATATGCTGTCTTCAGTTTATAGTAAGTATTGGGATGTATATTATGTTCCGTTTGAATTAAATCGGCGCTCCGATGCATACGAGCATCGTTATGTGTGCTTTTGTTACAATTTATTACTAATTTCAAATACACTTTTTTATATTCCTTGAATCTAGAATATTATTAACAATTATACTATATTTTGGAATGTTGTGAAAGGTATTAATTTCACTTATCAGGGGGGCTCTAAATTAATTCCTTAAAATATGCCCATACTAATAATATTTTTGTACACCGTGGGTTTACAATCTACAATATTATATGCACAAACGATAATATGTATCCTTGCTTTTCTTGAACGGCGCTAAACAAAGAAATATATCTCGATATATTTCTATGGCGCTAAAGGACAGTTTTTTTGGTGTTGCGTCAATCGGTGGTCCAAAACAAATAATACATTAGTATTTAGCCTGTATCGATTAGAACAATTGATGCAATTAGTGGTCTTAGCTTATATCGATCTAGTGTTCTCATTACTGCAGGGTGGTGGAGGCATGATATTATCAATTTAGACCTCATACAGAGTCTCGAGTCAGCATTGCGTACGCCAAATTCAATATTTACATGACATTATTTTCATACGGTTTATGGTGTTTTAATTACTTTTGTATTGATTTCAGTTTTTGATAGACGCGTTCCGATTTTTGTTTATTAACGTCATGTATTCACCACCCTGTATATTAGTGTATGTTTAATAATTTATTCCAGTTGCTGGTATTTTTTTCTGCTGTACACACACAAAATGGTTGTATAACAACCCTAAGTACTATATCACAATTTAAATGATTGTTATTTTAATAGTTAGTTTACCCTGTAAACTTAATGTTATTTAATATTTCACTACGATTTTATATTTATTCGTAAAAATACGAATGATTAGAATAATATAAATGGATATTGTCACGTTTACTATATTGTTCACAAAATTTGCGTAAATTTAACAAATAACTATATACAATTCTTGTAGCTCTTGATGTTACCAGATAAAATATGGCTCTTATTGTTTACATTTGCATTTAAATAAGCATTTTTCACATATTGATATAGCAATAGATTATAAAATCACTATTTGCCTTATAATTTGCTGTATTGAATTATAATATGTGAAAGTTTTAATCTATATCGCTATTCATGTACCCTAAGATAGCGCACTCATGTATTTAATCAAAAGACTGTGAGACATAAATTTATTGCCATCGTCATCATAGTCAATGGTGACATATTACTTAATTATGTTAATGTTCTAATAGAAGTTATGTTTTCATTTTCATAAATTTTAATGTAAGTAATTTAGTTACCCTCACAACGAAGGGCACAGTTGAAATGTTGTTTTTATTAATCGTGTAAATGGAAAATCTACTCATGTTGTAAATATGTTTATAATTTGAAAATTACATTTATTTATTTTATTTCAGTTTTTTTTTTCTTTTATTACCCATTTCGAGTATTCATGGCAAATGACGCACCCACTAAGTACGCAAGGAATCCGGAAGTACCGTCACCTGATCATCATTCATATATGTATACTGTAACCGTAAGAGTTGAGAGTGTTGAGGAATGCAAGTAAGCGGGAGTGGGCGACGAGATGTGTATAGCGTACTGTTGCATGGTCGGCGCCGTGCGCGTCCACAGAAGAAGATCATGATCCTAGTGTGTCTGCTCATTCTGGGGCTGGTCATCGTGGGCTACGTGTCGAGCACCTTTATGTGAGCGGCTCGCGCTCTCTTCGCCAAATGCTCAAAGGTAAATGCGTCGAGACGCGGCGGGCGGCGCCGGGCTCGCATGTCGCGGCGCCACAGTGTCGGCACAGAGTCTCCACAGTGTCGCCACGGTGTCGCGACAGGCCGAGGCCGCGCTCGCCCGCCGGTAGTTTCCTCCCACTAATTCCTGTTGTGTTTGTCCAATGTGCAGAAGAAGATAATGATAATGCTGTGCCTGCTCGTGCTCGGCCTCATTGCGACCGGCTACGTGTATAGCACTTTCTTCTAAATGGTTCATGGGGGCAGGTTTGACGCGCATACTTTCTGATCGCAATAGACAGCATCCATAGCTAGAATTTTAACGTCGAAATATTAAGTAGGCATTATGTCTTGCTGCCAATCAGCTCATTAGACAATACCTAGTGATTCGGACAAAAATATGATGCCAACGTTGGGCCTAGACTTTGAAGTTGGGCCCGACATGTGTAATTGGGGTTTCAAATTTGCATGGTTGAATTGCAGAATATTATCAATAGAAAAAATATATTTTGCGAATTAATAAGTAAAGTAAAAGAGAAGTCTTATAAATTAGAAATGCGCATTAGCAAAACCTGATCTCAGGCGCACTACACATATAATATTTATAAGACATCTATTTCACATTATAGAACTTGCTTGCCCACATCAACAGTCAAACATATTACCTTATTTAGTTTTTTCAGATTTATTTTAATTTTTTCCTTATAAAACATTAGCAAGTACATTAATCCCAGGCCTAAAATATTTAATGAAAAATATTTATTACTAATGCTCTAATTATTTTTATATTATTAAGAATCGTACATGAAACGATTGAACGATTGGTTTATCTCTGGGAAAGATCGGCTCGTGTGGAAAATTAGGATATAGTGTTATTGTTATCTGGTAGTGTCAGGCTTTTCTTTAAAATAAAAAATATCGCATATAAAATCTCATCCATGATTATTATCGAGAATGTTAATAGTCATGGGTGCGAGCTGTAGTCCTTTTGACTACTGCGTACATATTGGAGTCTTGACACTTCACAAATTGTCATAATTATTATTGAACAAACGAGAGTAGGATTAAAAATTCATTGATGGAAATACAAAATTCAAAAATACTTCTATGAAAAATTGGAGTCGCGGACACAGCATATCCGTTTACTTGTGCCGGTGTGTTAAATTAAGTTCTGTTATGGTTTTCTGCCATGGCGAAAAATTCAGCAATATCGTTACTCATACTGCATGACATAAGCACATACATACATATTTGCTTACGCAGAAACTCATGTCAGTAACAGTTTAAATATTATTCACTTTTTTAAAAAAATTCTTGCACTTTTTTAATTTTGCACCTGTCTGATTTTAATATCTTAATTTTAGTTTACACATACAGATATTTACTAGCATATTTGATAATGAATTGATTACAAAATAAAGTATTTTTAGAAACATTTAGATGGAGTTTTAAAGAACCGTTAGCAATACATATTATGCATATATTCTAGCAACATATAGTACACAGATTACTGAACATATGTAGTGTTTTAATGTATAAAGTAATATGGTGCAACTCAAAATATTCATCTATTTTACTCGTTTCCTTGCTTAATTACATAATAGCATAAAATGTGTTAATAAAAAACAATAAGTAAGCTCATGTCAGTTTGTGGTTTCCAGAACCGTCACGCAGAAAGAAGTCGCGTATATTTTGGTGCCTGCATCCCGCCTGGCAACAACAGACATGAAGCAATGGAGCGAATCATCTATGTACACGAACACATTATACTCATCATTAGAACATTGTCTCAGGCGTTCAAACTGTACTCAAATATCCCCCAAACGAAATCGATGCTCTCAGGCAAATGTTTCTGAATACAATTATACTGTTCATTTGAATATAATCAAAGCATTAGCTGGAAGGTAGTCGTATTTAGCCATCAGCAAATATCGTAACTGGTTTATTGAATAATGTGTAAAATATCTATTCCCACATATGAAACAGAACTAGTGAGCAATAATCTATAAACATTAGTTAAATGATACATTATAAATAGTATCTTCGTGCATTTGCAATATTTAAGCTGTCTTATTAAAATATACTTCATCACCATTGGAACATTTCTACTTATATGTATGTGCAATGCCTAAACACGATCACCTGTGTTTAATCTATAAGAATCATTGTTTCAAATCACGGTGTGGTATCGATGTGATCCATAGCTGTGATTGTAGTTGTAATACTTAAGTGAACCGAGACTAGAAACTCAAAATGGTCAGTGCCCAAAGCGAGTTGACACAACTGTTAGCTCGCAACACCAATGTCACTCCACTACATTGTTTTTAGTTTCTAGTCTCGCATTAATAATTAAAAATTCAACACGATTCTCCCTTTCATATTAACGTTCTTTAAACTGTAATTATTCCACTATACAATTTAGCTTGGAACTTGTTGTGATTTTATATTTTGTTGACATACCCTCAATTACGTTAGGTCATATTTTAAAAACGTTAATAAGTAAGTAAGGATTGGTGATGTGTACCTTATATAGGCGACGTAGCGATCAGCGAAGTCTGAACGGTTTACAATCAGTATTTTGGACCTGAATAATGTTAAATGCATTCGGTTCTACCTCACAACTATATGAGCTACTATAGCGAGTGTGAAGTAAGTACCCTCACTCTTGGTATAATAAATCGAATTCCGGTACTCGATCGTGGAGTCGTCTGTCGGAAATGTAGCGAAACCAGATGGTGTGGGTGCGTTCGCGGGTCGGCTCAACGGCCTCAAAGTGATTGGATACAAAATATGTTATGAAAAGAAAGTGTTTCGTACTAATTTCATACACCTCATCAATTTGATCAGTTGGACTCCGGGGGTAATGAAAACACTGCATTGAACGAACAAATAAAGTTAGCCCGCGGTACGGCCGAGGTGAGTTGTGAGGTAGCACGGGAGTGAGGTTGGGAATAGCTTCGCTTTGTGTAGCGACGAGCGAGTGGCGCCGCCCTCGCGGAGCATATCGTGCCGGCGCACCGTCGCCGAAGCAATAATGAAGTTCGATTTACAATTGTAAAATTGTTTTAAACTTTCGAATGTGTGATAGTAGATGCAGTTGTTGTTTAGTTAACTTTATAATAATGATAAATTGTTATCGTGAGTGTAACTTTTAAATAGTAAGAGTACTTTTCAATATAATAGTGTAAACGAGACATACAACAAAGAAATTGGCGCTTTTTCGATCAGATTTATGATTGCGTGGATGTTGACATTTAATTTGATACCATTAAGACGTTCTTCGTTGTACAGTAATACATAATGTAGCCATCTTAGCTAGGTTAACTTTTTTAATAAATTTGAAGTACCGAGTCTTCAGCAATATAAGAATAGATCAGTATTTTCAGTTTGTAATTTAAATTGTAGTGAATATTCACGTGAAAATTTGAGCACCAACATATATTAGCATTTTTCCTGTAAGAGAATTATTATTAAAATGGTATTTAAGAATTGTGTGGTCGTCGATATATTTGTTGAGGAGTGGGAATGGAGAAGTGAGGCGCGAATGGATAACGGCACTAAGTACCAGCCCCGCGGCGAGTCCCGCTCGTCCGCCTGCCTCCCCCGCCCTCGTGTGTTGTACTCGTTCTCTTGGTGGCAGTCGAGTATGTAAGAACATGAAGCAATGTTAATTTTAACAAATTATAGCATAATTAGATTTTTATCCTTAAGAGTAGGAGTTCATCTAGTTGCCTTCGTAACGGTAGAGAAATTAGGTGATACCTTTTCTCTCGGTAGCTTTATTATCGAAATTCCCATCGCCCTTGTATGTCCATACACGCCAGAGATCTATCTCGCTTGTGTTTCCGCGAGCGGGCGTCGTTCCCATTGTGTCATCCGCCTGCAACAGTCGCGCACTCATCGCGCATACTCATCGCGCTGACTCTAGCTAGATGCATCTTGGCTCATTTAAATGTAAGTATATTAATTGGTCTCTCGAGGCGAGGCCGCGTACCTGACACCAATGTAACGTTAATGTAGTGACTGGCAGTGCTCCGCGTCGTACTGTCACCCACGGGAGCACATTCGCACAAGTGACGCGTCGCGCGGCCGCGAGCAACGTTCCTCGAGCCTCGCTCGCCGGCCCGCGCTCTATACTAAGTCCTTAGAGTAGGTGTAACCGAACTTCTAGTCAGCTTTTAATGATCTCTGTTGTTCAAATATCAGTGTTTATATCTCGATGGTCGTTTCCGTTACTAGTGTACATATAAGTGATGTTCACGTGTTCAAGCGCCGCGCGCTGCAGCATCGCGGAGGTGCGCCACCGCACCTGCGCCCTGTTATGACTCCATCGTTTCGTATGGTACATAGATATTTTCATAATCAATAGTATGCATATTGTTGATTGGATTGCTAATTTTGTATAAGTACACAATTAGTATAGTTTATATACTTATGTGTCAATTCTTATAGCGTTTTATTACATAAACAGACGATAGCTAGTAAGTGTTAAAAATAATCCAAAACTAATCGCATTGCTGTTCCATTAAGCTTATTCGATATTTTTTTCATTCACTAATGAATGAATGTAAATTTATACTCTCATAACGTTCAATTTAATATTGTCTGTGTAACCGTATACCACATAGGAAAACGCATATACTACTGGACAATTTCCGACATACCAGTTTGTAGTTCAGATGTAGTGTAACTACCCGTACAAACCACTCGCTGATACGATTCAATTGATTATTGTCTCGGTGAATTTATGGAACAACGAACATTCGAAATGTAATTATAAGAATCTCAATGATCTAAAATGAAACAATAATTTACATCTGTTTTTCATCGTACTGTTTTGACGATCACCCAATCTTGAATCGTAGATTCTTAACAATAGATTTTTATTAAAAACATTGCGCTCTTTTGAAAATATTATGTAGTGTATACCGGCACTTTGTGTCATTTTTATTATTAGCCGACGTTGCATATTACAATAATTAAAGTTCCGGTTGTTTACTTAGACACAGCACATAATATTTGTAAGTAAAGGAGTTTGCATCTCACAATAGGCCCTGTCTATACTTTTCTCTCCACTGTACACCGCGTATTTCCATTTCCCAGTACGATGGACCGCCGTACGCACGTACGGCCGTAATTAGTGAGTGATACTAACAAGTGAAACCCCACTGATTACTCTAAACGTTCTAAACTTACTATTGGTTATGAGTAGAGTCGCTAGACTTCGATTTGTAGATAAATGTTCGTAATTTATCAAATTTCCACAATTCGTGCTTTGTTCTTTCGGAATCTTTGATGTTGCTTGCCGTTAAATAATGTGAAATATATATTAGAGTTTATAATTTATTTTAAATCGTGTTAATTTTTACCGTTTAGTTTAGGCGAAAATGTTGAAATGCATAGTTTAGTGCCGTTCTATTAAAAATCTTATACCCATAAATGTTTCATAATTTATATTAAAAATTGTATTCCCTCTATATTAAATTGTCTTGTAATCTTCTTGTAAAGGAACATTGATTACATACAACCATTGTTATGCTAATATATACTTATATTATTGATTACAGTGAGATTCTGGACACATTGTAAAATTGAAGTTAGGTTGGTTTTATAGTCATATTATTCTATATGTAGGTTATCAATCTGAAATTCTCTCATAATTATAAAATAAACGGTGTTTTCTGCTGTAATTGTTTTTTATTCCCTTTGTTTTAATAATGCCAATAATTAATCATTATCAGCCATTTTATGTTTTAAGGGTGCCAACAGGGTCATTCAACCCCTTTATTTTACAGCCGAAAGCGCCTCTAACCCTGTTTTATTTATACCCTAAAATTGAGAGGGGTTACACCATATATGTAGTGTAACACGTTGGCCTAGTGCAGTTTAGCGGGTTTTAAATACCATAGAAGTTCTTACAAATCGCTATGGTACACAAGTTTCCTCGCGATGTTTTCCTTCACCGGTATAGTGCGTGGTTATTGACTATCAATATACACATGCCACCGAAAAGCTACAGGAGTGCCGTGTGATTTGAACCCGCGACCACCGTAAACATATTGGCAGGTGCCTCTAGACTGTAATCTATAGGCCACCACGTAGAGGATGCTGAAGTAAGAAAACAAAAAATGCAGGTAGTGTGCCCGTGGGATGACCGAGGAAATAAAGTATATTTGCTACTCTTTCAAATTTAAAGGATTGGACGATGAGTGGAGCAGTACCTATATTTATAGAGGGACTAAAATAGACGCAGTAACATTAAAACAGTTAGTAAGTCTACCTACGCGAAATAATGATTCGCATGAAGAGTGGACAACTTGAGAGAGGCCTATGTTCAGTAGCCTTCCTGTGGCTGAAGAGAGAGTGGACTGGATTAAAAAAAAAAATTTGCACCCAGGCGGGCCGCTAGAACTAGCTACAGCCGATGGCCTTCACAAACACGGGTCCTCTGTGATACCTGACGCTCTACGATTTGAAAACGATACCGGCTTAAGCTGTAGTGTGTGGCCAACCCAAGCAACCCGTAAAAACGGAGTCGTTCCGTGGTTGAGACCATGTAGACCATAGATGTAGTATAACATAGATCGGCAATGTATCATTTTGAGTGAAACCAAAACGAGAATACGATAGTGTGCGTGAAGTTTGCATGTGTGCGTGACAGATAATGCTGCGCCATGCTCTGTCGATACTATCATATCGATATACCTAACGGCCCAACCAATAAAACAAAATTTTATAGATATATATGAGACATTTCATGGTATTTTAACAGAAAAATAATGATTGTGTTTATTTCAACACAGATACAGATTGGCAAAAAAATGTAAAAATAAATGGAGGCGCCACTGAGCTGTTTATATGGCATCCCCGTATAGTTCAGTTTTTAGTTTTGATACTAAGTTTAAAATAAGATAAAAACATTCAATTAAATATAATAGGCGAGACGACAGTATCAAAAAGTTAAAGATTTTATGTTTTTAGGGGAAAATACGTATTACAAGGATTTCAAATGATAATTCAGTTTTAATCTATACTTGGAGATTAATAAGATTTTAAATAAAATCAAAGTACAAAATATAGCAATCGGCCATTTTGACAAAAACGCTCTTCACAACGCATGATGTCACGCCTATGTAAACATGACGCATTCGCTGCGCATAGACCACAGATTTAGTAGTACACAATGACATGTTTACCTAGTAGTGACATCAAAGCGGACGCCATGACACCTACTAGCGTTTTTTGTGCACTATTGAAAAATTATTAGAAAAATGGCTTAAAACTGTGTTAAGCCTTTGTTAATTCTTGAAATATAGATTATTTCGTATATAATAAATGTGTGCCCATATTTTAGAATATAATTTGAAAATCATTCGTCTCGCCTATTCAATCAAATTAAATTATTTAATAGCGGATAATGAACTAAAATGTTAACTTGAATAGTCACTATAAAAACGTATAAAGATCGAACTCGATCGAAAATTGACTCTTGATTTAAATTTAAGACGGAATGTTGGTAGGTTTATATAAAATGATTATATAAAATATTACTTTAATTATTTGGGTGTTATGTTTACAGTTTGTCATACGAGTTATGATAAAGGTGTGTTTGTCTTATAAAAAAATAAACCAAAATTTATTCATTTTGTTAGTTTATTTAGAACTTTAGTAACAACATTGTAATTTTCAGATAAAACATTTCTCAGTGTGTCTTTTAGTCTGAGCAACTCTTCTAAATATTCGATATCCGAACAGATCGATTCAGAACTTTTCTCAGAATAAGTTTTCGACTTCCATTGAAATTCAGTTTGTCCCTTGCCACCGGAAAAATTTCGCAATTTTAGGACCTGAAAATAAAGTAAATACTTAGCTATTGAAAATATTTATATGTATCCAACAACATAGCAATTGAATACAAAGTTATTATTCCTCTTTATTTTAAATCTTAGTTTTTTACATATTTTTATATTTAAAAAAACTAAGATTATAAATACCAAATGCATATAAAAATATTATTATTATAAACTATAATATACAAGAAAGATTACAACTTCAAGCTAAATTACATTAAAGTAGTACCTGTTTTCTCACTGTGTAGAGGAACTGAACTCTTTGCCTGATGGCACATAAATCAAAGTTTCTTTTTCGGACGACCTTGTTTATGTTTTCCAGGTGTGGATAATACACCCTTATTTAGTTGCTCTTCACGAGCAATTTTTCTAACAGTATTGACGGATTAACCTGAAAATTATGTAGATATTAACACATCATTGATTAAAAAGAATTATCAGCCTCTGTAGCGCAATTGATTATACGCCGGCTGTGAAACGCGAGGTCACGGATTCGATCCCGAGCACCGAGATTTTTTTTTTTGTGTAATCCGCAGGCATTTGTTTCGGGTCTGGGTGTTTGTGAGACGAAAAATATGACGTAGTTTCTGACGCCCACAACAGAACACAAGATTCGATCTTAGTGTGGGGTCAGGACTATGTATGTGACTGTTGGGTGTATTTACTATTATTAAGATAAAAACCTCCACTTTTTAAATCAGAAATAGTGTTCAAAGATATAACTAATTATTGGTGAATCAAGCAAAAAAGTATCAAGTTGTGGTAGTCAATCTCTAAACTGATTCTATCACTTGAATGTAAACATAACCTAAAGGCTTGATAATAATATTGCTAATTATGAAAGAATACGTAGAACAAGAATTAAAAACCACTCTATATCCATAGAATAATATAAGATTAACTGAAATATAACAAAATAAACTTCCACTTACCAGTCATATCGGCGGTTCTTTGGTAAATATCATCGAGGTCCGATAAACTTGTTTTTGCTTAATATTCTGCAAGATAGCGTGAGTAAACTTTATAAATAATTTCCCTTGCGGAACTCCTAATAGTTTTATTCATTTTGTATCACTAGTCGCTTCAAATAAAGGTTCTCACTGCAAGTATTTGACTAAAAACGAAAACTTCAGCGCGGAATCCAATGAAAATACACAAATGTCAAAGATGTTACAATGTAGCCAGGTGAAATAAAGAATTAGTTCCATTTTTACACTTTCTTGCCAAGCTTTACGTAAACACAAGTAAATAAAGATAAATCGTCATATTTGAGAATAATTTTATTTGACAAGTTTTGTAAAGCATTCCTTATAATAATATCTAATGTTCTATTGTTTTATTAGAATGGCAGCCTCCGTGGCACTGTTAATTTGAAACCGGCTCAGAAATTGTAAATTACGCACACGAAATATTAATTAATATTTAGCAAATATCAATAGTGAATAAATGAAGTGAAGTAATAACTGTTATTATAGAATTGATGTTATACTACGAGATTATAAAATGAAGTGAAACCTCTATGGTCATTGACTATTTTTATCGACATAATATTATTGATCGAAACTGTCAATCAATCTCTAGCAAATGTTGGTTGAAATTATTATAAATTCACGTATATGATATCATTTTATATAGGCAATGGATGCTTTCTACGCATTTAAATAATGAATAAGGACATTCTGTTCTACCGATATACATACAAGGTTTGTCTTACAATTCTACAATATTGTCACTAAACAACATTGAAAAAAGTGATACGATCTTATGAAAAACTATGATTATTCGGGTTTTTACACTAAAATCAATCACATCCAGGCACTGGACAACTCACCATAATAAATTACATTTAATAAAAGTAGCTCAGTACTGAAATATTAAATAAATCAAGAAAATAAGCGAAATTTGTCGTTCGCTTAAATGACATATTTTCACACAAATCTCTATAGAACGCTCTCCGTGTAAACGCATGGTCGCATCATGCGTCTCGCTTTAATGTATGATTTAAATTTTAAATCATTCTATCTCTTTCACATTGCCGATCTATGTTATGCTACATCTATGATGTAGACCTACATTGGAATCAACCTGCATAAAAATCGAGCCGAATGTAATGTCATCCCTAATGCCTATTATTTTAAAATTCTATTATCTATACTTTAGATTTTTATAGTCTGTGGTTAGAAGTTTGTCGGTGGTTTGTGTTATGACTTTAGAGTTGTTGGTTATCTTTCTTTGGTGTTTCAGAAATCAAAATATTTTATAGAAATTACAGTTGTTACATATAATTAATAATAATATAATTGGACAGCATTAAAATAAAAATCATTGCAAAATGAACGCACCGCCAACATTCGAATCATTCTTGCTATACGACGGGGAGAAAAAGTAAGTGTTGTAGTATTTTCAAATTTAATTTTGTGTTTGTAAAAAGTTTAGTTAGAATTTTCCTTTATTCTACAGAGTTCAGAAAGAAGATGATACAAAAGTAACCAATGCGGCAATATTTACGGTGAACAAAGAGGACCATACGCTTGGAAACATGATCAGGCAGTAGGTATATTTTGAGTTAGCATATGAAACTTATTACAAACCAAATGGACAATACCTATGTTCAGCAGTGGCATTGTTGTGATTTAAAGGTTGATTAGGATACAAATCAAAATAGCTGTACATTAATGCCAAGCTGTTCTAGACCCACAAGAATGTTTCACAAATAGCATTTGTAAAACATCATGTTTGTCAATGTAGCAGAAAATATTGAAATTGTTTATGAATATTATCAAATGCTGTGCAAATGATGTTCTTTTTTCTGTGTAATATTGAAATTGTATATGAATATGTACCATGTTTTCAAATTTACCAGTTTGGATATAAATAATGAGATATGAATTAAGATATATCCAATGTAACAACTTATATTTCTCCTTAACCATATATATTTAATTCCAGCCAACTTTTGAAGGATCCCAAAGTGCTGTTCGCCGGTTATAAATTACCGCATCCCTTGGAACACAAGTTTGTTTTGCGCATTCAAACAACATCGGATTATACTCCACAGGAAGCTTTCATGAATGCTATCACAGATCTTACTTCAGAGTTGTCACTGTTTGAGGAAAGATTTAAAGTAAGTATAATATTTTATTTCATAAGCTAAACTGCTAAATAGTACCTATAAAGAATATTAGGCCTGTGTTGGCTACAGGAAGAAATTAATATTATTTTACAGTTTCATGTACCTCAGTTAAATTACATATTTATATTTTATTAAAGGGCACTTTGGCATATATATTTATTTACCAAATGACCAAGTAGTAAGAAATGTAATAATAAAGAATTAAAAAAAAAACATCTAAATGTGGTACAAAGTGAGTATTTGGCATTCTCTGCATATGTGCTAAAAACGCCTATTATAATGTGTGCATGTATTATTTATGTGAAGTTACTATCTGCACATGCATGTAAATTAAGATATACATATACAATAATGTTATTGAATTTAATATATCAGTAAATACAATACATCTATAATATGAAAACAACATATGCAGCACCAAAATAGTGAACTATCTAGTTCTAATGAAAAACACATAGTAAGCCACATGTAATATGTTGAAGGTGTCAACTGTCAATGATTCTATAATTATTTCTGCTGTTGAATAACACCACATCATGTCAATGCAAAATTTTTCAAAAGCCCAAACTGCATAGCCACTTTTGTGTGCTGAGCTCAGCTTCCTTACCAAATGTACAAATCATATTATTTTTGTTTCAGGAGGCAATCAAAGAAAAGAAGGAAGGTTTAGATTAGATACACTCAGGAAAGTATGAATTGAATTAAGATTTTAATAAAATAATTTTAATCTAAGGAATAAACTATTAAATATTATATGATCTTGTTTCTTTTCATACATAAACTCATAAACTCACGCCATTATCCCAGAAAGGGGTAGGCAAAAGCGCCACCTGAACACCCACATTTCGCCTTGTATATTCTGTCCCATGATGTGATAGGGGCGAGCCTATCACCATATCGAGCACAAATTCCTGACTCCGGGCTGATAATGAATAGAAAAACCCAATATCACTTTCCCCGACCTGGGATTCGAACCCGAGACAAAGCTTTGTAGTCGTACCGTAGTACAACTATGCCACCGAGACAGTCTTGTTTCTTTTCAAATGTAATAAATAAATAATTCAAGTCCAAAATGAAAAATAAATTGCAGACTGGTAGCAGGAATTAAATAAAATGTTGTACAGGAGGAGCTGTAAGTAAGAACTATTTGAGTAGCGTAAGAAATAAAAAACGATAGTTATCCAATTAATTTAATGTTTATAAAACTGTTATATTTTGGTGTTTATTTATTTAGTTGATTAATACATGTTGCAATAAAAGATGTTTAAAATCATGATTGTGATGGAAATTAATCAATTTGTGCCATAAAAGAAGTGATTTCTCAATTATGCATTATATCCAGATAATGCAAACGAAAAATTGATACCATTCACCTAATTTATTGATAAAAATAACGTGCAATATTGACTTACTCAATAGAAAAGAGAACAAATAGTACTTATTTACATATATTTGCCTAAGAATTGGACTACTAAACAAGTGATACCATATCCATGGTAAACAATAATAAATAATACCCAGGCAAAACGACAACAACAATAACGGTAACATTAACATAAAATTAACAATAAATAGGCATTAAAATGTTTCCTCTTCATCACAGTTCTCAGTAGCGTGTCCAAACACTGTAACAAATGAAAATTCAAGTTACTGTAAGATAGGTAGAAGGTGGTTATTGAATTTAGTCATTAGCAGTTATTGCTGAAAACGGATTTTAAAAATCCGTATTTGGATATCTGAACTAAGGTTGTCGAAATATAGCTTGTTTTAGACTTGGAAATATAGCGTGTTTATGAGATTTTATATACTTATTTTTATATTCGCCGGTTATTAATTATATCAAAACCCAGTTATTGCATAACTAATAAAACTTCAGTTGGTATTCAACTAAATAGGCATGCTTATTTTATGTTGCATATAAGGTATAATTCATCTAAATTCTATTGGCGTGTGGCGAAATTTGGCACCACAAATAAAATTAAAAAAAATATATCTTTTTAACGCATTGTTTCAGATCTGATTTCAATTTAACAAGCATTTAAACTCGCAATCTAATTGTATTAACGTGTCCAACATAATAAAATGTGAAGAGAGAAAAACTGTTCCTAATATTTTAAGAACAGCATGACAACAACGCATTCGGACTCCAAAAGCGATCTATAGTGTAGATATTTGATAGTGTACCTTCACATATGTCGCAGTAGGGCCGCGGCGCGGGCGGCGCGCGCTGCTGCGTCGCGGGCGCGTCCTGCTCGGCGGCCTGGCGCGGACACTCCTCCGTGTCGTGCGCGTCGAACACGTCGCAGATGTCGCAGAACAGCCGCGGCGCCACCGCGCGACTCTTGCGACCGTTGCTGCTAAATTATCCCAATAATATTATTTATCTATTTGACTTGACTGCCTCGGCGGCGCAGTTGTACCACGGCCCAATTACAACGCTGAGGTCTCGAGTTCGAATCCCGGACGGGCCAATGTGATATGAATTATTCTATTCATTATCAGCCCAGAGTTAGGAATCTGTACTTGATATGGCGATAGGTTCGCCCCGTGTCATATTTTGAGATGGAACTCACAAGACAAATTGTGGGTGTTCTGGTAGCACCCCTGCCTTAATCAGCTTATACTACATCTATGAGCTAGCCCTACTGGGCTAGCGAAAAAGGCGGCGTGAGGCTACAAGCCTCAATAATTGCAAAATTAGGGACGTGGACCAAACCTGCCACCGCAACTTGAAAAAATAATATTAAAGCTAGTATGTTTCTGTCTGTGCACTAGACAATCTTCAAATCACCACCAAGAAAAATGGCTAAAATGCCACATATTTTTTTTTAATTGCAAGCTAGTGTCCCTCAGAGACTTGCCGATCTTTAGAGCTAGCTGTGATTTGTTTCTTTAAATAAAGTTGTTGATCTTGGCTACCAGGGATTGTAGTAGCCGGGTTTGTTGGATAGCGAGTCTATAAAAACATCAATAAATCTAAGTGTGGTTGCATCAGTTACTTACAAAAGCGGGGGTTCACTGACGATGGAACTGCCTTCAAGCGCCTGGACTCGCGCCATTAGCTGCTCGTTTTTCCTTTGCATGTCCACGATCACAGAATTCAGGAAGCTCACTTGACCATCTAGCATTTCTTTTTCCTCTAAAGTTCTGTAAAACAAGAGACAAAGTTGACTAATCTATTGAAAATAAAATATATAAGAAATAACTACTATCAAATATACTTTTTAACATTGCGCATTTCCGTGTTATTATTTACATAAACTCACGCCTTTATCCCAGAAGGGTAGGCAAAGGCACCACCAGGACACCCACATTTCGCCTTGTATGTTCCGTCCTATGATGTGATAGGGGGCGAGCCTCTCCGAGACCTCAGCTTTGTAGTCGTACCTTCAGTCGGTACCGTGTTTTTATATTCATAATATTTACGCATTTTATCTACATAACTGTTTTAAACTGTACATACTTTTGTGACGCAGAATCTCCTTGTCCCAATATACCCATCGCGTTATTGTCATTTTTGTCCTTCACGTCTTTACCATTCGCCATTTCTTTTTGTAAAATAAGCTTTTCTCTTTCTGCTATTTCTACTTTGGCTTTTTGGTTCTGAAAAGACAAACAATGTAAAGAAATATTTCAAAGTTATCTAGAAATCCGATTATTGTTAGAAATAAAATAACAACTTACATTTACTTCTTCTTGTAACTTGGTTAGTAAATCATCTTTTTGCTTCAAATCTTTTATTTTGCGTTCAATGTCAGCCTTAAGGTTATTTACTAATATTTCATTATTTTTTACGTGCTCTGCTAAAGATTGTCGAGACGATTGTAGTTCAACTGATAACTTTTCTAATTTATTATCTTTTTCTACGTCCGAACTCTGCTGGACTACAATTAACTCTAATTTCTGAGACAATTCTGATATCGTCTTTTCAGCGTCACTCAGTTTTTGTTGTAATACACTTTGCTTTTCTGTTTCTGTTTTGATTTTATCTTTAGATGCTTGAAGTTCTTTTTCGTAATCGCTTAACTTAGCTTTCAATTCATGTTTAACTCGTTTACTTTCTTTCTTATACTCATCGAACTGAGACTGTAATTGTTTATTTAAATCTTCATAATTTACTTTTTGTGCTTCATTAATATTAGTTAATTGCTTTATGTCCTGATCTGATTTCTCCAATAGTTGCTGTAATTCAGTCACTTTTTCTTTAGATAATTTTAATTCTTCGAATTCTTTCTCACTGTTTGCTATTTGGCTTTGTAGTGTTTTAATAGTTTTATTTAGAGATTCTGTTTCTCTTTTATACTTCTCATTTAATTCATTATATTTTGTATGAGCTTCCGCCACTATATGTTGCATATCATTAGAACCTGTCTGTAGTGTATCGTTTAATGTTTTGATTTGTGACTCTTTTTCTTGCAATGCAATTTCCTTCTTAATAATTTGCTCTTTCAAGTGAACCATTTCTTCTTCTAGTACTTTTAATTTGTTTAGTTCAGTCTTATTAATCTCGCTTTGAGATTTTACCATATTTTCTTTATCATCTAACATTTTTTTAAGTTCATCATTAAGTTGAACATTTTCATTTAGCTTTTGCAAAGTTTGTTCGTGTTCATCTTTTAATTTATTGAATTCTCCTAATAGTTCATTACATTTTGTTTCTAATGATAACTTTTCTTGAGATAAAACTGTGGCTTCTTTTCTCAAAGTCTCAAATTGATTAAGTTGTTCTTTTAGTAGCGATTCTTCAGCGGAAGAATTAGCTATAAGACTCTCATACTTTTGCTTTAAACTTGAGATCTCTAACTGCGCGTTGTTAAAAGTTTCTTCTAAGTGCTGTCGACTTTCAACGGCTTTGACGAGTTCCTCATTTACTTGTGATATTTGGCGGTCTTTTTCATTAACTAATTCTGTATTGGATTTTAAATCAACTTCTAACATTTCTAGTTTCAAGGTTAAATCCTTAATAAGGTTTTGTTTTTCTTGAAGTAAGCTATTCAATCTCGTTTCTTCTTCTCTTTGTCTATTCGTCTCTTCATTTCCAGAGGACAATTGTACCTTAATTTGTGCCAACTCTATCTCATGTTGATTTTTTTGGTTATTCAATTGCGTTGTCATATCTTCTAGTATCTTTTGTAGGGAATCTTCATGTTTTCTGGCTTCTTCAAGTTTATTATTTAAATCATTTTGCGCTTCAGTCAGTTGATCTACTTTTTCCATTAGTTTAACTTCCGACGTAGCACCTTCTGCTTTTAAAAGTGATATTTCTTCTTTGTATTTATCAATATCTATTTCAAGTTTTTTACATCTTGATTCATATTCATTGGCCAGCTCTAGCTCTTTTACTTTTAGCGTTTCAATTTCTTTTTTCAAATCTGTATTCTCATCAACTAAACTATCATTCGCTACTTGGGCGTCTCTTAATCGATTATTTATTTCTAGAGCTTGTGTTTCAAAGTCTTTGATTTTATTTTCTGCTTCTTGAAGTTTTTCAATATTGTCATTAACGGAACGAACAAGTTGGCTTTGCTCTAAGGAGGAATCTTCTTGCAATTTGAACAGTTTTTGTTTTAACTCTTGTTCTGTTCTCGCATAGTTATTTATAGTTTCTCTGTGTTTATCTTTAAAATCTTGCAGCTCTTTTTCGGTTTCTTTTAAGTGTTGTGATAGTTTATTAAATTGCTCGTTGGAATCTGTAGTTTGTCCAGTAAGATTTAAATATTCCGTTTCTACTTTTTCCTTTGACTTCTGTAACTCCTCACATTTTTCAACAACACTATCGTGTTGACGTTTTAATTCACCTATCTCTAGTTCCATGGCCGATATTTTTGTTTTTAAGTTATTATTATCGTCAGTTAATTTATTTACTAATTGTTTCAATTGTACATTTTCTTCTTTTAAAAGTTTTAATTCGTCAACATTTAAATTAAATTGGGAGTTCAGTTTATCTAATTCAATTTTGTTTTGATCAAGATTTTGTTTGTGATTTTCGATTTCTTTAAGAAGTTGTTCAATTTTGGTATTACGTTCATCGATTTCTTTTTTATGTTCTTCTGCAATTTTACTGTGTTTAATGTTGAAGTTGGCCGTAGCTTGCTCATAATCATCTTTTAATTTAATTATTTCTTTATCCCTCTCATGAATAGTTTCTTTGTATTCATTTACAAGTTTCTCAGTGGAACTTGTACTCGTACTCGAGTCCGCAAGTAATTTTTCATAGTCTTTTATTTTGGCCGACAGATTTTGTTGCAGTTCTAAAATGTCGGATTTACTCTTTTCATTTTGTTGAGTAACTTCATTTAATAAACTTTCGTACTCATTAACTTTAATAGAATATTCCTCCTTCACCCGTGTGATTTCTTCTTGTAAGTTTTTGCAGGCAGATTCTTGTTTTCGTTTCGAATCTTCCAGTTGCTCATAGTCCAAGACTTTTGCACTTAGTTCCATTTTTAACTTAGTTATTTCCTTATTCAGGTTCACTTCATGTTCCTTATTAACTGCAATAGCTAAAAGAAAAAAGTAATTAGAATCCATTGTTATTTTACAAGTTTGAAACCATAACTTTTAATACTTACTTTTATTTAACTCTAGAGTTTTGTCATCGACTGTAGCTTGTAGCTGGGTCAACTTGGTATTAAGATCAATAATTGTTTGACTATTTTCTTTGTTTGTTCTTTCCAATGTTTGCTTTTCCGTTTCCAACTTGGACTCCGCTAGCTGCAATTTGGCTGTCAATACTGAAATCTGAGTTTCGAATTCCGTTTGTGCTATAGCCAATTTGGTCTTGGTTTCGTTTAAGGCCCTTTCCGATTCTGTCTTGACTCGCGCCAGCTCTTCTGACATGCTTTTGCCCAGTGAATCCTTTTCGTTTTCCTTTTCTTTGAGCAGAGCGTAGGCTTCGTCCAGCAGCTTTTGTAGCTCTGAAGACAACGCTAAAACGTTACATGCAATTAAAGTTCCATGGGTTGCAAAATTGATGTTTGATAGTGAGTATGCGTACTGTGTGCTGCTGTGAGTTCTTCCTTGTGTTGTTCTGCAACTGCAGCCGCTTCAGCGCTGCGTTGTTCCTCGAGGGCTCGCAGCGCGGCCGCCGTGGCGTCAGCTCGCGCCGCCTGCAGCGCTGTTTCCGCTTCAAGCTCACGAATACGTTGCTCGCGAGTAACCTTCTCGGCCTGGAATAATAGGTTTCAATATAATCTTGTTATTGAAAATTTCTAGTAAAATTAATAACTTCATAGTTAACAGGTAACACTGTTTCGTTTAGATTGTATTTTCAATGGTCTTAAACGATCTTATTATCAACTCACCTCCATTGCTTCTTTGTATTTCTGTAACAAAATTAAAATATTATTAAAATTAACAGGTTAAAGATTTGCTCGACTCATAATATAGAAAAATGGATAAACATAAAATACCGTACATTATAATCTTCCTTATTAATATTTTCCTCCTCATTCCTGAACATAAGATCTTCAACTTTTTGCCTTTCGTCATCCAACAATTTATTAAGTTTGTCGAGCTCCGCTTTAAGTTTGACATTTTCATTGTTAGCCTGTAAATTATAACATTATAATTTAGTAACTAATATTACATTGCCTTCACACTGCCCTTGAAGTAGGTACACCCAACGATACCGAATGCCTTTATGTAAGTCGTTTTTTACTATCGCTATTTGTAACAGGGCAAAGCATTGTCTGTACCCTACAAAGTTAAGTTAGTTTAGTTTCTCCCTAACTCTGTGTTCATCAGAATTATTATCTTTAATAGCTACTTTAGCAGATTCATAATAAAGTTTAAACGTACTTGTGTGGCCTCTTTTTTAAGTTGTGTCAATGCGTTCTCAGCTCTGTCGGCCTGTAGAGATATCTTGGCCACTTCAGCTCGCTCCAGTTCCCGCTCGCGCATCAACCGCTCCAAGTGCTGTTGCTTCTCCCTCAGTAACTCCTGGTTTACACAGTTAACTTACATCAATACATTAACTAACATAGAGCATGGCCTGCGCTTTACAATTGCAAAGTATGAACAGACGCGAAGTGTGAGGGAGATGAAGCAAACTTGCGGCCAGATGGTTTGCGATTTTGGCCGCAATATCACTTTGTCCCTATTATAATTTTGTAAAATTGCGCAGTTCATGCTCTATTGAATGCTATATCCATAAAGTTTTACTTTTAAGTCTATGGCTACGACAGTATTGATTTTATTTTCCTGCATACATATTACGACGAAACATGTTCCTCAATACACCAGTTTAAGTACTTAGCTTATTTATATTTTCATTTACATAAAATACCTTATTATGTTTTGTTTCATTACATGTAGACGAACATTATTTTAGTAACAATGTGTTGTTAATAAGTTGCAATTATTGCATTCGTATTTTATAAATTATCAAATATCAATAGTAATTTTTTACCATAAACGCAGCGTATAATACACATGATATAAGCAAGCAACACAAATATTAGTAAAAACATGCCACATTTACAATAAATTAAAATAATACTGTTTTACATAAAAGTTCCTAAAAGCGCCAAACACCAGAGACATCGCTAATCGCTTTATTATTTATTTTAATGTCGAAGGCTTGCATTATCTACATCCTAGGGTCCTTGTAAATCTCACACAGTGTACAAAAAATGCGTTAGGTTTTACAAGTAAAATAGGTACCTAGATTTACCTATCGTAATTAATTCGTACTGATAGACCAAAAGTCAAAACTATCAAGTGTATTTCTAACTGAACTACATGACATATCTTCGACTTGCACAAAACTAAAAAAAAACCTAAACCTATTGGTAGAGTGTAGACACTGGACATAAACATTAATAGAAGTTGCAGTGTTTGCAATCTGATGTTTTGTAGCTAAGTATTTGTTTTACCCTGATAAATTTAATGCGCTTATTAGTACGCGTCTTTCGTACCGTATCGTACAAACTAAGGTCACAGCGTAATTTATAGCCTAAAACCTACACCGCCTTCCCGTACAATAGCATTTGTCAAAGATAAGGCAAAGGAAGTAATAAGTGAGCCATGCGGGACGCCGCGCCGCGCCGCCCACCGATGCGTATCGACTTTAGCTTAATTAGACCAATCAGCACATCCACAAGGGTTTTATCGCTCCTTTACGTATGTATATTATCTAAAGCACCGAACCGTAAATTAGGTGCTTTGAGCCGGTATTGTACCAACCTTTTATGAAATTATACCTAAGGTTATTTATAGCCCTGTCGAGAATTACCGATTACGCTATGGGGCAGTCAGGTCATATTTTATTTCCCATTACATTAAACCAATTTAACTTGATTAGTCTATGTCTGTCTGTAATCTTTATGAAAGGGGTGTGTCGGTAGGGATATTTTTCAAATTATGCTTATGGATTAGACTTTTCCCCTCTTCGGCTGGCAGCCTAGCTTTTACATACATACATTAACTCACGCCTTTATCCCTGAAGGGGTAGGCAGAGGCGCCACCAGGACACCCACATTTCGCCTCGTATGTTCCGTCCCACGATGTGATAGGGGGCGAGCCTATCGCCATATCGGGCACTAATTCCTGACTCCGGGCTGATAATTAATGAATAGAAAAATCCATTATCCCTGCCCGACCCAATTTGAACCTAAGACCTTAGCTTTGCAATCATACCGTAGTACAACTGCGCCACCGAGGCGCTATTTAATACCTTTCCTAATAATTGACCTATTCCAAATAAACATAACTTAACTATTAATAAGATAATAATATTACCTATTGATAGCCCTGACATTTTGTTTCCGCAAAAGAAAACAAAAAATTGTAGCACCTATAAAATATCTAAAACGTCTCACTTTTATCCGGGTGAGATTATTGTCTGGAATTAACAAAATATACAGTGTAAAACAAACCTAATGCTTCACTTATATTACGATATTCAGAGAAGATTAGATTGAGATAAACCTTGGTAAGCAACTGCTAATTAAAATACCAAAACAAATTTATACAAAAACATTTTTATCTATTTAGAACTCAAAGCTCTTCTCTTTTTTATCTCCGAGGGTTAAAGTACATTTATATGTAGATTTAATTAAACTGAGCAGTGTTTATTTTAATATAATTAAGAGAATGTGACTGGAGCTATTCCGACTCGAGAAGAGAAGTATTGCTTGGGCGACTTTGCTGTGCAATTAGTAAAATTTAATAATGTTAAACTTGAATAGGTCAAATGACGTCACGCGACTCATTACAATTCCTAAGTTATTCACTGAAAATATACAAAAAATAATTCTGGTATATTTTTGGTTCATTTAAATCTTTTCATAATGATAGAGATTAACATTTAATACTTTCTACTTGAAAATGCTGAGAGCATTTTCTTGTAAAAAAATTATAATCTCCAAACGTCTGGGTTTATGAAGAGATTCATTTCAGCCGACAATAGCACTTCAGCAAACGAGGTTTGAGTTTATATCAGCTTCTGTATTTATATTATATTACGTTGTTATTTAATGCTCCTGCCTGTTTAATCTTATAATACCTTATATACGAGATATATATTAACCAGTTAACCTTCAACCATTTGGCGTAATCATAATTATTTACCAGTTTTTATTTGACGTGAGCTTTATTTGAAAATCAATAAATTTTTAATCGGTTTTAATTATTTTATTAAACATTGACAACATAAGAATATATTGCTCGTACGTTTGCCTTTGGTTTTATTTTTAGAGCGCTATTCATTGCGTTATATTTCGAAGCTTTGAAGCGTTCATCCAATAGAGTACCCAGCTGCAGTCTTGAAATTATCCCAAATTCCCATTTCCATATTTACATCTGGCATGCTCTTACCAACACCTTATTGCAGTCCAAATAAATTGTCCGCAGTGCGACACTTACCTCTGTACCAAGTGTAATATACAATTCCATACCATTTCCATTTTGCAGAATTGTGACTATATGAAACTACGCCCAGAATATTTTATGATTACGTATCTTGCGTATTTGGCTTTTGTTTATGAACAAAGGTACCTAAATAAGGTAGACCTAAATAAAATGATGGGTAAGCTCTATGCCAATGGAGTAGATTTTAAAGGGAATAAACAAAAGGCTACGCGAAGGTGTTCAAGTATAATCGGGACTGAATATAATAAAAGTATCTATTTAGGTTGTTTGAAATGGTTGAAAAGTTTGGTTTTGCATATATAGAAATGAATTCCTAATATCACTTGCCCTATACTTTACATACTTATAAGTAAGGACAAGTGTCTCCCAATTACTTGTTGATAAATTATTTATATTCTATTTGCATAACTAACGTAACCATGTTATTCAATTTGTTCAACACTTTAAAATATATTTATGTAATTACGAATGTATGTCAATATCAACGTCCTCCTCCGAGTTCGTTGACGTTTCACTTCTGCCAATAAAACGCGAAAGGAGCTCCGCATTAAATAAATTGATTTTTAAGCGCACACTTCTTTTACGTCTTTCGATAAAGCGATAAAGGTGACGCCGTCTGTTACAAAGGGACTGATAATATTAAAGGAGCAATAAGGAAGTTGAATGAGGTGAAGAAAATTCATTATTCAAAGGGCTTATCCGTCGGGTATAATAAAAGGCATATTGTGGATGTTCCGTAGTTTCATATTAGCCACAAGTCACACTCCATGCGAATCTACCATGCATCGCGCAAGCTTAAGTACAGCATCAATAACGCAATAAAACAACATGTTAATTGTATACTTTATTGACAGGATGCAAGGGGACAATAATAAACTTCCAATACAACACATTTTTATTTATATTCATATCCTGCTATATTAATGTACTATACGTACAAATACAACAATTAGCTTCTATTCTATACCTATGTTATACTAGATTAATAAGATATTACGTGATATTAACCTACAGGAATGCTCGTGACGAGTGAGTCTTTATTTTAATGAATATCATCAACACTTACAGGCACTGGTTGTTTAAAATTAAACATTCAAAATACAAAAATGATTTCGACAATCAAATAGAATGAAACAATATCACAGTCTCGCTGACAAGCTTGTACTGGTGTATCGTCGGAACATGATCGTGTATGAGAAAATAAACTGACTTTGTACTATTAAGTGCGCTATAATCGACAAATATTGTCTGTTAATAAAATTACGTATAAACACACGATTTACGAAAACATTAACATGGACAAAACTCTGCCAAGTTTAGTTGGTTACAATTCAATGTAAAAAAACATAAAACATTCGTTGTTTGTTTCCATTAGTAAAAAAATCTTATGCTAAGCTTCTTGATGTTTTTAAATAATGGATGACCCGATACCGCGGGCGGCAGTAGAGTTAACACTAGCTCCGCGCGTGTGCTAAACTTCAAAATTATATTTCAACGTTACAAACATGTTTATAATCTGTTATGACTATGAGAGAACATCGACATTTGAGTAGTCGAAATTGAGACAACCTATATAAAACGAACCACATATGATTTGAATACGTGAATTCAATAGAATTCGCGTATTTAAATTCATTTAGATCTTATGGTCTCTACAATCTCTATCCAGATAGGGCCCATACAAGTATGCTACAATGCTCAAAACCAAATATACCCGCCAAATGCGGAATTTTACGTTATACCTTAGTCGCTACGTTTATCGACATTCTCCCATAAACAGCAACACGTTTGTAAAGTGGAAGGTGTATTTTGAGGCATAGCCCACGCGTGGGGTGGCGTGTGGTCTACCGCGCCGCGATAGTGGGGTACTGTACCTGCAGGGCGTTCTTCGCGGATACCGGCGTGGACGAGGCACGTGGACCACCGAAACGCTGCCGCCGTGCCGTTAGTGACAGTGCGAATGCGCAACGAACAAAAGGGAAAACACGCGTTATTGCAAACTTATTCCGCTATATGGTACACTATTGTACATCGACTATCGATAGGGTGCATCGATTAAACAAGGAATAATCGATTAATCGTTATAGGTACTATAAATGGATAATGATATCCTTTTTATTTCGGGCATCAATATCGATAATCGAATTCGGTAACGGCTTTTGGATGCTTGTTTTTAATTTTAATCCTTTATTTATGTTACAGATAATATATTATTATTTAATTCAAACGTGAGATCGAGTATTTGGCATTAATTTAACTCTGTAAATATATTTTCTGCAACAAATACGATATTTTGGTATTGAATGCAACTTCCCTTTTAGTAAAGTTCCTAGTCCCATCTAGCGGAATATAAGAGTTACGACAGATTACTTATGACGTCATCTGTCACAACTGCAAATAAATGAAAGCTAAAATCTCTAAAACTTAGACTTCAAGCTATGCTAATAAGTACGTGTGTGAAGTGAATAATGATGGTAATCTATACATCGGTTGCAAAGTGTAACGAGCCTTGCACGTATCATTATTGAGTTTTTAATGATTTCTTTTGCTATAGAGCTGCATTTGGCGGTCTATCGTCTTCGCCTACCCCAAATGTGATCTTTTTGGAAAAGCTCTGCCAGTTTATGTCCTTCTGTGCCACGTGAGTAGATTTTTACTACAATTAGTATTAGTTTTAGTACCTAGCTTGTAGAATGTTTACAAGAATTTTCATGGCATGTAAAGCCCACATAATCCAGGCTAATGTGGTCAAATGAAATGAAATGAAAATAATTTATATATTCCAATAAAATGTTGAACATTATTTAGATTCAGTCATTTTTTGAACTACCACCCGATTCGCAAAGCAGTATTCACTAGATAAGAACTGGCAAGAAACTCTAGTGTTGCTCTTTTCAAAACCAGTGTACAATATAGTGATTATTACAAAAATTACAAGTTGCTTTGAAACAGAGCAGAGGTGGAGTGAGGACTAAGGCCTGAACTGTCTAAATCGAAGTCTTGATTGTAGGCCCCATGCTAAGCAATGGGCCACTAGGCTCATACATGGCAATACAGTACAGGCTAGAACTTTGCAACTGGTGTATCGCTATTTACTACAAATTAATTATCAGCAATATTTTTGTAAAATAAATAATTGAAAATTGCAAACATGACATTTATTTTCTTTTGAAAGTTTTCAAAGTGATTCGTGACATGGTAACCGTGTCTGAACAAGTTTATCGACCTTAGATGTCGCGGCGCGGCGTCTCAGGAATCCCAAGGTCACGGGTTTGATTCCCGTACCGGTAATATGGCACGATAGGTACACAAAAATGGAGCTCTGTGTTTTATTTATTACTATTGCAAAGCAAAAAATATAAAACGCGACATTTTAAGGGCAAATTATATTTTACAAAAAATATTGCGTTATAAAAAAGTGTCAATGTATTTCTTTATTTTACTACTCTTGATTCAAAATGTGTTCAGAATTGATAATCTGGTGTGGGCTTAATAATGTGTGTAATGTTTTGATATTTATGTAAGGACGGTTGTAAATTTGTAATATTATAATTTCCTTTAAATGAATGTAGTCAAAATAATATTTAATGTATTAATGGGATATTTAAAATCATAGCACCATGCCTGATGAAATAAAACGGCATAATATAATATAAGAAAATAAAGAATTAGTATGCGTAAAATCAAACAAAAGTGTTAATCTCCACAAAACACATCGCTTGAATATGATCAGTCCTACAAGGAGTGTATCTTAGAAAATAATATCACAGTATAAAATACATCATAAATACGACTATTGCAGTCTTTAGAAAATATACGAAACTAAATGAGGATACAAGCATCTAACAGCCGATACCTTGATGAGGTGAACAAAACAACCACCATTCACTAAGTGGTCAATGTAATAAAAATAAATGTGAAATGTGAATGGCCAACACAATCGATAAAAACTAAATAATATATAAATATATACATATAAAACACAAGGGCCAAACCAAGGGGTGCCAGCTACAGACAAATATAAAACTCAAACTCATGCACACGATAAGCTTTCTACAAAAGGCACCATCGCTTTTGCTGTCACACTTCAGTTCCACACAGTACGTGCATGTGCCACATCGTATAAAACTACTACAGTACATACTCTTTGTATATAGGACGATAAAATGCTAATCAATCTGAATGGCAAATACTTAAGAATCTATATTCAGTGCGTACACGCCGCTTCAAGTCAAAATAAATATCACAAGACATATGTACGTATGCGTCAGACACGATAGGAACATTCAGATGTACACCACATACGGGTACGTGAACTGGAAGGGTGACACGCAAGAGAAGTGGTAGCTCTTCCCGAAGCCCGAGAAGTGAGTGCGCGGCGGCGGCATCTCTACGAATATGTCGGTAGGTGGCGCGACCCCGGGGCTGGCGCGCGTCACGGCGGCCGGCCGCCCCGCCCACCGCACCACCTCCCCGCCCGCGCCCCGCGCGCCCGCCGCGCACCCGCTGCCGCTGCTGCCGCTCGACTCGCTGCGCCGAGATCGCTCCGACCGAGCCCCCGAACCTCCCCCGGACCTACCCCCCGACACGCAGCGACTCTCGAAGCTCAGCACGCTCTCCGAGCAGCGCCACGACTTGGGCAGCGTCTCGCTCGCCCAGCGCCGCGGGTTGAGCTCCTTGCATTTAGAGTCGGAGCGGAACACGATATCGTAATAAACGCGCGGCTGCGGCAGAGCGATGATGGCGCAGCGGTCGTACTCGACGTGTTTGACGAGCAGCGTCTTGTCGAGCAAGCTGGGCGCGCTGCGGTGCGGGCGTCGCGGGGGCGCGCGTGGTGCAGGCGGCGAGAGGCGCGGGGAGCGGGGCGAGGCGGAGCGCGCGCGCGGCTAGCCTACCTGAGCGCCCAGCGACGTGACCCCGAGCCTCACCCCCGCGCGAGACGACGCGATCGACGTGCCCAGGGAGGTGAGCGACTCGCGAGAGTTGGAGCGCCGCATCGGCGTCATCCGCCCGTTGCTGTGGATGGCGCACGCGCCCGGCTTACGGTTCGACGGCGACCGCGACACTTTTGATACGGGCGCGAATAAGCCGAAGCGAGGCGCGCACTCAAAGTATCTGAAAACCGAATCGAGGTGGTTAGTTTCCGGTACAAAAGTCATCATAGCCATCGCCCTGCACCAGCTGTTACCTCTTCCCGTCGACAGATCCGTCATTTTTGCCGAGCGGATCGTCGAGTTCCACTCCGGCCCAAACACCGGGGGCAAAGTCTGTTGGACCGACAAATCGAAGAGTTCCCGCTTTGCTTCCGCGACTGCTCGAAACGATAACGCGATCACCCGTGCGAACTTCTCCATTGGTTGTGGTTGATATTGAAGCATCTAAAAATCAAATGTAATTTTGAATACATAACTCGAAATAAGAAATATGTAAAGGTATGAAATGGACCTTACTCATCTTACTGCTGACGATGCTACGGATACTGCCGTTCGGTGACAGGTTTCGCCTGGGCCTGGCGGCGCCAGACGGTGGTCGTTCGAACACGCTGCCCGCGTCGGATACGGGGGAGGCATCATGCGCGCTGGGCGAGATGAGCGGCACTCGCGTCAGTCGAGTCAGGCGAGAAAACACGCCGCGCTTTTCAGGACACTGGAAATATCGCACTCCCGCAACCGATCCGTCGTTTTTACCTGCAAAGATGATCAGAGAAATCGTTCATTATTCATACGGAACATGCATTATGCATAATAAATTATGATCGATATAGATGCTACTTATTTCATAGGATATGATAAATAGTATATAACGGCACGGGTCTTACCAATAGGTTCGTCGAGCACAATGCCCGCCCATTCTCCAGGAGCGAACTGTGTTTCTCCGATGTAAGCGATTTGGCCGGGCTTGGTGCCGCCCACCCAAACGCGCTCGCCGATTATGAAACTGTCAGTGTCTTCTGTCAAAACGACACTGTGGTCTGAAATTAAAAGTTTCAGCATTAGAATTTCTCCTCAAACTGTATTGGACTACAAATCATGTAAATTAATAAATTAGATTTTTTTCTTTGGAATAACTTGAAAAATATCATCTAGCAGCGGGGTTTTGGTAAGACTTTTAAGTGGGTAAATGTAAACAATGCCAAAAACGACACAAAGACGTCGTAAGTTAAAAATTTTAAGACAAGAAAATAATTATTTAAATAAAATAGAAAATTTTCAAAACATAACATCAATTGTTATGCCAGTCGTGAAAAATTCTTAAGAAAGTGCAACGAAGGGGACACAAGTTTCAAGACATTTGAATATGCATCGAGTCGTCACATTTCCTATTCTGTGCGCACGACGTGCGTGCAAACAAATGAATATCTACCGTTATATGCAAGTGCAACGGCCATCGAGGAGGCAATCCCGTATGCATATCACTGTCTTACATTGGAATTATTAACTTTCGCTTCACAAACTGCATTTGACTTCCAACAATAACTGTAATAAAGGATAACATTCAAGCAAATCATGCTTTCCACCTGTGCACAAGCGCTAACAAGCACGCGTACTGATGCTGGATAACTAGAGCAAGTGGATACGTGCTGCTCGGTGTAGCTGCCCAAGTGACGGCAGTAGGTGATACATTCAAGTGTTTGTACATAACTGCATCCACAGTAAAGTTACTAATTCATTGCATGTTGCAAATAAAACATATTGGAAATTCAGTAAATTTATCCACAACGAAAACTTTAGAATCGAAATTCAAATGTGTAATTGTTATGATATTAATAATGAAATTAGTTACATTGATGTCAGTGACTTTAATGTGGAGTACAGTAGTTCGGATGGTGCGCGTTACCTGAGGACCTGCGCAGGCCGGCCTCGCTGAGGCGGCGCGGGTGTTTCTCCCACAGTACGTCCATGGAGATGCCGCTGTAGTTGCTGCTAGCTGTGACCACACAAAAAGCGACACACACGCACATTAGCCACCAACACAAGCAACTCTACTCGGACGTAACTAACTTTCGTGCTCGCTACTTAATTTTTTACGGTTTACTTCACGTTTCACTGGCCGTGTTTCCGACTGCCGTGGAATCGCGCCAACTTCAGTTATGATTTATAATTAACTTTTACCGACTTCTATGGGTTATGGCATTACTTCACGAAATAATTGTATGCCCAGTATTAGTGTAACATTTAATAACATCGGTTACGTTGTCAATGATTTTGTGCATGCGTACAATTTAATGCAAATAGCATTCATTGACATTCTATTTGGCACGCTCATATTACGCCTTCTTGTGTCTATAATAATTATCTCACAGAAAAGCGAGTACTTGTGAACAGACTGCGTTTATTGAGACAACACAAAAAGAGCAAAACAATACCTCATAATTACGAGTCGTTGTAAAGACAATATATCTAATTAGTCGTAGGCGAATGTTTATTGGCATGCATTTTTATTGATTACGTTTACATCCTGCTAGTGTAGTCAGTTTGTAATAATAAAAGCGAACTTTAAAAATGGTATATATTTTCCTTGATATTGATCGGATAACATGCATCTATAATTACACCGTCAACTAATAAAGCTGTATCATGTTATTATTGTTATACCGCGTTAATATCACTTTCGGTCATGCTCCAAAATACATCGTTTTCTCACAACACAGTTAAAAAGTTGCATCATTACGTTACATATTAGACGTCTTCAATTGTTCTCACGTTAGAGCATTCAACGTAGTAGGTTGCTTTTAGTGGCTTGCGATATGTGACCATCACCCGATGACTTAGTTTCTACGTGGACCTTCACCAATACCATACTAACTAATTTGTGTTTTCACATCGCCTTAAGGAATGATAGACTTACTGGACGCCTTGCGATAGGTTCGCGGCTTGTCCGGCTGACTGCTAGTCACCTCGTCTTCCTCGGCTTCGATTAAATCTGCTCCGTGAGATCGTACAAGAACGACATACATTATGAACAAGTGATTGTGCGCACGATTAGCAACAAATAGGTGATATTGATTGCGATGTAGAGATAGCGCGTGCATTACTATCAGGATAACAAGAAGCACGTCGCATGCTCGCTCTTTCCTTACATGCGGATGTCGAGATATGGAAACACTCACCAGACAAATGTTTTCTGGACAAGTCGTCACTGAGCTTTCTCAGCGTGTCCGAGGAGCTGCCGTCTACGACAACAAAAACATGACACGTAAAGCAAAAAATAAAGAAAGAAACATGCCGACAAAATCAACATATACTTAGAACTGTGTTGATACAGATGGACACATTCATTGGTATGAAAATACAGAAATAATGAACGAATGAATATTATAAGTTTCCGATTGTTTGCAATTCTTGGTAGAGGACAATAAAAATACTAAAATATTTTTCGTTACTCGTCGTGTTACTTGAAGTGCGCACGAAAAACACAGACATCACTTAAATGCCGTCAAATATTTTCAAACGTTGCACAATTACGAGAAACAAGCACTTATGATCTATTCAATCAATTAACCTTATTGGCAATAGAGGGTAATTAAGTGAAAACCGCGAGGGAAACAAGACAACCAATTGCATTAACGACTTGTACCGAGGCACTCACAGCACTAGTTTACACGAGATACAAATTGATCAGTTTGTGGAAGACGTGCGGAGGTTGGCGATGGCTGTCGGCTAATACAAGCTCATAGCGTGTCCGGCTCTCTGACCGGGGCCTGATTAATCATCAAAGTGTGTGACAACTGCGCAGCTAGCTGGCCTTGCTGCCGCGCGTGGGTCTACACATCATAATTCAAGTTGTACGAAGAATTTCACGCAAATCCCGCCTCACCTACACGTGAAATCACGTTTAAAATCGACTTCTGTGTAGACATTTTTTGTTAATGATACATGCTTACGCTATTGTTATTGTTTAAGAGGGTCCGTGTATCGAAATTATACGATACGTCAGCCATAACTACAAATGGGGCTACCAGAATGACTGGACTTTAAGTTCATTTCTCCAAGAACTCCGGGCCTGGATCGCAATTATGTTTATTTTGATTGAAAATATATATTTTTCCCTACACAAAAAAGTAGGTTTCATCGAAGGTCAAAAATCTTCGCACCGATACCAGGTTCCATAGTGAAATGGTCAATCTTCTTTTATAAACAATAATGTAGGTGACCTGTATCGACCGGCGAGCTACTATCATACAAGAAATAAAACGTAGCATTGCAATGCAATGTCAAGTAATTATTAACAATAATGTATGAAGTCACAATACACATATAGCAATAAAAATACTGTATGATCGCACTACTTCGCTAATGGCAATGAATATTTTCCGCGTAGGTTACATTTATGATGACTTACTTATATAATCAGCCACATAGCATCATTAAACAACCTTTGACAAAGCCATCATAAGTCTCACAAACTATCATTATTATAGAACATGATTGGAAACGGGCGACGAAACAAATTAAAACCATTATTCGAATAATTGTGAACTGTTGCGAATAAATTACCTAATAACTATCTAATAAATTACTGGCTGCAAAAAACTTCTATTAATTCAACTCACAGCTGTGCTCTTCCACTATTATTTCATACTAATAAAGGCCTTATGCCGCAATTAGCTATGTGACTCGCTTATTATTGAAAAAATCGAACGTCCTCTAGCTTTGTTATGGGGAAGCTAGAATCTTCTACATATTATTTAAAACAGAATTCTATGTCTATTAGAATAACCAACCAGTGTTGGATATGTCACTTAAACGGCAGACCTCTGTTGTAATGTTAAAAAGCTATTCATCATATTGATGCACAATCTTTATGCTCACACAAGATATTTTTGACTTCACTGGCGAAGACAAATTACAGCTATCAAATAATACAATGCCGGAGTTGACTCGAAATGGCAAAAATAATATGCAAAGAGATAACCTTAGTGATAATGAATTGGAAATACAGAACATATATTACGTTACAACAGGTGTCGCACAATGAATCGAGTAGAAATCCCACGCCCATAATACTGATCTGCTCTCGTCATACATCGTATGTGGGGGCGATCGAATAGTTCCGAGAACTGCCCCTTTAATCATGAACCAATTAATACATTGTTTGAACGATTACAAACGGATATGGAACATGAACCATGTACTGTTAAAGCATATTGAATGTGTTTCAGAATGTCTTTGTACGAAGCTCGGTTGGGATCGTATTATCGTTGAATGAAATTAATTGCATTGTTTACTAAAACTGATTAATGTCGATTGTCTATTCTATACTCTGTATCTAATGAAAAAAAAATGTAATATAAAGGTCAAAATAGCAGCTGCACAACTATAGTACAAACGATTGAAGTTTAGATGTAATATATCTTTTTTAAATCTTACTGATATGGAAAATCGTACAAAACATAGAAAGGTCCAAAACGATTAAGAGGCGCATAGTCGATGGTCTATGACGCTATGGTTTGGTAAACCCCGTATATCTGACGGGTTCTTTCCCACCCGCGCATACATTTCTGCGAAATAGTTGTAAAATTGTGGATAACATATTTTATATTTCGATAACACGCGCCTTAGGCCTTGCTCTATTTCAGCAAAACTCCACTCATATTAGCACGAATTTTAATCACAATAAGGAAAATTACCAAAAAAAAATTATAGTGAGTGGTAACGAGAAAAATATCACGAATCGCAAATATTATGTAATTGAACAACAAACACGAACATTGTTTGTCCATTTTATTAACGCATGACGGCGGATGCTTGGCAACGGACCGTGGATAAAGAATTTTTAATGACATTGCTTTTTGTGGTCAAGTTCAAGTACTTCAGAGAGCACGTTCGGATTTTTTCAGATTTCGATGAACTAGAAGTCAGTTCATTGAATGTACACGATGCGTTCCAATTGGAGCTAGTAATGAGGTATCACACTTTCCCAGCCCCAACACTAATTCGTCAATTAAGGGCAATTTTGCGGACCGCTCTCATGTTATGCGAGCAATTGATGCAACGAACACATGTTGCAAGTCAGATGCAATTCTCAATGGCAATTATACAGTTTATCTAATAGCACTAGTGAATCCAGCTTCGTTAAATGATTTCACAGCAATTATGGTTATATACCGGGATATAGCGTGAAGTTCCGAGTTTCTTACAACTTTTTCCGTGCATATAATTGATTGGATAAACTTTTTTGTCGTAAGAGATTAAGCGTTGTGTATAAGAGATTACGCGTGAACTGAAGGCGTGAAATAATTTTATGCAAAAAAGTTAATTCCTTAATTAAAAATATGTTAAAAGTGTGAAGGCATAGACCTAATTACAAGTGCTAATTATGTCCAGTCATGAGGAAGTGGTCCGAAGTGGTGTACTGAAAGTTTACATCGAAATAGCTTGACCGAGTTGGCGTCCGCAACCGCTGCTCTACAGAACGATAACAGGTATAAGCCAGATGATCGTCTCCAAAACATCAATCACTGATCTCATATTTCAAGTAATCAATTGTCGAAACATTATCATAAGTGAAATATTGATGAGTGTACACTGTACCTACACCAAAATGATTGCGTATAACTTGTTCATTGATATGCATGAGTCACTTGTATGTATGAAGACATTTTTTTTGCAGCCTTATAATAACATGCCATGTGACCTGAAAGACGCTATATGGCAATTTGTATTACCCCGCAAATGACAATAAAGGTCTACCGAACCGTATAAGGAATATTTAAGTCAAAAACGCGTATTAAAAAGTTCTCAAGCAGGTGACCAAACAAGCGAATGACAAATTATTCTCGTAAGTGTTCTTTTGTTTATTGAACATTCGATACAAGAATTATATGCCATTGTTGAATATATTATAGCTGCTAAAGATGAAGACACACACGCCGAACGATAGTAACTACAAAAAAATATCATAAGGAAGTCTAAGGTTTTTTCATACTTGCCAAACGGGACAGATTCAATAAATAGCCTTGACATTGGTGTAACAAACCAAGCCAAATACGACTTGGATCCATGCTGTTTGACACAGTTTAGAAAGCCATTTACGTTCCAATTTAATAAAACAGGCTCAACAGTAGCTAATAACAGTACTGTAAATGCTCATAGTCATAAAAACAGTTATGATCTAATAACTACCAAGACACTGTTATTGATGAATCTGTAATGAGTTTAGGGCAACATGTGACGTTGGAGCCCAGTACAATATGTATAATGAATGGATGAATAATTCAATGGTAGCGATTGGTCGGACAACGCCGCCCTGCAGGGCAGCATATGGTATGAAATTTGTTTGGTAATCAGGACACGTTCGCTCCCGCTACGATAATCGGCCCTAATGAGCCTTGCCAACACTACAAACGGAATGCTAATTACAGGTCAACACTTACTCTAAAGGCTTATAATTGATCCGAAAGAAGCGCACACTGCATGCCGAACAATAGTGAAGATCGAGCCATAACTTTCCAATTACAACTTATAGAAAGTATCATCACTCGCAAATTGTATGTGAGTTCGGCAGAAACAATTAGATAATTGTATCCGAAGCGAAACAATACTGCTTGCTAAAGGTAGAGGTGAAATTGCTGAGCAATTCGCCATTGGAATTTGATAGAAGAAAAAAATATATCCTGATTAACAGTTTCAGACTAGAAAATAGGAAAGAGGGTTTTGATTTTACCTTTTTTTTCTAAACAATGTATCAAAGTTCTGTTATTCACCAAAATACAATGAATAAGTTGGCATAAAATCTAAATAATTTTTATATGGCAAAAATACATGACAATCCGGATCTGTAGCAGGTCAATGCTTGAATAAAATATTATGTTATGGCAAATAAGCTGATAAAATCAAAACGTATTCCTCGCTACTTTTGATATACATTTTGTATTATTTAATTCTATATTCATGTTTTCAGAGATGTGGATGTTTGGCTGCTAATAAAAACGAAAACAACGCTGTCGTTAAATATGAATGAAATATTTTTTTCCTTTGTACAATATTTAATACAAAACTTTTTAGTTGTTACTATACGCGATGGATTGAAAACAAAACTCTGCTTAGTGATATTGGCAAGAGTTGAAAAACTGGTGGCATTATCAAATACGATAACACTAAATTGCCATTGACATTACAAGGAGAACTGTTAGAAGGGGAGCCAGTCACGAAGCTAAAACTGCAGAATGCTGAGTGTTTGCTGTTTCATTGCTACATGCATTTCAGATTGCTATCAGTGATGAATGCAGTCTGTAATGTGGTTAACCGGCTACTTGAACAGCAGGTGGTAGCAACGTTGTTTTGTTAAGCACATACGTCGAGGTTTAAATCCGGACCTAGATACTAAAATGAATATCACATTATAAAAGCTTATAAATATTAGTCACGCCATAAAACTAGAAAATGTATCGTATATCCCAAAACATACCTAAAGCCGTATAAATTCTAACGTGGTTGTATATTCACTAAATTATTCCACAGAGGCGGGCCTTACAAATGGAACTCACACAAGCTATTCCACCTGCATATTTTATCACAAACACGTTAATGATTACAACGGGCGAACAAAATATAGAGTCAAGTTTGCTAATGGCTATTCGAGATGATGACATCAACATTGCAAAGACGTGATGAAAACGCGTACAGATTCTGGGGCAAGCCCTTTAAGCGCCGACTGCGTACATAGTCAAGTAAACAAGGTGATTCAGCGGTGTTGCACATGATCTTGGTATGGTTACTTGCTTGTATGGGCCAACTGTGTACACTGCATACATAGCAAGGCATTTCCCACATCACGTTAACTACGCAAATATTTACGAAATATCTAAAATGTTAAGACTGGATTAATTTGACGTTGCTAGTACTGAATTATACTACTTTAAAAATACACTTTTATAGATGCCAAGAAGTCGTAGTGCATATAATCCTAATATCAATAGCCGTTGGCACTTATCGTGTCAACCAGAAACAAAAGGCTCCCAGTGCGACACCGAGCAAAAGATTTTATCACACAAGAACTTGCCCAAGTTGTGGCATCGCCTTGAACTTGAGTGACTAAAACAAACTAACACCGACTACTGACGCAAGTGTTTTGTCAATAAATCAATTTACACTGTCCCGACTAGTAACTACTGCCTACATTATTGTCTAAAATATGGCAGGTTTTAAACAACTATAATGCAAATAATATCTAATGAATTTTGCACAACTACTTAATAAGTAGTCTGTATTCAATTCCGTATTTCGCTTACGTGCTAGTGGTAATGAATATTTATAACACTTTTTGTTTACATACACATATATGCAGCTCTAACCACTATCCAGCAAACTAATTAATAAATTATAAATTCAGCGTTTAAATTAATATATTAGGACGTTAATCATGCATTATAGTATTTTCTAAGGTATTTCTTAAGCGATACTGTGAAAAATGTTGGTCTCGAGTCTTTATTATTGCTACCATTGATAGCTTAAAGAATGTTATAAACAACGTCAGTGATTCAGAATGTTTTCTAAGTAATATTTGTAATCATAAAGTAGCATACCATAACATTATTGCAATAATAAAGAATGACTGTATCTATATTTTTCTAGGATACGATATGTATCAGAAAGAAAGATAAGCATTAGTATAGTACTTAATGGATATTATCAACAAACTAAATATCGATCGCGACGTCTACCTAAACATTTTATTTATACAACTGCGAAGGATAACAAAATTTTGCAGAAAACACAAGACAACCCCATTAGATTATCATTCAACACTAATTTATTTGAGGTCAAACAACAAGAAGTATAAAAACACAATATAAATATTTACGCAAATTGTTTTCCTTGGGCTTGTGACTAAACAAGGCAGAAATTTACATAAATACTTATGAACAAAAGTACCGCAAACCCGACTTAATATCCATTTAATCAAACCAAGATGTAATAAGGACTATTTGGTAGAAATTTTCTTATCAACAGTCAGAATTACATACCTGATTCCTATAATAGCGAATTATTTCTCGATTTGCTATTAAAACAACTATCACATACTCAGAGCTACAGATGAAAATAAACCAAGACCGGGAAATGTCCCTGACTTGGCAACCTGGTACGTTATTACTTATCAGCCTTCGGAATTAACAACACTGGAGAAGTCGAGGGTGAACAAACTGATTATTATTGATAGTGCAAGCTCGTAAATGAGATTTTGGAATGCTGCCAGATGTGATGTAATCTCTTTGTTAAACATTACTTGTGCAATATCATCCCATATACGTTCAACTGAGGGGCAAAGACCTTCTCTCATATTAAAATAATTGAGCCACTAACAAAAGGTCAGACTACTGATAGAATATTAACTCAATTATTGCGCCTATCAAGTCTTGAGGACTTTTATCGTCTGGCTAGAATCTATACTAGTAGTTAGGCAAGTTGTATGAAGTACAGAAGCTCGAGTTATTGATCCCTCGATATTTGCCGTGGAAGTTACGACTTCATTAAACACTTGAACTTAATCCAACGAAGCACTTAACTATAGAGTCAGTGATCTATGAACTTTTACTTGGGCAATGTTTGATGATAAATAAAACATGACCAAGATAAATATGGGCTGGCGTGTTGAGGTAAAGGAAGAGAACTGGCGTGGGTGAGCTATCACATATTATAAATGGTCGTGGAGCTGAGCTGAGGTGAGCGTGTGCACTATTAGATGTTGACAGAGCATATTAATAAGGCGATAACGCCTCTGCGTTCAAATCACACCCGAGATCGGTATCGGTCACTTTCCGCCAGTGTACATGGTTATATTAGGTAAAACTAGTTTCATCGTTTTTGTGGAAATATTTAAATTATACATATAAAGAGGATAATCTTCGAAACAGTTAAGGCGTGTGCCTACTTACCTTATTGATATGCAACATTTGCTGAGTACGATGCCTTTTTTATTGTTTGTAAAATATTAAAATTTTGAAGAAAAATAATAGGTACGCAAGCATTATATGGAAACTGAAGGTAATTTATTTACAAATGTTTTTGAATGTTTAAATATCCTTGGAGAACTGATGGCCGATGGGGCCAAAAAGTTCTCTAATGGAGGCCACGTAGCGGAAAGCGCAGCGTAGGACGTCCACCCACAAGATGGTCAGACGACCTGGTAAAGGTGGCGGGACGTCGCTGGATGCAGGCTGCCTCCAACAGGTCACTGTGGAAATCATTAGGAGAGGCCTATGTTCAGCAGTGGACGTCCTTTGGCTGATGGATGGATGGATGGATGAAATATCCTTGTACATGTACCTTCCTTCGCATTTTGTATACATTTTTCTTGTTTTCAGAGAATACAACGCGTTAACAGCTTTTTTATTAAGTTAATTGAAATTTGATCGAGTAAAATACAAATAAATATTTTTTAAACCTTCTAAAGTTCAACTTCAGCTTACATACCACTTAAAGGTATTTATGGATTACTTTTAATAAATACGTTCAATTCTCGAACATGTTGAAGTACAAAAACTACAAACTTAAAGTGGTTAAAACCTTTAAAAATAATGCATTCGACTTCGTTATCAAACATAAACATTTCGAGATTACAATTTGTTCTCAATGATTTCGATTACCTTAATAACATCTCGTGTTCTCATCTCGGTTTTTACGCTTATCACAGTGTTCTGGTTTGATCGTCATAAAACTGATAATTACCGTTACTGGCAATCAGCACAGCCCTAGATAATGAAAGGGCTCATGAGTACAGTGAAGGCGTTATAAATCTCACCAGATAGCGTTTTACTTTGACACTATTGGGTTATCGTTTGTTGAGTAGAACTTACGATTTGAAACGAGAAAGCAACTAAATTGCTAAATGAAAGCTAGAAGCTTAACAGATGCGAGTATTTCAACGATAATGGCGGCATTTCAAGGTATCGAAATAAATGGTTTGTTCCACGCGGCACGCGGGGTGCAAGCAGGAAGCGGGCGGGTCAAAGGGAATCATTCAATAAGCGGCGTGGTCTAGACGAGACGGCGCCGACGCCGACAGCTATAAATAGTGAAACGTCTTCGACCTACTCGTACACCCGTCTACTATTAAGTCTTGAAATCTAACCGTATTTGGCTATAATCCAGGCATTATGCTCGTTAAAACACGCGATACGATGTAGATTACGCTTACAATAAAAATGAAATTAGTAATCAGTTATCACGCATAAATAAAATAAGTGAAACGAAAACTCTATTTTTCTAAGAAATGTTAAATTGTAGAGGTCATGAGAAATAGGATGTTATGAGCTCAGTTTGCACGGCAAAAAGCGCGCAGAAACACATTGTTGTGTTATGTAAGAGAGTAATCAAAGTTGTACACGAAATCGGACTTCGTGACCACACTAATATTGCAATAAAATGTTAGAAGTCTCTAGCTTGTAAGAGACGCCCGGTTAGGAGGAAAGATAAACAGCGAACCGGACGTGACTTCGCATAGGCCGCCGCGGTTGAGGAATAGACGTGCTTGGGATAAGCAACTCTCGATAAACTACCCAGATATCCTTCAGTATGCAAATATCTAGACTTATTTACCGCAAGGATAATCAAGCATATCAGGAAATTTATATTTGAAATTTAAATTGTAACTTTATATAAGTTGTTCGCGTAATCATTGCGTATGACTAAATCAGGCAACTTATTAAATGGCGCCGCGCGAGAGCAAAAACTGGTCGAATGATTGACGCGCGTACGCTCCCAGTTAAAGTAATTTAAAATAGCCTACGTTGCTTTTATGTACAGGTGTACCGCACAGATTGCCACGTGAGATATATGAGAATGGCATACATCTAGCTATTAGAGCTCCGTGGATTGTCTTCGAGATACACCGTCATGACATGGAGCGTCTCTGTGTGAGATTAGATTAAATCCTAAGATTAAGGGCGCACGACTAAGTGCATGCACGTATGCGCCTACACGCATAATAGCAAACATATGCACATGTATGTATGTACGTAGAGACGTGCAATTCCGTCGTAGAATTACTTGTCATCCGCGACATCGGCAGTGGGTGTGAGCGGCACCTCCGGATTCGATCGAATGCGATTAAAGTTACATCTCAATTTTGTAATAAAAATAGCTTGTAAGACAAGCTGCCGACTGACGATTGATTACCTAGACATGTTTGGTTCGGTCTGATACGCTCGAGAAGAATCGCTATCGACGTGAAATCGAAACCGTGGTTCAAGGTGCCGCTGTAATTAATGATTTATTGTTGTTACAAAAACGCGTCTTATACGGATAGGATTACAAGAGGATAACAAAAAGTAACACCAATTGTTTTAAAGGCAAACGTTGTCAAATGATGCATTTGTTTATGCGCAAGGAAGTCACGTAAAACTTGCCTCAGGTCGCACCTGTTCTGTAATTTCGCCACGGTTGACCGACAACAATGCCAACTCGAGTAATTGAGCAATTCTAACTGAAGAGCACATATCCGATAAGGATAAGAGGCGGGAAGTTGTCATGGCGGCTTCTATTTTTACTCGCATATCCTCAACGAGCGGAACTAGCGGGACCTTACGCAAACAGCGACATGTACAAATTACATAAAAACACGTAAGTAAGTGATATTCGTTAAAACTTAAATAATAGTGGAATATTCGAGAAAAGTACATCCGATACGTGTGATGCTCTCCGTCACAGCGCGACAATAACAACTCGAGTGACAACGTGCACTGTAAAAAATAAACAGAACGTAAAACTACTTTTTGTTGTTTCTTTGGTTTTCAGTTGTTATGGAAGGTGACCTTGAGTGGCGTGTTGGTAATATTTTCATCGCAGCGCGCGGTTAATAATTTAATAGCAGTAGGTAAAACACAGTGACTATTTATTACCCTGTGTTAAACTTGCGTGACGTGTGTCACGCTACGAAGTATGGAATACAATAAAGAAGCAGAATTATTACGCAACTAAGCACTGCTAACTAGCGGCATTGTAAATACACACTGGATATACATAACATAGGCTATCGTTTAGTTACAAATTTGCCTAACAAAAGCTAGCGTGTTGTTGATACTTTGAAACACACGCGTCGTAATATGTTTTTTGTTCGCGTATTAGCGTAGTTCAGGTAAATGGAATTATCAGTGTACACTGTACGTGTGTGCGTTAGTCCATTTGTATGGGGGCCTCATCAAGGCCAGGATGCACTTATGGCTTGCGATGTGCCATGTCATATTGAACCAAACAAGGCTAAGTGCGTTGAGCGCGGTAATGGTCGGAACATTACGTGGTTAAGGAATACGCAAGTGCAGCGGCCCCCGAGGGTCACGGCGAACCTCTCACAATAAAATAGCTCGGAGAACTAATGTCGGCCACCAACATCGATCTAATAATAAAGAGACAATCATCTGAGTGTGCATTAGCGTGTTAATACGGCAGTGTCAGTTTTACACGCTTACGATGAATAAATGAATTTTAATATGCGTATAAATAGAATTGTGCGCGTAAGAAAGTTCGCACAGCGTAGTATTTCAGGGCGGGTGTTGCGGGGGCGGGCGGGGGTTGCTCCATGGGGAGACACCCTGCGCCTCGGGCGGGCAGGGTAATTTGCTAGGGAAGCCATGCGATTATTTTCTTATGTATACGTTGCGCAATTCGCCTAATCAATGGATCTTTAAACTTGAACCGTAGGGGTTAAATTACAGAAATTGTAAATATTTTTGTAGGCACGTGCTCGTAAAAGTAGTACTATCAAGGCTTTAATAACAGGACTATGAAAGTCTTTTCAGTGGAACTTTAGGCCGACTATCCCGCTGTATAAAGCGCCCCATTCAGAAACACAGTTGTAAAGAAACTCTTAGCGGAGAATTGAAGTATCCACCAGTATCAGTCTCAGTGTGAGGACGAAGTAGATTTTGAAATGTCAAATGTCAGCCATGACTTCGAACGAGATGATCGTTTAAAATAGGTCAATCATGATTGATTTAAGCATTTTAAATTAATTTAGTAAAATCATTTATTAAAAATTAAAAACCGCATTTATTTTTGAAATTAATTTACTCAAAATTGAATTAAAAACATTCATTATAATTTACTAGTAAGGGTAAATTAATTTACAAAAGAATTCCAGAAGTTTAAAAGGAATCTATTATGAAAAACACATTATGGTTGTAATTGGATAAATACCTAGTATAATTATATAGAAATCCTTTTGCTTATTATACTTATCTTCAAAATTCCCAATCCAATGTTAAAATAACGCTTCGTCACAAAAATATATTGCTGTGTATTTTCCTTAGTTATCTTAACAATAAAATTGTTTCTCAAGGCAAATATTTAGAATGAAAATCTTCATGTTTTGTAAGCTTTTTATCACCACTAGTATTTTATGTGGTTGTTGCGATTTTGCAATGGAAACAGTCGTTAAGAATCATCAGCACATTCGTTAAGCTTCGGAAGGCCTGGGAATTCTGCCTGTACGTTAACCAATAGACTAATAAAATGCATCACTCCACAGAGCTGCATGGAGGCAGCGTAGTTTTTTATCCCGGCTCAGCAAAGAGATGCCATTTCCACTGATAAGTTCAATACCGTCCAGAAAGAGTATCGTATGGGGCAAAATTAATGTGATCTTTCACTATTCAACACTAATGTTTCGACTTGCTAACTTGCTTCCTTGCTTTCTTATGATACAGCTGAAGGACCCGTTACTATAGGTGGGAGGAAACAAGTTATAATTTACAATAATAATCGTAAAATATTCAGAGTCTAGTTCGTGCAGTCCTAGTTTTAAAGAAGCATGTATGTTTACAAGCACTTAAACAAACTTTACTTGATCACGCGACAGTCACGAACCAACCGAGTCTATATTTATACATGAAATGACAATTGCGGCTGTGTCCATACAAAATCGTCCACTCGTTCGGTTTCTGAAATAGAATGAGGAGACGTCACCGTGACCGCAGATCAATGGAAATGATTTCATACAAGGCTTCCCGTTACCATTCTATGCATCATTAGGGTAAATGGAAAAAATGTTTCGGATACATAAAAATAAACATGTAACATGTGCGGTCATATTTTTAACTACAGTTATGTATGGGATTTCCTTCCTTCCATGTACAAATCGATATCGTAGTATTTACTCGATCTTTGCACTTGTAGGTTATCAGGCTCAGTATTATCTTAAACTATATCACGGCAGTATCAGATTCAGGCACTTAAATATGTACTTCGTAAAAACTACGAAACATTATCCTTCAATATCTTAAATTAAAAAATTCAAAGACTAAACCACTGCTATTGGTAGAAATGGGATAGTCTCTAGTCACCCCTCGCAAATACTTTTGAGCAACTTTAGGAACACTTGAACAATGCCCCTTGTAAAAAATCGATGCGCTTAACTTGGTTCCCCAAAGGAGGTATATAACAGGGCCTTTGAGTACCTTGTCTTCGCAAACTCTTGACGGTTTAATATATCACGCCCGATATGGCGATAGGCTCGCCCCCTAGCACATCATGGGACGGAACATACAAGGCGAAATGTGGGTGTCGTGGTGGCACCTCTGCCTACCACTTCTGGGATAAAGGCGTGAGTTTATGTATGTATGTATAATTTCTCGTAATGTAAAATTCAAAATATCCTCACTAATATCACAAAATGTTTCATGTTTCTGAACTGAGTTGGACACCAACAAAAACATAATTATATTCATTATCTGCAATATAATGGTTTCTGAGAGACGTTTGTACCTAAGTATGATAAATCGACTTCTACTTGGCAATTATAACAGCATACATCGCAAAAAAGAAAACTTCATGACATAAATTGCAATATTAAGGAAAACGTAAATATTTGGTTTATTTATTATAAGTTATTAAAACGTCCTATGTAATATGATTTAAGGTGTTTTTGTTGACTGTTTACGTGACTTACATACATTTTCAATAAACATGGCGTATGTTTCGGTATAACTTAAATAAATACTGGTGAAAATTTACTTATTTCGCTGTCATTTAGTGGAGGCACTGTAGCACTGGGCATTAGTAAATATACATGTATGTATAAGGCAATACAAACAACAGAAATTAATTAACAAAAGGCACTTCCGTCTTCCAATAAATAATCAGCCTCTGTAAAGGAAAATGCGCCTGTTTTGTAAATAATAAAATACTTCATTCAATTCGGGCACTTATTGATTCCAAGAAAGTTGCGAAATCCATATATCTAATGCATACCTAATTACAATAAGCTCAATTATTATTGATATTAATTATCGGTGCTTATAATGTAGGCTATCAATACATTCATTTAGATTGTAGAAGTACGACTCATTTTATTGTATGAAAATTGTACATTTGTTTAAACTGGCGCGACATATTTTCGCCACAATAATACGCTTTATTAGCAATACTCGATGTTAATGTAAACAAGTGTTGAATATATGCAGAATATGGCAAATTGTGTTACCACAATAAACTTATATATGTATATGTTTTTGTACATCTAGACTTCTAGAGCATTTAACATGGCTGACGTGTTAGCACTTATGATTCAACTTGTTAACACTAGACTTCAAATTGGAACTAGAACCTAAATACTATGTTAATACCTGTATTTGCACATAATGTAGACGTTCAAATGCAAGGGATATAACTATAGGATGGCTAAGTTTTAAGCTCTTGTTGGAATATTCTAACTGTCTCTGCAATCTCTATGATAATGCCGTTTCGTACTAAATGTTAAGCAATATTAAAACAGTTATTCACGAGAAATAGTAAAGGAAATTGTCTATTGTTAGTGATATCGTGTTATCTTTAAAACCTATATTTAACATGAATCATGAGAACAAACACACTTGCAAATAACTGAGCAAACACTTCAGTTAAATTAATTTTAAACTGTAATCTTCTCAATCAACATCACGGATGATGTTTAAAAGGGAATTGTAAAGGAGGGTTTGTACTTACCGGAGAAGCTAATTTTTGTCTCGACCGGCATTTTAATGTGTTCCACAAACGTCTAAATATCCTCTAAAAATAACTGCAATAGCTCTCGATCGTGATACAGGAATTGTTTGGTACGGGATAGTGGAATGCGTATTTGGGAACTAGCGTGTTGTAGATGCACGGCTGTTGAAACGCGCGATTGAGTCGCTCGCCGAACGTGCACTGAGGGCGCCGGGCGGCCGCGGCGGCGGCGGCAGTGTCGGCCGGCGAGCGGCGGGCGGCGACGGCGCTGCGGCGTGCCCGCGCCTCCGCCCTCGGCCCACGCCGCGCCGGGCCCGCGATAAGGCTCTATTTTGTTTTTGTTTTGATGGCGCGGGGTGGCCGCCACCCCGGCCTTAGGCGGACCCGTACGTCGTCAAATTCTAAATTACGCTCCCTCTTTGACATTACAGTGTTATCTACATATAATCCGCAAAGCTCATCCTAATTTATAAAGCATTTTTATTAACACGCTGTATAATCTATCAGAAGTGAGTACTTACATAATGTTTTAAATAAGTATATGTTGTAAGTTGATACAACTGCAAGTTCCTGCAGATACATTTTAATCGATACTGGGGACTGAAACAAAATTGCTTTCAAGAGCCACGTAATGCATGGACAAATGTTGCTTTTCTCATGGTTTTTCCTAAAAGCCGTTGCTTCTTTAATCGTCTTACCACGGCTGCACTACTATTCTCCGGGAAATAAACTTAGCAGCTTAAAACATACAACGTAAATGTTGTTAAGAAATTATTTGCGCTTGAAGAAGCATTTAGTCCTACGTTATCCCTTATATGTGTAGTTTTCGAAGAAACATTGACATCACTTAGTTGACTTAACTTATCAGCGAAACAAGGGACAATGAATTCACTTGTCTATTCTATAAATAGTGATAAGATAGCAGTGATAAGGAATGCGTACCGCAAATTCTTACAACGTAGGGCTGACTTGAACACTTTTAAGGCATTATGTAAAACATTAAATACGGCAAATTAATACGCGTACCTGGCTTCGTGACGCCGACAACTGTCATGGTTGAACGGGGCACGACTCCTAAACCGGTCAAAGAAAGCGAGTTGTAGTGTATCGTTTTAAAATGCGAGTGACTCACATCGCCGTATCCTCATGCGAAATGTATTTCCAGACTACTTTTTGTCCGTATTAGCGCACATTCTTTACGTCCTAAAAGGGCAGACTTCACAGCGGGAAGCCTTTAGGCATTATATTTGGAAATAAATGGTTCGTAAGACCTTATTCCGAAGATATACGAATTTACTCATGGCCTTTTGGCTAGGCTGTTAAAACATGATGTACGATAGATAATAGCCTCGAAAAACTGGGTGAGATAACATTTTTTTCGTATGCGTGCTGGCACGAAAAAGTGTTGTTTATGTCAAAGAGAAAATTATACAGCTGGCAGGCATTTCGTGGCTTACAAGACACTTGTCGGAAACAATTGAATGTGACAATCTAGTGAACAAGAGTCTCGAGTGCCTTTCACTCCAAAGGCTAGAAGTGACCTCACAATAAGCTAATTTACAAACGGAAAGTGAGCTTGGACATTGGAGGAACAAAAACCCATGTTTTAGTTCCGATCGGTCAGCGTGCTTATGCAACGGCGAACAATAAAGTTCAAGCTTCCTTTCACTAAGGTGCGTCTAAGTTATGTGAATTCCAACCGAATGAAGCATCTCCCATGTACGCGAAAATGTCTGCTTATAAGCTTGCAATATATTCGTGTTTACGATATTGTAACATACAAGGGAAAGTGAGTTTGTCACACTCTATATTACCCTCTTATGCTTAAAATACCAAGCAGATGTATCTACAAGTAATAAACACTAGACAAGCTTTTGAATCTATTCTATGTTACCGTACCGTACAGGGTTCACGATTTTGTATCCATTATGTTTGTAAAATTTATTTAAGAATTGTGGAGTGCAATATATTGTTTTACTACGAACCAAAGTCTAAGAGAAACTCAAAGCTAAAATTACTCTTGTTTTAAAAATTAATATGGTTCCCTTATTAAATTCATCTTTATTCCATTCATACATGGATAACATTTAAACTAATAACCTATAAGTAAATAAGATAAAATTATGATAAACATAGCATTCTATGCATACATCATTTGTAATAAATTGCGTGTTGTTTGTAAACTTTCTTATCATTAACAAATATTTTAACGGAATATTCCTAATTAAAGTTTCGGGCGCCGAAATATTGGGAGTAAAATTTTCAATATGGCTTGGTGAATTCGCACGAAAAGGCAATAAATTACATAATTTGTGGTAACTGAGCTTGGTATTTCCGTTTGTAGGAACTAGGAATAGTTGGACAATAAATTTTCTTTCGCGTTTATTTGTTTGGAAATGTTTCCGATGTTGAATTTAGTTTAAGTGGTATTCTTTACAACTTACTGTACACGCGTGGCATAATACATACATACAAAGTTACATAGTGTTATAGTATTTTATTTCGATATACAAAATATAACAATTCATAGTTTATAATACACTACTCACAAAAATTAAAGGATATTTTTTTTTATCAATATTTTTTGTTGTTTTTTGAGAGACTGTATCTTGGAGAAAATTGATTGTTAAGAAATTCGGAAACTAAAACTTGGAAGCTTGAAATGTCTATTTTGCAGATCTGTGCTCTATTTCTTGATTCCTCGCTAAGTTGATAAGCAATCGTAAGAAAACCAACGAGAAAAAAAAAATCCAAATTTTTTCTGGATTTCAAAACCGTGCATTTACATGGGTAGTATTTTTTTGGTGACATCATTATAAAATTCCCGTAGATAATTTAATTGCCTTTAATTTGATATACCTGAAACCTCCGTGACATGATTTGGAGCTGACTTATGGTAAATCAAAGTAAAAATGGCCTATCACACTTTGACATTGGATTACTCCATGAATATCAATCATGGGGAAAACAAAATCAGAATTTTAGTAACTTCAAAACATGTTCTATAAGATGGTATTAAAGTCTTATGATAATAAATAGTATTTCTAAGTAAAATTGTTGACTGAAAAAAAGGTAAAAAAACGGTTATTAATGGATATTCGGAAAACACTGCATATCTTTGGATAAAAGAAACAAACCAAGGATATCGTCGGTAACTTTTCAACCTTAAAGTATTCTAAAGACACTCTGAAAATTTCAAACTGCTCCGATTTGATTATCTTAGTGTTCAGAAGGTTTGAACTTACTGTATTCGTCAAAATTGTCGTAATAAGCATTTTTCGTGTGTGATCGATTTTTGTCACTTCAGAATGCTTTTTTGGTGATTATCCATATTCTTTTAATCAAATCATTTTTTCTAACGTTTTCGCTACTCTCCGCAATTGTAAAAAAAATACTGGCACTGTTTTACTATAAATCCGACCACGCAACCTCCCCGTAGTACGCTTTGGGTAACGCTAATGCCGGCGGTAAAACAGTGCCAGTCTTTTTTTTACAATTGCGGAGAATAGTGAAAACGTTAGAAAAAAGGATTTGATTAAAAGAATATGAATAATCACTAAAAAAAATATTCTCAAGTTACAAAACCATTAGCATGCGAAAAATGCTCATTACGACGATTTTTGCTGAATACAGTAAGTTTAAACCTTCTGAACACTAAGATAATCAAATCGGAGCAGTTTGAAATTTTCAGAGTGTCTTTAGAATACTTTAAGGTTGAAAAGTTACCGACGATATCCTTCGTTTGTTTCTTTTATCCAAAGATATGCAGTGTTTTCCGAATATCCATAAATAACCGTTTTTTTACCTTTTTTTCAGTCAACAATTTTACTTAGAAATACTATTCATTATCATAAGACTTTAATACCATCTTATAGAACATGTTTTGAAGTTACTAAAATTCTGATTTTGTTTTCCCCATGATTGATATTCATGGAGTAATCCAATGTCAAAGTGTGATAGGCCATTTTTACTTTGATTTACCATAAGTCAGCTCCAAATCATGTCACGGAGGTTTCAGGTATATCAAATTAAAGGCAATTAAATTATCTACGGGAATTTTATAATGATGTCACCAAAAAAATACTACCCATGTAAATGCACGGTTTTGAAATCCAGAAAAATTTTGGTTTTTTTTTTCTCGTTGGTTATCTTACGATTGCTTATCAACTTAGCAAGGAATCAAGAAATAGAGCACAGATCTGCAAAATAGACATTTCAAGCTTCCAAGTTTTAGTTTCCGAATTTCTTAACAATCAATTTTCTCCAAGATACAGACTCTCAAAAAGCACCAAAAAAAATTGATCAAAAAAAATATCCTTTAATTTTTGTGCGTAGTATATATACGTAATTACATTAAATACTAACATAAAATAATATTAATAAAAATTTGACTCAATTACAAGATACTAATCGTTTCACTTGCATACAATCTGTAAGATAGCGCAGTAAGCAGTTTTTGTAAGGTATAAAATGATGTTCCCGAGGAACAAACAAAACGAGCGGAAAACCGCGAGTAACAATAGCTCGTTGAAAAAACATTTCCCTACTTACAACACCTAGATTTCTACTCATGTCTTATGTAAAAATACTAATGCATCCATTAATAATTAATCGACAAGTGATTGAGTAAGCTTGATTTTATGCATATTTTTTGTTGTTCCTATATAAGGTGTTATTTTCATTCTGAGTGGAAATGTTAACATGCATTACATATTTTTGATGGCATTATGCTGTGAACTGATGACTGATATGAACGAAAAATACTCGATGCCTATGATGAGGAGTGGTATTCCTAAATATTTACGTGGATTTATATCGACTTGAAGGAACGATTGATCATGTTGATAAAAAAAACACAAACACGAGTCTCTGTGCATTGGAGAGCAAATGGAATATTCGGACACTATTGTTAAGCCGCATCATAAAACTTAACGGCTGGCTTTACATTTATTTTACCTGATGTCATAAAATTCCTCTTACTAACCCTCGTAAAGCCAGCTGGTGTATAGAAGCGCAAACATTAAGTTAGTAGTACACCTATACATATGTACATATTTAAAGGTTAGATTTAGTATACAAAGGCATTTTAAAAAGAAAATTTCAAGCACAAAATGTAATTAGATAAAAATATACAATTAGAATGTAAACACCTTATCTTTTAATTTACTTTTTATATCAGCCTAGTTGTGTACGGCAAATGAAGCAGACAACAAAACAAAAAAAGAACAATCTTCGACGCTCTATTAGTGTTACATAAAAACTACCAAAGATATATTGATGTAATTAAATTTTACGTCGATAATTACCATTCGATATGTACTTTTTACATTTAGGATATAACCCCACTTCCTATGAGAAACATAAGTACTTCATACACCTTTCTCGAAATACTTTTCCAAATACCCAATACAACATGGGGTTCAATTTATACTTATTCGATATTTTATCGACAGGCACTGGAATTCGGAGGCAGGAGGAAATTGCGCGCCGTGTATGTACGTTCCCGGATGCGGAAAACCAATATTTGTGTACCCGGGATTCTATGCAGGTGTTGATATAGGGTGTTCTAGAGTTTACATTTGTGTTTTTTGAAATGAAAGTGTTTTTTATATAACCTTGGACAAGCGAGAAATATAGTCGAAAATAGATATTGTATTACCTGATGGAGAATATTATCTATTCTTTACAATTTAAATTACTAGTATCGCTTTTAGAGTTCAAGAATTGTGATATTGTTGGCGACTTTAAGGATACAGAGGGGGAACGTTTCTGATAGTACCAATACCTGACTCGTCGAATATTACTATAGTATGATCTTTATTTTCTGTGAGATAGTGATACTCTCCCTTGACAATCAAAACTGGCCCTGGCTTGACATTTATACATATGTCATTTACTGAAATGAAATGAAATGAAAATAATTTATCGAATCCATTAAAATGTTCAACATTGTTTAGATTCAGTCATTTTTTGAACTACCACCCGGTTCGGAAAGCGGTTTTCACTAGAGAAGAACGGGCAAGAAACTCTAGTGTTGCTCTTTTCAAAACCAGTTTACAATGTAGTGATTAATACAAAAATTACAAGTTGGTTTAAATCAGAGCAGTTCATTAATAACTTGTTATGATTTGCAAGTAGGATGTATTTTAATACTCATAACCAATAATTAATTATGGTCTAAGATTAAATTTCAATAATGAATAACACCATGCCATTTCATTGTGCTCATATAACAGTCAAACAGCGGGGTTCATACATACATTAGTACGGTTCCCGGACGCAACTGAGGGAAAGCTGAATCAACTGAAGTCAACCGTTCCCGCAGTTCGGCCCTCCGGCACGTAGGCGGTAGGGCGCGCTTTTGAAAATTCCACTCCACTTCAAAGACTTCGAATGGGGGCACTTTGAATGAAATCGTTTTATTTCCTGCAGTCGTGGTAGGGGCGCCATTTTGGCGTGCGAATGTAATTTTCATATTTAGTTCGGATGCTGTGAATTTATCATTTTTTGCTGCGACATAAGATGAGAAATAGCGTGGATATATTTTTGTTTTTGTACTGTGTTTTTAGCATGGATTATCAAAGGCTCCTCAAGAAAAATGTGCACAGTGGATGAAAATCGTATTATTTATTCTGATGTCCATTACGGCCTTCAAATTACACTATATTAGTCAGAACATGAAGTCATGACCTATAGTATAATTCGTATGAGTGCGTAATAAAAACAAAGTTATAAATAATTGTGACTCCAATGATACAAGACAATGTTTTTTATAAGTAACTAATATATTAACACAAAAATGTTTCATGCAAAACAAAATTCACACCACAAAACCCATTTGAAACAACTCGTCACTATAATAATTCTAGTAGCAACATCTAACTTCGTATAGTTTTATTATCGCGCATTTAGCCATACCTCAGCTGAAAGTGGAATGAATTACACTTAATGCCCAGTTTGTGCGAAATACAGACACAAAGAATTGCCGTGACCATTTTGCAATGCTCTTGTGAAAGCTCACCATGTAAAAATACTATGTTATGATCACCGTTCGCATATAAATCAAATTCATTTTGCATTGCGCAAGTTTCGCGGCAGTGAGAATTTGTGTATGTGCAGTTTCAGAGACATTTATAGTTTTAAAACATTGCGTAATAATCATCTATGAGGTATAAAGATACGATCTCCATGATAATATTTTTTTAACTGCGTTTTCACTTGTAAAAACTAAAAAAAAAACAGTTCACATAATAGTACAGTTATCACTTTTGATATAAGATTCATTCTTAGTATTTTTTTACAGTTTACTGGCTTCCCACGGCTTAAAACCGCGAGCCGCTTTGATAATTTTGTCGATTACAAAATACTGCTTACATCATTTGCATACTTTGTTATGGTTAGAATTATGTGAATATACAAATTACACCAGACTTTTAATATACCTACTCTCTATATTTTTTGAATTAATCTTATTCGCGCTTCCTAATTAATTAATTTGAGTATTCAATTACGGATTATCGATTAATCGGAGCAGAGCGATTACGGAAGGTATAACAGCAATTGATTGTTCAAATTGTGCTTGACAATAACAAAATCTTACAAACTATAATTATAAGGCTAACTTGTGTATTGGATTGGCGTTTTCACTCTTGTCATTTTTAACCTTGTTACACAGTTAACAAAACCATGAATCCTTCAACAAGTTGCAATACTTTTTCCTCATATGCAAATTTCTTTACTGAATAATATGCGTATGTTTTAATAGGATATAATATTATTTCCCTAATAAGGTTTCCTTGAATAATGACGATGCCTTACACATTCATAATTCGAAAATGACAATTGTTGTTACAAGCATACATAAACAATAATATTCTGAATGCGAATCCTATCATCACTAAACATTTGAGTGATGTAATCGCGCGGCTCCATTCAAAACATTTACAAATTCAAGTAAATATTTACATTGATGTGTGTGTGGAAGTTGGAACCATTAGCATCTTACATAGTCATTAGGCGGCAAAGCACACAGTAGCTACTTTTTATTTATTTTTGTAATACCTTTGAGACATACATATATATTACTTTATTTGTATACCACGGTTAGTTATATTTTTTTATGTCTTTTTCGAGACTCTAATTGAGACTACACAGGCAAGAGTGGAACCAGGTGAAAATACACTATTTTGTCGCCCTGTCGGTCACCGTCTGAATCACAGCTTGCATTGATCAGTATTCAATATGATGGGCTTTCTATAATTATTTACGATAGTCGCTAAAGGGGCATAAATATCCGACCACCAGCTTTTAGGTCTTAAACAATCTTTGGGAGGTAGGTCTATAATTTTTTTTCTCACGGAGACGGTCGTCTTTGATTAGTGCAATTTAAGACTTTTTGCAAGCGGTCGCTTATAACAAATTATCCGCATAATATTACGATTAATTACTCTCACCCACTACACCGCTTCCCATACCTCGTACTATAACTGCGTCAAAGTTACGCACACGCCATTAATCATTTGAATGACAAGGGGCTTTCCTCACGATCGTTTCCTTGTTCGTGAGAACTCACAAATGCGTGCTTGAATTTCGTAAAATTCTTCGATGCCTTTACTTAAAAGCTCATACTTTCGTTAGAAGATTCCACGTCTTAAATCAATGGGGTCTAAGAGCCTTTTTGTATTTATTGCTTGATATCAGTTGCATAATATTAGGTACTTATGTATATTATTAATATATTGAGTAGCATAGGGATGTAAGCTTTATCGTGCATCCCAATGATCTTCATTTTTAAAATTATGTCTATTGTAAAATAAATTTTGACTTATATATCTCGACCAATTTGACGAAGGTGATTGATTGCCTTAGATTGCCTAATACTAAGAACAGAATCAGCTTTCAAATATTTTAAATATCTGCAGTACAGTAAAATCATTAACTTAGTACAGCGCGGGACGAAAAATATAACAAATCGAAGCTAAAAATAAAACAGCCGAAATATTCCTAGAATTTAGAACAATAATTTCTTCATGATCCCAGTGCAGTAGCATGTCGAAACAAAACGTAATGAAAACAGTCCCCGATTCACGAGCGGAGTTTACAACCGACGGCACGTATTTTCGTGCCGCTGCAGCCACTGCTGTTGATTTATGTGATGGAAGCATTTTAAAAACATACTAAATATAGTTCACATCGTGAGTAATCCATCCACATCAAGTTCTTACAGCCCATACTATTATTATTAATGATAATTGAGCTGAATGTGTGAGTAAAAATACAAAGCTATGGGAATCGTTAATTAAAAATCGTGCGCGAATATATGGACAACTAAGTAACACTAGCAACGCCTAATATACTTTGATGATGACGTTAAGATTTGAATTATTTCGTGTTATAAGTAAAAGTCCAACAACTCTTGTATTTTTCCATACTAATCATAAATCAATCAAAATTGACGTTTACGCCGTTGTGTTAACCGTACTTGAGGTTTCAGTTGCAGTATTAACATGACGCGAACAATAGATTGATATGAAGCATATTTAATTTTCTTATTCCTGCATAGAAAATTTCTTTAGATAAACTAATTTTTGCACACAAAAAGACAATATTAGAAATAATTCGTTGGTTGGCGAAACTATCAGTCAAATAGATAGAGCATTTAACTTAGCCAAACTTCCAAAATTCCATTATATTGAGTAATCTTTTAAAAAGAACATGCTCGATATAGGCCACGTTAGTTAATATAAGCACATCGTCATCTGCATATAATAAATCATCATTCCAATAAAACACCAAGGAAAAACTGATTGCTCTTTAAAAAGATTATGTGGTATTACAAGTAATTACAGTCACGTAAGGAGTCATATCGTAATAACTATTTAATTAAGCAATATAAACTAGTAGTTAGAACCTTGAACAATATCGAAATGCAAATGTTATTATAGTATAGGATCCCGCTATAGAACGACCTTCACCGAGATGCTTATTTAATGAAACGTAATTTATATATTATTTAATATGCCAATAAATATATTCCATATGGGTTGCCTAACAAATTTTAGTCCAGAGTATTTTTAATTAATAATTAAAAAAAATATATTTTTTAAACGTTCCTCCCGTTTGATTATTAGATAAATTCGATACCAATCGAAAGTATGAAGCCCATAGAATATGCAAACGTTAGGTTGCCTATTCTTTTCCGGTCACAACTATCGAGTTGCCAGGTGTAAACAGGTAAATCTATACTAGCATTTTGCAACGGTCTGATTATTGAATCAAACTTTAATAAAATGAAAGATTATTTTATTATGAACACGGTGGTATAGGGTTGCCTGCGAAAAATCAGTCCCGAATTCCGATTGTCGAATTTTAAAAAGTAAAATATCGCTGCCAGTGATAGCATGACACAACAAAGCAGCTGTTTAAAGTCCGCCCATTTATAGAAAGAGAGTGCGCATGCTATTTGTGCGATAGACTCGTATATGCTGTGCATCATTTTATACTCCAAAATGATGCACAGCATATACAAGTCGATCGCTATCCTTTTCATTTCCAAGCACAAATAGCATGCGCACTCTCTTTCTTTAAATGGGCGGACTTTAAACAGCTGCTATGCTGTGTCATGCTATCACTCGCAGCGATATTTTACTTTTTAAATTTCGACAACCGGAATTCGGGACTGATTTTTCGCAGGCAACCCTATACCACCGTGTTCATAATAAAATAATCTTTCATTTTATTAAAGTTTGATTCAATAATCAGACCGTTGCAAAATGCTAGTATAGATTTACCTGTTTACACCTGGCAACTCGATAGTTGTGACCGGAAAAGAATAGGCAACCTAACGTTTGCATATTCTATGGGCTTCATACTTTCGATTGGTATCGAATTTATCTAATAATCAAACGGGTGGAATGTTAAAAAAATTTTTTTTTTAAATTATTAATTAAAAATACTCTGGACTAAAATTTGTTAGGCAACCCATATGGAATATATTTATTGGCATATTAACTAACATATAAATTACGTTTCATTAAATAAGCATCTCGGTGAAGGTCGTTCTATAGCGGGATCTTAGACTATTAATAATTGGCTGGATATAAAACTAGTCTGCGATGAGCATTTGTAATTATAGCAAACAAGGTCGAAAGTCATGTTAATTTTGAAACAAGATATATTTTAAGATATATTTTGACATAAAAATTAGGGAGATAATTATGTAGTTACAAAGGAGAAACGTGCCGAATGCCAAAACTTCCACGCCATTCAGCCTTGTACAGGGATATGTCTATCGAACTAAGAAAGTACAGTTTGGAATGTCCAAGTTCCAAGAAAGAGGTCAATGGGAAAATCCAACGCAGCTGGCTATTGTAAAGGTATCTACGATATCTTCGCATTCAGAAGGAGATAACCTACGACGAACTTAAGAAGTAAAATTATGTTACATAGAGATACGGTTTTTCTGTGTAGGTATGGATTATTATAGATTTACGACATACCTATGATAGAGCACTCTATAAAAATCTTCATATATTGTGTGAAACGCTCGTGCTTGTAGCGTGATGTTTATAAGCTGACAATATATTTGATACTAGTATAATTGCCACGGTGGACAACTATTAGTGATTTGTACATTTACTTGTATATGTATTCAATTTAGAATGGTTTACGTCCTGCACCTAATAACCGTGAATTCTTATCAATCTCAAACATCAGTGAATGTTATGTTATTCAAAGCAAAGAATTATATAACGGAGATAAAATATTGCGAATGACTCATAAACAAACACTAATCGAAAAGCAAAGATCTTGTTACCGAGGTATTGGACACAGATATTCGTTATGTCTCGACATTCGAACACGGCTCAGTGAAGTGTGACCGGTATCCTGTTCGATTCACGGTCACAGAAGTTATTTTACCAAGTTGGTGCATTCGTACACAAAACTAATTATATGTTAATATAAATGTTTAGTTTCCTCATTTAATTTTAAAAATGAATTGCAAGATACGTTCCAATGTCTGCTGTTAGGCTCAAACCTTGAGCTCTTGTGACCTTTTTATTGCCATTTAAGGACAGGTCTAGACTGAATGGAAGGAAAATAGCAAGCAATCACGCACAAATTGCTTACAATACGTTTTAACTTACGAAGATTTTAACATTTATAGTTCCAATGGTTATATACGATCTGAAACTTAGATACATTATTTATTTTGCGGAATCAGTATCAATATTATAGTCTGTGACTGACAGCGGCTATTTATATTCAACGTTATCTTCGAGGAATACATTGAAAACATGCGCATACAAAGTGTGCAATAAAGCGCATTTTAAAATAAAACATGATATCAAAAGTCGCGATTTTTCCACAGCTGCGCAGATGCGGCAGACCGAAACACTTTCCAGTAATGATTTCAACATGCTCGCGTTACAGGAATATCGGATCACAAGGCAGGTAACACTCAGGTGAAAGACCAGGATGTAAGCAACGTATACTGAGAGTTCAGTTACATCAGAACGTCATTTGTATTGACTATTGGTTCCTTTAAAAATAGCTTATAATTTAATTATACGATTGAAATAGTTATATAATGTCCTGCTTTAATGTGATTTTGTCCTTAAAAAAAACAAAATCACTTACGTATTACGGAAATCTATTTCTTTAGTCACATCCTACATCCTATGTAGAAACACTTTTACTTTAATTAAACTATAAAAGAGAGCGTTAAGAGCTCACAAGTAATTTCGACTGTAAAAATTGCCACAAAGAGCGGCCAGTGAACGGAGTATTTGTACGGTTTCATTATCATCTTTCCTGTGTCATTGTATTTTTCTATTCAGACCAATGTTTTCATGAACAGTGTCGTCTACACAATAACTGCATTTCGCAACCGTATCCGTCTAGAAAGTTCGTTGGCTCTGAAAACAACAAAGTTATCGTAAACGGGAACACACATGCCGGCGGGGAATTCCATTCCTGGCCACTAGACATTATAAATGTAGGAGCGAAACTCTTTGTTGGCGTACGTGGGATATCAACAATATAAGGGTGGAAACCCGACAAGCGTCTACACCGCCATTGTAGGGAGGTAGACAGGAAACCGCGTAATGGTTTTCTGCGCTATACGTAGGTGAAGTGTTACTTATCCCGGTATAAGCCTTGAAATAGAACACCTAAACAGTTCGTGTTAGGCTCACGGTAAAAGCTTTTTAGTAGACGCATTTTCCCGTTCAAAAAAGAAATGTTTCGAGAATTATGCAAAAAAAGAAGTAAATCCGCGTGGTTCTAAGCATTGGACAAACCTATGCGGATATATTTCAGACAGTCATCCTACACCACTATGTCATCGGCCTAATGCAAGACAGAGGATTGATGAATTTGATTACATTAATATCTAATAGATAACTGTTAATCAGATATCTACTATGAAGTGTGAAGTACAACACTTTTTTTATGCAGCATCTAGCGTAAGACCATGTTATAGATATCTCAGATTACATGTTACAATACTCTTCAATCTTGTGTAGTTAACGGTAAATATTTTAGTATTACAGTTGTGTCTGACCTTCTCTTAATGGAAACTAGGGTCAGGTTAAATCACGATCGTTAGCAGGCTTGCCACCTAGAGTACTCGTTCTATTCGAATACCTTCGAATAGGAAGTGATTGGCCAATAATGGATTGTTAATTATACGAAGTAAATTCATTATTTATAAGAAATAAATGCCATTACATTGATTGATGGTATTATGTGCGGTAAATGATTATTGTACTCATAGATCGAAATATAACAGTTGACAGGAGCAACTCATTTAAAATTAGTTTTGAGTCATGCTGGAGTCAAAATAACTATTTACAATGTTTATGTTAATACCTGCAATATGAACACTCATGTGGGTTTAGGGCTATGTACGTTAATACGCTATTTAGTTGCGAAATCTGAGAAATAATATTATTTCAAGACCAAACTGTGTTATTGGCCTAATTTTGCCGTTATTTTATTATTATGTTATGTGAATGTTGTATTCAGTGTAGGTACGAGAATGATATCACTAGCGGACATTAATAATGCAACAGCGACCTTGATTTGTTGAGACCAACCTACGTCACGATTTTCTTTAACTGAACTTTAGTAACCCATCTACCTACGAGTAATTACGCGAAACTGCTCATTGTGGCTTCAAGGATAATAAACTTGCATTTATCATTTTAATAACATTCAATCGACGTGGTTCTCTACAGACACGCATGGAAAAATAAAACAAATGAATACAGAACACAATGCATACACTTCGGAATTGCATTGTATCAGCAAAAATCATCAGGCGCTGCGGACATACTCATACAAAATGTAAACAGCCAACATATGAGATAGCATCTTCATTTTTATTTTCATTAACAATGCCAAGCGCGTTGAGTGATGCTATTCGCGAAATAAAACCATAATGTAACCCAAAAAAATATAACACATTACATAAAAAGTACATTGTTGAAATTGATCAATTGCAATAGGTATGATGGAAAAGTGAGAAAATGTTTGTTTACATTTAGTATTTTCCTTCCAAAACCGACGCGAAAGGAGATAACGCCTTTCGCGTCGGTTTTGTTAGTAAACACTATAAAATGAGGAAACTGGGATATATAGTATTTAAAATGATAATAAAATTAATTATGACATGTATCCAGGTAGAAGTACAAAGCAGATGTTTATTGAATCCATAAACCAAGGAAACTTGCATTATTTCCAAACACAAACAATATTTAAAACAGAAAAACATGTCGATAAATTAATTTAAGAATACTTTAAGAAATTATTAAACGTTTCTAATTAAAACCAATACCTTTTAAACTGATATGATTAATAAACGATCAGTTTTTTCACTGCCATAACTATGTTACACGTGATCCTTGTAATGATTTTCTATATTTAAAAATCTTGATAACATTAGTCATTCGCTTCATTAGGTCAAATTATGCCAACGTTGTCATTACGTATCAAGTTCATAATTGTTTATTCAATTAAGCAACACAATTCACACTAAACACGGGGCAAATGACGAAATTGTGCCACAGTTGTGATATCACCTTGTTGTTTCTGCTTAAATTTGCTCCACACTGCATCAGTAATCTCGATTAAGAGTAGCAGCTGTGACGGCACTTATGTAATAATTATCTCATGACTTCATTATGACCGCACTATTAGAGATAAAATAGATATTCGAACGCGGCACGAAAGTGCCTTTTACTAACAGAGTGGTTATTATTTGTTATCATTATTAATGAGGTAACAACGTTGATAAGTGATTGAACACGAACGGAGTAATATTGTTACATAGGTATATCGACACTTTAGCACTTTCCACTTGATAGAAGTTTCTAAACAATTGCCTTTTAAAATTTTGAGGGATATAATATTACATATTTTCAATAATCACATATCAATGGCCAATTTACGGATGCCAGTGTGGTTTAGTGACCTGAACGTAAAGGCTTGATGGGCAATTACATAGTTTCGTGGAAACACCTTTCAGCTTCCGCATGTCTTCTAGGGGTTAAGTCATCACTCCTGGTTTTGCCTTTGGCAATCAACCCAATCGAAACATTGTAGATTACAGCTAACTTTAATATTAGGGATAGTATTACCAGCAGTAGCGATAAGATATGGAGGGTGACCAGAGTGCTATGTAAAATTCATTAATTAAAAGGAGTCATTCCAAGATAATACACATGAATATTTATTTTAAAATACTTTAAACATATGAGGTTATTTCACAAACAACCATTGAAGTAGGACAAGAACCTTTACCTTTGAAAAGTAGAATAATAATATACAATGTTTCTATTTAAGTGACGATTTAAAACAATATAGAGGCGGTGGCACGTAACCAAACGATTTGTTCAACTACGGTAGGAATATAATATTGACATTTTGCTAAAACGTCGTGCGTAAACGTTTTCCGATCACAAGTTAGAATGTTTACGATACTGGCAAGGCCGGCAACCTGTTGCAGGATCCATTGCGAGACAGTGAGCCGTGTTTTTCGATATATTTTGCCTTACAGACCAGTATTATTCTAAAATATTTAAAGATATTAATTATACTATTTGTTCTAAGGGACTTTCACTTCAGTTGTCAGTTTCGTAGTTTCAGTTAGTATATACATACATACATAAACTCACGCCTTTTTCCCAGAAGGGGTATACTTATATATCACTTTGCCCGACCCGGGATTCGAACCCGAGACCTCAGCTCTGTAATCGTACCGTAGTACAACTACGTCACGAGGCAGTTGGTATATCTGATTGTTTTATTATTTTCTTTATCAGTATTAGCCACATAGTATTAGCCCATTAGGTATAAATTTAAAATTCTTTAAGTCCCTGATATTATTTTCCAGGAGGCACATGCAAGACATAATTTACTCGGAACTATAAGCCGTCAGGAGGACAAGTTATAAAACCATATGCCTAATCTTTGCACAAAATGCGTTAGTTAAGTTCATGGCTTTGAAACTATACAAATTATGGAAAAGGACATGTTAAAGTTAGCCCAATGTATGTTGTATACGTTTTATATGATTTAATACCTCTGTGTGGCGACAACCTATGTATATTAATGTTCTAGAATTTATGATGCAGCAATGCTCACCCGCATATCAAGCAGGATGTATGACAGTCGGTTGTGGCCGACCGACGTTTCTCATAATAAGATTTGGGAAGTCCCGATGAATCAGTTGCGTCTTTACCGGGTCCTTAAACTGATATAATCGCAATCACCGTTTAATACACAGTTCCGTTCCGTACGTTTAATACAAGTCCCAAGAATTATTAACAATTTCTCAGTAGAGTGGAACAAATTCATAGTTACTAACTTCTTAATTTATTGAAAAGATAGTAAAGATACTTTTTCGGTTTTGAACATTAATGACATTAATAATGTTGATCGTATTCAAGTTTTAACCAGGTCGCTGCCTATCGTAAGGAGTGGACTCTGTTTAAGTTTCGCTTAAAGAAGGACAAGAAATAGCGCTAGATTTTTTTTGTATCTATAGTTGTTTAATTACCTTTACAATCACAAAGGCTATAAAAATGCTACTGTATGAGGTTCGAACCAACTTTTAACCCAGAAAGTCAATCCTTAGCCGCCGAACCAATCATGATTTTTGAAACGATTAAATGTGCCACGATGATCCTTATCGTAAAGGTTTAATTGCAACGTTCACCGCTACGCACTTTGAATACAATGGGGCCCAAATGAATAGATCGCAATCGCGAATAATATATTAAACTAATTCATTATTAATAAGCTATATGAAATAATTATCGCTCCATATCAACAAACAATTTATTATCTGCATGATTTATATATTTTGAATGGCGCCTATTGTAATTTAACATTTGACTATTAGGTCATTGTCTTTTACATAATACGTATATATTTTTTTAAAAAATTAAATTAGAAATGTTAGTAAATTCATAAGTCAAATCAGTCCGCAAAGATAAATAACAAAATCATATTGACCTTAATGCTTTTCGCGCGATAAGTGAAACTAAAATAAGTCATAAATAATGTAATAATGCAACAAACAAAAGATATAAAAATATTAAAACAGCACAATAGATAAAATATAAAAGCCCATATACGTCCACTGCAGACCACTAGTTCTCTAAGAATAAGAGGGACTTAACCTTTAGTCCATCAAGTTGACCAGCGGCTCAATATGAGTTGATGGACTAAAATACCCAATTCAAATGATTACGTGTCCTTTTGGCAAGAATCTCAATGTACCCAGTCTAACAGGCGTCACGTCGTGACGTTGTGTTTATTTTCATTCATTCGAGTCCCCACGATGAGCAAGCTTTATTATTGTCTCTTTATTTTCTTAATGGTGACTACACTTAAACCTCGAGAGTTGATTAAATCCATGCCTACAATAACAAACCTTGATTGAAAAATACTTACCATAATATTTTTGTTTATTAGTTATATACATAATAAGTAACCATCATATAGGATACAGCGCCTGTTTCTATAAATAGTACTTATTGTAATACTTTTTTACAACTGCAGTCTGTGGAGTTTCTGTATCAAGAATCATTTTAGGAAGAAACATCCTCAACGATTTCACTGGAAGTAATTAGAATTAATGGCTAAACTCTATTCCTATAGAATACGTCCCTAAATTATTCCATGTCTCTTGTATTAATCGATACATACATCAAATCTATTATTGCCTGTGGTAAACATGCTTCTTCTAGCCATAAACCAATTCTCACTTACAAATTAGATTAAAGAAACGTATCAAAGAGAATAAGAATTTCGACATCAGCTATTTTTCTTAAACTGTTCACAGCTGGTGCAACCACCAAACACATTACTTTTACAAACACATCGAGTTTCGTGCCGACTTTCGAATATCTCATTGTAATTGCAATCTAACAGTTGACAAACTTAAATGCAACCGCTATAAATCGTGGAACGTGATTGATTGCACGCTAAAAGAGTTAACTTTTACTCACAAACGGAATGTGTTTTCATCACGCAATTTGCATCGACGGCACAATAACGCAAATGGCCGGCTGACCTGACCCTCAAATGTCAGTCAGGTGAATTGATTGATGCGGCGATTATAGTTCGGGAATGAAAGGGAATTAAGAACTATACGCCGAGAAAAAGTTACAAAGCTACTCGCAGGACTATTGTGCTGAGCTGACGTAGGTTTAATGGATACGATTTTACGTCAATCTTGGAGATCATATGAATCTTTTGATCGTAGTTCTTTTAAATATTATACAGCTTTGTAGAAAACCCCTCATTCACTCGTATTATGTGAGTGGGATCGTGGGCCCATCAGAGAACGAGAAACATATCTAAATAAGCAGATATATTTTTTTTGGAATGAATGTTTTAATTCATAGTTATGAAAGAACGCAATCCAAACAGTTAGGTTGCTTTCGGAGAGAAGATGTCGAGATTAGATTATTGAAAGCGTGCAGCGATAATCTAAGAATGTTATTTATAAAGTAAGTGACATACTATGTATTTACCTATAGTACGTGATAACAAGATGACGCAACAAATACACAACTGCAATTTATTGAATACAAGTTCTTTCACGCTGTACTCCAGTTTATGTTTTCTTTCCTTATCTTATGACATGTTCGAGAATTGCCTTAAAATATTGCATATATGTGTTTATCACCGATTCCGTGGGTGAATTGAGGTGGGTGTCAAAGCAATTTTCACCGCTATGTATTCAAAACATAGGTGCTGAACTTGCCATTGAGTTGGGCCCAAATTGCACGCTTGGAAATTGTCATGCCACAGCACGTGGGTATCAATCGTCATTATGAACGATCACCGTTTGAACCAGTTGTATGATATTTGACGGTTATTAACCGATGGAATGTCAAGAAGTCATTATGCAGTAGTTATGTCATAATTAATAAACAAACTTTACTTTAATGAGAATGTCTTATCAATATTTACGTAAGTTATGAAAGGCCCATTGGCATTTTCTTAGAGCCCTCACTTTCCAATATTATAACGTAATTACTAGTAGTATATGATAAGCTGCTATCTGTTTATTTAATGACACGATTAAGTGATGAAAGTAGATGATTCAATTGATGTTTGCGTCCATTAGCGTTTAATCACATTTGGCGGATAAGTGCAATAAATTACAAAGCTATAAAGGATGGTATCATAATAATTACCTCATAAACGGACAAAATTGCAAATTAGCAAACTGCCCAACGTTATGGCCCGTGGTCACGGGACATGAATGAGGTCACAAAGCTAACGGGACCGGCTCCATAGAGGAAATGTCAGTTTAAATGGATCGTCGATTAATCTATAGAGTGTAAGGACTATTTATTACGGCTGTAGAGTGTAGCGTACAATAGACAAATTCAATGTTTTTCCGAGCATTAAATGTAAGTTTAGTTCGATTACGAAGCCATTCAAGCACTAAGCCCAGGCGCGACTAGACAACAGTTTAGACGGCATATTAACAAGATTACACGTAGATATTACTAGACATTACTTACTTGAGTAACTTCGTAAAACTGTTCATATCTTCGAAGCAAAAGTATTTAATTGTCCGTTTCATAATTTCGAAAGCAAGAAAAGAATTGCCCATCATAAAAAATAATAACTACGCTCTTGTATGGCCGTGGTAGTCGTTATTTTGTGTTCCTTTGAAGAAATCATTACAGAGTACAGACGGTTTTAATGGTCCGTGCGGAATAGATAGAACGGTGGCGCCTGAGCGCGGGCGCACGTCACGCGCGCTTTACAGAGAAAGTGAATCGTTAACAATGGCATATGATTTGTTGGCCCAAAAACATAACACGAAAATGCCATTTAAAACACTAATGAATACTATTTTAGAAATGGTGTTGTAACAAACTCCTTTGAAACGTCGAAGGAAATTGCTTAGCACTTAATTAGGTACGAATACTGCGTAACTAATTCTTGTAATCGTTGCTAAATTAATAACATCTTCCTTTATAATTTAACATGTCAATAATTATAATGAAATACCTAATTTAGTATTTAATCATTCATGTTTCTCGGTACTTCCGACCATCCTTCGCAACTGTTCCCAAATGTCGGAACTATAACATAAGTAGACTTGTGATTACTTAATGATATTTCATTGTGTTTTTTTTCCGAAATGCAGCCCTATATTCGCATCCTCTCATTTCCCTATTGATTTGTGAAGGCCAAGAAACAATTGCATCGCAGCTATGCGGAAATTGCCAGTTAAAATGGAGAGACTGCGCGAGCGGTGCATGGCGAGCACAGATTGCGAAACCTAGAGGAAAACACAAATCTACGTGAATATATTCCAAAGATTACGTGTTGATAAAGCCAAATCCGGTTGGGAGTATTTATTATGTGTATAGTTCACAATAATTATATCTATAGATTTTAAATTCAAGGCACTCTTCTATTTGAATTGTAAAATTTGCATATTATTTGTTCAGGACAAATCAATAATATATATATAATTATAGAAGACCAGCATTCTTGGCCGTGTCACATTTGTCCATTATAATGTCAACGAAAATAAGTGTTAGGCCTCGCTTATTCGTACGAAAAATGGACAACGATTAATCGCTTTGATAAAGTTAAGGCATGTCGTTTAACTTTAAATAGTTCTACTCGAAGGTCGTTTACGAACCGGTATACAACGTAATGAAATAACAGGAACCACCTTTTTTGCTGGCGCTATGTTCCACTTGTAAAAACAATAAACACTGTTTACTTTTCAAAACTGGATCTTGTTATGAGTTTTTGTGAGAGGTGGGCCGACTTGCCTACACAGTTCGCGTCTAAAGATGTCAGGGTCAACAATAGCTCATCTGATAAGAGATAAAGCATATCTAAAATGTTGGATGGGCACACACGTTTTGCAATGTTGTCAAACAGAACGCATGTATGTTTAGCACGGGCTTGTAACCTTACACAGCAATAAGTAAGTATGTGATACCACCCGTTCGACAACTTTTCCTTTTGTCACAAGTCACAACTACCGTGTTTAACGTCGTGACTAAAATAACATTAGCTATTTACATCACAATTGAATAAGTACCTACTTTTAAAATAATCCGCATTATTCTTGCTTCAGTACGTCCAAAAGTTTTCACATACACTACCTGACTACCGATTCAACCACATCTTCTAAATACTAAGATATATTTGTATCACTGAGTAAATATTGTCCGTCATCACTCATATATGTATACTGCGTGCAATAAATAATTACCTTATGCAGCCAACGCGGAGAGATCTGCACGCGTGCATCAAAATAGACGAGTTATCATTCAACGGAGAGTATTTGATAAAATCGAATTGCTCTTTAGCTGAACATAAACTTGTGTGGAACCTTAAATGTGCTAGCTCACTCACGATTACGTGAAAACGCTGATCATTTCAATAAATCCGACAGTGACGATGAAAGTTATATAGTTCAAAGTCACGACACGAACCAACGCAAATCAGAAACAGTTTCAGGTGAAACTAGTCTAAAATAGCAGAATAAAAGTAAAGAATACGGTAAAACGATCAACTTACTTTCATTCGAAACGCTTCAACGTTTCCGTACCACAAATAAAATATTACCAAACAAAATGATAGAAATCAAGCTGCAAACGAATGATAAAGATTGTTCAAATAACATTTTTAACGCAATTTTAAGGCGTACAGACCGGTTCGATTACAAAAATATCGAAGGTCTGAATTTTTGTTGAATATTCACTGGCAGATAATCCAATAAAATGGAGGAGCCGGTCTGAGGTCACCCGTGTTGTGCACCTCATCGATATAATAAGCCGCGATGACCTAACGCGCCGCGTATATTACTAGAATTGCGTAGTTACTTTCCTTATCTTCAAAATATGTTAAATAATAGCAGAATGAGACATTTAGTATGCTAAGTGAATCGCGATCGGCCGTACATTCGCAGTCTTTCGGTACTTTTTATACGATAATGACGTCATGTTTTGTAAATCTATTGCAACTTTCGCACATTCGTTCCAAGATCCAATGACACGTATGCAATATTTTTGTAATAAAACTGTGCTTCTTTACACCATTTTTGCAAATTTTCTACAGAACATAAAACAATATTGAAATACATAACATCTATAAGTGTGTGGTAATCTCAGTAATGCAATAGACTTTCGAAATATTTACACTAGCAGTACTAATTAATTAATTGCGCCATAAACTAGATAAATGATAAAAGGGATTGAAATACCAATTTATGACTTTCATAAAAATGTTAAATACCTAGAGATGAAGAAAGTATTGGTGAAAGAGGCATAACCAACAGGAATTTAATTAACAAGACAAATTGATGTAAAAGCATGAATGCTCACAATAGTAATCTAAGAATAGTTTACGCTGCATCATAACATGTTCCAATACATCTGTTGAAACTGGGACGTTCTAAAACACAATCAACAAACATATGTGTCTGAAACATTCTCACATTCAGTTTCTGTAGGCCTTGAAGCGAACCAAGTTCAAACAGTGGCACTAATATACATTTCTAAAATTATAAAAATGAGAAAAAGCTATATGATGTGGATATTCCAAGATACATACAGATAGATTGATAGTGCAAAGTTAATGCACAGACACATTAAACTTGAGAAATTTGCTTAAAATTTATTAAATAAAAAAAATATGTTATACCAAGTATCTCCATTGCAAACAATCTAAACATGATGAGATGACAGAAATGCATATAATATTCAACATGATGATTTAGACAGTAATACAACAGTTGTAGCACAACAATATAGCGAACAAAAAATATATATTTCCAAAAAACAGTTTGAGGAGTGTATGAAAAACACTAGCTTTGACAACATATAAAATCAAGTGCAGTTTGTTTTTTCATAAAATATCCTATGAGAAACAGTTTCATTTAAAGGAATAAAACTGATACTGTATCATCCCTAAATATTAAAACTATTATGTATAAGTAAGAAACATATTATGCAGATATTTTTAGAAGAGTAATCACAAGGTACTCACCAGTTCTGGGAGAGATGGGCACAGCTGGCTTCGGTGCAGCGTTGGAACATAGTCTTCCAATCTTTGTTGGGGGTTTGAGCCCTGAAGGCTTCGGTAGAGAGGTAGGCCGAGTGGAGTCAGCCTTGTGTGTGGTTGCTGTGCTAGTTGTTGAGGTGGTGTCCGACGACGCGACGGACGCAGGAGCAGGAGGCGGCGCTCCAGAATCCGGCACATCTTGAGTCTCACTCATTTTCAATTCACTTTTTTTAACAATTAAAAACCGTACCGTCCCGTAACTTTCTTACATATTTATACCGAAAAACGCTCTTTTGACCGTGTATATTCAACGACGCTTCTCAAATCATCGCACGACTAATAGCGTACGAAAATATCTCAAGTTCCCGCGCAATAACACCACGGGAAATCTGGATCACGGCCAGTTCGTGTTATTATTGTGGATGAAGATAAACAAAAAAAAATTGCAACAAAAGTCGCGCTTATCTAAATCGCTTTTAAATTTAATCACATGTGAAATTAATCACATGTAAGTGTCCATTTTTACGTTTAAAAAACGTATGTAGTTAGTTGAAAAAGCGTGTCATAATGCAACATTTAACGGCATACCTTGAAGAAATAGAGCACGAAAAGTGCTGCTTCAAAGAAAAACTCGAGAGATTTTTACCGCTCGTTGGTACCAGCTGAGCTCGACCGTTGACGTTATCACTATCACTGCACACGTAATAATTACAATACTAAAATTATTTATAAACACAACAACAATTAAAATGATACGATAAAATGATGCACAGCAAAATAATTAGACCGCAATTACGAATGAAATAGAAAACAATCACAAATACACAAGAAACTGGAAGTCGACCGTCCTCTCATTACGTTTAAAACTTCAAAATTGCGTTTGGTTTCATTACTTGTTTCTTTTATTTTACATGGCGTTTATAAATAGAAATAATTTTTATTTTAATAAAAAAAAAGCACCCATATTTGTACAAATAGGCATTTTTAAGATTAACTAATAACTACAATTTCATATACGAATATTTGAGTTCCAAAAAAAAATATAAACGTACAGAAAGTTGAGATTTCTAATTTCTACTTTGACTTATACGACTTTGGTTACATATGTAACTACATGGTATAAAATTACATATTATGGACAATTCACAATACATAATACTCGTATTAAGATTGATTATTAAATATTTGAATCATCATTCAGAAATACAAAAACCAATGCGGATCATGATCCTTACAAAAAAAATAAAAGATATTCAAGAATCATGATTTTTAAACATAGGTAGGGATTTATTTTTTAACAATACTTTTTTTTACGTTAGTTTCAGTTTCATATATATAATAATGTACTCTGTGGTTTCAACGTTAAAGCTATAATTTCAATTTGACTATTAATTATGGCCCATTTACATTAACATACTTTCGATAACCACCATAAAAAATCATGAAAAATGTTGAATTGAATTTTCAGACTAAATTTTTTTTTAATGTTATATTGAAAAGAAAATTATTCTAAGCATAAATGAAATAAAAGCACATGGGTACTGGGCACGAAACTATGTGATAGATTGAGGGACAACATTAGTAGATGGCGCTGACACATCTTTGACTTGTCATGAATTGTCGGTTGTCTTTTGTATATTTATAGACTAAACATAATATTAGGAACGGATGTTAGCAATTTACAATTTGCTGATGATCTTGCAATATATGCATCGGGGAATAATTTAAATACCATAGTCAATAATCTTAATTCGGCTCTGATCAAACTCCATAGTTACTTTAAATATCTCAATCTTGACATTAATGTTGATAAAACCAAGATGATTGTTTTTAACAAAATTCGTCCTTTTAAGGTAAACATTTTTTATGATCAGATAGCCATACCACAAGTGTCGGAAGTCAAATTCTTAGGAGTAATCTTGACTATTAATCTTTCGTGGAAAAAATATGTTGATTATATCATAGGAAGGGCAAGTAAAGCATTTAATATCTTAAAATCACTTGCAAGAACATATTGGGGATCAGATCCTAAAATTTTACTTATGTTGTATAAATCTTTAGTTCGCAGTCACTTTGAATACGGTTATCTGTGTTTTGCATCTAATAAGAAACTTGTTCATAAATTGGATATCTTGCAAAATAAAAATCTTAGATTAATTACCGGTGCAATGAGAACTACTCCAATAAATTCATTACAAGTTGAGTGTAATACTCCTCCTCTTATATATAGGTTTAAATATTTGAAATATTGTTTTATCCTCAAACTGTTATCTACAATAACTAATTTATTATGGAAAAAATTAAAATACCTTCATACTCACCATCCCTGTTTATCTACTAGTAATGTGCCCTATGTACTTCATGATTTCTCATTTATGTCACATCTTGATGAAAAATATAGAATTCATAGACCTGAGAATTGGTCTTGTTATAGTGGCAGTTTTGAAAGTAAATTTATCTTTATTCCAATCAATATAAACAATGAAATGAAAAACAAAGAAGAGGTAAACGCAATTTTAGCCGAATATGATGGATGCAAAAAGATTTTCACTGATGCTTCCAAGTCGTCGTTGAACAATGTATCAATGGCTTGCTACATTCCTCATCTACGTTTTGGTTTTGCCCGTAAACTTCAATGTGAATTAAGTATATTTTCTGCAGAGGCAATGGCCATTTTAGTTGCTTTGCAATATATAGCCCAAACAAATGATCAACATTGGCTTGTTATATCTGATAGTATGAGTGTATTGCGAGCGTTACAGAACAATATTTTGGACTGCAAAGTAAATTACGTAGTGTACCATATAAAGAGTCGTTGGCTTCAATTGAAGAATGAAGGCAAAGAAGTGGATTTTGTTTGGACACCTTCACATGTGGGAGTTACAGGAAACGAACGAGCTGATTATCTTGCTAGAGAAATTGTTGACAGGGATAGCGGCAGCCCTGTTGACGACGTCTCCATTCCAATTTCGGATTTAAAATTAATAGTTAAACAGTCGTTACTTAACGAGTGGAATGAATATTGGCTGAACACTATAAATAGCAAAGGTAGACATTATGCATCAATAAATATGAAAGTGGGAAAAACACCTTGGTTCTGCAAGTCTAAATGTAATAGGAAACGAAAATTTTACACAATAATGAACAGACTTAGATTTGGGCACGGTCGTTTTAAGGCCCACCTTAACCGAATGCGCATTATTTCGTCCCCCATATGTACAAATTGTAATCAAAATGTTGATGAAACTTTAAATCACATTTTATTTGAATGTGCTGCATTTAATTTGCCAAGAATCTTACTTATTGATAAGTTAATTAATATATATGGTAAATCAGAACTCATCCCGCGCTCTATTGAAGAGTTGATGAAGAAACCTGATACATATGATCCAATTTATGAATTTATATCTAACACAATTATTGACCTTTAAAGCAAAAATGGACACAAGAGAAGACAATTAATATTGACTTTTTTCGGACTTCTGCCGAAAAACTTAAATGGAGTAAACAAAAACAAATATTATGACGAAGACTTGGTAGTTGGTTTTGACTATAAAGGAAAAAAAATGATGTAAATGTACTATGAAGACTTGGCTTCGGCCTACTTTTAATAAAACACCGGACTATAATTTTAATATAAAAGACGAGGCTGTACGGGCTAGAACCCTTTGCCTTCCCACTGTAATGGGAAAATGAAGGAAAAAAAAAAAAAATTGTCGGTTGTCTTGACTTGAGCGTATGTCAGTATTTATAACACATGTCACGGGAAAATTCGCTCAAAACGGCGATCAAATGTTTTCGTCATAAGACAAATTGCGATTCTTTTATATTTCTTCCATTTATTAAAGAACAATGGAACAAGATTAAATTACAAAACTATCAAAAATGAAGCTGGTTTCTAAAAGTATTGAGAAGGATGGCTGCGGGTAAGTAATTGATTGCAATGTTTTTATTTTTTTTGGGATTTTTTATATGGTATTTTGTTGTTAGGAGCATTGCGCTTATTCCGGAGGAGCCAGAGGATATGTGGCACGCCTACAACTTGATCGCGGAAGGGGATGTGGTGACTGCATCGACAGTGCGTAAGGTTCAAACAGAATCTTCCACTGGTTCGTCTACTAGTAATAGAGTAAGAACCACTCTTACAGTCAGGGTTGAGAACATCGATTTCGACACGCAAGCATGTATGCTGCGGTTAAAAGGCCGCAACATTGAGGAGAACCAGTATGTGAAGGTAACAAGGTTTGATTCATCCTTACTAAAATTATAATATTTCCCAGTATAAATAGTACTATGTATGTAAGATTATTATTTACTCACATACTTTTTTGTAAAGCACAATAAAAGAGAGTAACATAATAACAGTTAAATCACTTAAAACTAAAGGCATGGTTACAATTGGTGATTATTTTATGATTGTGAATAAAAGTACAAACACATTTGAAGTCATTTGGTGCAGGATTCAACATGTGTTGATTAGTTTCATTCGCATAACTTAATGAAGTGAATTAACTTATTTGCACCATAAAACAGACATACAAAACCACTTAAAATAAATTATGTTAACTCAAGAAAGTTCTTTGATTGAACCCTTACGTCCAATTAAGGATTTAACTTGTGGTATGGACACCAGTGATCCATAAATAATGTAATAAAGTACATCACTAATACAATCACACTACAACGTAAATACATAATAATTTAACATATCAACACAATGGAAAACTTATTAACCTCTTGCAGATGGGAGCTTATCACACATTAGATTTGGGATTAAATCGAAAGTTCAAATTACAAAAGATCTTATGGGATTCTGTGGCACTGGAGAGGGTTGACACCGCTTGTGATCCAGCTGCCAATGCAGATGTTGCTGCCGTGGTGATGCAGGAAGGTCTGGCCCATGTCTGCTTGATCACACCGTCAATGACTTTAGTCAAGTCTAAGATTGATGTCAACATCCCGAGGAAACGCAAAGGATTTGTGCAGCAACATGAGAAAGTAAAATATCTTTTATCTTTTTCTATTAATAACCACTTTTTATAGTTCTTATCTTTACTAAATGTTATGGTAATTACTTATGATGAATCTGACTGATATACTAATTATGGTTTTACTATACCCCTAATTTTTTTCACATTTGATACATATTTCTTGGAGTAATAAGATTACAAAGAGTTGTTGAAAATGCAACATGAGTCCAATATGAAAACTGTCATTTTAAGTAATAGAATATTGCCAATTTATAAATATCCATTTAAAGACTAAATAATGCCTAATATAAAATGATCTGTTATTGAATGACTATTACTATTTCTCACACATGTTAGGGCTTGAACAAGTTCTATGAAGCAGTAATGCAAGGAATACAGAGGCATGTGGATTTCAATATTGTGAAGTGTGTGATCATTGCATCCCCCGGCTTTGTGAAGGACCAGTTCTTTGACTATATGATCCAGCAGGCAATCAAGATGGATATCAAAATACTGTTGGATAATAAAGGGAAGTTTTTGCTGGTCAAAGCTGCATCAGGGTTTAAACACTCTTTGAAAGGTTGGTTGTTAAAGGAATTCATAAAAACTGGTGTGAAGTGGTAACTTTGTTCTTGTAGTTAATTCAGTAATCTTAAAGCCAGTGGTAGGACATGCAGATAATGTTTCTTATGAAGAAAGAGTGAATATTTTTTCTCTCTTATAACTTTAGTTATCAATATTTTATTAAAATGCTGCTCAATTTTTATTTCAGAGGTTTTGCAAGAACCTGCAGTGCTGAGTAAGATTTCAGATACAAAAGCCGCTAGTGAAGTCAAATTATTAGAAAGTTTCTATACAATGTTGCAATTGGAACCGGCTAAGGCTTTTTATGGTAAAAAGCATGTGGAGAAAGCCAATGAGGCTCTTGCCATTGAGACTCTTATGATTTCTGATAAACTGTTCAGGTAAAAATCTCAATTATCTTAATACTCAATCTGAACATTGAACTTGTAGCTTTAAAAATGAATCTCTCTTTAACACACATATTCTGATGGAGTGTGCAACTAAGGATTATTGAATTTCAATTATGTATACAAAATAAATTATGTAAAGTAGAACTACAACATTTTTTTCAGATGCCAAGATATCCAGAAAAGGAAGGAATATGTCGCCATTGTTGATTCAGTGAGAGAGAATGGTGGAGATGTCCGAATTTTCTCCAGTATGCATGTGTCTGGTGAACGTAAGTACCAATTCATAGGATTTTTGTATTATGTTAAGTTAAATATGGACCTTTTTATTGCCATTTTTGCATTATTCCAAAATTGTTTTACAAAATCAATGTCATGTATGAAATCTTCTATTTGTAGAATTGGATCAGCTTACTGGGATTGCTGCTATTCTGCGGTTTCCTATGCCAGAATTAGAAGATAGTGACGCTGAGGATGGGGATAGTGAAAGTGATTCCGATTAGAAAATATATGCCATAAATGACATACTATAGTTCCATATATTCGTAGCTAATTTGTAATTGTTATTTATTACATTGTTATTCTCAATGCTGTACCACAAGGATGGTTACGTTAAAAATTTAACTAGCAATTATTATATTTTTGATAAGTTTTATGTAAAAGTTAATTTACGTTACATAAGTGACATTTATAATATCACACTTAATTTACAATTGACTAAATGCAGATACTGAATTATATTTTTTGTTGTAGTGTTCTCCTCAGTTTAATGTTTTGTAATATGTATTTGTTACAATTTTGTAAATATCACATATATTCAATAGCTCAAATAAAAGTACTATTTTGTTACAAATTTTATTTATCATTAAGCAGAGGCTGCTTCTAATGCTTGCTTCTTCTGCTTTCTTTTTTCTGACTTTTTGTCCTCTTTGACCTTTTCGTCGTGGAGACGCCTCTTCTTCCTGAGCAGCCAGATTTCCTTTTTGCGTTGTTCCTGGCCTGCCTTCATGCTCTTGTATAATTTCTTATGTTTCTTACGGACCAACTTTTCACGCAATCTGAATGCTTGCTTGTCTTCAATCTCCTTTTGATATGGATGTTCCTTGAAGGTTACACCACTTGTGACTGCCATTGCCTTTTTCTAGAAAATTAAACAATTAAATAAACAATTATTACAAAATATTATTTAATTTTATTTAAACTGATGTTTCTAACAAATATGATATAACAGGATATCTTATCTTTACGTCTTTCCTGTTAAATATTTACCTTTTCCTTTGCTATCTTTTTCTTCTGAGGGTCCATATCGTCATCGTCGTCAGATTCTCCTGAAGGTGAGTCCTCGGCGACCTCTTGTCTGTACTGCTTGGTGAGGGCCTCTTCAGCATCACCTTCAGATTCCTCATCACTTTTCTCTTCTTGGTCTTCATCACTCGCCTCCTCTATATCAGTTCCTGATTGGTCGTCATCTTTAATAACAGATACAGAAAGTGTGATTGATATCAAATAAGATTGTTTGTAGTTACTATCTCTAATGCCTCCTACACTGTGCCGGCGGATTTTTGAGCTACGGGCAAAGCCGCATAAACGAGTCGCAGGCATGGCCGGCGGGATGCACGGGAAGCCGGCGGCTTGTTAAGTACAACAATTACTTGCTTTCAGCAAGGCTGTCAAAACTCAAGTGTACTCTGCGGCAAATACCGCCGGCCTGGTGTTGCCACTGGCATACCCACACCGTACAAACCTGCAGGCATAGTGAGTAAGAAGCATAACGGATATGTTTATTTATAAGAACAGACAGATAATTTTATCATTATCATTCTCAGTCAAAAAGAGTCTATTGTTGAACATAAACCTTCCCCAAGAATTTCCACATCAACCAGGTTGAAGTTGCCCACATCTAATGACTTCCCATAACTATGTCTTTCTGCCTGGATTTGAAAATTCAATATTTTTGGCTAATAGGAGGCATTTTTACATTTGACTTTTCCTTGAATTTGATACAATAGAAATATTATTTTATAAACAATCATATAACATGTGTAATTACCAAGAGGTTTAAAATCAGGATTGTTAAGCTCCTTCTCTTCAGGCGGTATGTAAACTTGATCCTTAATTTTGTCCACAAATGGCGATAGATGAGGTGGCAACACTGCACCCATTAGGTATTTATTGATGGGTAGAAGTGTTCTTGCATTCACACTGTCAAACACCCACTGTGGCTGCACATAATACCGTGAGAGGTACTGTTTATCCATACTAGGCCTGTCTACAATCTGATATGAAATTGTTTCATCTGCTTCATCAAAAGTAGCACCTACAAAGTGGTCTTTGTCCCAGGAGCATTCACCACCAAAACAGCGTATAATGAAGACCATTGGTTCTCTGGGTACTTCTCTGTTTATAAAGAATTTGAGGCCTTTGAACAGTGTTTTCAATTTTTTAACCTTTTCTGCTTCAAGTTTAGCTTCTTCCAGTTTTTGTGGGTCTTCATCTTCAGTGGGGAATACATCAATCTCTGGCAGCTCCTCGGCTTCATTGGCACCTTCAATACTAGCTAGAGACAAGTTCATGGCTGCTATTCTTTCTGATACGTAAGCATGTTCATCAATCAGGTCCTTATCTTTGTCCGCTGAGAAACTAGCTGGCAGTTTTGGTGGGTATGTCAGATTAAGTGTGTGGAATAGTTTGAAATTTACAAAACCCAACATCATTGTGTAGAATTCCACAAATGTTGACATAATTTTGAAGTCCACTTCATTTTTACTTTGTGGCTGAAAAAAAATATTAATGTTGCATTTTATTTTAATATTTCAGCTTTACTATTTAAAATATAAACTATATTTAAGAGCAGTGTTAGTATCTACATAAATTACCTGGAATGAGAAATGATGTGGTACAATCCATGTTACTGTTTGTCCCTCCAACTCAACTTGGTAGTAATATCCTTTGACTGATACAAATACTTTACGCAGTGCTTTAGCTGCTATCACTGCATGCATGAACTCAACAGTGAGACGTCTACACAACATAGATTGGTCTCTAGGTACCCTTTTTAGTGATGGGAATGTGCTAAACAAAAAGCAAAGGGTAAGACAGTCATCAAGATCTCGAAGTGCATCTACAAATGTAGGGTATCTTTCTTTGACAATATGGTCAATGTTGATGTCTGGGTAGTCACGGAAATACTTTCTCATCTTTCCATATTCTTTCATGGCGCGCGCTCGCCGAATTTTTTGTTGGAACACCTGAAATGAACATATGATATTTCATAATATTTTACAGAAGAATTTATATTTCTTTATTATCTAATTGTTTTTATTAAATTGGATTATCTTACAATATTAGATTGATCTCAATATAGTTCTGGTAAAAAGTTCTGCACTTTTAAATTTAAGTATTTAGTACAGTTTATTAAGGACAAAGAGAGAAATCAATGCAATATGATAGAATTAGTTTACCTTCAATTCCCGTAGTTTCCATATTATAGGTTCGTGTAGTAGGAACTTTATATCTTTAGTGTGATACAAAGTTTTAATACCACCAGCTCCCTTTTGGGCTCTTTTACGGTTCCGCGGCTCACGGGGGTATATTCCTTTCAAAATGCAGATACGTCTGAAGTCTTTCAAAGATAGCTGCAATTTCTTCAACGCAGCCTTTCTCGTCATAAACTGGGCTCCTTCTCCGGACGAATACTATTGACAAAAATTTGGTTATAACCAAACGTAAACACGTGTTGTAAATTAATAATATGAAATTTGCTATGCATACCTTCTTCTTCTTTTTGGAAACCATTTTGTGTTATTATGATTCACTTGTTTGAATTAAAATAATTAACGCAATTCTGTTTTTCTTCAATAAATTGAATTTTTACAACGCAAAAGAAACACACATGTTACAAGGCAGTCATTTTGACTTTTGAAGGAATATTTGACATTTTGATTCAGTGTTGCCAATAATAAAGCGTTGTTCTTGTTACTGTTACGTCTTTGAATTAAAGAGAATGTCACGCCCAGTTTTTTTCATAACTCTATTTTAATCGCATAGATGGCGTTGTATCACCAAATATCAAGTTATAGTACCTATTTCCAAAGGGAGCTTGTAAAAACCGCCTAAATGCAACCGGGTTAGGCCATATAGTCCGCCAGGCTAGTCTAGTGCGGTTGGGCGGACTTTACCTACTTAAGTACATACCATAGAACTTTTTACAAATCGCTATGGTGTACAGGTTTCGTCACGATGTTTTCCTTCACCGTTATAGCGCGTGATTGACCTTCAACACCATAGACGTAGATGTATACACACATGACTCCGAAAAGTCAGAGGATTGCCCTGGGATTTGAACCTGTGACCACCGTGAACATATTGGCAGTCGCGTCTGGTCCGTTACCAAAAAGCCACCACGCACTTCTTTAAACATGCATTATTTTAATTCTGTTCCAGTAAAAAATATAAATATACAAACACAAATAAAATTCAGTTCACAATGCGTTTAATTGATTTAATTACAATAAATAAATTATTTAAATATTCAATATTACGTAATTGAAGTAGAAAGAGATTATGCAGTATCATTATTGGAATTTGAGTTTGTGTTAGATGGCGTAGTTTGGCTCTGAGCCCACGAACTAGGATCTACCATTACATACATAGGGTAACTATACGGTGACCACATGGGCGACGTTTGGGACATCACAGAGCTGGCGGTATCGTCGTTGAGGCCTGCCTCTTTGAGTATACTCATGGCGTTTGCGTAAGCAGACATCATTTGTGGATAGAAGTATTGGAATGGATATTGTGGAATGTTGGCTTTGGCTGGATCCATGGTGCACGTGGTGGCAGAGCTTTCTGATGAGCTTGATGTCATCGCCGTAGTTGGTAGGACGTAAGGATAAGTAGACATTGCGGCGCCTTCACTGCTTGAGGGTACAGGGAGTGCGTAGGCGTATTGCACTGGAGGAGTCACTACTGCGCGTTTTTGATTCACACTTTCTTCATGCGGGTATCCGGTGAACGGGACGGGAAGGGCAGCTTGTTGCGGTTGACTTGCTGCTGTCACCGGTAGGAAGTTCACTGGCTGGTCGGTCAGCCATTGAGACTTGACTCCGCTGTCTTCAGTCGCTGCTACGTACAAATCTCCAGTCGCCCCATCAGACGATGGTTTCACAAAAAGTCCGTGAACTGGGTGAAGTTGGTTAGGCGTGTTCCAATGCGCCACATGGCTATGAACTTCTGTTACCAGGTAGATGAAAGTAATTATACTCGTTATTTTTGACATGGTTGAAAAGTTTGTATGTCGAATGATGATTTTAGTTGCATTTTTTTCATTTTATACTTTCTAATTGCATCGTAAAACTAAGAAGAGATAAGGTGCATCTACCGATAAAGTTAGCAGTTACTGTTTTGGAGTAAAGATCACGTATTGACGTTCGGTACTTTATCTGTTCGTACATATATCAGCCAGTATCATTTGGGTACATGTCCAAAAACTGATACTTGGATCGATAAATGCATTCCAACGTAGTGATTACATTTATCTCCATGAAACTGTAATGAGGGTTCACTTGAACTAATATCGTTAAATTTAGCGGCAATGAGTTACGTAATTTCTTAAAAGTCACGTCATTTTGTTGGGTTGATTTTATATTTAATTATATCTTTATTTCGGCAGTTGTCAACAATATGTGCCTTATTAAGTTTTGTAGATGCAAAATACATGCTTACAATATCAATTTTTATTCATATACATTATACGAAATAATATATAGTTATTTAAAATATGCGCAAAGAACTCAAGGGCCAATGCAAACCAACTTGCAGTTTTATGGTTTTTATGACATAGCTGCCCTGAGTATGTGTTGAGTCCGGTCACGCCTCCAATGCATTAATATTTTCCTTCTGTTCATTATTACCTACTTTGGATTGATAATATAATACAATTTTGCTGGATTGAGTAGTTTAGAATATAAGAGAAAATTTACAACAATAAAAAAAGCCTTTTTTTAACTCTTATATTAAATTTATTATAATGTGATTCAAATTCTCGTCCGTATATAAATCTAAGAGTAATAAGATTTATTATTCACAGGTACGAAATCGTAAAATGTATCAAGTGTTATTTTATGTAAAGTAATATTTCGTTTAGCACCATGCTTCGGCTTTGTGTTTTATTATTTTTTGTGCGCAACGTGGTGGACTACAGAACATCGATGTGTCTAAGGGATCACGAGCAGTTTTCTCTTTGTGGTTGGAAGTGTCCTGCTACTTGTGTGAATTTAAGAATTTTATCTACTGGTGAGATTTCTAAAACTTTACACATTACCTGTAGATAGAGTTACATTTTAACTTAATGAAGCATAAAAAAGACCTTATGAAAGCGTAGTGGAATAACAATAAGATTTCAGGTTATGATTATCACAGACAACCAGTGTTTACATAAGACGAAATCAAAACGGATTTCAAATACTTAAGTTTTATTACACCACACATTATACATAGAGTAAGTAATCACTACGTTCTAACATTACAGAGCAGATTTTATGACAGACATCTAGAAAAAGGATATCAGACATAGACATTTTAAATTAAATATTTAATAATATTGATAAATTAATGTCTACCAGCGCGAAATTATCATTACACGCTATTACTGATTTTAACATTTATAAGTATATTAATTTCATATTCTTTTTTTTAATTTCAAGTTACTAAGTAACTAAGCTATAGGTAATTTAGTTATAACTTTTAGTAAACAAACCATTACGAAGTAATGATATGAATTCGGTAATATTATATTCATGGAAAAAAAATGTATTCTTATCTTATTATATTATTATGCCTATTGTCTTATTTCGAATTGTAATCGCATTTGCCGATTCATTGTTTACATATTATTAAGTATAAAACGATACTTCATAATTAATAATAGTGTAAAAGTATACGTTCTTTTAAATAGAATACGAAAATATGTAATTTACATAATTGTATTTTTTGGAATTAGAGTGACGCGAACAGATTTTGGGGAAAATGGATTTACCACAATGTAATCTAGATATCAATGGCTTTTCTTTAAACTTAAAGCACAGCTCCGAGACTTCGCCGACAACAAGGACATTGTTTTCAATAGACGCTAATCGTTATCTTGGCAGATACGAATGACCTACTATTAGCAAAGATCATGTTCGGATATAGGGAGTTTAAAGTAGCCCTACCTTATGTTTTGGTGTCTTTATGTAAGAGGAGCCTACTATTTTTGTTGCAGGCAAGGTGCGTTGCCCGGCGTTATGGGAATGCCGCGTGGGGTGCAGATGTGCGGCTGGGTACATCAGAGACGAATACTCCAAGAGATGTATTTTAGTGCCCATGTGTCCGGGTAAGAATAAAAACTACACAGCGTGGTGGAGACATGATATAATTAATTAAAATCAACTAGAGGTCTCAGCAGTTCATACACAAAATAAAAATATTAAAATATATTCGAAGACATAATGACACAGACTATGTAATATATTATTTTAAATTATTTCGTCCTGGCACGACAAAGTGATAACTATGCAATTGGTAGTACTTAAGTGCTATTTTAAAAAAAATATGACTTCTATCTGCCTTGTCATGCCGCGTGCGATCGATTTAATAGGATTTTGATGAATTATAATATTTAGGTATTATAATTTGATGACTAACTTGTTACGTGGCACGTAAGTAGCACATTTTTACATTTGAATTGTAAACGACAGCTTAATCCCATACATTTTCAGATCAAAATTGATCATAGCTAAAGTGATAAATTTATGATTTTTCAAGATTAGATAAAAATGTCTCTATTTTTATCAATATCTGTCGACATAATCAGATGACTTTGAGTAGGGTCCGAAACACACTCCACTTAGCGTAGATTACTTCGATAACATATAGTACATAGATCGCAGGTAGATTGGTACATGTAGGTACGGTAGTCGTCTTCCAGTCGGGTACGAATATTCTTCTACCATCTTAGTTTAATCTTGGTTGTAGACGTGAAAATGGATTCAAATAATCATGTCTGAATTCCGTTTCGAAATCTGATTATGATTGTTGTTTATGTTTAGTAAGCAATGTCACGAATTATACACGTGCTTATGTAGTTTTTTTTTGTTAAGTAGGTATTACAGTAGATAAGCATTGTTCGTCATTACTTCCGTTTCATACCTTCATTATTTCCAAAAAAATATTTTGATTACACATAGTCTTGAAAAACTCATATAAATCGAATTTTCTGAACAAGAAATTGTACTAAGGTTCGATGTATACTATGATTTAACCAAAAAGACAGCTTATACGAATTATATAACTGTATATTGGCTCATAAATGACTCACAGCTGAAGATTAAGAGGTAAATGTGCCTTAGTGCTTCTATTTTCTACAAGAATTTGGCAAGTTTGTGAAGTCTTTCAAGTAGCAATCCGTGCAAGGCTCGTCTGCGAAGTATAAGTTTGCCTTAAAATAATAAAGATGCCTATGCCTAGTATTGGTTTATTCTATAATCATTATGTGCTGATATTATTACTAGTATAAATAATGTTTTAAATACGTACATTTTATGTAACCATATAATACGGAACAACAATTTTATACGTGAAAATATTCAAAAGGTCGGATTTGAGTAGTCATCAATTCATTACACATGTTTGAATGAGTTTTCCGCCTAATTCCGTGCTCTTTTCAATGCTTACGAAATGTGACTCAACTTATTATAGAAATACGTAACGCGCATTACAAGTAAAATAATACCTACGTCTTAAGTTCTTTGATGTTTAACACGATATAACTACGAAGATAAGGCATTACCAGGCTAAGCTTCATCAGCTTTTGCAACCCATTGGCGGCTTTACATGGCATTTTCGCAAGTAGGCCCTTTGGTATATTATGCTTGACAGCCTCTGTGGCGCAGTTGGTTAGACGCCGGCTGTACAACAAAAGGTTTCGCGTTTAATCCCCGCCCCGATACAAATGTTTGTGAGAACCGTGTATTCGTTTTGGGTCTGGGTGCTTGCCTTTGTGAGACCGAAAAGTCTCTTGTAAGTTCTGATACCCACAACACGAGAATTGTATCTTAGTGCGGGAATCAGAATTCTATTTTTATTTATTTAATCTTTATTGTACACTAAGAAGAACATAAAAACATTATTATAAAAGAAAAATTTGTATAAAAGTACAAAAGGCCGTCTTATCGCATCAAGCGATCTCTACCAGACTACGTTTGGATGGATATGTTACAGGTTGTCAATAATAAAATAATAAATAAATATTTTCACGGTTTTGACAATATATCTGCGACAAATATAAGGGAAGGAGAAAGAGAGGGCAGTGTAAAATAAAGAATGAACTATGTATGTGATTGTAGGGTGTAAATATTTATTTATGATTATTACAAACGTGATTGATGAAATTCATGTTCATTCGAAGTCCTAGTGCAGAACACTCATACAGATTTGCTAATAATAGCTGGCTGCATTGTTAACGTGGGAGAAAATTACTTTTAATAAACTCATAACTGCGAAAGTCGAAGATGTAGCCTCAAGATTAGTCTTCAGATATCAGTTAGCTGTCTGTTCTGTTAATCACGAGTTTACCGCTTACTTTGCTACTTTGATAAGCACATAGAAACGACATAATTATTTTGAATTTACTATAATATACTATATTAAACATCTGTGTTTTTTTATAACATACATAGTTATCATAGACAACATAATCTCAAATTTTTCCAACTCGTGTATATCGTAATCGTATTGTTTTTTTTTCTTTATTCGTATTTTTAGTAAATCTCCTTTCATGTGGATTAGTTATCTGTGTTGCATAATGTATCTATTTTACGTTTGAAACGAAAAGATAATTTTATTACTATAATGTTTTAAAATCAGCTAACATTAGCTTTCTCTAAAAGGATGACATTCAGACGTTTTTTGTTTGAATAAATACATACATAGTCCTAAACTCCTGACCGCACACTAAGATCGAGTCTTGTGGGTATATAGTTCCATCAGGAACTACGAGAGACTTTTCCGTCTCAAAAACACCCAGACCCGAAACATATACCTGTGGATTACACAAATATTTGCTTCGGTGCGGGGATCGAATCCGTGGCCTCATGTTTCACAGTCGGCGTCTAACTAACTGCGCCACGAGGCTGTCAAAAAGAAATTGCAATGAGTAGAACAACTCCTACTATATATTTATATCACTTCCATATCCTACAGAGATATAGTATTGATTTCTTAGTTGGATTCTAACATTCGAATTCGGCTTCATTGTTTTTTAAGTTCTTTTGCTATTGGTATCAAAGATCAAACAGATAAACCTATAGTTTTTAGGATTTGATTTAGTAAATATATAGTCGTAGTATTTGTCATGTGATCAAAGTTTTATATCAATAAACTAGATTGTTTTTATCGCCGGTAGGTATTCTCTTGCAGGTCTTGCTCCAGGTATTCTTGGTAATCCTATGAGAATGGATTGGGTAAATTATACATACGAGTAGATATAATTCGAATTGAGTGAAAGATCTTTCAAATATATACATAGTGGCTATGTAGATTAACATGTAGGTCATTCATTTAGAGTATATTTCGTATTGAATGTGCAGATTCACCAAAGTGTGCATAACTTAGTGGGTCAAGTTCCGTTTTAATAAAATGTAGGTTTGCAACATCAGTGTTTTTTGTCGGAAATGAAGGCAATTGCAACATTTGTATAAATAATCTTGTTTGTTAATTGCGTTTAGCAGTTTAGTTAATTATTTGTGATGAAGGCGGTAACATCGTGTGTGTTCGCGGCGTTGGCGGTGGTGTACTGCGCGCCCACGGACTTTGAAGCCGAGGTGAAGAAGCAACTGGAGTACCTCCGGGACAAGCGGTCTCAGTACGGTGTGCAGTATGTGTCTCCATGCGCCGCCGCCTCCGCGCCCGTACCAGCGTTCGCCCCGCCCTACCATTACGACATGGTGCCACACGAAAGCTACATCGTCCCTCACGTCCCTCACTACGCCTACGGAGGGCCACTACACCGCTCAATGGATCCTTTGGAGACCGACCAAGAATTATTAGGATTCTCCGACATGAACCACATTATCGAGGAGCACATGCCGATGGCGAGGTATGGGTATGCACCTGCCCATACTGGAGGTCATATAGTTATGCCACATGGAATTCCTGCCGCCCCTACTGCATTGGGAGTGTTCCCTAACGCGAATTCTGGTGGGTGTAACGTCCCGCTGCTCTTCAGCTGCTCTCCGTCGATAGTCCAGGGTCGGATGGTGAACCCACAGCCGCACGGTTTCGCGGTACCTGTCAACTCGTACCGGGATGTCGTCGATCATCACTTGGAGACCCATGAAGATGCCACCTCCCATGACCACCATTCAACGCATGACCCCAGTCATATCAGTTTAAATAAACAATAGTTTCGGTGTAGTTTTAAGGCGATTTGTTAATATAAGTATTAAATTATTTCTTAACCGCAAATTATCGTTTTATTTTATTCCATTACCCATATTTAATTTATTATGTTGCAATAGAGTTCAGATTATAAAATACTTAAATGATTTAATTCTTTATTAAAACTTTAAAGTTATTTGTGTATAATTTTTTTCATAATTTTTTGACACAGAAATGTAACTTTATTATTTATGTTTGTGTTATTAATCCTTACTTCCTTACTCTTTAAAATATTTTAAAGTCTGTCTTCTACGTTTTCATGTTTATATCGCTAAACCGATTTTGATTTTTGGTACAGAGATAGATTAGACTCTCGATATATTTCTGTGGATTAGACGTTAGGAAAGGATATAGGCTATATCTTCTATTGCGAAAAAAGGCTTAAATGTATTGTATTAAGAGATGTAAGTTTGTATGGAAATTCTAAGCCGTGGTAGTCAGAGATGTAAAACTTGTCAGTTTACTTTCTCTTTATACGAGTAAAAACAAAAAATAACTGCATGCTTTGCTTTCTTAAAATAAACCCTCAAGGGGTTTAAATAAAGGTTGAAATGTTATATGAAACATCGAAACCGCTGGAACTATTTCCAAGTTAATATTTTAGCACCGTAATGCGAACGAAAAATAAAAATAAAATGTAGTGCAATAATTGTAGAAAACTAGAATTATGGGGTTGGTAGGGATTAAATATAATAAATTATTATATAAAATAAATTAATTATGTTGTGTCTTCAAATATAATTGCCAACTCTTTTCAAACTCGAAGGGATGGAATGAGGTAGTATAGGGTGGGTGAAATTATATAGAAAAGGACAGGATTGCATGCCTTGAGTATTTTGACAGAATGAGACGAGACAGGATGGGATGTAACGGGACCGGACCTTTACATAATCCAAAACAAAAATAAATATAGAGAAGAAAAGACAAGAGCTTACGGGCACACTTTGGGCAACATGCATATTTTTTTACCGAAAGGGCTCTGCTGGTGCCAAATAGGGGTAGGTAAAAGGTACATAACCTATATTGGATTTTTTTTATAACAAGATAATTATCTTCATTTAGCAACTTGACGATCACGACTAGGCACTCAAAATTCATTAAAATACTAGCTTAGGTGGTTAATAAAATAATTAAAAAAATAATAACTATTTCAAAGGAATGATATCTGAGATTACATTTATGGGAAAACCTATGAATATAATTAAATAAGTTTTGTTACACGAACTGCTGACGCAATACTTTATGTGCTTATACAATGAATTTCGTCATGTCTTCACCACGATAATTATGTGTTTTTATCTACCTACCTATCTACATAAGTCTTCGTCAACCCACTGCTGGGTATAGGCCATTATCTGCACGCCACATATTTCCATCCTACTATACCAAAGGCCTTATTCATGGTCAGTTTTAAAACCTATTTAGTTATAGAATGTTTTGTCTTCTTCGCTCAAACTGAATTCAAAAGTCGTTCGAAAGGGATAAAACATTCCATAACTAAAAAAGGTTTGTCTATAAACAAGGCCGTGAGTGTTTACTACCACTAAATATAATAAATGTTTATGGTCATTTACTGCTTGCTGTTAACCATCAATTATAGCTGGTGGAATAGGTACCTACCTATATTATCAGTGTTACAGCATATAATATTGTATATTTTACGACTGATCGCATGCCTGACATCAACACAGACATTTAGTTTACCACGCTGGCCTAATGCCGTTTGCAGATTGAAAAAAATGTTTTTTTTTAAATTAACTTTTTAACTGAATAATTCAAAATTAAGGGTAGTTTAATTGTAACACTTAACAGTCACTGAGCGAATGACTAATACCTCAGTCCACCTCGCGTGACCACGAAAGCTGAAAAGTAATCGAAACGTCGGAAAGTTAAAAAATGTAAAAATTAAACCAAATCGCGATAAAAGCCGTAAAAATAGTTTTATTTCAATGTGTAACATTCGCGTAAATCTAAGAAACCATTATGCCCTTTGCAGACTTTGCATACCGTTGCCTTATAGACAAATATCCTGTAGACTGTAATAACTATCCTGTATTGGCCCAAATACGTCCCACTGCAGGGCACTGGCCTCCTCTACAATCGAGAGTACGATTGAGAGGGGTTAGGCCATATAGACCGCCACGCTGGCCTAGTACGGTTTGGCGGACTTTACATACCATAGAAATTTTCAAAATGTTTTCCTACATCGTTATTGAGCGTGGTGATTGACTATCAATACACACATAGCTCAGTCAGAGGTGTGCCCTGGAATTTGAACCCGCGACCACGGTAAAACATGTTGGCAGTTGTGTCTGGTCCGTTACGAACAGGCCACCACGCACTCTTTAATCCATTTTACAGGTTTCCTCGTAAAGTAATTCTTTACTGATAAAGCAAGTAATAAATAATTAAGTCTTTATATACGTATAGTTAGTAAAAAGTGCGTGGTGGCCTGTTGTTAATGGACCAGACGCGGCTGCCTACATGTTCACGGTGGTCGCGGGTTCAAATCCCAGGGCACACCTCTGACTTTTCGGAGTTATGTGTGTATTGATAGTCAATCACCACACACTTTAACGGTGAAGGAAAACATCGTGAGGAAACCTGCATACCGTAGCGATTTTAAATAATTTCTACGGTATGTAAGTCCGCCAACCCGCACTAGGCCAGCGTGGTGGACTATATGGTCTAACCACTCTCAATCGATTCTCTCGATTGTAGAGTAGGCCCGTGCCCTGCAGTAAGTTAATTATCTGTTAGGCGCGCAAATATTTATCCCGATACAATGGTATATATGACAAAAAGGGATGTCTATGTATTTTGATGTAATAAAATATTTTACGGGGCTGTAATTTTATTACAAATGTTTAGAAAACTATTTTATTATTGAATTCGAATCCCTTTTCAATCGTACAGGATGCCTATTATCAGTAAAATGTACATTTATGTTGTCCCACATTTCCATTCATATTACATGAATAAAGATATTGTTTAGAGAGCCCGAGAGAGAGAGAGATAATTAGATTTAAGGATATTAATATTTATCCTAAAGATATTGTTTAACTAAAGGACCAAAGTATTAAATGTTTGTTTAGAATGTATACAAGTTATTATACTTTACAATCACGTTTCCTGAAGTAATTTTGGCACAAATATTTAACCGATGTGTTGTGAGATGAAATGTGTCAGGTCAGCATTCACAGTAAGACAGTATCGATCGGAAAGGCACGTATTGTTTAATTTTCATTAAATGGGACGTTTATTAAATTCATATAAAAGCCGCGCAAGATCCATCTCGACATCAAACGAACCATCGTCACCACACGATGGAGACACTAGTAGTGTTCACTGCACTGGTGTGTGGTGCCATCGCAGCTCCAGCACTACAGGAACAAGAATTTCCACAATTTCGACCCACACAAGATATTGTAGAAGAAATAATACCCCGTGAAAAGAAATCTCCGGCAGCAAACCATGGATTTACTGATTTTACTGAAACTGATGCATCACAAAGCCATACTTCTGATTTTGAATCGTTTGCGGAATCAGCACGGAGTTTCCATTCCAAGAAACCGATAATCGTCAAGAAAAAAGTTGGATATCACTTATACCGAGATTCTGGAGAAGAAAAAGAACAGGCCACATCCCGTGAAAGCTGTAAAGAAAGAGTCAAAGTAAAGTTATGCGACGAGAAGATCATGCCAAAACCTACAGATTCCATGAAATCTACTACGATTGAAGACGTCGGTGATAATATTATGTCTGAAGATGAAATGAGGGACAGTCTAAGAATGGCGAAGGAAGCTATAGCAAACTTGGAAAGGGATCTAAAGAGAAAGGAACAAAATCCCACAACAAAAACAAACCAAAAGAAAGACGATGCGGTTGATGCTCAGATCCACAAAGATATTGATACAGCGCGACAAGTTCTCGATCATATTCATAGAAATTTTGGTGATTTAGATACAATGAGCATTCACAGAACATCTTCAAGCGATGCAGATTCATTACACAATGTTCAACTTACGATAGCGAAAACTGAAGAAGAAAGATTGGCTCAATGGAAAGAAGCCATGTTGAATATAAAAAAAAGTTCAGAACTCGCCAGGAATATTGAAGACAGTTTCAGGACCGTTAGTCAGAATATAAACACAAATAGTTTTGATCCATCAGCAACACCAAATATAAATGAAAATATAAATTCTCATAAAGTACATTTTGATATGGATCCAAAGAATACTGAACCAAATGAAAATAAGTTTGGCAATCAAAAACAATGCAGCAGCAAATTACACGAAACAAAAATGACTAAGAAAGAAGTAGACGATAATTTGACGGCAGACATGAACGGCTTCGCTTCTACGTTAGTAGAATCAAATGCCGATGAGAATAATGATAAACTGTTAAGAAACGACAAGAATAACTTAAATTTGGAGGAAACCAGGACCAAGAAAAATCAATTACAACATATGAATGAAGAAGATCCTGAACAAAGTCGAAATACCAATATTATGTCTGGAGATGTAAAGCAGTTTGATGCGCCTGATTTGGAACAAAACCAAATAAATTCAAAGAGGACAATGGAAAACGGTCAAGATATCACAGTAAATTTTGATAAAAACGAAAAAATTACTACTAATGAAAATACATTTAACATAGATCCTATTTCATCCGCAAGTCAAATGAAATCTACCGAACTTAACAAAGCAAAATCTGCAGCAGGTTGTATGGATAAGAAAGCAGAGACAAGTTTAAGCCCTGACCAAATCGGCCTTAAAACCGATGATGATACGACAACGTCAACAAAATCAGTCTCTAATGTCGACCCTGCAAGTGATACTAATACAGATGTAAATGATAAGATACAAAATAATTTACCTTCTGAGCAACGTCAACCCTTAGATGTTACGAACACTGTCACGCCCATACAACATATCCATCAATCAAGGTTTAAAGAAAATGATGCTATGCCCGGCGAAACTCAACAGGTTGAACACGCAGTTCTACCTTTGGAGAATACAGAACTAAAGCATATGCAAAGAAAAATCGGTTCAGAGGACAAAACTACGCCTAATAATAAATTAAATACCCACCAGGACGAAGAAACATTTTCAATGAATCTGAAACCTATGCAGACAGAAATGAAATCAGTTGACGATGATAATGTACCCATACAGGCCTCAAGTCACGCATTTACTACGAGATGGTCGTCCGATCAAATTAAATCTATGGATCAACCAATTCAAGGAAAGGAACTTAATGAATTTAGAGAAGATTTTCATAATAGGTCTCCTTCATTAAACACGCGATTTATGAATGGCGCTCACATGATGCCATCAATGAAGGCTTCAACTCATTTCGATGGGCCAACCGCGCATACGCACATGCATCCATCGCAAGGGAACAGATTGCACGGACATATGACACACGGAAGTTCACCTGGATTTGACAACACGGCTCAAGCAGCAAACTTTAACTCGAACATGAGGGATGCCACGGTTACCTTTGGACATGATAATAATATGCACTGGAAGCCTACACACGAGAGTGCTAGGACGGCATACGGCCCAATAACATCAGGTGCTATGGCTGGGCCAAGTCCAAGTGCTGTTGGCCTGTTCCCGAATGCCAATGTGGGCGGTTGCAGCATACCATTATTGTTGAGCTGTTCTCCACAAGTGACGTCTGGTAGCTTAGCAAAAGCTTTACCAGCTGGATACGCATCAACGGCCTACAGAACAGAAGACGATTTCAACTTCTTCCCAAATAAGCGAGAAATCAAAAAAACTGACGAACTTGGAGGTTCTAAAGCCAACAAAATGCCTACAACTATGAAACAAAAAACTAAACCACTATCAGATATTAAACAGTGATGGAATTGGACCTAAGGACTCGGCAACATTGATATTGAATGACTATATTAATTTAAAATATTTATATATGACTACTTCTAAACTATACATTTTATATTGTAAGACATCACAAACTATATAATAAAATAATTTATATGTCTATACTATGTTAAAGGAAGATATTCTATTGTAAAATAATTATTAATTTAATAATTACTCAATGCATACCTTGACTGTTATGCGTTTCAATTGTCATTTTCTATTCTGCTGAATAATGTAATACGAAGCAACTTGCAAAATAAACGGCATTATTTTCAATTGTTATTTTATTTCACTTATGTAGAACGTGTGTTTAAGTAATCATGGAATTTATTTTGATTTTTGTGTCCGTACCCATGATAATTGGTTTATTCCTATTTGACTCTGGACTGTGCAAAGACCCAGATACGCGTCTGTTGAACGATATTAGTGAAAACAATAAACAAGTGCCTGCAACAACTTTGGATCCGACAATAGTACTTCAAGGTGATGAACCTTTAACCAATTTACACTACATGGGACTAGAACAATTCGAAGTTTTAAACAATAATTTCCTACTGCCGTATTCCAATTTATACCATGTATCGCAAGACGTGTCCCAAAATGAGGACTACAAAGAAGATTCTTTTCCTTCGAGTCAAAATATTCCTGCGCCAATGATATGGTCTAGCGGACAGTGGCCGTTTGCAGAAACACTAGGAATTCCGGCTGCAACGAATCCTTTCGTGCATCCTTTATATCCTACATTGCCTGCATCTAGGATAAGTTCGCTCCCTCCAGTTCAATCGACGCATTTTCGTAATAATGTTCCTTGGGAGAGAGCTAACCCCAGACCAGATATAGATATGATAGAAGCTGAGAGAATACTGTTGCCAAGTGATAGAATTGCCCGGTCGAGCGCCGAGGACTTTATGGCGGAATTACAGCATAATGCAATGATGAATAATATTCTACCAACGATGCCATTTCCTTTCTTACGCGCCAGCCAAGCGCCTTACGCATCGCTTTCACCTTCACGAATGGGCACAAATCCTGTAATGGCTGTGTTTCCACCGAGAACAACAAGTGATTGCGCTATACCACTTTTATTGGGTTGCTCTCTGAAAATAACACGTGGTACTTTGGAAAACAATATTAATTACAACCATTATTATTTAGATAAAAATTATGACAATCAAAATGGGTGGACGAATGAAGGAAAGCAAATAGATATGAAAGGCATCGACAAACATCCTAATAAATATGATTAGATGGAATTTTGTAAAAAAATAACTGTTCTTTCCTTCAAATAATATGTTAGATTATATTTATTTTATGACCATTGTAAAGTTTATAAATTAAATAATTTTAAATGCAAACTTTGTTTTATTTTATTATATTAAAAATATCCCCCAAGGAAAATTATGCATTGTATTTTTATTTTGACTTTGGTTAGATTAAATTATTATATACCAAATTGTTTGAAAATCTAAGTACATACATATATGTAAGAAGAAAATAGCTAAAGAAATTAATGAGCTATGATTTCTTGCCTTCTAAAATATTTATTAATATTTTTTGGGACGTCCAGTGGTATCAACAATAGACAATAATATCATTGCGAAATACTACAGTATTAAAAGTAAAAATTACATCGTAGCATTTCGTGTCAGTGTTTTAAAATTGATTTCTAATATATTTGATCTTTATGCATCCAGCCGCTGCCGGCCCTCTTGTGCAAGTCGTCCCGCCATCTGGCCCGAAGGCGTCTCATGCTACATTTGCCAAGACGCGGTTATCCGTTCTGCGAGATACATATGTCACCGCAACATCACCGCAATGTCTATTTCTCCCGCCAGCAGTAACCAGTAAACAGCAGTGTAAATGTACCATTGTGTTCCGTTTTGAACGACATTGTATCCAGAGTAACTACTGGACATAATGAGACTTAACATCTTATGTCTCAGGATGGCGAGCGCAGTGTGATATCAAGCATTGCTTTATAATTCATGGTGTTGTTTGATTTTACTACTGAGCGGTCGTATCGCTTACTATCAGGCGAAGGGCACGCTCGGCTCCCTATTCATAGTAAAAAAAATATATATGTGGCCAGCCACTTCAACCTTAAGTTAATGCTGTAAAAAGCAGCAAATCGGTTTCTGTGGCGTACCTTGGGAGAGGTCTAGCAGTGGACTGCAACGGGCTGTTCATGATGATATTTAATCTATGAGAAATAACAAAAATAACATAGTCAGTAATAATCATAATCAATATGTTTTAAACAGACTATTCAACTTGTCCACCTGGCGAAGTGATGGGGTCGAATCTTCAATGCATTACGAGACGGCGAACCACCAACACAAATGAATCACATTGGAAAGAGTACGATGATCTTAATTAAAATCTAAAAATATCGTCTCTCTTTGTCTGAGGGAATGCATAAGGCCATTGGTCTTAGTTACGCCGTTTGATTATATTAATAAGTAAAGTTACTTTATAAAGACGTCAATTAAAATCATTTACAAAATTAACAAAGTTAGTTTAACAACAAAAAACATTCGATACTTAAAACACTAACGGCTTGTGTTCGGTTCTCTTAAATTCCACTTGTCTGAAATGTATTTTGGTATTGCAATGCAAAGGGATATTTCCGACTGTATTCGAGTTTAGCAGACTAAGTACTTATACCTAAGATACGATAAGTTGTACGTTGTATCACAGAATGTGTACGTTGTGCTTATACATTACTGTTCAATTCTGTAATCTTTGTGACGCAATTGATGAAACAAGTAATATTATTTATTAAACTACATGTTGCGGGTGTGAATCCTATACCGACATGTATATGTAATCGATAAATATTAGCTTCAATGCAGGATATTGTATGTCCTAGTTCCTTGTAGTTTTAAAGATCCGCGACACAAGTCACGTTCACGTATCTTAGACTGGATGTGGAATTAGATCGTATGCATCTCACTATTGGGTGTATTTCTTGAGTTATCTGGTCTTGTCGCAAAAAACCGGCTGTTACAACTTCCTAATACTGAGATATCGTCAAAATGGGTCAGTGCCACAGCCATGAATGTTGAAATATCGAAGTTTTTAAAGATAAAGCAATGGCGTGATTTGAATTCGCGGAAGGACGAGTGGCGAACCAAATGCAGTTTCCTTCCATGTTGGATTTGTAAACACTCGACTCAACAATTTCGTGTTATGAGTTTTATTATCAGATATAATATGATATAACGCCTATGATAAATTACATATCAGTATTGTTATATGTAAGTTTTTATTAGGTATATGATTGTTTGTAATGATAATTAATTAAACAACTTATTTATTACGGTAATGAATAATAATTGTCGTACCAATTGATTAAAATGAAAATTAGCAAGGAGAATTAAACCAATTTAGTATCCAAATTACCTAGATTACCTAATATAAATAAATATTTGCATGTTGAAGTAAAATAAAGAAATTAGTTCTGAGAATTTTGTGTTTTTGTTTTCATTTGATACACGGGTGTTTACGCATTTATTGGAAAACACAAGAGTAGGGTCAGCGACAATAATAGGGTATTTTCCTATATTTTTTTTTTTAATATAAATCGGAGAGTTTAGACGGAGATGTTTTGTAAAATACTATCCTTGATTGTAAACTCAATAATATCGAGGTCATACCTACAAAGGAGAGCCGTCAGATCACTCGTCAGATGTACTGGCGATAATAGGCGAATGACTCCGAATGCTTAGAAGCGCCTGGCGAAATTTAGAAGGCAGTGGATATAAAAGATGAAGCCCTATGCCCAGCAGTGGATGGGCCGGTCTGGAAACTAAAGGATACTAAAGATGATTAAAGAGGAAATAAATGTCTTGAGGAATCATTGACGTACTAAAGACGTAGACATCATCTCAGTTTTTTCGAGAATTAACGCATAATATCTGGTAAACTTGTGGCTAATTCCGAAAATTCTATACATGTAATGACGTATGCAGTCATGCCACATGCTTGATAGGCAGTCGGCTTGGCACCTGGACCGTACCCGTACTGCGAAACTGACGTCACAACCGCGCACTCCAGAGATAACAGTTTTTACATTTAAAAAGCGGCTTGGCAAGCTCCGAGCATCATACAAATACGAGACTGATACGGTGACGCGTGTATCTCAAGTCGTGAACAATGTCAAAGATAATTCTATTGTTGGTGTTGGCCAGCGGGGTCGTGTGCTACGGAAAGCATGTGCATCCGAGGAGCATCGTACACACGGAAGGAGAAATGGCCCACGACCAGATGAACGAGCCCCTGACTTCGGATGTAGATGGAATACCCATTGTAAGTCTTTACTCAACTTTTTATGTGATTTTAATGTGATTTATTTTTATTATTTAACAATAGTCTGTTCATAGTAATGATTAGTATTGTTTTGCTACCAATGTTTATACATACCGAAGTATCGAATTCTAGCAATGCGTATTTGCCTTAACATTTTACTAATACCTATATATTTTTTCCAGGATTTCATCCGAAACATGAAGCCAAACCGTTTCGTTCCAATTAACAGCGTGCTGTTCTTTCAAAGCTACCCTCCCTGTGAGCCAGGATTTGAGAGGGACCTCATTGGCGTTTGCCGGGAAGTATGGGAATGATACAAAATTCATCGATAGTGTCAGCAACGTCTCGAATTCAGTAAAGTGACACAGAAATAATAAAGAGACTGTAGTATGAAGTGATGAGTATTGTGAAATTTTAAGTATTTCTATTCGTAGTTTGAGCTAGCAGAATTAAATAATTTATCATTTGTGTTGCCAACGATATAAACAAATATTTCCAAACATCAATTAAGTAAGTACTTTACTTCGCAATAAGTTTACAACGACCTTTAAAAAAAATTGTCCATAATTTATTTCATGGCGGATTAAGATATTATTTTTTGGTAATTTAATTCGCGCAATTACATGAAATGTTATTGTTTGTTTGGAAAATGTGATTTAAAATTGTATACGTGATATTAGTGTAAGAAGTTATTTGTGATTGGTGTCGAATACGCTTAGTATGGGTATTTGTATTATATTTATGTAGTTAAGGTTTAATGATAAGATTTTGTAAGAAGTTGCATAAAATAAATGTACAGTTGCTAATTTGTGATTTTATTAATCCAATAACGTTATTCCAATTACAAATAGGTTTGCAGTTAAATAATACGCCGATAGCCGACATGAGACTTTATTTTTTAAAGAATCAGTTACATTATAAATTATATAAATATTTACATCACAACTATTTAATTTTCCACAGAGGTTTAAGTACAAATACATGTTTAATACAAGTACAGAATTTCAAACAACGACAAGACAACACGATAGACTAAACGAAAATTTACATTCAGTTACACGATCACTAAAATTTACAACACTACCTAATATTAACATTAATTCCTTTTACTTATCACTCAATTACTACAGTATACTCAAGTACATATATCTATTTAACACTTCGGAGGTGGCTGACGTTCGTATGTTCCTATTTGAGTTTGTTCGCCCGATCGAATTTTCGTCGTGAAAACATTCCGTGGTGATGAACTGATAAAAATGCCAGATATCATTGAAATGTGACAGATTGCATGATAAAATTGAAGGGTCATCATTATTGTACGATAGGTAATGATGAATTAACTTTTGTTTTTAGACAAAGCACAGTGTTTTGTTTCCCGACTAAACTACTAAATGTCAAAGGTATCTATTTTAAGCACTAATAGTTATAATCTCTAAACAAAACAAATAGACAGCTAATATTGATATTCTCGAAAACGAAAATTAATTCCAATTTACTCTTTTAACTATGCATATTCTTGGATTGGAAGCATTATCAAATTAGTAAAAGCTTTCTTGATATCCAGTTTAGTAAGCCTATTGTGGTCATAACCAAATCCCGTCTTACCAATGGAATCAAAGAAGCCTTAAAAGTACGTATGGGGATGGTTTACCTTAAGTTTAGGTTACATGAGGGAAGCCGGGGGCAGTGTGACAGCGCCGTGGCCAGAGAGGGGGGAGGGAAGGGTAGCCACCCCCCGGATCCAAGCGCCGCGCTCGCAGCAGAACGACTCCACGTTGTTCAGAGCTCGCATGTATATCGTGGTCACTCCTCCTACATCATCATACAGCTTTTGTAACTACTAATGATAACATTAAATTACTAAGACATAAAAAGACCTAGTAGGCTACGTGTATTTTTCGTGTGTTTTTAAACGAATGGGTTGTGTAGGAGATTAAATTTTAAGACTATTATACATTTTCATATTTTAATATTTAAGAGATTTTAGGTCTTGCAAGTGGAATTTTTTGATTAAGGATCGATAGGTGCAGTGGCTATAGGTAAACTTGTATGTTGAATTCCTGATCCGAGAAATATTTGTGTGACCTGCAGTTACTTTTCAGACAGACAAAAAACGTGGGATAGAACCACAAAAATTAAAAATTAAATCTTTGAGTTAAATCAAAAGGTGCAAAAAATCATCGTCTATCTCCCACCGGTTAAAACTGAATTACGTAACGATTTCTGTTAAAATATAGATGGATGAATTTAGTAAATAATAACTCAAAGGTTATATAGTATTAGATAAATTCGCTGTTTTCTAAGGGCATTCTATTACATTTCATAAAGCGAAGTCATCGGTAAAGCCACTGATTGCGGAAAAAACGGAGATACCAATTAGTCGAACTAGTCATCGTATGGTAAACATATATGTTTACACAAAGTTCAAATGACATGTTTTTACATACAATAGACATTTCAAAGAACAATCAATCAAGTTTGTTATTGTACTCGTATTGGAAATATTTACGACACGCAGATTGTCAACCATTTACTTAGATTTATTTTAACTGTTTTACACGTTGAAAATAAACAAAACTTTTGGAGATCCATTAGTTTTTAACTTTTTCGCTTGCTGTGTCAAGAGAAAATAAATTATGTATTTTTTTTATTTATTTGATCTATTGAAATGAAACTAATTTTTCAATTTCCTTAATTGAAAATTAAGGGTAGTTAAATTGTAACAGTCACTTAGCGGATGACTTATACCTCAGTCCGCCCCGTGACCACGAAAGCTGTAAAGCAATCGTAACGTCGCGTCGGGAAGTTAAAAAATTTAAAAATTAAACCAAATCACGATAAAATCCGTAAAAATTAGATATATTTCAATGTGTAACATTCGCGTAAATCTAAGAAACCATTATTTGATCTAGTTGGTAGTACCTAGTATGCATGAGGCAGTCTGAATACCAAGGTCCACCGCATTGTTTATTTTTGTCACCAAGCAGTACAAGGATTATTGTCTTCCAGTTTGAAATATATTGTAACTAGTAAATACTGGACATTAACACGAGTACCTAAGGTTGTGTCCTAAAGGGCGTTGCTTCTGTATTTTTTGACAAAGTGGCTGAAGCGTGACATTGCAACATGGACCTAATGATACGTGCAGTACTGGGTATGTTATCGATTCGCAATAAATGAATTATTTCTTGCCATTCGATATTTGACATTTAGTTATCGCTATTTCGAAAAAAGTGAAATAATACATAATGTAGGTACAAAGTGTATTATGTTTCAATTTGGCAAATTCTATAATAATATTTATGAAAAAGCGATATTGATATCTAAATATTAAACCACTGATTTATAATACTTACTCATCGTATGATTTTAGTATCAGTTTGTTTCGTAGTAAAAAGTATTGGAAAAAAGTAGATTTATATTTACTCATCGATAAATAATAATTCTTGAAAGCCTATTTTTTTGTTTATTGACTTTCATTATTTACTTGCTATATTATCTTGAACAACAGTGTTTGAATTTGGACAACCGACGAATTCAGGGAATCACAATCGCGATATGCGACTTCGTATCTGAAATCTGACTGTATTGATCAGAGGCGCTAGCGGATTTTATTATCGTTTTGATTATCTATAAAGCAAACACGAACTAATTCATGATCTATGTTTACATTTTTACTGTTGTCGTAGGCATGGACAAGCCACCCGCCTAATGTTAAGTGTTAACTACCGCTCTTGAAACTTTGCAATCCCAGTGGCAACGTACACCTAAACTGCCTACCAGAATTCATATATTTAACATAGAAAATAACACAGAATACCATTGAATTAAAACTTTTAAGAAACGAAAAGAAGAGAATAAGAATAAAAAAAATCCAATCCGCCTTATTATTCAGGACTCGCTGTGGGAACCAACCTTGTTGAGAGCTAAATTCCTGCAAAGAGTAGATGTTGGACTTACCAATGATGATGAGTTGCGTGCCGAGGTAGGCGAGCGCGTGTCCGTGTCTCGGCATCGACATCTCCGTCTCCAGCTTCCACTGGCGATCCTTCCAGTCCCACGCGTCTATCGCGCCCACGCTGCTTGCTGTCTTCTCCTATGTATGAAAAGATTAGAATAATTTATTGAATCCATATTTTAAACATTATTTGGATTCAGCTGGTTTTGGTCTGCCATTCGGTATGCAAAGCGGTTTTTAGTAGAGAAGAAAGTGCATTATATATCATACAGTGAATATACAGGAGTCGCAGCTTAGTTGCATTCAGAGCAGTATATAAATGATTTATAATAAGAAATAACTTAAATATATAGCCTTTACAATTTAAGAGTCTCTCCCCACTACTATACTATACTATACTCTTCTGTGGTTATGCTACAACCATATGAGGTAAGAAAATATTCTTTAAATAATTTACTAAGCATTGATGCCCACGATTCTGGTATCAGTCGGCATTCTAGAATACTTTTGCTGTGATAATGTCTTCACAACATGAACACGTTGTGCACGATATGTTATTTGTTCCTTGTATAATTACAATGCACGTGGTGTCCACACTTCTCAAACTGCGTTATAATCTAATCGTATAAATATGGCGGAATTATTGTTTAATTAACCAAGTCTTCATAATGGACAATATTAGATTTCGAAAATGAAAAGAGCAAATTTCGTTTTTCAACTATTGGTTAGGTATTAGAAAATTAGCAATGGGTAAATTTATCTGAATTACTAGTAAAATAGTGTTTCACAAACTATCGTAAATCATTGAATTTATTTACCTTCTCAGATACTTTCCCGGCGCCGCCGATAATGTACAGTTTATCGTTCATCGCGAACAGCGTAGCAAAACATCTTGGGAAACGTAAACTGTGTATTTCAGTCCATCTGCGTATTATCAAGATATTTTGGTAAAATCATAAGGAATTCCTATTTTAAACAAGTTCTTGGTAGTGAAGTTAGTCAACAAGTTCTAACACCATTGAAACGCACATCACAATGTTTCCTTATCAATTTTAATGTGGGGTACTTTACGATCTGTGGAATTTGACTGTTTTGAAGGTTCCCTACCCGCTGTGGCAGATATAAAATCACTATTGGGTTTATAACGAAAAACAAATCTGGTATCTTTACAAAATTTCGTGATGTCCATGGTAGAGGGTATTTGAAAATTTGTTTTTCTAACTGGTACCTACCATTTAACAACATCAGCTAGTACCAAAATTACTTAATGCAGCTATTCTTTATTGTTCAGTACTAACTCGTTAGTCTTAGAGTTGTAACACTCGACGATCTTGCAGACGGGGCGCTTCTTCTCGCCGGTCATGCCGCCCGCCACCCAGATGTAGTCGCGGTACTTGGCGCACGCCACCGCCATGCGCGCCACGCCCATCGATCGCACCTCGCTCCACGACCCCGACTTCGGGTCGAACCGCTCCACTGAGCGGAGCACCCTGGGTGACGTTACGTACGACGACGTACATCTATATCAGCCCATATACCTCCCACTGCAGGGCACGGGCCTACTCTACAATCGAGAGAATCGATTGAGAGTGGTTAGGCCATATAGTCCACCACGCTGGCCAAGTGCGGGTTGGCGGACTTACATACCGTAGAAATTCTTTAAAATCTCTACGGTATGTAGGTTTCCTCACGATGTTTTCCTTCACCGTTAAAGTGCGTGGTGATTGATTATCAATACACACATAACTCCGAAAAGACAGAGGTGTGCCCTGGGATTTGAACCCGCGACCACCGTGAACATGTTTTGTACATGGTATTTAGGAATGGTTTTTGGGGTAATGTTTGGTTGTAGGGCGATACGTGGGTGCTCTGGTAGTACCTCAGCCCGTTATGGGAATAAAGGCGTGAGTTTATGTATGTTTGGCAATGTGAGCAATTGAATGTAGAAAGTTGGAAGTATGTTAAAAGTATAAATTTGATTTTTAAGATTGTCGTTCTGAGAGTAGGTTTGATATAGCAATTTTCCAGCTTTCCATGTGTCAATGTACGGAAGACAAGACAGTAGACCATAGGCTTTGAAGTAAGGCAAATAATCTTCATCTAATTTAAAAAAAGTTTTCATTATTGGATCACATGGAAAAAATATCTTGATGAGTGAATAATATATTTTCGGATATTCAAAATTATTAGGTATTCTTAAAAGTTATAGAAGCATGCCATACCTAGTGACAAATCAGTCCTCAGCATGAATGGACTGACATAATAAGAATAGTATCGTTACGAGCTCTACCATATTTGAATAACTTGTAAAGTTACACAATGTTTATAAATTAACAGTTTAAACGTTAATGTAATTAACAAAGTTATTCTCATACTGCTAGCATAAACAAAACAACTGATATTGTCGTATAATTTACAATCAGCAAGCAGACGTAACACTATAATTAACAATTCTTATATCAATTAGAAATCAGTTATTTGCTGATTTGGTATAATATAGTTATTTGAAGGTTAGTCATAAAATGTCACGGAATACGCGGCGTGACGTCAAACATAACAAATATTTATTGAGTTGTTCATTGTAGTCGTCATGTTTCTGTCCGAAGCGGAGGGAATTTACACATACGTGACTTATGGCAGCGTGCATCGGAATATTTTTTTATGTAACACGTTTTCGTTATACCGCTAATCATTATGAGTATATTTTGTTTAATCATCTAAACCTAATGGCTTAGAGGTTATTGACGACCACTTAATAGTGTGCCCCAAAAATATCGCCTTCGATTCATAGGATTCTTTGGGAAAAGTAGTAATAATAGCGTAACAATTATGATAAAGTTAAAACAGTAACAGAGTATGGTTTTTCTTAGTTTCATTAAAATGCATTTAACAATACATGTATGACTAAAAGAATAAAAATATAAATATCCTTACTTGCCCTTCTTGTCTTGTCCGCCGATCGCGTACAGCGCCATCTTGTGAACGACAAGTCCGAAGTTCTTCCTCGGTACCGCCAAGCCGGATTCACTGTACCATGATCTCGTGACTGGCTCGTAGCTCCACACAGTAGACACCACCACTGACTTGCCGCGGACATCGTCATCTCGAGGGTCTGCTCCACCTGATTTTAAATATGAATTTTCTGAACTCATAGTGTGGTTGACAGTGCGAATTAGCTGGCTCGACCGGAGAGATGATACTGTAATATTTGAAAGAACCAACGTATACCGAAGAATTTGCTGTTGTATTCCGTTAAAAGAGATTTCCGAATGTCCAGAATTATTTTCTTCCATTCGTACTTGTTTCTTCTTTAGCCCCTCCCATTTAATAAGTCTGGAATGGCATCTTATGGGCGACATTAATTACTTATCATCAGATGAACAGTTTGCTTGTTTTACTGGGCTTATACAATGATAGTATATTTATTATAAATACATAATTTTACCAATAGAAATACATTTAGTAGTGATCAGAAACTTGTTTCTTAATGCATGGGACAGGACTACATGTTTTTCGACTTTGAGTACTATTGAATATTTTTAATAAGGAACCAATACTACTGCGTACTTTGTCCATATTTATCAATAAAAATCACTTGCAATGAAGTATCATTTCTGTGAAGTGTTTTGGGGCCTTTATCTTATTGTGTTATTTATAAATCAAGGTAAATACCTATTTATTAATATTTATGTACTTGTACTAGTTAAAGAGTTCTCTAGATTATAATCGAAATTAAATGCGATTACTGGAATAGATTGAACTATGATGAATAGCAATTTAGTGGTCTAGATGTCGACTTATAGAGTATCTTGGTGAATATGATGAGCTTCTACGAGCATGATAATAGCTCATACAAGTTTATAAGTATTACGTACACACTAGTACGATGTAATGGATAAAAATCTCAGAGTTGTTGGTAACTATTTGCAATTGTAGCACTGAAATTCTTTTTCCATCTGGTATAATTAGTAATCACATTAGTAAACACATTTATGAATACTGGATGAATAATATCATGACAACACTAGGTCTGATAGGTTTTAAAGCAAACAATGTTCATTAACCTGTACACTATATCATATATATTAAATAAATCATCGATATTTACCAACAAGATATACGCGTCCTCGCAAAAATGCGACCGAGTGATGATGCCTAGGTTCTGGCAGATCTCCGACGTACTCCCATATGTTCGTGACCGGATCAAATCTATATCCACATTAATTCAAAATAATACCCATGTTAATTATAGCTACCATTTACACAAACTATATGATACATTTATCATAGGTCCAAACTAAAAAAGGTAGGTTTCAGGATATTTCAAGTGATTACAGTGATTACTAAAGCAGAACTACAAAGTACAATCGACCAAGCGTGGGTCGGGCTTGCGGCACGTCCAACTCGTACTTGACCAGTAACTTTACGAATACCTGTAAATATCTTTTCCAGTATTCTTTCCCACTCCGTAAGCCGTGTGAGGGTCAATGCCACCAAACACTAAGACAGTTTCCCTCTCCCAGTTGAACAGAGACCCATCAGCTATGTACTTCTTGTTCGACGGGCCGAGAATAGACGTGGATAACTTGTTCCTGGGAATTATAATTACAGATAAAGAATTATAAATATTAAATAATAGAGGTAGAGTACCACTCTACCATCTTCTCTACTCTGCGAGCATTGGGATTCGACGGAATCAACCAGCAAAGTTGTATTAAATGGTAAAAATCATCTGACGCCAGTCGGTAATTTGTTTAGAAGTTGTTATAGTGATCATCTGGTGCACATACTCGTTTTGCCCCACCAGAAAACAAAATCTATATAAACCTAACATTAAGGAACAATATTGTTAGTTTGCTCTCCTCGTTTATTACGTTGTATAAAATATTGGAGATCAAAGAATTCCTTATCTATATCTCTTCCTATTACATTAATTTGGAGGCCACTTATATGAATTGGACGGTGGACTGGTAGGATACTGGAATTCTACCAAAAATTAAAGCTGTGTTGGTCCAACTAACATGTTAACCCTGGCTAGCGACTCCTTGGACTGGTTGAAGAGCGATATCCGCGGGCTGTGGAAGTTGTTCTGCGAGAGCGGAGCGGCGGCGTGCGCTTGCTCGGTGCGCGACGCGTTGCTCGTCGTCTGCGGCCGCGGCGCCGGCGACGCTGCGGCTGACCTGGGTTTCACACTGCTAACTTTGTCACTTACCTTCTCTTACTTAGAAAGGCTTGAATGCACTGCTAACTCTGTTACGTACCTTCTGTCACTAAGAAATCCCTAAATGCAAGCTATTTCGAAGCGAGTTATTCCTAAACCATTCTTTTTTTTCTTTAGCAATCAAGTCATAAATGCTAAAGGCTTTAGGGATCACATATATTGAACTATTAGGTAATGCAACCTAACAAGGTTAAAATAATGCATAATAATGAGGCTTACTATATCAGGTATCAGCCCATATACGCAGGTACGTACCATTGCAGTACACGGGCCTATACAATCGAGAGTACGATTGAGAGGGGCTAGGCCACAAAGTCCAGACACAACAATGAGGCGTATTCAGTTGTTATTCAATTTATTTTCGTCATGAACAAAAATTGTACTTCTAGATGTTTTTAAAGATAAACAGATACAATTGCTACAAAACACCTTGAACTTAGAATAGTGTTGTAAAAATCTTTATGATATTTGTAAAAACTAAAAACCTTTGAGATTCTGCTAGAGCTGCCGTAGCAGCTGCTAGATATGATGCCGCTACACTATGTC